>CM071683.1:37360839-42360839 GCA_036553675.1 Solanum okadae
TTTGCAACTGAGTGGTCAGGTGAAGAAGAAGATGAAAACAGATGACATAGGTGGTAATCAAAGTTAGAGAAGAAAGCATTGAGCATAGAACAAGTGAGGAGTCAGCTGAAGAACAAAAAGAATTCTAAGGGTAATCATCAAAAGATAATAGTGATCCTGAGTCTCTTTTGCTTCCAGTAATACGTAAAGATCATTGACATCAAAAAGTATGGGTTTATGACCCCACTTAAACATGTCTGGGCCTTATGATTCAAGGGTCACTGCGAGAGTCTGCTTAGAACTCAGTTTGTTGAGTTTAAAGAGATTTTGATCAGTGAGGCTGTTGACAAGAAATTTAGAAAAACTTGTTTTAGTCACTTTTTAAACTTCAAAATAGATGTAGCGCCTACAACTCTTTCCATTGAAGTTGATACTTAGCATTTTTCTTTGCTGGGTCTTCTGTTAAAAGAAAAAGAAGACCTAGAATGACCATAATGGTTTGCCTATTTGTTTTGGCATTAACGAATTCATTGTCATGACTAGACTCCAATGTCACTCTCCCCTCCCTGCACCCCCCTTAGTCAACAGTTTAGCAGAAATTTTGAAAAAAGAGGGTGCAAATTTGGTTGATAAGTGGGGAAGTCTATTGTACTCATTGAAAAGATAAAGAATCCAAGGATGATGAAAAAACTAGCAGTGAGCGTGGTTTGGTTCTTGCATAGCATATTATGTGCAAAAGATAATCATTGACTTGTTAAAAGTGGTGTCGAATAAAAATGTATTCTTTTCATATCCATGGGGTCGAATGCACTTCAATCTTTCTTTATCATTTAGAAGAACTGAATTCATCCAAGAATATAAAGAGATCACCTTTCTATTGGATCTTGGATGGATTCAATTCTTTTAAAAGATATTCAATAGTAAGATTGAAGATTATTTGATTCCCATGAATATGAATCGAATAAAAATAGCCATCTTTTACAGGTTGGTGTCTATCTTTTTTTGTATCTTTTGCACATAATATATTATGCAGGAACCAAACCGCACACTGTCATCGTTTACTTTTTTGTCAGCTTTGGATCATTTCTATTCTAAATGAGCTCAATAGACTTCTCCACTATATCAACCAAATTCACATCTTTTTTTTTCCAATCTTTGTTAATTGCTAACTGAAGGAGGGAGGGGGGGTTAGAGAATGACATAAGAGTCCAATCATTATAACGAATACATTGATCCCAAAACAAATACGCAAGTCACTGTAACCACACCAAATCTACTACTCCCTCTGTCCCAATTTAAGCGACTTCCTTTCCTTTTTAGTCAGTCCCAAAAAGAATGACACATTTCTATATTAAGTAATAATTTAACTATAAAATGTCTATTTTACTCTTAATAAAATAATTTACAGCCACACAAATTTCTATCATTCATTTTGGACCACAAGTTTTAAAAGTCTTCCCTACTTTCTTAAACTCCGTGCCGAGTCAAACTACCTCACATAAAATGGGACGGAGGGAGTATTTCTTTTCACAAAAGACTCCGCAAAGAAGAAGGTTACGCATCAGCTTCGGAGGGAGTTGTAGCTCCATATCTTTGTTCAAGGTTAAAAAGCGACCAAAACAAGTTTTTTATAATATCCTTCTTAATACCCTCACTGATCAAAACATTTTTAAACTCAACAAATGGAGTTCCAAAGTTGACACTCACAGTGACCCATGAATAATAAGGTATGACACGTTCAAGTGGGTCTTAAAATCCATACTTTTCACGTCAATAGTCTTGATACATTACTGGAACCAAAAGAGCCTCATACTCAGTACCTTTAAAATTATCATAGCCACCAACATCATTATTTGACCTAGCAACAGCTGCTAATTGGGCATCCTTTTTTAATCATGTTGTTTTTATCTATTTTCTGTTCTTTCTAATGTAGCTGCCGCTGAATCCTCAACCAAATTTTTTGCTGATGTGCTCTCATTTCTTTCTTCTTCTCCTTTAGATGAATGCTCACTTGTACTATGATCAAGTTTTCTTCAAATCATCAATCATCTGTCTTTATCTTCTTCTTCACACAACTGCTCAGTTGCACTCTCACCATTTTTTTTCTTCTTTGCCTGACTGTTCACCGCTACTCTCATGTGTTTCTTTTTCACCAACGAATTGCTCATTACTTAAAGGCACCACAATTTCTGAAGGTACAAAATCAAGAGCCTTAGTTGTTTGTTCAGCTTTGTTTGCTTCCTTAGTCAACTTTTCCAGTGATGTGGTAGCTTTTTTACTATGTGTACCACAGCCAACTGTCATAACCACTAGCCACCATTTATAGTCATCACCATCAACTATCGTTACCATATAATAGCCACCAATCACTATCGACAACAATAACCACCATCAGTCACCACTAGATATTTTCTCAATAGGTACCAGGTAACTCTGTCCCACCAAGGCTAGAACAGATGTGAAGAGTCACCTAATATTTTTGTCTTTGGTGGGATTTGAACCCGAGACCTCATGACTCTCAACCACTTCATTGATCACTAGACCACACCCTTGGGTGACCATCAGTCGTCACTATATATAACCAACCAACATCATCATTCACCACTAGCATAAGCTATCACTATCATCCACCACAATTATGAACTACCCCAATTAACAACCATCGTTAACCACTACTACAAGTCGACTGTCATCTCTAGCTACTACCTACAACCACCACCATCAGTCAACACCATTCTTAATCGGCACCCACAACCACTATCGCTATCCATCAGCACCACCAACCATTATACAATTTTTTAAAACTATTTTTGTAGTATTACATTTATTTAGTATTTTACATTTATTATTCTATCTATCCTAATGCATGTGACACTTTTTGGATTTCGAAAGTCAAATGAGTTATTTTTGGACCACAACTTTTTTCATACACCTAGAAAATATTTTGAATTGTCACTTATTGTGATTTGTAGTACTTTTTACATAGTTCTCAAAAATGTAAATTTTATTTATAAAAACTTAAAGATTGCATGTACGAATTAACGATCAAAATTCAAAACTGGGTCTCGAAGTTCAAACTGAGTACATAAATTGGGACTGAGAGGATAATTTTTAAATGAACGACAACTTCTATACATTCAGATGTTGAGAAGACAAACAATTTAAATTATTTAGTATTCATATTTCAGTATTTAGATATGTATTAGGAATCATATATCTATATCCTAATGTACATCTTGATATTTAGATTCATACATTTTAATCTTAATAAAAACATATGAGTTCATTTTGTCATAAATCTTAATCATTCAGAATTATTCAGACTTATTAAATGGCCTTGCACCTTTTCATTTGAATGGGAAAAGAAAACCAAAAACAAGAACAAGAAGTGAATAGTCAAAATTTTCCTTCAAAGTTCTAAAATTCTTTTGAAATATGGTTACCAATGAAGAAAAGTGTAAGCTTATGCCCAACTGTCCTAGTACTTCCTAGTTTAATCAAACTTCAGAAAAATACAAGAAACGTCAAACATGTTGTACTTTCTATCACTTGGGAGTTTGGACCAGACAAGGTTTGTTGATAAACTAGTTATTTATGCCCTGCATTCTTTTATAATTATGAAGATTTAGAACCTAATAGTTGATAACTAGCAGTGCAATGCCTCTGAATATGATGCAATTCTACTATTAACTGTGAAGCCTAGGGAATCATATTTGGAGTTCAAGCTGTTAAATAAAACCTCAGTGACATATGTGTTCCAGGCATTGAAACATGAGGGTGGAAGATTAGCAAAGAAATGTAGACCACCTAATTGTGAAATATGGGTCAGGGGTTTGACTCACAAAAGCAGGCCTCCATTCTTATAAAGGGTAATATGATGTACAACCTCACCCCCCATCCCCAAACAAAAAACCACTACTAGCAAGGGCATTTTGCACTAGACTGTCAATAGATATGAACATTCATGGCTTTAGGTGATAAGAAAAAATAAGTTGATAATTGAACTCAATTGACAAGCTATGGCCAGTCTGCAGAATAGCTTCAGGAGCCATCCAGTATGGCGTACCCTTCATTGACTTTGTAACGGTCATAATAGCAAGCCTAAAACAGTTTGACAATTCAGTTGTCAATAAATATCTCAAGAAGCAAAAACAAAATGAATAAGGCAGCGAAGCCAGAAATGCCCGTACCAATTCAACAATCTTCTTTTTTTTTTTTTGAGAAACCAATTCAACAACCTTCTTTCATACACCAAATTCAAAGATAGTTTGATGCAGCCTTTAATGTAAACTGGTATGTTTACTCCCTAGATGAATTAAAACACACATCTCATTGGATTCAGTATGAAATGGAGATTCGTGAATGGAGTAAAGCAAGTTAGAATATCCAATAACTAACATACTGAATGAAAGAATTACCTTAATATCTCTGTGCATAATTCCATTCTCGTGCAAGTAGTCTAGTCCTTAATAATAATTGCATGGTATACATTCTTATAACCTGATTTGCCAAACAAAAGATGGAGCAAGAAGATTTCAGGAATTTAAAAGGCAACATTGTGTTCCAATAAGCATATGTTCTAGTTCCAGTTGCATCATGTTAAGGCATATGGAAATAAACAACTAATGGTACAGATGGAAAGCAAAAGACCACAGAAAGGTGTTGATGTTCACTAATTTATCAGCCAAACAACCCACAAGAATAAGTTTATTATTAAATAAGTAAGAAAAAGAAAACAAAACAAGGTGTTTAACGTCCCTTATTTCATTTAGCGAGAATAGTAGCAAGCACTTATAGATTCAGGGAAAGATCCAAATTTTCCCAAAAAATGACAAGATTGAATCCCCAGGAACAAATTCCAGCAATTTATTTAATGATCATGCCTTTCTTGCAGTTCTCAGATATGCCTGAGAAGCAATACTGCAACAACAACATACCCAGTGTAATCCCAAAAGTTGTATCCGAAAAGGGTAGAATGTATGCAGACCTTACCCCCCAGGCAGAGAGGTTGCTTCCGGTAGACCCTCGACACAAGGAAAAACATTTCAAAGTAAGTCGAAAAAGAAATAACGAGATCTCTGAGAAGCAAAAAGCAATAGAACAGTAAAACAATCTTCATCACACCCTAACTTGAGACAATATAGAACCATGCTAACGATTATGTTGGAATGGGAGAGATTCTTAAAAACTAAGTTGCTCGGACTCTCCGAAAATGAAGCTGAACCCGTGTCGAATCCTTCAAAAGTTACACTATTTTTGGAGGATCCGACACGCACCCGTCTACATTTTGGAAGAGTCCGAGCAACATAGCTTAAAAATATCCAGTTCTTCTTCAAGCTCCCCAAACATGAGTCAGACTCTTAAAATTGTCAATTTCTCAGGTTGCACCCATTGAGATTTCTTAAAGCAAGAAGCCAGGATCCTTGACGTAGAACTCACAAAGTCATTTACCAGGGAAAAAGTAACTAATGTACTTGGCATTGGGAAATTTCTTCTTTAAATTTTGTCTTAAGAAATCATTTTTGGATCATTTCCCATACTTTGTTGGGTAAAATAGTAAGTGACATATGATGATTGTACAAGGTGGAATTTAGAGTATGAGGAGAATATTTTGTGATACTTTTGACGTGAAAAATTGTGAACAACATCCAATTGTTAACTGAACTAAACCACAATTTGAAAGGCAAAAAAATTTCATTCATATGTGATGGAAATCAATCACCTTTAGTGAAAAATATAACAATTCTATGCAACGAAACACTAGAAATTGATTTCATCAATAAAAACATTCTCTTACAAATCATTCTCAATTTTATCAAACGCAATCCATAATTAACTAGTTTAATATTTATGCAACAATTTAACTCAATTTTGTCCCCTCACCCTATCTAAAGGGATAAGGAACAACATTAAGCTATTAAGTCAATCAAAATCTCTTACTTCCCATTGAAGCACCATTAGCAGCAAAAGAAACATTCATTTTGGAAAATCCCAAATTTCAGCAGCATAAACACATATTTCCTTTTCCAACCGTGATAACGTAAAAAAAAAGTTGACAGAGAAGCAGTTAAAGCGGAAATTTTACCTCCGACCATGCGAGTGAGTAACTCTCTGGAATCAACATTCATCCCCCATATAAACCCTTCCAAAAGCACCGTATCTTGCAATTGGCGGAAGAGCACATATTCGAGTCTTTGACAAAAGTCTATACTTGATTTCGGAACCAATCTTCGCCTCCAAAGGACTCTCATTTTCCAATTCTCTGCATTTTGCGACAGAATTGGGAGCAGACAACTAAAACTTTGAGGAGTGGAAGAGATGGCAGAGACAAGGTGTCTGAAATGTGCCTAACAAAAACACAAATACCTACTTGGAACCGTAATTTTGATTACTGCACAAATTCTTAAATCTCAAGTTTAGGAATTCAAAAAAAATAAAAAAATAAAAAATAATAATAATAATAAATAAATATATATATATATATATTCTATCTATCTATATCTATATTACCTTAAAAACATGAATTCCTAACTTTGTTAAATTACTATAGTATCCCTAACTTAGATTGTGACTTTTTCAATGAGTTGTGACTTTTCCGATAAGTTGTGACTTTTTTCGAAGGGTTGTGATTTGTCGATAAGTTGTGACTTTTTCAATAAGTTGTTACTTTTCGAAAGAGTTGTGACTTTTCAATAAGTCATGACTTTTCCCAAGGGTTGTGACTTCTCGAAAAGGTCATGACATTTTAGATAAGACACAAAAAACATTTGTTCATACTATCCTTTTTTGACTATAAATAGAGGGGTTTCCTCTCAGTTTTCAACCACAAATTTTTTTAATCTTCTACTCTTCTTCTTGCATTTTAAATTTTTTTGTGTGATTTATTATCGTTGAGTGAGTTCGAAATTTAGCGGAATATGAGGTACCACTATTCTGATGAAGTAAGTCGTTCTATCCTAAGAGGGTATATTCCATAACCTCGAGTACTTGAGGAAAATAATTTTGATGATATAATAATTATTTTTTTGCTTAATATATACATTAGTATGTAACGTTCCAAATGATGTAGTCTAAATTCATTTATTTTTGTTAGCAATTTCTCTTGTGATATAAATATATGCTTCTGATATCTTTTCCAAAATTTAGAGAACTGTCACGATTTGTTTTTTATGCTCAAGACAAATGAATGACTTTATTTATCAATGCTACTTATGTGATTTAGACTCTCAGGATTTTTTCTTCAAAATAATTATTACTATATAAACATTGTCCTTTTGTTTTACTTATTTACTAATTCTTAATATTTCAATATTTTAGACGAAGAAAAGTTCATATGACTTGTAATAACGCCGGTTGAAGTTTGTATTAGTAATTTTTATTATTTATTTAATAGTTAATTTTATGAGATAAATATTTTCATTAATGCAAATATATATATTTATATTTGGGTAGGTATTTGTATTTAAATTAAAGTATTATATATGTCACAAATGTATTATCAAGTTAACAAGATAATCTAACTTCAAAATATATTATTTTAAAATGTTCCGAAACTCACAACAAATGTGAAAATATGTGAATATATAAAATGTAGTTGTTCATATGACATCTAAACAATTTAATGTGAAATACACATGCAAAGCACATCTGGTTAGATGACAACAAAAATACAAAATAAATATTGCCATAAGGTAATATTAGTGGCATAAGAGATTTGCGTGAATAAGAGATATATATATGATGATCCACATTGAACATTCACAAAGGAATGTGCAATATTATTTTTTGCTAAGCTTATTATTCAAATCTTTGCTTAAATAAGCAATATTATTTACTATAACATATATTTTTGAATTGGTATTCACGTGCAACGCACGTGTAAAAAAACTAGTATATATATATATATTATTTTATTTTTCACGGTGTATTGTATAATATAGTATGTGATGTAGTAAAATGGAATTAATATTACTATATTAAAGCTTGAAAGAACATAAGAAAAGTGCTTTTAAATGATTAATACAGATTGTCAGAGAGTTGCTTGTTTTTTTAGATCAAAATGACCAGATATCATTAAAACATTTCAAAATACATTCAAAGTTTAAATATGGGGAAAAAGTGTCATTTCTTTAGTAGTATTGTCTTTTACCTCATTCAATTTTATAAACAAAATTAACCAACGAAATAGAAAAAGAAATATCAATATAAAAAAGATCACCAATAACTTTTTCTCTTGAGGTTATGACCATGAATGATGGACACCAGTAATTACAATTTTTCTCTTAAATATTCATACTTAAAAATTGGTATGTGCATGACACTAATAATGATTACCATAAATATTTTAATATTTTATCTTTACACGTAGTATATCATTACAAAATGTAATTACTCAATTAATATTTGAGTAAGGCTATTATAGAGAGGAAATTTTATTTTAAAAATGTACTTGTATAATGAATGTCAACACTCTTATAAATAGAATGTTATAGAGACAAAAAATATAACATAAAAAAATTGTTCTAAAGAAAATTAGGTTGTTACACTGAAAATTTGGTATAATGAATTATAGTTACATAGAGGTTTGAGTGTATGTCATATATTTAGTTTGACCAACTCTTTGTTTTAGATCTATATATTTCACTACCATAATTTAATGTTAATATATGAACAACATCACCTATGGTGAAAAATATTTCATTTCTTTAAGTTTCTACTTTATCTCTGTGGAATTGTAGTCTTCTCCTTTTTTCTACCGCATACATATCATATAGTTGTTGTCTAATGAAAGTATCTAGTATCTTATATAAGTTCTATCGTGATATAAAATATTATACTTTTTCAATAAAAAAAATTAATAGATGAATAAAATTTAAAGTATTATTTATAGAATCTTTAATTTGATTTAAGATCATTTTATGATCAATTGGAATTTTTTAAAATCTATTTTTATATAGCTAGCACGAAGTGTATCTTGTGAAATAACATTTTTTAAGATTAAAATAAACACAAAATAAAAGTAAATTCATGCCTTATCAGAAAAGTTACAACCCTTGAAAAAAGTCACTGCTCACCGAAAAATCACAACTCATCGGGAATGGCACAACCCTTTGAAGAAATGACAATAATTTGAAAAAGTCACAACTCATCAGAAATGTCACAACCCGTCTAAAAAATTCTCAATCCTTCGGAAAAGTCACAACCCTTTAATGTGAAAAGATATCTACTTTTAATATAATACAATTAATTAAATCAATAAATAAAACAAATTGAGTATTTTTAATTAGGGTATTATAGTAATTCAACATTCAAGTTTGAGAGTTCATGCTTTTAAGGTGGTATAGAAGATATAGATAGATATAAATAGATAGATAGATAGATAGATATATATATATATATATATATATATATATATATATATATATATATATAAAAGTTTTTTTAAAATATTATCTTATATACATTGTATAATTTATTGTCGAGAGGTTCGGGTGAACACACTTATCTCCTCTAGATCCACCCTTGCCTATGCTACCAAAAAATCCATAGAGCTTGTATTGTATGTACCTACAACTTTGGGAGCGGAAGAAGAATTATACAGCAGAATACTCACTTCAACTTAATTTGTTGATCACTCTTTTCTTTCTTTATTGATGTAAAAATTAAAATTGAATACGAGATATGAAAAAATAATTTTATCACCTAATCATATTAATTTAAAACATTTTTTATATTAATTTATGGATAAGTCAGATCAAAATTTTACGTAGACCAATAAAAAAAATCACATGTTAGATTAAAAATTAATTAAATAAAATTGTGCTATTAATGAAGAGGCAATTTTGAAGCCTGAAAAGAAATATGAGAAACAGCTTTTGATACAATAGGTAAAAGATAATATTTTTGAGTCATTTTTGGAATCACTTCTTAATTCTTATATCTTAGTCTAGTTGCCTCATTTGTTTACACTTTAATGAATTCTTACAATCTATTTTGGTCTTATTTATTAAGTGTATTTATTTATTTTATAAGTACTTAATTAGTTTAAATGATTAGCACATACTAATATTTTAATATAATTAAGATGTTAATTTAAGAATTTTTAGAAAGATTGTCCGTTTAACACACCTTCATCAATTTTTACCGCATGCTAACTGGCATTACTGCTCATTATTATCAATTATCATATTCAACCATAACATATGATAACCACCATATCGTCATTCGTTAATCACCACGATCAGTTGTCAATTGTCACCATCACTAGTCATTATTTACGATAATCACCACTATTACCATATAACAACAGTACTGAGCGATTCTCCACATTATAGTGTCCTCCCACATTCCCCTTTCCTTGCCCCAAAAGTTTGAACTCTGGATCAGTACAACATCAATGATGACAGGAACATGAACTTTCAAGAGTTAGCATTAGAACAGAAATTGTTGCCAGGGCGAAACACATGCATTATTAATTTATAATTATTGGTAGCGAAAGCCACAGGCACGCCTGGCTAAGAGTACAATTTACTTCATCTCACAATAAAATTTCATTTTACTTGTCCACTATATTAAAAAAAAAAATCACTTTTATTTATTTAATTTGAAAAAAACAAAAAATAATTTACCATTTTGTACTTATTTTACCTTATTATCAAGTAGTAATTTGGGACGATATAATAACATTATCATTTTGTTACTATTTCTTAAGAGTGTACCAAATCAAACATTGAGAAGGAATATTATCTTCATTCACATCAAGCAAACTTTATTTAATTTTCAATGGTCCACATGTACTCCACTATGTAAAGAACAACAATGAGAGATACAAAAATATCAACATCTTCACCAAGAAATAGTAATAATCACCATGCTCTACTAATCCCCCTATATAAATCTCCCTCTCTTGCTCTTTTTACTAACCAAATTTACTTCCTACATAAAAAAATGGCTTCTTTTCATATGTACACCACTCTTTCCATAATATTTTCATTAATCCTCTTGTCCCCTTTTTCCAATGGAGTTTTTCATGAAGAAATGTCTGATATTCTAGCCATGAATTCAAGAAGTCAAAAAACAAGTCACCTCCATTTCTACTACCATGATATCCTAAGTGGAAAAAATCCTTCAGCAATCAAAATCATTTCACCGGGTGGCGGAGGAATATATGGTTTTGGCAACACTTTCATGTGTGATGATGCATTAACCATAGGGCCTAATGCATCAACTGAGGTTGTAGGAAGGGCTCAAGGGATTTACGCGATGGCTTCACAGAGCGAATCTGCGTTGCTTATGACAATGAGTTTTGAGTTCACACAAGGCAAATATAATGGGAGCAGCATAAGTATTCTTGGGAGAAATCCATTTATGAGAGATGTTAGAGAGATGCCTATTGTTGGAGGCACTGCACTCTTTAGGTTTGCTAGAGGCTATGCATTGGCTCATACTTTTTGGTTTGATGCCAACACTGGAGATGCTATTGTGGAATATAATGTGTTTGTTCAACATTATTGAAGTGAGAATTTGTGCTTATAAAGTAGTTAGTAGTCACAGGCACAATGACTTTACTTTTTCTTAATTATTCCATCTTTAGCAAGCTTGTTTAATTTCTTCTCTCTCTTTTTTTACTTTTTCTGAATGTTCTGAAGTGATGTCTTATTTATATCAAAGAGTTTTGCTGCTAATGTTTTGTCAATTCACCAAGAAATTTATCAACTCCAAGCACAGTAGATAGAAAAACTTCTCAATTAGTGGACAAACGACAAAGTATCCACAAACTCTTGGTAATGTATAAAATCAAAGAGGAACCAAAACTACATAGTTTTTTTTAGTTCACTTGCAAAGAAGTAGATGAAAAGTGGACAGCCTAGGGGTACATAAGACATCATGAAAAAAGTTCGATTTCACGTCGAAATCCATTTGTTCGATCAAACATCAATTCTTGATGAAATTATTTGTTAGAATCTGTTTAGTAGTTACTCTCTATTTCCTTTCTTCAAGGAATTTGTCAATGCTACCATACCAATTCCACTGGAAACATAGACCAACAACACGCAATATTCCAGCAGCTATCACTTCGATAAATGCCATCAGGAATGATCTCTGAGGAGATAGACCAGCAGTTGCGATGGAAAGAAAGAATCCCTCAAAGTTGCAGGGGACAATGAAGTTTCCTGATTTAAGGCCATTCAAAGCTTTCTTTGCAACTTCATCAGCTTTCATGGAACCAGAAGAAGCTGCTAGTATACTAGTCAACTGTGGCCTCCTCTTGTTCTCTGCAAAAGGATTAAACTTAAATTATTGCAAATGTAAACTGATTATCAATCAGGTAAGTTCAAGGACCTATCGGGTACATTCGACATTGTGCACATGAATTATTGGGGGTACAACACACACAATGATGTTGATGTCTCCCAAGGTTCAATATTAGTGCATACATATCGACATGTGCATTCATCACAGTTCTTTTTTTTTGGATTGGTAAATAATGCACTATTAACTAAGATAGAAAGAGCACTAAGCAGGTTCGCACAAAAAAATGCAGCTACATGTAGTCAGGATTAAATAGAATATAGAGAAAAAATTGAGAAACTAAAATATACAAAATAAAACAGAAAACAATATCACAGCCTAAGTATCATAACAAAGGAACTCTATAACTCGCATAAGCATGTCAACCCCTTGACCACATTCTTTTATAGTAAAACGAAGCAGAGGCCATACACATTAAGCTTCAAACTGTTCTAGACCTGTATTATCTAAATAGATCTTAAGACACTGAAATACAGCATTTAACATCCTGTCAGGTTCTACAGAATCATCATGTTTCAAGATTTTACATAACCCATTGAGTTACCATAAAGGTTAGCTAATATGTGCAGTACATCATGAGCTAATCAACGAACAAATATTTTCTGGCTCTGTTCCTCCAATCATGAAGAACAAATTGGCTAAACATTTTGTGCTATCCCATGCTTACAACTAACAGTTCTCAATAATTGGTTAAAAGACCAGTGCTATCATCATATTTATTGTCAATTTGCTTGATCCAGACATTTGTGTTCTCTGAAGGAAGATAAAAAATAAGGGATTAAGGGAAAGGATGTATAACTAACATATCGACTTAGAATCAGAGGTAGATCGTAGCATTTAGCAATAGTACATAGATAAACATGATGCAAGAAGAAAGCAGTGTGTTTGTTGCCCCCCACCCAACCCCAACATGTAGCATAGCATCTAATTCGTGCATTGTGAAATGCAGTGATAACAACAAGAAACAGAGTAGGAATTGTTCAGGTCCAACCTTCAGCAAATCCAGGAGTTTCAGTGTCCGGGGGAAATATTAGTGATACGTGAATATTTTCACCAATTACTTCCTGCTGCAGTGCTTCTGCCAGTCCTTTGAGGCCGAACTTACTGGCTGAATAAGCTGTATAACCATATATCCCAACCTAAGACAAAACAAAATACCAAATAAACCAAATCAGATAAGAATAAAAATGGTTATATACAAATATATAAAGAGAAAAGATGTTCTCAGTCCATTTTAGCGAGGTTTGCTAATGTGAACTGTCAGCACTTTTTTTTTTTTATGACAAGAGAAACCCGCAGCCGCTACCCTTTGGGTGCGCACAGGGTAAAAACCCCGCTCCTATGCAATATCTCACAAACCACATAGGAGAAGTAACTCGCATTAGGCAAGCCCGGTGCAACGAGCTCAACCCAGAAGCAAACCCCTTGCTTTAGCTGGCAAGGGGTTTCGAACTTGAGACCTCCAACATGGAAGTCCCAAGCCCAAACAATAATCAATTTCTGGTAAGGAGACACAATTGGAGAAGGAATTGATTATGCCGAAGGATGGTATTAGCTATAGATTGCAAGAAATTATTGTACGTAGGTTTCTAAACTATTGACAAACTTGCCTAGCAGAGTAGCTGCTGCTTTGCATGTGTCTGTGTCAGATTCTTGGTGCTTTGCTAGTGATGACTGTAACTTGTACGTGTCACACTCACCAATAATTCTCATGATTAAAAGCCTAAGCTATATATTACGAAGAATTGTAGTAGCTTAGTTAGTTGACTATCTAAACTCCGCAATTAAACATTAAAGTTGACGAAAAGGAGAATTCAGAAGCTGAGAGATATGACATAAAGCAGACAAAAGATTTTAAATTGGGACATACTGTATGTATGTAAGTAAGAAAGAAGAAACAGAAATGGTTGAGCTCACAAGAACATCAACAATTTACCTTTGTCCCGCGTGTCTGAGAGAGGTAAAAAAGTAGTACTAGTCTAAAGTAAGTGGACAGCATCAAACAGTTTGAATTTTTTTTTGTAGAAAAAGAAGACTTTTGAGTAAGACAACCACCAAGATGGAGAGAGAGGAAAAGAAAAAGCAACAAGAGGAAGAAGAATTGTTGGTAGTTAAGTTGAAACAAGGTGTTTTCGTAGGGAAAAGAGGGGGTACTGGTACTACTCCATCACCTACATGGAAAATTGGTTTGGCACAATCTGATGGTTCTCTGCTTCAAGATTTTCCCTTTTCTTCCAATTCTGCTTCACTATCTGTCAGAAAAGTTGGTGCCAATCTCTGGGAATTTCAACCACAAGTGAGAAAGGTTGTCAAGATGAGCAAGATTGGCCCTCTACCTCAAAATCACAAAGACAAATCTAAGCTTCACAGCCAAACAGCTGCCCCACCTGATAGCCCACCACAGCAGATCAAGTACAAAAAACTTTTTTTTTTTTTTTAAGTCCAAACTGCATATTGTATTTTTTATTATATATAAATAGGAGTTCTGTGAAAATTATTGCTTTTTGCACAATTAATGTGCACTGACTCACTGACTCTAGATGCTGAATTCGCCATGACCATTTTCTGTTATACCATGCCAATTGCCTCATAGGTTAGAAAGACAAACAGAACATATATGTTAGTAGTCAATAGTGTAGGTTGTTGTGTTGATCTTGGGAATGCTTAGTTACTGATAAAACTTTCTACAAAGTTCATTGTCTGCCAACTTCACTGAAGAGACAAAAGGATGTCTATTTGGTTCATTTCTGCTAAACTATAAAGTGCCTAATCAGAAGTTCTCTAACTTGCAACCAGAAAGCAATAACCTGATTAGTCATGTTTCTTTTTTGTTTTTGCAGCCAACAAGCACTGGTAGTTTAGGGAGGGATATTGCTGCATCACTTAGATAACATCATCATCATTTAATTGCAAAGAATGGGGGCGCTCAATCGCTTGAATCACCACTATCCCCCTCTGGATAACGCTACCAGGGCTTCCAGTGGGCTATTGGTCTAGTGAGGAATTAAGCAAGGGGAAAAGTGCCATAGGGAAACCACTCTACACTGACAGCTTCACAGCATCAATGACACAAATTTCATATGCTAGAGTACTAGTTGAAGCTGATGTCTCACAACCACTTCTGGATTCTATTGACATAGTGACACCAACAGGCTCAATTCAGCAGCAAATTGAGTATGATTGGAGACCAAAATTTTGCAGAGTGTATGAAATTTGGGCACAAAGCTGAAGCATGCTGGAATGCTGAAATGGCTGTACATGAAGAACCTAAGTTCCAAGAAGTTAAGAACAAGAGAAGGAGAAGGAACAGGAAAGCAAAGGGTGTAATTCAGCAGGATATGCCAATTACTAGCAGAGTAGTAGTGGATAAACGGAGGATGGATGCGCCAGCTAATATCACAAACTCAACTCAGTCAATTGAAGGTTTGCAAACAGAGGCACAAGTAAAGGTTGTAAATAGTTATGCAGCTCTCCCGGAAGAGGAAGTCACTCAGAATGGAGACCCTAGAGGGACTCTTATCCCTTGATGATTATCTCTACCTGGAACATACAAGGGCTAAACCAGACCTTGAAACAGAAAGAGTTGAAGCTCTTTCTGCAAAAGAATAAGATAAATGTTATGGGTGTCATTGAAACTAGAACACAAATGCATACATCTGGGAATATACTAAGAAAGGTAGTGCCTGATTGGAACCATCGCTCAATTACCCTTTGGCCTATAATGGTAGGGTAAGGCTACTATGGAGGGCTCATATACAGGTACAAGTATTGGTATCCCATGAACAATATATTCATTGTAAAGTCTCAGATGCAAATGGAAACTTCTCAGCTTATCTCACAGTTGTTTATGCCAAGAATGAAAGCCAGAATAGAGAGGAGATGTGGAGGGACCTAGTTCAAATTGGGAGAGGAATCCAGGAGGCTTGGTTGCTATGTGGGGACTTTAACAATGTTCTAACTACTGAAGACAGAATTGGCTCCCCTGCTTTACCAGGAGAGACACGAGCTTTTCAAGGATGCATTGACACATTGCAACTGACAGCTCTAAGACAATCAGGGAGACACTTCACATTTTGCAATAGGCAGCAAGATGGGAGTAGAGTATACTCCAACATAGATTGGGCTTTTGGAAACTTTCAACGGACAGTGACTATGGGCATGTGGAGGCTGAGTTTTGGAATCCACGAGTATCTGATCATTCACCAGTTGTTATTCAAGTGAGCACAAGACCCACTTCTGGACCAAAACCCTTCATATTATTCAAAACAGTCCTTGAGCATCCTGAGTTTGAAGGGATTTTGACAACTGTGTGGAACAAAAGATACATTGGTACTAGAATGAGTCAACTATGGAGCAAACTTAAAGCATTAAAAATAGGACTGAAGGACCTGAATACTTATTTGGCTTCTTACCGCCAGAAGCTACAAACAGCTAGACAGAGTTTGGAAATAGTACAAAGTCAGATTGTAACTCAACCTCTCAACAGTGTGTTAATAGAGCAAGAATCAGTCCTTTTGAATGATATCAGGAAATGGAGCTTAGTGGAGGAGCAGGTTCTCAAACAGAAATCTAGAGTTAATTGGATTGCCATTGGAGATGCAAATACCAAGTTCTTCCATGCTCAAATGAAGATTAGAAGTAGTAAGAACACCATTACTTCTGTTTATATCTAATGGGATTAAACTGCAGGACCCTAAGCTTGTGAAGGAAGAGTTTATTTCAAGCTTCACTAAATTGATGGGAACAGCTGTGGTGGATTTGCCATGCCCGAATGTGTATGTTATAAGTAATGGCCCCTGTTTATCATACCAACAGAGATGCTTGCTTATAATTACAATCACTGATGAGGATATTGTGACAGCAATGGAAGGGATGGCCCTAGATAAGACCCCAGATATTGATGGATTCCCTGTGGAATTCTTTACTAAGCATTGGACCACTGTTAAAGAAGATGTATTATGTGCTGTCAGAAAATTCTTTACTACTGGAAGCTGCTGAAAGAGGTTAGCCTTACTGCCATTACCCTTGTGCCTAAGAAGGCTACCCCTACACAAGTAGCAGACTACAGACCTATTGCTTGCTACAAGATCATCACAAAGATCTTGACCAACAGAATCAAGCCTATTATAGGTTCTATTGTTAGTCCTCTCAGTATGCATTTATAGAGAGGAGAAGTATCATTGATGATATTCTATTCTGTCATGAGGTACTGAAATGATATTCTATGAAGGGACTATCCCCTAGATGTGCGAATGAACGTGGACTTACGAAAAACTTATGATTCCATTGAATGGGAGTTCATAAGGAGATTGCTTGCTAAATTGGGCTTTCCCTTTAAGTTCACATCTTGGATGATGGAGTGTATATCCACAGTCCCTTATTCTCTAGTGATAAATGGGGGTCTATCTAAACAATTCAGAGGGGAAAGTGGAATTGGACAAGGGGATCCTATGTCCCCTTACCTATTTGTATTGGCTATAGAATATCTTCAAAGGGAACTGAGCATGCTGAGACTCAATAAAGACTTCAAATATCACCCAAGGTGCAAGAAATTTAATGTGATAATACATTTGATCATCCACAACAATAATCTACTCCATAAGGCCCTAGTCACAGGACACCCAAAGTAAAGATGGTCATATATGAATCACATTAAATTTCTTTAAGGAAGCATTTTCCATGGTGGGTCTTTCGGTTAAATTTTTTATGATGAATACACGTAAATGTGACTGCATAGAGGGAAACAAAATTAAAATAAATTGGGCAATTGTGATGATCAACTCTTAACTTATTTTCATTGTTTCCCCAAAAACTCCTAGATGAGATAAAAAATAAAATTGCAATAGAGATTAGATATCAATCGGAACAGAAGATGAAAAAAGCTCCTGCTGAAAGTGTCTCCTTGCAAAAAATCTTCATGAATTGTGTACTAACGAGAGTACTACAAAATCATTAGATTGCCCACACTTTCCCAAAATACCATCCTCAAAGAATAATGAGTTCCAAACTTTAAGTGAATAAAGAGACGAAAGACACTACTTGAAATGCATTTTTGCTAGTAACTTTAGCATGAAAAAGTTTACATGAAGTGCTTATCTGCAAATGTTGATACCATAGTAGTTACGAGTTCAGATACTTTTGTAACAGTATTATAGCTTGCAACTACTCCGTGTGCTTCTAGTTTGGAATTTTACAGTATTAGATGGTAAATAAACTTGTGATGCTAAAACTGAAACTATTAATAGGATATTTAATTAAAGAAAACTTCAATATCCTTGGTGGACGTAAGCAAATGGGTAAAGTAGAAAATAGAAAACCATCCAACATTTTCCAGACTCCGAAATCCGGATTTAAGAACCAATAGCACAAATCGTATCTTGACTAAATCTGGTGAATTTTAGAGATTGAGACAGACTTTATAATGCTTTGTAATTCTTTAATCATCTCAGACTGTATGACACTAATTCTACCTTCATTTCTCAATCTATTTATACCAGAAAACTGGGGTAAGATCTTCGAAAATTAACCACAAATATAAACAGTGATCAGTACGACGTCATCTACATTGTTATCAAGTTCAAACCATATTTTGTTCCGAATACGCTCTCACTTCAACGTATTGTGATAGACATACCAGAGGCCAATCTTTATTATAATAAGACAGGTTAAGCTCCCAACAGAAATATACTCTGGAGCAGTTTAGCCTTCATGTCCTTATCTCAAAACTAGTTACTCCTTCTCCTGCTTCATATAGCTGTTACTAAGCATTTTTCTTTTGACTAACATCTAACCTCAACCTAAATTCTTACATGGCAGATAGTGGAAGTGGTTGAAGAGATGTATTCAAGTTAACCAAAAGAGTATAATGCAATCAAGCATGTTCATAAATTACCGCCAAACATGCTCTTGATTTAGTGCAAACTACACACCAGAATACATTAGCCCCTAATGTCCTTAAGTCCACCGGTCTACCCACTTGGCGGCAATGCTAGATTACTTTACTATTTGTTTCATTACAACAGAAAATGTTTGAAGAAATCCTCTTTTGGTTTTTGGTTACCTTACAAAATTATAATTCTCCCAAATACTTCCCCCAATATGGGAAACTGACTGATACGGAACTTAGTATCTATGCCCCTTTCTTTTCCTAGTTTAATTTCCCATTTGTTTTTATTTCATTTTCAGCACACTTCATGAAGAAAGTTTGTTTACTCTGCAGACACTGTAAAGCAGATGTTGCAGCAGAAAACATCTGCAACATGGAGGCCACTTAACATTGCTGCTGAGAAGGATAGTTCATTATGGAATTGTATTTTAAGGAAAACTTTTTCCTCCATTTCTAACCACTTCAAAAGTAAGTTTAACCTTTAAATCAGACATCTATAAGGTTATATCTTTGCTAGACCATTGAAATTGAGACTTGAACAGAAGGTAGAACATACCTGGCCAGCTTGTGAAGACATGATAGCGATGGACCCAGGTCCACGATCAGCCCTATTCTTCATTCCAGGCAAAGCAGCTTTAATCAGGTGAAAAGTCCCAGTCAAATTGACATCAATCATGAACTTGATCTCCTCAATATCTTGGGTCTCCAATTCCTGAGGGACAAAAACTCCCTGATTGCACACCAACACATCGATTGGTCCTGCCTCTTCTACAGCCTTCTTGACAGCCTCATAGTCTCTCACATCAGCGCTGAAAATGGCCACGTCACGGCCAGTAGAAAGCCGAATTGACTCCTTCGCATCTTCGAGTCTACCAGTGTTACGAGCAAGTATTGAGACTTTTGCACCTTCTGAAGCAGCCTGTTGAGCTAGAGCTAAGCCAATACCGCTTGAGCCGCCAGTGATGAAGACATGGCGATTTTTAATTGGAACTTTGACGGGGCGTGGTCGGACGATGAAGGCGAGGAAAACAAGGAGGGATAGAGAGAAGAAAAGGAGGAGGAGAGAGAAAAAAGCAATGCTCAAGTCCGCCATAGACGAATAGTTGCAGAAAAATCTTAGGTTGCCTTTGTACCTGCAATACGAAGATCAGCGCGATTCGGGTTATGAGCTTTGGAATTTCAAATCTGATTTCAATGAATTCAGATCAACGATTTGGGATTTCACCATTGCAAAAATTTTAAATATTAAATTTTTGATTTAGAACTTTAAAAAATAATTAAAGTTTTAACTATTAAATTTTTATTTGAGATAAGTGTCAAAACACACTTAAACTATATTTTTTTTTTTAGTTCCATACCTAAAATATTGAGAATGTGAGTTCATACCTAAAGTATGAGAAACACACATCTCTATCTTTTATTTGAAAAAACATTGACGCATGGCATTTCACATGGATAAAATATTCCACCCAGACAAAAATTAAATAATAAACTATTAATATTAATTAAAAACTAAAGATTAAAGTATTACTATCCCAAAAAAAAAAAAATCTTACCCCACTTCACCACCTCCTCCCCGTACCCCCTCCCCCACCACACCCCACGACCCCACCCCCACAATCCCCATCCTTTTATTTTTTTTTAAATTTCTTTTATAATATATTATTCATACTTCACCCCCCCCCCCCCAAACCACCCACTCATTCCCCAAAAAAAAATTGATATTATTTTATTTTTAAAAAATAAAAATTCTACCCATCCTATTTAACCTCCGCTCCTAATCTATTTATTTATTTTTACATTTTTCTCGTTTTGTGTTAAAAAATAATTACATATTTTTAGCATAAATATTATTAATATATCAGTTTAGTAGCCAAAATAAATCCCACTTTTTTCTCATCCTCAAAGAACATTACCCTCTCCTACATAACTAATATTCTTTTTTCCTCAAAAAATGTTAATAATGGTGGTCACATAAAGATTCTCTTTTTTCCCCTAATCACTTTGTTTCTTTTATTTCTTTTTTTTTTTTTTTGTGTATTAGCAAAAAAATAATTTTGTCCTTTCCTTTATCTGATGTCTTTGTCTTTTTATATTGGCAAAATTCTTTCTATTAAATCATTATTTGGATATATTATAAATTTAGTTAGCGATGCTTATGTATTTTCTATTTCAAAGGTATATATGATTACCCATGTATTACACATATTTAAATAGAATGTATAATAATTTTTTTAGTTGCTTGCATTACATTGTATACATACAATTCTTATTTTTGTATTATATACATATAAACAATACTGGAATTGTGGTCGACATTATTGTTTGTTTATGCCGTTTAATTTGATAAAATATAAGGAGAATATAAAGATGCAACAAAGAAATTTTAGTAAGCTATAAAGTAAGCAAGAATGACCTTTACCAATAATCATTCAAGAATGTGTTAAAAGAAGCTGACTTGGGAGATAAACTCTCCAATCCACCAAACAATGTGTTTCTTTTTCATTTCAAGGAAGCTATGTATCCTTTTGTCTTACAAGGAATGAGTGGGTGGGGAAAGTAGGTAAGAATTTTAAACAAACAACAATATAGCTTTCCATTCATGAACCTACGAAAAGCTCAACTGTGATAACGTAGGACTATGGAGTATGAGAAACCAGAGAGCTTGAGCGTTGGAAGAACAAAGAAAGTCGGCAAAGAGATCTTGATCAACCATAGTAAGCTGTCACTTTGATTTTCTGGTTTTAAAGTTAAGGGAAGTGAGAATTCAACTGAATATGTATTTACTCGTTCTCTCTCTGAATGCAGCCCAACTTATAACATCAGCCTGACAGGAATAACAGTAGGAAGCAAGACCACTGATTTTGATCTCACAGCCATTTTCGACTCTAGCACTTCATTCACATACTTGAACGACCCAGTTTACAAAGTCATTACAGAAAACGTGAGTGAGAAACTAATTGTATGAGTTATCGATGGAGTGTGTTCTTTGTATTTTAAAACTGAATAATTTGCTTCTTTTGCAGTTCGATTCTGAAGCAAAAAGGCCGCGTATCAACCTGATGGCGAAATTCCTTTTGAGTACTGCTATGACTGCTATGGGATCAAGAAAAAAGAAGAGGTTGACTGAGTAATATGTTAAATGGGTGGTTATTTAGTTATATTCTGTTTTTTGTACTTTATATTCCCACAATACACATTAATAAACATTATAGTAACTTCTAACAACACACCAATTGTCCGCACACGCTTGTGCTCCCAAGTCTCAACACAAAATAGGAAAGAACTGAAAATGATGGTCAAATACGTCAAATTTTGTAAAATTTAGAATATCAGGAATACCCCTGAATAGCGAAAGACTCATTCTTTGTTCTTAGTTAAACATATTGTACTCATTCTTTTGAACAAATTGTCAAACACATAATGAGCATGGTAAATTTTGGCAAATCAAGAGCCTATATTCTATTTCTGAAACAACTGTATATACATAACTTTATATCAAAAACCTCAGTGCCATCAACTATATCATATAACTTGCACTAAACATGAGAAGTGGGAGGCGTAAAGGCGTACCTTTTCAAAGTTCTTGTGAATCAATAATACTTTAGTTAGAACCACGAAGCAGTATCATAGCTACTCAAGTTAGAGCTTTGGTGGTCTGCTAAATTTGCAGAGAACCCTTCGTCTTTCGGATGGAAAATCGTTTTCTTTTGGATTTGTCCACAAAATCAAACTTTTTCAGAGTATAAAATTAGATTTTAGAATAGCAGTTGTAGTTTTTTCCCCTCAAAATTTCCAACAAATAGCAACTCGCGTTGTTGCAAACACATCCAGCAAGCAGAGTCCTATTTCAGCAGATGTTACCCTAGAAAAGGGAAAATCAGAGAAAATTTGAGATAACCAATTGTAAGCAAAATGAAGAGACGCAGATGCTTCAAAGTAAAAGCAACTCAACCTTTGATGTTACCAAGTAGAATAACGAAGAAGAAGCAAACCCAGTAAATCAAAAGAAAATCAAAGCGTATTTCCGATTCTACAAACGAAACAAATTAAGTTTAAAGGGAATCTAACAATTTAGATTAATTAGCAAAGAGAACATTGAAGAAGACATAAATCCAGCAAACCAAGCCAAAAGGTGCATCTATGGTAAGAGAATTTTATTTTATTTGCAGATCCAAGAAGCAAGATTTCCGATTGAAAGAAAAACCCATAAAAATTGATGAATGGGAAACGGAAAACATACAAAATAAAGGAATTAGAGAAAGGAGGTTACACCTTTTTGTTTGGAGGAGCAAATCATTGTGCAGCTGAAATGAAATTTCATAGAGCATAAAGAAAAGATCTTTAGAATCAGCTAATGTGGAAGATTGAAGATGTGGATCTTTTCTGTGAATCCAAAAACACACGTGGGCAAAAGAAGAAGAAACTGGAAGGAGTAAATTACCGATTTACCCTTTTGGTCATCTGAAGAAACCCATACTTATTAAGTATGACTAGATGATTCATTGCCCGTGCTGCGCACGGGCCCAACAATTTGGATACATTTTTTTGGGGGCAGGAAACCAATCTGGCTTAATAGATTTCATAAGAGCAAACTATTGCACTGCACCTAGCTGAATATGTTACAACTGAAATGCATATACACAAATTAGTAGCAGAAAGTAGCGATTACTTCAATGACACCAAAGATAACATCTTTGGACTGTATGCATTTTACAAACACACTAATCAGACCTTCAAAGGCCATCAGCAAAAAATATTCAAGAAAAAGTACAACTACCTATACATCCTAGATTACTTCCAGTAGATGCAATTTTTAACATTTCTGATCTTCTTCCGTTAGATTCTCTGGCCACAAGTATTGTCCCTTAGTGTTATATTCTGCCCTTTGAAGCATATGTATTCACATAGTAGTCCTCAAAACAGTAAGCTCAACTTAGATTTGATCTAATTTATTACTTGTTATATTTTGGTAAAAGCACTTATTGAAGATCGTAGCCTCTAAAAATAGGTGGTAGTTCCTTTAGAGGCTTTCCTGAAAAGAGCTAAAGAATTTCTTAGTATGTGTAATCTTGTTCAATGCAGCCAGACATTATAAATGAATAATAACATGAGCATAATCATACCCATACTTCTCAGAAATAATTCCACTCATATTTCAGAAGGCATGAAAACTTATATGATTCAAGTACCATGCATTTGTCATTACATGTCAATCGACAGAACTATGGATTCACATATTAGTTTTATGTTCCAGAAAAAGGATAATATGTATAATTTTCTCTGTATAAATACATAAGGCATCATTAACATTGCACTGCCAGGAATAACTACTTCCAGGTACATAAACAAATGTCAAACAGAGGCTACATCTAAATATGGCAGATTAACAAGACAATATATTCAGAGATTACGTGAATGACCCAGAAATTATGTTGAAGATTTTTATTAAAACTACTACCTACTTGCAGATTTTGTGACTCGGTGGTTTAGAACTTTTAAGGTGAAATTAGTGAAAGCTTCGGTAGCCAACATGCCATGGAAGAAACTATTATTTATTTATTGTGATGAAGCATATTATGGATGGGTTTAAGCCTAGAACAAACTCAAGAGGTTAAAAAGATAATCCTAAATTTACTTTCAAACTATACTACTCAGAAAATGATATATTTCTATCAAAGCCTTACCATCATTGGACAGGCCGATTAGTTCTTCCATTTAAGTTTGAAGAATTGACTAACTTCATCTCAAGTTTCCAGAGGAAAATGGAATAAGAGTTCACTAATTAATGGTACAGTGATCTAGTTTTCTTTTAAACAACATAAAGTCACATATGTTAATATCCCTAAGAAGTTTTGGTATGTGCCCCATGTTTTCAGCAGATCATGTTGAGGTGCTGCAATTAGTAGTAACATAATTGCTAGGTAATGACAACTGAGATCCACAAGTCCAATCTCCCTGGATAAGCTTTTTAGCTCCCAAAACTGTATTCAAAATTTACAATCTGTTCCGAGACAAAATAAATATAGCTAAGTTACGCATGAATTTAAAATATACAAGGATCCAATTCAATTACAAGTTGAGGAAGATGAGATAGTTCAACAGTAGAAACTAAAATTAATTAATTAAGCCTTCACGATTTGTGGAAAGCTGAAAAAGAGCAACAACCAAGCAGGCACAGAAAGACATTTCTATATATCATTTAGAAGTTCCATTGCACAAAGATTTACCTGAACCTCAGTTCGTGCAAGTGCAATAAGTAGCGCCACACCTTCTTCTCATTTGATGGTGATACTATTGCAGCCTGCAGGATTCAATAATTATGAGTTGGATTAATTACAGATTAAGTAAAAACAGAAAGCAAATTGTGCAGTTGCAACGTGACTAAGAAAATAGCATAAAGCAATCGACAGAAACATGAATAAGTGAATTTCATATTCAGTTAGCATGCTGCAAAGCTCAGGATCTAGTGGTTCAAGTTTATATTCAACTCCGTCCAATTTCGACCGGCGTCATGCTGTACATATCCCCTTTCTCAATTATTTTTGAAAATAAAACATAAGAATAATTTGATAATAGACAAGCAATATGCAGTTGATATTGCTGAAGTTACAAAAAAATAATACCAACCAGTTGAAAATCCTTGAGTGCGTATTTGACTTCTAAATTGTAAACGATTAAGCACACAGTAGCATAAACACCTAAAATAACAATGAAAGCACAAGTCTTTGGCAATATTTTCACAATTCGAAACTAACTTAAGAAAATGTAGAGCCAATTTCAATAGCTATTTGTTCCGTCCTGTTTTGTGCTGCCATATTACTCCAATTTGGTGTGAGAAAGCCACAATTAGCCCATAATACAATATTCTCACTGTCCAATTCAGTCGCTTGTGTGTATAGATCAATAGCTTGTGAATACTTGTACCCAAAAATACATTAAAATCGAAAATAGACTTACTATTTAGGAATATGCATAAACACCGGCTAGTAAAACGAACTATAAAAACTTGCCAAGATTAACACTCCAAGTCTCTTATTAACAATTAACAAAGTGTAAAAGCTCTTATGAACTTACTAATGAGTTGTCTTACCATGTGTAAATAACAACCCTCCACAAAAAATAGTTCAAGAATACAACAACAATTTTGAGAGGACAAAAGATTGCCTTAAAACTGCAACACTACTTGGAGAAATTGAAGATGAAAATCGGTGGAAGAATGTGAAAGTGATGAAAATCGGTAGTTGGAGAAGCTTGAGAAGATGCAACATTGAGGAAATCCGTGTGTCGTCTCCTCTTGAATGTGAAAGTGATGAAGATCAGTGGAAGTATATTTTGGAGAAAAGAACATAGTGAGAGATTGGAGGAGTGATTACGCTGGAGATATCACACGCAGAGTCGTATATTTCTTCATATAAAGCCACTAACTATAAACAATTTTGTACAAAGAAAACATCAAAAGCAAACAGAAAAAAGATGGAGAATACAATGGAATCAAAAACAGATTTCACACAGTAATTTATATGAAGGTTTGCAAAGCGTAAAAGGTGGTAGTGGGTTTTGTCTATTTTGACCACTACATCTGAAATTCTTCAAGTTTAGTACTGTTGGGGTTGTAAATCTCTTCATTTGGGTGTGCTAAAAAATCCAACTTTGAGGTTCTTGATCCTTTTTGATCCGTAGCTATTGTTTTAATGTCAGTTCTTTGGTAATAACTGTATAAGGTTTTAACTTTTAACAAGTTGGATTCATTTGCTGTTCTTGCTAGAGTTGTTTGTTTTAGTGTGTGTGTGTGTGTGTGTGTGTGTGTGTGTTATAGAGATAGTTTAGTTATGGCTTCATGTAAAAAAGGAAGAATAAAAGATGCAGTTTTTAGGCGTTTAGTATCTCTAGCATTGATAACTGTGTTTGGAATAGTTTTGATTTTGATTCTCTTTAGGACTAATACAATTCATCTTTACGGTATGTTTAGGGCTCATGCTCAGTTTTCAAACTTTCTTCCCAAATTTATCTTAAGGAATCGGAAACACCGGATAAGACACATGAATTTATTTACTTTTTCGTGGTTCTGTCAATATTCATACTGCCATTTTTTCCCTAATTTCAATTCAAGTGACATTCCGACTTCATCAGCCCATATATATAAAAAACTAAATCTAAAAAAAATCAGATGAAAAATTGAAACCAAAACACAATCAAGGAGAAAGCAAGTGAGGATGGCAAATTAAGAAATCGAAGCCAAAAATTGAAGAGAGACCTAGCAAATTACCTGAAAATCGAAGTTGTACTCAGAGAAGATGCAGGGCAGAAACTTTTATCTTCCCCTTCTTCAATGCTTAGATGAGAGCACTGAGATGGAGCGGGTGGATGCCACGCGTAATGAAGCGAGAATATGATAGCATATCTTTTAATGAAATGTTTACGTACATGTTCAGCAAAAAAAATAAAAAATATTTACATTTACATACATTATAATAATAATAATAATATTGTTGAAATATATTAAAGGTATAAAAAAATTGTCCAACAGATGAAAATTGAAAATGGAAGAATTTCTTTTTTTCACAAATTCCCTCGGTGGTAGAAGGGAAAGATATTTGAGATATTATTCTTTTCATAATCTTTAAACTTTGTTGGATAGTTGTTATATGCATAATGTATTGTATTGTTTTAATGAAAGGAATACTATCGTTCTCCGTTGCTATATAATGTCACACATCTATAATTTGAATGATAAACCTTAAAAAATATTAGGATACAAGGTAGAACTATCATGTAAAGACAAGGTAAAGGATAAAATAAAATTATTAAATAATAAGTAAAAGTAAAATGAGAAAAAAAATATTAAAGTATCAACGTAATCAAACCAAATCGGTCGTTACACATAATGGATCTTTTCGTCATTACCCAAATATAAATTTAAAACGATACGATACAATAAAATCTAAGTAACAAGCAAAACAACCATTGTATCTAAACTAACAATATAATACAATACAACGAGTAACAACCATTCAAACAAGGTGTAAAATATTTGGCAGCGTTTTAGAGATGACAATAATTCTCTTCTTCCCCCTAATCACTTTACTACTCTCTCTCTTTTTTGGGTGAAAATTATTTACATTCCATAACTTTGATTTAAAAATCAACCTCACCCTCCAATTTTGAAATATAATCAGTTTTCCCTCTTAATTATTCTTGTAATTTCTATTTTATTCTTGATATTTTCGTTCCTCCATCTATGTGACATTTTTTAATATAATATGAAATATGGTATAATTTCTTAAGTACATAATAACTAATTTAATTTTTTATAAGCAAAATATGACAACTAATTTGACCTACAATGCTACAATTTCTTGAATACAAATAGATCATGTCAAGATGTATATAATTCAGATTCATGTGCAATTGTCTTTTGAAAATGTGGCAATGAATACAAAGATATGTATCACTTCATATAATATCCATGAGTGAATATTTTTCCCCAAAAATATATGTAAATAATATCCAACAATTATCATGCAATGTTGGCTAGCTATCTGATTATTTGATATTAACTTACGTGCATCATTTTTTGTTATATGCAATTTCATATCAAAACAAAGTTAAATAAAAAAACAATTGCTCCACTCCCACTTTTCACATATGTACGTATTGTATATCGAAAATATTGAGATCAGTATTTTCATATAACTCATTGATTATATATGCTGCATTCTCCCTTGCTACGATAGACATCCAATTTAATTATATAAAATTTAACGACGATAAAAGAAGGAGTATATGGATTTCAAGGTGTCAACCTTGGAAATTTCGAAAGAATTAAAGAAATAAAAAGTACTAAATCAAAACGCAAGAGGGGATACATGACTTGTCTATTTCTTATAGATGGACCCAATTCTGATAAAAGGAAAAATAATAGACATAAATGAGATTTAATTTGAACATGGAGGGCGGGTCGATCCTAGAAAAAAGTAAAAGAGAAAAACGTAAGATTAAAACGCCAATGATTTTTCAAAGGATAACTTGCTTAACGCCAATTTTAATTGTTCTCATCAAAAGTTCAAGTAGCCAACTAATCGATCTACTAAAGATTAAATTACAGAATATAAAAATTTTGCGAGACTTATTTTGAGTATATAAATAAAATTTAAGTAAGTCCTTTTAAATTTCATATATTATATATTTTCTTATTTTCTCATTCGATTTTTGGTATTTCATTTAAATTCATGCCGGATAAGACTCATTTGAAGAGAATAGTACTCCCTCATCACAAATCTTTCCATTAATTTCTAGCGCTCAAACCCAAAATCTTTGATTTAAGAAAATAAAATAATCATATCCATCGCAACCACAACACTCATCGGTAACTTTCATAAACTACAAATTATTCGATACGAAGTACAAAATTTGAACCAAGCTCCCGTGATCCATCTCTTTGTCACGTTACTGAATATTAATATTTCACATGTCTTTGTCAAATTAAAACATGTCCCACATAGGTAAAATTATTGAAAACTCATGTACTACTATGACCTTCAAAATAGAGGTAGAGTCGGAAATTAAAAGTGGCGAAAGTATTACTATTTTTAATATAAATATATTAATTTTTTTCTTCAAATAACATAATCATATCTTGAATTTTTTTAATTTTTTTTTTTGGTTTCCCACCTGATGTCCGGAGCCCACATTGGAGCTCCGACTAAATTCGAATCACGCACTGCAGGCCCCATTCGGGGGTGGCGCTCTCAACAGGATTTTCTCCATACCCAGGGCTCGAACCCAAGACCTCTGGTTGAGGGTGAAACACTCCCACCAGTGCACCACAATCTATGTTGGTATATCATGAATTATTTACTACATACAAACTACAAAGTTTAAAGTAAAACTCTCTAAAAATTTAAAAAGACAATAATCAACCAAAAAATAATAATTGAGTTGTAACTACTAAAATAAATTGTCAAAAAATTAGAATGGGGGAAAGTGAGAATCAAACTTAGATTAGCCCATTAAATATTTGTCATTGCACCCCAAATTAATTAGTGAAACCACTTATCTTTGTTATTAGAGATGTCAAAGACAAAAATATATATATATATTTCAAAAAAAAGATAAAAATGAATTGGTTATATTATCGATTGAAAAAAATTTATTATAAAAAAGTTATTAACAACTTTGTATTTTTAAAAAATACTAGAGGAATAACATTTTTATTTGATTTTGACTTTAGAGTTTAGACCACTAATATGTTTGAGTTGTCAGAGGCTAAGGTCCAAGGGGCTACCGCAGTAAGTAAGCGTGTTGTGGCATTTTAATATTATTATATCTTTTAATATTATTATACTTTGCAAATGCCATTTTGCTTTCTGCCTAATAACACATTAGTTGCGTTACTACCGTTTGGCAGTTGATGACATTTGATGTCATCTTTATTATCATGTGTCAAACGTATAGTGAATGTGTAATGGTACTTATCCGTTGGGTTTCTTGACCACTACTCATTCTGCCAAGAAACCCAACGGACAAGTACCATTACACATTCACTATACGTTTGACACATGATAATAAAGATGACATCAAATGTCATCAACTGCCAAACGGTAGTAACGCAACTAATGTGTTATTAGGCAAAAAGCAAATGGCATTTGCAAAGTATAATAATATTAAAAGATATAATAATATTAAAATGCCACAACAATCCCCCACTCATTTTAATATTACAGAAGAGAGTCTATCAGCTGAAGGAAGACTACTATGCATAATGAAGGTATGTTCAGTATTGAACCTCCACTTAGTGAAACAGTAACTTTTACTCCAGTGTCGTAGTGGTCTCAGACTTGAACTATGATTGCTTAAGGGAAATAAAATATCACTGCTCACACATAATAATCATGGTGTTGACATGAGCTTTAAAGCCAGCATGTTATGGCCATGTGATATCCCGATTTCATGAGTGCTTTTGAGAATAAGCCAAACTCTCATAGGAAGCGACCTACTTCCACACATCACATAGGTGAAATCTGTCGAGAGTGCTCCTGTAAGCTTAACACTCCACCCATACGGGTTACAGATATTCATTAAGAGTTTTGTCAACTCAACCTTCACAAATCACTACAGGAAACAATGCACTCACATCATAGGGAGGGAATAAAAAGATAGTGCATTTTTCACAACAAGTCATCATATGATCAGTTTTTCCCTTTGAACCTGGTTATAGGATCTCTAGTCCCCAGGTTGGGTTTCCTCATATATGACTCAATGATTTATAGGATTCAATCCCATCCCCCTCGATGTGCTCCAAACCTTTTCTCTTGTTAAGGCCTTAGTAAGAGGATCTGCAAGATTATCACAAGATTTGACATAATCAACATTAATGGTACCATTTGTCAAATATGATCTTACATTACTGTGTTTCCTCTTTATAGGTCTGGATTTACCGTTGTAGTAACGGTTTTGAACTCTATCAATCGCAGCGGTGCTATCACAATGAATTAAAATAGGAGGAATTGGTTTTTTAAAATAAGGTATTTGAAATAATAAATCTTAACCAATTCGCTTCCTCACTAGCTGAAGCTAAAGCAATTAGTTCAGTCTCCATGGTAGAGTTAGCAATTATAGTTTGCTTTCTTGATCTCCAACAAACATCACCACCACCTAAAGTAAAGACATAACCAGTGCTAGAACATGAATCACCTGATAAAGTGTTCCAATCTGCATCACAAAAGCCTTCAAGTACAACATGATATTTTTTATAGAACAAACCACAGTTTTTCATTTCAATTAAATATCTCATAACTCTTGTTACAGTATGCCAATGTTCATTACCTAGCTTGCTTGTAAACCTGCAAAGTATTCCTACTGCATATGCAATATCAGGCCTAGTACAATCAGTCACATATCTCAAACTTCTGATTATGCTAGCATATTCCTTTTGATGTATTACATCATTTTCACTTTCAACAGGAAATAAGTGAACACTTGAATCAAAAGGAGTAGCAACATGCTTGCAATCAAGAAAGTTATATTTTTTCAAAATTTTCTCAACATAATGTGACTGGTCAAGGAAAATTCCATCACATGTTCTTGTTATTTTTATTCCAAGAATAAAATTTGCCTCACCAAGATCTTTCATATCAAAATGGCTTCTAAGAATATCTTTAGCTTCATCAATATCATTCATGTTAGAGCCAAAAATCAATAAATCATCAACATATAGGCAAATAATCACATGTGAATTATTCCAAGACTTATGATATATACACTTATCACACTCATTTGTTTTAAAACCATTTTCAATCATGCAAGAATCAAACTTTTCATGTCATTGCTTAGGTGCATGTTTCAAGCCATATAGGGATTTAGTAAGTTTACATACTTTGCTTTCTTGGCCTGCTTCAACAAAAGACTCGGGTTGATCCATATAAATTTCCTCATTTAGGTCTCCATTTAAAAAAACAGTTTTTACATCCATTTGATGAATTTGCAAATCAAAAATTGCAGCCATAACAATTAAAAGTCTTATGGATGTAATTCTTGTTACCGGTGAAAAAGTATCAAAAAATTCTAGGCCTTCTAGTTGTTTAAAACCTTTTGAAACTAGCCTAGCCTTGTAATTATCAATAGATCCATCCGGTTTCAACTTTTTTCTTAAGACCCATTTGCAACCAATAGTTTTACAACCCGGTGGTAAATCAACTAACTTCCAAGTTTTATTAGAAATCAGTGATTCCATTTCATCATTTACAGCCTCTTTCCAAAATATAGAATCATGTGAAGATAATGCTTCTTTCAAAGTGAGAGGGTCATCTCCAACATTAAACACATAAAAAATCAGGATCAAAATCTTTTTCTACTCTAGTTCTTTTACTTCTTCTTAACTCAAAATCATCAATTTCTTTATTTTTTAAAGTAGAAGTAGAAGAACTAGGTAGTGACAAAATATTTTGTTCAATCTTTTGACCCCCACTATTTTTAGAATCAAAAGGAAACTTATTTTCATGAAAAATAGTATTACCTGATTCTATCACAATATTATCTTCAAGATTAAAAAATCTATAGGCTGCACTATTTGAAGCATAACCAAGAAAAGCACAAGTAGTAACTTTCTTACCCAATTTTGTAATCTTGGGATCCATTAGCCTCACAAAGGCTAGACAACTCCAAACTCTTAGATATCCCAAACTTGGCTTGTAACCTTTCCATAATTCAAAAGGTGTCAATTTAGATTTTTTATGAGGCACTCAATTCAACACATAACAAGCAGTTAAAATAGGTTCACCCCAAAAATTTAAAGGTGCATGTGACTCAATAAGCATGGCATTAGTCAATTCAATCAAAGTTCTATTTTTCCTTTCTGCTACTCCATTAGATGAAGGAGAGTAAGGAGGAGTAGTTTCATGAATTATTCTCAATGATCTAACAAAATAATTAAACTCATTTGACTCATATTCACGGCCTCTATCACTTCTAATTCTTTTTATTTTTCTTCCAAACTGATTTTCAAACTCATGGAGATAAGTTTTGAAATTTTCAAAAGCATCACTTTTATTTTTCATCAAGTAAACACATGTAAACTTAGAAAAATCATCAATGAAAGTGATAAAATATCTATTACCTCTATGAGTTAAAATTCCACCAAGTTCACAAATATCAGTATGAACTAATTCTAACAAATCAGTTTTTATTTCAACTTGAAAATGAGGCCTTTTAGTGATTTGGCTTTACTACAAGCCTCACACTTTTCAAAATTCTTTTTAATCATTGGAATTAATCCTAAACTACTCATGATTCCAACATAACGATCATTAATATGACACAAACGAGCATGCCAAAAATTGGTAGAAGAAAGCATATAAACAGAAGTAGAAACTTTATTCATTTCAACATTCAGTTTAAACATTGCATCACAAGCATACCCCTTCCCCACAAAAATACCCTTCTTCACTATTACATATTGATTAGATTCAATAATCTGTTTAAAACCTGCTTTATTAAGAAGAAAACTAGACATCAAATTTTTTCTCATGGAAGGAGTATAGAGTACATCTTTCAAAGTTAATACCCTTCCAGAAGTAAAACACAATTCGACATCTCCCTTTCCAAGCACTTGAGTAGTGTGAGCATCACCAAGCATGATGGTTTTGGGCTCCTCAAAATGAGTATATTTCTTAAACCAGTCTTTGTCATAACAGACATGACGGTTTGCACCAGAATCATCCCACCATCCATCAACATTCTAAACCATGTTTATGTCGGTAATCACCGCCACAAAAGGTTCTTCAGTAACGTTTGCCTGAGGGTTAGGACCACGTTTCCGAAATCTGCAAAATCGAGCAATATGCCCACTCTTGTCACAAACAAAGCATGGTCCCTTGTCTTGAACTTGTTGATTTTGTGCTTGGATATTTTCACCAATATTTTTCTTGGGAGGTTTACCATTATTTTTCTTGAATTTTTCTTCTTAGGCTTCAAAGAAGTATTTTTGTGAGTTTCAGGAGTAGCATTATTTGAAGTAATTAAACTTACCTTCGTTGTGATGTTTCTCTCTTCTGTTTGTAAAAGTGCATCTTGGCCCCTAGCCTCTTCTTCCATGCGGATTTTCATTATCAAGGTTTCAATGGAGGTTTCCTTTTGTTTGTGGCGCATAGTTTTTTGAAATTCCTTCCAAGAAGGTGGAAGTTTATGTACTATGCCACCAACAATAAGGTTATCTCCAATTTTTACCTCCTCAGACCTTAGCTCTCCAACAATCATTATAAAGTCTTGAGCTTGGTCTACCACTGATTTGTTGTCCACCATTTGGAAACGAAAAAATCTACTAGCCGCATATTTTTTCGCTCCCGCCTCTTCGGTATTATACTTACTCTGCAATGCTTTCCAAATTTTCTTTGCACTAGAGTAAGTTCTATCATAATAATCATAAAAATTATCAAATAGACAATTAAGAAGATAATACCGACACTTATAGGAATCACCATCGTACTTTTCCACTTTCTCATGATGAGAAATAAGTTCATCATCATCCATAGAAGTATCATCAAATTTATTAGGATTCTTCTCAGTTAACACATAAGAGACATTGAGAAGACTTAAGTATAAAAGTACTTTACCCTTCCATCTTTTGAAATGGTTACCATTGAACCGAAATGGCTTGTTAAGGTCTCCCATCTTGACATCCGCGGTTTTTTCAATTGTAGCCATTTTTGAATCTCCTTAAAATTGTTAGTGAAAAACTTACAAGATAACAAAAATACAAGATTACAATTGAAAATAAGAGCATATTGTTCTGAGTGAGGATAATGTTTGCTATCGCCGCTTCATGTTTTGCTTTCTTAGCGAAAAGTCCAACAAAGTCTTAAGAATAATATAGGGCTGGATAGCTCTATATAGCCTTAGAATGCCGTCTTCTGGTCATAAATCTCTTCAGGCTGAGGCGCGGATATCTCGCTCTCTTTAAGGAGATTCAAGCCCACTGCAACAAATGTTTTCACCGGTCCAGCAGTAGTCCTTCTTGACTTGTCCCCTCCAGGATACAACAGCCTAACCACAAAATATGACTCAACAACTTTGGACAAGAGTTGAGTCCAAAACTCCACAAAAAAGAACACCTCCCTTCAACTAATAAGAACTCTCTTTTTTGACTAACTCTTTTACTCTATATTTTTCTTGTGTGTTGTATATTGTGTGTATCAAACCAAATGAAGACCACCACTATTTATACTAGAAGAAGTCTTCCTAGCAATGAATAGGAAGATAATGGTATAGTAAATAGTGAAGATAAATGACCTAGAGGTTACATATGTTACAAAGAATAATGGAGGAATAAAGAGTGAGATAATGGAGAAGTAATGGTCATAGTTGACCACTACTCATTCTGCCAAGAAACCCAACGGACAAGTACCATTACACATTCACTATACGTTTGACATATGATAATAAAGATGACATCAAATGTCATCAACTGCCAAACGGTAGTAACGCAACTAATGTGTTATTAGGCAGAAAGCAAATGGCATTTGCAAAGTATAATAATATTAAAAGATATAATAATATTAAAAGATATAATAATATTAAAATGCCACAACAAAGCGTCATCTGTAACCTTAAGTAATACAGAAAGTTACCTGGAATTCTTCGTAAGGACTTTGCCTTCTATTCATTCCTAAATCCCTTTCACCCTTAACTAGCAAACTCGATGGGATGTTAACAACGAAAATGTTAAAAACAAGACCTGATTTGGTTCACACAGTCAAGCAACAAAGACCTCGATATTAGGGCACCAATTAGATGCAATAAAAAGTGGCCAGACCATCTAAATTACTCTCTACCTACCATATATTGTTTTGGAAAAAATTAATAAATGACATATTTAAGATTACTTATTATTAGTTATAACAGGAGTTTCTAGATTTCAATATGTATAATTCTAACCACAATTAACAACTATTAAAATATGTATTAAATATTAAATAAAAAACTAATTAATATATAATCAGGTAATTGATATTTACGATACTGTTTTCCATATTTTAAGGGATTATAACTGATTCTGAAAATGGGACGCTTAAATTTCTCCAATTGGTTTAAAGATTCTTTAATAATACTTCATTTTTTGTATTTTTTTCTTATTTACTTTTTGCGATTTGTTGCAAAAAAAATTTCAAGCAACATGGAAAGTGGTTTGTGCTCAATTTTGATTCAACACGGAGGTTGTTGAGATTCAAAAAGTTTGTATTTTCTATTATTTTCACGTTTGATGATGTTTAAACGTTGGGATTCAACAGGTTTGAATCTTTTTTAATACTGCTTAGTTTCGTTTTATATTGATAGGTGTTCAGTACATTTTCGTTTTTTATACAAAATCATTTTTATAGATTTTAAAGGGATATGTCGATTTCGTGTTTTTTGCGCAGTTTCCTTTTTATTTACATACTATTTGTTTTTATAAAGTGGGAAGAATGATTTAACTACTAATGTCATTTTTCGAAGATGGTTTCATTTATGTATAAAAAATGGTTTCTCTATAAAGGATAGTTTCATACTGGTTTCTAAAAAAATTGTATAATTGGAAAAATATAATATACTAAATAAATATCGAAATTAAAAGAGAAAATATTCATTCCATAAATATAGCTTTTTGTAACTGTCACAATATATGAATCCCTTAATTACCTCTCAATCTTTTTTTTTTTTTGCTATTTGCTTCATTCTTTTATTTTTTGTTCATTAGATCATGAAAGGTAATGCATGTGCATTCATTATTTGATTCAACACGGATATTTTAATTTTTTTTTGGAAGTAAAGCGACAACTAAATGAATTTTGAGTAGCGATTTACTGTTTTTTTGTTTGTTAATTCTTCTTGTTGTAATGGATGTTGATTTTTTTTATCAATGAAAACGGATTCTTCTTACTGCTTGTTCCATTGATATGTTTTCTGAAACTTAGATATAGATTTTCAGTTCTATTTTTTTTTAAATCATTAATATGTTCTTCCAAATTGAAGGAGAATTCTTTTAATTTTTTGATAATATGTATTTTGTTTACTATTGAATCAGTTATTTTTATGGGTTTTTAAATAAGTTTGTTGATTTTTGCAATGTTTTCTACCGTCCTGACATTAAAATTTTTGTATGAAAACAGATATATATGTTGATTACATGCCGCACAGTAAGAAGACATGTGCTAAATATTCTATACGAGCTTAATTTATTATGTTGACGGATTTATACTTGTTCCATTTAGTTGTTTTTGACAAACAATTGAATTTTTTTTTCGATCTTTCTATTTTATTAGAATATGTGTATTTAGTTTTTTGACTTTTAATTAATATTTAATACTTGTCGCTATGGTTTTTGTATGTATTTTACCATAAAAATCATTTACGTATAAAGAGTTAGGTATAATTTATGGTTTCGAAGAATATGTATATGAACTTATTTTGTTCTATTGCTTCTTAGTATCAAAATTTTATATAAATAATCATTTAAAATGAGATTTATAAATTGATTTGGTACAATAATTAGTACAATAAAATTTCTGTGTAAAAAAGAAGTTTGAAATGTGGTCTATATTATTCAACTTCAGGACACTGTTGAATGGTATGATATATGAATAATTTGTGGTGTGAAAATTAGATAATTTGTCATGTCAAAATATTAGAGAAAGGGTGACTTAGCTAATATTGGGATTAAGTTGTAATTAATGAAAGTTAGATGTATTAATTTGTAAGTTGTAGAAATTGTTAGAAAGTTAGTTACGGAATAGTGTATATAAACACATGTATGGTGATAGCTAAAGGTAGTTCAGGTTGAATGAAAATTGTGCTTAATAAACTTCATCTTTTTCTCTCTTAGCTTGAATAGAAATATCCTTCAATGGTGAAATCTATCATGGTATCAGAGCTATAGATCTTTGAATTGAGTGATCGAATTAGCCATGGCAACCGTCGATAATGAGTTGCCAGAGAAGCTTAGTCATAATCATCCTCTGTTTCTTAGCACCATTGATAATTCTGGTGCGATGTTGATCTCGAATCAACAGACAGGGGCAGAAAACTTTTCTGTTTGGAGTCGTGCAATGAGAATCGTGATTCTAGGTCGAAATAAGCTTGGATTCATAGACGACACTTGCCTGAAGGAAGGTTTTGGCCCTAATCTAACAGCTTTATGGGAACGGTGCAATGCAATTGTACTTTCTTGGATCATGAACTGTGTATCTAAGGAACTTCTTGGAGGAATTGTATACTCAGCAAACGCAGCTGCTGTTTGGAGTATCTCAATGAGAGATATGATAAAGTTGATGGTTCACGAATATTTCAGCTCCACAAAGAAACTGCGTCAATCAGTCAAGGTACAAACTCAATTTCAATTTACTTTGCTCGATTGAGAGATCTCTGGTTTGAATTTGATAGTATTACTCTTGTACCTAGTTGTACTTGTGAGAAATCAAGAGATTTCATTCTGTTTGTTCAAAATCAGAAGTTACTGCAATTTCTTATGGGGCTTAATGAGACATATGAACAGGCAAGAGGTCAAATTCTTATGATGATTCCTTTGCCTTCATTAAACAAAGCTTACTCTATGTTAATTAAACGAGAGAGTCAAAGGTCCATCTCTCAAACTCACAAATCTGGGGTCAACTTGATATGGATGCTTTAGTGTCGATTAGATCTGGTACAAATCTTGTGAATAAGCATAAGAGACCTTATTCTCCTTATAGTTAGGATCCAAACGTTACTTGTGATCACTGCAAACGTAAGGGTCACTCTAAGGCTATTTGTTTTCGTTTGGTGGGCTATCCTCCTGATTTTGAGAGGAGGAGAAGAGAGAATCAGGTCAACAACTCAGATAAAGGGAATTATTATTCTGAGAGAGGAGGTAATACATATACTGCATCTAATAATGTGGTAAATAGTCCTGTGAAGACTCAAGAACAGGCCAATCACTTCTCAAGAAATGTGGACTATAACAAAGGTATGTAGGTTATACATGAACAATACAATCAAATGTTGCATATGCTTGGAAAAACTAATATGCGGGGAACACAAGATATGGGTACTAGCACACAGCGCCCAATCAATGGCAGTGTTAACTCAATACAAAGCTCTAACATTGCAGATAATAGTTTCAAACTCACAGTAGGAACACATGATTGGATTGTAGACTCTGGAGCCACCAACCATATGACCTACAAGTCTGATATGTTAGTACAAAAGAAGTCCATACCTCTTAACAACTGTAATCAAGTCTATTTACCTAATGGAGACACAACTATTGTTACTCATACAGGGTCTTGCAATATCACAGAACATGACAATGTTGACAATGTATTAGTCATACCAAAGTTCAAAAATATTCTTCTATCTGTCTCCAAACTCACTCAAGATCTCAATTGTTCAGTCTCTTTCTTTCCTGATTTTTTTAAGGATAACTTGCTTAACGCCAATTATATTTAATTGTTCTCATCAAAAGTTCAAGTAGCCAACTAATCGATCTACTAAAGATTAAATTACAGAATATAAAATTTTTACGAGACTTATTTTCGGTATATAAATAAAATTATTTTCGATATATAAATAAAATTTAAGTAAGTCCTTTTAAATTTCATATATTATATATTTTCTGATTTTCTCATTCGATTTTTGGTACCTGTAGCGAGGTCCTGATTAATTTAAATTGATGTAAGACTCATTTGAAGAGAATAGTACTCCCTCATCACAAATCCTTCCATTAATTTCTAGCGCTCAAACCCAAAATCTTTGATTTAAGAAAATAAAACAATCATATCCATCTCAACCAACAACACGCATCGGTAACTTTCATAAACTACAAATTATACGATACGAAGTACAAAATTTGAACCAAGCTCCCGTGATCCATCTCTTTGTCACGTTACTGAATATTAATACTTCACATGTCTTTGTCAAATTAAAACATGTCCCACATAGGTAAAATTATTGAAAACTCATGTACTGCTATGACCTTCAAAATAGAGGCAGAGTCGGAATTAATGTAGTGACATGTTCAATTGGGCATGACGACTCTAAGAATAAAATAAATATCAAGCTCAGTGTGTAATCTCACCTGATGGACCAAATAAATATGAAGCACAAGATTTAATTTAATTTGTGAATGGGAAAGAAGCAAGTGACTTGCCACAAGCACCTTTAAGCAAATTGGCATCATCAACTTTTAACTTTTGGCTTAAAGTAAGTCATTTTTGACTTAAAATAAGTCACTTTGATAATTACCAAACACTCTAATAAGTCAAAAACTGACCTTTAAGTCGGTTTGACCAGCTTAAAAGTCCATCCAAACAGGCTCTAATAACATGGCTTGGAGGGTAAGGTGCTCGATCACGAAGAGCTTTGTATGATTCAATCATCATATTCACCTCATTTGCAGTCTTGGCCAGCCCATATTCTTGCCTTAAACTCCGTAAGTTGTCAAGACATCCCTCAATTAAGCAAAATATTTCATCCTTAACAGCAAATGACCTGACATTTTCGCAACGATAGCCATATTATTCAGAGACAGATCCAAAATTTCAAGTTTATGATCATGAATTATAATACTTCGTTTATTAGCGGTTGAGTTCTAAATTAGATATTATGAGAAATCTAATGTTATATATAGAAAATTAAGAATTTCTAGTAGAACTAGTAATAACAACTCTTAAATATGTTATTTATTAAAAAAAATTCTTACTGTTATATATATTAGGTAAATCTTTTAATTATAAGATCTGAATTAAAAATTAGTGAATTTTATCTAATTCGTATGCGTTAATTTCAATTTTTCATAGGCAAAACTCCTAAAAGTGGCCGAAATTATATGAAAGCCAAGGTACGTACAAGTTGCTTTACGACCAACTTGCCTAACATCAACACTAAAGAATCAATGGTTAGCAAGACAATTTGTAAGTTAATTATACAATACTAATTAACTTAGGTGACGGGGTTCGGCTTCCTGCTGCCACCAGCTCTTTTGGTGGTGACAGAATGGAGCTGCTAAAAACACCCAACATTTCCAAAACTAGAAGAGAAAAAAAGAGTAAATATTTACAGTCTAAGTCATGTTTTGAGGAATGGGAAGAAGAAAGACAAGGTGTAACGAATTTATAATATGAGATGGTTGAGGACATTTTGGTCATTTACTGCATTCAATTGTATTTTTGTGGAAGGTGAATGTTGGATTTATTCGTAAACATAAGAGGGACGTAAATATTTTGTATTTACGGCAAATTAATAAAATCATGAGCATCAAGTTGAACTTAGGCATGTTGAAAAATTTACGGAAAATACTTTATCATGAATTCATGATGTAGGGATTTTTTACAGCTTGAAACGTGTTCGAAGGCATTGTCTTTTAGGATATTTCACCTAATATAAGTGTATCACTCATGGTAAGCTCTTCTAATATAAAACTATGAGCATAGAAACTGACGAAGAATTTACAAAGATAACCTAACAACATAACAAAGAGAAGAAATTATAAATATCTACTCTAATGTATATTGTGAAGATTTAAAAGTACTTCACTGCAATAGGAAAAGAGATGTATATAGAGGTATCAGAAAGTTTATAGGTGGGTCAACCATTGTAATTTCATAAAAAGGTTAGTAAATTTCAGATTTAATGGTTATGAAGAATTGCTTTAATTGCCTTTCAAAATTAATGTTGGAATATTTCCTAATAATTGACCATTAAGGCTTTTCAAGAATTAAGTTTAAATCACTCTTACTAAAAATATAGTTATATTTTTGAGATATTATATTTTTTCCAACAAAACATAATTTTCAAGAAAATACTTTCATAACAAAAAAATGTGGCTCTCATCAAAGAAACACATGTTATCAATAGAAAAATTGAAGAGAAGAGTTGAACTTGAATTAAAAAAATTACACGACCAAGAGATTTAGGTGACGATTGTCAACAAAAACACTTATTCAATATTTGTATTGCAAATAAATACCTAATAATTATTGATTGAATATTTATTGTAATAAAGAGACACCTGATCAAACTGTGGTGTAAATGTGAAAAATAAAAAAAATATGAGTCTCATAAAAAAGACACAAAATGTCGACAAATTAAAGAAAGATTTAAGAAGAAAATTAAATTCGTGTTCAAAAATCACATGCTCAAGTTATAATTATTTTTACCAAGCCATCTTTGAAAACATTATAAAAACATTTAAGATCAATATTCTTTTAACATGTCTATTAGAACACCAAGCTAAAAAAATTGATAAAAAATTATTACAAAAGGATGAAAGCTATACACTTAACTTTTATTGGCATAACAAACGAAAGGTTCTTTATGGATGATAGAAAACGAATTCAAAATTTAAAAATATCATAAAGAAATATATTTATATATATATTAAAAAAATGTTAGTATAGTTTTATAAATAATTTTTTTTTAAAATGATAGTATATAATATGCATAGTGTACGTAAATCTTATTCTTATCCGATAGAACATATTTTTGAATGAGTAACTCATTTTTTATTAATGTTAAATATGAAATCGGACTTATTTTTGACCCACCCATATTCAATCGGATCAGCCCTTTTACCACTATGTTTGCCTTCCTTTGGAACCCCCAAATTCAATTTAGGGTTTTGCAATGGCTCTGTTTTGCTCACCCTGTAATATTTCCTTAATTTCATCTTCCCCATCGTTTACATCATCTGCAATTCGACATGTCTCGGTTTTCAAACCCCAATTTTCTCATCTACCAATTTTTAGTTTTAAGCAGAGTAATTTAACTGACCTGTCTCAGAAGAAACCTCACTTCCCCAAGTGCTCGGGTTCATCAGTTGAGCAACACAATGATGATGATAATTATACTACAATTATATTCCTCAAAGGTACAGTGAGATAGTCCCTACAATCGATTTTATGTTCGATTTCTATAACTTTGTGCAATGAGGGGATGATTAAAGGTATATTATGTCGATTGCAGAAAGAATAGTTAAAAGTAATATAAAAAGGAAGACTTAGATGTGTTTGATGCGAAGGAAAATGTTTTATTTTCCGAGAAATGCCGCTTGTGGAACTTGTTTTATATGCATTCATTTAAATTTTCTCATTTCTAACGAACTTATTTTCCTACCGGAAATTTGACCAACGAACATAGGGAAAATGTATTTCTCTGTACTGAACACACCCTTAAACCTTATATTTTTCATTAGTCGGGAAAATTTGTTATCTTCTCTTTACTTTTTATGTATGCATGTTGTAATTAGCTTTTGAAGAGGTGAAATCACTATGTAATTGTGGATATAGTGAATGAATGCTTGAATATTTTGTATAGTCAGTGCTATCATTTCCAATTCTATAATTATAATGGTACATGGCATGTGAAATACACCCTTCAGTTGTTTTTGGAGCCGATTAATGGCAGCTCATAAAAGGAGAGAAGACTTGGTCAGGCATGTCTTTAGAATGTCTATGATGCTATGGCGATTTACATTTAGGGGGTATTTAGTACGAAGGAAAATATTTTTCAGAGAACGCCATTTTTTCTGGCAACTAAACACCAAAAAATTACTAAAAGGGAAAAAACCAACTTTCTTAGCTTGTGTTTTTCCCTGATAATCTGTTTGGAATAGTTTCTAAATTTTAGAGTGTTGGATAGTGACACTAAGTTTCTTCTGGAAAATGTTTTCAGAAAAATTTTCTGTCATACTACGAACCCCCTTTATTTTTGGTGGATTTGTGTGGCAATGGAGCTTTATAAAAGGATGTTCTGTTGAGCTGCACAAAGGTTTTATGCAAATAAAAGGGTATTGAAGAGATCATTATGTTTGATGAAGGTTGTTATATTATTTTTTTATCTCAAGTCTGAACCTCCAATTTCTCTTTGATTGAAAGAAAATGAGAGATACTATCATGATGTATCAATTATGTGGTTTATTAGTCTTTTCCTTTAGCTTAAAGCTTGGTCCGAGCAGTGAACAGCAAACGGATCAGGAACTTTTGACAATTTTTGTGATTTTCCAAGCCTTAGACGATGATTCTCCTCCTTGTTTGGGTATTACATTCCAGAATTTAATTGATGCAGGACTAGCAAAGTCAACACCGGAGGGAAGATTGAAGGTGGTGTTTTCACAATTTGGAGATGTCAGTCGAGGTGCATATTCTTTATCAAGAAATTTCTATGTACATTTTTGTCTTTGCCATTTTCTTGATTGAAAATCATATTATGTTATAAGAACTCCTGTTGATTCCAACGATTTCTTTCCTCCCTTTGTTGCAATCAAATCATAATTGTAAGAAACTCAGCAACCGTTGGAGTATGCATCATTTATGCTAAAGTCGCACTTTTTCCCCTCCATGTGTTGCAGTCAAGATCATAACTGATAAGAAAAGTAAGGAGTCGTTGGGGTTTGCATATATCTGGTTTCCTGATAATGAATCTGCACAATCTGCTGTCCAAGAGATGAACGGAAAGGTAGCATTTCTATACGTATATCTCCTGGTTTGGATCTACCGCTACATCCACATCTGATAATCTCTTCGCTGTCAAGTTCTTAGATGGCAGGTTTATACAGGTTCAAATGGCAAAGCCTGGATCTTGCAAGCCAAACGTCAAGACAACGCCTTACAAGTTTTAGTCAACCCTGATCTAGCTTCTGGCTCGCATTAGCAGACCATGTAACATCAACAAAGGATCCATGATTCAGCAGCACTCAAGCAAACCTTGTTGACAATCAAAAGGAGCTATTCGATGCTATAGCTGAACTAGGCTATGATTGCTATGTAGACTTTAGTTTGTGTTGTGCATATGTATACGCTTTAACTTCTGTATCTTTTGACAATTTATAAGGGCCGCAGATTTTGAACACAAAAAAGCAAAAAAAACAGTTCAGAACTTCTGATGTACTGTTGTATTTTAACTATCTGTAGGAGTTAACAAATGGATCATAAAAGCTAGTCCAAGGTTAGATCACGATTTAAGAGTCAAGGAGACTTCTTGCACATCATCTTTTAGCAGAAGCAAAGTCAATAAAGATCGCTTCGGGGTCATTGTGGTGTGGCTGAATGCATAGCCATCCGCGCTTACAAGTTAAGCAATTATTTTTAAACTTTAGAAGATTGTCAAACTTTCAAAGGGTGATTTACATCACATCTACTAGGTGGCCATTAAAAGAAGTGAAAAAGATTTGAGTTTAGGAGGTTGACACAATTATAAAGACTTAATAAGTTACATTTGTTTTTTTTTTATAAGGATAATTGACGTGTTTGAGTCGGTTCATAGAAACTTTAATTATATTTTATGATAATCTAGGGTGTTAGGATTATCTGATATTGCACCTCGATGATTAATACGGTTATTATTATTTTTTATCATCCATTAATTTGTTTTAAAAATATTAGACTTTTACTTCTGTCATACGGCAAAACTACACAACATATCAATGGTAAAGTGGTAACTATATAAAAGAAAAACATTTGGTTTGATTAAAATTCCCCCAATCATATTATTTGTCCACTGTCTCATTTCACTATCTTTAAAAAATTATTCACTTCAACTTATATTATCTTTAACTTTTTTTGAATCTTATAATTTTAAATTAAAAATATGTCAAGCATAAAATTATTATTTTATCTTGTGATCTTAAATTCTAGAGGAGAGGGTCAAACAAATTGAAATGGAAGGAAAGTACTTCTTCCGTTCACTTTTAATTGTCATGTTGTGTTTTTCGAAAGTTAAATTGGATTTTTGATATTTTAAACAAAAAATTTAAATATTTAAAAACTATACAAAAATTACTATAAATTACAATATTTTACATATCAATATGATGAAAAAATACATAGTAAAATGTTATCAATTTTTTTATAATCTAACTCTTAAAAAAAAAAATCATGACAATTGAAAGAGGTATAAAATTTTCCGTTTTGGGTAATCACATGCCTTCCTTCCGTAGGGCGAAGAACCACCGTACTGTACCAAAATAGCAACTCAAATCCAAAAAATAAAATAAAGCAAGTCCAAGAAAAAGGACCGGTTTTTCTTTTTCATTACTTAAAAAAAGAAGAAGAAGGTTCTAGTTTGAACCTGAAGAATCAGTAGCAAAAAAACACAAAATGATGCAGCATGTGATGAATGCAGTGGCAGTAGTTCGAATGGCAATGAGAGACCCCAATAATAATAATTCAATTGGAGCAGAAGTAGCATTTGGGACAGTAACATGGTTCATCTATGCCGGATTCTCATGTTTTTTGGTACTCTTCGCCGGAATTATGTCCGGATTGACATTGGGTCTCATGTCTTTGGGCCTCGTCGAGCTTGAGATCCTTCAGCAAAGTGGAACACCTGATGAGAAAAAGCAAGCAGGTTTGCACTTTGCTCAGTTTGTGTGAATTAGTTTCTGGAATCTTAAGTAGAAATAGCTTTCAGTAATTTGTGTGTTTCTTTTTTGGGAGAATCTGTAGCAAAGCATGACTTCTACTTTTAATGGAATGTTCACCTTTTCAGCTGTAATACTTCCCGTTGTTCAGAAGCAACACCAGCTTCTTGTGACCTTACTTCTATGTAATGCTGCTGCAATGGAGGCCCTACCCTTATACCTAGACAAAATGTTCAATCAATATGTAGCCGTTATACTATCTGTAACTTTTGTATTGGCATTTGGTGAGGTAAATTGAACCACTTGACTTCAATTAAGATCTCCACATTTAAGACCTTGTGTGATGATCTTATCTTCCTTCTATTTTGGTTTTGCAGGTTATTCCTCAAGCAATATGTACCAGGTATGGACTTGCGGTGGGTGCAAATTTTGTTTGGCTTGTTCGTGTTCTGATGGTCATATGCTACCCAATTGCGTACCCCATAGGGAAGGTAATCATTGCAGTTTTGAAGTAATCAAAGACAAAGCAGGGCGTGTATGCTAAGTACCAAAAATAAAGATAGCTAAGTCAATAATGATGCTAAACACATGCATTGTTCACTTAAAGGAGTGCCGTTATTTAAGCATCATGGATTCTGAGTTCTTGTTGAAGCCTTAGAATACTCTTAGCTGATAAGAATTGAAATCTGTTTATCAATAATTATGTAACCCAAGAAGCTTTGTTCTTCTCGTTTTTGTGCATCTCTTGACTAATGGTGAAGTTCTTTTAAGCTCTTACAAAATTGTGTTGTGATGGTCTGCGTTTCAGATCCTAGACTGCGTATTAGGACATCATGAAGTACTATTTAGACGAGCTCAGTTAAAAGCTCTTGTTTCTATCCATAGTCAAGAGGTCGGTGTTGTATCCTTAATTTTTAGTACTGATAAGACTGTAGAGCCAGTAGTTTATTACTTCTAATTCCTTTAGCTTCTTTTAATGGGAAAGTTCTGCAGGCTGGTAAGGGAGGTGAACTTACACATGATGAAACAACAATCATAAGTGGAGCATTAGATTTAACTGAGAAGGTACGGACACTGAAGCAGTCTTATCATTGCCATGCTTCTCCAGACCCCAGGTTTATCAATTATAATGCTTAGGTTTTTAAACATTCATTGTTCCTTGTTGAATTTATTTGTAGATGTGAAAATTGACCAGATGATGAGAAGAAAAGTTTTTTTTGTCATTTAGAATTGTTTGCCTGAATTATCAGTATCCTGAAATTCTTGGTTCAAGGCAGACCTATCTATTGTACTTACTCTTGGCCCTTTTTTTTGTGGGATAAGTTGACTCGATAAGAACTAATTGACTCTTTTCTCCTTATCTTTTTCTTTTTTGAATTTGATAAACTTGAGATGTTAGAGTGATGACTGTGCTCTCTTTTGTTTGGCTTTTGGGATGTTGATAGACTGCTGAGGAGGCCATGACACCCATTGAGTCGACGTTTTCTTTGGATGTCAATTCAAAGCTGGACTGGTGAGTGTGGTACCATTATTATTCCAAGCTTTTGTATTATTCAAACCCAGTCTTCTGTTCTTCAAGTCCTGCAAGCTTCTTTGATCCTGAAGTCATTAGTTCTGAGGCATGATTCTGTTATCAAATATCTGCACACCATCTTTACTTAACTTACAGTATTGGACTAACAAGTGTTTTAACTGTTTTATTTCTTTTCTAATGTGACTGCAACTTATGATGCTCTAGCGATTGATCAGTAGTTCAGTACTAACTTTGACCTATCAATGAAAAAGTTATGTTGTTTTTTTTGCTAGGTTGCCAAAGTTCAGGTGACAGCAAATTTCTTGTAAAAAGACTTTTATTAGTTCTATAGCTGTTGGTAAATTATATTTCAGCTGGCACAACTATTCTGTCGGAGTCCCGCATGAAATTTTTGAACAGTAACATAATCACATTTGAATCAGGTTGGTGATATGGCTCAAATTGAATGGTGACAGCCCACAGGCATTGTGATGTTATGGTTAATATGTATTGCACCATATTTAACAAGGCTAACTTTTCCTCTTCATGTTTTCCCTGACTTTCCCGTTCCTTTGGATGGGGATGCAAGAAATTTGAATTAAAGGCTAGCTCTTTCCAATTGAACCTTAGGCGTGACCTATGGTCTACGACTACCATTTTTTAATTCTCTTTCCAACAAAAAAGAGGAAAAAAGAGAGAGAAAATAACTCTTTCAAATGAGCTGTACAGAACTTCTACAGTACAAATATTTGTGCCGTCATTTATTATTCGTGAGATTCCTGGCAAGGCTTACCTCAGTATACATGAATAATTGATTAGTATAATTAGTTATAATTTCTTTTGCTTCTCAATTTCTCTATGGACCATGCATGTAAACTGAAAGAAGCTCTATTTCTTGGATATTAACCTTGGAAATATTCTCCAGATGAATTTTAGTTGTTGACTAACTGATCTTCTGTGCCCCTATTATAGGGAGGCAATGGGTAAAATTATTGCTCGGGGTCATAGCCGAGTTCCAGTCTACTCAGGTAGTCCAAAGAATATTATTGGACTTCTACTGGTGAGTTTTGGATCTCACCTTCAGAGCACTTGTAATCTTTCTACTCCGGTGAAATTGTGATGGTTTCAATTTGATTTTAGGTAAAAAGTCTTCTTACCGTGCGTCCGGAAACTGAGACACCAGTGAGTGCTGTTTCTATCCGCAGAATTCCACGGTATTAACTTTTTACTACTCTACTTCCTTCCTTCTATGCATGTGTCGATCAGTAAGCTCTAAATCTTGTTTTCCATGAAACTTTTAAGAGTTCCAGCTGATATGCCACTATATGATATACTAAACGAGTTCCAAAAGGGTAGCAGTCATATGGCTGCAGTAGTAAAGCTTAAAGGGAAAAAACAAAAACCTTCCTTGGTACTTGAGGAAGAGAAATCATATGATAGTACAGTTGATGGTGGAAATCCTCATGTAACTACCCATCATTTGATGACAAAGGGTGAAAAGACAGAGTGTGTCGTTGTTGACATTGAGAAGGCTACAGTACCGGCAGTAACGCCTCCAACATCTGCTGATGCAGTGACAAATGGAGTTCCTGAGTCGTCAGATGATATTGAGGATGCTGAAGTAATAGGTATTATTACTTTGGAAGATGTTTTTGAAGAACTTTTACAGGTGATCTTTGGGGGTTCTTCTAGTTTATTGTTACCTCTTTTACACATCTGACTATAACAGATGGAAATTACCATCATTGGTGCAGGAGGAAATAGTAGATGAAACTGATGAGTATGTTGATGTACATAAGAGGTGGGTGAGAGCTGGACAACTTAATTTCACCCACTCAATATAGTAACTATTGTTGAAGAGCAGATTGTAACTTCAAATATTTACAGGATATGTGTGGCTGCGGCAGCAGCAGCTTCATCAGTGGCACGAGCTCCATCAATCCGGAGGTTAACAGCCCAAAAGGGAACAGTAAGTGCACATTGTGTACACAATTTATAGTTTTATACTGTATTCGTTGATATATAATGAAATATTTTTGAAAATGTCAATATAATAATTTCTATACACATAGTTGCAAGAAAATAGATCTGTTGTGTGGCATTATCTGATAGTTAACGGTATACGTAGTGATTTCAAGTGCCTAGTTAGATTAGATCATTACATTGTGATTGTACAAAAATGGTGATGGGAGAGGAGAGTTTTTTATTTTTTTTGCTGCATTAATGAATTGAGTTTTCTGTTTCGTCGTTCACTAAAAGCTGCTACAGAACAAATTACTGATGTTTCTAATTGGATTCCACAGGGAGTGCAAAGCAAGGAAGGAGAAAACCCAAAGAAGTCAGACGAGGATACTTCCATCTCAAGGAGAACTCAAGGGAATCTCGGAGAGCCTCTTCTTGGGAAGAAGAGATAAAGAGTTGGTAGTTTGGTAATCTCAGAGTCTCAATGATGTTGAGAGTGAAAATAACAAGTCTTACTGCAACCTGATGTATAGTTTTGTTAGTGCATATACAACATATTCTTCTGTGTAAAACTTTTGACCTCTTGTTGTTAGAGAATCATGAAGTTGATACATTTCCTTGTACCTAGAGATTTAGATATCTAGTTATCTTAGTTACCCTTCTCTTTACTTGTATTCGTATCATTGTAATTCTCCTAAAATACCCTGTTCAGTAACGTAGATTCATTCTTACTTGGACCCCTGGTACACGCTTAGTTGGACCTGGGAATGAAGGGGTGTTAGAGAAGGTTAGAGTCCTACATTAATTGAGGAATGAAGTGAGTGTCTGCTCTGTTTACATGAACTTGAGCAATCCTCCAAGCTAGATAGCTTTCGGGGTTGAGTTAAGTTCGAGTTCCGTATCTTGATATAATGCCCGCCCACGGTGCTTTCTAGTTCTAATGGAGAGAACTAAAATATTTTAGAGAATTTAGTGAATATAGAGAAAGACCCCAAAACATTACTTTACTATGGTACTATAAATCATCAGAATAGTAATGAATCATTTTCAATCATAACATTTTGGTAGAATAAAATATAGATCAGAGTTGGATATATTGTTTAGTGATTTAAGGTATTATTTCAAACACCAATTGACAGATGAGAGAGAATCAGAACAGTGAATCTGGTATTGCTCAATGTGTTTGATAATTAAGTACAATAATGACTTAATTATACCCTGTGTTTATGCAATGCTTTTGAAATATTGTCTGATTTTTGGATGCTTTTGAAATCTTTAACTACTTTTTTTTTTCTTTTTTTTTCAGGAAGGAAAAAATTCAGTGAACATTTTTGAATTTCAGGAATTTTCAACGGGGAAAATTACTCCGTTTGTCCCATATTAACTGATCATTTTCCTTTTTACACGCATGTTAAGAAATTATACTAAAAAAATAATTTTATTGAATTCGCACTTTAAAGAACTTCTTGGGAATTTTACAAACAAATATGCACACTTTCAAAAACAATTAATTATATGGGTAATATAGGAAATAATTAATTAATGCTTTCTTGATTTAGTAAAATAAACAACTAATATGAGACAACTATTTTTAGAAAAATAATCAAGGAATATGGGCGGAGGAAGTAACAAATATTTCTGAATTTCAAAATCACAAAGAGTTTGATGCCTCCTATGCTAGAAAAACTGAAGTACAAGATGTTTTTTTTTGGTCCCAGATAGCTTTAATGATTTCATTTTTACTTGTCACTGTTTTGACAAATCCATTAAGAAATTAATTATTAATATAGATACTTTACAATATTATTCCTATTAAATGATGTTTAGTATTAGGTCTTAGAAAATGATTTAGAGAATAAATATTTAATGCTGAGGCTAAAATATGAAAACAAGTAATTGACTTTTGTTTAGTATATTAAAAGTAACAAGTAAAAACGAAAATCTATTTATAGAAATAAGTTATAAGTAAAAATGAGAAGTATTTTCGAGCAATAAAATTTAGCCCTTTTTTCACGAGATTCGAAACGGCTATTTTTGTAATACTTCTGAAATTCGGCTATTTTCCAAAAATAGTGTGCAAAAATAGGCTAGATCTAAAAATTACGTGCAGTAAAGAGCTGTAGACCCCCAAGAACACTATCAATTTTCTCAACTTTTATATATCCAATTTTGGTTCTGTATTCCTCTTACTTCTCTACCGAAATTCAACCAAACGAACCAAATTCACCGAATATCTTCACGGTTTTAATATAATCTCAATATGCACATACAACTATCACTGAAACACACATTCGTATCAGTATTTTTTCACCATTCGCTCGATTTTAGGTAAATCAATGTGCTTTTGTTGCTGCTGTTTTTTTAAGATTTTTTTTTTTTTTCCAATTTTTCTTTGGTTTTATTGGAAATTTTGGTATATGTGTGTATAATTATGTATGTTTATTTAATGTATAATCATATGTTTTTGTGATGTGTTGAACTCAATTGTTGGCATGGAGGTTTATTGATTGAGTTGATATATTGGTTTGTTACAATTGGGGAATTTCTTTTGTAATTTGCTACTTAACTACTTTGTTTGGTGTAATTATTGGTGTAAAATTGGCTAGTCTTCTGATAAACTGTTGTTGGATATATTTTTTTGTTAATTAGGAATCAGGAATTTGGAGGTTTGTTCTTGTTTGAATTGTTCTTGGATAGTACATAAGTTGAAACTACAAGTAGAATTCAATGGGGAGAAAGAAGCCTGTGCGTGAAAACGAGAGTCTTGAATCTTCCAAGCAGGGTAGCGGTGGTGGAGGAAAGTCGAAGAAGAAAAATCGGGTGATAGATGATGTTGATTACTCTGTTGGGACAGAATTGTCTGAAGATACAGTGGTTCTGGAAGACAAAGCTGAGTTAGTGCCAGAGATTAGTAAGAAGAGAGGTAAGAAGGGTAAGAAGTTCGGGGCTCAAGATGAGGACGTTGAAGAAACAGAGGACAAACTTGTTAGGAAAGAGGAGGATGATGAGAAAAAGAAGTTGGGAGGCGGTGAAAAGAATCTTGCTAAGCAGGTTGGTGGAGGAGGGAAGTCAAAGAAGAAGAATGTGGCCATTGACGATGATGAGTACGCTATCAGGACTGAAATATCTGCTGAGACGCAGGAGGAGGAATTAGCACCAGCAGTGGCGTTTGGCAAGAAAAAAAGTAAAAAGGGTAAGAAGGGTGGGGTGAGTACGTCTGATTATGGAAGTCTTGGACAGGATGATGACGATGAAGACGTGTCAGGTTTGTCAAGGGATAGGGATGGAGTGGTTGGTGATAGTGACCGAGAGGCTGAAAGTGTTGCATCCGTTACTGGAAAAACGAAGAACTTAAGACTGGGGAAGAGCAGTGCAAGTTTGTCTGTTACATCTGCGTTTCACGCCATTGATGATCAGGATAATGAAACTGGGCAGCTATCTGAGGAAGATGAAGAGTCCACAGTTGCCTTTACAGGTAGGAGTAGTGGCTTTCTTTTAGTGCTGCCCTTCTTGACGAAGAAAATGATGCAGATACCTCTCTTAAATTGGAGACAGAGGCAATTGAAGAAGATGATGCACCAGGAATTATTTTTTCAGGTAAAAAGAAGTCATCTAAGAAAAAGAACAAAAGTGCATCTAGCACAATAGACACTGCATTCACAAATGACTCAACCAATGTTGCTGATCAAGACCATTGTAGCCTAGGGGTTAATCGGGAAGATGCTGATGATAATAGAGGCAAAAAGCAGACAACAGATGTGTTAGAAACTTCAAAGAACAAAATCAAGAAAAAAAAGAGTGGGCATGCTTCAAATATTCTGGCAGATCTTGGTGAAGGGTCAACAATCACTACTCCTGCTCAACCTGCTCATGCTTCTCTTCCACAAGAGGAGAAAAGTCAACAGCAGTCTCAATTAGGAGATGATACAGGGGAAAGAGAAGCAGTTGAGGAAGCTGTGAAGTCTGCTGCTGCAAAGAAGAAGAAAAAGAAGGAGAAGGAGAAAGAGAAAAAGGCAGCTGCAGCGGCAGCAGCTGTCTCTGAGATGGAGGAAAAACAGGAAGGAACAAAGAATGATACCAGAGCAAAATTGGCAGATAAAAAGCAGTCGAAGCAGGTTAGGGAGATGCAAGAGAGACTTAAAAAAATGAAGGAAGCTGAAGAAAGCAAGAAGAAGGAAGAAGAGGAAAGATTAAGAAAGGAAGAAGAAGAACACCTTCGACTGGAAGAACTAGAAAGACTTGCAGAGGAGAAAAAATACTTGAAAAAAGAGAGGGAGAAGGAAAAGCTCTTGAAGAAGAAACTAGAAGGGAAATTGCTTACTGGAAAGCAAAAGGAAGAAGCTCGAAGATTAGAAGCAATGAGAAAGCAATTTCTTGCTAGTGGCGGGGCTTTACCACTTTCAACTGGGGAGAGTAGAAAAGATGCAACTAAACGACCTATTTACCAATCAAAGAAATCAAAGGCACAAGCTTGGGCTAATGGCAAAGTCCAGGAAGAATCTGTTGAAAGCACAGAAGTGCAAGAAAATCAGCAGGAAATTGTCTCTGAGGTTGATTCCATGGAAACTGAGAAGGCTGAGGATATCGATTTGGTAAGTGTAGAGGAGAAGTCAGAAGTAGCTGATGCTGAAGAAAACAGAGTTGAAGAAGAGGAAGATGAGGAGTGGGATGTGAGAAGTTGGGATGATGCCGATCTTAAATTGCCAAGAAAGAGTGCGTTTGAAAATGAAGAGCTAGATTCAGATCCCCAACCTATCATTACGAAAGCTGCAAGGTCCATTGTGAGTGATACAGGGCCATTGCCTGTTGCTGCCAAGTCTGTAATTCCTACTCAAAAAGCGGTTGTGGTTTCAGGGCAAGGAACAGAAAAACCTGGTGCTTCTTCAAGCAAGAGTGAAGACAACCTCCGGTCTCCTATTTGCTGTATCATGGGGCATGTTGATACTGGTAAAACCAAGCTTCTTGACTGCATACGAGGCACTAATGTTCAAGAAGGTGAAGCTGGAGGGATTACACAGCAGATAGGTGCAACTTATTTTCCAGCTGAGAATATAAGGGAGAGAACTAAGGAACTAAAAGCTGATGCCAGGCTGAAGGTGCCTGGATTGTTGGTCATTGACACACCTGGACATGAATCATTCACTAATTTGCGTTCTCGGGGTTCAGGTTTATGTGATATTGCAATTTTAGTTGTGGACATTATGCATGGGTTAGAACCGCAGACTATCGAGTCACTTAATCTTCTAAAGATGAGGAATACGGAATTTATTGTTGCTTTGAACAAGGTGAGATTTATTAGGGTTTGATATTTTATTTTGATCTTTGATTATATTCGTTTCTTTATAGTTCTTATTTTGTTTTACCTGATGCAGATAGATAGGCTTTATGGATGGAAAGTGTGCCGCAATGCACCTATTGTGAAGGCAATGAAGCAACAGTCCAAAGATGTTCAGTTTGAATTTAATACCAGGCTTACTCAGGTCACTTATTACCTCTGATGTCTCAATTTAGCGTTTCCTCTCTTTGTGCATCCTCATATCATCAATCGTTTATTCATTTGTTGCAGATCGTGACCCAGTTCAAGGAGCAGGGTATAAATACAGAATTATACTATAGAAACAAAGAAATGGGGAAGGATACTTTTAGCATTATACCAACTAGTGCAATCAGGTGTGTGTGTATTCTTTCTGCGATTTTTCTTTTGCTGGGTTATGCTCTACTGCAGTTATTTTTGCTAAGCATTACTGTGTACTCTGACAGCGGTGAAGGTATTCCTGATTTATTGCTATTACTGGTCCAATGGACTCAAAAGACAATGGTTGAGAGACTTACCTACAGCAGTGAAGTCCAAGTATGATTTCACATACCATAGTCACTTTACTTACATGTAGACGGGGAATATGTTATGATTAACTGTTGTTACTCTCTGGCAGTGTACTGTGTTGGAGGTTAAGGCTATTGAAGGTCATGGGACAACCATTGATGTGGTATTGATCAATGGTATGCTCCATGAAGGTGACCAAATAATAGTTTGTGGCATGCAGGCAAGCTTTTATTATTCTTATGGTGTGGTAAGGTTCCTAGGGTAATGTGAATGTCTGATGTTCAACTTTTTCTTTCTCTATCCTGTTTTGTGTGTAGGACCCTATTGTCACCTCAATCCGTGCGTTATTGACACCTCACCCAATGAAGGAACTTCGAATAAAGGTACGAAACTATGTGTTCTTGATGCATTCTCATTTGATTACCTTGTGAGTAAAGATACTCTTTACCAGAGTTCAACTCGTTATATAATGCAATCAATAGATGATTAAGCAGTTTGTCATGTTTTAACTATTAAAAGAAAGGGGAGAAAAAAATGGATGGTGGCAGTTGGGGGACGGGGGTTTTAAAAAATATCGGGATCTGGTTTTTTTGATGGAGACAGTCAGGTCCTTCCCTTTTCTAAGCAACGTGATTTTTTTATTTGTTTTGCTTGACCTATGTGTTCCGTCCACATAGTAATGGTGGTGGGAGTTTTGTGCTTCAATTGTGAAAATTGGTTTGAAGATGTTTAAAACTATAGATTGTGTTCCGTCCACATAGTTAATGGTCATGGGAATTTTGTGCTTTAATTGTGAAAATTGGTTTGAAGATGTTTAAAACTATAGATGTTTCCATCACGGTTTGTCTCTTTGTTTGGTATACCTGATATACAGTTCATGCTAGTAATATCTTGACTTTGTATCTCAAGATCTTCTTGGTGCCAAACTAATTATGACCCTCTATTGCTAAATATGGCAAATGAAAAGTAGAAAGTTGACTTGCAGATGGTTTAGCTCAAGTAAGAGATATGGCTGTCTGGCATGTTGACTTCATAGTCGCTGTTTTAACTTTTAATCATTAAAAAAGTTCAACGAGTCTTGTTTTTTCTCTACTTGTATCTTTTTTCTCTACTCCCCAAGTGGTGGTAGGGCTTGCGAAGTACTGGTTATCGGTCTGTTGATTTTGAGTTGTAGAAATGTGTTAATACATCTGGATGCTTTCATGAGTTTGGTTGTTTGAGCTAAAGTGCCTCAAAATTGCTGCCATATTTGCAGAACTTGGAGTTGCCGCTTTAAAGTTTCTCATAAAAAGAGGGTAGACAAAAGCTTCCCTACGGTGTCAGATTTATTTCCCCAACTCCAACTGCCCCTGTTACCCTTCTTTGTCCTCAATTGTCAGATCCACTTATTCTGTTTGAACTTTCAGAATTGCTATTTTTCAGCACTTATGACTTTGTAGTGCACAGAACATAAAAAATTCTAAAGAATGAAGTTATTCTCATGATGTTTAATTTTCATATGAAGTGATGAATGATTTTATTTTCTGGTAATATCTTTATTCAGGGATCATATGTGCATCATAAAGAAATCAAGGCTGCACAGGGGATAAAGATTAATGCTCAGGTAACGTCTGTGTGTTCTTCATTTCTTTCTGTTTTATGGTATGCACATTTTTGTCACGCTTAGACCCTTGAAAGGTTTTTTTTTTTTTTGGGGGGGGGGGGGGAGGGGGGTTGAAAACTGGTCCAGGGGCATGCACGTTGACTGATTTGCTGCATTAAACGATGTCTGTGAATTTGGAACTGAATATGTACTGTTTACTCGCTCATCATTACTTCTGCCTTCAAATTGAGAGATCCACTTTCCTTAACATCCAACTCATCTTCAATGACTGTGACGAGTACATTGAATTATTTGTGCGACACATTTCCATTCAATTCATCCTTAGGAAGAAAGCATTTCTTGATTGTCTATTGTAGTCCAGGCAGCTTATCTTGGAGTTCTTTTGTCCATAATCTCGTCATGGACACCGAGGTTCCCCGATATGATTTTTTACTTGAGTTTGAGGGCACTTTGGATCCAATCAGGGAGGTAAGGGGATTGTTCTGGATATTTGTCACAATCTTACATTCTTGCTTACTTTTTGAAGCAACTTTACAGGGATTCGTAGCATGCTTTGTAAATTGCACTAAATTGGTAGGTGGATCATGGATGGAGCCTCTTTCCTTTCTGTTGGGTTTCTTTTTTCCATGAAAAAGTTATCCTGGTTAGGGCTGAGATTGCCTTTATTTTTCGTTATTGTCCTGGATGTTCATTTTTTCTATGTTGGATTTTTTGAAATATGTCTGATAAATTATTATCAGAGTGTACTTGAAATGATGATATACTAATTTCCTGACAGTTTACTTGTGTCTGATTTGTTAGTCAGGTGAAATTTGACATTGAAGACCAACTAGTGCCACTAAATAGAAATTCTTGTTGCTTTTGTTTTTCCGCCTTCTTGTTGTGTTTTGATAAGTTCTTGTCTTGATGCATGATGCCATCATTTTCCACCATGGTACTTTGTTATTGCTGTACATTATCCTAGAAGTTGCGTGGTGAAGGAATAACCCCCTTCTGCCCCTTGGTTGTTTCATTTTGTACAGGGGCTTGAGCATGCAATTGCTGGCACTAGTTTATATGTTGTGGGGCCTGATGATGATGTGGAAAACATCAAAGAAGCAGCTATGGAAGATATGAGGTCGGTGATGAGCAGGATTGATAGAAGTGGGGAGGGAGTTTATGTTCAAGCTTCTACGCTTGGATCATTGGAAGCTTTGCTGGACTTCTTGAAGACTGACGAAGTAAGAATACCTGTCAGTGGAATTGGCATAGGCCCTGTGCACAAAAAAGATGTCATGAAAGCTAGTGTCATGCTTGAGAAGAAGAAAGAGTATGCAACAATCTTGGCCTTTGACGTGAAAGTGACACAAGAAGCTCGAGAACTTGCAGATGAGGCTGGTGTCAAAATTTTTATTGCTGATATTATTTATCACCTATTCGATCAGTTTAAGGCCTATATTGATAATCTCAAGGAAGAAAAAAAGAAGGAAGTTGCTGAAGAAGCAGTCTTCCCCTGTTCTCTCAAGATTGTACCTAATCATGTGTACAACAAGAAGGATCCAATTGTCGTAGGAGTTGATGTTCTTGAGGGCATTGCCAGGGTATTAATTATTGCTTCTTTATGTCGTGATTCATGGAATCTGTTCACCAAACACACAAAAAAACACATTCTCTGAAATTGCATTTGGGAAAATTACCTTTTCTATTAAATGTGGTAATTATGTGAATATAATCTATTCTTATTGTTATGGTGTTCTCTTTCAAAATGTTTTGAGCACATCCTAATGGTCCTTTTATACCTTGATTTTGTATGTCAAAACCCATGGTTCACTTTATTTTGGCTAAGAGAACTTTAATTTTGAGGGGACTGCCAGATTTTCTTCTATGTTGCTAGTGCTTTTGAATACTGGTGCTAATGTTGCCATTTTCTTAATTCCCTCTCTCCCCCTCCACCCCTTTTAATAGTATGCAATACTGTTCTCCCACACACATCTATATTTCATTTCTTTGTTGGCGGTAGTAGTGCTCTTTGATCAATCTTCATTTGTAGATGCTTCTTAATGTTCTAGTCCATGTTGTGATAAGCTTAATTTGAATAGGTCGGGACTCCAATATGTATTCCACAGAGGGAATTCATTGATATTGGTCAGATTGCGTCCATCGAGAACAACCATAGGCCTGTTGACTCTGCCAAGAAAGGTCAGAGGGTGTCCATTAAGGTATGTATCTGGTTGATGATATCTATCTGCAATTTCATCTGTCATGACCCTTGTTTGTACAATGTGGTAATGTTTGAGATACTTGTAGTTTTGTTGGTTGCTAGCATCAGGAGTTCTAAGCAAATTGACTTGGATATTTTCTTCTATGCATATGACCACTCACCTTGTCCCTTAAATTGCAGATAGTTGGGTCTAACTTTGAGGAGAAACAAAAGATGTTTGGCAGGCATTTTGAAATCGAAGATGAGCTTGTTAGCAAAGTCTCGAGAAGATCCATTGACATTCTCAAGGCCAATTTCCGGGTATGTAAAAAATAGCTATATGGTGAACCTCCCTTTCACACAGGCACCTTAGAACCTTGCTCCCCTTTCTTTGGGGCTAATGTTCAGATTTACTTGATGAGTCTATGAAATTCTACAGAATGACTTGTCTATTGAAGATTGGAAGCTAGTTAAAACATTGAGGGACTTATTCAAGATACAGTGAGACTTTGTTGCAAACCTTTCAAGTAGCTACTGCCTTGGCATTTTGTGGCCCTGCGTTGGTGCTCAACAGTTCATCGTGGCAAGAAACAGTGTTTTTGTTGGGACTCATAATCATAAAGGATGGAAATGCTTAGAAAGGCTGTATGCATCGGTGGCAGTTGCAATTTCCTTCCTTCAGTTGGTTCTGTGTACAGCTCTTTTAGTAGTGAAGTGGTAAAAAGAGCAAAGCACTGAGAATTTTTATAGTGTTGGACTGTTGGCCAATCTCAGAGATGAGTGTGTTGTATAGGGGCGGCAAATATTACGTACAATTCTTTTTGTTGTGCTTCTGAGTATGTCAAAGAACTGCGAGTTAATGGCCTGCTATTGCTTTCTGAATAAATTTCTTTTAATATTCTCAGAATTGTATCACTAGTCCTATTACAAGTGTATCGCAGCACCCAGAAAAAGTGACTATGAAAGCCATTAAATGGCAATTTTACTAGTTCAAATTACAAGCATTTCATAGTTAGCCACTTAACAGTACTTGGGCCGGAGATCCATCTATTGATTCATGCTAATTTGACCTAATCCATTTTTTTCCATTACGAAAAGCACGTTTATAAGTTCCACCAAATTGCAACATGATTTCTGTTTTTAGGATTATTCAAAAAGATAAAAATCATTTAGGGATTAAAGCTTTTTCATTGTCGTAGCGAGTGGAATTCTTTTAATACGATTCCTAGCGATTTTCAAGATCACATATTTACCCTCACTGAGAGCTGAGAGATTGGATGTGGAGGGTGCTTACCATCTGAGGGGAACCCCTCTTTATTAAAAATAATACAGATTTGTCTGCTTATGAATAAAGTAAAATCTCAACATTTATGAGCAGGATGATTGTTCAATTGCCAAACAATAATAATCACCAATGTTTTTTTGTGTTACTCTGACTTAAAATGTGTATCCAAGTAAGATATGGCAACAGCAGCATGGAGGGCTGCTCCTATTGGAAGAACTTCTTCATCAATGGTGAAGTACGGGGAGTGCAAACCTTTAACAGAAGATGAGGTTGTTTTATTTTGTGTCCCAATGAAAAAGAATGCAGTTGCCATCCTCTGGGAATAGAACCCGAAGTCCTCTGCAGCCATCAAAGCTGGGGAATGCTGCACGTTATTATTGCCAAGCAAGATTTCTCCAACTCTTTTACTATGATCATACATCTTGGGATCATTTATAGTTGGCGGATATGGTCTCATTTCCTCCATGAAACTGACAGTGGCAGAACACTGATGTACGCTTGCTTGAGTCTCGATGATCTGTTAGTAAGAAGCATTTCTGGTGTTACTCGTTGACAATAACGTTTAATTATAGCAAACAATATATGGTATGCAATGTGGAAAATTCTGAAAAAGTAAAGCACTAGTTTTACATATATATGTTGACTCTTCTATGCCTGATATTTCAGATGAAATTATCAAAGCTACAGTTAGAGAAGCTCCAGAACTTGAGGAGGGACATAGTCCCTAGACAAAATTTTGACAGTACCTCTTTGATCCTCTGCTTAAGATACGAATATCCTTCTAATGTCATGAACCGGAAGGTGCCACCAAACCTTACACTTTCAAGGATTACATTACCGGCTTGACCACCATCTACAAATGCAACAGTGAGCACCTGCATGTATTACAAATCAACAGAAATCTTTAGATCCTGCTACTTGAATTTAGGATTCTGAACGAAAAAGAAAATCATATTTTAACTGTTTGGAAAAACGACAACAACCCTAGGCTCTAAAGGATCAGTTTCTCGAGAAACAAGTTGCTGGAGTGCAAGAACTGCCATAGAAACAGCCAATATTGGGTCCCTTGTGTTATGTGGTGTTGCTGCATGGCCGCCTTTCCCTTGCATTATTACAGTAAACCTGCTAGAGCCAGCCATAATAGGACCAGGTTTTGAACCAATAGTGCCAACGGGCATAAATGGCCAGACATGCAAGCCAAACATTGCTTGAAACCCATCTAAAGCTCCTTCTTCTAACATATACGAGGCACCAGCATATCCTTCTTCTGCAGGTTGGAAGACAAGCTTAATTGTGCCCTTCAGTTCAGAGTGAAGTATTACCCGAATCAGTTTATTGAGAATTTAAGATATCATGTTTAATATATCAGAAATAGTAATATTTCTCCTACCTTTAACTTGTCCTTTCTGTTCTGAATCAGTCTAGCCGCTCCAAGTAACATGGTAACATGAGCATCGTGGCCACAAGCATGCATTTGTCCATCAATCTTGCTTTTGCACTCCCAATCTACCAATTCCTTCAAAGTCACACTTCAAATCAGCTAGTCTGCTCATTGTACAGGAACTCTTGTTTTTAGCACAGACAGTTGACGAAGCATTGATTGAGCAAATATGAAAATAAGAGCGACTTTTATGGTCAATTCTCTTTCCATTCTCCCACCAATGATGGTGGGGGTCATAGGAGAGAATAGTGTGACTTCGAGTTATGCTCACCAAACTATGACCGTTAAATTTAGAAACATATTCTCAACTCTCAAATTTGCAGTTCTTCGATCAACCTCTCATCTGAATCTATCTCTGGTTGCCCGGTAGTGAAAGAAATCTATGATTTGATTGTAACCTAATATCACTGATATGTCCTATTATCCTCGCACATAAGTATTAAATAACTGATATATAGTGTATTTGTGGTGGAATTTTCCAATGGAAGCTAGGTCATCATACAGATGTCCTAAAATTTCCTCAATTGCAATTAACAAGACAAGATCCACAATGTCAACATCATAGCAGCTCTAGACTGGGGAATTGGCTTCAAAATGAGGGAGGTGAGGACAACAAAACATATCAATAAGCTAGTAAGTGAAGTCAAAACGATAAACTAATGGTAATTCAAGCAATAGAAGGTATACAGTATCAGACACATACTTGAAGTTTTTGGTCTCCACCAAGAAGAATAAGTGTAACCTTCTTAAAGGAAGACCAGGTTTAACTTTTAGGGGTGGACTCGATCTGTTCTTCGAGTCATGTAGCACATAACATTTTCAAACAGTTTAACCTTAGAATTTTAAGTAGAGTTCGTAAATAGCTAGACATTCCAAATTCTAACTACAGAAAACTGAAAATCTCGCTCACATACACCACAAAGGTAAAAGTAAGGTCTGCATACATCCTACCCTTCGCAAAGCCCACATGTGAGATTATATTGGTATGTTGTTGTTGGATAGTGATTTGACAGCCAGAAATGCACAATATGGTAATCATTTCATTGTTTTTGAGTTTCAACATAACTATAAGACTGACAAGTGAAAAACACATCTAAAGTATCTCAATTTTTGAGTTTCATACTTGAACTACTAGGGGTGTAAGTTTCCTACATGAACTATCACCAAATGTTTATCGAAACACAACACACTTCAACTATAAGTTTTTAACTTTTCCTAGCATTACAAATATGATTTACATAATAGTTATCACCCCCAACCTAACAATAAGCCTAAGTTTTAGCTAATGGAGGCAAAAAGCAAGAATAAATTATGAAGAAGCAAGAAATAAACCTGAATGGGGAGAGCATCCATGTCAGCTCTCAAACCAAACCAAGGCTGAGCACCAGACCCAATAGTTCCCACCACACCAGTTTTAGCCACTGGCCACAAATACTTGATCCCAAGTGAATCCAGCTCATTTCGGATAAATTGACTCGTTTGGTATTCTTGAAAAGACAATTCCGGGTACTCATGGATTCTCCTTCTTGTCCTTCTCAACCAATCCAAGAACTCGGGTTGCCTCGCCGATTCCATAAGCTCCTGAGTTAGTAACTCCGTTTCAGATCCCAAATTAGTATCTACATCTACAGCCCATGAATTGTACGGAAAACTAGTGGATAGCAAAGCCAATATGAGTGTCAAGTTTATGGAAAACGAACCCATATCTGTAAACAAGAGGATGAAGTAATCAGGCTTATTGCTCTTCTTCTCCTTCTTTTATGAGAATTTGGCTTCAAAACTCACACTTTCGAGATCGAATTTTTACAAAAAAAATTTTAAAAAAGAACTTTAATTTTGATACTGTCGGACAGTATCTTTTTCTCTCAATGATTTTGTTTTCATGGGATGTCGATTAAATTTAAATTTGTTTCAATATTTGTTTTGCTGCAGTTGTTGCGATTTTTTATTGTAGTTATGATTTTCAGTTAAAGATGTTTACAATTATTGTGATTTTCAGTTTTGTAGAACAAACCCAACCATGTTTTTGTGGTGGGATTTCAATATTTTTTTAAAAAAGGAGTGGCAATAAAAGCTGTTGTATTCTGATGGAACTTTAGCATGACATACTGTATTAAAAAAAAAAATCTTACCGGATCAAGTTTAATATAACAGGTCCCCACAACTTCAGTAATTGTTGGATTTGCAATTGTTTGTATTCTAGATTCTTAATTTTTATTTTATTTCCCTTTGTTTATATTTCAAGTTTGATGTAATTGTTGAGATGTCTGACCCGAAAAAAAGAGAGAGTATTTGTTGAGATGTTTTGATTTCTAAATCTATATTTAAGATTATATGGTGTTTTGATAATTTGCAAATATTGTACCAGTGATAATTTATGTATAAGAAAAAATAAAGTATTATATTCAGAATCAAGTCCTTAACAGATCTCTAAAAAAAAAGCGAAGAAATTAGCAACAAAGAACTTTGTAGACAATTTGAAGAAGATATTTCAAATATGCACTAGAAAAAACCTTAGAGAACTGTAGTAGACCTTAATTCGATTCTAGGATGAACCGGAGATAAAGACAAAAAAAAAATTCTATAAATCATGCACATAGCTTGAAAATAAGGAGAAAGATGAAGCGAGATACATAAAAGAAAGAAGTAAATCAAGTTAAACTAGGATTGAATTTTTGAGAGCTCTTAAATCAATTCTAAGTTGAATTGGAGAACTAAAAGACAACCACTTACTAATAGTGAAAGATGCTCAACCACTTGAACAAGTTTGGTTTTATTTGAAATTGATTTTACTAAACTGGGCCCAAACCACACAAAATTACTTGGCTTGGGCCAATTTCTAAAATTTTCACCAATAAAATGAAGTCCAGTTGAAATTATAAGACATCCCCATTCACGTTTTTCCCCTTTTTTTTCTTTAATTTTTCAACGAAAGAAGTTCGGATTTGAAGAAACAAAGTGAGTACTTTGTGGATCTCTTCAGTGCAACACGCGGAAGGAGAAGAAGTGAGAGATGTCGTGCTTAGCATCGTGCTGCGCGTCATTGACATGCGGACTCTGCACATCGGTAGCCTCAGGTGTCACCAGGAGCTCAGCTAGACTTGCTTATTGTGGCCTATTTGGTGTTTCCTTGATCGTCTCTTGGGTTCTCAGAGAAGTCGCTTCTCCTCTTCTCAAGAATTTCTCATGTAATTATCATATCCTCTTTTTAAACTGTTCCTCTCCACAAAATAGCGTTTAATTGACTTTTCTTTTCAATACTGTGTTTTTAATTTACCTTTTTGATGGATTGTTTCGAATTTTGAATAGCCCGTTAACGGATCAAGTTTGGGTTTTCTGCCTTCAAAATTTTAGTTACTATTGGAACTCAATTGGTAGGACATAAGATAAGATGTATCCGACTAAAAGTTGAGTTTAAGATGTCGACTTATATATCTGACTACTGATAGTGAAATTGATTAAGAAGTTAGTATGATAGGAAGACATCACATCAAAGTTCAAATTGAATTAGATTATTGAAATTGAATTCATGAAATTCGTTAAAATTGTACAAAGAATTAACACAGAGCGCATATTGGAACTTTTTAATGAAATGGATATTGGTAATTCAACCTCAAAAGCTAGCTCATGAGGTGAGGACTGCCCAACACTATATAAGAAGACCTTCCTCATCCCTAATGAACTCGATGTGAAACTCAACAGAACTAATACTTGAGATCAATTGCAATTAGGTTAGGCTATGTCCTTTCACTTTTTAAGTTCCGTCTTCAGTTGTATATAGGCCAGAACCGTATTGATAAAAATTGTTAACATGCTATGATGAAGCTTTATCGTGGTTCTGGAAGTACTTATACAGTTAAGCAGTTTCTTTAGGAGATGATGAACATACTTGGATAGTCTTTGAACTGCATTAGATTGTACTTCCATTCAGTAAGCAGAACAATAGCCAAAGTTTCCTTGGCATTGATAGGAGTAGAAGAAACCAAGAAACTTTAGATAGAATGAAAATGGGTTACAAAGTCTTTTCCTCTCTTTGTTGTTCATCTCCTAGGCTTCTTTCCTGCCAGAGACCTTTTCAGTTCTGGGAGACTTATTCCTTGCAAACCATAAATTATATCTCTTCTTTACTGATTAGTTAGCATGCCTTACCTGGCTATGAATGTACTACAAACTTTTTTTGGTTGCATACCGCACTATTTGGTGGCGAAGTTGTTTTCATGGTTGCTTCAGTTACTGGTCATTTCAATGCTTTGCTTTTGGCTGATTTCTTCTTGCAATTTTTTTCCTGAATTACCTTTTGACATGCATCCAAGTTCTACCTGATATGGTACTCAATAATATATACTAGTAATATACTTGAGATCTTTCAAAGCAAGAATCTTGCCCAAGTATAGTACTTCTGTTTCCTTGTTCGGTAAATTACACTAGGCTCGGATACTCCATCCAGTTCAGAATAGTCACAAGAAGATCACAGTGCATCCTTTGATATTGGATTTACCTGGCAGTACAAAAAAAACCTCAATTTTCTGAAATTACAATACGCCTTCTGAGTTTCATAATTTGGTTATATAGACACTGCTACTGTTTTCTTCAAGTTGCAAAAGATAAATTTAAGTTGCAACAATTGTTTAAAGGTAATGGTAAAATTTTCCCTTAATGATGTGATGTGACAGTTATGAGTTTTGATTAAGTACTGATTCTCCAAAAGAATAAACTAAATTGGAAAAGAAATTAGTTAATTAGAAAAGTACTTTTGATTTATTTGTATTTGTTTAATGAGAGTGCATTATCAAATAACCTTGTATTGTGTTTTATAGGTTTGAAAATGCTGGTTGGGAGATATCTTTAGAAACTATAGATCTAAATAAAGAACAGAGGAGTTGACTGTAAATTGTCCTTTTTGTACATATATATGGCTAACAAGGAATGTGTCAAAAATTGCAGTCTCTGTCAGGAAAATGGGACAGAATGATACGAGTGTTTCAGAATGTTGTTCACATCTTTATGGTTCTAAACCTGTGTTATCTCTAATAGCCCGGTAGTTCAAGTGAAATATCTGTTGAGATTCCCCATACTATTCTTGTTACTTGTTATCTACAGCGATGAATATAATACTTGTGTATCTTACTAATTGTTTCATATGTTGGTTGGTGTAGGGATAAACACTTCGGACAATTTATCGAAGGAATGGTTTCAAGCACAAGCTGTTCTTCGTGTCAGTTTGGGGAATTTCTTGTTTTTTGGAGTGCTTGCACTTATAATGATTGGTATCAAGGATCAAAATGATAGGCGCGACTCCTGGCATCACGGTGGATGGGTTGCTAAATTGGTGATCTGGGTGTTGCTTGTTGCACTCATGTTTTTCCTCCCGAACGGTGTCATAACAATTTATGGTCAGTTCTATGCCCCTAACCTGAAGTTTTTTCTGATAAGAAAAATTCCCCAGTGGCATATGGTTCGAAACTCGATGGATACTAGGCTCACCCCTCTTTCCTTCTTCACTTAAATATCAGGCTTTTATTTGCCGCAGGGTTCGAATCAATGACATGTGCCTAGCCCACACATCACGTGCACAACAAGCAACTTCCCTTACAGAAAAAGCATTGGGCTCTTACCACTATACCAAAGCCCTGCGGGCTTCCTGAAGTTAATTTGCTACTCAACATTTTAATTTTTTTCTCTTTCTTTGGTATACACCTACATAAAATCAACTGAAATTCAGAAGACTAGGGATTTCAACTCACCCAGGTCTACCAAACTTCAGAAGGATCCTTCTCCAAATTATCAGATGACTTCTCAAGAAAACATAATTTTGTGTAGCAAGTACATGATGAACAGAATATGTACTAGGGAAAATAACTGGCATGTTTTGACAGCTCACTTTTTCTCCAGTTAACTTCTTCCAATAAGTACACTTTCCTCTAGCTTCTCAGCTCAACCTGTTCTATTTTTTGTAGTGTGTCAAGTATGTATTTATTTAACTTGATCTGTTTGGTCTATTTTTCTGCCTTTGCAGGTTTTCTTTCGAAATTTGGGGCAGGGTTCTTTTTGTTAATCCAAGTAATAATATTATTAGATGCTACACACTCGTGGAATGATTCATGGGTTGCAAAAGATGAGCAGAAGTGGTAAATTCAATTTCTTATCTTTTGTAATTATTTATCCCCAGACCTTGTTTTAACTTTTATTTACTAAATTGACATATCTTTTGCAGGTATGTTGCTCTACTTGTGGTATCTGTGGTGTGCTACATAGCAACATTTGTTTTTTCAGGAATTTTATTTATGTGGTTCAATCCTTCTGGACATGACTGTGGACTGAACGTGTTCTTCATTGTTATGACCATGATTCTTGCTTTTGCATTTGCTGTTATTGCTTTGCACCCAAAGGTAAATGCTCTCTCTGCTGATGCTTTCTTTTATCATGGTTTTTCTGCTCTGTAGGAAAACCTCTATATGATTTTTTTTTAAAATTCTTCATATACGTTATGCATTATGAAGCCGATTATCTCTTGCTAACTACATGCACATATATCTATATGCAATGAATACATGAAACATCTCCCTTAGGGTTACCTCCTTTACAATATATCCATCGAAATCATTTTGGTAGCTAAATTCTGCCTCTTGTATTCTTACTTATGCTAATCATCTTTTCCCCTTTAATTATGTCCAGGTAAATGGAAGCCTATTGCCAGCTTCTGTGATATCTGTTTACTGTGCTTATGTTTGCTATAGTGGTCTCTCTAGTGAGCCTCGAGATTATGTCTGCAATGGGCTCCATAACAAATCAAAGGCAGTAACAACAAGTACCCTTGTTCTTGGAATGCTTACAACTGTTCTCTCAGTCCTATATTCTGCTTTGCGTGCTGGATCTGCAACTACTTTTATGTCTCCACCATCTTCTCCCAGATCAGGTACCAAAACCTTTTGATGCTCTCCTTCCATAGCTCAGTAAATTTCTTCTAGCATGTAATATTTGTCATAGAGTTTGTATGGGCCTATGTGAATTGAGATTGTTAAATTGTTAACTAATTTGTAGAGATAATACTCCTTCAGAATCATAAGAGACACCAGTTGTTTCTATCAAATATCAAAACTCTAATATAAAGCAAAAGTGTATTGGTATATCCCACCTCACGCAAGCTGTTGTATCTGTCCATACATGAGCAATAGTCATCAAAGGGCTCGTCCATAATGCGGTTGCTATCTTGCTGTAGATTTTCTTCATCTGCATATTGACAAATACCAATCTTCTGTTATAGGTGAGAAGAAATCCCTTCTTGCTTCCGAGGAGCTGGAATCTGGGAAAGGATCACCAGAAGCACGGCCAGTGAGCTACTCCTACACATTCTTCCATCTGATATTTGCTCTGGCTAGCATGTATTCTGCAATGCTTCTTTCTGGGTGGACTAGCAGTTCTGAGAGTTCAGAGCTAATTGATGTCGGCTGGACATCACTTTGGGTTCGCATATGCACTGAATGGGTCACTGCTGGACTGTATGTTTGGTCACTTGTGGCTCCACTGTTCTTCCCTGACCGTGAATTCTATTGATCTGATATAATGATCAATACGTAGTTCTCTCTCTCTGTTAATGTTTGTGTGTCTTCAACTTGTATCAAGCTTGTTATGTAAATATTAAAAATGCTTCTACTGAATGAGCACGATCTAGTTATATTTATCTATTGATAAATGTAATGAAATAGTAGTAATCTGTATCTAGCTTTGCATGTACAGTTCTATGATAATATCTATGTTATTTCAGATTTCAGTTAATTGCTCCTAATTAGCAAAAATAGAAGATCCATTTAAGTGATCACACTTCACACATGTCAATTTTAATTGTTAATTTTCCAACTTTTCCTTATCCTTATAAATAGGGAAAAGATGGTACTTTATTGCTTATTTCCAAATATTTTTAAAAGCCTACAAAATCTTAACATGTTATGCCATAGATCTCAACGACAATAAATCCATGGTAATTCCACGAGAGGATAAAGTGTACGCAAATTTTATTCTTATCATAAAAAAATGGAGAGGTTGATTTCTATAAATCCGCGACACAGAAAATTAAAAAAAGGCAGAAATAACAAGATAATAAGATAATGATGCTAAAGAAACAAAATGTAACAATATAAATTCAAGAATAAGATAGTAAAAGAATAATATTATTACTTTGGAATGGAAAAGAAACATGTCCGACTACCTACCCCCAATTCTTGATCTCCACTGCTACTTGGAGATAAATGCTGATTTATTAAATCTATAAATCAAATCAACATAAAGTCGTTTTTTCAATTTGGTTTTATTTGGTCTTTTCGGTTCTTTCTATTTTTCTAATAATTGTACACTGATTGAAAAAAATATCAAATATACTTTCACTATCTATGTGATATGCTAGAATTTAAAAATGTTATGAATAGGAATCTTCAGAAAGACTAAAAAGTTCACATGAGTGCAAAATACTTTCATTGAAATATCAACATCCAATATGCTAAATTTATAAGATTAAAGGCTACGGTCAAACTGAATACAAAACAAAATATTTACAAAGTAGATTGTTAACTTCTAATCTGAAATCTATAACAATGTAATTGTATTTTCCAATCTGAATACAAAATAAAATATTTACAAGCCCAAATTTAAAATAATATATCTAAACATTGAAAACTATAAATTAATTTAAAAGTGATCGATTTTTTTTCAACACAAAACCAATCAAACCATATCACAAGCGAATTTTTTTCTTCGAATTAATTTGATTCATCGATTCATTTTAGCTAGATGGTTTCGCTACAAAATATTATAGAAATTGCAAACTTTTTAGTAGGTAGTTTTCTACTATCTTAGTAGGCCTACCTAGTGCGACTGCTAATTAGTTGGTTCACTAAGCTTTAAATACCACAAAATTTTCATTTTTTGGAAATTATTATTTAAATTTGTACTCAATTTTTTTTTCACGTTTATGTACATCGTAAGAACTTTAGACATGCGATATCTAAAAGCTAAAAAAATGGTGAATGAACTTTGGGAAAAATTGCCTAAAATTTAGGCAAAATGATATATATGGCTTACATATTTTATAAATAGAAAGACTTAAAAGATTTTAAATATGGCTTAAATGGGTGTTTTCAAACTGAGTATTTGTATAAATTCCGACACCAATTTTACAATTTACTCATTTTCATATGAAATAAATATTGAAAACACTCCTAAACTTGGCGTGAATTATTACTTCAATCCTCCAACTATTGATAACTTTAAAAACACGCTCTCTACTTGATTAAGTAATTTAAAACCACCCCTCTTATGCCACATGCCATCCACCTATGCATATGTGGAATTTTTTTGATGATGTAGCGTACACATAGATATATATAGTTAAAAAAAAAAAAGACATTCAAATAATTAAATGCTAAAATTTAGTAAAGAAGAATTTTTAAATAAAAAATTATTATTTTTCTTACCTCACCCCCATCCCCTACCCAAGTATCCCAACCCTACCCCCACCCCCACCCCTCACCCCTCACCCCTCAAAACTTTATAAAAGTTTTTTTTAAAAAAAAAACTTTTTAACCAACACCACCGAGTACCTCGACTCTTCTCCACCCTTCCCCTCCAAAAAAGTTACTTTTAAAATAAAATATATATTTTCTTATCCCACCCCTCTCCCCTAAAAAAAAAGTTTAAAAGAATTTTTGTTTTTTGGGGTGGGTGAGTAGTGAGGTGTGAGGCTAGGGGTACTGGGAAGAGGATGGGGTGGGGTGAAAAGAAAAATATTTTTTTAAAAAGAAAAAAAAATGAAGTTATTTTATCTTCTTAAATTGCTAAATTGTTAACATTTAATTATTTACATGTTCTTTAAATATTTTTTCTATTACATAAATTTATGTGTACGTCACGTCAGTAGAAATTTTTAAATATATGCACATGTGACATAAGATGAACGTTTTTAAATTCACTTAATGGTGTTTTTAAAGCTGTCAATAGTTGGGAGACTAAAGTAATAATTCACGTCAAGTTTAGGGGTGTTTTCAATACTTACCTCTTTTCATATTAATTGAAAGTTTTTAGTTTTTGAAGGACTTTACCTTCTTTTATTTTCTTCTTCCTTTTCAATGCTTTCACATTAAAAAAAAACACAACTTTTATTGTTTATAAATGCTAATATTCCTAAACAAACCAATATTAACAAATAATAAAAATATAAAAGGTGAATTTCTCTTTAGTATTTATTCTAAACAAGAAGAAAAATAGTGATTTATAATTAAGTCCATCAACCATTAATTCTCTTCTTTTCCCATGAGCCAACTCTGATATATTTGTTGACTATTACTTTTGTATACTAGTGAATTTGATTGCGCTTCGCGCGATTATAAAATACCTCATCAATTTAATAAAATGTCTTTTAAAATTATTGAGAGTTAAATTTTATTACAAAGAATCTTAATTTTATTATTAGTACTTAAATTTTATATTTTTTGCAATTTTAAATCATCTCTATATTGGTAAAACTATTCTCTTTTCTTTTTGGATAAGAAAAAATAGTGATTTTTTAGGGTAGAGCCTTTAGTGAGAGTATATATACATGATTTGTTTTTTTGTCTATATATATATATATAAGCTTGTAATTTAAAAAAATATATATATTCATATAAGTATGTACATGTATATAATATATAATAAATATAAGTTTTCACAAAAATATATAACTTTTTATTTGTTTTTAAATATGTATTATTTGTGTTACATAATTTAAGGTGGAGTATATTTTTAATATTTAAATTTATTTTAGGTAAAATATAAGGCAAAAGAAAAGGAGATGTATCTTAATTTTATGCAAGTTTCTTAGGAGAAAAATAAATTAGAAACATTTTCGTTTTGATATTTTATCCATTCATTATAAGTATACATATTTTTATTTTTATCTCTACCATTTATTGTAGTAATATTTGTTTTATACGTTTTTATCGCTTTTTTTTATTTTATTTTTCTCTTTTCCTTCCTCTATTCTATTTATGAATAATTCTTGATTGTAAAAAAAAATACAAAATTAGAGTACAATATATATTTATCCTTGTCAATTCTTTTACTATCTTTTTTTTAATTTTAATTATAGAAAGAACAAATCTTTAAGGAAATCATAAATGGTTCTTCATATCATAGGAAACATCATTAAAAAAATTTGTATTTCAATTTTTAATGTATATTTAATCTTTATTAATAGTAGCGTTAGAACCTTGATTAGTAATTAGCATATTACTGACAAAGTTACAATAACTAATTTGTGTATAATGAAGGTATAAACCTGCGAAAATCCAAAAATTATAAAAATTCAAATTTAAGAAATTACATAGAAAGAACACAATGCACATACCTTTCTTATAACCTTAATCATAAGAAAATACATGGAAAAAAAATAAATAAATCAATGCACAATTTCTTAGCTCTTGTCTACATTTTCTCTAGCTAACTACATAAACATCCGAGAGTCTTTTTCAGAGAGTTATGCTTAAGCATGAATTTGATACTATAATAGTAACATAAGGAAACACTACTTCAAATATGAAATAAAAAGGATAATCTTGACGAAGGGTTTCAAGAAATACAAAATTATGAATTTATACTATTAAAGATGGATGAATCTTTAAAGAAAATATAAATAATTCACCGTACAATAGTATTCTTGAACCTTGGTTAGTAGTTAGTATTATTCCCCACAAAGTTACAATGATAATTTTTTTTACTAAATTCCAAACTAAAGAAGTTAGATGGAGAGAACACAAACACACACTTCGTTCTTTGAACCATAATCATAAGAAAATAGATGAAATTAAGAATACAAAATTAGTGCACAATTTTTTGAGCTCTTATCCGACACCTCCTTTGACAAACTAATCAACATCCAAGAGACTTCTTCATTGTGTTAGGCTAAAACATGAATTTGATAGTATAATAATATTATACAAAAACAATGAAATAGAAAGAATAATTTTGAGTTAGGATTTCATGAAACATAAAATTGTGAATTTATATAGACACAAAATGAAGAAATATATCATAAGGTATCTTAAATTATATAATTTAATAGTTGGGGGTTATGAATATGAAAACTTAAAAATCATGAAGTTAATGATATTACTAAGAGAGGAAGTTTAATAGATATAAGTTATGGAGATGATACATTAAAAATAAATAAAGGGAAAAAATGAAGAAGATAAAATAAATAACTTTATACTATATAAAGATTTCTTACATTGAATAAATAAAAATATAACAAAAAAAACTGAAGTGATTTAAGAAAATAATACGATAAATAACATAAACAAAATAAAGAAAAAAAATGAATTAAGGAAATGATATAAATACTATAAATAAAGCGTACAAGACGAAATTAAGAAATCTATTATAAAAAAGGGAAAAGTAACGTAACGAAACAAAGTAAATATGGCGACTTCCAACATTCTGTAAATCTCCATTTTAGGAAAAGATAGGAGGAATTGACATAGCTTTAATGACGATAGAAATTAAAAATGGCACTTTAATGTTTGGTAGAATATTGAAGTAAAATTTTATGTCTTTTAAAATTAAAAAATGACAAAAAAACACAAAAAAAGAAGAAGATAAATACGATTCAAGTCCTTAGAGAGCGTCACGTCACCGTTTTCATATTCAGCTCTATTATTATATATAGATTGGTAAAATGAAAAATATTACTTCAATCTAAATTATGACTTTGTATGGATAGAGAATAATTCAAATAATTATTATATGTTTACTGCTATAAATATTTTTTTCTCTTTTATAATTAATCAATTCTACAATTAATGTTGAGACAAATTAATGTTATTTTCAGTTTAAGTCATAATTAATTGAGATAATATCACTTATAAGTAACACAAGTATAGTTTATCCAGAATTAATAAAGAATTATGTTTCTCTTGATAATTACTACAATCTAGTGATAATTAAAGAATTATAAATTCATAAGTCAAAATGTATTAAATACAAAAAAAAAATGATAATAAATTCTTTGATTATTTAAAGCAGTTCCCTGGATCAATTTCAAGAGAACATATTCCTCTTCTAAAGTTTGTCTACTTAGAGAGAAAACATATTTTTTTCTTTCGGAGTGTTACAATGGATGAGTTATATATAGGCAACAAATCGGGGGAAATGAAATCATTAGATTATACATTTTAGTAGTAAAATTGTCACTCAATACAAAAATAGAATAAATATAAAGCAAAGAGGGAGTTATACCACGAGTAGCCTATAAATTCTTTTCATATTTTTTAAAATTATAGTGCATAATTGGTATTTTTTATATCAATTCTTACTTTAGAGAAATTTTTGGTCATTCATACATCAAATATGAATAATGCAAATTTGTCTTCTCCTTCATTTTTAATACATTCTCGTGTATTACTTCGATGCGCTTTATGCAATGGAGCGTTTCGTACTCATATGGAATTCAGGAATCATGTACGAACTACTCACCCATCAGCGCCTGAGCGAAATATCATCCTACATTCTCATGTATATGCATCTAGTATTTTCTTGACGGAAGATTTGTCATCGGCTCAACATGTGGCCCCACAACATGTAAGTTTACAAAATGTTATCCTACCTTCTCCAATATATGCATCTGGAACATTTTATCAAGAAAATCCGTCATCATCTCAACATGCTGCCCAAGCACATGCGAATTCGCAAAATGTTGCATCCGGTATTTTCCTATATTTGCATCAAACAATTTTTTTCCAGAAAATATGTCATCAACTCAACCTTTGACCCCACAACATGTGAGTTCACGAAGAAATGATGGTGTGGTTATCTTGTCATTATTATCATCGAGTTATAACCATCCGATAAGAAATGACAGAACATCAACAATTGATAGACAACACATAACAAAAAGAAATAGTGTTGTATCGATAAGCAGGGATAGAGCACCGCCAATAAATATGGTACAAATGGAAAGAAGAAACATATTTGGAGGTTCAAATTCAACATTTAGAAATTCAAATGAGACTATTGTTCATGGTACAAGACAATTGATAAATCAATTGGATGTTCCTATTTCATCAAATGTATATGTACTAGTTAACTTAGTTGAAGAACAAAATGATTTGGACTTAAACTTGAGGCTTTAACTGTCACGCCCCGAGCTTACACCCTGGACGGGACTGGCACTCGAAGACCATTGCTGGCCTCAAGCGAACCCTTGGCCTGGCTTACTAACTCAGCGGAAGACTCTAAACATGCTTACTATGATCAAAGTGAACTTACTCAAATAATTTTAGTGAAATAACTCAGAATGTTTAATAGTCAACATTCAACTTGGTCAAAATGGCAACTAAAGTGTCAACATATGAAATAATAATGTAAAGACATCTGACTTCTAACTGTCTATGAAGCCTCTAAAACAAAGAGGGATGTCGGGACAGGACCTCCGATCATCCTAACATCTGAAAGACTAGAAAGCAAATAAAGGAGTCCTTCGGAATGCAGGAAGGCTCACCCACAGACTTTACGTGCTCAAGCTGGATCAACGAGGCGCTGGATGCTGATCCTGGTTACCTAAGTCTGCATCATAAAACGATGCAAGCCAACTGGCATCAGTACATTGAATGTACGAGTATGCGAGTTGGAATGCTAAACAAGATATATGCTTGAATGGATTCTGAAAGGAAACACTTACCTGGCTCTTCTCAACTTCTGAATAACTTAACTTATATATATATATATATATATATATATATATATATATATATATATATATATATATATATATATATAAGACAGTTGCAACCAACTTAGTTTGTCAAAGATAAACAATAACAACTCAACTTTACTCATATAAGAAAATAATATGGTTTTTTGTGGGAGATTCTCTAACCGACAACCACCACTATGAGCCTAAGTGGTGATACAACGTCTTGCCCACGCTGCCAGAACTGTCCTATACTTTGCCGTCATATAGAATGCTTAACTTAGTGGATCCACTAGCTTAACTTATGTGATCATCTAAAAAGTATGACCCATTAATACCCATGATGGCTACATGGTTTATGGAGACTTTAGTTAATATGAACTCGCATCCCCATATCGGTGCTCAATACTACTCCCAAAAATATACTTAGCTCATATGTTTTAAAATAACTTCTTTCTTTGGTTTGAGATAATTACTCAAAACTTTAGCTTAAAAGCTCTCTTGGAATCGATGTTCCCTTTCCTTGCTCAAATGTGAAAACATTTATAAACTCTGAAGGAATACTTAGTTTCCTTATAGCTTCTTTGAGAAATGAACTCAACTCTTTAGTCTTAGCTTAACTTGAAACTTTTAGTCTTAAAACAAAGTTAAAACATTTGTAAAAGACCCTTGAAACTTTGATGACTTCACTTAACTTGACTCTTAACTTCACTGACTATTAACTTTCCTTGAATTGAATTATGGACTCAAGGATTATGATTTGTGATAGGAAATGTCTCTTGATGTTTAGGAATGATTTCGAATAGCTAAACTTGAGAAAAGTTACGAAATCACCGTCTTGAAACAAGTCTGCGAGCGGAGGTGTTTTAAATAATTACCCCCGAAATTAAATTTTGAGACAGAGGAGTCCGCGTCCTCTCCGCGACGCAGAGCAGATTTTTGTTCACTGGGGGAACAAGTCCGCGACGCGGACTTGTTTCATGAACCTTACTCGACTTTTTCCTTCTTTGTTTTTCAGCCTCAAACCACCTAAATTCGATTATCTTCCTCAAATTCATTTTAAATCTCGATGCCCAACATGTATACTCAAGAAACTAACTCAAAGCAGCCCTAAACTCAATGTAAGGATCTCATAAACTTCTCAATTCGTCCTACTTCGCTAACAAAATTTGAATTCAAGAATATTTGTCAAGAACATCAATTTTCCAACTCTTCTAGGACGAATCTCAGTGAATTAAACATGCTTGGCGCGTGGGTGGATGAACCCAACGCTATGAGAGACTCACATACCTTGTAGGATCAATTCCTTGGCGAATCCACAACCAAAATCGATTGTTCTTGGCGAATCTTGTTTTTCCTCTTCTCCTTTCTCTTGCATTCTTTCTCCTATAGCCCTAACTCTATTTTTCAAAAGACGTAAACTGAACTAACTCAGTTTTGACCCCACTTAATTTACTAAAACGGATTTAATTAATCGGGTAAGGAAAAGACCAAACTACCCTTCAAAAATCCGGATTGGACATTTCCTAATTCGAACAGCCCCACTTCCAAAGGAGATAACTAACTCATACCAACTCGGAATCATGCAAACTTAGTAGCGTTGGAAAGATAATTCCAAGAGCTTTCCAACCATATCTGGAACTACACCTAACGCATCCTGAGCTAGGAGTTATGGTCGTTTGAATTTGACCAAAAACTCACTTTAACTTAAAATTTTCCAGATTTCCTTATACTTTCCAAAAATAACTATTTCCAGATTTTAAACTTCCTTCTAGTTCTTTCTAGTTGCGAGATGTTACATCAACTAGTGCAAAATTTATGTGGATCTTCTTTGTAAGGGAGTGTCAAAAAATGCGCTAAGTTTGAAATTTTTATTTTAATTTTATTTTCCGTATGTTTGTTTGATAGAAGGGTATTTAAAAGTGTGAGTATGTTGTTTTATTTTATTCTATTGTTGGTCAGTCATGGTGGTGGTCTAAAATCATATTCTGATTGGAGTCTATTATTTTCTTCATCAAATATTTGTGTTGATTTAAATTATCTAAATCGATTGTTTGTTTAAATATAAATAATTGCATATGTTATTACTGAGCAAATGTATCAACTTTCAGCCATGAAATTATATATGACACGTCACAGGCTCTTTTCACTTTGTTATTTTAAATAAATTGCCCTACCTCCACCCCCACTCAAAAAAAATTATTGTGTAAAAAAGTAACAAATCTCAATTTGTTTTTCTCATTTTTTTTTATTTTCTAAAATCTAATTAAAGTCGAAGATAGTTAACTTAGTAGGATCCAATCTGTGCATCAGTCTTCAACAATAAAGTCATAATTAGATTTCAAAATGAGAGTAGACTGTTTTAATTCATTAACGGAACTAAAATCATTCGCAGTACAATCAAAGTTTGTTATAACGATCATTCATTATATCAAAATTTTATTACAATGACATGATTTTTTCTCTATAATCAATTATTCATGTTATATTTATTTCTCTGGACATCATTTTTCTTTTTTGTTCCCCTTTTTATGTTTGCACATGGAAGTTGATTTTTAACTCTATTATCGTAAATGCATGTCAGGTTTGTGTTTTAAGCGTATCTTCGGTTTTTCACTGTAGCTCCTAGCAAAATTAACGATTTGAAACAACACAAAAATTAAAACAAAATAGGATAGGGATATTGTCTTGCTCTCCCCGCTATAGCATCATGTATGCCATTTTAGCAACTCCCGCTTTGGAGAAAAATTCCCGCCATAGTGGGATCACAGTAGCAAATCGGCCTCGCCATGGCGATCCCGATGATGGTAGCACAGAAATTGTGAATTTCTGCAACTTCCTCTCATTTCACATTCTCAATTATCAAAGATAACCCTTGAAATCGCATTATGATCTTAAATATAACCTCAAGACTAAACCCAACAATGTATAAATAAAAACTTCACACCACTTAACATAAAACCAGTCATGAATCACACCAGAAAACTGTTCATCATATCACATTTCCGCTATCATACCAAAATAGCCTTCATGGTTCTCAACCACTCCTGACTATCCTGAAATTGAAGTTTTTCCACCGTCATAATTTATTTTGTCTCATTACCAATGGAAAGCACATATCCAAAATTTCAATTAAGCTTCATAGCAACTTTATAACTTTCTGCACATAATCAATCTATGACCTTTTTCATATTACAGTTTCACAATCATACAAACAATTACACTTCACACATTAATAGTTAGTCAGGCAATACAATGCACATAACTACAATTTCAAGCTTTACCACTAAATCAAATCACGATTATTACCTTTTATCGGCATTATGGATGATCATTAGCTAATCATTCATGCATTTAAATAGCTTGTAAGATCAGCTGCCAATTGAAACCTTTTCGATTCCAATTTTCCTTGGTTATGTTGTTTCAATCGTATACAACGATATTCAATTACTCCATCGAGATACCGATTAGAATCAACCTACAAGCAAGCAACAAACCACACGAAAAGAATGAAGGAAGTGGAACAAATGTTAGATTCTCGAAGATTAGATGTGGATGGTAGACTTGGTAAAATGGCCTCGACTTATTTACATAATTTGAGTTCAATCGCTAGGTCATTATCATATTCTATTTTGTCTTTATTTGACCCTAAGAATGGATTGGATCGAAATGACTTTCCTGTTGAAGCCCTTTGTATTGATTTATCTACAGGACTTTATTTGACATTTCGACATTTGCACTGAGAGACCAGTAACCTAAGCTCTGATATCAAATTGTCATGATCCAAACTCCACGACCGTGCGGACACCTACTCTGACACCTAAATAAGAGAACTCTTACCACCCGATTTAAACCGACAATATTTATATTACTTGCAAAATGCTCTGCAACTTTTGTGTGGGACTTAGTTCTGTTAGGCATATGTCTTAAAAGCCCAACTATGCTCCCTAAATACACTTAAACTCTCAATGGTCATTGCCCATTCAATAATTTCTACTAAGATTTGTCAATTACTCTGTTCGGTCGGTTATTTTATAAAATTTATACCATATTAATTTTTGTTTTTATTTTTATTTTGTAAAACTAAAAGTGGACTTTTTGAAACTATCTCAATGTTCTTGGTTTCTTTTTGGTATCGCTTCAGTTTGATTAATATTCAATACCTTTTGAAATATATAATATGAGAGTCATAAGTAAAAGTTATAACACATATGCATTGGTTTTTGGCAAAAAAAATCTATACCTTTTTATGGTTTAAAAGGTGATAAATAAAAAAAACATGAAAAAACGGCTAGAAAAAAGATCCATTTCACTATGCTATAATAATGTAAATCAAATTAAGCAAAGATAAGAAATCTAAATCACACAAGAATAAAGATATCAATCAAGATGAGACTCAAGAACTAATTTGATTAAGCAGCCAATAAGAGAAATCTAAATTGTACGAGAAAAAACTTATACTATACCTTTCAGTTTGCTACTCAAGATCGTTGGAATACCTTGTGGTTCAATAATATTTTTAAAGAAATTTTGTTTTTTTAGTTATTTAAAAGTTATAAAAAAAATAGTTAATTTGTACCTCTTGACAACTCTATTACATTTTTGATATATAAAGCATGCTATATTTTATTTTTTTATGAGTCTATTAATCGTTCTTAAAATTTTAATGCATTTTCTATATTTTCATTAAAATTCTAAAATTTTAACAAAATTTCAAAAAAGTGATAGAGACGAAGAATATGAAGTTGGATTTGACCTTGGAGCTCCAAAGAATACTCAAAATTGATGCGGGTCCTTAACCCGTTATTGTATACTTGTTTATTTTTTAATTTGGTATTTGGTTAAAGGACAATTCGATGTTCTAAGTTCTTGTTATGTCTGAGTTTCGAAGAAAAACCGGACCACAAGGATCTAGTAAGAGTAGTAACAATAACCCCTTTCGAAAATGCAAGTTGATAAATGTTTTGTTGCTATTTGGTTGGTTTGGTTTAAATGAATCTTGGTTATGTTTCTATAAGATGTATGCTTTTTCCAAAATAAAAACTTTTCTTTTATCTTCTAGTATTTAAAGTAATTAGTTTTTACACATATGCCTCGCACGTGTATTACCTATCAATTTTTTTTATATATATATTTGATATTTGGGAAATTTAGTGCAAATGATATCTAAACATATAATTTTAGGTGTATAATTTTTCTTTTGAAAAATAATTCTAGTTATTTATGTCAAAAGTAACTAGTTTATATGCATGTGTATCACCTATATATTTATCAAATATCACAAAAATAATGAACTTTTGATAGAAAGTATTTTTTTTTTAAAAAGGAAAAAGCTCAAATATGACATCGAACTTTGAGAGAAGACCCATCTATGTCATCCGTTACAAGTTTGGCCCATCTATGTCATTTCCATTTGAGAAAAAAGGTTCACCCATGCTATTATTTGTATACTTGAAATATTTTCAAAATCATTTTTTACACGTGGTCAATTATGATTCGGTTACGTATTAATTAAATCATTTTTAAAAAGGAAAAAGACTCATTTATGTCATTCGTTAAAAGTTCAGATCATCTATGTCATTTCAGTTAACAAATAATGGCATGGATGAACCTTTTATCAAACAAAAATGACATAAATGAACCAAGCTTTTAGCGAATGACATAAATGAGTCTTTTCTCAAAATTCAATGGGATATTTGAGCCATTTCCCTTATAAAAATTCCACTTATTTTTCTTTTAAATAATTAATAATTACATTATCATATAAGTAATTTTTGAATTAAGTAGAATCCATTCTATTCGGTACAGGATAACAACAATGATCAGATTGTTGTAAATCACTAATGAAACAAAAAATCATAAAGCGTATTTAATTTGAAGCTTAAATTCGTAAGTCCGTCATATTAAATATAAATGACCAAGAGAAGAGTTCTATATAGTTATTTAAGGAGGGCGCTTGATTGACATAGAGAGAGAACATAATTTTTTGTATAGTCCGTCATCCTAGAGAAAAAATAAAATATTTTCTTAAAGTTTTTGACTTAAAGAGAAAACATAAAAAAATATTCTGAAGTCCGTTGGACCATATTTATTAAATATATGTATAACGAATTAGGAAATAAAATAACTACGTTTTCAGTTTAATTTGTTAGCAAAGTCGTCACTCAATGCAATATTTTTATGAACTTACCATTGCAAAAATGAAAGACACATAAAAGAATTAGGGGAGGTTATACCATAAGCACCTATAAATTCTCTTCATTTTTTCAGAGTTATATTGCATAGTTGATACTTCTTTCAACCATTTCTTACTTTAGAGAAAAAAATTATCATTTATACTTTAAATATGCATAATGCAAATTTGTTTCCGTCATTTTTAATAAATTCCCTTGTACTAATTCGTTGGCCTTCAAGCACTCATTTGAAATTCATGAATATGTACAAATCAATCCCTTATCATCTGGGCAAAATTTCATCCTACATATATTCATGTATATGCCTTCGGTACCTGTTTTTGTCAACTACGTCTTTAAATCATAACCATCTGATAAGAAGGTTCAGAGCACCATCAATCGATAGACAACAAATGGCAAGAAGAAGCATAGTTATAGCGATAAGAAGGGCAAAAACACCAATAATGGATAGGCAACAAACGAAAAGAAAAATGGAATTGGAGATTCAAGTACAAATGAGATTATTGTTGACTGTACCAATGACAAGATGATACGAATTTGACATGTGCATCACCTGTCATGTTTTTTTTTTGTTGATATATTTTGTAAGTTTGGTTTAAATGAGTTTTAAATATGTTATTCTAATGTATATGTTTCCCTATTATTAAAAGGTATTCCTCTTATATTTAAAGTGACTAAATGCACATATTTTGTACGTGTATCACCTATTTATTAATTATAACTATTTTTTATGTATATGTTCCACACATATATCACCTATTATTTTTTGTATATTTCGTAATAATAAGTTTAATTTAAATGATCTTTAAATATGTTGATACATGATATATGTATTTTCTATTATAAAAATTTATGTTCTTTTGATGTTTAGATAACTAGTGCACGTGTTATGAATTTAATTTGATTTTTTTTTCGACATCATTATTTAATTTGTACTGAATTTTTGATTTTTTTTTTCACATTAATCTATTTTATGCGATATCTGAAAGCCAAATAAATATGGTGAATGAACTTTGGGCAATACGTATTAACTAAAGATAAATGACAACAATTTTTTTGTTATATAAGGGGTGCACTTGATCAATTTCAAGAGAAAACATATTCTTCTTCTAAAATTTGTGACTTAGAGAGAAAAATGAATAATTTTTTTCGAAGTGTGTTGCAACAAATGAGTTAAATATAGGAAACAAATTAGGAAAAAAGAAATTATTACTTTACAAAGTTATAGTGCATAATTGGTATCTCCCCCCCCCCCCCGCCCCCCCCCCCCCCCCGACAATTTCTTAATTTGGAGAAATTATTTGTCATTCATACTTCAAAAATGAAATAATGCAAGTTTTTCTTCTCTTTCATTTTTATTACCTTCCTATTTATTACTTCGATGTCTTTTGTGTTATGGAGCGTTTTATACTCATATGGAATTAATAAATCTTGTACGAACTACTCTTTCATTATTGTTCGAGAAAAAAATCATCATACATTCGCACGTATATGCATCCAATACTTTTTTATTGAAAATCTACCATCAGCTTAACCTGCGGACTCACAACATGTGAGTTTACAAAATGCTATTTTACACTCTCTAGTATATGCGTCTAAATTTTTTTTACAAGGAAATCATCTCAACATGCGAGTTCACAAAATGTCATCCTGCGTTCTTCTATATGTACATCTAATATATATTTTTCAGAAAATTCTCTATCAACTCAACCTTTGGCCTCACAAATGGGGAGTTCGCGAAAAAATGATTGTGTGGCTATCTAGCCAACTTATTGTTGAATCATAACCACCCGATAAGAAATGACAAAGCACTACTAACTGATTGACAATAAATGGCTAGAAGAAAGAGTGATGTAGCAATAAGCAGGGGGTGTAACACCCCGTAACTAGAAGGAAGTTAAAAAATGGAAATAGTCATTTTTGGAAAGAATATAAAAATCTGGAAAATTTGTTAAGTATGTTAAGTTGGATTTTTAGTCAACTTCAAACGACCATAACTCCTAGCTCAGGATGATTTACGTGTGTTTCCAGATGTCATAGGAAATATATTGTAATAATCTTTCCAACGCCGCTGAGTTTGCGCGATTTCGAGTTCGTATGAGTGAGATATGACCATTTGAAGTTGGGCTGTTCAAATAAGGAGAGTCTAAAACCGGATTTTGAAAGGGTATTTTAGTCTTTTCCTTACCCAATTATTTTAATCCGTTTTTAGGAGTTTAATTGGGGTCAAATCAGAATTGTGTCAGTTTAGAAAATTGGAAATCTACACTAGGGCTTGGAGAAAGGAGAAAAGAGGAAAAAGAAGGAGAAAAGGCAAGATTCATCAAGAACGCTCAAGTTTGATTGTGGATTTTGCCAAGGATTCAATCTACGAGGTATGTGAGATAACATAGCATTGGGTTAGTTCACCCACGCACCAAACATGTTTAATTCAGCGTGTTTTTCGTCCAAAAAGATTGAGAATTTGATGTTCTTGAGTTGTGTTCTTGAATTGTTTTCATTCTTGAACTTATATGGAATTGATGGGTTTTCTTGAGATGTTTTAGCAATGTTAAGAGTTGTTTCGAGTTAGATTCTAGTGTACATGTTTTGGGTATCTGAATCTAAGAAGATATTGAGAAAAGGAATTGGGTTTAATCGAATTAAGGTATGAAATCGAGAAGAAAAATTCGTCAGATTCACCTGGGGAGGGTCTAGCGCGGCGCGCCCCATTTGCGCCAGAGAGGTTAGAGCGGCGTGCCTGCAGTGCGCCAGAAATGAGCCCCAGTAACTTAGGGGCTGGCGCGGCGCGCCAAGGACGCGCCCAAGTCATTTGCCCCCACCTGTTTTTCATCGTTTATCCTGTTTATGTCCTTCTAAAGTGTACACTTCCTATTGATTCTAACCACTCTAAATGACTTCTAAACATCTAGAAATTAGGGGTGTGCAAAAACCGAACCGAAAAAAATGTTATTGGTTAATTGTTATTGGGTTATTGGGTTAACGGTTATTTAATGGTTTTACAAAAAAAATTATTGGGTTATCGGTTCGTTATTGGTTTTAATATTGGGTTACTGGGTTAACCAATAACCCATTAAGAATATAATAATTTACTATTTTAATTTTTAGTTATACATATATATAATATATTAAACAAAAAATATAATATAATTAGTAGTATATTAGACTAAAAATATAAAAACCCTACGCAATAATTAACACTACTTAACAATTAACTCTCCTCTCTACTTTTAGTTATTTAACCTTTAGGTTTTACTTTTTAGTATTACTTATTTACTTTAGTTAGTTTATAATTGACTAATATTAACTTTTGCACGATTGTAAATATCTGCAATTTGATTAACGTCAGGAATTCAGATTGTGTTTTTTTTTAAAATAACGTAAGAACTTCATTTAGTTACCATAAGCATGGCCTCATTTGCTACTGTTTTGACTTTTGTCTATGGTTTTATTTGATTCTCTTTATTGCATAAAGGGAACCTCGTTTTATATATTATGGTGTTCGAAAATTGACCAAGTCTTTGTTGTGATGACCAAAATACAACAAGTTGGTATTTGTTGTCCGTTTGGAATGATTATTTCGATGTATGCGTATCGCGTCAAATTATTGGATAAGTCATATATTTGTTTTGAAAGCATTTTCTTATTGGTTAAACCGAAAACCGAACCGTTAAAGACCTAAAACCGATAAACCGAAAACCAATAACAAATATCTTATTGGTTTGGTTATCGGTTTAGCATATTTAAAAACCGATAAACCGAACAGATAATACTTAAAACCGAACCGAATCGACCGGTACACACCCCTACTAGAAATCATCCAGAAACATGAATCATAACCTTGAATCCATAAATTCAAATTCAAGGAAAGTTAAGAGCCAAGTCTAGAATGTTCTTAGAGTCCCTTTCAAGAAGTCTTTTGCAAATGCTTTTAACTTTGTTTTAAGACTTAAAGTTCAAGTTGAGTAAAGAGTAAGGAGTAAAGATTGAAGTTCATTTCTTCAAAAGTATATGAGGACTATGTATTCCCAAAGAGTTTAAAATATTTTCATATTTAAACAAGAAAAGGAAACTTTGATTTCCAAAGAACCTTTAAGCTAGTTTTCAGAAAAGAGTAAACGCTTTCACAATTAAGCAAGAGAGGAAACTTTGATTTCCAAGATAGCCTTTGAGCTAAGTTTTTGAGCAATTATCTCAAATCACAGAAAGAAGTATGTATTAAACATAAGAGCTAGTATCATATTTTGGGAGTAGTATTGAACACCGATATGAGGGAGAGTTCAGACAACTCACATCCCCCATAAACCATGTAGCCACCATGGGTAGAAAAGGGTCATACTTTTTAGATGATTCCTTAGTGATTTTTAGCATAGACTAGTGGATCCACTTAGTAGTTCAGGTTTTATACCCTCGGCAAGGTATAGGACTGCCCTGGCAGCGTGAGGCAAAACGTTGTATCACAATAGCTCTTAAGTGATGGTTGTCGGTTAGAGAAACTCCCACAGAAGTAATTGTATTCTTATATACACAGTTTAATTGTATTTTTACATACATTTCAGAGTTATATTTGTATTTTTGCATACATACAGAGGATTATTGTATTTCCAAAATACACAGAGTTGACATCCATGTTTTAAACAACTTTTCTTTATATTGCACTTGTTTTAAACTGCTTTATATTGAAATGAGTTCATTTAAGTTGAGTTGAGTTGAGCCAAGAAAGTTCTTCAGTTCCTTTCAAGCTTATGTCTTGTTTTAGAATTTCCCTCGCATACTCGTAGATTCAGTGTACTGATGCCTTTTGGCCTGCATCTTCTTATGATGCAGACACAGGTAACCAGGATCATTATCCAGCACATCATTGATCCAGTTGAACACTCAGAGTCTTGAGGTGAGCCTCCTTGATTTTCGGAGGATCCCTTTTTATTGCTTTCAGTATTAGATAGTTCATTAGGATGTCGTGGGTCTTGTCCCGACATCATCTCAGTTGTTTAGAGGCTTCATAGATAGACAGTCAAATGTTAATTCATTCGTCATTATCTTGTTATTGGCTTATGTTCATATTTGAGTTGCCACTTTGGCTAAGCTAAATGTTGATTTCTGAAACATTTTGAGTTTAGTTTTGAGACTGTTGAGTTATCTTGTATTTGGATTCTCTTTCTTATGTTTAAGTCCTCCACTGAGTAAGTAAGCCAGGCCAAGGGTTCGCTTGGGGCCAGCAATGGTTCTCGAGTGCCAGTCCAGCCCAGAGTGTAGGCTCGGGGCGTGACAGGGGGAGCACCACCAATAAATATTCTACAAATGAAAAGAAGAAACGAAGTTGGAGATTCAAATACAAATGAAATTGTTGTTGACTGTACCAATGAAAAAAGATACAAATTTTGCACGTGTATCATTTATCATTTTTTTCGGTATATTTTGTAAGTATAGTTTAAATGACTTTTAAATATGTCATTCTACGTTATATGATTCTCTATTATTAAAAGGTATTTCTGTTATATTTAAAGTAACTAATGCATGTATTTTGTACACGTATCACTTATATATTTATTATAATTCATTTTTATGTACGCCTTTCACGCATATACCGTTTTAAAATTCTTATACATTTAGTAATAGTAAGTTTAGTTTAAATTAGTTTTAAATATGTTGATCTATTATATATGATATATGTATTTTCTATTATAAAAAATATATGTTCTTCCTATGTTTTTATAACTAGTGCACGTGTTATGAGTGTAATTTGATTTTTTGGACACCATTATTTAATTTGTACTCAATTTTTAAATATTTCTCCATATTTATCTGCTTCGTAATAACTTTAGACATGTGATATCTATAAGCCAAACAAAAAAGGTATGAACTCTGGGCAATACACATTAAATAAAGATAACTGACAACAAATTATTTAGTTATATAAGGAGTACACTTGATCAATTTCGAGAGAAAATATATTCTTCTTCTAAAATTTGTGACTTAGAGAGAATAAATAAATATATTTTTTAGATGTGTGTTGCAATAAATTTGTTAAATATAAGCAACAAATAGCAAAAGAAATCGTTACATTAGAAAATTATAGTGCATAATCGATATTTTCTCCATACAACTTCTTACTTGGAGAATTTATTTGTCATTCACACTCCAAACATGAATAATGCAATTTTTTTCTCTCTTTCATTTTCATTAAATTTTCATCTGTTACTTCGATGTCCTTTATGATATGGAGCGTTTCGTAATTATATGAAATTCATGAATCATGTACGAACTACTCATCCATTATTTTTCGAGCAAAATAACATTCTATGTTCACATGTATATGCATTGAATACTTTTTAATGAAAATTTACCATCAACTCATGACTCTGCGACCCCACAATATGCGAGTTCTCGAAGAAATGATGGCATGATTATCTGGCCAACATCATCGTCGAATCATAACCACTCGAAAAAAATGACAGAGCACCAATAATCGATAGACAATAAATGACTAGAAAAAATAGAGTTGTACCGATTAGCAGGAATGGAACAACGACAATGTATATGTTACAAATGCAAACAATAAACGGAGTTGGAGATTCAAATACAAATGAGATTGTTGATGATTGTACCAATGAAAAGAAGATACGAATTTTACACGTGTATCACCTACCATGATTTGTTTCTTTTTGGTATATTTTGTAAGTTTAGTTTAAATGAGTTTCAAATATGTCATTCTACGGTATATATTTTTCTATTATTGAAAGGTATACTTCTTATAGTTAAAATAGTTAATGCATGTATTTTGTATGTGTATTACATATATAGCAATTATAAATAATTTTTAAGCATGTGTACCACGCATATATCATCTATAAATTAATTATAATATATTTGGTAATAGTAAGTCTAGTTTAAATAAGTTTTAAATCTGTTGATATATGATATATGATATATGTAGTTTTTGTTAAAAAAAATATACGTTATTTCTATGTTTATATAACTAGTGCACGTGTAGTGCACGTAATTTGATTTTTTTTATATTATTATTTAATTTGTACTCAATTTATTTAATTTTTCTTATATTTATCTACTTAGTAATAAATTTAGACGTGCAATATTTGAAATCCAAACAAAATTAAAATGGTGAATGGACTTTGGGCAATGCGCATTACATAAAGATAACTGACAACAAATTCTTTAGTTATATAAGGAGTTCACTTGATCAATTTCAAGAGAAACATATTCCTCTTCTAAAGTTTGTGGCTTAGGGAGAGAACAATTTATTTTTTTTGAAGTATACTGCAATAAATGAGTTAAATATAGGAAACACATTAGGAAAAAGAAAATCATTACATTACAAAATTATAGTTCATAATTGATATTTTTTTCTCTACAACTTCTTACTTTGGAGAAAGTATTTGAAATTCACAATTCAAATATGAATAATGCAAAAATTTCTCCTCCTTCATGATTATTACCTTATTCGATGTTCTTTATGCTATGGAGCATTTCGTACTCATGTGGAATTCATGAATCTTGTACGAACTACTTTTCATTAATGTCCGAGTGAAATATCATCCTACGTTCGCACGTATATGCATCCAATAATTTTTTATAGAAAAATCTACTATCAGCTCATCCTACAACTCCACAACATGCAAATTTACAAAATGTTATCCTACGTTTTCTAGTATATGCATCTCCACAACATGTATTTTGTATGTGTATTACATATATAGCAATTATAAATAATTTTTATGTATGTGTACCACGCATAAATCATCTATATATTAATTATAATACATTTGGTAATAGTAAGTTTAGTTTAAATAAGTTTTAAATATGTTGATATATGATATATGCTATATGTAGTTTTTGTTAAAAAAAATATATGTTCTTTCTATGTTTATATAACTAGTGCACGTGTAGTGCATGTAATTTGATTTTTTTTATATCATTATTTAATTTGTACTCAATTTATTTAATTTTTCTTATATTTATCTACTTAGTAATAAATTTAGACATGCGATATTTGAAATCCAAACAAAATTAAAATGGTGAATGGACTTTGGGCAATGCGCATTACATAAAGATAACTGACAACAAATTCTTTAGTTATATAAGGAGTTCACTTGATCAATTTCAAGAGAAAACATATTCCTCTTCTAAAGTTTGTGACTTAGGGAGAAAACAATTTTTTTTTGAAGTATGTTGCAATAAATGAGTTAAATATAGAAAACACATTAGGAAAACGAAAATCATTATATTACAAAATTATAGTTCATAATTGATATTTTTTTCTCTACAACTTCTTACTTTGGAGAATGTATTTGAAATTCACAATTCAAATATGAATAATGCAAAATTTTCTCCTCCTTCATTTTTATTACCTTATTCGATGTTCTTTATGCTATGGAGCATTTCGTACTCATGTGAAATTCATGAATCTTGTACGAACTACTTTTCATTATTGTACGAGTGAAATATCATCCTACGTTCGCACGTATATGCATCCAATAGTTTTTTGATAGAAAAATCTACTATCAACTCATCCTACAACTCCACAACATGCAAATTTACAAAATGTTATCCTCTGTTCTCCAGTATATGCATCTTGTCATCCTGGGAGTTCTTTTGTATTTGCATCCAATATTTTTTTATCGGAAAATCCATCATCAACTCAAATTCGGCCTCACAATATGCGAGTTCACAAAGAGATGATGGTATGGTTATCTGGTCAACATGGTTGTCGAATCATTAACACCCGATACAAAGTATCAGAGCACCAATAATCGATAGACAACAAATGGTTAGAAGAAATAGTGTTATACCGATAGGTGGGGCCTGGGGGAAACACTGCTGATTAATATGCTATAAATGGAAAGAAGAAACGATGTTGGAGATTCAAATACAATGAGATAGTTGTTGGTTGTACCAATGAAAAGAAGATACGAATTTTGCACGGGTATCGCCTATCATATATATATATATATATTGTAAGTTTAATTTAAATGAGTTTTTAAAATGGTGAATGAACTTTGGGTAATTTATATTAAATAAAGATAACATACAACAAATTTTTTAGTTATATAAGGAGTGCACTTGATCAATTTTCAAGAGAAAACATATTCCTCTTCTAAAGTTTGTGACTTAGAGAGGAAACAAATATTTTTTCTGAAGTATGTTGCAATAAATGAGTTAAATATAGAAAACAAATTTGGAAAAACGAATCACTACATTACGAAATTATAGTGCATTTTTGATATTTTTTCCCCTACAATTTCTTAATTTGGAGAATTTATTTGTCATTCACAATCCAAATATGAATAATGCAATTTTTCTCCTCCTTCATTTTTATTACCTTCTCGTCTATTACTTCGATGTACTTTATGCTATGAAGTGTTTCGTACTAATATGGAATTCATGAATCTTGTATGAACTATTCATCTATTATTGTTCGAGCAAAATTTCATCCTACATTCGCACGTATATGTATCAAGTACTTTTTTTGATAGAAAATCTACCATCAACTCAATTTGCAGCCCAACAACATGCGAATTTACAAAATGCTATTCTCCATTCTTCAATATATGCATTTGAAACTTTTTTACAAGGAAAATCGAAATCAGCTCAACATGCGAGTTCGCTAAATGCCATCCTACGTTCTCCTTTATTTGCATCCAATATTTTTTTATTTGGAAATCCACCATCAACTCAACCTTTTGTCCCATGTGAGTTCACAAAGAAATGATGGTATAATTATCTGGCCTACAACGTCGTCGATTCATAACCACTCGATAAGAAATAATTGAGCACTAACAATCGATAGACAATTAATGGCTAGAAGAAATAGTGTTGTACTGATAAGCAGGGAGAGCACCACCAATGGATATGCTACAAATGGAAAGAAGAAATGGAGTTCGAGATTCAAACAGAAATGAGATTATTGTTGACTGTGCCAATAAAAAGAAGATATGAATTTTGCACGTGTATCACCTATCATGTTTTATATATATATTTATATTGTAAATTTAGTTTAAATGAGTTTTAAGTATGTCATATGTTTCTTTATTATTAAAAGATATTCCTCTTATATTTAAACAAACTAATGCACATATTTTGTACGTGTTCACTTATATATCAATTATATTTCCTCTGTCCAACAATACTTGTCCAATATTGACTTTGCACACTTCTTAATAAACTATAAATAGAAGGGTATTTTTACTATATCACCCTTGAATATAATAAATAAAATGTCTTGAAAAATGTAATAGAGAAATGACTATAATTAATTATAAGGGTAAATTAGGAATTTAAGTGTAAAATTGATTTTATAAACTAGACAAGTATTGTTGGACATCCTAAAATAGTATAGTGGACAACTATTATTGAATGGAGGGAGTAACTAATTTTTATGTACACGTATCACACATATATCATCTTTTCATTTTTGTATAATCTGTAATAGTAAAATTAGTTTAAATGGGCTTTAAATATGTTGATATATGATATATGATTTTTCTATTAAAAAAAGTCAAAAATATACGTTCTTCCAATGGATATATAACTAGTGTTGTTGGGGATATCAGGGAAGATGGATTGGATCGAGAGGCGATGCTTATGCCTCTTCTTTCTTGATAGGATTCCCATCATTTTCAGTCGCGTGTTATGTATGTAATTTGATTTTTTTGACACATTACTTATTTTGTACTCAATTTTTGAATTTTTTATACAGATTTATCTACTTCGTAATAAGTTTAGACATGTGATATTTGAAAGGCAAACAAAAATGGTGAATGAACTTTGAGAAATACGCATTAAGTAAAGATAACTGACAACAAATACTTTAGTTATATAAGGAGTACACTTGATCAATTTCAAGAGAAAACATATTCTTCTTCTAAAATTTGTAACTTAGGGAGTTTTTTTTTTTGTTGAAGTATGTTGCAATAAATGAGTTAAATATAGACAACAAATTAGAAAAAAATTTATTTCATTGCAAAATTATAGTGCATAATTGGTATTTTTTCCCTACTTCGTAATAACTTTAGATATCCGATATCCGAAAGCCAAACAAAAAGGGTGAATGAACTTTGGGCAATACACATTAAATAAAGAGAACTGACAACATTAATATTTTTAGTTATATAAGGAGTGCACTTGATCAATTTCAAGAGAAAACATATTCTTCTTCTAAAGTTTTTATATCTTTTATTTCTGAATTGTGTTGCAATTAATGAATTAAATATAGGCATCAAATTAGAAAATAAATCATTATATTACAAAATTGTAGTGCATAATTCCCCCCTCCCCTAACAATTTCTTACTATGGAGAATTTATTTGTCATTCATACTTCCAATATGAATAATGTAAAATTTTCTCCTCCTTTATTTTTATTACCTTCTCGTCTATTACTTCGATGTCCTTTATGCTATGGAGCGTTTCGTACTCATATGAGATTCATGAATCTTGTACGAACTACTCATCTGTTATTGTTCGAGCAAAATGTCATCCTACATTTGGACATATATGCATTCAATACTTTTTCATAGGAGAGCTACCATTAGCTCAACCTGCGGCCCCACAACATGCGAATTTACAAAATGCCATCCTATGTTCTCTAGTATATGCATATGGAACTTTTTTACAGTGAAATCCACAATCAACTTAACCTATGGCTTCACAACATGCGAGTTCGCAAAATGTCATCCTACATTCTTCTGTATGTACATCAAATGTATTTTTTTCCAGAAAATCTACCATCAATTCAACCTTCGGCCCACAATATGTGAGATTGCGAAGAAACGATGCCATGGTTATTTGGCCAACATTGTCGTCAAGTCATAACCACCCGATAAGAAATGACAGTGCACCAATAATCTATAGACAACAAATGATTAGAATAAATAGCGTTGTACCGATAAGTAGGGGCGAAACACTGCCAAATGAAACTTCTTCTCATAGAAATGACCTGAGTGTCAAGCCTCATGATCATGTCCACTTCATAAATCACGTCACAAAACTTAATTCCCAAGTATTCAACTTTGATCCTACTCAACTTAAATCTAGATCTATCTCCAAATTTCTAGTCTCACGTTTAACTTCGCCTCGTATCTAATCAATTAATATTATATCATGTACAAATAATGTGCATCATGACATATATTCTTTGAATATGTCGCATCATTACATTCTCGACACAATTTGGTATTGTTATTTTGAGGGTTAATTTTGTAAAACAAATATGTAGTAATAAGTGTTTTAAAAGGCGGGGGCATAAGGCGAGACGTTTTATGCAGTATGGGACAAGACGTAGCCTTGAGACACAGGGCGTAAGGCTTATGGATCTATGTGGCATAGTCTCATGTATATTTAATTTTATAATGTTATTACTAAGAAAAAAGCAAAGGTTAAACTTTCAATTATTTTACAAATAATTTTTTATAAATAAACTATAATATATACAAAAAAAATATTAAGATTTTTATTTGAGAAAGGTATTAATATCCAGAAAAAAAGTATCACAATTACTATTTGAGAAATATCATTACAACAATAACAAAAAATATAATTTAAAGCAAAAAAGGTTCAATTTTTTTTAAAGAAATAACGCCCAGGGCCCTTACATTTTTACGGTTGGATCTTACCGCCCAAATTCTATGACTTACGTCCTATGGATCTACATCTTTAGGAGCGTTTTTGGTACGTGTTGCAAAAAAAAACGTTTTTGAAAACACGACATAGTATAGTATCACAAAGTACTTTTTTTTTTGGAACCCAGGATAACCCGCAACCGCTACAACCTCTGCCCTTCGGGTGAGCACTTTGTGCGCACTGGATAAACCCCCACTGTGTAATAGCCTGCAAACCACACAAATGATGTAAACTGTACTAGGCAAGCCCTATGCGACATGCTCAATTCAGAAGACATTGAGGGAGATCGATTCCGAATCATCCGTGTGGATAACCACCCTCCAAACCAACTGAGCCATCATGAAAGACTATTACAAAGTACTTTGACATGCACATTTCGGCACTATTTTTTATGGTTGATCTCCGATCTCATCTGATAATGCCTCCATATAGTAAATTACAAAGATACCCGTATATATTGCAATAAATTATCCGAGAAAGAAAAAATTTCCCAAGGCTAAAATGGGAAATGTCTTTTTGCTGATTGATCTATCGCTTCTTGTCAACAACTGACGGGCAAGTTCTACCGACCCGACTCACCTGATACCACATCCATATCTTCACGCATCGAATTTCTCATTTCCTCTCTTTTACGTATCTGAAATCGAGATTCAGCTGCGAATTGTGTATTTATAAGGTCATATAGATCCAGAAGAAGTAGACAAATTCAATGAGAGGGCGTGATTGGATCAATCAAATCCTGCCGGATGAGCTGATTCTCGATATTTTCCGGCATCTGGAGTCAAAATCAAGCCGTGACGCTTGTGCGCTTGTCTGCAAGCGTTGGCTCCGTCTCGAGCGCCTCAGTCGTCTCACTTTACGAATTGGTGCCTCTGGCTGCCCCGACGTGTTTATTAAACTGCTCGCTCGCCGCTTCGTCAATGTCCGGAATGTGTTTGTCGACGAGAGACTATCCATATCTCTCCCGGTTCCACTTGTAAGCCTTTGAATTCACTATGCGACGATTTCATATATTTATTGATTAGCTTGTATGCAACGTCTATATTTTGAGTGTCTAGGTCTCAAATTTAAGATTGGGATGTCTATTGCATTCCAATTGGGAATATTTTGGTCAGAATTCTAATTTTGCACTTAATGATTTGGAATGATTGTTTTTTTTTTTTGCCTAACAAAGTTATTCGTTTCTGTTGCTCGTGTATATCTTTCGATAAATAACTGGTGAAAGACTATGTATTTGTCAATTGAGGATAGGAACTCTAAAATCTAGATCAGGACTTCAAAGTTTACCATCGAATTACGAATTGGTGATCATGATGTTTCATGTTAACCCTCAATTTTTCACCTGAAATAAATCAGATTGACATTTATCTTAGTTAAATCTACTACAATAGTCATCCATCTTGTGAGGTGATTAGTGAAGCCGTATAGGGAGAGGAAGAAGGACTCACATATAGTGTTCATTGACCTAGAAAAAGGGATATGATAAAGTCTCAAGGGATGAGGTTTTATAGAGATGCTTGGAGGTTAGAGGTGTACCGATGGCATACACTAGGGAGATTACAAATATGTGCGATGGAGCCAAGACCCATGTGAGGACTCAGAGCACTTTTCAGTTGTGTTGGAATTGCATCAGGGATCAACTTTTTAGTCTGTTTCTGTTTTGCTTGTTGATGGATGAATTGACATGCCATATCCAAGGTGAGGTGCCATGGTCTAAGTTATCTGTAGAGGTTTGGAGAAGAACCCTAGAGACTAAAGGGTTTAGGTTGAGCATGACCGACACTCAATACTTAATGATACTGTTAGAATAGGAATAGGTTTATACAATCATATTAGAATAGAAATAGGAACAGAAATAGGAATAGTAAATAGTATCCTACTTGGTAAAGGATTGTATTCTAGTGTCTATAAATAGGGTCTCAATATAATAATGTAAATGACAACAATGCAATAATATTCTTTTTCAATATTTCTCACATGGTATCAGATCCTCTAAGATCTTAGTAGAAAATCAATGAGCTTCCGCTGCCGGCGGGTGGCACCCATATATGCCGCCCATCTGACCAATGATTATGTTAGTAAAAGTTGGTCACCGTGTATCTTTGTGGTGACTATTTTCTCATATCTAATTTGTGTAGCACCGTGCCATGATTCCGGTGACTACTTTCTTATATTTAATTTGTGTAGCGCTGTGCCATCATTCCAGTGACTACTTTTTCATATATAATTTGTGTAGCACTGTGACATCCTTCCGGTGACTACCTTTTTTTGCATATCTGTTTTGTGTAGCACCGTGCATCTCTCTCGGACTACTTTTCATATTTAATTTGTGTAGTACTGTGGATTTTTTTCCGAACTATTTTCTCAGAGTTGCATAGCATCATGTGACTTTTCAGTGACTCCTCAGATTTGATTTGCATAGTTCCATTCGTCTTTTCGGTGACTCCTCAAATCTAATTTACGTAGGGTTGTGCCATCATTCCAACCCTATCTGTATAATTTTTCTTTTTCAGTAGGGTCGTGCCATCATTTCGACCCTACCCCTATTATTTCTCTTTTTCTATGGGATCATTCCATCAATTCGAACTATCCTATCCATATAATTTTATTTTTTAAATTGTGACCTCTTTCAGTCATCAAATCTAATATTGCGGCGTATGAGCATTTTCCGGCCAATTTTTTCGGTGACTTTCTTGTTTAATATTGACTCGTCTATTGATTCCAACATGATCGATACATTTTATACTAGATTTTGAGCACTTCCGGCGACCGTTGCATTGTGAAGAAGTCTATATGGTGCAACTACCTGATTATGTTGCTCAAGGAGAGTTTAGTAGTCTTGTATGTCGATTGTGTTAGTCACTCTATGGTCTGAAACAGTCTTTGCAAGTTTGGTTTGGGAAGTTCAAACCTGTAATTTTATCACTCTGTGCTTTATTGGCATTATGCATCAAATTCAGTATCTCATGAGAAGACCAAGCACATTGAGATTGATTGTCAATTTTGTGAAGTCGAGTGATCAACTTGCAAATATCTCACCATGCCCCTCATCGATCCTCGTGTTAATTACATTTGTAACAAGCTAGGTACATGAATTGTATGCACTAGCTTGAGGGGGAGTGTTAGAATAGGAATAGGTTTATACAATCCTATTAGAATAGGAATAGGAATAGAAATAGAAATAGTAAATAGTATCCTACTTGGTAAAGGATTGTATTCTAGTGTCTATAAATAGGGTCTCAATGTAATAATGTAAACGACAACAATGCAATAATATTCTTTTTCAATATTTCTCATACAATCTCAAATGCGAAAGAACAAAAGAAACCCTATAATCTAAGAACAAGGAAGTAAATGATAGAAAGCTAGACACAAGAATGGAACGAATAGGCAACAATGACTATATTAAAGTCAACCTCCTATTAAGAATACCAAACAAGCACCTAAACTATAGAGACACCCTCAAGAGGAATGATCCTCAAGAAAGCAATCCCATCAACATTTTCTAGCACCCGAACAAAAAAAAGTTTCACATTTAGTGGTAATATAAGTGACTCCAGTATTTGTTAGGTTCACAAGCGAGTTTCCTCTGCCTTCTGTTTGTGAGACTTGGGTTATGCTTTTTTCAAGTTTGTGATGCCAAAACAGTATTTTCTAAAGGTTTGTGTGTTATATTATTTGTTAGGCTCACAGGTGAAGTTCTGAGCTTGTACCGGGAAGCTACATTCATCTTGAAAGTTTAAACTTATTGTTTCTTTTGTATACCCGTTGCAGGGAAGAAGGCGTGGCACTGATCATTCCGTGATTTCAGCTCTCAAGATCCATTCCCTGGCTGAAACAAATGGCTCGGAAGACAATGAAACAGAATCTTACTGTTTGTCAGATGCTGGGTTGGCTGCTGTTGCTGCTGGCTTCAGTAAGCTTGAAAAGCTGAGCTTAATATGGTGCTCCAATGTGACACATGTGGGGCTGAGGTCTATAGCTGAAAAGTGTATATTTTTGAAGTCTTTGGATTTACAGGTAAATATCTAGTCATTTAAAACTTTGGTTTCCTCATGGTTATTTTATTGATCTGCTTCAAGCTGTTTTGGAATTGAACTATATGATGTGCATGTTATCTAAGGTCTGAGAAGCTTTAGTTTCCTGTACCTCTTAAAGGGCTGTTATGTTGGAGATCAAGGTCTAGCAGCTGTTGGGGAGTTCTCTAAGCAACTTGAAGATTTGAATTTGAGGTTCTGTGAAGGCCTAACTGATGCAGGCTTGATTAAATTGGTAGATGGTTCTGGGAAGACATTGAAATCTATTAGTTTGGCTGCCTGTGCAAAAGTAACTGACACCTCCTTGGAAGCTGTGGGATCTCATTGTAGATCCTTGGAGTCCTTGTCACTAGACTCAGAGTGTATCCATGATAAAGGTGTACTTGCTGTTGCCCAAGGATGCCCTCAGTTGAAGGTTCTGAAGCTACAATGCGTCAATGTTACAGATGGTGCTCTCCAAGGCGTTGGCACTTGCTGTTTGTCGCTGGAGTTGTTGGCTCTTTACAGTTTCCAAATATTTACGGACAAGTTAGTTGTTTATTCTGGTTGTCTTCCCTATTTGGATTTATTTGTTTTTTACTTACCAGCAGCATGATCGTAACTTCTATATTCATGTAAGCTTTTGTAATATACATCTACATTTTAGGCATGAATACAATTCCTCTTAACCAATAGCTTTTCCAGTGTTCAGATTACGCAATCTAAATACCTAATCTTTAAATTTTCAACTCCATCTTTGCTAAAAATAATAATTCCTGAATATAGAGAACAGATAGTAACTTGATTCAAACTGTGTGTTGCTGTCTGTCATTTTATGGCAATAGTTGCAAGCAAAAATTTAACAAAGCATGTGCTGGGATGATTGGTTTTCACAATCTGACCTATATCTTTATGCATATTTTTTCAGGAGTCTGTATGCTATTGGTAAAGGGTGCAAACGGTTGAAGTCTCTTACCTTGAATGATTGTACTTTCTTAAGTGACAAAGGCTTGGAAGCAGTTGCAGTTGGTTGCACTGGGCTCACGTATCTTGAGGTTAATGGCTGCCACAATATAGGGACATATGGACTGGAGTCTATTGCAAGATCTTGCACGTACACTTTTCTCCTCGTGCTTTATTTTGAATTTATTTTCAACGTTTGTGTTGAATTTTAGTTATTGAAGGCAAAAAGACCTAGTGCTTACTTTTCCCCTTTCTCCTTGTTCTCTGAATTTAATATAGATTCTTGTAAACTGCTTATATTTTTAAGGTCGTATGCATGAGTGGTGGTGCATTTGAGGAGAGTATTTAGCATGAGAAGCACTTATGTGAGTATCTAGTAAATGTTTAGAATTACATTTAGAGGTTTCAAAAAAAAAAAAGCATTAAAAGAAGCAGCTCAAAATTGGTGCTTATAGAACTACTTTTGCACCTAAGATTTTAGGCGCCATGTTAAAGGAAAATATGCTATTTTATCAAATAGAAATGCTTGCTTGAGTTTAATTTGTATAAATTAAACAGAAAAAATGCTTCATAGAACAATTATAGCAGATTATGGAGGGAGTGCTTATATTAGATTTTTAACGTGATTTTCTTTGAACGCATTCTCTAGAAAAGTATTGTACTCCCAAGTTGGACCAAATTGAGTTCTCTGTTATTCCAAAGCTCATGCGACAATCATGTTATTCTATTTCTGTCAGTATTACCTCATGAAACAAAATGCTATACTTTTCCAAACTCCGGGGGATGGTTTCATCCATGTTTACAGCCAGATTTCTGAATCTATTGAGTTAGATAATTAATGCGGAATGCATATAAGTTCCACCACTTTCAAAGAAGCTTACAGTAGGATGTAGGCTGATCTAGTATTAGAATTTGATAGATAGAAGCGTGAAACTACCTTTTAATATAGGATAATATGTTGAATCAGAATGGTAAATTGCAGTTCTCTTATGTTTTATTTTGATTGCAGATTTTAATTTCATCATATATACTTCCTTTGAAAATGATGTTATTTCTTTCATGAAGATGTGGGCAGTAAATTTATGTTTGTGTTCATAGACGATTTGCAGTAATTTCATTGTCTTTAATGAAATCCTGTCTTTTTTCATTGTTTAGTGTCCTCCAATTTCTTTCATCTCTTTTTCTTTAAAAATGAAGACTGAAAACCTAATCTATTAGGACTAGCAAACTGTTGAATGGTAGTTGATTGGTTTCACTGATAGATTGATTACTGCTATTTATGTTATGCTTGGCTCATCTTATTAATACTCCCTCCGTCCCATTTTATGTGAGGTACTTTGACTCGGCACGGAGTTTAAGAAAGAAAGAAGACTTTTAAAACTTGTGGTCCAAAATGAATGATAGAAATTTGTGTGGCTGTAAATCATTTCATTAAGGGTAAAATAGATATTTTATAGTCAAATTGTTAATTAATATAGAAATGTGTCATTCTTTTTGGGACTGACTAAAAAGGAAAGTAAGTCACATAAATTGGGACAGAGGGAGTAATACTTATGAAATTCATGAATTTTATCCATTGCTTGACCTGATAGTTTGTACCCTTCTAAAATTCTGTCCTGGTCCTATCTTGAGTCTTTTGTCCTTCCTTTTTCTAAGAAGTCAAAAGGTCCTAATTTGAGTTTTGGCTTCATAATGTAGGCATCTGTCTGAGTTGGCCTTGCTGTATTGTCAAAGAATTGGTAATTTCGCATTGTCCGAGATTGGCAAAGGATGCAAGTTCTTGCAAGCTTTACATTTGGTAGATTGTGCAAGTATTGGGGACGAAGCCATATGTTCTATAGCCAGAGGATGCTGCAACCTCAAAAGGCTCCACATCCGTCGATGTTATGAGGTGCTTTAATAATTTCTCTTCTCTAGTGATGTCAAAGTTACAGGATATCTTTACATGCGGAGGTGTTGCATATTACTGGAGGCCTATGCATTTTTTTGATCAGTAAAGATTCAAAGATATCATTAATTACCAGCACCGAGATGGTGCCGCACATGTACGCTAGGGATCCCGAAACATCAGCAGAACTTTTCTAATACATCAGCTGACAAAAGCAAGAGCATTCCTCCAGTTCTAGTGTTTTACTATGTACACAAATCAGATACTCTCTATACCTGAAGGCACTGAATTAATCTAAGAGACTAACCTCATCTGATATGAATCATTCTCCAAACATAAAACCTCATCCGACATGAATCCAACTTTACAACAATACGAGAGTTAAAGACAAATAGTTGTATTTGATTTTGCTAACAGATTCTGCTTTATTCGTGAAGCACCTTAAGTTCCTTTCCTTCCATATTGCCCCATGTAGTGCACGCTGGTACTGTAGTTCGTACGCTTTTCTGTTTCTTATTGATGCCTCTTCCATTCCTACTGAGTGGAAGCTCCCTGGTAGTTCTTGGCATTCTCCACATAAGCTTAGAGATGTGCAGGAACATTACTATAGTTGTGAGAGTAATATGTAATGTAGAAAAATGTGACAGTTGTCTTCCATCTCTTTCTTACAAAGTTAGCACTTGCTGCACAAGTTTATCTTCTTTTTTTAACTAGCCTCATATGCTGCCACGCGAGTCAATCTTCCTTTAACATTTGAAATCTGCTTCCAAGGCCATCTCAGGTTATGTTCACTTCCTGCCCTTTAAGTCCCTTTAATTGAACACATCACTGTTATGTGCCTTCTCTGTAGACTATATTACCATAGCATTCAAGAGACCTGAGTAGTCCATGGGAGGCCTAACAGCACTCCTTGTTTCCCCTTTTTCATTCTTTCCGATCTATTGTTAGTGAAATCTGATTTGTGCTGTTTCCTTTGCACTTTATGCCCAAAACTCAATTGTTTTACTTGATAATACTGCTCTTTTCATCTGATTTGAAGGTTGGAAATAAGGGAATTATAGCTGTTGGCGAGAACTGTAAATTTCTTACAGACCTTAGCCTCCGATTCTGCGATAGGTACATGATTTTCTCTTTCTCAACTAATATTGCCTTCTATTTTTTTTGTTTCTCAATCATCAAGTCTCGGCTGATAAAATTGTCAGACAGTCTCTTCCTTGCTTGCATTACTTCCTTGTTTTGTCCTTTAAATTTATACTTGAATGCTCTTTGAGATGAACATTTATCTTTGTGTCTCTTTTCTTTTTTGATATGGGAATTGTTGTGCTCCTTGTGGCGCCTCTGGTGCTGCAAGAGGTCGCTTGTCCATTTGAAGATGAAGATTGCCTAGGCACAATTTTCTCTGCTTCTTTAAAACTTCCTGGCCCATAGTCTGACGGAAAATGTTCTACACTGCGAGATCAACAAAAAATTGTGTCTAGATGGTTATTTGCTTTAGTAACTTCTCCTTTATGCGTATTGTTGATTGCTTATATTTTGCATAGCATATACTTTGAACTGCTTCTTTATCAAAGCTTGCTACTTAACTACCGTATTACTGGTAGTTTGGCTCTAATAAGTCTTTGCCTCTATTTGATTACCAGAGTAGGGGATGAAGCACTTGTGGCTATTGGTGAAGGTTGCTCTCTGCATCATTTAAATGTCAGTGGCTGCCACCAAATTGGGGATGCTGGAATAATTGCCATAGCAAGAGGATGCCCTGAACTCAGTTACTTGGATGTGAGTGTACTCCAGGTGTGTCCACTTATACTTGCTCTTTTTATAGTGGGATACACATTGTATATGATGCATAGACGGTATGAATATGCTTAACATACCAAGGTTATTGGATAATTACATTAAGGTGATTACGTAACAACATTAAGTTATATTAGAACTACTTAGTGTAGGTAGAGCTTAAAATGGTTGCTTCCTCCTGAATCCACCGGTTAACAAGTGCATTAGGAACCCCATATTATAAAGTCCCATATGCACACACACACGTATTGCTCCCATATACAAGATGTTTGATAGACCAAAAAATTGTACTTTTTATCTCCATTCCGCACTGAATACTAGCGCATCAATTTTTGACAGGATTTAGGCGATATGGCCATGGTGGAGCTAGGTGAAGGATGTCCCTTGCTGAGGGATATTGTGTTGTCTCACTGTCGTCAAATAACAGATGTAGGTTTAAGTTATATTGCTAATAGGTGTACCGTGTTGGAAACTAGCCACATGGTCTATTGCCCTGGTATCACCGCTGCTGGAGTAGCCACGGTGATTACGAGCTGCACAAATATAAAGAAAGTTCTTGTAGAGAAGTGGAAAGTGAGTCCAAGAACCAAAAGGAGAGCAGGATCCATCATCTCCTATCTCTGTGTTGATCTGTAGATCTCTGTACACGTGTTAGTGTAATCTATTCCTTGCAGCCTCCAATCGAAAGCAGCAAGGGTAAAACAGACTATCGTTGTGGATAGCCAGTTTAAGTTGCAAATTACCCCGACATAGAAAGAGGGGTGTCGTGAGAGCTTGTGTTGCACTTTTCTTTTATCTGCTATGTTCTTTCAGTGTTTTGTTTTTTGTCCAAATCTCACAGTAATTTACTAGTAGATCGACTTCATTTTAGAAGGTGGGGTGTCTTGTATCCCTCCCGATGTGTAGGAATATGCTCGTTGATTGTCTTTATTAGGGAAAGATAGCAAAATAGCCAGTTCTTTTACCATCAGTTAAAGCTTTAGCCAGCATTTCAGAATTATTCAAAGTTAACTGCTTTTTAAGGCTGAAATAAAATTTGGACAAAAACTCTAGCGAATGTTGGAGATCAAAACTTTTGAAAGAAAAATTTCAAGATGATGTCTCAGTTCAAATTCGAAAAATCTTTACATGTGAACGCTTTCGTCTATGTCATCCGTTTATATTACAGGAAGAAGGTGAATATCTATGTACGTTCACCAATTGTATTCCTTGCCAAAACGGAAAAGGGTCATATTTGCCAGTTGCCCCTAAAAAATGTTCATATTTATCTTCAGTTATTTCTTTTGGTCATATGTACTCGTATTTTTGGGGTCATATTTGTCCTCGTAATTGTATGTTGTCCAAATATACATTTTGTAAGACAGATATAAATAACGTATAGCGGTAAATTTGACAATTTTTGGTAAATACAAGGAATATTTTATTTTTTTCTTAGCTACAGGAAATATTCTCACTCTCAACACATTTTTATACACAATTACGGAGATGACACTCAAGATTATTGAAATGACTACTCAAATGGTACTATAAGATAGTTAAACTTCAGCTATAGAGAAGAAAAACACGATTAATCTTGAACTGTATATTAATAATATTATAAGAGTCAGATAAAAAGTAAAGTGTGCCACATAATTTGAAATGGAGCACGTACTTACATACTAATTCTTCTGTCCCCATTATTTATTTAATTTTCTAAAACTAATTATCTCAATTTATTTGTATTAATTTTTTTAATCTGTTTAAAAATGAAATCTTTCTCTTTTTTTGATAATTTTTTAATTTTGACTTTCCAAAATCATGAAATTAAATAACATTTTAGTACATTCTTCCCATCTTTAATTTAAAATCAGAAATTCAACATTTTATATACTTTTTAAAACTTCATGTCATGTCGTTGTTTGGTGTGAGGTATAAAATATAATAATAGCAAAATGCAAGATTACTTAATTCTGCATTTGGTTGAAGATATTAAATAGTAGGTGAATTATTAATCCCACTATTCATATTATAGTGATATGATAAAACTAATGGCGGAATAGCTTATCTTGATAATTGATCGTGAGATAACTTGATGTTTCTAAACAAAGGAATGTTTAGTTTGATGGAGCTCCATTTCAGCGGGGCTTCTTTAACATAACCCGACAGGACTCTATTTGGAAGACCCAAGAGAAGGCACTTCCCTTTTCCACCCGAAAAATGTCAAAATTGATAGCATCCTCCTTCCTTGTATCTCTATTATTCCTACTTCAATTTTCTTCTCCAGTATTCTCTATCAGGAAGGATGTTAGTCTTCAAAGCACATCTACCTGTAGAACTACCGTTCAAGGAAGATATTTGATTGCCGATGATATGGGTCAAGTCTGTGATGCACTCTCCATTGATCCCCATTCTCGCTGCTGCCGTGGGAAATCAGAGCGATTCTCTTGTAATGGTTGTAATCTCGTTTTACAATGTTGCAATTCCTATGAATTTTGTGTTTCTTGCTGTTTGAATCCGTCCAGGACACAAAAGGATCTGGCTGTAAATGTGAAGATATCTAAGCCGATAACAGCAGGGATGTATTCGAGTATTTTTGATTTTTGTACGGGAAGATGTCGTCATAATTCGGAAAGTGTGGTTCATGAAAATGCTTATCTTAGTGAATTTCATCATTGTTTCTCTATACCGTCTAATTCTTCTTCTGGCGGTGCTTCTGGTGTACAAACTGAAGTGAGGTTGGCTGGTATAAATGTTGTGATAGGAAAACAAGGTGAATCGTGTGATTCGGTTTGTAAATCAAGTGGTCAGTCTTGTGTTCCTAATAAATTTGTGTTGCTCAATCAGTGTGAAACGATGCATAAGTACTTGAGCTGTAAAGGTGGATGTTTGGCAAGTGTTGGAGCTGATCAGCCTGCTGAAGTAGTTGATGATGCTCCCAGAGATCTGAACCCTGGAGCCTGCTTGTACACCTCGCAAGCATCAGTGCTATCTTGTGATGGTTCGCATCAGCATACCAAGAGGCTGTGCCCCTGCGCATAGTGTGGTGAATTTCCCTCTTCCAGTTTTTTCAATTTATGTGTCTTACTGTTGTTTCAGTCTGTTTCGAAGACAATGTCACTTTATATATTTAGTAATTCTTTAACTCCAGCATCCAACACAATATATTTAAGACCACAAGGTTCAAAAGTATTAGTTAGTTTTTGATAATTTTGTACCAGTCAAACTAAGACACATATAATCCCTTAGGTTTATGAGAAATTAGTGAGGAATCTCATTATAGATTGTTGGATTTCCTTGTCATTAGACTCAGAGTTTATCCATGACTAAGGTGAACTAAGGACGGTGTACTTACTGTTGCCCTCAGTTAAGTTTCTGAAGCTACAATTTCAGATGATTCTCTTCAAGGCGTTGGCTATTTACAGTTTCAAATATTTATGGACAAGTTAGTTGTTTATTCTAGTTTTCTTCCATATTTGGATTTATTTATTTTTACTTACCAGCAGCTTATATATCTTAACATTTACAAGCTTGGGGATGATCGTAACTTCTACTTTCATGTAAGCTTTTGTAATGTACATCTACATTTGTGAGGCCCCCTCCTTCCTTCCATATTGTCCACCAAATGCATGTTGGAGTTGTAGTTCCAAGTTTGTGCCCCTTTCTGTTTCTTACTGATGCCTCTTCCATTCCAACTGAGTGGAAACTCCTGGAAGTCCTTTCTTTTAGGAGATTATTGAATGATTGGGAGATAGTAAGAGTTACAGAGTTCTTCAAGGTGTTGGAGATCTTCAAGGGTACAACTGATGATGAAGATTTCATGTTTTAGAATAATTATGTAAGAAGGGATACACAGTTAATTCAGCATACAACATATTAAGCTCTACTGAGCAATAAAATACATGCTGGCCTTGCAAGAACATTTGGAGAGTCAAAGTTCCTTTCAAAGTGATATGTTTCTCCTGGTTGATGGTCAGGAAAGGTGCTTAACTTGTGGAAATCTGTAAAGAAGGGGAATCTAGTTAAGCTCAAGATGCTTCCTATGTCAAGAGTAGAAAATAGTAGCCCTTTACTTTTGCACTGTGAAAGTGACTGGCAGTTGTGGCAGATCTTTTTGAGTATGACTGGCCTGAAATGGGTCATGCCATAGTCTGCACGTGAAGCTGTGCCGGAGCAATGTGGAGCGGGAGGGGGGGGGGGAATAAAGGCAGAAGAAGTGATGGAAATCGATCCCAGCTTGTATATGGTAGATGTTTTGAAAACAGGAGCAGATCTATACAGAGAATTAAGATGTATTATATTCAGTCTTTGTATTTTTGGTGTAAAGCAAACTATGTAGAGAATACTGAATCATTACTAGAGTTTGTAGAATCATTGTAGCAATCTTGTAAACTTGTAAGCAGAACAAGTTTTTTTACTTATTTTAACTGTAAATATGGTGCCCAGCTTTTCCTTAATGCTGATGAATACAATACCATTTCTCAAATTAAAAAAAAACTGGAAGTTCCTGGCGCTGTCCACTTCGGCTTAAAGAACATTACCATAGCTGTAGGGGTACTATTGCAGTGTAGAAAAATGTAACAGTTGTTTTCCATCTCTTTCTCTCAAAGGTAGCACCTGTTGCACAAGTTTATCTTTAGTTTTAACTAGTCGTATGTGCTGCCACTCAAGTCAATCAACATTGAGAGGAACAAGTGAAATCTGCTTCCAAGTCCATCTCAAGTTATGTTTGATTCCTGCCTGTCAGATCCTTCAAAAAAAAGTGTATATTTTTGGAGGTTCCGACACGGTGCGGCAGTATTTTTGGAGAGTTCGAACAACATAGCCTGTAACAAGATTTAACAGAAAATATACCTTTCTGTTAGGTGTCGAAAAGACTATTTGTATCATCCTCCCTTCCTTGGCATACCTGCAATAACAAAAGAAAATTGTTCAACCTTATTTCCCAATCACTTAACTTTCTCCTCATACTTATTTGCCGCCCTGCTTCTGTGGAATGATGAAGATCTTGCTTCAGTGTCTTCCACTAGCTGGAGGAAGTCTGGCACCATTCCTTAAGTGGAGTATTCCCTATCCGTGTACTAGTCCAGAAGGAAATTATTCTACTGTACCTTAAAGCTGATGCTTTATGAAAACTCTTGCCTTTGACCTCTTATGCGCTTCCATACACCATATCCATGACGACCAGTTTCATGGAGGTGCTCCATTTGTTCCTTCAACAACAACAACATGCCCAGTGTGATCCCACAAGTGGGGTATGGGAGGGTAGAGTGTATGCATACCTTACCCCAACCAGTTCCATTATTCCACGGTTTTATTTATTCATTCCTCCACAATGCTTCTTCCTCTCCTAAATATCTTCATGATATTTCTCCCTCTCCTGGATACCTCCACAACCATTTCATTAGTAAATTTTCATTTTGCAGCCTCAGATTTTTTATGCCAAATTAACCCCCTTTTTTGTGTCCATGAAGACATTGTCTGTGCAAATCAAATGATATACCTTTCTTTCTTTGTTACCTTGTACCGTCTAATTTATCTGATCTTTTTCCCCACCTTCATCCTAATTCGGAACATATCACACCACATATGTAGGCAACGCGTCTAGATTCTAATACACTTTTGACGAGCATCAGCCTTCCAACCAAAGACACTCGGTGGCTCTATTTTGTTAAGACTTTGTTATGGGTGCCATTCACAAAATTGGTATAATTTACCAAGTAGTGTTTTCCTTTTCTTTCTAAATGCTTGGAAACTGTTATTTTCTTGTTCAAAAAAATGTTTTCGTTTTTTCTCTTTTTTGAGTACAGGTGAATGGGGTGTATGATACAATTAACAAATATTACTCTAATATTACTCTGGAGAGAAGGAAAAAGTTGCATGTGTCTTGGAGTTGAGGTTCAAATCATATTCATAATCTTATCTGGATTTCTTAACACCTTCCTCCCATAAATTAGAAATGCCATTCTCGTTTATCTGTGCGAGCTCAAGTTTTCAGCATCACTCCCTTGTTATTTATTCCCTCTAAATGTATTTTCTATGCCATTCTCTTCTTCTGAATAACAGACCTGCAACAGCTCCATATTGACCTTATAACTGGTATGATTAACTGAACACATCGCTGTTATCCTCTCCTCTCTTTAGGTTGTTATCATAGCATTCAAGAGACTTGAGTTAGTCCATGTTTAGCATATTCTTTCCCCTATATTCCTTCTTTCCAATCAATAAAAATATCACAACTGACTAGAAGTATTTTTTTGTGAAATGTGTTCTTCCTCGTCTCTGTCTCTGTCTCTGTCTCTCTCTCTGTTTAGAATCCTTAAGAAACTAGAGAGCTCTCGTTGACTGTTGGGTAACATTTGTAGAAAACCATATTCTTGTGTAGGTTCTCTCCTTTCTGGTATACGGCTTGTATATAGGAGTTTTTCCACAGTGATAAAATAGTTTACTTTATAAAAAAGAAGAAACACTCATGTTGACTACTCTAAAAAACAAGATAAGTACCGACTGGACTGTAATTAAAGTGGAAGGTGACTTGATATTTCTTGGTGCTAGACATGATTTCTGAGTGGAAGATATAGAAGAAAACCGCGGAGGAATGAACCGGAAATAGGGGCTGATTTGTACATCGAGCATTTTTTGATTGGAAGTAGTAAACCAGGCTTCTGTTTCTTAACTATCTTTCAGAAGAAAATAGAAGCACTTGAATCAGAGAGAGAAACCCCAGCCGTACATACACAGAGAATGAAAGAGGATGATAGTTAAGAGATGATGAAGAAGGCAGAAACAGTTTTATGGAGAAAGACTGAAAAGAAAGTAATATGAACATTTCAGATTTTTCTTAGTGGATGTCTTTGTTGCTCTGTAGATGTGTTTGTTGGTTTCAACTTTCAACTAGTTCTTGATGTTTTCGTTGTCTTTGAGATGGACAATTTTTATCAGTAATGTTCTTTCAAACATTTCAATGTTTATGCTTAATGAATTTAAAATTTCTGAGTTTGGAGTTGCAGATCATTTAAAAAAAAAGGTTGCAGATCAAAAGAATTGAAATTCAGGCTTTAGAGTTTAATCTAACATCTATCCTTTATATTTTGGGTTAATGATGTCGTTCAGTTATTTTACTGCTTGTAATTTCCCCATCAGATGGTGAATCTTTTAGACAGGCTTTATTGTGATAACCTTTTTTGGATAACCACTTCCGCTGTGGAATGGGGTTTCTTGAAGAGGCGGATACGATGTGGAAATCAGTTTTTCTTTCAGCAGCTGTTAATTGTCCCTAAATGATGTAATTTCTTTTGTTAGTGATATCTGGCTTGTGCTGTATCCATTGCACTTTATGTCCAAAAACTAAGTTGTTTTATTTGATTCTGCTAGTCTTTTCATCTAATTCAATAGCGTTTGAAATAAGGAAATTATAGCTTTTGGTATGAAGTTGACCGATCCCTGGAACCACATTTGTTATACGTATATGTGGATAGATAGATAGCAATTCTTCCTCTCGATGATGAGGGACGGACAGAGAATCTGCTATCATCGGAATATCCGCTTCAGAATGTGATATTGAGGTTCAGATTATTTGGAAAATAGGTCGATCTTAGGGGAGAACATTCGAATGGTTGAATTGATGACTTTGTTTAGATCTCTTCGACTGGAACCTAAAGGATACTTTGATGCTCTAAATATCTTACGGACCTCAGACTTTGATTCTTTTTGATAGGTACATAATTTTCTCTTTCTCACTAACATAACCTTATATTAAATTTGCTTTTCAATCGTCAAGTTTTGTGCTGATAAAACTGTCAGACAGCCTCTTCCTTTCTTGCATTACTTTCTTCTTCTGTTGTTTTATAGATTTATATGTGAATTCTCTTTGAGATGTGTGCTCCTTTTGGGTAGTGTAAGAGGTGGCTTGTTTATAAGAGGATGAAGATTGTCTAGGCATAATATTCATCTGCTGCTTTAATGCTCCTGTCCCCGACTCCAATGAAAAATGTTCTACACTGCAGCAAGAAAATATATGTAGTTGGTTCCTTACTATAACAATTTTTTTATTTCTTTCTTGGAGCAACTTTTCTTTTAATGTGTAATGTTGACGGCAGAATGTTATATCTGCCACGGCAGATACCTTGAACTGTTTTTTGATTTAAAGCTTGCTACTTAGGTACCGCTTTATTGGCTCTAAAGAAATCATTAAGCTCTATTTTATTTGCCAGAGTAGGGGATGATGAAGATTGCTCTCTGCATTTTTTGAATGTCAGTGGCTGCCACCAAATTGGGGATGCCCTGAATTCAGTTGCTTGGATGTGAGTGTTCTCCAGGTATGTCCACTTATACTTTCTCTTCTACAGTGTGATAAACATTGCATTGATGCAAAGCCTGTGCGCGTATGCTTAATATATCTAAGTTCATTAGGCAATTGCATAAATTGATTTAAGGTGATTAGGCAACAACTTTAGTTTCATTACAACTATAGTACTTAATTGATATAAGCTTAAATTGGTTGATTCCTTACGAATACCAGCAGTTGATAAGTGGATCAGGAATCTTTATATAACACATGCAAGTATTGCTTCCTTTTAAAAAAATTGTGTTTTAATCTTCATTCAGCACTGAACACTACCTAAATTTCGATAGGATTGGGGGATATGGCCTTGGTGGAACTAGGTGAAGGATGTCCCTTGATGATGGATACTGTGATGTTGCTTTGTCGTCAAATAACAAATGAGTTTAAGTTATTATGTAAACAAGTGTACCTTGTCGGAAACTTATCACACGGTCTATTTCCCTGATGTTAACGCTACTGGAATAGCCATGGTGATAGCGAGCTGCACAAATAAATATAAACAAGGTTCTTGTAGAGAAGTGGAAAGTGAGTCCAAGGACCAAAAGGAGAGAAGGATCCATCATCAATCATCTCCTATTACTATTACTACTTTTATTTATCAGAGTCTAGAAGCAGGCAGCACTTGCTCAACATGCCTGCTTCTTTTATAAGGGCTATTTTAGGTACTCAATAATTATAATGCCTCATAAATATTGTACCAAGTTGCTTTAGAAGCATACGTATTTATTTTTTCCCAATAAAACCAGCTTGTTTGGGTCTAATTACATATTCACCCAGCAAAAGAATGCAGCTTTTTTTTTTTACCGTGGGTCCCCATTGCCACATAATTGACATACCTTGGTTTTCTTTTCCATTTAAAACCTTAAAATAGCAAGTTTAAATATATTAAATAAATAATTTTTATTTTGTCTAAATAATAACTTTGTGATCTTAAGTTAAAATAAAAATGTATCAAAATATTTTTTAATTTTGTGATCTTAAAATTATATACAAAAATTAAAATTGAAGAGTAAAAAAATAATATTTAATTTTTATATTTAGTGTGACCTTAAAATCACGTGAAAAGTTAAAATTAAAAATAAATAATAATAAAAAGAGAGATATTTTTTTATATGTTTAAATCATTCAACTTTTCATGTGAACGACTTGAAATATTAATTACTCTATTAAGGAGTAATATTTTCTCTACAAAACATAATAGAGGTAAAAATAGTGAACTAGAGATATAATATACTATTTTTTTTAACTGCTACTAACTTGGGGCATTTATATAATTTTTTGTTTTCTGTTGGATATTTAAAAATTACGTGATTTTTTTAATAAATCATGATAATTAAATAATTAAAATATTTAAATTATAAAACAAATAAAGAATTCAATTGTCTCTCAAAAATTATATCGGTGCTACATAAATAAGACAGAAGAAATAACATATATTATTTGAAAATGACGTCAAAATATGATAAATCACAATAATTAACAATTTGAAATATTTGAAAGATATATAAAAATTTGGTTAATCTTGAAATTCTATTTGTGCAACGTAAATTGGGACATAAGAAGTAATTATTTGAAAATTATGTAAAAAATTCTATAAATCACTATAATTAAAAACTTAAAATATTTAAAACCCATATAAAAATTTAGATAATTCTTTAAATTCCAACTATATCACATAAATTAAAATCGAAGGAGTAACATATATTGGGTCCATGCTGGCACGGGCTCCCTTATCTAGTCTCTATATAGAACTGTACAGACTATTGTGTTGGATAGCCCGTTTAAGATGAAAATTTCTCTGCCATAGAACAGTCCTAGTGTTGTGTAGGTTCATACAATTTGACCCACTCATGAAGATTATGAATGTCACCGGATTGTGGTAGTGGTAGTGGGACTACTTCACCCTTAACCACAGGTCTCGGGTTCGAGCCCTGGGTAACCTCAAATGGGCTCTGCATTGCTCAATCCGGATTTAGTCAAAGCTCCAATGCGGGCTCCGGACATTGGGTGAAAAACCAAAAAAAAAAAAAAAACCCCAAAAAAAAGAAAGATAATGAATGTCTGAACGTAATCGTAGCTAAGTAATAGTGGTGTCATTAGAAGCACGCTTAGGCATGGGAAGGTAGCCCCATGCATTTTTATATTTCTATTACCTCATCAATACGTACCTCTTCCTCTCTCTTTTCAATTTAAAATAAAATAGATGAGATGAGAACTTCCTTTTGAAAAAATGAAAACTTTACTAGAGTATAAATAAAACAGAAACATGACTATATATATAAACGAGAAGATAAAGGTTCAAAATTTTCTCTAGGAGTGACAAACATAAGTGGCGTATACATATATGCATTATCATAATATATCAACTCACCTTAAATTTTTCAAACTAAACTCTAAATAATTATTAACATTAAATAAATAAGACAAGTAAAAATAGTAGTCCTTTACTTCCGCCATATATTTTTTCAAACCTTTTCCCCCCGCTCACACCACTTTAAGATTATACGAATTTAGAATTTAAACTCGATATATTAAGCATGACAATTCACCTATTTCCCGTCAACATAAAAGTTTGAAACACAACAGTTCCGGCAGCTGGGAATTCATCAATGGTGCAACTCCGCCGTTTCATTCCTAGTGGCTCGACGGCTTTAACAATTCTGGTACAAATCTCGCTGCTGCTGCTCGAACACGTAGTGGACACTGACATCGTCCCCGGTCGGAAAACCTGAACCACCTTCTTCAAAATCCTACCAATGTCGTCCTCATCATAAATTGATCCCACACACTCATAACTGGCGTAACTAAAACTGTCTTCCGGCGTCACATGAATGGTAGAGTAACGATCTCCGTCAATCCCATTCATGGAGTATCCACAAGGATCAAAAGCAAATTCACAAATCAAAGCACTCGGAATGATTTCTCCTATTCCGGTCACCTCTGTCATCTGTTTTCCGGTTGTATCTGGATTCTTAAAAAACTTCCGGGCAAGTACCCGGTCGAGATCCGTCATACAAATTTCCACTGTATACCGATCGTTGGGAATTGGAATTGGGTAAAACTTATCACAAGCACAGAAAACATGCCATGAATGTGAAGTGAATTTCGAAGGCATAACAGAGGCTTTTCTGTAGCAAAGATGATTAGGTAATTGATCCTGCAAATAAGAGATTTCTTCTTTGAAACTTGTGTGTGGGTACGGTTGTGCCTTCGGGAAAATGTAATTTCCTCGAGTGTACATACACTCTGTTATTATAAGTCCCATTTGGCACGCGAAATGGATGAACTGACGGATCGATTTCAACAACTGGGTGGTTCCACAAGTTTTGATGATTATTTTGGTAGGATATACAAAGAGGCTTGATTCTGATAGTACATAAGAATCAAAATATTGATTCGAAACAGCTGACACTACTGTGCACTGCACAGCATGTAGTACTTGCTCCAAGGAATCAAAATCTAGTTGCCGGAAACCTCCCATTTCGATCACAGGATCGTCGCCAGAGAAGTGTAGCTCAAGTCTCTTCTCAAATCCTTCAAATCCAGAAGCAGCCATTGATGGAATTAAACTTCCAACCAACTAAAATTAATCCAAATGATTTTGGCTAGAAAACAGGGGATTAGTAGTGAATTTTTTTGTAGAAATGCTGCTATACTTTTTATTTTTTTTGAGTAGGAAGTGAAGATGACAAAAACTGGAATAGGGAAGTAAGTATATATAGGTGAAGAAGATTGTGTGTGGGGGTGGGGGAGATTGAGATGGGAGCATGCACCATGATCAGACTGCTCCATCTTTAATTATAGGTTTCGAGTTTGAGCCTTTGGTATGGAAAAAATCCTACTAGAAGATTCACTCCCATAATGGGCTCTACCGTGTACGATTTAAATTTAGTCGAAACTTCAATGTGGACTCTGAATACGGAGTGAAAAAGAACAAGGAGAGATGGAGGGCATGGTGATGAGGCAACCAAGAATAATGATCTTAAGCCAAAAAAATGAATACAAGATGATGGTTATTTTTTGCGTGAGCGATCTTTTTTCAGACAACATGAATCCATATTTTTCTTGTTCCTCTCTCATATCTTGCGTTCAATTTTTTTCTTTTTGAAAGTACCTCATCTGTTGCCATGCAGTTCGCGTCGCAATTAAAAAAAAAACAAATTATTTCTTAGTGCTAAAACTTGAAATATTTGATTAAAGTGAAGAAATTTACTCATCCAGCAATAACCCTAAGTAACATTTTAATTCAATTTTATTACTTAGGTACATTTCCATCTCTCAACTTTTCCTTTCCCGACAAACTATTTGGTAATAAGGTTTTGAGTAGATATTAGAAAAGATTTTGATTTTGATTGCTTTCTAAAAAAAAAAAACAAATACTTCATCTGGCGATGTGGTATGTAATGGAATTTCACTAGATATGTTGTTGTATTTTTCGATGTGGAACAATTGGAATTTTTTTACATTCTGTGAATTTGGACACAAAAGCTTTAAGTTTCTTGAAATAGATTCTATATATTTGAAAATCACATAAAAAGTAATATATCACAACAATTAACAACATAAATATATCTAAGTAAAGTCATATGTAAAAAAAATCCGGTTTAAAAGGTTTTAGTTGCCTCTCGAAATTCCATAAATTGAGACAAAGAGAGTAATATTTTACTAAATATTATTATTTCATTCATCTCAACTTAGTTTTTGGCAATATTTTCTTTATAATTCATTCTAAAAAAAACATTGATAACTTTCTAAATTTAAAAAGTAAAAACAAACTTTTCATATAACCCTTTACGAGAAGCTTATATAGCTAAAAAAATATTAAACAAACCTAAGATTACAAATTTTAAAAATCATATACTCGAAAAGTAAAAAGATCAATTACGATGGATCAACGTTCCACCTATTATTCAAACAATTTATATTAGAATAGGTTCATATACTATGTCACAATATTATAAATATAATCTTTCGGAGTACAATAGAAAGACAATTGTTCACAAGTCAAAATACCGCAACTGTTATACTTCACCCGTGCATTAAAATGAAAATGACTAGTATAACATTATTAACTATTCTTTAAAGATAAATAAATTTTTTTAAAACGTACATGATGATATATATCTTCAAAAAGTAAAATTAGAGGGGATTTGGTTATATCTAACATATGGCAGTATAATAAATAAATATATTTGGATATGGTTGACAATTATAGAGAGACCAAGGTACACTCGTAAATCACGTGGTGTCTTAGAAGAAGAGGGACACAATTATAAAAAAAAAAAGTGCTTGAATACATGACAACAATTATTGGATATATTAAGCTATGCCAAGGCATGCAAAGCCTTATTGGATATATTAAGCTATGCCAAGGCATGCAAAGCCTTATATATTAGATGTTCTCAGGTGGACACACGCAATTAACTTGGGTTCGGAGAATTCAGTAGCTTATCTTTAGATGTTATATTTGTATTCGAAAATTAAACAAATATATATGTATATTAACTTGTGAAGCCGCTAATAAAATTAATTGACGGCTCAATGATAAGAAAGGGGTAATGTAAATGTTTTCGACACTAATGTTCTGGATTCGAAACTATTTTCTCTTCTATTCTAAAATTTAGAACCCCCAATCCAGGCTCTGCCTCTAGTTACTCCTTTCATATTTAATATCTTCTTTTTGTAGTACTATCATTTACAATTTGTCTTTTCTTGAAAAAACATAATTAAAAAAATTGTTCTTTACCAATTCAATTTTTTAATATAATCAGATCATTTAAAAAATAACTATAAATAGTTATTATATTACTAGAGTAATTTGCTATTTGCTTGTATTTTGTGATTTATAACTTACATCTTATCCTATATTAATTTACACCCTAATCTCTTTCCTTCATTATAAAACCATAAAAAGATGCTTTTTCTAACAATATACAAATTAAAGGGCATGGTGGGTGGCATATACCCATATAATAGTGACCACATCCAGCCACTATGTTGTGCATGCGCACCAACAAACCTGCCTTACAAGTCTCATACATCTACACGTATTACCCATCACCCACAACACACTATAATATATACTTATCTTCCACCAAAAAGTAAAGTATTAATTAAAGAAAGAAACTCCTCTATATATATCTCCTCCAGAAAATTAGAAACCTTTTTTTCTATTTATTGTTTTATAATTATACTAAATTTAATTAAAGATAGTGTAGGTTTTTTTTTAAAATTTAAATGGAGATGTCTGGATGTTTTTGTACAGAGGTGTGAGAGGTTGGTCATTGATGGTTTTAGGAAAAGTAGAGATAGATCAAACTTGGGAGAGGTAATTAGATATGCAGTTTCAGCTTATCAAGGACATGATTTTAGATAGAATGTTGTAGAGAACAGATTATAGTAGAATGTTGTAAATAGAATGTGTTATGTCTTGTTATTAGCAGGGGCGGCTCAACGCAATCGGAGGCCTAAAGCGAAATTTCAACTAGAGGCCTAAAATCTAAATAAACTTCGTATGCATTATTTTTTTTTAAAAAAAACTTACATTTTTAAATGCAAAGTATACTTAATATTTTTTTATAAATGATTTATTCGATTTCTTTTTCAATTATTAGTTTTAGATAAGATTTTATCAATTCAACGTTGAAAAACATTTTCTTACTCGGGCAATTATTATACGACATGTTAACATAGAATTTGATTCAAGAAGTTGATAATTTTGTATACCCCACATTTTACTATGCTTGTTGTAATGCTTGAAAATTTAAGAAGAAATAGAAAAAAAAATTACAATTTACTTTGCTCAACACTTTTCGACTATTGATTCATATTTTTGATGGAGTATTACTCTAACTTATCAAAAATTTAAAGAGGAGAGTGTAAAAGGAGTTAAAAGAATAAAATAATGTGAATATTAGCGTAGAGAGTGTAAAAAAATAAAACAATTCTTCTTGATTTCTTCTATATAAATGGAATTAAAGAGAATAAAATAATATTTTTAAAAAAAATATTATCATAAATAATTAATCTTTTTTTAATAAAAAATTAACACATAATTTATTATTGGTAAAAAATTGAGGCCCCTAAAATTGGGGGCCTAAGGCCAATGCCTTATTCAAATAGGCATAGAGCCGGCCCTGGTTATTAGTCCATATTGATTATATTGCTTTGGTAGTTTCTTGTCATTCGATTTATGTTATGTGTTGTTGCTTGTAATTTGACTATCATTACCTCCATTGCTTTTTTTCTTTTGGACTTCTTTTGATAAAAAATTTTAAGTCAATAATTTATCGAAAACAATCTCTGTACGTTATTGTTATTCTAGTATATAGGTTCTTTTTAGGTACATATATACCTGAGTGGAAAAAATAAATCCGACACCGATTGTGCATTGTACCACGTAAACGAGACATCATCTTGACTCTAGTATATGTGTGTCGACACACTACATAGCCCACCAATGGTCATATAGAGGGAACCTTTAATACTAAAAAGTGCACGTTTGTTTGACCATAATCGGAGGCGAAATTAGAATTTTTATTTTATAAATTCTAAATTTTATAACGGCAATTTTAAATACTCGTCCAATAATAGTTGTTCATTATACTATTTTGAGATGTCTAACAATTTAATATAAATACATTATTTGAGTAAAAGTTATTAAGTTCGATCAAATTCATACATGGACTTCTAGCTTAAATGGATAAGGAGACAATTACATGAGTTTTGGAGATCGAGAGTTACTTTAGCTGCCATATGTAATGAATTCCCCCTGTCCAACAATATTTGTCTATTATTGACTTTGCACATTATTTAAGAAATTATAAATAGAAATGTAACTTTACTATATCACTCTTTGAATATAATAAATACAATGTTTTGAAAAATGTAATAGGAAAATGACTATAACTGATGATAAGGATAAATTATGAATTAAATGTAAAATTATCCATTAATTTTATAAAGTAGACAAATATTATAGTGGACAACTGTAGTTGAATGGTCGGACGGAGGGAGTAATTGCTGCATGCGCAAATTTTCCCACATTTATGTATAACAAATATTCATATTTGACATAAGATTATATTTAAAAAAAAAAAAAACAATTGGGTCATTTTTTATATTTAAGCACTATATTCAAATATAGAAGGAGCAAGCATCAGCATTTTATGAGTACTACTGTTCCATGCGCGCATATTTAGTGCAGTGGTGCCCACACTCTTTCGATTGGAATGTGCAAATAAGATTAATTTATTTTCTTAATTAAATTAACTAATCTAATTAAAATTCAAAATGAAAACTACGTAAACATGATTAAGTGATAATTATGTTTATGAAAAACTAAATCTCATTTATTGATTTAGAGTACGTTTGATTTGATTGAATTTAAGTGGTAAAAGAATACTTTTTAAGTGTTTGAGCTACCTAAATATATTATTTGTTGGAATAAAACTATTTGACATAAAAATAATCCCGTTGATGTATTTGGTAAAAAAATATTAAGTGTTAAAATGACTCAAATATATTTAATACTAAAAATGAGCATGTTATTGCCATATTTTAAAATTTAAATCAACTCAAACACGAATTAATTTGTGCACGTTTCAATTTAGAATTGATTGTATTAGATTATTTTTGTTAAACATGAATTATTTATTGAAAGAACATATAATTAATAATATTTTGATTAAAGTTAATATATTCCTCCATATATAGTTTAATTTCCATTTCCGTTCTGATTTATTATGATAATTTTGAAGTATATTGTGTGAAACTAAATAGTAGTGTAATCTATGCCTAGTTAGTTTATTTTGATAACACAAAATTTAAAAGTTTAAATCTCGAGAATTTAATTATTTCACGTAAATTGAAATGAGAGGAAAGTGTAATTGAATTGACATGCATTCACAGTGGTGTAGCTACATGGTTGTCGTCAGGGTGTCCAATGCACACCCTTCGTCGGAAAAGATATCGTATATACAAGTAAAATGATATACGAAATTATTAAATAACATATATTGGACAACCTTAACATAACAATTTGTTGTAGCTTCGTAATTTCATATGCTTGGAATGAAGCCGTGATCGTGTATTTGAATCTCAATTGTTATGCATATTGTCATGCCAGACACTATTGGGAACCAGATGCAAAATTTTAGGAGTTTGAATTACACACTTGACACATCATTAAAAGTAGACTCTATCCCCATACTTTTCTATATAACGATATATTGATATGATTGTTAGAAACGTGGTAGATTTATCGAAGCAGGCAAAGACATGTTTTGACCTTTCAAGTAGTATTGATATTATATTGTCCTTAATTTACAAGTACAATCTTATTTCTTCATTTCCACCATAGACATGCAAACAACATCATACTCTTTGGGTCGTTTGGTGGTATTAAAGAAAATAGTATACTCCATGTATTTAATTGTAATATTATGTAATTCCTTATTTGATAGTATTATCAGGCTATTTATATATTTTGTTTGTCTTTTGAAAACAATATCTTTACTTTTATGAGGTAATGATAAAATCTATGTACGAGACGTATTCAAGATTTTGAGATGATAGGTGCACTATTACAAAAAGATTGATCTAAGATATAAATTTGATCGGTTTGACATTTAGGTTTTTACTACTGAAAACGTTAAAATTTTAATATTATAGGTCTTATATATATATGTCACGCCCCGAGCCTACACCCTGGGCGGGACTGGCACTCGAAAGGCATTGCTGGCCCCAAGCGAACCATTGGCCTGACTTACTTAACTCAGCGGAAGACAATATTCATATCTATAATGATCAATGAACTTAACTGAACTAGATAATAAAATAACTGAGAATGCTTTCAAGATTAAACATTCAACTTGGCCAAAAGTAGCAACCCAAGTCTTAACAATAAGAAATGATAATGAAAAGACTCAAAGGACTAACATCTGACTGTTTATGACGCCTCTAAAACAACTGAGATGGATGTTGGGACAAACCCCACAACATCCTAATGAACTAACTAGAAAGCAATGAAAATAGATCCTCCGGAATGCAAGGAGGCTCACCGACTGACTCTGAACTTCTCACTGGATCAACGGTGCGCTGGGATGCCGATCCTAGTTCTTGTGTCTGCATCATAAGACGATGTAGGCCAACTGGCATCAGTACATTGAATGTATGAGTATGCGAGTTGGAATGCTAAAACAACATAGGCTTGAAAGGGAATCTGGAAGAAACACTTACCTTGGCTCTTCTCAACTCATGAATACTTAATTGAACTCATTTCAATATAAAACAGTTTAAAACAAGTGCAATATAAAGAAAAGTTGTTTATAAACATGATGTCAACTCTGTGTATATACAAGGATACAACATAACTCTGAAATGTATGTAAAAATACAATAAACTGATGTATATAAAAATACAATAACTTCTGTGGGAGTTTCTCTAACCGACAACCATCACATAAGAGCTATAGTGACGATACAACGATCTACCTCACGCTGCCAGCGCATCCTATACCCGGCCAAAGGTATAGGACCTGAACTACTAAGTGGATACACTAGTCTATTGTGAAAATGATTCATCTAAAACGTATGACCCTTTTCTACCCATGGTGGCTACATGGTTTTATGGAGACGTGAGTTATCTGAACTCATGCTCGCCCCCAATTCGGTGCTCAATACTACTCTCAAAATATACTAGCTCTTATGTTTAAAAACATACTTCTTCTATGATTTGAGATTAGTGCTCAAAACTTAGCTCAAAGGCTAACTTGGAAATCAAAGTTTCCCCTCTTGTTTCATTTAGAAAGCGATTACTTTTTCTAAACACTAGCCCAAAGGCTCTTTGGAAATCTCAGTTTCCGATCTTATTTAAATGTGAAAATATTTTTAATCTCTTTGGGATTACTTAGTACCCAGATACTTTTGAAGAAATGAACTTCTACTTTACTCTTTACTGACTCAAAACTTAAGTCTTAAAACAAAGTTAAAACGTTTGCAAAAGACTTTTGGAAAACTCTAAGAACTTCTCTTGACTTGACTCTTACTTCTCTTGACTTTGATCCTAACTTTTCTTGAATTGGATTATGGATTCAAGGTTCATGATCTCATGTTTGTGGATGATTTCATGATGTTTAGATGTACCTTAGAGTGTTAGAATCAACTAGAAAATATAGGTACATTGCTAAGGAACACGTACGAAAAGGTGGGGAACGAATGGGGAGAACTGGCGTCCCTAGTGCTCTGAGAGGCGTGGGATGCCAGCCCTCAACATTCAGAGACCAAGTTAGGGCACTCTGGCTGGCACGTCGCCCCAGAGCCCCACATTCAGGGACTGCTTTGGGGCGCGCTGGCTGGCGCGACGCCCCACCCCCTTCCCCAGGTGTTTGACGACTTTTCTTCTTCGTTTTTCAACTCTAAACCCTCTAAACTTCAATGGTTCTTTCCCCAAACACTTAGGATCATTTATACCCTCAATATATGACAGATTTAAACTGAAATTTCACCCGGAAACATGAATCAAATCACAAGAAACTTCAACAGCACAACCCATAAGAATTCAAACGAATTTCATCAAGAACTCGAAGGATTTACTTTCAAATCACACATATTTTGCTGAATTGAATCATGATTGGCGCGTGGGTGAACTAACTCAACGCTATGTGATCTCACATACCTTGTAGGGATTACCCCCGACGAATTCCACTCGCAAAGCTTGAACGTTCTTGGCGATTTCTTGATTTCTCTCCTCTTTTCTCTTCTTTCTTCTCCTCTCCAAGCCCTAGCATAAATTCTAATTTTCTAAACTGAATAAAGTCTTGTTTTACCCCAATTAATTCCTAAAAACGAAATAGGCAAATTAGGTAAGGAAAAGACTAGTATACCCTTCACATATCCGGATTTGGACTTTCCTTAATCCAATAGCCCAACTTCCAAAGGGTATAACTTACTCATACGAACTTGGAATCGCGAAAACTTGGCGGCGTTGGAAAGATCATTCCAAGAACTTTCCAATCATATCTGGAAGTACACCTAGTTCATCCTGAGCTGGGAGTTATGGCCATTTGAAGTTGACCAAAAACTCAATTTTCTAGATTAGTCACTATTTCCAAAAACGATTATTTCAAGTTCTTAGCTTCTTCCTAGCTATTTCAAATTGCGAGATGTTACAATATATATATATATATATAATGCTGAAAGTGCTACCAATTACCACTTAGAGAAGTGTTATCTAATTTTAGAAAGAAAAATAAAACAAGATAAATATAAAATTCAAATTTCTAACTTCACGTAGAGAAGTGCTCCTAGTTATAATTATCGCATTATTTGATACTCCGAGTGTGGGTTCACATATCTATATTTCAATATTTTTTTAAAAATATAACATACTGTATATGATCTCGGGAGAGGAGCATGGGTTCACGTGAACCCGGTGACCCCCCCCCCCCCCCCCGGATACGCCTCTGGTACTTTCTATCCTCCCAGACCTTATTTGCCGGACTTCACTAGGTAGGTTGTTGTTGTTGTTATATATTCTATTCAGTATTATTTTAATACCTAACAAGTCATGACATTAACAATACGGGATATTATTTTTATTATAATATACCTTATTTAATATTATTCTTATATTCTAATATACATCCTATTCATTTAATACAACAAACAAGACCAATTTGTCAATAAAAAATAATATCAACATTATTAATACATTTTATTCAATAATATTATTATTAAACATCCCTGCCAAACGATCCGACACGAATAAAATATTTTTTAATCTGATTTTTTACTATTACTTTAATTTGTAATTCTAGTACTACTAAATGATTCCTCTCTTGGCTTTCTTTCTCTATTAGGCCCCTAGTGTTTCATTAGTGGAAACAAAAAGTAATTAAGAAAATGTATGTGCTAGCTTTTCAATTTGTTGAATCATAAATATAAAAATTAGGTTTAGCATCGACTAGTTATAGGCTCAAGGCATCAAGGCATGCGATAGTTCTCGATAAGAATGTTCACGATTCAATTTATTTATATATGAGGTTCAGCTGCTATAGCTACGCTACTCCATGTAGAGGCAAATCTATATATATATATAAAGGAGGAAATGGAAATCTGATGTGGCATAGTTCTTTGATCAGGATTTCTAATTATCTTTTTCTCATATTTTTGAGAATTTTCTCTTTATTTTAGGATTTAAAATATTATATTGAATTAATGTTGATCTATCTATATTATTCTTTATTATTACTATTGATATAAATGTAGCAATCAATGTAATAATTATTGAAAATTAGTTGGTTTCTTCTTCATTGAAATATAAGCGTTATTTTCTTTCTTTAATTAGACCTAATTATGTGATCATTTAATTAATTATTAATCAGTTTTATTCTTCAAATTTTTTTCATCTTTTTAATACGTGTATAGACAAAGCATACATACCCATATATAGGATATTCTTTACCATACTAATTAGCTCTTCTCCTAAAATTATTTTGGTTTCCTTGTATTGTGTTTGTTTCTATAAGGAAATGTAGAAATTAATGTAGTAATTAAGAGTTTAAAAGGTAAGTTTCATTGCAAATTAATAAATGCAAAAATGTGAAAAGTCATTACATTTAATGGCATTTTACCATACAAATTATTATGCTTTGTAGTTACATCTTGTTTGCACATATAAATATAAGAAACATTGCAAATGATGGAGTAGCTCAATTAAGGTTGGGTGATGGTTATATTTGAGTGACTATTTTTGAAGGTGAGATTATTTATTTTATTTTATATGAATTGATGGTAAGTGTATCAATCGTCTTTTATTTATGCATTTTTCAAGGGAATTTATTAAAATATATGAGCGTTTATAAAATGTGAATTATGAAATATGATTTTATATTTTGCAGGGGCAAGTGTTACTTGGAGTCTCAAATCCATTTTCTTTTATATGAATATTTTTAAAGGTGAGATTATCATTTTCTTTTATATGAATTGATGCTACGAATATCTATCTTCTTTTATTTATGCATTTTTCACAAGGAATTTATTAAAAGATACGAGTGTTTATGAAATGTGAATCCTAAATTATGATTTTATATTTTTTCGGAGAAAGTGTTACTTGGAGACTCAACTAAAAAGATTGCTACAAAATTCACACATACAAAAGAAGTTAGAATATCTATTTTCTTTTCTATATACATTTTTCAGAAGTAGCATACTAAAAGACACAAATATTTATAAAATGTGAACTATAAACTATAATTTAAACTTTGCAGGAGGAAGTGTTATTTGGAATCTAAACCTAATAGACACATTTTGAAAGTCAATAACAAAAAAAGGTTGCTAAAAAATTACACATACCAAAAGAAAGTGAGAGTATCTATTTTCTTTTCCATATACATTTTTCATAAGTAACATATTAAAAGACATGAGTATCTATAAAATATGAATTGTTAACTATAATTTTATATTTTTTAGGAATAGATGTAAATTCAAGTTCGAAGGAAACGTTTTAGAAGCTCATAAACAAGAAAATGTTGCTCAAAAGTTCACACAGCAAAAGATGTTATTCGTTAATTATGAAGTGCTTTTAATTGTGCATTTATCTTTTATCCTTTGTAATTACCCGAGGAAAAGGAAGTCATATTTGGGGGGGGAAACAATGCGAAGAAAGAACAAGACACCAAAGAGTTTGCTTCAATATTTTTTTTATTATATAATTTCATAAGGCACAATGCATATGATCATAATGAGAAAACTTAGTAGGCATTAAGCCACTTTCATTGTACAATTTTTTTTAAAAACAATTGTTATTTTCAAAACGTAAATAATTTATGAAAATTAGAGTTTTGTAATGCAAGTTCTAATTATTTTTTACATTTTGTCAACAATTTGAAGTGAAAATACATTTTGAGTTGAATTTTAAAACTTCGTAATCAATATTTTTTTCGAAGTTGAAATTCAAAAATAAAATAAAATTATTAATGATCAAATGCCTCCTTTAATAACTTATGATTGGATAGGCATGAGAGAGATATTAATTTGTAAAGAAATGGAAAAATATTGATAGTTTAATTTTTTAAATTATTTCCTACCGGCCATATGATATACATTAATTATTTTTCTAACAAAAAATTAGTTTCTTATTGTTTGTAGTTTTTCTATTTCATTTTTAAATTTAGTCATGAAAACTTAAAATAATGGAATGGTCAAATGAAGGTCTAATGATAAATTGAATTTTCACAAATCAATGATATTTGATGAAATCATAAATATGTATATGATATTTTTGAACTTGAGGCACATAAAACAAAGAAAATGTGTCTTAAAATAATTATTAGCCACCATGTATTCTAAGTACAACTTTAATTTTCAATATTATTTATTTCTTATGTTTCTTTTATTAATATTTTTTATTTTTCAAGTTTAAATAGCTAATTTAAATAGATTGTTTTGCCTTTATATTGAAATGTTTTTTACCAATACTTCAAGATAGTTTTTTTTATAGAATGCTAAAAGAATTATAAAAACATGATAGAATCATAAATGATATTTCTTACGTAGTATTTTTTATAGCGACTCTAGAAGTAATTATTTATATACATTATGGTTTAGTTAAAATTTACACTTTGTTTAGACGAGCAAAAGTAATTATTTTATAAATTTTAAAATAAATGAAAGGAAAAATTATGTATAGATAAAAGATTAGACAAGCAAGACTAAAAAAAAATCTTTTCGTTACAAAAATAAGGAGCATAAATTTAGTGATATAAAAAATATTTTCAGAAGATAAAACACTCTTAAGCGATTTAAAATTATAAAAGATATAAAACTTAAATACTAATTATAAACTTAATTAAAACTTGAAATCTGAAATATTTAGTCATTAGGATGACACTACAAATATATAGAATATTTTAAGTACTTAATTATTCTAAAAAATTATTTAGTGACAAGAATAAAACCTACTGATGAGTTCAACTTGTATTAATGTTAAGTAGGCATGTGTAGCGACGTCATGCAAGTCACGCTTCATTAGAAATTCCAAAAAAAAAAAATCAGTTTTGTTGTTTAATCACAATTAATTATACTCCGATTATATTTATTTATAAGACAATAACCATAATTTTACATTAATATTAATAATACTTCTACAGTCGACTTGTCGCATTCGTGATTAGAGTTGAATAAATTAACTTGTTAAAGTCGGCGTTCGTCTTTGAAAATATGAATTATTTTAGTCTGTCAACTACTATGCATGTAAATACTAATAAGTCCTTTTATTATTGTCAAAACTCAGAATGAAAGCAGCGAGAACCACCATTAATGGTGGATTCTAGAACCTACTGAGCTCAAGATTAAGAGAGAGCTAATTAAGAAAGGCACATTTCTCATTTCTGAATTATGAAAACTGAACTAGAACTAGATACAGTGAGCTGTATATATACAGACTGAAAACAGGAAAATATCTAACAACTAAGACAGCTGGCTAACGGAAAGTTAACTAACTACAAAAATTGTTAACTAACTAACTAACTCTGTGAAAGTAACACTGTTTAAACTAACTAACTAATTATGCATAAACTTATTAATCTCAACACCCCCCCTCAAGTTGGAGGTGAAGTGAACAATGCCAACTTGTCCATCATAGTAGAGTGTTTGATTCCTGTGAGAGCCTTCGTGAGGATGTCGGCCAATTGATCACCAGTGCTGATGTGATGCAATGAAATTAAACCTTCTTGAAGCTTGGATCTAACAAAATGGCAATCGACCTCTATGTGTTTGGTTCTCTCGTGAAAAACTGGATTCCTGGCTATGTGGAGTGCAGCCTGACTGTCACAATATACTGGGAAAAGACCAATTGGAGGAACAGTCAACTCAGTGAACAATCGTTGTAGCCAAACCAATTCTCCAACAACCTTTCGTAATGATCTGTACTCAGCTTCTGCAGAGGATAATGAAATGGTCTCCTGTTTCTTAGATTTCCAGCTGATGGAACCAATGGTGCCAAGTTGTATCAAATTCAGAAAGAGATCAATGGTCTCATTCAGGGAGTTCTGGATGTCACAACCTATTACACCAAGATGAAGAAATTTTGGGAAGAATTGAGTAGCTTATGCATCAAGAACCACTGCAGTTGTACATGTAATTGTAGAGCAAAGGATGTCATGCACAAGGTTGAACAGGATAGACGATTGATTCAATTTCTTATGGGTCTTAATGAGGTTTACACAATAATCAGAGGTAACATTTTGATGATGAATCCACTACCATTTGTGGCACAAGCTTTTGCCCTATTAATACAGGAAGAAAAACAAAGAGAGTTTAAATCAAACAACCAATTGTTTGCTGAATCCAGCTCTCTTGCTGCTAGCTCTTCATGGACCTCAGAATGCTCTTTAGCTGCTAATGTTTCAGGTACTTCAAAAGGTCAGAATTTCCAAAAAAATTACTCATGTGCTTCTCCAAATCATAGAGGAAGACCATTCTGTGACCACTGCAAGAGACCAGGCCACATTAAGGAGAAGTGTTATCAGTTACATGGATATCCACAGAACAACAATCGATCTCAGAAATCTCAGTCTCATGGACAGCAAGGTTATAATCAATTCCAAAGACAATAACAATATGAGAATTCTGGTTTCAATCAGGCATACAGAAATAATAACATAGGGAAATGTGTGGCAACTAATTATGTAGGGCTGTCATATGACTCTACTATGGATCAAGGATGTGGCTCTAGGGGTCAAATCACCAATCAGGACATTGGCAGCTCAAAGGAGCAGTATGGACAACTTGCCTACCTACTTTAGCAATTTCAGGCAGAAAATTCAGGCAACATGCAGACAACAAATCCTGCTGTGAACTTTGCAGGTATCATTGCATGCACTTCTTCTATAGTTTTTGACAAACTTTCATGTGAATGTTATAAAGCCAAAACTGACTTATGGATCTTAGACTCAGGTGCATCACACCATATGACATTTAACAAACTTTATCTCACTAATATTTTACCATTACCTGAACCAATGTTAGTTAGATTACCTAATGGCTATAAGGTAAAGGTCACAGAGGTTGGAAATGTGTGACTAACTTCACATATCACACTGTACAATGTCTTATTCGTTCCCTCTTTCAAGTACAACTTGATTTCAATCAATTCCCTAGCTCTACATCTTAAATGTGTTGTTTCTTTCTCTAACACATCTTGTCTCTTGCAGGCCCCTTCACTGAAGAGGCCTCTGGAAATTGGTAAAGCTCATGATGGTCTGTATCTTCTTTGCTCAGACTGTCTGCAAAAGAGCAAACATTCCACTTCATATGAAAATCCTGCTACATGTCTTTCACTTCATAGAACTGATAGGTTGCATTGTCAATGTAATTCTCATTCCTGTTTACCTCATCAAAATGTAATAAACAGTTCATCTGACAATAAAGACAATACTATTTTTGTTGATAGCAATGTTGTTACCACTGGTGATGATACAGACTTGTTGTGGCATTACAGACTTGGTCATGTTCCTTTTGTTAAAAATGAAGAGTATATCCTCAATACCTGTGGTTTTCTCATCCAAACAGCCTTTCTTTTGTCCCATCTGTCCCATGGCAAGGCAGACTAGACTACCTTTTCAACAGAGCACTCATAATATCACTGCTATTTTTTACTTAGTCCATGTTGATTTATAGGGGCCATACCAAACACCCACACATGACAACTTTAGATTCTTTCTTACCCTCAGCCATAAAAGCAATGCCCTACATGTTATTAAAACCTTCACAACCATGGTTGAAAACCAATTCAAAACTACCATCAAAGTAATTAGATTAGATAATGGGCTTGAATTCACCAATACTGAGTCCATCAAATTTTTTCAGTCCAAAGGTATTATTCACCAAAAGTCTTCTCCATACACACCTCAACAAAATGGTGTGGTGGAAAGGAAACATAAATACATTCTTGAAACAACTAGGGCACTTCTTTTTCAGTCCAAACTCCCTACAAAATACTGGGGAGAATGCATTCTGACTGCTACCTATATAATTAATAGACTCCCTTCTGCACCTCTAAATAACAAATGTCCATATGATGTGTTGTATGGCTAAAGCCTTTTTACTCACACTTAAGAAGTTTTGGTTGTTTGTGCTACCCAACTATCCCTAAAACCCAAAGATCTAAATTTGAACCTAGAGCATCTCCACATGTTTTTGTAGGATATCCATTTGGTATGAAAGGATACAAGGTCATTAGTCTAGCCACTAAAAGGTTGTATGTCTCCAGATATGTCATCTTTCATGAAACAATTTTCCCCTTTGTAGTGACTAAAGATCCTACTCTCTTCCCTTCTTATCCTTTCCATCATCACTATTTTACTGATCAGTCTGCATATCCCACTTCTGGTTCATCATTTGATCCTACTATCCAGTGTGATCATGAGACGTCAAGTGACACAAATCCTATTTTACCTCCTGACCCTTCTAGTCCACAACATCATCTTTCTCCTAGCAACACCTCAACAACAACTCCCCAACAAGTTCATCAACCTGATATGACAACCAGGAAGTCTCATAGGACTCATAAATTGCCCACATACTTGTCAGACTATGTTCACTCTATACCTGTTTCACAACCCACAGACAATCACACACCAATAACTCCTACCGCATTAACTGTTTGTTTTTCTCTCAACCACCATATATCTCCTGCAGAATTGGATCCTAATAGTCAAGTATTTTCTTTAAATATTGCTCATGATTGTGAGCCATCTAGCTATGAAGAGACTGCTCTTGATCCTGCTTGGCAAACAGCCATGACTCAGGAATTTGCTGCTTTGCATGATAATAACACTTGGTCCCTTATGCCTTTGCATATTGGTAAGAAAGCTATTGGTTGTAGATGGGTTTATAAAATCAAACACAAGGCAGATGGTAGTGTGGAAAGATACAAAGCAAGGTTAGTGGTTAAAGGGTATACTCAGCACCTTGGCATAGACTATACAGAAACATTCTCACCAGTTGTTAAAATGACAACTGTAAGAGCTTTGATTGTTGTTGCTGCAAAGAAACAGTGGAATATTTACCAGCTTGATGTTAATAATGCTTTTCTCCATGGAGATCTGCATGAGGAAGTATACATGGATGTCGCTTCAGGTCTTGTTGAGACACATACAGGGTTGGTTTGTAAGCTCAACAAGTCATTATATGGTCTGAAACAAGCAAGCAGACAATGGTATGAAAAGTTGACCGCAACTTTGAATTCAAGGGGTTACACTCACTCACTATATGATTATTCATTGTTCTATAGGAAAATGGGTTCTTCTACTATTTTTCTAGGTGTCTATGTAGATGATATTATACTTACAGGAACTGATTCTGAAGAAATTGTCCATCTCAAAAGTTTTCTCCATGATCAGTTCAGGATCAAAGACCTTGGGAAACTGCACTATTTCTTGGGTTTGGAAATAATATATAAGGATGATGGATTCATTATATCGCAAATAAAATTTGTACATGACCTTCTCAAGGACTTTCATTGTGATAAACTAACTCCCCTGGCTTCTCCCTTAGATCCTAATGTTAAGCTTAAGGCTCATGAGGGCAAACCATTAAGTGATCCTACCTTATATAGAAAGTTGGTAGGAAAGCTGAATTTCCTCACTCATACCAGACTTGATATTGCCTATGGAGTTCAACATTTGAGTCAATATATGCAAGATCCTAGGGAACCTCATCTTCGAGCTGCTTTTCACATGTTAAGATATCTCAAAAATGATCCCACCTTGGGCATCTTCATGTCATCTTCTCCTGATTTTGAGGTTCAAGCTTTTTGTGACTCCGACTAGGAAAAACTGAACTAGAACTAGATACAGTGAGTTGTATAGATACAGATTGAAAACTAAAAACTATCTAACAACTAGGACAGCTGGCTAACGGAAAGCTAACTAACTACAAAAGTTGTTAACTAACTAACTCTGTGAAAGTAACACTGTTTAAACTAACTAACTAATTATGCATAAACTTATTAATCTCAACAATTATCATGATAAATATTCAAATCTCGTTAAAATATTTAAGCATTGATAAGTTCGATTTTGGAGCAATATGTTTTAAATTTATTTGTAGAACTATTAATTTTTTTGTTTTATTTACTGTTTTAATAATGAAGTTATAAAATTAAAGATATATGAGACGTCTTGAGCTTGAGGTCTTACTCCTTGGTCCTAAAACATCACACCTCATCTCCGCTTCTTAAAACATTGACATGACCTATATTTCAATTAGGTTACCATTCGAAAATTTAGACCCGTCAATATGGGCTAGGCCCGTTGGGCCAGCCTGGCCTAACCCGTGATTTGATAGGGGTGGGCTATGATTTTTGGAGCCCATTTAAGAAAAGTGCTTTTTAGCCCGGTCTGAATAAGTCTGTCGATTTGTGGGGCTTGAGAAATATGGATAGGGCCGACCCGTGGGCCAAATAAAAATTAATTAAAAATAAAAGTAGAATTGAGTATTAAAAATAACAGGAGTCTACATTCAAAATCTGTTTAAAGTTTGAAATATTACAATTTAAATACAAATTATGTTTATAAAATATGTACTACATAAAATAAAGTTCCTAAAATTTCTAGGGAATCACTACATAGGCCATAACCTATGGAATATTATCATAGCTTTTTGTGTTTTATTATGATCATTGGAAAACAATTAGATTAATATTTTTATTTAGCTATTTATGTTTTTACTTGAAATCAAACTTAATAAATATTATATAGATAATTTTATTTGTGTATTTGATTAACAAGTAGTAACACTAGTCGATATTTATTATAATATTTTTAAATTATAATCTACTTTAAAAAATTATAAAAATATATTTTTAAGAAAAGAGGGCTGCCGGCAAAGCCCGTAGCCCACACACTTGTGGGTTGGGCTGACCATTTCCTGACCCACATAAAAAATGGGCTAGCCCGGCCTGACCCATCAAATTGCAAAGCTTGTATGGGTTAGCCCGGATGGAGTGGGTCAGCCCATATTGACAGCTCAAATATATATCAGTTAGCTTATCAGTATATATTTACTAATAATAACAATAATTCTTAATTAAATAATTAGGATAATGGTTATATTATATATTATCCTAATAGAAACAGTAATCAAATTTGATTAATCACTCTCTCAGTCTCTCGTATGTTCAAATCTGATTAAATCATCGTATAAGATGCAAAAGGTCTAGATGTTTTGAAAAATGTCAAAGTGTCAAAGTTGCATAGAACAGGTCGTATCAACATGTTCCAAGCTAATCCAAATCTGGCTGGGAGAAGGTTTTGGAAATAAAGTAGCGCTTTATAATTTGTTAGGAGTTCTACACGAAGCATGAATACTACGTGTGAGCTTCTAAGTTTCAAGAGGAAAAGGAAGCAGAGCACAAGTAGGAGTTCCAGTTGAAATAGGTTTTGGATTCAAGTCCAAATCTATAAATAGGGCAATAGTTTCTTTGGAGAAACTTGCGCACTTACATTGAGAGAAAATCAAAACACGATCAAGTTTTTTGATATTTACTTGGGAGTGCTGCAAGTTGAGAGAAAAAGTTGAAAGATTGTGATCAAGAGTTTTTTATTACAATTAAGTGGTGTGAGTAGGTTTCGTTTAATAAGTTTGAAGAACTTGAAGAACGATAGAAGACTTAAACCTGGGGTTTTTTGTCTTGGGTAGTTAGGAATTAGAGTTTATAATTCCTTAGGTTACATAGTTGTGTAATCGTTGTGTTATTTGAAGGCGCAATAAATAATGCGAAGTTTTGAACGAGTTATTATATGGAATTATTTACTGCTAACTTCAAAATAGTGAGGAACAAGTAGTAAGTACATGTTCCTTTATAGAATTAACGAGGTCATAATTCTAACAAGTGGTATCAGAGCGGGTTATCTTAATCAATAGTCTAATAACTTAAGATAAAGATCATTATGAGCTATGCACCTCTTCTCAGACATGATCAAGGGCAACACATCAACAGACCACCATTATTCAATCGTCAATACTACTCATGGTGGAAGACAAGAATGGAGGACTTCATCCAAGCTGAAGACTATGAGTTATGGGTTAGAATCATTGATGGGCCTTTAATCCCCACTGTTAAGGATAGTGAAGGAAAAAATGTTCCAAAACCTAAAGAAAAATACGGAAAAGTTGACTACAAGATGCTGGGAAAAAATGCAAAAGTTAAATGCATTCTTGTATGTAGACTAGGACTTAATGAGTTTAATCGCATCTCAAGTTGTACCTCCGCGAAACAAATATGGGATACTCTACAAAATGCTCATGAAGGTACAACTCAAGTTCAAAAATTCAGAATTTCTAGGCTATGCTCTGAATACGAAGCCTTCAAGATGAAATTTGGAGAATCACTTCAAGACATGATCACCATATTTACTACTGTAGTAAACGAGTTAATCTCCTTGGGAAAAGTATACACCATTGAGGAACAGGTAGACAAAGTGCTTAGGACCTTGCCTAGATCATGGGAAATAAAAGTCACTGCAATCAGAGAAGCCAAAGATTTAGCCAATATGACTTTGAATGAACTGGTAGGTAATCTCAAAACATATGAGATAAATGTTGATAAAAGAAGTGAGGGAAGCAAAGAAAAAAAAATCTTGGATTCAAAGCAACTGAAAGTGATGAATCAGATATAGATGAAGACTTAGCACTCATAATAAGAAACTTAAAAAAACTCTTCAAAAGAGGCATAAATTCTGGAAAAAAGGCACCAGCCACCAAAGAGAAGAGTACAGAGAAACCACAAAGTGGAGGATGCTTCAAGTGTGGAAAAACTGATCATCAAATTAAGGATTGTCCTATGTGGGAAGTAGAATGGAAAAAGGAAAGGGCTGAAAAGGAGAAGAAGAATTTTTTAAACAAAAGAAAAAAAAACAAAGAGAATGTTGATGACATTGCCCTGATGGCCATAGAAGAATCAGAACCTGAACCTGACTCAGACTCTGAAGAAAAAGAGTTAAGCCTTTTTGATCTCAAAGATAAGGTAATAAAATTCTTTAAGAAAAAAATATCTTTTCTAATGCTCACATCTATAGATACAATTCAGGAATTAGTTAAAATCAAGAATCAGATACTTGTCGCCCTAACAAGTTTAAAATTTGAGTATATAAATCTTGAAAAACTCAATGTTGACCTAAAAGAGAAAAATAAGCTTTTATCACAAAAAGTTCAGCAACTAGAGTCTTGGAACATGTCCAATAAAACTGAAATCCTAAAACTTAGAGAAACAGGTAAGGACAAAATCTGTGATAAGTCAAAAGATGAACTTGAAATTAAAAGGCTAAAAAACGAATTATGTTCTTAAAGAGAAAAATCAACAAAAATGAGACTTGAACTAACTAGAACTAAATATGAGCTTGAACAAGCAAATAAATGGACTAAGTCATCTATGATTGTATCACATCTGGGAAATAATCACTGAAATCAAAAAAACTGGAATAGGCTTTGATCAACCCAAAATTGATAATCCTTTGTTGTGCGTCATATGTGGTAACTCAGGTCACTCTAAGATCAATTGCCCAAAATACAGAGTCACCATTAACAATAAAACAAAAGGCACATATAAGACACCTCAAAGGAACTGGTATACTCAAAAGAAATCTAATCTACCTTAATAGAAACATAAAGATCTTATTCATCCTTTTGATTCTAGTAAAGGACCCAAGTTAATCTGGGTGCCTAAAACTAACCTTTGAAATTCTTTCAGGAAAAAGTGAGAGAAAGCAAGCAACATTGGTACATGGATAGTGCTTGTTCGAGACACATGACTGAAGATACATCACAATTTCTCACTTAATGAAGGAAGAGGTGGAATGGTAGCTTTTGGTGGAGGAAAAAAAGGGTCAGATTAAAGGCATCAGAAAGATAGGCAGATCCAATGAACACTCAATTGACAAAGTATATCATGTAGAAGGTTTGAAACACAACTTGTTAATTATATCTCAATTGTATGATAAAGGAAACGAGGTAATCTTCTCATCAACTGATGTTAAAGGTATTAATCTCAAAACACAGAAGATTGTTCTGATAAGAAATCGAGATAAACATGTATATACAGTAGATACCTCAAGGATATCAGATGAAAACTTAGTCTGCTTAAGTGTGATCGACAAGGATCCTTTGCTATGGCACAAACGTCTAGGTCACGCTATTCATGTACAACGAAATAAACTCATCTCTAATGAACTAGTTATAGGACTGCCTAAAACAAAATTCAAAGAGGAAAAAGATTGTGAATCATGTACTCTAGGAAAGCAAGTAAAATCATCCTTTAAACTCAAATAGGCCATAAGTTCAACCAGATCCCTTGATCTGATACACATGAATTTATGTGGTCCCATGAGAGTCAAAAGCAGGGGAGGGAAAAAATATGTGTTTGTTTTGGTTGATGATTACTACAGGTATAATTGGACACTCTTTTAGCTTCTAAAGATGATGCATTTGAAGTTTTTTGCTCCCTTATAAGAAAACTCCAAAATAAGCTTGCAAAACAATTGATCTCAATTAGGTCTGATCATGGTACTGAATTTGAAAACTAAAAATTTGCTCAGTACGTTCATGGAGTTTATCATAATTTCTCTGCTCCTAGAACCCCACAACAGAATGGTGTAGTTGAAAGAAAAAATAGAACCCTCCAAGAAATGGCTAGAACAATGATGATCGCTAGCAAAATCATCAACCAATTCTGGGCTAAAGCCATCAATGTTGCATGCTACACAATAAATAGATGTATGTCGCGACCCTTGCTAGATAAAATCCCGTATGAGCTATTAAAAGTCAGAAAACCCAACATCTCACATCTAAGAATATTTGGATGTAAATGTTTCGTTCATATTAATGGAAAAAACCTGTTAGAAAATTTTGATGCAAAAAATGATGAGGGAATTTTTCTAGGCTACTCCACACATACTAAAGCCTATAGGGTACTGAATAAACGAGCCATGTGTGTGAAAGAGAGTATTCATGTTGTATTTGATGAGTACAATACTATGTCTAACCAGAACCTGCAGGAAGATGATGAAATCTCAGAGGCACCCGCTGATAATGCAAAGGAACAGGAAAAAGGACCAAGTCTCCCCCACAAAAATGATGAAATCAGCATCCATACTATTTACGACCAAGAAGGGAACTTAGAAAGGGTGCCTGAAGAAGAACAAACAGATCTAAATAATGGTCAAGATACAGAAACACCAAATTTGGTCATAAAAGATTACAAATATCAAAGGTCACATCCTTTGGACAACATACTCACTAATCTCACTTCTGGAATAACCACCAGATCAGGGATAAAAAACCATTGTGCCTTCAATGCATTCTTGTCTATGATAGAACCAAAGAAGATCATTGAATCCTTTCAAGATGCAGACTGGATAATAGCCATGGAAGAGGAACTGAACCAATTCGAAAGAAGTAAAGTTTGGAACCTTGTACCTAAACCATCAAACAGAACAATAATTGGTACAAAGTGGGTGTTTAAGAACAAGTTAGATGAACATGGTACAATAACCAGAAACAAAGCCCGGTTGGTAGTTCAAGGGTACAATCAAGAAGAAGGGATAGATTATGATGAAACTTTTGCACCGGTGACAAGGTTGGAAGCAATCAGATTACTCATAGCATTTGCAGCACACATGGAATTCAACTTGTATCAAATGGACGTAAAGAGTGCATTCCTCAATGGATTACTAAAAGAAGAAGTGTTCGTTAAACAACCCCTAGCTTTGAGAAGATTGACTATCTTTACTATGTCTACAAACTTGAAAAGGCTCTTTATGGGTTGAAACAAGCTCCAAGGGCGTGGTATAATAGATTGCCAAAATTCCTTCTAAGCCATGGATACTCAATAGGTAAAATTGACAGCACACTTTTTCTCATAAACAAAGGAAAAGATTTACTGATTGTACAAATGTTCGTTGACGACATCATCTTTGGAGTAACAAACAAGGCACTCACAAACGAATTTGCCAACCTTATGAGCAATGAGTTTGAGATAAGCATGATTTGAGAGTTAAACTATTTTTTGGGGCTTCAGATAAAGCAAACATCTACAAGTACATTAATTCACCAGCAAAAATATGTCAAGGAACTGCTCAAAAGATTCAAAATGGAAGATGACAAACAAATAGACACCCCAATTGCCACAACCACTAAGTTAGACGTCAAAGGAACAAGTTTTGTTGTGGAACAAAAATTGTATAGAGGTATGATTGGTTCACTTTTGTATCTTACTGCCAGCAGGCCTAATATTGTGTTCAGTGTGGGCTTGTGTGCTCGATTTCAAACCAACCCCGAGGAATCTCATCTCCAAGATATTAAAAGAATTCTCAGATACTTAAAAGGAACAACTGATCTAGGACTATGGTATCCAAAAAGAATGAATTTCGGACTAGTAGGATATGATGATGCGGATTATGCTGGTTACCTAGCAGACAGAAAAAGTACCACAGATATGGCTCACTTCTTAGGAGCATGTTTAATTTCTTGGGGATCAAAGAAACAAAACTCGGTTGCATCATCCACCGCAGAAGCTGAATATGTAGCAGCAATCTCATATTGTGCTCAACTATTATGGATTAAACAACAGCTCAGTGATTTTGGTCTTAATATTGAGCGTGTCCCAATCTTTTGTGATAACACAAGTGCAATCAACATTGCAAGAAAATCCTATACAACATAAGAGAACAAAACACATTGATATTCGTCATCACTTTCTAATAGATAATGTGGAAAAGGGATAAATCTCCATGAATTTTTGTGCCACTGAACAACAAATTGCTGACATCTTCACTAACGCATTTGCAATGGAACACTTTGAAAGGAACAGGAAATTAGTGACTCAAGGGATCAAGACTTCAAAGGCTATCATCTTACAACTAAAGATATGTACACTACACTTCTAAAAGAGGACTAAGATATGATGACGTGTCTCCCTACCCGTTTCCTCATTAAAAAACTCTGTCTGATATATATGATGTAAACCACCAAAAATTCAAATCAATCTCTCCAAACTATCAAATCAATTTTATCTCTCTCTTTCTCTTCTAAAACCCTTCCACTTCCCAATACCAACTTTCCAAAACACATCTCGCTTATTCTTCCTTCACAAAAACCATATTCTCAATTATCTCTCAAATCATGACTTCACCATCTGAAAACCACAACCTTGCTATCATACCAAATGAGTATCAAGAAAGTCCATTCATCTTGCCCGATGTAATGCTCATTGACTCTTTTGGTGTAACACATCTTGCGTATCCCCTCATGGAAGACGCTTTGATTCAGGGGGAACAAAGATATCAGAGTTTAGTGTTTGACATTAGAGACAATACGGATTCATATTGTAAGGGGGAACTAAAATCATCCAAGGAATAGGTATATACCACGTATAGCGACGACGATGATACTTTGTTGGTTAAGCTGATCCCAAAACAACTTCGTCGAGCATTTGGAAAATGTCCACCCTCTGAACCATCAGTGGCGATTCCAGTACAAGTTACTTGGGCGGTGCAACGTGATTTGGATGCAGTGCTACTCACTAAGTCAACCAAGAAATCCCATGGAAAGAAAAGTAAGTTTATCCCTCCAAAAAATCCTATTGATATTCTTGACGATGTCATTGTAACTAAGAAAGATAGGAAAAGAAAAAGAATTGCGTCTATAGGGCATTCCAAAGAACAGGTCACGTTGTCTAAATCAATACAAACTTCTAGTCATACTGATGATTCTGATGGTGATATTGTAGTTAACGTTGAAACTCGTAAGGCGAGAATCTTGGCATTTAAGAAAAGAACTATGATTAGGGGTAGGGTTGTTACAGGAATTGGGGGAAATGAAATGGGGGAATTGTTTATAGTGTTACAGGCACAAGGTTGGAGTGCTCTGTTTCTTAAGGGTAATAGAAAGCATAAAATGGGTAGGAAAGAAACTAGGGAGTTTTATATCAATACGGTTGGGCCTGCTTCCTCTATTACGAGTAAGGTAAGAGGGATATCTTTCACCTTAACAGCTGAGGTTTTGTCAAAAATATTGGGTGTACCAAATGTAGGATGGTGTCGTCAAGCGAACATGGCCTCCCTTGGAAAGACTTTCATCAGCTCTTGAGATATCGCGTAGGTTTGCGCATGATCTTCTGCTTGAGGTTTACACTAAGGTGGATAAATGAGACATGCTTCCTTTATATAAGCTCTTTTTTTATATAGTGCATAAGATCAATCTTCCTAGATCACAGAAACGTACATTCATAGGATCTGTGTGTATGATGATAAAGACCATGGGCTTGGATATGGATTTTGGTTAGGAGAAGTGTTTTGAGTATTTTCACATTCCGGTTAAAGATTGTCAAGAACAAACTACAAAAGATGTGTTGGGGGAAGTAGATCATGTTATTATACCTGCTACATCTAGAGGGGATAATGCTCATATGCAACACTTGAAGGCATTGTTGACCACAAAGAATGTGGAAATTGATGCTCTTAAGGTCTCTCACTCAGCTGCTATGGATCAGCTGCATATTAGCTATGGGCTTGAGCATGCTGGGTTGGTCGAAGAAAACTCTAGACTCAAGGAAGAATTGGCTAAGACTCAAGCAGCACTGGAGACAGAGCGAACTTCAAACTCGGCTCATCTAAAGAATCTTGTTGATATGTTCGCTAAGGGTTCTCTGTCTTCATCTTCTTGTGTGTCGCCCTCTGTGTAACATTGCCTACCTATGCTGTTTCATGTGTTTTGAGTCCCATTTTAAGTTGTAATATGCTTTACCAAGTGTTGTGGATGATGACTTTTGCCGCTTTCTTCTTTTGTGTAACTAATGACTAAAGTTTTGTGGTTTTCCTTGTTATGGTTTATTGGGTTATTACTGTTTTGCATGTTTTTGTCTGATGTCAAAAGGGGGAAAGCTTGGCTTGCATACACATACACATGTTACGCGTACATGTTATTCTGTTCAATGCAATACAGATTCAATACAAAGGCTTGCATAATTTGCCATCGTTCAAAAAGGGGGAATTTGTAAGATGAAAAAGGTCTAGATATTTTGAAGAATGTCAAAGTGTCAAAGTTGCATAAAACAGGTCGTATCAACATGTTCCAAGCTAATCCAAATCTGACTGGGAGAAGGTTTTGGAAATAAAGTAGCGCTTTATAATTTGTTAGGAGTTCTACACGAAGTAGGAATACTACGCGTGAGCTTCTAAGTTTCAAGAGGAAAAGGAAGAAGAGCACAAGTAGGAGTTATAGTTGAAATAGGTTTTAGATTCAAGTCCAAATCTATAAATAGGGCAATAGTTTCTTTGGAGAAACTTGCGCACTTACATTGAGAGAAAATCAAAATACGATCAAGATTTTTGATATTACTTGGGGAGTGCTGCGAGTTGAGAGAAAAAGTTGTAAGATTGTGATCAAGAGTTTTTTATTACAATCAAGTGGTGTGAGTAGGTTTCGTTTAACAAGTTTGAAGAACTTGAAGAACGATAGAAGACATAAACCTGAGGTTTTTTGTCTTGGGTAGTTAGGAATCAGAGTTTATAATTCCTTAGGTTACATAGTTGTGTAATCGTTGTGTTATTTGAAGGTGTTATAAATAATACAAAGTTTTGAACGAGTTATTATACGAAATCATTTACTGCTAACTTCAAAATAGTGAGGAACAAGTAGTAAGTTCGTGTTCCTTTATAGAACTAAGGAGGTCATAATTCCAACACATCGTGATTCGTGAGGTTAGATGGAAGTAAGTCAGTAACCGTGTACAGAATTCCGATTGACTTTTAACTATACATCTTTTTTACCCTATATTTTGTTATTCTTTACTATTTTAAAAAATTACAAAAATTCTTATTTTCCTCAATTTCTTACATTTTTTCGGATACATTGGTATCACTAATTACCTCCATCACTTCATTTTTGAATTTCAAATTTTTTTCTCTTTCCAGTTCATCAATTGCAAGTTATTGAAAAGATAGTTCTTCTTCGTCCATTTTTTTCTTTTCAGTTCTTTAGTTATCGATTTTTTTTTAAAAAAAAAAATTAGCTTTTTCATCTACAAATTCCTAATACATATGGATGATACTCCATCTTTTGGTATTGAGATTACCCAATTAGTCGAAGAAGGATGTATCTTCGACTTCAAAATCGACTATGGAAAAAACACCCAAAAAAAGGTCGAGTTGTTGTTGGCTCCAATAAAGGCTTTGAGTCGAGATTCATGGGTGACGTCATTGTATAAAGTGAAAAAAAGCTAAAGGAGTTGATACAAAGCAAAGGAGAAAGTGTAAAAGAATTTCTTCATCATTTATTTTTTCTTTCAACAAATCAGACAGTTGGTCAATTTTTTGTTGTTCATCTTTTTCTGATATATATGGGTTCAAATTTTTTATGTATCTAGTTGTTTTTGTTTCTTAAATTAATGTATAATATTTTCGTTTCAACATTATGATACATTACAATTTTATCATGCACAATGTATCGTGTTTAAATATTAGTTTTGATACATAACCTTAATTTATTGAAACACAAATTAGTATGTATCATGTTCATATACCACCAGAGTTATTCAACAAGAAGGCTATGTATATGTAGACATTGTCAAATATTATTGTTGATAAATAAACATTAATGTTTTATAACAATATCAGTTTGTATCATATTCATAGTTATGTATATGACACAAAATTGATAGAGTAACTTGTTGATTTTTTTTTTTTTGATTTTTTGTTGTTAATCTTTTCTTGAGACATATGAGTTCTAGTCTATTTTCATATCTAAATGTCTCAACAAAATAGATATATTCATCATGTATCAGCTACTATTTTTGACTTTTTGAATTCGCTATGATTTGAGATAGATTTGAGAAGAAAATTCGAAATTTGAATTGTTTGAATTTGTTATGATTTGGGAGAGATTGACACCAATTTGATTTGCGTGATTTGGGGAACTGACGTTTAATTTTACGTTTATTTTTCTTTTTAATCTCAACAGAAAAGTTATCTAATGTATCAAAAGTTATGTATCCGGATGAATGAGGTATCCAAATGACACAGATTTGAAAGGATTTTTGTAAATTATAAAAGGATAGGGATAAGACGTAGTTTGTTCCTTACACTATGAGATTCCTAAAAATTGATCATTTTTTTAATAATAAGAGTGCATGGCTGTGTTAATCTATCTTTTCATCTATATATCGTTTCTGTGTGTATTTTATTTTATAATAGGAGTATCGTGTGTGTGAGAGAGAGATCAATAGTAAACGTGTGATATGCGTTTGCAAATAGATTTTTATAATTAATCATAATCAATTAATATACATTCCTCACTTCATAACAGTGAAGTATATAAGTTCATGATATTATTTTGGGTAACTATCGAAAGTGAATAAGTATGTCGAAATCGAGTTGAAGGAATTTCTCTTTCTCCTTTTTACCAAGTCATGAAACCTCTTCCAACAGTGTGTTATATAGCCAAGCTAACATGAAACAAGAAATAGCACATGCAACAGGGTTAAGAATGATCTCTGTAACGTGACAGTGTTAGACCATTTTAGTATGTTCTAACGTTATAGATGTTAATTTGGTTTCTAAAAATCACAAGCTAACTATATATATATAACAAAACCTTACAATATGTCTAAATAGGAAAAAGAAAGGATATCGAACGTCGATAAGCCGACTCCAACTAATTTGAATGAAGGGTGGTTGATCCAAAGACTAAACCTTTCGTCCACTCTCAACCCCCCCCCCCCCTATTTCACCCTCTCTTCATAGAACTATTTGAACTAACTATAAAGAAATGGAAGTCGGATGTAACTCAACCTCAAAAGTTAGCTTATAAAGGAGAATTGTTCAATTTCATATAAGAAATCCATATTTTCCTCATTCCACCAATGTGTGACTTAACACCTCACTTTATGCTTAGGACTAAACATTTAAATGGTGCCTAACATCAATAAATCATAAATGGGATCCAACATCATTAAATCATGTAAAAATAGTGGGATGAATCTAACTTTAATACCATATAAATATGGATCTTGAGTCTAACTCAATCCAGCCCAAAACTAATGCATGGATAAAGAATATTGGTGGTGAATATGAATTGAAATGGTCTTTGACTCTAATGGGACACTAGATATAGCATATGGGACTAACTCAATCTTAAAAATTAATTCATGAGGAAAAAATTGTCCAAATCAATGAATAATTACTTGATTTATGCCGAAATTTATAAGCCTATGACCCATCACTTTATGACGTGGGTTGACCTCTAGTCCCACATCCCCAAGGGTAATGAAGCCTATGGGGGCTCCCATGCCATTCTCACCTCCACATAGTGTTTCTAATGGATCTAAGGGAGCTATCCAATTGCTTACCCAAATCATGAAGGATGTCAATTTACTTTGAAAACTCAAAAATTGGACTACGCCACTTTTGAGAATTTGAAAATATTTGAAGTTTAGATTTACGTCGATAGACCAATAATTTAAATAAAACCATAACAAGTAGTAAGCTGTTGATCACTGAATATTAGTAGTATTTATAAGTATTATCTTACGATTTACAAGAAGAAACTGAAATGTTCCTCTTTCAACATCATCTTCAGTCATCTCTAACACCATTAACAGAGCAGCACAACATTCTTATATACTCATCTTCTTCCCCTCCAACCACTTTACTAATTCTCCCATAATTATTCCCATTCCCAATATTTTATCATATAGTACTATATATATTACAATATTCCATTCCCATATTACAACAAAACCCTCCCAATATTGATCAATAAAAATAAATTCATATCTTACAAAAATTTTAAGAAAAATTAAAAATATATAATTCTTTTTCTAAATTTTCTCAAATTTCAGACCTTTTCATTTTCTCCACATGTCTAAAAAAAATCATGGAGAAATTAAGATCCCGAAAATTCGATAACTTTTATCGATATTTCGTCGATTCGGGTCGGATCATTTTCAGGGAACGTCATAACCGGATCCTCCTAGTGTTCCAGCCGGAGCAAGCGCCTCAAATCTCTACTGGCAAAGTCATCAGACTTGAAATCTTCTTGCTTTTTGTTGAAAAAGGAAGGCAAAGGAAGAGCTCTAGGCGACGGCGAATTTGAAAAAGCTGAACCGGCGTAGACGTCGGCCGACGATAACCCGACACGGATCTGCTTGTGCACCATTTCGGGTTGACCCGGTCTGGTTCCATACATTGAGTTCAGAGAATCCAAAGACTCGCCTCTCCTCAAAATCGTCACCTGTCCCATAACTACACCACCGTTAAACTTACCGGCGTTGTGAGTCGGTCTCAAATCCTCGGAACTCGCAGATCTCCTCCTCATCAACGGCTCAGGTTGGTTTTTCACCTTCTTCTTCTCAGATCTTTCCCTTTCCGTTCTGACCACCTGTTTCCGGTTCCCATAAGAAGACCTAGGGTTAAAATAGTCATTGCCGTTTCCAAAGTTGTTTCTCCGACGATAACACGCCGACGGTGAAACTCTGAACCGTTGAGTTAATATATCCTGTGGCCGCAAAATCTCTGTTGCCATAATTTTTTTTGGTAATAATAAAAATCAAATCGCTCAAAGCATGAAGGAGAACAAACAAAGTCAACAGAGTTGTTGAAAATGGGTTAACAGGATTGAAAAAAAAAAGAAGGTTGAATAATTTCTGATTTTACCTGTTCCTTGTTGTAAGGGAAGGAGGGAAATTGTTTTTTTGTGTATTGTTATTTATCTCTCTCAATTGTCAAGGAAAAGGGAAAAACAGTTATCTTCTTTTGGTTGCTCGGTTTTGAATTTGAAAAAAATTGTTTAGAGGACAGAAGCTTAAATACAAAGAGGAGAGAGAAAAAGGATAGAGAAGATGTGGGGGCGAGGGTAAAGGGGTTGTTTTTATGGGGAGAATGGTGTATGCTTTTTTTCTTTTTTTAAAAAAAGTTTTAAAAATAAATTCTTAATTTATTTTTTAAATATTTTTTATAAGTAAATGAAACTCTCTAAAAAGAATCATACATAAATATGTCATTTAACTTTATATCATTTTACATTTATATTTTTCAATTTTGAATATGCACAAATAGATACTTGAACTAGTACAAAATTGAACAAATATACGCACAAGATAATAAGGGTGGAGACATGAGAGTTAACATCCCAAAGGCAAATATGTACTCAAAATTAGATAATAAGGATAAATATGACGAATGGTAAATATAACTCTTTTTTAAGAGTACAAGAATATGACATTTTTTTCATTTTAAAAGTATCTACTTTTTTTTATCACAATTTATCTGATTTATTTTTTTAGTCCCAAAAAAATTGACACGATTTTATATTTCATTTTACTTTCAAATAAATGACTTATAGCTACAAAATATTTATAACTTATTTCATATTACAAAGTTCAGTTTTCGAAAGGATAATACTTCAGCAGAAATATAATACTAATATCAACAAGACAAAGGATTGATGAAATATAATACTCAATAAGATTATTTTTTGTTGTACCTCGTATGAAATGGTACTTCAAGTGATTCTATTAGTGCATGATACATAATTTGTCATGTATAATTAATTGATAATATTCATAAATTAATAAACTAAAATAGTTGGTTGCAATTTGTGTTTAGACAAATATCTTTCATGGTTGTAATGGAAAGAGAAAAGAGAGGGTGGGTTGTTTGTGGAGCTCAAATTTCTCATTGAAGGTGACGAGTGTTCCATTCCTTGAGGCTCTTGTCGATTAAATCTATAATTTTTGTTTTTGTTGATAATATCTGCCACGTCGGCGTCTCAATGAAATTATTGAGTTTGAAATTTAACATATTGTAATATATTGTGAGGTGATAGCACTAACGATGTAGTTGAGGAAAAAAATCCGAGTTTTTTCCTAAATTTAATAGAGTAGTTGTTATTTTCATGCACGTAGGTTAGGGGACAAAAAGAAATCATGCACGTAAATATGGAGAAAACTCCGAATTTTGCTCATAGAGAGGAGGCAAGATTCAGGTAGACAGCATGACAACCACTATTTCCCTCTCATCTCCTTCAATACTTTCTCTCTCATTCATTTTTGGTTTCTCTGGAAGAGGCTCCCATCCCTTCTCCCCTGCTCAGGCCACTCGGGGTTCAATTTTTGTTTGGTTAATTCATCGTCGTTTTCCCATGAAAACTACTCGTGAACCATGTGCTGCCCCATGGTATCTTCTATTCTGATCGATTTTAGTTTCCCTTGGTATGATTTTTGATGAGGAAATGTTGTAGGTTATTTTTGTATATTGTGTTAAGAAGTCCCACATCGGTAGAGGGATGGGAATTTGGTCTCCTTATATGGACTTGGACAAACCTCCCCTCATGAACTAGCTTTTGAGGTTGAGTTAGGCCCAGGTGCCATATCTTTACATGGTATCAGGCCAGGTCCATTCCAATTTGTTGTTCACCGATATTGAGCCCCCATTTAGAAGTGTTCACGCTCCAGTTGAGGTCTGGGCATGCGGGGGAGTGTTAAGAAGTCCCACATCGATAGAGGGATGGGATGGGAATTCGGTCTCCTTAAATGGACTTGGACAAACCTCCCCTCATGAGCTAGCTTTTGAGGTTGAGTTAGGCCCAGGTGCCATATCTTCACAGTACCATTAACAGATAGGTTGCCAACGTAATTAATTTTGTTTCTAATGCAAGATGTATACATTTGTGTCATTATGATGCAATGAAATATGCACACGAATGGTGGATAATATGAATAAAAACTTATTAATTTTCATTAGAAATGTTTTTTTGTTGTATATGCGTGAACAACAAATGTATTTTATTTTATGGGACTGCTGTAGTTACAACTTCGGATTGATCTTTGAGTAGTTTTTGTTAAGGGGGCTACAGATAGATCGAATTCTAAAGCATATATATGTAAGAGAATAGAAGCTGAGAGGATGAGTTGAGTACTGGCCTGAGATTTGAATGAAAATGGACAAAGAAACCATTAGCTTGATGTTTCAACAATTGCCCTACTACAATATATGTGTTTGAGTAAATGACTTGTCGAAATAACTGATAGTTCTAACTGTGTTACAGTGAGAATCCCTCCAATGGAATCACGGAAAAGGGGCTCTCGAAGGTGGGGCAAAATAAGCTACTTTTTTGTGCTTCCATTTCTATCTCTGCTGAAGGTAAAACTATATTTCTTCACCTTGGATGTTTTTTTAGATCATACTACTCATCTTGATCTGTTGATTAGTTTGTGTACATGTTTATCTTTGTAATATGTAACATGTCATCATGTTATGCTAGAATTGCGGTGTCTCACTGTGGGTGAAGGAAAAATAGAAAAGGATTCAACTGAAGAACCTCTGGACAAGGTTCAATCACGAGATGACGTAGCTGAGGAGTCTATCAGAGATGCTTCCGAAGATGATGCAGAGTCTACAACTTCAAAGTCCAGCAACACTTCAGATTCAGATGGAAAATTTCAATCCCAGTGGAAAGGTTTCATTAAAAGACTAAAGATAAGTTCAGTCATGCATTTGCATACTTTCCATCCTAGCATACCTTCGCTGCCTTCTATTAAGATGCTACCGAAATGGAAAAGTAAGAGTACAGAACAGAGCATTCCAATGGCGTCTTCTCCTAATCTAGATACTGATTTACGTCACTGTTTTCAAGCGCACTGGAAGAATTTCCCACTTTCTGATCTTCAGAAAGCTACCGGCAACTTTAGCCATGGTATGAGTTTCTTTGTATCTCTGCTATTTCGTCTTTAGATGATTTAATTTTTATCCAAATATCTGCATCTAAGGCTGCCAACTTGAAAGAAAATATCACTTTGAACTTCAGAACAACTCAATTTTTCCAACTTTCAACTGCTTGTGCATGATGAGCTTATTTGTATCTCCCAAATGTTTAGTTAGTACTTTTATTTAGCAAATTACCATATTGTGGTGCTCATTATTGTTTATGTCATTCTCAAAGAAAACCTGATCGGTGAGGGAGGTTCATCTGAAGTATATAAGGGACATCTTAAAGATGGCCAACTGGTGGCAATTAAAAGGCTGATCAGGGGAACTCAAGAGGAGATGACAGCAGACTACTTATCTGAGCTCGGAATTCTGGTACATGTCAACCATCCCAACATTTCTGGTGTTATTGGATATGGAGTTGAAGGAGGGATGCACCTTGTCCTTCCTCTGTCTCCACATGGGAGCTTAGCAAATCTGCTTAATGGTCTGTTCATCATTAGCTTCTTTTGAATTTATTTCTTCTGTAGATTCTTAACCGTTAATTAGTTTTCTCTATTATGCATTACTCTTTTCAGGTGAAAAGGGTAAGTTGTCTTGGTGTCATAGGTATAATATCTCTCTTGGCACTGCTGCTGGCCTTGGATATCTCCATGAGGGTTGCCGGAGGAGAATCATCCATAGAGATATCAAGACAGCTAATGTTTTGCTGACGGAAGATTTTGAAGCTCAGGTATCTCTTTGAACAAGTACTTGTGAAGTTAAAAGCTATTGTATTATGTTTCAGAGTCGCTTTGTTGTCTGGCATTTGAACACCTTTCAGTAATAATTGAATGTCATTTGTAAGAATACCTCTCGTTCAATACCTAATCTCTTGATGGAACCTTTTTTTTTTACTTGTCCCAAACATGAAGTTTTCTTCAAACTGACATAGCTCAAGAACAATTTAGTGCATTACTGATAAAATACAGTGTTATTTATTTCTGTTTTATTTTTTCGCTAATTAAGCTGTACTCTTCCCGTCAGTAGATTCACAGTCCATGGACTTCTATTAAAACAAAATCTACATTGCAGCATTTTGATGTTCAACTTCTAGTTTTCTGCAGATATCTGATTTTGGACTTGCAAAATGGCTTCCTGATCAATGGACTCACCTCACTGTATCTCAGTTTGAAGGAACATTTGGGTCTGTGGATCATAATCTCAACCGGAAAAAACTTATGTACTGTAATGATCTCTCATAATGATATATCTTTCTAAATTCCATGACAGATACCTCCCTCCTGAATTCTTCATGCATGGTGTTGTGGATGAAAAAACAGACGTCTATGCCTTTGGCGTTTTGTTGTTAGAACTCATTTCTGGACGTCCAGCTTTGGATGAATCTCGTAATAGTGTTGTGATGTGGGTATGCAATCATCTCAATTGTATGTCCTTTAGTGGTTAGGAGGAAGATGTAGTATATTAAAATTGCCACTTCTTCTGGCAATGGATCATACTAAAACTTACTATGATAACCCCATGTTGCAGGCCAAACCAATGCTGCTTAGTAAGAATCACAGTGGGTTAGTTGATCCATCACTTGGGGATGCCTATGACTCAGAACAGATGAATCGGATGGTTATGGTGGCCTCTTTATGCATACAGCAAGCTTCAACAGATCGGCCTCAAATGAGCCAGGCACGTTATCTAAAATCTTAGGGGGCACATAACCAGTATGAATCATAGTAACTAGAGCTTTGTCCAACTGTGCTTGGAATGTTAAGCTAATTCCAAGAGAACTTGGTTCCTTATTCTATAACATTCACATACCATGGCACAAGAAAGGAGAAAATATATATATGTAATTTTCACTAATTTGATGCATGTCATATGCAGGTTCACGATATGCTAAAAGGTACCAGAAGCATTCTTGAGAGAAAGAAAACATTCCAACATACAAATCGTCAAGACGATATATACCAAAAAGTGAATTTACTGCTTGACATGCCCTCACCAAAGTGTAAAGATGATCCAAATTACCAGCAAAGTCGGGCAGAGTTGGAGAAATATAATGTTAATCCCTTGTTACAGTGAAGATCTCTCATGTGATCGATCTGAACACTCTGGACAAACATCTCACCACCATGGAGCTGTCGGAATTCACAACACAGATGTCAGGTTATTCGTGTTCTATTCTACCATAACTGATTGAATCACCGCATCCAGGTTGAAATCTACTGAGAAATCCAAAATGAAAAGTGCGGCAATCAGTGTTTTCAAGTTTTGAAAGGTTTAGCAGGTTTGTTTAGCGACGTTGGCAGAAACATGTTGGACCCTACTATACATTGAATTCCAACATATTATAGGGTGCATAGCAGACCCTTGTTCTGTTTGAGTGCATCCAGAAATAGGTTCAACTTGTGCGTTTTGACATGGCTAGCTAAGCAGTACCTGTATTATTTTGTATAGTAAATGCTTTATATCAGCAAGTGCAGATTACTTTGTTAATAGGATTTAACTCAAGAATTGAAACGCAAATGTGTTATGGTTTTTAGCCACGTTGCTTGAACTTTTCAAAAATGTTGACAGATGCATATTGGATCTTCCAAATGTATATTTCTGGGGATCCACAGAAGATGAAGTATGTATCTATAGATTAAAGGCTGCCTTGACACTGGTGTGGCACATTTTTGAAAAACTTGAGCAAACAGAGATGTTTGTGTGAATATAAATGGTTAGATTCTTACTTAAAGAGTTAGATCAACCCATTTGAAGTTAAACTACAGTAAAACCTCACTAAATTAATACTCGGGAAATAATTTCTTCCGGTTCCCACTTGGGTCAATGGAAAAAATCACTCATTTCAATAAGATAATAAGATAATATATTTTCAGAAGACTCCTATATAAATATATGGTCTTGTTAATATTATAAATTAATAATTCTTTAAAAGTACAAATATATCTAAGACAATTAGTGAAATATGATTCTATTATGTTCTGATTTTTGTTAAATTTTTAATTTACTTGAAGCTATCTCTAACTTTTCTTATTGCATCCAAAAGTTTCGGTGTTGTCTTTTCTAATTGCACCATAAAATTGTGAAGAGTTCTAGATGTGATAAGTGTTTCCTTACGCGTAACTAGTTCTAAATGTATTGTATCATCTTCAACTTTATAATTAACATTGTTTTTTCAGTGATATCCATAATTTGTTCTAAGCTCTGGACCTCTGAACATGTAACATTTTCACACATCCAATAGGTTATTGACATCCATTTTATTGCAATAACCGAGATCATTAATCATGACTTCAAGTTCATGAATGACATTTTCACAAGTGGGTTCTTTCAAAATTCTTTGAGATTTCATCTCTAAACAATTTTTTCGATGTCGAAACATTTTTAAAATTAATAAATATTAATTTATCGATTAAATAATATCTCTATAAAATAATAATAATATTTCATGATTCCACCTATATTAATTTAGAGAGGTTTTACTATATAAAAATCACCTCGACACTTTTTGACCATTTGTCCGTTTTGATCAATTCTGAAGTTAAGTGTACTATTTGAAATTCTTACTTGTGTGGCCTTTTTAGCTTCGATGCCCCCCTTTAAGAATGGAATTCGTAATTACACTGAAATAGACGAGTAAATAATTACTTGCACAACGCAGTAATTTGTAGTATAATCTATAGATGACAAAATTAACTAATGATAATCTAACTCGTTCGTTTAAGTTTGAATTGATTATTGAGTCCTATTTATCAGTTGAATTCATTTAATCCCAAACAATTCCAACTTATCAAAGATTAGAGTAATTTCCTTAAGCAGTCATTCATGTTTGGAAAATTGATTAGAAATATCATTTTTATTTCTTTTAGGACTAAAATATCACCAAACTATTCATATTTTTCTTAAAATATACTTGACAAATAAAAAACATCTTTCTCTCTCCTAATGGGATGAAAAGTCACATCCCTTTTTAATAAATTTTTTTAACTTTTTTAAACCATTCATATTTTTTATTAGATAAAAAAAATTACTTTTTTCATATTGTCAAAAAAATAAAAAATTATGATTGTTAAAAATGTCATATCATATTTTCAGCTTCGTTTATTTTTATATTAAGAAAATAAAGTTGCATTTATCTATTTTATCATATCAAGAGAATTATATAAAAGGAAATTATTTTTACTTTTAGTGTTAACTATTCATTCTAAAATATTCTCATTTTTAGTTGTTCGCTTTAATATACTAAGAGAAAGACAATTTATTTTTCTATTATTACGGTTAAGCTCAATTATTCATTAATGATTTGAAAAATGATTCAGAATAAATAATTAATGTTAATGCAATAATAAAAAATAAAAAAAAGTGTCTATCTCTTAATATGCTAAATTAAACAACTAAAAATGAGAAATAATTTAGAATGAATAACTAATACTAAAAGTAAAACATAAAATACTTTTTTATCAACTCTTGATATGATAAAATAGATAAATACAAATACAATTTTACTTTTAATTTAATCAACAAATAAAAATAAATTTATTAAAAATAAACAGAGTTAAAAAAATGATATGACATTTTCACAACAATAAAAAAAATCCTTTTTTTAACAATATGAAAAAGTAATAAATTTTTATTGGGTATAAACAAGAATAGTTGAGTGATATTGCAATCCTAAAATAAACAAAAGTGATATCTCTAAGCAATTTCTCAAACATGGGTGACTGATAAGGGAAATTGCTCCAAAAATTAAGTTGATATATAACTCAAATTAACCCACAAGAGATTTGATAAAAATATATTTTTATTTTACCTATATTATATAGTCATAAAAATGATTTTTTAATTTAAAAAATGAAAGTAAAAGTTGATAAAAGTTGAAAGAATAGGGATGTCTTACATTCTTGAATCAATAACCATCTTTCGGCTAATCTAGCCTCCTCCGTCCCTCGGAACTAACAAGGAGTAGTACATGAATGTTCACCTATTATCCATCAATTACACCATTTGGCCTGATCATATGTTATCCATCAACTACACCATTCAGCCTGATCATAGGCCCTGACTCACCCTTCGTAGACGAACGAACCTTAGGTGCTCACATTTTTATCCCATTATTAATTTAGTCCATTTTAACCTTTTCTAAATTCAACCGTAAGCACGGCATCTTTGTAACAGTCCATTGGGTATCTTGTGTCAGTTTACTGCTTCAAGTCAACTGAATTTAGATTTACAATTAGAGAGCGAAATTGGAAATACTTCATCTCACAAATTTTGTTGTAGTACATTTTTTCTACTGTGAATTCATGAATAACTCTTCTCAGCTGGCGAGTTTCTTCTTCCTCATCTTCATCCTAGCGTTCATACACGAATCATCCAGCTCAGTGATCATCAATCCATCTAAGTCCAAGCAAATTTCATGGAAACCTAGGTATTTTTGCTTCTACTACTTCTTAATTCTCTGTTTGTTGTTTTTTAATGGATTGATTTTGACTGGTTACAGAGCTTTTGTATATGAAGGATTTCTTACGGATGAAGAATGCAATCACTTGATATCACTCGTGAGTCTCATTTTCTCTTTTTAGTTTGTTTTGGTAGGAGATTGAAGTTTTTGTGTGTGGATTTTTTGAATTTGGGGATTGTATTGTAGGCGAAATCGGAGCTGAAGAGATCCGCTGTGGCAGATAATGAGTCTGGAAAGAGTAAGCACAGTGAGGTTAGGACCAGCTCCGGAATGTTCATTTCCAAAGCTAAGGTTGGTTTCTACACCTTTTTATGTATAATTTCACCATTTTACTTCTTTTATCTTTCAATGTTCTGGTTATGCCACTCATATTTCTATGAGCACATGCTAGTGTTTTGCAATTTTCTGGATCTTTGCTTTTCGAGCTTTGATTCAGCATTTTCTATCACTTACGTGATCCTGCGATAATGGTTTTTGATCTTTAACTATGAACAGTGGTTAAAGATCTCTCTATTCGGAGAATACAAATTATGCTGTGTGCCGCGTTTTATTTTCTTTTTGGGATGCAAAGTACCTTAAACATTTGCAAAACAAGATGAGGTTCCTTTATGTATCACAGCATTTAGCACATGACCTATTACTGATGGAGAACAATACGGATTTGATTAGCATGATTGGGATTCACAATCCTTCTCATTGATCCACTTTTTCATACCCGCCCATCTCCAACATAGTTATTGTTGTTTTAATCTGATAGTTGATGATTGCTCCCTTTAATGATTAGCATATGACTTATTACAGGCTTCAGATGATATCACTTGTTTTAAAGACAAACTCACTGCTTCATACTTGATAACTTCTGCATCTTTGATTTTGTGAAATCTTCTCTCATGCCGCAGGATCCTATTGTCTCAGGGATAGAGGATAAGATAGCAACTTGGACCTTTTTACCCAAAGGTGAGGTGTCCCCTAAACGATGCTTCTATGTGAATTTTGTCTGAATTCATCAATAGTTAGTTGCATAGTCCAGATTCTCAGTAATATGTCACCTATCAATCTTGTCATGTACAAAATTAACTCACTTCAGTAAAATGTTTGTAGCTGTATGAACATTAAATGATAATTCCTTCTTTTATACTATATATCATTTGACAAGTCGAACTGTAATAGGTTTTGCAGATGTTGAGTTTCACTAAGCTTTAAGACTGAGAATGACATAATTTGGTGTCGATTAAAGAGTGCAACCTACTAGAAGAGAGGAAATCGATTTGGTTTAAAATATTATCTGTTCTGTTCACTGTTTATTGATTTACAATGGATATGTTTTTATTCAAAAAAACCTGATATGCTATATCTATACTAAAAATCTAAAAGCTGTTAACTTTTCAACTACTCAAAGACTTTAGTTATTAATTACCTATATTACAAGAATTATTCTCCTTGAATTAAATTATGAACAACTTTTTTGACACTCATTCTTTGTTTTATCCATTAAGTTTGTCACTATATCTGCTGGTTAGAAACATATGGAGAGACAACATTAAGTTACCCAAGTACGTGATAGTTATTTCTTATTTACAGAAAATGGAGAAGAAATACAAGTACTACGATATGAGGAGGGACAGAAATATGAGCCGCACTATGATTACTTTGTAGATAAGGTTAATATTGCTCGAGGTGGACACAGGTTTGCCACTGTACTTATGTATCTCACGGATGTTGAAAAGGGAGGTGAGACTGTCTTCCCAAAAGCAGAGGTTAGTTTAGGTTTTATCTTCTGTTGATTCCATTTTTCTGCTTCAATTATATTTATGCATTTTGCTTATTGGGTTATGAGGAGTGCATTTGTCTTCTGCTTCTATCTACTTTATGGTGTCCATTGTTAGCTTACCTTTACAATAGCTGCATTCTTTTATTTATGTGGTGGGTATAAATGTAATATATTAATTTTGAAGTAGTGTTACTGAAATTTTGGAAGATTAAATACTGGAGGGTAAAAATATGCTGAATACCAAACCAAGATAATTTTGGGAACGAAGAGCTTTATAGTGTCACAATTGAAGGGCTCATGTGTGCACATCAGAAAACTGAAAAAAGCATGGAGGTCCATTAGAAAACGCTGAACTTCTGCTTCCAACTTCCGTTATGGCTTATTACGTTGCAGCGAGCTATACTATTAAAGCAGTGGTCTGAGCTTGGAAAATGTCGCGTTTTTTGCTTGGATATGTTTGGCTCGATTATCTAGTTTGTTTAGTGGAGAAGTCTTTTTGTTCTTCTCGCTATAAATTGAATGGTACTGATGAGATGGCATTTGCAATTTAGCTTCACCAAATTTATATACAGTCTGCTCTTGGCTTCTTCTTTGTTTTTGAATTTGTTACTACACATTCTTTACTCAACAAATATTGGAACTTTCTACAGGAATCTCATCGACGTAGGTCAATGGCAGCGGATGACAGTTTGTCTGAATGTGCAAAGAAGGGCATAGCAGGTAAATCTATACGATTTCAAAATCTCTCAGAATTGTTGCATAGTTGTATTTGCTGAAACTTATAGTGCATCTTTCTCTGCTTTTTCGTGTTCCCGGAATATATCAGTGAAGCCACGGAAAGGAGATGCCCTGCTTTTCTATAGTCTCCATCCAAATGCCACTCCTGATCCTATTAGCCTCCATGGTGGGTGCCCTGTACTTCAAGGTGAGAAATGGTCAGCAACAAAGTGGATTCATGTGGATTCCTTTGACAAAACTGTGGGTATCGATGGAAATTGCACCAATGCTGATGAGAATTGTGAGAGATGGGCTGCTCTTGGCGAATGCACCAAGAATCCAGAGTATATGCTGGGAAGTGCAGGCCTTCCAGGATATTGTAGGAAGAGCTGCAAAGCATGTTAAATCAGTATGCTTCTCTCTCCCACTAAATTAGTGTCCAGAGTCGAGACAGTGACAGTACTTTGGTTTAGTTGTTTGTATTGTATGTTAACTCAATCCAAAACAAGTTTTCTTCAACTTCCTCTTTTCCTTTTTGCCTGCTTGGCTTATTGACGTTTGTGCACCACATTGCATATTCTGTTTTGATCTGCTTCCACATACAGGTGCAAGCTTGCAAGAAACAAAAAATTTAATATAATATGATAGCTAGGACTAAGATATTTATATCATGATTTGGATTGACAAACATTGATAATAGAAAATACGAGCTTTTGTATTTTGTTTGATTTTAGGAGAAATAAAAGGATGGAGGAAAATGGGAAGAACACTTTTTGCGCAACAATGAATTGCATACCAATGTTAATAGAGGATCAAGAATGTTTGATTTTCCTTCTGTTTGTTTGATCATCGGATTTATTATTTGTATAAAAAGAGAAGCCGATAACAGAACCAGAACGTGAACATTATATGATTTTGATCGTACCTTTTGTTTATGAATTGGATCAAATCCTAAGTGGTCATCCACAAAATGGAGATTCATTTCTAGGTGCGGATTCATGATTTAAGCTCTATGGGTTCAACCTTTAAGATTTCTCATTGTATTTTAATCTTATGGGTCTGGACCTACTATTTGTTGCAATTTTAATATATTTTTACACATAAATTTATGTTCCACGTCAAAAGTATTGAGTTGATATGAACCAGAAAAGCCTTGCCTTATTGCTAAATGCTAATAGCACGGCAGGAAATGCAGTGCAGGACTATTTTTGATTTTATGTCACGGAAACGTAATGAACTAAATGCAAAACACTAACAAACTTTTTGAAATTACAATATAATCTCAGAAGTTGATCATATCACACTGATCAACAGAGCTACAGTTCCACGCTCAAATTAGATGATTCAGAATGAATATGATCTTATTATATGTATACATTTTTTTTAAACATATGTATACATAATTCAAACATAAAACAAGATTCGTCTTTTATCTGAATTCAGGCATTTACGACTCTACAGTTCTTCCTTATTTCTCCTTCACCACCCGTGAGGACTCTAATTTCTCCCATTTTCTTCATTGAACGACCAAAAAATGCTAAGAAAACATGTGGATTTTGCATCTTTCTTACAATCAGAGCAGAAAGGGAGTTGGTCATTAACGCAGCATCTGATCCAAGTAAGCCCATATGTTGATTCAGAGCCTTAAAATAAAGGCTATCAAAAGAGAGAGAACTTTTGGGATCCATTTCTAGAATAGTTGCTCTATTAATAGGGTTAGGACATAATTTCCTCAAAGTTGTAGCATAATTGGGATTCAATGAAGGATCAACATCACCCTTTCCTGTGAAATTATAAAGTCTTCTAGCAACCAATGTGCAATGTGTTACTCCTATTGTATGTGCCCCTGCATATCATAATTAATTCATCATTAGTCGGGGTTGTTTGTTAGCTGGTTAGAGTTATGCAAATATTTTTAGTTATGAGTTAATTTATATTTAATTTTATCCAAGAGATAAGTTACTCATGTAGTAGTTATTCCACCTTCTATCCTACATAAAATAAACATAGATTCTCTCATAACTTAAATATGTATTAGTTATGCGGGTTTCTAAATTGTCAACCAAATGTCATATTAATTTTAGGGTAACTAATAGAAATCTTACTAATTTAGAGTTAATTACTTAAATTTGCGCTAGTTTGCAATATTACAAAATTTATCAGATTTTAGACTTTGGATACATGTATTTGGCGCGTTCAGATATATGAGATCAAAATTAAAACATTCATTTATTTTCTTAAATTTCGTGTCAGCAAGTATTACTACAAAATGATACTACTTTTCTTTCCTTAAAGAAACCATGCATGTTAGTGTAATTAATTGGAGAGAATAATTTAAATTAGTTTTAGTACCTGACAAAGTGACCAAATCAACAATGTCCAAGTTGTTGTCTTGAAATTGTCCCAAAAGAGTGGAAAAGTTTGCAGAAGCAGAAGGCAAACTGTCTAATGCTTCCGATGCAATCGATACCCTTCCATCTTTCCTCCCTGTTGGAACTTGCCACATTGATCTTCCAAACTATTATTAACAATATAGTAAATTTTATTTAGTACTCTAGTTATTCTATTTTATACAACACTGATCTTTCTTTATTTCTACGTATTTAATATAATTGCTAACGTACTTTTCTTGTGTTAAAAGTTTTTTTTTTTTTTGTAATTTCTTACACTTATAAAACACCAATATATAATTCGAGAGAGTACGTCAATGCTCACCTTTTACTTCTTTGCCTATTTATTAATAGAGGCGAAATCTTAAGACTTGAAATTTATGAGTTTTAAATTTTTATTTTTTTTAGTTACTGAAATTTCAAGTTAATAATATGCACATATTAATTAGGCCGAACATGTAGCTAATACTCCTAAATGTAGTACTTTAGTTATGGATTCATCCGAACTCTGAGCCTAACATTGTTGGCTCAAACTTGGTATATATTTGTTAAAAAATCATTAAATCAAGTATAAATAATATATTTTGAACTTAATAAATCGAATGAGTTATGATAAATTCAAACACATAATGTTAAAATTGTGAATTGTATATATGTAGGTGCTTACTTGGTATGAAACAACATCTCGAGCTGCCAATGTTAGAATATCAGCACAAGAAACTTGATTTGGGCACACTTGTTCTACTTTCTTCTTTATATCGTCGATAACCTCGTAACCTCCTACAGATTTATTTGGTATTGCTGTTTTTTCTCCACTATTAGTTGGAGTCGCGTCTAGTAGAATTGATGCATCACATCCCTACAATAATATTTTCAATGTATAATCTATTACGTATGTGCATTAATCAATGTAATTTAACATGTTATATATATTTTCAAGTAACTCGTTACACTTATTATGGACGAAACCATAAGCACATATTGTTATCTTTAAGATGTTTTTATGGTGTAATATATATCGCAAATGGTTATCGTATAGAAGTTAAACTTTGCTTTCTAATACGTGACGTATATATAATAATTAACTCTCGGAGAAGGTCTCGATAGAGTTAACAGAAAAGATCAGCGAAAAATGTTATGGAGTGGTAAGTATAGTCTTCATTCTTAATCAGAGACTTTGTATTCGAATCATGAAAATGATAGTAATATTTTTTATAGGAAACAATTTAATACTTCCTAAGTAGAATAAATGACTAATCAAATCCCAATATAGATATCAAATTCGAACCCCCTTAGAAAGAAAATAATATTATTTATACCTGATTAAAATTATTTTTTAGGTATATATAACCCCTTGAACTTCTTTTGTATGTCACTTTTCATATTTTGAACCCTTTGGTAAAATCCTAATTCTATCACTGAATATATATCGATAGGAGAAGGAAGATACGTACCCTAACAAAACAGTCATGATAGTGAAGTCGAAGTAGCTTTGCAGCCAAGGTTGGATCAGCAGCAACTTTGCTCCATGTTATTTCCTTAACAATCTTTTCAACTGAAGGGCAACTTTTGTGATAATAATTCATCTTCAGTTTTTTATTATCTGCATTGCAAATCCCCAAACACATTACACTAATAAATAGAACAAAAATAATTGGCTTCATTTTTTACCCTTCAATTTCTTTCTATACACACAGAGCTACCCAATTAATGTATACTATATACTAACTCAAAAATTAATATGTTATTATTGGTGTTTGAATAGGCTTCTTTCAACTATATTTATAGGATGATTATTTTTATCTTCTTTTTATATTAGCTACTTCTTTGCACGATTTTATGTACATAGCAAATAAAAAATTGATACGTGTAGATGAACTGAATAGTTTTGATAATCATGTGCTTCTTAATCATATATAGTTCATTGAATTATGCATGATAATTTAATTTCTTTGTATTAATTAATCGTTGACCCAAGGAACATATTTTTTATTGGACAAGAATATATAGAAAAAATAAATGAGTTTTAAGTTATATATGAGGATGTTGTTACCTAGTAGTAGAGTTGTCAAAAAGGGTCGGCCCAGCCTCATCTGGTCCAAGCATCGCTGGCCAAGAAATTTGATGAGCTAGGGCGGACAGGCCTTTCATATCAAAGGGCCTGAAAATGCTTAACTCAACCCAACTCTAGAAGGGCCAAGGGCTTTTTTTTTCTTTTTTTGATCTTTTCAAACTTAAAATTCTATAACATCAAGAAAATGAGAAGATTTTCAAATCAAATATGGCAAACAATGGTGTTGTTTCAATAACACTAGCAAAAAATCTAGTGCGATTGACATATATCTAGGATATTATACGTTGAAGTAACCCATATCAAATAATACACGGAAGGAAGACAACCAATACTAGAAGAAGCATATAACAACACAATAATGTGTGATAACCAAAGCATAAGAAACAAGCAGTAGTAACTGAAATGACAATTAAAACAGAGATGCTACATGATTGTCAAAATCTATTAATTCATTATATCTTTATTGCTAGAATCTTAGTTTTTTTCCCAGAAGCAACAGAAATAAGGGACTTAAAACAGACAGATCTTACATGATTGTCAATATATATATACTAATTGCATACATTTATAAAACTGATAAAGCTTGGTCATGTCAGATCAGACACTGGCCTTTACTTTCACAATAGTTTCTCATGCAATGCAAAATGTTTCCATGTTCAAGAGTTCAAATTACTACGAAAACCATCCATCAAGTCGTCACTTTGTAAACATGAAAGGGACGGGCGGTTGGCTCGCAGGAAAACAAAACGTTGAAAGTTGAAACAGCAATCAGTTGTGCTATCCAAGTCACTTTCTTACAGTGTCCAAATTCAAGTCCTGAAGGTTAAGCAACAGATCGTACAATTATTGTTTGTCAATATATGTAGTTCGTAATATCCATATATTATCACTACATATATAATACTATTCAAGCAGAAAAATGGCAAACTCGAACAGACTAGAGTTCGGAGGAATGGTGGGCTAGAGTGGGAGCTTATGCATGAGACAGAAGCAGATAAATGATAAGACTGAAGCAATAGATTAAATTAAACAGAAGATGTCAAGAGGGGAACTCTATTGACCTGAGCTCTGATAATATAGTACTTTGTTTATTAAAATACTAGGTTTCAATGGGTTCAGTCGGTAAAGAGTTAATACAAGGGTCTATAATACAAACTCATATACAAATACAAGGGTCTATCAAACCATTTCTCCTTAAAACTAAGAAGGAACATTATTTCTTTATTAACCGCCACAAAAGGATCACCAAACAGTTTAACTACCAAATGGATTGAGAGCTTCTCTGACAGCTTTAGCTTCAGGAGAACTCTCCCAAGCTCTCTTCGATCTACAGTTACCTTATCATCTGATTCAAATTAAGTGGATAACAACGCATAGGTTCTAAGATTTACTTGATGAAATCTAAATCAAAACCAGATGAAAATGTATAGGAAAGAAAAAGAGAGAGAGAGAGAGAGAAAAAAGGATAGTAGTGATACAAAAATCAGTTTTGATGATGAATAACTCCATGGAACCTCCAATCACAGCCTAGCCAACCGCAATTTTGAGGTACCAATCCAAGAATTTCATTTTCGTCCCTTTACACCACCGCCCTAATTTCTGCAATTCAAGAATGGACACACAAGTCAAAGACTACTAATTTGAATAATTCTCATTCCATTGAGCTGTGAACTAAGAAGAATTACACGCCAGAAAGCGAACAGGGGTGCAATGATCCTAAAGGAACAAATACACTTCCTTTAGCCTCATTTGCACTTTTGTCCGCCGGCTTCCGTAAGTTCAAATTTTTGCATCATAATTTCAATTTTTAGGGCCAAATAGCAAGGGGAAGTTATAGTGATACAAAACACTCTAGTTTGTAATATTACGTAACTTATGATCATATTTCTGTGCGTCCAGATACGTTCTCATATACATGTATTTGTTAGAGATACATTGTATTCAATTGGATTTTTGCATGTATTTGGGATACATAATAATTCTTGCTCGGCACTCTCGCATGTATCTAAGATACATATACCTAGCATCTAGGATACATACAAATCTCCCTACGTCCCTCCCCAATCTCACTGGCCTCTTGCTCGCCATGTATTTAAGATATATAATATACCTAGTATCTGAGATACATACAATTAATCTCGTTGCCTCCCTCCCCAATCTCACTGGCTTCTTGCTCACCACTCTTACATGTATCTAAGATACATATACCTAGTATCTGAGATACATACAAATCTCGTTGCCTCCCTCCCCAACTGGCCTCTATCTCTATTGTAGTGTATCTTCCTCAATACATGGAAGAAACTCTTAATTAGTGATAAGATACGTAATAAATTCTTTCGAGACAGTGAACTTTTATCAGGCTAATCACGTGGTCAGAACTTTGAGTTCAAAATTTTTTACTACGAAATCCTTCCAAATGTTTTCGCCTTCCCCTACAAAGATAACCTGACCTCAACATCACTGTGCTTAGTTTTAGCCCAGGAAAAGATTAAAACTTTATATGTGAACAAAGCTCTTCATTTGTAGGCCGTCTTATTGGTATGAAATTTTTATTTTTATTTCAACACGGATCTTTTGAGATTTGTATATCAACATGGTGTGGATTTAATGCACCAAAGCTCAGTAGCATAAAGGAATAGCCAAAATAGATATACATGTATATCTTTAGATTTAATTGCAGGATTCGGCGAAAACAAGACAGCTCACGAGGCTTCCTCTCTGATGAAAAAGAGTTCTTTAATTAGACAAAGTTCAATATTGCAAACTGCATCATCTTCAACTGTAAAACACAACCAAACGAGATAACCCTAATAAGCAAACTAGCTGAGGTTCTAAAGTTTAGTTCAGTCTCAAGCTTTCTTTGAAATGAGATCCTCAATCAGGTCTGCAGCATCTTGAACTGTTGCAATACTCTGAGCACTGTCTTCTTCCACGGAGATGCCAAACTCTTCCTCAAGTCCCATGACAATCTCCACCTGAACACGAAAGAGATTCAACATAATTGATATAGCCAAATCAGTGAACTTGTATTGACAAAAATTACAGATTATACATTGCATAATAACATGAAAACTATGTCCGTTAACTTCTGCAGTCATAAATAAATGTGTTCAGATATATAATTGAGTGTCATGCCCCAAGGGAAGGACCATTGAGGCATAGTTACAGGAAGAGCAACAAGAGAACATTTCTGCTGTTAGTGCTATCCCTTAAAGATTATTAGTATTATTTTCTTGGGGGAGAACTCACTATATTGGTACATTCAACATGGCTTATAACAATTAAATAGCCGTGCCAATATGCTAAGCATAAAGGTCAACACATCACTAGGGATATCAAGGATGCTCCTTTTTTTTTGAATTGGTAATTAAGGATACTCCTTTTGTCTAAGAACTCCAGAAACAGTGTTTAAATATCGTCATACTTGTTTTTAATCACAGTAGTGTATGAAACTATATCATATGGAGGAAGGACAAGCCTATAGATCTAGCACCTTGCCGCGATTCACTACTTTTTATCCCTTGTAATCAATTTGAATTCCTCTAGACCATATACAGGGAAACAAAATGCTACATTAGACATAACGACATCAACTAAGCCTTGTAACTAATTTGGCTGAAGCCCAAACTAAAATTAGTTAATTGTTCTAACCATTTTTGCGGAAAAGACTACAATGCATTGCAACAAATTGCCTTAGTGCCAAACTACATACCGTATCAAGAGAATCAGCACCAAGCGCAGCAAACTTTGAATCTCCACAGACTTCAGTATCAGCAGAAAGAGCCAGTTGTTTCTTCACAATGTCACACACTTTGTTGACAGTCTCTGGCTTAGCCTGCAGAGATACAACTCTCATTATTTTTAATAACTTGCATATGAAAAAGAAAAAAAAGCTATATTTTGAATTACAGACCACAAAATTCCATGTCACATGTAGAACAGGAAAGTGAGAAAAAAAAAAGATAATCTTTAGGATGAAGAGGTTAATCACAAAACAGTCTCAATAAATATAGTGTCAGTACTGATGAAAATAGTTTGATTTAAGAGACGTGAACATAAAATGTGCACAAATGCTGTAGATCAGCTAAGCAGAATTTCCTGCTTTTTCTTGGGCAATGGATAATTCAATTACACTAAATGCACCCTCAGATCTGAAATATCACAAAAAGTCCTGTTAAGTTTTTGTTTAACAAAGCCTTACTTCCCTTAATCGCTAGAAGCACACCCCCTATCAGGAGCAAGCAATATCCTTCTCTCAATTTTACATTTGTTCCTTTTATTGCTTTTCTTAGGTTTCTGTTAAAAATTTATTGCCCAAGGGAAAAGTGGGCAAGTAGCAAAAATGAACAAATGGAGGATGGCTGCACAGTATTGATGAGGGAAGGATCCTGGTCAGTTTGCTTATGTTTTAGAAAGAAAGTTCCTTTTCCTTTATTAATTTAGAAATAAAATAATTTTAAAAGAGAATTTCCCGAATGAAATATGGTTTGTCACAACAAACTATCTCTTTAATTATTCCTTTTTTCCCTAAAACGAATTCCTCTTTTTGTGCATTTATCAGTAGAAGTGTAAGAAATAAATGATCAAAACAAAGTCACAGCTAAGATACTACCAGGAATAAGGAAACCTACCATGATAAGATACTAAGTCGGGTGGTATCCACTTTATTTTAATTTACTCATTCTATAAATTTATAATTGCTATTTACTGATAAATTAGTGATCTCCACAAAACAACTTAAGATAACTTAGTATCTAATTCACAAATTTAACCACTAATAGTTGGTGCTTAAAATAAAACACAGTATCAGTTTTGCTCATAACAAAACAGGCATTATTGCAATGAATTACAACAATTATAGTAGAGGTCGACTAGAAAACACATTTGCGCAATAAAAGAAAACATTTGGTTACAAGACAATACCGCACAAGTAATACTGAGGCGACGAGTGGCTGGATTCAATCTGATGGAAGAGTAGCTAATCCCCTTGACTGGAAGAGAAGATGTCTTCAAATTTGAGACACGGTTAAGTGCCTGCATAAACAAGAGAACAAAATGTATAATTATTTCCCTGACACAGATTAGGGGGAGAGTGTGAAACTGTTTCTCTACTCTTGTAGAAGCTCAAATATTTACCTGGAATGACAGCCTTAATATATGGCAAAGAATTATACAATTTTTGTGTTTGATTGATTACTTCCTCAAAATAAAATTACATGAGAATTTTGGTTCGTCATCCTTTCATCAGCCATAGAATTAAAAATCCCGAGAGAAACAATAGGACAAGTAACTTCAGGAAACAAACAAATTGACAGTGAAAATCTATTGTAGAGCTTAATTATAGATACAACAATATTTACACCATCAACTAGTCTTTACGTGTTGCAGTATGTAGGGATGTTCATGGATCAATTTTTGATTAAATCCAAAATCAAACCAATTTAGTCTGTTTTCAAATTTCTAAAACCAAACCAAATAGAAAACATTGGTTTGGTTTGGTTTTTCGATTTACAACTAGCTCATGATAAATTGAGAATAGTAAAATAACCGAGACACAAGACAATTGTTTCAAATGAACATTATGAATCAATAAGTTTCTCTCTACTATCACAAAATGAATACATCCAAATCTTCTATTATTTTTCAACATTATCCAAAACTTTAGCATGTTTAAATTGCATTTGTAGAGACAATATACAAAAATAATATCCTATTGAGAATATCATTAACTAATAAAAGTGTGCTCTCTATGACAGCTTAAGTTTTTAAATGAGATGGTCACACACTTCAACGTGGTATCTGAGCAGTGTTATCAAAGTTGCACTTAAGCCCTAAAGCGAGGCTCAAAACGTGTTGAGCGTTTCGCCTCGCTTTATGTGCGCTTCAGTGTCGTCATCAAGGTTCTAAGGCAAATGTTTCCTTGCCAATGAGCCTCGTATGAAGAAGTAACACTAAATAATTGATATTTCACTTTATCATAATTTTTTTTCAATTTCTTTGGTCATATTTTTGTCATTCATGTTTATAATTATTAGTCTTGGACTAAACATATATATTTGTATTCTTTTCTCCTTTGCGCCTTTTTTCATAAAAGCCCACGCTTTATTTGCGCTTAAAGCCCTCACGGACCTTAGAGCTTTTTTGTGTTTTTCGCCTTTGATAACACTGTATCTGCGCACCTGAGATCGAATCTCACCGCCACCCAAATTAAAAAAAAAATCACGTATTTGGCCCATGAAAAATATTAAGGCCCGCAAGTGAGGAGCGTGTTGACAATATTATTAATTAATAAAGTGTGCTCTCTCTAACCGCTTAAATTTTTAGATGAGGTCACACACTTCAACCCAACTTTAGATCCCAAGCCATTGAAGGGTAGACAAATCAAATTAATCAGTAAAAGGTATTAAATATTTATAATTATTTATGAAAAACTAATATAAAATGTTCAAATAATTATAAAATTTATGTATATAATTCATCAGTTTGGTTTTTTATTGATTGTTTTTTAATTAAAAAAACAAAACCAAACCAAATATTATTGATTTTTAAATTTAAAAACAAACAAAATGTCCATTTTTTAAATAGGTTTGGTTTGGTTTGCGGTTAGCTTTTATTTTTTCACCAAACCGTGAACACCCCTACTAGCAGTAAGCAACCTATCTTATTTTCATGATTTCAAATCTCATTATACAAAACTTAAAAACTCATGTAAAATCAACATGCCTTATTCATAAAAATCATTCAAAGGCAATCAAATTACAATAAACAGTACTCCAGAAATTGAATGTCAGATGCACAAAACGAAGCGTTCCGAAAACGAAATCGAGAAAATCATAACATCAAAAGAGTGAAGGATCGGAGAAGCTGATCGAAAGATATAACCTGATTTACCTTGAAGGAGCAGGATATGGCGGTAGCTGATGAGCCTGTAATAGAAGCCATTGATGGATGCAAAAGAAAGAAAGAGAGAGGAATAGATCTGAAAGAAGGCAAATAGAGAAGTGGCGGAGAGCACGATGAGTGTGCCTAAATAGTGAGAAAGAAGAGGATTATTTTTAGTGACCCCCTTCTTATAGGTTCTATTTAGTTGGATGGTTGATGCATAAATTGTATCGAACAATAATGTTTGGACAACTAACCCTATGGTATTATTTACTTTTAAAAATACTTTTTATATTCTTTTAACTTTGTATATTTTGAGGAATTTTAACGATAATTTATCTTTAATCATGTTTATTTTTATATTAATAGATTTTATATTACTAATATCATGATTTGATAAGTACAAAAAATCATAGTATCAAATACGTTAAACATAAATTAAAAACACTATTAAGTTAAAAAAAATCAATATTATTTTCTCTAATACGTTCTACCAAACGGCCCTTAAAAAGTTGTTCTCTTTTTTTCATGGGGATAATACATAAATGTGTCATTTAACTTGATTTCAACTGATTTTTTGCTCTTAAATTTTAGGTGTGTACAACTACTTACACACTTAAATTTGTATAATTTTAATAAGTAGACATATATGTCCTACGTAACATGATACACGTAGGATGCAATGTAGAACATAAAATTATCATGTAATTGTTAGTTCAATTTTATATTTAAGAGTAGGGGCAAATTTATGGATTAGGCCCCTTTTCATGTATCTATGTGGTTTTATCACGATGATGCCCTTGTCAATCTCTAAAAATGATCTGTGTAGCAAAAAAAAATATTAAAATCATTTCCTAAAGATATTGTGTTCAGTTATTTTTTATTTTTAAAAAAATATTGTGCCCAGTTAATTAGTTCAATAATTGCGATATTGAGTATTAACCCATACTTATCTTCCATTGAGAGTATTATTAAAAATTGGCACATATTTTGTATTATAATTATCAGGGGTGTTCGTGGTTCGATTTGGATCGATTATTGGTTAAAATCTAAACCAAATTAGTCTAGTCGATTTTTTAAATTTCTAAAACCAAACCAATCCAAACGAAAAAAATAATTGTTGGTTTGGTTATTGACGGTTTGGTTCAGTTTTCTGATTTTTTGGGTTTGAAACTTTTTAGGACATACGTATCTTGATAGACACAAACACCTAATACAGTAAACCATGAACAATCCATAGAAAAGTTATTGTTGGTTCAATTAAGCAATACTAGAGTTATCATTACACGAGCAAAGTGATTCAATTAAGAGAAATTGTGACTATATTATGAAAGATTTGGTAGGTAAAGACTAAAGTAATAAATTTTGATGAACTTGGACTTAGGATTGTAATAGTTGAGCTTGAGAAAATAGTAAAGTTAAAGACTTAAGTTACTTAAAATTTAACAAAATATTTATATTTTATTTATGAATAATATATAAATAATTATAAAATTTATATATCTAATTTGTCGGTTCGGTTTGATTATTTTTGCAATTGTTTTTTACTAAAACCAAAACCAAACCAAATAGTATCGATTTTCAAAATTTAAAACCAAACCTAACCAAATTAAACCAAATATCGATTTTTTTAATTGGATTGCGGTTTAATTTTTTAACCATAACCATGAACAGCCCCAATAATTATGACATTATCTGATCTAGTTCATATAAAGGGTAGATATAATCCTGCTTATAATTCTAGAATAATTTAATTTAAATAAAACAACCGCATAGGATGATTTTTTTTTAAAAAAAAAAAAAATCAGACTCAAATAGAATGCAACACTACCATTTTGGCGTACCTACCTTAAGTTGGCGTTGCACCTACTATCGTAGGTTTGGCAAAAACTGAAAAATTTGTATATCCATGTCCACAATTTTCTGGTGAAATTAGGGTGTTATTAATTCGGTTTTTTGATAGGCTATAATTTTTTATATCACATTAAATTTCTGTATTACTTTATTTTATATAATTAAAATTAGATTTTTTAAAATTGTTTCAATTATCTGTATTTCTTTTTTATATTGCAAAGTTAAAGTGATTTATGGTATTTGTTTTCTAACCGTCATGCAAGAGTCTGGGTGCATCTACAATAGGAATTTGGCAAAAACTTTAAAGACATTTTTTTATGTTTAAAGGTGATAAATCAAAGAGAACATGAAAAAGGGTCAGAATAGGGCCATCTCACAACTCTACGAGAGATTATTTAGTATGTTGGACAAGTATAGATTGACCTATGATATAAATTTGAGCAAACTACATAAATTACATTACTTTAGATCCTAATTACTAGTATTCACGATAGTTTTTTATACTACACATTGTAATCCCCTTCTCATTTTCCCTACTCCAATTTTATTTTTATTTTTAAAAAAAATATAGATCCTTTGATGTATATTTTAGTTAACATTTTAAAATTATCTTTAAAAGTAAATATAAACCAAATTGTGGAATTTATGAATTTTCGAAATCGATTTCGTTGTTCAACTTCACGTAAAAATATAAGAATTAAATCCATTTTTATGGGGGAAAAAAAGAAACATATACAATGTCAAAACAAATAAAAGAAATCTTGAAAAATTATTAACAAAATGATCCATGCTTTTATGATTAAAAATAATTTATCTTAGATTTTAAAAATATTATTTAGTTAAGAATAAATTAATAGATTAATTAACAAAAAAATAATAAGTTTTTATAAAAATACCAAAGAAAATGTTATAACCTCTCATATTTATTTAGACACGTGGCTTAGCTACTTCTACTACAGTACTATTTATTATTAAAAAGTAATTAATAATTAGGGATAATTTCAGAGACCTCCCTCCAGGTTTCACTCTATAGCATTCACCTCCCCTGTGATTTACAATATTACGTCTACCTCCCTTATTTTCATTTTTTTGTAACCATTCTTTAAATTTATTTAAAATAAATACAAATTAATTTAGATTTAACAATTTTACCCTTCTATATATTAATTTCTTCATATTAATAAATATTATATATAAAAAAATAGATCATTTGACAAATACTTTAAAAATAAATCAGCACAAATAAATTTTCTTAAGAATTAAAAGTCATCTTCTCTTCAAACTTCCACTTTATCAGTCTTGTTCAATTTTTCTCCATTCTTCTTCGCAAGAGTCAGACATCTTCCCTGCAAAAGCAAGCAAATGGAAGTTTGAAGAGAAGAGGACTTTTAATTCTTAAGAAAATTTATTTGTGATTATTTACTTTTTAAAGTATTTGTTAAATGAGTTATTTTTTTATATAATATTTATTAATATGAAGAAATTAATATATAGAAGGGTAAAAATGTCAAATCTAAATTAATTTATACTTATTTTAAATAGGTTTAAAGAATGATTGCAAGAAAATGAAAATAAAGGAGGTAGACGTAATATTGTAAATCACAGGGGAGATGAGTGTTGTAGAGCAAAACCTGGAGGGAGGTATCTGAAATTATCCCTAATAATTAATAAAATAATAATAGAGAAGATCATTGCCATGTTTTCGCAATTTCAACGCCATTTTTATATTTCTCTTAGACTGTCACACTAAATCACTTTATTTATTTTTTCTTTACACGCCATGACATTTGATGAAAATGAATAATAAATCAAGATATACACAAGCAACTCATGTTGATTTAAATCAGCTAAAAAATTGTAAAGATATTGGGAGTGTTGTAGATATGGAAAAGTAAGGACATAATTGGAATTCAGAAATGAGGTAACAATGCGATAACACAAATAAGGGAATTGAGGAAATTTTCCGTTATTATTCTTCAGATAAATATTAGTAATAAATTTGTTTTTGTGTCATAGCTTGTAAATCATACAATATATATAATTTATACTTAGTGAGATCGGTGTACTTTATTGAAAAGATGTTGGCAAAGAGAATCGATCTCTAACCTTTTTTATAGGATACATCATGTCGTATCAGCTCAACCACTTTTATGAGTATCACTTATTGGAAAACATATGTACAACGAAGTATATCAGAATCATGTTGCTTACATGAATAATTAAAAACATATACGTTTTTGCTAGAACACATAAAAACACATATGATCATGCTTGAACACATAAACTTACGAAAATTCAATTCGATGAATACCTCTTATAGCGTGAGCATCACCTTCAAGCGAATCCACAAGTTAGACTGCAGTCTTCTACGGTAATTCCAAGTTCACAGCCGAACTCTCTTAATACTTAGGGGTAAGTATCATATAGAAAACTTATTCCTTCACTAAGTTAGAAGAATCCCTACTTATAGAGATTTCTTTCAGTCCAAAAGAGAGAATCAAAACCAACGCGCGTTCATTTCTTGAATAAGAAAATACACATTGTTTTCCTCCTTTTTACTTAAGATATAGGATTCTGAGTTTTAATTAAATATGAATACGGTAAGGACCACAAAATTAATTATTGAGTCTTCCTACTGTGGAAATAATTTCAAAAATTAATTTGAATTATTCTTACGTAATAAATTGTAAATCATTCCGGTAGAAATTTTTATAATTGCACTCCTCTATTTATATTTCGAAATTCCCTATTAAACGCTTATGTAATTCCTCATGTTAAGATTACAGATACTAATCAGTAAAAAAAATTAATACTGACGTATTTAATTCAATGATTAATTTCTTTTAGAGCACTGCTCAACTTATTTCATGTTTCAGATTCATAAATCTACTTGCAAGGTGCGACACAATGGAAACTTACAAGCTTCTCAAAGAGGCATATCATCAATCTCTATATCGAGACATGGATTCAATCAGCTAACTTGTTACTTCACCAATATATACGATTATCATCCAATCTACCAGACATATTGACTCATCTGCAAATCTCACATTTTAATGAATTAAAACGATAATTAACGTATACAACTCATAATAGTTATATTAAGATTGAGAATATAAGTACATTTGATAGTTTAGAAAATATGTTTTTACCAGTCAATCTAAAACAACTACCTCTACTCGGTCTCGTTCAATACATACAAAATGCACTAGTTCAAAAAGTTGGAACAACATTGTCTCCACAATTAAGATAAATTATATATAATCTTATGTTTCAATCATGCCGATGCTTGTCCAATTTTCATCTTAGATTGTAAATAAAAAACTTTATACTTATAAGAACCGATGATTTAATCATCTATGTATAAGCTAAAACTCTATACACTCAAACATCTACTATTTGAGTAAACAGATACATAAATGAACATATGATCTATTAAATCGTTTATTACAATTAAATAACAATTGTTCTATAATAAATACTATATCTAAATACATGATTAAAAGTATATATCGCAATATCACTATCATAATTATTTCATCTTCTTTTCTAAAATTTCTTATAAATCTTATGATCAATGTTTTCAAAAACGTTTTTTTGGCGAGTCCCAGACGAGTCTCGTGGCGGAGTGTATCAAAAATGCTCTGGGGCGCAAATTGAAGACATAGATCCATAAGGCGTAAGCTCCATGCATAAAAACATAAGCCCTAGGCGTAAAAGCGTACCCCTTGGACATTTTTTTGTTTGTTTGATTTTTTTAACCTTTTTTGCTTTAAATCATTTTTTTTTATTATTGGTGTCATGATATTTCTCAAATAGTAATTGTACAACATTTTTTCTTCATTATTAGTTATTAATACCTTTTGTCACTCCCCGAGCCTATACCCTGGACATGATTGACACTCAAGAACCATTTTTGGCTCCCAATAGCGACCCCTCGATTTGGCTGATTACTTAGCGGAAGATTTGACTCAAGCAAATTAAAAGCTGTAGAGAAAAACATATAACTTAACTGTCTCAAAGACTCATCTAAGCAAAGTATAATATTCGCAAAACACTTTAATGAGAGAAATTCTGAAAATAACTCCACTCTAGTTATCTATGAAGCATCTAAGTTCAACATGGACGTCGGAAAAAGACCCTCGATGCCCCAAAGTAGATACTGAAATGAAAAATGTGGCCCTCCGAAATGCAAGGAGGACTCACCAAAACTCTCAAAGGGAAAGTGTGAAGTGATCTTAACGAAAAATCTATTGATGATCATGAACACATGTATTTGCATAATAAAAAGATGCAAGTCGAATGACACCAATACATTGAATGTATGAGTATGTAATATAGCCGAAGCGAAATAACTGAAATAAAAGGGACTGCAACTGATAAAACAATACTCAACTAAATGTAAAGAATAAAAGAATGAAATCATTCAACTTTACAAAATACTTACTCAACTCTGAACTCAAGGTAATAAGTGATATAGTAAAAATACACATTTACTATATTTAAGATGAGCTACATGATGATACAACGTCTCGCCTACGCTGCTAGAACTGTCCTATACCGTGCCGGGATATAGAACCTCTCAACTAAGTGGATCCACTAAATAATAAGGATTCATCTAAAAAGTATGATATTTTACCCATGTTGGCAAACATGATTTATGAGGATTTTGAGTTGTTTGAACTCATTCCAATATCGGTGCTCAATACTACTCCCAATAATTATATATTCATATTCAATGTTTAAAAACATTCTCTTTCCCAATTTGAGGTAATTACTCAAAAGATCCTTTTAAAAGAGGCAATGCTCTGGAATATATCTGAACTCATAAACCCATTTAGAAATCAAAGTTTCTCTTTTCTCACTTTAAAAATGATATCTTTGGGAAATACTTTGTTCCCTTATACTTTCTCTCTCAAACCATCTCTGCAGACTCTACCCAAAGCTCTTCTTCATTTTTCTCAGAAATCAATTTAAGACAATGATTGGTTAAAATGATTTATCAATAAATAACTCAATAATAAGGTTCATACTAAAAAATAGACATGAACAATCAATTCAATAATCTCAATACATGATATACAGCAACTCAACAATTAGGAATAGAAATTTGGAATTCAACAATACTACTTATCTCAAGAATACTCGAAATTAAGGACAAAACCCTAGACTACTCTTTTATTGAATTTAGACATATGTAGGTCATGAGGACGAAATAGTCCAACACTATGATAGCCTTACATATACCTGGAAGAACATAGTTCTTGGCAAAATCGACAGAAACTTGAAGAATACTCAAAAATCCTAGCTCTTTATCCTCCTGGAACCTTGCTCTAATTATTTTAAGTGTTCATGAACATAAAAAGGTTTTTAACACAGAATAAAGCCTTAACTAGGCGTAAAAGGTCGGGATTAGTCTTAGAAGGGATGAAAAAAAGTCCAAAATACCCTTCATTAAAACAACCGAAGTGGTCTAAAATTCCAACCTAAGGTTCGTAGGAATTCCTTCGGTCCGTACTGGTCAGCCGATGAACCACTTACTGGGGCCTTAAAATTTGAACAATTCCTACGGTCACTACCTATGACTCGTAGAAACTTCTACGGTCACTAGGACCCTCCCATAGAAATCAACTCGGGCTCTTAAATTTCATTTAAGTCTGGATCACTTCTACGGGACCCATTTATGGCCCGTCATTCACCCTACGGTCCGTCCTGTCAATCCGTAAAACAGTTACTAGAACCCAGAAATCCTTACCCTTTTCCACGAGACCATTCTACGATCGTGAACCCGTCCGTAGACCCCAATCTTTCACCTCAGAATCTGATCAAGTCCAAACCAATCCTACGGACACTTCCTACGACCTGTAGATACTTCTACGGTCCGTAGGTATTTTCCGTAAAACCAGAACTCAACAACATTTTTCTGCAAATTTTTCCTTTCCAAGTTTCGGGATGTTACACCTTTCTCAAAATAAAAATCATAATAGTGTTTTCCATATATTATAGGTTATTTATTAAAATTTGTATGTAAAATAATTGAAAGTTTTACTTTTGCTTATTTTTCTTAGTAATAAAATTATAAAATTGAATATACATGACTCATAAGACTATGCTCATAGATCCATAAGACTTACGCTCCATGTCTCAGATTTACGTCTCGCTCCGTACTGCATAAAATGTCTGGCTTCACTCGCCCTATCTTTTAAAACGCTGCTCAAGCTTAATAAGATATATTCCCACATCATTATCATTATTATTTCATCGTCTGTTTTTAAAATTTCTTATAATGTGTATCTTCAAGTTAATCCAACTAATGAACACGTTTTATTATTTTAACTGATCCATTTATCTCCACTTCGACCAGTGCATAGATGGCTCCATACATCTTTTTCTAGGAAAGAATTTCCTCCATTATTATTTTGTTCATAATGAGTACGTTTCAAATTTCAATAGTATAGTGAATGTAGGCCACGTATATAAATAATATAAAATGAGTAACTTTCGCATATAGCCACTTAAAAATAACTTAATTTTTCATAGCTATAGTTTGCTAATTATGATTCATAGCTACATGTTATAGGGAGGATAGTGGCGAGCGAGATTGGGAGAGGGAGGAGAAAGGCTAGCGAGAGAGGTTAGAGAGTGGGAGAGAGGTGAATTGTATATGTATATCGGTTAGATAACTGTATATTATACATAGGTATTTGTATATTCTGGCGAGTGAGATTGGGGGAGGGATGAGAGAAGCGAGCGAGATTGGGAGAGGGAGGAGAGAGGCGAGCGAGAGAGAGCAATAATTTATATAATTCACATCTCGTTTGTATAATTCGCAGGTACGTTTGTATAATTCGCTTGTTTTTGTATAATTGAGTAATATAAAGTCTGGATTTATACAAATATGATAAAATTCGAAATAACGAATTGATACAAACAAAACATATGAACTTTAAACAAGTATACAAATTACATTATATAAATTATATTATACAAAATCCAAAAACTACATGTTTATACAAACTTTAAAAAGTTATACACTGAAATACCAATGGAAATCATCGTCATATACAAATACAAATCAAACGAAGAATTGTTAGTTGTGAATACAATGAGGCGAATTATACAAATGTGGCTAATTATACAAACTCGAAGTCAACCCACGTAATTAATGGCTAATGTTAGTTGTGAGTGGTAAGTAATTTTCCCTTATAAAAATTAAGGTTATTTTTTTTTATGTATTGTTTATAAAAAAATAATTTCTTATACTAAATAATATTAAACCCATAATATATATATTAATGCTCCTTCAATTTTATTTATATTTTAATTAGTATTTTAAAAAGTAAATATAAACAAAAATTGTAGAATTTTTGAATTTTCCAGTTTCGTTGTTTACAACTTCACAAAAGAACACGAGAATTAAATCCATTTTTATTTTTATGAAGGAAACAAAAAAGAAGAAGAAACATATACAATATCGAAACAAATTTAAAAAATCTAGAAGAATTATTAACACATGATCCAGGCTTTTACAATTAGAAATAATTTATCTTAGATCTTAAAAAATTAATATAAGAATAAATTAATAAACAAATAAATCTTTATAGAAGCACTAAAGAAAACGATCTAGTCTCTGATATTTATTTATATATATATAAAATAAAAATACACATGCCCTACTCATGCAATATTATTAAAAAGTATTAAATAAAAATAACAACGGAGAAAATCCTTTCCCATGTTCTGTCAATCTCAACGCCATTTTTATAATTCTGCAAGGCAGTCACCAAATGACGATAAATAAAAATACAAGCAACTTTTTTTTTTGGTTCAAAACAGAGTAATATATATAGATTACGTAATATGCATTATTACATTGTTACCCGCAAGTGGCAAAACAGGACACCTACTATTGGTGTTCTGGGGAAGGGGCATACTATTACTAGTACCACTATTACTAGTACTATTACATGAGTTACTTGCAAAAAATTTCTTAGATAGTCTAACAAATGGAGTTCCTTCTTTATCTGCTTCTAGTTTCTTGGATACAAATACCGGAGGAACTTCCATGCACAAAAAATGATATGATCCATTTTAGCGCCTTCCTTTGCTAGAGCATCTGCCACTTGGTTTGTTTCTCTAAAGTCATGGTGTATTGGGGGGTTCCCCAGACTTTGAAGTAGATCCCTGCAATCAGAAAGAATATTTTCGTAAGTGGGGTGTTCCCCTTGAATGAGGGTTATAATTTCCTTGCAATCGACATTAACTTCCAATGGTACTAATCCTCTTTCTAGTGCTATTCGAATTCCCTGCAAGAGAGCTATCAATTCGGCTTTCATGTTATTTGCCATATACAGGTTTCCCATGTATCCCACAATCCAGTTGCCCTTGTTATTTCTGATAACTCCACCTGTTCCTCCTTGTCTTGTGCTGCCCATGGACGATCCAGCGCTATTGAGCTTGTAGCCCTGGTTGGGTGCTATTCATTTAAGGTAGTTGATAATATTTTTTTCTTCTGTGTGTGTATTGTTTGTAAGAGCAACGTATTCAACAACATGATACAATGCCTTCTCTGATGAAATATTTTTTGTCTCATTATTATGATAGTTTGAGTTTCTTGTTAGCCATATGTTCCATATATAAAAGGGGAAAACTTCCTTCCAGGTTACGTTGTATGACCTTTTATGTTAATGTTGAGGTTTTTTAGTAGTGTTAGTCAGTCAGAACCTTTGTTATTTGTGAACTGGTTAATGGTGTAAATTACCCCCAGTCAGGGGCGGATGTACAGTGTACCGAGGCCGAACCCTCTCGATAAAAAAATTACACTGTATATATAAGATCGATTTTTTTGTTTACGTGTATATAATTAAAATTGAACCCCCTAAGTATATGTGAAAGGAGTAGCTCAATGGTAAACTGGGTTCAGAAAATTGCGTTTGTGGGCTTGGTCACGGGTTCGAATCCAGCAAGCAACAATTTTTTTTTTCTAATTTGTTAAGCGTTTTTGTTGGCTTTAAGTTTTAAGGGTTTTCATTAAAGTAAATAAACCGACAATGTTTCACAGGATTAATTTTTTATATATTTTAAATCACTAATTGAAAAGTCAACAAATTTAAAAACCCTTCTTTTCTAGGGATTTCAATATTTTAATTTTTCCTCTTCCTAGTCTTCTCTTTCAACGGAATACTTAGTCTGATTTTGTTGCTTGCTGTTGCCGCCCCCTGCTCCTGCTTGCTGTCGCTGCTCGCTGCAGTGCCACTGGTGGTCCTCCGACCTCCACGGATCATTTCATTCTCTCCTCCATTCGTGATTCAACCATTGATGGCAACCTCTATAAGTTCTTGTATTTTTTGTTTTTTTTTTAATTTTTTTCAGAATTCTATATGCTTTGATTTTGGTATTTGTTGATGTGCTCATATATTTAGCTGATTTAACTCGGATATTCACTTCTCTTAACAAAAAAATTTTCATATGAAAATTTCAATTCTATTCCGTATTCACTGATTACATGAACATGAAAGTTACACTTTTTTTTGTTTTGGCATATTGATTGATTTTATATATTTATTTGTTGGGGTATGGACTATGGTGTATGGACATTCAACATTTGTTCCTGAACATTCAACTTTTATTTTGTTAGAGATTCAAACTTTGGTTCACTGCCTTATGCCTATAATTTTGTTTTGGTCCTTATTGCATGTTTAATTTTTGTAAGTTCTAACTAAATTATTATTTTACGATTCAATCTCAATATTTAATGAAGAAGTATTTTACTCAAGTACCGAAATCAAGTTTAGCCCCTCATAGTCATAGTCAATCTAATCAAAAAGAAAATACCAATCATTCAGAAGTTTCATTAGATTCTTCTCAAGAATTTGATTTGAGTTCTTTAAAGTTTGATCTTGGAGAAAGAACATCAATATTGAGCCATCATCCAAATCATCATGATGTTGTTAGAAGAGCATACCTTTTGAATGGTCCTTGCCAACCTCGTCTGGCGGTGCATGAGTATCCTCAAACAAATATTTCTGGACCAATGCGTCGTTTTAATCATGAATGGTTTGATGATATATATCATGATTGGTTGGAGTATAGTGTTAGTAAAGATGTTGTCTATTGTTTGTATTGCTATCTATTTAAAGATCATAACACTAATCAAGGAGGAGGGGAAACATTTTCAACTATAGGATTTAAGAGTTGGAACAAAAAGGGTGGTCTTGACAAACATATTGGTCTACCGAATAGCATACATAATCGGTCAAAAAAGAAATGTCAAGATTTATTACGACAACAACAGTCTATTCAATTTGCATTTGAAAGGCAATCTAATCAACTCAAGCATGGATATTTGATGCGCTTAAGTGCGTCAGTTGATGTAGTAGACTTCTCATAAGTCGGGGATTTGCATTTCGAGGTCATGATGAATCTAAATCATCACTTAGTAGAGGTAACTTTCTTGAAATTCTCTCATGGTATGCAAAAAAATGTGATAAAATTCGTAATTATGTTTTGGAACATGCTCCTTCAAATGATCAAATGACTTCTCCAATGATTCAAAAAGATATTGTGAGTGCATGTAAGATAGAGACCGTTAAAGCTATTCTTGAGGAATTAAATGGTGACTACTTTGCTTTACTAGTTGATGAATCATTTGATGTGTCACACAAGGAGCAAATGGCTATTGTATTTCGATGTATTGATTGAAAGGGATTTGTAATGGAGCGACTTATTGACATTGTTCGTGTTCAAGAAACTAGTGTTTCATCTTTAAAGGAGGCAATTTTTAATTTACTTGCTCAACATTCTTTGAGTCCATCAAGTGTGCATGGACAATGTTACGATGGGGCAAGTAATATGCAAGGTGAGATCAATGGCCTTAAAATGTTGATTAGACGAGAAAGTAAATCGGTTCATTCCATCCATTGTTTTGCTCATCAACTTCAACTAACTCTTGTTGGGGTCTCTAAAAAGTGTGTTGAAGTGGGAAAACTTGTAGTATTGATCTCAAATATTTTTAATGTATTGGGATCTTCTTTTAAGCTTATGGATATTTTACGAGATTCTCAAAAATCAACAATTCAAGTGGCATTAGATATGGGTGAACTTACAACCGGTAGGGGCATGAATCAACAACTTGGTCTTTCAAGAGCTTGTGATACTCTTTGGGGATCTCATTATAAATCCTTTCATAATTTTATTATTATGTTTGGCTCTATTCTTGAGGTTCTTGAATCACTTGCTCTTGATGCAAGGAGTATGGATGAAAGAGCCAAGGCAATGGGACATCTTGAAGCTTGTCAAACATTTGAGATTGCGTTTATGTTGCATTTGATGAGAGATGTCTTAGCAATCACAAATGATCTTAATAAATGCTTACAAAAAAAAGAGCAACATATTGCAAATGTCATGCTACTTGTTGAAGTAGCAAAGAGAAGGTTGCAAGTCTTAAGAGATGATGAATGGGATTCTCTTATTGCCAAGATATCTACATTTTGTATCAAACATGATGTTTTGATACCTAACTTTGAGGAGCCATATGTTAGCTCTTTAAGATCACGACAGAAACTTGCTAACTATACAATCTTACATCATTATCGTGTTGAAGTGTTTTGCAATATCATTGATTGGCAACTTCAAGAACTTAATGATCGTTTTGATGTGGTGACTACCGATTTGCTCCATGGAATTGCTTGCTTGAATCCAATTAACTCATTTTCAAGTTTTGACTTAAGAAAAGTAATGAGAATGACTGAATTATATCCAGATGACTTTGATGAATCCAATATGAGTATTCTTGAGAATCAACTTGCAAATTACATTATTGATGTTCGTGATGTTGATGAAAGGTTCTCCGATCTAAATGGTCTTTGTGATCTTTCCAAAAGATTAGTTAAGACAAAGAAACATTCAAATTATCATCTGGTATTTCTCTTAGTGAAACTTGCTCTACTTTTACCATTTGTCACTGCCTCCGTTGAAAGAGCTTTTTCGGCAATGAAGTTTATCAAGAATGATTTGCGGAGTCAAATGAGTGATGATTTTTTTAGTGGTTGTTTGGTGCCTTATTTAGAAAAAGATGTATTTGATAATATTTCTAATGATGTTATTATTAAGACATTTCAAGATATGAAACCTCGTAGAATACAATTGTAATAATGTATGTAGTTGCATTTTCAAATGTAAAATTATGTTTTGATGGTTTCTTAACCTACCTTCAAGGTTGTGTAGATTTGTAATGTAATGAAGCCATTTTATGCCAAAAAGATTTTTTGTGAAGAAAAAGTGTTTTTGCTTTGATTTGTGTTTATTGTTAGTCTTTCTAATGTTAAATTTGTGTTTGCTCTTCATTTGCACGTTTAGGAGCCGAAGAGAATTCTAAAGGAATTGAAGAACTTGTACAAATTTTTGAATGAGTTGTGCTACTTTATTATCATTTTATAGATATGTACTCTAAATTTGTTTCTTAAGATAAGTTGTAATTGTAAGAAATTAATTGAACTAAGGATTTTTTTTGTCAACCCGTTTGTTATTCAATCCGTTCATATATGATCCGACCCATTTATTTATGGATATTATTAGTGTGCTTAACATTTTTTTTTGTACCCCTTGATTGAATTCATGCCTCCGTCACTGCCCCTAGTTCCCTCCACAGTTGCCTTACATTTGTGCATTCCACGAAGATATGTTTGATTGTAACTCATGAAGTTATAAAATCAGCTAAAAAAAATTGTAAAGTTATTGGGAGTGTTGTGACTTGTATGTATGGAAAAGTAACGACTAAATGAAATTCAGAAATTAGGTGAAAACATGATAATACCAAACATAAAATGTTATTTTTCATTGTTATGTAACGATGAATTTAATAATATAATATAAATAATATATTTTTAATAATAACTAAAACAAATATTATATGTATAGTAACAATACAATAAGTAACAACGATTCAAACAAGGTATATAACTAGTAAAATCTTTATAGAAGTATATGATATTAAGGTTCATTTGATATGTTGGATAAGCATAAATAATCCCGAAATTGTCTTATTTTTGTTTGATTACTAATCCTAAGATAAGTTATATTATATCATAATTAATAATTAGTATTGAAATAAATTATTCTTGTCAAAGAATGAAATAATAGTACCTAAATTAGTCATCTCGACATAAAATAATGAAAATGACAAAAACAGCCTTGAAGTTCTTTAAACCTTTTTTCCATTAAATAGGTGAAAGATATTTTTATAGACAAATGTAACTTCTTCAATGTATATTATTTTTAATAATACAACAAACTAAATAATTACTAATAAAGAAGTAATACAATGACAAGTAATCTATCATAACTTTGTTTGCTTTTGTCTACCATCCATATTTTTTTAAGCAAGTTAATTAAAAAAAATGAGATCGAATGAAATATTTGGGAAGATTCACTTAGATATCTCCCATGAACCTATTTGTCAGGCTGTCACAAAGTGCGTTAACTTCCACGATATTACTTTGTACTAACACGTGATTAAAAAAAAAAATAGACGTTGATAATGGAGATCCTCATTGTTATTTTCAACTATATATTATGTCTCTTTTGCCCACTTAGTTTCATATATCATGTGTCAATTTCAGAATCCTTTTCGTGTCGTAATTTCTATCTATTTTTTATTAAAAAAAAATAGTTTTGCAAGAATATATATCATATAGTTTTGGATTTCGTTGGCAAAATTAAATTGCGAGAACGTACGTACGCAAGTGTTTATCTAATTTTTGCGCGGATGGCTCAAGAAATAGTAAAGCCCGATAGAGAGGTAATTATCTAATGTTTCAATAAGAAATTAAGAATTAATTTCAATTATTCTTTCACTTGTTGTATTATTAATCATATTTAGGAACTCTTAAAGTACTTTCTGCAAATTTAATATATTGTTAATCTGCAGGATGTTGTTATTGCTGAAGAAATTGGTCGTGTCGGAGTGATTACGATTAATCGGCCAAATCAATTAAATGTCATTTCAGGCAAAGTGGTATATATGTTATATTATTGCCTTCCTTTCATCTGACTAATCATATACAGTTTAAGAATGAAAGGAAGATTGAGTTAGTATTACGATTATCTACTTTTGATTTGGTACGGATTTTAAAAATTAAAAAAAAAAAAAAGACTTTTGAATCTTAAATGTATCAAAATGATCTTTAATCTTGTGGTTAGAAACATTTTATGTGAAAAATTAATATATATTAAAACCTGTCAAGATTAGAATCTCCAACTCATCATATGCTTTAAAGTCAGACTTTGGTCATCAAACATGCCATGCATCTCATCTTATATTATATACGTAATTGTTTAAATGAATACTATTTTTCTTGTATGAATTTAGGCATTATTGCTGGGAGAGAAGCTCGAGAAATTAGAGAAAGATGATAGTACAAAGCTTGTCATCATCAAGGTGTGTCTATTACTAATAATGAAGCAAATGCTAGCTCAACATATATAATTATATATACATATTTGATCAAGATATGGAGTTAATTTTTGTGATGTAATTAAATAGGGAGCAGGAAGAGCTTTTTCTGCTGGCGGGGACTTGAAAATGTTCTTTGATGGTCGAAAAACAAGTAAGCAGACCCTTTTTGAATTTCAAGATTCAAATAAGTACATATTTCTTGATCGTAACTTTTTCAAATATATGTTTAAAATATTTTAAACTATCAATTGTTATGACTTATAGTACTTTTTATAAAGTTTTTAACGAAACTTAAAGATTTTATGTCTGAATTCACTATCAAAATTGAACTGTTTGACTCTCGAAATTTGAACGATATTACATAAATTAAGACAGAGAAAATAATTATTCGTAACAAGGAAGCTATTAATTTAGTTATTATTTTTTAAGACTATTGAATTATTACAAATATTGAATAATTATATATATTTCTCAGGGGATTCGTGCCTTGAAGCTACTTATCGGATGTATTGGCTTTGCTACCACATTCATACATATAAGAAACCTTTGGTACGTTCTATTTTCTCATGCTATTCTTTAAAATATTATCCGTTTTATTTTATGTGGCGGTATTTTAACAATTTTTTTATATTCACCCAATTCTTTGGAAATTACAGTAAATTTTTCTATTTAATTTATCATTGATGACCGATCTGTAGGTTGCTCTTGTTCATGGAATGTCAATGGGCGGAGGTGCATCTTTGATGACTCCAACGAGATTTTCAGTTGTCACTGAAAAAACTGTGAGTTGGCGCGTACCTATGTTACAGTCAGGGTATCCAATAGACACTTTTTTGTCGAAAAATAATATCGTATGTATAATAAGTAAAGTAATATACAAAGTGATTAAATAACATATTATGGACACCCTTGATAGAATAAGGTGTTGTAGCCCAGTAATTTTAGACGCTTTGAAAGAGCCCGTGCTTAGGGTGCTCACGTGTTTGAATCTCACCAACAACAATTTTTATTTTATTTTCACTTTTTTTGACCACCCTCTGTGGAAATTTATGACTCTGTCACTAGTATAATATATATACATCTCCAACATATGTGTAATTCTAATTAATATTTTGATTTTCGAATCTAACTTAATTTTGTGTAAAATATTATATTGGTAGGTATTTTCCACTCCAGAAACACTTTTAGGGTTCCATCCAGATTGTGGTTTCTCATACATGCTTTCTCGACTTCCTGATCGATTAGGTAATTAAACACTTTAACTTTAAAATATACTATTTAATTTATCAATGACATTCTCTTATAATATATATAAAACATATAAATGTCATGACATACTAAGACTTTTTTTCTTCGTTTTTAAATTTTTTGTCCAGTCAAACACTAAACGTATATAAATGTTGTTTTGTATATATAGGAGAATACTTGGGATTAACAGGAGCAAGGCTAAAGGGTAAAGAGGTTGTTGCTGCAGGACTTGCCACACATATTGTCCCTTCTCAGGTTACTACTACTCCAACACTGTTTTTTTTTTATACTTTTGACTTATAAGTAATATTCATAAATGAGAAAACTATACTAATATGATTTTATATCCAAGCTCGTATATTAACGCAACATAAATAAATAAATATATATATATTTTCTAATAAATTATATTCACCTTTTTTTTTTGTTTACAGAAATTGGTTGAGCTAGAGAAGCGTTTATTAAGCTTAAACAGTGGTGATGAGAATGCTATTGAATCTGTTATCAAGGAATTCTCAACAGATTTTGAGATACAAGAAAATAGCATCTTGAATAAGTAATATATATATTCTATGTCTTAAATAATTAATGCAATTTGTAGTCTATAATTTATATAGATAGATATCTTAATTTAGACACTTCAACTTTGACGATGTACATCTAGATACCTCAACTTATCTCTACTCATGTGTCAGTTGAATACTTCAACTTACAAAATGATCATCTAGACAAAACATAACGAGTGGGGATGAGTTGAGGTGTCTAGATGTACATTCATAAATTGAAGTATTATTTACTTGTCAATTACGATTAAGTTTAAGTGTCTATCTATGTACTATGCCTTTTCTTCGATGTTATCATTACTTCGATGCAATGCAGGATGTCCATAATCAACGAATGTTTTTCCAAGGATACTGTCGAGGAGATATTGATGTCATTTGTAAGATCATCATTAATTATTTTTTGGTGGTGTAATAGCATAATTAATTCAACCATCGTGCATTACCATAAATTATAACTTTTTATTATTATTATTTTCAGGAAGCTGAGGCACATAAATTAGGAAATGGTTGGATTCAACCAGTGCTTAAACACCTAAAGAAATTATCCCCAACGGGATTAAAAATAACACTAAGATCGGTAATTATATTTAAGATCTTGTAATTTCTACACGCCCTATATCAGAAGATACAATAATTATGTGTTTTCTAAATGGAACTATACAGTTAATTTCACTTATAATTGTTGAAATTTACTTATAATGTCACAAAAATATTTTTGTCGCATTAAAGTAATGGACTATATATATCTTATGTTTAAATACTATAACACTAGTGGACTATAACTTATGTTTTAGTACTATAACAACATATTTTTATACATTAAAATTACAGTGTCAAGATAAAAAAAAAAATGTTAAAATTGTACACTAATGTTTAAAATTATTATGTAGATTCGAGAAGGAAGGAAACAAACATTATCTGATTGTTTGAAGAAAGAATTCAGAATCTCGAATAACATATTAAGGAGAACAATATCTAATGATTTTTATGAGGTATGTACGCAGGTCTTCAACTTTAATTTCAAGTATATAGAAATTATTTTAATTTTGATTGCAAATATTTAACTTTGAAAAACACTTTGGTACTTTTGAGTTAAAGCTGATTCTATTTTTTTTTGTTAATTATAAAGGGCAAAGGGCTATTGTCATTAGCAAGGATAACTCTCCCAAGGTATTATCCTTTTCTTTCCATGTGTAATAATTTGTACACTTCACAGTTTTAATATATATGTATGATAGTAACAATTACGTCTCAATCTCAAATGTTAAAATTCGTTATATGAATTATATTGAATTCTCGATCCAAATTCAGTGGTGGCCTACAACTCTAGACGAGGTGAAGGATGAGCAACTCAACTTGATTTTCAAAAATTTCGAACAACATTTGGAGCTCCAGATTTCAGAAAACAACGAGCACAGGTTCAGATGGATTAATTATTAATTTTTCATATATGATTCCTTCTTTATATATTTATATTATAAGTATAAAATCGTCTATACCTAAGTAACAATGTTGAGTAACTTTAATTTTGCATCTCAACTTATCAACAGGTGGAAAGGAAAATATGATAATTCACCTTATTATTATCATATTAATCAAGCTATGAAGATTCAAAAAGTGTTGCCATCAACAGCTCCTGGAATTGGTCTTATACAATCTGCCTTGTGATATAACTAGCAAAAGTTGCATCATTGAAACATAAATTATCAGCTAAAATTAACCAAGAGATCCATCATTTGAAATCGATATACATATTGTCGCTAAAAATTGTTTTTGTTTGTTGTAGTGTGGTTGTATTGGAAATCAATATAACAATTTTGAGAGGGAATATGTCAAGATGGGTGAAAGAGTGTGTACCACACGTGCCGAATAACTTTGTCTATTTTCATGTATATATGTTGAGAATATAATTAAATAATAAAAGTGTTCTCTCTGACAATTTAAGCTTTTAGATGAGATGATCGTACTCTTCAACCTAATAAATCTGAGTTGTTTCCATTCTTTTTCTTCAACATTTAGACCCCAATTTGAAAAAAATATTTCAAGAGTATGGAAAAGTGTTGGATATTTCATCAAAACCATAAAAACAGTACTCCTATATCCTTAAAGGAAAATGACATTTTTAATTCAACATTCAAATGAAATAGAGTTTGATCAATATATTCAAAAAACTTTTTCTAGATAAGACAGAGAAATACACGTAAACCTATATGAAATTGTCAGCTATACACTTACACTAGGGGAAATACTAATACCCCTCTAAATTTACTTTTTTCATAAACTTATTTTTACATATTATTTATCCCTTCCTTGAATTTATTTTAAAAAAAATTGTATTTTTTCATTTTTAATATCCCTTCAAAATATTCATGTTCCGTTAATGTCACTTTTTTTATATATATAAATGAGTCTTTTTTACCCATTTAACTACCCACTTTTAAATGGGTAATATGAGTTTGATTCATTTTTTATCCATTTTAAATGAGTTGGGCACCCAATTCCAACTCATTTAAGATGGGTAATTTGAATGGGTACTCATATAAATTACCCATTTTGTCATCCATATATATATAATCTTGTATTGTTCTACTAATTCTTACTACTTTCTCTTCGAGAGAGAAACACATCATAAAATTAAGATAAAAGGATTTCTGAGCGGGATTTTGACTCTTTTCCACTTTTTAGAAGAGGAACTTTCGCATATAGCCACTCAAAAGCCTAATTATCCTCTATAGCTATAGTTTGCTAATTACGATTTGTAGCTACATGTTATAGGGAGGAGAGTGGCGAGCGAGACTAGGAGAGGGAGGAGAGAGGCGAGCAAGAGATCAGAGGCCAGAGAGTGGGAGAGAAGTGAATTGTATATAGATGTATATCGGTTAGATAATTGTATATTATACATATGTATTTGTATATTTCGGCGAGCGAGATTGGGAGAGGGTGGAGAGAGGCGAGCGAGATAGGGCAATAATTTGTATAATTTGCATCTCGTTTGTATAATTCGTAGGTATGTTTGTATAATTGAGTAATAAAAAGTCTGGAATTATACAAATATGATAAAACTCGAAATAACGAATTGATACAAACATAAACATATGAACTTTAAACAATTATACAAAATATATTATACAAATTACATTATATAAATTATATTATACAAAATCCGAAAACTACACGTTTATACAAATTTTATAAAGTTATACACAAAAAGATTGAATGTATATGATGACAAACTGAAAAACCAAAGGAAATCATCGTCATATACAAATACAAATCATTGTATACAAATACAAATCAAACAAGGAATTGTTAGTTGCGAATTATACAAATGTGGCGAATTATACAAACATGACTAATTTTACAAATTCGAAGTCAGCCCACGTCATTAATGGTTAATGTTGATTGCGAGTGATAATTATAGCAAATTATAGCTCTGATGAATAATTAAATAGTATAAGTTTGGTTAATCGCGTAATTTTCCCTATTTAGAATGAGGTGGAAGTGTAACCTTCCAAATGGGACTATGGGTAGCGTGGCCCAAGTGAAAGAGTGGAGGCCCAGTAAAAGAAGTTGATTTTTGCTGTGAACAGCAATATCATCTCCTCTCGATTATCCATCCATGGGCACCATTACATTTACTACTACTGCTTTTGCTACCAGAATTGGCTGCCATCTTCAAACCTCCAACTTCAACCTCACTTTCTTCCCTTCCAACCTCTCAACCTCCGCTCTCCTGAAGCATTCATCACCTACAATGTCCGCCAATTCTCTCCAAGTCAACGCTTCCTCCGCCATTGGTACTCGAATTGCAGATGATACGAATTACGATTTGTAACTACTAATTTGCTGATCAACAATTGCTTTTAGTACTGCAAAAAACTAGCTGTTGCTTCTACTTTTTTTCTTTATGCGATTGAGTTTCATTTGCACAATTACTTGCTGATGAGTGATGTCACTGAGTGCTATTTCGATGTATTTGATACCATTAGATTACTAAATTCTGAGGATATTCGATTAATTTCTTAGCAATCTGATTGTACGAATTGCGACAGTGCCTCCAGCGATCATAACCGCAGTGCGTCAACCAGATATTTACAGGCTGTTATCCTCGCTAATTAGATCAAATCTTATGGAATGACTTAGTTTTGTTAAAAGGAATTAATGTGATTGTGGCAAAATAAAGTTGTCTCCCACTAATGTTTGCATTAGGATAGACTACATCACATCCCTTGGCTCCCGCCCTTTACCGAACCTGTGTGATGACGGGATGTTTTGTGCACCAGGCTGCTTTTATATTTTGGGCAAAATAAGTTGTTGGCAATGTTAAGTATACAATTGAATTCAAATGCTGATGACTTTATGTTTAGGAAAAATGTTTCATGTTTTACTCTTAAGTCCTAAGATATATGCATCTCTTTCTGAAATTGTCTTCTCTAGTTTGATTGATGTTGTCTGATTTATTGGTTATTGAAGATGTTCCAAGTGAAGAATTGGGGGCTTCATCTAGGGGTAACATTGGAGCAAACGACCTGCTGATTGTTGGACCTGGTGTGCTTGGTCGTTTAGTGGCTGAAAAATGGAGAGAGGTATTGTTCTTTTAAAAGAAAGAACATAAGTTTAATGTGTGTGTACACCAGTTCAAAAATAGCATGATCATAGCCAACCATTTCTTGCTTGTTAAGTTGGGTTTGTGTTGGAAGCATATATTGTACGTAGAGCATGAGACTCTCGCCTTGTAACTGTAACGAACCAGTGGATTTCTGTGCTGCTTATGGAATGTGCTTTTTGAAATTAGATGCTAAGAGTTGTGGATCCTTAAATGTGGCAGGAATACCCAGGCTGTCAGATATATGGGCAGACAGTGACGACCAATCACCATGATGAACTCATTAAAATGGGAATTAATCCATCTTCCAAACAAACCAAGCTGACTTACAAGTTCCCTTATGTTATATTCTGTGCTCCTCCATCTCAGACTGAAGACTACGCTGGTGACATTAGGTAAGGTTAATAATTGGTTAACTCCCTATATATAATGGCATTATTTGATATCAAGTTTCATTTTTTCTGGGGCGTATTAGTCATGCTGATATCAAAATCTTTCTTGTAAAAAACAATAACAAGGTGGATAGTTTCTGTAGATGTTTCATGATGAATAGCAGAAACTGTGTTTCTGGCTTTTTGTTAAAAGGGAAATTTTATTTGGTGAACTATATATACCAACTTGTTGGTATTAAGTTGTGTTACATGTCATAAGGTTTAGGGATAAAACCGCTTTTATTTATGGAATAATAAATACCATCTCTTTTCTAATAGATATCTTCATTAGTATGAGTTACTCAACCTTTTTGCTTTTCGTCTTCTGACTTGCTTAGGTGATGTTGATCAAATTGATCATGTAATGTGGTTTAATGTAAAGGCTCAATGCTACCAGTAATTACGTTCTCTTTTTGCATGTGAAATGAGCAGGGAGGCTGCATTAAATTGGAATGGTGAAGGTTCCTTCCTATTTACTTCAAGCTCTGCACCATATGACTGCTTTGACAATGGAGCAATAAATGAGGTGTTAAATCTTATAAAACATTATTCAAGTAACAGTTTCTTGTTCTGATTGATTAACTCAAGGTGGGATGTTATGTATTAAACATTAAGATATAGTGTTTTAAATTGCCTTTTAAGAGGAGCTAATGCATTTTAATTTATGAAGTTTATAACTTAAAAAAGAATGTGTCATGTGTTATTCCAGCGGTATTCCTTTTTTTGGCTTAACATATTTTCTATGTCAATGTATAGGATGGCCCCGTAGTACCAATTGGGAAGAGTCCTAGAACCGATGTACTTCTCAAGGCAGAGAAAGTAGTGCTGGACTTTGATGGCTGTGTAGTTAGATTGGCTGGCCTTTATATATCCTTTGTTACGTGCTTCAGTTGGCATATGTCCTTTCTGTGGAGCTTTTAGATCTTTATTGTTTATGTGCCTACCTTAACCATTAACACAAAGCAGATAGAGGTGCACATATATACTGGTTACATAAAGGGAGCTGTGATATTCGCCCCGACCACATCCTCAATCTTATTCATTATGAGGTGACTATGCATTTATCTTTTACATCATGTTCAGTCCGGAGGTTGCCCTTTTGTTGTGCTTTCATGCTTGTATAATTACACCAATATTGATGTTTTGGCCTGTCTTTTCAAACAGGATGCAGCTTCATTGTCAGTTACCATCTTGAAGAAGAGACTTCGTGGTCGGATCTTTTTGGGCTGTGACAACCACCCTGTATCCAGGTCATTCCATTTAACTACTCTCCGTGTTTCGGTCAAGTAATTAAGATATTGTGAATTTCTGACCTATGTTGTATTACCTTGCGCTTATTGCAGGCAGGAAGTGATGGACTTAGTCGAGAAAAGTGGAAAGTTTGATAAGAAGTTTGAGGGTTTCACAGGTAACTGATTCTATCCTTTGGCTTTATAAATACTCTTATTTGCCTAAAGAGTCATGCGTGAAACGGTTATGTATAATTTCTCTCAGGAACTAGTGATCCTTTAGGGAAGAAGTTAAACAACTCAAAGACTCGTGCTGAACTAGGATGGGAGCCCAAATATCCAAGCTTTGCTCAGTTCCTTGGAGTTTCAGAATAATTGCTGCTACATCTTCGAATAATTGAAGTAATTAGGTCCATTTTCACATTTACTTTTTGATGCAGCATGCATTATGCTGCTTTCATAGTCATACTAAAACTACAGGATCCTTTTTTGTGTGTATTTAGCTACAATCTGTGACTAGTATATATAGCACATTATGGGATTGGTATCTATGTACAGCCTCTACTGCAATTTTTCATTCCAATAGCTCGAATTCAAAACCTCTAATTAATAATGGAGGATCCTATTTATCTCAGCATAACCCGTGGTAGTAATTGGATCCATTATTACTCATAGTTGAATTAGGATGGAGGATCCTGAAAAAAAAAAAAAATTAGGATGGAGGATCCTATTCATCTCACCATAAGTCGTGGTAGTAAATGGATCCATTGTTACTCATAGTTGCGTGATCCTTGTAAATTTTACGTACATTAGAGGAAATGAATTAGTATTGCGCTTTTCTCCCCTGTTTCATTGATCATATAAAAATAGTGGTCTTGGTGGTGAACAAACGAACTGTAACAAATACCATATTCATCACATTACAACCATTTGCAATTTGCAAATAACATATAAAATTTCATTTGAAACCTTTTGATGTACATTTAAAATGACACTCAAAAACGTTAGCATGATAGGGATAAAAATTTACAAGCACATGGTATTTGCACCGAATCAATAAATACATTATACCTGTTTGCATATGCATATTTCTCATTTATTCATGGTTAATTAACATTCATTTTCACTTCATTAAATCACTTAACCATTGTAATTTTATATAATTTGGGAGTGTAAACTTAGCACAGTGTGAATTTTATCATCTTGTCAGCAAACATCAGCTATAAGACAATGCAAGATCTTTAGAGGGCAAGAAGCATGTGTACAACCAAAAAGCTCCTTTATATAGTACATATTCACAGTGATTATAAATCTTGTGCATGTTACAGTAAGCCCTTTCGGGGTTCGAAATGGTTACATGAATTGTAATACCTTCATCCACTTGGCAATCTCAACACAATAGCTCTACAATGTACTTCGTTCTGATACAATAATTATGCATTCTATATGGTATCAGATCAGTTGGATTTTCTACTCCACATCATTGAAGAAAGAATAATATGATAAATGCATCCGCTATGCAAGTTGAGTTGTGTTGCAAAGGCGGCTAATCATGTTGAAAGGATTGAAAAGAATCACATTTGGTGAAGATCACACCATAAAGCATTCTCTTGTTACCTGCCCACCAGGTTCCAGCATGCAACAATCAGTTTTTTTCCAGTAAGAAAATTGTTATTGAGGAAGAACTGGAGATGCAATCATGCGGGTGTTGTATGATTCACAGTGTCGGCATTTCTGCCCGATAATGTGGAAGGATACTTCGGTTGTATCATTACAGTCATTACATAGAATCCAAACCTGCAGATTGATCAAGTTAGATGGGTTAAGCATAGTTAATGTAAGAAGCAAAGATGTGCCAAGGATGACAAAGATTGAAATGTAAGGTGGTTCAGCATGGACTTCAATTATTTCTAATATAAATATAAGAATCAGTCAAAATTCTGCATTTATCATATCTTCATTTAAGCTAAAAAGTCTCTTTGAGGTACTGCAGAGCAGAGCCTTAAACAGTTCGGCGCCAAAAATATGGGATTAAGAAAAAAAGCATGAGTACCTTCTTGTCTCTGAGATCTTCAGGCATGATTGTCTCTTCAATCTGGAAAAGAAGATTTTGAAGTTGAGGCAGAATATGAGTTCAACTGGGTGTACACGGTTCTTGAAAACAAGTTAAAAATAAAATTTAAGCAAAAGCTTAGTTAATTTAAAAGTTTTCAATTCGCAGAATCCTCATTTTAAAGTGAAACTGCAATGTAACTGGGAAACAGCATGTCTAGCCTGAGATGAAAATGTTTCAGCTCAGTTCACAAAGCAAACAAGGCCATTGACATGAAGGAGTACCCGGCAAGAACAACTAATGTAGAAAGAACATAAATAATTGGGAAAAGGATCTAAAAAATACTCCAACTTTTGCCGAAATTGCTATTACGATACCAAACTTTATGGAGGACCTATTACCCCGCACTATTTAATAATGTATTTTAAAGGTATATTTGTGCCCACGTGGACACATTACCATTTATAATGATGCAATATTTATGATGTCCACGTGGACACATATATACCTTTAAAATACACTATTAAATAGTGCAGAGGGGTAAAAGGTTCTTTCCAAAGTTCGGTATCGTAACTAACAATTTCGGTCAAAGTTCGGATACATTTCAGACCATTTTCCCTAAATAATTTCAAAAGTAGCAGAACAATTGAGTATGCAGAGAATTTTGAAATATGTGTAGGAAAAGTAATCAACCTTCCCTAAGCTTTTAAGTATGCAGAGAATTTCTACAATAAGACTGCATCCTCAAAAAATTGGACCCAGACCAACCTCGTACAGTTAAAACTGCAAAACTAATGTTCTACGTACTATATAAGTTTGATCCCTTCAGAAATAACAGCAATTAATTTAGCATGCTTAAGAGGTAATCAACCGTGCACAAGTTTGTTAAGTATGGAAATCTTTTACATGATAATATGCATCCTCTGGAAATTGGACTCCACCAACCCTCCTAGAGTTTTATTTGCACCAGTTCGAAAAACCTACCTCCTCATCCATTCTTCTCCAAACTCTCGACATATCTATGATTGATTTGGAACATATGGGACAGCAGCATCTGGGTTCCAGATAGAATGATAGTCAGTTAACATAATGTTTACCCTTTTATGTAGTGAGAACTAAACTAACAGCATAAATAGATAAGATTAAGTGATTACTTGTCATGCTTTATCATCTCGTGGTAGCACTCAGTGTGCATTGTGTGCCCACATTTCATTACTGTTGTGTCTTTAAGAGAATCAAAGAGATACTGCATTTCAAAAATTATCGCAGCATGAATTAAAATAATTGGTGGCAGGATCCACAGCAAAGGTATAAAACTTCATATACAATACCTCATAACAAATGGGGCAATGATGCCGCATGGAGTTCTCCACACACGAGTGGTTATTACGTAAATTAACTGAATAGCAAGAGCCTACAGAATGAACAAGATAAGGTGAAGAAGCTACAACATTTTCGGCAATGAAATGATAGAGATAGTAGATGTCACAACATAATTGAATGTCTACTGTTGAGAATTCGTATATCAAAAAGAGAAGGAAGAAAGTAAGATATTCAGTTTATTTGGAAAATTTCCCAACTTAGCAAGAGTATGTCTGTCAACAGGGACAGTCCAGTCTGGGACGAACCAAGGGGAAGGGGGACCATGGGTTCGGGGTAGGGGCAGTCAGATGCTGGATAAGGAGGACAGGCTGGGGGCGGGTTTTTGGGAACTTTAGTGAGACCGGCCCACCCCACAACCCCTTAAGTGGGCCTGACTTTTTCCTTTTTACTTCAAATTTAAACTCTAAATGTTCAATACAAAAGAGATTAGAATTATTTTTAGAAAAAAAAACTCACATTTTTAAGCTTTAAATTTGTTCAAGTATAACTTCGAACTACTATATATTTTTAATAGAATGTGCAAATTGCTAGTATGTTTTGTACAAAAAAAAATCTAGTTAGGGGCCAGAACTGGTCCAGCCAGCCCCTCCCACACCCGTAACCCTTCCCCCTAAGCCCGGCGGCCCCTTTGGTCTTAAGTGGTCCAGTCTGGTTTGGGTTTAAGTGCACCAACCTGGCCCATTTGGCAGCTATAAGCAAGAGAAAAAAACTTGAAAAGTTTTCAACTGTTCTGCTTGCTTTGGCCAACCAACTTATTAACAAGTGGCATGAGAAAGCAGGGAGCTTCAACCACTCAAACACACTTAGATGGAGTTTCACAATGAGGACTCTAGGAAATACTTGGACAGAACTCCAATATTCCACACTTTGAAAGGGAGAAAAAGACAACAACAAAAAAAAGAGTACATCTATATAAGACCGATGAACCATGCATGTACAATTGTGTTTACAACTAGTATAGAATGTGTAAATAAAATCTTCATATTGACTGTGATAATTTACAAGTACGTAAACAATAAAGTAAAAACAAAGTTTCATGCTTGTAATATACAAACACATTCTGTAACAAAGAAACAGGATTGAAGCATCCATATCTGGTATGTCTTTAAGACTACGATCTAACCAAAGGAGAACTTATCTATATACTGCCCAATTGATGTTAGTAAATAGTAATTCTTTCTTCGGTCCCATAGAAGACAAGTCGACAACAGGAACAAAATAGAAGAATATTTTAAAGGATGAGAGATCCAATAGAGTCCCATAGTACAGAATCACCAACACGTTCACAGTTTAGCAAATAAAGAAAAATCAAAGTAACATATAACAAACTTAAGAAAAAGAGAGCAGTTTTCATGGAGTCTCAAATATAATAATAGGAAATTATAATGCACACCACACTTCTTGCAGTGAAAAAAGTTCTGACGGCCACCGACTCTACACAAAAGAAGATATTCTAATTAGCAGACTTCAGAAGCACCAAAGTATTCTCGATAAGTTACCAAGGCAACGTGTATACTAACCTGCAGATTCCACAATCATCACAATGAAACTGCTCTTTGTCTGTCTGTACATTGATATAAGTAGTCAATAAAAGTGTCTAGATCCTAAAGAACAAAGGACATTGAGCTTATATGAGGCTAGGGGCAATGAATGAATCTCATTCAGCAGAAGCATAGGATAATTACATCATCGTCATAGAATTTGCACACTTCACAAAAGTACTCTCCCATATTTACACCACAATTTGTACAAACATGAGCAACCTAAATTGAAATAAAGAAAGACATTAGAGATTCGATTCCGTATATCACCAACCAAGAAAAAAATCAAAATCAAATAAAGGGACACTTACTGGCTGTTCTGTATCACAAACTGAGCAAATGACCTGATATACCAAAACAACACACACTTCATGTAAGAACTTCTAAACCATAACACCGAAGAATAATAATCCCCAAAACAGTACCTGCTTTACATCATGTCGAACCAGTTCATGCCGATCATATATATTGCGCAACAAGCTCTAATCAAACAAACACAGCAAAACAAAACACAACAAATCGTCATCAGATTGATAATACAGCAATTAACAGTGAGTAACTTCAAGATCATGAAAGTTACCGTTGCTTCATTGTGACAATGACGACAATCAAAGACCTCATTACAGCAAGGCGCCCTAATCCTGCATCTTCTCCTATAGTGCTCACATCTATCACATATCCACAAATCAATTAATTAAAATCCCAATCAGACACTAACAAAGTTTCAATCTTGAAGCTTATACAGATAACCCCACATAACAAAACATAAAATCAAAGTTAACCCACCAGCTAAAAAAGGGCATTTCATCATTTAGTTCACTAATCAAACAGTTAAGATGCACATTATCCTAAATCTCAAGGTTAACATGTATAATACACATAAAAAAAATGCATAAATATACGTTATTTTTCCATACCCATAACCCATTTTGCCAAAATAAAGGCGTTCATTGCAGGAGCCTTCCATATTTTTGCAGGGAAACAAAGTACACCCACCACCCCCGGTACCAAGATAGCCGAAGGAGGAGGGCTGAGGAGACAAAGGGGAATGGGCTGAAAACCCAAAATTCAATCAAAGTGAATATGACATTTCGTTCTAATAAGGGACAAACGATCTTTATATGCAGCCATACCCCATTAAGATATTGCAACAATAATAGTGGTTAATACTATACCATATATGGAAATAAATAAGGAAATATTCATTCCGTCTCAAATTATCTATTTTGATTTTTATAAATAGTTATTTTAAATTATTTACTATTAAAGATGATACAGTATTTTTGAAACTAGTTACGTCTAAGGAACATTTATTGCATTAAGAACTCTTCACAATTTTATGGTGCAGTTCGAAAAGACAACATCAAAACTTTTAGATACAATAAGAAAAGTAAGAGATAAGTTTCAATTAGATTTAAATTTTAACCAAAAAACGAAACACAATAGAATTATATTTCACCAAATTGTCTTAAATATAAATTTGTACTTTTAAAGAATGATTAATTTATAATATTTATGGGACCATACGTTTTATGTAAGAGTCTTCTGAAAATTTATTATCTTATTATTTTGTCAAAATGAATAATTTTTTCCATCGATCCAAGTTGAAATCGAAGGAAAATATTATGTCAGAGGTTATTAATTAATTGAGTATTAATTTAATGAAATTTTATTGAAATAACAAGTAAAAGTAAAATTTATTTTCTAAATATTGAACAAGTAAATGTGGACTGAAAAATAATATTTGAAGGTATAAGTAAGGGTGGGGTGTGGAGAGGGAGAGAGGATAAGATCTAGTTAGGTGGGTGGGGCATGGGAGAGAAAAAGGATAAGCACCGTTATAACGGTGTTATGGGCATCTATTGGGCATTTGACCTTCAAGTTAGTTGGTTGACAGTTGACACTACGTAACTTTAAAAAAATGATTTAACTTGTTATTATAAAATGAAGTGAGATTACGTGTAATTTAATCAAGTAATAAAAAATATACAACCAAAACGCATAATTTTGTATGAGCTCTGAATGCGACTAAATATTTTTCTTAGATGGTTCATCTATATTGCTAATGATTTATTTTTATTTTTCCTTTTTTGGGAGGAAGAGATGGTATGTATTGGGATTCGACTAAATTTAAATTTATGTCAAAAAATCTCACATTGGGAAATACATCGCTGCCTAACAAAGTCTATTTTGTATCTATGGAATTCAAACCTGAAACCATTAATTAAGAATGAACAAGTATTTACTATTTCACCACGATCCGATCATTCTTGTAGGTTGATCAGAATATGATCCGTCTTTGTTAAAACCCCTTTAGCTCCTCCATTGGACAGGTGCGGAAAATGATGGATAAACTACCTTAACACTGATTTAGAAATTTTATTTAATATATTTTTATTAAGAAAAAAACTTATAATATTTTCTTTAAGAGACAAATTTACAGAATTTTGAATTTTATGTTGTTAAATGTTGGAAAAACAAATAATTAAGGGGGTAGATTGGAGCAGAGGCATGACTAATACGGAGTAAATTGCGCTGAGAAGTTTCAGTTATGATTCCTATAAACATGTGAGTTCTTGTCAACTTATTTATTACCAGTACAGATTAGTGTGTGTTAGATGGTGTCAATTTATATTAGTCGAAGCAGCATAAATATTTAAATTATATTCCCTACTAGTACTTGATTAAAAAAATAAAACAATGAAACACAAACTCTGTGATGGAAGAATTGCACTTCTAGTCACTCATTATTGGTAAGTTTTCATTTCAACTATCATATAAACCAACTAAGCTCTATGTGTATTAGTAATACTGTATTTTTAGAATCTTTACTATTCATTTAATTAGTCCCTTTCTTGAGAAATATGTTACTATATAAAGGTCATTTTAAGAATCATATTATCCTCAAAATAAGAAGTAAAACAGCCATATGGTGTAAAACATGAATAGTTACGGTACGAAATGTTAATTCTTACTAAATAATGATAGCATACTACTATTTTAAATGTTTATTATAAACTAACACTTTACATCATATAAGGATAATTCTTGCCAAATTATACATGGCACAGTTTGATCTTTCGAAAACAATCTCTCTGCCATACATAAGGTAGGGGTAAAGTCTGTGTACACCTCACTCTCGCCAGACCACCACTTGTTATATTATATATATGGTTTGTTGAGTTGTGCAAGCTTTCTGATCAATAATTAACTTTTGGCTAAATGAACTGTATAATACTTTCACTTGGTCACTTCTGTTTCAGAGTTGAACAATCACACTATTCTCACTGAGTTTAGTTAATAACAATAGTAAAAAAATTATTTACATAAATGTTATGTACATATCAAAAAAAAAAAAAACTAAAATACATGATCTCCCCAGTGTATGACCAAACTGCACAATTGATTGGGATACAGCTCAAATTTAGCCTTACCAGGGACCTATATTCACCTCCCCAAAAGGCAAGAAAATAATCCCAGAAAACCTCTATATTGACCGCCCTTCCTCATTAGATTCAGCATTCATCCTCAAAACAGAAGCAGAAAAATCTCTGGATAGATTGACATTTCCATCAACATCAACTTTGCCATATGCAGCAAGACGATCATCCATCACAATTTTGCAGAATCCTGATTCCTCACCTCCCAATCTTACACCATAATACGTCAGATGATCCTTAATACTTCTACCAGCTACTGACCTGGAGTATTTTAGAAAATTAGCAAACAGGCCAAGAGCACTAGCAAAATTCTGCGAGTTCTCCACAACACAAAGGACAATCAGAAAAGGGACGGGGGCTAGGAAGGCCTCTCCTTTGGTAACCGGACATGTTTCACATAGGTGTATAGCGTCTGGCTATGAGACAATTCAAATCAATATTGATATCATAGTTCCTTTGGTAAGAAGAAAGTGAAAAAAAAATAGTTCGCTTCTCTCTAAGAATATTTTTGAACTACCATCTCCTAACTGATTTGTATGACCAAACTTCAGTTCAAATGGGGTGACTTGATTAATCTTCAGTTTTATCTTTGGATATTGGTGCATTATTTTCAAATTATAAAGGTAATAGGTTTATAAACAAGACCAAACACAAATAATTGAATCAAAGAATGATAAAAGAGTAATTGAAAAGATCATGGTGAAAGCAGAATGTTATCTACTAGATATATAACAATTAAGTCAAACAAAATAGGAATGAGGAAATTTCTTTCTAGAATTTGACAGTGAGAGGCGTAAAACAGTTGTACTTAGAAAAACCAATTAAGCTCTTACACATATGATTGTTCAACAGAAACTACAACCTTCCGTCTTTTTCCGTAATTTAGTCGGACAAAGTACCAACTCTTTTATTACTTTGTTTTTGGTTTTATCCTTTATGTCCCCTTTTCTTTAATCCAGTGAACTTTTTGAGCTTAGAGCTTCACAGAGATTTTACAGTTTTATTCTACACAATTTTGTGGAACGAACCAAACCTCCTTCAAATAAAGAAGGAAGCCGCATAGTGACAATGATGCAGATTGCAGTGTGCCCTTTACTAATACCAATTTACTATAATGATTTTTCCTCTATTTTTTAATCTGACCAGCACAAACTATGTTTAATATGCACCAATTTGCAGTTCTCTTGTAAATTGATTACAGATAAGCCCATGACAGAGAGAAGTTACCTGCTACAAGAAGGGTCTTCCCCAGAATCATCACAGACCTTTTCAACTGTATAAGAAAGAAGTCCAAAGCCTAGGTTATGGAGCCACACCTGCAATATCGGAGATTTCAAATACAAGAATAAAACCAATGATTAATTTATAACAACAGCCATTAAATTGATGAAACTTACATAAAAAATGACAACATACTTTCAATTTATGCAGGCAGAAAATGGGATTGCGAGCAACACACAGCAATGTATAAAAATATATAATTATCTTTAACGTATAGTAAGAGCTCAAGTACAAGTCAACATTCTTCAATTTGTTACACTGTTTTCTTGAATAAATAATTTTTTTGAATAGCTAAATCACTGTACTCAAGATATTCACTACACAGAAGGTTGCTATTTCATTCCTTACAATTTTTCCAAGTACTGAATTTACAGCTGGATTTCAATCAGATTAAAATTAGGCACAAAATATTTGAGTTATGCTTGTAGAACAGTTACCTCCCTAGGAAAATGATGATAAGTTTTCTGACGGAAATAGTAATAGTATGGGGGCAAATGAGGGACAATATCATGTTCATGTGTGACCCGAATTGTATTTGGCACCCATTTGCTATAGTAGGACGCAAAAGCAGCATTCCCGATTCGAGGTTGTCCAAATGTCATAACTGAAACATTCCGCGAGCCATAATTTACCTGGAATAAGCATACATAAAATAAGTCCATAGAAACACTAGCTCATTTTTCTTTTTTGGGGGAGGATGGGGGAGGGGGGAAGCCTAGTTATGTCACAAGATCCATCAAGCATACAGTTCCACCTTTTCTAATCATAAGTATGAACATCTACAACTGATAAATAGAAAATATTAGTAAAAGAGATATAAAACGCATCTTGTCAAATCATAAATTCATGATTCATGAAGCAAAGTGGGAAACTGAAACATGTAACTATTCGTCAGGGAGTGCAAATGCAATAGAGCTTACAAGGTTATTGTATAACCTGAACTATCTAAAGTGAAAAGCAGGTCAAAATATAGAATCGATGGAAAGTCATAAAATAGCAGCAAGTTTAAAACATACTGTGAGATCCAATCCACAAAAAGCAGCCATGGCCCCTCCCATTGAATGTCCTGTCACCATAATGGGAATGTCTCCATACTGTTCTTTTGCACTTTCAACAGCACTTAGCACTCCAGGGCGTAATGTTGTGTTGTGGTAAGCAGAATAAAATCCATGATGCACCTGCAAGATGCAAAACTGACTTTAATCTTCCTGCAGAAAAGATGATAAATACACAAAACAAAGCAGAATAGATTCCAAATATTGTGCACTCACCATTGCATCTTCCATTCCAGGATATTCTATATCAAGCTGCTTCCAGTATAGATCTGCTATCCAATTCTGTATGCTGTATCAAAAAAGCAAATGAACTTAGTCATCCATATGTTGGAGATGCATACTACTTTATATGAACAGATCCACCAGTGCTTAGTGGGTTTTAGGCATAATCACAAGGCAAGATAAAAAAGAATCTCTTGAGCTACATTTCACAACTTATAGCCTGCCTGACCAAAGCTTCCAAAATCTGCTTATTCTGAAAGGTGCTTTTGTCATAAGTTTTTTTCCGAAGAAGTACATTAAGAGCAACAGTTTGTGTTTTGACTTTTGACTAATTAATTTGAAAAGCACTTTAGGCAGTGTTGCAACACCAATTGTGCTTGGCCAAGGTTCCAAAAATCCTTCTTGGGAGAAATTACTTTTTCTTCTACAGAAAAAACAACATTTACTACTACTCAAGCATACTTAGTTTTTTCATGAAAGCTTGGCCAAGCATCTCAACTCTCTAAAAGAAGCACTTCCCTAAAATAAAATAAAAACACTTTCGGCTTCCCAAAAGCTTGGCCAAATAGGCTATTAGACATGAAAGGTCTGGTCAGCTTCCCAGTCTCTCCACTTTCACAATATTTTCCTCCATTAAAGAAAGAAAACTGAATTACTTGAACTTTCTGCCTACTTGAAAACCTAAATGCACTTCCTCTACCTTAAGCGATGACAAACTTATCTTCCCAATCATCTCAAGCTAATGGCAAAAATTTCAAATGCCCACCTAACCAAAAACTCCTTCACTTTTTATGTGGCCCTTTTTCTTTGGCTGAGTTTGATTGGGAAAGGGAAGGCAACACGGGTGGAGCTACAAGCCCACGTACGGTTTCGGTTGAACCTAATAACTTTAATTCAAATCATGTATTTGTATTAAGAAATTTACTAAGGGTGTGCTTGGTATGGAGGAAAATATTTTTCAATTTTCTCATGTTTGGTTTGGTCAAATGCTTTGGAAAACATTTTCTTTAGGAAAATAAGTTTCTTAAAACTGGGAAAATGACTTCCTTAATGGAAGTAGGGAAAACAACTTCCATAAGAGACATTCCAAGTTCATCATCTCTCCCCTACTCACCTAGCACCCCCAACCCCCACCTCTTGACCATCCCACCCTCCGCCACCCTTGAAACCCCACCCCCACCCCATCTCACCTCCATAAATGGTTTGCTAGATTACATATAAATATATTTTTGAGATAATTATTTTTTACTTACTTAACAAACACTAGAAAATAAGTAAGAAATCCAATTGATTTCCGAGGAAATATTTTCTAGGAAAACATTTTTCCTTCATACTAAACACACCTTAAATATGTACAAAAATTAAATTTAAAACCCAATTACTAACACCTAATATCTATCCTAGAATTTGGAACCCATAAATTTCAAATCCTACCTCAGCCTCTGGAAGGCGGCAGTGGCAACGGGCAAGGAAAGGGTGTTGATGACTGAAGGAGTTTTTGTTTTTTTTTTGGAAAAAAGCAAAAATTGAAAAGCACCCAAGGGTGTGACCTAGTGGTCAATGAAGTGGGTGAACCATGAAGTCTCTAGTTCAAATCCCAATAAAGACAAAAGCACTAGGTGATTTCTTCCCATCTGTCCTAGGGATATAGTTACCTGGTAATTATTGTTGGTTGGAGGTGACAAGTATATCGTGGAATTAGCGGAGGAGTGCTCAAGCTAGCGCGGACACCACAGTTATCAGAAAACTAATTATTATTATAATATTGAAAACATAAAAGAATTATATCATGGAAATTAATATTTTGCTCAAGGGTACTAATGGTCATTTAAGAGAATATTTTGCATACCTTATCCAGTTCAATGGCCTTGTTAACTAACATAAAAAGTAGGGGAGGTCCCTGTAACAACATGTGAAGCTAGAGGGATGGTCCGTATTATTTCTCAAACTAGAGAGATTCACTTTACTTTAATCACTGTGATTCTTTAAGCTTGATAAAACAAGAGATAAGGTCCACATAATTCAACCAGAACATCAAAAGAAGCCACTGCTCCATAAAATGTGAATGTTCGAACAGCTCCATCAGGTGAGAATCCACATAAAATAGCCAGCAGTCCCCCCCCAACCCCAAGACAAAGTTAAAGTACCAAACAATATCCACTTATTGTGATCACTGACAGCTGTCGAACCTATAAAAACTTTAGCAATGATAAAATTCTCTTTCAACCGTTTATTATTTATTAAGACCAATGTTTAAAAGGCAAAAAATGTGCAATGAGGCCATTCACTTGCAACGATGCAAGGGATATACGCTGAAGCAAACGATGAATGCTAGTACTGATTTTTTGGATAGGTAATGTTATTACTGATATTAATTTCTAAATGAGACTGCCTTGAAAATAGACATTTGACAGAAGAATAAACAACTGTTAGATCGATTTTCCTTTTTTCAAAATGATTTGGAATAAATAATTGTTTCGTAATAGTTTTTACAAAGAATGAAGCTTCTTAACCATATTAACACTATCCAAAGTGTTTTATGGAAACAAATTTCATTGATTGTTCATTACTTATTTGCATATGATTATGCTCATTCTTGTGTTATGAGTATATCTCATGTTGAAAGGGGTACTTAATTCTTTTCTTCACTAAGATGCATGCATGCATGCATATTCTTTTCTTTTAACTCAAACAATACTAATTTGTATGTATTTGAGTTGGTCTTGGTACTACTTCAAAAGTGGAATTGTCTTGAAATAGAGAATTATTTGCTCATTATGCCTACTAGAATCAATGTGACCTCACCTACTTGATAGATTGAAATCATTGGATCCATTATGATATCCTTATTTTGTGATGTTTTGTATATCCAAGTTCTTTGTGCTTCATATGCGATTTTAGTCGTCATGAGAATAGTTGATGTTTGACTATGTGACAAGTTTGTGTATCTTTGGCAACTCTTGTGCTAACGCTCATGCTATGAGGTCATTGTTTATCTTTCCTATGTTTTCTTAAGGTTTGAATTCGAGGACGAATTATTTTCCAGAAAGAAAGAATGATGCATACACGACAAAACAAGTTAAGAAGTTCACGGGCTTCTCATCAAAGTCACTACATTGGGGACTTGAAGAAAGATTGGAATGAAGGCTTGAGACTCAAGAACATATTAAAGTGAAAGTATAAGACTCCACTTAAAAGATACTTGGAATATGAAAAAGGGCTATGTGTGTAAATAAGCTTTCTTCAAACAAATCTTCATTCTTATGAAGCCCCTTATTTCATTAAGCATATTTATGTAATAGCTCATTTAAGCTAAAAATAATAGAGAATAACTCCTTTAAACTCATACTATTTTGAGATTAAAGATGATTGATAGTTGATACTCTTGAGAAAGTTAGGTCGGCTTAAGGCTATTGTTGCTTGATGTTATTTGATAGATTACTTGTGAGAGGTATTTGAATTCCTTAATTGGAGGTTTTAGCTTTCTTTAGCTATTGTTTTCAATTAATTCTTATTTTGAAGGTGTAAATATTTATTTGGCATATATAATACATATACGTACCCTTTAACTTGACCTCATTTCATATTTATGCCCTCCTACTTTGGTTGTGCACAAGTAGACACTTAAACTTGTATAAAGTTGGACAAGTAGACCCATAAGTTCAACGTGACATAATACACATGTAGAATCAAATTAAAAGGAACTTGCCAAAAAAAAAAAAAAAAGAGATCCAAATGAGACCTACAAATATGGGAAATTTTATGTTGTTACCCTCAATCTCGTCTATTCTGTAAATCTTTACACAAGATTCATTCTTCCCAAAGATCAAAAAGATGGTTTGGGTTATAAAACAATACCTACTGACTAAATTAACCCTTTTAAGCATTTCGACTTGAATTTGCATTGGAAAAAATGATATGCGCTTAGTACGACTAGCTACATGGAAAAGAACTAAGGACCTATCTACTTCTTGTACATATTCACTTTTACACCAAAAGACTAAGAGAGCTAATGTTCTATGCTTTTTGAGCAGGACTTATGTACGACAACTCTGATATGTCTACCAAGATATCCATCTCAATAAACTAGTCAGACTTCTTATTTGCAAAATAAGACATTTTTTATTCACCATACAGTCAAATTAAACATGAGACCACATGGATGATGAGCACGGCCCGGACTAGAAATGAAACCTGGTTCCCTGAGTGCCTCGGAAAGCAATTACAATGGCATTAAGATCTGGAGCCACCCCCACAAATGCCTGAAATTGATAGTTAGAACCAAATTAGCACCTCAAAATGAGAGCACCACATGCTTTTGTGCTATTTGATTTTCACCTGTAGACATCGCTTCACATCAACAATGAGCTCTAAAATTTGAAACCCCTGCACAGGATGAAGGCTTGGACAAATTAATCATATAAGAATAACACAGGATGAAATTTACATAAGGCTTCTCTTCAACCTGAAGAATATATTCACAACAATCCAAACAAAATACCTTCGTCAAATCATTACATTTTGGGCATGTCCAAGTAAATAGTTCTGTCAAATCTGACACATAGACCTACAAATACAGAGGTCATATTTGTTATACTCTAGGTGACAAAAGTTCAGCAAGAACATCACAAGTATGGATATAATTGGTTCCCTAATAAAACAGCTTGAACCGGTGAAGTATGGAATATATTAACCACATTACCGCAATCAAATGCAGCAAAAACGAGTGAGAAGAGTTCAAGGAATATAGAAATTAAAACTACACAGAGAGAAATTGGAAATTGGGATTTCAGTCCATCGTTTATTGGTAAAGTCCAATTTTGGCCATCATGATATCCAGCCAAATCATAAACCATATATCAGCAAATGTAAGCAATTACCCTTCAATTAAAACATTTCTGACCCTACTTGCTTATTTAAAATGTAACAAAAACTGACCGATGCAGCATATTCCACCAATATGGTGGCAAGAGTGTGATTGTAGATTGGCCCTTGATCCTTCACTTTGAGTTCTACAGCCAAAAAACTTAACCGTAAGTAGCTATCCATAAATCAGTTGTCATAACCAACCATGCCAATTACAAGTTTGCAACTATAAGGCATCTGTTGGGAATTTATTTTTGCACACAAAATATTATATATAAATACATAACAAAGCAAACAATGCCTGTACAACCTTATCTAGGTTGCTTCACTTGAAGCTTTAATTTCCATTAGTCCATAAGGATAGTTCAAAGTATCCACAGATACCACTACTTATCCGTTAATACATAGTGGGAACTACCTTGTCCATCTCGGTAACTCAACACAACAATAAGCTTACAGAGTAATAGAGACTTGCCCAATGTCTCAGATGAAACGTTCATATATGGCTGCTTAAAATGCTATCTCAGCTGAAAATATCAGTCTTGGTCATAAACTTCACTAGATTTTTATCTTCCTCTCTCATCCTAAACCATTCCTAGCCCATTCTTTTCCCAGTCATGAAATAGTGTCATCTTGGTTAAAAATGCACTACCAAGGCCGAGAACAAATCCAAGTATCCCTAATTTAAGCCCGAGGAATACTTAAATGTGTATAGACCTCAATTATCAGGCTAGGCAGTCCAGGTATGAGCAATGAAAGGCAATATAAACCTTTGGTCTAACAGCAACTGTTTGAAAGGGTCTCGATTAGAGTTTATACATCAATCCAGAATAATCAAGAGAGAAAAAAAGTTGATCAACAATTTATATAGAAGCTATTCGGCTTGACAAAAGCCAGAATCTCAAATTCCACTTGCTACTGTACTGATAAAACTTCAAGTGTTTCCATGTATTCAAATTATACATGATCTAATACAGTCTGATAGAATATACTTCCATAAGTTTTTGCAAAATCAAAACAAGTAGTAGTAGTATATGGCATTTATAAATTACCTCTAGCAGTTGAACAGGCAATTAAGCACATAATTATAACACCCTTTAACAAAATTCTTCCCTCCATAACCTATACGGAGAAAAATTCAGGGAGTAGATTAGAGCGGAGAAAGAACGAGGAAGAAGGGTCAACAAGGACAATTATTTAGACCCAGTAGGCGATGGGTGCTTTTCGTGCACTCCTGGATTTCCTCTCTACTTTATATATAATTTAAGAGAAGGAAAAACCAAAAAAAATAAAGATTTCCCAGTCGGGTTCGTAAAAAGACGTGATGCGGTGGTAAAACCATAGAATGTTTGCGTCTTCCTTTACCGTTTGGTCAAGGTAATTTTCTTCGAGGATAATTCCAGAGATACCCTATAAATTTATTATTTTGCAATACTAAATTTTCCTATAGTTTAAAAATATGTTGTTATTCTAAATATAAGGTTTGTTTTTGAATATTATAATACTCATTTTGTATAATGACATTTGGTGTCGTTAGCTTAATATTTTCTTTTTATTTTATTTTCACTTATTATTTAATAATTTTATTTTTACTCTACATTTTCATAGTAACTCTATTACATATCCTACAATTTCTTATAGATTTATCATTAAAAAACTATGACAATGTGAACATTATGTAATGATGGAGAAGTAAGAACAATACAATTTATCCAAACATTATATTCATTTAAACAATACAATGCGACTCATTATGAAACAATACATAACAACCATCCAAACAAAATGTTATTAATTATGATATTACTCTTGAGAAAATACATAAAGTGACAATCTGAAGTTGTCTTGAATTTTTAAAAAGACATTTTAACTATGAAGGTGTCCTATTACCCCATAAAAGTATTACATACCTTTGTAAATAGACCATTTTCTCCCTAACTTTTGTTTTCACAGAGATGACGCACATGAATAGAAAATTTTACTTTCAAAAACGCCACATATCAGTTCTTTCTCTATTATTTAATAATTTCCTTTTTAAATACATCATCTTTCCCAAACTCTTTAAAAAGATCTTCATCTCTCTTGAACAAATCATCCCAAAAGAAGAAGAAATTTATCACTTCTTGTTTATTCTTCCTCTTTAAAAATAACATCAGTTGGATTAGTCTCTCCCCTTTATGATGAATTTTCTAGTTGAAGCATCTTTCTCTTTTTGTTCTTTATGTGGCTCAACACTCCTCTATGTATTTCTGCAGGCGAGGTGCATCAACAAACAACAGTTCGAGTTACTAAGTTAACTCACTAAAAGTTGGTGATTTTTTTGATAGATGAGTGGCATTAAGCTCTTAAGGAGATGCAAATGTATCTCTTACTATTTTTTTAAAAAAATTGTACCAAAAAGTTGTAAATAAAACAAGTTCCTCCTAACATACCCAATAGTAAAAGCCAATTCAAAATGGACGAGGGAATCATAATCGGAGAGAATTCTAGCAATGGAACTTTTTCGACAAAATTTCTAGGCAACCAACAATGCTAAAATGAGCATTGGAATGAACGAACACAACACAACAAATGGTCCCAATCAGTAAGCTTCCTAACAAGTCGAATTCATAAATTAGGGTGAAGAATAAACAAATTATGGAAGTCTTAGGCGAAGAAATTCAAATGCAATTTTTAGATAATTCTTAAAGCCATCAGGTTTATGATTGTGACCAATGGAAGTTTGAATAAGTTCATACTATTGAAGTTGGAAACTCAATGTTTCGGGTCGGGTTAAATCAATATCTTATTAATATTTAAATTAAAATACTTATAATTAAAAGAGAGTGTTCTTCAAACACATATTCAAAATCTGAGATTGATGAGAAAACAAGGCAAAATGGTCTATTTACAAAGGTATTTTAAAGTTTTGTGGGGGGTAATAGGACACTCGCTTAGTTAAAGTGTTTTTTTGAAAATTCGAGATAATTTCAAGTGTGACTTTATGTCTTTTCTCTATTACTCTTATAATTTCTTATTTTTGAGTTTGACTATTATTTAAACACATCTTTAAAAATTTAAATTTTCAATTTTTGATATTCAAAAATCTTCCACAAAATTCATGATCAAGAGTAAGTGCGTATAATTATTCCGTTTCTGTAATGCTAAATAAGAATAAATATAGTATAAACCCGTGCCTCAAAATAATCCAATTTGTGCAGATCGCCCGAAACCTATCAGACTCCATCCCAATACCAAAAGGCGCCAAATTGCAGATCACCCACAACTGGCGGGAACTCTCATTTTATCATATATATATATATTTATCAACAGCAAAATCACCTAATTGGGTTCTTTTAGCAAGCGAAGTATATATTCCAAACCTAACAACTCGCTAGTTAGTCGGCGAGACCAATTTACGACTCCCAATTGAGAAACCCTAGCATCGTCGCCATGGGGAAACCGTCGAGAGATAGATCATCATCGGAGGAGTCTGTATCGGGAAGTTCCGAGGAGGAGCAAGTCCAAGGTCAGGTCAATGACGAGGAAGACGAAGAGGAACTTGAGGCCGTCGCCAGGGCCGCTGAGGACTCCGACGAAGAGGAAGACGATGATGCACCTACCGATGGAGCGGACCAAGAAGATGAGGTATGCTAATTGCTGTTTCCGTCAGTTTTGATCAGTAATTTGTTGTTCGGTACAGTAACGCGGCTGATCTCACGTGTTTGCTAGAGTTTTTATGGTTATTCAAATATTAGGGTTGCTTTTCTCTGGTTTTCGTTGTTCTGCTGAATTAATGCTCAATAACATGTGCATTTTGCTTATGCCTGGCCAAGCTGGTAATGCTGGGGTTTTTAGTTATTTAGACTGAAATTGTTCAAGCATGCGTGCATGTTCTGGGAGGAGCTTTTGAATCAGAGAAACCGAAGTTAATATGGATTGAGTCATATTTTTTCTGGCATATTATAGTGAAACACTGAGCAATTTCCTTATTGAATTACTTAGCAAACTATAACGATGTTTATTTTTTAGCAGCTTTCATGTTTTGAGAAGTTTTATGACATTTATTTTGCAACTCACTAGTTCTGCTATACTACCTGTAGGAAGAGGTTGCAGTCAATGAAATCTCAAAGCGTGAAAAGGCCAGGTTGAAAGAGATGCAGAGGATGAAGAAGCAGAAAATACAAGATATGTTGGATTCACAGAATGCTGCCATTGAGGCTGACATGGTATCTTAGTGAGAATACTTGTTGGTGCCCCCTTTCTTTTGTTTTAATTGTTCATAAAAGGTGTACTCAATGCTGATGTATCTGTGGCAGAATGTCAAGGGACAGGGGCGATTGAAGTATCTCTTACAGCAAACTGAGTTATTTGCACATTTTGCCAAAGGTGAGCAGTCCACCGCTCCAAAGAAAACAAAAGGAAGGTATGAGTAACTTCGTCTGAACATTTATTTGTTAGTTTTTTTTTTAATGAAAGGCGGATATTGTGATACCAGAGACTTATAGAGCTTAAATACTTTGAGCAATGCATTTTTGGCTAATCAGCTGGAATTTCTTTGTTATTCAATAGTTGATGTTAAGGTGCATGGAGTGAGTGATATGGAACTGTGGTTCAAGCAAGAGGAAAAAAATATTAAGTTTTTTAAGATTATCTATTTGATTCTTCCTTACAATAGAATGAGATCTTCTTTGCCTATCAATGGGACTTTAGTGCAAGTGTTTGCAATGTAAAATCAACACAACATACATATACATTGCTATTTATATAACTTGGCAAGGACTTCCATATTGTTTGCTTGTTTCTTAAGTTGCTTCCTTTTCTTGATATAAGTGATGCTGAGAATTGAGTTATTGACAGGCTTCATTGACAAGTCATCTAAAAAGAGAGGCATGGTTCCTTTTTTCTACATGTTCTGCAGTTCCTGGCGTTGTAGTGTGAATATCAAATAAAAAGCTCTCCTTAATCATAATAAGATAAAGTTATATACTGAAACCCTGAAGTAACAGTCATATACAACTTGGTTTTAGAGTTGGATGGCACCATGTTATTTCAGATGATTATTTGGGTGGACGTGCTTCACCCAGTATGCTTTATGTTGTTCATATAAAGGAGAAATTTTTTCCACTTACCGGAGGTACTTCTGTATGTGGATTCGTTATGGGCCATTTGATGACCTTTTCTTTCTTTAGGGGTCGTCATGCATCAAAGGTAACTGAAGAGGAAGAAGATGAAGAGTATCTCAAAGATGAAGATGAACTTTCTGGGAATACACGACTTGTGGCACAACCATCCTGTAAGATATATTTTGATGCAAGTGTATTTGTTAATATGATGTTACTGAACCGTGTATCATGAAGTTGTTACTAAACTGGTAGGTCCATCCTGAAAAGGCTGAGATCAGATACCCAAGCGTAGATCCTACTTAAAAAGAAGTTACTTATGCAATAATCCTGTGAGGTGTATAGTTTGAGTAGGCTCTGTGCAAGGTTCTTTAGTCAACTTGTTGTTACAAGTGATAGTGTTAGTTAAACATGTGAGCAAGTGATTGATGGCTGCACAGAATCAGGTTATTTTTGTTATCATTTTATTTATATAAGGTGGCTAAAGAAATAAGCGAGTTTTACAGGGGTGGAGATTTGTCAATACCTCTAAATGAGCATCATTATTGGAAATTGTGAATTTAAAGAAAACCAAGTTAGTGAGGTTTCACTTGTTGAATTCTCCTGTACTTCTTTTATATGAAGCATGGTAGCCCTGCTCAAAGCTTTGAATTTAAGCGTATTTCGGAAAATAACATCATATTGAACAGTTGAAGTTTGGGATACAGGCTTCTATGTGAGACAAATTTTCTCTGTTACTCCCTTCATATTTCATTCTTCTTTAAGCACCTGAATATCACATCATAAATACTTTGTCAGGTATTCAAGGGAAGATGAGGGATTATCAACTTGCTGGTTTAAACTGGCTGATTCGACTGTATGAGAATGGAATAAATGGAATACTTGCTGATGAAATGGTTAGTATGGTCATATGCAACTGTATTGAGATGCTCCCTTCTCCCTCCATTTTGCAATTATGACTTTTAAGGAGAAGCATCGTCATTTAATCCTCTTATTATTGCATAGGGTCTTGGTAAGACGTTGCAAACCATCTCCTTGATGGGCTACCTACATGAATTTAGAGGAATAACTGGTCCTCACATGGTTGTTGCTCCAAAATCCACGCTTGGCAATTGGATGAATGAAATCAAACGTTTCTGTCCTGTTTTACGTGCTGTTAAGTTCCTTGGAAATCCTGATGAAAGGGTAAGCAACAACTTATATTGGCTCTTTTGCTTTCCTCTTTTGCACATTGTAATGCCTGTTCAAACCATTCTGTTGTTTTTTATTTACAGAGATACATACGTGAGGAACTACTTGTTGCAGGGAAGTTTGATGTGTGTGTCACAAGCTTTGAGATGGTCATCAAAGAGAAGTCTGCTTTACGACGCTTTAATTGGCGTTACATCATAATTGATGAGGCACATAGGATCAAGAATGAAAATTCTCTTCTTTCAAAAACAATGAGGCTCTACAACACTAATTATAGATTGCTTATCACGGGGACACCGCTTCAGGTGATGCTTATTTTGTTATTTTCCTTGTAATGTTGGCCGTAATTCTGGATTTTTTGACTTTTTATTTGCATTATTTACTCCAGTTTCCCTAAATACAAATTACTTATCTTAATTTTTCAAAGTAGCATTATATATAATGCCACTCCCAACCTTTCAGATTTCAAATATTGCTCCTACCAAAGAATACTTGAACTATTCTTTCTCAAAAAAAAAGAATACTTGAACTATTTCCAACTAATGTTGATAAATAACCTGATTAATACGTATGTCTTTTAATTGTGCTAGTCAAGCCTTTTTTCCTACTTTAAAAAATTACTATTTCCATCTTTGCATTTTTATATTAGCACTTTCAGTCTAATTGATGTTTGAGTTCCATGATATTACACAGAATAATCTTCATGAACTCTGGGCACTGCTGAACTTTCTGCTGCCTGAGATCTTTAGCTCAGCTGAGACTTTTGATGAGTGGTTCCAGATTTCTGGTGAGACTGACCAGCAGGAAGTGGTCCAACAGCTTCATAAGGTGTGTTGCTTTTTAATAGTAGTTTCTATAATTGAGACCAAGCAGTACATGCGGTTTGATCCCCCCTTCCCCCTTTGAAAAAAGAGGAAGAGTATAGGACAAGGTTATGTTTGAAAGGATGAACATAGAACAATAGTTGCTCTGTGATTTTTTTTAATTTCAGCTTTCACTGGCTTTGAACTTTGAGGGAGAAGCCTTGTAAACATAAACTGACTTTTCAACTTTGGTTGCTTGGGCAGGTCCTGCGTCCATTTCTTCTTAGGAGGCTGAAGTCTGATGTAGAGAAAGGTCTGCCTCCCAAAAAAGAAACAATTCTTAAGGTCGGTATGTCCCAGATGCAGAAGCAGTACTACAAGGCTTTGCTGCAGAAAGATCTTGAGGTTGTCAATTCTGGAGGGGAGCGCAAGCGTCTTCTCAATATAGCAATGCAGCTACGAAAATGCTGTAACCATCCATATCTTTTTCAAGGTGCTGAGCCAGGACCTCCATATACAACAGGAGAGCATCTTGTAGAAAATGCTGGTAATATTTTGATATCTTTGAATGCACATCTGGGTTGGTGTGTCTAATTTCCATTATCTGTAGCAGTTTTTACATGCCTTATAATTCATGTAACTTGATGCAGGGAAAATGGTTCTTCTAGACAAGTTGCTTCCTAAATTGAAGGAACGTGGCTCAAGGGTTTTAATATTTTCACAGGTTTTGCCCTCTAATTATCTTCATTTTCTTGTGCCTATCCAAAGTTTCAACAGCTTTCTGGATCTTCAGTTTTCAGACTCAACTCTTTCTTTTGATTTCCTAATTCAGATGACAAGGCTATTGGACATCCTTGAAGACTACTTGTTGTTCCGAGGTCACCAGTATTGCCGGATCGATGGAAATACTGGTGGTGACGATCGTGATGCTTCTATTGAGGCTTTTAACAAACCAGGGAGTGAAAAATTTGCCTTCTTATTGTCAACCAGAGCTGGTGGTCTTGGTATCAATCTTGCTACAGCAGATATTGTTATTCTTTATGATAGTGACTGGTGAGGATCTTAACATTGTAGATTTGTAAAACCCAGGAAACATGCTGGTTTCTGAATCTCGCCTTTACATTGATGAAATTGCAGGAATCCACAGGTTGATTTACAGGCTCAGGACCGGGCCCATAGGATTGGTCAGAAGAAGGAAGTCCAAGTGTTCCGCTTCTGCACTGAGGTTTGATTTCTTTCCCTAATGTGTTCATGCACTGAAAAGATGCTGCTTTGGGATCTTCTGGTGGTATGCTGAGACATGCTTTTCAATTATTCATGCAGTATACCATTGAGGAAAAGGTGATTGAAAGGGCTTACAAAAAGCTTGCACTTGATGCATTGGTTATCCAGCAGGGGCGGCTAGCTGAGCAAAAAAGTGAGGATATTTTTGCATACAAATTCCTTCTCTTGATTACTTTTGAGATGCATATGAAATCACTAACTGAGGATCATGTGATGCATAATACAGCTGTTAACAAGGATGAGCTGCTGCAAATGGTGCGCTTTGGTGCTGAAATGGTTTTCAGTGCTAAAGATAGCACCATTACTGATGAGGATATAGATAGAATAATAGCTAAGGGAGAAGAGGCAACAGCTGAACTTGATGCTAAGATGAAGAAGTTTACAGAAGATGCTATCAAGTTTAAGATGGATGACAGTATGCACTTTATTTCCTGATTATTTCTGTTTGACTTTTGTAACTTATGTACATCGTTAACTATAGATTCCTGACTTTATGCAGCTGCTGAATTGTATGACTTCGATGATGAGAAGGTAACATTGCTTACTTGTTCAGTTTTCTGGTGACTTCTTGCTCAGTAGCTACTTTTTCTGTGTGTTTAACTTGCCTTTCTGCCTTTGCATTGCGTCAATAAAGGATGAAAACAAGGTGGATTTCAAGAAGATTGTCAGCGACAATTGGATAGAACCTCCAAAAAGAGAAAGAAAACGCAAGTATGTTTTTGTGTTGCTGAATTTTACCTTTTATGTACTGAAACTTAGTTTATCATCAGTTAAAACATGACTCTCCTTTGTGGTTAGTTATTCAGAGTCTGAATACTTCAAGCAAACCATGCGTCAAAGTGGCCCTGCAAGACCTAAAGAGCCTCGGATTCCTCGGATGCCGCAGCTGTAAGTCTCTGTTTGCACTTTTTTCTATTTTGTGTACTAATTTTGTTCTCTCCTGATTCTGTTGGGCCATATATATTAGCATCTCAAAGTGAAGGTTCTGTGACCATAGGTCTCCTGCAACCGTAGTACTTTTTTCCCTAACCACAGTTCTGGTTATCTTGCCATTTGTAGGCATGACTTTCAGTTCTTCAATACACAGAGACTGAGTGAGTTGTATGAGAAGGAAGTGCGCTATCTTATGGTTGGTTAAGTTTTGGATTTCTCAATTTTTCCCATTGCTACTCTTGTGTTTTTTTGTTGGCTTAGAAAGGTGTTAATTATACCAACAGACACACCAGAAGAATCAGGTCAAAGACACTATAGATATGGAAGAACCTGAAGGTGTTTTTTTTTTCTACCATTTTAAACAGCTTAATTTTTTCAAAAGAATTTCTATATGGGAAATAATTGGGGTTTGCTTCTTCTGAATATCCTCAAAGTTGTTTCATGTATATAGATGCAGGAGAGCCTTTAACGGCTGAAGAGCAGGAAGAAAAGGAGCAACTTTTGGAAGAGGTAAGTGTATCTACTAACTCATCCTGGGGTTGTAATTACCTTTATTATAGTTGGAGGTTGACAAGTTTGATATGTAGGGATTTTCAATGTGGAGTAGAAGAGACTTCAATACTTTTATCAGGGCTTGTGAGAAGTATGGCCGCAATGACTTAAAAAGTATTGCTGCTGAAATGGAAGGGAAAACAGAGGAGGAGGTTGAAAGATATGCACATGTTTTCAAAGAAAGATACAAAGAACTAAATGGTAAGTGTCAGTGGGTTAATTTGTGGTTAAAGGAACAACTATTGGTTATACCTAGGGGTGGCAAAATGGATAGAATTTATGGGTATCCATTCAATTTAACCCATTTTGAATGGGTCGGTTATCCAACCATTTAAAAGTGGGTCAAATATGAATCAACCCATATTATACATCATAAAATATGGATAACTCATGTGTATCCACCAATTGCACTCCCCTTAAGTATGTACGGGTGTAGGAACCTCTAAAAGTACACTCACTAAGGGTGTGTTTGGTATGAAGAAAAATATTTACCAATTTTATCATGTTTGGACTTTGGTTGGCTTAAATATTTTAGAAAAATATTTTTCAAATGGACTTATATTCCTCTAATTTAAGAAAAATGTTTCACTCGTATAAAGTAAGGAAATATTTTTCAAAACTTTCCTTAAATTAGGAAAACATTTTTCAACTTTCCTTGAACCTCACCACCCGAAATGGGTCCAGACCTAGAATCTGACTCTCGACTCCAACTCAACACCCAAATTTTGACCTCCCAACCTCGACTTAGGATCACTCTTTTTTCAGAAATATATTTTCTAGGAAAACATGAAAATATATTCCAACCAAATAAAAAGCTAACAATGCAACATATTATATCATAAAACTAGCACTGGCTGCCATATAATTAATTCCATCTCGACTATGAATATTGTATCAATTCATGTGAATTGCATGCATTTAGACTAACAATGCATTGTGGCGTAGCAATATTCTAGTTCTTTTTGAAATTAGTGTCCAAACCTATTTGCACATATCTCGACTATCCCACCGTGTACCTGCTACTTTCCACCAACAAGTACCGGGTAACTCTATCCAAGGCTTTAGTAGATGTAAAGACATCACCTAGTGTTATTTTACTGCCGATGAGTCTTGAACTGTGACTTCATGGTTCTCTTTCTATTTCACTGACCACTTGTCCACACTCTTGGTGCTAATATAAAAACCTAGATCTAACAAAAAGGTAAATGGTTATTATACACCTTGAAACAATAGCAAAAGATGAATGAACGGAAGAGAAGTATATTGGTCACAATGAAAAGGTGGGAAAACTAGATGAAATCTTTAGGAGGGGTCGAAGTTATGTGTTGATCAGTTTGTGGCAATCGGGGAAGAAAAGGGTTCTTTTGAAACATATTCTTTTTGTTATCGAGGGTTTCCAAAACCCAAAACTTGATTTTGATTTCTGAAGAAGCTATCCAATCCAAACACCATTGAAAAAGAGAGCTTGCATTGCATAGAGTAAGTGGGTCCAGTGCAATTGTTTTGTTCTAGTATCATTTGATTTAGTAGTTACTTCACCTTTTAAGAAAGTGAACACTGTTTAGGACAATTAAGAGTACAGAACTGTAATTTGAGATGTGAGTGTATTAAAAGGTTTGTTTGTACTTTGTCAAAAATAAAAGGTTTGTAATATTTATTTTCTTGGTTTAGGTAGAGAAGGCTTTTAAAAATATGCCCTGCTGATTGATGATGTAAAACTAGGATTAGAAAACTGTCTAAAAAGTTCTTGATAATTGGGTTACATGCAAAATTAGGCTTTTACAAATAATTATAATTATTTACGGGTTAATATTTCCATACATGTTGAGCGTGTAGCATTTGGAGAATTGTACTTTAGTTTAATGGATATTAAACTTACAGATTATGATCGGATTATTAAGAACATTGAAAGAGGAGAGTCTAGAATTTCGCGGAGAGATGAGATTATGAAAGCAATTGGTAAGAAGCTGGATCGGTATAAAAATCCATGGTTGGAATTGAAGATCCAGTATGGTCAGAACAAAGGAAAGCTGTATAACGAGGAGTGTGATCGTTTCATGGTGAGTGGACTGAAATTCAAGGTTGAACATATAGGATTTAATCCACCATCAGGTAAAATGATTATCGTGGTTATTTTTATAGATATGTATGGTTCACAAGCTTGGCCATGGAAATTGGGATGAGCTGAAGGCTGCATTTCGCCAATCAACCTTGTTCAAATTTGACTGGTTTGTGAAGTCTCGTACCACTCAAGAACTTGCCAGAAGATGCGATGCACTTATTCGGTTGATTGAGAGGGAAAATCAAGAATATGATGAGAGGGAGAGGCAGGCACGCAAAGAAAAGAAGCTTGCGAAGGTTAAATAGCAACCTCTTGACTCATGTATTGCAGGTAAATAAGATTGATGCTAATTGTTTTTTATTTCAACAGAACACGACCCCATCAAAGCGCACTTTGGCAAGACAGGCAGCCGAAAGCCCCTCTGCTATGAAGAAGCGGAAGCAATTGTCAATGGATGACTATGTCAGCTCAGTAAGCATTTCATTCTTCTTCAGTACTGTTTATGATTTCCAGATTTGTGTATAACCATAATTTGTTCCTTTTTCCAGGGAAAGAGGAGAAAATGAGAGTCGAAATGGAGTAAAAAGATGAGGTTAGCTGGCCGGCCGGCCGGGACCTCAAAATGGAAGGAAATTTTATTCATTTACTGATCTAATCATCTGGTATTTTATCCAGAACGTCATTTGATGCTGTCTTTTGCCCTGCCAATCATGACTCATGGGCATTGAGATTTTCTGTCCAGGATGCTATCTGACTGGCGGAAAAAGGAAAGATATTTAGTTTATAATTTGTTAGTCCGATGCAAATTAAAAATGCAGGTCATTATTTTTCTCCAACTTCTGAAGCTGTACTGCAACATTTCTAACGGAGACATTCCTAGCAATTTGTTGTTTATAATCCATGTTGGGAGTTAATGGAAGCACTACATAGATAGTCATGGCCTCAGGGGTACACTTGTTTTTAGTTTAGTTTTTGGGATGTAACGTATGCACAATCTGTGTGCTTTTCTGTCATAGACACACTGACCAATTCTATCACCAATCCAACCTGATAATTGACCCGTCTCTTTTCAGTTCATTTATCGGTGTACTTTATTGCAGTTCATGAGTTTGTGATTGTATCGTGACTTCAGGTCATCATAGCTAGGGGTGTTAAAAATGAACCCAAACATAGGTAATTCGTCCAATCCGTCAAGAATTTTAAGGGTTAGACTCTAGATAATTTGAATTGGGTTCAATCTCAATTCATTCAAGTCTAACTCATTTTAAGAGAATTCTCAATTGAGCTAAATTCAATTTTCAATTTCAAACTCATTTTAAAACTCTTTATTAAGATGTGTTTATATATTGAAGGTATGAATTATTATTTATTTAATATCTTTCAAAATTTATCTATCCATTTGTTACTTTTTTTACAAAAAAATTGAGTTGAAATTCAAATTGTGATTATAAAAGTTAAATATCATTATGTTAAAATTATTGAGATTAAGCGAGTCAAATTGGGCGGGTCAAGACCCAATGCATTTTTAGCCCATTTGATCCCAAAGTAAATTTGGGCGGGTCAAGACCCAACCCGATTTTTATTTTAACCCATTTTAATATTTTCAATTTCAACCCAATCTGGCCATTTGACACCCCTAATCATAGCCAAATTTTATGTTGAAAATAACTGTCTTTGAGTTTTTTAATTAGTCATCATTGTTTAGTTCAAATATAAGTCAAGATAACTTGGTATTTTTTATGTTTTTGCACAAAGAAAGTTATTGCAAGAAATTAATTACATTACTTGAAAATGAATAAATTATTATACATTCCATTCAATTTTTATTTTTTATTTTAGAGAAAAACCGATCCAAACCATCTGTTATCTCTTAATAATTTCCTTTTTCTTGGTGGAGGTATATGTCTATCTTATTTTATCTTGAGATGATAATCAATGTCCAATCAAATTCCCACTTATTCGAGCATCGAAAGCACTTCAATATGTATATGTAGCACATTTTGTCTATCCCACACTAGAGTTAATTTTTCAACCATATAAAATGACGAATCATATTATGTACTGTGATCAGATCCTTTTCACATTCTATATTTTATCTTAAAGTGTAATTTTATCTGCCTTCTAAAATAAATAAATTGAGGGAATATTATTTCTATAGATAGATATGAAATGAAACTTCATTACGAGCAACCAAGTAGTAAAATCTGACCTTTGGAAATGTACTAGGGCCATTTATGGGTAGTAAGTTGCCCAAAATTTAGTTCTTTGACCCTTTAGCAGGACATATAATCCGTTTGTCCGAGTTTTTAAAATTAACTTATTTTGAAAAGTAATTTAAAAAAAATATTTTTGGTGATGTGTAATTTGTGCTTGACTAATTAATTTTAAAAAATTACTTTAAGCATCAATTAGTATTTTATTAAGTTTTTAAAAAAATGTTTTTAGTGTAATTTTCTTTAAGTGCTTTTACGAATACTTTTTTTTAGCTTCTGAAAAACAATTTTTACTATCCTTCAAAAACACTTATTTTCTCTTAAAAACTAGAACAAACACTTTACTTTTTCAATCAAATTTAACCTTATTCCTTTGATGGATGTGTTTCTATAGAAGACAAGTGCATGATAAGTGTTGTCATCAACTGTTTAAGTATGTAATAAGTGATTTTTTTACACCATCATATTATCTTGGTATGTATATTTTAATTTTAAAATTTTGAATCTCGATTTATATGATCTGATGATATAAAAAAATATTTACCGTATATTTTACCGGGTATTTATTTGTTTATTGGATGTCCTCAAAAGAGACAGGCATGTGCTTATCAATAAAAGTGATTGCAAAAATTTTATATCCTCATTCTCCTAATTGCCTTTCTGCTTAGTTGTGTGAAATATCGAATATTTGTATATTGGACAACAGAAATATCCTGATTGGGTAAGAGTTTGTTTAAATAGATTTATAGCTTTTGATTTATAAGTTATGAAAATTATAAATTACTCCTATAAGTTTTAACTTATAATTAATTTAGATAAAAAATAAATATTCAGGAGTACTTTTTTATTTTTATTTCATTCATTTAATAAAGTGTTTGAAAATTATTTAAATAAAATATATGTAAAATAAATCAACTCAAACGGGCTCTAAATTCGACTTTAACACATCAGATGCTAATTCGTACTAGATGGATATATGAGTCGCTTTCTCTAATTGGGAACTTTAATCAAGATTTTCCTTATCCCACTTGATTCTCTATGCATATTATATTCTCCTTTATTTCATGGCTAATATTATAACTAAAGGATAAAAGAAATTAAAAAAAAGACTGAACTATCATAAAAGAGAAATTAAAAACCGTAAAATGAACGTCCTTTTTCCGTATGCCATAAGAATCTTTTTTTTTTTTTAATTTTCATTTCGCATGTGATGCTTGCTTTAGAGCTTAACTAATTCCGATTCATGAAAAGTTTCATTTTAAAAGTAATGCGCTCTATACAAAAGATAATAATTGAACATGTAATTTCATATTATAATTTGAAATTATGATCTCGTATTTCAAATTTTTCAAAATAAAAAATGATCTTCAAATCATGATTTTAATTTTTTTTAAAATATAGACTTGATCAATAAGTTTGTATTTTATATATAAAAAAAGACCCATCATTTTAATTTTTTGTAAAATTAATCAATGGTTGGCATGAGATTATTCATACCATGTAAAAAGTTATATTAAAGAATAACTATTTACTACTATTGTTGACAAATGAATCTTCATAAAACTATGTTTACTTGAAAGTTTGTAATCACAAACATTTACTTATAAAAAAAAATGTGGAGATATGTCATTTATATATCAGCGTGACGCCTTAGGATATTTTGATATATTGTTTATGAAATATGATTTTGTTAAATTAGGTCTTAGGCCTAACTCACACCCCAAAAGCTAGCTCAAAGGGAGGAGGATTGCCCAAGCCTTATAAGGAGTCCACCCATCTCATTAACCACCGATGTGGACTTTTGTCATTCTTTAACACCCCACCTCACGCCCAGTGCTTAGCATCTGGTGCGTGGGCAATTTTTTATTTTTGGGGGCCCCAACATCGGGTGAGACGGGCCTTGCTCTGATACCATGTTAGATTAGGTCTTAGGCCTAACTCACACCCCAAAAGCTAGCTCAAAGGGAGGAGGATTGCCCAAGCCTTATAAGGAGTCCACCCATCTCATTAACCACCAATGTGGGACTTTTGTCATTCTTTAACAGATTTGTTCATTTGGTAAGATTGTATAAGAATTAATTTTTTTTATGGTTTTCACAACTTGTGAGATTTCATGTTTATGAGAGAAAAATACAACTTAATAAATTCAAATTACATGTCCAAACAAAACTTCAACTTCATATTAATATGATATCATGATTTTATATTACATATCGGGCCCTTAATTTTATTTTTAGAGCTTGAATTTGAAATTTTAGATTAATGATAGAATGATACTAGTTACTTACTCACAAAAGGAGGAAGTCACCGGATTCACGTGAACCCATACTCTTCTTCCGAGATTATATATGTAGTGTTCTATTCTTAATTAATATTTATATATATATATATATATATATATATGTGAACTCAAACTTGTAGTATCATATCATGCGATGATGACTGGGTGCACCTCTCTAAGAGATATTAGAAATCTAAATCTTTTATCTATCTTGTTTTATTTTTCTTTCTAAAATTGGGTAACATCTCCCTAAGTAGTTATTGGAAACACTTTTAGCTATATATATGAGAATTAATGTTGGACCTATAATTTTGTAATTTTATAATTTTAATGATATTCAATGATAAGAATTAAAGTATCTAACCGATCAAATTTATATCTTAAATCCACATTTACGTAATAGTACACACATCATCTCAAAATCCTGCCTATGCCTCTGCTTACTCACCACAATTTTTTATATATAGTTATCATGAGTTAATCGTGTATCATGAAACTTTTTTATAATCACATGTATAGTGTTAATATATGTGCATCAGCTGAACTAATTCTCTCACAAAATTCTGCAACCACAATCCAAATATTTCTTCTAATTACGGTGTTAATTTATTTATCTAAAAATAGAAAAACAAATTAAAGGTAACGGCGTTAAAATAATATTCATAATTAGGCACCTCGTGATAAGAATATAGAGTCTAATAATATTTGTGCAATATACGTGTAATATGTTTATGTCACGACCCAGATCATCGTGATTGACACTCACACTAACCCTCCAGTGAGAGAACCATTTATACTAATTAGCTAACCAAAGAACCAAACAACTAAGGCATTTAAGTATACGAAAGCATGTTTAAATGCTAAGGAAAAGATAGGAGTTCCCATAAACTCCAAACAAAAGTCTAACAACTAAACAAACGCGGAAGAAATACGCCTAGAACCTGAAAGTCCATGTACCAAAACATCTAACAAGATCCATAAGTCTAACAAGAAGGTTACAACCCCAAACTAATGTACTAATAACTAACTAGAAAGTCTAAGTCCGAAATGTGGACATAGACAGAAAGAGAACTCATGGCAGCCCGGAAGAACTGGCTCACCCTTGAATTCGAACGAACACTGATCTTCTAAGCGAGGTCTGTCAATAGCCGCATGAAGATGCCTTGTACTCAACAAAGAAAGAGCAAGCGCAGTATCAGTACACAACCACAATGTACTGGTAGGATCACGCGGCTATACCACTAAGTGCAACATACATAAGTCAAGACAACAATACATTAACATGCATACACTGAACATGTACAATATCATCTTTTTACGAACAACAACAATTTCACGATTCGCAAATATCACAGTTACATCAAGTCATTGGTCCTCTCATGGAACCCAATCCCAAACTGTTAGCATACCGGAATGTGGTATTCGATCCAATGATTATGCCGGAACGTGGCAACCGATCCCATAATTATGTCGGACGTGGCAACGATCCAAGTTAGTGTGTCGGAACGCAACACCCGATCCATTCAACAAGTCACAATCACAATCACAAAGTACATTCTCATAATTATACAATCAAGTCATGATTCATGACATTCATCATTCATCTATCCTTATTTACAATTAATGCGATCAATAATGTAACATTCGCATACATACATGTATCATAATGAAGCAAGAACAAACATACATTACACAATCATAGAATCACAACCATCACCTACCTCGAAACAAGCTTGAAACCCCTAAGAAACTTGGTTCTTCCCTTTCCGGATTCGTTCCGCTTGTTTTTGGTCTACAAACAATCATAATAACACGAAAATCAATAAACAATCATTAATTACCCGAATTACTAACAATTCTATCAACCCTAGATCACCCATGATCATCATAGCCAGATTAGGGCTTTTCCCACCATAATTCTCATATCAAAACTTTTTCCCATCGATAATTACCCATTAGATTACGTTCTACGGATCGAAAAATAGATTCGAGGAGTTAAAATCTTACCTTTAGCCTCAAGAATGGTGGAAAACTATTAAGAAAAGCACTGGATTTGTTCCTTAGCTCTCACGTTCAAAAATTGTAGAATAAAATAATTTTGAGGTTTATTTCCGACTTTAAGTCGCGTCTGCCCCGCCACAGCGGGACTCACCCCGCTACAACGGCCCCACTACAACGGCCAGTGAGCAAAATTAATAATTCCAAGACCCCATTTCACAACACACATTCAACCAACGACACTCAGAAACTACCCGTTCACGCCAAGATCAATTTCGGGAGTTCTACTCACCCGAATTCAATTCCGTAAAGTCGTACGGGTTCCTTAACGACTTATCTATCTACTCATGTGATCAAATTCATAATTAGATCTTCACCCACTTGCTACCAGATTTCCCTAGACTTTAATGATTCCGATTTCGTCCAAATCTAGACTAGGTTGGGAAATCTCAAGATACTACGAAAAAATTTTCCGGCCCAAAAATTTTCCTCGCTGGCTTTTCTATAACGACGGAAACAGGTCGTTACAATTTATTATAATGAAAAACCATGCATATGTTTAATTAACCATTTTTAAAATTTTTATTTTTATTTTCATAGATATTTGATAAAGTTTAATTACTCCCACTTGAATTATATTCTCTTGTAGTATAACGGCTCTTAAATGATTTATAAAGGTTTTTGGTTAATTGCTCAGATTCTTAAACATGATGGGGCATTGAGTTGTAGTATTAACTGATAGAGTCAATTGGTTTTGTAGAATCTTTTATAATATATTTATTTTGAGTTTAAATAATTTTTATAAGAAACTTTTATATTTATAAAAAAGACGCGGAAACAATTTTTAAAAAGATGGGCTAGATGAAGGGGAAATGAGAGAGGAGATTACGAGATGGAAAATTGAATTCTCACAAATAAGATAAAAGTTTGGTAGCTAACCTACTGAGCTACTAAAATTCATCTAATATATTGTATGAAATAAAATATATTACTATTATTACGGAAAAAGTCAAAAATACCTTTAAACTACGTGAAATAAATAAAAATGTCATTCATTTATAGTTCGATTCAAAAATATCCTTATTGTTACTTAATTGATCAAGAATGCATTTTTTCAAATAAATATATTATTTTATTTTCTTTGAACACATTCTTTTCCTAATAATATTTATTTTAGCAAATGTTTAATCTACTTTAATTTGGAAAAAAATGAAAAACTTTTTATTTTATTATAATTATTTTTTATCACTATCTAAATGAAAATTAATGATGAGTTTACTATGATCTTATATATATATATGATTTATATTATCTGTTAAAGGGGTAAATTAAGTTATTCTATTTTAATTGATAAAACGATATCAAGAAGAAAAATATTATTTCCTACATTTATATTAGTAAAGTGATTTAAAAAAAAAAGAAAATAAGAATCAGGTTCATTAAAAATAATATTCTCATTGGGAACAAAATGTGTTTAAAAGGAAAAAAAACATTTTTTTATCCATTTAATAATCATACATTTTTAGATCAAACAATTATCAACAATGATATTTTTGAACTAAAGTATTGAAGCTTAGGATATTTTTAGACAAAATAATTTAATAGTAGCATTTTAACCATATATAATAACTACTTTTTATTTTAATTTTTGGGATTCTTTCTGCAAATTAACATGCATGTAGAGTCTATATATACATGTCTCATTGGACCTTCACCTTAAAACTCAAAGTCTCTCAATAAAAATCACCAGACCTCAAAATAACTCCTCTCTCTCTCTTTATATTTATTTTGTTGAAATTTGTAATGGAGAGAGTAAACAAAATGGTAACTGAAAAGCCAGTTGTGATATTCAGCAAGACTGGTTGCTGCATGAGCTACTCCATAAAGTCTTTCTTCTCCGATCTCGGCGTTAACACCGCCGTTTACGAGCTCGATGAGATGCAAAGAGCTGGCCGTGAGATCGAGGCCGTGCTTTCGAATCTCGGCTGCAATCCCACGGTGCCGGCGGTGTTCATCGGCGGCCAAATGGTCGGTGGAGAAAGTGAAGTCATGAGTCTTCATTTACAAGGGGCCTTGAAGCCTAAACTCAAAACAGCTGGTGCTTTATGGGTTTAATTATAAATTACCTAAAATAAAAATAATCAAAATGATCGTGGTCATTTTTATTTTTTTTAGAATAATACTTCTAGCTACCGTTTCGAGATCAATAAAGATTGTAATGAAATAGTGATATTCCTTCAGCATCGTCTTTATTATTCACTTTATCTTCAACGTGAGACTTTTGAATAGAAAACAAAAAAAAAGATATATACCAGAGCGTTACTACTTTTTATAGCAAGAAAAAGGAAAAAAGAAGTAAAAATGTGTCTAAGAATTTTACTCACATGCACTGCTGACAAAGTGCATAACTACTGACAACATGGATCGTAAAAGTGAGACTGCTTTACTTTTAACCAAAGGCTTTGAATTCAAACCTTGAGTATGAAGAAAATCTTTTTGGTAGTGCCACCCCAAATAGGCCTGATGTGAGCTCCGAACAGGAAAAAAGAAGAAGCAAAGTGCATAACAATGTAAAAAGTTGTTGTACCCATTTGTGTATTATTTGTAATTTCCGTTAAGAATTTACTTGCTGTAATATATTGAGCACCCCTCCCTCTTTGCTGTCAATAATATTTGACAAAAGAATACTACTTATTATTTAATCTTGACAATTAAATCGATTTTATTGTCATATATAGTTAATAAAATCAGTGTACAACAAAAATTGAAATTTCGTAGTTAAATTTCGAGGACTTTAGCTATATCCATATTCCATACTACTTACAGGTATTTTACCACACTATTCATATTAAATGATGTTTAATATTAGGTTTTAGAAAAAGATTTGGAGAATAGTATTTAATGCTAACGGTAAAACATGGAAAAAATTATCGTCTTTTCCTAATATGTCAATAAAAACTTGTTTTAGAAATAAGTGACAAATAAACTAAAGATTGTACTAAATAGCTTTTGGTTGATATTAGGGAAACTTACGTATCTTAAATTAAGAAAATATTTACCATTTGTAGCAATATTATTTCTTTTCACTTTGACACTTATAATATATTTATAATACAATTTTAATACATATTACAGATAACAATTTATAAAACACATACTTTAATACAAGTTTTATTGATGGATAATATATTAATCACATATTTTGATACACTTATAATACATTGTGTCAATACACTTACCAAATAAGCATGATATGTTTTAAAACATTATAATACATCTATATTGCATACGTAATTTACTTTTAATGTGTAATGCAGATTTTTTATAATATTACTATGTATTGCTATAAATGGTAATAAGTAAAAAATATCGCTGAAATCAGTAATTATTTATTAAAAAGTATTTGACCAAACAATTTCCTTTGCGATGGGAAGCACTTCTCTCGAATAAACCTTATAGAATACAAATTCAAATTAATCGAGTTTTAATATGAATACTGAACATAAGATCAGAACTATATATATATATATATATATATATATATATATATATAAAGATTTATGCAATGCTTACCTCGTCTATCCAAAAGGAAGAAGAAAAGCTCAAACTTTTCAATTCATGTGATACTTTTTTATTATTTTAATAAACTGAAAAATATGTATTTTAATTTTTTTTTGAAATAGGTGACTTTATAATGTATTTTAATTTATAACATACATATATTTTATGATTTATTTAAATATAAATTTTAATATTTTTAGTTTTTACCCAATCAAATAACATTATATAGGAAAATAAAAAAGTTGGGGACGGTGCAAATAAAAGCTGGATTAAACAGTTGACCCGACTTGAAATTGCGTCTCCCAGACTCTGCCCTATGGACTCTAGATTTAAGGTAATTGCCACTGCCGCTGCCCGGAAATCATGTCCGATATGCCTCTGCCGGCTGCACCATCGGAGCGCGGCGGTTGTTATCCCATGTATGCACGCCTATTGCATCGTTTGCATCCGCAGATGGAGCGATGTGAAGAGAAAATGTCCTCTCTGCAACGCCGACTTTGATTCATGGTTCTCCAGAATCAGCTTCTCGTCCCAGACCTTCCATAAAGAGCAATTATCAGCTCGTAACGAGACTAAGAAGTTACACTCAGGTTTTTTCCCCTCTAGGCTGAGAGACCTATTGGCGGACCGAAGGTTAGTTTTTTTTTTTGTACTTAAATTATCTATCGGTTTTAGCTCATTAACAAAATCATACTACTAACTTTTAGTGTTGAAGTACAATTGATTTGAAAGTTCCCTAAGTTGCTCCGAATTATCCCCAGTGAGTTTGTGATTTTTATGTTGGACAGAGCGATTAGGAGAAGGAGAGAAGAGTTGAGTACTTTTGTCTCCAGAACGAGGCCGTTCCCAAAGCGACGATCCTTTGATCGCAATGGAGCTTTAAATCCAGATGATATTACTAGGAGAATCATTCTCTGGCGTTCCAGGTACAAATGCCTACTAATTATTTGTAATTTCTCCTTAATCGCCGTGGTTTTATGCTATTCCATTCATATATCTATATGTGTCTGAATTTGGTATCAAAAATCCTAATAGATGATATTTGTTTGACCTGGAATTGTATACTTTGTTGCAGCATTTATGAAGAGAGATTACAGGCTGTTCCTTTTTCATCTAAAAATTGCCTTATACAGGTAATGCTTAGTCCAATGGATTTATCCAATTCTCTAAATAAGGCTATTGTTATGTCTACTATCTTGATAATTAGAACCAGAGGGCTAGAACTTGTCCATCTTAAATAATTCTGTTTGAGATGACTAAATTTGGTTCTAATCCTTACTGTGTTTTAATTTATAGCACATGGATAATAGGAGTACCAAAGAGAAGATGTTACAGAGAATAGAACCTTGGATAAGAAGGGAGCTGCAGGCTATACTGGGGGATCCAGATCCATCCATTATTGTCCATGTTGCTACCTCTCTTTTTATCACTGAAAATACACATTCAATACAGCGGTGCGCCAGAAATGATTTTCTTGCTCCATTGCGGCCCTTCTTGCATGAACATGCAGAAGTTTTTTGGCATGAACTAAGGTATCTCTCATTCTATTTCATCAAGTCTTTAGTTTCACACACAAAGGTATACTTTGCATATAACTTTATTACATCAAGCAGAGGTGGATTAATTTCAGATTTTTTTTATAATGGTGATGTGGGACCTAGCTTGAGCACAATCCGACTATTACACTGGATACTGGCTACCCACAACTCGCACATGTACATACTCATAAATGTTTAGGCACATGCGAAGTGATCAGCGTTTTCTGTATTTGCTGAGATTTGAATCTTGGTCTCCAGGATTTGCATCCACCTCATTAATCACTAACATACCCTTTTCGGGGTAAACCCACATTAGACTTTGAATTGTTGTTTTTCTTTGTGCGCTAGATTTATAGCTGTGTGAACCAATTCTGTCAACTGTCTTAGCAAATGTTTATGAACATTGAAGACAGTGGATTATGTCTGTGAATTTCCACCTTTGAATACTGAGATGGCATCCATGAACTAATTTGTATAGTTCACTTATTGCCACCACAGGCAGGAGGCTTAGGATATAATATAATTGGCTAATAGAAAGTTTTGTCTGACCTGCTGGCGTTAAGCTCGTCGCATTGAATTCATCTCCTAGACAGAAAGGGAGATAATTCATCAAGGTTTATCTGTCACTTTTTTTCACTAGAACTTTTATGGGCAAGTAAGCGCTCTAAATAAGTCAGTCCAGGTTAGATACCGGCAGTGCCATATTTACCAACGATCTATCTGGAATTAGAAACTGCTATCCTGGTTTGAAGTTTGAACTAACTGCAGGAGCTGCAATTGTAACACTAGTAGAACAGGAAAAGTGAAATAGATATTCTTTTGAAATGATGTCCGCTATTTTCTAAGCTGCTCTTTTTGTAGCTATTTTCAACTAATGTTCTTGTTCCTGTTGTTTTATTTTGCCTTTTGGTTTCATTCTTCTTTTTTAAGTGATATTTTGTTGTTTTATTTTGTTTTTCCACCTTTTGGTTTCATTCTTTTTTTAAAAAAATAAATAAATTTGTATGTATAAAATTTTAGTCTCTTTCTGCCCCTCGATCTCTCTCTTTAAAGCATTGCTGTTCATACCACATTCTTTTTCTTTCTTTTTTTGGTAAAGCATACCACATTCTTTGACCTAAAATAATGTTTCATTGTAGGTGCTTTGCCGAGAGCCCTTTGTCTATGCAAACATATGATACTGTGGTGGAGTACTACTCCTTGGACTAATTCACTAGTACCAATCATCAATGCGTTGGCTACACTCCTGGGGGTAACAATATATTGAGAGGGATAAGATAGGGTTGTGATCCAGCGTAGTCATCTGATCATGGCTATAAGGATGTTGGAATCTGAATTCTTGCGGCAAATGGAAGAGCAAGCCCCCAGTTTTTCTTCCTCAATAGCCAGTTAAGATTGGTTGAAGAGCCCACACTATGCACTGTTCCTTATGGATGAAGTCTTGTTGCCTTGGCTTTGTCTATGCAGGGATAAGCATATTTGTTGTGCATATTCATTGACCTTTTTTGTGAAGTCCAAGACACAGGAGAAGATGACTACTTGTGATTAGTAATCCATTTATAGGAGAGGCTGGAGAGATCTAGAATGCTTAAATTATATTTCTGCAGTGGTTAATCAAAGCGTGACAGAAGTTCCTGAGGAGTTAGCATTTGGTAGACGATGCGCTAGCGACCTGTTTGAGCTCAATAAGACACTGTTTGAAAAGTATGATTCGACATTGGTGGACCTAGTTTTTCCAGTTATATCCTCTGTGAAGTCCGCATTTTGAAGAAGAAGAACCTTGTGTTGATAGTTTGCGAAGTGGATGATAAGCCTTTCAAATAGAAACTGTACAGGGTTGCGAATCTCTTGTGTGAAATGCACATCGTTGGAAAGGTGTTAACTGCGCAGTGTCATGTACAAAAATTAGATGGTACACATGTTTCGATATTAAATTATGTCGTGAAGATATGCGTGACTCTGGAAAAACTTAACGTTCTACATAGGACCAAAAGTTTATGCATGCATAAAGAGAAAAATTCATTGCAATCCCAAATATAAACAAAAAAATTATGTATGTTTGCCAGTCACCAAACGTGACATTTTCCATTAATATAGCTGTTTAAATATATATATTTTTAGCTCTTATGAGGCTTCTTGTTTTTCTTATTCTCATTCAATAACTTCAGAATTTCGTACTTAATCTGAAATCTTATGTGTTGCTGCAAAAGTTGATATGATTTTTATATAAATAATAATACATCAGTTTGGTTTTTCAATATTAAATTTCTCATGAGCAATGCAGAGCACAATATCGTAAATTAAAGTTGTTGATATCATAGACGACTCCACCAAAGTGTTATGTATAGTTATCCTCTGATCGTTTAATTTCCTAAAGATTTACGAGTTCAAACTTTGAAAACAAAAGAAATTCTATTTTTCTTTTTTATGTTGCGGAATTTAAATTAGATGGGTATATAATCAATTTGAAGTTTCAAAATGAGTATCTAATTAGTAAGCAACCAGAAGAGGAGTCCTTGCAATTTGATTTATAGTCTGTTTGAATTGTCTTATTAAAAATAATTTTTATAATGTTTGAATAAAATATAAAAAATAAGTTAAATGTTATAAATTCATTAGTATTTTTTAAGTTTGTAGTGAATAATAAAAGAAAATGAATATGGGGTGTGGGTTTAATTGCAATCGTGATAGTTGTTATTGGAAACCCGGGATAAACCCTACGACTGGTGACCCTCCTGGATCTGCACCCAAACGGTATGGTCGTTTCTCATTTTTATTGATTTTGATTTGATTGCTCAGAACGAAGCAGAGGGTTTTGGGTTCCTTACTTTCATATGCCAATAGTTTTGCTGATGTAGTTTCTATGGTGCTTTCCAAGTAGTATTCTAGTTCCATGGGGAAGATAATTAGATCGAGATTGGAGACTGATCCTTTATCCAGGGCGATTTAGTTATCAGCTTTTCTACTATATTATTTATTACTTACTATTATCTGCAAAAACTGGAACTGTAAAATTTCAATTAGAATTTTCTTGAATTCAATGTGTTTATAGAAAACAAACACATTCTGAATGCATAAGTTTGTTAGGTTAGGTTAATTTGGTTCAACTGATTGTTCAGACTAAGGATTAAAGTGGATCCTTGGTGTAACTGGTAAAGTTGTTGTCACGTGAAGTGATGAGAAGGTCACAAGTTCGAGCTGTGGAAATAGTTTTTTGCTGTGATGCAGGGTAAAGGTGTGTGTACAATAGACCCTTGTGGTCCAGCTCTTTCTTGGATCAGCACTTAGTGGGGGCTTAGTGCACTGGGCTTCCCTTTCATATTTAGAGGAAGATGTAAGGATTGTGAGTTAGATAGAAATTCTAATGGCTTATGATTTTGTTGGACTTCCAATGAAGCATATGGAGCAAGCTCTTGAAGTTAATATGTTCTTAAGGATGATTGAACTCTTTCAGTTAGTACCTATAATATAATCAAAAAAAAATTTCAGGAGTTAGTCTAGGGTATTTCTTTTGGATTGATTTTCATTTTATTTTCTATGTAGAGATAAGTCCTGGCTTCATCTGTTATCGTTCAATATCCATGAATTTGAGCCCTCTACTTAGCTTTAGACACCACTTTTTGTACCACAGATTAGTGTTTACTTGTTATGATGCAATTCTTTTACGGTTTCTGCTTCCAGGAGAGAAAGATCTTAGTATGTTGAAACATTGTTACAAAAGTTTACTTGTGGTCATTCTCTAGATAGATGGTTATCTTATTTGCCTCTACATGGCATAATACAAATCATGTGTGCTATTTTTCTTCTCCAAGAAAAAAAAGGTTTAAATGTGTTAAAGAGCAGTATGTACCTCCTAGCTAGTGTAACAGTATATTTTATTGTATTTGATAATCTTAATTCTTATTGCTCCGAGTAACTGAGGACTGTTTGTGTTTGCTGCAGCCAAGTTGTACAAGTCACAGGGGTTGGTTCTCCATTGAGACTATTTTCAAGTTTTGACTTACAGGACCAACGATGGCAACTCAGGAGAAGAGTGAAGTGATTCAACCACCAACTGCAGTAGACAAGCAATTAGAAAGTTACTCATACACTAATTGGGCAGGGAAGATACAAGAACAGTACCAGAAAGTCAAAGAGAATGCAGAAACCTACCCCTATGTTTGGGGTTCGTATACTGTTGTATACGGGGGATTTGGGCTCTGGTTTGCCTATAGATGGCGAAGGCTCCGCAAAACAGAAGACCGAGTCAGAGTCCTTCAAGACAGACTTCGCAAACTTGTGCAAGCTGAAGAGTCGACAAGTTCATCTATAACCAAAGCACCCTCATCTTGTGATAAATCAACAAAATAGTTTGTGTTTCTCTTTTCATTGAAGTTGTGTTTTTATGCATTTTGCTGAAAAAGTGAGTTACCAATGACTGCAGTTGGTCACAAAAATTATCCGGCTTAATGGAGAAAATGCCCCTTGGTTAACAACATAATATACTGCAGTTTGCATTTGTATTTTGTTTGACACATTCTTTGTGAAAATCCCCTTGTGTACAACATACTTAATAGAGTATACTGTTTTTGGTAAAATTAAACTGTCTTTTGCACCAAATAATTTACTGTCGTATATTCTTTCAAGAATTTATCTGCACAGTCTGACGTGGATGTTTTTAAAAGATAGTTTGGTATCTTTTACATATCTTTAGTTTTAACGACAGTATTCAAAAGTCTTTCACTTTCTTAAATTTCATTTAAGTTAAAATGAGACAAACAAACTGAAACGGAAAAAATATTATGATTTTGTTTGAAAGAGGTTGACATGGCGGAAAGCGTGGATATACTCTCTTTTAAATGCGAGCTTAAACCTGACATTTTTTTTCAACTGTTAATTGCCACATAATAATATGCAATAATTTTTTTGTTCCAAATTGTGTATTTCTTCTTACTTCTCTCGTCTTAACTAATATACACAACATATTTTACCTCAATTTTGTTTTTAGCTGCAATGGTTATTTGTTTACGTAAAAACTGTGTATTTCTTCTTTTCCGGTCCAAAGCTATAAAACAAACATGACTAAAATTTCATTATTTTCAACCACATAAATGTTAGCCAAGACTTATCACAGAGAAAGCATTTTTGGTCCAGTCCAAAGTATCTTTTCTTATTTCATTTTTAGATGCAATGATGATTTATTTCATCTGGTGCAATTATCAAACTAAATTCACAAAAAGGAAAATTTGGTGAAACTCCCTCGTGTATCCAAATAAAAAACATCAGCTTACTTTTTTACAAATTTGTCCCAAAAGAATAATTTTAAAATAGTTCAACTATATGTTGGCCAAATGACTTTGTACTAACATGGGTAGGAAAGTAACATTCTCATGTACATGTGAGAAAGAGATACGCTCAAATATACACCATTGAATAATATTGATCATGTTTCAATCTTGCATCAAGATTGATAAAACCAAACACTGAATCATACTAAAGCAACAATAACCAATAGTCTATGTATAATACTATGTGCCTAATTGAGCACTTTTTACTATATTAACTACATATCATTGAATGTGCTAGTACATTTTTTCTCTACTTTGACATAGACCAATAGTAGTTAACACTATTCTTCAACCAAAATATTCAGAGCGGACCCATGTCGCAACCTAAATGACTTGCAGGTTATATCTTGTTGTTCTGCTCACGTAGTCAAGCCCTATAAGATCAACAAATTCTCTGCATAAATAATCAGTATTTTTGTAAATTAGAAAGAACAAAGATCTTTTGCCTAGCAAGAGAATAACATGCAAGTATGAACTTATTTAACTTTAAGACATGCAAATATTCCTGAGAAATTAAATCTTACAACACCTTTTATTACTAGTATTTCAGAGCATGAACAATGGTCAAACAACATTTTGAAGATAGAAAGGAGGTTATTTTTATAGAAATACACTTTATATATGCAGCAAAAACATACAAGTCATGGTCCCAAAAAAAAAAAAAAATCTATGAAGGATGACATTCAGATTTAGTACCTGAGTATGAGCCAACACACAAATGACACAAGCATAAAAACGCACTCTGGTTATCTCTTTTACTTTCATCAGTCTCATATTTCTTGGAGTATTTCGTAAATGCTGCCTTCTTGCACTTGCTCCAGTTATTGTAGCACCTCTTCACTGAGATGATGAGCCCAAAGTGTTTGAATGAAGGCAGGTTTCATCCTGACTTTCATCAGGATCAGGTACAGGGTCTGGATCGGTCGATATGATGAACGGGAAAATCCCTTCGTTCTACAGATGTCTTCAACAGTTTTCTTTTCCCTCTATCTAGTGTGCAGGGATAAAAATGAGAAAGAAGCACATTAATTTATCGATTTTCACATGTTCTTCATTATATTTATTTTTTATTTCTTACATGTAAGGTGGGTATAATCCTTAAGTTGTACCCTGTTCCTCAATGAAAGAAATGATAAATCTTAAAATTCTTGTTCATACCAGAATGTGAATTGATGACCAAGAAGAGAAAAAGGAACAGCAAAAACTTTACAAGTATCTCATGTCTCTAAAGAATAGGGAGAGTTGGTTCCTGACATTCTCTGTACATGGAATGTCATATTTTGCCATACTTGTACACTGTAATAAATCTCCAATACGAAAATATAATAAATCTCCAGAAATCAGTGCAAAAAGAAGGAAAACGGGGAAAAAAATTCACCAGACTTGACGAACCATGTTGTGCAGACTCTCCAAAAAAGTTGTTGCGCGCATGTCGGATCTTCTAAAAGTGCAATACTTGATACAGTGACTTAAAAATACCTGTTCACCCTCCTCTCTGCCAGAAATAATAAAAATTGTAAAGTAATAGTACAAGTATTTAAGCAATGTCACTAAATAACATAGTCAGATCGAAAAATAAAATGGTGACAGTAAAACGATACCTTCAAGGATGTCCAATTAAAATCATACAAGGACTCCGTCTGCTGAAATAAATAGATTTACTTCATCAGTTCTGCAAATATTCTTGGTCTCACCGAGCAGAAAGATGATACAAACTCCAATTGAAATACATGCCTGAAAGTAAGCTAGCTCAAATGTCAGGCATATTTTATTTTTATTCTTTCGTTCGTGTTGACTTATTAATAATATCCATTAGGCTGGTCCTAATGCATTCATTATTATAAAATAAAATGTCTTAAAGTAGATGTAAATCAAAGGTACCAAAAAAATCTCACATCAATTAATTCATGAAAAAGAGGAAGTAATAGCATAATACTGTCTGTTACAGAATTTGACACCAAAAACTCACAAGTTAACGTGCATCTTGCCAAAAGATCCAAATTTGCACACTCCATTTTGTGAGTAGTGGAGGCAAATTGGTGCACGGTGCACCCTAACAACAATTGAGAGAACCCAAAAAAATGATCATTCAGTCTGAGCACAGCTATTATTAAAACACAAAATTCACTCTGTTCAAATATTAATATGCTGATGATTGAATACAAGATGCATCTTGCCAAAAGATCAATGGACAACTAGGAATCTCTTCTCACAATTAGAACAAGAACACAACATCAACTTGGCAATGCAAATATCAATGAATGCATAAATAACATAATAAGGATGACAGTATGGCATCATTAAGTTAGGAAATATGTTATTTACTCATTGAAGGTCCAAATATAGTCCATAATCCAAGTTGACATATGCACCAGGTTCAAAACTCAGTGGAAACAAAAAACACTAGGTGATTCTTCCCATCTATCCTAGCCTTGGTGGACAGAGATACCTAGTACCTGTTGCTTTGTGGGTGGTGGCAGGTATCCCGTGGAATAACACTAGGTGATTATTCCCATCTGTCCTAGCCTTGGTGGATAGAGTTACCTGGTACAGGTTGCTGGTGAGAGGTGGCGGATATCCGTGAAATTAGTTGAGGTGCACGAAAGTTGGCCGGGACACCATGGCCATAAAGAATAAAAATAAAATCTAAGTTAACATATTGAATAAACTAGACAAATTTTGACTCTCTTAACACAATAAACAAAAAAGAAGCAACTAATTAAAAACTGGAACTTCAGATAACATCACATGTTTGCATGACCCCAATTGAAGTGAAAGTGTCACAAATCAAAACAATGCCTGGGAGTAGGGACCAAATCCAGCAAATATTTTTTTCTTATATTTCTCACGATATAATACTAAATAACGGTGAACGAGAGTAATTTTTCATACTTTTGGTTATTGAAATGTTTTAGAAAGATGGGAATTAACGTTTTATAATTAAGGACAAAATGGTTAAGTTAAACATGAAATATTAAAGCTCCATACACGTTTAAGAAATAACAATATAGATTTCTTTTTAAAAAAAAAAAGAAGTTAAATTAGGAAAAACTAAAAACTACATCATATCTTAACATGCACTTCTGTAAGAGAAGGAAAGATTAAAGTAAAAAAAACTTTATTAACCTTCCAATTCCTTTTGTATGGTTTAATTTGAATGAACATCTACAGAAGTATTTTCCTGTATCAAGACTTTTAATTATTCAATTTTAAATGCTATCTTTATTTATGTACTAACTTCATTGATGTTCTCAAAAAAAAATTGCAAATATAAATTTTAATGTAGTTCACGCCTGGTCAAAGCACATGCCCAATGCCAATATTATAAACACAACAAAAATGCCAGAAGAGACGACAAAGAGAACTCCTGCATCAACTGTCAAACTTGCACCCAATAAATATTTCAATAACAAGGAGGAAAGGAAGGAAGAAAATGAATTCCCAACTGCCTACATGAGATTAGAAAGGAGTGCATCTTAGTTATCTTTCGTTGTCAATATTTTTCCAACAGAACAGGAAATTGCAAATTTACACTTAGAAACACTAAGGGAATGTTGGTAGATGACCTGTTATAATATAAACTTACAAGCAAGACCAAAAGATAAAACATTAAATTGCAGTGAAGAATTTCAATCCAAGGATTAGATGGCAAGTTGCTTACATGTCAGGAGGAAGACCCATAGCACTGAGGATAAGAGCTGCCTTTGTTCCACTCCACTCAGGTGGATGATGGTGTTTACACAAAGATCCAAACTTGCAATCCCCATACTTCATGTAATAATGACATTCAGGCAGCCCAGGTCTTCTATTCCAAACTGTGATTTACATTATGAGGTTTTCTAATATATGATTTGCTGCCAATTAACCTAAGTGATTGTTGAATATGAGAACTATTGGTCAGTAAAGTTAGATGGCCATTTGTCATGCATTTGGAATTCTTGCAAAACTTTCATGTATAAGACTGTAATGTTCACTGTTATAATAATGCTAGTTGTTCCTGGTTATGATTTACAGTACTATACGAGGACGGGGATGTGCAAATTTGGTGCTTCCTGCAAATACCACCATCCAAGAAAGGGAGGGGAATCTCCAAGCCTTGTGATACATAACATTTATGGTTACCCGCTGTGACAGGTCTGCCTTCTTTTCATGTTCATTATGTTCCTTCTGTCTCCTTGTATTGCTATCTCCATTCATTTTGTGTTTTCAATCCTTTTCCTTGTCTCCTTTGAAAAGTTTGACCATTAAATTATCTTTCTGATTTGGCTCATTGAGTTCATTTCACAGAATGCAAAGGAATGTTTGCACTATATGAAAACAGGCCAGTGTAAATTTGGTATCACCTGTAAATTTCACCATCCACTGCCAGCTGGTGTGCAAGTTCCAGCATCAGCGGCTGGACTTTTTCCTTTGCCAGCGGCTCTTCCCCCACCAGCCACTTATCCAGTACTGCAATCTCTTTCTGTTGATTCAGCTGAACAATATGGAATGGTTACTGGCAACTTGCCAGTTATAATGCCTGCTCTGCTTCCAGTTTCCTATATTCCTGACACATATGGTCCTATGCTTTTTCCCCCTGGAATGGTGCCTGTGCTGGATTGGACTCCTTATCTGCTATTTATATTGTAAGTGTTTGTTGCAACTGTTGATATAGATCTTTCCTGAAATTCAATGTTAATCGGCTAAGTATTAAATTATCTGGTGCAGGGTTCTACTAGTCCAGTGACATCCCAAACTACTCAGTATGCAGCTGGAGCAGGTCCAGTTTTATGGTCATACACAACTATCTGCTTCAGCACCTGCCTACGCGGGGCCATATGTGTCTCTTATTGCTTCTCTTGCTGCTTCAAGCAGCATCCAAAAATGAATTCTGTTGCTAGATCACACACTACAAGATAAGAAATGGAATATTATAGCAGAAGAAATGATTTTCATATTTTTCTTTGATTAGTGATCCTAAACTATAACAAAAGAATTTTTTTCAACAGGTAACTAACAAGGCAAATAAAAAAATAGCTAAATCTGTCAAAATCAAGACAACTAACAGATCAGAAAAAATATGGTAGGTTTCAACTGCATACTTATCTAAACCAAACATTTAGGTAGAATAGCAATCACATTCTAAAATTAAATCACAAAGTAGAAGGAAAGTTTTCTTAAGAACAACATCTTCAGCATGAACCATGAAAAAATGGTAACAACAAAAACAACAACAAATCCATTGTAATTCCACAAGTAGGGTCAGGAAAGGATAGTGTATACACAGACAAACCTAGTGTAAATACTAGAAAACGCAACAGAAGCTTTACACTTTTCAAAATGGATTGTACACAATTTTAACTCTTTAAAACCAAACATTTGATATGTGTTGGAAGTAACACTATACATAATAGAGAGATAAAGACACTGGAAACTTCCACTAAGGATTGAATAGACAGACTTTAAAAAGTGATTGATTCACTACAAGGAAATCATAACCTCACTCTAGACAGCCAAGTGAACAGATGAATCAAGGTAAGGTAAAAAGTCTCAGAAGCTCAAAACTAGCACCCCCATGATAAAAAGTAGAAATTAATCCAATTATTTAAACTGAAGCACTAACGAGTAGCCCTACTCAACAGTATATTCCATAAGACCAAAAGAAATTAAAAAAAAAACAAAAGTATGAGTTTAGTAGCAATGTAGCATAATATTGAACACAGAACAGAATGCCAAAAATTAACTTATAACATTCTAGCAGTGGCTTTAAAAGAAAATGCAAAATTAAAACAGAGAAAGAGGTCTTTCTCCTTGAGCAGGCAGCAAACAGACGACTTGTGACAGGGTTGAGTCAGTCAAGTGTGCAATTTTGAGTATCACGAAAATCTTGGAAATATATAGAACAAATAACTGCAAACTTTCGTATGTCATATTATGGGGAGCTAATGGAAGAGATAAATGTCATGCAGTAATCAATCATAGCTTATGCAAAAAATAAAGATCAATCATACAACAACTACTATGCCTCAGTTCAAGTTTCTCTATTTAAATTCATCTCATGCACCAACATTATACAACTATGATCAATCATAATTGGAAGAAAATGATACAAGTATAAGCAACGAAATTGGAAAATGGACAGTTGAAAGATAATTCACTCACTGCTAAATCCTTCTAAGGCAAAACATTGACTAGATACAGCAAAATGACGAATATTATGACAAAGCATATCTAGCAAATTAGATTCCTCCATAGAGCATTTGAAAGATGAAATGAGAAATCTCATCATGATCAACATCATAAATAGCATATAGATACTAGAACATAATTTTTTTTAGCAGCCACTTATATGCTAGGACAACATAAGATGTCATTCAACATATTAGATATATGATACAATGGAAAAGCACATATACTGATTTGTTAACAAAAAAGGACAGCTCAATTAGTACATGGTCAACAAAAAAAGTAAACAAAGTTATTGTACAAAGGAGAGCCAAATCCAAAAAAACATCTCTCTCGAATTTGATCATCAAACTAACACAAAATCCCAAACTGATTTCCATCACACTTAATGGAACTACCTGGCAAACATATTGGCCAGCTCTCTCAGGGCATTCTCCTCCAGTAGCTCTTCTTGCTCCCATAGCCTGTTATCAATTTATATACATGAAATTTCAAATCCTTCGTGCTGATTTCACTAAAGATCAGAAGTGCAAAATGTATAAAAAAGAAAGGATTTTCTTCTTTCAGACTACAATATTAAAGGATTAAGAATAGACATTTAAAAATCCGGAATAGAAATAGAAAAAAGCTGATTCTTAATAGATCAAAATCTGAATTGGATAGTAACAAAGGAAATCAAGTGATCAGGCATCATAATAAACACAAATACCTCAAAATGAACCCTAAAATTACACGATTTTTTGTGGCTTATAACAAAAATTACCAAACTCCGATTGTGAGAATGATTAAACCAACACCGAGAGCCATAGCCACAGACTCCGTTCCTCACGTAATAAATACAATCAGGCTCGTAAAGTCGTTCAGGGTACGATCCTGAGCCACTGCTGACTGACAACTGCCACATAGGTTCCGCATTACACCCAATGAGGTAAGAAATGAGTCAGATCCACTCCACACTACATTTCAGGACACTGCCACATAGGTTCTGCATTTCCTGATGGTATCTAAGCAGTAATTGAGCAGTCTTTTCAGTGAAACACTACTTCTTCCTCCTTGATGCCATCGGAGTATATATATACTCTAATGGTATCAAGGAGTAACTCAATAGAGTTTTACTGAAGCATTGTTTCTTCCTCTTTGATACCATCAGAGGATACATATACTTTGATGGTATCGAGCAGTAAACGCACGTTAGTAGTTTACAACAATGGGTATGAAAGTAAGGGGTAGTCGTTTGTAAATAGTTTCTCTTTTTGGGGTATAAGTGTTCTTTTCCCTTAATTTTATCCTTTAAATGTACTAATTTTTAATTTTTGTTCTTAGCAGGCGAATTTGTGCTACCAAATGTATAGAAATGCAGTGAAACACAAATACATGGTAATTTACTACTTCCACAATTCATGCTATTAATGAGTAAATATCTCAAAAGATCACTTAACTTTGAGAAATTATATAGTAAAGTTAGTGAACTTTGTTTTATATCAATAAGATCACTCAACTACAGGTGATCCTACATCACCTTTTTTGTTTATCTTAGCTATGGAGGGGCTCAGCCACATGATCAGGAGGGCAAGGGCAAATGGTTAGTTAAAGGGTTTCCAAGCTCAGGGGCAAGGACACAGAGAAGAAGAAAAGGGAATCACACATTTGCTTTATGCAGATGACTCACTAATCTTTGGTGAAGCTGAAGTATCACAGATTAGACATATTAGGGCTATCCTCACAATTTTTTATGGCACTTCTGGACTGCATGTTAATTGGCAAAAGAGTTGTCTTTACCCAGTGAACAAAGTTGATAATATGGAGATATTAGCAAGTAATCTTGGATGCCAGGTAGCTGACTTACCCACAAAGTACCTAGGGATGCCCCTGGGTGCAAAGAACAAAGAGATGGAGAGATGGGAGATTGGCAAGATGGAAGAGTCAGTATTTGTCCTAATCCTTGGGAGGGAGATTAACACTAGTCAAATCTGTGTTGGGTTCCCTTCCTTCCTATATGATGAGCCTATTTCCTATACCAAAGAGTATTGTGAAGAGAATAAAATTGCTCGGAAGAACTTTTTTGTGGAATGGAAACAAGGAGCGGAAAGGTTACAACCTTGCAAAATGGGATGCTATAACACTTACAAGAAGCAGGGGGGATTAGGTATCAAGAAACTCAGCCTCCAAAACTCTTGTCTTTTGCAAAAATGGTTATGGAGGTTCTGTGCTGAGGATATTCCTTTATGGAAAAGAATCATCATTAAGAAATATTGACTTCAAAGTCCCCGGATCACTAAAGATGTCCTTGGTTGTAGTGTCTGGAAGACTATTTGAAGACTCTAGCCCCAGTTTCAAAAAAATATTCAGCTCAAGGTGGGTAATGGCGTGAAGATTGAGTTCTGGAATGAACTTTGGATAGGTGAAAGGAGCTTGAATCTCTCTTCCCTGATTTGTTCCTCCGCAGTCAACAGACTAGGGCCACTATAGCTCAGATGTGGAGCATACAAGGTTGGAATTTCAACTTTAGAAGGGCCCTAAATGATTGGGAGGTTCAAAGAGATGCAGATTTGCTTATAGTGATAAATGATTTCAATGGAAATACCAATGCACCGGACAGACCAGTGTGGAAACTTCACAGCAAGGGTGCATTCACTATGAAGTCATGCTATTGGAGGAGAAATACTGGCCAACTACAGATTAGGAACTGACCTTGGAAGCTAATCTGGAAAGCCAAAGTCCCCTTAAAAGTTTCCTGTTTTGTGTGGTTAGTTTGCAGAAAAGCTTGTTTGACTCATGAAGTACAGATTTGCTCAAGATGTTTTGTGTGACCAGGATGCTGAAATAAATAGCCATCTATTTCTACAGTGTAAAACAACTGCAAATCTGTGGAACATGTGCTTGTGTATACTTGGAGTGAGTTGGGTGGTTCCCAAAACTACTAAAAGTATGATGGGCTGCTGGAAAGAGATTGGAAGAAGAGATTCAGAAGAGGACTGGTGGGAATTAATCCCCGCAAGTATCTGGTGGACATTGTGGAAGGAAAGAAATGCAATAGGCTTTGAAGACAAAAACAACAACATTCAAAAAATCAGAATGAATTGCCTTGGTCTTCTATATTTTTGGTGTAAACAGGATATGGTGGGGGATATAGAACTTTTTGTTGATTTTATAGGGAAATTGTAAAGCTCCATAGACTAGTTCTTATGGCCTTCTGTTTTTTACCCTATGGGATGTAAGTGCTCACTCTCATCATTGTTTGGATGATGGAATTTTTTGAATACACAGTTACCTGTCCCTCAAATAAAATAAGATCACTCAACTTATGACTTTACTTTTACAAAATCATTCGACCAAATTTATCAAGGAAAACAAAAACCTTCACTTTGACCTCTTGACGTTTTGGGTTAAGAAAATAATACTCTCTTTACTTTTTGAATGTGATCAAACTGATAATAAACCTTCTTGATCTTAAGTCAATAACTAAAAAAGAGTTATATTATTGCACATGTTTTTAAAATGTAAAAAACTAACTTCAATTAATATGGATTATAACACTACTCTTTTAAATAATTGAAATATCTATTGCCTAGCAAAAAGATAACATGCAATTGTCAGCTTATTTAACTTTAAGACGTGCAAATATTGCTGAGAAATTAAATCTTACAACACCTTTTATTACTAGTATTTCATAGCATGAACGGTGGTCTAAACAACATTTTGGAGATAGAAGGGAAGTTATTTTGAAGAAATACATTTTATATATGGAGCGAAAGCAGATACAAGTCATGGTCCAAAAAAAAAACAATCTATGAACGATGACATTCAAATTTAGTACCTGAGTATGAGCCAACACGCGAATAACACAAACATAAAAACTCACTCTGGTTATCTCTTTTACCTTCATCAGTCTCATATTTCTTGGAGTATTCCATAAAGGCCGCCATCTTGGACTTGCTCCAGTTTTAGTAGCACCTCTTCATTGAGATGATGAGCCCAAAATGATTGAATGAAAGCAGGTTTCAACCTGACTTTAATCAGGATCAGGTACAGGATCTAGATCGGTCCATACGGTGAACGGAAAATCCCTTCTTTCTACAGATGTCTTCAACAATCAACAGTCATGGGGCAAGGATAAAAATGAGAAAGAAGCACATTAATTTATCGTTTTTTACATGTTCTTCATTATATTTATTTTTTATTTCTCACATGTAAGGTGTGTATAGACATTTAAGTTGTATCCCGTTCCTTCAATGGAGGAAATGATGACTCTTAAAATTCTTGCTCATACGAGGATGTGAATTGATGATCAAGAAGAGAAAAAGGAAAAGTAAAAGCTTTACAAGTACCGTATATCAGATATCTCTAAAAGAGAGTTGAGTTTTTGATATTCTCTTCCCACTCGGTATCCGGAGCCTGCATTGGAGCCCAGACTAAATTCGGATGGTGCACTGCAAGGCTCATTCGGGGGTATGCTCCCAACAGGATTTTCTCCATACTCAGGGCTCAAACCCGAAACCTCTTGTTAAGGGTGGAGCAGTCCCACCATTGCACGCAACTGTACATGGAATGTCATTCTTTGACATACTTGTACACTGCAAGAAATATCCAATGTGAAAACATAATAAAGATACCAACTACCAAAAAATTGTAAGATTTGAATGCTTCTTCTAAGAGTGAATGCATAAAACAATAAAACATCACAAGGGGATAGACATGAACAAGGGGTCTATATGCATTACATACGACGAATTTAACAAACTTGCAAAATACATAGTTGGCTATGCAAACAATCATGTGATTCTTTGATGACTGAAAACACAAAAAGTCAAAGCAAGAGCCCTTATTGAAGATAGAATAAATGAGAGTACTATATTTTTAAAGTGTCTTCTTGCTAAATTTTTTGTTATTTGTTCATGAAATTAAGGTCTTTCACATGTAAACGTCTTCTTTTGACGTTTCGATTGCTACAAGAAGTATCACCTGCCATTTATGCATGGTAAAAACTATTTGATAAATTCTTAAAATCTCCGTATTTGGTTGTAGCAGGCTAGCAGAGTATCTGAAGTGCCATAATCCAACAATGTCAAGCTTGTCAGCGTGTCTTGAAGTACAGCACTGTCAAAACAGTACCATCCCGAGTTCTCTACTTTGCTTAATAGTATGAAGTCAATAATCAAGGAAAGGTCATTACGCAAAAAGCAGTACAAGCCAATCTTGAGTCCAACATATTTATTGCAATTTATTTGAACCTAAACTACTAAAATCATGCATGAGTAGATCATGACATTCATGAAAAATAGAGAGACAACACACATACGCCAACCAAACTCACTATCAAAAACTGAATGAAGATCCACCAGAAACAAATTTAACAGAAAATGGAGAAACTCTACAAGAAACCCAAAAGTGAAGACCAAAAGGAGCAAAAAAAGAAAAAGAATATAGGAGAAGATTTGGGAGACAAAGGAGCTAGGGCCTGAGAGATTATAGCAGCAACATCATAACAATAGAAATGAAAATTTGCATCATTTAAAATTGGACACAATCTTTAATTTTTATCATGTTATTCTAGCGTATGCCTACAAAAGGTATCGGGGTTATGAAAATAACTCTTTTGTCTAACCTCTGATTGTCTATTTTATGTACGAATGGATTTTACTTGATACCTCCGAATGAAAATCTCAAATTTTCAAAAGAGTATGAAAAACTACCATTGAACCAAAAATTCATGAACTCAAAGAAATCAAGTGTCCCTACTCCCAAGAAGTTGGTTGGGATCGTGGGAACTATCGCTCGAGAAGTAAGAAGCTGATCCGTGTTTGGTCATAAGGATAATAGTTCTTCTTAGGTCTGGAGCGGTCGGACCAGGGGGTTATCCGCGATTGGTAATGGCACAACCAGAATAGGAGTAGAGTAGAAAAGGGATATATGAAAATCGTTCTCTTCCTCTGTGCATCTCATTGATGGGTAAATATCCATAAAAAAGGGACAACTTTCGTGTAGTTTGTGATTGGACGTAACTAATAAGATTTTCTCTATAATAAATCCTTCTCTTGATATATCTCTTCTTGTTCCTCAATCTTCGGAGAGGGCCCCTACAAATTCGTAGATCTGAGGAACATTCTGCAACAAAAGGATGGTCCCCTATGCATTTCATTTTTTCCTTAAGGTCAGAAAAGAATATCCCCATCATAGTGAACCTTTCCTTGTAATCGGGTTGAGGTAGATTCCTCCATAAGCCAGAAATCAGTGCAAAAAGAACGAAAAGGGGAGAAAAACTTACCAGACTTGACGAATTATGTTGCACGAACTCTCCAATATAGTTGTTGCACCCGTGTCAGATCTTCTAAAAGCAATACTTGATACAGTGACTTTAAAATACCTGTTCATCCTCCTCTGTGCCATAAGAATAACAATACTAAGTAATATTAGAAGTATTTAAGCAATGTCACTAAATAAAGAAATCAGATCCAAAAATGTAATGGTGACAATGAAACGATAGCTTAAAGAACGTCCAACTAAAATCACACAAGGACTCCGTCTGCTCAAATAAATAGATACAAATACCTCCCATCAAAATACATGCCTGAAAGTAAGCTAGCTCAAATGTCAGGCATATTTCCTTGTTTATTCTTTCGTTTCTGTGATTTATTAATTATATACATTAGGCTGGTCCTAATGCATTCATTATTTTAAAATTAAATGTCTGAAAGTAAATAAAAGCAAAAGTACCAAAAAATTAGAATCTCACATCAATAATTCATGAAAAAGTGGAAGTAATAGCATCATACTGTCTGTTACAGAATTTGACACCAAAAACTCAAAAGTTAGCATGCATCTGCAGTATCAAATAAGATTAATTTGTTTTTGTCAATTCAACTGAATTTCTAATTAATTGATTTAAAGTGATACATACATTCTTAAGTTCCAATATCGAGTACACTTAAACGGTATGGCATCATAAAGTTAGGAAATATGTTTTTTAATCATTGAAGGGTCCAAATATAGTCCATAATCCAAGTTGACATGTTCAACAAACTAGACAAATTTTGACTCTCTTAACACAATAAACAAAAAAGAAGCAACTAAAAAACTGAAACTTGAGATAACATCACACATTTACTGATATCATCTTGCATTTTAGTCTAGTTTTACGAGAAATGCGAAGTTTCAACATTTTTTCTGCACTTGAACAAGTATTTGGAACGAAGAAGCCTGAGACAACCACAATGCAGGGGCCATTTAAAGCTCTTCCCAGGTTTTCAGGTATTTTTAGGCATTCAAGAGATGCACAAATTCTCACAGGAAAATTATTGCTCCCTCTATCGCATTTACCGTAATGTGTTTGGTTGAACACAGAGTTTAAGAAAGAAAAACTGATTTTTAAAACTTGTGCTCTAAAACATGTCATAAGCATTCTTGTGGCTATTAAATCGTGTCATTAAAGGGTAAAACGTAAGGCTTAAATTTAAATAGTTTGTAAATTTAGAAAGATATCATTATTTTACATTCATGGACAAGGTAGCCACTCAAGGATGAAGAATAAGATGTACAAGTATTTATTGCTTGAAAAGTAACTTTGTTAGGCATTATTATGGGATCATTAATGTGAAAATAAGAATGTTGAGATGGATGAACACAAATACAAGATTAGACAATATTGTAATGATTACCTCCTATAAAAGGTGCAAACAATACACAAAGAGAACAAGATAATAGGTGAGATAAAAGGAAATGTCGCTCAATATGATTTGATTACATCCTATGTATGCCTACAAACGCATCCGTCTATTGTGTGAAATCATGATGATTGAAAGTGTTACAAGTGTAGACGAGCTAGACCTTATTTTATAAGGTAATGTAAAAAAAAAAAAAAAAAAAAAAGAGGACCATCTAGACCTAGAATCTCGAGGAAGGAAGTTTGCCTCAAAGGACCTACAATCTTTCGAATCTATACACTTCGCAAAAACATAGAACGCAATGATTGACGTGTGTTATTAAAGATGTGTATATTAATGGAAAATGTAAAGAACCACTAGTTATTAAAGAACCTAAATGATTGTATATTAGAATGAAATAGGCCCAAGTGAAGTGAAAAAGACCAGTGAGGATTCACATTAGCTGAATTTGACTAGTTTGTGATTGACACGTGGTCTTTTCTTTGTCGTTTAAGTGAGAAATATTGAAAAAAATATTATTGAATTGTTGTCGTGTCTACATTATTACGTTGAGACCCTATTTATAGACACTAGAATACAATCCTTTTCAAGTAGGATACTATTTACTATTCCTATTTCAATTTGTATTCCTATACCTATTCCAAATAGGATTGTATAAACTTATTCCTATTCTCTAATAGGATTGTATAAACCTATTCATATTCTAATAGGATTGTATAAACCTATGCATGTTCTAACACTCCCCCTCAAACTAGTGCATACAATTCATGTACCTAGCTTGTTACAAATGTAATTAATACGAGGACCGATGAGGGGCTTGGTGAGATATCTGCAAGTTGATCAGTCGACTTCACAAAATTGACAGTCAATCTCAATGTGCTTGTCTTCTCATTAAATACTGGATTTGATGCATAATGTCAGTCAATCTCGATGTGCTTAATCTTCTCATGAAATACTGAATTTGATGCATAATGTCGATAAAACACATAGTGATAAAATTACAGTGTAAAGACTATTTCAGACCATAGAGTGACTTACACAATTGACATACAAGGCTACTAAACTCCCCCTAGCAACAAAGTGCTCAAAATCTAGTATAAAGTATATGGATCATGTTGGAATCAATAGATGAGTCTATATTAAACAAGAAAGTCACCGAAAAATTGGTCGGAACATGCTCATACGCGGGAGTATTAGATTTGATGGCTAAAAGTGGCGCAATCTAAGAAATAAAATTATATAGGTAGGGTCGGAATGATGGCACGACCCAACTTGAAAATAGAAATTATATAGAATAGTTCGAATTGATGGAACGACCCCATTGAAAAAGAGAAATAATATGGGTAGGGTCGGAATGATGGCACGACCCTACAGAAAAAGAAAATTATATGGGTAGGGTTGGAATGATGGCACAACCCTACGCAAATTAGATTTGAGGAGTCACTGAAAAGACGAATAGAACTATGCAATTCAGCTATGAGAAAATAGTTTGAAAAAAATCCACCGTACTACACAAATTAAATATGAAAAGTAGTCCGAAGAGATGAACGGTGCTACGCAAATCAAATATGCAAAAAAAGGTGGTCACCAGAAGGATGGCACGGTGCTACACTAATTCTATAAGAAAAAGTAGTCACTGGAATGATGGCACAGTGCTACACAAACCAGATATGAAAAAGTAGTCAACAGAAAGATAGCACGGTGCTACACAAAATAAATGAAAAAGTAGTCACCGGAATGATGGCACGGTGCTACACAAATTAAATATGATAAAGTAGTCACCGGAATGATGGCACGGTGCTACACAAATTAGATATAAGAAAGTAGTCGCCGAAATTATGACACAGTGCTACACAAATTTGATATGAGAAAATAGTCACCGGAAAGATACACGATGACCCAACTTTTGCTAACATAATCATTGGCCAGACAAGCGGCCTATATGAATAATAGCCGCCTGCCGGCAGTGGAAGCTCTTTGATTGTTTACCAAGATCGTAGAGACTCTGATACCATGTGAGAAATATTGAAAAAAAACATTATTAAATTGTTGTTGTGTCTACATTATTACATTGAGACCCCATTTATAGACACTAGAATACAATCATTTTCAAGTAGGATACTATTTACTATTCCTATTTCTATTTGTATTCCTATTCTTATTCCAAATAGGATTGTATAAACTTATTCCTATTCTAATAGGATTGTATAAACCTATTCCTATTCTAATAAGATTGTATGAACTTATTCATGTTCTAACAGTTTTAAAGCTACAATTCCTCATAAGTAAAGTCATGATAGATTTAAGCTATCACTAAATTTAGAAATGCCCTTAGTTTGGATTGGAGACCACAATATTATTTAAAAATTACACTGAAACAAATAATATTACTTAGGAAACATGAAGAAAGAAAGGTGTTATATAACTTATATTTTTATCTCTATAAAAGAAGAGAAGATTCAACTTTTGTAGTCTTCACAAGAATTTTTCTTGTCCATTTTACCCCTAATTGAAGCTCTAATGACCTTGCAAGTTCTCACCCATTTTGGTAAATTTGAATAACTATATGGGCTTCTTAAATGGTATAAAAAGCCAAGTTACTTGGACTCGGGTAAGTGTCCGATATGGGTGCGTATCTAGGGATCGAATTCTTCCTGATCTAACTTTTAAGACTCGGAAAATACGGATCTAGGTATGGATACAGGTACAGATATTCACCTAAAAATAACTCAAATATCTAAATGTAACCTTCTCATAAAAATATAATTCAAATATCTAAAAACAGAGTTATAAAACCTATATTTGAGATATTATGAGGAAAAATGTTTAACAATAGGAGAATCCTGAAAATAGAATAAAAGGAAAAAGAGTGACATTGAAATTTCTATATACAAGGTATTCCATTTTCTCCAATTTTACCTTAGCTTTTGTTTTGATTACACATTCATTGAATCAGAATTTCTCCGTTGATTTTGGCCAAAGTACCCAAAATCGATTGACTAGAACAAGTACGGATCCCACACGCACCCATGCTGCGTCGACACGGGTGCGATATTAAAAGTGACAAGTCCAAGCAACGTAGACAAGGAGTGATGATGTTATGGAAGAGAGGATAGTGACATCATAAAAGATCTATTTATTCAACCAAATTTAAAATTGATCCAAAAGTTTGTTGTCCTTCATTTATATGGAAATTATTATTAAACTTAATTTCAAATCGTCTTTTTTCCTAAGAAATTTACTATAGACAAGTAAAATAGTTATGGTGACATTCCATTTCTACCTTAGTACATGTTTAATCATTAAATTATTTTTTTAATATATAGCTAAAATTGATTTTAAAAATTAAATATAAACTACAATTTAACTCTCCAAATAGTATAATACTAAATAATGGCAAACGACAGTAATTGTTCACACTTTTGGATATTGAAATATTTTTTAAAAGATGGGAATCAACGTTTTATATAATTTAGGAAAAAATGGTTAAGTTAAACATGAAATATTAAAGCTCCATACATGTTTAAGAAATAAAATATCGATTTCTTTTTTTAAAAATCAAATTAAGAAAAATTAAAAACTACATCATATCATAACATGCACTTTTTAAAGAGAAGGAAAGATTAAAGTAAGAAAAACAAATAACTTCATTAACCTTCCAATTCCTTTTGTATGGTTTAATTTGAAAGAACATCTATAGAAGTATTTTGTTGTATCAAGACTTAATTATTTATTGATTAACTTCATTGATGTTATCAAAAAGAAGTTGCAAATATAATTTTTAATGTAGTTTATGCCCGGGCTAAGCACATGCCCGGTTCCACTATTATAAACACAATAAAAATGCCAGAAGACTGACAAAGAGAACTCCTGCATCAACTGTCAGAACTTGCACACAATAAATATTTCAATAACAAGAAGGAATGGAAGGAAGAAAATGAATTCCCAACTGCCTACATGAGATTAGAAAGGAGGAGCACATCTGAGTTATCTTTCATTGTCAATAATTTTCCAACAGAACAGGAAATTGCAATTTTGTACTTAGAAACACTAAGGGAATGTTGGTAGATGACCTGTTATAATATAAACTTACAAGCAAGACCAAAAGATAAAGCATTAAATTGCAGTGAAGAATTTCAATCTAAGGATTAGATGGCAAGTTGCTTACAGGTCGGGAGGAAGACCCATAGCACGGAGGATAAGAGCTGCCTTTGATCCACTCCACTCAGGTGGATGATGGTATTTACATGAAGATCCAAATTTGCAATCCCCATACTTCATGTAATAATGACATTCAGGCTGCCCAGGTCTTTCCGGAAATGCAAGTCCATCCTGGATGCTGCTTGAAGCACCAAGAGAAGCAGTAAGAGACACATATGGGCTTGCGTAGGCAGGTGCTGAAGCAGATAGTTGAGTATGACCATAAACTGGACCTGCTCCAGCTGCAGACTGAGTAGTTTGGGATGGCACTGGACCTGCTCCAGCTGCAGAGTGAGAAGTTTGGCATGGCACTGGACCTGCTCCAGCTGCAGAGTGAGTAATTTGGGATGGCACTGGACCTGCTCCAGCTGCAGACTGAGTAGTTTGGTATGGCACTGGACTAGTAGAACCCTGCACCAGATAATTTAATACTTGCCCGATAAATAATGCATTTCAGGAAAGATCCATATCAACAGATGCAACAAACACTTATAATATACATACCAGATAAGGAGTCCAATCCGACACGGGAACCATTCCAGGGGGGAAAAGCATAGGACCATATGTGTCAGGAATATAGGAACCTGGAAGCAGAGCAGGCCTTATAACTGGCCAGTTGCCAGTAACCATTCCATATTGTTCAGCTGAATCAACAGGAAGAGGTTGCAGTTCTGGATAAGTGGCTGGCGGTGGAACAGCCGCTGGCAAAGGAAAAGGTCCAGCTGCTGGTGCTGGAACTTGCACACCAGCTGGCTGTGGATGGTGAAATTTACAGGTGATGCCAAATTTACACTGCCCTGTTTTCATATAGTGCGAACATTCCTTTTCATTCTGTGAAACGAACTCAATGAACCAAATCAGAAAGATAATTTAATGGTCAAACTTTTCAAAGGAGAAGAATTGAAAACACAAACGAATGGAGATAGCGATACAAGGAGACAGAAGGAACATAATGAACATGAAAAGAAGACAGACCGGTCGCAGTGGGTAACCATAAATGTTATGTATCACCAGGCTTGGAGATTCCCCTCCCTGTCTTGGATGGTGGTATTTGCAGGAAGCACCAAATTTGCACATCCCCGTCCTCATATAGTACTGTAAATCATAACCAGGAACAACTAGCATTATAACAGTGAACATTACAGTCTTATACATGAAAGTTTTGCAAGAATTTCAAATGCATGACATATAGCTATCTAACTTTACTGACCAATAGTTCTCATATTCAACAATCACTTAGGTTAATTAGCAGCAATTCATATATTAGAAAACCTCAGAATGTAAATCACAGTTCGGAATAGAATAGGTTCAGATGCTAGATCACACAGTACAAGATAAGAAATGGAATATTATAGCAGACGAATGATTTTCATTATTTTCTTTGATTAGTGATTAAAGTAAACCAAAGGAATTTTTTTCAACACATAATATACAAGGCAAAATCCAAAAAATAGCTAGATCTGTTAAAATCAAGACTACTAACAGATCAGAAATAATATAGTAGGTTTCAACTGCATACTTATCTAAACCACACATTCAGGTAGCAATAGCATTCACATTCTAAAAATTAAATCACAAAGTAGAAGGAAAAATTTCTTAAGAACAACATCTTCAGCGTGAAACATGAAAAAATGGTAACAACAAAAACAACAACAAATCCATTGTAATTCCACAAGTAGGGTCTAGAAAGGATAGTGTATGCAGGCAAACCTAGTGTAAATACTAGAAGACGCGACAGAAGACTTTACGCTTTTCAAAATGGACTGTAAACAAATGAACTCTTCAAAACCAAACATTTCATGTGTTGGAACACTAAACATAATAGAGAGATAAAGACACTGGAAACTTCCACAAAGAATTGAATAGACAGAATTAAAAAGTGATTGATTCACTACACGGAAATCATAACCTCACCTCACTCTAGACAGCCAAGTGAACAGATGATCAAGGTAAGGTGAAAAGTCTCAGAAGCTCGAAACTAGCACCCCCATGATAAAAAGTAGAAATTAAATCCAATTATTTAAACTGAAGCACTTACGAGTAGCCCAATTCAACAGTATATTCCAAAAGACCAAAAGAAATAATTATAAAAAAAACAGAAGTATGAACATAGTAGCATATTATTGAACGCAGAACAGAATGCCAAAAATTAACTTATAACATTCTAGCAGTGACTTTGGAAGAAAACGCAAGATTAAAACAGAGAAAGAGGTCTTTCTCCTTGGGCAGACAGCAAACAGACGACTCGTGAGAGGGCTGAGTCAGCCAAGCGTGAAATTCTGGGAATCAAGAAATTTTTGGAAATATATATAACAAATAACTGCAAGCTTTTGTATGTCATAAGATGGGGAGCTAATGGAAGAGATAAATGTCAAATAGTAATCAATCATAGCTTATGCAAAAAAAAAAAAGGAGATCTATCATACAACAACTTCTATGCCTCAGTTCACGTTGGGGTCAGCTATGAATTCATATTGACCATATTTTTCTATTTTAGCTAATCGCATGCACCAACATTGTACAACAATGATCAATCATAATTGGAAGAAAATGATACAAGTATAAGCAATGAAATTGGAAAATGGACGGTTGAAAGATAATTCACTGCTAAATACTTCTAAGGCGAAACATTTACTAGATACAGCAAAATGGCGAATATTATGACAGAGTCTAGCAAATTTAATTCCTCCATAGAGCATTTGAAAGATAAGATGAGAAATCTCATCATGATCAACATCATAAATAGCATACTAGATACTAGAACATAATTCTTTTTATAAGCCACTTATATGCTAGGACAACATATGATGTCATTCAGCATATTAGATATATGATACAATGGAAAAGCACATATATTGATTTGTTAACAAAAAGGGCAGCTCAATTAGTACAGGGTAAGCAAAAAAAGTAAACAAAATTATTGTACAAAAGATAGCCAAATCCAAAAACACATCTTCTCTCTCTAACTTGATCATTAAACTAACACCAAATCTCAAACTGATTTCTATCACATTTAATGGAACTACCTGGCAAACATACTGGCCAGCTCTCTCAGGGTATACTCCTCCAGTAGCTCTTCTTTCTCCCACAGCCTGTTATCAGTTTAGATACATGAAATTTCAAATCTTTCGTGCTGACTTCACTAAAGATCAGGAGTGCAATTTTAAAGGATTAACAATAGACATTTAAAAATCCAGAATGAAGATTGAAAAAAATTGATTTCTTAATAGATCACTCTTAATTGAACAGTAACAAAGCAAATCAAGTGATCAGGGCATCATAATAAACACAAATACCTCAAAATGAACCCTAAAATTACACGATTTTTATGTGGCTTATAACAAAAATTACCAAACTCCGATCACGAGGATGATTAAACCGACAACGAGAGCCATAGCCACAGATTCCGTTCCTCAAGTAATAAATACAATCAGGCTCGTTAAGCCGTTCAGGGTATGATCCTCCTTCAGTGCCAACTGACAACTGCCCCATAGGTTCTGCATTACACCCAATGAGGAAAAAATGAGTCAGATACAGTCCACATTACATGAACTAGTGTCCAAAAATTCCGGCGAAATACAGATAAATTAGAAGATGCAGGCAAGAGTTTACTCACCTTCCAGTCCAGTTTCTTCGACGAGAGAAGCTTGCTCCGTCACCGGAGCGTCATCGGTCGGCTGATCTCCACTAACCATCTCCATTTTCCCCCAAATGAACTAAAAAAAACTTATCAACATAAAACCATATTTCATACGTTACACTTTTGTTTTAGAGGAAAAAAAGAGACTTGGCTTTGGCTTTGACAATATGACAAAAATCTCTCTCTCACACATTCAGTCAGTTAGTGTGAATACTGTGTGCGCCATTTGATTTGAGAAGTTTAATGGCTTTGCTTCTTTTACCAAAATACTCTCTAAGTTTGTATTTGATCATTAAATACCTCCGTCCCATATTATTGATCATTATATTAAATATACTTTTTACATATTAGTTCAAGAAAGTATTAATTTGTTTTTATATTATCTTTGTAATTAATTCTTTTTAAAAGTGTTCATATTTATTTATAAAATTTCTAAAAAGTTTTTTAAGGAGTAAATTAGTAAAATCATATTCTTATTTATGATTTCTTAAGCACCATGAAAAATGGAGAGTAATCAACTAATATGAAACGGAGGGAGTTGTCTTTTTTCCGTGTTTTGTGTTTTTATGAATTTTGTCTCAAAGTCGTTGTAGGTTGTTTCCTTCGGATTTGGCACCCCTTCATTATATTTTCTCTCCATTTCGTCAAGTACACATCTAGATGAGAAACTTTAATTCTTAAAAATTAATATCATATATACTAACAAGTAGGGGTGTCAAATGGGCGGGTTGGACTGAAATTGAAGAGGTTAAAATGGGTTGCCTTAAAAAGCGGGTTGGGTTATAACCCACCCAAATTTACTTTGGGCTTAAAACCCGGGTTGGGTCATGACCCACCCAATTTGACCCATTTTATCAAAGCAAAATCTTAATAGCAAGTAGAAATACAATACGATATTAAAAAATAATACAACACGACATTAAAAAGCAATACAACACAATATTATGTAGCAATAATAACACGATATAAGTAGCAATACAATACGATATTAAGTAGAAACAATAACAAGATATTAAATAGCAAATAAGTGGTATTATATGAACTTTAAAACCACAAAGCAGTTTGAAGAAGAACATAATTTTCTTTTTAAAAAAAGGGCAATTTACATAAATTACATACTTTTAAGGCAAAATTACAATATATCCCTTAAAAGTTTATAATTACAGAAATCCCTCAAACGGATACAATAATATAAGCGTTGATACATTAATCTGATGCGCGAGATACATTAATCGTTAAGTAAGATATATTACATTTTATACATGATACACTAATCTGATGTACATTTTATACTTGATATACTAATCTAATGCGCGAGATACAATAATATAAGCGCTGATACATTAATCTGATGCGCGAGATACACTAATTTGATGCGCAAAATTGAAAGATTTTGGAGATTTGTAAAACTTACAGGGGATAATGGCAATAAGTAAACTAAAAGGTGGGATTTCTGTAATTTTTTCAAAAAAAAAAAGTAATAAATGACTTGTAATTTTTGTGAACGTCAAATATTTTGAACAATTAATTGGCCAAAATCAAATTTGTTGTGATCTTTCTGTGAAGAAGTGAGAGCAGCCGATTAACTTTAGAATATAGTTTAAGGAAGTGGGTTGAAGTGGAGAATGTATTGGGCTCAATTCAGAATTAATTTAAGGATAAACTACCTTATTAGACATACATCACTACTATATATACTAATATTATCTTTACTTTTAAATAATTACATATATTACCACTTTTAGTATTTTATATCATATATTAATATATTATTTTAAAATACAATTAGATACCCACATCCCTTAAAATTATTATTGATTAATTATTTGCTTAAATAACTCTTTCACTCCAAATCAACCACTATCTCTTAATTCTCCCCTCCCATGTTTATCACTCAATTATGTCTCCTCCTTTTTTATTCAAGAATTTCACCTTACAATTTCATTTCAACAATAGTTAATCTACTCTCTTCTTCTCAAGATATCATCACCACAAATTCTCCTGAACCCAAATATTATTTTATATTGTTTATTTATCACGAGTTCCAATCACAGTAACTGCTACAGAGAAAACTTTCAATTCATAGTGGGTCTTGATTGTTTGTCTCCGAAAGAAATGGATCTTAGTTTTGATTATGTTATGCCACAGCGCAAAAGGATCAAAGGGAATATTGTAGAGAGTTTTTGTTTGCTGGTGTTCTTCTAAGACTTTCTTTGGTTACTGTGATATGGATGTGGTATTACCAATATTAATAGCCCTTGAAACATGTGAATCCAATAAGTAGTAATCTTAATTAAGATCTGAGTTGTATTTTTAGTAATGGGTATCTGAACATGTATATGAATCCACTATTAAATTTCGGATACATGATTTTTAACAACATAATGATATTAATGATACGACATATACTCTACAATCATGATTTGTTCATAGATTCATGTGTTTCGACTACATTTCATATTTAGATACACATAATTAAATGTACATGCTTATTATATATTCGAGATACATGTTTTTGGAGTATGAAATTTAGATACACATAATTAGATGTATATGCTTCTTCTTTTTGTATATTGCATATTTAGATACACATAATTAGATGTATATGTTTACTATGTATTCAAGATACATGTTTTTGGATATAACATATGCAATTGATACTTGATACATTAAATTCATACTAGATACATATAAAAGATACATGAAATTAATATTAGATATATATATATATATATATAAATAGATACATAAAATTAATACTAGATACGTATAACAAATACATGAAATTAATGTACTTGTATGACACTCATGTATCTAAATGTTTAGTTTGTTGGATACATCATATATTGATAATAGATACATCAAATTAATGAATTTATTATTTTAAGAGTAATAATTTGAAATTAATCAAATTACATTACCAAGATATACATGTTTTTATCTTATATTAATACTATTAATGAATTTACTATTTCAAAGAATAATAAAATGAAATTAATTATCTATGTATTTTGAAAATCCTCAATTACTCCTCTAATTAAGGAAATAAGTTACAACCAATTAATTTAAATAAATAAATTTTGTATCTCAATTTTAAAATTCGACAGATACATGTATCTCATGAATTCAGACTCATGTATCCTAATCATGAAATATGGTAGAGGAAGTAATATTTGAAACTATTGGGAATCTTAGTTATTAAGATCTAAACTAGTGGGATTTATGTGATTTGCCCTTAATTTAAAACGGGTTTATTGGGTTGGGTTGAAAACTGATCCAAATCTAAATTATGCTGGATTCAACCAATAAAAGTATGGGCTGGTTATTAAGTTTGGGCTCATTTTTAACACCTCTACTAACAAGTATCATAATCATAATTAAGTCAATAACTTTTGGAAAACTACTCTCTAAATTTTATAAGAACAAGATATTCTTCACAAAATTTGATATACATTAATTTCATTGATTTTTGTGAGTAAATTAGAATTAAATTTTTTGTTTGGTATTTTTCAAAGGTTAATGTTAAATGGCCAGAAAATTTGACCAGAATTTGGTCAGAAATTTTAAAAAACTATAATATCTTTTTTATTTTAAAATAAACTGATCTTTTTTCTATTTTTTAGTTAAAATGTATTAAAGTTGAAATGGTAAAAATATTCAAAAAGGTAAAATAATATAGGTAAAATACCATTCTAACCAAATTTCTCTGGCCAAAAGATTTTTCCTTTTTCAAATTCTGAATTACTATGATCAATCAGGAGTTGAGAAAAGAAAGGCCATACACCCCTAAACGTGATAATCTTTTGAAATCTGAAAATGCTCTCTTTTGTTTTTCCAATTTTTTTCTTTTTCATCAAAACAAGAATTTTCTCAAACAAAAAATGCGATCATTTTTAAATTTAAAATGTATTTTTTGGTTACGCAAAAATCAAATTAGAGTAAAATTAATATTTGAATATAAAAATATAAGATGATATTAATGTATATCAAAATTTGTGAGGAATATCATTTTCGTATCAAATTTGAAGAATAGTTTTCTAAAAGTTGTTGATTTAGAGTCTGTTTGGCATTGCTTTTAGAAATTGTTTATTTTTAGAAGCACATTTTTAAAATAGCTTTTCAAAAAAGTGCGTTTGAAAATAATAATAATTTGTGTTTGGTTAATTCATTTGAAAAGTGATTTTGATAAGCAAACTGTATTTGGATAATATTTTTTTTAAAAAATACCTTTGAGAGTCAAATTACGAAAAAGGACAAGTATCAATGCACTTTTAATATTAAGATTATTTATAGAAAGAAATTATTTTAAATATCTATTATTAAAATTTTATGTAAATTTTATTTTTATTAAATTAAAATGTACATATTTAATTTTTCAATCACTATTTCACATAGATTAATAAAATAAATAAAATAAATATTGATATAATATTCATATGATGATTTAAATATAATTAAAAATATCAAGAAAAATAAATTTAAATTATTCACAAATAAAATCCACAACAAAAAGAAATAAATAAATATAAAGGATATATTGATAAATATGTATATACGGTAGGGGACATTTTGATCTTGAAAAAAATAATTTTTTGCTTTTGCTTTTTTAAAAACAAAATTTTTTAGCTTCTTCCCAACAACACAAAAACTGCTTTTGCTTCCAATCAAAAACAATTTTATTGATTTGCCAAACACCTTATTTTTCAAAAGAAAATATTTTTTTCTCAAAATAAATATTTCTTGGCCTTCCAACAATAATGTCAAACAGACTCTTAACTATGATTGTGATACTAGTTAATATAATATAATCTTAACCTTTAAAAATTAAATAAGATACATATTTTTTATCTAGATATGTACTTGACGCAATGAAAAGAAAGTGTAATGGATCGGAGTCAAATCCTTTCCTTGCTGGCAAGCAGGCGTTTGGTTGAAGGGTGGGGGGATTGAACTTTAAAGAATGACATTCTTCTTCTTTTTTTTGTTTGGATTTGATTTTGGTTTTTAACTTATTTAAGTAAAAAATTATAAATTCAGATTATAAATATGAGCAACTTTCATATATAACAAACATAAAAATTATATTTGTATATTATAGTTATAGTTTGCATAATTGCGCTCCATAGCAAATTTTATGTTTGCTATGAAACTTTTGATTTGTATAATTCACTACAAACATCTAATTTTATACAAATTGTTTAGTTTTGTATAAATTCATTTATACATTGTAATTTGAATAATAAGATTTGTATTTGTATAATTATAAGTGTATAGGACGAAAATATATGTATTTATATTTTTATATACACTTTTCTCTCGCTTTATACAAATACAAACACATTTTATACCGAACAGTATAAAATGACTAATTGTATATCGAAAATAGCTAACTGTATACCGAATCAGATGGCCAAAAAAAGGATGTTTGCTGCGAATTACAATTAAAATAAACTATGGTTATAACATTTAATTTGAATTAATAGTTTGTTATTTCATACAATTTTTCGTATAAATATTCCAAACTATCGTGAATCATAGTAATTATAACCTAAACTAGTGGGATTTATGTAATTTGCCCAAAATAGAATGTTTGGGAATTGGGCCCAAAAATCAGTTTCTATTCGCCTGGACTGATTTTGGGCCGCTACTGTTTCTGATTTGCCTTGGACTCTTTCAGGCCCATTTTCTAGCTGCTGCTCAAGATGATTTTGGGCTTTTGGTCCTTTAATTCACCAATATCAGCTTCCTGGGAGCGTTGGGCTTGGCCCAATAGAAGTATACAAGGGAAACGGGAGTCCAATTTGGATTTGACCATATTAAATTGGACAAATTACAGAAATACACACCTTTTGTTTCACTTATTTCCATTATTCCCTATTACTTTTAAAAATCTCCAAAATCTCTTATTTCTTTAATGTATCCGAGCCAGTTTTTAATGTATCCGAGACAATATTTAATGTATTTGAGCTACATATTAATGTATCCGAGCTTCAATTATTGTATCCGATTTTTTTAATTTTTAAGGGATTAATGTAATTAGAAACTTATTAGGGATAGATTGTAATTTCATATTAAAACTATGAGATTTATTTAATTTATTCATGCACAAAGAGAGAAAAACTAGGGGAGCTTATATAAACCTCACTAGTTTAGGAGCTAATTACTTATATACACTATAATTTGCAATTTTAAGTATCTTACCAGATTTTGATGCCACGAGATATGTCTAGGGGTCAAAATTAGGTGTAATTTGTTCTAGATACATTGTATCTAAGTGGATTTGCATGTATATGTGATACATGACAAATCTCGGTCGCCTCCCTATATGGTAGAAAACGCTTAATTAGTGGTAATATACATAATATTTTGAAAGTATATGTTATAATAGTATATATGGTAGTGAAGTATGTCTAATTATGTAATTTTGCAGGAAAAAGGATTAGCACGTAATATGCAATTACCAAAGAGCATAATGCATATACAACACATTTTTCTTAATTTAATTCACTAGTTTTTAATCCCACCAATAATTGAAGTTTGATTTCTGGATAATGCTGAGCAAAATATATTGATATATTACTAGAACCAATTCATTTGGAGATGATCTTAAACTATACTATTTTTAATTAGCAAAGTGCATATATACTTTATGTTGGGTTTTACGCTTGTTAAATATATAGGCAAAATGGTCTGGCAAACCCCTGTACTTGTATCAATTTGTATTATGGACCCTTTTACTTAACACTTTACCAACTGAATCCTTACACTTAATAAAACACAATATATCAAACCTCTCTGACCATTGACCATGCTTATGTGGCATTAATATGATTGAGTTGGCAAGAAAGTGAGACCAAACGCCTATTAAGGCTAGTGAACATCATATTTAAATTTTAAAAATATTTAAATTAAAAGAATAAAATAATAAACTTAAAAGGAAAAAAAATCCTTTTTCTTGGCCCAATGACCTACTTTTTTCAGGCATCTTTTTTTTTTTATAATTATTATGCAAAATTATCAAGGGAAATTGATCTATGAATAAATTGTATTTGGCCTCAAACTTCTGGAGAAATGATAAATCAACAAAATTAGATAATACCAAAATACCTTAGAATCTTGGTACAACTCCAAAACACAAAGAACAAAAAGATACTACAGATTCTCTCAACATCAGCTAATGGTTTAGAGCAGCCAAAGATCTGTGAAACTAAGGGGAAAGGGGGGAAAAATGAAGAGGGAGAGAGCAGCCAAAAATCTGTGATACTAAGGGGAAAGGGGAAAAGGGAAAAAAGGAAGAGGAAGGCTGGTACTAGTTATTATATTTTTTTCAGCCATTTCCATTTTTGTCCAACCCTCTTTTTTTCTTTCTGTCATCTTCTTTAGGTGGTCTGGTACACCAGAGGTAGCGAGGTACACTGGAGGCAACAAGGAATTTTCTGGCCTTCTGGTACGCCGAAGAGGAGGGAGAGCATATGGGGGTCCCTAATGGTTCGCAGGAGTCGTCGATGGTACGGAAAAAAAAAGACAGTGGAGAGAGGAACGAGGCTGGTGCGGCGGCATATGGTTTTTGGATTTGTGGAGGTTAGAGAAGGAGGAGGTAAGAAAAATGGTGAAACTGTGCCATGAAGATGGAGACAAATGAGGGAGAGAGTATTTTTGGTCTCGCCGGCAAGAGGAGTGGTGGCAGCGGCAATTTTTTCCGGCGATTGAGCCATTTCATAGTGAAAATGGCAGATTATGTAGGGAGACCCAAAATTTTAATTTAAAAGAATAAATTAAAAAATTTATTTTGTAAAATTTGCATCAAAACTTTATGATTTTTCGTCCAAAAATAAATTATTATAAAAATAAAAAATGATGTGACAAATTTTATCTGACATGGAATGTGACATCAGCGCGATTGAGAGTCATAACGAGTTGAAAGGGTTCAACAGGTTGAGTTTAAATAAGTTCGGGGGTTTAGATGACAAAGGGGTAAGTAGAAGGATTTACAATACAAACGGGTACAAATACAAGGGTCCACTAGACTATTTCGCCAAATATATATAATGTAAAGTTGGAGTAGAGCTCCACTTGAGCCCTTAAGTACTAGGCCACGTATAATGTCGTTAGGGGTGTCATCCACTATACCTACCACTCTCGGGTGATTTGTACCACCTTGCTCATGCATTTGTCCTCTTTGTCTCTACAGACCCTTCTCCTTCGGTTGTATATCCCTCGCGTATTTTTGATGAGGTCTTTTCTTCTCCCTCCGAGGACGTTCCTTCGAGGAACCGATATCGTTAACTTCTTACTCTCATTAGATTCTACCACAATGTGTCCTTTACTATTGACACTATACATTTTAGCCCATTTTTTTCTCTTTCGATCCTACATCCCTCATGTATTTTTTTAGAAAGAATTACTTAACTACACATCATTTATTATCATATTTTCTCTACCATTTCAAAAAATATCAAAAATCCATTCTTTTCCTTTCATCATCTCCTTTTTCGGATACATTAATTTGAAATCTCATATTCATGATTTTCTTCCCTTTTTCACGCCACAAATCTCTCCATAATTACATCAATTAATCTATTTTCGAATTTCAAATCTTTTCTATTTCCAATTAATGATTTCAAATTATTCAAGAGGTAGATTTCTTTCCATCACTTCAATTTCTGATTTCTTTTATTATTTTTTTTATTTTTTCATCTTAAAAATAAAAATAAAATTACCTCATCCCCCTGCCCCCATTGAAATCTTATTGAACCTTTGCAATTTTAGTTAATCATATCGTCGTTGAAATTTTTCTTGAAAAATATTTATTTTCTTTTAATGTATCTACTGTTGAAAAACGTCCAGAAAAAAGAAGAAGAAAGTTGGATCTGCCATTGCACGACCATCACTATCAAAGTTACAGATTTTTAATGTATCTCGTTTATTTTGAGTCTTAAATTAGTCTTTTTTAGTGTTATCATTGATCTGATACACAGAGGGCGGACCTAGAGTTTGCCGAAGGGGTTCACCCGACCCCCCTCTGCAAAAAATTACGTTGTATATTTAAGGTATTTTTATGTTTATATATTGATTTTGAGCCTCCTAAAAATAAGATTAGAGATTAGTTTAGTGGTTGAGGGGTTCAAACCTCGAATCTTAAGCACTGCTCTTTTTTTTTGGAACCTCCTTAATGAAAATTCTGGATCCGCCACTGCTGATACATCACTGCTACAATAACCTTTGTTTTATGCAATGTATCATGTTCATATTTAAGGTATTGATACATAACTCTAATGTTGTTGAATTTTCGATTAGTGTTTATCATGTTTAATATAAATGTACTTGATACATAAATTTTGTGTTATGTATCACACACACAAAAAAGAAGCTAATTTGGAACAATTACATGTATAATGTATTTTTTAATTTTAAATTATAGTATTGCTCAAACAAAATAAGTTACATAAATAATAATCTATCATGTACTAATTTTTTAGTTATGATACGTAAATTCGAATTTATACTAAATGTATCTGATACATAACAATTACCAAACAATAATGTATCGATCTCAAACCTAAAATCTTATGGGCAACACTTTCTTATTTAATGTATCTAGTAGAAATACAACACTTATTAATTTAAATTGAAAGGATTTTCATGACGTATCTTCTCAAAATTTTCGATAATTTTGAATCAAAATTGAAAGGATTTTCAATGACCTAGGAGAATAATTTTGAAACTCAAATTTTTCAACAATTTTGAATCAAAATTGAAAGGATCTTCAATGAACTGGGAGAAGAATTTTGAATCTCAAATTTTTTGACATTCTTGAATCAAAATCAAAAGGATATTCGATGAATTTTTAGATTTATAAAAGGAATCGTTTGTCCAACAACAATTCCATCACTTTTATATCTTTCATAACTCACCTCGCTTATCCAAAATTTTGACAAAAGTTTTTATGAAACAGAGAGAACGATGAACAGGAAGAAGAAATTTAATTTTTGAATCTTTTGGTTAGTTACACTATATGATTGAATTTTTTACAATAATTTGAAATGAAATAGCGTAATTTATGGGATTTTAATTTAATTTTCAGTTTTTTTTCTCCTTAATTAGTGCAACAGATGGATACTATGAGATTTTAATTTAATTTTTCAAGTTTTTTTTCCTTAATAAATGCAACAGATTGATACATAATGTATCAACAATAATGTATCTGAATTCTTAATTATGTATCCGAAATGCCTAAAAAACATGGAATTTATATAATTAAAAAAATAATAGAAATAAAAGATAATTTAAATTTTACACTATGCGATTAATTAAGTTATACAGGTCTTTTCTTCGGCCTCCGAAGACGTTCCTTCGAGGAACCGTTCTCGTTGACTTCTTACTCTCACTAGATTCTACCACCATGTGTCATTTACTACTGACATCATATGTTTTAGCCAATTTTTTCCAATACAAAATCGTCTACATGTTTTGAATTTTAAACAAATTAAATTCTATAGCCAAACAGATTGTCAAAAAAAATCCCCTAAAATACCTTCAGAAACTATACCCAGGGTCCTATGTAAAATTGAATGACATCCATTAATATATTTTTTAGCACTTCTGTCAATCTTTATTTTTTAACTTTAAATAATGTTGATTTTACTATAGTATTTTTGTTCAAGTGGAAATATGAACATTTTAATTGGTAAATAATCTCTTTTTTAAAAGAGGGGGAGAACAAGGGGAAAAAGAAAAAGAGCAGTAATCGGAAAACAGAGGATGAATTCGAAAAGAAAAAAAAAATTAAGGAAAGAAATAAAACCCTATCAATTGTACAGAAGCAAATAAACAAACAAGAAAAATAGCACACAACGGCGCCAAAGAGAAGCAGCAAAAGAAAGTTCTCATTCGACCATCGAGCTCGAATTGGTACCCATTTTTTTTTGCTGTTTTATTCTACATTGCCGTTCTTATTAAAGGATTTATATTTTTCAAGGTTATTTTTAGTATATTTCAATCTGTGTTTCACGAGAGAAGTAAAGGTTGAAAGTTAGAATAAATAACTTGGAATTATTTAGTGTTTGTAACAACATCAACAACATATCACGTGTAATTCTACAAGTGGAATTTGGGGAATGTAGTGGCTATGCACACCTTATCGAGATTGTTTTTGATAGATCCTCATCTTTTTAGTATTTCAAGTGATGTCAAACACATTTAACAACAATAATATATCTAGTGTAATTTCACAAGTGAAGTTCTGAGAGGTAGCGAGTATGCACACATTATCCCTACTTGTGAAGATTGAGAAAATATTTGTGAGAGACCCTAGACTTTTTAGTATTTTAAGTGATGTCAAACACATGACGAGAATTTTTTTTATATACACGGAGGACAGATGGATCATTGTTTTAGTCAAAATACACCTGTTACCATTGGTTCTGCCTGTATAAAAAAAAAGAACTTGATTCATTTTTTTTTTTTGATAAATTATCACGTTTTAAATTATTGTCTTGTTGAACTTGAAATGTTTTTATTTGAAATAAGTCTTTGAATTATTGAATTTTTTTCGTTTTCAATACAAGATCAGAGTGATTCCAATGTCAATAGTCCTGCTCTTTTGAACTTATCAAATGACAAACACTCGGAAAAAGTTAAAAGTGAGTATCGAATTCTCTTAAGTGCTTTAATTGATGTAGCAAGGTTCATCTTGAAACAAGGATTGCCATTTTTGACTGATGAGGAAAGAAAATGTTTGGGGGACAAAGGTAATTTTGAAGCATTCTTGGAATGGTATGGGAATCACGTCGTTCCTGATGTGGGAAGAGTTATATCAGAAAATGCTGAAATGCATCAAAACATGATTGCCCCAAGTGTCCTGAAAAACATTGTGAATGTTTGTGCAAAGGAAACAATTAAAAGAATTGTTGAAGACTTAAATGGAGATTATTTTGGAATATTAGTTGGTAAGTCAGACGGTTCGTGTGATGAGGAAGAAATGACAATTGTTTTACGCTATGTTAACCAAAAGGGTATTCTGATGGAACGCTTCATTGGTGTTGTCCACGTTAATGATAACTATGCACAATCATTGAAAGAAACTATAGATTCTTTGATTACGAGTTACTCACTCAGTCCATCTAAGATACGTGCACAAGGGTATAATGGAGACGCTAACATGGAAAGTGAGATCAATGATCTTAAGACACTGATTTTACAAGATAACCTATCGGCATATTGCACTCATCACTACATTTGACACTTGTATCTGTTGCTAAAAGACAACGTGATGTTGATGATTTCTTTGGTATACTCTCTTTTATGTTGAAAGTGATAGGAGTTTCTTTTGAGTGCCAAGATTTTTCACAAGAAAATCAAGTTGAAAATTTGGAAGAGCTGCTAAAGTTTGGTAAAATTCTTACTGGGCGAGACTTTAATCAGAAGTATGATGAGCTTGAGAGATCAGGTAAGAATCTTATTTTGAAACATTACTATATTTCCATCAGTTGTTCACATATTAGAAGTTATTGCGACTGATGATGTATGCTCTTCTGAGAGAATGTGGGCAGATAGATAGTCTTTTGGATGACCTACAATCATTTGAGTTTGTTTATATGCTACACGTGATGTTCAAAGTAGTGTTGATCACAAAGGAGTTGGATATAGTCTTACAAAGAAAAGATCAAGATATTGTAAATGCTTTGAAACTCGTTGGCACGACAAAGAGACAATTTGAAATGATGAGAGATGGTGAATGGGAACATTTGATGGATGATGTCTCTTCATTCTGTGTTAAACATGATATTTTGATTCCTAAAATGGATGACCTCTATGTTATCCCTAGAGGATTGAAGCGCAAGGTATCTACCTTCACATATTCATATCACTACCGGGTGAAAGTTTTTGATGCTATTATTGATTCACAATTGCAAGAGCTTGACAGGTGTTTTGATACAGTGAGTAATGACTTACTTCTTGGCATGACTAGTTTGAGCCCAGTAAATGAGATTAGCAAAATATTATCCAAATGAATTTAGTGACGACAAACTTCAAGAACTCAGTTGCCACCTTGATAATTACATTGTTTATATGCGACAGTGTGACAATAAGTTCTCAAACTTGAAGGGACTTGGCGATCTTTCTAAGATGTTTGTTCAGAAAAAGTTGCATTTAACATGGCCATTGGTTTATTTGCTTTTGAAGTTGAGTTTCATTCTTCCAGTTGCCGATGCAAGTGTGGAAAGATAATTCTCTTTTGTGAAAAAGATCAAAAATGAAATGCGCAAAAAAATTGATGAAGATTTTTTCAATGATTCTTTAGTCTGTTACATCGAAAATGAAGTATTTGAAAGTGTATCAGATGCTGCAATTGTTAATCAGTTTCATGCAGGTATGGAGAAAATTTGAACTAGGCTATGTTTTCTGTAATGATGACTTTGATAGTGATATAATATTGTTCGATAATTATTTTTGTTTACTTTTATATATATTAACTAGATGTGCCAAATGTGGTGTTCATATATTTTGGTAAGTGATTTGGGGAAGATAATAATCCTTTCTTAACTTTGGTTTCACTGATTTCCTATATTTTGCTTCATGTATTATCAGATTTTAAAGCTGATCCGTCAACTCTTATTTCTTTCTTTTTAATTCCTTTACTTAACAAAGTGTATTTATTTATTATAATGGAAACAAAAATACTCCGGCAGAGACAGAGAAGGATGGGGAGATGGTATAATACTCCCCGATTCTCCATCTCAATTTGTTTATTTGATTTTGACTTGATAGCGATAGAGGTGAAGGAGATGGGGTCAATAACTTAGATTTCAATCAAGTGAATCACTAAGCCTTTTAGTAGCAAGGGTGCCAAGAGTTTATATTAGATTAATTCTAAAAAATATATACATAAAATATCAAGTTTTGCGAAAAAATCACAGGTTCATATTCTTCACAAACTACCTACTAAATTCGTCCATTGAACACTAAGTTTAAGAAAATAAATGAAGATGCAATTTTGATATGATTTGGTTAATTTTGATTTTTTAAATGTCATCTAATGTATCACAATCGTTAAAATGATAAAATGTGAGAATTAAATATCAAAAAGTTATAATATCATAGAATGAAAGTATTTTTCCCTTTATAATATCCTACAATGTCAATTAACATAAGCAGTATACTCATTATGTTTATCATAATTATATGATGCATCACTCTAATTATAAAAAGACGTATGGCAATTTATATTTATTTTAAATTGAAATTTATAATTAGTTTTGTTAAACAATTAAGTTAAGTGTACTTTAAAATCGTTTGTAAATGCCAAATGGTACGGAGGATAATTGTTCTACCAAAGAACTATTTTATTATATGTAATTGACTATAAAAAAATCAAAAAGATCTACAATTTTTTATTTTTTTTTGAAAAGTAATAATTTGTGATTATAAATATAGAAAGCAAACATTGTAAAACCTTTTTCCTTAAAACACTTTTTAAAATTCATGCACTAATCAATTAATTAATTAAAAAATGCATTCTCTATAATCAAAATTTAACGTGGGCCCCACCTTCTTCAATCCCTTCTCCTCTAACCCCCCCCGCCCCCCCCCCCCACACTCTTTCTTCTTCCTTGATTTTTGCCATTTCCAGCTTTCATTGAGTTTTTTTTTCTATCGTTTCCAGCCTTCAATAGTTATTTTTTTTCTTCACCATTCATCAATTGTTTAAAGAAAAGTAGTATATCTATTACTTTTTTTCTTCGAACCCTCTCCCTCACCCATAAATCTAACCGGGGAAAATGGTATTTTTTAGAAGCCATATTTTTCTTGACAATTCAAATGAAAAATAAAGGTTATATAAGAAAGTTGATAGACCACATTTTTTCCATCATAATTGGAGTAATAGAAATCAAAATGGATTACTCAAAATTCAAGAAAGTTTGTATTCAATAATATGATGTTAATGCTAAATTTGTGTATTAATGAAGGATTGGTGAGGTGAGGGATGATGATGAAGGAAAAATGACTAATATGGAAGAACAAAAGTATAAAGAGTGCTCCAATGGGGAAGAAGATATTTGGGGAAAGCAACAAAATAAAGAGGTAGAAAAAAATTGAATAAAAAAAATGAAATCTACAAATTTTATTTTAAAAAATTTAATTTATAAAAATAAAGTAAAAAAATAGTTATATATTGACCAATAAAAATGGTATATGTACGATTTTATCATTCGATTTCTTTTTAATTATTATTTCACACACTTATAAGAGAATGAGTGCACTCCCTCTGCTACATTCACCCCTTAGGGGATATTTAATTCACTTGAAAATTAAGGGGTGTTTTAAATGTTCATATAATTAAAAGGCAGAATGACTTGAAAGACTCCTGTACTTAGCTTTGTTTGTCAGTTAGACCCTTATACTCATGACTTTCTCAACTAAATCCTTAAATTAATTAAAATTTTATATTTTAAACCCTTTTCTCATTTGATATGTGCACGTGTAGCACACTCATTTACACATGAAATGCCATGTCATTTTGTAGGATTTCATGTCATTTTTAATAACACATACGAAATTAAATATTTTTTTATAAAATAAAAAAACATTCTGAAAATTTTCATTATTATGTTCTTCAATATTTGCTCACAAATCACAATTGAGGACGAAATTCATGCCAAGCAACTGACAAGTGTAATTCTTCCTATTGAATTGAATTTTTACAATAAATTCACAAATCCAAATCCAATAATTTTTCATCATAATTTTAAATTAATTTCATAAATTGACAAAACTCATTTGTTGTTCTTCAAGCTTATTCATGAAATTTTTTCAATTTGTCAATATCCATCATCATTCTTCACATTATCTCATATAAGATTCGAAAAATACTTACAAAATTAAAGTTTTGGAAATGAAAATCTAGCAGAGAAGATCTTGGGTGGTATGATTTGCAGCAAAGAGCAAAATTTTATGGGAGCATTTAAGAATGGATTTTGTTGGCTGGGGTGGGGGTAAGGGTGGAGGGCTGATGTTAAGCCGAAGAAGAAGTAGGTGGTGGTTGTGGTTTCACAGAAGAAGGAGAAGGTGGCCTGAATGGTTTGGGAAGAAGAAAGTTGAGAAATTTGTTGGTGATGGTTCTGGGGGAGCAGGCGGAGGGCCTGGGAATTTTTTAAAAATCTCTTTTGTTTTTAAATTGTTTTTAATATAAAATATAATGTTTACTTGTCATAGGCATCTCCAACTCAATCCTCTATTTTACTCTCCAAATATAGAGTTTTTTATTTTTTCAGACAACCAACTTCAACCTAATTCTCTATTTTACTCTCTAAAAAAGAATTTTTTTCTCTCTCCTCAATATTATATTATTATTTCTATTTCATTCTTATTTTCTTATTTCATAATATAAATCCTTTATTTCTTTTTTCCCAAATAATTACTTTATATAATTTTTAATGTGATATAAAATTATTTTTTTTTAATTTTTTTTAAAGAACATAAATTGCAAGAAAATATAATATAATACATAAATTAGGGAACAAATTCAAATAAAAGTGACATACAATTACATACATTCAATTTTCAAAATATTTACGTTGCTCGCATAAATGCTCTATTAATGCATTACGGAGTTCAAAATGAGCATTTTTGTCCTTAATTTTTTTTATGTCTAGCTAAAAATTGTTCAAACCGGAGATTTTCATCTATCACCATTTCTATAGTTGGAGTTGGAGCCTCTACGACATCTTGAATTGGTGCATTGAGATCACGTTCATCCTCAATTATCATGTTGTGCAGTATAATACATGTAGCCATTATATCATGTAGCACTTACTTTCTCCAAAAACGTGATAGTCCTGCAATAATTGCAAAACGTGATTGCAAAACTCTGAATGCACGTTCAACATCTTTTCGGCACGATTCTTGTTTCATCGCGAAATATTTCTTTTGATGGGAATGAGGATCACAAATAGTTTGAACAATTGTAGACCATTTAGGATATATACCATCAGCTAAATAATAACCCATATCGTATACCATCACAACCACAATCGCAATAATTCTTGGAATCATATCCTAATTTTTTTTGAAATAGTGCTAAATCTGGAAACGACCTACCGGATTACTAAATTATTGTTATGATCAATTAATTATTATGTTATGTATTGTACTTTATCTTGTATTTAAATTATTATGTTATGTATTATATTGTATTGTTATCTTGTATTTAAATTATTATGTTATGTATTGTATTGTTATCTTGTATTTAAATTATCATATCATGTATTGTATTTATAAATTAAATTTTTTCATCTTGCCATTTTAATTTTGCGTATTCTTTATAATGAAAATTAATAATAAAATAAAATTTTATTATTCACGAAAATTAGAAAAAAAATTAAAATACTATTAATTTGAAATTAAAATAGTATATATTAAATAATATTTAAAAATATTATATTACATTTAAAAAAGAATTATGAATATTAAATATTTAATTAATAGAATTATATGTAATATAATATGTTAATTAGAAAGTAATAGAAATAATAATAAAATAATGAAAAAGTGAAATAGAGAGTGTGAATAGTAGTTCTCCAATTTGGAGAACTACTATTCTAACTCTCTAAATTTGAAGAATAGAGGGTGATTTGGAGGTGGGTTGGAGTGCCCATTCTCTATTTTAGTCTCCAAATATAGAGTATGAAGAGTAAAATAGAGCTGGGTTGGAGATGGTCTTAAGACGCCTGCAATCACCTTTTTTTCCAAATTGGCAATATTAATGCCATGTAAGCTTGGTCAATGGTCAGAGGTGCTTAAAATATTTTGTTTCAATGAGTATAAGGATTCAGTTGGCAAAGTTGTGAGTATAAGGGTCCAACTTACAAACAGAGTCAAGTACAAAGGTCTCCCAAGTCATTCCACCTAATTAAAATGTTAAAGTAAGTTTTGCTACCAATTTCAAAGATGATTTAATGTATTTTCTCTTAAATAATCACAAAGAACAAACTAGTACTATTAAAGAAAAAGGTAGAACTTCTTTAAAATCTAAGTTTTTAATTCATCCACTTCGTAATTAATAGAGATAAAATGGTAAATTTACTAATTCAATCACTGTTTTTTTAATAATGTGTCAATTTTAAAAGCGGATAAGTAATTAGGGACAGAGGAAGGAGTACTTGAGTTGTTATTGCCGCATATAAATGTTTTGAATTTAACATTATATAATTATTTTTACGAAATTTACCTCAAGGCTTAAGTACCAAAGTCAAAGAGAATTTTTTTGATATGTACTATAAATTTAACATATAATTTTTTTTTTATATTTGTATATATTTGATTTGGTAATTTTTTTAAAAATATTTCTTGTAAAATAAAAGATTCACCTTAATTATTGGAAAAAAAAGATAAATATACCCCCGAACTATCGTAAATGATATGCAAATACCCTCCGTCATACTTTTGGGATATTGGTGCCCCTGCCGTCCAAAAACTAGAGCATATATACCCTTTATACTAACGGACATACACGTGTCATAATCTTATCCATTGATCAGATATTTATTGACGGATAAGATTGTGCCACGTGTCCCTATTTAGTCTTCCATTAGAGTGAATGACATATATGCTCTAGTTTTTGGACGACAGGGGCACCAATGTCCCAAAAGTATGACGGAGGGTATTTGCATACCATTTACGATAATTTGGGGGTATATTTGTCCTTTTTCCCTTAATTATTTGATATGATCACAAATTTATATTGAAATCTTCAATTTTATTTTTTTAAAAACACCTAAAAATCAGTTTAATTTGATATGATTAAGTCATTTTTAAAAAAAATCATTGAGACTTCCATTCCATTTTTACAAGTTACTCTTTAGTCTATATTGTTGGTTATTGTTTTCCTTTATTCAGTCTTTGGTATTTCAATTGACTTAATCTTTAGCACGTAAGTAGTTGATTGAATTAAAATAGTAGAATCCTTTCAGTTTATTAGTAGTTGAGTGATAGTAGGAGTTAGTGCTACTTATTTTTAGTTAGTAAAACTCTATTTAAAAAGAGTTCAATTGCTGTAATTCGACATAAGTGAATTTGAGCCTATTGAATAGAGTCCAAGTTTGTTTTCTCTCATATTTCTTAGCTTCTGTTTTTCCATTAGTGGTATCATCGTCAGTTTTGTGAGAGAAATACTTAAAAGAAATTGCAACAACAATGTGTGAATCTATAGCTTCAAGAAACTCTGTGCAAACAATCATTCCTCGCTTTGATGGTCATTATGATCATTGGAGTATGTTGATGGAGAATTTTCTAAGATCAAAAGATTATTGGCAAGTGGTTATGGATGGCAAATCAAAACCAACAGAAGGCACAACAGTGTCAGACACACAAAAATCAGAAGCACATGCATCAAAGCTAAAGGACCTCAAGGTGAAGAATTATCTTTTCCAAGCAATTGAATGTTCGATCTTGGAAATTATTCTTTCTAAGGATACTTCTAAGCAGATTTGAGACTACATGGAGAAGAAATATCAAGGATCGCCGAGGGCAAAGAGACAACAACTTGTTCGGAGTTTGAAACTCTTCGAATGAAATCTGGAGAGTTAGTTAGTAACTATTTTTCACGGGTGATGACAGTTGTCAACAAGATGTGGTTCTACGATGCTAAGTCAAATGAAGTTACAATTGTTGAAAAGATTTTTCGAACCATGACACCAAAATTTAAGTTTGTTGTTTGTTCTATTAAAGAATCTCATGATATTGATTTGCTTTCAATTGATGAATTTCAAAGCTCTTTGTTGATTCACGAGCAAAAAATCACTTAAGATGACAAGGAGGAGGTAACATTGAATGCCTCAACAAAATATTATTTTGGAGGACAAGGGTACAACATAGGTAATGGTAGAGACAGAGGCAAAGGTAGAGGCCGAGGCTATAGTGAAAATCCTCAGCAACGTCAACACCATGACAATCAAGGCAGAGGAAAGGGACGAGGTGGCTACAACTCTAAGTCATTAGACAAGTCCAAAATTGAATGTTACAGATGCCACAAGTTTGGTCATTATAAAATCAGAATGCTGAATCGATTTGTCTAAGATGTATGGAGAAAAATCTAATTTTGCAGAACAAGATGAAGAAGAGATATCTTTGTTGATGGTTTGCCACATGAAAGAGGAAATATACACTACTAGAAATTTGATCTAGTGCAACAGTTCAGTTACCGTGGCAATAGGCTGCTACACCGTTGCAGTACCTCTAAAACCACGGTTTAGGCAACCGCTACAATAGATCGCGTAGCAATAGGTCTGTTGCAACGATTAATTCCGACAGTTCAAATAATCGTAGCAATAGCAGTCCCTATTCCGTCGGTTTACACTTTAAGTATTTGCCGACGGTCAATAATCTATTGGGACGGTGTTTAACCGTTGCAATAAATGTTTATGCAACAATTATTTTCATGTTATGGCTACAATTTTCTCACCATTTTAGTCAATTGCAATGGTTTTTATATTATAATGCCACAGTTCTAAACTACTACGACTATTACTCTAGGGCTATTGCTACGGTTATTACAGGATAATGCAATCATTATTTGCCTATTGCCACAATTAATATTAGGCTATTGCTACATTTATTATTAGGCTTTTCCTACAGATACTATTGATCTACTGCCACTAATATTATAAAGCTATTACAACAATAAAATAGGACATAAAATACACAATTCGATCATGAGAAGAAACTATTCATTACCAAGATTTCAATCAGAGATCAAAGAGGTTAGTAATATCAATAATAGCAAAATATACAAATAATTTTTGACTGTTCAAAAAGGGTGAAACACACCACAGTTTTCAATCTTCATCAAAATCAAAATATTTATAGAACATAGATGATTAAAGTTAATTAACATCAATCCAGTCAATTCCTAGGTCAAGTCTTTAGTACTCCTGTCATCTCCTTCTATTTCATCACCTACAATAAAACACAAAGCAGTTTAGCAATGCTTACATTAAGTAATGATAGTGGAAGATGTGAAAGTTGATAGTCATGCATTCACAATGGTTGTTCCTTTGCAGATTGTCATTTGAACAGTAAACTTGTACTCAATGAATTTAACTATTTCTTGAAGGAAATAACATGCTACATAGGTTCTACAAGGTGCAGCACATACAATAGTTAACTACAAGAAGACATTCTACCATCTTCGTAGACCACTCCAAGGTGAATAAGTAGTAACATCGAATAAGGTAACCATTAAATCACTTATATCACGAAGTACTTTACCAACAAGAGCCTAGATATAGGGATGTCAAACGTAAGATCAACATCACAAATATAAAAAAAATGACCATTACACTCAAGTCATTATTGCATAGATCTCAACTTTCTTCCATCAAGTTTCACAAAAATAAAATTCATAAAATTAGTTAATTATTTCCTTATATCCTACCAAGTGGCAATAAATTTCACACCATTTTGTGGTAACTTGACATTGTAAAACTTAAAGAAACTAGAGTATTTAAACTCACTTGTAATGAATGATGAAGACAAACAAGAAGAAGAAGTTGAAAAAGAAAATTAGTGAATCTAACCTTGATCAGCCGCTTGTGCAGAAGTACTAGCTTCTCTTGGAGTAGGAACGAACAATGCAACTAGTATGTTATGATCAATTAATCCTGCATTCTGAAGTTGTGCAATTACATCTGTTATAGCTTCTTGTCGCATAGTTTAATTTCTTTTGTTCCTCCATTTGTTTCTCCATTTTTTGCATTCTTTCTTGCATTTGTTGCACTACATCATCTGTGGCATTTAAAAAATGGTCAGAATTTCCAGCTTTTCTTTTCAATATAGTCTTTGTAACCCCCACTCCATATAGTCTTAGACGTCCCAGATGTTCAGGACCCATGACGGCTGAAAATGCATCAACAGACTGATCATTTGTGTCCATTTGTGTCCATTTGTGTTTCAATCGCTTCCATTTCAACCTAACAAAGCATATCCAACAATTACCCTTGTAAATTAAAATTTAGAACACATAGTTGATCTCAATAAATACTCTTAAATAGACAACATTGATACAATTTTACTAGTTGTGTTTTTATTCGAGGTCTTGTACAAACGCCCAGGTTTCCTTGTTCTTGTGACCACAAAGATCTCCTTAGCTGATACAATTTCCTTTTCTTTTTCCTAGTCACACAAAAATAATTAAATACCAAAAACTGCTTAAATAACAAGTCAAGAATCAATAATAAATAAGAGAATACACCAATTTGTTACGGACTAAAGCAAAACTCTTTTTGCCAGCGGTGTGTGGGTTCATCAGCTTTTTTCAATTCTTAGTATTTGTCTCAGACATTTTCTGCAAAAAATAAATAAATGAATAATGTAAACTCAGGCTTATGGTGCTACCGAATATTCTAGACAAGGACAATGTTCCTTATTTTCTAAGTAATACCAAAAGGTAAAATTTGAATGTTATACTAGTGTTCAGACTCTAGCTAAAAGTCTGCACAAATGCATTTCTGGCAATCCTCCATTCAAGTTGCTTCTTCTTTATAGAATGTATCTTATTGGAAGACTCAAAATTCAGTCTTAGTAATTGATAAAGTACAAGAAATTTACTTAGGTGATACAATTGGTTATTCTTCTCGACTTAACAATGAGCTAGACATAACAATCCCACTCAATGAACATCAGTGGAGGATACATATTGATCCATACACATCATCTCTCTACTTCTATGTGAATCGCATATGGCTTCAACGAAAGATAATAGAAAAATTAGGTTACTTTAGAGTCGCACGCTCAAATATCACCTTGAAAAAATCAAGCTACAACAACACTATCACAGAAGAGAATAGAAAAATAAAAAAGTTGTCCGCTTCAGACTCTGAAATACATTTTATTTACCTTGAATTTCTCAGACTTCCAATATTTGAGGAGCTCTCTAAACTGACATTCTGGAATATGACCGGGCTTTTTTGCCATTCGAACTTCATCATTGTCATACGGGTCATAATAATTGATGTTCAAATCACTTCTATGCCTTCTCCAAGCTTCCTGAATTGTTACCAAAGTCCATTTTTTCGCAACTTCAGAAATAATATATTTCTCCTATAATTTCATGTCATTCAATTAACCAACAGATGCAAAATACTTTGACATATATTTAAATATTGAAAATTTCAGACCTTGGCGTAATCCCATAAATCCTTTTTAGTGTCCATATTCCTCCAATCAAATATATCAAATAGGCAATTTCAAACCTTGTTCTTCAATTAATTTTAGAAGATGTCCTTTCTCTGACTCTATAGCTTGAACAATTTCATTTGTTGTCAATAATCGTCGTTTTTTATTTGCTAAGAATGATAATGATCCAGGTCTAGCGAAGTTCTTTTTTCGCTCTTTTGTTTCTTTTCGAAGGCTCTTGTTGACTCATGACTATTCAAATCTGAACAAATAATCACCAAGAACTTAAAAGGCACATTTTTTATCAGTAGAACAACATAAATCTAACTTTCTGATGGAGGAACAACAACAATAAAAGTGACAATAGCAAATGAGCATAAAGCAAGAAAGTGCAATTATACATAAACAGAGATTCTTTTTAGAAGAAAATCATGTGGATCTACTCCAAGTTTTTTGAAACTTCATACTATCTAAATGGCTACGTGCACTAAACATAGGTTATCCCTCGCTTTGGTTTCAGTAGTCTTGCCATTTGCAGCAGATGGTATTAATAGAAAAATAGAAAAATTAGTTCTTAGAGCTGATAAATTAGGAGTTGAAGTGATCAGTCTTGCAGCATTAAACAAGAATGAGGCAGTAAATGGAGATGGAACATTAGTTCTGAACAAGCATCCTAACTTAATTGTAAGGGTAGTACATCTAATGCTTCTAATAATGTCAGCAAGTGATGGACTAGCAGAAGAAGAAATGTCAGCCTTTAGCTACATCTAATGCTACTTTGAAGTAAATCAAGCACCTAGCACCAGTAAATGAGAAAGATTCCAGAATATGAGATCAGATAGTTTCAACTAGCACACAATCTGACTTTTTCATCTTGAATAACTTAGTGTTAGCCTTAGTGAAAGAATTTTCTACAGGAAACATAAACAATAGATATTTAGTGTAGTTAAATGATTCATGAATGCAAGTTTTCTAGTATTTTGCTGAAAAACCAGAATGCTGATTGATTTTCTTAAAATTAGAGCAAGTTCGTCAGTCATTTAAATTCACACTGGGTAACATGCTGAAAATTTAATGGAACATGGGAATCAATATTTGTTTGCATTTAGTAAATCAAATAAGGCTATTTGTACGGTCCAGACCTAACGTTTTTTTTGTCAATGCTTGTACATAACCTTACCTAATGCTTAATTTCAAGAGCTCGTCCTTGATTTCATTTTCATAAGCCGATCTTACATCAACTACAAAACTCAGTCCATTATCTTTATACAACAAAATTTACAGGTAAAGAGTTTTTAATGCATGTAAATGGACAACCAAATGACATGAGTCACTTGTAGCTGAATAAGGTAAATCAGAATCTACAAGCTAAAAATTAATACATCATGAGGACTTGCAAGTGCAAGTTAGCATTTCCTAATCAGTTTACCAAAAAACAGATCTGAAACTCTAAGGTTCAACATCAAATTCTCAAAAGATCCCTAAATATAAAATGTCATTTTTAAGAGAAAAGCCATCAGAAGCTAAACAAAGAAGAGTTTAGCAAATTCAAAACTTTAGAAATCTGTATATGCAATTTCCAAGGACTTTATATAAGGTATAGGGCCGCCACAATATGGAATAAGAAATGAAATCAAACTAATGTTATACAGTTAATCGTCTAGTATGTAAGAAGTGTAGGACTGACCAATTCGAGAGAAAATAATAACAAGATTAATAAACTATCAGATTTCATAATTTGGTAAGCACAAACGACTGAACTCTAACCAAATACATATTAAACCAATCCTTCAAAAATTCAATCAGAAGCAATGACACTTAAATAAATGACCTTAAGCAGAAACAACCCAGAATGCTTGTTGACAAAGAACATAACTCACACTGCTGGAAACATGTAACCAGGCCAACAAATTCAATTGACAAGAGAATAAACTTTAAATTCTACTTATAATAAGCCCTGAACTCGCACATGCGAAAGATATCAAAAACGGATTTAGACGAAGTGCTGACTCTATTCACAACAAACAAAGACACAGAAAACACCAGCCCATGTTATAGCTTAAACGATTTTTTAAACAGAATCTTGATTACACTAAAAGAGTTAAAATCAAAAGTCCTCTAGCCTTAAACAAGATCTGGCTTTCACAAATGACAAAAATGTACAGTCTGAACTTAAAAACAAGTTTAACTTGGATATTAAAATGAAGGCCAAATTCGAAAACTAATTCAGAAAAAAGTCAAAATATCCAGTCTTTTAAAATAGTAACTAGTCATAATGGATGTTTATATCCATTGACATACGAACCGCAACATTATAGAGAACAAGACCAACATCTGCAATAATCAAATAAGGAGTATATGATTCAAAACATAAACACATTTAGACACATTAATATAAGAAACACACTTAATATTGAAGGAAATTCAAACAGGAACACAAATCACCCTAAGGAACAGAAATGAGAACTAGAAAAGGCATCAACTAGTATAGAAAGCAAACTAAATCAGTAAGATTGTAGCATACTAACAGATTGAGTCACATAAATCGATCAATTAATCAAAATTTCAACTAAGGAACTAGAACATATAAAAGAGTATTCAGAGTTTAAACTATAATTCCAAAAACTGAAAACGAAATCCAACGAAAAGGAATTTACCTTCTTTGGAGCAGCGACACTGAGCACGAGCTAGCCACAAGCTTCCACGACCATGAGCCGATTTCGATGAGCTTCGAAAGGAAAAAGAGTCTCCAATCTGAGAAAAAACTGAAAATAACCCATGTTTAAGAGGATGAATCTTTGTATTTTGGACGAGAAAAATCAATATTTCAAGATGATACTAATAAAATTGAAACAAAGCTTCTTAATGAACTTTCACAGAGAGTTTAGAAATCTTCAACAAATTAGAAATACAAACTCAAAACCACAAATAGATTACATCGCTGACCTAAATTGGAACAAATAACATAAATTGCAAACAAACCCACTTGTTATTCTGTAAGACTTTTGAGAAACTCTTCAATGGAGTTTCAGATTATACAAAATATTATATGCATAACAAATTAGAGACAATGGGGACTTAGAAATAATGGAGTAGACAGAGAAAACTTAAAAATAGTATACCTTTATATGCAAAAGCTTGCGGTCGAAGAAGATTACTGTTGGAGAATAAGACCAATGGAGATGAAGAAGAAGACTACCTCACTATGAAGAAGAAGAAGACTGGAGCTTGTTGAAGAAATGTAACGCCACTAACCGGAGCTCACGTTATTCTTTCCATTTTTCAGAAATCGGCCTTTTGGAAGAAGAAGACCAAAATTTTAACCCTAAATGAAATAAATGGCACTTTAGCTAAAGTCTAGTAGTGGAGGGAAATATATTTTTGGGGAATAAAATTCACGGGTCAAGTTAAATAATTTTTTTCACTAAAATAACTGTTGCCACAGAGTCTTTTAGTGCGACGTTTGTAAAGTGTGTTGCCTTAGAAAATCTATACCAACGGTTGTAAGAATGATGCCACGGTTATTTTTAATTATTGTTCTATTTGATTCCTTGATATATTGCGACAGTCATAACCGTTGCAATAGATAATATATTGCAACGGTTGTAAATGTGTCGCCAAAAATGTGTGGCAGTAGGTCAAATTTCTAGTAGTGATATAAGAATTTATGGTACCTCGACTCCGAATATAACAATTATATGAGTGGAGATAAGTCAGTTTTCTCCACCTTGGATGAATCTTTTCGAGATAGCGTGAAGTTCAGGAACAACTCCAAAATCACAGCCATGGGAAAAGGGAAGGTTCTAATTTAGACCAAGAGAGACTTCTCCCAGACAATTCATGATGTTCTTTCTGTTCTAGATTTGAAGACCAATCTTCTGAGTATTGCTAATTGCAAGAGAAGGGGTATGGAATTTCTATAAAGGAAAAAATGTCTGAAATATATTCGAACTTTGATAGAAATTATTGTAACAATCTCAAACTTTGGGCAGGACCTATTACCCCATGCACTATTTAATAGTGTAATTTTAAAGATATATAAATGTCTAGGTGGACAAGTTACTATTTATAATAATGCAGTATCTATGATGTCCACGTGCAAGATGCCAAACTTTGATTAATTACTCAAGTTAAAATGACTAGTAACATAATGTTCTTTCTCTATCTACACAATATTCATCATATATGTTTCTTTGTCAAATTAAAGGATAAGGCATGGTTGTGACATTTTCATTATGGACACTTGAATTTTAACGGACTGAGAACGCTACATCAAAAGAACATGGTGAACGGTCTTCCTCAGAATACAACTCCTTTGGAAACTTGTGAAAATTGTGTTGTTAGAAAACAAGCTCACTGTTCGTTTCCACAAGGCAAATCTTGGAGAGCAAAGACATTGCGGGAATTGGTGCACTCGGATCTCTATGGACCAATAAATCTCAATTTCAATAGTGGTAAAAGATACTTCATAACCTTTATTGATGACTTCAGTCAAAAAACATGAGTGTATTTTTTACACAAAAAGTCTACAACTTTTGATGTCTTTAAACGTCTTAAAATACTTGTCGAGAAAGAAACGGGTAGTCCATTGAAAGATTTACGCACTGATGGTGGATGAGAGTTCAATTCTCAAGAATTTATACTTTTTGTGAGGAAAATGAAATCAAAAGGCAACTTATAGTAGCTTACACACCTCAACAAAATGGTGTTTGCGAGCGGAAGAGTCGTATAATCCTTAACATGGCGCACAACATCTTTACTAAGAGTGGTGTCTCAAAAAGTTTTTGGCGGAAGTTGTTGATTGGAGAATTCATATTTTAAAAGGCATGGAGCAGGCAAAAATCAAGTGTTAAGCATCTTAGAATCTTCGGATGTTTGGATTATGCACATGTTCCAGATTAGAAGAGGATCAAACTAAACGATAAAGGATAAAAATGCATTTTTCTTGGTGTTAGTAATCAATCTAAAGCTTATAAGTTATATAATCCTAACACCAAGAAGATCTTCATTAGTCATGATGTAATTGTTGATGAACACTCTACTTGGTCATAGAAGGACGAAAGGAATCAACAACTCTTCCTAATAGCCTTTGAAGAGGAAATACAATAGTTGGAGGGGACGAAAAAGTCGATCAATTCAAATCCAGTTTAGTCACCAATTTCAGCTTCTATACTAGAAGATGAACATCCTCAACGATAAAAAAAAAAGACCCGTATGAATGGCTGATTTTGAGGTAACTGGAATTGATTAATCTAAAGATCCACTCATTCATTTTGCCTTATTTTCAAATTGTGATCCTACCAGCTTTGAAGAAGCTGTTAAAGATGCAAAATAGCGAAAGACAATGGATGAAGAGATGTCATCAATTGCTATAAATGAACTTGGGAGTTGTCTGAGCTTCCAAAAGGGCATAAGACAATCAGTGTAAAGTAGATATATAAGAAAAAAATGAACAAGGAAGGTGAAGTCGAGCGACACAAAGCACACTTAGTAGCTAAAGGCTATAAGCAAGAGTTAAAAGTGTGGATTACAAAGAAGTTTTTGCTCCAGTAGCACGACTTGATAGTATCATACAGTGATAGCTTTGGATGCTCAACATTCATGGCCCATTTTTCAAACAAGTCGGCTTTCTTACATAGGGACTTTGATGAATAGGTATTTGTTGATCAACCTTCTAGTTATGTCAAAGTTGGAAAATAAGATAAGGTGTGTAAATTAAACAAAGCATTGTATGGATTAAAACTAGCTCCACAAGCTTGATATAGTCATGTAAATGCTTATTTTTCTAAGGAGGGATTTAAGAAATGTCCATATGAACGCACACTCTTTACAAAGATTGATGATAAAGGAAAAATACTCATTGTTTATTTATATGTGGATGATTTAATTTACACCGGCAATAATATCTCCACGGTTGAAAGTTTCAAGAAGTCCATGATGATGAAATTTGATATGATTGATATTGGAATGATGCATTATTTTCTTGGCATTGAAGTTGTTCAATCTTTTGATGGGATTTTCATCACACAAAAGAAGTATGCTAAAGAGATTTTGGATAGGTTTCAGACGAAATGTTGTAACTCTGCTAGCAGTCTTACTGAGTTTGGTTTGAAGCTGACTAAAAAACATGGAGAGGGGGAGTTGACAACACTATTTATAAATGTAACAACCGGGTTCCGTCGTTATAGAAAATCCAACGGAGAAAATTTTTTGATCGGAAAACTTTTTCGTAGTAGCTTGAAATTTCTCAACCTAGTTCAGATTTGGACGAAATCAGAGTCTTTAAAGTCTAGAGAAATCTGGTAGCAATTGGGTGATCTAATTATGGTTTTAATTACATGAGTAGTTAGATAAGTCGATAAGGAATCCGTACGGCTTTACGAAATTGAATTCGGGTGAGTAGAACTCTTGAAATTGATCTTAACGTGAACTGGTAATTTTCTGAGTGTCGTTGGTTGAAGGTGTGTTGTGAAATGAGGGTTTTGGAATTCTTTAATTTGCTTATTGTTTCGTGCAAACCGTTTTGACGGTGGTTTTGGTCGCCAGGTCGGGGCCGCTGTAGCGGGATGGATGCCACTGTGGCGGGCCAGACGCGACTTAAAGTAGTAAATAAACCCCAAAACATCTTTATTCTGCAGTTTTTGTTTTTTAGAGCTAAGGAACGAACCCCAGGCGATTCTTGATAGTTTTCCACCATTCTTGAGGTTAAAGGTATGGTTTTAACTCCCCGAATCCGTTTTTCGATCCATAGAACATAATCTAATGGGTAATTATTGATGGGAGAGGGTTTTGATGTAGAATCTATGGTGGAAATAGCCCAAGTTTGGATACTTGTGAAAGTGGGTATGATCTAGGGTTGTTAGAATTGCTAGTAATCCAGGTAATTAGTGATTTTTTATTGATTCCCGTATTATATTGATTGTTTGTAGACCAAGAACAAGTGAAACGAATCCGGAAAGGGAATGATTAAGTTTCTTAAGGTTTCAAGCTTGCTCGACGTAGGTGATGGTTGTGATTCTATGATTGTGTCATGTATGTTTGTTCTTGTTTCATTATGATACATGTATGTATGTGAATGTTGCATTATTGATCACATTAATTGTAAATGATGATATATGAATGATGAATGCCTTGAATCATGACTTGATCGTATGATTATGAGAATGTAATTTGTGATTGTGATTGTGGCTTGTTGAATGGATTGTGTGTTGCGTTCTGACACACTAACTTGGATCGGTTGCCACGTTTCGACATAATAATTGGATCGGGTACCACATTTTGGTATGCTAACTGTTTGGGTTTGGGTTCTATGAGAGGACCAATGACTTGTCGTAATTGTGTATCTTGAGAAATGTGAAACTGTATATTGTTCGTAAATGTTTATAATCTTGTATATGTTCGATATTATGCATGTGATTATACTGTTGTTTTGACTTATGTATGTTGCACTTAGTGGGATAGCTGCGTGATCCTACCAGTACACTGTGATTGTGTACTGATACTGCACTTGATCTTTCTTTGTTGAGTACAGGGCATCTTCAAGTGGCTATTGACAGACTTCATTTAGAAGATCAGTGATAGTTGATCGAATTCAAGGGTGAGCCAGTTCTTCCAGGTTGCCATGAGTTCTCCTTTCGTCTATGTCCACATTTTGGACTTTACATTGACTTTCATGTTCTAGGTGTAATTTCCGCATTGTTTAGTTGTTAGGTCTTTTGGAAGTTTATAGGAACTTCAATCTTTAGCTATTTAACTTGCTTCCGTAACTTAAATGTCTTAGTTTTTGGTTTAGTTGCTTGGTTTGGGTTGTAGTAGTGGTTCTCCCACCAGAGGGTTAGTGTGGGTGCTAATCACGACGGTCTAGGTCGTGACAACAAACAAATAGTGGAAAACCTGATGTACTTTGTGGCAACAAGGCCTGCTATTATGCATGTTGTAAATCATATTAGCATATACATGGAAAGCCCAAAAGAGATGCATCTTTTTCCCGCAAAGAGAATTTTTCGCTATTTTCAAGGAACTACTAATTATGGTATGTTCTACGTGAAAGGAGAAAAATCAGACTTAGTTGACTTTATTGACAATGATTTTATTGGAGATACAAATGATCAAAAAAGTACGTATGGTTATGTCCTTATAATGGGGTCGGGAGCAATTTCATAGTCTTCGAGAAAGCAATCAATTTTGACTTTATCAACTACATAAGCAACAATTTGTTGCAGCAGCAACATGTGCCTGTCAAGCAATTTGGATGGACAAGGTTCTTGAAGAAATTCATTTCAAGCAGAATGACTTTATTACCATTTATTGTGACAGTAGATCAACAATAAAACTCTCCAAAAATGTTGTTCAGCATGAGCGAAGTAAGCATATTGATGTCAAATTTCACTTCTTAAAGTACCACACAAAAGATGTAGTAATCGATCTCATCTTCTGCAGAAGTGAAAATCAGATGGCTGATGTGTTTACCAAATTTCTCAAATTAGCATTGTTCTCGAAGTTCAAAAAACTACTTGGTGTTTGCACTTCGAAAACTCACAGTTGAAACAAGTTGTTGGTTGCTAGCAGGATAAACTGATATATTAATCAAACTTTAATTCAATAAAAAAAAATGAATATAAGTTGTAGTGCACTACTCTTTAATACAATCCTCCCACATTGTAAATATAATCTTTTCACATTGAACTTGCATTTCTCGATCATATAGCTACGAATACAAACCAAAGTTGTTACTTCGAGCCATTTGTTGGTAAATAAATTTGACAAAAAAATAATGAATTTGGTGAATATACATGGTAAAGTAACAATAAATTCTATGTTGGTGAGAATAATCGTTATATGAGATATAAATGAGTTAATAGGTAATGATATGAATTATAAATTTTATTTATATATGAAATAAATAGTTAGTAGATATAAACGTGAGGTTATTTTTACAAAAAAATATAAACTTATGGGTCAATTCCTATATTTGAAAATTCTCAAATCATGATTTGAAATTATCAAATCATGGTCAATTCTTGTTCAAAAGATGATTTCATTTCATGATTTTATATTGCAATATAAAATCACATGTCCAAACGCCTAGAGATTTGTTGGATTTGTGTTTGTGAACCAATAGTGTAAAATTCAAGTCAAATATGTAAGAATTTTCACCAATTTAACATGAATTTGTGCTCAATTTGAGAGTAAAAATGGAGAAAATAATAAAATTTCCAGTGTTTGCTTTTTATTTTTATTTTATTTGTCTAATATTTAATTTTTTATGTATCATTAAAAATGACGTGAAATCCTACGTGTAAATAAGTGTATCACACGCACACACATAGGATGAGAAAATGGTTTAAAATATTGTGTTTTAGTGAGTTTAAGGATTTAGTTAACAAAATCGTAAGTATAAAAGTCCAAGTTACAAATAAAGTTAAGTATAAGGGCCTACCAGGTCATTCCGCCTAAGAAAAATAGAAAATTTGAGTTAAAATTAATGAGTTCGAACAAATTCGTGTAAATAGCATATTAGCTCCGACCTTCGTAATGTGTTAATTAATAGTGGTAAAGTTATTTTTTTTTTTAATTTAAAGTCGGGCATAGACCCCTTTTATTGCAAAATATAACCAACTGTACAAGATCAGGCCCAAAAGTGGCCTTGTCCAATAAGACAAAATAAAATAAGAAAAAGGACCAAATGAACAAAGATAGTGGAAATATCACTGTAACATATCTTGAACATATCTGCTAGAAGAAGCGGATCATGGAGGAAGACAAGGTTGCTGTTATTTTCTGATCCCTGGAGGAAGCACCATAATTAACGTGTGAGCTACTTGTCGTCGTCCAACCCCCGGAGAAAGCACCGCTATCAAAGATAATTTTCATCTTCACTTCTAGCTTAAAATGAAAAGAAATTCACTCTTCTCTATCTCACAATAGGAGCTAGGAACGTCAGAGCTTCAAGATCGATGAGTGTTCTCTGAGCAGACGACATAAAAGATCTTACTTCAGGTAAGAAATTATGAGATACTACTAGATCTATTGAAGTCGTCACTATGCATACACTATATCGTGCCTTTATGCTGATGTGATGGAATAAAACAATCTACAGTCATCTCTAAATTTATGTATAAATTTTCTAAACTAAAATTTGATGGATTGAATCTCAAAAGAAATTAATACCACCATCTAAATTTTTGTCTAAAAAATAAATCATACTTTTAGAGGACAATCTTGACAGAGATGATACCATGTAATCTCTTTGCAGATTCAAAAATGCAGCAGTACATATATTAAAACAAGCACCCAGTATTGATAATAATGTCTTGGTTAGGTATTCCTTGGACACCTCAAAGCCCTCACCAGGTGCGAAACACACAAACCATAACGAAATTTCTTCAGACATTACTATAGTCACTGAATACTATGTTTTAAACTGGTATTCCTCTCAAAAAGTTAAATCTGCATCAAGTAGTAAAACAATAAATTGATTTCGCTAAAAATCTTATGATATTAGGAGTACCACTTTTATCCATGTATATAATCTTTTTGCCTTCATTGGGAACTTCTTGTACAAAATTAAGTTGATAGTTACCTGCAAAATCAAAAACTAAGTTAGCAAAATAATCAGCAAGAGTATTTCCTTCCCTGAGGGAATGTTGTACTCTTGCCGACACAATTCCCTTCAAATTCTGAATGAATCTGACTTCCAAAGCCACACTCCATGGAGTTTCCCACTGTCCCTCTAGAATATGAACCATTGCCAGAGAATCTGTCTCAATAATAATCTGAGACAACATATTGTCTCTGCAAAACACCAAACATTCTCTTATGGCTATGGCTTCTGCAATCAAATTGGTGGTCTCCTGAAGTCTGACCCCTTTAGCTACAATTAGATTTCCTTCATGATCCCTAATACAAAAAGCAGCTGAACTAGGTCCAGGGTTACCCTTAGAAGTATCATCAGTATTACTCTTAAACCAATTTATCGAAGATGGAACCCATTTCACCACTTTGAAGTTATAGACTACGCTATACCCTTCTAGATACTGCACAATTAAAGGCCAATTATTCAAACCAAAATTGCCTTTATATTGAAGCTTAATGAACTTCAGAATAATGTTATTAATTTCCCATATCACCTTTCTAACCGACTAAGATCCATCATTTAATACAGTATTTCTCCTCTTCCACAAAAAACCACATTATAACTATAGGAATAGCCTGATAAACTAGCTTTATCCTGTAGTTACCATCAGCAAACCACCATTTTCTCACCATTTGTTTTACATTCAACATGACCCCAATTATTTCAGCCGCTCTAGAGTAATACGACCATATTCTAATTGCAGTCTCTCCTCTCAAGAACAAATGATTAATAGACTCATTCTCAGGAATGTTACAACACCTGCAATTCTGAGAGATATTAGGATTCCAAGCATGAATGACATTAACCACAAGTACTTTTCCTCGCCAAATCCTCCAGGCTAGAAATGAGAACTTGAAAGGTAAACCTTTCACCCATAAAGATTAGAAATCTTCATTGACATTCTCCTTTTTCCTTAGCAGTTCCCAAACACTCTTAACACTGAAATATCTAGTACTAGATTTGGTCCACCAAGGTTTGTCCGCTAAATCTTCCAACTGTAGAAACCTCATATTATGTGTGATATGATCCACTACATATTCAGGAACAACATCGTGAAGAGTATCAAAATCCCAGCCTTCCTCATTAAAAAGGCCCCATATATCTCTCATGGGGTGACATGTTGGGGTGCCTAACTGATGTAAGTGCAAAGGCCCAAGATTGGACCAATTATCATACCAAATGGAAGAAGTTCCACCCCTAGGTTACACCACAAATGTTGTTCAATAACATCTCTATTTTCAAGCATATGTTTCCAGATTTGAGAACCTACTTTCCATTGCACAAGAGAAGGAATTTGTTTCTTGCAATATTTGTTCCGAAAGAAGTTGGACCACAAATTGTTTTGTGTCCTAAATTTCCACCACAATTTAGCTTATAAGGCCTGAGAAACTTCAAATAATGGTCTGAAACCAAGCCCCCCTTCCTGTTTTGGTGGACAAACTTTTACCCATTCAACCCAATGTTTACTCTTACCAGACTCCTTATTACTCCAAAAATATTTAGCAAAGATCTTATGTAATTCCTTGATCACACATATAGGAGGAGTGATTGCAGATAATACATATATAGGAATGCTTTGCAAAACACTAGAAAGTAGAACTTCTTTACCACCAAATGATAACATCCTTCCTTTCCATACTTGTAGTTTACCTTTAACTCTTTCAATCAGCTCTGCATAGTGTTCTTTTCCCTTTCTTGTATGGGTGATAGGACATCCCAAATACTTCATAGGAAAAGAACCCTTGTTCATTCCAACACACTGCTCTACTAAGGTTGAAATTCCTGCTACTACATTTTGATGCAAATAAAAAAAACTCTTGTCTTTGTTCACCTTTTGGCCAGATTGATGCGCATATTCCTGTAAAACAACCATTATTCTTCCTAAGGAGTACTTATTAGTTGATGCAAATATAATGGTATCATCTGCATAAGCTAAATGATTTAAATTTGTACTCCATTTAGGCAAACCATAGCCCACATACTGAGGATCATCAAATAAAAAATTTAGAGCTCTAGAAAGAACTTCAGCTGCTAAAATAAATAGGGCCGGAGATAGAGGGTCTCCTTGCTTCAAACCCCTTGTAGAATGAAAGAAACCATATGATTGGCCATTAATAAGGACTGAGTAGTAACTGTTAGCAATAAGTCTCCATATCATATCTGTAAATCTTGAATCAAAGCCCATCTTCCTCAAGACCTTCATCAGAAAAAACCAAGACACTCTATCATATGCTTTTGCCATGACCAATTTAATGACAACATTAGCAGGCTTCCCTCTTTTAGTAATGTCAATTACCATCTCTTGAGCTAGTAGAACATTTTCAATAATACTTCTTCCTTTAATAAAACCAGACTGATTTGAAGAAATTAGTTTAGGTAACATATCTTCCAGCCTATCATGAATAATCCTAGACAAGATCTTGTTCACAAAATTACTCAAACTAATAGGTCTCATATCAGAGAAGGTTTGTACATGTGCCTTCTTTGGTATGAGAACCAGATTAGTTTGTGTAATGGATTTCGGAAGGGTATTGCCAGCAAAAAAATCCTGCACCATTCTTAAAATATCACCACTAACTATATCCCAGTACTCCTGGAAAAATTTACTTGTTAACCCATCAGGGCCGCTGGCACTGTCTGCACTTAGCTTAAACACTGCTTTTTCACGTTTTCTAAAACTGGATTAGCACACAAAGTTACGTTCTCTTCCTCAGTAACTAATTCAGAGATGTGAGACAATAAAGGAAAATTAGTAACATCACCTTCCTGTTTAAAATGTCTATGGAAATGCTCTACTGCTTCATTAGCAATAGTCCCTTCTTCTTGTAACCACTCCCCCTGTGAATTTTGAATTCTATTTACTCTCCCCTTCTGTCTTCTTCCTTTCACCACACTGTGGAAGAATCTGGTATTCCTATCCCCATTTTCAAACCAATCATATCCAACTTTTTGTTGCCAAAAAAGCTCTTCAAAGTGTAGATATCTATTATATTCAGCTTTTGCTCTTTGTATGATAGATCTATTTTCACTAGAGGAGTCTTCTTCAAATAATTTTTCTTTAATTCTAGAAATCTCCTCCCTTATGATAAGTTGCTGAAAAATATCCCCATAAGTCTCTCTACTCCACATAGTTAGTGCTGTTTTAATTTTCTTGATCTTTCTTTTAAAGTCTAAAAAAGGGTTAAATGAACTCTTAGAATCCCAATTCAATCTAACCAATTCTTTAAAAGATTCATCTCAATCCAAAAATTCAAGAACCTGAAAGGTTTCTTTTTATTTGCACTTCCATCTGCGCAAGACATTAACATTAGAGCATGGTCTGATCCTACTCTGGGCAAGTGATCAATCTCTAACTGAGCAAAAATATTTTGTATCTCTGCATTTATCAATATTCTATCTAATCTTTCAAAAATACAATCATCGCCTGCTCGACCATTCCACCAAGTAAAAGGACTTCCTTTAAATGGTACTTGTGAAAGATCGCAAGATTCAATACATGTCTTGAAGTCATCAACAATATCTGCAGCAACTACTGGTACTCCACCAATCTTCTCTTCTCCATTAAGAACCACATTGAAATCCTCACTTATCAACCAAGGTCTGTCCATCCCAGTAGAAATAGAATATAGCTCTTCCCATAAATTCAACCTCAGATTGCTATCACACTTAGCATAAACTATAGTAGCATAAAAACTTAAAGCAGTGAAGTGGTTTTTCATCAATACAGTGAGTTGCTGATCTGAATTACTCACCACTGAAACATCAAAGCCGTGATTAGTAAATAACCAAATATTTCCATTGTTATTATGAGTCCCCAATGGAATTTTTAATCTTCTTCTATACTTGTTGATGTGTCTAACTGCTTGACAAGGCTCTAATAATGCAACAAAAGCAAACTTGTGATGATAATGTAACATTTGCACCCTCTGAAAGGCATTTTGTGTCCTCACTGACCTTATATTCCAAATGAGTGCATTCATTATCATTTTGTAAAAAGGGATGAGACCTGTCTCTTTGGTTGCACCCTTACTGGTTGTGATATATCTCCATGTCCTTATTTTTTTCCTTTCCTTGCAGATTTAATAACTTAATAGCTCTTGGTGACAGATCTCCATCATTTAAAAACCACTCATCATTAGAATCAGAGTAAAAATTTTCAGTCACCTTAACCTCCTCCAAGTCTTCCAAGTTTGAGTCTCCTTGCTTATGAGTAAGTATATCATGTAAAACTTTATTTGGAGATTCTGTATTAACCATAACCACAAGGGATTCTTCATTTTGTCTTGTTGAATGTATTTGAGCTATTTCTTTAGTGTTGTTGTGTTGTTCATGCTCACTTGTCTACAATTGTAACTCTGAATCAAACTTTTGCTTTGATGTATTACTTACAATGTTTGAGTTGAACTCATTCTCATCATAGTTTTCATCTACATGCAGGCATTTTTCTCTGGATATGTCGTTGTCAATCTCGAAGGTTGAATCCATAAAAGATTGATTCTCAGGTTCTTCTTTGTCTCGTGCATCACGACTCTCTACTAATTCTTGTATTTTATCGAAACCTTGTTGTTTTGCAGAGCCACATGTACCCAAACAGTTCCTAGGTGAATTTTTATCCTCCTCCTCATAGTCACCATTTATTATATCTTTCTGATAATTATCTCGGCCAGATTGCTCTCCAACAGATACTTCTTTGTTCTCCACTTCTTTCTCTTTATTTTGTGCATATTGATCTAAAACATGACGTTTTGCAGGGCTTGCTGATTGGTCGGTATCATGAGTTGGTAATATTGCTCCAAAGGATTTTGTAACCCACTCCTCTGAAGTCATGTACCCGTCATCTTTATCTTTTTGATTAGCTTCTACATCAATTGTCTTTTCGACTTTACCATTTGTTACCATTGCTTGTATCTCCTCTTCTTGATTAAGTGCTTGAAATTTGTTCGCCACATTAATGGGGAGTGTGTTGTCCCGATTGACTAGTTTGCGATTGTCTCGCACAACATTCCACTTCCCTGGAACCCCCACTATTTTGCCACTGGAAAGGACCCTAGCTTTTCCTTTCTGAAATGTATATACATGTTGCTTCTGCGTTTCTTGCGAATGGTTCGGTTTCGGTGGCTTTTCTATACTTTTTACTTGATTAATCTTCCTACAATTGTGCCTGTCATGACCTTGCATTTTGTATTCACCACAATACTTGGGTACATAATCATATTGAATGTCAACTACATTTGTCCTTATTTCTCCAAGACTCTTCATCCTCAACGTTTATATGCATTGATTTGGGAAAAGTTCCTTTTAGATCAACTAGTACCTTCACCCGAGCACAACTCGGTCTTGTCTTGTTAATGGTAGCTTGATCCAATTGAATAGGTTTTCCTACGGCTGATGCCAAAGAGAATAGACACTCTTTAACAAAGAAAGTAGGCAGAATATTAGGAAAAGAGATCCATGCCATGGCCATAGATGTTTCCTCATTGACTTTGAATTTCGAATCATAGATAAGTGTTCGCATGAGATATGAATACCCATCTTTACATGTGAGATAAACAGCGCCTTTCGAGATTAGATTAACAAAGTCTTCTGCTTTGGATAACCGAATCAATATATGCTTACTACGGAATAATTCAATTTGACAACTTCCTTTCACCCCGCATTGTTGAGGGATAATCTTCCTCAATTCATCTAAATCTGCCCAATCAAACGTGAATTTTCCAATAACAACATATTGGAGTCTTTCAATTTGGTTCATTAGATTAACTTCCTTCTCTGTCCACTTAATCAATGGAATCCCTTCCACTATGGTGATCTTCTTCCTCAACGAAGCATTTTGATGGACTTGTGCATTGTTTAGATTTATCGAATCTGCAAAAGTAAAATGCAAACTAGTATTTCCAATCGGCTCAACGTTCGTGATTGAAGGTAAGCAAGGAAAATCGGTAGTAGTAATTTGCAGGCCCCCCACCAGAGGTGGTAGGCTGTCGGCCGATGTGCACATAGGGTTTTTTTCCAATTGAATCAGAAGTTATTTACTCTCACTATCTTACATAAATATTTTATATCATGTATTAGGTGAAGGAAAAATACAATTAATAAACTCATTCTATTTATCAATTAGCCAACTATATCTTGCTAGGATCTGGTTCCCCTCTATTATCCTTTTCCTTCATTTCGTCAAGTGCACGTATATATGAGAGATATATGTCTTATTTACAATTTAAAGGTCAAGATTATATTATATTAACAACGGCAGAATAATCTGGAAGACCCTTGTACTAGGCTCCATTTGTCACCTGGACCCTTCTACTCACGACTTTGCCAACTGAACACTTAAAGTTATTAAAACACACTATTTTAAACTCATTTGACCGTTGACTAAGCTTATGCGGTGTTTTTTTGCTGAATTAGATCAAGAGAGTGGTTACACCCATTTAAAAGCAAGTGAAGACAATTATTTATTTATTTTTTAAAAAAAAATAATTAAAAGAAAAATATAACAATTGAAAAAAAATCTCATTCCCAATATGCTGTACTTTCTTCTTCTTTCTCCTCATAATTTCACCCAAACCCCACCATCACCACATACATCTTCTTCAATCTCTTTCAATACTCTTACACACAATTCTTCCTCTTTCTCTTCTCATATGCTACCTATCATTTGAGAGTTCTATAATCATTGGGAAAAAGATATTTATTTAGATTTGGGTAAAAGAGAGGGGGAAAAGAGGTTCTAAATTGTGAAATAGATGCGGATTTTAGATGAGTTTTTGAAAAACATATGTTTGAGATTCTTTCTAAATATAAGACAATTTTATTGAGAGCATTTTTGAAGAGTTTTCTATAATGACCCATTTTTGGTCTCCTTCTATTTTTTCTCTCATCCTCCATTTTAGTCACTTTATTTCTCACCACCATTAAAATAACAAAATTTATAATAAAAAACATAACAAAGCTTTGCTTATCTCTAATTCCTCTTCAACGTAAAAAATTCACTAGGAAAGAAAAAAATGAATAATTAGTAGCAAAATAAATGAAAAATATGGGAAAAGAAGAAAAAATGGAAAGAAAGGATTTTGGAGATTAGTTTAAGATTTCTTTTTAAAAAATATTATTTGTAATAAAAAATAATGATGTGGCTATATATTTCTGATGTGGATAGTGAGGTGTTATCCACATCAATGTGATTGGGAGACACACATGATTAGAGGGGTTTAAGATATTGTGTTTTAATAACTTTAAGTGTTCAATTGATAAAATCGTGAGTAGAAAGGTCCGAGTGACAAATGGAGTCAAGTACAAGGGTCTTCCAAGTCATTCCGCCTATTAACAACTATTATAACCATAGTTAAGTCAACTAATTTTAGAAAATTACTCTCTAAAGTTAGTAAGAATTACAATATATTCCATACAAAATTTGATATTTATTAATATCATTGATTTGTTCTTATATATATATAAGATGAAATTAGTGATATTAATAAATATCAAAATTTTATATGAAATATATTGTAATTCTTATCAAATTTGGAGAGTAGTTTTCTAAAATTAGTTGACTTAACTATGATTATGATGTTTGTTAGTATAATATAATATTGTCCTTTAAACTTTAAATAAGACATGTCTCTCATCTAGACGTGCACTTGACAAAATAAAGGAAATAAATAACGGAGGGGAGCCGAATCCTATGTCAAAGTGAAAAACTAATTCGGTCATTATGTGTGCTTGCAGCGAAAGTTCATCTTACCTTTTCCTTCATCTTCTTCTTCTTCTTCTCTCTCTGTCTCTCTCTCTCTCTCTCTCTTTTATTTTTTAATTTCTATATGGTGGTTATAATTATTATTTTTAAAATAGTAGTCTTAAATAGATAATATTTAGAAAATAATTTATAGGTTTGATTAAATTCCATAATTTTGATTTAAATATTATATATATTTTTTAAAATTTATTTAATATATAAAATTATTAATTTAAAACTCAATAATTTAAATGGTTAGAATTTAGAATCCCCAAATTTAATATTCTGAGTTTCTGACTTCATCTTTACTTGTGGTCTTAATATATCATGTGGGATATCTTCTTCTTTAAAGAAATGTGGAACGAGGAGTAAATCGTACGACATTATTTAGTGACATAGCCAATTGATCAGATATTGTCATCCCACTTTGAATGTAGCATAGAAATAACATTAAAATTATAGTAAAACAAATTTCTATGTCTTCTTATAAACCGAAAAAAAAAACCCAACCAAGTATCAAGAAATCATATGCATTATATTTGAGGATTATTTTTCTTCGTCAGAGTCGTTTGGTTCGTGAATGAATTATATTGAATCATAATGTTCTGAGTTTCTGACTCTATCTCTGCTTGTGGTCTTAATATATCATGTGGGATATCTTTAAAAAATATGAGATTATACTTTGTTTTTAATGCTGAAATCATGATACGATGAGTAAATCGTACGACATTATTTAGTGACATAGCCAATTGATCAGAGATTGTCATCCCACTTTAAATGTGGCATAGAAATAACATTAAAATTATAATAAAACTAATTTCAAGTCTTCTTAGGGGAAAAAATACCCAACCAAATATAGCATCAAGAAATCATACGCATTATATTTCAAAATTATTTTTCTGTGTCATATAATTTGGTTCGTGAACGATTTTATATTGAAACATAATGTGTAAATACAATATGGGAATTACATTTTGACGAAATTGTTTAATGAATATATTTTTTACAAAGTGTAATAAAATTTATGTCTTGCTTGAGTAATTCTTTTCCAAATAGAATGACTTATCTTGGACGGAAGGTCAGCTTACCGTACACATCACTTGACCATAGTAGTTAAGTATAAACATGTATACAAAAGGCACATACTTGCACTAATTAGATTGGTATATGTATTCTTACTTTTACTTTTCAATCGTTGAGAAACAAACTTATTCACATCAAATGTTTATACAAATTAATTCAATTTACTATAGTCAACTGATTTAATGAATTAAGAATATGCATTAATACTTAGCTATATTTAAGAAGTGATAGAAGTATATGAAACAAAGACATATCTTACGTTAATTGCTTTGATGTAAATCATCCGATGTAATATGTAAATTTTACCGTGTTTTCAAGCATAACATCCCTTTTACTTTTTTCGTATTGTAAAAAATGATTTAAAAGTATTTTATCTCGCTAATTATCGATTATAGGGATTAAAAATCTTTTTCTTCCTGTTTGATAAAATAACCATGCCAAAGAAATCATATGTTTTCAACAACCTTTTTACCACATAAATTTGTTATATATCTATTCTATGCTAGGATAGAATTAACATAATTCTCAACTTAAAATTACTTTTAGGTAATTAAGGGTCAGAGGATAAATATAATATCGATCCCCTACTGATAGCCTGGCTAATTAGTTTATAATTTAAAATATAGAGGTATTGAAAACACCTTGAACTTGGTGCAAATTATTAGTTTCATCTTGGAACTATTGATAACCTTAGCTCCACTTCACTAACTAAACTTATATACACCCTTGATCTGCCACATGACTTAGTAAGTAGTTTTAAACTCTTGTAGCAGGACTCTTAATAAAAAGTTGAGAGAAGTATTGAAAACACTCCTAAATTTGGCGAGAATTATTTAGGGATGTATTTCACTCGTGTTACAAGATTGAGGGTGTATTTAAGTTTAATCAATCAAGTATTTGGATGTTTTTAAGACTGCCTCTAGTTCAAAGATCATAAAACTAAGAAATTCAATCAGAGTTTAAGGATTAGGGGTGTTCACGGGTCGGTTTGGATCGGTTATTCGTCAAAACCAAAATCAAACCAACTTAATCGGTTTTAAAATTATCAAAACCAAATCAAACCAAATATAATATACATTTATCGATTTGGTAGTTATTGGTTTCGGTTTGGTTTGTTTCGGTTATTAACCATACACAAAAATAAAAGAAACAATTCATTCAAAATGTTAAAAAAGTGACAACAAACAATCAATTCAAAACGAAAAATAGTTAGAATGACTTAAATTATTGAACTTTCGATCACTAAATTTCCTATCAATAAAGCTTTAAAATTCACTATATTGGCCTAAAAGGAAGAGACAATAACATTTTCAGTCCCACAAAGAATTGTCATAGACACTCATATACATGAAATCAATAAGATAAATATTTCATCTTGGGCATTTTTTCTTTCAATAAGTAAATTATAAAAGAAATTTTAATGAAAATATGTATAAGATCTTTAAAATTGTTTATAAAAACAATATATTAAGTATGTATATTTATTAGATATATGTATATAATTTAGTAGTTCGGTTCGGTTATTTCTTCGAATAAAACCATAACCAAACCAAATACTATCGGTTTTCAAAAATCTAAAACCAAACCCAAATAAAATTGGTTTTATTTTATCGGTTTGATTCGGTTTTTCGATTTGAATCTTTTTATCCAAACCGTGAACACCCCTATTAAGGATATTATCAATACTTTTTTCTTTAATTTAGGAGAAGGTTAATTATTAATGGTTAATAAAGGGGAAATAAATAAATATTAATTGGCCAAATCAAGATGTGACGTCATTAAATAGCTCACAAATTTGGTTTCTCCCACCGAGCCATGAGACACATATGCACACTCTCTTTACGCTCATTTGGACTTGCAGCTTGAATTTTAAATGTCCACACGCTTCAAGACTTTGGACCAATTTTGACAAATGTCACCGGCCCCCTATACTGCCATTTTCATTCCTTCATCAATACATACATATAAATATCTAAACTGTTTTTAATAATTTTCCCTCCAATGGTCTTTTCGATTATAATTATCTCTTTCATCTGCAGTGTCCACTCTCATCATAATAGTAATCTATTACTACCTCTAAATTATCCATGGAACCCAACCCTACTCATGATCAGCCAAAGTTCAAAGGAGTTCGGTTGAGAAAATGGGGGAAATGGGTTTCTGAAGTCAGATTGCCTAACAGCCGCGACAGGATTTGGTTGGGGTCATACGATTCTGCTGAGAAAGCCGCAAGGGCTTTTGATGCTGCACAGTTCTGCCTCCGCGGGCCGAAAGCTAAGTTTAATTTCCCTGATAGTCCGCCGGATATATCCGGTGGACAAAGGCTTTCCCCCGCGGAGATACAGGCTGTAGCAGCTAGATTTGCGAATGATTACTCGCCGTCAGTGGTACAGGAGATACAGCGTGATGATCATGAGGGCAATATTGGAAATATTAATTCACACGTGATAAATATGGAAAAAGATGAGATTTTGCTATCAACAACTAGTAGTTGTGATGTACCACCTATGGTGGTCCAAATGGGCACTAGTACTGTTGCTGAAATGGACTGGGCTTTTTATAATGATATGATGGACAATTATCCATATAATGCAAGTGGGCCTCCACCTGAATTTTTTTGTGATCCATATTATCCCGGAGCAGGAATAGGAGCAGGAGCAGGAGCAGGAGGAGGAGTACTCGATATGAATTTATCAAGTAATCTCTACTCACCACCACATTTTCCGCAAAGAACAACTCCTAATTATGACGATGATGATACTGGCAATGGTGGCGATGAACATTATTCTCAACAATCCTTCCTCTGGAACTTTTAACTAAAACTCAATATTATACTAGTACTAAATTGGTTAATTAACCAGCACCATATTGGTATATATGCTAGCTGAGTTGTGTCCATTACGGTACGTAGTAATCCTTTCTGGTTTTCTTATAGTAATTGTTTTTGCCGGAAAAAAGATATATAGTATACAGTATATAGTACATATATAAGCCAGCAATGATGAGCAGTTCTACATCAGTAATGTCTTAGTTAATGAATAAGTTGTTGTTTTTACTTTAAGAGGGATTTACATATATGATGATGATCTTAAGAAGGTTTCATTGATGATGGTCAGATTATATATAATTAACTACTGATCATTGATCAATGCAAGGTGGTTATTCGTCAAGTGTATTTGTCTTGTCATTTCTATAAATATATAAATATATACAAGGAGTGTGATTTTTTAATTATTTGTCTTCGTTGCATGCATGCTATATATATGATGATGAAGTTGCTTAGTTCATGTACGTATGCATGCAATTTATAATATGTCTTTGTGATTGTTTACGTCGAGAGGAAAGTTAGATTCTTAATTATTCATGGATGGTTTACGTATATATATCGTCGTGAAAAGACAAGTTAATTGTAGTAAAGAAAACTTGGTTGCTTAATTACTTAATTTATCAATCAGTTTCAATTTGTTTGTCCTATTTTTCTTTTAGTTCAGTTAAAAATGAATGTCTCTTTAATTTCCTTTTGTAGCAACTTTTTAGTTTAAACTTTCTAAATAACATGCTTAAAACTATAACATTAAAAGATATTTTAAGACATTTGATGCAATTTCATTTTTTTTAAATTTCGTATCAAGTTAAAATAGAATAAACAAATTAAAACGGGGAGTATACGTTATAACGGCTAGGTCAACTTGCTCTCTACATGGAGCTAGAGTAATCAAGTAGTAATAAAGTTTCTGCGGTAAATTAACTCTTCATTAATTTATCAATATTATATATGTAAGAAGTTATAGATTTACTTTGAGCTGTTTTCTTTACCCAAGAATATCTAAGATCACTATACATCACTACAACAAAAAACAAAAAGACAGACCGGTAATTAACGGTAACAAATATGCATATTAATAAAATGTCGCTATAAGTTTTAGCTAGAAACATATACAAAGAGTTTAATTGCCTCTAAAGAAATATATTTAGCAATAATTAAGTTATTGCAATTAATTAATTGATGCTAAATCAATTTTGATGTAATGAACATAATTTTCAAGGCAAATACAACAAAAACATCCCTCCTCGAGCAAATGATTGGCAATGATATGCACGTCTATACTGTTAAGTGTTAAGTAACACCTTAATCTTCTTTTATAGATTTTGGTTTTGCTTTTAACTAGTTTAGAAAAGGTATAAATACCCCTAAACTTGGCGTGATTTATCAAGATATTCGTTAAACTAACGATAGTTAAATTACACCCTCACCCCCGCGAACTTGATTATTTATTTGATCGTGTTTACTCCAACACGATCACATCTTAAAAGAGTGGGATACTAATTTTGACATGCCACACACACACTTAAGACCTCTAGACGTTTATAATCATGAAAATTCAAATATTATATTTAAATTCTTAAATTGCATGGTCAATTGAAAGAAGACACGTTAAACGACGATATATAGACTTCATGCTGATTATCATAAACTAATTAAATTTTTTTCCTAAAAAGTCAATTAGAAGGAGTCAACAAGAATTAAGGTCAAGAGCATATATTAATAGTAAAAATTAGTGGAACACATTGTATGAACTGGGACATAATTATTAACCTAACACTAAGTTCTATAGTAATTTCCTAGATTAAAAAATTCCGACCAAAAGTAACACATGATTTAATTTTATGAAATATAGAAAATAAACGTGTGCTTGAATGACCATATATTATATAGGGGCAAAAGAGAATTTGATAATGTTGTAGAATTGACCACTAATTAGGAAAATAAAAAAATCCGCGCCTGCCAGTGCGGTATTTGACCTTCAACATCGACGGAATAAAACTGAACAACAATCAATTTGGATCTTGCACACGTCAGCTCGTAAAAACCCATACTCGTACTGTCATTTTTAAAATTTTGTGGTAAATCAAACTATATCAAATAAATTGAGAAACTAATAGAGTATTATTATGGTGTAGTTCATTTATTGGACATCAAATTCAAGAAAAAATAAAATACATCCTTTGTCTAGTATTGACTAAACACACTTTTTGAAAAATAATAAATTAGAATGTCAGTTTTGTTATATCATTTTTAGAATATAACAAATTCAATGTATCAGATATTAAATAATAAATTATTTTTTAATTTTCTAAGCTGAACAAGTAAAAATGGACATTAAATTTTAATATAATTTACTGGACGGAGAAAGAATATTTTGAACTTGTGGTTTGCTTATGTCGTACTCCCGGAATCTCATTCTATTTGTCTTTTTATGGTGTGGATGTGACACACCCTGTTTAAAAAAATTAGTTAAATTATTTTAATTTGTTTATCTTATTTTATAATTAAAAATATTTTAAATTATAATTTTGTTGGATACTTTTTAAATATTTTAAATTGTAAATTATTTTTTTATATAATTTTTAAATATGTAAATTTTATTTTTAAAATATTAAAATTTTTATATTTTGAATCCATTAAATTAATTAATTTGATATTTGTATAGTCGACCATCATACTGCAAATCAAGCCAAAAAATAAACATATGGAGTATTAATAAAAGGATCATTATACTACGGCGCCTTTTTTATTTTTTGGTTTTACCAAAACAGTCCCATTTCAACGAGAAAAAATATTTTGAACTTGTGTGTTAGTTTAATGTCGTACTCCCTAGATCTAATGTCCTTTTTAGGGTGTGGATGTGATATCCCTTCAAAAATAGTTAATTTATTTTGATGTGTTTGTTTTGTTATTTGATAATTAAAGATATTTTTATTAGAATTTTTGTTGAATACTTTCTAAATATTTTAAAATATTATATTGTTTTTATATAATTATTAAATATGTAAGTTATATTTTTTAAAATATTAAAAAAATTATACTTTGAATTCACATCTCGTATAGTCATCCAGTAAATCAAGCAAAAAAAATAATATATGGAATGTTAATTAAAAAATCATTTTACCACGCGGCACTTTACTTTTGTCTTAAAAAAACACTCCTAATTCAACGATATACTACACTCCTTAAAAAAGGGGAAAAAGAAGAATGAATAACCTTTTGAAAAGTTGTTGTCATAATTTATAATAGCAAGACTAAGTTGGGAAAAATACTTTTCTTAATTTTGAGAACGACACATCTTGTACTATTGTTTAATTGGCTAGAAAACGACTTAAAAAGGACAGGGGGTTGGGGGGGGGGGGTAATATTTATATGTAGCAATAAGAATTTTGAAAGGTCTAAAATATGTATATAACAAATTAGCAATCATGTGATTACAAAAAATTGTCACGATCAAATAAAATTTAAATTGTATATTTTTAAATATAAAAATTTATAATTTATTTTAATTTTTATCACATAAATTAGAAGAAAAAAAAAAGAAAAAAAAAGACTCTGGCTATGTCATCACTCATTACCTGAGAAAAGTCCATGCAGTTAACTTCTAGATTCCTTATTTATGGTTTCGTTTTATCATTAATTGTCTATCAAAATGACTTTCTTATGTTCAAAGTAAAAGTAAGATCTGTATAGGCTCGATTTTTTAGATTATATGTATGAAATTAGATATATATATTATTATGAGAGCAAACTACCTAATTAAATAGATATTCCCACCATATATACTAATTTTATCTCTAGTTGCAACAATATTTATATTGTTATTTTTTATATTTTATACCATATATTCTAAAAGATATAATCATATACTCAAATTTCTCAAAAATAAACTGATTAATTATCTTTATATTTAAACACCTAAATTAATGATAAATTAATAACTTGAATTATTTATATTTCATAGGCCGTTTCTATTTCCTAATCCCATCAGTATCTCTCATCCCTCCACCCCCCACCCCACGTCTTCCACCACTTCCACCATCTCTCTCTCTCCCTTTTTTTCTTTGTAACTTTTGTTTCATTGTTATCATGTATCTCGGGTAATGTTCTTATATATATATGATAGAGTTTATATCATTTTAAATTTCAATTTTAAAAAGTTTTATAATTAGGTCCTAGGTCCTATATTGTATGATTTTGTTGTTATTTGTTCTTTCATGTTCGACCATTCAAAAAGTCGAATTATTTTAATAAAGGTACAACACATTAATATTAAAATACATTATGTTTCAATAATATTCCATCGATTTTATAATTTTCGTAATCAATATCTGAAATTCATAAATTTGAATGCCTCAACAATATGGTGATATTCGTCATTGTGAAACAAACTCACAATTGCAAGAAGAAGGAAAAAAGGATTGCAGTCAAGAAGATAAAGTATTCAATTAGAGAATTATTTTAGATTTATGATTTTATTATTTTAGGAAGATTTGTTAGAGTTGATACACTAGGGAACATGAAAATCTGTTAGAGTTCTAAATTAATAATCAATTACTCCTTTAATTAAGGATAATAATTACACACTTAATTAAAAATTAATAATACATGCATCTCAAATTTTTTTACCGTCGGATACATGTATCTGTCGAGTAATGATACATGTATCCAAAGGTCGAAATATGACATAAAAAATAATATTTTAAAATAACGTGAATCTCTAGTAATTAGGACCTAATCTAGCTAGTGGGTTTATATAGTTTATAGGCAAGGTTAAGGTTCAATCGTATGATAAAGGATATATTTGAATTTTTTTCAATAGAAAATTATATTATATATATGATTAAAATTGTTTTATTCATTCACTTTTATTTATTTATGTTTGAATTAACAAACTCCTCAAGGAATAGTCATAAATAAAACGATTCTTTCAACATGCCACTCCTTATTCATTATAGGGAAAAGGGTCGGATATACGCCTTAATTTTTCCATTTAGAGTTAATATATTTTTCGTTATGAAATTGACTCATATGTATCCTTATCGTTATACAAATGTCTCACGTATACCCTACCGTTGCAAAAAGAGCTCACATATACCTATCATCTAACGGAAGTGAAAAAAATAGTTTTAGATTTATTTTTTTGACTTTAAATTTTAAAAAAGTTTATAGTAAAGTTAAAGGTATATTTTAATCTTTTTCACACATAAAATTATTTTTTGACTTCTTTGATTATCATTATTTGAGTTTCTTATTCTTTTTTTCTTTCATACTTTAGTGTAAAGAAAAAAATTTAAAACTAATTTTTTTCCGGATATATTGTAATTTAGTTTCTATATATGTAAAATAAATAAATTGGTGCATCTATAATAAATTTTACAATAAAATTGAAGCATCTATTTTTAATACATCAATTCAAACAATGTATCAGAAGTTATTTATATATAATTGATGCAAACATTATTAATATACTCTATTTAACATTATTCTTACATACATTTTACCGAACGAGGTGTTAGAAGAAACGTGAATGGCTGGGATGGACGGCTTGACAAGTGTGGACGGTTACGACTCAGGAACCGAAGCCCCAAGTACTCCAGCCTGTTCAACTCACATACGTACAGCTGCTCCCAGCACGGATTGTGAGAAAATTTATAATACCAGCTACTACGTACTACTTACTAGTTTTAGAATTGACTTCCATTTATATAGGAATTATTATATTATATATACAATGGGAAATGAGTTTTTGGTCAAACTTACAATCTTTTGTTTCACAATAAAACTTATTTACCAACTTTTTCTTTCAAATAAACGTTTTCTTTTACTAAAAAATAAAAGGGTTAATGATTTTAATTTATTGTATTTTTTAACTTAAAGGTGTTCATAACTTGGGTAAAAAGTAAGAACCGACTCAAATCGATTATTAGTACTCCATTTCATTTTATTATATTTTGTTTTACATTCATAAAAATTGATAATATTTAGTTTTATTTTGATTTTGATAAAAAATAAAAATCGAGCTGATCGACAAATTATATGCATATTATATTTTTTATGAATTTTTTTCAATATATTATATATAATTTTATCAAAATTTATTTAGAATTTAATTATGAAAGTAAAATAAGACTTCCAATTAGAAAAAGGATTCAAACCTTAAGAGTTAAGACTATTCCTGTTGAAAAAAGGATTAAGACCTTGAGACTATTCATATTGGAAAAAGGATTGAAACCTTAAGACTATTCCTATTGGAAAAAAAGAGTATTTTAGAAGTCGTTATTTGGTAAAGTCATAACTAAATTCATAGTTATTCTAACAACTATCAACAACATTGGAAGAATGAAAGATTTTTTAGGGCCTGTTTGGAAAGCCATTGTGGTAATTGGATTTGGTGTAATTGGGTGTAATTATACTGTCTGTCTTAATTACTTGGTGTAATTGGATTTTTTAGGGCCTGTTTGGTTGGACATGTAATTACTTGATCAGTAGGTAATTAGTGTAATTGGCAGGGGTAATTACACTCTCCAATTCACTGGGAGAGACTCTGAATTACTGGTAATTACATCGTGTAATTATCAACTGATTACTTTTTTAATCTTATTCTTTTTATTCCTATTTTTATTTTCTTGTTTTAATTTTTTTTATTTCTATTATTTTAAGTTCTTTTTGTATTCTTATTATTCTAGAAATTTCTAAAAGTTTATTTTATATTTTATATTATTATATTTCATTTTCTTCTCATTTTCAACCTTACTTCATGTGATTCTATGCAATTTTTTGTAATATCTATTTCTTTATGCCATGCTTATATTCTCATTAGCATAATTTTATATTCATGTATGTTGTGTTGAAATTTGCGATAAGAGTATTATGTTAATTTTTTTGTTTTGAATTTATAACTTATGTTATATTTTCAATTTTGAATTTAGTAATATTGAATTCACATAACAAGTCATTTTTTAATTAGACTTCGGGGTAGCCCAGTGGTTTGAGCTTGGGACTTCCATGTTGGAGGTCTCAAGTTCGAAACCCCTTACCAGCGAAAGCAAGGGGTTTGCCTTCTGGGTCGAGCTCGTCGCACCAGGCTCTCCTAGTGCGGGTTACCTCTCCTATGTGGTTTGCGAGCTATTGCATAGGAGTGGAGGTTTTACCCTGTGCGCACCCAAAGGGTAGCGGCTGCGGGTTTCCCTTGTCATAAAAAAAGAAGTCATTTTTTAATTAGACTTGATAGATTATCTTTTTGTCAAATATTTTAATAATTTATGATATTTTATTTATATATTAATCTTTTTATTAAACATGCATTTCACGATGTTCGTAAAAATTTCGTACTTTTGATTTTCATGATCAATTCAATTGAAATATATTAATTAGTAAAAATATAAATCAATTATTTTTTCATAATATTAGTTAAGAACATATGTTTATTAATTAATATATTTTCAAAAAAAAATAGATATCTTAAATATTTAATTTAATATCATTTATAAAGTTTTTTATTTGTCTAGTATAAAATTTAAATAATTAATTTTTACTTTAAAAATTTAATATAATTTTATGATTGTAATTGTGCATCCGAACAGAACATGTGTAATTACACCGTGGAATTCAAACATTAAATGTGTAATTATAGTGTAATTACATTGAGGCAACCTAACAGATCAATGTAATTACTAGGCTAGTAATTACTACCCTAGTAATTACACCATTTCCAATTATCATGTGGCTTTTCAATGGTAAAATTTCTATTCATACCCTTGAAAATCAAGAAAGGCTATCACATTCTTTTGGCTAAATCTTTTAACTTTTTCACAATTACAGTTCATTGTATCCATTTCAAGAAAAAGATGATCGTTTGAAAGGTTACCTTATGATTAGAGAAAGGTTTGGAACAAAGTAATTTGTCAAGTAGGATTGAAACTCATTTATAGTTATATGAGACGCATCCAAAATTTGAAAGTTTCATGTTCTGCACTACTTTAAGTCGTATTTAACATAATATTTATAGAGGAATATTATACTTAATATTTATTAGTTAGTTTTTACACAAGATATAGCATTGTACAATTGGTTAGTCAAGATTTTAATTAGAAGAGGTTTACGGTTTCTATTCTAGTTATCCACATTTTTTAAAACAATAACTCATTGATTCTCTTGGTGTCAATATATATATATATATATATATATATATCACTTATTTTTCCTTCTCAATGTTCTCCCGATGCATCAACTTGTGAGGGGTTGTGCTTTGCTACTTGCTTAGGTTGATCATCTATCAGAGAAAAAAGAATGAACGGATCTTGTAGGATTCCCAAGAAATCTTCGATTTATGACACAAAATTTGAGAAAGAAAAAAAGACTTGTAAAGTTTATCTTCTAAGACAACTCTTTGACCATTTAAAAAGTGTACAAGGAAAATTTAAATTAATTTTTTTTTTAAAAATGTGTCACATGTATTAGAATAGGGGGAGTTTTTAATAACTAAATCAAAGCCCCATATGTGCCGTTATATAATTTCATTAAAATGAGGGAAATTTTTAATCCAAAAACTAATTTAATGAGTTATTGGTCAAGATAATAGAGATGGAAGGAGAGACAATTTTAATTCAAAAAATGGAAAAGTGTGAAAGTTGCTCCTGAACTATGCGAAATAGATCACTTATATCCTCTATTACTTTTAGTATTAAAAAATCCTCCGCTAATATCCCAAGAGACCACAAATATCCTCAAGAGTTAATAACCAGTGACGTGGCAAGTCAAGTGAAACTGATTCTGCCACCTAAGTTTGTCAACTAGATAACCTACTAGATTTTGATCCAATTTATAATCCAAACCTTAACCCATTCTTGCTAGACCGATTGGCAAACATCATCTTTTCACCAGCAAAGTATTTTTTATCCCAAAATATAACAAAAGGTATAAATGATCTATTTTATATAGTTTAGGGGCCACTTTGATCCTTTTCCGTTCAACAAATAATACTACTTCTTAAAAGACAATTAACATTCAATAAGTGAACGGGGATATATATAACCCATATTTAAACTGTTTTCAATACATTAAGGGACATTTTAACCATTTTCAAAAGTAACCTTTCCTCACCCTTGAGCAGAGACTATTTTTCTCAACTTTCTTCATTCTTAGTTCCATAGACATGTCCCAACTAATATTAATAATACTCTCTTTGTCTCAATTTATGTGACTTACTTTCCTTTTTAATCAGTTTCAAAAAGATTGACACATAAAATATTTTACCATTAATGAAATGATTTACAGCCACACAAATTTATATCATTCATTTTGAACCACAAATTTTATAAGTCTTCATTTCTTTCTTAAACTTCGTGCCGAGTTAAATTACCTCACATAAAATGGGACGGAGGGAGTAATACTACAGTATTAATTTATCTTAAGGTTGAAAAAAGTCGAGGACAAGGAAGTCGATAAAATTAGGGACATTATTAAAATGAAGAAGAGGAGAACTAATCAATAGCTGAGTTAATTTTTTCAAATGATCACTTAATTTAAAACACAAGGAGTTTAGGCATAATCATAGTATTTATGGATATTTACTGTAATTAGCCCTTATTTATGTTTACTTAAAAATAAATACAAAATCTATATGCACGTCAAACAATTATAAAACTGAAAAAAGTAGTATAATATCAATTAATTATTGATATATATTGTAACTCAAATTATTTAGAGAGCATTGAGATTTGAGTCTAAGCAGACAATTATCAATCAGTACAATTAGAGTAATTCAAGACGAAAATATCTCCTAACATATACCCCATACTACCTCCTAGTATCATATTATTCTTCAACAATGATTTCTAATTTATTTATTTGTTGTATTACAGTAAGTTATATAATAATCATAAAATAATTCTATGATAATTAAAAAGATAATATAAATAGTTGTATACATCATCATAATACTTTCAAATTTCTTTTTGAAGAGAAATAAGTTTATCTTCATTCATGAATCAGTTGTCTACTTTGTTTATTCTTCTATATGTTTAGACGAAAGAAATATTGTGAAGATTTAAGTGGAAAAATTATTTGCACTTCCATATATTTCTTAAAAAATGATTCTTACTGAAAAATAAATAAATTATTTAGATCTATAAATTGTTGGTGAAAACACAATTATAATTGAAGAGTAAAATATCACAAGACGAAGTTGTGAATATTTCGCCGTAAATTCTTCATTGATCTTACAATAATCTTCTTGACTTATTTTCTTCAAAATACAACCGTCAATAATATATTGTATGACTCGAACAAACTTTAGACAAATTATTCAGCTTAAAGCTGGAAAAAAAAATCTTCCTTCAACAAATAAACTCTTTTTTTCACTGACATTAACCTCAATTTACATGCACTCTATAATATTCTTCACACTCATCACATGATAAAAATGACTGTTACTTAAGAGGTGTTAAAATTCTTTTCTTAAAATAAATAAGTTGGAAGCTACTTATAAGAGTAATACTCTCTACGTTCATCTTTACTTGTTTATTGTATTATTTTGGAATGTCTAATAATATTTGTTCAATTTATAAATCCAATGAATATTTACTCATTTTGTAGCTATTTACCCTTGTTATTAATGTCACGACTCAGACCGTCATGATTGACACCCACACTAACCCTCCGGTGGGAGAACCATTACTATAACCCAACTAACAACTTAACTAAAAACTAAGACATTTAAAGATACAGAAGCATATTTAAATGACAATAAAAATGGAGTCCCCATAAACTTCAAAGGTTTAAACAATTAACTAACCAACTAATGCGGATATTCAACCCCTAGAACCTGAAAGTCATTGTACCAAAACTCTACTAACGACAAGTCTAAGAACAAGGGGTACAACCCCAAAACTAAACAAACACCTTAAACGAATAGTCTGAGTCCGAAAATAATGGACTTAAACAAGGGAGATTCATGGCAGCCTGAAAGAACTGGCTCACCCTTGAATCCGATCACGCTCAATATTCACCTAGCTGAGGTCTATCAATAGCAACCTGAAAATGCACTGTACTCAACGAAGAAAGAGCAAGTGCAGTATCAGTACACAACCACAATGTACTGGTAGGATCACACGGCTATCCCAATTAGTGAAACACATACAAGTAACCACAACATTATAAAACAGACATATACCAAACATATACAATATTAGTCATCTTCTCAAGATCAATGTAGCATTCCACGTTCTCAATAATACACATCGGTTATCATTTTAGAGCAACATACAGTTTTCCAATATCAATCATCATTAGATATAAACGTATAATCACAAGTAGATAGACAACACAATTCAATGGTCTTCTCACGGAACCCAATTCAATGGTCCTCTCATGGAACCCAAACCCAAACTGTTAGTATACCGGTTCGTGGTACCCGATCCAATGTTTATGCCGGAACGTGGCAACCGATCCCATATTTATGCCGGAATGTGACAACCGATCTAAGTTAGTGTGTCGGAACGTAACACCCGATCCATTTAACAAACCGCAATCACAATCACAATGTATATTCTCACAATCATACAACAAGAGGTGATTCATGGCATACAATTATTCAATTATCCTTATTTACGATTAGGGTGATCAATAATGCAACATTCGCATACATACATGCATTATAATGAGCAATTACAAACATATATCACACCAATATGAAATCACAACCATCACTTACCTCGAATCCAAACTTGAATCCCCTAAGACACTTGAATATTCCCTTTCCGGATTCATTCCGCTTGTTCTAGGTCTACAAACAACAATTTATACGCAAGGATCAACAATCAAAGGTTTAATTATTCTGATTATAACAAACCCAATAACCCTAGACCAAATCCTTGATCCTCATACCCAGATTAGGGATTTTTCCACCATAATTTCCAGATCAAAACCCTTCCCCAACAATAATTACCAACGAATTTACATTCTACGGATCAAAAACAGAATTCGAGGAGTGAAAACCTTACCTTTAGACTCAAGAATGGTGAAAAACTATCAAGAAAACCCTTGGGGTCGTTCCTTAACTCTCAAAGTCGAAAAGTGCAAAATAAAACATTTTTGGGATTTATTTCCGACTTAAGTAGCGACTATCCCGCCACAGTGGAACCCAACCCGCCACAGCGACCCCGCCCTGGCGGGATAAACCCCGCCCCAGCGGCTTGCACGGAACCAGTGAGCAAAATTAAGAATTCCAAACCCCCATTTCACAAATCGCCTTCATCCCATGACACTCGAAAAATATTCTTTCACGCAAAGGTTGGTTTCGGCAGTTCTACTCACGCGAATTAAATTCTGTAAAGTCTTACGAGTTCCTTAACGTCTTAGTTATCTAGTCATATGATCAAAATTATAATTAGATCTCTTTTTTTACCAGTTTTCCTAGACCTTACTAACTCCGATTTCGTCCAAATTTGGATTAGGCTAGGAAATCCAAAGATACTACTCAAAAGTTTTCTGGCCCAAATTCTTACCCCATTGGCTTTTCTATAATGACGGGAACAGGTCGTTACAATAGATACCAATTTACCCATCACTCATCCTCGAGTGACAAACTAGGAGAAAAGGGCTAAAGGGAGAATAAAACATTATCTGAATCGTCGAATAATTGGGGATACTTATCCCACATACTTTTTCTGTCGACTCTGGGCTGCTAGAAGCTTACATTGGATACTTCTCACTTACCCTGAACATCTTTCACTAAATCAACTTTCAAAGATTTCATATCTTCAACCTCAAACCAACCAATTGAACACCTACACATCCTCCCATACAATGCCTCAATGAAGTCATCTCAATACTCGAGTGATAAATATTGTTGTATGTAAACCTACCTACAACAAAAGCGATTCCCATCAATCACCAAAGTTGATCGTACACACGTCTACAACATGTTATCAAGGATCTTGATACAATCATCAGGACTAATCCCTTCCCACATAAGCATGATAACATTCAAAATCAATACTCGCTACAATTAGAAGTGAACCTGAACCAACCAACTCACACTCATAATACCCAAATAATCATAGTTCTTAACAATATCTCCATCTCACAACATAAATTCCCATGAGCTTAAGTTATAAAAAAATTGATCTTTAGAAATCATATACGCATCGAGGGATATGTCCAAGCATACAACCTATCCAACAACACTATCGAAATGCTAGATTTAGTAATTGTAGATTACCTCTTAAGAACAGTAGAATTGGACCCAATGATCACTACATTCAACCACACATAATCGATACATGACCTCGACGACTAGAGGAATATTAAGATTGTCGAACAATCACAAATACGCATGGTAGCTCTTCTATAAATTCTCATAAGCAAAGTGGTACATGTAGAACCACTAAAATACCTTAACAACTCCAAGACAACACCAGTTATGTCATTCGAAATAACCAAAGTTTCCCAATTTTCCCACTAAACCAAGAGAACATTGCAGGATTTGGTACCCCTGATCCACCACTAGGGATCCACCCACAAAAGTGAAAACACACTAGAGCATAACTAGTGAATCATACTCACAACACTAACAACCATCATAAACATTCCGACCTTTTACCTTATTATAAATCAACACTTTTAAAAAATGAAACCTTTCTTAGGTACTTAACAATCAATAGTAGTAAACTTACGACTCAACCCACTATTTTTCTTCATCATGACCCTAGGTCTTTTAAATTCTATTCGAGTGGTGTCCCACCATCTCTTAAAACTTTCCATACAACTACGTTACTCACCAAATATTAGAAAACCACAACCTTAGGTATCACAAGTCGTAATTACTATACAAAATTCGCTTAATCAACAATCTCATTATATATATGCATCCCATCACAATCCACCACGAACTTTTACTACAATTATGCTCAGTCATCCCTGACTATTACTACGAAGCCAACCTTTCATCAACACGACACCTCAAACTCAAGTATACTCATCAAATTCAAAGGACTAACCCAATTTCTATACGCACCTTCTTACTAACATCTTCAATTTCCTTCTCCCAAGTATACTCAATGGAACTTTGTTTATCCATAAGTTTGTCATTCCGGTATTAATCTACTCACTTATGGATTAAGATAAAATCTTCAGTCATCATACTACCCTCTTTATTCTTAACAAAGAAGACAAGAGCACACCCCACTTGGAAACACTAGGATAGATGAAACCTTTATAAAAAAGATCCTGGTTTTGAGCCTTAAGCTCTCCCAATTCTACCGGAGCCATGCGATAGAGATGGATGGAAATGTGGCGAGTATCCTGTTCTAAGTCAATGCAGAAATCTATATTTCTATCCGGAGGCATACCAGGCAAATCAGTAGGAAACACTCCTCTAAATTCTGACACCACATGAAATAGACTCAACCTCAACATCCCGAATATGAGCTAAATAAGCCAAACAATCCTGCCCCATCAGTTTCCTACCTCGCACAAAAGATATGACATTAGCTGACTTAGGCTTGTACACCCCTTCTCACTCTAATCTTTCCCTATCGGGGATCTTTAGAGTTACTGACTTATTATTACAATAAAGCCTAGTATAATATGGGGACAACCAAGTCATGTCTAAGATTATATCAAGTCAGTCATAACCAGCATAACCAAATCAACCCAAGTCTGAAAATCCATAACCACAACAGAACAAACACGATATAGACTGACTCTTCAACTGGGATAGAAACATAGATGGGGGCATCAAGTATATCACAAATCATAACAAATTTTGAGGCAAATCGCACAGACACATAAGAATATGTAGAACCCGTATCAAACAACACATTAGTCATCCGATCACAAACAATAATAGTACTTGTGATCACTACATCAGACCCTTAGCCTCGGTCTTGCCAGGGATAGCATAAAACTCAGCCTTGTTATCTTGACGGGAAACTTCCTTGCCTGGCTGCACTACTCATCCACCTACATTACCATTTCCCCGACCTCCATGACCTCGTTGATTTCCTCCTCATATTCCCAGGTTCTCCACAATTTTAACACATTTATAACTTATATTTGATTGTTGAACACTGAATTAGATCACGAGGGTTAGTTCGGGTACGATTCGGGGTCCATAATTGTGACTAGAGGAAAACAGGGGAGACAGGGCTCAAATTTTGTCTCGCCCTTTCCCGCTCTGGTGGGAGAAATCCCTCATTGGTGGTGTCGCCGTGGCAGGGAAACCCCGCTCAGCGGCCCTAATGAAAAGAGAACCCCTGCCAACAATTTCTGGGGTTCCTCTCTTTTCTATATTTCCCCTAGATTTCTGGCTACAACTAGGCATTTAAGAAAATCCATTTAGATTGGACAATTGTTGTCTACCCTCGGTTAACCCAACGAAGTACACACTTTAGAATTCTTTTACATCGTTTCAACACTACCATACACATATCCCCAGGATACACCCAGACTCTCACACAGTTATAAGTTAGTCGCAACGCACTTCCAGATTTCTCGCTTACGAACCACATCGTAATTAATCTAGACCCTTGTACCTAATCTCGTGATGACTTTCTTTTCACAACAAGTTTCACGAGACTCAAACAGTTACACTTTGCAGACAAGTCCAAATTATTTAATTAGTTCGTTCTATAGACAACCATTACTGATAATGTATGCCCTATACAGCCCCCAAAGCCAGATACCAATTCCAATTAACTTGCTTGTCTCTTCAGTCGGGATTACGACGTCTAGTTCACTTCATTGAGATACCAATTGGACTCAACTCATACCACAAGCGACAATAGTAGCTAGCGAGCCCCACAAAGCTACTAATTTCAATCATAGAACTTTGTCGAACCTAATTCTTAACCGCCTCAACCTTTAACTGATGGTAACTAGACCTTAAATCAATCTTAGAGATAACCGATGCACCTTCCAATTGGTCGAAAAGGTCATCTATCCGAGGGAATAGATACTTGCTCTGAATGGTGACCTTATTCAATTATCGATAGTCTATACACATCCTCTCTTGCTAATGATGGTGTTACCACTTTCGTTGCTCTAGTTCGGACCAAAGAGTGAATGAGGAAAGATACTAATTTGTATCACGCAGATACCAATTAGATTCAAGTCATAGCACAAATGAGTAGAAAGAAGTGAGTTTTTTCTAAAGTCCTATTGCCTTTCGAAAAAAGTACGGACGTCATCATACCGTTCCACAAGAGTCTACTAGACTCGTTTTGGTACAATGAGATCAACGAACCTAAGGCTTTCATACCAACTTTGTCACGATCCAGAGACCGCCGTGATTGGCACCCACAATAACCCTCCGGTGGGAGAACCATTACTATAACGCAACTAACAACTTAACTAAAAACTAAGGCATTTAAGATACGGAAGCAGGTTTAAATGTCAATAAAAATGGAGTCCCCATAAACTTCAAAGGTTTAAACAATTAACTAACCAACTAATGCGGAAATTCAACCCCTAGAACCTGAAAGTCATTGTACCAAAACTCTACAAACGACAAGTCTAAGAACAAGGGGTATAACCCCGAAACTAACCAAACACCTTAAACAAATAGTCTGAGTCCGAAAAGAATAGACTTAAACAAGGGAGATCCAAGGTAGCCTGAAAGAGCTGGCTCATCCTTTAATCCGGTCACGCTCAATATTCACCTAGCTGAGGTCTATCAATAGCCACCTGAACATGCACTGTACTCAACGAAGAAAGAGCAAGTGTAGTATCAGTACACAACCACAATGTACTGGTAGGATCACACGGCTATCCCAATAAGTGAAACACATGCAAGTAACCACAATATTATAAAACAGGCATATACCAAACATATACAATATTAGTCATCTTCTCAAGATCAATGTAGCATTCCACATTCTCAATATTACACATTGGTTATCATTTTAGAGCAACATACAGTCTTCTAATATCAATCATTATTAGATATAAACGTAATCATCACAAGTAGATACACAACACGATTCAATGGTCCTCTCACGGAACCCAATTCAATTGTCCTCTCATGGAACCCAAACCCAAACTGTTAGTATACCGGTTCGTGGTACCCGATCCAATGATTATGTCGGAACATGGCAATCAATCCCATATTTATGCCAAAACGTGGCAACCGATCTAAGTTAGTGTGTAAGAACGTAACACCCGATCCATTTAATAAACCACAATCACAATGTATATTCTCACAATCACACAACAAGAGGTGATTCATGACATACAATTATTCAATTATCCTCATTTACGATTAGGGTGATCAATAATGCAACATTCGCATACATACATGCATTATAATGAGCAATTACAAACATATATCACACCAACATGAAATCACAACCATCACCTACCTCGAATCCAAGCTTGAATCCCCTAAGGCACTTGAATCTTCCCTTTTCGAATTCTTTTCGCTTGTTCTAGGTCTACAAACAACAATTTATACGCAAGGATCAACAATCAAAGGTCTAATTATTCGGATTATAACAAACTCAATAACCCTAGACCAAACCCTTGACCCCCATACCAAGATTAGGGTTTTTTCCACCATAATTTCATATCAAAACCCTTTTCCAACTATAATTACCCACTAATTTACATTATACTGATCGAAAAATGGATTCAGGGAGTGAAAACCTTACCTTTAGCATCAAGAATGGTGAGAAACTTTCAAGTAAACCCCTAGGGTGGTTCCTTAACTCTCAAAGTCAAAAAGTGCAGAATAAAATATTTTTGGGGTTTATTTCAAACTTAAGTCGCGACTGTGCGGTCACAGCGGAACCCAACCCGCCACAGTGTCCCGCCCTGGAGAGATAAATCCCGCCCTAGTGGCTTGCATGGAACCAGTGAGCAAAATTAAGAATTCCAAACCCTCATTTCACAACACGCCTTCATCCCATGACACTCAGAAAATACCCTTTCACGCTAAGATCAATTTCGGAAGTTCTACTCACGCGAATTTAATTCTCTAAAGTCCTACGGGTTTCTTAACGTCTTAGCTATCTAGTCATATGATCAAAATCATAATTAGATCTCTCATTTGTTACCATATTTCCCTAGACCTCACTGACTCCAATTTCATCCAAATTTGAACCAGGCTAGGAAATCCAAAGATACTACTCAAAAGTTTTCTGGCCCCAATTCTTTCCCCATTGGCTTTTCTATAACGACGGGAACAAGTCGTTACAATTAAATACTATATTCATTTTTCATTTAGTTAACTTATTTTCAATAAAGGTGATTTGGTAAAATTATCTTATAATTTATTTGTAATCCCTATGTCAATCAATAATGGATAATTATTGTTGGATAGAGGGAGTAAGTCTCAAGTACATGCGTTAGAGGATGATTTAGAACCTGTTTGGATTGACTTAAAAATTGATCAAATATACTTTCAAGTCATTCTTAGCTTTTGAAAGTGTTTGACAAAGTTAAAAATAACATAAAATAAATTTAAAATTACTTAGAATAAATTAAACATTAAAAGTATGTACTCCCCTACTATTCATAAGTTACTAAAGTTTGATTTTTTTAAAACTACTTTTTAAAGTTAATTGAAACGGGATCTGAAACTTGAGTTGGATCATTGGAAGATCATAGAATAGTGATTTAGTTTTTATGGTCACTTTCTCCGCTTAATTACCATGATAAATAATAGAATTTATCATTATTATTATTAGGGGAAAGGGTCAAAAATGCCTTCCGTTTATAGTTTGGCTCAAAAATGTCTTTGCCGTCAATACTTTGGTTCAAAAATGCTCTTATAGTTACTAAATGGGTCAAAATGTCATTTTCCGAATACATATATTATTTTTTTTCTTTTTCAACATATCTTCTTCCTAATTAAAATATTATTAAAGAACTGTGTTCTTATTTTCTTTCTTTTAAAATCACTTTAACAAAAAAAATGTAAGAATTTTTTTTTCTTGTTAATCTCATTTTATCAATTAAAATAGAATAACTTCATGAACCCTTTCGACAGATAATATATGTCATATATATAAGATCATAGTATATCCATCATTAATTTATATTTATATAACGTAAAAAATAATTATAATAAAATAAGAAATATTTTTTTTTCTGAATTGAAGTAAGATAAACATTTGCTAGTTTTAAAAAATATTATTAGAAAAAAATGTTTTAAAAATAAAATAAATAATATAATTATTTGAAAAATAAATAATTTTGACCCATTAAATAATAATAAGGGCATTTTTGGACCAAAGTATTGACGGTAATGACATTTTTGGATCAAACTACAAACGAAGGGCATTTTTGTTCCTTTCGCATAGTTTAAGGGAATTTTTCACCCTTTTCACTTTATTATTATATTAAATATTAAATAATAATATTATTCAAAACTTGCCAATTAGACGAAATCCCTTTGGATTGTAGCATACATATTTTTTGTGTCACATTTAAATTAATGAACACACAAATAAATTATTGTAACAAGATCGTATAGATAAAAAGAGAACTACATGCATCAATGTATTTGTCATTAACATTGAAAAAAAAAAGACTCAAATATGTCGTTGAACTCTTAAAAAAGGCTTATTTATGTTATCCGTTAAAAGTTTGGCTCATCTATGCCATTGTTGTTAAAGAAAAGGTTCATTTATGCCATTGTTTTAACTCCGGTTTTGCAAAACCATTTTTTATACTCCAAACAAGGTTTAACACTTTTCAATTGAAATTTTTGGATCAATATACTTGTTTTGCTTCTTTTTCTTTAAGAACACCAAAAACACGTGAAGAACATAAACAACTATCAAATTTTCAACATATTCAATTCTTCACAAAATCGCCTCAAATTTCAAGAGTAGTTTCCTTCCGAGTTAAAAAAAATGGCATGAGCCAAACTTTTTAACGGATGACATAAATGAACATTTTTTAAAAGTTTGATGGCATATTTGAACCTTTTCCCAAAAAGGAAAGACAAAAAAAAAGGCATAAAAACATTTTAGAAAGAAAAAAAAGATGCTGAATCCATAGCCAAAGCCCACAAATAAGTAAGAAAAGTAGGCACTGCATAATAACCTAGCCCAATAAATGGCATAAAAAAGTCCAACTTATACTGCACTCGATAGCCCACATTTATTTTATTTTCTTTTCTTTTTCGATAGCTCACGTTTATGTTTCAATTTAATAAATACTTTATGCTCAAATTAAGTTATCCAGCAATATTAGCTCAAAGCAATGCGTACTTGAAAACAGTTTAATATGGTTAAATAACAATTTTGGATGTGTTTTTACATGATTTGAGATGATTTTCATATTAAAAACTTGAAATTGAAGAAGACTCTATACATGCGTGAAGGAGCTTAATTATCAATTTTGGAGATGATTTAAGATGAATTTCAATTAAAAACTCTTTTATTTTGGTCGAACAAAGTGTCTTATCTTATTTTAGTTATTATTAATATTCAAGTGTCTCAACCAATTCTACAAATTTTATACTAACAAATAAAACATAAGCAAAAACAAACAAGGCCCCTCTATAGCCTGAGTCATATCATATCATATTGTCATTTAGGGTGTGTTTGGTACGGAGAAAAATATTTTCCAATTTTCTCATATTTAATTGGCTTAAATGTTTGGAAAATATTTTTCAAATCTACTCATTTTTCTCAAATATAAGGAAAATGACTTCCCTTTCAAAATTGAGGAAAACATTTTCCAAACTCCACTTCATCCTTTAATTTGTTTTCTTACCTGACAAATAACCCATACCCGACCCTCCCCAAAAATAAAAGATATTTTCTAAAAAATATTTTTCATTTACCAACCAAACATTAAAAAATATTTTCTATTTCAACTAAACAAGAGAAAATAAATTAGAAATCCACTTGTTTTCCAAGAAAATATTTTCCTTCGTATCAAACACACCCCTAATCATAATTCAAAAATCTTCGTGAATAAATTTTGTTTAGACGCAAAAGTTTATAAACTTTCTAGGAGAAAACTTCTAATAATTGTTAGATTTCAAAAGAAGATTGTTATGATGGATTGCGTTGTAGAAAACTTAGTTTTTTTGCTTAAGAATTTTACTAATGAATGTCTCCCTATTTATATGGCAAAAGTATTCATTACTCTTCTGAACTTGAAATTTTTTATTCAATGTACACTTAAACTATATTCCGTTTTAATTACCCTCGAACTTGTTTATTCCTCTATCACGTATACCTTTTTTGTCCACCTGCTCTTATTGTGACTACACGCGCACGACAACTGGCAAGAGTGGTAATGTGAATTTCCACCTGGATAAATAATAGCCACCTAAATATATTAATATGGCAAAAAATAAATATCAAACCTTCTCACCTAAAACTTTCGGACTAACCTTCTCACTAAAACTTTCGGACTAAACCCAAAAATCTTCAAGAAATTAATATTTAGTACTAAAGAACTCAAATTAAATGCCAGCACAAGACTTTTATTGTTAGGAATAAAATAAATTAATTTTGAATTAAAAAAAATCAATGGAGATTGGGATTATTTTTGCAAAAGTATCTTGAAAAAGATGGGTTGCAAGGGAGGATGCGAGGTTACGAGGGGATAGGGTGCTGCAAAATAGATTTTAAAATAGTTAAAACAATTAGGTAAAATGCTACATGTCATTTATTCATTGTTTAAAAGTTATGTTTGAATAAGGCTGATTTCGCAAAATTCTTTCTGAATTTGGGTTTTTCTAGACATGAAATTGATCAATTAAATTTCAAATTTGTCTGAAATCCTTACCAAATAAATGCTAATCTTTGTTTCTTATACTTTTCATTTACATTTTGCCCTATTTTTTGATTAAAATAGGCCAAATATTTTTAAAAAATGGAAATTTTACGTTTTTTTTACCGTTGTAGCTTTATGATGTGGCAAAAAATCACTTCCACGCGTCTAGTAGACTGTGTTATTAATTTCTACGCCAAGTGGACAATGAAGGTATACACGATGGAGGAATAAATGTTATAAATTTACAAATAAATTTATTTTCTAGATTTCTCTAAAATTTTAAAACATTTAAAAATTATCTATGTAAGTTTATGATATTCTAAAATCTACCGTAAAAAATCCTCAACCCGCTCTACCTCTGATAGAATTTTTTTCTATTGTCAAACCGCTTTCCCCGCACTTAATAAATCCACCCCACCCTACTTTAGTTTTTCTAACAGTTGATTTAAAACTATTTTATTAGGCTATATTAGCTAGCAAAATTGATAAATATAATTTTAGAATGAAAAGTCATTTAGAAATTTTAACTTTTTTTTCTTCAAGGTTTTATAGCATTAATAGAGGTTTAATCAATAATTAATAAAAAACCAAATTAATCTCAATCTATAAAAAGTAAAAAAAAAAAATGTACAGTCATTTAAGAAATACGGTAGGAGACCCGCCGTACAGCCACGCCATCAATTTATCCAACATTTCTTAATTCATATTGACAATGTTAAATTAAGTAAATATTAGCGTAATTATGTAATACCGAGAGCAGATCATGCAACGGGAGGAGTATCAGGAAAAGGAGTAAATGATTGGAAGCCATTGGCATGGGTGGAATAGGAAAAATCTCAATTCTTATCTTTTCTTCCTTTCAAGGAAAAAAAATAAATACGATATTTTTCCATCCCACCCACTCCAAAAGCTTCCCAAATCTCTCCTCCCTTTCCATTTCCCACAAAAATTTCCTCTAAAATAATAATAATAATTTTTTTTAAAAAGTATGTATAAGAGCTCAGAAACAAAATGGGTATGAGAAATTTATCATCACTCAAATTAAAACTTGTAAGAGTGGTGCATGACAATCTCTAAATCTCATCACAGCTCTTAAAAGAAAAAAAAAACTAGAAGAAATTGGATGGAAAGGGAGAAATAATTGGAAGCCATGGGCATGGGCGGTGTAGGCAAGATTTTTCATATCATAAATATGATAGATCTATCTTACCACACCACTCACGCCAAAAGCTTCCCAAAAATTTTCATCCCTTTCCCAATTTCTGGAGATTTAGATGAATAGAGAGTAAACGGCTGTATGTAGGCTTGTTGATCAATTCGTTGGTGGTGTCGTTTATATAGTATAAAAAAGATGGTGAAGTCGCCGCTGGATTGAAACCCTAATTTTTTATGAGTTTACCATCGTATCCTCCTAAGTTCACCACAATTACAAATTGACCTACAATAAATATGAATCTGAAAAAGACCCTAATTTTTTATGAGTTTACCATCGTATCCTCTTAAGTTCACCACAATTACAAATTGACCTACAATAAATATGAATCTGAAAAAGAAAATAAAAATATATATATCATTGATGTGTATATAAAGAAAGTATATTACTCTCTCTGTCCCAATTTATTGGCACTTTTCGTAAATTTATGTGGTATTTTTCATTTTTCGTGAGTCAAACACTTTAAGTTTGATCGAAATTTGATCATGAAATCTTCAATTTTCTTGAAATGAAATTTATATATTTATAAACTACGTAAAAAGTATTATAAGTCACAATAGTTGACAATTCAAAATATTTAAAAGAAATATGAAAAATTTATGATCAAATACAGACTTGTTTGAGTTTCGAAATCCGAAAAATGTCACATAAATTGAAACGGATGGAGTATTATTATTTGTAATTGAAAGAAACTTTGGATAACAAGTTCGGATAAAAGTGGTATAAAATATGTATATAATTGTATACATTTTGTACACCAAATTAGGACTGAATTTAATTCAATACTATAAATGCTGTGTTTTTATAAAATATAAAAATTTGGAAAATTATTCTCAAATATAAAGTTTGGTCCAAATAATAATTTTTTTTCGTGTTTAAAAACTTGAGATGTTTGTCAAATCTACATCTATATATAAAGGAGGACCATAGACAAGGTGATGTGGCACCTCTCTATGGCCTCCATTTGCATTTAGCTTTTTCTTCTTTTTTTTGGCTTTTTTTTATAAAAAAAATATTATATTATAAAAATAAATTACTTAAATTTATTACAAATAAATATTTTATTGATGGAGGAACATTTATAACAAAAACTCTTCATATTCTTTTTTTATTTATTTGTCTCACTTATAAAAGGAGAAACATGATTTATCTTTTTTTGACTTTTTTTCAATTCAAATTAATTATTGTATTGTAAAAATATATTACTTAATTCATACAAATAAATATTTTATTAATGTAGGAACATTTACAACAAAAAACTCTCCACATTCTTTTTTCTATTTTTTTATCTCACTTCAAATCATGAAATGATAATAAATTTTTTACATTTTAAGTATTTTTATCTTTATTTTTTAATTTATTCACAAGGAGTTATTACCCATGACTTGCCCCTCTTTAATTTTTACTTTTAATAATATTCATAACTCTCATAATTTTTATGTCCATAACCTCCAAACTTAAATTTGTAAGTTTATGATGTCTTATGGTATTCCTTTATTTTGCCTATAAATTCATATTAGTTTCATGAAGATTCACATTCACACTTATCCTTTCTCTTTTCATCATATTGGTTTGGTTTGTAACAAAAAAGAAGTACATGGAGGTAAGAAATATTTCATTGCAAATTTTTATTTTTATTTCCTCTATTTTTGTCTATATAAATTCGTATTTGGTTTGTGAATAAAACTAACATGTCACAAAAAAAAAAGTACACAAAGTTAATAAATATATCATTCTCAAGTCCTTATTTTTTCATTTTCTCTATTTTGTCTATATATTCATATTTATTTTCATGAAGATTCACATACGAGGTCATTCTCAAGTCTTTCTTTTTATTTTTATGTACTTAGACATGCTTTCTTAATATTTTTTAATGTTTGTATTATCATTCATCAAGCAAGTATGATTAAAAAAAATCTTTGTAATTCTTAATAATGTTTTGTCTGTTTGCAATTGCTCTTTCTAATAGTTAGTTTTCTGGATATAATATAGTTTTATAATATATGTTAGATTTCAAGAAATAATAATTATTTAGTATTGTTGGTACTATTGAAAAGATAATATACAAATATATTACATATAGTTTAAATTTCGTTCTTTCTTTTGACATAATTATTTTTAATTGGTATATTATATATTTTTTATTCAGTTGGTTGCATATAAGGAAGAGTTTGACATATGGATCAAAACATGAATGACGGATCTACTTGCAAAGGAAGATGATAGAAGGAAAAAAAATGAAGCATAATTAGAGATTATTTTTTTACTTTGAATTGTATTAGCAACTTAGTTACTTTTGCTAGAAGTTTCTAAATTTTGATTTGTATAAATAATTTAGCTAAATGTATTATATTGTCAATGCTAATCATTTGATCCTTTATTATTCTACTTTTTATTTGTTATGAAGCAAAGTTAATATAATTATCTCATTTTAACAATAACAAAAAAAATTATAATGATTAGGAGTTTCATTTTTATTATAATTATAAAAAAGTAATTGAAAAATAAAATATTATTTTCATGATGCCATTTTTTGCATATGTAACAATCTGTTTTCGTCACCGTTCTTTTTGCTTTGAAATGTATTTATAATTTTTATGTAGTCATCAATTTTTATATTTTCTTTGTTCATTTTTTGTATTTTCACCCCTTATTTTTATTCATTTATTTTACAAATAAAATCAATGCATAATTAGTAATACATTTAATGTCTAATAAAATTATACATTTGAATTATTTATAACTCATGTCTCTTCATCTTACTTGTAACTTTTGTATGTTTCATTTTTCATAAATCTTATAAATATTTAATTAATGTTTAAAAAATTATAATAAGCAAATATAATAATGAGGACATAGTAAAAAAATCAATTTTGTTTTGACGAAATCAGAATTTGAATAGAAAATTAGTACTCCTACAAAAGATAGAGAAAATTAAAACATATAAAATATTTTCAACGTAATACAATATATTATTATTTCAACATATTATCTCTTATTCCATTTACTTCACCATGGTGAATATTTTGTTCTACTATATACATATATAAAAAAAATTATATTTTATATGTTTAAAAAAAAATGAAAAAACATATGATATCGCAGATGAAGAGAAATATTAATATTATCTATATATTCGATACTAACCTAAATATTACATATTTCATATTATTATCTTATAAATATTTCATATAGCTGCGCGAAGCGCAGATAATTTCACTAGTATATTTATTAAAAGTCATTATAAATTGTATAGTCAAATCAATATTTCTCAAATAAATTTGAGAACATTTATGACCAAATGACATGTTCGCAAATAAATTTTACTTGAATTATTATGTAATACTTCGTATTGATTGAAGATATTAGTCTTGTGACATTATTTTTTAGATATGAATGCCAATTTTGAGCGTGTTTGTTTTTCTAATTTTATAATCACTTATCGAGTGAATAATTTGAATTATAAGATTTTTCATAAAAATTTAGTATGATTTAAATGTCTATTTAAGAGTTTCTATAAAAATAACATACAATTCATAATTTTTCCATCCATTTTACCATTAGTCATCGTTGCCTTCCACTATTATCAACTATCACCATCTATATTCATGATTCAATTTGAGTCAATTTTTTATTAAAATAAAAAAATCAAATCAATTTAATTAGTGTTAAATTTTTTAAAATCAAATCAAATAAAAAAAATTGATTTTATTCAATTTTCCAATTTATAACTAGCTAATGAAATTGATAATAGTAAAATAGTAGATATATGAGATAACTATTTCAAATAGGAATCAATACATTTCTTTATTCCAAAGCTTTAGCATTTTTAAGTTCCATATTTATTAAGGAGCAAATTCAAGTTTAATCGAACTTCAATGCAGAAACAATTAAAGAAGGAAGTTACTCCACTTTACATGTCTAACATCCACAAAAACAATATACAACTTCAAAATGACTGGTCAGGTACTCTTCAAAAATCAAAGGGTCAAGCTTAAAAGAGCATATGAATAGTTTAACCAAAAAAAATTAAATTAAAACTAGTAATATATTTCAGATAGTTGGATTTGAGCATATTCATTAAGAAATGGAATTCAAAAGTCATGTATTGCATGAGAAATAAGTACTTAGATTAAAATTTACATTTCTTTTTTAAAATAAAGTATTTTTTCCAATGGTTGGGGACATTGACAAAAAAAATCTGAAACTCAGCAAAATTTGATACCACAGCCCCATTTTTGAATCATCTTTCTTTAAGCTTGGAAAGCACCGAGGATTAGTTGCACCACCATGGCTGTGCTCGTAAGAAATAAACTACCTCGACTTCACCTGATCAAGAACACCACAACAACTAACAAGAAACAGCAAAGAATCCGAAACTGTGCAGTAACTTCCACTATTTGCACGCGGAGCTTGGTTAAGAGCTTAGACATTCTTAGTTGTGTATTTCTCAGCTGCACTATAACCTTTGCAATAAACTCATCCTATCACGGTAACAACATTCAAAGAGTATATGCTTTAACTTTCACAGTAAATAGATAAATGTAGAGGATGTTACAGCTACAGTAATAAGTTTGAGTTAACAATCGAGTTGGTAAAGGGGCCAGCATATCAAACGATATCTCTGGTGCTTATGTTTCAAAGCGTTGATTGAGCTGTATTTGATAAAGCATAAGAAGTCAAGGTAGGGTTCAATAAGACTATGAACCGGTGATGATCCTGTTACTGTGAAATTCCTGATAAGGAAACTGAAAACTCAATTGGCAAAATATGGTTTTTTTCCGAAGTGGATAGGTAAATCATTAGCTAAGTGAAATGCAGATTACATCATGAGAGTGCATAAATAAACTCCTTACTCTTAACTACAGCTGCACAACAGATAAAATTTAGAAACTTTGAGCCAAGGCTGCAATATCTCGGTAGCAGGTTAGAGCCAAAGATGAGCACGACATTTGACATAAACTACAAGGATACATTCTATAAAAGGAGAACATTTGACCAAACATTGCATACCGTGAGAACAATAAAATTGCCATTATGAAGCATAAGAGACGACACGCAATTGTGCTTCATAGTATAAGCATATGCCATCAACACAACAGATTATTATCATATCAGCATTGAAACAATAAGAAAAAGTTCAAGTTCAAGAAGTTGGGGGAAATGAGTAAAACTACCTAAGATCAATGGCTTCATCTACAAAGGAGAGGTTAGTCTAACTATGAACATAATAGGACAGAGCAAGCAAGACTAGTTGCAGGTTATGTAGATTTACAAATTATCTGGGGCATCTTACTGAAGTTCCGAAAGTAAAAGCTATGCTTCAACACCCCAAGCATCTTTAAATCCAGAACTTGGAGGCTGTTTCGATCGTGTATTGCATATAGAACAATACAGGGAACTCAATGGTCTTACCTGTTCTCCGATGGCAACTATATCAAATGATGAAGCTTAAGTCCAACTTCAGCAGTTAACATAGAGGATCATAAAATACATAAATAAGCAATATTGATGTATTTAGATGTTTAGTGAAGCAATTTTGAACCGCCACAGTTCATGAACCAACCCTGGCACATTATGCTACATCAATAATACCCAAAATGAAAACCGGACATTTGGCTCACACTGGGGGAGACCCATTGAACAAAATGGCCCGTAGGTGCTTTGGTCGTAAAGTTGAGTTTTGAGATCGTTGGTGCCCCACACCGAGGGTTCAAATCCTGGTGTAACCTTTTAACTTTTAGTTGAAAAAATGCAAACGAAACTTCTTCATAGTTTTTGACTTCTTTTTGTACCTATTCACATACGTTTTGCTTATATTTTTTTGTAGTTTATTCACTTTCCTATTTTCATATTTCATTTACTAACTAAAAATTATTAGTAAGCTTCTACAAAGAAATCTTTCTTGACTAGCAATTTTTTGTTAAAGGAATTGAGCACCCATCAAATCATGGATCCGCCATTGGGCTCACATTATGCCACACTAATACTTCCCAAAATCAAAACCGGACATATTGGCTAAAATGCTAAACTCAACACTATAAAAAAGCTTGATAACTAGGAGAAATTCAGCAGACAATATGTGATATGTCAACGCAGAAGTTGAGAAAACATAGATATTCATCAAGATCCAATCTTTAAAAGCAAATTCCTTAAAAGAGATACAAATATTTTATCAAACACCTCAATAGAATCACAATGGTACTTGAAAGGAAGGCCTTAACCTCGAGTAGCGGTCAAAAAGTATTGTGGCAAATATGGTTGTCTCGTGCTTTGTGACTTGGGGTTCATTTTTTAAAAAAAAAAAAAAACAGAACACGAGTTAATTACACCTTATTAGGTCCCCTAATCTCAATTTATGCACATCAATTCCAACTGTGGTAGCTAATGATTGTCCATTTTGTTATAGTTGGAGAGTATGGTGTCAATCTATATATGCTTCAAATACTCTTTTTCTTTCATTTCTGCTACTAATAGTTGATCAGGTCATGCAAAATACTCAAATAATACCAGATTCAGATCACAACACAATCAGAGCTATTACACATAAACATATCAAAAATAAAATAAAACCTCAATACTACAGCACATATAATGGATTTAGAGCATACCAAGAAACCTATTATGCAACTGGAGAAAAAGGAAAGGGAGAAATGACTGGAAGCCATTGGAATGGGGGGAATCGGTAAGATTTCAATTACATTTTTTTATGAAAAACAAAATATGATATCTTACCATGCCACCCACTCCAAAAGCTCCCTGAAACATTCATCCCCTTTCCCTTTCCTACATACTCATCTCACAAAGCTTCATCTTACTCATTGTACTTGCTACTCAGATTATTTTATTTATATAGAGACTAGAAACGGCGGTAGGATGGAAACCCTAAAATATGAGGTTCCCAAAATACGTTTTAACCACGCATGTCTTACTTTTGTTAACTTAAGTCCAATAACTTCTATATATGACGATTTTTACGCATCAACTCATTATAGTAAGTTAGCAACTTTATTTTATGTATCAAGCTGAAAACAATTTTCTAATCCAATCTTATTATATAAACATGTTGGGGTTAAAATCTGAAGGATAAATAATACGAAGTGAGGTTAAACATAGTTTTTTTATTTGTTTCAAAGGTCTAGTTGTAACAAGGACAAAGGACGGTAAAATTTTACCTTATGGTTGTGTTTTGAATATGTTGCTTGATACTGTTTTGAATGCATCATTTTTTTAGTGATCTTGTTGAGTTCACTGGTGATTGTTACTGCTCGATTCTATTGGCTTATGTAGCTAGGTTATAGATGTGTGTACCTGAAACTTTTTTGATTTTATTTAAGAATCTAGTGATTTTCGAAGTTGTTTCTAAAACTTTTTTGAATTGTACTCGAAAAAAGGATTTGAGATTGTATCAGTGTATCTAATAAAATTGATAAAGTGTGTCCAACAAAATTGAGTGCTTCTTTTAACCCCAAACAATGTTGTATATGATACAGAGCGACTTGTCCTAAAATTGCTATATCTAAGATTAATACAACTAGATTAATGGGTGAATAGGTACAGTGTATCCAGCGAAATTGAGCGAAGAAATTATACAATTGAATAATACAACGCAAATTTCAGAAGGTTGGATTTGAGATACAAAGCAGATTTCAAAAGAATGAGAGTTGTATTTGAGATACAACGTAAATTTCAAAAATATTGTCATGTACCGTAATTATCAAAAGTATCACTATATATGATAAATTAGCAGCAAAATAACACTAGTTGTGAAAATTAGCTGAAGACACCCAATTGAATGATAACACGTCTATGTTTTAGTACGTTTTTAATTTAATTTTTTTAAACCCTGGGAGATTCATTTCAAACAAGGTTAATACATAAATAATGGGTAAATGGCTTCTTTGGACAATTACCTGGTGCAATTTATGACACGTATTTTTTCTTTCATAAAATAGCACTTATATCTTACTAGGTAGGCCAAGTATGTGCAAAAATGAGTAGGTAAGGAACTGAAGTCGATGAATTTGAAGATTAGGTGAATCACTAAAAAGTATACTTCTTAAGCTTGTAGATGACTGTTAATCCATATAATATGGTATTCACTGTTCACATAAAACATACTTCTTACAAGTGCTCTCTTCTTGGAACAGGTTGAAGTGAAAGCATTCCTTTACATGTATCGAGCAAAAAATTAAATCATATCAAATACATGCAATAATCTCGAATAGCTGAAGGTACCTTGCTACTGCTTAACATAAACTTCTTATGATATAAGGGGTACTGGGTAGTTGATCTTCATGTCTTACCCAGTCTTGGGAGTGTCAGCTTGACGCTCCACCTGTGGCAGTCTATGGACTACACGTGTTATTCGGTACTGGCTCAATAACAGAAAGCTACCAAGTTTCCAAGGGTCACATCATGCCCAGGCTGACTCTGCAGTCTATGGATGATACTTTAAAACAGAGTAATCTAACTCATACACGACTAGATGGTTTAAATGTATACAAGCAACAAACAAGATATGTTCTTTGATGAAAAATAAGTAACTTAAGGGTTAAAGTTTCATTTCCTAGTGAAGATCAAATATATTCTTTTGAAATGCTCAAACACATTCCTATGGCTTCGTCTACTCAAAATCATGTCTAACGGGCTCAAGTTAGTCTTGAAGAACCATTTCCTAGATTTTAGGTTTGGTTACAAGTTATAGTCAATCTATGTTTAGATTTCCATTTCAAATTTAGCTTTAGCTGACTCTAGATCACAATCCAAAAATCCCCGATTTCCACCTTTGATTACATATTCAAATGATCGACCTTAGGTTAGATTCCTGATATAATCTCAAATCTGAGTTAGAATCACTTACCCCAAGATTAGAGATGAAATCCTCGCTTGGAGCCGCCTCTCAAAACCAAGCTCCTCAGTCTTAAAATAGTGAAGAATGAAATAAAAATACTCAACTCGACTTTGAAATACCCAGGCAGGACCTTAGCACTGCTGGCGCATTGTCGGTCGCACCTGACTAGTGTTGGTGCACGGTCAGCCAGTCAAACTCGACCAATCCTGACCGCACTGAGGCCTACTATGCTGAAACTCATCTGAGCCCCTCAAGTTCCAACCCAAACCATACTTGTATGTTTTTGTCTCATGTTCTGAGTATATTCGTGTCGATTGATTCTCTTGACGGGTTGGTTAGGTGCCATCACGGCTTAGTGGAGTATGGATCGTAACATCCCTTTTGGATTGACGTGGTCTCTTTGTCATCACCTGACTAACTGTGAATTCATTGTACAAGGTTTATTCACATCAGGAGAAGGCCACAACAATAAACAAGAAACAGTGAAATATGAGGATCAGTGCAGCAATTCTTATTGTTCAAACATAGAGCTTGGTTCTCAGTCTCCAATCAGATGTCAGACGAAACAGACCAGTGGAGATATGTTTGATGGTTTCCAAGAGGACAAAAGAAAATATAGCAAGAGCTTAGACGTTCTTAGCTCTGCATTTCTCAGCTGCACTGTAACCTTCACAATAAGCTCTGGTCCACCAAGGGACTTCAAAGAGAACTTGCCTTGCCTGTCAAATTTAATCAGATAACCGAATCTCATGATCATGACAAATGAAGAGGATGTCACGATTACAGTGTGATTCTTGAAGTAATCAATTTTAGCATTCAAGGAAAGTTATCTGTAAAAGAACTTCTATTGAAGTAAATCGTTAGCCTTGTGAAATGCAGGATAACATTGCTGCAGCATTTGACATAGAACAAGTACAAGGATACATACATATCCTATAACAAGACAAGTGTTAAAGTTGTAGACCAAATCATTGCAAATAACACGAGAACATTATAGCCATGATTGAAGCATCAGACAAGGTATGCACTTGAACTTCTCAGCATAAGTGTACGCCAGCAACATAAACAAACATATTGTTTTCTTATGAGAGCGGACACAAATCAGAAAAAGTTTGAAGTTAAAGAAATTAGGGGGCATAAATGAGTAACACCGCGTCGCTACCAAAGATTAATGGCTTCAGCTGCCAAAGAGAGCTCCAAAGATAACCAATTCTGAATATAATAGGGGACAGAGAGACATAGACTAGTTGCAGATTCTGCATAACTACCAATTATATATATGGAGCACCCAACTGAAAGTTCAGAAAGAATGATATGCTTTGACACACAAAGTATCCTAAAAACCATAATTTAGAGAACATCTCAATTTTGTAACAAATATTGACTACTACAACAACATACCCGGTCTAGGGAGGACAGTGTACGCAAAACTTACCCCTACCTCAATAATAAATATTGACTAACACATGAAAAAGGAATATTATCCACTAAAAATAGAGAAACGAGTCAGTCAGATCCAAAAAAGATACCAAGATTACCTAGTGTAATAACCCATGGTTTTGCCGATTCTTTGATGCAAGTATGCAACTATATTGAATGATGAAGTTTAAGTACATTCTCTTGCACGCAAATATCTATTAGCTTAACCAAGTGCAGCAACCATTATTTCCCAAAAAGAAGTACAAATAAACTAAATTAACAAGTGCATTTTGACTTCAGCAGTTAGGCAATCCCCTATCAGCTGGAATAGAACAGCATATCACCAAGCAAAGATAAAATTATACATAAGCTCAATATTGAATACTTGACCAATTGGCACAAGTTTATTATATAAATTCACCAAGATCCAAACTTCTTATTTCCACCATGTCACCAAAAGCCATTAAAGGAGAAGCAACAAAAAAAATTGAATTGATGTTATCGTAATTATAAATATGATGAGATGGTATAATTTGAGATTGGAAACATGACGTGAGTTTCATTAACTGCATCTTCGTCCATTATCTCCCTCCGTTTGCGGAAGATTGTTCAGTTAGTCAGTTCATTCAAAGTTGTCAAATAAAACTAGATCTGAGCACAATATCAGCTGAGCATACAGATTCATCGTCTCTTTTTCAGCAAATATTCACAGCCTATCAAATTTTACATCATTTAAACTGTACAAGTAGAAACACATGAAAACATGTCACAAAAGACAACTAATAAACCAATCACCAAAATTAAAATCTCCATAACTGAACAAAAGAAAAAAATTTCAACAGGATTTAGATCTACGATGCAACAGATTCAACAACTGAAGAAACAGGATAGAGAGAAATGATCGGAAGCCATAGGAATGGGCGGTATTGGCAAGATCTCAATTTTTATGGAAAATAAATATGAAATCTTACCACACCACCCACTGCAACACCTCCCCGAAACACTCATCCCCTTCCCATTTCCTACAAATTTCACAAGCTTTTCTCATTCCACACAGAGATGATGAGAAGAGGCTGTATGGTGGAAACCCTAATATAATGAGTGAGGTTCACAAAGTAGGGAAAAAGTGTACGTTTTAACCACGCATGTTTTACTTTTGTCAACTTTACTCCAATGACTTCTATAAATGATGATATTTCTACTCATTCCAAATTTACTTACTTTATTGAGAAAACTGAAAATAACTTTCTGATCCAAATTCAATAAATCATATTTCTTGTATCATTCATCGAAATATAAGTTGATACTCCATATAGTATCAACCTATATGGGTATTTTCTCTTCTTTTTTTCCTGTGTATTTATGTATACAATAGAATACAATTAAATGAATTGTATGTCTTTGTTAAGGAAAGGAGTATCATACAATGAAACACATAATATAAAGAGAGGGGGATAAAGGAAAATGAGGAGAGAGACATTGAGAGAGGTGAGGAGAAAGGTGAGCGAGAAAGGAAGATAGAGGAGGCACCACACAAAAAATGATCTTTAAAGGCAATAGTTGAATTGCCGTTAAATATATTTTTTAGAAGCAATTAACATTTTTTTCGTAAATGTCCTAAAACTTATGGCGACATTGGATTCAATGACAATCAACTAAGAAAAAACTATAGAAATCTCATACATTTGGGTGCTAGGATACATTCTTTGGTTGTCCGATACATTACTTAATGGGAGGGATGCATCCGAGAGAGGATATTTGTATTTTTTTTAAATGGTAGGGATAGAGATTATGATTTCTTAAGTTGTGTATTTAAATAACTATTCATTAACTAATGCCCATAAAGATTTTAACATTCTTTGTTAATGTGCATATTTATTATCGCTAATAAGAGCAAGCAAGATTGAGAGAAAAAAGAGAGATGCTAAAAAAGTGAAATACAATTATAGAATGTTATTTTTTTTAAGTGTAGCTAAAATTATTAATACATAGCACTGCATATTTTCTCTACCATGATGATTATTATCATGCAAAATTTCCTAAATTTTATCTGTTCGAATTGAAGGAGAAAGTAAAAGATGCTCTGAATATTGTTGCTCATGGGCTAGTGCTCAATGGTAGGCAAACGTAAGATTGGCCCATTAGAAAGATGGATTGGGCTTTGGTTGTGGCCCTGCCTAACATTTTGTCAACCGCAGCCCACATTCTTAACACCAACTTTATAGGGAAAATTATACATAATGACAAACTATTAATTCAAATTAAATGGTATAACCACACTTTGATTTAATTGTATCCTGTAGCAAACTGTTTGTCAGCCGTCTCTCTCCCTCAAACTCTCGCTCTCCACTCTCCCTCTCTTGTTCTCTCTCTGTCGCTCGCCTATCTCGCTTTATACAAACAGAAATGTATAAATTGTGTTTATGTTTGTATGAAGCGAGAGAAAATTGTATATACACATGTAAATACATATATCTTCGTCCTATACACTTATAATTATTACAATACAAATATTCCCCTGTCCAGTTCTCTTTTGCCTTTCTCGCTTTATACAAACATAGATTATACAAAATACAATGTATAATTTATGTTTGTATAAAGCGAGAGAGAACGATATTTGATATGCAAACGTTTTATTTCGATTCAATTGTATACAAATTCAAATTTTATACAGATATACAAACACATAAAATTAAATTGAGAGACTCTCAACGATTTATACAAACGAGAGGCTGACAACAATTTATACAAATGGCCTGCCAGTGAAATTATACAAATCTGAAGAAGAGTCAGCGAATTATACAATTGCTTCTTTTGTATATATGTATAGCGAAATAGCCTAGTCATAGCATGTTTGCTATGGAGCGCAATTATGCAAATTTTGCTATAGCATACAAATACGAATTTTGTGTTTGTTATATGTGAAAGTTGCTCAACTTTATAATGTTCCCTCACTTCAATTACTCACATATAGGTTGGGGTGGGCGTTCGGTTCTTCGATTTTCAGTTTTAGAAAAGTGTGCACCGTATATTGAACCAAACTAATTTGGTTCGGTTAGATTTTTTCTACTTCGGTTCGGTTTGATTCAGTGTTTTTAAATCAGTTTTTCGGTGTGAATGAAAAATAAAATAAGAATAAAGTATAAGATACTTAGAAATTTAAAACTATGTTAAGGAATGATACGTATCACCGTGGAACACTTATTGTGCTAACTAAAATACTATATTTGTCTTTATCAAGAACATTGTGCCTCCAACTATTTCTTGAGAAAAACAAGTACGAAGACGGTTCCTTTACATAATGTACATTGGTAGAAATATGTTTGAGTTTCTCTTGGAAATTAATATTTGAAGTTAACTATTGAATTGTGCATTTGTTGTTACTTTGTTCATGAATGATTTAATTGTTAGTTGAATTTTTAATTTTTAGCTAAGAGAATGCCCATATATATATATATATATATATATTTATTTTATTATTATTATTTATTTTTTTAAATAAAAGTTTGGTTCTTCGATGCACCAAAGTTTTGAGATCCTTACACCGAACACCGAACCGAACTTCCAAAAAAATAACACCGAAAACCAAAGAACCGAATTAATTTGATTCGGTTTGATTTTTTGGTTTTCCGATATTTATGCCCACCCCTACATATAGGGGTGGCAGAATGGGTTCTAAATTATATGGGTATCCATTCATATTTATCTATTTTAAATGGTTTGGGTACCCAACTCATTTAAAATGATTAAAAACTGAATAATACTCATATTATCCATTTAAAAGTGGATATTTAAATGGATAAAATGAGTAAAAAATGTTCATTCATAAAAAGAAAGAAAAGTGGTGGAGGCTGGTAGGGGTGGGGTGGCAAGAAAAACTCAATTTTTATATTTTTTTTTGGGGAGGGAAGGGGGGGTTGGTTAGGGGGTGGGGTGGTAATTTTTTTTATTTTTTTAATAGTTTTGGGGATAGGGGGTGGGTTGGTAAAAAAAAAAACTTCAAAATATTTTTATTTTTTTGGGGATAGCCAGGGGGGCTGGTAAAGGGGTGTGGTGAAAAAAAACTTTATAAAATTATACTGGTAGAGGGGTGGGTATCCATATTATCTAGTAGGTAACTCGTTTTATTTTTGTTTAACTCATTTTCGATCGACTCATATTTGACTCGATTCGATTGTTTGTCACTCCTACTCACATAAAATAAAGGACCAATTACATATTTGGTTGATTGATTGAAATGATTGTATTTTTGTGTTAAATATGGACTATTATTTTGGTGGAGCCTATACAATTTAGTTTCTATAGAAATAATGGTCATTGGCTATTTTATTTCATCTCCATTACACTTCGTAATGACTTAGTGTTGAAATGTTTGAAATAATTGGATATTTAATAATTTAATTTGTTACATCTGAGACATATAATGGTATAACTAATTTCGAAAAATGCATGTTTTATTTGTTATGTTATGATAATTTATTTTATGATATGATTATACTTGTGGATAAATAACAATTAGGATTATATCTCGTTATCGCTTCTAGAAGGGTCAATAATCAGAGTTTGGTGAGTTCATTTGCTTACTCACTTTATATTTATTGCTCTTGTTGAATCAAGAGATGCAAGCTGATGGATTAAGAGTTAGTTAATTGTCATCAAGTCTGTCAGAAGTTAGTTAGAGGGCAAATAAGTCATTTAATGTGTAAAGATGAGCATACTTAATGTGTGGATAAAATCTATAAATGGAAACAGTTCACTCTCTCAATGTAACAGTGAAACAGATGAAATAAAATTGCAGTTGATTTTCTCTCTTCTTCTGTTAGCTTTCCTCCATAGAAGATTCTAGAATAGCTCCAGTTATGGAGATTTAACAACTCTTTTTTGCGTATAAAGACTAAATAGGTACTAACGGTACTTGACTTGCAACTTGCGATCGAGACTTTTGCTTCAAGAGTTTAGGATGAGTTACTTTTCTCTTCGGTAATACTAAATTCCATAGACTTTTTAAGTTTATTTTTAATATCCATTTCCTTTTAAACAAGTATTTTAGATTTTTGAGACTTGTTTTGTATTTGTGAATGGTCTTGTGCTACTATTATCAGATTTTGGAGTTGCTTTGCGTTTGATCTTTTAGTCTCGCACTTATGATTTATTGGGAATGATTAATTAATGAGAAACTTTCACATATAGCAAACATAAAAATCTTATTTGTATGTTATAACTATAGTTTGTATAATTGCGCTCCATAGTAAACTTTATATTTGCTATGGAGCATCAGATTGTATAACTCGCTGACAGGAGCTTCAGATTTGTATAATTTCACTAGCAGGACATTTGTATAAATCGCTGGCAACCTCTCAATTCTATTTTATGTGTTTGTATATCTGCATAAAATTTGAATTTGTATACAATTGAATCAAAATAAAACATTTGTATATCAAATCTCTCTCTCGCTTTATACAACACAAATTATACATTGTAATTTGTATAATCTGTGTTTGTATAAAGCGAGAAAGGCAAAAGAGAACTGTGCAGGGGAATATCTGTATTTGTATAATTATAAGTGTATAGGATAAAAATATATGTATTTGTATTTGTATATACAGTTTTCTCTCACTTTATACAGATACAAACGCATTTTATACATTTATTTTTGTATAAAAGCGACATAGGTGAGGGAGAGAATGGCGAGCGAGAAACCTAGGGAGAAAGACGAATGACAACTGTTTGCTACGGGTTATAATTAAATCAAACTGTGGTTATAACATTTAATTTGAATTAATCGTTTGCTATTTTATACAATTTTTCCTTAATTAATTGCTAAACAAGTTAATTGTTTATTCCGGATTATTTATATTATTAATTAATTGTCAAACAAACAAAGTTCGCTAACAGAGAAGGTGGGTGCCTTCACTACCTTAACATTTTGGATCGTTATAATACCCCTTCTTCACCCAATCCTTCTAGCTAAAGCCGTTAAAATGAGCTTAGCCCATGGGGTCGGTCTAATCCAACCCCTAGGGCCTATAAGGGGTTGAGTTGGGATAGAAGTTTTCGAGTCCATTTGAAACTAGGGCTTATAAGCCTAACTCATATTAGCCCTTGGCTCTTGAGGCTTGATGGGGGCTGAGTTGGGGTCGGCTCATGGGCCAAAACTATTTATTTAAGGGTAACTTACAACAATCTCACTAGTATATGAGTTAATTACTTAAATGCACGTTATGTTGTAAAATTACGAATCTTACCAGATTTTGGTACTTCCAAATACATGTATCTCGGGATGCATGTACTCAAAATTAAGTTAATTTGTTCTAGATACACTCTATCCAAGTGAATTCACATGTATCTAAGATACATAGACAAACCCGCACCCTCGCCTCCCTCTCATCTCGTTCGCGTAACTGGGATGCATCACACTATATACATGTATCTCGCGTATCTAATGTCCTAGATACATGCTAATCACACTAGATTTTTTGCTAGTGTTTTTGAAACAACACCAATGTTTGTCATATTTGATTTGAAAATTTTCTCATTTTTTTGATGTAATAGAATTTTAAGTTTGAAAATAAAAACGAAGGCTAGCTCACCCCAGCCCTTGTCCCTTCTAGGATTGGATTGAGCATTTTCAGGTCCTTCCAAATGAAGGGTCGGCCCGCCCTAGCCAATCAAATAACTTGGCCCGCGAGGTTTCGGCCGGCCCTTTGTGACAACTCTACTTGTAGCCCTCATTTCAACCACTCTAAACTCGTAGCTACTTTATACTCTCATCTTTCATAACAATTGTTTAAATTATATACTAATACTTTTAAGAGAATATTTCTCTTACTTATCAAATACAAAAATGCAAGTAAAACTTACTTATTTTTTATAGAGAACATTTGTTTTCATTCTAACAAACCCAAAATGTACCTTTATACGGAAAATATGCTATATATGAACTACTAGAAATACATTATCCTCTAATGCAGTAATGATACAAGGATAACATAATACATGAGTAATTATAGTAAAATAATTTATAATTTTGAATATTTACTAATAAAAGAACTAGGTACACACTTCAAGTAATTAAAGGTTAAATATATGTAATCAAATATTACAAGGACAAAAATTAGAATTTATTAATAATTCAAGGATTTACCATATATTTATTATTTATTAATTGGATATAAGTGAATAAACTTTTATATCTTTTATTTTGATTTCTCTACTGTAATCAGAAATAGATTAGTTAACAACTTTTTTGTGGGTCAAGAGTCAAGACCCTAAAAAGTCAAGCAAGAAATTAGAAAGGAAATGACCTAAAGTTAATTACTTTTAATTACTCATGGCCTATCCTAATCTCCAACACTCTATTGATGAGTATATGATGTGGACATGTATATTCTGGTGATGACATAATGAAATATTAATCGTATCTTATAGCAATTAATCCTTAAGATTTCCTTTTTTTATTTTTTTATCTAATGTAAATACATAAATGCTTCCAAATTAAAACAAAGAAGAAAAAAAAAAGAACAAGTGTTCTCTCTATATATATGATATGAAAAAACTCAACATTAGAAGCAACAAAAAAGAGAAAGAAATTATGGGTATTTGTGAACTTGATGAAGATAAGTTGTCCCAAATGGTTAGAGATTTTATTGAAATGGATTGTGAAAATTTTCAAGTTGATGAACTTGTTGATCATAATAATCCTAATAATACCTATCTTTCCTTAAAGGTACATTTTGCCTCTTTTTATTTTTATTTTTTTTGCTTCATCTAATAATGTTGACATCTTGTTTTCATGTTTATCTAAAATTCCCATTTTTTTTATTTATAGGATATTCTTGAGAATGTTAGTGATGGTGAAAAAGAGATTCTTGGGAAAATCTTGTTTTATTGGAGAAACATGGTTAACAATATGGAGCCTAAAAAGTTGAGACAATGGATTGTGAATAGATTAAGATTGGATGAGTATGAAGCTTCTCTTTGTAAAACTTCTTGGATTACCTCTTCTGGAAGTCCTTCAGGTACTATTCTACCCCCTCACCTCTTTTCGATTCATGTGATTTAGTTCAAATTTCAAGAATCAAATAATTTAATTTTGATTGTGAGTTTGGGCATGAAATTTTAAGTTTTTTATTTTATACAATGTATTATACGTCATGATAATTAATAATTTAAGAAGGATGATGAAAAAAAAAATTGATATCTTTTTTTGTGTTTGCATCTTGAAATTTCGAAAAACTGAGACTTAAATTGAGACAAAGGGATATTAGTTTGGATATTATTACGGTGAAATATTGAAAAAAATATTTGAGAAGTATTCCATGTGAAATAGTAATGTTTATTCAAAGAACATTATCCATTTTTTTTCAGATAAAATTCATGTATCTACACAATTTCAACTTAAAAATGTTTTTTCAGGTTCAATTTCAGTTCTTAAAGGTGTTGATTTTTTCAAGTTTAGAGTAAACACTTGACTATTATGTATAACCAAACAATTATTTAATTAACTTTTTTTTTTAGAATAAGCAAAAAACAATCATGTTCCAACTTTGAAATATTTTGCTGATTTTTTGTTTGTTTGTTTGGGTATGTTGAAGCATTTCAATTTACAGGTGATTATGAATACATTGATGTGATGATGAAAGAAATTAGCAATGGATCAGAAAGAGTGAGATTAATAGTGGATATTGATTTTAGGTCTCAATTTGAGTTAGCAAGGCCAACACAAGAATATCAAGAGCTTTTAAATTCACTTCCATCAATATTTGTGGGTACTGAGGACAAACTTAATGGCATTATCTCTTTGCTTTGTTCAGCAGCCAAACAGTCCCTTAAAGAGAAAGGTCTACATGTTCCGCCTTGGAGAAAAGCTAGCTATATGCACTCTAAATGGCTATCTCATAATTGCAAGAAAATTGCTATGTTTGCACCAACTTTACATATAGTTTGAAGGACTAATTAATTATAAACTTTTAGAAGAAAAAAAAGAGAACTAATTATTAATGGTAGAAAGTTTTTTTCTTTTTACCTATTTTGTTTTAAGATATGGTATTGTATATTGTTAAAACTCAAAGGTCTACTTTGCTCCTAGCTTGTTATGATGAGGATTAAAAGTGCTTGAAATTTTTTGTTGGTGCACTTGTAATCTTGTGTGATGTCAAATTTTCTTGTCTATGTATTTTAATTAATTTAAATTTATGTCAGAAAGTTCATTTTATGAGTAAAATGTTTTCGATTATGCATAGCTTCATGTTTGATGTTTGAACTCAATTTTTTTGTTCAATAATAGAGGAATATTTATCAATTCATACTCTTTGGGAATGATTAATAAAAAATAGATCGAAAATCGAGAAATGAAATTGATGTGCCACCTCTTCTTTTTTTTTTTTTTGCCTAAAATCGATGGATTCAATTATGTCAGAAAATGTGGGAGTTGATTTAAGAAAATTGATGAACTCCCTTTACGTCTGTCGATTTTCTTAAATAAACATTGATATAATTTAATGGTGTGTAGTTGTCAAAATAAAATAAAAAAATACTGTGGTATTTGAGCTTCGAACTTGGAACTCCTTCATTTAAATGAATACACATTATCACTGCACCAAAAGCATAGCTTTTGTCAAAGGTGGCTAATATTAAATACATATCTTTTAAAGGTAGAATTTAGCATATATATATACAAAGTAATTTTCTGATAAAGGCGCCCAATTGGGATGGCTGCGGCTATGCCACTGCATACGTGTTATTTTGATGAAATATTTTTCTTATTTTTATTTTGTACTCCTCAACTATAGTTTTGCACTTAAAAGATTGATGGAGTCTCTTAAAAAACTGATGGTGTCTCTTGGTTTTCGTAAAATAAAATAAAATCATGAGACTCCACAATTTTTTTAAAGTATTTTTTTAGAAAAATAACTTTTAAGTATTTTTTGCGAGAAAAATAACCGACAAATGTCATTGGTACGGTTTTGTCCTTGGATATTTTCAATTGATTTCTCACGTTTTTGTAGTGCTGGATATTTCTATAATGTGTGGTATATAATTCAATTTCAATATATTCCTTTAGTTCCCCCTTTCAAACTAAATACTGCAATCAAATGATTTTTTTCAGTTATAATTTTTTTAAAATTTTGAATAAGGATTTTTTTATTAAGTGTAATTTAAATTAGCTTTTTAGATGAACTAGTAAACGTCAGAAGTTATTTTAATAATAATCAGCTCAATTAGACTAGTGTGTATTTATATATTTAACGAAGATTCATTACTATCATATAAAGTTTAAACTGTTTTAATTCAAGATTGAAAATTTAACTAGATTTTTAAGGGAATATTTTTGACGTCAGCTTTTGCATAAAATATTTATATTATAATACCCTTATAACTTATAAGTTTCTTTCTCTCTACTTTTGTCGTCCTCGTTGTAGGTGGAAAGCAAATATTAAAAAAGCTTTAGATGGATGATGCATTTGCCTTAGAGATGTTATATATTTTGTTTCTTACTTATTTTCACCCTAAGAAAATTCTCACGGATTCAATTTATTTGTATGATTATTTTTTATTTCATTTAAAAAGGATATCATTTCTTTTAGCACTTTTTAAATTTTAATTTTTCGTATGACATATTAAACTCGTAAGATTGAATAACATTTAAGTATATTTGATACATTTTTAGTTTAAAATTATAAAATTCAATTTTTTTAATCTTAAACTTCTAGTCAAATTAAAACGAAAGAAGTAATTTTTTTAATAGTAATTAATAACACTAATTAATGCTACCACCAATATTATCAAAGAGAGGGAGGAAGAAAAAAAAGTTACTTGGCTTCCAAGTCATAACAAACAATAATGTGATGCATAAAAGATTCCCAAGTTGAAAAGCCTTTTTCTAAGTTGTCTAAATTCAACACTTGTAATGTAAATGTAATGTACAAGTGAGGGTTAGCTATTTGGAGTTTGAAGCACATTAAAGAAAGTAACATTTAACAAACCTCCAATTGAAAAAGGAATACGCTACTCTACAATTAAATTGAGATGACATCACTTATTATCCTTTTTATCTAAAGTTTAAATAAACATACTAGTATTACTTTAAAGATATCATACCATATTTTGCTATAGTATACACGTTTTTGACAATGTCCATCTCGACTTCATGAATCTTCTAATCTTTCTTACTCCTTTCATTATAATTTAAATGTCTTAATTTGATTGAGTACGAAGTTTAAATATTTTTTTTTGAATTTTATGATTTTAAATTAAAAATATGTATTTTAAAATCTTGTATTAGAATTAAAAAAACTTACGAAATATAAAAATAACCGTCTCTTTGAAACAGACCAAAAAATTAAAGAAAGTAAAAAAAACACTTATAAATTGGGATGAAAGGAATAAATATTTGATCGGATCCTGTGCTTATACCAAATTCAATAATTTAACCGTTTAAAATATACTAAAAATACATACTATATATTCTTATGATTTAGTCATATTTGAGTGATAACTGTGAGTATAAAAGAGAACTTGTAATAATTGATTTTGGTGTAAACGTGAGTGTGTGTAAATTTATTCCACCTTTGCCTCAATTTCTCTGTTTATTTTTTTTAGTTGTTCTTTTAAAAAAAATTTATAATGGAACAATTCAGTGACAAGAGAGAGTTGCTCAAATAATAATAAGCATACTCATTTTCAATTCTAAAATTATGACTTTGAATTGGCAAGGGAGCAAAAAAAAAAAAAAAAGAGCTCCTGGGTGGTAAAATATAAAAAATAAAAATGGAACAATTCAATCACATAGTTTGTCATGTTATCTATTACTTGGAAACTGCTTAGGTATGTATACTCTCCTCATTCTTTTTACTTGTCAACTTGTCTCACATAAAGTAAAGTGCCAAAAATTATAAAAAATAATAATATAATTAAGTTACAATCTTTCTTTTATAAATACAATTAAAAATATATTTTAAACTATTAATCAAAATTAATATAATTTGATTCTCAAAAAACGTAATACAACAATTAAAATGAAACACCGGAAGTAGTGAAATAATCTTGTCAAAAAAGAGAGAAAATGAAAAGAATGTTAATTTCCCCTTGTGACTCATTATCAGGTGGAAGACTTTATTGGATATAGATGGAAGGGGAATCAAAATTTATTCAACTAGCACCACCAAGAAATAAGACTTTTTCTATAGTCACTAAATTTAATTTGTTAGAAACATTTTTATACTTATGATACATAAAATAATCACCAAATAAGACAAAACTATCATTATTTGAACCTCTAAGAAAGTAATTAAGGGCGTTGACTATTTTATCCCTCAATAATTCACTTGTGAATGACTCAGATTAGAGTAGGTAGTATAAGATTATATAAAACGTTTTGGTCCCACTGGCCATAAATATTTTATATTTTGTAAATTAATGAAATGTAATATTTTTAGGACTATACTAGATTTTCAAGTGAAATAAGAGTTTCACATACAAATATTATTAATATCACCGATATAAGTGCAATATACGGCAATATAATGTTTTTAATTTCTAATATAATAAAATATTATCATGTAAAATAGGATAAATGAAGTACAATAGTTAAAAGTAATCGTGAATGACGATTTTATTATGACAATTATATAACTCCTAACACTCAATAAAAGATTTTTGATTAAAATGAGATTAAAGAGGGGAAAGGATTTAAACCAAAAAGAAAAAATAAAGAAAGGGACAAATGATCTTTTTATCCTAACGATTTTTTTCTTCTTAAGCTCATTGATGGTCAAATCTCACCTCTTCAAGTTGAAACTGAATAATTTCCTTACAAAAATGGCAGGATATGTAGAAAATAAAAATTGTCATTTTCTATATTTATTATTATAAGAAGCAGGTAACTGATCCATTACAAATGTTCATTATCTATATTGATAAAAATAAAATAAAATTTCTCCTATTTATTTATGTGGTAGTATTATTTTTCTCACTGGTATGTTGTTGTTGGTAATATTATTTTTCTTTAAGAATTTAAATTAAAAAAAATTCAAATTTAATTTCTTTTATTTATTCTTACTGATAAATTTGGATAACTATATTTCTTACAAATTTAAAATCATAATTATTTATCTTATTTTCTTTAGTCTATTTATTTTAAAATAATTTTTAATTTCAAATTTTGATATACTTATTAAAGTTGTATAAGATCTGTCTATCTTAAATTTAAAATCGAAAAGACTGTTTCATCTATAGATATGACAAGACAATCATTTCAGCTACAGAGCTAGAGTTACCAAATCTAAGTGGTAGTCTGATACCATCTAGGGATTGCAGATGGAACGAACAAGAGGATCTTGTAAGTTTTAATTCAAGATTTTGAAACAAATTTGATTCCAACACAAGCATTGTGATACTTATATATATAAGTTGAATACAAGGTATATTAATTAGAATATGCACAACAAAGTAATAATGCACTAACTATATAAGGAGAGATTAATATAGAAGAAGGGGATGAGATACTAGAAGAAAGCAAGGGGATAAAAGATAACTAACGGTCAAAGCTTCGGCATAATTTGTATAATCGTTCTTCTAACTCCCAGTCCTTTCTTTAACAAATGATTATTGACGTGAATCTCAAATAAAAGTCTCTAAGAGCCCATAAATTAAAGAGTTAGCTTGGTTCACAACAAAGCTTTGATTTAAATTTTAAAATTGTATCCCCATTTAGCTTATACTCCTTTCGTTTAAAAAATAATGACCTCCTTTCCTTTTTAGTTTGTTTAAAAAAGAATGATTTCTTTCTTTTTTTGGTAACATTTTACTTTTAGCTTTTCACGTGGCATGTTTAAGACCACAAAATTAAAGGGCAATTTTGTACATTTGACATAATTTTAATTTAGGACCATAAGATTTAAAAGTTTTCTTTATTTTCTTAAACACCGTGCCTAGTCAAACCAGACCACTCTTTTTGAAACGAAGGGAGTATCTATTTTTAATTTTTATATATATATACATATACTCCAAATATACTGTGCCTGAAGTTAGTTTTGACAAAATCAACTTTAGAGAAATATCTTAAGTTACATATGAGTGAAGTTCAATCACTTTTATCTGCATAACTAAAATTAAAATTTTCCTTTTAATTTAAAAAATAACTTAATTTTAATCATATTAAACTTTGTCGAGATTAACTTTTAACATCATACATGATATATCTAAGTCGTCTTGAGATTGATAGAGGTGCAAAAATTTTATAATGCAGGACACAAGTTAAATGGTAACATTAAAATTAGATATTCATATACTTTACTCATTAGAAATGATAATTTTTTTATAAGAACAGGTTTCTTCATAATAGTAGGTTTCATGCAACGTAGATTTGAATTAATCAAATTAAAAAAACTTTAAATACTAAAAGAAGAAGTTGCGCTATTTTTATTTTGTTTCTCATCTGATATTCTACATTCCTATTGAAGTTCGATCAAATTTAAATTTGTATTAAAAATCACATATCAAAGGAAAAAATGCTTTCCAATAATAATAGGGGATTAAAATAAAAAAGTACTTGACACTCCATCGGGGAAAAAAGCTTTCACGTACCCTAAAAGATCTCATCAATCGTCATGATGATTAACAAAAGTAGAGTTAGAGAACTTATACTTGTCTCTGTACTAAAAGATCTGCTTCTTTCCTCAATCCAAGTTTCAGATAAAATATTCTTTTCTTTAACAAGAGAGAAGTGATAGCTTTGGCTGTTGTGTATCCTGTCCTATTTGCAGCTAGCAATAGCAGTAACAGTCAAAAATATTTTTTTGGCTTTAAATGGAAAATATAAGTTTTTGCAATAAATGGTTTGCTTTCTAATCTTTTTTTTCTTCTTCTTAGTACTAATGGGTAAGCTGCACCGTATAATGATGATGATGATTCTGAAATTAAACTTCCTTCCTACTGCTTTCTGCTCCCTGTCACCAGACACACCTACCTACAGTAACACTTAATTGCAGAATTTTTTTACTTTCTCCGTCTTAATTTATATGACATATTTTTTACATTTCGAAATTCAAATAAATATATTTTTTATTATAAATTTTTCATATATCTTTTAAATATTTTGAATTGTCAATTATTGTGAGTAATAGTACTTTTTACGTAGTTTACAAATATATAAATTTCATTTTAATTTTTTTTAAAGATTTCATGCCTAAATTTCCAATCAATTTACACTTATTTGACTATCGAAAAACGATAAGTGTCACATAGATTGGGACAGAGAGAGTATATACTACGCCTTCTGTTTTAGTTTATTTGTCTGATGTTAAGCTGGAGCAAATTTCTTAAAAGATAGTCTTAAATTAAAAATAGGTAGAATTAGATTGTTCATGATTATGATTAAAAAATCAAATCGAATCGTAAATCGAATCAAACTGATTTAAAAAATAAATACTCCTGGTTTGGTTAGATTAAGTTTGATTTTAAATTTTGAAGATCCATACTATTTGGTTTGATTTTACTAAAAAAAACTACAAAAATGATCAAACCGACCCAAGAAATTATATATATATATAAGTATATTATTCATGAATAAAATATAATTTTTTTTTAAATTTTAATTAACTTAAGTTTTTAATTTACCATTTTCTCAAGCCAACACTTAAATTTCAGCTTAACTATATCAAACCTAAGTCCAAATCCAACAAAATCAATTAATTTAGTCTTTATCTACCCTATCTCACATAAGATAGTCACACTTTTGCTTAATTAGATAACTTTGTTCGTGTAATAATAACTTTAGCATTGCTTAATTGAAACCATTGTAATTTTCATGTGCATTGTTCATATACTAGGTGCCAATGTCCGTTGAGATACATATGTCCTAAAAAAATTATTATTTTCAAACAGAAAAACCCAAAAAATCCTAATCAACAATAACCAAACCAATGGTTATTTTTTCCATTTGGTTTGGTTTGTTTCAATAATTTAAAATTCGACTAAATTAATTTGATTTTAACTAATAGGCAATTCAAATCGACCACAAGCACACCTAAGTTGAATGTATCAATTTTTAAAAATAATTTTTATGTCATATGAAATTTTTGGATTAAATAATTGTGAGAACATTTAAAAATAAAAGCTGAATTATAAAAAAATTAAAAAGAAGAAAGTAGCATCTTATTTAATCCAGGTAATGTTCATCATTTTCCAAATATTGAAATGAAATGAAGTGTGATTACTTATCCTGGACTTTCTGCTCCTTTTAACTTTTTATGGAGAAGTTGAATTTTCAGTAGAGTGATCATTTCAGAATAGCTATTATTAGTTGCCCAAATTTTGCTTAGAGAATTTTTGTTTTTACCCAAAAACTGCCATATACTAGTTAATTATGGACATAATATGTTCAAAGGAAAGTTCGGCATCATTTACAATTTAAGTTGAAAATAGTCCTTTCAAAGAAAATTCAAACAATAAAGAAATTGAGAATTTAGCTACGTTGTGAGCTATAACATTAAACCTTCTACGAATATGTACAAACACGATATGCTCCAGAGATGCAGATATATTCTAAATATCTTCACAAATTACTTCGATGTCCTAAGTAGTCTTCACGTTTCTCTTCAATACATGTACACCACCTTTTGCATCAGAAAGGACATATAGTTTCCTCCATCCCTGTTGTATCGCTTTTTCCACAGATTTTCTTATTGCACACCCTTGCTATCCATAGCAACCAAACCAAATAGATCTCTTTTACTTAAGTGTCATGTTTTATCCATTCAAACGCGGTGCTCGCAAGCCTAATCATGTTCCCCCCATTAAATTTGTATTGTATACACATTTTCTAACCAAAGTCTACTAGTCATAAATCATTACCTACCTCGACTCCAAGCTAAGCTGTTGTTGCCGAACACATGAACCCTTATTCATTAGTTTTAATTTAGCAAGACAAGATTTATTATGAATTTACGGATGCCAACGGACTTCTACAATGGTCATAATATAGTGCCCACACCATTCTTCCCGCTCCTAAGAAAACTTGTTAACAAGACAAGGCGAACCTCGACTTTAACTCTACATAGTATATAAAAATGCTAACTGATGTATCTTATTGTAGATATTTTTAATAAAGATGGAACGGATTGTTATACCTTTCCTATGAGCTACTTCTCTATATTATGTCAAAGTATGTTTAAAATGCTATACATAAAAATATAAAGAAGATTTGACCTATATATATATATATATATATAATGTAAGTTTTTAAAGAAGGATGTTCGGTTGACCAACCGTCAACCCCCATTACTCCGTACCTGCTTTCGGTGACAACAATTAGAGTAAATTTCATTCTTAATAGTTAGTACACCCAAAATGTTTAAAAGTTGATTATTTGCATTTACCAGTTCAGAATATAATTACTATGGAAATAAACTTTTTTAGTGTCCAACTTTAAAATTGAGTTTACGGATTTTAACTACACGTTTAAGAAAGTAGGTAAATAATACATAAAAAAATCAGATTACGCAATTAGTTTCTTACTAAATTTATTCAAATTATGTGAATAAACTTTTGACTATTTAATTAAATGGTCATATCAGACATCTATATAGATCAATCAAATACTTATATTTTATATCCAGAGAGAAATAATCATTCATATACTCTTGGTTTTGGTGTACCTAAATATGACAAAAAAGGGGGTTTAATTAGGAGCACTAGAAATCGAAATCCGAAAATAAAAAAAGTCATTCTTGATAAAAGATTAGAATCACTGTGTAAGAAAGCAAAAGAGATGTCTATTCTATTTGATATAGAAACTGGTCTAATTGTTTTTACTCCCCAAGAAAACAATTTAGTTCCTCTTCAACCAACTTGTTAAGGCAAGAATAAGATTTAATGAACTTGATCTTAGAGAAACTAAAGGTTTGTTAAAACTATTTGCTGTGAAGAGGGCCACACTTGAGGAAAGAAAAAAAACAACTAAAGGAAGATGTTGAATACCGAGTTTGTTCTAATGACAACAGCGATGGAGAAGAGAATGTTTAATACGCTTAGGATTTTTGTTATGCATGTAATGCTTTTTTATGTTTTCTCTCATATTTTGTCTTCTTGTCTTTTACTAGCATTTCTGGTTATGAATTTGTTTCTTGTTGTTCATCCTTTTATGTTATTGTTGTCATTTTAATGATATGTGATGGATATTTTATTTTAGTTCAACCAACCTATTTATATGCATCATTTCAACTTTCATCAATGAAGTGTAAGAGTCATGAGGTTATGACCAAACTTTGATGGACAGTTGAGCCAGCAACTTCACTTCTTTGTTTAAAAAAACATGAACCATTCTTTGCTCCCCTCTGCCTTCAATTTTCCATTTCAATAGCTCAAATTCCAAATGCCAAAACTCAATAGTAGATACAGAAAGAAGATGAAAAGGAGTGGAGAAACTAATTAGTAAATCGTTTCATAGAGAAATCGCCTGTCCAAGTACATTGGAGTATGAATAGACAAATGAATCAAGAAAAAGAAAAGAAACTGCCGGATTCAGCAACCCGAAAAACTTGCTAGGACCTAACAGCCTGAAAATGTGTAATAGTCTTGATTACAACACGATGGATATAAGGCTGCTCGGGAAGCTGTCATCTCTGAGTTTTGTATTTCTACTAGGTGCTTACAAGAGATGCATAGTTACACATGACCAAGCTAAGAGGAAAATCACCACACTTCAATACACTTTGCCTGCACAATTCCATTCAAGCTATTTCATATTTAACTGCTAGAAATACTGGAGCCTATATGGTCACCTTTTGGTGTTTCCGGGGCAGCAACTGCAGGGCTGCTACTTGCGGAGACTATATTGTCACCTTCTGTTGTTGCTGTAGCAGCAACTGCAGGGCTGCTACATTCGGAGACTGTATTGTTACCTTCTGTTGTTTCCGCTGCAGGGCTGCTACTTGTGGAGTCTCTCTCCGCAATGGATCCACTGTCCTGCTTGACCAAATCAGCATCGGCTACAATGGTTGTGGATGCCATATTCAGTAAACTAGAGGCGCCATCAGCAAGTTGCTTAGGCCCATTCAGGGCATTGCAGTGAGGACAATAGTAGGTTATATAGGGGAGTTCTTCTTTCCTAGCAAGTCCTGCAAACAATGGAAGAGGTTAATAAGTTCACTTTCTTTATTTTTCTGTTCTCTTATACTGATGATTAGTTATTCACTATTTATTATGTGAATCCTATGCTGCTAATTATTGGCCAATGATCATATTCTCGAGTCTTACCATTGTGCATATGACAGTTGCTGCAGATAAGAGCATAAGATTGTGTTGGATCCTCTCCCACAAGCAATGCTGCAATTCGTGCAAGCCATCCCCCATCTTGTGCGCTCACAGAGGTAGGATTGTAATGCTCGACAATCATTTGCTGATGTTGGTTCATACTAGAACCTTCAAGCTGTACATCATGAAGCATTTCTCCTTCACGATGATCCAATACAGCACTCCCTGCACTACCAGATCTGGCTTGCTTCCTATTTCTCAGTCCAGCGTACTGCAGAATTTCTACATCATTGCTCGTTCCGGCAGGGGCATTAAACTTAGATTCATCTCCCAGATAAACTTTTAAGCCAGTATCTGCACCGAGCTTGGATGCAAGCACAGTGGCTGCAGCTGCCTTAGATGCTGGGTCAGGGTCATACCTCTGCATAAAGGATTGAACAATGAAACATCATGCATCTCATCCCACAATCGGACATGAAGGTGCTTTTTATAAAAGTGGTGAACACTAAAGAGTGAAGAATAATTGTAAGCATTGTGTTCCCTAATGTACATTGCACTTGCATGGTTAACTCATCTGTAAATAGCTTAACATAAGCCCAAAAACTCACGTATTTCTATCAGCTGAATGAGCTGCCTAATTCAACTGAATGACAAGTTATCTGTTAAGAGCACAGCAGAACCCCTAAAACTCGCATATTGCTATCACCTGAATAAGCTGCTGCGTTATATAGAAATTTGTCTTCTCTTTGAGTTCATCAATCTTGGCTTGCCTTTCAGCTCGAAGCCTTTCCAAAGTTTTCTGATCCCTTTGTTCTTCTGCAGAATTTAAAATTTAAAATCAAAGAAAAGATTGTTTGTTCTAAAGGCAAAACCATCAACAGAGTGAATATTCAAAAATTTCAGAAACAATGTTGTTAATGAATATCATTTGAGGTGATCAAAAGAACTATGTTGAAGACCATTGACCTTCACATGCTCTGGAGTCTTTACATATTCATCTGATAGCCAAAACGAAGTTACTCTTTAACATTTCAATCTACACATCCTCAAGAGAAACACAGAAAGGAGAAAGGCCACTGGGCACACTGTCTAGTGATATAAATTTGCCAAAATAGGAGGTAAGTGAAGCTTTTCAGAGGCTTTACTCTTGTGCTATAAAAAATACATACTTGATACACAGAAAAAAATGTACATGAGCTACACACAGAATGACAAAGTTAGCTTACCAAAAATTAACAAACTAGAATAAAATGAGAGCATCTTTTCCATGCTGCAAAGGAGAAGGTGAACATGAAGATCCATCTAAATTTATTACGGATCCTCTCAACCACGAAATACCCTTAGAACCAATCACACCAGATCCAAAATTACTTATCAATAAAAATGCACCAGATTTGAACTTGTTACAGCACACAAGCTCCAAATTTTCCATGTTTATACTCTATTGTAGGAAACTTTTGCGTAATTGTGAATTGAGACATCCTTTAACATATAACTTCATTAATTCTCAACGTTCAGAACTTCTCAAATGCAAAATGATTTTAATGCATTTACCAGAGTAACATATTGTCTTTAAGATACAACATGAGCTTATAAATTTTAGGAAATGCCAGAATATAAATTTTAATGCATTTACCAGAGTAACATATTGTCTTTATTTATTAATTATTTCTTTGGTTACTTATTTACTAATATATATTCTCTACTACAAATAATCCACTCCCAACAAAATTAATCAAACACCTTCAGTAGGTGAAACCAATCAAAGGTTTCTTGATAAGTTAAAACAAACTTGATAGACATATTTCATCAATCTTTCTGGTACAAGCAACAGCTGAGAGAGAGAGAAGAGACAGAAAGAGTTAAAAGGTGACAGCGAGTAATCTCAATCCATTAAACAAACTGAGCAACATTATCTTATTCCAAAGAGTGGCAAAAAATAAAAAATGTTTTTCTGCCAACTATCTAAAAACTTACTAGAAGCTACCTAATGCAGAGTTCAACCCACCTAAGTTCTGCTTAGGCAGTTCACTTTACAAACTTAATATTATTTCTAAAACTCACCAGCCTTCTTTGTCACTCTTCTTGGTGAATCCATTGACATGTATACACTAAGCAGTCAGTCTACCTTAGCTTTATCATTTATTACATCAACTCATACTGGCATGAATAACAAAAAGATGCTCTTCCCTAGGAATCTAAATCAAGTCTAGACTCTAATAAACTACTAGTAAACCATTCCCTTATTATAATCATCATAGCAATATCTCAATCGGAATATCACATATTCAAGAAAAGCACATATGAATTCACCCTTTTAAGATATTTAAATAGATCATTTGGATACAAGTTCATACAATTCTTCTATCATAACACACCTTCACATATTCACTTCATTATTCATCAGGTAAGTCATACCAACACGAAATACCCATCAAAGGATTCATACAATAACATATCAATACACAATTAGATCTCTTTTACTGAAGTCCCATTTTAATCCATTCAAATGTCGTGCTCGCAAGCCTAATCATGCTTCCCCCCATTAAATTTGTATTGTATACACATTTTCTAACCAAAGTTGACTAGTCATAAATCATTACCTACCTCGATGCCAAGTTGTTGCTGCCAAACACATGAACCCTTATTGATTGGTTTTAATCTAGCAAGACAAGATTGATGAAGAATTTGGGGATAGTTATCAAATGATTGAACAATCGGGAGCAATTTACTTATGATACTTAGTTGACATTCATAAAAAGAATCTAATGAATTATGAGTTCAATCCATCCTGTTTAGCAAAAAGACGGATATTCCTTGCTCATTATTAAACCATCACTTATTCACAAACTTTGTGTGGGGGAAATAGTTTTCATTTCCCATCTCATGGAAAATCCTTTTCGTTCCACTTAGCCTTATCCCCCTCTAGGGGTCTTATGTGATAGGTTCTATAGGAACTGGACAATCCTATTTGGTCCAATACCTAGCGACAAACTCCTATGTTCCTTTCATTACGGTATTACTGAACAAGTTCCTGGATAACAAGTCTAAAGGTTTTCTTCTTGATGAGATTGATATTGATGATAGTGACGACATACATGATAGTGATACCTTTCCTCTGAGATACTTCTCTATATTATGTCAAGTAAGTTTAAAATGCTATAAATAAAAATATAAAGAAGATTTGACCTATATAGATAAAGAATGTTTTTGAAGAAAGGTGTTCGGCTGACCACCCTTGCACCCCCATAACTCCGTACCTGATTTTGGTGATAAAAAAATTAAAGTAAATTTCACTCTTAATACACCCAAGATATTGAAAAGTTGACCATTTGCATTTGCCAGCTCAGAATATAATTATTATGGAAATAAACTTTTTTAGTTTCCAACTTTAAAATTGAGTTTTAGGATTTTAACTACATTGATTTAGGTAAGTAAATAAATATTACATAAGAAATCAGATTATGCAATTAGTTTATTACTAAATTTATTCAAATTATGTGAATAACCTTTTGACTATTTAATTATATGATTCTATCAGACACCTATATATATATCAGTCAAATACTCAAATTTTATATCCAGAGAGAACTAATCATTCATATACTCTTCATTTTGGTGTACTTAAATATGACAAAAAGGGGGCTTAGGAGCACTAGAAATCCCAATCCGAAAATGAAAAAGGCCATTCTCGTTAAAAGATTAGAATCACTGTGTAAGAAAGCAAAAGGGATGTCTATTCTATTTGATATAGAAACTGGTCTAATTGTTTTTACTCCCGGAGAAAACAACGTGTTTGCTTGGCCCTCACTAATTCAGGCAAAAGATAGAGTTAAGGACTATTTGTCTTGCTCTAAAAATCGAAGGCTAATTAAGTTTGTTAACAAAGCAGAGCAAATGGCTGAGGAGAAGGAAATGGAGTTCCTCTTCAACCAACTTGTTAAAGCAAGAATAAGAGTTGATGAACTTGATCTTAGAGAAACTAAAGGTTTGTTAAAACTATTTGCTGTGAAGAGGGCCCAAAATGAAGAAAGAAAAAAACAACTGAAGGAAACTGCTGAAAACAGAGTTGGTTCTAATGACAACAATGACGGAGAAGAGAATGTTTGATATCTTTAGGATTTTTGTTGAGCATGCAACGCTTTTTAATTTTTCTATCATTATTTTGTCTTCTTGTCTTTTAATAGCATTTCCCTAGTTAAGAATTTGTTTCTTGTTGTTCATCTATTTATGTATTGTTGTCATTTTAATGATATATGATGGATATTTTATTTAAGTTCAGCCGACCTAATTATATGTATCATTTTACTTTTTTTTTTTTTTTTTTTGATGACAAGGAAAACCCGCAGCTGCTACCCTTTGGATGCGCATAGGGTAAAACCCCCGCTCCTATGCAATAGCTCGCAAATCACATAGGAGAGGTAACCTGCACTAGGCAAGCTTGGTGCGACGAGCTTGACCCAAAAGGCAGACCCCTTGCTTTTGCTGGAAAGGGGTTTCGAACTTGAGACCTCCAACATGAAAGTCCCAAGCCCAAACCACTGGGCCACCGCGAAGGGTATATGTATCATTTTACTTTTCATAAGAAAAACCTAATTATACGCAGTCAATGAAGTGTAAGAGTCATGAGGTCTCAGGTTCAAATCCTAACAAAGAAAAAAACACTATGACTTCTTCTCGTATGACCAAACTTTGGTGGATAGTGGAGCCAGCAACTTCACTTCTGTGTTAAAAAACATGAACCACTCTCTTCTCCCTTCTGCTTTAAATTTTCCATTTCAATACCTCAAATTCCAAATGCCAAAACTCAATAGTAGATACAGCAAGAAGATGAAAAGGAATGGAGAAAGTAATTAGTAAATTGTTTCATAGAGAAATCGCCTGTCCAAGTACATAGGAGAATGAATAGACTAATGAATCAAGAAAAAGAAAAGAAATTGCTGGATTCAGCAACCCGGAAAAATTGCTAGGACCAAACAGTCTGAAAGTGTGTAATAGTCTTGATTACAAAACTATGGATATTAGGCAGCTCGGGAAGCTTCCATCTCTGAGTTTTTTTTTTGAGACTAGTAACATTTGTATTTCATTTAGTACTTAGGTAGTACTGAAAAACCATATTTACAAAAGCAGAAAGGAAGTATAATCTATCCAAAAACTGAACCAAATCTAAATGGATCCTAAAACATCTATGATTGACTCAGTTTCATTGGAGTAGACATTTGTACACCAAAAGCAGAACAACAGAACACACTTAAGCTTTACTTCCTGCAAGTTGTTGTTCCTATTCTCAAAACATCTCTCGTTTCTCTCCCTCCATATAGTCCACCAAATACTAGCAGGGATCATCCTCCAACTTTCTCTGTTTGTAGCCCCAACTCCAGCTATCTCCCAACTGAATAGAGTCTCATCAATCTTGCTAGGCATACACCAAGATATGCCTCTGAGATTAAGGGAAATCTGCCACAGCTGCTCAGTAAAGTTGCAATGTAAGAAGAGATGTCTCACTGTCTCATTAGCCTTACCACATAAGGAACATCTGTTACATAGAGAGATTCCTCTCTTGGCCACATTATCCAATGTCAAAACTGCTTTATTGGCTAGTAGCCATGTAAAGCATGCCACTTTGTGTGGCACTTTGGTCCTCCAGATTTGCTTCCAAGGCCATTTGAAGTCTGAGTTTTGTATCTCTACTGGGTGTTTACAAGGGATGCATAGTTAGACATGACCAAGCTAAGAAGAAAATCGCCACACTTAAACAGTGTTAATGTTCAGAAATTACTGAAACAATGTTTTCAATGAATATCATTTGAGGTGATCAAAAGAACTATGTTGAAGACCTTTGACCTTCACATGCTCTGGAGTCTTTAGATATTCACCTGATTGCCAAAACGAAGTTACTCTTAATATTTCGATCTACACCTCCTCAAGAGGAACGCAGAAAGGAGAAAATCTCAATGTTGAGGAGTTGTTATGTTATTGGAACTTTATTGTACTAAGCAGGGTTTGTCCAGATGATCTACAACCTTTTCACTTCTTAGTTTCCAGAGAAGAAAATGCAAATTAGACTTATCATCTTCCATTGTCACTAACTTTTAGTAAAAAGTCCATGGTCTTCTTTCTATCTTCTCATGCCCTCTGAACCGCCATTACCAAATAAGTCGCATCAAGCTTTTATGGTCTTCGCACCATAATTATCCATAGGGTCTATTTGATCAAATGAACATCCAATCAAACACCTTTTCCATTAGGCCAATCGTTACCTCATTAGGATTGGTAAGGTAAGGCCTCGCCACCACCCCCTGCTTCTACTTATTTTTTATTAATGAAAGGCCACTAGACACTGTCTAGTTGTATAAATTTGCCAAAATAGGAGGTAAAGTGAAGTTTTCCAGAGGCTCTCCACCCTTGTACTATCAAAAGATGACATACTTAATACACGGCAAAAAATGTTCATGAGCTACACAGAGCTTATCAAAAATTTAACAAACTAGAATAAAATGAGAGCATCTTCTCTGTGCTCCATAGGAGAAGATTAACACGAATATCCATCTAAACTTATCACGGCTCCTCTCAACCAGGAAATATCCTTTGAACCAAATACACCAGATCCAAAATTACTTATCAAAAAAATGCACCCGATTCGAACTTGTTACAGCACGCAAACTCCAACTTTTCCATGTTTATACTCTATTATAGGAAACTTTTGCGTAATTGTGAATTGAGACACCCTTTAACATATAACTTCAATAATTCTCGACCTTCAGAACTTCTCAAATGCAAAATCATGAAGAAATGTTTATTTTATCTTTAATATATGACATGAGCTTATAAATTTTAGGAAATGCCAAAATAGAAATTTTAATGCATTTAACAGAGTAAAATATTGTTATTATAAATTAATTATTTCTTTGTTTACTTATTTGTTAATATATATTCTCTACTACAAATAATTCACTCCCAACAGTATTAATCAAACACCTTCAGTAGGTGAAACCAATCAAGGGTTTCTTGATAAGTTAAAACAATACGCAGCTTGATGGACACATTTCATCAACCTTTCTGGTACAAGCAAGTGAGCAACAGCTGAGAGAGAGAGAGAGAGAGAGAGAGAGAGGGAGAGAGAGAGAAAGAGTTAAAAGGTGACAGCGAGTAATCTCAATCCATTAAACAAACTGAGCAACATTATCTTATTCAAAAGAGCAGCAAAACATAAAAATGTCTTTTCGCCAATCATCTAAAAACTTACTAGAAGCTACCTAATGAAGAGTTCAACCCACCTAAGACTGAACATACATGTTTCTGCTTAGGCAGTTGACTTTACAATCATAATATTATTTCAAAAACTCACCAGCCTTCTTTGTCACTCTACTTGGTGAATCCATTGACATGTATCTAAGCAGTCAATCGACCTTAGTTTTATCATTTATTACATCAACTCATACTGGCATAAATAACAAAAAGATGCTCTTCCCTAGGTTAAAGCGCCCAAAAATTCTAAAGTCAACTTGAAAAGAGATCGACAGAGATTGAGAAATAAGCAGTGAACTGAAGAACACCACTACTCACATTATTTCTCAGTTACCTACTAATTTTTCCCACTAAAATCCAATCCTGGTTCACTATCAGCATCAGAAAGAAATGAGAAAGGAACAATTTATATCTTCTAATTTGATGAAGGTTTGTTGCACTGAAAAAGAAAAAGAAAAAGAAAAAGCAGAAATGGAAGGAACTGCCATAGAATTTGAAATAATGTTATGTTCGAGAACTTTAGTAGCAGAGAACCATGAACAACTTACTCATCCTCGTGAAGCTTCTAAGCGTCGAATATGTAAAAAAGGATAATCCGGGCAAAAGAAACATCGGTAAAACCCGCAATGCTCTCATTTTCCAGTTTAGCTCAAGTGATCTTGTTGTCATGACAGCATAAGCCACTGCAATAACCTGAATTGAAATGAACTCAATACACACATAAGTAATATGCACTATAACATACGGAAAAGGGATAAGAAAATTCGAGAAGGATGACATACATATAACATTAACACATTGATCGCAACATGATAAATACGTGTCTTTATATGTGACATCTGCAATTTCAATATACTTAACACACTTAAAGTATTGTTATAGACTCAAGCATGGTTAACAGCACAACCTGCGGACTTAGGTGCCGCTTAAATGTGTGCACAAAAGGCTACTGCATGCAACAAGGCACTACAGTGTGCGCCTCATAGCTCATAAGCTCTGTTTTGAGGAGGGCATCAGTATTCAGTAAAAACACTTAACAAAATAATATTAATTGTAAAAGCAACATGATGAACTCATATGCTAGAAGCTAGGAATACAAATTTATAAATATTATGTTGGAAATGAACAATCAAATCTGAATGAGAAATTTAAACGTGCTAAATTTTAATACGACTTCTCCACATGAGTAGGATGATTTTTATTTCATGTATGACACTTAATTGTAGTTTTCTCTAACCCATTGTCCATAAAATTGTTATTTGTATTTATGATTATTTTTTCTTGCATAAATATATTTTATTTTTCCTTCATTTGCGCCTTTAAATTGTTATTTGTACTTGTGATTATTTTTCAATTTTCCTTGCATACATATATTTTTTTTTCCCTTCATTTGTGCCTTTCTTTGGTGAAGATCAACTTTTAATTGCACTTCCACCAAATGTTCTAGTTGACCATGACGCTTTTTGCCTTTGCTAGAATTAGAATAGGAATAAGCATAAAAATAGTAATAGAATCCTATTTGGATAAGGATTGTAATGTAGTGCTTATAAATAGGACTCAATGTAATAATGTAGATACAAAATTTAATAATATCTTATATTTCTCACATGGTATCAACACTTTGGTGAGAAATATTAGGGGAAAGAAAACAAAGTCACAGTCATCGTGCCTCAATTTTCTAAAGACTGTTTTCCGTAATCTTCTTCTTTCGGTGGTGTTGTGCAAAAACCAACACCACCAAGAGGTCCCCCAACCTCTCGCGACCATAACCACAAAATTCCACCACTAGAAAACCTTCCATATGTCCCCATGCGCTGTCAGAAGCAGCCTCTCCGGCGAGATCTACACCACACGTCATACACGTGAGCCTCTTTTTGGCCACTTTTTCAAAAAGTATCGTTGAGCATCATTCTAGCAAAATCTGCAATCATTGTGCAAATTTCGGTGACTACTCACATCTATCTCTATTTCTGTCAGTATTGTGAAAAATACAACACCACCACAAGGTTCAGCAACCTCCAGCAACAAATTCCCAACCAGTGTTGCTGGTTGCAGATCCCTCACGTGCCCTCATGCGCGGCTAGATCTAGGGTTCCAATGACTGCACTAATACCACGCAGCGGTGTGTAGGCATGATCCATATCATCTCATCTCTTTATTTAGAGATGATCCATGTACTATATACCATATTTCGAGCACTTTCCAGCGATTGATGCACTGTTTTAGATAGATTTGACTTTCCCCCGATGTATTCTCTCTGTTTCAAATTCACTTTTGCCAAAGGGATACACAAATATTTAGGCTGGATTACAATGATACTTTCTCTCATGTGGCTAAAGTAGCATTAGACTGCATTTTTCTATCCACGTTTGTCATTCGTTATTGGCCTCTTCATCGATTGGACATTAAGAATGTTTTTCTCCCCGGTGAGCTTGAGGATGGAGTCTATATGGAGCAACCACCTGATTTTGTTGCTCAACGGGAGTCTAATTGCCTTGTATGTCGATTACGCCGGTCACTCTATGGTCTGAAACAACCTTCTCGAGCTTGGTTGTGAAGTTCAGCATAATAATTCAGGAGATTTGACATGACTTATAGTGGAGTTGATCACTCTGTGTTTTATTGACATTTTGCACCAGATCTGTACATTTATTTGATGGTTTATGTTGACAATATTGCTCTCACTGCAATGGTCAAGATGGTATCATTAATTTGAAACAATCTCTTTCAACATTTCCAGACAAAGACCTCGGTAGACTGAAGTATTTTCTTGGTATTGAGGTTGCTCAGTACAGATCAAGTATTGTTATTTCGCAACACAAGTATGCCTTAGACATTCTTGAGGAGACAAGAATGAGGATGTAGAACCATTGACACCCATATGAATTCGAGTGTTAAACTCTTACTAGGATAGAGGGAGGTCCTAGAAGTTATAGACGGCTAGTAGGAAAGTTGAATTATCTCACAATGACTAGACCTAACATCTCTTTTTCAGTGAGTGTTATGACTTACCTCTGTATTAGTCATTGGGAAGCAAATGTTCGAATTCTATGATATATAGCTCCACATCAAACACTACTCTTCGAGATCGAGGCCATAAGAATATCATTGAATATACATACGTTGATTGGGTAGAATCACCCTCTGATAGACATTCGACATTTGTAAATTGTGATTTAGTAGGAGGTAATTTGGTGTCCTAGAAGAGTAAGAAACAGTGTAGTTGCTCAATCTAGTGCAGAATCGGAATATCGAGCAATGGTTGTAGCAACTTGTGAGCTAGTTTGTATTAAACAATTGTTGAGAGAACCAAAATTTGGAGAATCGATCAAATGGAACGTGTGTGATAACCAAGTGACCCTTCATATCACATAAAATTCGGTATTTCATGAGAGGACCAAACACATTGAGATTGACTGACACTTTGTTAGAGGAAAGGTACCCTCGAGAGATATTGTTACAAAATTTGTGAAGTTGAGTGATCAACTTGCATATATCTTCACCAAGTCCCTCACTAGTCCTCATATTAGTTACATCTGTAACAAGTTCGGTACATATGACTTGTATCCACCAGTTTGAGGGGGAGTGTTAGAATTAGAATAGAAATAAAAATACCATATAAAATCCTATTTTCATATGATTGTAATGTAGTGTCTATAGATAGGACTGGCTTAGTGGAATAATGTAGATACACAATTCAATAATATTTTTCTCTAATATTTCTCACAGCCTTCAAGTGTTACATGATTGGGGTGCCTAATAAAGTTAATATAGGAAGAAACGGAACAGACATCATCGAACATTTTACTGACTGAAATATGTGTATTTTTTGTTGGGAACTTCCACTAATAATTTTGTTGTTCTCCTTATATTACCCTCCACTGCTCACTGGCAACAGGTAAACCATCTTTGCTTTCTAGTCTTCTAGCAATATGTCCATGGATATGTAGATAAAAAGTTACTAAATAGTATTCTGAAAGACGAACAAATCCATATTCGATCACACCATAATAGGTAAAATTTCCCCTCGATAAAAATGGGAGCATAACTAAATTGGGAATAGAGAGAAAAAGATGTAATAGAAAAACATCTAGCACATTTAATTGGATAATCATGCCACGTCTGACATGTTGTGGCAACAAAACCTGAATATAAAGGAAACAATTTTTCTTTGTAAAAGAAGACAAACTGAATATGTCAAATGTCGAGTGATCAGTAATGGAAAGATAGGTGATAGAAAAAGCAATTTACAGTCTTTGGAAAGATAAGAGATTTTCAGGATACAGGGTTTCAGGCTCTTGTTTCTTTTAATCAGGACGCACTACAACAGTAGAATACAAAAATAGTAGCATTACCTCGAAAAGTACAGAAAGTATAATGAGATGCCTACTCATCCTTCTCCAACTATGAGATCGCTTAACTGTTCTGGCAATAACAGCAGCCTCCTCCTTGGAAATATGTTGCAATCTCTTCTCAAAGTCATCTTTGTGTGAACCAAATAGACTGTTCCACATTCTTGACAGTAGTCCCTTTTTCTTTTTCTTTTTTGTCTTTGCCTCATTATCTGTAGATGTGACAGGTGCAGTGCCAGCAGTATCACCAAGATCATTTTCAGACTCTGTAGCCATTTCCTACAAGTTAAAAATGAAACCACAACCATGAAGGGAGGAGAGACACAACGAGTGGGAAAAGATAGGCCAAATGAGCATATAGTTTAATGATATAATGACTTATTAGTGCACACAAAATTCATATTGTAAAAAGTGGCGTACACAAATATATCAGAAGAGGTGTCGGCATTTAAAGATGTGAACAAATGAACAAAACCATTATTAAAAAGTTCAATTCACATACATAAATATAATTTCCTCAACAAGATTAAAAAAAAAAAGCAAAAAAAAAAAGAACTGAATTTATGTCTTTCACCCTACAAAATCATTGCAAGCCTTCCAACCGGTGGAGAAGACTGAATAGTGTCTTTTTCTAATTAAGGTAACCAATTGTCTCTCCAATCCACCAATCCAGTAGTTTTAATACCTCTCTTAAAAATTCAACGAAGTAACGATGATACTAGATAACAACAGATCTGTCTTGGTCCAAGCGGTTAGGTATGTGTGTTACCAAAGTGACGTTGCATGTTCGAACCTATTAATGTGCAACTCTAGATCTTTTTGTTTTCTTTTACCAAATGAGCCTTAAGAAAATGTATAGTTTTAAGACTCATTTGTTTTAAGAAAAAATAGAAGCTTACAGAATGTGCATAGGAAGTTTGAATGTAAGAGCTCCATCAGGGGCAGAGCTACACACACCGAAGGGTGGCCAGATGAACACCCTTTGTCGAAAAATATTTCTAGATATTTTTGAATATATATTGATTGTTGAACATTCTTGACGCAAAAGAGCGAGATAGCCTAGTGGCTAAAGCTATGCAAATTTTCCTTGGAGGCTTGGGTTCGACCCTAGGCTCCTACAAGTTCCTTTTATATTAATCAAAGCAAGCAAAGGACATCATTTATTGTTTGACTTTCTCCTTTTAAAATTAAAAAATAATTACTATTTTTTTTCATTTTGGGTTAGAAAAATTCAGCCACCCTGACATAAAAGTATGAACACCCTTGACAAAAATGTTGGTTCCACCACTGAGTTCCATTAAGTAAAACTTCAGCTTCACCACTAGATTAATAGTGCCTTCTTGTGAAGATAGTATCATCTGATATTATATATAGATTTTTTGCAGATCATATATATCATTGATTTGATCACAAAACTTGCATCCATCCTTAGACAATACCAACAAAAGTTAGATTATGCCTACTCCTTGTTTGTCTATGCACACCATTTAGTCAGCTTTACCGTTTAAAAGTATTACTATTGATAATGCGTCTATCATTTGCGCAGAGTTTATTGCTGCTTCATGACGATTATTCATTCCAAATGATGCATAATCCCAAATCATAACTTAACTCCACATAAAACATCTTAATTAAACCACTATTAATCTACTCCAATTGTAAGATCTCCCTTCTAAATTAATCCACTACAGCAACTACCTGAGATCAACTAGCACTTCCAAAATTCAAAAGAGGAACTCATGAAAACAAAAAAATAAAATAAACGCACGATTGAAACAAACGTAAACAAGCAAATTAAATCAAAAGAGTGAAACGCATTGGAGTATTATGCAGGAAGGGTATATTACCTGGTTCCAGAGTCGATTGCCGAAGCAGATTAATAATTGTAGAACTGTACTGTGTAAATTGCTGAATTCGAAAAGAGGAGGAAGAGGCGTCTGCACAGATATGCGTTTTGGGTGCCAACAAGCCAGCAATAATCGTAGATCGGACCTTTTCTCCCAAGGGAAAATGAACGAACTACAGAAAAAATGATGAGCACGAAGGCTGAGTTGGCGCGGTCGCCCCTCTATTTGTCATTCTCTAACGTATTGCACAGGTGGAAAGAACGCCTCAGTGCCTCATGAATATTCTTTAACCTATTTCTTCTTCTTTTTTCTATTAGAAGATTTTTTATTTGTGCATCTCAATCATTCCGTTACAACTCCATAAGCCCTAGTTCTACTTTTCTTTTTTACTATTTTATTATTACTCCTTCGGTTCAATAATAGTTGTCCATAACTGACATGATACATCCCTTTAATAAATAATAGGAATAATATTACTATATTATCTTTTGACTTTATTAGAAATGTGTTAAATGAAAAATAATATTTAATAGCATGAGTAAAACAGACACAAGAGGTAAATTATTTGTTAATTTTTTAAATTGGACAAGTATTATTGGACAGTTATTTTTAGTATAATAGACAACTATTATTGGACGGAGGGAGTATAAAGAAAAAGGGAAAAATTAACTCTTGTATTATTAGAAATTGAGTGATTTCTTCTTCAACTAAGTTTTTAAATTAAGATTAATGTCGTTTGAAAAAAAGTAAATTGCAAGAGCCCCCGAATTTAGAGTTGCTTGTCATTTCAATCCGGTTCCAATAATGTATTTCTCGATGTGAGAAAGAAGTATTACTTGAGTAGCATTTTAGAATTTATTAAAACTTAATTCGCATCATGTTTGATAAAAGGAAAATCAAATTGTTAATGAATGTTTTAAAATTATTTTCCAAAAAAACAAAAAATTAGACGTATTATTCACTAATTCATTTATTTGATTTATCACACGTGATTGACATTTATGCATAAGGTCGGTTGGACTTTGAGACACATTTGTATCAATTGGTTAAAGTGTCTAGATGACCATTGATAAATTTAAGTGTCAAACTATGTATTCTCCCAATAAAAACAAAAAAAAATACATTTTCCCTCACTCACGTGTCGACATAATGGGGGATATTTTGATTGCAGTGGAAACCACTCTTCTTTGCTACTTATGAGAAGTTTTTTCTAAATTATTTTTCGCCAACATCAATCACCCTCATATTGTCTTTTTGCTTAAACAAAAGATTTTTATAAATTAAAGTTCATTCATGGACATACAAATGTAACAATAGTTAACATTTAAAACTTGCGATACAATGTATTCATGATTTGCTCTATATCAATATATTAATTTGTGTTATATTTGTTCATTCTATATTAATTCTACAGAGCCGAACAAATAAAACTCAAATTCTCATTTGTGTAATATTTTTTTTAAACTCTCACTATTTCAGATAAATACAATACATGTATTTGCAGTGTGAGGTAATTTTCCCTAAATCGATTAGCAAACTTAGTTTAGATAAAACTTCTTATACATAGTAAAGAAGTAGTGTTTTCCACTTCAATCAAAATATCAATATTAAGTTACCAACCCTTGACATGAGGGTCAAGTCTTTGGTATCTTGGAAGCAATATATATATACACACAAGAAGAGTACTCTTTGTGTTAATTAATTAATCCACATACCTATAAATAACTAGCTAAAATCTTTGTTCTCCTCCTCATCCCAACACCTTCAACAACTCCATCCAAATTCTCATCAAATATCAACTCCAAGACATTTCATAATTAATCAATATATATGCATGGCATCCAATTTGGAAAGCTTCACACATTATATTATGATTATTGTGTTTCCAATATTCTGTTTCATTTTGTTATGCATGGCTTTGCTAGCGCTACGCTGCTACTTAAAGAAGAAGAAGGAGAACAAGACAACATTGATTGAAGAAACAGAAGTTAAGCACGTCGATAAAAATATGAGAGTTAAGGAAAATATAGTTAAAGGCCCCCATGGAAAACCGGAGAGCGTGGTGGTATCAATGGAGGAAGATTGTCATGTAGATGATGACATTATTAGGAAAAAGAAAGAGTTAAAAGCTCAAAATTTCCATGCTAAAATTTCAGCAGAAACATCTCCTTCTGCTCTTGAAGCTGGACATTCTTCTTAATTTTTCTAGTTTATGGTCATAACAACTAGGCACTAGCCATGTTGAGGATCAAATCATGATTTTAATTTCTTTTTAAAATAAAGAAAAAGAATGTAATAAATTTATAACGTCAAATGATTGATGGTTTTCTTTGCTTTCCTACTCAATTTGTTCCTTGTATATGAATAACATCTACATTAATGATGATTTATACATTACTAATAAGTAGCATATATATGTATATTTTGTTGAGTGCATTGTTAAAAAAATACCTAAACTATCTTTTTTTTTAGTTTCATACCTAAATTATTGGGAGTGCGAGTTTCACACCTAAACTATCATTCAATATTAGTTTGAGAAACACATCTCTCTCTTTTATGAAACTCATTTCAGGAACTCTTTCTAAAATTTGAATTGTTTATAGAGGGAGATTTGACTGATGTCCATTGAAATTTGTCATTGAAGGCTTAAATTTTAAAATTTGACATGCCACAAGATGAATCATTTCGAGATAATATATATCAGAAGACCCAAAACATCGAGGGGAACTCACTTATATTTAAAATTTAGGACTGTTTAGAGGAGATTTGAGTGGTGGAGTTGAGAAAAATATTCTAACTCGTTGAAGAAGATGAATTGCTACCATGTCTGATACATAATACATCTTTTATTCACTATTATTACACTATTTATACAATATCAATATATTACATATGCACACAACCATCGAGTTAATTGAATTTTTTTTTTTGCCAATGGCATTCTTCTTCTCTTGTTTTTCGTCAAACGGTTATCTTTCCTTCTAATATAAAAAAATTGTATTGTTTTTTTTAATTTTATATTCCTCTATATATTTATTGTATAATCTTATTGATAAAAAGATGAGTAAATTTTAGAAATAGCAAAGACAAAATTCATATTAGCACTCTATAGCTATAATTTTGTTATTTGCGCTTCTTAGCCAAATTATGTTTGCTATGGAGCATCTGATTTGTATAAATCGCTGCGATTTGTATAAATCGGACGCTAATTCGTCCGTGTCTATGAAAATTATGTTTGTATATGTATATGTTCTTTGTGTTAGGCTAGAATGACGAGCAAGATTGGGAGAGAGAGGAGAGAGGCGAGTGAGAGAGGGCGGAGAGTGGAGAGAGGTGAGTTGTATTTTTATATCGATTAGATACTTGTATAGATGTAACTACTATGTATACGTATCAATGATTGTGTTTGTATATCTGCATAAAATTTGAATTCGTATACAATTGAATCGAGTTAAAATATCTGTATTTGTATATCAAATCTCTCTCTCACTTTATACAAACACAAATAATATTTTGTATAAAGCGAGAGAGAGAAAGGCAAAAGAGAACTGGGCAGGGAAAGATTTGTATTTGTATAATTATAAGTGTATAAGACAGAGATATATGTATTTGTATTTGTATATACAGTCTCTTTCGCTTTATACAAACACAAACACAAACACAAACACAAATTATGCATTTGTGTTTGTATAAAGTGAGAGAGGTGAGGGAGAGATGATTGAAAAAGAGGAGAGTGGCGAGCGAGATTTCAAAGAGAGGGGAGAGAGGCGAATGGCAAGAAATTTGCTGCGAATTGGAATTAAATGAAACGGTAGCTATAACATTTATTTTGAACTAATAGCTTGCTATAATGCACATTTTTTATTAAAAAGATTGGCCCTGAAAAGCTAGGGGCCTAAAACATCCCATACTTTATGGCCTTTACCCGAACATGATCCTGTTAACGCATATAGGTGAATGTCAACCCTCCGAGCTGTCAATTACTTTGTTTCGTTTTAATTATATGCTATCATGGTTTGGTTAGATTAAAAATAATTAAATTTATATCACATAAATTGAAAAAAAAAAACACTCATTACTCGTTACCCAATGTATGTGAGAAGTCTAGCAGCCTCCAATATTAGGCCTCAAAGAGATACTGGAATGTGGAAATTGGACAACAAAGGATTATACTCCGTGAAAAGTGGGTATCGTCTTCTTTATAATCAAAACATAGCACCAAACTCGCAGGACCAACAACTTTGGAAATTCATCTGGAGCATATCATTACCCCCAAAGGTGCTTAACTTTATCTGGAGAACTTTGAGTAATATTCTACCTACATGTGAGAACCTTTTCAAGAAAAAATGTGTAGCTAGTTCAATTTGCCCTCGATGTTGGCAAGCGAAGGAAACTATGAAACATTGTTTAGTAGATTATCAATTTGCAAAACAATGTTGGATTCAATCAAATTTTGATTGGCATGATGCACTAGGAGATTTTATGGCGTGGTTTGAAGGACAAAGAAAGAGCAATGCAAAAATAAAAATGGAGGAAGCAATCATGATTTTGTGGATCTTATGGGAAGCCAGAAATAATTTATGTTGGAATAATAAACAAAATGTGTCCACTGCCACTTTGTACCGTGCCAAGAAGGAGCTGGAGGAATGGAGGAGTGCCAATACGGGAGCCCAGATGACTGTTGTTGCTAAAAAATGATAACTAAATGGGAGCGACCTCTGTCTAACACAATTAAATGTAACACCGATGCCTCTTACGATATCAATACCGATTTGGCGAGGATAGGCATGGTGCTATGTGATTACTTGGGTCACTTTATTGCTGGGAAAACTTTATTTCTTGGTCGTGTGGCTAGCCAGTTGTTGGCCGAGATCATAGGCAGAGGCGTATCCAGGATTTTGAGATGATGGGTGCACTATTACAAAAAGGTGGATCTAAGATATAAATTTGATCGATTTAACATTTAGGTTCTTATCACTAAAAATAACTGAAATTTTAAAATTATAGGTCCAAAGTTATTTTTACCTATCCAAACCACTTAGAGAGACATTACCCAATTTTAAAAAGAAAAATAAAACAAGATAACTAAAAGATTCAAATTTCTAACCTCACTTTGAGAGGTGCACCCAACATAATCGCACGGTATAATACTTCAAGTGTGGGTTCACATATCTATATTTAAATATTTTAAAAAAATATAACACTACTATATATGATTTCAGGAGGGGAGCATGGGTTCACGTGAACCCGGTGACCCCCTCCTGGATACGCCTCTGATCATAGGCGTGTGTGAGGCTCTTAGTTGGCTAAAGGAACAGTTTAGTATAACGAGGCTGGTTGTGGAAATTGATGATCTACTTGTGAAGCAAACTTTGGAAGAAAATTTGATGAATTACTCTTATTTTGATTCTTTAGCTTTTGATTATAAAACTATTATCAAAGAGTTACCTTTTCTCTCTTAGTCGGCTATTAAAAATTAGCTAATCAGATTGCCCATTGTCTTGCTAGAGCATTTGTTTTTATGTCTGGTTCAATGGAGTGAAATACTAACCTTCTATCTCTCATTATCGATATACTCATTTTCAATTTGAATAATACATGATTAAAGAACCATTTTAAAAAAATGTATGTGAGAAGTGTAGGAGATCTAAAGTAGTTAGTATCTATATATATAGTAACTTTTATATATAGGAGATTGCAATTTTAGCATAATGTATGTAGCAGTAGTACTATTTTTCTCTTTCCTGACATTTAACAATTTCGTAGAATTTAAAAAAAATTCCACTGCGGATAGTGACTTTCATCAAAAGTACTACACCAACAATTATTAAATACTCATTTTGTTCCATATTACTTGATCACTTTCTATTTTTTATGATACTTAAAAATTATAAATAAAAAGATAATTTTACTAATTCACTCTAAAAAAAACTTTTTGAAAATTATACAAACAAATGTAAGCACTTTAAAAAAGAATTAATTACAAAGGTAATATAGGAAAAACTTAATTAATGCTTTATTGATTTAATAAAAATAAAATGGACAATTAATATAAGATAACTAATTTTAATAAGACGATCAACTAATATGGGATGAAGGGAGTAAATACTGATCTAAATAAGGTTACTAGCAAATTTCACTATTTCAGTATGAAGGGGATTAAGGCTCAATTAGATTCCTTACTTGCTTCAGGGACATTTTCGATTCTCCGATGCGCTGATGGTGCTACCAAGGGGTATTAAAATGAGTTCAAATATAGGTAATTTATTTAGCCAGCTTAGAATATCATGAGCTTAGAATATTATGAGTTGAACTCAAGATAATTTAAATTGAGTTAATTCTAATGTATTCAAGTCTCCGTTTGGATTGACTTAAAAAAATAGCTTTTAAATTAAAAATAAAAAGTCAAACTAAAATGATTTTTAAATCAAAAAATAAAAAGTAGGAGAAGACCTACTTTTATTCTTTGACTTATTTTAAGTCATTTTAAACTTATTTTAAGTCATTTTTCACTTTGTCAAACATTTCCTAACTTATTTTAAGTTATTTGTGACTTACTTTAAGTTATTTTTTATATTCTCTCTGTCCATTTTTATTTGTCATATTGCGCTTTTCGAAAGTCAATTTGACTAATTTTCAAAGTTAAATTAGATTACATTAATTCGATATTTTAAACAAAAAATTTAGATATTCAAAAACTATACGAAAAGTACTATATATTGCATTCTTTTGCATATTAATATGATGAAAAAATACATCGTAAAGTGTTAGTCAAAGTTTTTTATAGTTGGACTCTAAAAAAGGAAACTATGACAATTAAAAGTGGACGGATGTAGTATTTGTCAATACTTCGAGAAGTCAAAAACTCAGTTAAAAGTAGGTATGACCAACTTTTAAACCAATCCAAACACCCTCTTAATCCATTTAAGAAGAATTCTCAATTGTGCCAATTAAATCTCCAATTTCAATCCGTTTTAGTATTCTTTATTTGCATAAGTGTAATATATGTGTCCGTATTGACGGTAATCGATATGCATTACCATTTATTTTATATCTTTTAGAATTTTTCTATCTATTTGTAACTTTTTTATTTTTTTGAGTTGAAATTCAATTTATGGTTATAAAGGTAAATAACAATATGTTAAAAATATTGAGATTTAATGGGTCAAATTGGGTTGGATACCCAATCCGATTTTTAGTTCATTTGAACCCAAATACATTTGAGTGCTCATGACCCAATTTAATTTCTATTTTAACTCATTTAATTTTAATATTTCTAGTTTCAATCCAACCCATTCATTTGACACTATATCTCCCGATCGTCCTTGTCTGATGTCTTGTGGATGAGCCTTCTAGAAGTAATGATTTAGATAAGGTGGCAAACACTTCTTGAATTGTATTAGATACTACTTTTTTAGACTAACTATTAGATACAGCTTATGTCTTTTATGACTTGTATATCGTTACATTGAACGTCTTTTATTGGCTTTGTTGGTGGTTTTTGTTTGACCGTTGAGAAATTTCGTGTTGGACTTTGAGGTGGTTTGGGTTGGAGGATGGTCTATTAAAGTTTGGGTGAAATGTTGGTATTGATGGTATATTGTAAAAAAAGATTTGGGTAAACAATACAAATTCTATTAGTTTGAGTAAATTATTTTTTTCATGCAAGTTTTTAATATTACGAAAAGTTATTAGAATCTAAGCTTTGGATACATGGGTGATGTGTAAGCGACTAAGTTGCGTTCTTGAAAAATAACAAGCAAGAAAGGAAAGTAGCAACAAACAATAATATCTACATTTCAATAGTTTATGCGAAAGTTACAATCGTTATGAAATCTAATGAAAAAATGTAATCCCCTGATTCAATTCTCTACGTTTGTCAACGAAAGAGTTTACTTTGTTCTTGAGTTGATGAAATTCTTGTAGCTCAACACTTGGAGATAGAGACTTATGCGGACGACTTGCAAATCATCTGGTGGTATGAAAACCCCTTTACATATGTGTGAGCTAGGTTTTAAGGGTATTTTGGTCTCCAAGTTACTTTAGAGGATCTTGGGCTTGAAGAGCATGGGTTGGACTTGTCTTGTCAACTTAACAGACTGTCCCTAATGTAATTTGGACTTTAATTAAGTCATATAATTTTAACTTAAATATTAATCTAACTTTATTAACCAACAATTTAACTTGATCAACATATCATAAATTTATGATTTAATCCAAACTTAATATGAATTTATGAATAAAACTTCACTGTCGATAACATTTATCTCGGAAACAAAGGGTCAAATTAGGATTGGTAAGGTAAGGCCTAGCCACCACTTAATCTCTCACTCTCTTATCTCCTATCTCGCCTCTCTCGCTCGCTTCTCTCCTTATGTATTTGTATTTCATATTGTTTCTGGGGTATCTAGTATAATTCACATGTATCTGAGATACATAAACTATATCTTGAAATCTGAAATAAAATTATTAATTAGTGAAATATTATATAATTATTTCAAACTATAAACAAAATTAATATATATGGTATTAATAGATGTCTACTAATGTAATTTATAGTTCTTTATAACTGGTATGGCATAGATATAGGTCTACTAATGTAATTTATAGTTCTTTACAATTGGTAGGTGGCATCTTATATTGTAAAATAAATATTTGGGTTGGGTTGGAGGATTGACAATGTTAGTTTGGGTGATTAATTGGCATTTATTGTATATTGTAATGTAACGTAATATAAGGTAATGTACTGTCATTGTAATTGTTTTGCCGTTGTTTTAAAGTAATATAAGGTAATGTACTGTCATTGTAATTGTTTGGCATTTTTTGGGTTGGAGGATTGACAATGGTAATAAATATTTGCCGACAGTTTTCCTAACAGAACACCAACCGACTCTGGTGAATTGGTTTTATATTTTTAAAAAATACGTAAAAAATACGTTCAAATTCTTTTTTAAATTAATTTTATATCTAAATTAATGAAAGTGTGAATTTTATGTCCAAACTATCACTGATAAATACACTTCTCTCTTTTATACATTCTATTGATGATGTATACTTTCAAAAAAAAGAAATTATCACCTTGATAAAAATAAAATAAAATAATAGTATTAGTTAAAAGTTAAGAGAAAATGGCCAAATGACCTTCTAGCCTATTACCGAATTTTCAACCACACACCTATACTTCACGAGAGTCCTATTACCCCCTAAACTATTTTAAAATAGAATAAATAACCCCTTAAGTGCTGAGTTGACATATAAAGTATATTTCACTCACTTTGAGGGAGTGAGTTGTCTATTCTTTTTAATTTCCGTTTTTTTTTCTTTTTCTTTATCCATACAATTATACTTTCTTCACCATTTTCATTGTTGAAGCTTTATCAATAGATGTTTGGTATAAAAATTATCAACAACTAATGCATTTTATGAATTAATAATTTTTCAATAGACTTATTTAGAATATAGCAAACAAATTAAATTTATTTTAAAAAAAATTACCGATTTTTTATTTTACCATCATGGACTCAAGAGTAACAAAATCAAAGTGAAGTAATTGTATTTTAAAAAAGAATATTTTCAATCTTATTAGAAGGAACTGAAACAAAGCAATTTCTTCTACATTTTTAAAAGAAGGATCCTACATAATCTTCTAAAACTCATAAAAAATTAAAATAAAAAACTCACATTAGAAATTAATTATAAAATTTTAGAAAGAGAGAGAATAAGGAAGAGAGAGATTTCTCAAAGTGGTGTTACAAATTGGTCTCAAATTGATCTTCTTTCACTTGGTGCATGACTTATAGCTCACATTTCCTTCAAATTCCACCCCCCCCCCTCCTTATTTTCCCATAAAAGAAAGAAAACATTCCATTATTTAAAAATTGTCTGTTCGAAATTCTTTTTTGACTTTTCCCAAACCAAGCTCACTAACTCATTCATGAGAATAACAAAATATCTTATATATTACGGGGTGTGCAAAAATCGAACAATTTTTTTTAAAAACATGAATAAATTATTGAATTGGTTGAATGAAAGATTTGATTAGGACCGTTATCTTCTAGGTTCTAGATATTCGGAGTCCATGAAAAGACGACTTGAATTTTCGTTCTTCTAAATTATTAGAGGTATAGAAATTTATTAAGGTAAAAAATCGTGTTCATTATAGTTAGGGTTGAAGAAATGATTTGGGAAGAAAGGAGGAGGAAGGAGGATAATTTTTTTTTAAAAAAAAATTATTAAATGGTTAAATACACATGTCAAGTGCGTGTATTTCACCACAAGAAACATGCCTGGTAATGACGTTTTAGGAAGGAAATAATTTCACTTTAAAATTGCTCAGGCGGGTAATAGAACCCCCGTAAAATATAAGTGTGTAGTTGAAAATCCGATAATAGATTGGGGGGTTATTTGACCATTTTCTCTAAAAGTTAATGTTTGCTGTGAATTACAATTAAAATAAACTATGACTATAGTATTTAATTTGAATTAATAGATTGCTATTTCATACAATTTTCCTAAGAAAGAATGAAGAGAGACAACAATTGGGTTAGACTTATTAGAAACGAGCTTTGGTGTTGGGATGGGTGAGTTTTTTTATTTGATAAAAAAATTTAGGTGGACCAATGAAAATTGACCATTTGTTTAGTTAAATTCCATGTCATATTTCTGTTAACTAAAGGACATTTTTGAACCTTAAAAAAACGTTAAGGACATTTTTAAACCAATAGATGAAAGAAGGGTATTTTTGAACAGAAATAGGTTGAGGACATTTTTGACCCTTTTCTCTATATTAAATAATTATACCCATTATCAAAGAAATATAAGTACAGTGCATCTCTTAAATTTGACTTGCCATGCACCACAAGAAAATGTTCAACTTATGAGGTTATTTTGTCAATTTATAGCAGTTTAGAGCCAACAAATTGAATTGCGAGCATTTTAAAAATCAGTACAATTATTCTTGCCATCAATATATTTGCGGTCGTTAAATTTGTGGAGATTTTTAATATCAATTTGTTAAATCTATAGAGATTTTTAATATTAATTTGTGACAGCTTAGAACCTTTATATTTTTGCATCTTTGGTTGTGGACCATTGTATTTATGATCCTATCAATTGGCTTTTTTTGTCAAAGGAAGTCATTTTTTTTATATAGTATAGGGATTTGGTCAGACTCCTATCTTATATATTATTTAGGTAAAAAATATATAAAGGGATCAAATCTTACCTCTAGTTACAAGGGATGCAACTTGCAAGGGGGGATCATTTCACTTGTAGGATATAGTTAACATTAATGTCATAACTTGTAGATAATATAACATGTGGCTTTGGCGCAAAGTTGTAAACTATGGTAGTAGAAAAAAATTCAATGTATCCTCTTATTGAGTGGTAGCAATTACCAACAGCTAAATGAAGGGGTCTAAACCCTCTACTTAAAGTTAGGTATTGTGACGTAATATTAAAAATGATTTTTAGTGGCAATTAATTAATGATAATAATTTAGTTGTTGTTAATTTTATTTTTTTAAGGCAAGACGTAATGTATCTAACGCCGTCATTAGCTTTAAGTTTTTTCTCTTGTTTATTTTTGTGAATTGTGTCAACGTTTTTAATTCCCCAGCTAAGGGTGTCAAATGGCGGATTGGGTTGAAATTGGAGATATTAAAACGACTTGAAATAGAAATTGGATTGGGGCATGACTCGCTCAAATTTACTTTGGGCTCAAATGGGCAAAAAAGGGGGTTGGATCATGACCCACCCAAGTTTACTTTGGGTTCAAATGGGCTAAAACAATTGGTTGGGTCATGACGCGTCCAATTTGACTCGCTTAATCTCAATAATTTTAATATATTGTTATTTAACTTTAATAACAACAATTTGAATTTCAACTCAATTTTTTTTTATAAAAAAGTTACAAATGAATAGATAAATCATAGAAGATACAAAATACATATCTTCAATATAGAAACATATATCTCTCCGCTAATAGAATGTTATGCAGTTCTTTTCGAATAAAATGAAAAAATTGTGCCTTTTTTTTAGTTCCATATAATCTTTTACTGTTTTGTTGGTGTAGAATTAGAAGGACAAATTCTATACAATGATAACTACTGTTTTGAGATGAAGGAGAAAAAGAGAATATTAAGTAAAAAAATATCTATAAAAAAATCTGTTTTTTAAGAAAATTAACAGGTGAGATAAAAGACAGTAAGTGTTTTGAGGTAAACAAGGAAAATGAATATTTTTTTGTTGTTATGGCCTATTATTAATTATCATTATTATTTTTAATTTGTTTGTAAATTTATATTCCATTTTTTCTAACATACTTTTATTTAACAAAATGTTATATCCCGTAATTGTTTAATGTTAAAACTTGAAAGATAAAGAATAATGTCATAACTAATAATAATTAGTCTTATATATATCAATTATAAAACATTTACTTATGAAATTTGGTACATATTAATTGTAACGATCTGTTAGGTCTTGTTGAGTAGGAGAGCCTTTTTTTTCATAAAAGATCCTTCCGTGAAATTTTTAATGAGAATTTTGAACTATTAATTTAACTTTGGCTATTTAATTAATGAATAATTTTAAATAATTCCTTTAATTGATGGTTAATGGGCCAAGTGCACAATTTATTTATTTAATAACTATAGAGCTGGCTCAGCCCCATCCGACCCAAGCCTCGTCGGCCAAGTAATTTGAAGGTCTAGGGCGGGCCGGCCCTTCATTTGGAAGGGTGAAGGGCTTGAAAATGTTCAACCCAACCCAACCCTAGAAGGGCCGAGGGCTGGGGCGGGCTAGCTCTTCTTTTTTTCTTTTTTTCATTTTTCTTCTTTTCAAACTTATAATTCTATAACATCAATCAAATGAGAAGATTTTCAAATCAAATATAGAAAACAATGGTGTTGTTTCAATAACACTAGCAAAAAAATTTAGTGTCATTAGCATGTATCTCGCATACCAGCTACGCGAGCGAGATAAAAGAGTGACAAGTAAGATGGGAGGGAGGAGAGGGCGCGAGATTTATCTATGTATCCTAGATATATGTGATTCTACTTGGATAGAGTGTACCTAGAACATATTAACCTAATTTTGAGTCTATATATTCCGAGATACTTGTATCTGGACGTACCAAAATATGGTAAGATTCATAATATTACAACGTAGTATGTATTTAAGTAATTAGATTATATATTAGTGAGATTATTGTAAGTTACCCTTAAACAAATAGTTTTGGCCCATGGGCCAACCCCGGTCCGGCCCCGATCAAGCCTCAAGGGCCAAGGGCTTATATGGACCGGGCTTATAAGCCTTAATTTTAAGGAAAAATTATGCGTATAAGCAAACATGTAATAGTTAATTACTTAACATAGCTATAGTTTGCCTTAATTACAATTCGCGGCCTACTTTTAGCTATAATTACGCAGCTCAGCTTTTTAGTTTTGTATAATTCGCATGTTTGTGTAATTCGGAATTTGTATAACTTTTGTATAATATAATTTGTATAACTGTTTACACTTCTGATGTTTGTAATTGTATAAATTCATTATTTCGAGTTTATACAAAAATAATTGAATTATCCAAATGTACCCGCGAATTATAAAACCTGTGAATTTATACAAATCCGCGAATTATACAAACGAGATAGCTTGAATTGTAGCTACAACTCATAAATATGCAAACTATAACATCAAATGTTATGTTATGTCTTAACTAAACGCCTAGTTGTAATATTTAGACATCAATTAATTAAGATTGTAAAATAAAATATATAATTGACAATAAGGACATTAAAAAAATTAAATGTGTGTGACTGACAGTGAGTTGAGGAGTATAAGAAAGGAAATGATATCCCCATATAGTTGCGTGAAAATTAGCTAAGGGATGGGACTTATTAGGGGAAGAGGTAGTCATTGCTTCTTTTTCAAGTTTAATTTGTGGGTTTAAGTTGTGATAATAGGATCAGCTATTTATAATGTACCTTAGTGAATTGAATTGAAAAATCAAAAAGATGAGCCAACCAAAAGTGACTTATGGACAATTCCTCCTAACAAATTTTCCACATGTCATTTTCCTTAGCAGGTGCACAATTCTGCTATATCTTCCACAATCTACAGTCCTTAACTATTTTCATCTCCCATGTCTTCAATGACAAATATCATATGTGTTTAAAGAAATTTACAAATATATAATTGCTTGTGGGTACATTTTATTTTGGGCACCAAGGTTGATGAAAATATTAGTGCTGTCTGCCTGCCTATAGGATACCTTTTTATTTCTTGTTGAGAGACGTATAAAAATACCCCTAAACTTGGTGCAAATTATTAGTTTCATTCCCGAATTATTGACAGCCTTAAAAACACCCATTTACTTGACTAATTGAAGCTAAATACACCCTCGATCTTGCAACATTAGTGAAATACACCCCTAAATTCTTGTCAAGTTTAGGTGTGTTTTCAACACTTCTCTCCATTTCTATTAAGAACTACATGCTCCTATATATAAGAGTTTGAGACCACTTGCTATGTCATGTTGAATATCGGGAGTGTATTGGGGTGTATCTAAGTCTAGTTAGTAAAGTAGATGGGTGTTTTTAAGGCTATCAATAGTTCAGGGATGAACTAATAATTTGCGCCAAGTTTAGGGGTGTTTTTATTAATACTTCTCTCATTTCTTGTTAGATAAAACGGAAAAGGGTCAAAATTTCCCTTGAACTATGCGAAATAGACCACTTATACCCTTCGTTACATTTTGGAATAAAAAATGCCCGTGCCGTTATCCTAAGAGACCACAAATACCCTCAAGAGTTAACACCCCAATTTTTTTATTGACGTGGAAAGCCACGTGAATCCTTCCACCTAAGCGTTGCCAACTAGGATTCACTACAAAAGAACTAGACCTTTAGCGGCGACAACAATCGCCACAAAAGCCCAGAATATCGTCACTAAAGGTTTTTTAACATTAAATTCTGATTTTGTGTTTTTTTCTTCATTGTTTTTAAAAAACCAAAAATGATATCGATTGAGGAGTTTGAAGACAATGTATGCTTTATTTTTATGTCATATGTAAATGTATTAAATGTACACTGATGCATTATATAGTAGGAGATTTGAATCGAGAAGTAATTTTGATGATTTTCGAAATAATATTGGATGTTTTTAATATTGATAGTGCAAGTTATTTATTTTAGAAAATTAGGTTGCAATCAAAAATTAATTATCATATTTTTTTGTTGAAAAAATGGGTTTTACTAGCGAATGGTTGTTGCAGCTTTAGTTGCCACTAAAAATCACTCATAACCTTTAGTGGCAATATTTTGAGATTTTGTGGCGACTTCGTCGCCGCTAAATGTCAAGTTCTTTTGTAGTGAATCCTAGTTGGCAACGCTTAGGTGGAGAGATTAGTCCCATGTGGCTTGCCACGCCACTAAAAAATTGGGGTGTTAACTCTTGAGGGTATTTGTGGTCTCCTGGGATAACAACGGGGGTATTTTTGATCCAAAATGTAATGGAGGGTATAAGTGGTCTATTTCACATAATTCGGGGCAGTTTTGACCTTTTTCCGTAGATAAAATGACTATTTATTCCAAATTCCAATCATACATTTTTCGGGGAAAAGATATGTGTTGTAAGAAAAACTTCCTACAACTTTACTATTTTTATACAAAAACTTCCAATCATGTGTCTTTCTTTTTATTTCTTCTTTAATTGAAATAATGATTTGGTTCAATTATGTATATATGTTCTCTTTTTCTAGGGTCAAATATTTTAAAATGAAATTGAGTGGAACTCCATTGTGTGTGGCTGAAAAATTAAATGGAAAATTGTATATAATAGCAAACTATTAATTCAAATTAAATGCTATAAATATAGTTTGATTTAATTGTACCCCATAGCAAACTGTTGCTATTTCGCCTCTCTCCTGATGAATCTCGCTCACCACTCTCGTTCTCTCCCTCGCCTCTCTCGCTTTTTATACAAATACAAATGTATAAAATGTGTTTGTGTGTATAAAGCGAGAGAAAATTATATATATACATATATTTTCGTTCCCCTCTCCGAGATCTCGCTCGCCACTCTCCTAGATCTCGCTCGCTCACTCGCCTCTCTCACTTTATACAAAAACGCAAATGTATAAAATGCGTTTGTGTTTGTATAAAGCGAGAGAAAATTGTATATATACATATATTTTCGTTCCCCTCTCTCCCCTCTCCCAGGTCTCGCTCGTCACTCTCCCAAATCTCGCTCGCTCACTCGCTTCTCTCACTTTATACAAACACAAATGTATACATTGTGTTTGTATTTGTATAAAGCGAGAGAAAATTGTATATACAAATACAAATGCATATATTTTCGTCCTAAACATTTATGATTATACAAATACAATCTTCCCCTGCCCAGTTTTCTTTTGTCTTTCTCTCTTTCTCGCTTTATGCAAAAACATATTATACAATTGATCTTTTGTATATGTATACCAAAGCAGATTATATAACTGCTTTCCTTTGTATTTGTATAGCGAAATTATACAACTTCTTTATTTTGTATATGTATAGCGAAATATACATATTTATGTTTGTTATGGAGCACAATTATGCAAACTATAGCTATAACATACAAATATGATTTTTGTGTTTGCTATATGTGAAAGTTGCTCAAAATTAAATTAGCCTTAATAGTGGAGCTCCAATTTCCAAACATACTTCTTCACAAATTTGGCTAGAAAACACTACTCAAAAAGTTAATGAATTTAAATTTTAAATAGGCAAAAAATTGTATTTTACTACTAAAGAATGCTACGCCAGACAAAAACCATCCGCGTAAGGATGAATGCATCACATTTCATTGGGGAAAAAAATACGTACGACAAAGATGCTACATAGCCAAATACTATGGGATAATATATTAGGACCAACAATAATTTAAATTGGTATTTACTAAATAAAATGGATCAAGTTTAGGCATCCTAAATACTAATGATTTGAGGTTTTTTTATCTAACAGATTAATAAAATTATATTTATATCATTTGATGTATAAAGTCCTTGACTAATTAGGGTTTAGTTTCATTTTTTTATTAGTTGTCTCAAACTCTCGGTTATTCTAACTATGTTCTAGTGTTTGATTTTGAGAAAGATGCAATCTATTAACTCATGTGCATATTGGTTCATATATGATTTGTCACCAAGAGATTTTTAATAATTTCTTTTGGCGTGAAATCTTAACGATTAAATCGATAACCAAATCGATAATGATCAATAACCGATAAGCAATATCTTAATAGTTCTATAATGGTTTAGCATGTCTACAATCGATAACTAATAAACCAAAATGATAAATTTTAAAATAAAACTAAACCGACTAATTCACCGTCCTAATTCCAATCAACTAAATATTCTCTGTTTCAAATTTTAGCTGAAATAAAGGATAAAATTGCAAAACAAGCTATATTTGCAAATGATATTTCCTTATTACGAAAGTGAAATTATGTAATAATGTCTAAGAACACATGATTTAATTTTGTCAACTCATCGCCTGAAATTTTAGGTATAATTTCCAATGCTAGCTGGACCCGCAAACCAGAAATTTAATTAGAACCACACATTCGTCTAGTATATCACATGGAACTCTTTTATCTTGGTGTGTGTGGGGGGGGGGGGGGGGGGATGGGATGAGAAATAGAAATGACGACTATAGGAAAATTGATGAATAAGTGAAAATACAAGTAAATAATGAACTAAGCTACTAAGATTTCTAGCACATAAAATTAATGATTGGTATTATTTTTATTAAAACTCAAACTTATACGATTAGATCTATCACCAATTTTAATTTTACTGCCAAAGCAGCGATTTACATGAAAAAAAAATTATTTTATTTTTTTATGAAAATGCTGCCATAGCAGCGATATTAGTTGGAGGAAAAAAAATTAGAGTTAAATAATCACTGTTGTGCCAGTGATTTTAGTGAAAGAAAAGAAAAAAAAATTGTACAAAATCGCTGCTAGGCAGCAATTTTTATTTTTAACGGAGTTAATATGTGTCAGAAGGAAATTGATCCGGCAGGAGCGATTTTGCCCTTTTGATTTAAAATTTTTTTGAAGTGCTTTTTTGGAATTTTTGACAATTTTTTTTTGCCCTTTTGACTCCGAACTCCTTTTAATTAAGTTGTGCTAATAGGATTACCTATTTATAATGTACCTACCTATTTATAATGTACCTAGCTAGTCCATAATCTTAATTATTATTTAATTGGGGGACAACCTCCCTGTGAACTTATACAAGAAGACAGAAGTACCTTTGTTTTGTAGTTTGATAATCATGCACATGTTTTATAGTACTTTCAATATAAGAACTTTTTATTCTATTAGATCACTTTTATATGTTATGGTAAATAAATTGTTTTATTTAAAATGTATAACGAATTTTATAAATATAGACTTATTTATAAATATTTTTTAAATGACTTGATAATCTTATAAAATGGTGATGATGTACCGTTCTTAATTTTTTTTTTAAAAATATATAAAAAAGATCCTTTTGGGCAATTATTTATATTTAATAGAAGTTGAAAAAATGGATGTTTAGAAGTTCAAAGCACTTTGAAATTTTGTGAATGGAAGCTATTGTATCACTTGAAATCAAATTTATACCACTAGACAAAGCGTTTAGCAGTTTTCTATTAAAAATAGAAAAAATTCTTAATGAAAATAAGTACGAGTACAAGCAAGAGGGGCAAGGCTTACCCCTCAAACTAGTCCTTCAATTTGCAGAATATATATTTCTTTTGTCTCAATTTATGTGAAGAATTAGAAGTACATAAGGTCAAAATACTTAATTTTGGTACAAATTCGTCAAAAATTTTAAAAGTAAATTTCACATATTTAAAAACTATACGAAATATACGGCAAGCCAACAATAATTAATGATACAAAATATTTTTAAAAAAAATTAAATTGAAGGAGAAAACAGGTACACCTTCACATGAGATGACATAGAGGGAGGGCATACTATTCCGGATCCAAAAGGGTAAGAAAATTTGTCAAAATTTTCAAAAGGACAACAAAATCAATTATAGAATCAAAAGGGCAACTTTCTGACGGAGAATTGAACGACGTTAACATTAGGGCTGCCGCCGCAAGGCGCTGATTTCCATGCGCCTTACAAGGTGCAGCCGTCACGACCCTTGTAAGGCTCAGTCATCTTGCGCCTTGCAAGACACATAGAAATCAGCGCCTTGCGGTGGTTTTTTTTTAAAAAAAATTGTTCAATCCGATTAACTGTATTGTTAATAAATTTTAATCTATAATTTTGATATTATTTCATAAATGATAAAAATTGATTATTTTTTAAAAGTATACTATTTGGCTTAATTTTAGGATATTCGTAAAACCTTTTAATTATAGATAGAGTTTAAATATATTATAATAATAATTATTATTAGATAAAGTGATTAAAAAAATATTTTCTTTGTAATTTATTCATATTAAAGGGAATAAAAATAATTAAAAATGTATATATTAAAATCACAAACAAAGAACATTTGAAAAAAAAAATTATACATATAAAAATGACAAACAAAGAAACTTTGAAAAAAAAAATGAAATGTAACAAAGGGGTGTGGCCCTGCGCCTTGTAAGGCTAAGGTGCCCTGCACCTTGCATTCCATTCTAAGTGAAAGAGACACGAATATGACCACGTGCTTCAATTTTTGACAACGCAACAAGATATTTTATGTCTCTTTAATTTGTTGTATTATTTCTAACTTTAGTTGGACCCACGGAATAAAAATTTAAAATCACACATTCGTATATTCTCTATATCACACGTAAATAACCTTAATTGATATTATTATTTATTATTTAAATAAATTAATAATAATTTCAATACATCCTTGAACTATACTCTAAACTTAAAGCACATCCTTGTAATATTATAGTTAACAAAAAACATCCTTCAAATAGCTAAACATTAACAAATCCCATCCATTAGTTAAAGACCATTAAAAATCTAACAGAGTGGGTGAAATTCACTAAAAACTCCTCAGATTTGAACACTTCACATTCTCTCATTTCTCAGAAATATGAATTTTAACTTTCATTTGTTTAAGTATGCTTCATTTTCCATAACCACCCTCCCCGGTCATTTTTAAATCTGTGATGCTATAATGCAAAGACAAATCATACAAACGTGCAGATACTGAAACCCAGTACCCCTCAAGAACATGAAGAATGATTGTTTTCATATGCGGTATATATGTTGTTCAGATTGTCTTTACTCTTAATTAGAAGAAGGTAAATTGAAGACAATAGCAACCATAGTTAGTTTTTTTCGATAATGATCCAAAACCAATGAAGGTAACAGTGTCCATATTCTACAAAAACATGAAATATTTTCCCTCTCAATTTGGTTCTTTATTTTTAGCAATCAAAATTTAGTTAAGAGCTAACAACTTATTGTTATTATGCTAATGTATATGTATATGCTTTGGCAAAATAAAATAAAATCATACAAGTGTCAGAAATGTCAATCCAATTACATCTTGTGCATATTTCATCTGGTAATGCTACATATTTCTCGTTTCATTCACATTATAATACATATTTACAAAATCTCCTATTTTCCATCTTTCATTTTGTTTCTGCTCTTTCACTGTGAGCACTCAATGGCGTCAGCAGAAAAAAGAAGTACTGATATTTAGAGATGATCGATGTTGATCGGTAGAGTAAATCAGCTTAAGGAGGAAGAAGATTGACTATGATTAAAAAAAAAGAACCTAGTTGCAAATAGGGAAACTATAGTAGTATCACATGAGTTTCAAAATGCTCTGTTAGATTTCAAGCAGTTCTTGACAGAAGGGTGAAACTTGCTAGATTTTCAATAGTTGAAGGATGTTCCTTGTTCACTATGATATTACAAGGATATACTTTAAGTTTGGGGTATAGTTGAGGAATATTTTTAGCCAAAAACTCTACTAAATGACCACAATTATGTGGCCCAAAAATGACCACAAATATAAAAGGGAAAAAAACACTTTTGGTAGACGGTGAAGTTTTATTGATAAATTCATATAAAATTTGATTTTTTTTAAATTTATGATATGTTGACCAAGTCGAATTGTTGATTAATAAAGTCAGATTAATATTTTAAGTCAAAATTATATAATTTAAATAAAGTCCAAATTATATTTGAGCAAGTCTATTAAGTTGACCAGACGAGCCCAACTCACATTCTTCAACCCAAGGTCCTCTAAATTACTTGGACCAAAATATCCTAAAATCCTAACTCACGCCTATATAAAGGGGTCTTCATAAGATCAGAACACACATAAAATACATAGATAATCATTGCGCTTCAGTGGTGATCCGCAAGTCTTTCGCATACAAAGAAGTCTTTGTTCCAAGTGATGAGCTGCAAGTATTTCATCAAGTCAAGAACAATTGTGAAGAGAAGAATCAGGGAATACATATCTTTTTCACACGGTTTTGGACTCGGAACCTACACAATGTAGTAGCTAGGAGCGAGTTCCAAACAACACGATACTCAACAAATAAACCACTAAAACAAGGTAAAACTAGCTAGAAAATGAGAAACTCCTTTCACCCCAACAAAACCCCCAAAACTACAACCTGCATAAAAGCAACACAACCTAACAATCTACATTAAATAGCTCACAAGGTTCCATAGTCTCACATCAATAGTTACACATCGTCAAATTACAAGTATCAAGTCATCAATCATAAGTAATAAGATTATCGAGCACAACAATCAAGTATACCAAATACAAGTATCAAGATTATCATGCACAATTAACAATCAGGACTCATGGAGAATACTCATAACCCAAGTACTTATCGGCAATGACCTCAATATCAAAATACTCACCGGCAATGACACTGACATCAATAACACTCGTCGAAAATAACCTCAATATCAATAAAACTCGTCGGTAATGACCTCGACATCAATAATACTCCTCGGCAATGACCTCAGCATCAATAACATTCGCGGGAAACACCCCAACATCAATCATAATAACATCTCATCATAGTGTTCTATAACCAATGCAAATAGTCTTGTTCACGCAATAATGAAGAGATGGCAATTTCAAGCTATTCACATCCACACAATACTATCAAGTATCACATCAATCACCGAATCAATATCAACACTCAAGACAATTCACAATGCAAACACCATTATCAACATGTTGCCTTTTTTTCATTAACCCTGCCTTTATCATTAAGGTTATTCAATTTGAGCAATTTAACCCATCACCTTATTTTCCTTACTTGCCAACACATATAAGAAACAGAGTTCAAGATTCCACAAGTCTTAACAAGGTTTAGAAGTTCACTTGCCTAAATTCAATTAAAAGTCAATTCAAGACTTGAGCCTTTTCTTTTCGAACAATATCCAAAGTCACAAAATTTAATTCAATCAAGTAATCACAATAAGATTTCAGAAATAACAACACACATAGCATACACTTTGAAAAATGGGTCAATTCAGTTGTCACGATCCGAGCTTACACCCTGGACATGTCCGGCACTTGAGAACCATTGATGGTCCCCAAGCGAACCCTCATCCTGGTTGACTTCAAGCGGAAGACTAACTCAAGCATACAAAGCTTAAAAAACCTGAATAAAATTCATGAAACTTACAAATCTTTAACTCAAAAGATTAACTCTGAATAAAAATAAATTATTCAACTTGCCATAAAATAGGCAACTTAAGTCTTTAAAACATTTAACAAATTAAATGAACAGACTTCTAAAACTCTATTGACAAAGATGGAAGTCGGGACAAGACCCACGACATCCTGACAAAATTGAACAGTAAATGAAATCCTTCGGAAGCAAGGAGGCTCACCATCGTTAACTCGAACTCCATATGTGGTATCAACGAATCTCATGTTGATGACCCTGAATACATGTATCTGCATCATGAAATGATGTAGGCCAAATGGCTCAATACGTGAAATGTACAACATGTAAGGTAGGGGTGTGCACTATTCGGATTAAACCAAATAACCAAACCAAATCAAACCGAGTTTTTATTTGGATTGGTTTTTTAGTTTTTCGGATTGGTTTTTGGATTAATAAATTACTTTGTTTGGTTTTTTGGTTTTGTTTCGAATTTTAAAAAATAAAAACTGAAAAAAACCGAATTATATATATATATATATATATATATATATATATAACGTTTAGGTTTAGAATTAAGTTGGAGTTAACCACTTTTGTCCCTTTTTGGTTACTGCCTTTCATGATGATTACATTTATATTTTATGTTTGAATTACATCTATAATAGGTATACTTATAAGTTTTAAGTTTTACTTATGATTTATATTAGAAAGAATATTTAAGGGATTAAATATTATTACTTTTGTTATACATGTTATTAATTATTCACATAACCGAATAACCAAACCGAAAAAAGCCGAACCGAATAGAGGAAAACCAAACCAAACCAAATTTATTTTGGATCGGATTGGGTTACATTTTTACAAAACCAAAAACCGAAAATCCAAACCGAATAGTGTAAAACCAAATCGAAAAACTGAATGCACACCCCTAATGTAAGGGGAATTCTAACGCATAACATAAACTTGAACTTGATAAAAAGGGAACATACTTACCTTGTTTCAAACTCACTCAACTCAACTCAACTCAAGAAGAAGATACTCAACTCAAATATTAGATACTCAACTCAAGTATTAGATACTCAACTTCAAAGATATGATACTCGACTTTGGGTACTCAACTCAATATAAAGCAACAATACACATGCATTATATGGAAAGCTTCTAAAAAGGTAGAAAACAACTTAGTGTATTGAAGAGTACAATAACAACTCAATTTATATATAATAAAATATAATATAAATCTGTGGGAGTTTCTCTAACTGACAACCACCACTATGAGCCTAAGTGGTGATACAACGTCTTGCCCACGCTGCCAGAACTGTCTTACGCTTTGCCGTCATATAGGACACCTTAACTAAGTGGATCCACTAGTCTATGCTAAAAAGCATTAAGGAGTCATCTAAAAAGTATGATCCTTTCTACCCATGATGGCTACATGGTTTATGGAGGCTTGAGTTATCTGAACTCGCGTCCCCATATCGGTGCTCAATACTACTCCCAAAATATCCTCAGCTCATATGTTTAAAAACATAACTTTTTTTGTGGTTTGAGATTATTACTCAAAATCTTTCTCTAAAAAGAGATGTTACTCAAACTGCTCAAAACTCTTTTGGAAATCTCAGTTTCCTCTTCTTTTAAATGTGAAAACATTTACTCTTGGAAATACTTAGTTCCCATATATCATTTTTAAAGAAAATGAACTTGACTTTACTTGTAACACCTCGCAACTAGAAAGAACTAGAAGGAAGTTTAAAACCTGGAATTTTTTTTGGTAAAGGTGTTAAAATGAGTTTTTGATCAATTTCTAACGGCCATAATTCCTAGCTCAAGATGAGTTAGGTGTGTTTCCAGATATGGTTGGAAATCTCTTGGGATGCTCTTTCCAACGCCGCTAAGTTTGCACTATTCCGAGTTTGTATGAGTAAGTTATGCTCTTCGAAAGTTGGGTTGTTCGCATAAGGAAAGTCCAATCCGGATTTTTGAAGGGTAGTTTGGTCTTTTCCTTACCCAACTTAATTAAGTGGTTTTTAAGAGTTTAATTGGGTAAAGTCAGATTTTAGTCAGTTTTAGAAAAGCGAATTTCACGCTAGGGCTAAGGAGAAAGGAGAAAAGAAAAGAAGAAGGAGAAAAAGGGCAAATTCATCAAGATCAATCAAGAAAGTTGGTGTTTCGCCAAGGATTTACTTCTATCAGGTATGTGAGTCTATCATAACGTTGGGATCGTTCTCCCACATGCCAAGCATATTAATTTCAGTTTGGATTCGACCTAAAAGAGCTTGAATATTTGATGATCTTGATATCTATTCTTGAATTAATATATTGTTCTTGAATTTGACTGAGTTGGGAAGTTTTGAGTTCGTTATGTCGCATCATAGAGTCGTTTCGAGTTAGATTCTTAGGTACATTTGCTGGGTATCTGTATCTAAAAGTAATTTGAGAAAAAGAATCGAGTTTGGGTGAATTGGGGTTGAAAAACGAAGAAGAAGATTTTGTCGGATGAAATCTGGCACTGCCTCCACGTCGTGGAGCTGGTTCCCAGATTTGGGAATTTCTGTTTTGCATCGCGGAGCTGTCACGGAGCGTTTTGCCTAAAATGTCGTTTACAAAACTAAATTTTAAAAGCTTCTCTGCGTCACGGAGCTGTCACGGAGCGTTCTGCCTCAGAAGTCATTTTCGAAACCAAAAATTAAATGTCTCTGCGTCGCGGATCCACCTTCAAATCTTGATATTTGGTCTTTTCTCATGCTTAGTTATCTAAAATCATTCCTAAACAACATGAGATCTTTCGAAACCCAAATCTTAATCCTTGAATCCATAATTCAATTCAAGGATCAATTAAGAGTAAAGTCAAGATCAGTTAATAGTCAAGTTAAGATAAGTTCTTAAAGTTTTCCAAGAGTCTTTCACAAATGTTTTAACTTTGTTTTAAGACTTAAGTTTTGAGTTCAGTAAAGATGTAAAGTTGAAGTTCTTTTATTCAAAGAAGTATATGAGGATTATGTATTCTCAAAGAGATTTAAAAATGTTTTTCACATTTAAATAAGACCAAAAACTGAGATTTCCAAAGAGCCTTCGGGCTAGTTTTCAGAAAAGAGTAATAGCTTTCTAAATGAAGCAAGAAGGGAAACTGAGATTTCCAAGATAGCATTTGAGCTAAGTTTTTGAGCACTAATCTCAAATCACAGAAGAAGTATGTTTTTTTTTAAACATAAGAGCTAGTACATTTTGGGAGTAGTATTGAGCACCGAATTGGGGGAGAGCATGAGTTCAGATAAGCCACGTCTCCACAAAACCATGTAGCCACCATGCGTAGAAAAGGGTCATACTTTTTGGATGAACCCTTTTCACAATATACTAGTGGATCCACTTGTTAGTTCAAGTCTTATACCTGTGGCAAGGTATAGGATGCGCTGGCAGCGTGAGGAAGATCGATGTATCATCACGATAGCTCTTAAGTGATGGTTGTCGGTTAGAGAAACTCCACAGAAGTTATTGTATTTTTATATACATCAGTTTATTGTATTTTTCCATACATTTCAGAGTTATGTTGTATCCTTGTATATACACAAAGTTGACATCATATTTTTTAAAAACTTTTCTTTATATTGCACTTGTTTAAAACTGCTTTATATTGAAATGAGTTCAGTTAAGTATTCATGAGTTGAGAAGAGCCAAGGTAAGTGTTTCTTTCAGATTCCCTTTCAAGCCTATGTTGTTTTAGCATTCCAACTCGCATACTCGTACATTCAATGTACTGAAGCCAGTTGTCCTGCATCGTCTTATGAAGCAGATACATGTAACTAGGATCGGCATTCCAGCGCACTGTTGATCCAGTGAGCAGTTCAGAGTTTGTCGATGAGCCTCCTTGCATTTCGGATGATCTATTTTCATTGCTCTCTAGTTAGTTCATTAGGATACTGTGGGGTTGTCTCAACATCCATCTCAGTTGTTTTAGAGGCTTCATAGATAATCGAATATTAGTCCTTTGAGTCCTTTCATTATTATTTCTTATTGTTAAAACTTGGGTTGCCACTTTTGGCGAAGTTGAATGTTTCACCTTTAAACATTCTCAGTAATTTTATTATTCAGTTCAGTTAAGTGTTATTGATCATTATAAGTATGAATATTGTCTTCCGCTAAGTTCAGTAAACCAGGCCAAAGGTTCACTTGGGGCCAGCTGTCACGCCCTGAGCCTACACCCTGGACGTGGCCGACACTCGAAGACCATTGCTGGCCCCAAGCGAACCCTTGGCCTGACTTTCTTAACTCAGCGGAAACCTAACTCAATAGAATAACTCCATGCAATGCAAGGCATAAAAAACAACTTAACTGATAAAATTTGGCCTAAAAATGGCAACTCGTGCCTTAAAATAGAATATTTATATATATATATATACATATATATATATATATATATATATATATATATATATATATATATATATATAGATGAGAGACTCAATACTAACTGACTGACTGACTGTCTATGAAGCCTCTATAACACTGAGATGGATGTTGGGACAGACCCCGCAACATCCTAATAAAGCAAAACTTAAGAAAACAAAATAATCGAGTCCTCCGGAATGCAAAAAGGCTCACCACTGACTCTGTAGTGCTCAGCCGGATCAACGGTGTGCTGGATGCTGATCCTGGGTACCTGCGTACCTGCGTACCTGCGTACCTGCGTACCTGCGTCTGCATCATAATAAGATGCAGACCAACTGGCATTAGTACATTGAATGTACGAGTATGCGAGTTGGAAAGCTAAACAACAACTTAAGCTTGAAATGAGTACAAAGGAACACTTACTTTGGCTCTATTCAACTCATGAGTAACTGGACTCAATATAAAGCAATAAGACACATGCAATGTATAAAGCTTATAAAACAGTGTAAACAACTTAGTTCGTTAAGGATAAAATGATAAAAAACTCAACTTTACTTATATAAAAGTAATATATATTTTGTGGGAGGTTCTTTAACCGACAACCACCACTATGAGCCCTAGTGAAGATACAACGTTTTACCTCACGTTTCCCAAGGACCATCCTATACCTTGCCGTGATATAGGACCTTACTTTACTTATGGATCCACTAGCTTAATCTTACGTGATCATCTAAAAAGTATGATCCGTTAAATCCATGTTTGGCTACATGGTTCTTATGGAGAGTTGAGTTAATATGAACTCGTGTCCCCAATTCGGTGCTCAATACTACTCTCAAAATATACTGTGGCTCATAAGTTTTAAAAACAAACTCATTTCTTTGGTTTGAGATAATTACTCAAAGTTTAGCGCAAAGGCTCTTTTGGAATCAATGTTCCCTTTTCTTTGCTCAATTGTGAAAACATGCATAAACTTCTTTGAGAATACTTAGTTCCCTAATAATTTTTGAGAAATAAACTCAACTTTATACTCTTTTCTTGACTTGAAACTCTATACTCTTTTCTTGACTTGAAACTTGAGCCTTAAAATGAAAGTAAAATGTTCAATAAAGACTCTTGAAAAAAACTTTAAAGACTTGCTTCTTAACTTTCAAACTTGACTCTAACTTTACTTGACTTGGATCCTAACTTTCCTCGAATTGGATTATGAATTCAAGGTGTATGATCACACGTTTATGGATGAGTTTGGGATGTTTAGATGTACCTTAGAGTATTGGAAACAACTATAAAACATAGGTATTTTACCAAGGAGCATGTATGAAAAAGTGGGAAATGAAAGGGAAGGATTGGTGTCCTTGGCGCTCTAAGGGCGCGGGGCGCCAGCCCTCAAACTTCAGAGGGGCCTGCTGGGCGTTCTGCCAGGCGCGCCACCCCAATGGGAAAGTTCAGCGTCCCTTTTTGGGGTGCGCTGGCTGTCGCGACACCCCAGCCCTTTTCCCCTAAAAAATCCAATTTTTTCCCATTGTTTTTTTCCAACTCTAAACCCTCTCAACCTCAAAGGTTCCAGCAGCAAACACTTAGAATCATAAAGACCCTTAGTATACAATAGATTCAACTCAAAATCACAACCGGAAACATGTACTAAACCAACAAGAAACTTCAACAACACAGCCACTAGAATTCAACAACCACAACCAATCTTTTCTCGAAATTAAAAACGAATTTGGCGTGTGGGGGAAAGAACCAACCCAACACTATGATCTCACATACCTTAATAGGGATCACCCCCGACGTAAACCACGACGATCTTGACGAAATCCTTGCTTCGTCTTCTCTTTCTCCTTTTCTTTCTCTCTTCTCTCCAAAACCCTAACTTTCACTTTTAAAAAGGGAAAAATGATTTAAAATCAGTCTAAAACCTTAAAATAACCAAAATAAATGGTTAGGGAAAAGACCAATTTACCCTTACAAATTCGGACTAAACTGCCCTGTGCGGGTGTGCCAACAACCCAACTTCCGAAGGGCATAACTCACTCATACGAACTCGGAATCGAGCAAACTCACCGGCGTTGGAAAGATCATTCCAAGGTATTTCCAAACATAACTGGAACTACACCTAACTCATCCCGATCTAGGAGTTATTACCGTTCAAAGTTGGCGAAAAACTCAATTTTTTTCCATACTTGGCAAATTTCCAGATTTTGAATTTTTCCAAAAATGACTAATTCCAATTCCAAGCTTCTTCATAGTTATTTCAAATTGCAAGACATCACACCAGCAATGGTTCTCGAGTGGCAGCCACGTCCAGGGTGTAGGATCGGGGGGTGACAAACTTGTTATCAGAGCCCAGAGTTCAAGAGTCCTAGGCAGTCTATGAAGCCGTGTCTGTAGAATCTTATTTATCGTTGTGAATTGTGCCACATCTATAATTAGGAGGCTGCAACATTTAGGAATTCCTTCACCCTTTTCACACTCATTTCGTGCGTTAGAGTTTATCTTTAAAAGTATTCCCTCTAATTCGTGCCTGCGCTTGTTTCAGATAATCATGCCTCCACGAAGAGATGTCAGAGGTCATCCTGCTAGACGCAATGTTGAGGAACAAGGGTTACCAAATGCACCTGAAGTGCAGCCTCAAGGAGAAGTTACCAATCCTGAATTGAGGGAAGCAATCAGGATGTTAAGTCAGGCTGTTACTAATAAGGTTGGGTAGCAAAGAGGAGCTAGACAGAATGAGGCTGATACTTCAAGGATTCGTGAGTTCTTGAGGATGAATCCCCCAAGTTTCACTGGTTCTAGCAATGCAGAGGATCTAGAGAACTTCATTGAGGAACTAAAAAAGGTGTTCGATGTGATGCATGTTACTGATACTGTGAGAGTTGAGCTAGCTGCATATCAGATGAAAACTGTTGCTAGGACTTGGTTTGATCAGTGGAAATGGGGTAGATCTGAGGATGCACCACCTGCGAGTTGGGCATGTTTTGAAGAGGCTTTCTTAGGGCGTTTCTTTCTCCGAGAACTGAAAGAGGCTAAGGTACAAGAGTTCCTCACACTTAAGCAAGATTCCTCACCCAACTGTCACGTTATGCTTCGGAAATGGTTGCTGACATATGAAGTAAGATGAGTCTGTTTGTTGTAGGGTTGTCCCGTCTATCAAGTAAAGAGGGACGGGCAGCAATGCTTATTGGGGACATGGACATTTCAAGGTTGATGGTCTATGTGCAGCAGGTAGAAGAAGAGAAGCTAAGGGGTAGAGAGGAATTCAAGAACAAAAGAGCTAAGACGGGGAATGAGTCCGGGCAGCAGAAGGGTAATGCCAAGCAGCCAACCTTCCAACAGAAACAGAAGGGACCTACTCCATCATCTTCTAGTGCACCTACACCTAGGAACAAATGTGAGTACAATGGTCAGAATTCCCGAGCTAAGCCTTCCTGTTCTCAAGGTAGTGTAGCGCAAGGGGGTAGTAAGCCTCCTCCTTGCGCCAAGTGTGGCAGGAACCACTCAGGTATTTGTCCTGGAGGATCTACTGGTTGTTTCAAGTGTGGTCAGACTGGGCATTTCATGCGAGATTGTCCAAAGAACAAGTAGGGAAATGGTAATGGGGGAAATAAAGCCCAGTCTTCATCAGTTGCTTCACCAGACAGGGTTTCACCTAGAGGAGCTAATTCTGATATTGGCGGAAAAACAAACCGCCTCTGCGCGATCACTAGTTGCCAAGAGCAAGAGGATTCGCCAGATGTTGTCACTAGTATGATTCGAGTCTTTGACTTTTCTATTTATGCCTTGCTAGATCCATGAGGGAGTTTATCTTTTGTAACTCCATATGTTGCTATAAATTTTGATATTCTTCCTAAGCAACTTAGTGAACCATTCAGTGTTTCCACACCTAATGGTGAGTCTATTCTAGCAGAGAGAGTCTATTGTGATTGTCCCATTTCTGTCAATCACAAGAGTACCATGGCTGATTTAATTGAGTTAGACATGATAGATTTTGATATCATTCTTGGTATGGACTGACTTCATGCCTGTTATGCCTCAGTTGATTGTAGAACTTGACTAGTCAAGTTTCAGTTTCCAAATGAGCGAGGCTTAGAGTGGAAAAATAGTTCAGCAGTGCCTAAGGGTCGTTTCATTTCATACCTTAAGGTAAGGAAGTTAGTTTCTAAGGGGTGTGTCTATCACTTAGTCCAAATTAATGACGCAAGTGTTGAGGTACCTCCTATTTAGTCATTTCTAGTAGTAAAAGAGTTCGCAAAAGTCTTTCCTGATGATCTTCCCGAAGTCCCTCCTGAGAGAGAGATAGATTTCGATATAGATCTTCTTCCAGATACTCGTCCTATTTCTATTCCTCTATACAGAATGGCACCAACATAGTTGAAAGAGTTGAAAGGACAATTAAAGGATCTTTTAGATAAGGGCTTTATTCGACCAAGTGTCTCACCTTAGGGAGCTCCGGTCTTATTTGTGAAAAAGAAGGATGGTTCCTTTAGGATGTGTATAGATTACATTTAGTTGAACAAGGTTACCATCAAGAATAAATATCCTTTTCCGAGAATCAATGATCTTTTTTATCTGCTACAGGGTGCTTCTTGTTTCTCGAAAATTGACCTCAGATCAATCTATCATCAGTTAAGGGTAAGTGAATGCGATATTCCAAAGACAACTTTCAGAACTCGATATGGTCATTATGAGTGTTTGGTCATGTCCTTTGGTTTGACTAATACACCAACAACGTTCATGGATCTTATGAATAGAGTCTTCAAACCTTATTTAGATATGTTTGTTATCGTCTTCATTGATGACATACTAATCTATTCAAGGAATGAAGAATAGCATGCTAGTCATCTCAAAATAGTTTTTCAGACTTTGAAAGATAAGGAGTTATATGCTAAATACTCTAAGTATGAATTTTGGGTTGAGTCTGTGGCATTCTTAGGCCATATTGTGTTTGGAGAGGGAATTAAAGTTGATACTCAAAAAATTTAGGCCATGCAGAATTGACTTAGACCCACATCGCCAACTGATATTAAGAGTTTCTTAGGTTTGGCTGGCTATTATAGAAGGTTTGTAGATGTTTTTTCATCCATTTCGTCCCCTTTGACGAAGTTGACTAAAAAAATAGTGAAATTTCAATGGTCTGAAGCCTGTGAGAAAAGCTTTCAGGAATTGAAAATGAGGTTAACTACTGCCCCAGTATTGACCTTATCAGAAGGTACGCAAGGTTTTGTGGTGTATTGTGATGCATCTAGAGTTGGATTGGGTTATGTGTTAATGTAGAATGGCAAAGTTATAGATTATGCCTCTAGACAGTTGAAAGTTCATGAGAAGAACTACCCAACCCATGACTTAGAGTTGGCTGTTGTGGTATTTTCTTTGAAGATATGACGCCATTATTTGTATGGTGTTCATGTTGATATATTCATTGATCATAAGAGCCTTCTATATGTGTTCACTCAGAAAGAGCTTAATCTCAGACAAATGAGGTGGTTAGAGTTACTCAAGGATTTTGACATGAGTATTCTTTATCACCCAGGTAAGGCTAATGTTGTTGCTGATGCCTTGAGCAAGCTGTCTATGGGTAGTACCGCCTATGATGAGGAAGAAAAGAGAGAGTTAGCAAAAGATGTGCATAGGCATGCACTCTTAGGAGTCCGACTTATGGATTCCACAGAAGGAGGAATAGTGGTGACGAATGGGGCAGAATCATCACTTGTGTCAAAAGTTAAAGAAAAACAAGACCAAGTTCCCATTTTGCTTGAGTTGAAGGCAAATGTTCAAAAGCAAAAAGTATTAGCTTTTGAACAAGGGGGAGATGGTGTATTGAGATATCAAGGTAGATTGTTTGTACCTATGGTGGATGGACTCCAAGAGAGGATTATGGAGGAAGCTCATAGCTTCAAATATTCCATTCATCCGGGTTCCACAAAGATGTATCGTGACTTGAAAGAAGTTTATTGGTGGAATAGTATGAAGAAAGGCATTGCCGAATTTGTTGCTAAGTGTCCAAATTGCCAACAAGTGAAAGTTGAGAACCAAAGGCCCGGTGGTTTGGCGCAGAATATAGAACTTCCGAATAGAAGTGGGAGATGATTAATATGGATTTCATCACAGGTTTACCAAGGTCTCGCAAGCAGCGTGATTCTCTTTGGGTGATTGTCGACAAAATGACAAAATCATCCCACTTTTGTCCATCAAGACTACTCATTCAGTAGAAGATTATGCTAGGTTGTATATTCAGGAGGTGGAAGACTTCATGGAGTCCCAATCTCCATTATTTCAGACAGAGGTTCACAATTTACAGAACAGTTTTGGAAGTCATTCCAAAATGGTTTGGGCTCAAAGGTGAACTTAAGTACCGCATTTCATCCTTAGATAGATAAGAAAGAAGAGCGCATTATCCAGACTTTAGAGGATATGTCGTGATCGATTTCAAGGGTAATTAGGATGATCACCTACCTCTCATCGAGTTCGCTTACAACAATAGTTACCACTCTAGCATCCAGATGGCTCCATATGAAGCTCTTTATGGAAAAAGATGCAGATCTCATATAAGATGGTTTGAAGTTGGTGAAGCAGGATTGATAGGACCAGATCTAGTTCATAAAGCTATAGAGAAGGTGAAGATGATTCAAGATAGGTTGAAAATGGCACAAAGTCATCATAAATCCTACACTGATGCTAGGAGAAGAGCGTTAGAGTTCGAAGTAGATGATTGGGTATATCTAAAAGTTTCACCCATGAAGGGTGTTATGAGGTTTGGTAAAAAGGGGAAACTTAGTCCCCGGTATATTGGACCTTATCGAATATCCAAGAAGAATGGCAATGTAGCTTTTGAATTGGAGCTACTACAAGAATTAGCCGTGGTTCATCTGGTGTTTCACATCTCCATGTTGAAGAAGTGCATGAGAGATCCTTCATTGATCATACCAACTGAAAATATTGAGATCAAGGATAGCTTATCTTATGAGGAGATTCATGTTCAGATTCTAGATCACCAAGTTCGCAAGTTGAGAACAAAAGAAGTAGCATCAATCAAAGTCCTTTGGAGGAATCAATTTGTTGAGGAAGCTACTTGGGAAGCGGATGACGATATGAAGAAGAGATATCCACATATCTTTGAATCTGAAGAAAATACAAATCAAGGTACTAATTTTCTTCTCAGTGCTCTTTAAATGATGAGTGAGCATGTTGCTTGTTTGCATTTTATGGTTGGGTAATTGAATTTGATGTTACACCCTAAGCCTAGTAAGAGTAATCTCATTTGAAGACGAATGTTCCCTTGGGGGAGATATTGTAATACCTCACAACTAGAAAGAACTAGAAGGAAGTTTAAAATCTGTAAAAAAATTTGGTAAAGGTGTTAAAATGAGTTTTTGGTCAACTTCTAACAGCCATAATTCCTAGCTCAGGATGAGTTAGGTGTGTTTCCATATATGGTTGGAAAGCCCTTGGGAAGATCTTCCAACGCCACCAAGTTTGCGCGATTCCGAGTTCATATGAGTAAGTTATGCTATTCGGAAGTTGGGTTGTTCGAATAAGAAAATTCCAATCCGGAATTTTGAAGGCTAGTTTGGTCTTTTTCTTACCCAACTTAATTAAGTCATTTTTAAGTGTTTAATTGGGTAAAGGCAAATTTTAGTCAGTTTTAGAAAAGTGAATTTCACGCTAGGGCTAATGATAAAGGAGAAGAGAAAAGAAGGAGAAAAAGGGTAAATTCATCAAGATCGATCAAAAAAGTTGGTGTTTCGCCAAGGATTTACTTCTATCAGGTATGTGAGGCTCTCGTAACGTTGGGATCGTTCTCCCACGTGCCAAGCATATTAATTTCAGTTTGGATTCGACCTAAAAGAGCTTGAATATTGATAATCTTGATATCTATTTTTGAATTCATATATTGTTCTTGAATTTGACTGAGTTGGGAAGTTCTGAGTTCGTTACGTCGCATCATAGAGTCGTTTCGAGTTAGGTTCTTAGGTACATTTGTTGGGTATCTGTATCTAAAATTAATTTGAGAAAAAGAACCGAGTTTGGGTGAATTGGGGTTGGAAAATGAAGAAGAAGATTTTGTCGGACGAAATCCAGCACTGCCTCATCGTCGCGGAGCTGGTTCCCAGATTTGGGAATTTCTATTTCGCGGAGCTGTCACGAAGCATTCTGCCTAAAACATCATTTTCAAAACTAAATTTTAAAAGCTTCTCTGTGTCATGGAACTGTCACGGAGCATTCTGCCGCAGGAGCCATTTACGAAACCAAAAATTAAATATGTCTCTGCGTCGCGGACCCACCTTCAAATCTTGATACATGGTCTTTTCTCATGTTTAGCTATCTAAAATCACTCCTAAACAATATGAGATCTTTCGAAACCCAAATTTTAATCCTTGAATCCATAATTCAATTCAAGGATCAGTTAAGAGCCAAGTCAAGATCAGTTAATAGTCAAGTTAATATAAGTTCTTGAAGTTTTCCAAGAGTCTTTCACAAATGTTTTAACTTTGTTTTAAGACTTAAGTTTTGAGTTCAGTAAAGTTGTAAAGGTGAAGTTCTTTTCTTCAAAGAAGTATATGGGGACTATGTATTCCCAAAGAGATTTAAAAATGTTTTCACATTTAAATAAGAACGGAAACTGAGATTTCAAAAGAGCCTTCGAGCTAGTTTTCAGAAAAGAGTAATAGCTTTCTAAATGAAGCAAGAAGGGAAACTGAGATTTCCAAGATAGCCTTTGAGCTAAGTTTTTGAGCACTAATCTCAAATCACAGAAGAAGTATGTTTTTTTTAAAACATAAGAGCTAGTACATTTTGGGAGTAGTGTTGAGCAACGAATTGGGGGCGAGCATGAGTTCAGATAACTCGCAGCTCCATCAAACCATGTAGTCACCATGCGTAGAAAAGGGTCATACTTTTTAGGTGAACCCTTTCCACAATAGACTAGTGGATCCACTTAGTAGTTCAAGTCTTATACCTGTGGCAAGGTATAGGATGCGCTGGCAGCGTGAGGAAGATCGATGTATCATCACTATAATTCTTAAGTGATGGTTGTCGGTTAGAGAAACTCCCACATAAGTTATTGTATTTTTATATACATCGGTTTATTGTATTTTTCCATACATTTTAGAGTTATGTTGTATCCTTGTATATACACAGAGTTGACATCATGTTTTTAAACATCTTTTCTTTATATTGCACTTGTTTTAAACTGCTTTATATTGAAATGAGTTCAGTTAAGTATTCATGAGTTGAGAAGAGCCAAGGTAAGTGTTTCTTTCAGATTCCCTTTCAATCTTATGTTGTTTTAGCATTCCAACTCGCATACTCGTACATTCAATGTACTGATGCCAGTTGACCTGCATCGTCTTATGATGCAGACACATGTAACTAGGATCGGCATTCCAGCGCACCGTTGATCCAGTGAGTAGTTCAGAGTTTGTTAGTGAGCCTCATGATGCTTATCATGACCAATGACACTAACCTACGGTTCGAGTGTCTACGATCGTCGATAATATAGTAACCCAACCAAGGGTTGGGGTCGTGTCCCAAGGGAGTGGTAGTGAAAATAGTAGTTAAACTAGAATTTTATTCTAATTAGTTGTAGTTTAAGAAATTATCGAATAAAAACAAAGTAAATTCGATGGGTGACACAAAAGTGTCAAATATCGATGGTGTTTTTTGTCACAAGTAGTAAAAACAACAAAAATCAAGAGAAAGTTCAAGGATGGGAAAAAGTTCTTGGGGTGTGACCGCAATATATATTGATATAAGTTGTTGGGTACATGCTTTCGATTGGAAATTTGCAAGATAATAATGACTAGGTTAAGCTTTAGATGGAAATAAGTTTCCTCCCGAGACACTTACCCCGTTTCAAATGGGTTCCTCTCGGATACCCATTTGCCGCATGAAAGCCAGCCTACACCTTACCCCACTCACTCTCTCGAGCTGAGTGTTAGGATATGGGACTGGGGCTCACCATCTTGGGATGAACCTTATGTCGACCCACTCCTTAGGCCATCATTCTAGCGGTCTTGGTTTCGCGACCTCTCTTTCGAGCAAGCTGAAAACACATGGGTGGTTTTGTATTTGCAACTACAAACCCATTAAATTAAACCACAACAACTAGGTGAAATCACTATTAAAATACATCTAACCTATCTGCAAGCAAAACCCAACAATAATATCAACATATATTTGCTAAATCACACCCCAAGAATGGGGGGTTTTTAGCCACACATCAAGAAATAAGAAATTATACCTAAAATGATAGAGAAATCAAATGGGTATAAGAAATTAAACCTTAATAAAAGCAAAGGAAGAAGAATGGAGACGACCTACTTCTAATTTGGGGAAGATGAACTCCTTCTCTCTTCAAGTTTCCCAAAAACCCTCTCCAAACTTGAGAGAAAAATAAGAAAACTAAAGTGAAAATTACAATTATGTTTTTTACTTTGATGTTCCACACAAAAACTAGTAAAGAGTTTAGTATTTATAGACTTTAGAAAATAGTGTTGGCGGATCGCACGGCTAGGTTAGTCGCGAACGCCAAATGACTCGGTGATTCGTCTTTCTTCTAGTTCATCGTCGTTTGTGCTTTGCCTTCAGCATTTGTGCATTCTGGATCATTGGGCGGTATACTTCTGCTTCGCAAAACTGATTGGCGAAACGATGACTGCTCTTTTCGTTGCCTTTTTTATCCTTCTCTTTTAGGGCTTCGCGTACTGGAACAAATGGCAGAGTGCATCCCTTCGGCGAATCACCAAGCATGCTTGGCGATGCTTAGGCTTCAGTTTCTTCGTTCTTTTCAGCCTTTTTGCACCTAAGTGTCCATGCTTCAACTAAAACTTCAAATACCTGAAACTTAAGTGTATCCATCAGATATTTAGACTAAATAAGCATTTGAGGACACTATTTCTATTAAATTAAATCCCTAAATGAGTCCAATTTGTGGACTCATGACCTCCTTGCATTCCAGATGATCTATTTTCATTGCTTTCTAGTTAGTTCATTAGGATGTTGTGGGGTTGTCCCAACATCCATCTCAGTTGTTTTAGAGGCTTCATAGACAGTCAGATGTTAGTCCTTTGAGTCTTTTCATTATGATTTCTTATTGTTAAGACTTGGGTTGCCACTTTTGGCCAAGTTGAATGTTTAACCTTTAAACATTCTCAATTATTTTATTATTTAGTTCAGTTAAGTGTTATTGATCACTATAAGTATGAATATTGTCTTCCGCAGAGTTAAGTAAGCCAGGTCAAGGGTTCGCTTGGGGCCAGCAATGGTTCTTAAGTGCCAGCCATGTCCAAGATGTAGGCTCGGGGCGTGACATTACTCTTACTCAACTCAAGTGCTCAAGTCTTAAAACAAGTTTAGAAAAAGTTGTAAAAGACTTCTCAAAATAAAGTTCATGCTGAATTATGGACGTGAGCGACTCAATTCAAGGTTTTCAATAACCATAGATAAAACTCAATACTTGGAACTCAAGAACTTCAATAATACTACTCATTTCAAGAATGCTCAAATCAGAGGGTTCATACGGAATTATGAGCATGAACTACTTAACTCAAGGACTCAAAGATACTCATCATCTCAAGATTGTTCGACTTATAAGGTTCATGCGGATTTATGGGAATGAGCAATTAAACTAAAGGACTTCATGGGTAACATGTGATAGTCCTATGATTAGAAATATAATCTCAAAGGGGATTAGGAACTCAATACCCACAACTTAGAACTTGAAGATACTACTCCTCTCAAAGGTACTTAATTGATGGAGTTCATGCGGAAGTTATGTGTATGAATTACTTGACTCGAGGGTCTACGTGAAAATATGGAACTCGTGTATACGACTCTTCTCATTCTCATACTTACTTCCTCAAAATCATAACTCAAATCGATGATGGATCTCAAAGGACTCACAATTTAACTCAAAGGCTTTCTTGAATTCTACTCTTAACTCTCTCTTGAATGTGAATTATGAATTCAAGAGTTATGGTTCACGATATGAAGGATCTCATGATGACAAAGTAGACTCATGAATACATTCTCCTCATTCTCATACTCACTTGCTCGAGTCTTAAAACAAGTTACTAGAAGTTGTAGAAAACTCCACAAAAGGACTCAAAGAGACTTTCTTTGAATGTTTGAAAGAATTCTCAAAAACTTAAGCTCTTAACTCTACCTTGAATATGATATATGAATTCAAGGTTGTGATTTGTGATAGGAAAGATCTCTGGATGTTTAAGAGTGTTTTTATATAGTTAAACATGAGAAACGATCAAGAAATCACTATCTGGAAGCAAGTCTGCGACGCGGAGATGCATTTTAATATTTGGTCGTGAAATAACTTTTGAGGCAGAGGGGTCCGTGACCTCTCCGCAACGCGAAGAAAATTTTTATGAAATGGGGAGGGAGGTCCGCGATGCGGACTGGGTTGCCAGATTCGCCCGACTTTTTCCTTCTTCATTTTCTAACCCCAGTTCGCCTAAATTCAATTATTTTTCTCAATCCCTCATTAGATTTAGATACCCAACACATTAACACAAGAACCTACTCATATACAACTCTAAAATCGACATGATTTCATCAAGAACTCAACAATCTCATCTAAACTCAAGAACTAATGCCAATTTCAAGAACATAATTCAAGAACATCATACTTTCAACTTCCTAGAACAAATTTAACGCTGAAATTAACATGATTGGCGTTTGGGTGAACAAACCCAACACTATGGAAGCTTACATACATGAAAGAACCATATTTCTTGAAGATCTTGAAGGAAAATCTTGGAAGAAGAATCGTAGCCTTAGTGTTTCTTGAATTCCTTGAGCGTTATAATTTTTGGAGTGGATGAGAGGGTTTGATTTAAGAAAACTGATTTTTCTACACGTTTAGGGAAATTTAGATGACTTCCTAAGGATTTTTAGGACTAAAATACCCCTAAAGAGATAAATAAAACGAGTTGGGAGTCGGAATGATTTTTCAGCAGGCAGTGAGGTCCGTATTGGCTCCTTAACGCGGAGCCATCGCGGAGCTGCTGCCAGGTTTGCGCGTCGTTAGTAAATCAGTCATAACTTTTTTCTTAGAGCTCGAAATTTAGAAAACTCGGTGGCGTTGGAAAGAGGACTCAAAGGGCTTTAATTTAATGTCTTGTAGCTCGCCTAACACATCCTGTACTAGGAGTTATCGTCGTTTGAAGTTAATCCAAAACTTAAGAAAAACTTAGGAATGGCTTGATTGATTTTCTCTTTGGCTCTTCTTGTAACTTATGGTGCTACATCTAGTGACCTTAACACTTAAGAAATTTTTAATTCCTTGGTAAAATCTCACTCACTATGAAGAACGGTTCGAGTCTTAGCTCAAAAAATTTCTAGGGTGTTACATTTTGAGGATAAAAGGTCGTATTTGTGTTCCTCGGACAGGTGATTTGACTAGACTGATCATGGAGGAGGCACATAGTTCAAGGTACTCTATTCATCCGGGGGCTACTACGATGTATCGTGACTTGAAACAACATTATTGGTGGTGTCGTATGAAGAGGGACATAGTAGATTTTGTATCTTAGTGTTTGAATTATCAGCAAGTAAAGTATGAACACCAAAAGCCTGGAGGTGTAACTCAAAGGATGCCCGTACCTGAGTGGAAGTGGGAGTGTATTTCTATGGACTTTGTGGTAGGGTTGCCATGTACATTGGGTAAGTTTGATGTTATATGGTTCATTGTGGATCGACCGACTAAGTCTGCACACTTCGTACCAGTTCAGACTACCTATAATTAAGAGAAGTAAGCTAAGATCTATATTTGAGATATAGTTCGTTTGCATGGGGTTCCCATTTCTATTATTTCAAATCTTGGCACACAATTTACATCTCATTTCTGGCAGTCTATGCAGAAGGAGTTGGGCACTCGAGTGGATCTTAGTACATCCTTTCACCCTCAGACGGATGGTTAGTCTGAACGGACTATTCAGGTTCTTGATCGAGGACATGTTACGGACGTGTGTGATCGACTTTGGTGGTCATTGGGATCAATTTTTGCCATTAGCGGGGATAGCTCAGTTGTGGTGAGCTGCTTGGCTGTTCCGTGGCCCACACCTCTCTCTATCTTTTATTTATTCAGTTGTCTTTTCATTCAGACAGGATATCTCTTATGTTAGGCTTGTCATTTAGTTTCAGACTTGCACCGTATTTTAGAAGCTCTTGTACTTATGACACCATTTCTTGGGTGGTATTTTAGCTTTTCCTCATTTCATATTTATGAAGGACTTAGTGTTGGAGTTATTCTACTCATTGTTTACTTTTCACCTTTATTACTTAGTTAAAAAGTGGTAAAATTAGGGGGTTGGCTTACCTATCGGTTGGGAACATAGGTGCCATCACGACATGTGAATTTGAGTTGTGACAATATTGCAGGCTTCTCAACTAAATAATACACATTTTAAACATTTTTTGGTATTATATTGCAGGCTTCTTAACTAACTTTTAAGAATTTGAAGAAAATCCAATACATACAATATATGTGTTCCTTCATGCTACTAGGACTATTTCCTTTTTCTTTCTTTCTTTTTTTATTATCGGTATTATTAGCAGTTCTATGTGTACCATTAGGGGTGTTCACGGTTTGGTTTGGGTCGGTTATTGGTCAAAATCAAAACCAAACCAACTTAATCGGTTTTAAAATTATCAAAACCAAACCAAACCAAATATAATATATATTTATCGGTTTGGTTGTTTTCGGTTTTGGTTTGGTTTGGTTCGGTTATTCGGTTATTAACCATACATAAAAATAAAAGAAACAATTCATTCAAAACGTGAAAAAAGTGACAACAATCCATTCAAACAAAAAAATAATTAGAATGACTGGCATTATAGAACTTTCGATTATTGAATTTACTGAATAAAACTTCAAAATTCACTATTTTGGCATAGAAGGAAGAGGCAATGACATTTTCAGTCCCATAAAGAATTTTCATAGACACTCATATACATGAAACCAATAAGAAAAATGTTCTCAACTTGGACATTTTTTCTTTCATAAGTAAATTATAAATAAATTTTGATGAAACATATATAAAATCTTTAAAATTGTTTATGAATATAATATATTATGTATGTATAATAATAAAATTTATGTATATAACTTGTTGGTTCGGTTCAGTTATTTCTTCAATTTTTTCCGAACAAAACCATAACCAAACCAAATACTATCGGTTCTTAACAATCTAAAACCAAACCAAACCAAAACCCAAATTAAATCGGTTCATTTAATCGGTTTGGTTTGGTTTTTCGGTTTGGATCGGTTTTTATCCAAACCATGAACACCCCTATGTACCATTCTACCTCTTTATTATTAGTAGTATCATTTTACTGTCATCATTGCAATGGAGGGACATAAAATCTTTCAAGTCACTTAGACAAACCAACTAAGAGAGTTAAATGAGTTTATTTAACCATATTATTTTTAGAAACTTTTGTAATTATTTTGAACTATAGATTGTTGTGACTTTGTAGTATTTTTTTATATATATATAACTAGTGTATTTGGCAACGGTTCGCGTGGTTATGAAAAGAATTAAAATAAAGTTACATACTAATATCAGTAATCTCTCTCTCTCTCTCTCTCTCTCTATATATATATATATATATAAAGTTGAATATCAGCTCGCTGATGTGGCATGCTTCAATGGCCAGTATCACTATTTTTCTATATTTTCAGAATTTTCAATTTTTACCTTCATTTTCTGTTCAAAAATATGTTTAAAAATTTATTCTCTTCGCTGATGTGGCATGTTTCAATGGCCAGTATCACTATTTTTCTATATTTTCAGAAATTTCAATTTTTACCTTTATTTTCTGTTCAAAAATATGTTTAAAAATTTATTCTCTTCGCTGATGTGGCATGTTTCAATGGCCAGTATCACTATTTTTCTATATTTTCAGAAATTTCAATTTTTACCTTTATTTTCTGTTCAAAAATATGTTTAAAAATTTGAGTATAGCATTAACTTAAAAAGGAACGTGACTTTTGCTTAATTTAATTAAACGACAGTAACTAAAATTAACCAAAAAAATAATGTTAATTTGAGTATAGCATTAACTTAATTACTGCTAAAATTGGAGGTAACTAAAACTAACCTAAAAGGAACATTAATTTGATTAGCGTAAGTTTTCTTATACCAAAATAACTAATGACTAAAAATTAGCACTAATTAAGAGATTTTTATTTTCTTAATTGTGAAACTAATGATTAGCTGTAAGTTTTCTTCCTTTTTGTTTTTTCATCAACAGTTTCTTTATTTTCAATTATATTAATCAGTATGTATTAATCTTTGAGTAATTATATTTTAATTAATTTTGTGTCTTTTCATATTCTATATTTTTGTACTATATATAGATTGGAAGTGTATTTTTTTTTCTTCATGTAATAGCTTGCTTACTATAGTTGTTTTTAACTAGATTGTTAGTCTAACATATTTTTCAGAGTTGGTCATTATAATAGACATGATTTGATGATAAGGAATAAGATTTGAAGAATCTGGAATGCGATTTATTTTAAGATAAAAGGTGAATTGATTTATAATTTTTCACTTTTCACATATGAAACTCAAATGAGACTAATTAAATTTTGTTTGGTATGTTCAATCTCTTATTTGACTTCTTGATCACCTTAATTCTCATAATGTATTGTGAAATTATGTATGTTGAAGGTTTTTTTTTTTTTTTTTGATAGAATGTGTTTGGCAAGTGGACTAACTAATGTGGAATACAAAGTCATCCATGAGACAAAGAACAAATTGAGATGCTTGATCGATGAGAAAATTTGTGGGGGAAAATTAGGGATTCATGTATAAGTAGGAGTTGAGAATTTATCTCGATAGTAATCATAAATTTTTACAATATTTTGTTACATTAGATGTTTGTATGGTAATTATATGACTCCTCTTACTTGGTGAAGTTATTCCTAAATTAGAAGATCAATCATTCTCTCTGTTATCACCATAGTAGTGTGCTAAATGAGTTTAGAAAGCATAATTATGCAAGTTTTTCATAGAGATGCCATGAGTAAGTTTCATTGTTCAGACAACTACATTATTGTACATTCATCAATTTTTTGAAGAAAATTTTTTTGTGCTCTTTTGAATATATTGTCTCAAAGCCTATATCAAATGCATAATAATGTCATATGTACTTCACTTTGTTAAAAAAATATGTTGAGTGTTTGTGTTTTTATGATTTTAGTTTTATTTCATTTTTCTTTTATTTGAAATGCAAATTTACTTATTTTTAAATGCGGTTCACCTAATACCAATAAAAATATTATTTTTGTGTTTTAATCAATATAACAAAATTAAAATTTATTTCTGCTATATGAAGTTATAAAAATATTATTTTCAATTTATTGATTTTCTTATAAACCGCGCGAAGCGTGGTCAAATTCACTAGTTACTTTAATAAAAGGAATTTTTATTAATCACATAATATCATAGAAGAGAAGCTATGAAAAATATTTAGGTTAAATATGAAATTCATTAAGAAATCAATATATGTGAACTTCTGAAATTAAATATTAAAAAAAAATCATAGAGAAAAAGAGTGTAATGACCTGGACCCGAAAGGTCATTTTTGATAATTTTGAATAGTCATTTATCTATAATTAATTAATTTGCAAATAATTTGTTTATTATTAAAAAAATAATGGACCAAATCTGAAATATTAAAATAGGTGAATAGGAATATTACTTTTAATGCATAAGCAATTTAGAAAAGAAAATAAAGAGGAGCGGAAAGAAAACTGACATGTGGTGGCGTCAACGAACGAGTGCAGGTATGTGATTCTTATAAATGGAAAATTGTTGATTGATTACCTGCATGAACACTCAATATTATAAATAGATATGTAGGAATGTTAGTATATGATGGGTAGAAAGAGAAAGAGGAATTGATTTAAAGTCATGAAATTAATTGATTTATCTACTTTAGGATTATTAGTTATTTTATAATTATTTGGTTGCTATAAAAATTTAATCATGGGCAATGATTGCCTGGGGATATGATCCAATATACATTAGAAAATTTGGATGCAGACTAGTAGGTCTGCGAATTATTTTTATTATTTTTTTCGTAAACTACCGATTCCAGATTCGTCTCTTATTTTCTGTCTTATTGTTACATTACAATTTAGGTTTTTATATTCTATAGTAGGATTGAAATGGAATGGAACTTGTAGTATAGTTTTGTTAATTGGGTTGAAAACATAAATTAAATAAATAAATCATAAGGGTGAGAATTGAATAGTTGTCAGTACGTTGTTGGGGTTTAACATAAGGGAAATTTGAAGTGAAAATATAGTGGGTGTGATTGTTATTAATGGCATTATTCAATCATTGTCAGGAATGGATAATTTATTGGGATTTCGTGAGTTTTTCATGGTTCTGCCATGAATTTGCGTGACCGGTTAGATTTCATAGTTAGTTGTTCTTATTTTAAGTATCATATTATAAATTAAATATTGGGTTACCAAATTGTATAAATATCATTAGACTTGTGATATTGGAGAAGTTGAAGCTTAACCCTAGGCTTGAAACTTAGAAACTTGATTATGAATTTGGGCGAGCTTTTGGGTCTAGGCTAAACCAATAGTAATGTGAGTGTTGTTAGCTTCGAAATCTTATTGTGAATATGTACTTGAATAGATTGCATTGATTTGGAAGCTCAACGTAAAGGGAAGGTTCAAGTCTTAGAGTGATTGTTCGGTTATTTGAGGCAAGTGGATTTCTAAACCCTTGTTAAGCGTATGAAATTCGTGTATTTCCTTGTGGTACATGTTTGGGAGTAAAGGGAATTGGTGATGGGTTGACTTGTCCATGTTGAATAATTTTAATGATGGAAAAAGAGTAATAAAAAGGCTTGTTGTTTAATTATTGATGTTGTGTCACGATTGTATTGTTGTGAATTGTGCATTGATATTGAATTGGTCATCTCCTCATTATTTGTGTGAATATGTCATTTGCATTGTTTCTGAGACATGGTTGTGATAAGTGTTATGTGATAAGAGGATGTACCATTTCGAGGGACATATCGCGTGTCGCGATGGATACTATATTTCGAGGGACGTATTGCACGCCACGATGGTTACTATTATCGAGGGTCGTATCGCGCGCCGCGATGGATGCATGGACAGATATGTCCCCCATGGGTCCCAGACTGAGAGACAGCAGGTGTGTATCATTAGGGCAGACATGCATCACTGTACTTGACATTGCATTTCATGGCATTGCACTTTTTTATCATTGATGAGCTTAAGCTTGTGTTTTGCTGATCTTGTGAGTGTTTTTCTGTGAAACTTATGACTGTTGAATATTGAGTTGTTATTGAGAATATGTAATCTGTTAGAGTGTTGTTGTTGAGCTGTGTGCTTTGTACACTGTGAACTGTTAGATTGGGTTGGTTTTATGCAGGTTGTAGTGTGGAAGTTCAGATAGGGTGTAAGGAGTACCCGTATTTTGTCCCCTTAGCTTGTGTATAGAGGTTTGCTTGTTGGGTACCGTGCGGTTTAGTACTCACCCCTTTGCTTCTACAATTTTTTGTAGGTTACGAGCCCGGATCTTCGTGATATCTTCCATTCTCTTTGTTTCCGAGGCTTTTTGTGGAGATTTGTGAGGTAGCTGTTTTTCATCTCGGCAAACCTTTCTACTCCAGTTTATGATTTTGTTTTTACTTGAAAGACAACGTCATTTGAGACTTATGTAACTTATTTCAATTTTGGTATTTACATTAGAGGCATGTGCACGTGACAACCAGGTTTTGGGGATTGAATTAAGTTGACTTGTTTTCGTAATAGTAATTGTTATTCGACTTTTGTTTTATTTCCGCACTTTATTAAATGTTGGGTTTTAGGTTGACTTGCCTTGATGGGATAAGACAATTGTCATCACATCCATTTTTGGGTCGTGAGAAAGAGAAGGTAATATTAGAAGTTTAGAACTACTGCAATTTAAACTTGAGATGTGATCACTTTTTTCTTTTTTATTCGGGATCTTTTTAAGTATAATTTATCTATATTTATGTATACTTGGAATCTGATCGTTCTTTTCAGCTTCTTTGTAATCTTTTTAATTATATTCTTAGTATAATTTATCGACAATGTGTAAACTCAAATTGCCATTAATAGTTATTATCCATGACTACATCGTTAGCCAACACTAATTTTAATCATTATCCACAAGTACCATTACTTGTCGTCGTCATCACCCAATCATCACATATTTTAATTATTTTTATTGTACAATATTAGATTAATTTAATATTTGATTAATAACTTATTAATAATTAAATTTTAAATAAAAATAAGTTTACATATTTAAATGATGAAAAATAACAATCTTAATTAGTTAGTTTTCATATCTTAATATATTATTATTATTATATATTTAGGTTCAGATATCCAATTACTTTTTGGGAAAACTTATACTGGGAAAATAAAAGAATGTTAGAAAATAAATTTAAAAATAAACATTAAAGAGAACAAAAGGGAGAATTAACTACGCAAAAAAAATTCAAAAAAATGACACATACAAATTCCTATTTCTTTTAATTTTGCTTGGCTTAAACACAAAAATATTAAAAGGTATATTTCACATTTTAAATAAATATTACATTCAATATAATAAATTCCTAAGAATAAAGAGTCACATTATTTAAGAGGATTAAGAATGTGGCTTTGGACTTGTTTGTAACATAAGAGGAGTAATATTTGTACATTATTACACTAATAAAGAACATTAATTATAGAAAATGAAAAAAACAATCAAATTAGAGTTATGGAGACAAATATTTTATTATAAGTAAATAGAAAGCAAGGAAACCAACTGTATTTTTAAAATTATAAGTTAATCGCAATTTTGAAATAACTTGAGAACTCCTGGAAAAAAATAAAAATGAAAAACATAAAGATTGCAACTTGACTTATTAATAAACAACTTGAAATCTCCTAGAAAATAGCAAAAATGAAAAATTTAAAGACAACAATTTTACACAATAAATAATTTGTTTTAATAAAACCAACTGTATTTTCAAAATTATAAATTAACTTTACATTCTCATGTTGTATAATTTTTGTTAATAAAAATTGTTCCACCAAACTATGGAAGTGTATGTACGTATTTCTTTAAGTAGCATATCGATATCCATTGACTCATTTCTTGCTTCTTATGTTTTAAAATATTATAGCCCACAAACACAATAAATTAATATTATCAACAAAAAAGTGAGAGATGAATTTACCTGAATAAATAAATTTTTTGAAGAGTGTTATCAAATATAATATAATCAAATTATCTAAGAATTACATAGAGGTCTAAAGAGAATAAATTAAATAATTTTTAAAAAAAACTCAGGATTTATATCTTCACGAACACAACAAATAATATTAAATGTATGATTTCAACAAAGAAAGAGTTTTAATTATATTAAACATATCAAATTATTTTACCTTGTAAAATCAAATTATGCAAGAATGTCTAACCATTTTTATTATAGATACATCTCCTATAATCTGCACAATATGATCAAATAAGTTTAAAAAATTATCTAGCAAAAGAAGAAAAAGGAGAAAATTGCATTTAATCATAAGTCCTCCTACACATATAATTATTTTTTACAAAGCATAAATAATCCAAAAGGAAATAATATAATAGAAACATTACTTATTACGCACCTAAAAATAATAATAAAATAATCATTCTATATAGCTCAAAAATCCATTAATCTCCATCTCTAGATGATTTCATTTCATCCTATATACAAGAGTCAAGAAAAATAATAACAAATTATTAGTCCTAAAATGAATCTCCATTTTTATTGTTATAAAGAGAATCATAAAGATAACAAACCAAAATAATTTATCCAAAAGAAACAAAAATATGCTTTGACATATTAGCCTTACTTGCTAATTAAAAGTAATATATGAAATCATATTTGGAAAAGATAGTACACCTCAAAGCATAAAAATATTGTAACATGTCTGCCACTAATTCTCTAACCGAAGATGACTACAAAAAAACACACAATTTTAGTGTTTTATTGTAACATCTCGAAAGTTGAAATAACTAGGAAGAAGCTAATAATTGAAAATAGTTATTTTTGGATAGAATGAAAATCTGAAAATATGTTTAAGTCAAGAAAAGTTGAGTTTTGGTCAACTTCAAATGGCCATAACTCCTATCTCATGATGAGTTAGGTGTACTTCCAGATATGGTTGGAAATCTCTTGGAACTATCTTTCCAACACCACCAAGTTTGCGCGATTCCGGGTTCGTATGAGTAAGTTATGCCCTTTGGAAGTTGGGTTGTTGGATTAAGGAAAGTCTAGTCCGGGTTTTGGAAGGGTAATGTAGTCTTTTCCTTACCTAATTATTCTAATTCATTTGTAGGAGATTAATTGGGGTAAAACCAGACTTTGGTCAGCTTAAAAAAGTTAGAGTTCACGCTAGGACTTGGAGAAAAAAGAAAAGAAGAGAAAGGAGAAGAGGAAGCAAGATTCGTCGATCCATTTAGTTGTGGTTTTCGCCAAGGATTTATTACTAACAGGTATTTGAGATCACATAGCATTGGGTTAGTTCACCCACGCGTTAATCATGATTTAATTTAGCAAATTTAAGTCTTTGAAGGTTTTGAAATTGAGTTCTTGATGAACATTGTTGAAGGTTTTCTTGAATTCTTGTGGGTTGTGTTGATTGAAGCTCTTGTGATTTGATTCATGTTTTCAGGTGTAATTTTGGTTTGAATCTATCATATATTGAGGGTATAAATTATGCTAAGTGTTCGGGGAAGGAACCATGGAAGTTTAAAGGGTTTAGAGAAGAAAAACGAAGAAGAAAAGTCGTCAAACACCTGAGGATAGGGGTGGGGAGTCGCGCCAGCCAGCGCGCCCCAAAAGTGTCTCTGAATCTTCACCCTTGGGACACCGCTCCAGCTAGCGCGCCCCAGACCAGTCCCAGAATGTTGAGGGCTGGCGCCCCGCGCCTCTCAGATCGCCAGGGACACCAGTTCTCCTCATTCGTTCCCTACCTTTTCGTACTTGTTCCTTAGCAATGTACCTATATTTTCTAGTTGATTCCAACACTCTGAGGTACATCTAAGCATCATGAAATCATCCATAAACATGAGATCATGAACCTTGAATCCATAATCCAATTCAAGGAAAGTTAGGATCAAAGTCAAGAGAAGTTAAGAGTCAAGTCTAGAAGTTAAGAAGCAAGTCAAAGCTAAGTTTTAAATGTTTTCAAAAGTCTTTAACAAATGTTTTAACTTTGTTTTAAGACTTAAGTTTCAAAGTTAAGTAAAGAGTAAAGAGTTGAGTTCATTTCTCAAAAACCTATTAGGGAAGGAGTTTATAAATGTTTTCACATTTGAGCAAAAAAAGGGAACATCGATTCCAAGAGAGCTTTTAAGCTAAGTTTTGAGTAATTATCTCAAACCAAAGAAAAAAGTTTGTTTTTAAAACATATGAGCTAAGTATATTTTTGGGAGTAGTATTGAGTACCGATATGGTGATGCGAGTTCATATTAACTCAAGTCTCCATAAACCATGTAGCCATCATGGGTATTTATGTGTCATACTTTTTAGATGATCACATAAGTTAAGCTAGTGGATCCACTAAGTTAAGTAGTTCTATATGATGACAAAGTATAGGACAGTCTGGCAGCGTGATGGTAAGAACGTTGTATCACCACTTAGGCTCATAATGGTGGTTGTCGGTTAGAGAATCTCCCACAGAAACTAAAATTATTTTATTATATGAGTAAAGTTGAGTTTGTTATTGCATTTCCTTTAACGAACTAAGTTTCTTTTACTGTTTTATCAAGCTTTTCATATATTGCATGTGTTCATTGCTTTATTCTGAGTTAAGTTATTCATGAGTTGAAAAGAGCCAAGGTAAGTGTTTCTTTCAGAATATTTTCAAGCCTATGTATTGTTTAGCATTCCAACTCTCATACTCGTACATTCAATGTATTGATGCCAGTTGGCCTGCATTGTCTTATGATGCAGACACAGGTAACCAGGATCAGCATCCAGCTCCTCGTTGATCCATCTTGAGCACTTAGAGTCTGTGGTGAGCCTCCTTGCATTTGGAAGACTCCTTTATTTGTTTTCTAGTTTAGTTCACTAGGATGTTGTGGGGTTTTTCCTGACACACCCCAAAACCGGATGTGATGGCATGTGCCCAAACCCCACCGAACACGTCAGCCTAACACCCAAAAACCCGACGATACAGAATTAATAAAACAAGAATAAGATAGAAAGATAAGCGGAAGTCTTTAAATAAACTCGACATAACCCCAAAATTGGTTGTCACATGTACAAACCTCTAATACATAATCTGAATAAAATATACAAGTCTCATAGCAAAGTTCTAGAATAGAACAGAACGGTAAATATAGATAACTTGAGGGTACGTCTGGAATGAACCGCTACCTCTCAAGTAAGTCTGGAAGCTCTAATATGAAGATGAGTAATAAGCCGGATCTGATAGAGCTGTCAACCTACACAACTATGTAGAAGCAAGGGTGAGTACCAAAAGCAACAGGTACTCGCAAGTAACACTAAACTAAGCCAAACTAGCAGCTACAAACAACTCCTTTCAATTCCAACCGAACCACCGAAACTTCATTCTAACAGCGAACCAACAACCTATACTACACAATTCATAATCAACAGATATATCCAACAGTATCTCAACATCAACCTCATATCCTCATATAAGAGCAAATAGATCATATATCCCATGAAGAGGGGCAAATAGGTAAAATCCACACACCACAGACAAAGATGAAGTCAAATGCGATGCAAATGCAATAATGATGTCATGTAGTCGTGATACACGTCTGTCCTAAGATACACATCTGTTGACGTAATCAGACCACGCTGAATACTCAAATCAGAACCCATGGGGGCCACACATGGACCATGTATCACCGCCAGAACCAGATCCCATCGGCATCCAAATCGCTAGCCGGAGCTAGTCCATCTCATATATCTCTAGCCGGAGCTAGTCTCAACTGTGTCTCATATCCATCCATCCTCATATCAGTGTCTCAGAACTCATGCCACAGATAGTTCACACATGGGATGAATAAAGAATATGCACATGTCATCAATCACAATCATATCACGATCACATCATAGTATTACACATCATCTGTCTTAATATCAATGTATGTATCAATCATAGCCTACTCATGCTCTTCTATCCCATCAATATCAGTTATCACATGACTTATTCAACAAATTCAAGTCACATATAACACATTTAGCTCGTTTTATTCCCCATCTTTGATTTACAACAATTTCAATCAACAAATAAAACCCATCCTCAATCCCCATTACTCCCCAACACAATTAGGAAAGTAGTCATGCGTAGTCTAAGAGTTTAACAAAGTTTAGAAGTCACTTGCCTCAAAACACTTCAACTAGTAACTCAAATTTGAGTTTTACCCTTCCGAGCACGCTCCAAATCACCACAATCTATTCATAAATGGAATCCCACAATCAATACGAATCTAACAACACCAATATCGTGAAATTTGGAGAAAAAGGGTAAAATGGTCAAAAATCTCGTTCCAAAAAATATTCTCGAAATCTGGAAATTTTTAGTGAAAAATGTTCCCCAAGAAATTTAGAATCCAATAGTGAAAATCGTTTCGAAAAAGGAGTTGAAATGAGTTCACAAACTCAATTTTTCTATTAAATTCGGATTAGGCAAAAAACCCCAAATTTTACACTTGAAATCTCAAATTTTGATGTTAAAATCCATAAATAATCTATGGAAATCAAAGATATAAGTTGGAAATAACTTACCCAATGAATTCCTTGCGAAAAACCACTTGAAATTGCCTATTTTTGAGCTCTCAAAGTCTAAAAATGGAGATATGGGTATTTTCAAGTTGTGGGAAAATAGCTACTGATTTTGACTTAAAAAAAAACTGTTGTTGCAGCTAAAACGCAGCAGCTGAAACACAGCAGCTGAAACACAGCAATAACACCAAAGTTTAAGTCCCCGTTGGACCCTCGGGATTCGTTCGGAATCTCGTGCACACAAACTAAATATGTACCCCCACTAAATTTGACGTTCCGGACTCAATGGAACCATCGGAATTTGAATTCGAGGACTCCTTGACCCGAAATTCAATAAGATGCCAAGAAACTAGTTTAACGCCTAAAAATTCGAAACTCAAACGGAGCGTCTAAAAATTCAACCAAGACTCATTCTAGACTTAGAAACACCTCCCGAAACCAACGGTACTCTCGGAATTTCAATCTGAGCCTCAGAACCTCATATGTTGACCAAAGTCAACTCTTTATCAAAATTTCACAACTTTAGCAACTTAGGACCTCAATTCTTTGTTTCAACTCCAAATTCAACTCCGTAACTTCACACAGACCCGTTTAGACATTCTAACACTTCCGGAATCGACGGAAATCTGATCCGAGTCCCGAAACTCCAAATGACTCGAAAAAACACTTTTTAACCAACTTTAACTCATAAAAACTCAACTTCTCAAAAACTCAACTTTTTACCAACTTTTCCTCAAACCAACTTTACAACCACAAAACATGGGACTCGGGGCAACTACCGAAAGGGCAAAATAGTCATTTCCACGAAAAATTACCAAAATGACCTTTCGGGTCATTACATTTCCCAACATCCATCTCAGTTGTTTTAGAGGCTTTATAGACAGTCAGTTATTATTTCTTTAGTTTTCTCATTTTATCGTATGTTAAGACTTGGGTTGCCATTTTGGCCAAGTTGAATGTTTAATTCTTTTAACATTCTAAGTTATATTATTAAGCTATTTGAGTAAGTTCATTTGATCATTGTAATTATGCAATCTATTCGAGGAATGAGAAAGATCATTCTAGTCATCTCAGAGTAGTTCTCCAAACTCTAAAGGATAGAGAGTTGTATGTTAAGTTCTCTAAGTATGAGTTTTTGCTTGAGTCTTTGGCATTCTTAGGCCACATTGTTTCTGGTAATGGAATTAGAGTTGACACTCAGAAAATAGAGGCAGTGCAGAATTGGCTTAGACCCACATCTCCAACTGATATTACGAGTTTCTTAGGGTTGGATGGATATTATAGAAGGTTCGTCGAGGGGTTCTCATCTATTTCATCCCCTTTGACTATGTTGACTCAGAAAACAGTTAAGTTTCAATGGTCTGAAGCTTGTGAGAAAAGCTTTCAGGAATTGAAAAAGCGGTTGACTACTACCCCAGTATTGACCTTACCAGAAGGTACGCAAGGTTTTGTGGTATATTGTAATGTTTCCAGAGTTGGACTGGGCTGTGTATTGATGTAGAATGGAAAGGTTATAGCTTATGCCTCCAGACAACTTAAGGTTTACGAAAAGAATTACCCAACCCATGATCTAGAGTTGGCTGCCGTAGTGTTTGCTTTAAAGATCTGGCATCACTATCTTTGTGGTGTTCATATGGATGTGTTCATCGATCACAAGAGTCTTTAGTATGTGTTTAGTCATAAAGAGCTAAATCTTAGACAAATGAGGTGTTGGAGTTACTCAAGAATTATGACATGAGTATTCTCTATTACCAAGTAAGGCTAATGTTGTTCCTGATGCCTTGAGCAGGTTGTCTATGGGTAGTACCGCCCATGTTGAGGAAGTCAAGAGAGAGTTAGAGAAGGATGTGCACAGACTTGCACGACTAGGAGTTCGACTGATGGATTCCAATGAAAGAGGAGTGGTGGTAATGAATGGGGTTGAATCATCATTAGTGTCTGAAGTAAAAGAGAAACTAGACCAAGATCCTACTTTGCTTGAATTAAAGGCAAATGTCCATAAGCAAAAAAGTGATGGCTTTTGAACAAGGGGGAGATGGTGTATTGAGGTATCAAGGTAGATTGTGTGTACCAAAGGTGGATGAACTCCAAGAGAGGATCATGGAGGAAGCTCATAGCTCCAGATATTCTATCCATCCAGGTTATACAAAGATGTATCGTGACTTGAGAGAGTTTTATAAGTGTCTGAATTGCCAACAAGTCAAGGTAGAGCACAGAGACCCGGTGGTATGGCTCAGAATATAGAACTTCCGGAATGGAAGTGGGAGATGATCAATATGGATTTCATTACATGTTTACCACGGTCTCGCAGGCAGCATGATTCGATTTGGGTGATTGTAGATCGAATGACTAAATCAGCCCACTTCTTACCGGTAAAGACTACCCATTCAGCAGAAGATTATGCTAAGTTATATATTCAAGAGTTAGTCAGACTTCATGGAGTTTCGGTGTCCATTATTTTAGATAGAGGTGCATAATTTACTGCGCAATTTTGGAAGTTATTCCAGAAAGGTTTGGGTTCAAAGGTGAACTTGAGTACTGTTTTTCATCCTCAGACTGATGGTCAAGCAGAGCGCACTATTCATACTTTAGAAGATATGTTAAGGGCTTGTGTGATCGGTTTCAAGGGTAATTCGGATGATCACCTACCTCTCATAGAGTTTGCTTACAACAATAGTTATCATTCTAGCATCCAGATGGCTCCTTTTGAGGCTCTTTATAGGAGAAGATGAAGATCTCCTATTGGATGATTTGAGGTTGGTGAAGCTGGGTTGATGGACCAAACTTAGTTCATTAAGCTATGGAGAAAGTGAAGGTTATTCAAGAGAGATTGCAGACAGCACAAAGTCGTCAGAAATCCTATATAGATGTTAGGAGAAGAGACTTAGAGTTTGAAGTAGATGATTGGGTTTGCTTGAAGGTTTCACCCATGAAGGGTGTTATGAGATTTGGTAAGAAGGGGAAGCTTAGCCCCCGATATATTGGTCCTTACAGAATATCCAAGAGGATTGGTAACGTGGCTTATGAGTTGGAGCTACCGCAAGAGTTAGCAGCGGTTCATTCGATATTTCACATTTCCATGTTGAAGAAGTGTATGGGCGATCCTTCACTTATCATACCTACTAAAGCTATTGGTATTAAGGATAGCTTATCTTATGAGAAGATTCATGTCTAGATTCTAAATCGTCAGGTTCGCAAGTTGAGAACCAAGGAAGTAGCATCAGTCAATGTCCTATGGAAGAATTAGTTTGTTGAGGAAGCCAGATGGGAGACTGAGGAAGATATGAAGAAGAGATACCCACATCTCTTTGAGCCCGGAGAAATTCCAGATCAAGGGTCTAGTTCTCTTCTTAGTACTATTGGTCAAATGTTATATATAATGATGAGGTCACTTATTTTATTAGCCATTTATAAGACCTTTTTTTATTCTTGCATGGATAATCTCTACATCTAGTTTCTAATTTGTTGACTTTCTTTTTGTAATTGTCGTTTAGTTTGATTGCATCCTAATTCCTATTAATGAATCTAATTTTTACAATAACGATGGAGATTTTAGTAAACTTAATAATTATTATTACAGTAAAATACATTAATCCAATTAAATAATAAAAAAGTTATTGAACCGTAACAAAAATATAATTTATTCAAACTTTATTATGATAATAATACAATTTAAATACAATACGATTACAGTATATTATAAAGTGATGATAATTACCAATCATCCAAACAAGTTGGAAATGAAATATAACAGGATTTAATACAACTCAAGTGTTGTATATTTTTTGAAAATGAACATGACCGAAAAAAGACAAACCAACTCAAGTGTTGTATATTTTTTTAAATTTATTTCAAACATTCCCCAGAATTAACAGCTCATATATTATGAATAGCATATTAAAGGTCTTCAATTTATTGTATATGCCTTATTTTGCTCTGAATATTTAAATGATGAAGGTGCAATTTCATCATTATATTTATATTTTGACAGATTATCGAGTTAATCATGTTTTTAAGCTTGCCTTAGGCATTTGGGTATCCATATTCCTTTTTATATAATGTATCTATCACACGTGCAAAATTTAGAACTCGTTCTAGGACAAACATTGGTACTTCAGTTGGACAGAAGAATTCTTTGTTTATGTCCTTCCATGCATTGGTGACCTCTTTCTGGAATTTAACATAAGTCTCTTGCTTTGAAGCTCAATATTCATTCATGTAACATTCAATAATTGAAGCTATATGTCCTCTTTCTTGTTCAACCTACATGAAATTAATCGATTTCAATATCATCTGTATATGTGATTACACATTTTTAAAAAATTTGGTATTATATTGTAGGCTTCTTAGCTAACTTATAAGAATTTGAAGTAATTAAATCAAATACATACAATATATGTGTTCCTTCTGTGTCATATGCAGATATATTTGAAGCAAATCCAAACTATTCAACATCGTATGTTTTTTAAGCAGCTAGGACTATTTCTTTTCTTTCTTTATCTTTTAATTATTTTTATAAAATATAGAAACTTTTGTAATATTTTGAACTATATATAGATTGTTGTGATTTTATAATATTTTTTAAAAAATTATATATAATTTTTAAATATATAAATTTTTTCTAAAAAAACTTAAAGATTTTCTAATAAAATTCACACCAGAGAGTAGTTAGTTTGGCCCTCACACAAAGTGAAACATGAGAAAGTATTACTGTTTTTGATAAGTCAAGTCACTATTAAGCTTCATTTATTTAGATCTAATGAAAGTTTGAATCTTAATTACTATTTCAGATCTCAGTAATCATTACATATATACTTATTGTTGTACTTACTTCTTGTCCAACAATATCATCCATTGCTCTGTTAATCAATGAGGAAGCTTGAACTATCAAAGGCTCATTCATCAACCATTCAAAAGTCTCTTTGGATATAATTAAATTCCTCCATTCCGATCAAGGAAGTTGTTGATCCCATCATATAGGCAGCACTTACAAGTGAATTCTCCATGTGCACCTCATATTTTGGAATATAGTTAGCATCATTTAACCATTGGGCTTCCTTAAAATAGGCTCTCACCAACTTTTTCATCTAAAAACAATAACAAGTAATTTAAGCTAGACAATTAGTACTAGCTAGTATCTTTTGGAATGATAACGTTTCCTTAATTGATATATTTATGTGGGTTAGGTGAACAAGAATATTACCTCATATTTTGCATAGTATACACGGTCCAATTTATCTTCTTTGAACAACATTTGTTCAATTTCACTGTAAATGTCTAGAAGGGCTTGATAAACGGGTCTCATAAATGGCGGTATTAAATCGATTGCATTAGCAGCCCATCTAATATATCAAAAATCACAAGATAATTAACTCTTACACCTTATATATATATATATATATATATATATATATATATATATAGATAGATAGATAGATAGATAGATTTCATAATAACAACATATTTACTTTCTCATATTCATTAGTGAGGAATCAAATTAAAAGATTATTTTACTTGTGGTTTTCTTATGTTTTACCTCTGGATTGTATCAGTGAAAGTCACAAGTTCGTCATAGGTTGCATAAGCATCAAAAGTGTCATCAAGAATTGAGGTCACCTTGAGTACTTTTGTCAGCATTTTTTAGCACGACTATACTTTGGTTCAAAATACACTCCTAATATCCAAAAGTAACACTCAACCAATCTGTCTCTTGCATATGGATATTTATTTGCAAAATCCAAATCTTTTCACCACCTACATACATCACAAGAACAACGATTTTGTTGCATGCATTTCATTTTTATTCCAAAAAAACATATTTACTTTCTCATATTCATTAGTGAGGGATCAAATTAAAAGATTATTTTACTTCTGATTTTCTTATGTTTTACCTCTGGATTGTATCAGTGAAAGTCACAAGTTCGTCATAGGTTGCATAAGCATCAAAAGTGTCATCAAGAATTGAGGTCACCTTGAGTACTTTTGTCAGCATTTTTCTAGCACGACTATACTTTGGTTCAAAATACACTCCTAATATCCAAAAGTAACACTCAACCAATCTGTCTCTTGCATATGGATATTTATTTGCAAAATCCAAATCTTTCCACCACCTACATACATCACAAGAACAACGATTTTGTTGCATGCATTTCATTTTTATTCCAAATTACCATTATTCACCTAATTAAAGAAGATATATATATAGACCAAATTATACTACTTTGTAAGGTCACTAAGCTCTCTTTGGTGGAACTTTTGCAGCATGTTAAAATCCAATTTAGCAAATTTCAAAAGCAAAAGGTTGTGTGCATCATTGTTTTCGTAAATGGATATGTATTTCCTTGCTCCCATCCTTGGTAAAGTCATGCGAATAGGCTGACTTAAGGTTTCAGTTACTTCAACCTTAAGAGAGTTATTGCTCAAGTTGGAGACTATAGATTCGACATGAGTGGTGGTAAAGGTAAGAGCTTCTTCAAGAATCTCCTCATCGCGCACTCTCAAATGTGATGCTTCATACAGACTTAATAATCCTTGGACATCATTAGTAAGCGTTTCCTTGAATTTTCCATCTTGTTCAGTGAATTGCTTGAAGACATCTGGTTAAACATCATATTCATTGTTATTTAAAAAATTTAACCTTTGAACACCCAATTAATAAAGAAAAGTAATAGAGTAGATTTACCAGAAGAAATGTAATGGCCTTGTTGCCTCACAAGTTGAAAACGAAGAGAAACAACGTGAAGGTTGTCATCATGTTGTTTGGACGCATCAAAAATGTTTTTAATGGATGTTTCAATTTCATTATGGAAATGATATGTCACTCCCAATCGTTGTATTGCGTCTATCAACAAAAGTTTTAGTTCACTAGCCTCAGGAGCTTCCACCAACATTTTCCTGATTGTTTCTTTGTACTTATCAACTTCAACTTTTTCTTGATTAGTAATTTCCTGTAAATTAATCATATGTTATGTTACGTCTTAAACGCCTCGTTTTAATATTTAGACAACAATCAAGATAGAAAAATAAAATGTATAAATGGGTGTGAGTGTGACTGACGGTGAGTTGAGGAGTATAAGAAAGGAAATGATATCCCCAAACAGTTGAGTGAAAATTTGCTAAGGGACGGGACTTATTAGGGGAAGAAGTAGTCATTGCTTCTTTTTTCAAGTTTAATTTGTGGGTTTAAGTTGTGCTAATAGGATGGATCACCTATTTATAGTGAATTGAATTGAAAAATCAAAAAGAAGAGCTAACCAAAAGTGACTTATGGACAATTCCTCCTAACAAATTTTCCACAATTCTGCTATATCTTCCACAATCTACGGTCCTTAACTATTTTCATCTCCCATATCTTCAATGACAAATTAATATCATATGCATGTGTTAAAAGAATTTTACAAATATATAACTCTACTTGCTTGTGGGTACATTCTATCTTGGGCACCAAGGTTGATGAAAAGTGTTGTAAGAATAAACTTCCTAGCTAGAACTTTACTATTTTAATACAAAAACTTCCAATCATGTGTCTTTACTTTTATTAATAGTGGAGCTCCAATTTCCAAACATACTTCTTCACAAATTTGGCTAAAAAATATTACTCCCTCCGTCCAACAATATTTGTCCACTATACAAAAATTATATGTCCAACAATATTTATCCAATTTATAAAATCCATGGATAATTTTACACTTAGTTCCTAATTTATCCTTATCATTAATTATAGTCATTTTCCTATTATATTTTTCAAGACATTGTATTTATTATATTCAAAGGGTACTGATATAATAAAATTATCTTTCTATTTATAGTTTCTTAAAAGATATGTCAAGTCAATAGTGGACAACTATTATTGAACAGAGAGGAGTACTACTAAAAAAATGTAATGGTAAATTTTAAATTTTAAAAGTGGAGTACTCAAAAAGTTAATGAATTTAAATTTTAAATAGGCAAAAAATTGTATTTTACTACTAAAGAATGCTACGGTAGACAAAAACCATCTGCGTAGTGATGAGTACATCACAGTTCACTAAAAAAAATGCTGTGTACGACAAAGATGCTACATAGCGAAATACTATGGGATAATATATTTAAGACCAACAATAATTTAAATAGGTATTTACTAAATTAAATGTATCAAGTTTAGGTATCCTAAATATTAATGATTTGAGGTTTTTTTATCAACAGATTAATCGATAATAAATTAATAAAATTATATTTATATTATTTGGTCTATAAAGTTCTTGACTAATTAGGATTTAGTTTCTTTTTTTTATTGGCTGTCTCAAACTCTCAATTATTCTAACAATGTTCTAGTGTTTGATTTTGAGAAAGATGCAATCTATCAACTCATGTGCATATTGGTTCATGTTCATATATTATATATTTGTCACCTTGTTTCTAAGTGATTTCTAATTATTTCTTTTGGTGTCAAATCTTAACGATTAAATCGATGACCGATAAATCTAAAACCGATAAGCCAATAACTTAATGGTTTTATAACGATTTAGCATGTCTACAAATCGATAACCGATAAGTCGAATGATAAATTTTAAAATAAAACCAAACCGACTAATACATCGTCCTGATTCAAATCAACTTAATATTCTCTGTTTAAAATTTTAGCCGAAATCATGGATAAAATTGCAAAAAAAACTATATTTGCAAATGATATTTCATTATTACGAAAGTGAAATTATGTAATAATGTCTAAGAAAACGTGATTTAATTTTGTCAACTCATCACCTGAAATTTTAGGTCTCATTGGTGTATAATTTCCAATTCTAGTTGGACCCACCCGCAAACCATAAATTTAATTAGAACCACACATTCGTCTAGTTTATCACATAGAACTCTTTTTATCTTTGGGGGTTGGAAAATGGGAAATAGAAATGACGTTTATTATCTGGAAAATTGATGAATAAGTTAAAGTTCACGTAAATAATGAATTAAGCTATTAAGATTTTTAGCACATAAAACTTGTGATTGATATTATTTTTACTTGATATAATAATGACAGGTTTAATTGTATGAGTTGAACTTAAACAGAGAAATATAATCAAAAGTAAAATTAAACTGATGACAGGTCTAATGCTAATCGTATTATAAGTTTAAGCTTTAGTTATAAAATCCGTAGGTCATACCATCTTGTATTACTTTTTGAGAGTTTAGATTAGATTAATTTGTAAAGCATATTAACTAAGATTAAAAGTATAAGTTTTAAAAGATATTCTTCAATTTTGGTATGCAATATCAATTTTCCCACATTGCAGAATATATATACGAAGTGCTATACAAAATTATATTTAATTTGATACTCTTTAATTCAGTTATACCATAAATATATGAATCAAATTAGATAGAGTATACACATTAAGTAGAATAATATGTCTGATGCCTTTTACTTTAATTAAGATCTGATGAATCTTTGAAAGAGCTTTAGAATCAAGAAGAGTATTGAAATTATTGATCATAAATTTAATACTTTTAGTTAAATATTTTTAATCATGGTTAAGGTGCATCTTAAGTTAATTTAATTTAAATTTTTGTAAAATATATAACAAGGATCACTATTCACTCATCTAAATAAACAGAGAAAAATTATAATGAAAAGGAATCGAATTCCTATTTATAGATTATACACTCTTTTTTGTTCTTTTTACTTTTTTTCTTCGAGAGTTCATAGTTAAACAAATTACAAGTTTTATATTATTGCCCCACCCATCATCTTGCATTAATATAGGTGTTACTTAAAACATGATTAGCACTTAACAGAAAGATTTTAGAGAAACATGAAAAAAAATCTTTTGAAGACCCTAGAATCTTATAAATTTGGTAGGAAAATTCTTCAGATTTTAATTTTTTGAGTCACTTTTTTCCTTCCAAACTTTGACACTTCTATATTTTCATTGTTTGTCTATGCATGGTACTACAACTTTTTATGGATTACTTTTACCCCTTATTAGGTTATATTTTTCATTGTTTGTCTTTATGCATTTTGATGAGTTTAAGCAATTTTAGGGCTAATTGTTTGTTTCTAATTAGGGTATTATTAGGTCTTACCATACATTTAAATATGAACTTGTCTTGCGTCATACTTTCGATCTTGATGTTTTTCTATTTATTTTGTTTAAACATTTAAAGTTTTGCTTCTTTTGTGTGTTCATATGAGTTGTCCTAGAATTATTTTGGATAGGATTTCAATTTTTTTATTTTATAATTTACATGAATTATTATTTATGAATATTCTTATAAAATTATTAGGTTTATTTGCTTAAGATTTTATGAGCACGCGATAAGTATATGATGACACGTGTTTTAATTCATACAATAATTACTAAATCATAGATAATTAATACATATCTTAACCTTAAATTTTGACTTAACCATTGTCCAACAATGAAATTTGATGTAAACACAGAGTGCATTTTAATATATTTTTATATTTATTTATTATTTATTTAGATGATTATTGAAGACGAAAACGTGGATTGCTAATATAGTGAAAATAACAAGTACTTACTAAAATTAAAAATCGTAAATGAATTCTCAGATAAGCATAAAATCAGTCTAAATTATCAACAATGAAAGTATTGCTTTTTTTACATGTGTATTTTGAAGTGTCCATTTTATCTACCACTAATTTTCTAATACACCATTCTTCCTGTTTTTAGTTAAAATCAAAGTCTATTTTTTTTTAAAAAAAATAAATAAATATCTAGTATAAAGTCTTTGAAATAAGCTAGATCTTTTTATGGGTAAGTCTTCCATTTGAAACCATGTAGTTTAATAATTCGAAATTTGGTTTGAAATTTCTTCTTATACATGTACAATTAGTCAGTAAATATGGCATAAAAATGTTTATAATAATGTGTTCCTTTGTCCAGGTGAACCAGGTAAAAGTTGAAACATTCAATATTTAGGGAGTTTTTGGTACGTAATATTTTTTAAACTATTTTTATGTTTGATTAGTAGGAAAAATAAATTACTCCCTTCGTTCATTTTACTTGTTCATTATTCCAAAAACATTTTTTACTTTTATTTGTCATTTTTAAGATATCAAGAAAAGATTTTTAAAAAAAAGTAATGTAATTTACTTAGTACATTAATTACTTAGTGTCCAAATAATTTTACAAAATGTAACACTATACATTAATTAATATGAATATTTTGATAAAATATTTAGATTAATTATTATTTATTAAGAGACATGCAGAATCCAAAACGGAGAAGTAAAAATAATTAAAGGAGGACATACGGTGATATTCCACAGTCCACTCTGTATCTCTCCACCTCACCTCCATGTTTCTTCAAACATGCACAAGTTCTCAACAATTCCCTGTTGTAATATTAGGTGGCATGAGCCCGCATTATATTAAAAATATTTTTTAGTGATAATTATGTTATGATTAAAATTTAATAATGTTAAATATGTATTTTAAAGATTATTAACATTTTTTATTAATATGTATATTTATTACTGTAAAAAACTATTTTTGTTATAGTGTTGATGAACTTAAGTCGTATTAATAATTTGGGTATTTTGAATTACATGTGCTCCAATGTTGCTTCAAAAATTAAAAATATTGGTGACACACGTCTTCATATGAATAATAATAATAATAATAATAATAATAATAATAATAAAGAGAACTTCAGTACAATTATTGAAATGTCTAGTGTTTATAGTACTACTAGGCAGAGACAGTTTGTTAGAATTTTCTAGTGTTTATTATTTATACTGGCCAGGGAGATTTATCTTAGGAAAAAGAATTAGATATACTTATTGATTTCGTGATTAAGAATTGATATATATTCTTCGTTGAAAAAGTGATATATATATATATATATATATTTATATATATATTTATTCTCATCAACTAACCAATAGAGTATATTTGGAGTTTATATTCACTAAATTAAAATATTATTTTATTTTATTTTTAATTTAAATATTGCCAACTATTAAATATAATTTCTACCCATTAATTTTTAACACTCCAAACCCACCCAACTAAAAAACACTCAGTCCCTACTCATTTATTCCATCATCGGCTTAATTTTATTCAATTCTATCGTAAAATGTTTGTTTTTTCTTCAAAATCTCTAACTTTTTCTTGATTTAAATAAGGGATAAGGGTCTGAAAAATATCCTAACTTTGGTCGGATTTGCTGTTGCGATACTAAACTTTCATGAGGACCTATTACCTCCCTAGACAATTTAATACTGTATTTTTTACCCCCTGAACTATTTAATAGTGTATTTTAAAGGTATATATGTGCTCACGTGAACACATTGCTATTTATAATTTTGCATTATTTTTTATGTCCACGTGGGCAAATATATATGTTTAAAATACACTATTAAATAGTTCAGGGGGTAAAAATACGGTATTAAATTGTCTAGGGAGGTAATAGGTCCTCATGAAAATTTAGTATCGCAACAGCAAATCCAATCAAAGTTGAAATATTTTTCAGACCCTTATCCCTTTAAATAAAGGAGAACAACAATTTTGAATTTTGAAACCTTAATCTTGAAACGTCAAAGGAAGGATGTAGCCAACAAGCAAAACGATATAAAGGCTAAATTAGTCGAAACACAGAAGTGACCGATGGCCAATGGCGGAGCCAGAACTTTGATAAAGGGGTGTTAAAATATAAAGAACTAAAATCGCGTAGAAGTCAAGGAGTGTCAACATGTAATATATATACATAAAAAAATAATTTTTACTCTAACTACACAGTGTAATTTTCCGACGAAGGGCCCTCAACTTCGTGTGGCTCCGCGGCAAAAGGATTTCAATTGACTGAACAAAAATACAGAATTCTAAACTGCGGCCGATGACATTCACAATGGCGGAATAAAAAAGGGATTGAGTTCTAAACGGTTTAAAGGGGTAAATATTAATGGGTGCGAGTTATTTCCAATGTTGTTATGAAAATATTTAAATTAAAAGAAAAGTTAAATGATTTTTTTTAACTCAATGAATAAGTTGTGAACGAAAAGAGCAAAAATGTTTTTATTGAAAGTATTAAAAAATATTTTTTTTAATTCAAATATGATTTTTATCATCCCGTTTGTTGAACTGTTTCATGATCGAAAGTGGAGATTTTTCTATTTTATTCTTGAGAATTATTAGTTTTGAATGTATAAATTTGACCAACATAGAAAACTAAATGATTAATTCATATTCATTGGTCAATAAATTAATTTATGTTTATTTATAGAAAATTTGACTTCAAAAAATTACTAAATAAGGGTACAATAATAAACTTACATAGGGAACCTAAAATCTAAAATGGTACTCCCTCTGTCCCTAATTACTTGTCAACTTTTCCTTTTATAGTTGTCTCTAATTATTTGTCTATTTTGACAAATCAAGAAAGGACAAATTATTTTTATCTATTATACCTTCAATTAAATGACTAATTATTTTGAAAAATGTAGAACTTTTCATCCACTTCATAATTAATAGGGGTAAAATGGTAAACTCACTATGTCATTAATTATTTTCTTAATAGGTGTGTCAATTAAAAAGTGGACAAATAATTAGGGACAGAGGGAGTAACATATAAATAGCAACAAATAGAGTGTCAATCAGTCATCATTTGGGGTTGAATTTCATGAATTAGTTGTTTATTAACTGGGATACTCTTTGCATTTACTTTGAAAAGAATCAATTGTTGACATTCAATTTTTGCCTGATTCATAATAGAATTAATTTTCCAACTTTTTCAATTTCAAATAAGTTAAAATAAAAAAAATTACGAAAAGTTATAAATATATTCAGAGCAATTTTGCCATTTTGTAATAAACAATATAAGGTGTTTATATATATGGTATATATTTTATATAATTTTGATTATATTTTCTATATTTAAACGCAAATTTAAGTTAAAGTGTGTGTTTGTTTTCTTTAAATCAGTTAATTCATAACTTAATTGATATACTGAAATTATTTCTTTCAATGTTATTATTTTACATTATTAAATTAAGAAGTTTTTAAATTAATTGGATGCATAATTTATTCTTGTCCCAATTCTATCAAATTCAAACCTTCCAATAACAAATCGTCTTCAATTATTTTTTATAGTAATTGTTGATAAGTTTGATATTTATAATAATGAAGGATACTTTAGTAAATTTAATGATTATTGTACGATACAATCAATCAACCAATAATAATGCTATTAAACCACAACAAACGATACAATTTATTTAAAGAATATAATTATAAAACTGTTGACACCCAATTTTGACCCTCCACAATATAAATTAATCATTTCGAGCTTCTCCAATTTCAAACGATTTAAAATAATTAGTTTTATAGAATTTCCAAAAAATAAAATAAATAAATAATAATAAGAATAATATAGTTTGCGAGATTTTAAATAGTTTTGTCACTTCTCATAATTTTTAGATGATATATATGTTTTACATAATTATGTATACAATTAGTATATTTTATTATTATTCGAAAATCGTCTTAAAAAAAAAAGAAAAAAAGAAAAAGGGGGTTTTATATTTTAAATTTAGGGATAGTTATGATTTTGAATTGATGAGTTTTATGAAATTCAAAATACTTCCAAGTTATTTTTAAAAGTAATTTTGTCATTTAAAATAAGTTTAATAATTTTAAATAATAAATATGTATATTTTAGCAATCACGTTATTTTATAAATATTTGAAAAGTCATCACAAAAGATTTTACATTTTAGTTAAATATTTTATTAATTTACTTTAAGTTATAGTTATAATATCGAGTTAATTGGTTTTGTAATTGAATTAGTTAGTTTATAATTAAGTTAATTATTTCTTATTTCGTTAAGATTAAGAAGCTCATTAATTAATTTATATTAACTCATCTTGTTTAAATTTTAGTTGAATTCACCAACTAAAATTCTATTTAGCAATAATTGACACTTCAATTTAATTGCATTCTAGCCTTTCATAATTTTGTCTCCAACTCAATTAAAAGCCATTTTGGGACTTTTATATTGCAATTCCAGCAACCCAACCTTGCCAGCCCAGCTTCTTTGTCCGTTTTCCCCATATTTCATTTTAACTTCCAGCAATTTCCAGCAACGAATAACCCATTCCCAGCCCACTCTCTATTCCCTTTAACCCAGTCCACTCTCCTTTAGCCCGACCCAATTCCCTTTTCCTTCTAATCCCAGCGCTAAACATCAACTGTACGCAGCAGTCCAAAAATGTCAAAGCAGCAGCTGGAATGGCGGAATCCGCGGAAAAAGCAATCGTCTGCCCTCACCAAACCATTCCAGCCCTGCCTGTTGTCCGGATCTCATGGGATTTGGGTTGAATTCTTGCACAACGAGCAGCCTTTTGGTTCTTGGGAAATCTGAAATTGGGAATTGAGTTTAAGAATTCCGATTCTACCCTCGTTCTCACTTGAATTTCGTCCCTTTCCCCCTAAGAACGAACCCTAAATCTCCTCCTATATAAACCCTTCTCATTCTCTATTGTAGGGGAGGGGGGGAAAATTTTTTAAGGTATCAAAAATAACTAATACTTACTTAATACACTTTAAAGAAAACATAGGGGGCACTCGTTTTTAGTGTTTTTGGTTTGATATTCTTGCCCAAATTTCTTGGCTACTGTTCGTGTTTCGGACTCGTGTGGAAGAAGTTGTTGTTCCTCTGCTCGTTCTGTCCCAATTTCGCTGCACCGTTAAAGGTAATACACATTTTTGATTCAACTATCTTTGCTTTTGAATACGTTGTTAGTGTGTAGGCTGTTTACATTATGATGTTTGAGCTTATTGTGACTCACTGTTTATCATAAATCAGTCCGTGGTTGGTTCGTTTGCTTCCGAATATTGATAAGAGTTGAGGTTCTCCGTTTCCCTTTGTCTACTATTTCATCTTTTGATTTCGACTGTGGTTGGAATATGTGTATAGATGTTGGTGGGCTGTTTGTTGGTTGCAACTATGTTTCTCATCTTAGTTTTCTTCTCATTGTCATAAATCTGTACTGATATGTAAGTGTTTGATGTCGCATCCTTCGTTCTTTCACCTCAAGTTGAAGGAATGAAGCAAGACGTCAATATTTCGAGTTCTTAGTGTTTTATATTTGTTGTCTCGAATCTGTAGCTGATTATTTCGACCATGTTAACTCCTGTTTATGCTGTCTATACGCAATATAGCTTATACGTAACGAATTAGTCAAGCTCCATATTTGGTTTGAACTAAAAACCTTTTCAAAATATATTGATGTCTTGTTCTTGTACATGTTTTAAAGAATGAGTTGTGTTTTTTTTTCTCCTTTGTAATGGCCTATGGTGATCGAGTCTCATGTCGGAAAGATTATAGCCTTACAAGTTGAGTTTTATTTCATTTTTTGTTTGGTTTTAAATGTATGTCTCTGTATGTAAAATTTGTGTTGAGGCTTACTGCAACTTTCCATATGCCCATGCTTGTCCCTTTCTTTTATTTTATTTATTTGTTTTGAAGTTCTGAAATTGCTAAAAAAGGAGAGTAAGAATAAAAATAAATAAATAAGATCACATCTCTTATTCATGTCCAATGTCCAGCGAGAAGTAACATTGTTTGGCTAATTTTGTCTACTGTTTTGTTCAATTTGCTTAAGCTTATTCTATACATGGGTTTATTATTACCTTTCCATAGTTTCATATTGCATTTTTTTTAGGGGGCTTGATCACTTTAACAGTTTAACCACAATAGTTTTCTTTATTGATAATTGTTTTCCTTATCGTTATCCTCGTCCAAATAAATATACCTAAGTCCACTTCATTTAGTTATCGCTGGCCTTAAATGCTTAGCAGTCATCACTATTTGGTGTCTTACCTTATTGTGTGAAGTTGGGTTTAATTTGAGTGCAAAGTTCTTTTTAGTATTGTGTGCATTTGTTTGCCATCCTTGTATAACAATGATATAATAAACTAAGCACATGTATCTTTGCCTCATTTCAATTTTATATACATTGGTTGTATTGTATAGATTTAAAGTATCCCACATCACTAATTCTTATCTTTTTTTGTGTGTGCGTGAACTTGCCTCGAGTCCTTATGGGCTTCTCCATTTTTTATGCATTACGAATTGGGCCGTGAATGCCCAAACTTATCCTCCTCTCGAGTTAGCCCTGTTGCAAACGTAGGAGAAGTTAAGGAACAGGTTGAAGGCAATGAGACAGGGGCTGGAAATTAAATTTACAGATTCTAGAAAGCTGAAGGACAGCTTGATACAGCTTTTTATACACTGATATACGGTCCAGCCCAGCAAATACAGGTAAAAAACGCGAAAATACAGGGCTAAGGCGAAACACAGGTGTTTGGAAGCAAGCGATACATGAAAAGAGCTGATATATGCGCTCATATACACTGATATACAGTCTGTGTATACCAAAAACGGGAATTGGGTTAAGCCCAATAATGGCAGCGAATTTGGCCCAAAAAGGGCCCAAATTCATTTCTCCTTTACTTCTAAATTATTTAATTGTCCTTATTTATTGTTTGTTTTTATTATCATTAACTCTAACTTTAGAATTGTTAATTAACTTGATCGAATTCCCCAAAAGACAAACTATTTCTCTATGTTGTTTTATTTCCAATAAATCTCATTTTATCAACTCTCGCATTTTCATTTATAATCTTTAGTCAAACAAAATTTTTATAGTTGTGTTTCTCATAAACCAAAAAAAAATGACTCAATTAGAAACCAATTATTTAATTCCGTTAAAATTCCAATCACTTATCTCTAAATCGAATATTTCAATTAAGGTCCCATTTTTCTTAAAAAATAAAATTGCTATTTGTTTAATTACTTTCTCAAAGTTAATCTAATAATGTTAATTATTATTATAAAATACTTATGTAGTCATTTGCTCAAAAGTTAGTCAAAGCTTTTATTCTTCAATTAATTTAACACTATTTTCATGCTTTAATGTGTTAAATTGGTTCAATTTATTTTAAAATGAACTAAATAAATTCTAATTAGTCTAGTTTTATTAATTTTCTAATCACTTGCACCTTAACTCAAATGTTTTCATTTTAGGTCTCTTCTTCTAAAAAGATAAAATAAAATGGTTCATTTCTTAATTGTTTTTCTCAAACTTAATTGAATAGTGTAAATTATTATTATTATTATTATTATTATTATATATATATATATATATATATATATATATATATATATTACCTTTTCTAAAAAATAGTCAAATATTTTAGTCAAGTTGCAGGTCAACCGCGTGTTAGCGGGCACTTCAAATGCTTAAACCCTTCTCGAAGTGTAAATTGAACCCCGAACCTCCTTTGGTATTTTCAAATGATTTTTTTTGTTTAAATCTTTGAAAATTATAAGTTTTCTTAATTTCTTTTAAAAATTAAGTGGCGACTCTTTCTAAGTATTTCTCAAATTATTTTATACTTAGAACATTTCAAAAAGTGATTTTTCTAAGATAAGAAAATTACGGCACAACAAAAACAATGCAATGCAATACAATACAATACAAACAATATGCATCACATATGAATAAAAGATCTTCAATTTATTATATGGCTGATTTTGCTCCAATTCCTTGATTGTAGGTGTAATTTCATCATGATATTCATATTTTAATAGATTCAACTAGCAACAAGCTAATCATATTTTTTAGTTTGCCTTTGGAGTTTGTATATGCATCTTCTTCTTTGTACAACATGTCCATCACACGTGCAAAATTTAAAACTCGTTCAAGGACAAATATTGGTACTTCAATAGGACGGAGTAGCTAGTTCTTTGTTTACATCCTTCCATCCATTGATGACTTCTTTATGATACTTCATGTATGCCTCTTGCTTTGAAGCTCCATATTCTTTCATGTAGCATTCAATAATTGAAGCTACATGTCCTCTTTCTTGTTCAGCCTACGTGAAATAAATTTCAACATCTTCAGATACTAAACTACTATAGTTTTAGCATTTCTTTTTATCATATTGTAAGATTCTTAGTTAATTCTCAAGTCAATTTAAAATAAATCCACAATATACAATTTATTCCATCTGTATACTTATGAAGGTATATTTGAAGCATATCGAACTGTTCTATATATATATATATATATATTGTTTTTCATGCTATTAAGAAGTTACTACGTATGTGGATTAAGAGAGGGAGAAATTGACATAAATAGCCATTCAAGAAAATTGTCGCTAACAGATATATGTGTTTTGTATATTATATAATTTTAATACATATTAGTGTATATATTTTGTATATTTGTCTTGTGGATGAAATACTCCAACTCCCCCCCCCCCCCCGCTCCAAATCCCCTATTACATGTTATATTTCAAGAGTTAAAGTGAATCATATTAATTTAATATTTTAAAATTATAATATTCAAAATTACAGAATAAGTACTTCAAGTTACCATTTTCCTCATATTAATATGGTCAAAAAATGTTTCTAAATTAATATAATTTGACTCTCGAAAAATAAAACATCACAAATATTATGAAACGAAGAGAGTATTTTTTTTTTTGTCAACCGACTAAATGTCTAACTTGCCCTTGAGAAATTATACTTACTTCATGTCCAATAATATTGTCCATTGCTCTACAAATGATTGAGGATGCTCGTACAATCAAAGGATCATTCATTAACCATTCATAAGTCTGTTTGGGTATAAATTCCTCCATACCAACCAAGGAAGAAGTTGTTACCATAAGACTGCCACAGCTTACAAGTGCATTCTCCAAGTGCTCTTCACATTTTGGAATATAGTTAGCATCATTTAACCATTGGGCTTCCTTAAAATTGGCACTCACCAACTTCTTCATCTAAAAAGAATTAATTAAAAGTAATGTTAGCTAGATATTAATAATTATTTTTTTCTGGCAAACACCAAACTCAAACTATGGGATTTTCTTCCAAATCAACAATAAGTACTAGAGATTTACTGAAGAGTCAAATGATGCAGTAAAAGGAAAAGTAATTATTAGTTATAGAAAGAAACACTTAATTAGATGAAAGGCACTATAAGATAAGAGATCAAGAGTTGAACATCTGTAAGTTATTAGGTTATTCCAAAGTGGAATATAAATTTGATTTTATATGTGGAATGCAAACCAACAACTACAGTTAGCTTTTTAGTCGCAAAAGTATTCATATATTTTTTTGAATTATACATAGGGGAGGTGAATGGGAAGTGGTTAAAGGGAATTCATTACAACGTGAATCAAGTTGAAAATTCAGACAGTCATCCAGCTGGACTACTAAAATTATGCATATTACTTAACTAATACATATTTATGTTGTTGGTTAAAGCACTAATATTACCTCATGTTTTGCATAGTATACACGGTCTAATTAACATTCTTTGGCCAATACTTGTTCCATTTCACTATAAACGTCTAGAAGGGCCTCATAAGTAGGTCTCAAATATGGCGCAATTGAATCAATTGCACTGATATCCCATCTAAAAATTACAAATAAATCGATTTAATTTATGTCTTGTACATTAATTTCACAATAACAACATAAATACATGTTTAATTTTTCATATTCATTAATGAGGGATTGTAAAAGAAAGTTAATTTACTTATAAAGTTTTTGTTTTATACCTTTGGATTGCATCGGTGAAAGGTGCAAGTTCATTGAGTGTTCCATAAGCATCATATGTATCATCAATGATAGAGCTCATCTTTAGTACTTTAGTCATCATTGTTCTAGCACGATTATATTTAGGCTCAAAATACATTCCTAGTATCCAAAAATAACACTCAACCAATTTGTCTCTTACATAGGACAATTTGTTTGCAAAATCCAAATCTTTCCACCACCTATATCATAAGATCGTGGATTTAAATAATATATAATTGTATCATATATGAAGGAAGTACATACATAGATCAAATTATATAGATATCTTTATACCTTGTAAACTCACTAAGCTCTCTTTGGTGCATCTTTTGTAGCATGTTGAAATCCAATTTTGCAAATTTCAAAAGCAAATTGTCACGTGCATCATTGTTTTCGTAAATGGATATGTATTTCCTAGCTCCCATTCTTGTTGCAGTCTTATGAATAGGGTGGCTTAAGGTTTCAGTAATTTGAAGCTTAATCGAGTCATTGCTCCAGTTGGAGAGCATGGATTCGAGATAAGTGGTAGTAAAGGTAAGAATTTCCTCCCCACGCAATCTCAGATGTACTGCTTCATGTAGACTCAATAATCCTTGAACACATTAGTAAGGTTTTCTTTGAATTTTCCATCATGATCTATGAATTTCTTGAAGACATCTGCGGATTAATTAATATCGTCTTTTGTTGTTAGAAGATAGAAAGAAATTTAATTTGTTACAAGTCGTAATTAGACATAAACCTTAATTCGTAAGAGTTTTTTGCTGCCAAACAGTTGAGTGAAAATTAGCCAAGGGACGAGACTTTTTAGGGGAAGAAGTAGTCATTGCTTCTTTTTTCCAAGTTTAGTTTATGGCTTTAAGTTGTGCTAATAGGATCAGGGGCGGCTCAACGTAATTGGAGGCCTAAAGCGAAATTTCAATTTGAGGCCTAAAATATAAACAAACTTCGTATACATATTTATTCAAAATTTATTTTTCTTACACTATTTAGATGAAAAATATTAGTATTTAATGTTGTTTTTTCAGTTATTGATTTTAGGTAAGATTTAATTAACTCAGTATTAAAAAATATCCTTTCAGTGTGAGGTGATAATAATATGAATTGTTAATATAATTCTATAAGTAAAGTTGACAAATATTAAATAAAGATAAGAGTTAGAACCATAGAATCTGATACAAGAAGATGATGACTTGATTTACCACATTTCTATATGTTTGTTGTAATGCTTGAAACGAAATAAAAAAGAATTTGTAATGCTCTTTGCTCAACCCTCTTCACTATTAATTCTTATTTTTAACAAAGGACAACATATGTTAAACTGAGTAAAATAATATATTTTTTTAAAAAATATACTTTTTATCATAAATAATCAATTTTTTCTATAAAAAATTTAACACATAATTTATTTTTGATAAAAAATTGGGGCACTCAAAATTTGGGGGCCTAAGGCATAAGCCTTATTTTACAAAGGGAAGAGCCGGCCCTGAATAGGATCACCTATTTATTATGTACCTACCTAGTCCATTGAATTAAATTTTAAGGATTCAATTAATAATTTGTTATTGGTTCCTTAATTTTTGTAAAAGATTGGACATGTATAATTTCGAAACTTTTGAAAAGAATAGACATTTCATACCTCCAGTACGTATGTTTTGTTTATTGATTATTAATATATGAGGTAGGTGTCATGTCTAACTCCCCCACCCTACCTTGAAAAAAACAAGTTTGAATAAATAAGCTTGTATTTTCTAGCGCTATCTTAATTTTTGTACGTCTATATTTATGTAGTTAATATTTTCGTCATTATATGTAGGTTTTTATTATCTTTAAAATGAAAATAGAATAAAAGATCTTTGTTAAAGATGGGCCAACCAAATGTACACATTGATAAAGATTAATAATTTCTTCTTTTTTAAGAGAAAAGGACTTTACTTTTGGACAGTTGTTAGAGGTTCAGTCCATGTCCCCTCTAATATGTATATCTTTTGGTGAAGTAATGGACATGGTAGGGTTCAAGCCTAACCCCCACATCTATGGCACACAACCAAGGTGATTGTTTTTGGGAAGAAAAAAAAAGCCCATTTAGATTGACTTTAAAAAAGTGATTTAAAAAAAAATACTTATAGGGCTATATATTTTGGAAAGTCAGTCTAATAATTAAAGTATTTTGGTATATACTATTCATCCTATTTAGTTGATTATGTAATTACATTGTCCAATTTATAGGGAGAAACTATTAATTGTTGGTAATTACATGATGTAATTACTAGGTAATTACTTTTTAATTTCTTCCTTAATTTTATTTTTATTTTTATTTTTTTCGTTTTAATGTTTTTTATTTTTTTATTTTAAATTCTTTTTTATTTTTATTATTCTAATATTTTCTAAATATATTATTTATATTTCATTTCCTTCTTATTCTCAACCTTTACTTCATGTGACTCCATGCAATTTTTCGTATTATCTAAGAAAATTGTTTTAATTTTTAAATTAAAGTAGAATTCATTGTTGAATTATGGACTTGCGTTCTCCTTTCATTAAATCATATTTATGTATGTTATGTTGAAATTTGACATAAGAGTATTATGCTAATTTTTTTGTTTTTAATTTAGAACTTATGTTATATTTTCAATTTCATTTGTTTTAGGAGTATTGACTCGATACTTTACATTGCAAGATATTTTATTAAGTTAGACTTGATAGATTATCTTTTTGTCAATTTTTTTTATAGTTTTATGACATTATATTTATAATATTAATCTTTTATTCAAGCATGCATTTCATGCATAGAGATTCTGTACTTTTAGTTTTTAATAATTAATTTAATTAAAACATACTAAATTGAAAAATACAAATCAATTATTTTTTATAATATTATGTAAGCACATATGTTTATTAATTAATTTATTTTCAAAATACAATAGATATCTTAATATTCAATTTAATATCATTTATAAAGGTTCTCATTTGTCTAATATAAATATTCAATGTAATATCATGCGTTTGGTACACAAGTGTTGTCAAGCTTTTTTTTTGTCAAAATATCTGAAATACCCTTAAAGCTGTTAAACATTATAAAATACTAATTATTATAATTTTTATTTCTAAATTAAATCGAATAAAAATTAATTGATATTTTCAGTCAACTTCAATATAAATAATAATGACTATATCTTTTCTTTACCATAAATGATTTATAAAGAAAAAATAAAAAAGGAAAAATTAATTTTGAAGAAAAAAAATAAAGAAAGAGTAAAGAGAAGTAGAAAAATGGAAGAAAAGAAAGAGCAAAAAGAGGGGGAGAAAGGGATAAAACGAAAGAAAGAAAAAGAAAGAAGGTGAAAAAATGGAGGAAGACAATATAGAAATTATAAAAAAATATTAGGGATAAAAAGGTAGGTGCTCTAGACTAGAACATTATTGTAGCACTGTGAAGGGATAAGATGTTTGACTTCCTACTAACAGTATACCCTAATTATAAATATTCATGTTCTCCTATCTAAAGTCATATCAACGATGAGATATAGTTGTATCATATCTTATTTTGAATTCTTGTTTGATCTAGTTGAAGAGAATGATAACGGATTGAATTTCTTAAGCTTCTTTCATATATTTACTTTTTTATTATTTAAACTTAAATTCTGACTCCTCTACCAACCGTTGTAATGTTAGTACGATAGTTCCATGAGAAGGTTTACGTTATAAGACAAAGAGAACATATGCTTATTTATCTATTTAGTATATCTTTAATATATACGGACATTATTTATCTATTAAATATATCTTTGATATATATGAATATCATAGCGGGATGGATTCTTTTTCATAAATCATGTGAATTCTTTCTATATATCTATATAATATATACTAATTGATAATGAGGTCCTTTTTTTTAAAAGAAAAATAATGATTGATATGAAAGTTGAAACTAGGAGCGATTTCTCTATTACACCTATTGAATTATATATAATCTTGAGTCTTGACCACCAAATTTAATGACATATGCATGTGAGTTGTGTGTATGATTTTGATCTTGAGTCATACATTAAGGATCTTTTTGATCATTTTCTCTACGCATCGAAATTGCTTTAATTTTATGCAAAGTGAGTTGTGTGTATGATTTTGCTGATCCACTAAGGCAAATCCGAACAAATTAAACATTAAAGAAAGTGAGTTTTAGATATAGTACTTTCAAATTCCAATTTAAGAATTTTTTACTCGATTGGATCATTTTTATATGTTATAGTAAATAAATTGCTTTATTTTAAATATATAAAAATTCCATATATTTAAAAACTAAACGAAGTAAACTACAAACCAACATAACTAATGATAAAAAATATTTTTAAAAAAAATTAAAATCTAGGAGAAAACAGTTACACCTCCACATGAGAATGACATAAAAGGGAATACTATTGTTTCCAAATTGTGGCTAAGGGTGTGTTGAGGAAAATATCTTCCAAAAATTGTTTTCCAATTTTTATATATTGGTTAGTTAAAAACTTTAAAAAATAATCAAGTTTCACAGGTGGTATTTCATATGATTGTTTCCTCTCCATCCTCCATTACATCACATCTTTCTCCCAAACGGCATCCACTCTTACTTCCACTTCATTTTTCATATTATTTGTCTATATTACATGTAAATATTTTTAAAATATTTTTTTACTTACTCAACAAATACAAAAAATAAATCAAAAATCTATTTATTTTTCTAAAACTATTTCTTATGAAATATCTTTCATAAAAGACATTTTTCTTTTTACAAAACATGTCATACGTCTGAAAGGTCATTTTAAGTGAAAGAGAAATGCATAAGACCATGTGCTTTAATTTTTGACAGCACAACAAGATATTTTAGGTTTTCTTAATTTGTTGTATTATCTTTTAACTCTAGTTGGACTCGCAGAATAAAAATTTAAAACCACACATTCATATATTCTTTATATCACACATAAATAACCTGAATTGATATTATTATTTAAATAAACTAATAATAATATTAATACATGTCGGTTACGTATGATAATAGATTAGACGAATGTGTATGTTGAACTAGAATTTAGAATTTTTAAGTTTAGACTTATCATCAAACTTATAATCACTTTTTTAGTAAATTTACAATTAGATATTTATATATATTTAATAAATGTCCTAATATAAATACAAAATAAAAATAAAAATTATTGAGTTCGTCTGAATTTTAAAAGCGTCTTTGTCAACGTGCTTAACATTTACAACTTCATAATCTTAGTACAGTACTTTTTAGATGTGAGGCTTATGGGGACAACCTTCTGAACCCAAAAAAGAAAATATATAAATATCATACAGTTGTAAGGTTAGTACTATATTTGAAAGTGACAATTCATGATATTTGGGTGCTTTGGTTTTAACTAAAAGAAGTCAATTTAAAAATAAATTAACCTGATATTATATATATAATTTTAAAACTTATTTTGTACATAAAAGTATTTACTTTGATATATTATTTCAATTTTTCAATGGTCCAATAAAAGTTACAGTCTATAAATATTAGTAACTCTAATAAAGCTCAATTCAAAATCAAATTAGAACTAATGTTGAATATTTGTTCTTTAATTTTACATTGATTTAGACATTTAAAATACATAACTTAAATTTATTTTTCTTTAATATTTAATCATGTATACTTATTAGACTTATTTTAGTATGATTTAGTACTTTTAGATTATGATCATTTTCCTTATGACTTATTAGTTTATAATATTTATTAATTTATGCAAATTCCTTATTATTTTTTGTTGAAAGTTTTAGTGTCATCACTCATCTCATATTTTGTGATATTTTCTTAAGCAACACCTTAGATAGTTGTATTTTGGTATGACTAAAGAAATATTTGGAGCACAACTTAATTATATGTTTTTACAGAAAAAACTGGAAAAAAAAACTAAAGTTGAAAAATCCTAGTTTTAGTAGTTTGGTTTGTTTATAAATTTAAAAATCTGACATAAATAATTTAATTTGATATTTAAAAAACTCAAATCAACCCAATCATATACACCCCTAACCACAATTATGTTGCCCAAAAACGACCACTAATATAAAAAGATTATACTAATTTTTTTCTCTAAAGCAAAATTAACCAAGTGGATTGTTCCCATTTGGACAATATTTAATAGAAGTTTAAAAAAAATGAGAGTTTGAAGTTGAAAGCACTTTGAATTTTTATAAATGGCAGCTATTGTACCCCTTGAAATACCCCTCAAACTAGTCCTTCAACTTCAAATTCTCTATTTACATTTAAGTTAAAATAATGGATAGAGTAATAAAATACAATTTATAAAAGATATATTTCTTTGTTTCAATTCATGTGAAGGATTTGAATTACAAAAAGTTAAAATACTTAATTTTAATTATGAAATTTGGTACATATTAATTGTAACGATCTGTTAGATCTTGTTGAGTAGGAGAACACTTTTTTCATGAAAGATCCTTCCGCGAATTTTTTAATGAGAATTTTGAACTATTAATTTAACTTTGGCTATTTAATTAATGAATAATTTTAAATAATTAATTTAATTGATGATTAATGGGCCAAGTGCACAATTTATTTATTTAATAACCATAGAGCTGTCAAAAAGAGCTGGCGCAACCCCACCCGGCCCAAACCTCGCGGGCCAAGTAATTTAAGGTCTAGGGCGGGCCGGCCCTTCATTTCGAAGGGTGAAGGGCTTGAAAATGTTCAAACCAACCCAACCCTAGAAGGGCCGAGGGCTGGGGCAGGCTAGCCCTTCTTTTTTTCATTTTTTCATTTTTCTTCTTTTCAAACTTATAATTCTATAACATCAAGAAAATCAGAAGATTTTCAAATCAAATATGGCAAACAATGGTGTGGTTTCAATAACACTAGCAAAAAAATCTAGTGTCATTAGCATGTATCTCGCATACCAGATACGCGAGCGAGATAAAAGAGTAACAAGTAAGATGGGAGGGAGGCGAGGGTGCGATATTTCTCTAAGTATCCTAGATACATGTGATTCTACTTGGATAGAGTGTATCTAAAACATATTAACCTAATTTTGAGTCCATATATTCCGAGATACATGTATCTGGACGTACCAAAATATGGTAAGATTCATAATATTACAACATAGCGTGTATTTAAGTAATTAGATTATATACTAGTGAGATTATTTTAAGTTACCCTTAAACAAAAAGTTTTGGCCCATGGGCCAACCCCGACCCGTCCCCAATCAAGCCTCAAGGGCTAAGGGCTTATATGGGTCGGGCTTATGAGCCTTATTTTTAAGGGCAAATTACAAAAATCACATACTTTTAAGGCAAAATTACAATTTATCCCTTAAAAGTTTATAATTACAGAAATCCCTCATTTTCGCGCATCAGATTAGTGTATCAACACTTATACTATTATATCTCGTGCATCAGATGAATGTATCAACGCTTATATTATTGTATCTCGCGCATCAGATTAATGTATCAACGCTTATATTATTGTATCTCGCGCATGTATCAGCACTTATATAGCTCTGATACATTAATCTGATGCGCAAGATACAATAATATAAACGTTGATACATTAATCTGATGCGTGAGATACAATAATATAAGCGTTGATACACTAATCTGATGCGCGAAAATGAGGGATTCGGAGATTTGTAAAACTTATAAGGGATAATGGTAATAAGTAAACTAAAAGGTGGGATTTCTGTAATTTTTCCCAGTTTTAAATGAGTTTGAAAAAATCTTATCCCAACCCTACCCCAGTATTATCTCTGCACACGACGAAGAGAACCATCGCATTAATAGAACAAGCACAAAATTTGCCAGGTAAAAAGAAATTTTTGTCATTCAAGTATGAGTTGAATGGTTTAGGAATATGTGGAATTATTATTGCCAACGAGTCAGTGAGAGGTTAGTGATTAACCCTCCATGGCTATGCATTTATGGTATTAAGATGTCGGTTGGAAAAAAATAAATTTAAAAAAATCAAACTTTGGAAAATTTTGACACTATTAACACATGATGGGTTCTTTGGGAAAATAAGTTAGTTGTTAATTAAGAAAGAGTAATCATACAGTAATGATTGACTCATTATATAAAGGAGGATACATTTTTAAAAGGAACTGAAGTATGTTTGCCGTGAAAGATTAGAGTTTTTTTGTTAAATTTTTATTTAGTTTCTGTCGAGATTCTTGCAACCATTGAATATTAATCATAAGTTATATGAATACCATTAGATTATGTTATTTGGAGGAATTAAGACTTAATCCTATGCTTGAATTTTAAGAAATATGAGACTTGGCATAGTAATTATATCAAGATTAGGAGATCGATTAGAGATATGAGTAAGTTTTTTGGGTTTAGACTAGACATATAGTAATATGAATGTCTACGATTCATTTACTTACGAATAATGACTATTTGATAGATTCGGGACGTTCTGAAGCTTACGAAAGGGAAAGGCAAAATCTTGAGGATTCGTGACACATGTTCGACATTCAAGGTATGTTAAGACTTTCAAACTTCGTTGAAGGACATCTTTCTAATTAAAGATTAAAAATGTAATAGACAATGGGTAAGGGGGAAAGATGGGGTCTCGTATCAATGATGTGATGGGCATTGGTATGAGTATCGGTGTTATAATGGGAAAATTTATTACTATAGAATGACGGATTGTAATTTGAGAATGCCCAATCATATGTGCATTAGTTGATGTATTATTGACTTGGTTTCTTTTGTGTTGTTGTGTTTCTTTATGAACCCGTATATTTGTGATAGTTGAGGTGATTATATATCATACTGATATTTGATTGATTGAAATGCATCATCATCCCTTGTTATTGATATCATATTGTACACATTCATTGACATGAGATTGAGTATAAGTTGGGCACGTGGAGATTGGATATGCTAGGATTGTTCAATTTTATGATTATAAGTTTGGAACGTGGAGACTATCCGTGCTAGAAATTGTTTAATTTTATGATAGTGCGTTGAGATCGTCTGTGTCGATATATGGACCTCGCGAGTCTCTCATGGGTATGAACTCTTGATCTTTTCGATAAGTATTGTGTATATACAGTTGAGAGAGTACTTGACATCTGAGGCATATCATTTCATGGTGTTGTATTGCATTGCATCTCATTACATCCTTTATTCTTATTTGATTGTGTGCTTATTTGGTGGTTGGACATTACGTGACCTTTGATTATCCCTATTTGATGAAACTTGACTAATAATTATAATGTAGACTTGTAAATTAAAGGATGATTTCTTATATACTCCTGTCATTACTTTTTCGTTGTTGGTTTATGAGACATGATGAGTACACATGGTTTCGTACTCATACTACACTTGTTGCACTCTTTTGTGGTGCATATTTGATTTCGAATACGAACACACCTCGTGGAACTTCTCGAGTCCGAGCTTGGAGTATCTTGGAGTTGTGGTGAGTTGTTTGGTTGTTACGCAATCCACACCTCCCTCTATCTTATTATTTATTTTGTTGTTATAGTATTTAGACAAAATATTTCTTACATTTAGACTTATCATTTTTGGTTTCAGACTTGAACCATATTCTAGAAGCTCTTGTACTTATGACACCAAAATCTTGAGTGGTATTTTAGTTTTTCTGCATTTCGTACTTATGAAAGACTTACACTCTGTTTGGATCATTGTTACCCATTGTATTGTATTGTATCGTTACTATACCTACAATATTTGTTTTGATTGTTACTTAAAATGTATTGTATTGTATTGTTAAATTTCGTTGTTACGCAACAATGAGAACCCCCATTTTATGGAACAACGAATTTGGTGGGTTTCCATTGTTACTTAATTTCTTTTTCCAATTATATCTTTACATAACATTTCATAATACTATTTTACCCTTTACCTTATATTATTTAATTCTAGTCAAACCTCCTATCCTAAAATAGTTAAGGATATTTTAGTAAATTTATAAATTACAATACAATACGATACAGTCAAACCAAACAATAAAAATGTTATTAAACAACAACAACAACACAGTCTAGCCAAACATTGTATCTACCATACAATACAGTACAATAGAGTACAATACAATACAATACATTGTGAAATGATGGATAACAATGATCCAAATAGAGTGTTAGTGTTTGAGGTTTCACCTTAATTATTTAGTTAAATTGATAAAACTAGTAGATTGACTTACCTATCAGTTGAGAATATAGGTACCATCACGACATAAAATTTTTGGATCGTAACATTCATCAAAAGTTTTAAAAGCAAAATTCACATTTTTGAAAACAACATAGAATACATTGCAAGCCAGTGTAACTAATGATCAAAAATATTTATAAAAAAATAAAATAAAAAATGAAGGAGAAAACAGTTACACCTTCACATGAGATGACATAGAGGGAAGACTAATATATCCAAATTGTGGCTAAGGGTGTGTCGAGGAAAATATCTTTCAAAAAGTGATTTTCAATTTTTACATGTCGGTTGGTTAAAAATTTTGAAAAATAAATAAGTTGCACGAGTCATACTTCATATGTTTATGGCCTCTTCATCCCTCATCACATCATATCTTTGAACCCTACCCTCGCCACCCACCCTTACTCTTATCCACCTTTTATAGTATTCATCTTAAATTATATATAAATACTTTTAAAATAATATATTTTACTTATCCAACAAATGCAAAAAATAAATTAAAAAATCATTTATTTTTCTAAAATAATATTTTCTAGAAAACATTTTTCATAAGACATTTTCTTTTAACACACCCTACGTCAGTTCGAAAGGTTCTAAGTGAAAGAGAAATGAATAAGACCATGTGCTTTAATTTTTGACAACTCAACAAGATATTTTAGGTCTCCTTTGGTGTATTATCATTAACTTTGATTGGACCGCAATCATAGAAGGTGAGTGACTTTGTAAGTAAAACAAAATTCATAAAACAAAATGCATAATTGAGTGAGTTTGTAAGTAAAACAAAACGCATAAGAGATAAAGAGAATAATTTTGAGGAAAAAGGTGAAATAAAAGGTTGAGTAACTTTGTAAGTAAAACATCCATAGTTGAATGACTTTTAAGTTAAAAATCAAAGTTGAATGACTTTCTGAGAAAAGAATCCATAGTTGAATGACTTTCTGAGAAAAGAATCCATAGTTAAGTGACTTTCTGATAAAAGAGTTGATAGTTGAGTAACCATCTTTTATGTTATCTCTCAAATTCATTATAACTGTTTAAATTTTAATAAAGTAGGTTTGAACCATTAAGTGCAAACAAATGAAAGCTTAATTTTCTTGTTGAGTTAGACCTAAATCAAAGCACTGTCTTATTCATTTCTCTTTCACTTATTAAAGAACCTTTTGAAGCTTGGAAATACTGTCACCTTTCTTCTTCTTTTTTCCTTCTAAAATATTACTTGATCGATCAATTTGACGTAGGACTAGTTTGGGGAGTATATCAAGTGATATAATAGATGTCAAAGTGCTTTCAACTTTGGAAATCAAAGTGCTTTCAACTTTAATCAAATCTTGTCTAAATGAGACTAATCCACTTGTTTTAATTGAAGAATTATTTATTTATGAGATAAGCATCAAAAACACATCTAAAATATCCCTATTTTTTGAGTTTCATGCCTAAATTAACTATTGAAAGTGTGAGTTTCATACCTAAACTATCAAGTACTCAACATTGTCACCATAAAAATCCTTTTTAAGACAAACAAATTGTTCAAAGGATATTTACCGACAAGCCTATACATATGATATCCGTTATATTTTAAAAATTAGACTACTTATCTACTACTATAACATAAAATATTTATTTTGACAATACTCTAACAAAAATTCTTTTTCTTTAAATATTTAATTTGTGTTGTTTAGTGGAGCAAAGGTATAGAAACTACCATCACCAAATGCAAATTATTGCAGCATCACTTGGGCAATCGGCAGGAATTGGATCAACAAAATCATGCACACAACTTGCTTTGCATAAAATTTTGAAGCAATTTCGATGTCTAGAGAAAATGAACAAAAATGTCCTTAATGTATTAGTTGATTTTGAATTTATTTGGTCCTTGATATATTTCAAAATGTAATTAGTGCATTACACATTAGCTATCAAACTACAAAACAAAGGTACTTCTGTAAAATGCAATATGATGCGCTAGGAGGCGCACCAACGGTCTCTGAGTGCTCAACTGGATCAACGATGCGCTGGATAATGATCCTGGTTACCTGAATCTGCATCATAAAAAGATGCAGGCCAACTGACATCAGTACATTGAATGTACGAGCATGCGAGGGGAAATCTAAAACAAGACATAAGCTTGAAAGGAACTAAAAGAACAAACCTGGTCTCAACTCAACTCAACTCATTTCAATATAAAGCAGTATAAACAAGTGCAATATGAAGAAACGCTTTTTAAAAATTGGATAACAACTCTGTGTAGAAGTTATTAGGTATTCCTTTTCTTCACTTTTACTTGTCTATTATTCTAAAAATAAAACTTCATTTTCAATTGTTATTTTTGACATATCAAGAAAAGATACATTTTTTTTTCAAGTTTACCCTTAGCATCAATGACTTATTTCTCAAATCATTATTCAAGACCTAATACTAAATATTAATTAATAGGAATAGTGTGGTAAAATCAGTCAGTATATTTTTAAGAAGTCTGTTTTAATGTTACGCCCCGACCCTACACCATGGACGTGAATGACACTCGGAGACCATTGTTGGTCACGAGCGAATCCTTGACCTGGCTAACTATGATACATACGACTCAATAGAATACGGGGAAACTTTAATAGATGAACACTTAAAACTTTTACAAAACTTAAAAGAGAAAATGGCCAAATGACCCCCAACCTATTATCGAATTTCCAACAACACACTTATACTTCACGGGGGTCCTATTACCCCCTGTGCTATTTTAATTAAGAATTATTTCCTCCCTATAATGTCATTACCAGGCATGTGTCTTGTGGTGAAATACACGCACTTGACACGTGTTAATAAAAAAAATCTCCTCTTTCATCCTCCTTTCTTCCTCAATCATTTCTTCAACCCTAACTATAATAAACACCATTTTTTACCTCAATAAATTTTTATATCTCTAAAAATTTATACGAACGAAAGTTCAGGTCGGCTTTTCATCCACTCTGAATCTCTAGAGCCTTGAAGATAGTAGTCTTAATCAAATCTTTCATTCAATTAATTCAATAATCTTTTCACATTTCATTTGATTTGCTTAATTAGAGCATTTCAGATACACATTGAATGAGTCATGAACATTCGAGATTAGATTCAACCTCCGATTCCGTCGACGGCTCAAAATTATCACGGATGAGTAGACCAATTTGTAACACCAATTTGAGAAACCTCTCTCTCTTTCCCAATATTTCTCCCTCTAAAATTTTCATGATTAATTTATAATTTGAGTTTTTGATTTTGATTCTTCATGGGTTTTAGGAGAACATGTAGGGTCCACTTTAAAAATGTAGAAGAAATTGTTTTGTTTCAGTTTCTTCATAAGTTTGAAAATCTTTTTTTAAAATAGTATTACTTCACTTTGAGTTGTTACTCTTGAGTCCGTGACATTTTAAAAAATCAATTAATGGGTATATTTTTTTGAATAAACTAAATTTATTAGATATGTTTTGAATAAGTCTATTGAAAAATTATTTATTCATAAAATGCATTAACTGTTGATAATTTGTATACCAAATATCCATTGATTAAGCTTCAATAATGATAATGGTGAAGAAGGTATAGTTGTATAGATAAATAAGAAGAAAGAAAGAGAAGAAAAAACGTAAGTTAAAAAAAATAGGCAACTCATTCTCTTTGAGAGAGTGAAATACACTCTCTATGCCAACTCAACACTTAAGGGGTTATTTATATCATTTTAAAGTAATCCAGGGAGGTAATATGGCTCCCGTGAAGTATAAGTGTACAGTTGGAAATCCGGTAAGAGGCTGGTGGTCATTTGACCATTCATTGTTTGAAAATACTTAATATAATAGTTAAACATTAAGCAAAACATCTTAAAAGTACTAAAAACTATCTAACTTTGTCTGTCTATGAAGCCTCTACTAACTAAATATAGGTAATGAGACAAGACCCACGAAACCTTAAAATACGACTAAAACCAAAAAATAAACTAAAGTCCTCTGAAAGCAAAGAGGTCTCACCAAAAGCTAGCTGACAAGCGCATAATGTGATGTTAACGTTATGCATGTTGATGATCCTAAGTACATTGGATATACGAGTATGTAATGGGTTGAGTAAAATAAATAACTGAATTGAAGGGCTGAAAGCAACTCAAGTGAATCACTACATGAATATGAGGTGAAAATCATTTAAGCTTTACAATAAGATATGCAGTAAAATCTATATGAAAATAATATACTTTACTTTGTTGGGGAGTTTCTCTAATTGAAAATCATCATTATAATCCTAGCGATGATACAACGTTCACCTACGTTGAAAGGGTGATCTTGTACTTGACAGAGGTATTAGATGCTAACTATAAATAGGAGTCATCCAATAAGTCTTCTTGAGGCAGTGAGGAGTCGTCTGAAAGTCGGTTCAATCTTATCCTATGCTGGCAAGGTAATTTTGTAGGGTTTCAAGTTAAAAATAGACTCTTACCAAAATTGATGCTCGATTCTACTCCTAGAATGATCAATATAAATATGCTCAATAGTCCTCTGAGAGAACAAACTTTACATTACTTTCACTTTTCTTTACTGAAGTACTTTTCAGAAAATCAATTATACTCTTTCTCTTTCTGAACTGTCAAATAGTACATATGAAACCATTCATATCCTTTCTTTAAAAATTCATTTCAAAACATGCATTTAAAATGTATACTTTCAGACTCACCTTTAAAGTCCAAAATCGATGTATAAGAAATCTCATATATTAATCTTTATAAAAAAAAATAGGGTTCATGTGATACGAAACATGAACAACAATTTAGAATTCAATATGCAAAACAGAAATCAAAATCTCAACGGTTAAGAAATTGGAACTCAGAATAAGAAACACAACTGAATTTAAATTTCAAGAAAATTGAGAATATAATTCTAAACATAGTGTTTCACTGACTGAATTAAGATGTAGGGAGTGAGAACGGACTAGTCCATCACTATGAGTAGTCTTACATACCTGGAAGAACAAAGCACTTGAAGAGGTCTAAAAAAGAACTTGATTAGAAACCTTGAATGCCTAGATTTTGTCTTCCTATCGGGTTTTTTTTTGTATGGGAGTTAAGAGCGTAGAATTAAAAGAAAATTGATTACTTGGTGGAATATATTCCCATAATTGAAGTGGGCTTAGAAAAAGTGGGAAAAGACAAAAGAAACCCCACTTAGAAGATTGTTGAAAACCTTCCACGGGGACATGCATCTACGGTCCGTGGATTGATCTACTGACTCTATGTCATACCCTGAGCCTACACCTGGACGTGGTCAGCACTCGAAGATCATTGCTGGCCCCAAGCGAACCCTTGGTCTGGTTCACTTAACTCAGCGGAAGACAATATTCATATAATAACTTAAAGAAATAATATCTTAGCCAAAATGGCAACTCAAATCTTAAACAATACAAATGAAATGAATAAGACTAAAGAACTAACATCTGGCTGTCTATGAAGCCTCTAATAACAACTGAGATGGATGTTGGGACAGACCCCACAACATCCTAATAAATTAAACTAGAAAGCAATGAAATGGATCCTCCAGAATGCAAGGAGGCTCACCAACAGACTCTGAACTGATCACTGGATCAACGATGCTCCGAAATGTCGATCTTAGTTACATGTGTCTGCATCATAAGACGATGCAGGCCAACTGGCATCAGTACATTGAATGTATGAGTATGTGAGTTGGAATGCTAAAACAACAGAGGCTAGAAAGAATCTGAGAGAAACTGAAGAACTTACCTGGCTCAACTCAACTCAACATGACTGAACTCATTTTGATATAAGTTTAAAAACATAATATTAACTCTGTGTGTATGCAAAGATACAAATAACTCTGAGATGTATGTAAAAATACAAATAAATGATGTATATAAAAATACAATACTTCTGTGGGAGTTTCTCTAACCGACAACCATCACATAAGAGCTATATTGATGATACATCGATCTACCTCACGCTGCCATCGCATCCTATACCCGGCCAAAGGTATAGGACCTGAACTACCTAATGGATCCACTAGTACATTTCGAAAAGGATTCATCTAAAAAGTATGACCCTTTTCTACCCATGTAGCTACATGGTTTTATGGTGACGTAAGTTATCTGAACTCATGCTAGTCCCCAATTCGGTGCTCAATACTACTCCCAAAATATACTAGCTCTTATGTTTTAAAAAAAAACATACTTCTTCTCTGATTTGAGATTACTTCTCAAAAACTTAGCTCAATGACTATCTTGAAAATCTCAATTTCCTTTCTTGCTTCATTTAGAAAGCTATTACTCCTTTATGAAAACTAGCCCGAAGGCCCTCTGGAAATCTCAGTTTTCGTTCTTATTTAAATGTGAAAAACATTTTAAATCTCTTTGGGGAAATACTTAGTCCCCATATGCTTCTTTGAAGAAAAGAACTTCAACTTTATGCTTTACTGAACTCAAAACTTAAGTCTTAAAACAAAATTAAAACATTTGTGAAAGATTTTTTGAAAACTTTTAGAACGTATCTTAACTTGACTCTTGACTTTTCTTGATTTTGATCTTAACTGCTCTTGACTTCACTCTTAACTGATCCTTGAATTAAATTATGGATTCAAGGATTATGATTTGTGTTTGGAAAGACTTCATGATGTTTCGGAATGATTTCGAATAGCTAAGCTTGAGAAAAGTTATGAAATCACTGTCTTGGAACAAGTCCGCCATGCGGAGATGTTTCTAAATAAATACTCGCGAAATTTAATTTTGAGACAGAGGAGTCCGCGTCATGTCCGCGACGCGAAGTCAATTTTTGTTCACTGGGGGAACAAGTCCGCGACGCGAACTTGTTTGATGAAGTCTGCTCGACTTTTTCCTTCTTCGTTTTCCACCCCCAATTCGCCTAAACTCGAATATTTTCCTCAAATTCATTTTAGATCCCCATACCCAGCATATGTACTCAAGAACCTAACTAAAGGTAACTCTAAAACACAACGTAAAGATCTCAGAATCCACAATTCAACCCAATTCAAGAACAACATTCAAATTCTAGAATTCATGTCAAGAACATCAACATTCAAACTCTTTTAGGAGGAACAGCGCTGAACTAAACATGTTTGATGCGTGGCTGAATGAACCCAGCACTATGAGAGACTCGCATACCTTGTAGGATCAATTCCTTGGCGAATCCACCACCAAAATCGATCGTTCTTGACGAATCTTGCTTTTCTTCTTTTCCTTTCTCTTGCGTTCGTTCTCCAAAAACCCTAACTCTATTTTTTCAAAAGCGTAAAATGAACTAACTCAGTCTTGACCCCAATTATTTTACTAACAACGGATATAATTAATTGGGTAAGGAAAAGACCAAACTACCCTTTAAAAATCCGGATTTGGCATTTCTTTATTCGAACTTCCCAACTTCCAAAGGACGTAACTCACTCATCCGAACTCGGAATCGCACAAACTCGGTGGCGTTGGAAAGATAATTCCAAGAGATTTCCAACCATATCTGGAATCACACCTAAATCATCCTGAGCTAAGAATTATAGTTGTTTGAAGTTGACCAAAAACTCACTTTAACTAACTTAAAAATTTCCAGATTTCCTCATTCTTTCCAAAAGTAACTATTTCCAGATTTTAAACTTCTTTCTAGTTCTTTCCAGTTGCGGGATGTTACAATATCTCCCCCTTGACAACATTTTTCCTTGAATGAGATTACTCTTACTAGGCTTAGGGTGTAGCATCAAATTCAAACACCCAACAAGCAAATGCAAACAAAACAACATGCTCATTCATAATTTAAAAAGCACTAAGAAGAAAATTAGTACCTTGATCTGCACTTTCTTCGGATTCAAAGAGATGTGGATATCTCTTCTTCATATCCTCCTCAGCTTCCAAGTAGTTTCCTCAACAAATTGGTTCCTCCAAAAGACTTCGACTTATGCTAACTCCTTTGTCCTCAACTTGCGAACTTGGCGATCTAGAATATGAACAGGAATCTCCTCATAAGATAAGCTATCTTTGATCCCAATATTTTCAGTTGGTATGATCAATAGAGGATCGCACATGCACTTCTTCAACATAAAGACGTGAAATACCGGATGAACAGTTGCTAACTCTGGTGTAGCTCCAACTCATAAGCTACATTGCCAGTCCTCTTGGCTATGCGATAAGGTCCAATATACCAGGGACTAAGCTTTCCCTTCTTACCAAACCTCATAACACCCTTCATGGGTGAAACTTTCAAATACACCCAATCATCTACTTCGAACTCTAACGCCCTTCTCTAGGATTTTTGAGGACTCTGTGCCGTTTTCAATCTTTCTTGAATCACTTTAACCTTCTCCATAGCTTGATGGACAAAATCTGGTCCTATCAATCCTGCTTCACCAGCTTCAAACCATCCAAAAGGCGATCTGTATCTTCTCCCATAAAGGGCTTCATATGGAGCCATTTGGATGCTAGAGTGGTAACTGTTGTTGTAAGAAAACACAATTAAAGGTAGGTGATCATCCCAATTGCCTTTGAAATCAATTACACATACCCTCAACATATTTTTTAATGTCTGAATGGTACGCTCTGCTTGCCCATCTGTCTGAGGATGAAAGGCAGTACTCAAGTTCACTTTTGAACCCAAACCTTTCTAAAAAGATTTCCAGAATTGTGCAGTAAATTATGCACCTCTATCTGAAATAATGGAGAATAGAATCCCATGAAGTCTTACCACCTCTTGAATATATAACCTGGCATAATCCTCTGCTGAGTGGGAAGTATTTACCGGTAAAAAGTAGGCTGATTTTATCATTATGTCGACAATCACCCAAATAGAATCATGTTGTCTGCGAGACCTTGGGAAGCCTGTGATGAAATCCATATTTATCATCTCCCACTTCCATTCCGAAAGTTCTATATTTTGAGCCAAACCATCGGGCCTTTGGTGCTCTACTTTCACTTGTTGGCAATTTGGACACTTAGCAACAAACGTTGCAATGCCCTTCTTCATGCCATTCTACCAATACACTTCTCTCAAATCGCAATACATTTTTGTGAAACCCAGGTGAATGGAATATCTGGAGCTATGAGCTTCCTCCATGATCCTCTCTTGGAGTCCATCCACCGTAGGTACGCACAATCTACCTTGATATCTCAATACACTATCTCCCCCTTGTTCAAAATCTAATACTCTTTGCTTATGAACATTTGCCTTTAAGTCTAGAAAAATGGGATCCCGATCTTGCTTTTCTTTCACTTTTGACACTAGTGATGATTCAGCCCATTCGTCACCACTATTCCTCCTTCTGTGGAATCCATAAGTCGGACTCATAAGCGTGCAAGTCTATCCACATCCTTCACTAAATCTATCTTTTCTTTCTCAACATGGGCGGTACTACCCATAGATAACCTTCTTAAAGCATCAGCAACCACATTAGCCTTACCTGGGTGGTAAAAAATACTTATGTCATAATCCTTGAGTAATTCTAACCACCTTCTTTGTCTGAGATTAAGCTTTTTCTGAGTGAACACATATTAAAGGCTCTTATGATCAGTGAATATATCAATATGAACACCATACAAATAATGATGCCATATCTTTAAAGCGAATACTACAGCAGCCAACTCTAAGTCATGGGTTGGGTAGTTCTTTTCATGAACTTTCAATTGTCTAGAGGCATAAGCTATAACTTTTCCATTCTACATTAAAACACAACCCAAGTCAACTCTAAATGCATCACAATACACCACAAAACCTTGAGTACCTTCTGGTAAGGTCAACACTGGGGCAGTAGTTAACCTCTTTTTCAATTCCTGAAAGTTTTTCTCACAAGCTTTAGACCATTGAAAATTCACTATTTTCTGAGTCAACTTCGTCAAAGGTGATGAAATGGACGAGAAACCCTCTCCAAACCTTCTATAATAGCCAGCCAAACCCAAGAATCTCCTAATATCAGTTGGAGATGTGGGTCTAGGCCAATTCTGCACTGCCTCAATTTTTTGAGTATCAACTTTAATTCCCTCTCCAGACACAATATGGCCTAAGAATGCCACAGACTCAAGCCAAAACTCACACTTAGAGAACTTGGCATACAACTCCTTATCTTTCAAAGTCTGAAGAACTATTCTGAGATGACTAGCATGATCTTCTCCATTCCTTGAATAGATTAGTATGTCATCAATGAAGATGATAACAAACATATCGAAATAAGGTTTGAAGACCCTATTCATAAGGTCCATGAACGATACAGGTGCATTGGTCAAATCGAACGATATGACCTTAAACTCATAATGACCATAACGGGTCCTGAATGCTGTCCTGGAAATATCATATTCCCTTACTCTCAACTGGTGGTAGCCTGATCTGAGGTCTATCTTCGAGAAACTGGAAGCACCCTGAAGTTGATCGAAAAGATCATCGATTCTCGGGAGAGGATACTTATTCTTGATGGTAACCTTATTCAACTGACGGTAATCTATACACATCCTAAGGAAACCATCTTTCTTTCTTACAAACAAGATCGGAGCGCCCCAAGGCGAGACACTTGGTCGAATAAAACCCTTATCTAACAGATCATTTAACTGCTCTTTCAGCTCTGTTCGTGCCATTCTATATGGCAGAATAGGTATGGGGCGAGTATCTGGAAGAAGGTCTATACCAAAGTCTATTTCTCTCTCAGGAAGGACTCCGGGAAGATCATCTGGAAAGACTTCTGGAAAATCTTTACTACTGGAACTAACTGAATAGGAGGTACCTCAACACTTGAGTCATTAACTCGGACTAATTGATAGATACAACCCTTCAAAACTAACTTCCTTGCCTTAAGGTACGAAATGAAACGACCCTTAGGCACTGCTGAACTGTTTTTCCACTCTAAGACTGGCTCATTTGGAAATTGAAACTTTACTACTCGAGTCCTACAATCAACTGAAGCATAACAGGCATGAAACCAGTCCATACCAAGAATGACTTCAAAGTCTACCATGTCTAACTCAATTAAATCAGCCATGGTACCCTTGTGATTGACGGAAATAGGACAATCATAATAGACTCTCTCTACTAGAATAGACTCACCAACAGGTGTAGAAACACTGAATGGTTCTCTAAGTTGCTCAGGAATAACATTAAAATTCATAGCAATATATGGAGTTACAAAAGATAAACTCGCTCCTAGATCTAACAAGGCATAAACAGTAAAGTCAAAGACTTGAATCATACCAGTGACAACACCTGGCGAATCCTCTTGCTCTTGGCGACTAGTGATCGCATAGAGGCGGTTTACTCCTCCGCCAGTATCGAAAGTAGCTCCTATAGGTGCAGCTCTGTCTGGTGAAGCGACTGAAGAAGACTGAGCTCTATTACCCCCATTACCATTTCCCTGCTTGTTCTTTGGACACTCTCGCATAAAATGCCCACTCTGACCTCACTTGAAGCAACCAGTGGAGCCCTCACGACAAACACCTAAATGGTTCCTACCACACTTGGCGCCCACGCTGCCCTGAGAATAGGCAGGCTTAGCTCTAGAATTCTGACCATAGTACTCACCATTGTTCTTAGGTGCAGGTGCACTAGCAGATGATGGAGCATGTCCCTTCTGTTTCTGTTGGAATGATGACCGGTTGGCATTACTCTTCTGCTGTCGAAACTCGTTCTCTGTCTTAGCCCTTTTGTTCTTGAACTCCTCTATATCTCTCAGTTTCTCTTCCTCTACTTGCTGCATATAGACCATCAACCTTGAAATGTCGATGTTCCCAATAAGCATTGCTGCTCGGCCCTCTTTGCTTTATAAACGGCCCAACCCAGCAACAAACAAGCTCATTTTCAGAGCATAACAGGATAGTTGTGAACTTCAACCCATATTCATGAACACTCAGAGAATCTTGCTTAAGTGTAAGAAATTCCCATACCTTAGCCTCCTTCAACTCCCAGGGAAAGAATCACCCCAAGAAAGCCTCTTCGAAACATGCCCAACTCGCAGGTGGTGCATCATCAGCTCTACCCCCTTTCCATTGATCAAACCAAGTCCTAGCAACATTCTTCATCTGATATGCATCTAGCTCAACTCTCTCAGTATCAGCAACACACATCACATCGAATACCTTTTTCAGTTCCTCAGTGAAGTTCTCTGGATCCTCAGTAGTACTTGAACCAGTGGAGCTTGGAGGATTCATCCTCAAGAACTTATGAATCCTTGAAGTGTCAGTCTCTCCCTATCGAGCTCCTTTTTGCTGCCCAGCTTGATTGGTCACAACTTGACTAAGCATCCTTATAGCCTCACAGAACTCAGCATTGGTCACTTCCCCTTGAGGTTGCACTTCAGATGCATTGGGTAACTCTTGTTCCTCAACATTCCTCCAAGCTGGACGACCTCTAATTGCTCTTCATAGAGGCATGATTATTTGAAACACGTGCAAGCACGAATTAGAGGGAAACTTTTAGAGATTAAACTCTAACGCACGAAATGAGTGTAAAGGAAGTGAAGAAATTTCTTAATGTTGCAGCCTCCTAATTATAGATGTGGCGCACTTCATACCGATAACTAGGACTCTACAGACATGGCTTCATAGACTCCCTAGGACTCTTGAACTCTGTGCTCTAATACTAAGTTTATCACGACCCGAGCCTACACACTGGACATGATCGGCACTCGAAGATCATTGTTGGCCCCAAGCGAACCCTTGGTCTGGTTTACTTAACTCAGCGGAAGACAATATTCATATAGTAACTTAAAGAAATAATACCTTAGCCAAAATGGCAACTCAAGTCTTAAACGATACAAATGAAATGAATAAGACTAAAAAACTAACATCTGACTGTCTATGAAGCCTCTAATAACAACTGAGATGGATGTTGGGACAGACCCTACAACATCCTAATAAACTAAATTATAAAGCAATGAAATGGATCCTCCAAAATGCAAGGAGGCTCACCAACAGACTCTGAACTGCTCACTGGATCAACGATGCGCCGGAATGCCGATCCTAGTTACATGTGTCTGCATCATAAGACGATGCAGGCCAACTGGCATCAGTACATTGAATGTACGAGTATGTGAGTTGGATTGCTAAAACAACAGAGGCTAGAAAGAATCTGAGAGAAACTGAAGAACTTACCTGGCTCAACTCAACATGACTGAGCTCATTCAATATAAGTTTAAAAACAAGTGCAATATAAAGAAAAGTTGTTTTAAAACATTATATTAACTCTGTGTGTATGAAAAGATACAAATAACTCTGAGATATATGTAAAAATACAAATAACTGATGTATATAAAAATACAATACTTCTGTGGGAATTTCTCTAACTAACAATCATCAGATAAGAGCTATAGTGATGATACATCGATCTACCTCACGCTGCCAGCGCATCCTATACCCGGCCAAAGGTATATGACTTGACCTACCTAATGGATCCACTAGTCTATTTCGAGAAGGATTCATCTAAAAAGTATGACCATTTTCTACCCATGGTGGCTACATGGTTTTATGGTGATCGAAGTTATCTGAACTCATGCTAGTTCCCAATTCGGTGCTCAATACTACTCCCAAAATATACTAGCTCTTATGTTTTAAAAGCAACATACTTCTTCTCTGATTTGAGATTAGTGCTCAAAAACTTAGCTTAACGGCTATCTTGGAAATCTCAGTTTCCCTTCTTGCTTCTTTTAGAAAGCTACTACTCCTCTCTGAAAACTACCACGAAAGCTCTCTGGAAATCTCAGTTTTAGTTCTTATTTAAATGTGAAAAATATTTTAAATCTTTTTGGGGAAATACTTAGTCCCCATATGCTTCTTTGAAGAAAAGAACTTCAACTTTACTTTTTACTGAACTCAAAACTTAAGTCTTAAAACAAAGTTAAAACATTTGTAAAAGACTTTTTGAAAACTTTAAGAACTTATCTTAACTTGACTCTTGATTTTTCTTGAGTTTGATCTTAACTGCTCTTGACTTGACTCTTAGCTGCCTTGAATTGAATTATGGATTCAAGGATTATGATTTGTGTTTGGAAAGACTTCATGATATCTAGGAATGATTTCGAATAGCTAAACTTGAGAAAAGTTACGAAATCACCGTCTTGGAACAAGTTCGCGAAGCGGAGATGTTTCTAAATAAATACTCACAAAATTTAATTTTGAGACAGAGGAGTCCGCATCCTGTCCGCGACGTGGTTTCAATTTTTGTTCACTGGGGAACAAGTCCGCGATGCGGACTTGTTTGACGAAGTCTGCTCGACTTTTTCCTTCTTCATTTTCCACCCCCAATTCGCCTAAACTCGAATATTTTCCTCAAATTCATTTTAAATCCCGATACCCAACATATGTACTCAAGAACCTAACTCAAGGTAACTCTAAAATACAACGTAAAGATCTCAGAAACTCCACAATTCAACCCAATTCAAGAACAACATTCAAATACAAGAATTCATGTCAAAAACATCAACATTCAAACTCTTTTAGGACGAACTGCGCTAAACTAAACATGTTTGGCGCGTGGGTGAATGAACCCAACACTATGAGAGACTCACATACCTTGTAGGATCAATTCCTTGACGAATCCACCACCAAAATCTATCGTTCTTAGCGAATCTTGCTTTTCTTCTTCTCCTTTCGCTTGCATTCTTTCTCCAAAAACCCTAACTCTGATTTTTCAAAAGCGTAAACTAAACTAACTCAGTCTTGACCCCAATTGTTTTACTAACAATGGATTTAATTAATTGGGTAAGGAAAAGACCAAACTACTCTTTAAAAATCCGGATTGGGCATTTCTTTATTTGAACTGCCCAACTTCCAAAGGACGTAACTCACTCATCCGAACTCAGAATCGCGTAAACTCGGCGGCGTTGGAAAGATAATTTCAAGATCTTTCCAACCACATCTGGAATCACACCTAAATCATCCTGATCTAGGAATTATATCCATTTGAAGTGACCAAAAACTCACTTTAACTTACTTAAAAATTTCCAGATTTCCTCATTCTTTCCAAAAGTAACTATTTCCATATTTTAAATTTCCTTCTAGTTCTTTGTAGTTGCGAGATGTTACACTGTAGATCTCTGTGGAATTCATATTGAAGTTTTAAGGTTCAGAAGTTCATTCTAAGGGCGCAAATTATGACCTATAGAAGTTCCTATGACCCGTAGATGGGTCCGTAGGAATTGGACCTAAAAAATTGACTTTCAGTACTTTTTCCATGAGTCAACAGTACGGGTCGTAACTCTTTCTACAACTCGTAGAAGTGATTCTTAGGTTACTGACTCAGAAAACTCTGTTGTAGTAGTCTCTGGTAAAACAATCATAACTTTTTACTCTGAATTAAAAATGAGGCAAACTTGGTGGCATTAGAAAGATGACTAATAAAACTTTAATCTTATAGGCAATGGGCCACCATAATCAGTATGTGCTAAGAAAATAGTTATTTGGAGTTGACCTAAGTAGAATCTTGTATCAAAACTTAATTGGGGAGGAAGCTTTCAGCTCAACTTTGTGCTAGGAGATTCTAGTGACCTTAATTCATATCTCCCTCACTAAATAATTGACCTTAGCACTTAAGATAAATTTAAGAATGCCCGATACGACCTTATATGCAAAAGAAGAATGATTCGGATCTTAACTTTGAAATTTTTAAGGTGTTACAGTTAATTTCAAATGTGACAAGTAAAAGTGAACCTAGAGAATATGAATATATTTGTTTTCTAGCTCTTTAATACTCCTGGTTCCTAACATTTAAAAATTTATCAGGATATTAAAAATAATTTCATTTTGGATAATGACTTTCATAATAATATTACATCAAGAAGCTATTAATTTAAACAAACAATTCTTTTATCTTTATCATCCTCCATTTGATTATGAGTCCGTTTGGATTGGCTTAAAAGGTAGCTTTTAAATAAATAAAAAAAAGTCAAACTGAAATGACTTCTAAGTCAAAAAATAGGGGGAGACCTACTTTTGGTTTTTGACATATTTTAAGTTATTATAAACTTATTTTAGGTCATTTTTTACCTTGCCAAACACTTCCTAATTTATTTTGAGCTATTTTTGTCTTATTTCAAGTTATTTTTTATATGCTGCCGAACACTTCTAGGAGTCAAAAACCGACTTAAAAGTAGATTTGACCAACTTTTAAGTCCATCCAAAAAAATGATAGAAACTATAAAGTAGCTAAACCTTTTTTTCTGTGTGTCATTTATGAATTAGGACTTTGGTTAGCTAGTGGCTAAACAAACTATATATCCATATAAATAAGATTTCCTTGTAAACAATTTTGGCCACTCATCTAATAACTCTCTTTAATTAAACTTTGTATTAGTCATGCAAACTACAAGTTTCTCCCAATTCAACATTCCATCGATCGTACGGGCCTCACCTCGCCCTACAACCACCATGCTCCATCGCCAAACCACCTTATCGCGGAGGTTATCTCTGCTTTACGCAGTGGCTTCATCCACATCTCGCCACCAGGTTACTCACTCAATGCCACCAGAAAAATTGGAAATCTTTAAGTCATTAGAATCTTGGGTCTCAAAAAATGTCCTCCCATTCCGCATGCCCGTTGAGAAATGTTGGCAGCCCATTGAGTTTCTTCCTGACCCATCTCAAGGGCCTGAACAATTCGAAGAAGAAGTTCCAGCCCTAAGGCAACAAGTTTTAGGGCTTTTGGATAAGTACTTTTGTTAGATCGAGAAAGCTTTTGATAATTGACAAATAGAGGAACAGATGAAAGGAACCGGTTGCTCCAACATGTTCCTTTCAGACTGAATCTGACTGGGATAAGGAGAACGTCAACCACGCAAATTAGAAGTTATAAAGCGGTGGAAAGGTTGCTTTTTCGACAAGAAACCAGTGCAAAAAGGTTTCCTTTCATAAAGAAATCCTAAGCGTTGTAGGAAGCGTAAATAAAGTAGGAAGCATAAGCAAAGTAGGAAGTATAACAACGTGAATAACTTTCAAATTCGAAACGGAGTAGGAAGCATGATCAGATATGTAAATCGAGTTCAAGTTGAAAAAGGTTTTGAAGAGTTCAAAGTCTATAAATAGGAAAATATTTTCTTTGGAGAAAATTGCGCACTTATGCAGAGCGTTACAAGCAGAATACAATCAAATAGAGGGAGTTCATATTTGAGTGAATTCTGATTACGAAGTGCAGCCAACGCAAGGAAACAAGAATTGAAGAACTGATTCATAGGCTTATGTTTTATAGTTCTTAAGTCATGTTTGCTTGTATTGAGTTTTTATCGAGTTGTATCTTTAATTCTTTCTAGATCCAGTGAAGTATAAACTGGAGTAGGAATAGAGACTTCAAGTTGGGGCGACTTAAAGACTTGGGAACATAAACCTTGGGGGGTTTATGTTGGAGTTTAGGAATTAGAGTTAGTTCCTAGGATTGCAAGAGTTGTAATCCGAATTCATAACTTGAAGTGGGGTCGACGATCTAGTTGGTTGTTAGCGTCTAGGAATTAGAGTTTATAATTCCTTAGGTTACATAGGCTTATAATCTTTTTTTGAGGCTCAAAGTTTAATGAAGTGGAGTTAAACCCTACAGAGGTGTAGGTCGTGGTTTTTACACTTGATGAGTCGGGGTTTTCCGCGATAAAATATTGTGTCATTACTTTATTTTCTTTACATAACGTAATTGTTGTAATCTGCAAAGAAACATATAGAATATACATGTTCCTTAGGCAAATCTGGGGGTCAGTATTCCAACAACTTTGTTATGTTGGAGGGTAATATGCTAGCGGAGGATGCTTTACCTACCTATCAGACCGCGATTAATACATTTGATGGAGTACGCAATGAGCTAGGATCCAGCCCATGTCCATGGGCAATTTGGACTCGAGCATGGTCCGCTGAGGAAAATCGACGTATTGATCTGCTACAAACTTATTTGTATCTTTCAGGGAGAGTGGATATGTTGATGGTCGAGAAAACACTAGAATACTCTATTGGAGCTGGAATTGTAAGTGTTGCTCTGAACATTTTCATAAAATTATTTAGTTAAGATGACCAATATATAACATCATATAACCTAAATAATGCAATAAATAAGTTGAATGAAACCACCAAATATATTGCACTACTCCTAAAAGAAGTAACGAACACCAATTAAATGTTTAATTTACTACCCTTCTGTTCCAAAATAATAATTCATCCGTTCACTTTTACTTGTCACTTATTTCTAAGAGACTAGCTTGTGTGCACTGACTGTGTAAAGTTTTTTACATCATCGGGTAAGTTAATCTCTATGGCAATCTATATTTCTAAACAGTTTAAGTTTTGTGCACGATCAGTGTATAGATTTTCTACACTATTAGGTAATTTTTAAGAAAAACATGGTAACTTAATTAGGTGATTAATAAAATATATTTTTAATATAATTATACTTATGGTAAAATAAAGTAGATTAAAATTGAGTCCTTTTTTCTTCTCTAACCAAAATTAATTTTAGTTATCTTCTTAATTAACCAAGTTTATTTGCTTTTCTACATTTGAATATTTTTTTTCATCAGAAGTAATTTTCAATGCCACAAATAATTTCTTAATTGTCGTTGTTTTTTCTTTTGAATTTTTGGCAAAGTCATGATCAGTACACACAAGAAGAAGAATTAAAAAAAGTAGCAACTTATTATTCTGATATGCAATATTACGATATATATCCTGAAGATCAAAAGGTTGATAACAATATAATCACTAATACAAATATAATTATTATCCCTAAGAAAATTCACGAACAAGAAAACATGATTTTTACTGAAAATAATTAAAAGATCAATACGACGAAGACGCAAAAACTAAAAAAATAGAACAAGAAAATAAAGTGATAAAACAAAAAAAAAATCAGATTCAGAAAACCAAATTAACTTGGTTAATTAAGAAGATAACTATGAATTAATTTTGGTTAGAGAAGAAAGAGGACTCAACTTTCCTTTGCTATATTTTACCGTAATTATAATTGTATTCAAAACGATATTTTACTAATTACTTAGAACCTGTTTGGCATTGCTGCTAAAAACTGCTTATAAAATGCTTTTGAAAAAAAGTAATTTGTGTTTGGCTAATTCATTTGAAAAGTGTTTTTGACAAGAAAATTGTGTTTGACTAATCTTTTCTAAAAAGTGTTTTTGAGAGTCAAATTACGAAAAAGGATAAGTATCAATGTACTTTTAATACTAAGATTATTTTATAGAGAGAAATTATTTTAAACATCTATTAGAATTTTTTTAATGAAAATATGCATATTCAAATTTTCAATCAATATTATACATGAATAAATTAATTAATTAAATATTAATATAATATTAACATGATGACTTAAATATAATTCAAAATATCAAGAAAAATAAATTTAAAAACTATTCCACAAATTAAACCACTATATACAAAAAATTCACCACAAAAATAAATAAAATCCTTCATATTTTTAATCCTACAAAAATGTTGTTGTTACATTTATTTTTGATTCTGTAAAATAAGACGTAAATTAAAATATAAAATAATAATAATAATAATAATAATAATAGTATATAAACATAAAATAAAAAATTATTATATAAAAATAAAAAATAAAATCCGTGCACTAATGGTGCACAAAACTTAAACTTATTTTTAAAATAGATTTTTATTTTTACTTGTTACTTTTGACATATCAATAAAAGACAATATTTTTTTCCATGTTTTACCCTCAACATTAAATAATTATTTTCAAGACATCATTTAATAGAGGATAGTTTAGTAAAATACATATATCATTAATTATTTTCTTAATGGGTGTGTCAAGTCAAAATATGACAAATAAAAATGAATATAGGGAGTAATTAATGTTTTTAGTTTAGGCACATCACTTAATTAAGTATATTTTTATTTTATTTCTATGAAATTACCATCGCCAAAAGGCTGGGTCTTTGGCTTAAGGGGGCTGCCTTGCCCATTCAATCTACTCAAATCTTAAGAAACTACTCATTTCTAAAAATAAAAAGTATTGTTATTAACTTAGCCCTAAATAAGAAGTGTTAATAAATTCAAAGACTGCTCATTCCAAATTCATTCGAACAATGTGATACGTAGTCTTTGAATTTGGAATATTAAAGTTTGTGTATTAAAAATCATATAAGAAGCAATTCCCTGCAAATTTTTGAAAAATACATATGTTATAAATATAAATTGTCTATCATGTTTGCAATTTAGGACATCGGAGTACAATTCATTTATGGGCTTTGAGTACACATCATTTCAAGAGCGAGCCTACACAAGAATTATTGAGAATTATTGAAAAGTTACTGGAAGTGGACCCAAACACAACTATAATAGCCATTGCATATATGATGAGAAAGAGAATCACAATGCCCAGCCCCCCAGCCCCCCTTTTATCCCAAAAAAATGTAAAAACATTTTTTTTTTAAAAAACCTTTTTTTTACCACCTCACCCCTTGTCACTTTTTTTTATTTTATGAATGGGCATCTTTTACCCGTTTAATCTATTTAACTATCCACTTTTAATGGGTAATATGAGTATTATTCGTTTTTATCCATTTTGAAAGAAGAATCAAGAGAACAACAGAATTGTACTCACAATATTCATCAATAAAAATCACATTTTCTTTTATTTATTTTGCTTGTAGTTAATTTTAATTTTCAGCTCTTACAGAAATTTGTTGCGAACAGGGCGGTCTCATTATAAAATTTGAACAATTCTCCTTTCTTTGAGTAGGATCCATCTCACCCGACTTTAAAGATCCCTGCCCAAATTAAATTGCAAAACAATCATGGAACTATAGAGTAGCTATACATTTTTTTCTCTGCGTCATTTATGAACTAGGCACAAATTATATATCCATCTATATAAATAAGCTTTCCTTGTAAACAATATTGGTCACTCTTTAATTAAACTTTGTATTAGTCATGATGCAGACTATAAGTTTCTCCCAATTCAACATTCCGTCGATTCTACGGGCCTCATCTCCCCCTACAACCACCATACACCGTCGCAAAACCACCTCATCACGGAGGTTATCTCCGGTCCTCGCGGTGGCTTCACCCACAACTTCTCCATCACGCCACCAGGTCACTCACTCAATGCCACCAGAAAAATTGGAAATCTTCAAGTCATTAGAACCTTGGGTTTCTGAAAACGTCCTCCCACTCCGCAAGCCCGTAGAGAAATGTTGGCAGCCCATTGAATTTCTCCCTGACCCATCTCAAGGGCCCGAACAATTCGAGGAAGAGGTTCGGGCCCTAAGGCAACGAGTTTTAGGGCTTTCGGATGAGTACTTTGTTATGCTTGTGGGTAATATGTTAACTGAGGATGCTTTGCCTACCTATCAGACTTTTTTAAATACGTTTGATGGAGTACGCGATGAGACTGGATCCAGCCCATGTCCATGGGCAATTTGGACTCGCGCATGGTCAGCTGAGGAAAATCGACATGGTGATCTGCTACGGACTTATCTTTATCTTTCGGGAAGAGTGGATATGTTGATGGTTGAGAAGACACTACAATACTCTATTGGAGCTGGAATTGTAAGTGTTGGTTTGAGCATTTTCATAAAATTATTTAGTTAAGTTGACCTATAACATGAGATAATAAATGTAGTAAATAAGTTCAATGAAACCACCAAATATATATATACATATATTTTGAATTTGTAATATTAAAGTTGTGTATGAAAAATCATATAATTAAGAAGCAATTCCCTGCAATTTTTTTGCAAATACATCTTATAAATATAAGTTGCTCATCATGTTTGAATTTTAGGACGTCGGAGCAGAGAACAATCCATACATGGGCTATGTGTACACATCATTTCAAGAGCGAGCCACATTTCTAACACATGGTAATATGGCTAGGTTAGCTATCGAAGGCGGAGACCCCGTGCTAGCGCGTATATGTGGAACCATTGCAGCGGATGAAAAGCGTCATGAGAATGCCTACACAAGAATTATTGAGAAGTTGCTAGAAGTGGACCCGAACACGACTATGATAGCCATTGAGAATATGATGAAGAAGAGAATTACTATGCCATTGCACCTCATGTATGATGGGCAAGATCCGAATATATTTGAGCACTTTTCTGCCATTTCCCAAAAGCAAGGCGTCTACACATCTCGTGATTATGCTGAAATATTAGAATTTTTCATAACAAGATGGGAATTGGAAAAGCTTGAAGGCTTGACAGGGGAGGTGAGGCGTGCACAAGATTTTGTGTGCGGACTTCCACGTAAGATTAGGAAGTTGGAAAATCGAGCCAAAAAATTAGAGTCACGTTCGGCGAAATTTAGTTGGATTTTTAACAAGCAAGTGAATGTTTAGATGTATTGATTTGTAAAAAAGATGTAAAACTAAAATGTATCCTTTTACTTTTTACTCTTTACTAATAATAATAGTCTTTTTGGCTAATCTACTAAAAAATGAGCTTGTCTTTAGTGAATAGCGTTTTGTATTTAGCTAAATTATTTTTGAGAAGTACTTTTATTAGTAATTTGTGTTTGGTCAATATTTTAAGTGTTTTCAAATTTCAAATTACGAAAAATATAAATACTACTAATTAATTCGATAAATATAAAATTTTGATATGAGTAATCTTGTTCTAAAAGAATTATAAGTATTTATATTTGGAAGAACTTATATGTTTGTCAGACTTCAATAAAAATATTGAAAATCAGGGAAAACAAAGCTTGAAAAAATATGCTATAAGCAAGGAAAAGGAAATTGATGGTAGTAAAAGGGCCAAATTCGTCAAGACACGCAAATTACTTTTACAGGGAGCAACTGTATGCCTGTAACATACTTTTGTCAAAAAAAAAAAAGGCAAAATGGTCTGATGGACCCCTGTACTTGTATCCGTTTGTATTTTGGACCCTTTTACTTAACTATTTGTCAACTGAACCCTTAGATTCAATTAAAATGAGACTTTTAAGCACCTCCAACCATGTGTGTAGCTCACTCTCCTTTACATAAATGACATGTCATATCCACATCATATATATTAGTGCCATGTCATAATTATTTTTTAAAATTATTAACCAAAATTATTTTATAAAAGGTATTATATACTCTTCATATATTAATAAATGTCTGTAAAATTTTATTTGTTAACCAAAATTATTTTTAATGAAAGGTAACCAAAATTTGATTCTCCATATAATGTTTTAATAAAAGGTAACATGTACTCTTCTTACTCTTCATATGTATAATTTAATTAAATAAAATTATTTAATAAAAGGTAACATATACTTTTCATATAAAATTTCTAATAAATGTTAAAAGAGATGTAAAAATTGTTAGTGCCATCTCATTCTCCCCATTCACTGTTCACAGCCAAAATCAACCGGAGAAGTCATCGCCGTCGTCATGGCCACATAAGCTTGGTCAATGGTCAGAGGGATTTGTTACATTGTGTTTTATTTAGTTTAAGGGTCCAGATTACAAATGTTTAAATAAAAGGATCCAGAATACAAAGTGATACAAATACAAGGGTCCATCAGACCATTTTGCCAAAAAAAAAAACTAATCTATTTTAATGTTATTACAAAAATGCCCCAATACCAGAGACAAAGCAAAGGGCATGCAAGCGCTTGAAGCTTTTATAAAAGATGCTTAGTTATTTTGTCATAAGAAAACTAATCGTTTGATAGAGTGTATTAAGAAAAATAATATATGTATTAGCCTTGTGTATTACTAGATCTGTTTGATATTCTTTTCCAATCAATGTATAATTAGTTATACACTCTATTGTGTATTAAGGTGTGCATTGCTAATACCATGAATTTCTAGGTATTAGCAACACAATGATTTTAATGCATGCATTAGCATGATAAAAGACACAATTGCCCCTCAAAACCTATTTTTACATTTTTTCCCACTATAATAGTGGAGGGTATCTTTGTAAATATTTTTTTTTATGCAATGCATGCTATTTCTAATGCATCAAACCAAACAAATCACTAAAATAATCTACGTATAATTAATGCAAGCATAACTAATAAATACATTGCTAATACAAGCATTATTAATACACTATATTTAACAGTGTTCTTATACACTCTGCCAAATGACTCAAAGACTTTTATGCTTATAGCTAAGCGTGGCAACGGGACCAGAATCGGGCACCAAGGGCCGGAATCGTACCGGAATCGGGACGGACTGGAACTGGTAATTTCAAAAAAAAAATATGTATACCCGTCCCGGACCAGGATCGGATCGGACCGGACCGGAAACCGGGTCCCAACGGCTATATTTAAAAATAATAATTATTAAAATTTAAAAAATTAGGAACATTACTCAAATAATATTAAAATTTTTATAATTTTAAAGTTAAAAATTTATACTTTTAAAGTTTTAAAGTTTTAAATACAAACTTTAAAAGTATAAAAGTTTAAGTTTCACACTTTAAAAGTTTGAAAATTTAAATTCAAACTTTAAAACTATAAAAGTTTAAATTTTACACTTTAAAAGTTTGAAAATTTAAATTCAAACTTTAAAACTATAAAAGTTTAAATTTCACCCTTTAAAAGTTTGAAAATTTAAATTCAAACTTTAAAACAATAAAACTATAAAAGTTTAAATTTCACCCTTTAAAAGTTTGAAAATTAAATTCAAACTTTAAAACTATAAAACTATAAAAGTTTAAATTTCACACTTTAAAAGTTTGAAAATTTAAATTTAAGACAATAATAAAAAAAATTAAGGCGAATAGCCTATACTTTTATTAATATTTATTAATTAGTACAAGTTGAGTTACAAAATATTATTTGAATTAGACCTCGAATTATCATACTCATACTAATAGACATTTAAATTTAATAGTTCATACTATCAAGGAAATCTTTTTTTAAAACATTTAACATTTCTCTAGTAACATGCTCTGGAATTGGTTGATTAGATAGTTCCTCCATTGCATCAATGCCGTCGTCACTAAAATCTTGCATTATTTCATCAACGTCATTTTCAAATTTGGTCGGTAAAGGTGGACAACCATAACTCCTTCTCTCGCCATTAATCCAATCTCTAAATAGTACCGATATCTCCAAGCTATCTGCTGCTAATGAATATCTATGCTCTCCAATTTGAAATCTTGCTACACTAAAAGTGCCTTCCAAAGCTACTGAAGATGCTTGAATAGCTAACACATCTCGAGCAACCGGTTGAAGTTTTGGAAATCCCTGGCCAAGATTGCTCCACCATTCTAGAAGATCAATAGTAGTAGGTTCTGTATTTTGATTAATATATGCATCAAAATCATTTCTATCATTATGAGAAAGTTCAAGATAACAATCTATCATATCATCAAGATCATTTTTATTATATCTACTCCTAGAACTTTGAGGCTCTTCATTACATACTACATTCATTCTATTAGAATTATACAAGTCATACAATTTTCTAGCTTCAATTTTTATACTATCTTTAACATCTTGACAACTAGGTGTTTCATCATCTTCACTATCAATACCCACATTAAAATATATTTTATCAACCATTCGTGATGCACCTTCATCTTTGTAATGTAGGTTTAACAAACAAGCAGTTAAATAAATTTGAGGAATAGGAATTAAATATTTTTTAAAAATTTCAATCATTTTCTTAACAGATTCTTCAAATCTTGGTTTATTTTTGAATTTATAAAATTTACTAGAAATAGCACAAATATTGGGTAAAACAGAGTAAATAGTTGGATAATAAAGTGCAGATATATTTTTTTGTAGTTAAATAAAAAACTTTTAAGAATTCTATAAGTTCTTTTACGTCATTCCAATCATTATCATCAAGTCTATATGTCATATTTGAATTATGAGCATTCCAAACCATTTGTAAAGGTTTCCTATATTCATAAGCAACTTCAAGCATTTCATATAAAGAATTCCATCTAGTACACACTGATTTTGGAATTTTTCTAGGTGGAAGATTAAATTCACGACAACGATTTTCAAAATCTCTACGTCTAGACTTAACTTGACATTTAAAAATAAAATGACATGCAGTTTCAACTTCTATGCAACCATCATTATACATTGCTATACCATCTCTAACAATCAAATTATATATGTGTGCAACACACCTAATATGAAAACCATCAATATAAATAGGGCAAAGAGACGGTTTTAGTATTTCAATAGCAGATCTATTATTAGAAGCATTATCTAAGGTGACACTACTTATTTTATCACAAATTTCATAGTTTTGTAAAACATCTATATATATTTGTTTGAGCTATATAACTAACGGTTTTATGCATTTCACAATATTTATAACCTAAAATTCTTTTTTGCAAAGTCCAATTTTCATCAATCCAATGTACAATAATAGTGAAATAATCATTACCATTTACACTATGGCCCATATCAGAAGTAATAGCTATTTTACAATTATTATAATAAAATAAACAACGAAGATATTAAAAATGTTGAGCTTGATAATCAAAGATAACCTTTTTAATTGTATTTCTAGTAAAACCTTAAAATGTGGATTATACACAATTTGAATATAATGAATAAAATCGGGATTTCAGCAAAACTAAATGGCAAACCCATAACAACAATCATTTTAGCTAATTCTTCAAGATCTTTTTCTCTACTATATGACCGTTGTATACTAGAGCCAGAAACATTAGAAGGATTTAATTCTGTTTGGACCATATTAGAGCCCCCTACTCCTACAGTTTCAGGAAGGGTGGTACCATTCTTTTGAGCGTCGGCTACAGCTTTAGCATGCAAAAATTCATTTATACAACATGACATTAAATGATTACTCAAATATCCCGTCCCGCCCTATTTTCCTACAATTTTATGATTCATTCTATGTTTACATTTATTACAAATAGCTTGTGTTTTATCTTCATTCTGAGTCATAAATTGCCACACAATTGATTTTTTAGCACGTTCTACCTTAGACCTAGGATGCATGGGGGAACAGGAGCAGGACAACGACGAGAGTCGGGGAAGAGGGATTGGAAGTGGGAGTAGTAGCCGTAATTGGCTCAGTTTCATCATCATCATATTCATCAATATTATTATCAAAACTATCAACATAATCATTAACATCATCATGTTCATCATCATGTTCATCATCTTCAGGTAATTCCTCATCAAAATTACCAAACCTTCACTACAACAAATTCGATTATCAGGGACAAATAATTTCGTCATTTATAAATCATATTTCGTCACTAAAAATCTTGTGAGACGAAAAATAATTTGTCACTCAGTCGTCACTAAATGTGTGTCTCTAAAAGTATACAAAGACGATTTAGTGCTTCGTCGCTAAAAGTATTATATTAACTACAAAAAGAAAAATTGTTCCCAAATGCTTAAACATTTGTGACAAATTCATTTGTCGTAAAAAGTATTTTTTTGTAGATAATAGTATGTTTTGTCACTAAAAAGGTTATTACTACCGACAAAATTATATCGTCGCTAATTATTTTACTTCAATCAGTGACGATATCAGTTGTCTCTAAAGTTATATGCATTTCATAGTTGAACAAAATCTAATTTCGTCACTAATGACTATATTTTATATACCAAAAATTATTTTGTTATTAAATGTATTAATTAGGGACAATTTTATTATTATAAAAAAGGTTAATTTTCCTATTATCCTCCCCCCCCCCCCCCCCAAATCAAATTTATTTTAAACTCCTCCCTAGGAACTTCCACATCATGCTTTCTTGGGGATTCGAACTCACAACCTTAAGGTTGGAAGTGAGGAGTGTTTACCATCCGATCAACTCTCTCTTGTCTCTCATTTTTAATTTATTTTCTACTTCATTCACTTCTTTCAAATTTAACTTTTGTAGATATAATAAATTATATGATTATTTATACACATACACAAGTGCATGAAATTTACCACTCACAATTCATTCAAATGTAGATTATATTTTAATTAAACTGTATATTTTTTAACATATCTTTAAATATATTTAGTACGATTCTGTTATTTTTATAAATTTTAAAAATTATATAGTACAATTATAAATTTATATAAAATTAAACTTTTGATTTTATTTTTAAAAAATGAATAATCGGTTCAATTCGGTCAGTAAATCAATTATTTTGTAAAAAAAAAAACATCGATACCCATAACTATAGTACTTCATCATAATATATTTGAAATCCTAGGTTGTTCGTTTCTTTCATTTGTGCTTTCATTTTTTAGTTTATTTTGATTTTCACTCTGATGGAAAAGTTAATAGAAATTCATGAAATATTTCGCACCTTTGCAAAGTCTAAGTTTGTAAGTCGATGTTATCTCTGTATAGTTGATCTACGTGCATTTGTGGAATTACTATTAAATATCTACATATTTTTAGACAGAAGCAAATAGATCAACTTAGTCTATGTAGTTTACCAATCACAAATCAATAGACACGCACAAAAATTAGCACCAAGACTTGAGAAATTATTTTTTCTATCGTCTTTATCGATGAAAGTGTATCAAATAAAAAACAAAGTGTTAAACCAACAAATATTAATGATCTAGTGGCAGAATCGTACCCCACTCACGATACTTATAACCTGAATTGTATTTTTGAAATGATGCATTTTATAATTGTGTAATTTAAGAAAATTCATGAATTGAACTTTTTCATTTTTACAAAATGGACCGAATTCGTTGGTTTTAATATTTTCCCTCGCCAATTAACGAAAGGACTCTGTCTATTTCTTATGAAGCACTTATATTATTCTTTTTGTAAGTTGTCACTTGTAATTATGAACAATTGTAGCAAAAAAAAATTGTATTTAGCTATGAATTTTTTTCGTAGCAAATAGTTGAATTATTCACTACAAATTTTAAGTCGTCGCTATTTAACACCTTACATATTTTGTGACAATTTTTTTGTTGTCACTAAATCACAAATTGTTTAGAGACAATAAAATCTTTGTCACTAATTATTTATACTATTAGTGACGAAAATAAATATCATAATTAAAGCTAAATTCTTATAGCTAAAACTTATAATATTTAACTACGAATTCAAATTTGTCGATATTGTAACAACATATTTTTTTAGATGAATTTTTTTTGGGTAAATAAATCAATAAATTTTAAGACAAAAAGTAATTTGTCATGAATTAGATACATTATTAGTGACGAAATAATGTGTCACCGATAACTTTAATTTCGTGACTAACACTACTTAACAAATGGAGCCAATTAATTTTTTGGTGGTAAACTATAGTAGACGAAACTTTGCTACGGATTTTTTTGTTTCGTCACTAAAAGTATGTGTCTCATATATTTAAGCACGAAAAGTAAATTTTGTCACTAAAAGCGAATAATTAGTGACGAATTTGATATAGTAGCTAATAATTTTGTAGCTATATATCACATTTGTTGTAGTGCTTCTTTGTAATTGTTCATGATAAGGATCTAATCCACTATTACTATCAATATTAAAAATAGTTTCATTAACATGCGTATAATCATCCGTATTTATTCTTAATTGAGAAATTTTGTTAGTTTTAGATTTAGAAGTACTATCGGTTTTTTTTAATTTTTCTTGGATTTGAGGTAGATAAATTAGTGAACGAATTAACTATGGTTGTTTTACCCTTTTCAATAATGTTTTTACCGAAATACATATTCAAATATAAAAAGTGAGTAAATTATATATAATACGGAAATGTAATGCAAAGTTTTAAACAAATAAATAACTAAATAAGTAGAGACTAGAGTCTAATTACTCACAAAATAAATAACTAAATGAAAAGTGAGTTGGAACGAATGTACCAAACGTCTACTTAAAAAAGTAGACGTGTATGCCGAAAATTGAAAGTTGAATTTTGAAGCTCCAATTTCCAAAGACCAAATTCATAATTTTAATTTTAATGAGAGATTAGAGAGTGAGACTTTTGAGAATTGTTGAGAGAGTAGAAGATAATATTTTTGTGAGTGAAAAGAATGACGGATTTGGGGTATTTATAGTTAAAAAAAAGGATGAAAATATAGTTTTTAGAAGGTTGGGGTGTTAAAAAAAGTTTGGGGGTTAGGGGGTGTTTTGGGGAGTTGTGGGGGTGAAAGAGCCATTGTGGGGCCCAAAAGATGTTGGCCAACGGCTCCTACAACGGCTAATTAAATTATTATTTTTAAAAACACGTACCGGACTGGACCGGGACCGAAACATGGACTAACCGATAAATCTCGATTTCCGTCCCGTTACCCCTCCCGAACGCGCTAGTAACCGGACCTAACCAGTACAAGCCGGAACCGGTAACGGACCGGGATGGACGGGAACCGGCACCTCCCGGTTTTGTTGCCAGACTTACTTATAGCACAAGCATACAATGCAACAACATTAATGAAATAACTAATATGCTTTAAAATCGAGAAAATACATTTTAAAAAAACCCTAAACTTGGTAGCATAACTTACTTTAGCACTTAAACTACACAAACGTTTATTTACCCCCCTAATTTTATTTCGTGTGAATTTAATACCACCTTAACAGATGACGTGCCAAAGATTTTGTTAATATTTTTCTTTTATAACCCCAAAAGGACATAATAAAGAAGGGTTACTGGTAATGAAACCAACATCCCAAATATAACCCTGCAAAACCAGAGAATAAAGTCATTTCAAAATTATATCTTTTATTTTGAAACTAAAGAATATTGATAATGCAAGGGCAAATAGGTATTTAAAAAATTGATTTATGAAGAGAAGTTTGACGATGTCAATGATTTTCATCCATTAATTAATTATATACTCTATTAACTAAACTTTGACTAAAGACTTTTCTTTCTTGAATCTTAGATGCAAAAAATTTCAAACTTAGTAATTTTCATAAATTTCAAACCACCAAATTTTATTTCAAATGATAAAGGTAAACTTCACACATGGAGTATATCATTTATTTATCTATGTATTATGTTGTTGTTGTTATTATTATTGAGGATAATATGTTTCTAGGAGTTGGGTTCATCTATATAAAGAGAAAGAGGGCAGACAAATTAAAATTAAATTGTTTAAATATTTTACGTTGCCTCCGTTACACTTGAGGGCATTTTTGGCCCATTTCACAAATAGTCAGGCATAAATGGACCAAAGTATAAATAAATGGTATTTTTTATCATTTGATTTAGTATAAAGGCATTTTTGACTTTTTTCCCCTAAAATATATAGTAACATATTTCTAATATAAAGGAGGCCAAAACACATATTTTAATAAATTGATGTTAGATGTGTTAAAATTATATATCATAATCGCAATAAGAATTTATCAATAACTAAGGGATCGAAAGTAATTAAGATGAACTTACCCTGTACTTAGTAGGTCTTAGTATGTCTGGATGCAACCCATATTCTCTAGCGAAGACGAATGGAACGATTCCTTGTGGAAGAGCTGCCTGAATATTCGGTATAAAATTGAAATTTTATTTCCTATAGTTATCTTAATTTATTTAAACTTATAATATATGATAAAACTAGTTATTTCATTGGGGTAAATTTTGGTAATTATGTGACATACCTAAACTGAACATTGGCATCCCCACATTCCATCTGCTCAAAAAGTTAGGCAACTTTGTTAGTAAGTACTCTATGATTCAAGGAAAGTAAATGACTTTTTTTTTCCATTTCTGAAGTTAGTACTAAAGTTTAGTCCCTCTATTTGACTTCTGAAGAGGTTGAACCATCATTTAAACTTTAACATCATTAAAATGACCCTTTATGGAGTACAATGCCAACAACCAGTAAAAAATTATATTAGTATATTATATTAACCAAAAGAATTAAATTACCTTCATTAAGTTTCAAAATTACATGGTAATATATTAAGAAATACTATGTTTCAATTTGTTCGTCTAGTTTTAATTTGACAAAATATATAAATGTAGGATTATTCTAACAAAATATAAAGTTGTGGATCAACTTTTGTATTTAAAAAATCTCAAATCATTATATGAAATTTTTGGAGAATATGATATTTCATCCATATAAATAGGATTTTCTTGTAAGCAATATTTGTCACTCATCTAATAACACTCTTTAGCATTAAACTTTGTATTAGTCATGATGCAGACTACAAGTTTCTCCCAATTCAACATTCCATCGATTGTACGGGAGTCACCTCCCCCTGCAACCACCATACACCGTCGCAAAACCACCTTATCACGGAGGTTATCTCAGGTCCTTGCGGTGGCTTCACCCGCAACTTCTCCATCACGCCACCAGGTCACTCACTCAATGCCACCAGAAAAATTGGAAATCTTTAAGTCATTAGAACCTTGGGTTTCCGAAAACGTCCTCCCACTCCGCAAGCCCGTAGAGAAATGTTGGCAACCCATTGAGTTTCTCCCTGACCCATCTCAAGGGCCCGAACAATTCGAAGAAGAGGTTCGGGCCCTAAGGCAACGAGTTTTAGGGCTTTCGGATGAGTACTTTGTTATGCTTGTGGGTAATATGCTAACTGAGGATGCTTTGCCTACATATCAAACCGTGATTAATACGTGGGACGGAGTATGCGATGAAACTGGATCTAGCCCGTGTCCATGAGCAATATGGACACGGGCATGGACAGCTGAGGAGAATCGACATGGCGATTTGCTATGGACCTATCTTTATCTTTCGGGGAGAGTAGATATGTTGATGGTTGAGAAGACACTACAATACTTGATTGGAGCTGGAATAGTAAGGCTTCTTCTGAAAATCTTTATATATTCATCCTTCTTTTTTATTTAGTTAAATACTGTACACAGTTTTCTTTCAAAAATACAATAACACCAGATAACTAAAAGATGCCATAAATAAGTTAAATATATATATGAAAGTTAATATTGTTATAGTAAATGAAGCATGATAAATAAAGATATGCTAGATGAGAGTTACACATTAAATAAGCTTGAAGTATTTGTACGTTATTCATATTATTATATGACCGTTAAATAACGACGTTATTCCTTTTTGAATATTGTTTTACCATTTTTTTAACCTGGTTTAAATGAGAATAAATAATTGACAGAGACCTATGGTCATCCAATATTGAGTCTACCACACAAAAAAATATTATTTATCATCATACATATGTATTAAATTCATTCAACTTTAAGATTATCACACATAATTCACTTTTTTATTTTTTGATACTTAAAAGTTATTTTACTTTAAAATTTATCGCACAAAAGACAAATGAAGCAAAATATTTAAGGAGGACGTTTATGGAATTTCTCAAACACAAAGTAACTTATTTTGTAATATGGTGTCATATTTCTGGTACATAATATATAAAAAATGTTCAAGGGATATTTATTTTATAGTTAACTAAGTCAAATTAAGTTGAATAACTTTTATATGAGCGGTAATTATTTTACCATGTAATAAGTAGTTTTTGAAGTTGAAAATACTATAGTCAGCGGTACGGTTGCATGCAACTTCTTATAATTGTCATGTATTTTTGAAAATTCTTTGCATATGTTAGGACATTGGATTAGAGAACAATCCGTATTTGGGCTATGTATACGCATCATTTCAAGAGCGAGCTTCGTGTTCGTCACATGGAAATATGGCTAGGCTAGCGATAAAAGGCGGAGACCCCATGTTAGCACGTATATGTGGAACCATTGCCGCAGACGAGAAGCGACATGAACATGTCTACACAAGAATTGTTGAGAAGTTACTAGAAGTGGACCCAAATGCGACTATGCTAGCTATTGCACACATGATGGAGAAGAAAATCATAATGCCAATGCATCTCATTTATGATGGGCAAGATCCGAATATATTTGAGCACTTTTCTGCCATCGGTGAAAGACAAGGGATTTACACATCTCGGCATTAAGCTCAAATATTAGAATTTTTTATAACACGATGGAAATTGGAAAAACTTGAAGGCTTGATTGGCGAGGCAAGGCGTGCACAGGATTATGTGTGTGGACTTCCACCTAGGGTTAGGAAGTTGGAAAGTAGAGCCAAGAAAATAGAGCCACGTCAAGTGAAGTTTAGTTGGATCTTTAACAAACAAGTGAGTGCTTAGATGAATTGATTTGTCATAAACAGAGGCAAACCCAGGATTTGAAGACTCTGGATGCACCAATATTATCTTAATTTAAGCATTAGCGAAACTTTCAAAGGTCAAGGTGGGTTTGTTCTACCGAATGATCATGGGTTTGAATCTCTTATTTAGCAATTTAATGTTATAAATAATCCCCCTTTAAATCCAAAACTTATAAGAAAAACAGTAAAATATGGTTCTTGGGCTCAAACCTAGGTTGCGAGAGAGGATGCACTGCTTTTACCAGCAGTACCAAGTGTCATCTTATGCTTTCCATGAGGGCATTGTTACTTATATTTAGTTTCTGTCAGTTTCTCAAGATAAATATTCATATATATATAATTTTTTCAAAAATTAACGGATGCACGTGGATCCCTATCTATACATGTGGGTCCACCTATGATCATAAAGACATAAAACAAAAGCTTATTATCCTTTCACTGATAATCTTTTTCGCTAAGCTGGTAAAATAAACTTATTTTGAGACATATATACTTCTTATAAAATATAGTTTAGTAAATGTTCGAGAGAACTATATATGTAACTGATTAAATCATTTGAGAAGGGCTTTTAAGTATTAGTTTGTATTTAACAATATTTTTAAAAAGTAATTTTAGATGTCAAATTACGAAAAACATAGTTACCACTGATTAATTTGGTAAGTATGAATTTTTTATTTGAATAATCTTATCATAAAAAAATTAAAAGCACCTATATATTCAGGAAAAAAAATTTGAGCGAGATACAACCAACAAAAATTGCACGAGGATTCACTAACTTTTTAACATGTGGATTCTGGCCCAATTTATCCTTCAAATATGTACAAGAAATCAAAAGGATAGAGAATATAAGTTTTGAGTGAAAATTAAAAAGAAAATGTGGGTCCACACCAAATTCCATTAAATATATTACTATTCTCTTCATTCCATATTAATTGAATTTTTGAGGTGTTTCACACTCTTTAAGAAAAGAAAATTAAGACATAAATTGAACATAGTTTTCCATTTTTACCCTTATTAATTATTGTTAAATTTATTGAAGTCATCATATTGAAAATCCAAATGAAGGGTAAAATTGGAAGAACACTCTAAAAGTAATCTTGAAAACTGAACAATTAAGTTACTTTGAAAAATGTAAAATGACTCAAAAATTCAATAAATATGGAATGGAGGGAGTAGTAAATTATTGGATTAAATGTGCATTGTGGGGATCAATTGTCACTCATTCCAACAAGAATTCTAGCACTCCTTTCTGACTTTCTTCTTATTCTTGAACATCAAAAAAAAAATTACATTCTTTTCCAGCAAATTAATTTCAATAAAAAGTCAAAGATGCATGTTCAACTATTGAAATTAAACATGCAATTTTCTTGAAGATTGGTGTTTCAACGTTGGGGATCTTGTCAATGTCAAAAAAAAAAAAAGTTGATAGTGTTGTTGATGCTTAAATAATTGAAAAGTTGATGTTGATCTTGATTCTTCCCTCTAAATCTTGCTCAATCACTTTGATCTTCGTCTGCAATTTTTCGTTATTCATATTTTTCAGGTATGAATTTTTTTTAGCATAGTGATTTTCAGCCTTTGAGAAGATAGTGGGTTAAAGAGATTGTCTGTAAATAGTTTTGATTTAATTGATATTTAATTTGAATGCACAAGCTGTTGCGAGAGGGTCTTTTTACATGTCATTTCTAATGTCAAAATACCAAAAATCACATGCTACACAAATATTTACTACTAAATTACAGATATAATTTCCACATTTTCCTTTTAATTTTTACTCAAAATTTATGTTCGCTCTCCTTTTGATTTCTCTTCTACATGTTTAAAGGACAAATTGGGCCAACAATCCACGTGTTAAAAAACGAGGGGATCCTCATACAAATTTGTTGGTTGTACCTCGCTCAAAATAAAAAATTTCATATATTTGGGTAAATATCCACATAAATATTATGTGTCTTACTTGTTGTTTCGTAGTCTTTTTTACTTATGTTCTTACACCATTCTCAGTTAAGGACTTGATTTATTCACTCGTGGTGGATTCTCACAAGCCATCAAGAGAAAATGACATTTCAATTGTTGATTACTCAGATGATCACTCAACTTATATGTATTATATCAGAAAGTCATTTTCTTATTGAAAAGTGAAAATCAAGAAAAATGTGACTTTATGTAATAATAACAATTAATTGAATGATTATTTGAAAAATTAACTCTTCGAATTCTAATAGGTGTGCTTGATCAATAAAAATAGTTATATTGATTGTGGACCATTTTATCTGGGGTTGGGCATAAAATATCGAATTACCGAATCGAATCAAAGCTTTTGGTAATTCTGTATTTGGTATGGTATTTGAGAGTAAAATTTTAGAATTGTGATATTTGGGTTTGGGTTTGGTATGAGACATTAGTACCATTTGGTATTCGGTATTTCCCGAATACCAAATTATTTACTTAATGAAGGTCATATATCAAAATATCCATTACTCATTAGTACAAGGCCAAAGAGAAAGTTAAAGAATAAGCATGTATAATAAATAGATGTCTTTTAGTTGCATCAATTTGTTTTTCTTGATGTCTTCTTACTTGTTGATCTTCTACTATATCGTGCATTCACATAAAAAAGAGAAATGATTTGAGAAATAGTATTAACTTTGTAATACAATCAGCTATAACTTCAATATGGTATTACCGAATACTATACCAAACCAAAGTTTAATTTACCATTTCCCGAATTACCAAACCGAAATTTAAAAATTTGATATTTGATATCTACTTTTAACTATCAATTACCGAATTATCAAACCCGAAATTTGAAAATCCCGAACCGAATACCGAATGTCCACCCTACTCTTATCTACAACCCTATCGATTGGCTTCATTTGTCAAAGGAGGCCGCTAACATTAATGTCAAGTAGAAACTAACACTCTCAATAATTCGTGTATAAAACTCAAAAAACTAGAATAGTTTAGGTATATTTTTTTACCCTTTAACTCTTACTTCATATTTAATTTCCTTAAACCCTTGCCTTAGTAGCATTCTTTTATGTGATTACCCTTTACTGCTTGGTTGGATGATTCTTACATAATGTTTGTCTCGTATCTTATTGTTATTTTAAATATAATATTTATTTTGTTTGTTACTTAAATTTTATTATATTGTATATACCATTAATTCGTTGTGATATAATGACAAAAAATTATTTTATGTAACGATCGATTTGATTTGATCGCTTTATTGATTTTTTTTCCCTATGTTACCCTTACTAATTATTTAATAATATTAATTTACACTTTATTCTTTTTTTAATAATAATTCTACCTCATATTGATTTTTTTTTCTTTATAATATTGTGAGTTTATTCTTTAAATTGTTGGTGCATGATATTATAAAATGCCGACCGAATTCATACAAACTATCCAAACATTAATAATTAAAACATGAATCCCTACACCAATTTCAACGAATCCAAATGTAAAATCAAAGAACAAAATGATGATCCTTTTCAGCCTCACATCGCGAACAAATGTTTTATTTTCAAATCAACTTAAAACATGGTCATAAGTTGATAAAAAATCTAAAAGACTTCATCCATTTTCTAAGATTCCCCTACTATTGTCACAATTCAAAAATTGAGGTCATGATGGTACACACCCTGAAAATTTAATTTGGTGTGTAAGTCGAACGATATAACACATACGAGACTCCCAAAGGAAAGTCAAGCCAGAACTGAAGAGAAAAGAAATACAACAAAGATGTTCTCAAAATCTGATATCATAAGCATAAAGAGCATATAATACACTTCTAGAATCTGAAGTACACCTCAAGTCTTTGAAGAGAAATTAGAGACGCTAAATGAATGATGGAGACCATTGGCGATCCGAGAAGCAGGATCTCACCACAGCTCTGAATGGAATCACCGGCTAGATCCGATCAACCACCACGAGGAACACCCTGACTAGGATTTGCATCAAGAGGATAACATAAGTAGGGTTGAGTACAATCCACATGTACTAGTAGGTTTGACCGACTGAGTATAAGGAAATCAATCAAACTTAAGAAATAAACTATGAAACATTTTCATCTGCATACAAAAGAGTCTCATTCCAGCATCAGTGCCACCAATTTATATAAGAACTGTGCAAGTAAACTAAACACATAAGACTACAAATAATTTCTCATATCAACAGGCAAATTACACAACAAACAAGGTTTTCCAATGCAATGCAATAAAATGATGTGATGGAACCAAGGTTATCGCACAACCTGTAGTATACACTTTGTCGAGCTTTAGCTTCCACACAATGATCCATGAGGAACTAGCAGTCCATACACCAATCTTGCAATCTCAATATCTCATTAACTTGCCACCTAGCTCTTGGTCAAGGATAAATGTAAGGTGTCTCATTTTCTTTCTCAAAATAATATATCTCCAGTTTCTCATATTCCCATGATCAATAGTATAATGAATGGGGATGAATGCATCACAACACATATAATACAAAGGCATAATCAAATCAATAAGTCATGAAATACACCATCACATGATAGAAATGGTGAAAGAACCGACTCAACCCCTAACTCGGGCATTACAGGTCAAACATGCCAAAAAAGTCATCTCAAATCCTTCTCTAAGGCAATCTCATGAATCACATGTTTTCAAAGCAAATAATAATACCACATAAGGCTTCCACACTATCAAAATAATACAAATAAGTCCTCACATGGGCAAAACATAAAAGTCCATAATTTCCAACATCTCAATAGCATACTACGATCCTATCACATAGCCTAATTCTAAGAACGATCAGTTACCCAACCCAGTTTAGAATAGAGCTGTCAATATGGGCTAGCCCACCCCATCCGGGCTAACCCATACAGGCTTTGACATTTTACGGGTCAGGCCAGGCTAGCCCATTTTTGGTGTGGGCCAGAAAACGATCGGCCCAACCCACAAGTACGTGGGCTACAGGCTTGCCAGGCTAGCCCACTTTTTTAAAAGTTATATATATTTTTATAATTATTAAATTAAATTATAAATTATAAATTATAATTTAAAAATATTATCATAAATATCAACACAACAATGTTACATGGTGTTAATGTTACTACTTGTTAATCAAATCCACAAATAAAATTATCTTTATAATATTTATTAAGTTTTTTTTCAAGTAAAAGTATAAATATCTAAATAGAAATATTAACCTAATTGTTTTGCAATGATCACAATAAAACACAAAAAATATGACAATATTCCAACCATAAAAAAGTAAAAAATAAACTCCTTAAAAAATCATGAAACTTATGGCGTATCTAACACTTCATGAAACCTATGGCGTATCTAACACTTCATGATCATCTTCATCAAGCATATATGAATCAACTTTAGTGAAGGTTGTCTTAACATCTTCATTTTCATCTGCAATTTATATGAGGTTTCAATTAGTTAAATATTAAAAAATAACTAAATTGAGAATTATAATATTTAAATGTACACAAAAATATATTACCAGATTGAGAAAAACCATGTAACCAGTTTCGTAGCAACAAGTGTTTGGACATTTTCATGGTGGATGCAACTTCTATACTTGGTGATTTCCTAAAAAACTTTAAATAGATTTTGAGTTTGGATCTCTTTAATTTTAAATTTTAATATTATATTATATTTTTTAATTAATTTTATTGGCCCACGGGCCAGCCCTACCTATATTTCTCAAGCCCCACAAATCAACAGGCTTATTCAGGCCGGGCTAAAAAGCCCTTTTCTTAAATGGGCTCCAAAATTTTTAGCCCAGCCCTATTAAATCCCGGGTTAGGCCAGGCCGGCCCAACAGGCCTAGCCCATATTGACGGCTCTAGTTTAGAAGAAGGACAAACCAAAACCTACCTCAAAGGTTGAAACTTCACCTGAACCATTCTACCAAAGTCTTTCTTCCACCAAACGATCTCCAACGATTTTCAACTATCAAGAATGGAAAGAATTCATAAAGGATTCCAGCTATACCCATAATGCTGAGTTGAGAATCAGGGATAAAATAATCTAAAAATCTCTTCAAAATTGGAAAGGGTAAAATCAAATTGTTATTTGAAAAATATGCTCGACAAGTAACAAAAAAACAAGTAAAAATCGAGTTACACATCATTAAATTGCCAATTTTCCAACTTAGGGGAAAAATCTCAAAATCCACATTGAAATCATGATTTAAAAGAGTTTTAAAAGATGATATACAAAGAAATCTATAAGGAATTAATAGAAGAAGCTTATCCACGTGAGTTTTCTGAAAAATACCTTTCAAAAATTGCATATCCTAAGCTCCAATCGATTGAAAATGGTGAGATATGAAAAATAAGAAGAATCCCAAAACTAGGTTCTATCCAGGTGCAAAATACTCATTGCGGTCTCGAGCCACTAACTTTTGCAATGACGAAGAACACTGAAGTAGTGCATCGTGAACGCGAACTCAATGTCGCGAATGTGAAGCTCCTTGAAGAAGACTCTGCACGAACGCGAGTCTATATATCATGATCGAGAAGAGTACATGAGTGATACAACGCGAAAATGCTTATTCGCGTAACTCTTTTGCCTACTCTGGGTTGTCACAAGATGCTGTTGAATCAATTTCACTCTATCCATGAAATCTTTAAATAATTATGTACCCCAAGATCGAACCTCAATTGAATCAAAACATCCAATGGGAGATCTACCCCTCCTCTCATACAAAGCCTCAAATGCTGTCATCCGAATTCTGAAATTGGTACCAATGACCACCAAAGTCCATGACATAATCTCGAAGCATATCCTTAAGTACCTAAATAGTCCGCTCAGACTGACCATCAGTCTGAGGATGTAAAATGGTACTCATCTCACGCTTGGTACCCATCTGCTCCTGCATAGAACGCTAGAAATATGAGGTGAACTGAGTACCTCTTTCAGATACAATAGAAATAAACACTACATGTAACCGAACAATCTCTCAGATATAGATCATACTTACCCAAAGTTAAGGGTAATCCAATCACAAAGTACATAGTAATGCGCTCCCACTTCCAATTAGGATTGGGCATTCTTTGCATCGTATCACCCAATCTTTGATGCTCATACGTCACTTGCTTATAGATCAAACACTTGGCTACAAAGTACATAATGTCACTATTCATGTCACATCACCAATAGTGTTACATCAAGTCATGATACATTTTTCTCCCCCTAGATGAATAGAATACTTTGAACAATAAGCCTCATACAATATCATACGTACCCGACCACCAATTCTAGGTACACAAACACAACCACAAATCCTCAAATCTCCCTCAAAATCAAGAGAAGTGGACTTAGCTTCACCTTTTAAAACTTTCTCATGTCACTCTCAACTTGTCATCTTCAAACTAGTGGGAACGAATCTGATCAATCAATGTAGACCTAGCCTCCACTCAGGCCAAAATACATCGAGGTATCAAAATATCAAGTTGGACTAACTACCTAGCCAAAGACTAAACCTCTTATATCAAAGGTCTCTCCTCCATCTTTAGAAAGGTTAAGCTACCCAGGTAGGTGTTTTTCGACTCAAAGCATTTGTTACCACATTTGTCTTGTCTGAATAATAAAGAATGGTTATGTCATAGTCTTTTAACATATCCAACCATCTATGTTGCCTCATATTCAAATTCGGCTAAAAAAATAGATATTAAGGGTACGATGGTCGATAAACACGTCGGAATGCACACTATAGAGATAATGACTTCATAACTTCAAAATGAAGACCACCGGCCCTAACTCCAAATCATGAGTAAGGTAGTTCTTCTCATGCACCTTCAACTGTCGAGAAGCATAGTCTATAACTCTCTCATTTTGCATCAACATTCTTCCCAAATTGACACCTGAAGCATCACAGAATACAATAAATACCACACCTTACTCGAGTAAATGCTAAAATAGGTATCGAGGTAGATAACTCCTTGAGCCTTTGAAAGTTGGCCTCACACTCATCTGTTCACTGAAATGCTACAGTCTTTTGAGTCAACCTAGTCAGCATAGCTGCTATAAAGAAGAAACTCAAAACAAATCGATGATAATAACTGGCTAACCTAGTGAAATTCCAAATCTTGGTAGGAAAAGTAGGTCTCGTCCAATCATGAACCGCCGCAACCTTGGCTAGGTCAACCATAATCCTTTTCTTGGTCACCACATGACCCAAGAAAGCCACAAACTCAAGCCAAAACTCACACTTAGAGAACTTTGCATACAAACTTTCCTCCCTCAATAATTGAAGCACGGTCCTCAAGTGACAAAGGAATAAACCAAGATGTCATCAATAAATATAATCACAAAGGAATTCAGATAAGGCTGAAACATCTGACTCATCAACTCATAAAAGTGGTTGGGGCATTATTTAGTCCAAAGAACATGACCACAAACTTATAATGCCTAAAACGAGTCCTGAAAGCAGTCTTCATAATATCCAAATCTCGAACTCTTAACTGATGGTAATCCGTTCAATCTTGGAGAACATTGACGCACCTTGAACTGGTCAAATAAATCATCAATGCAAGGAAAAAAATCCTTATTCTTAATTATGGCTTTGTTTAACTATCGATAGTCGATAGGCATCCTCATACTACATCTTTCTTCTTCATAAATAAGATCAGTGTGCCCCACGGTGAAATACTAGGGCGAAAAAACCTCTTCTGCAAAAAGTCTTCTAATTGTGCTTTCAATTCTTTCAACTCCGTCGGAGCCACAATAAGGAGAGATAGAAATGAGATTAGTGCCCGACTCTGAGTTCGTATTCGAAAGGAGTGATATCCTTTCTTCGTGCTAGTCACATGATGGAGAAGTGGTGTTTATCTTTACTATTCTTTCTAGATTTTTATACATTTGAGTTTTCCATTTTCATTTTTAAACACAATCATTTTATGTGACGTATTTTCCTTTTCGATTCATCTAAATAAAATATGTTATCTCTTAAAAATTAGAAACAATTTAACTATAAAATTCTACTTTTATCCTTAATGAAAGGTAATGTCTTTCAAGGATGACACCTTTAACTAATTAATGTGAGAACTATTACTCCATTTGGTAGCCCATAAATGATATAAAGTACTGCCTTCATTTTAAAAAAATAATCTAGTTTTCTTTTTAGTTTGTTTTAAGAAGAATAATCCCTTTACTTTTTTACAATACCTTAATTTCAGTTTTTCATGTATTATGTTAAAGGCCACAAGATTAAAGAGTATTTTAATAGATTTGACATAACTTTAATTTAGGACCATGAAATTAATAGGTATTCTTTATTTTCCCAAATTTCATACCAAATCAAACTAAACCAATTTTTTTTAAACGGAGGGAGTAGCATTTTTTGCTTTATAGGAGGACGACATAATGCATGAAGCAATCTGTTAAAGAAGTTATTAGGTATTCCTTTTCTTCACTTTTACTTGTTTATTATTCTAAAAATAAAACTTCATTTTCAATTGTTATTTTTGACATATCAAGAAAAGATACATTATTTTTTTCAAGTTTACCCTTAGCTTCAATGACTTATTTCTCAAATCATTTTTCAAGACCTAATACTAAATATTAATTAATAGGAATAGTGTGGTAAAATCAATCAATAAATTTTTAAGAAGTCTGTTTTAATGTCACTCCCCGACCCTACACCATGGACGTGAATGATACTCGGAGACCATTGTTGGTCACGAGCGAATCCTTGACCTGGCTAACGATGATACATACGACTCAATAGAATACAGGGAAGCTTTAATAGATGAACACTTAAAACTTTTACAAAACGTAAAAGAGAAAATGGTCAATGACCCCCAACCTATTATCGAATTTCCAACAACACACTTATACTTCACGGGGTCCTATTACCCCCTGTGCTATTTTAAATAAGAATTATTTCCTCCCTAAAATGTCATTACCAGGCATGTGTCTTGTGGTGAAATACACGCACTTGACACGTGTTAATAAAAAAAAATCTCCTTGTTCCTCCTCCTTTCTTCCTCAATCATTTCTTCAACCCTAACTATAATAAACACCATTTTTTACCTCAATAAATTTTTATATCTCTAAAAATTTATAAGAACAAAAGTTCAGGTCGGCTTTTCATCCACTCTGAATCTCTAGAGCTTTGAAGATAGTAGTCTTAATCAAATCTTTCATTAAATTAATTCAATAATCTTTTCACATTTCATTTCATTTGCTTAATTAGAGAATTTCATATACACATTGAATGAGTCATGAACATTCGAGATTAGATTCAACCTCTGATTCCGTCGACGGCTCAAAATTATCACGGATGAGTAGACCAATTTGTAACACCAATTTGAGAAACCTCTCTCTCTTTCCCAATATTTCTCCCTCTAAAATTTTCATGATTAATTTATAATTTGAGTTTTTGATTTTGATTCTTCATGGGTTTTAGGAGAACATGTAGGGTCCACTTTAAAAATGTAGAAGAAATTGTTTTGTTTCAGTTTCTTCATAAGTTTGAAAATCTTTTTTTAAAATAGTATTACTTCACTTTGACTTGTTACTCTTGAGTCCGTGACATTTTAAAAAATCAATTAATGGGTATATTTTTTCGAATAAACTAAATTTATTAGATATGTTTTGAATAAGTCTATTGAAAAATTATTTATTCATAAAATGCATTAATTGTTGATAATTTGTATACCAAATATCCATTGATTAAGCTTCAATAATGATAATGGTGAAGAAGGTATAGTTGTATAGATAAATAAGAAGAAAGAAAGAGAAGAAAAAATGTAAGTTAAAAAAAATAGGCAACTCACTCTCTCAAAGAGAGTGAAATACACTCTCTATGCCAACTCAACACTTAAGGGGTTATTTATATCATTTTAAAGTAATCCAGGGAGGTAATATGGCTCCCGTGAAGTATAAATGTGTAGTTGGAAATCCGGTAAGAGGCTGGTGGTCATTTGACCATTCATTGTTTGAAAATACTTAATATAATAGTTAAACATTAAGCAAAACATCTTAAAAGTACTAAAAACTATCTAACTTTGTCTGTCTATGAAGCCTCTATTATCTAAATATAGGTAATGAGACAAGACCCACGAAACCTTAAAATACGACTAAAACCAAAAAATAAACTAAAGTCCTCTGAAAGCAAAGAGGTTTCACCAAAAGCTAGCTGATGAGCGCATAATGTGATCTTAACGGAATGCATGTTGATGATCCTAAGTACATTGGATATACGAGTATGTAATGGGGTTGAATAAAATAAATAACTGAATTGAAGGGCTGAAAGCTACTCAAGTGAATCACTACATGAATATGAGGTGAAAATCAATTAAGCTTTACAATAAGATATGCAGTAAAATCTATATGAAAATAATATACTTTACTTTGTTGGGGAGTTTCTCTAATTGAAAACCATCATTATAATCCTAGCGATGATACAACACTCACCTACGTTGAAAGGGTGATCTTGTACTTTGCATAGGTATTAGATGCTAACTATAACTAGGAGTAATCCAATAAGTCTTCTTGAGGCAGTGAGGAGTCGTCCGAAAGTCGGTACAATCTTATCCTATGCTGGCAAGGTAATTTTGTAGGGTTTCAAGTTAAAAATAGACTTACCTAAATTGATGCTCGATTCTACTCCTAGAATGATCAATATAAATATGCTAAATAGTCCTCTGAGAGAACATACTTTACATTACTTTCACTTTTCTTTACTGAAGTACTTTTCAGAAAATCAATTATATTCTTTCTCTTTCTAAACTGTCAAATAGTACATATGAAACCATTCATATCCTTTCTTTAAAAATTCATTTCAAAACATGCATTTAAAATGTATACTTTCAGACTCACCTTTTAAGTCCATAATCGATGTATAAGAAATCTCATATATTAATCTTTATATAAAAAAAAATAGGGTTCATGTGATACGAAACATGAACAACAATTTAGAATTCAATATGCAAAACAGAAATCAAAATCTCAACGGTTAAGAAATTGGAACTCAGAATAAGAAACACAACTGAATTTAAATTTCAAGAAAATTGGGAATATAATTCTAAACATAGTGTTTCACTGACTGAATTAAGATGTAGGGAGTGAGAACGGACTAGTCCATCACTATGAGTCGTCTTACATACCTGGAAGAACAAAGCACTTGAAGAGGTCTAAAAAAGAACTTGATTAGAAACCTTGAATGCCTAGATTTTGTCTTCCTATAGGTTTTGTTTTAGTATGGGAGTTGAGAGCGTTGAATTAAAAGAAAATTGATTACTTGGTGGAATATATTCCCATAATTGAAGTGGGCTTAGAAAAAGTGGGAAAAGACAAAAGAAACCCCACTTAGAAGATTGTTGAAAACCTTCCACGAGGACATGCATCTACGATCCGTGAATTGATCTACTGACTCTATGTCATGCCCCGAGCCTACACCCTGGACGTGGTCAGCACTCAAAGACCATTGTTGGCCCCAAGCGAACCCTTGGCCTGGCTTACTTAACTCAGCGGAAGACAATATTCATATAATAACTTAAAGAAATATTATCTTAGCCAAAATGGCAACGCAAATCTTAAACAATACAAATGAAATGAATAAAAGTAAAGAACTAACATCTAGCTGTCTATGAAGCATCTAATAACAACTGAGATGGATGTTGGGACAGACCCCACAACATCCTAATAAACTAAACTAGAAAGCAATGAAATGGATCCTCCAGAATGCAAAGAGGCTCACCAACAGACTCTGAACTGATCACTGGATCAACGATGCGCCGAAATGCCGATTTTAGTTACCTGTGTCTGTATCATAAAATGATGCAGGCCAACTGGCATCAGTACATTGAATGTACGAGTATGTGAGTTGGAATGCTAAAACAACATAGGCTAGAAAGAATCTGAGAGAAGCAGAAGAACTTACCTGGCTCAACTCAACTCAACATGATTAAATTCATTTCAATATAAGTTTAAAAACAAGTGCAATATAAAGAAAAGTTGTTTAAAAACATAATATTAACTCTATGTGTATGCGAAGATACAAATAACTCTGAGATGTATGTAAAAATACAAATAACTGATGTATATAAAAATACAATACTTCTGTGGGAGTTTCTCTAACCGACAACCATCACATAAGAGCTATAGTGATGATATATCAATCTACCTCACGTTGCCATCGCATCCTATACCTTGCCAAAGGTATAGGACCTGAGATGCCTAATGGATCTACTAGTCTATTTCGAAAAGGATTCATCTAAAAAGTATGACCCTTTTCTACCCATGGTAGCTACATGGTTTTATGGTGACGTAAGTTATCTGAACTCATGCTAGTCCCCAATTCGGTGCTCAATACTACTCCCAAAATAAACTAGCTCTTATGTTTAAAAAAAAACATACTTCTTCTCTGATTTGAGATTAGTTCTCAAAAACTTGGCTCAAAGGCTATCTTGGAAATCTCAATTTCCCTTCTTGCTTCATTTAGAAAGTTATTACTCCTTTGTGAAAAAACTAGCCTGAAGGCTCTCTGGAAATCTCAGTTTTCGTTCTTATTTAAATGTGAAAAACATTTTAAATCTCTTTGGGGAAATACATAGTCCCCATATCCTTCTTTGAAGAAAAGAACTTCAACTTTACGCTTTACTAAACTCAAAACTTAAGTCTTAAAACAAAGTTAAAACATTTGTGAAAGATTTTTTGAAAACTTTAAGAATGTATCTTAACTTGACTCTTGACTTTTCTTGATTTGGATCTTAACTACTCTTGACTTGACTCTTAACTGATCCATGAATTGAATTATGGATTCAAGGATTATGATTTGTGTTTGGAAAGACTTCATGATGATTTGGAATGATTTCGAATAGCTAAACTTGAGAAAAGTTATGAAATCACCGTCTTGGAACAAGTCCGCAATGCGGAGATGTTTCTAAATAAATACTCGCGAAATTTAATTTTGAGACAGAGGAGTCCGCGTACTGTCCGCGACGCGGAGTCAATTTTTGTTCACTGGGGGGAACAAGTCCGCGACGCGGACTTGTTTAACGAAGTTTGCTCGACTTTTTCCTTCTTCATTTTCCACCCCCAATTCGCCTAAACTTGAATATTTTCCTCAAATTCATTTTAGATCCCGATACCCAGCATATATACTCAAGAACCTAACTAAAGGTAACTCTAAAACACAACGTAAAGATCTCAGAAACTTCACAATTCAACTCAATTCAAGAACAATATTCAAATTCTAGAATTCATGTCAAGAGCATTAACATTCAAACTCTTTTAGGACGAACTGTGTTGAACTAAACATGTTTGACGCGTGGGTGATTGAACCCAATGCTATGAGAGACTCGCATACCTTGTAGGATCAATTCCTTGGCGAATCCACCACTAAAATCGATCGTTTTTGGCAAATCTTGCGTTCATTTTCCAAAAACCCTAACTCTATTTTCTCAAAAACGTAAACTGAACTAACTCAATCTTGACCCCAATTATTTTACTAACAACGGATATAATTAATTGGGTAAGGAAAAGACCAAACTACCCTTTAAAAATCCTGATTTGGCATTTCTTTATTCGAACTGCCAAACTTCCAAAAGACGTAACTCACTCATCCGAACTCAGAATCGCACAAACTCGGCGGCGTTGGAAAGATAATTCCAAGAGATTTCCAACCATATCTGGAATCACACCTAAATCATCCTGAGCTAGGAATTATAGTCGTTTGAAGTTGACCAAAAACTCACTTTAACTAACTTAAAAATTTCCAGATTCCCTCATCTTTCCAAAAGTAACTATTTCCAAATTTTAAATTTCTTTCAAGTTGAGGGATGTTACAATATCTCCCCCTTGAGAACATTCGTCCTCGAATAAGATTACTCTTACTAGGCTTAGGGTGTAGCATCAAATTCAAACACCCAACAAGCAAATGCAAACAAAACAACATGCTCATTCATAATTTAAAGAGCACTAAGAAGAAAATTAGTACCTTGATCTGCACATTCTTCGGTTTCAAAGAGATGTGGATATCTCTTATTCATATCCTCCTCAGCTTCCAAGTAGTTTCCTCAACAAATTGGTTCCTCCAAAAGACTTCGACTTATGCTAACTCCTTTGTTCTCAACTTGCGAACATGGCGATCTAGAATCTGAACAGGAATCTCCTCATAAGATAAGATATCATTGATCCCAATATTTTCATTTGGTATGATCAATAAAGGATCACCCATGCACTTCTTCAACATAAAAACGTGAAATACCGGATGAACAGTTGCTAACTCTTGTGGTAGCTCCAACTCATAAGCTACATTGCCAGTCCTCTTGGTTATGCGATAAGGTCCAATATACCGGGGACTAAGCTTCCCCTTCTTACCAAACCTCATAACACCCTTCATGGGTAAAACTTTCAAATACACCCAATCATCCACTTTGAACTCTAACGCCCTTCTCCTAACATCAGTGTAGGATTTTTGAGGACTCTGTGCCGTTTTCAATCTTTTTTGAATCACTTTAACCTTCTCCATAGCTTGATGGACAAAATCTGGTCCTATCAATCCTGCTTCACCAACTTCAAACCATCCAAAAGGCGATCTGTATCTTCTCCCATAAAGGGCTTCATATGGAGCCATTTGGATGCTAGAGTGGTAACTGTTGTTGTAAGAAAACACAATTAAAGGTAGGTGATCATCCCAATTGCCTTTGAAATCAATCACACATGCCCTCAACATATCTTCTAATGTCTGAATGGTACGCTCTGCTTGCCCATCTGTCTGAGGATGAAAGGCAGTACTCAAGTTCACCTTTGAACCCAAACCTTTCTAAAAAGATTTCCAGAATTGTGCAGCAAATTGTGCACCTCTATCTGAAATAATGGAGAATAGAATCCCATGAAGTCTTACCACCTCTTGAATATATAACCTGGCATAATCCTCTGCTGAATGGGTAGTATTTACCAGTAAAAAGTGGGCTGATTTTGTCATTCTGTCAACAATCACCCAAATAGAATCATGTTGTCTGCGAGACCTTGGAAAGCCTGTGATGAAATCCATATTTATCATCTCCCACTTCCATTCCAAAAGTTCTATATTTTGAGCCAAACCACCGAGCCTTTGGTGCTCTACTTTCACTTGTTGGCAATCTGGACACTTAGGAACAAACGTTGCAATGCCCTTCTTCATGCCATTCCACCAATACACTTCTATCAAATCGCAATACATCTTTGTGGGAACCCGGGTGAATGGAATATCTGGAGCTATGAGCTTCCTCCATGATCCTCTCTTGGAGTCCATCCACTATAGGTACGCACAATCTACCTTGATATCTCAATACACCATCTCCCCCTTGTTCAAAAGCTAATACTCTTTGCTTATGAACATTTGCCTTTAAGTCTAGCAAAATGGGATCTCGGTCTTGCTTTTCTTTCACTTTTGACACTAGTGATGATTCAGCCCCATTCGTCACCACTATTCCTCCTTCTGTGGAATCCATAAGTCGGACTCATAAGCATGCAAGTCTATGCACATCCTTCGCTAAATCTATCTTTTCTTCCTCAACATGGGTGGTACTACCCATAGATAACCTGCTTAAAGCATCAGCAACCACATTAGCCTTACCTGGGTGGTAAAGAATACTTATGTCATAATCCTTGAGTAATTCTAACCATCTTTTTTGTTTGAGACTAAGCTTTTTCTGAGTGAACACATATTGAAGGCTCTTATGATCAGTGAATATATCAATAAAAACACCACACAAATAATGACGCCATATCTTTAAAGCGAATACTACAACAACCAACTCTAAGTCATGGGTTGGGTAGTTCTTTTCATGAACTTTCAATTGTCTGGAGGCATAAGCTATAACTTTTCCATTCTGCATTAAAACACAACTCAAGCCAACTCTAAATGCATCACAATACACCACAAAACCTTGAGTACCTTCTGGTAAGGTCAACACTAGGGCAGTAGTTAGCCTTTTTTTCAATTCCTGAAAGTTTTTCTCACAAGCTTTAGACCATTGAAATTTCACTATTTTCTGAGTCAACTTAGTCAAAGGTGACGAAATGGACAAGAAACCCTCTCCAAACCTTCTATAATAGCTAGCCAAACCCAAGAAACTCCTAATATCAGTTGGAGATGTGGGTCTAGGCCAATTTTGCACTGCCTTAATTTTCTGAGTATCAACTTTAATTCCCTCTCCAGACACAATATGGCCTAAGAATGCCACAGACTCAAGCCAAAACTCACACTTAGAGAACTTGGCATACAACTTCTTATCTTTCAAAGTCTGAAGAACTATTCTGAGATGACTAGCATGATCTTCTCCATTCTTTGAATAGATTAGTATGTCCTCAATGAAGATGATAATAAACATATCTAAGTAAAGTTTGAAGACCCTATTCATAAGGTCCATGAATGTTGCAGGTGCATTGGTCAAACCGAATGACATAACCTTAAACTCATAATGACCATAACGGGTCCTGAATGCTGTCTTGGGAATATCATATTCCCTTACTCTCAACTGGTGGTAGCCTGATCTGAGGTCTATCTTCGAGAAACTGGAAGCACCCTGAAGCTGATCGAAAAAATCATCGATTCTCGGGAGAGGATACTTATTCTTGATAGTAACCTTATTCAACTGATGGTAATCTATACACATCCTAAGGAAACCATCCTTCTTTCTTACAAACAAGATCGGAGCGCCCCAAGGCGAGACACTTGGTCGAATGAAGCCCTTATCTAACAAATCATTTAACTGCTCTTTCAACTCTGTTGGTGCCATTCTATATAGCAGAATAGGTATGGGACGAGTATCTGGAAGAAGTTCTATACCAAAGTCTATTTCTCTCTCAAGAGGGACTCCGGGAAGATCATCCGGAAAGACTTCTGGAAACTCTTTACTACTAGAACTAACTGAATAGGAGGTAACTCAACACTTGAGTCATTAACTCGGACTAAGTGATAGATACAACCCTTCAAAACTAACTTCATTGCCTTAAGGTACGAAATGAAACGACCCTTAGGCACTGCTGAACTGTTTTTCCACTCTAAGACTGGCTCATTTGGAAACTGAAACTTTACTACTCGAGTCCTACAATCAAGTGAGGCATAACAGGCACGAAACCAGTCCATACCAAGAATGACATCAAAGTCTACCATGTCTAACTCAATTAAATCAGCCATGGTACCCTTGTGATTGACAGAAATAGGACAATCATGATAGAATCTCTCTACTAGAATAGACTCACCAACAGGTGTAGAAACACTGAATGGTTCTCTAAGTTGCTCAGGAAAAACATCAAAATTCATAGCAATATATGGAGTTACAAAAGATAAACTCACTCCTGGATCTAGCAAGGCATAAACAGTAAAGTCAAAGACTTGAATCATACCAGTGACAACACCTGGTGAATCCTCTTGCTCTTGGCAACTAGTGATCGCATAGAGGCGGTTTGCTCCTCCGCCAGTACCGAAAGTAGCTCCTCTAGGTGCAGCTCTGTCTGGTGGAGCGACTGAAGAAGACTGAGATCTATTGCCCCCATTACCATTTCCCTGCTTGTTCTTTGGACACTCTCGCATGAAATGCCCACTCTGACCACACTTGAAGCAACCAGTGGAGCCCTCACGACAAACACCTAAATGGTTACTACTACACTTGGCGCAGGCAAGAGGCTTACTACCCCCTTATGTCACGCTGCCCTGAGAATAGGCAGGCTTAGCTCTAGAATTCTGACCATAGTACTCACCCTTGTTCTTAGGTGCAGGTGCACTAGCAGATGATGGAGCATGTCCCTTCTGTTTCTGTTGGAAAGATGACCAGTTGGCATTACTCTTCTGCTGCCGAAACTCGTTCCCTGTCTTAGCCCTTTTGTTCTTGAACTCCTCTATATCTCTCAGCTTATTTTCCTCTACCTGCTGCATACAGACCATCAACCTTGAAATGTCCATGTCCCCAATAAGCATTACTGCTCGGCCCTCTTTGCTTTATAGACGGCCCAACCCAGCAACAAACAAGCTCATTCTACTCCTCATGTCCTTAACCATTTTCGGAGCATAACGAGATAGTTGGGTGAACTTCAACCCATATTCATGAACACTCAGAGAATCTTGCTTAAGTGTAAGAAATTCCCGTACCTTAGCCTCCTTGAACTTCCAGGGAAAGAATCACCCCAAGAAAACCTATTCGAAACATGCCCAACTCGCATGTGGTGCATCATCAGCTCTACCCCCTTTCCACTGATCAAACCAAGTCCTAGCAGCATTTTTCATCTGATATGCAGCTAGCTCAACTCTCTCAGTATCAGCAACATGCATCACATCGAATACCTTTTTCAGTTCCTCAGTGAAGTTCTCTGGATCCTCAGTAGTGCTTGAACCAGTGAAGCTTGGAGGATTAATCCTTAAGAACTCACGAATCCTTGAAGTGTCAGGCTCTCCCTATCGAGCTCTTTTTTGCTGCCCAGCTTGATTGGTCACAACTTGACTGAGCATCCTTATAGCCTCACAGCACTCAACATTGGTCACTTCCTCTTGAGGTTGCACTTCAGGTGCATTGGGTGACTCTTGTTCCTCAATATTTCTTCTACCTGGACAACCTCTGATTGCTCTTCGTGAAGGCATGATTATCTGAAACACGCACAAGTACGAATTAGAGGGAAACTTTTAGAGATTAAACTCTAACGCACAAAATGAGTGTAAAGGAAGTGAAGAAATTCCTAAATGTTGCAACCTCCTAATTATAGATGTGGCGCGCTTCACACCGATAACTAGGACTCTACAGACATGTTTCATAGACTCCCTAGGACTCTTGAACTCTGTGCTCTAATACTAAGTTTATCACGACCCGAGCCTACACCCTGGACATGACCGGCACTCGAAGACCATTGTTGGCCCCAAGCAAACCCTTGGCCTGGCTTACTTAACTCAGCAGAAGACAATATTCATATAGTAACTTAAAGAAATAATATCTTAGCCAAAATGGCAACTCAAGTCTTAAACGAAACAAATGAAATGAATAAGACTAAAGAACTAACATCTGATTGTCTATGAAGCCTCTAATAACAACTGAGATGGATGTTGGGATAGACCCCACAACGTCCTAATAAACTAAACTATAAAGCAATGAAATGGATCCTTCGAAATGCAAGGAGGCTCACCAACACACTCTGAACTGCTCACTGGATCAACGATGCACCGGAATGTCGATCCTAGTTACATATGTCTGCATCATCAGACGATGCAGGCTAACTGGCATCAGTATATTGAATGTACGAGTATGTGAGTTGGAATGCTAAAACAACATAGGCTAGAAAGAATCTGAGAGAAACTGAAGAACTTACCTGGCTCAACTCAACCAACATGACTGAACTCATTTCAATATAAGTTTAAAAACAAGTGCAATATAAAGAAAAGTTGTTTAAAAACAATATAATAACTATGTGTGTATGCAAAGATACAAATAACTCTGAGATATATGTAAAAATACAAATAACTGATGTATATAAAAATACAATACTTTTGTGGGAGTTTCTCTAACTGACAACCATCACATAAGAGCTATAGTGATGATACATCGATCTACCTCACGCTGCCAGCGCATCCTATACTTGGCCAAAGGTATAGGACCTGACCTGCCTAATAGATCCACTAGTCTATTTCGAAAAGGATTCATCTAAAAATCATGACCTTTCTCTACCCATGGTGGCTACATGGTTTTATGGAGACCGAAGTTATCTGAACTCATGCTCGTCCCCGATTCGGTGCTCAATACTACTCTCAAAATATACTAGCTCTTATGTTTTAAAAAAAACATACTTTTTCTCTTATTTGAGATTAGTTCTCAAAAACTCATCCCAAAGGCTATCTTGGAAATCTCAGTTTCCCTTCTTTCTTCATTTAGAAAGCTATAACTCCGCTCTGAAAACTACCCCGAAGGCTCTCTAGAAATCTCAGTTTTCGTTCTTATTTAAATGTGAATAACATTTTAAATCTTTTTGGGGAAATACTTAGTCCTCATATGCTTCTTTGAAGGAAAGAACATCAACTTTACTATTTACTGAACTCAAAACTTAAGTCTTAAAACAAAGTCAAAACATTTGTAAAAGACTTTTTGAAAACTTTAAGAACTTATCTTAACTTGACTCTTGATTTTTCTTGAGTTTGATCTTAACTACTCTTGACTTGACTCTTAGCTGCCTTGAATTGAATTATGAGTTCAAGGATTATGATTTGTGTTTGGAAAGACTTCATGATATTTAGGAATGATTTCGAATAGCTAAACTTTAGAAAAGTTACGAAATCACCGTCTTGGAACAAGTTCGTGAAGCGGAGATGTTTCTAAATAAATACTCACAAAATTTAATTTTGAGACAGAGGAGTCCGCGTCCTGTCCACGACGCGGTGTCAATTTTTGTTCACTGGGGGAACAAGTCCGCGACGCGGACTTGTTTGACGAAGTCTGCTCGACTTTTTCCTTCTTCGTTTTCCACCCCCAATTCGCCTAAACTTGAATATTTTCCTTAAATTCATTTTAAATCCTGATACCCAGCATATGTACTCAAGAACCTAACTCAAGGTAACTCTAAAACACAACGTAAAGATCTCAGAAACTCCACAATTCAACCCGATTCAAGAACAACATTCAAATTCAAGAATTCATGTCATCAACATTCAAACTCTTTTAGGACGAACTGCGCTGAACTAAACATGTTTGGCGCGTGGGTGAATGAACCCAACGCTATGAGAGACTCACATACCTTGACGAATCCACCCCCAAAATCTATCGTTCTTGGCGAATCTTGCTTTTCTTCCTCTCCTTTCGCTTGCGTTCTTTCTCCAAAAACCCTAAATCTGTTTTTTCAAAAGCATAAACTGAACTAACTCAGTCTTGACCCCAATTATTTTACTAACAACGGATTTAATTAATTGGGTATGGAAAAGACCAATCTACTCTTCAAAAATCCGGATTGGGCATTTCTTTATTCGAACTGCCCAACTTCCAAAGGACGTAACTCACTCATCCGAACTCAAATCGCGCAAACTCGACGGCGTTGGAAAGATAATTTCAAGAGCTTTCCAACCACATCTGGAATCACACCTAAATCATAATGATCAAGAATTATAGCCGTTTGAAGTTGACCAAAATCTCACTTTAACTTACTTAAAAATTTCCAGATTTCCTCATTCTTTCCAAAAGTAACTATTTCCAGATTTTAAACTTCCTTCTAGTTCTTTCTAGTTGCGAGATGTTACACTATAGATCTCTGTGGAATTCATATTGAAGTTTTAAGGTTCAGAAGTCATTCTAAGGGCGCAAATTACGACCTGTAGAAGTTCCTATGACCCGTAGATGGATCCGTAGGAATTGGACCTAAAAATTTGACTTTCAGTACTTTTTCCATGAGTCAACAGTATGGGTTGTAACTCTTTCTACAACTCGTAGAAGTGATTCTTAGGTTACTGACTCAGAAAACTCTGTTGTAGTAGTCTCTGGTAAAACTATCATAACTTTTTACTCTGAATTAAAAATGAGGCAAACTTGGTGGCATTGGAAAGATGACTAATAAAACTTTAATTTTATAGGCAATGGGCCACCATAATCAATGTGTGCTAAGAAATATAGTTATTTGGAGTTGACCTAAGTAGAATCTTGTATCAAAACTTAATTAGGGAGGAAGCTTTCAACTCAACTTTGTGCTAGGAGATTCTAGTGACCTTAATTCATATCTCCCTCACTAAATAATTGACCTTAGCACTTAAGAGAAATTTAAGAATGCCCGATACGACCTTATATGCAAAACAAGAATGATTCGGATCTTAACTTAGAAATTTTTAAGGTGTTACAGTTAATTTCAAATGTGACAAGTTAAAGTGAACCTAGAGAATATGAATATATTTGTTTTCTAGCTCTTTACTACTCCTGGTTCCTAACATTTAAGAATTTATCAGGATATTAAAAATAATTTCATTTTGGATAAAGACTTTCATAATAATATTACATCAAGAAGCTATTAATTTAACTAAACAATTCTTTTATCTTTATCATCCTCCATCTGATTATGAGTCCGTTTGGATTGGCTTAAAAAGTAGCTTTTAAATCAAAAAAAAAGTCAAACTAAAATGACTTCTAAGTCAAAAAATAGGGGGAGACCTACTTTTGGTTTTTGACTTATTTTAAGTTATTATAAACTTATTTTAGGTCATTTTTTACCTTGCCAAACACTTCCTAATTTATTTTGAGCTATTTTTGTCTTATTTCAAGTTATTTTTTATATACTGCCGAACACTTCTAGGAGTCAAAAACCGACTTAAAAGTAGATTTGACCAACTTTTAAGTCCATCCAAAAAAATGATAGAAACTATAAAGTAGCTAAACCTTTTTTTCTGTGTGTCATTTATGAATTAGGACTTTGGTTAGCTAGTGGCTAAACAAACTATATATCCTATAAATAAGATTTCCTTGTAAACAATTTTGGCCACTCATCTAATAACTCTCTTTAATTAAACTTTGTATTAGTCATGCAGACTAGAAATTTCTCCCAATTCAACATTCCATTGTCGATCGTACGGGCCTCACCTCGCCCTACAACCACCATGCTCCGTCACCAAACCATCTCATCGCGGAGGTTATCTCCGCTTTACGCAGTGGCTTCATCCACATCTCGCCACCAGGTTACTCACTCAATGCCACCAGAAATATTGGAAATCTTTAAGTCATTAGAATCTTGGGTCTCAAAAAATGTCCTCTCATTCCGCATGCCCGTAGAGAAATGTTGGCAGCCCATTGAGTTTCTTCCTGACCCATCTCAAGGGCCTGAACAATTCGAAGAAGAGGTTCCAGCCCTAAGGCAACAAGTTTTAGGGCTTTTGGATGAGTACTTTTGTTAGATCGAGAAAGCTTTTGATAATTGACAAATAGAGGAACAGATGAAATGAATCGGTTGCTCCAACATGTTCCTTTCAGACTGAATCCGACTGGGATAAGGAGAACGTCAACCACGCGAATTAGAAGTTATAAAGCGGTGGAAAGGTTGTTTTTTCGACAAGAAACTAGTGCAAAAAGGTTTCATTTCATAAAGAAATCCTAAGCGGAGTAGAAAGCGTAAATAAAGTAGGAAGCATAAGCAAAGTAGGAAGTATAATAGCGTGAATAACTTTCAAATTCGAAACGGAGTAGGAAGCATGATCAGATATGTAAATCAAGTTCAAGTTGAAAAAGGTTTTGAAGAGTTCACAGTCTATAAATAGGGAAATATTTTCTTTGGAGAAAATTGCGCACTTAAACAGAGCGTTACAAGCAGAATACAATCAAATAGAGGGAGTTCATATTTGAGTGAATTCTGATTACGAAGTGCAGCCAACGCAAGGAAACAAAAATTGAAGAACTGATTCATAGGCTTATGTTTTATAGTTCTTAAGTCATGTTTGCTTGTATTGAGTTTTTATCGAGTTGTATCTTTAATTCTTTCTAGATCCAGTGAAGTATAAACTGGAGTAGGAATAGAGACTTCAAGTTGGGGCGACTTAAAGACTTGGGAACATAAACCTTGGGGGGTTTATGTTGGAGTTTAGGAATTAGAGTTAGTTCCTAGGATTGCAAGAGTTGTAATCCGAATTCATAACTTGAAGTGGGGTCGACGATCTAGTTGGTTGTTAGCGTCTAGGAATTAGAGTTTATAATTCCTTAGGTTACATAGGCTTATAATCTTTTTTTGAGGCTCAAAGCTTAATGAAGTGGAGTTAAATCCTACAGAGGTGTAGGTCGTAGTTTTTACACTTGATGAGTCGGGGTTTTCCGCGATAAAATATTGTGTCATTACTTTATTTTCTTTACATAACGTAATTGTTGTAATCTGCAAAGAAACATATAGAATATACATGTTCCTTAGGCAAATCTAGGGGTCAGTATTCCAACAACTTTGTTATGTTGGAGGGTAATATGCTAGCGGAGGATGCTTTGCCTACCTATCAAACCGCGATTAATACATTTGATGGAGTACGCAATGAGACAGGATCCAGCCCATGTCCATGGGCAATTTGGACTCGGGCATGGTCCGCTGAGGAAAATCGACTTATTGATCTGCTACAAACTTATTTGTATCTTTCAGGGAGAGTGGATATGTTGATGGTCGAGAAAACACTACAATACTCTATTGGAGCTGGAATTGTAAGTGTTGCTCTGAACATTTTCATAAAATTATTTAGTTAAGATGACCAATATATAACATCATATAACCTAAATAATGCAATAAATAAGTTGAATGAAACCACCAAATATATTGCACTACTCCTAAAAGAAGTAACGAACACCAATTAAATGTTTAATTTACTACCCTTCTGTTCCAAAATAATAATTCATCCGTTCACTTTTACTTGTCACTTATTTCTAAGAGACTAGCTTGTGTGCACTGACTGTGTAAAGTTTTTTACATCATCGGGTAAGTTAATCTCTATGTTAATCTATATTTCTAAACAGTTTAAGTTTTGTGCACGATCAGTGTATAGATTTTCTACACTATTAGGTAATTTTTAAGATAAACATGGTAACTTAATTAAGTGATTAATAAAATATATTTTTAATATAATTATAATTATGGTAAAATAAAGTAGATTAAAATTGAGTCCTTTTTTCTTCTCTAACCAAAATTAATTTTAGTTATCTTCTTAATTAACCAAGTTTATTTGCTTTTCTACATTTGAATTTTTTTTTTCATCAGAAGTAATTTTCAATGCCACAAATAATTTCTTAATTGTCGTTGTTTTTTCTTTTGAATTTTTGGCAAAGTCATGATCAGTACACACAAGAAGAAGAATTAAAAAAAGTAGCAACTTATTATTCTGATATGCAGTATTACGATATATATCCTGAAGATCAAAAGGTTGATAACAATATAATCACTAATACAAATATAATTATTATCCCTAAGAAAATTCACGAACAAGAAAACATGATTTTTACTGAAAATAATTAAAAGATCAATACGACGAAGACGCAAAAACTAAAAAAATAGAACAAGAAAATAAAGATATAAGACAAAAAAAAATCAGATTCAGAAAACCAAATTAACTTGGTTAATTAAGAAGATAACTATGGATTAATTTTGGTTAGAGAAGAAAGAGGACTCAACTTTTCTTTGCTATATTTTACCGTAATTATAATTGTATTCAAAAAGATATTTTACTAATTACTTAGAGCCTGTTTGGCATTGCTGCTAAAAACTACTTATAAAATGCTTTTGAAAAAAAGTAATTTGTGTTTGCCTAATTCAATTGAAAAGTGTTTTTGACAAGCAAATTGTGTTTGACTAATCTTTTTTAAAATGTGTTTCTGAGAGTCAAATTACGAAAAAGGGTAAGTATCAATGTACTTTTAATACTAAGATTATTTTATAGAGAGAAATTATTTTAAACATCTATTAGAAATTTTTTAATGAAAATATGCATATTCAAATTTTCAATCAATATTATACATAAACAAATAAATTAATTAAATATTAATATAATATTAACATGATGACTTAAATATAATTCAAAATATCAAGAAAAATAAATTTAAAAACTATTCCACAAATTAAACCACTATATACAAAAAATTCACCACAAAAATAAATAAAATCCTTCATATTTTTAATCCTACAAAAATGTTGTTGTTACATTTATTTCTGATTCTGTAAAATAAGACGTAAATTAAAATATATAATAATAATAATAATAATAATAATAGTATATAAACATAAAATAAAAAATTATTATATAAAAATAAAAAATAAAATCCGTGCACTAACGGTGCACAAAACTTAAACTTATTTTTAAAATAGATTTTTATTTTTACTTGTCATTTTTGACATATCAATAAAAGACAATATTTTTTCCCATGTTTTACCCTCAACATTAAATAATTATTTTCAAGACATCATTTAATAGAATATAGTTTAGTAAAATACATATATCATTAATTATTTTCTTAATGGGTGTGTCAAGTCAAAATATGACAAATAAAAATGAATATAGGGAGTAATTAATGTTTTTAGTTTAGGCACATCACTTAATTAAGTATATTTTTATTTTATTTCTATGAAATTACCATCGCCAAAAGGCTGGGTCTTTGGCTTAAGGGGGCTGCCTTGCCCATTCAATCTACTCAAATCTTAAGAAACTACTCATTTCTAAAAATAAAAAGTATTGTTATTAACTTAGCCCTAAATAAGAAGTGTTAATAAATTCAAAGACTGCTCATTCCAAATTCATTCGAATAATGTGATACGTAGTCTTTGAATTTGGAATATTAAAGTTTGTGTATTAAAAATCATTTAAGAAGCAATTCCCTGCAAATTTTTGAAAAATACATATGTTATAAATATAAATTGTCTATCATGTTTGCATCTTAGGACATCGAAGTAGAGAACAATTCATTTATGGGCTTTGTGTACACATCATTTCAAGAGCGAGCCACATTTCTAACGCGTGGTAATATGGCTAGGCTAGCTGTAGAAGGCGGAGACCCCGTGCTAGCGCGTATATGTGGAACCATTGCAGCAGACGAGAAGCGGCATGAGAATGCCTATACAAGAATTATTGAAAAGTTACTGGAAGTGGACCCAAACACGACTATAATAGCCATTGCATATATGATGAGAAAGAGAATCATAATGCCACTGCACCTAATGTATGATGGGTAAAATCCGAATATATTTAAGCACTTTTCGGCAATTACCCAAAAACAGGGGGTTTACACATCTCGTGGTTATGCTGAAATATTAGAATTTTTCATAACAAAATGGGAATTGGAAAAACTTGAAGGCTTGACAACAGAGGAGGCGAGACGTGCACAGGATTTTGTGTGCAGACTTCCACGTAAGATTAGGAGGTTTGAAAATCAAGAAAATCTATTAGAGTCACGTCCGGTGAAGTTTAGTTGGATTTTTGACAAGCAGGTTTGTGTTTGAATGTACTGATTTGTTATAAATATGTAAAATTAAAACTAGTACATCGTTAAATTTTTTGTAGCTAAATTAACTATCGCAAGCAGAACATATAACGAATATGCTTGCAAATGAAGAGGCAAAGAGACTACTTTTTAATCATGTCTAGGAGTGGCAAACGAGCAAGTCGAGTCGAATATGTGTCGATCAAAAACGAGTTAAATAAAAATGGATAAATCACTCAACTCGACTCACATTTTAAATGGTAAAAACGAGTTACCCAATGGATAATATGAATAAATATGGATACCCATATTCAGGGGCGGACCCACGTTGGTTCCAGGGGGTTCACCCGAACCCCCTTGGCAAAAAATTACACTGTATATATAAGGTAAATTTTCTGTATTTTTGTAGATATATATATTTTGAACCCCCTCAATGACAAAGAGAAATTGATGGCTCAGTGGCAAGTCCCCTTGAATTAACCATCACGTCCCCAGTTCGATTCCCTATGACAGTGTTTTATTTTTTTTTCTTTTTTAGTTCCAATTTTTTTTATTTTCAGTTCTGTTTTTCAACTTTTTTTTTTTAGTTTTTTAAAAAACGTGCTAAAAGTGTGCTTTTAAACCCAAAAGAATTCAAGGATCCCATTTCTAAAGGCTTATTTACATGTTTATACTTTTATTTTTCGAACCCCCTGAACGAAAATCCTAGGTCCGCCACTGCCCATATTATAGTAGAGATCTTGTTAAAAGCTTTAAAAATAAAATCTTTTTAAATCATTTTTTTTATCACTTCACCCTCCCTACCCCTTCCCCCCATCCCATAAAAATTAGTTTGTTTTTTATTTTTATTTTTAAAAAGTTCTTTTTCACCCAACCCCCTACGCCCCCCACCCCACCCCTCATCCCACCCCCTCCCCATTCCAAAAAAATGAAAAATTAATTTTTTTTTACCACCCCACGTCCTAACCTCCTCCACCCACCCATGCCCCCCCCCCTCCAAAAAAAATAAATTAAATAAGTCTTCTTTACCCCACACCCTATCCCAAATCTTTTTAATTAAAAAATTACCATGCCACCCCCCTACCATCCCCCACCCCCTCTTATCCCAAAAAAATGTAAAAACAATTTTTTTTAAAAACCTTTTTTTTACCAGCGGGCATCTGTTACCCATTTAATCTATTTAACTATCCACTTTTAATGGGTAATATGAGTATTATTCGTTTTTATCCATTTTGAAAGAAGAATCAAGAGAACAACAGAATTGTACTCACAATATTCATCAATAAAAATCACATTTTCTTTTATTTATTTTGCTTGTAGTTAATTTTAATTTTCAGCTCTTACAGAAATTTGTTGCGAATAGGGCGGTCTCATTATAAAATTTGAACAATTCTCCTTTCTTTGAGTAGGATCCATCTCACCCGATTTTAAAGATCCCTGCCCAAATTAAATTGCAAAACAATCATGGAAACTATAGAGTAGCTATACATTTTTTTCTCTGCGTCATTTATGAATTAGGCACAAATTATATATCCATCTATATAAATAAGCTTTCCTTGTAAACAATATTGGTCACTCTTTAATTAAACTTTGTATTAGTCATGATCCAGACTATAAGTTTCTCCCAATTCAACATTCCATCGATTCTACGGGCCTCACCTCCCCCTACAACCACCATACACCGTCGCAAAACCACCTCATCACGGAGGTTATCTCCGGTCCTCGCGGTGGCTTCACCCACAACTTCTCCATCACGCCACCAGGTCACTCACTCAATGCCACCAGAAAAATTGGAAATCTTCAAGTCATTAGAACCTTGGGTTTCTGAAAACGTCCTCCCACTCCGCAAGCCCGTAGAGAAATGTTGGCAGCCCATTGAGTTTCTCCCTGACCCATCTCAAGGGCCCGAACAATTCGAGAAAGATGTTCGGGCCCTAAGGCAACGAGTTTTAGGGCTTTCGGATGAGTACTTTGTTATGCTTGTGGGTAATATGCTAACTGAGGATGCTTTGCCTACCTATCAGACTTTGTTTAATACGTTTGATGGAGTACGCGATGAGACTGGATCCAGCCCATGTCCATGGGCAATTTGGACTCGCGCATGGTCAGCTGAGGAAAATCGACATGGTGATCTGCTACGGACTTATCTTTATCTTTCGGGAAGAGTGGATATGTTGATGGTTGAGAAGACACTACAATACTCTATTGGAGCTGGAATTGTAAGTGTTGCTTTGAGCATTTTTATAAAATTATTTAGTTAAGTTGACCTATAACATGAGATAATATAAATAATATAGTAAATAAGTTCAACGAAACCACCAAATATATATATATATATATATATATATATATATATAGATAGATAGATAGATAGATAGAAGCAATTCCCGGCATATTTTTTGAAAATACATCTTATAAATATAAGTTGCTCATCATGTTTGAATTTTAGGATATCGGAGCAGAGAACAATCCATACATGGGCTTTGTGTACACATCATTTCAAGAGCGAGCCACATTTCTAACGCATGGTAACATGGCTAGGTTAGCTACAGAAGGCGAAGACCCCGTGCTAGCGCGTATATGTGGAACTATTGCAGCGGATGAAAAGCGTCATGAGAATGCCTACACAAGAATTATAGAGAAGTTGCTAGAAGTGGACCCAAACACGACTATGATAGCCATTGCGAATATGATGAAGAAGAGAATTACTATGCCGTTGCACCTCATGTATGATGGGCAAGATCCGAATATATTTGAGCACTTTTCTGCCATTTCCCAAAACCAAGGCGTCTATACATCTCGTGATTATGCTGAAATAGTAGAATTTTTCATAACAAAATGGGAATTGGAAAAGCTTGAAGCCTTGACAGGGGAGGCGAGGCGTGCACAAGATTTTGTGTGCGGACTTCCACGTAAGATTAGGAGGTTGGAAAATCAAGCCAAGAAATTAGAGTCACGTTCGGCGAAATTTAGTTGGATTTTTAACAAGCAAGTGAATGTTTAGATGTATTGATTTGTAATAAAGATGTAAAACTAAAACGTATCCTTTTACTAATAATAATAATAATAATAGTCTTTTTGGCTAATCTACTAAAATGAACTTGTCTTTAGTGAATAGCGGTTTGTATCTAGCTAAATTGTTTTGAGAAGTACTTTTATTATTAGTTTGTGTTTGATCAATATTTCAAGTGTTTTTAAATTTCAAATTACGAAAAATATAGATACTGCTAATTAATTCGATAAATATAAAACTTTGATATGAGTAATCTTGTTCTAAAAGAATTACATAAGTATTTATATTTGGAAGAACTTGCATGTTTGTTGGACTTCAATAAGCTATATAGCAATGTATTTTTTTTATTTTTTTTTTAGGTGTTCAAGACTTTTTGTTTGAGAAGAGATGATACTATCACATTACTTTCACTTAATGCTTCATACCATATATTGATATGTGTAACAGTTTTTCATGTTTATAGTGTTATCTCTTGTATTCAGGTTAGTCAAGAATATAGAAACAGAAAATAGATGAAATCGACAGAATGATTTTAATCAGAGTCCACAGAAACCACTGTATTTCCTTAAGAAATTTAATCCTCTCACTGTACTCGAGGTTGCAGATTAATTTCTCCCAAGATAAAACGGATTAACCTGTTAAAGAAGTAGCGGTACATCAAACTTCAATAACTTCAGCGAACGCAAGAACAGCAACAAGAGTACACACAGACTCAGTCGATCGACAACTTTGTTTATGTAAGAAAATGAATGCAGAGAGGAAAAAAAATTCAGTGGTGAAAACCGGAAAAAACATCTCTATTTATAGCCATTTACAGTAAGGAATGCGTCTGTTAAGACCCGTTTTTTCCCGAACGTTGTGTCTTTTGGGAAAAATAATGACTTTTCGGAAGAAACAGGTCCCTTCAGAACGTTATTACCGTTGCACATGAATTTCAAATAAATTTCGTTGCACCAAATTAATTATGTTATTTAACTAACATTCTGAATTAATTTATAAGAGAAAAGAAATGAATTAACAATATTGATTAAATAAATTTTGTCCAAAAATATTATCAATTAATCACATCATTTGCCAAATCCAAATCCAAATCCGAAGCCTAGGCCGAGCGAGCGACGATGACGACGCAAGGGGCACCTTCTTCTTAACCATTTAAGAACTAAAGGAAGTGTTTCCTAATATAAGGACAACTATTTCATTTCTTCTACCAATATGGTAAAAATGACTTTTCATTTGCACTTTGAAATGACTTTTCATTTTCCCTCCAAAATTGGTTCCCCCACTTTCATTGGTTCTTCCTCTTTCCATTTTCTCTTTTTATTTCCCATTCACACCTTGCTAAACCCAACAATCCCCCACATGAATGGGGAATGGCTATAGTTAAAACATATGCATGAAAAACTTATGTGTCTTGTAAGTAAGAGTTAATCGCATCTGGATAAGTAGGTTTCCCTTTAAACTTTCCGTAGTGAACATATATCGGATATACTTGGTCAATCGGTAGATTTGATATATTTGAACCATCGAGCTTTGATGTATACCTGGACAACATAAGTCACACAATCAACCCTTGAACTGTTTTTGGTTCTCATTGTTTTGTTCGTTTCAGCCATGAACACATCTCGGTTATAAGTGCTTAAAGAACTGGCCTTACCTGATTCTCCTTGAAGCGGCTTACACTTCACACTTACATAGATGGCTTCTATGTATCCCGTAGATACATTATTTGATAAACCTTGTATCAAACTTAGAAACCATTAAAAAGTCCTATGCCTTTATCCTGGTTACTGAACATTGTCTCATCATGAGAATGGACCATAAAATAAGTTTTGACAATGTTGAACCGTCATCTATGACTTTGTTTTATCTCCTTGAACCTAGATCTTAGGATCTCCAGTCTTCTAGGTAGAGTTACCGCCACGATGACTTGTTCTCTGCCATAGTCACATCCCGTCGATGATCTCTCAACTCCCTCTCTAGTTATGCCTTTTGTAAGTGGATCCGACACATTATCCTTTGACTTTACATAGTTAATTGTGATCATTCCACTAGAGAGTAGTTGTCTAACAAGTTATGTCTTCGTCTTATGTGACGAGACTTCCCGTTATACATAACGTTTTCAGCCTTTCCTATTGCAGCTTGACTATCGCAGTGTATGCATATAGAGGCCATTGGTTTGGGCCAAAACGGAATATCTTCTATGAAATTCCGGAGCCATTCAGCTTCTTCACCTGCCTTGTCTAAGGCGATGAATTCTGACTCCATTGTAGAGCGAGCTATACATGTTTGTTTGATTATTTCCAAGATATTGCTCCTCCACCAATAGTGAAAACATATCCACTCATGGATTTTGTTTCAGTTGACCCAGTAATCTAATTTACATCACTATATCCTTCAAGAACTGCTGAATATTTGTTGTAATGCAAAGCATAGTTTTGTGTGTCTTCTAAGTACCCCAAAACTCTCTTCATTGCCAACCAATGATTTTGATTGAGATTACTTGTGTATCGACTCAGTTTACTTATAACGCCGGCTATGTCTGGTCGTGTACAATTCATGACATACATCGAACTTCCCAATACTCTGGCGTAATTCAATTGAGACTGAATTTCACCTTTATTCTTAGCAAGAATAAGGTTCACATCAATTGGGGTCTTTGCCTTTTTGAAATTCAAATACTTGAACTTTTCAAGTACCTTTTAAATATAATGAGAATGAGACAATGCTAGACCGTTAGGAGTTTTGTGAATCTTTATTCCCAATATCAAATCGGCTACTCCTAGATCTTCCATATCAAACTTACTAGCAAGCATACGCTTAGTAGCTTTTATATTGGCAATGTTTTTGCTCATTATCAGCATGTCATCCACATATAGGCATACAATGACTTCCTAATTCGTAGTGTCTTTAATGTAAACGCATTTATCACACTCATTGATCTTAAATCCATTTGACAACATGGTTTGATCAAACTTTGCCTGCCATTGTTTCGATGCTTGTTTTAGTCCATAAAGTGACTTAACAAGTTTGCATACTTTCTTTTCTTTGCCGGGAACTACGAAGCCCTCAAGCTGTTCCATGTAGATCTCTTCCTCCAGCTCTCCATTTAAGAAGGCGGTTTTCACATCCATTTGATGGATTTCAAGACCGTATACTGCAGCTAGGGTAATTAACATCCGAATTGATGTAATCCTAGTCACTGGCGAGTATGTGTCAAAATAATCAAGACCTTTTTTCTGTCTAAAGCCTTTGACAACAAGTCTTGCTTTATATTCGTTTATAGTTCCATCATCATTCATCTTCTTTTTGAAGATCCATTTTGAACCCAAGGGTTTGTTCACTGGAGGAAGATCAACCAACTCTCAGGTATGATTGCTTAAGATTGATTCAATCTCACTATTGACAGCCTCTTTCCAAGAGGTTGAGTCGCTAGACAACATCGCTTCCTTGAATGTTTGAGGCTCACTTTCAAGAAGTAATGTTACAAAATCATATCCAAATGAAGTAGTTGTCCTTTAACGTTTATTGCGCCTAGGACTCTCTTCATTGGTTTCATTCTCTTTTGGTTCTTCTCGAGGTTAATTAGACCCCCCACTAGATGACTCAAGTCTAGTTTTATACGAATAGATATGTTCAAAAAAATTAGCATTATCTGATTCCATTATCGTATTATCATGAATATCTGAATGTTCAGACTTACGAACCAAAAATCGACATGCCTTACTATTTGTGGCATATCCAATGAATACACAATCCACAGTCTTAGGCCCTATTTTCACCCTCTTAGGTATAGGAACCTGGACCTTGGCAAGACACCCCTACACTTTGAAATATTTCAAGTTGGGTTTTCTACCTTTCCATTTCTCATATGGAATAACATGTGTCTTCGTGTGAGGCACTCTATGGAGTATTCGATTTGCTGTAAGGATACCTTCCCCCCACAAGTTTTGTGGTAAACCTGAACTTATAAGTAAGGCATTCATCAATTCCTTTAAAGTTCGATTTTTCCTTTCTGCAATTCCATTAGATTGTGGAGAGTAAGGAGCAGTAGTTTGATGGATTATTCCATTTTCCAAACATATTTTTGCAAATGAAGATTCATAATTTCCACCTCTATCACTTCTGATCATTTTGATCTTTCTATCCAACTGATTTTCAACTTCAGTTTTATACTGCCTAAATGCATCTACTGCTTCATCCTTACCATTTAGCAAATAGACATAACAATATTTAGTGTAATCGTCAATAAAAGTTATGAAATACTTTTTTCCACCACGTGTTGGTGTTGACTTCATGTCACAAATGTCAGTGTGAATCAGTTCTAAGGGATATGAATTCCTTGCAATAGATTTATAAGGATGCTTAGCATACTTAGATTCAACGCAAACTTGACATTTTGATTTATTGCACTCAAATTTAGGCAAAACATTTAAGTTAATCAGTTTTCGCAAGGTTTTGTTATTAACGTGTCCCAAACGTTCATGCCATAAACATTTAGACTCAAGCAAGTAAGAAGAAGCAGAATTTTTATTCATATCAACTGCAATTACATTGAGTTTAAAAAGGCCCTCAGTGAGGTAACCTTTTCCTACATACATCACATTCTTACTTACTACAACTTTATCATAAACAAATACACATTTGAATCCATTCTTAGTCAGAATTGGTATAGAAATTAAGTTCTTTCGCAATTCTGAAACATACGAGACCCTGTTCAAAGTCACCACCTTGCCTGATGTCATCTTTAGGAGAATCTTGCAAGTTCCTTCCACCTTTGCAACAGCAGAATTTGCCATAAACAACTTCTCGTCTGTAGGTGCTGGAGTATATGATGAAAATAATTCTTTATTGGCACAAACATGGCATGAGGAACCAGAATCTATCCACCATTCTCTTGGATTTCCAACCAAGTTGCATTATGAAAGCATTGCACAAAGATCATCCATCTCTCCTTCAGATTCAGCCAAATTTGCTTGATCCTTCTTCTTGTCCTTCTTGGGACCCCTACATTCAGTAGCCTTATGACTACGTTCAACACAGTTGAAGCAGCTTCCATTGAATTTCTTCTTAAGAGGATTGCTCTTTGGACCAGATGTTTTCTTTCTTTTCTTTGATTTTGTGGGATCTTCTTCAACAATATTTATTTCAGATATTGCTGAATTACCACGTGACCTCTTTTCTGCGGCCTTGTTGTCCTCTTCGATTCTCAGCCTTACCATGAGATCTTCAACAGTCATCTCCTTGCGTTTATGTTTCAAGTAGTTTTTGAAGTCCTTCCACAATGGAGGTAACTTCTCAATAATGGCAGCCACTTGAAAAGCATCATTCACAACCAATCCTACATTAAAGATTAAGTGAGTATTAAGAATAAACTTAATATTTCCAACATAGGTATTAAATAAATTTATACCTTCAGCAAAGAGATCATGGATTATGACCTGCAATTCTTGAACTTGGGTGACGACGGTCTTACTGTCTATCATATTATAGTCCAGAAACTTTGCCACAATAAACTTCTTCATTCCTGCATCCTCTGTTTTGTATTTCTTTTCTAAAGCATCCCAGAGTTCTTTTGAGGCTTTGACATTACTGTACACATTGTACTGATCATCCTGCATGCCACTTAGAATATAATTTTTACACAAAAAATCAGAATGTGTCCATGCCTCTGTTACCAAGAATCGTTCTTCAGGCGGAGTTTCATCCGACATAACAGGAATGTTCTCATTAATGAACCTCTGCAGACTTAACGTAGTCAGATAGAAGAACATATTTTGCTGTCATCTCTTAAAGTCGACTCCAGAAAACTTTGCAGGTTTCTCAGTCGGTGCTAGGGCAGCAGTTGAACGATTGTGTGCAACCGATGTTGTTGCAACACTTACTGTTCCAGAATTTACTTGACTTGTTTTCTGTCACAAATGGCAGACAATTTTAGTATGTGAAATACTAACAGTAAAGAATAAATCCTTACACAGACTGTTTCTGATTTAAAGATAAAGTTTTTATGTTCTTTTAATCGTTAATCGAATGAATTTTAAAAATTCAAACATAGTAGAAAACCATAAGGTTTTAATCTCCAGAAACCTCAAATACATAAACTATAAATCTCTTGAGATTGTTATCTCCTGTATTCAGGTTACTCAAGAATAAAGAAACCGAAAATAAATGAAATACACAGAATGATTTTAATCCAAGTCCACAGAAACCACTGTGTTTCCTTAAGAAATTTAATCCCCTCACTGTACCCGAGATTGCAGACTAATTCCTCCCAAGATAAAATGGATTAACCTGTTAAAGAAGTAGCGGTACCTCAAACTTCAATAACTTCAGCGAATGCAAGAACAGCAACAAGAGTACACACAAACTTAGTCGATCGACAACTTTGTTTATGTAAGAAAATGAATGCAGAGAAGGAAAAATTTTCAGTGGTGAAAAGCGGAAAAAACATCTCTATTTATAGTCATTTACAGCAAGGAATGCGTCTGTTCAGACAATTCTGTTCAGACCCGTTTTTTCCAGAACGTTGTGTCTTTTGAGAAAAATAACGACTTTTCAGAAGGAACAGGTCCCTTCAAAACGTTATTACCGTTGCACATGAATTTCAAATAAATTATGTTGCGCCAAATTAATTCTGTTATTTAACTAACATTCTGAATTAATTTATAAGAGAAAAGAAATGAATTAACAAGATTGATTAAATAAATTTTGTCCAAAAATATTATCAATCAATCACATCATTTGCCAAATCCAAATCCAAATCCGAAGCCGAAGCCGAGGTCGAGGCCGAGCGAGCGGGCACCTTCTTCTTAACCCTTTAAGAACTAAAGGAAGTGTTTCCTAATATAAAGACAACAATTTCCTTTCTTCTACCAATATGGTAAAAATGACTTTTCATTTGCACTTTGCAGTGACTATTCATTTTCCCTCCAAAATTGGTTCCCCCACTTTCATTGGTTCATCCTCTTTCCATTTTCTCTTTTTATTTCTCATTCACACCTTGCTAAACTCAACATATAGTACTAATATAAAACAATAAAAAAAGCATTTTGGCAAAATGCTTTGTTTATTGTTTTATATTAATACTATAAACATGAAAAACAATTACACATATCAATATATGGTATGAAGCATTAAGTGAAATTAATGTGATAGTATCATCTCTTCTCAAACAAAAAGTCTTGAACACCTCACAAAAAAAAATTTAAAAAAATACATTGCTCTATATCATATGGTATTTATTTTTTTGGCAGGTGTTCAAGACATTTTGTTTGAGAAGAGATGATACTATCACATTACTTTCACTTAATGCTTCATATCATATGAAAAAGATAGAGTATATGAAGATCTCATCCCTTATCTCATAAGATAAATATTTTATTTAAATCAAGGGATAAGGGTCTGAAAAATATTCCAATTTTGGTCGGATTTGTTGTTGCGATACTAAACTTTCATGAGGACCTATTACCTCCTTAGACTATTTAATACCGTATTTTTAACTCCCTGAACTATTTAATAGTGTATTTTAAAGGTATATATGTGCCTACGTGGACACATTACTATTTATAATTTTGCATTATTTTTTATGTCCACGTGGGCAAATATACATGTTTAAAATACGGTATTAAATAGTCTAGGGAGGTAATAGGTCCTCATGAAAGTTTAGTATCGCAACAGCAAATTCGACCAAAGTTTGGATATTTTTCAGACCCTTATCCCTTAAATCAACTAACATTTGACTCTAAATATTTTGTCACTACATTTCATATTTTTTAATTAGACGAGAAGTCAATAAAATGTTGCTTCTTTTTTAATAAGTCACGATATTCTTGGGCAAGCCAACAAATAACACTACATGTTGTTGTTGTTGTTGTCGTCGTTGTTGTCGTTGTGGTCGTTGTTGTTGTTGTCGTCACCAACGATAAGTGTTGTATTTCTACTAGATACATTAAATAAGAAAGTGTTGCCCATAAGATTTTAGGTTTGAGATCGATACATTATTATTTGGTAATTGTTATGTATCAGATGCATTTAGTATAAATTCGAATTTATGTATCATAACTAAAAAATTAGTGCATAATACATTATTATTTATGTATCTTATTTTATTTGAGATCATGAAGATCCTTTCAATTTAAATTGATAAGTGTTGTATTTCTACTAGATACATTAAATAAGAAAGTGTTGCCCATAGGATTTTAAGTTTGAGATCGATACATTATTGTTTGGTAATTGTTATGTATCAGATACATTAGTATAAATTTGAATTTCGTATCATAACTAAAAAATTAGTGTATGATACATTATTATTTATATATCTTATTTTGTTTGAGAAATACTATATTTTAAAATTAAAAAAATACATTATACATGTAATTGTTCCAAAATAGCTTCTTCTTTTTTTGTGTGATAAATAACACAAAGTTTATGTATCAAGTACATTTATATTGAACATGATAAACACTAATCAAAGATTCAACAACATTAGAGTTATGTATCAATACCTTAACTATGAACATTATACATTGCATAAAACAAAGGCTATTGTAGCAGTGTATCAGATCAATGATAACACTAACAAAGACTAATTTAAGACTCAAAATAAAAGAGATGCATTAAAAATTTGTATATTTGATAGTGATGGCCGTGCTATGGAAAATCCAACTTTTTTTTTCTTTTTTTGGACGTTTTTCAATAGTAGAAACATTAAAAGAAAATAAATATTTTTCAAGATAAATTTTCAACGACAATATGATTAACTAAAATTGCAAAGGTTCAATAAGATTTCAATGAGGGCAGGGGGAGGAGGTAATGTTATTTTTATTTTTTAAGATGAAAAGATTAAAAAATAATACTAAAAGAAATCAAAAATTGAAGTGATGGAAAGAAATCTACCTCTTGAATAATTTGAAATCATTAATTGGAAATAGAAAAGATTTGAAATTCAAAAAATAGATTAATTGATAAACTTGAGAGAGACACCTTCTGAAAATCAAAATGAATTTGAAATTTGTAACTGCTAAAGAAGTGGAGAGAATTTAGGAATAAAATGGAGGAGTGAAATGGGGAGTGGGAAACGTAGGTGTAGGCTGAAAATAGGAGTGAAATATTTATGTATCCGGAAGATTTTATGAATTAGGGAATTAAGGAATTTTTGAAATTTTTTAAAAAGGTAGGGATAAGTGGATATTAAGGTAAGTAAATGTGTGTATATTAGTAATTTTCCCTTAAAAGTATGGTCTTAAAGAGGTGGTAGACCATACTTCTTTAAACTGGAAATTATATTTATTATTTCTTTTAAAAAATCTACCTACTAATAAAATATTTAAAAATACAATTGCTACTAATTAAAGTAAATTTTGAAATTAATTATAATCGTGCCAAGCGCGATTTAGTTTACTAGCTAATAATAATAACAACAGGAAGCAACTATGTCAACTATTGAGCTACTTGTTCACTCGTTTAATATGAGAGAGAAATAATTATGGTTACAAATTACAATAACATAGTAACAATTTATTCCCTTTCGGTTACCACTAAACTATATTATATTGTACTAAAGAAAGTAAAGAAAACAGTAAATTTCTTGGCCCAAAGGATCTTTTACATAATTTTTCTATCACTATCTAAGTGGACACTAATAATAGTGATGATTTAACTTTCATAAGTCAATAATCTTCATAACTTTTACAAAATTGGAACCCAATAAAAGAAACTTGATCCATGTATGAGAACTCTAAATATATAATTACTTGTCAAAGTGCTGGTTAGATCAAAGTAAATACACCATAATTATCCGCATGGGGGGGCAAAGATTTTCTTAATATTTTTTCTTTTATAGCCCCAATAGGACATAATAAAGAAGGGTTACTGGTAATGAAACCAACATCCCAAATATAACCCTGCAAAACAAGAGAACAAAGTCATTTCAAAATTATATCTTTTACTAAAAATATTGATAATGCAAGGGCAAAATAGGTATTTAAAAAATTGATTTTATAAAGAGAAGTTAACGATGTCAATGATTTTTCTTCTTATTATTATTCTTATTGTTATTATTATTATTATTATTATTCTTATTATTATTATTATTATTATTATTATTATTCTTATTATTATTATTATTGAGGATAATATGTTTCTAGGAGTTGGGTTCATCGGATAAAGAGAAGAGGGTAGACAAATTAAGATTAATTAAATTGTTTAAATATTTTATGTTGCCTCCGTTACACCTAAGGGCATTTTTGGCCCATTTCACAAATAGTAAAGGCATAAATGGATCAAAATATAAACAAAGGACATTTTTTATCATTTCAATTTTCATATAGTATAAAGGCGTTTTTACTTTTCCCTAAAATATACTTTTAACATATTTCTAATATAAAGGAGGCCAAAACACATATTTTAATAAATTGATGTTAGATGTGTTAAATTATATATCATAATCGAAATAAGAATTTATCAATAACTAAGGGATCGAAAGTAATAAATTAGATGAACTTACCCTGTACTTAGTATGTCTGGATGCAACCCATATTCTCTGGCGAAGACGAATGGAACGATTCCTTGGGGAAGAGCTGCCTGAATATTAGGTATAAAATTAAATTTTCTATTTCCTATAGTTATCTTAATTTATTTAAACTTATAATATATGAAAAAATAGAGTTTTTTTTTTCAAACCAAAATATTGCATTTTCAAATGAAAAAAAATGAAATTTCTCAACAACTAAAAGCTTTGAGTTCATGCATGCTCTGAAAAATGTTATTACAAACTTCAATAATTAACATCATGGTGCACGAATTGAACCACTAAACATGTAATTACGTGTAAATAAAATGTCCAAAACTTTTATGTCATATGATTGTTTGAATTAAATTTGATAACGGTATTATTATCAATGTTCAAATTAGAAAGAATTAAGTAACATATATTGTTAATGAGTTTAACTAATGTGCACCAATAATGAAAAAAAAAATTACATTATTATGTCAAGAAAAAAAACTTAATAGTAGAATTTCTATAGTGAGTACACACAATTTAATCGTAGACAGTCATGCTATATTTATATATATTGTAATAGGTAATTATTTGCCTTTAAAATTACAAAGCTTATTTTTTTTTATAAATATTTATCTATAGATATTTTTTGAGTGACCTGATAATTACCTGTACAATTGCGGTATGAAGTCTAACTCCTTTAAGTCCAACGGCAATAGAAGCGGCTGACATTACTAGAGGTCCACCTATAAATCTTATGGCCATCCCTATTGTTGCCATCTTAGTACCACACGCAATTATTCGAGGTTGAAGTGCCATGAACAACCCTATAAAAATACCATACACATATTGAATATAATGTTACGTTGCTAGGCTAGTACGGCACGCTTGGCTCTTCGAGCAATTACTTACTAGTTATTTCATTGGGGTACGTAAATTTTGGTAATTATGTGACATACCTAAACTGAACATTGCCATCCCAAGGCCTGCATCTGAAATTATTTTAATGGAATATTTTACCAAACTTGGCATCCCCACATTCCATCTGCTCAAAAAGTTAGGCAACTTTGTTAGTAAGTACTCTATGATTCAAGGAAAGTAAATAACTTTTTTTTTCCTTTTCTGAAGATAGTACTAAAGCTTAGTCCCTCTATTTGACTTCTGAACAGGTTGAACCATCATTTAAACTTTGGCATCATTAAAATGACCCTTCATGGAGTACAATGCCAACAACCAATAAAAAATTATATTAGTACATTATATTAACCAAAAGTATTAAACTACCTTTATTAAGTTCCAGAATTACATGGGTAATATGTAATAATTACTCTCTCTTTTAATTTGTTTGTATACTTTTAATCCGATACGAAATTTATGAAGAAAAAAAAAACTTATAATTTGATGGTCTTAAGTGAAAGATATGTAAATTATAATGTACCAAAAGATCATTTAATATTGTGGCTAAAGAGTTGTCAAGAAAGGAAAGAGACGTCCTTATCGGATCAAACAGATTAAAAAGAAAAATAAAACAAATAAATTGAAACGAAGGGAGTTAGATTTTAGGGTGTTTAAAGAACTTACTTGAATGAGATAAGAGACCATAGAAGTCCTAAAATACTGGAATAAGTATTTGGATTACGAGAAAGTTTTCTCCCAACCATAACGATAATGAGCCTTAGCATGACTGAAGCATTTGGCATTTCTTGTTTAATAATATTATTTGTATTTGATGAATCTGCAGCTCCAACTTCTTGCACTGGGAAATTTGATATATCTCTGAAGCTGATTTCCTTTTCTGGATTAAACAAATCATAACTTGTTGTTAGTGATTAAAGAAAAAAAATTTACTTAACCATCAAAATTCATTGGTCTGACTAATTCAAATTCATAAAAATAGCGATTACACTAGTCACTTTTCGGTTCTATTTTTTTTTTTAAAAAAATCCAGAGTTTCAAACTTCACAAGTCTAATTCCAAGAATATCATGAAGTTTTACTTTATTGTGGAATTTGAAATTTTATCAGAATGACTATTTTTTAATAATTATAATTGGAGGTGGCTACTTGTAATTTTTCCTACAAAGTTGACACATTGTATGCGGCCCATCAAAGGAGGAGTGTTTTCTACTAGGAATTTCTTTATTTAAGGTTTCAACTTGAGTTGATCGACTTGTTAAGTATATAGAAATTTCATTCATTCCATCACAGTTGACGAGATGAAGTAGGTTAAAAGAAGCATTAAAAAAAAGTGGGCAACAATGGAGTGGAGAGATGATGATCATTTATCAAAGTTGTGTTTATGAGTAGCAGATTGAAAGTGCGCTCTATCAAATAAGTCTCTCCATCAAAACACACGTGCTTTAAAGTAATGATATTGTCTATATATGTTAAAGTCTGGTCCAATTATTATTTTGCCCATTTAAGAGGAAATTGTTGTTCTCATTTCCCTTTTTGACTTTTTCCATTTTATTTTTGCTTTTTACTTATATCCATATTTTTTTATGAAAATAAAACTCGATGCTATAGATTGCACTTTTTTCAGGATACACAAGTCCCTGTTTAGGAAAAGTGGCAATGGAAATTAGTCTTATACACTTCTCAGTGTTTTAATAAATTATTACTTTAAAATAAAAATATTTTCTTATCATTTAGCAACAAAAATAATTATTTGACCCAATAAGTATTCTTCGGACCAAGCTAAATCATATATGTACCACTCTCTTTGTCATGAAATTTAAAACAGAAGGCAAAAGTTATAAAATTATTAGTCTAAAATAATCTTTAAATAGTAGTGCTTGTGTAACTATAAATTATGTCATGATTAATGAAATAATTAATGATCAATACAAGGGAGATGCCACCAACAGGGCTAATTATATAAAAAGTAATAGTATAAACTATCTCATTAAAAAAATTTAAAATTAAAATTATCTTAAATATATAAAAGTGATATAACTTTTGGGACAGGTAAGAATAATAATAAAAGAAGTCCAAGTCTATTGATGAGCTTTGTGACAGACTATATTTAATCGAAGATATTGATAAATCGAACCAATCAATTAAAGTATATAACCTACTAAAAATAAAAATTGTGTATCTGACATAAATACTATATGCACAAATATATTGAATAATGCAATGTACAAATTCAATTTGGTATAATTTGAAAAGAGTAGTTATAATAATTCAGGTACTTTGAGTGGTCGAATTTATTGAAGATTTTGGAGTCATTATAAGAATCAACCAATTTGTTGTATTTGATATGTCAGGTCACAGGTGATATGTGTGGTAGACAGATAAATGTATAAGAAATATGAGAGTGAAAAGGATACAACATGTGAGAATCTAGGGACAATACTTTATTCTTGGGAGCAAATCAGAAAGCAACCTATCTATAATTCTATATTATAGTTTGACTTTGGCCAGTCAAAGGAACTATATAACTATATATTTTTTTCTTGGGATCAACATGCTTTGTTTATTTTGCATAATTTGTAATATTTCCATGTACACTACTACTAAAGACACATTATTAATTAAGTAAATTCTTGAAAAGGAACTAAAGACGCATTATTTTAGATTACAAGGAGTATTAGTTTTAACAAACAAAAGGCATTCATGGTAAAATGTGCATGATTCACCTCCGAAGATTCCTCCGCCCTTATTAACTAAATATACGCTGTCGAGTTCAAATTTGTGTATGGAAAAAAAGGGCATGTTATATATTTCAATGGTCTGTTAAAAATAATTAAATTCGCTAGTTAAATATTAATTATTTTATTTTCAAAATGTAATCATCATATACTCTCTATGTCAATTTATATAACAAATTTTTATTTTTAGTTTGCCTCAAAAGAATGATATTATTTTTATATTTGTAATATTTTTATTTTAATATCAATAAAATGATTTATAACCAAACAAATATTTATAACTTATTTTAGACCACATGTTTCTAAAGTTTTTTTAAAAAATTTTTTGTATCAAATCAAGTTACATCATATAAATTGAAATAGACAAAGTATTAATATACAAATCATACATATTTGCAGATTAATTACTAGTATTATTTTGATAGGTAGCTTCAATTTCTATAAGAAATATCTTAATAAAATCGTGTTATCTTTTAAATAGACCTTATGCCACACAAATTTTAATTTCAGTTAAGAAAAAATTAAAAAACCACCAACTGCGCGTAAGTCACAGAAAACAACAATTCCAGAGACCAAAACAAATAAGTTTATTATAGCAAACGTACCTCCAACATCATCTCTGTACCCTTGTCTCTCTCCATTTAGACATGACGACTCCCACGCCATTTTACTAGATGGAGACGCCTGCTGCTGCTTCAACACCTTACCCGCCACTGGGGACATCACCCACATTGGGGTATTCCCACTTGTTGTCACAGTAATTGTATCCAATTCATTGAAATTCGAGCTCCTGGGCGTCGGCTGCAGCGAGTACGCGTCAGAAGACGCGTATCCGCCGGATAAGCGAGGACTTGCTGCACGAAACCCGACGCCCAGGTCCCCGTGCCCGAACGGGATATCCCCGTTATGTAAAGGCGTGTGAACGGAGAAGATTTCAGCATTGGAGAGATTTGATGCCCTAGGTGTAATTCCTATAGAGGATGAAAATGCGGATTCCGGTGCCGATGACGTGGATCGACGGATACGGACGTGTATACGTCCGTTACCGTCGATTTCTGACTCCGTACAAAGTGGATTCCGGCCGTCTAGTGAGATGACGCCATTGTCGATCTCGAATTTTGTTATGGATGCAGCAACATTGCCGGGGAATTGATTTTTGATTAATATTGTGGCAGCTCTATATTCAAACAAGAACAATAATAAAGTATACCTGCATTAAATTAGAATTGTAATGATCAGACAGTTCAATATGATATCAAAGCAGTCAGAATTTGTGAGGGGTATACCATATAATGCATTGAAGGACAACAAGTTGAACCATGAGGCTTTGAGTGAAATCACCATACATGGCATTAAGCAAAGGAATGCCCATAACCAAAGTATTAGGCAAAGTTGAAACAGAAAAAAGAGTGATAAGCCAATCCAACTGCCCTTTACAAATGGCCCAAACTGAGAGCAACACAAGAATCAAAATCTTTGACAAAGTATCAGCCAATATGAATTTTGTGTCCATTTGGTAAGGATTGTTTTGAGAGATGAAGTGGAAGGATAGCACTGGAACGGCGAATACCGCGACGAAACGGTTGATGCCGGAGCATTGCTCCGGCGAGAATATCTTCCACCATTTTACTGAACCATATGCCACTATCATAGCAAAGTATAATGGAACCATTGCACACATTACTTTGTAAAAATCATTTACACCTATCATCTTACAATTAAGTATCTTTTTTCCCCCTTTGGGTGTAATATATTATTGTAAGGAAAGTGAAAGGGTTGATTGAGTTTATATAGAAAAAATCTATTTGTTTAAACTTTGGATGTACGTTAAATGAGATTCTTAATTAATTATTAGGAGTACTAAGCACTGGGATTAATTGGTTGGTAGATTCAATAATTACTGTTCTTTTAACGTATGGAGAAATTTTATAAGGCGCGGGAAATATCTGATGGTCTAGAATTACTTTAAACATACTTGCACCAAATTATATACACTCAGTTGACTTTTTTACTTTCATTTCTCGAAAGTTAAATTGTATATGAATTTTGATTAATATTTTAAGATGTATCTTGTCATCATTTTAGTATAAGATAGATTGCAACTTAAAGTATTTTTCATCATATAGTTTTGAAATATCTAAATTTAAAATACTGAATTAGTCTAATTCAATGTAGTTGCAAAAATAAGTCAAATTGACTCTCATGAAGTAAAATGCGACAAGTAAAGTGTGCAAAGTTCATTGTGTATATATAAAAGTGAATAGAGGGATTAGGGAGTAATCCCTTTGTTTCATATTACTTGACTCATGTTGACCTGACACAATACTTCTTAAGAAAGCTTTAATTAGAGGTGTATTTCACTAAATTAATCTTATTTATTGTAATGACCCTCCAGGTCATTTCTGTGTCTTGCCTTCTGTATGTCGTTTAGAGCGTTCCTATAGCGACCCCAAGTCATTTATGACTTGCTGGGACTGATAGTTCGGTCACCTGGTCGTTCGTTTGGTCCTGGTGTGAGTTTTTGTGTTTTGGAGCTTATGAACCTTGAACGATCATTTTCGATCAAAAGTTCGAGAAGATGACATCGGAATCCAATTCTGACGATTTCATCAGCTCCGGAAGGGTCACTTTAGGCTAGTAGCATGGTCGACATGACTCCCGAGGTTTTCAGTATGAGTCGGTGCGATTAGGCGTTTTAGCCTTTGAAATTTAGCCTAAGTTTGACTTTGGTCAACATTCTGAGTAAACGCGCTCGGATGAGAATTCCGTCAGCATGGTTAGCTCCGGAATGTCGAGTTTGGTCTAGATTGACCTTTCTTTTGTGTCTGGAGGTTTTAGATATCTTTCCGATCCCTTTTGTGGGTTTTGACTTAAAATGACTTTTGGAAATGGGACCCACTTTTTATCAAAATGACCTCTGATGAAAATTTCGACTGCGCCGTTGAGTCTGGAATGTCGAATTTGGTATGGTTGCATATCTCGTTTTCGTGCACGGGGTTCCGAACGAGTTCGGAGCACCCCGTCGGAGTTTCTTTATTTTTGGGAAATTGCAGAAATTTCTGCAATAAATTGCAGATATATCAGCCAATACTCCCAAACTTAAACCCTCATAACTCTCTCATCTCTCAACCGATTTGGGTGATCCAAAAGGCTAAGTTGTGAGATTTTTCGAGGACAATGTGTTGGTGAGCTCGGATAGTGATTTGGAGTCCCCGTTTGAGGTAATTTTCGAAAAACACCTGCTGCCAGACCCCTTTTATGAGCTTGATTTTGGAAATTTTTGAGACTTGTTTTCTTAGCCATTTTAGATCCAATTTTGGTGATTTTTGAGGCTATCTTGAGTGGTTTTTCGAGGAGAACATTGTGGTGTTGTTATATTTTACTGTAGATCGCCCGTTTTTGGTAAAAACGCTGAATTAGCTGCTGTCCCATTTCTATTCTTTTGAGAAAATTTGGGTTTTAGTTGCTTGTTGATATTGTGTTGTTCCCGAGCCCTGAATTGTGTCCCATTATGGGAAATGAGCTGGGGGAACTGGTTAGGATCCACTTTTGGGGTTAATTTCGGAATTTTCTGCGCGGGTCCCACGATTCCCGTTTTGACTCCAAAATTGACCCGTCTCCGTTTGTTGTGATTTTGGTGTCTAAACGACCGTATTAACGTTGTGACTCTATTTTTGATAGCGGGGCAGCGTTTCGAGGACGTTCGGAAAGGAAAAGCTCCGGAGAAGTGATTTTGGAGCGCGTGTGATCGGCTTTAAGGTAGGTTACGGTTTCCCTCTCTTAGATTGAGCTCGAGAATGTGAATGCATGTTGATTAGTTGGGATTTGGGTTGGGTAGTTATTGAATCTTGCATAGGTGTTAAGAAATCATGTTTTCGGCCTATTTCGGGAATTATCGGGTAACTGTGAGCATGCTTTGTGTTATTAATGGACCCTCCTCGCTATGTGGACTACTTGCATGCTTAATTATCGTTTATTTGAAGCATTTGGGCCTTAGTTTAGGTTTGACTAGGGCTTGCCTTAGAAATACATGATTCGGATCCGATAGGCCTTAGTTTTGCCCCGACGTCGCTCGGCCGGCTTAAATCCCTGTAGATTGGTGTAGCAGACTTGAGTCTGATAGTTTGGGCCTTAGTTAGGTGATACTCTCTCTCCGACTATAGTTATTCTTATTTTCCCCGATGTTACGGCTTCACGAGTTACATCAGCGACACTAATTCTACTTCGCGATTTGAATTTGATTTTCGATTTGGTTCCAAGGACTTACATTGATTGGCTAAGTATGGACGGCGTTCCACGGATATTTATGAGTGTGGATCAATTGGGACTCTTTCAGCAGCTACATTGGCACATTTATAGAGCATCCGGTTTGAGGTCCGGCCTCTATTGCCCATATACTTATATAGAGCATCCGGTTTGAGGTCCGGCCTCTAATGCCCATACACTTATATAGAGCATCCGGTTTGAGGTCCGGCCTCTATTGCCCATATACTTATATAGAGCATCCGGTTTAAGGTCCGGCCTCTATTGCTCAGACACCTATATAGAGCATTCGGTTAGAGTTCCGGCCTCTTATACTTGATACTTGTGATTGGTTACTTGGGTACTTCTGGTGAGCATCCGATTCAAGGTCCGGCCTCCGTACTGTCAGATTCTACTAATTATGGTTGAGGTTCTGGTTCGATGTTCTTCGTTCTTGGGTTCTTTTATGCAATTCTCTTTGGTTATAGTTATTCTGTGTACTCGTCGGGCTTATGGGGGTCCGTTCGGGTTTTTATTTAACTTGCGCACGAGTGTACCTTCTGGGCTTATGGGGGGCCAGTTAGGTGTAGTTAGCTTATAGATTACTTTAGTTAGTTCTTTGTACACTCGTGTGCATTCCATTGTTAGTTAGATTTTCGTTCTTGACTTCGGTTTGCGTATTCCTTCTTTTCATATTGCCTTTACTTTTCAAGTTCAGTCGGCCTATGATGCCTACTGGGTACCTGTTGTTTTGGTACTCATGCTACGCTCTGCATCTATTTCGTGATGCAGGTCCGGGCACTAGTAGCCAGCGTTGATCGAGCTTGGAGCAGACTGATCCGGAGACGGGAGCGAGCACACGACGTTTTGTACTATTTCAGTCTCCATCTGTATATATAGACTTGTCTTTTAGCTTTCGAGACAGTCCAGTCTCTGTTGTCCACTTTTGGGACTTGTACTCATTTTGTTAGTAGCTCTGTACTAGTGACTTCCAGGTTCTGGGAGGGATCTTTATTTGTATAGATGTTTTTGGTTTGCTTCCGCCTGTTTATATTGTTATTTGCCTACTCTTGTTTAGTTTCTACCCTCAGACCCATTACGTGTTGTTCTGGGTTACAGGTTGGCTTACCTACTGGTGGGTTATAGTAGGTGCCATCATGACTTGAGAAATCGGGTCGTGACATTTATATAGTTTTAAAACAATAAATTTGACTACTACTTCTTTATGTGGTTATTTAATACTCCCTCCGTCCCATTTTATATGTCATCCCTAGCTTTCTATAAATGAATGTACCACAATACTTGTCATTTTATAAAATTTATGCATAAATTACCATATTTTACCTATTATACCCTTATAGAATAGTTAATTAATCTTGTCATTTATTAATAAAGTTGATTTAAGAAAACATTAAACAAGGGTAGAAGGGTAAAGTTACATCATTTCTTAATGCAAGTGCAAAATAAAAATGTGGCATATAAAATGGGACGGAGAAAGTACTAAGTTATTATGTGAAAAAAAATAATAGAGCTCTCTTTATTTGCTAAAATAATAGTAAAAAAAAATATCTAATTTTATTACGGAGGACAAAGTAAAATAAAATGGAGGAACTACTATATATACATGTGTTTACTAAGGAATTATATATGTTATTTACTGTCCAAGTCAATTAAAATGACTATTTTAGTATTAGGATGATGTAGCTTTCCCTTTTTTGACAAAAGAAAATTGTTTGGATGATAACTATTTTTTCACTTTCAATTTTAAGATTGTAAGTTCGAATCAGGATAAAAAAAGATAAAAGCTTTATTAAAAAAATGATAAATGTAACTTTCCTTAATCATGCTACCTTCGAATCCTCTAATCCTTTCATTGTTTTCTTTAATTTGCTTTCTTGCAGGAAATTAACATCCAAATTCACTCATCATGAATTATGAATTATGAATTGATCCTTCATTGTGCTTAATTAATTAATTCATGAATAGTTCTTCTAAATGGCACTCCAGCCGACAAGCTGGCCATGGGAACATTTAGGAGGCACATTGGGATTTGGGATTAATTATGCGCATCCTTCATTCATATGTTCCATATGTTAATTTTTATGTTACCTTTTTTCAAAAATTAATTTGATTAATTTTTAAAGTTAAAATTAGATTACATTAATTTGATATTTTAAATAAAAAATTAGATATTAAAAAATTATACGAAATGTACAATAAATTATAATTTTTTGCATATCAATATAATAAAAAAAATACATTATAAAATATTAATTAAAATTCTTATCATTTGACTCTTAAAAAAATCATAACAATTAAAATGGATGCAAAAAGCATAATTTTTCAGGTGGGGAAAAACATAGCAAGTTGAGAGTTGAGACAACTAGAATATACTGTAACTAATTAATTAAATGTGTGTGTTTTTCAACCATTTAAGTATTTAGATAAAATTTGATCATACATTTCAACATAATATCATAGTAGGTAAGCATTATTGAAATTAAATTTCATCGATATCCAATTTACATCTTAAGAAAGAAAAATTCACTTATTTTATGTAATATTATACAAATTAAGACAGAGGGAGCATATAGTTCAAAATTTTGGTGTAGCACGTAAAAGTCAACTCAATTTTGAATGATTTGACAAAATATGGGAAGCATAAAGACAGCAAAAGGTGATTACATTCTCCCATTGAAATCAGCATACATGAAGATTCAACCCTACCTATGAATGGGAAGTCATATATTTATTTAATAAAATTCATGATAATAATATAGTTACAAATACAGTAAAATCTCTATAAATTAATATAGGTGAGATCATGAAATTTATTATTTTATAGAGATATTATTTAATCGATAAATTAATATTTATTAATTTAAAGAATGGTTTGAGATTTAATGAAGGTTAATTTTGATCATATCAAAATTATTGTATCTTACTAATTTATGTATCGTATTTATTGATTTCACATAAAAAAAATATCATACATAAAGTACAACGAATACATCAATATCATTATATCTTATTAATTTATGTATCATATTTATTGAATTGTCACTATCGTCCAAACAAAAGAGCATGGATGACAAGTGTGTTTTTTGATGAATATATCCGTTTGTGTTGACCACAAAATGCATGATAGACGAGTTTTGTTTATGGTAGATAATTGTTCATCCCATAATAGAAATATTGAAGGACTACAAAATGTTGAATTGTTTTTCTTGCCACCCAACATGATATCCAAAATTCAATCATGTGATGCTGCTGGGATAATAAGAGCTTTCAAGATGTATTATTGTAGTAGATTTTATCGTAGGATATTAGAAGGCTATGAAGTGGGACAAACTGATCCAGCAAAGATTAATGTTTTGGTTGTTATCAATTTTACGATCCCTGCTTGGACAACAAATGTTCAGCAAGAGACAATAGCAAATTATTTTCGACACTATAAAAATTCATTCGGGGGATGCAATCTCAGAGAATTTGAATGAACCCACTTGTGAAAACGTCATTCATGAACTTGAGGTCATGATTAATGATTTCGGTTACCACAATAAAATGGATGTCAATAACCTGTTGGAATATCCGGGTGAAAGTGGTACATGTTCAGAGGTCTAGAGCTTAGAAGAAATTGTGGATACCATTAGAAAAAGCAATGTTGATGATGAAGTTGAAGATGATACTGTACCTTTGGAACCAGTTACGCATAAGGAAGCACTTATCGCATCTAGAACTCTTTACAATTTTATGGTGCAGTTCGAAAAGACAATATCGGAGCTCTTTGATGCAATAAGAAAAGTTAGAGATAAACTTCAACTAGATTTAAATTTTAAGAAAAAACAGAACACAATATAATTATATTTCACTAAATTGTCTTAGATATATTTGTACTTTTAAAGAATTATTAATTTATGATATTAATGGGACTATATATTTATATAGGGGTCTTCTGGAAATATATTATCTTATTATATTATCGAAATTGGTGATTTCTCCCCTTGGCCCAAGTCGAAACTGGAGGAAAATATTACTTTAGAGAGATTATTAATTTACCGAATATTAATTTATAGAGGTTTTACTGTAATCATAAAGTATGATAAGATACACATTGGTGCAAATGTAAAGATATTGAACGCTTGGCCATGTAGGCATGATCTCATATAGTCTCACGGTGTGTTTGCTAAGGAGAAAATATTTTTAAATTTTTTATACTTAATTGATCAAAATTTTATTTTTAGAAAAAAAACTTTAAGATAACGAAATAAATTTGTTAATGGAAGTAGACAAAAAAAGTTTTATAATTAACATTTCACTTATCCTCATTCTCATCCTCCAACATTTCTCCTAGCAACTACACCTTCATAGTGTTTACTTAAATTATACATAAATATCTTTAAAATAAAAAAAATTGAGTTACTTATCACACATCAAAAAGTAGTTAATTATCTATCAGAAAAATATTTTTGTAAAAATATTTCATATAGAACACATCCTCAGGTTGTGTCCGGCATGAAGAAAAATATTCTCTAGCAAAACAAGATTTCTTGCTTATATTCTTGTTTTTGATATAAAGATAATATATTTTATCCTAAAAACATATATATTTATCTAAGATAAAATTCTGAAAAAGGGGTAAGAAGGGGGTGGAGGTTGGTGTGGGGTGGGCGTAAGGGAGAGGGTGGGGTTGAAAATAGGTTGGGGTGATGTGGGGGTAGGGTCGGCGGGGTGGGGGTGGGTGATTATTTTATTTACTCTTATTATGAAATCAATTTTTTTATTTTTTAAACAGCTTATTTTTTAGAAAAATAATATTTTTCAAAAAATTTAATCAATCGTTCACCAAAAAAAATTTACCCAATACACCTTCAATCTCTTTCCAGAGTCCAATTTAGGAGGCGGCCGGAAAAGCTAGCGAGAGACATCGACAGTTCGTATTGTCCTTTATCATATCATGCATATAGTAGAAAATATTGCCACTGACACAAAATATTAAAGTAACTTTGATAAATTGGTAAATATAAAACTGACATCCAAATTTTCTGTAACTTTTCACACTTTTAAAGTAATATTCTTAACTTTCTTTAAAAAGAAATCACACAAAGTAAGTTATCACTTTCTTCACGTTGCATTCTCTATAATTATATATGTATAAATTTTATTTACTTAACATTAGTTCATTTTCTACTATATTTAATCAAGGTAGTCTTATACTTTGGGAGTTTTAACTTGCTATATTTGGTGTAGTAGAATTTGTTTATTCTTTTTTTTTTTGGTTCAGAGTCCATATTGGAACCCTAACTAAATTCGAATTGTGTATTGTAGGGCTCATCTAAGGGTGAGTGGTGACTCTTTTAATCGAATTTTTTCCATAATCAAGACTCGAACCTGAGACTTTCGATTAAGAGTACGGAGCAGTCTCATCACTGGATATGTTGATATTAAAACAACCTTTGTAAATACTTGGGAGACTTCAAATTTAGGTTAAATATTAAATCAAATAGTAAGATATTTATGTTAAACAAAACTGTCGAACATGTTATAAAATGTTTTTAAAAGATAATAGAGTAAAATGGGTGGAATAGACAGATGATGTTAGTGTAAGAGCCGGCAATGTTTGTCATTTTATGATGAAACATAAGTTTAGTGAAACAACATATGATGGCCCTATAGTTGCACATAAACACCTAACCACCCTCACCTCACGCATGCTGCTCACCTCCACTCTCCCGTCTGTCTCTGTCTCCTCTTCTCTTTTTCTATAACTTTGATTCGGAAAATGGAGAGGGGATTACACGGTGAGAATTCCTCCTTCGACCTTTGGTCCTTCCTTATTTTGTTTTTTCATGCATTTGATCCACAGGTGTTTGGCTATGTAATTTAGACTTTAAATTTAAAGTTTTATTATGAAATTAATAATTATTTGTGATATTTGAACGGAATTTTATAATTTTTCATACACATAAAATAAAATAAAATAAATTTTTTTGTTAAAAAAAAAAGAAGAAGTAATGCACACGGACGACAGTATTATATCTTATTTTCTTTCGTTAGGCCCATGTCAATTTTCATACTTGGAAATAGGAAGAGATAAGAAAAGACTTTTAATTAATTGTTTCAGTGGTCATTTATTTCCATTTACTTATTTGATGATTTTCAAATTAATACTAGGTGAATGTCTCCAAAATCAGGTATATAAAAGATTAATGTTTGGAAGAAAAAAGAGAGAAGTATTGAAAACACATTTGAATTTGACGTAAATTATTAGTTTTGTTTCTGAATTATATATTGACAGCTTTAAAAATGCCTATCTATTTGACTAACTAAACTTAGATACACACGCAATCTCCGACATGACATAACAAGTGATCTTAAATTCTGGTAGGAGAATGAGACTCTTAATAAGAAATCAAGAGAAGTGTTGAAAACACTCTTAAACTTGACAAGAAGTTCTGAGAGTATTTCACTCATGTTGCAACTTGCAAGATTGGATTGTATTTAATAATTTAGTTGATCAAGCAAATACGTGTTTTTAAAGCTGTCAATAATTCAGAAAAATAAAAGTAATGGAAAATTAAGTTAATTAGTATGTTTTCAATTCTTTAAATAAAAAAAAAACTAGTAAAATTTACCACACCATCAAGTAAATGCATGTGCGTGTACATATAATAAAGTAAAATACTTTTACATAATTAAATTGTTACAGAATAAATATTCAACGTCATATTAGATTGGAAGGCAAAATTATAGTAATCTACAGACAATGTAACACGGTCTGTGAAAAAATTATGACCATTAATAGCTCTGTCGACTTATTACACGAGTTCTAATCACAAAAAAGATATGAAAAAAAAAAGATATGAAGAGTAATAAGAAACCATGATGATTCGTTTCATGTATAGTTGGAGATATTTGCAAAAATATAAATTTTTAAAAAATGTTATTGTTTGAGCCTTATTAACAATCTTTAGCTATAGTTAAGATATTTATTATTTATAGCAATTATTTAAGATGCTAGAAAAATAAAATAAAATTGAGGTATCAAGTAGTTATATTTGCTATACACATTTAGATTGTATCAATAAATATAGATTGGGTGAATATAAAAATACAAATAACAAAAAATTTAGGAAATTTTATTCATTTGCTCTAGTTTCACTTATATTCATGTGTGCATTTAGAATATATCTACGAATACAATGTGAATGTATACAAAAAACAAAAAAACATAAGAGACATTATTCATTAGCTCTTCACTAGAATTCATTCACTCTAATGTAAAAATACAACAAATTAAGAAAGAGAGACAAAAATATAGAAATACAAAGAGAGGGAAAATACGAGTCCGAAATCAAAAGGACAACAAAAAATTTCAAAAATTTTAAAAGGGCAACAAAACTATTTATCAAGCCAAAAGGGCAACAAATTTAAACACTGTCTAAATCAGGGTTTCCGCCGCAAGGCGCGGATACCCATGCGACATGTAAGGCGCATACATCTTTTAGCCTTGTAAGGCTCAGCCGCCATGAGCTTTACAAGGCACAGGAAATTTGCGCTTTGCTGCTTTTTCTATAAATAAAAAAAATTGCTTTGCTGCTTTTTCTATAAAAAAAAAAATTGCTTTAATAAAAAATTTGCTGCTTTGCTGTAAAAATTATTCGTCTAAAATAAAAATAAATCAACGGTTACATCAAAATCTACTTTGATATCATTTTTGCTTTAAGTTTATTCGTGTTTTATCTCTGTATGTTTGGGGAGAAATTATTAGATAAGGTGAATAAAAATAATTTAAAAAAATACTATATTAAAATTACAAACAAACAAAATTTATAAAAATAATAATTAAAAACTATATAAATAAAAACCAAAAACTAAAAAAATTGAAAAAAAGGTGACAAGTCTACTGGCCGTTTGTGTAATATTAATAAATTCCTTTTCACTATAAACATACATAGATAAAACACGAGTAAACTTAAAACAAAAATGATATCAAAGCAGATTTTGGTGTAACAGTTGATTTATTTTTATTTTAGACAAATAATTTTTACAGCAAAGCAGCAAAAAAATTTATTAAAGCAAAATTATTATTTTTTTAGAAAAAACAGCAATTTTTTTTTTTTAGAAAAAGTAGCAAAGCACAGATTCCCTGCTCCTTGTGAGGCTCATGGCAGCTAAGCCTTACAAGGCTAAAAGCTGCATGTGCCTTACAGGTCGCATGGGTATCCGTACCTTGAGGCGAAAACCCTGATTTAGACGGTGTATAAATTTGTTGCCCTTTTGATTAGATAAATAATTTTATTGCCCTTTTGGAATTTTCAAAAATTTTTGTTGCCCTTTTGGCTCTGGACTCGAGAAAATACATAGTATAAAGAGAGGAGAATGGCGATTGAGGCGAGCAAGAATAGTGGGAAAGGGGCTAGATGCTAGAGAGAGTGAGATATAGTTATTAAATGTATTTTTTTAAGTATAACTATAAATATTAAATATATAATACATATTTACTATATCATATTATATTTAAAAAAAATACCATTAAAACTAAGAAAGAAGAAGAGGAATGTGAAAATTATTTTTTTCCCTTTTTTTAGAAAAAAGATAATTCGTCATGGTATACCAATTAAAGGACGAAATTGGTATCTATTTGACTCATTTTGAAAAGTTGACATAAAGTGGTCTTTATCACTTTTTTTTGCTTATAGAAGTATCAAATAATGACCCATAAATGGACTCAGCACTTTGGGCTAGTCCATTAATGTAAATATCTAATTTTGTTTGATAAAATTTGACATGTTGGATTTTTATTTTATTTTTAAAAAAAATAGTATTAGTATATATTGATCTGTATTCAACTGGTAAATCTATATACATTTGTTTGAATTGATATACAATGATCCGTATTCATCTAACGATGCTGTATATATTTATGAGCAACTTTCACATATAGCAAACAAAAAAATCATATTTGTATGTTATAGCAAAGTTTGCATAATTGTGCTCCATAGCAAACATATATATGTATAATTCGCTATACATATACAATTGAAAGATGTCTATTTCGCTATACATATATACAAAAAGAAGCAATTGTATAATTCGTTGGCTCTTCTTCAGATTTGTATAATTTCGCTGGCAAGCCATTTGTATAAATTGTTGTTAGCCTCTCGTTTGTATAAATCGTTGACAAAAATATTTGTATATCAAAAATCACTCTCTCTTTTGCTTTATATAAACATAAATTATACATTATACAAACATAAAACTGGCAGGGGAATATTTTTATTGTATAATTATAAGTGTATAGGACGAATATATATGTATTCGCATGTGTATATACAATTTTCTCGCGCTTTATACAAACGGAAACGCAATTTATACAATTCTGTTGTATAAAACGAGAAAGAGAGAAAGGCAAAAGAGAACTAGGCAGGGGAATATTATTATTGTATAATTATAAGTGTATAGGACGAATATATATGTATTTGCATATGTATATACAATTTTCTCTCGCTTTATACAAACAGAAACGCAATTTATACAATTATGTTGTATAAAGCGAGAGAGGCAAGCACAGAGGGAGTGAGCGAGAGAGGAGAGTGGAGAGCGAGAGTTTGAGGGAGAGAGGTGTTGGCAAACAGTTTGCTATAGGACACAATTAAATCAAAGTGTGGTTATACCATTTAATTTGAATTAATAGTTTGTCATTATGTACAATTTTCCCTATATTTATTTGCATTGTTATCCATGGGCTCGAGTTCACTTAATAATTTGATATATGTTTATATTAATTTATTGGTTTGTATTCACCTAATAAATTAGTATACATTATTTGTATTAATATATATGATTGTGCATTGGCAGACATTGGGTTCATAACTTCATATTCACTTAATAAGTTGATATACATTAGTATGATATATACTGATTTGTAGTCACTAATAAATTGATACACATTTATTTGCATTAATATATTTATAGTTCTGCATTTGTATACATACAGAAATAGTAGTATGTCTACGATTTTCATCATATTGAAATGCTAAAATATGTTTTTACATGATATAAATATTATTTATATAATGACAAGTAATTATTAAATAATTATTTTTATTAATAACGCGATCAAAATTAAATATGAGAGAAACTCTATATGAAAGATTTGCGCATAACCAACATAAATTAAATAGTATACATATTGCTCATGGAGCCTAAAAGTATTCTATCGATAAGTACTTCTAAAAAGACCTTTAAACATGAAATTATAAACTGATTGTATATAATGAATAAAAGCATTAGAAGAAGCAAATGTGAAAACAAACCTAAAGCTATCAATTTCACTAACTTTCCACGGTCCTTCATTTTATTATATATAGGTCCCAATTAATTTACTAATCTGTGGGTTGAATCTAGTTTGGACCGACGACTTTTTTTGCAAAAACAACACTGTTGGTCCAACAGTTGAATCAAATTTTAATTAATTAATTATTATGTATATTTTAAACTGAGTCGTGTCGTATCGGTGCAACGGTGGTTGTATATTAGTCTATTAGTCTATTGGACTCCAACGCCTAATTGTCTTGTCCCCCCCGACCCATCCCATGAACCGATTTAGGGAGTCAGTCTATGCCACATCAGTGCCAAGCCAATATCACTGGACAATGCTTATTGGACTAGAACCGGATTGACCCAACTCACTTTACAAGCTTATTGTTGATTTATCTTTAAGGAAAAAATAACAAACAAGTCACAATTCCTAACATAATTATTAAAAATATCTACACTCTAAAATAATTATTTAAAATGTCAATATGTCAATATGCTAGAAAATAAATTGTACCATAATATAATTAATTTCTTTTCCTTTTATTTCTCAAATCAGGCTCAAATTAGACCCTTTTTTTACTCCATCATCCCGTAAAAAGTAAAAACTAAAAATACCCCTATTATCCACTTACCCTCTTTCTAGGTTTTACCCCAAATTATTCCTTTCTATCTCTTCCATTTTTCACCATTGTTATTCCCTTTTCTTGTTCAAGAAAACCAGCTCTTCCAATTTCCTACACTTTGTTCAAGAAATCTTACAATTAATTCAAAAGACTTTTCAACCATTGATAAAGGTAAATTTGAAGTCAACAAGTATTTTGTGAGACTTCTTGTGATTTTTTTTTCATAATCACCAAGTATTTTGTATTTCGGATTTTTCGTATTTAAACAGTATTGGTTGGTTTTTTTGTGAGGTTTTCATTTCCACCAAGTATTTTATGAGATTTCCCTCTTTTATGTATTTCGGATTTTTCGTCTTTTAAACTCTATTGTTCAATTTTTTTGTGATTTTGTTTTCATATTTGAGATTTAATAGATTGTAGTAATCTACATTAGCATTCATACATCATATATTGTTTTGATTTTTTATACATTGATAATTAATAATTTCAAATTTTGCTTATAGGGTCACTAATATATGCACAAGTGAATACAAATTTGGATTTGGATTTGGTGAAAAAAATCAGAAAAAAGGAACATAGCAGAAGAAGAGGAAGAAGAAAGAGAGTGAGAAGAAAATTGAATTGTATTCATATTAATTTTTGTTTGTCAATCGTTTTTCTTTTACTCATCATTTGTATTTTTTTTTAGTTTGTAGTCATTCAAATATGTATGTCAAATTGATTTATATTTCTTAAGCATAGATGTATTTTATTTTTTTCACAGCCTATTTGTATTATTTTTTCAAATATTGTATCCTTCCTCAACATATTGTATTATTTCCACTGTGTATGGTATTTTTTTTTCTAGAATCTTGTATCTCTATTTCTTTTATAGTCAATTTATAAAATTTTTTAGAATATTGTATCTGTCACACCCCTTTTTGCGCACGGCGGCGGTAAGGGTTTTTCCAATTTAAGTGACGGTATTGATTAAGGATTTACTTTATTTTTCAGAGTCGCCACTTAGAATTGAGTTATGGTGTTCCAAGTCACCTTTTTTGTTTAATCCTTAATCAAAAGGAAATGACTCTTTATTTGGTCTGCGAACCAGAAATTCGGGTAAGGAATTCTGTTGACCGAGGTGAAGGTATTAGGCATCCCTCGAGTCCCGTAGTTCTAGCATGGTCACTTTTATTGACTTCTACCTACTTTAAAATATTCTTGGATATATTATTTCAGGCCATGGTTTGCTCGCATGTTTTAATTGTTGAATTTTTATTAGTCTTAAACCGGATGCATAACTGCATTCTCGATCTTGACATTTTAGAGACATAACTGTCTTCTTTGCATCACACTTAATAACCTTATTTTTTATAAGTCACTACCTTAAATTAATAAAAACTCATTATATTAGTGGACAAGGTGTGTCAACGCATCCTTGAGTTTATTTTAATGTCTCAAAAAGATGTGTAACTACATTCTTAATTGAAACAAATATTTTTTAATTTGTTTAAGTGTTCGATCTAACATTAAAAGAAAATATGTATTCCTAAAAAAACCAAATAAAGTAAAATACTAAACTTCTAGAATAAATTTTTTGATCATTTTTTCATATGTTTTTATTTTTTTGCAATTTCTTAAAGTTGATGTCAAAATTAAGTGTACACTTTCTAATCAAAGAAAACAATACCAAATTGCAGAAAAATAAATCTCATTTTTTGTTTGATAAAATAAAACAACAATAATTTATTTATATATTTATTTTTTAGCCTAACTATACCTACTTTATCATTATTATCTAAATCAAGACAAGAACAATGTTATGACCCGTTCATTTTTAAGAGATCACAACTAACAAATAAAAATAAATATATAAAAAACAAAATCATCAACTAAAACTACCTTCATTCATGAAATAGAGATATAACAACTAACAAATGAATCATTTCTATCAAATTCATGAATGAAACCAAATATAATAAAACTTGTCATAAAATTACATCAAATTCCATGAATAAATTAAATAAAGAGATAAGGTAAAGTTGAATACCGCAAAATCTTAACCGAAGCTCGATTAGAACACCCACAAACTTTTGTAGGTTGTTTGTGATGGTATATGTGTTTGTGTTGATATGAAAAAAAATGGGTAAGGAAGAAAAGATGTGAATGTGTTGATGAATTTTTAAAAGAAGAATAAAACAAGGATGTGTGTTTTCTGATTATTTTTTTCGTGTGTTGTGTTTTTTGGGTGAATGTATAGTAGTAGAAGTGTGCTTTTTTTCCTCTTTCTGCTTTTTTGATTTTTTGTATGTGCAGATTGTGTTTTTTTTTGTAGTGTAATGTTGCTTTTTTGTGTATCTTTTTTTGTTTTTTTGATGCTAGTCCCCCCGTCCTCTGTGTTGTTGTAGTATATTTATAGGATATATGGGGTGTGTTGTGTATGTGTTGTGTGTGTCGTGTGTCACTTGTGAGGGTGAGTTGAGGAAGTGGGGGATTAAGGTATGAGGAAAATGGGTAGATTAATAAGGTTTATGGGTTAGTTAAGTTAGTAATTGTTTTTTAATTAAATTTTATAAAAAATATTAACTTACTTTCTTGAACTAATAGTTAAGTATAAGATAAGTTAAATAGTTAAATAAAAATAAGAAACACTAGCTTATTTGTTAAATTTAAATTAAAACAAAACATATAGTTTTTTTTGTAGTTTTCAAATCTTTTAAAATAAACTTAATAAAATAAGATAAAAGTAAAAAATATTTAATTTAAAATTTTAAAATATTTTAACTCTAAAAATGGTGTAAAAGTTTAGGTTCAATCAAAAATTACGTGTCTACAGTATCCTTCCTCAACAGATTGTATTATTTTCACCGTGTATGCTATTTTTTTCCATAATCTTGTATCCTTTATAAATCATATTCATATGTAATGATTAGATTATATTGAGATACAATCAGTTTGACTTTTGTAATACAAATAAAAGAAAAATATATTTGACAACCATGTAATACAATTTTGATCACTTGGATACACGTTTAGTTTTCACTATGAAAAGTAAATATCAATTTTAATTTGAATGGTAAAGTCATCACATAAAATGTAAAAATTATTGGTATACAATTACGATTTTAACATAATAAAAAAAAATTGATTTCTTTGAAATTGTAGCTGATGAGAATTTTAAGTGATATGTTCCTTTTTTAAAATATTGTATCCCCTGATTTTCTCCTTTATGTTATTAAATAATTGTATTCTTGCAAATCAAACAAATAAGAAAATACATAAATCAGATATATAACAAACTAAAATATTGACATTTTAAATAAATATTGAAAGTATGGCTAGGGATCCTATTAAATGTCAAAATGTTGACATTTTGAAAAATTTCCCTTTTTTAATTGTTTGTTAATCGTAAAAATCAATTTAAGCTTAATCTCAACATATTGATATTTTAATGTGAATTTCCTCTTAAAATTGAGATTGCTTCTTTGTAACAAGGGAAACTTCAACTTGATGTTGCTTATATATTCTATCACGACAAAAATAGTTTTTTACTTGTCGAATATTACATTTTTACTATATGTATCGATTCAATGTGTCAAGAACCATGATGAATCATGAAATTTTGATTGTTTATGTATCTTTCTTAATAAGTATTTTTAATTTCTAAAATATCGAGCAATCAATACTTAAAACTTTAGTTAAATTTTGATCCTGATTGTTCGAATTGATCCTTCACTTGTCTTTACACAAAAAGAGTAATAAAACCAACAATCTAATATTGTCCTAATATCCAATAGTAGTAAAGAAAAAAATGGATTTTAATTGGACACCAAAAATGCATAGATTCTCCCTTAAACTTATTTCGAAAAGTCAGTTACACGCTTAAACTATTATAGTGACCTATTACACACATTTACTACTTAAAAGTGAATTTATTTACCCTCTAAAACTGATGTGGCAAAATAATTTTGAAAAAAATAAAAATAGGCGCGTCAAATTTATTTAAGTAGAAAAAAAAATCAAAATTCAATTAGACCCCACCCCACTCTTCACATCTCTTCTTCTTCACAACTCACCCTCCTCTTCTTCTTCTTCAACCCCACCCTCTTGATGGAACACATTTTTCTCCTCTTTCTTTTAAGCAAAAATCTCTCATTCTTCCTTCTTCGACTTCTTGTCAGGTTGCTTAGCAAATTACTTATCATCAATCTAAGTTTTGTGGGTTTTGATTTGTGTTTGTTAACAAAAAATTTCTTAATTTCATCGGCGGGATAAAATTTTGGGGGTTTCTTAGCCGCTGCAGTTATGGCGGACTTTTTTGAGAGAAACAAGAGAATTTTCCATTCCATAAATCAGCTCCCTGTTTCGATTAGTGTTCTTGGTGGCCATTGTTAAAATTTTCATCTTATTGTAATTTTGCTATGAAGAAAATATAATTATTAGAGAATTTTAATAATTAATTGGAGATTAATTAATGTAAAATATAGTTAACAAAAGAAAATTTAATTAAAAATAAAAAAGAAAAATTTTTGTTTAAATTTCTGATATGGCACTGATGTGGCAGCGAGTGTAATACACCACATATTGTGAAAGTGGTGTTACACATCTCAGGGGTAAATAAATTCACTTTTAAATAATAAAGGTGTATAATAGGTCATCATAATAGTTTAAACGTATAACTGACTTTTCGAGACAAGCTTAGAAGGAATGTGTGCCTTTTCCCTAAATTGTTGCTAGTAACATGTACATATTGAGCTTCTAGGCAGCCAACTGTCAGCACATAACATGTAGGTGATTGGTTTAAGTGGGGTTATGTTTATGTCTAACTTTATTTTAAGGCTTAAGTCATATACGGCTTCTCAAAATTGTCAGTATATTTCACTTAAACACATTAACTAAGTCTTGTACCTATTGAACACCTCTAATACTTCGAATTGATACCAGTTGAGCATTTTTTACTTACGTGGCAGTTTGGGTGTGATTCACGAATAATAAACGTGTGAAAGAATTAAATTAGACATTTTTTAAACTTAAAATCTCTTTCTTCTTTATTGGACTTGTTGCCATCACTTCTCCACCTTACCATTCGCATCTGCCATTGTTGCCATAAACATCCTTCTTTTTCCTCATTTTTTTCTCTTCATTTACCATCATTATCATTTTATTTTCCTGATTTGTTATTATCGCAGCCAATACATCCATATCTTCCTCTTCTTTTAAGCAACAACTACCACACCTCTACCATTAACATCGACACTTGATCTGTATATTTTTTTCTTCAACGCTATATTCCTTTTCTTCTTATTATTATTTCTACAGTCACTTCACCTCCTCTATCACCATTGAATCTATATTTGCCATTGTTCATTTAGAAGATTAGAAGAAAAAGAAAAAAAGGAGAGTAGTGTTCTGATAGGTAGCAGGGAAGAACTTGGGTGGTTGGTAACAATGGTAACTATTTAACTTTAAAAAAAAAAATTGAATCTAAACGATCTGCCATTGTTAATCTATGGTAAAGAAGAGCAGAAAACAAAAAGAGAAAGAGACGGTGGGGGGCTGATCATGGGTAGCAGGGGAAAGGTGTGGTGGGTGGGGGAATTGTGCAGGGATTACAAAATTTTCTTTTATTTTTTATTATTTAAAATATTTTTTTTCACTCGTATTGAATTATATTATTTTAATAATTTTTTTGGATTCAATTGACACATGTCATAATAATTCGTCATAGTGTCATATCATAGCGAGTTATCTCACACATTTAATATTTTTGGCTAATTGTCCAAAAAATGTCAAATAGGTGTCAATCCTAAGTGATAGAGGGGTTCAATAGGTACAAAGCTTAGTTAAGATATTTAAGTGAAATATGCAAACAACTTTAAAGAGTTGTGTATGACTTAAGCCTTATTTTAATTATAACGTTGCTAAGATACTCAAAGGACCAATTATAGGAAAACCACCCAAAGGGATCATGAAAAGGATTGAAAAAACCGTCAAACAACGCAATACAACTGCTTAGGTAAAATCAAAGATAACAAAAAAATATTCTACTTAATGAGATCACTTATAAGCTAATTATAATTTAATTTATATATAAATATATAATTAGTAATTCGGTAAATATCATAATTATAATGACAATTACATTTTAGGAAACCAGAATGACCGAAATCATCCTTATTTTAAGTATAATTTTATTTTAATTTTATGTCTTTTTTATTTAAAAAAAATTATATTTTTACGCATAAGAAATTTGAAAAAAAATCAAAGTTTTTTCTATAAGTGATAAAAAAAAATTAATTTCTCCTTCTTATTTTCAAGAGAAGATAAAAAAATTACAAGTGGACATAAAACAAAATGAGATACAATATTGTTTTCCCATTGGAATATTAGCATCACTTTACCTATCACATTCTTGACAAAAACTCAAACGACTAACACAAAACAAACAGCTAAAAAGCGGTTTTGGAAAATCCAGTGACCAAAACATGCAAATGGTTTTACTGTGGCCTATTGTATTTTCACTTTTCCCAGTTATAAATATCCCCAGTTAATGAATGCACTGCCTCAACAAAATCAACTAAGTAAACAACCAAATTTGTGTTCTATAAAAAGTTGTCATATTTAGTGATCAGTAAAAAAATCAAGAAAATGTCGACTACTGTAGGCCAAGTCATTCGTTGCAAAGGTATGATTCCATGATTTTGAAATCAGTGAACTTCTCTATTTCATGATTCTGAAATTCTCTCCTCTTGTTTTTTTAATTTTGAGAATTTTTGTGGTAATTATGAACTAATGGGGATATATTATTTATAGCTGCTGTGGCATGGGAGGCTGGTAAGCCATTAGTGATGGAGGAAGTGGATGTTGCTCCTCCACAGAAAATGGAAGTTCGTCTTAAGATCCTCTATACTTCACTCTGTCATACTGATGTATACTTCTGGGAAGCTAAGGTAAACAAAACAAAATTACTTCTTGTTATTGTTGTGAGCAAATGTTTTTGTTTTTAAAGTATTCTTTTGAACTAATTTCAGGGTCAAAATCCAGTCTTTCCTAGAATTCTTGGACATGAAGCAGCAGGGTATGTGCTATTGATTGATTTAAATTCATCATTTACCGTGTCTAAAGCCAAAAGGGTACTGAATTTTGTTGTTTTCTTGATATCTAGGATTGTGGAGAGTGTTGGAGAGGGAGTAACAGAACTTGCACCAGGAGACCATGTTCTTCCTGTCTTTACAGGGGAATGCAAAGATTGTGCTCACTGTAAATCTGAAGAAAGCAATATGTGTAGCCTCTTAAGGATTAACACTGACAGGGGAGTGATGATTAATGATGGACAATCAAGGTTTTCCATCAATGGAAAGCCCATTTACCATTTTGTTGGGACCTCCACTTTTAGTGAGTACACTGTGGTTCATGTTGGATGTGTCGCCAAAATTAACCCCCTTGCTCCTCTTGACAAAGTATGTGTCCTTAGTTGTGGAATCTCGACAGGTATAAACAAAATGACTATGTTAGTAGTTTCTTTTAAGGGGTTCAAATTGTTGATTGATATGCCTTATTTTCTAGGCCTTGGAGCAACTTTGAATGTTGCTAAACCAACAAAAGGCTCAAGTGTGGCTATTTTTGGACTAGGAGCTGTAGGCCTTGCAGTGAGTATTCTCCATATTGCAAATGACTTTCTTGTTCTGTTTTATTATTTCCCGTATATATGTTTTAAGCTTACGAATGATCTGATCTCATTTGGTCAGGCTGCAGAAGGAGCCAGAATTGCTGGTGCTTCAAGGATAATTGGTGTTGATTTAAATGCTAGTAGATTTGAGCAAGGTAATTAACTTGTGCCTTATACATTCTTGATCCATTATCTTATAATTCCTTCCTTGTAACTTGTTTCATAGCAAATTAACTCATGCCATCCATTTTACTTCTATTCTACAGCTAAGAAATTTGGTGTGACAGAGTTTGTGAACCCAAAGGACTATAGTAAACCAGTTCAAGAGGTACTCATATTTACTTCTCCTAATGGATCATTTCGCGAAAGAAAAAACAAAAGACAGCCATGAGTCATAGTTGATCATCTTTTCTTGAATTTTGATTATTTGATCAGGTAATTGCTGAGATGACTGATGGCGGAGTCGATAGGAGTGTGGAATGTACTGGTCATATTGATGCTATGATTTCAGCATTTGAATGTGTCCATGATGTATGTTTTCTATCATCAAATTTCCTTAGTTGTATGTTCTTATTAATACATCCATCTTAACGAACATTGTCGTGATTAACTTTCAGGGCTGGGGAGTGGCTGTACTTGTTGGAGTACCCCATAAAGAAGCTGTGTTCAAGACACACCCTATGAACTTTTTGAATGAAAGGACTCTCAAAGGAACCTTCTTTGGAAACTACAAACCTCGTTCGGATATTCCTTATGTTGTTGAGAAATACATGAACAAAGAACTTGAATTGGAGAAATTCATCACGCATACACTTCCATTTGCTGAAATCAATAAGGCTTTTGATTTAATGTTGAAGGGAGAAGGCCTTCGTTGCATCATCACCATGGAGGACTAAACTTACTGTCCTAGAAAAGGAGCTTCTGGCTAGTCGATACTGTTTGAGAAAAGACCAATAAATTGTCACTGTCCTATTTTCCCTTTCTTGTTTGGTGATTGAGTTGTAACATTCTTGTCCAAGTCCATCCATGTCTTTTCTTTTGGTTTTTTTGCTTATAGATGTGCTTTGTCTTTCGCAATGCCATGTCTATAATTCTGTTCTTGTAAAAAAAATGCAATTATCTCTGTTTTATCTTAAGTATATATTTACAGAATTTCATTGATTTCTATAGTATTCAAACAAGGTATGATAATGCATCTTTTAAATTAGGGCTGGGATAGCACAATATATACATGAAACTAGCAATCACTGGCAGAGCTAGGATTGTCGTGTCAATCGTTGTGGTAAAAAAATATAATTATGAGGCTAGTAGCTAGCAAGTAGCAACTGTTACATCTCTAGCATTCAAGTGATCAGCCCATCGGCATATTAGTAATCTTTGGCAACTTCTCCTTAGAATTCTCCGACGTCACCTCCTACGATCACTCTTTCTTTTTCTGCACACTTTTTTTGTTTCTGCAAAATACTTTTACTATTGCATTTTCTCATTGTTCATCTGAATATCCTTGAGTAAATTAGCTATGGGAAAAAAATTCGATAAATCTAAGCTTAGATTGCAATATAAAATTGGGAAAGTAGATTGCAATGAGCTCTTATTACTCCCTCCATCTCAAATTATTTATCGTGATTTCTAAATATAATTATCTTTAATTACTCTCATTGTCCATTTTGACTTGTCTAAAAATAATTATCTCATCTCATTTTTATTATCTAGCTAATTTAGAAAATCAAGAGATAATTTATCATTTGACTCCTCTAACTTACCCGTACTATTAACTAAAGTCATTTTTCAAAATATTAAATTTATTATATTCAAATGATGATGTAAAAAAATTGGCATTTTATTTATTGCTCCTTAAGAAGTGTACTAAATCAATATGGACAGAAAAAATATTTATTATTTTAGAAATTCAAAATAAAACTGATTATTTGTTTTAAATTTCATCTTTAATAGTAATTGTTCTTGAAAATTAGGAACATGTCAATAGAATAAGTATTTAATAAAGAGGGATTATATCTTAAAACATTAATGATAATAAAATAGTAAAAAGGAATCTAATAAATATTTTTTTAAAATATATAAAAGAGAAATACGATAGAGGATAAATTTTTAGTCAAGGTACACAAATAATTCCTTCTATGAATTTTTTAATTTTATATCACTCGCAGTCTCGCATGTGACATTAGTCTCACAAATTGATTGACGCAAAGATTTAAAATTTTGGGGCCATTAATTTGTGAGACAAAGAGAAGCTTTACACAATTAATATTAGGTGCCTGAGACATAAAGTAAAGTTTTTAATCTTCGGCTAAAAGCACACTACAAGTTAATGGCGGAGTTAGAATTTTTAATAAGAGGATTCAAAATCTAAAAAAATAAATACACAAACTAATCGAAGGGAGTTTGACATATACTATATACATAAAAAAAAATTAACAATATATAAATAGTAATATTTTTCGCCGAAGGAGGTTCAGATGAATCTCCTGAATGTATGCTGCCTCCGCCCCTGATTACAACCGTTGTGTAGGGGTAATAGTGGGTGGGGTAAATGTGGGGTGGCAAGGGTTAAGGCTATATAGGGCGGGGGCGGGGTAAATGCGGGGTGGGAAGGCTTCAAAGCTATATAGGGCGAGGCGATTTTAAGGTTGTACGGGGATGGAAGGAATGCGGGGCGGGACGGATTATGGGTCTATGCGATTTTATGTGGATTCAAATTTAATTTTAACTTTATACATGTTATAAAAGTGATAGAACGTCATTTCGTAAGATAGTTTTTTTAAAGTTACTGAAATATTCAAGATAGTAAATGAAAATGGTTCAATCAAAACTAATATGATTTCTTACGTGCTTCCCAATTAACTTATACAAAATAAAATTTTAAGTCATTATCTATTAATTTAATGCAACGGAATTTTATTTTTAGTATCAAACTTAACTAAAAAAAGAAAATATTAAAACTATTATGCGGGATGAATTCATGCGGGCGGGTCTATGCGGGACGGAGTAGGACGGATTGAAAAATAAAAAAAAAAGTTATTATATAAAATAAAGCGAATTAAAATTTTTGCAAGTTAAGCTCAATCCGCCCCACATCCCACTATCATCCCTATTGTTAGGCGAAGCCACCTTAGGCAAATAAGGATGGTTTAGTACATGCCCTTTTTATCAAAAAATTATGTTGTATGATAAAAATTATATATTAGTTATTATGATTGATATTTAATTTTACTCCTTCTTAACGTAATTAAAAATAATTTGTACATTCTTCGTCAATTTTCTGAATCTATCTCAAACCCTCGCCCCCACCCTAGTCCGTTTTTATTAGTTTATTTTTTCAATATAATTTGATAAATTATTGTGTATATGTATGATAATTTAGTACATGTATATCAATTTCATGGAGGCAATGCATGGTATGACATGGAGAGATGTCACCATGCTTCATCACATTCATGCATGCATGTTATCATCAATGTTAGGTTTTCTTGTAATCCACCTTTAGCTGTCGTCACTTGCATTAGTTTAAGTAACTATTCGTCTCTTATTAGTTGTCTATTTTTTTAAATTTATTTCTTAAAAAATTATAAACAAAAACTGTTTCGTCCTATATTATATTATTATAGATGTTTATCTTAAATTATTCATCAATTGACAAATTAAGATATAATTAAATTTTTCTTATTTTATTCTTCAAATTAATTTATTTTTAAAAGTGTTGAATATTGATCGATCACCTAGATGAATATTATAAAGTTATAAAAAAAACTATATTGTTAATCATAGTATTAATAGACTAAGCACATAAATAAAAGTGCATTAAAATGTTAAGAAGGTAAATTAATAAAAATATCTTTTTTATTTATTATTTCTTATGAAGTGTGTAAATAAAATAAGTTGACAAGTAATATAGAATGGAAGGATACTATTTTATTTGTATGTCTCTCCAATAAATTACAATTTATTTAAAAATAAGATTTGGTTAATTTTATTTCAAGAATATTTAATATTAATAATAAAATAGAATAAAAAATAGTTAATAGTTATTTGAATTTTATAAAATGATAAGTAAATTAGAACAAGTATATTAAGTAAAATATTGACAATTAACAATATAGAATGTAGGGATATTTCTCCATCGTTTTCTCCTAGTGTATTCTAGCAACAACTTTACCCCTCCATGAAAAGACTAATTTGCCATCCCACATTATTTATTGTTTTCGTGCAAGTTTTTTTTAAGGCTTAAGTCATTGACGGCCCCTTAAAGTTGTCTGCATAATTCACTTAGACACCTTAACTAGGACTTGTACCTATTGAACACCTCTACTAATTTGGATTTGAACGCTTTTTTGACAATCAGCTAAAAGTATGAAATTTGTGTAATACACTCGCAATGACGTGGAAAATTGACAAATCAATGACATACATGTGGCATTTTGACCAAAAAAATAAAAGAAAAAAGAAAAAAATTGAAGTTGCCATCCACCCAGCTACAAATCATGCAACTTGTTGCAATGTCCAATGATGCATTGAGAATTTCTATGAAGTAGAGACAGATTTACTATCAACCATAGTCGTCGTCACCATAGCCCCGTCCTCCACCATAGCCGTTGTCACCTTCAAATCCTCTTAATCCACTAATTTTTTTTCAGGTCCGTTTTTTTTAAAGTTGAAAATAGCAAATTACATATACATAAAAATTAATCAATACATGTACCTACAAAATATGAACCATTTATAATTTTAGATATCAATAAAATCATTGACTACATAATCATCTAAGCAATACACGGAGAAAGGAGGAAGGAGAGGTGATTCATTTTTTATTTTAAATCTGATTTGTTAGATATATTTTTCACTAAGAAAAAAAAATGGAAGAAGAAACAGAGCAGTCATTGTATCAGTCTCTATTTTTTCCGGTAAATAAGATCACAATATCCAACAAATTTAAAGAAAATGGAGAAGAAAATCGTAATGGTGTTTCCCCAGTTGAATACGATAGAGGTGAGGGGGAGGGAGAGGAAGAGGAGGCAGGAGAAAAGAAAAGGGTGGAAGGTGGTGGCGGCAACATCGACGGCAACGGCGGAGATGGTACTGATTTTGGAAGAAGTTATGGCTAAGGAAGATGGAAGAAGGGAGAGATTTAAAAAAAAAACAAAAAACAAAAATACGTTCTGACGTGCTGAATGGATGTGTATTACACCTTCCTTGCCATGTTAGCGAAAAGTGTCAAATAGGTACTTATTCTGAACAATAGAAGTGTTCAATAGGTACTAGTCCAAGTTGAAGTGTCTAAATGAATTATGCGGACAACTCTAAGGGGTCGCAGATGACTTAAGCCTTTTTTTAATAACATGTATTAATTAGTAGTAGTTATTAATTAATTCAAATAAATCAATAAGATGTTTAACTTAATATTTCAAATTAGAATACAACAAATCGTCAAATTAGCTTCAGGATATTTTAATTGCTAATTGTATATCATAAAGAAGACGAAAAGATATATATTTCTGACCTGTGACCTGTGAGAGTGTCTAGCTATTAGAGAGTTATGGCATAAGTCAGGAAACTAATATCCATCTGTTTTGTTCTTCTCCAGGTTGGCTTGTTTCACATGGCACATTATTTTACAGCTATATATATGTCACCCTACTATATACACAGTTCAATTTTTATAATATATGTTTTCATCACTGACCAGTTCACTACACTTGTAAAATTATTACAAGCCCAAAATTTTAATATTTTGTTAAAATTATTAAATTCGATCGAATCAATAACTGGTTAGTTATAGTTGTCATTGTCCCAATTAGTAAATATCTTCCATGAGAGATTATATATATAACATGAGTTATTACAAACAAATAATTAGACGTGATAAATAGATAAATAATTAGAGCAAATTAAATAAGAAAGAAACAATTGATATCTTCTCTAATCATAGAATCTTCATTCCATATCAGCCAAATTGTCAAAGGGTATCTATCAAAGCAAGAATGTGTTTCAGAATATATAGCGTTCGTCTTTTATTGATATGAATAAAGAAAACATAATAATACAATATATGAATAAAAAATTGGTATACTTTAGTAAGTCAAATAAATTTTTTAATTAATCTTTCTAATATATTCTAAATTGTTAACTTTTAAATTTTAATTTTTGTAATGTAATTTTAAATATAAAAAATTATTTCTAAAAGCGTGAAGACCTTCTACTCGTATACCCACCAAAATTTCGTATTCGGAACCTCATCAGTCATCACAAAAAGTAAAACAAAAATAGTACAAAAAAACAAGAGGGAAGATACACAACATAAAAGTACTCCCTTCATTTTTTACATTTATTAATACTTCTAATCAATCACTAAATAAAATAATTTTGTTCTATCAGAGAGTAAGAAAAATGTACCTAAACACATAACTTAGCCATTATATTTTTTGATATCCGTATTGAAGCCTGATTACAATTGTGATTATAGTACTACTTTATTGCTCTGACCATTTCATATTACTTAGCTCCAATATTAAAACTTATTACTTTGATTTATAATTTTAAATTTTAAATATTATTCCTTTCGTTCACTTTTCCTTGTCATATTTTGACTTGCCACGCCCATTAGGTATTTTACCAAACTGTCCTATTAAATGATGTTTAGTATTAAGTCTTGAAAAATGATTTGAAGAAAAAATATTTAATATTGAGGGTAAACATAAAAAAATTATACTCCAATTTATTTTTTCTTGATATATCAAAAATGACAAGTAAAAATGAATTGAGGGAATAGTCAAATTAAAATAGTACTGTAAAAAAAAACGGAAGAAGATTACATCATGTTAACGTCACTGCTCACATACCCAATTTAGCAAAAAAGGCAAAATAGGTGTGCCATTAAAACAAAAGGGTAATAATGGAATTTCGAAAGCAGTTTCGAGATCCCTAGATGTAATGTGTGGGCATTATTCATCATTACAAATGATTTTCCCGAAGATGCTAACGGTACTCGTAGTAGCATGAAAATATATATGCTCCCCTCCTTCATGTTTTGATACCTGTAAATTTCCAGCTACATTCCACATTAATTTCTGTGAACTCCATGTGACGTTATCATTCCCCTTTCTTCAGCCGCTGTATTGAAGTTGTTAATTGCTTATCACACACTGGATGACACGTGGTCATCAAAATTGGCGCGCATGGTATTTCGCCTTCTGTTTTCATTTTATTGACCGAAATACCCTCCATATATCTTTTTAGTACTAAATGATACATTTGGGTGTGTTTAGTAGAAAGTGAAACACTCAATGTCTCTTGTTAGATTTGACACGAAATTTAAGGAATACACAATAATTTTTGAAATTTATCATGTACAGAGATTCTTTTATAAATATTTGTATAGTTATAAATTACTAATATTAAAATATATGTAATGTGTGGTCATTACTAATATTAAAATAGATATTTGATTGTGTAGGCAAAATAATGGTTTTATAAGAAAGAAAAAATTTCTTTAAGTTAAATAATTTGATTGATACGCAACAAATTAAATGACATTACTACATAATTTCTCATAAGAAGTAATCCCTTGAAAATTGAAATATTTACTCCGTAAATTTTTTGCTAATTTTAATTATAAAAGTTTCTTTCAAAAAGTGTTGAATTCTATTAGCTACTTCTATCATTGATGATTAAATTAAGCATGAAAAGAAAAAAAATGATTAAAATAATATGTGATTTTTTATTTTTTTTATGAATAGTCCACTAACTTAGTGAGCTATAAAAATTATTATGGTCAATGAATTTATGACACACTAATAATTTTTTTTTATTAGTACCTACAATTTTTTCAAAACTTCATATAACGAATTTATTTAGAATCTTATATAAGTTTATTGAACAAGGAGAAAGGATGGGGTATGAAGAAAAAAAGAAGAGTGCGATAATTTTTTGGCCTTTTATATATATATATATATATATATATTAGCATTTAGCGGGATCATTTTAAATCTTTTACTTTACGTGATGTTTATACAAATAAATATCTCGAGGGGTACTCTGTAAATATTGTCAACAACAAGTGTCAATTACAAAAGGTTTAAGTCATCGGCGACTCCTTAAAATTGTCCAAATAATTCACTTAGATACCTCAACTAAGACTAGTACATATTGAACACTTTTACCTATTCAAAAATTGTTCCTATTAGGCATTTTTTGATAATCAGCAAAAAATATGAAGACTGTGTGATATACTTGCCGTGACATGGCAAAACGGCTAATTAAAAAATAACATGTGGCACTGGGCCCCGAAAATTATAAAAAAAATAATTTTGTTTAAAATTATTTCAAACACATTTATATCTAATTTAAAAAAAAAAGAAAAAAAAAAGAAAATGTCAACCTATTCTACCCAACCCCACCCCTACCCAACCCCCTTTCATCTTCATTTTCTTCCCAAAACACATTATTTCTCAAATCACAAAACCTACCATTTCATCTTCTTCCCAAAACACATTCATTTTCAAATCATAAAACCTAATTTCTTTTCAAATAACTTGAAGATTAACTTTTTTTTAAAAATATATATATTTTCATACTAAGAGTGAAGAAGAAAGAAAAAATTTTCGGCGGTTATTCAAATTTTCGAATATCATTTTTGATAAATTTAATGGGTTTATATATGACTTTGAGTAAAAATATTTGTTCGAAAATTGTGATAAATAAATATCGGCTAACTTTTTTTATACATAAAGTTATTTATCTTGTTTCTTCTTCATATTTGTTCCATTATTTTTATGAGATTTGAAATAAATCATACAAAAGAAAGTCTTTCTTTCAAATGTGAATCGTATGATTTCTTCATAGTTGATTTTCATTTATCTTCATATTTGGAAGAAATAATATTCTTTTTTTTATATAAAAAAAAGAAATAAAAACAATGTTGGAGCTAAAGTGGAGAAAGCTTTGCAAATTAAATTATGAAGAAGATGATTGATAGGGGGTGTGGTACTTTTCTTTTTGGAAAAAAGTGTAAATAAAAGAAGAAAAATGTTTTTAAGTTAATTATAATGCCAAGTGTCAATAAAAGAAGAAAAAATGTAATTTTTTTTTAAAAAAAGACACTATTTGAATCTTTTCACGCGCTTCATGGAAGTGCAAAACACAATTTTTGCCATATCAGCATTTTGTGTTTAATAGGTACATGTCTTGAACAATTTAGGTGTTCAATAGGTACAAGTCTTAATTAAAGTGTTTAAGTGAATTATGCGGACAATTTTAAGGGGCGGTCGATGACTTAAGCCATTACAAAAGGTAAACAAGCGGTGATGATCTATGTATAACAGTCCCATAAAATATCCATCACCATCCATCCACATACATGTGTAAATCACCCCCTCCCCCTCCCTTCTCTCCCCCTACCCCTACGCAAAGCTAGAAAAAAAAGAAAAAGAGAAGAGGATTTGACTTCGTTTTGATAGAGAGAAAGAGAAGAATTGGTAAGGAAAAGAAGGAATGAAGAAGAAAATTCAATCCAATTGAATACAACTTTGACGTCCGTAAACATACTCTCTCTCTCTTCAACTTTCTCTCTCTAAAAAAAATTATACAGCTAAGAAGCTGAATCTATCTACTGAAAGCGCAGTGAAGTTCAAAAAAGGTGACGCTAAAATTTGTGTGTTTTTTGTGCTTGTAGTTCCGTGTAAGGAATATACTCAAAATTCGGTGGGTCGGTGTTGAAATTGTCTTCTGGTAAGTCTTCTTTGCTTTCTATTCTAAAGCTGGATACAGGTTGCTCATTTTGAGCTTTGGATCCACTATTAAGGGTTTGATCAAGTTGTATAAGTTTTCTGCTAATTTTTTTTTTTTTGTTCAGTGTTCAATCAATTACTGCAGCTTCTTTAATTTTTGTTTTGGGTAATATTCTCTATCTGTTGCTTTTTTGAATTTGTGTTTTTTAAAGGGATAAGGATGAAGTTTGATGTCTGTCTTTGAAACTGTTGAGATTTGGGGTTTTGTGTGTCCAATATTCTGATTAGATGATTTAAAGTAAGGTTGGGTAGGGTTAATCTATCTTTCACGGAAGGGAGGGAAAAATTGACACAAAATTGAACAACTCTTGCAGTGGATGGTGCAGCAAAAGACAGTTATTTGAGAGGAAAGAAGTCTGGTTTAGTTGTTTCAGAGACGAGTTTCCATCTTTTGGGTAAAAATTGGAGACTTTCTGTCTACCTCAGATACATTTAGTAATCACTCGCTTAATTGAATGACATTATTGGTTTTGCTTGGTTCTGCGCCTAGTTTTTTCTTCGGAGCAATTGAAGTTTCTTGAGCTTAGTGGGGGATTTGATGCCATTTTATGAGTTTTCTCTACTCACTTGAGGCTTTTATGCCATTTTTAGGAAGTTTCTATATTTGCTCAAGTGTTGGTAGATTGTGTACTTCTTGGTGAAAAATGGTTCCAACAGGGCCTCCTAATCCAATTGGAGGTTCCCAGTCTGTACCGTCTTCATTACTGCGATCAAATTCCGGTGTAATGGGTGGTCAAGGGGGCTCCATGCCTTCACCAGGTAGTTTCCCTTCTATGGTTTCTCCTCGGACGATGTTTGGTAACATGAATATGCTAGGGAATGCTCCCAATGTTTCACATCAGTCCTTTGCAAATGGAGGTCCTAATGCAGGGCTGGCTGGACCAGGAAGTTCTCAGCGTGGTCCTGTTGATAATGGGGCCGAGACTGACCCACTTTCTGGTGTAGGAAATGGGATGGGTTTTGGTGCTCCTTCAACGACATTTATGTCATCAGCCATGGTGACAAATCCAGATAGCAGTCGAGTTCAAGGACAGCAGTTTCCTAACCCCTCCGGTAACCACATGTTGACTGACCAACAACGATCCCAACAGCTTGATTCCCAGAATTTTCAACATAATCAACAGTTGCAGCAGTTTTCTTCCCCTATCAATTCCCAAACACAGCAACAGCAGCATCAATTTCAATCCATGCGTGGTGGATTAGGAAGTTTGGCACCTGTCAAAATGGAGACACAGGTGACTAATGATCAAACACCGCAGCAGTTGCAAGCTCTGCGAAACATGGCACCTGTAAAAATGGAACCACAACAGATTCAAAGTATGAGAGGTCTTGCGCCTGTCAAAGTAGAGCAACAACAATCTGACCCATCTTTATTTCTACATCAGCAACAGCAGCAGCAATTCCTTCAGATGTCCAGGCAGTCCCCTCAAGCTGCTGCTGCTGCACAGCTTTTGCATCAGCAGAGGCTAATGCAGTTCCAGCATCATCATCAACTCTTGAAGACTGCCCCTCACCAACGAAACCCATTACAACAACAATTTCAATCACAGAATCTTGCTGTCAGACCTCCTGTAAAGCCAGTATATGAGCCCGGGATGTGTGCCCGTCGGCTGACTCATTATATGTATCAGCAACAACATAGACCTGAAGTAAGAAGAATGGGTCAACTAGATCATTGTTTGGCATCTATGCACTGCACCCTACCCCACTGCTTTCCCAGATAATGAAAAAGGAAGTATGATATCGATTTTTTCCCTAACATATTGCTCTACCTTCTTTATAGGACAATAACATTGAGTTCTGGAGGAAATTTGTTGCTGAGTATTTCGCTCCCAATGCCAAGAAAAAATGGTGTGTATCTATGTATGGAAGTGGTCGGCAGACTACTGGAGTTTTTCCTCAGGTTCACTGCTTATGTGGAAGCTATTTACATTTTTGTTTTTGTAATGTTTTTTGTTCTCCCATCAAATGAAAATGGAGTTGTAATAACTTTCATGCTACAAGTTTAGTATTCTATTACAGCATAGATATATTTTCATCTCAGATACTCCTTTTAGAGCTTGTTCTATAAATGATGCTGATTAGCTGTAGAACAACTGTTAGCAAATGAGTTTATATCTTTGATTAATATTGTGTAAATTGCAGGATGTGTGGCACTGCGAAATATGCAGCCGCAAGCCAGGCCGTGGGTTCGGTATGTTATTTGCAGCATCAAGCTCTTGAATTATTTTTTGGTCCTAGAAGCACTTAACAAACTTTGTGGCTTAACAAAACCCTTTCTTTAATTAATTCATCTTTATTAATTCGGTTTTCCTCACAGTTGATAATTCTGTTTCTGCATCTGATAAATCTCAAATCATTTTTTCTCAGAAGCGACTGCCGAGGTTTTGCCCAGGCTATTCAAGATAAAGTATGAAAGTGGCACTTTGGAAGAACTTCTCTATGTCGATATGCCCCGTGAATATCAGAATTCATCTGGGCAAATAGTCCTAGATTACGCAAAAGCGATTCAGGAGAGTGTCTTTGAGCAACTTCGTGTTGTCCGTGATGGTCAGCTTCGCCTAGTGTTTTCACAACCTGATTTGAAGGTTAAATGAAAGGCTGATAGTTTTATATTCTGTGAAGTGCTTATTCATGGACAGTTGAGACCTAGCATGGTGTATATTAATTTTTTAATTCGTTTGATCTGGATTTCTTTTGTATCTACTTGGCAGATAGTTTCTTGGGAATTTTGTGCACGACGTCATGAAGAGCTTATCCCTAGAAGATTGTTGATACCTCAGGTTAACAATTTTACCTTTCAACTGCCATTCCGCAGATGCATTATGAAGTCATGCTTCAACTGTGATTTGAATCATACACTTCTATTCACTGATAGCAAACTTTTAGGTGGCCTAGGTTTAAAAATAGGTAAAAAAAAGTCTGTTGAATTTTTTTTTGAAGATGCTTTATAAATTCTACTTGAGAAGTAAAGAACTTCAATCGAATTTCTTGCCACATCTGCTATGGCAGAAGCCTTTTCGTTTCATTGACCTGGAACTATGTGCTAATTCAGTGTGATTGATCTTTATTATCGACATTACTTATGTAATTGGATGAGAGTATGGTTGTGTGAGTATTTGTGGTCACTATTTCCTTTTTCTTTTGTCTGTTGGTACAAAGCTCAATATACATGGAAGTACAAGATTTCAGTTGCATTTTTGTTCTTTTCTAACTTCAAAATTTACCTGTTTCTTCTTCTTAGCAATATAGAACGGTTTAGAAGCATCTTATTCTCTATCCTCATCTTGTGATATTGAAGTGGTAAGGGCTGCTGGACAGACAGCTCTAAACTGCTTTTTAGATGAATCAAGCTCCAATTAGTTGTTTGTGGTTGCAATTTCTGTTAATTAATGGATAGAATTGACTGTTCGTAATCGTATGGCATTTCTATTTGTTTTTTTCTTCAGTTTTGGGGAGAATCTGTCTCTGGAAAATATTTTTGAAAACTATTGCATGGCTGGATTGTGTTTGGATTTAATATTGTTTTTTGAAGTATTTGGTAGATTGTATTGCATTCTTGAAGATTTTTTTTGGTATCCTGAGTTCGAGCTAGTCTTGCATTGGGTAGAAGTTCTAACCCTGGTTAAGGCCCAAGGGTTTGGATATGTTATGGTCACGGGATAGTTAAGATGTGATGGAGAAAAATTCAGAACAGTTTTATTGGGTGATGTTGATGCTATCTGAGGTCCATGGAACAGGACTTTGATGCTCTAAGTTGTGCATGTTTTAAGAAATTTGTGTTAGCACAGGATAACTAAGTATAATTTAAATAAGCTCCGACTTCAAAATGGAATTTGAGGACTTGTAAAAAGGAGTTGTGCTTTTAATATGATCACTTGCGATTCTAACTATTCCTTGGTATATTTTTCAATCACAACTGGCTTCAAATGCCTAATATCAAGAAGATCTTTTCGCTGATAAAATTTAGAATCAAATTTTCTCAGTAGGATTGTTAAAAGAGTAGCACTGGTTGATGGATCTTGGTCCACCAAATTGGACACAACTCAATTAAAAAAATCAAAACACAAATGAAAGCTAGATCTAAGCTAGTAAACCTCGAGTTCATTTCATAACCTTCAGATTTTGTTATCTTTTTGTTTTTGCTTGTATGCCTGTATTATAGTGAACTACTACTATATGATAAAAGTGTGCTACAAAAAAGAAAACAAATGTTAGAAATTAAACTTCAATTGACAATGTATAGAAACATGGACTGAAGTAAGCTTTAAATGTGTTCGTTGTATGAGGATTTACTTAAACAATTCTATGTTTGCTATCAGTGGAAAAAAAATTCTATGTTTGCTATCTAATAATACTAACATCTGGATTTCCACAAGATATTTAATTAAATATGCTATAATATTAAGTTCCTGTCTTTCGGTGTTAGTTTCCTAGGTTTGTCAATGTGCAGTAAGTATGGGGTGAAATACTTTTGGCGCCAGATTTGCTACAACTTATATTTAAAAGAAAGAAAAGAAAAACAAAAGCTAGATTGGAACCGGTAAACACAAAACTCATTAATTTTCACCTAGAGCTGCACTCTCTTCAGTTTTTTTTTTCTCCTGTTTAAATGTGCGTATAGTGAACTAGGATCTGATATATGCATATGATAAAAACTCATTTTCGAGTAACCAAGTAAAGGATTCATGCTTTAACTATCATCTTTGTATTATGAGTTGCTTAAATGAAGTGCCTGTTTGGGCAAATTTCTTGGAGGCCAAAAGCACTTATTTCAAAATTTGAAGTGTTTGGCCAATAAGTAGAACTGCTTTTGAGTAGCAGCAAAATCAGTTTTTTTGCTATTGGAAAGGAGTTAGAATTTCTGCTTCTTGAAAAAGGTGGAAGTAGAATTATTTTTTTCAAACAAAAAATTTCCCTACCATAAATACATACTCATCATGCATAACGCCTCATCAAGTTATTACTTTTTTATTATAGAACAACCATTTCCTTTTCTTTTAAAAATAGAAGAAAATAATGACTAGCTTTCAAATTATCTCATTTCCTTTGACTCTTAATATTAGTATCCATGCATTTCATGCCGAAGTTTTTTTCGTCTTTTATTTCGTTGTGTGAATGATTTTACTTATTTTTGTGGTAAATACCCCATATATGGTTATTTAATTTGAGGATTAATTTTTTAATATATATTGTTTAATGTTTCTTAGTATATTCAAATCATCATGTTAATATTGTACTAATATTTAATATTTTCATTGATTTATTAATATGTACCATATATTGAAAATTTTAATATGTATTTTAATTTTAATTAGATAACAGTACAAACTTGATCAAAGTCTTTCATTGTTGATACTTTTAAAATAATATTTCTCTATAGAATAATCTTAATTATAAACGTGCATTAATACCTGTCATAATTTGACACTCAAAATCATTTTTGTTAGAAAGATTAGCCTAACACGATTTGCTTATCAAATATGAAAAAACACTTGCCAAACACATCGCTTTTCTCCCAAAGTATTTTTTGGGAAGCTATTTTATAGAAAATGCTTCTCAAAATAAACAAATATTAGCAGCTTGGTCAAACAGTTTCTCTATGTGTGCCACTTAACAATTTTAGCGTTTGATTAGGAAGTGACGTCTAATTAAATATGCTTTCTTAATAGATCAGTTGGCTTTTGTTTCGTATGTTTAAGTTGCACGGACTCTTCAATTTCGATGCCGCACTTGTGCCGGATCACCAAAAATACACTACTTTTGGAGAATCCGACACGCACTTGTTGACATTTTTGAAAAGTCCGAGCAACATAATTGTAGGTTTGTCATGCTATTTTTCATGTTTTGGTACACTCATTAGGTCCATTGAAGAACCGTTAGTACAATATTTTTAAGAGATCTTGTGCACAATGAGCAATGTTATTAAAGCATGCTTAATCCCTGAAGCAAGACTCATAACATGTTGAACGCTTCACCCTGCTTAATGTGCCCTTCAGTGTTGTCATTAAGGCTCTAAGACACACTTTTCCTTGTGAATGAGCGTTCCCTGAAGAGGCGACTCTAAACCATTGTTATTTCATTTTACCCTAAAAACAATAAATTTCTTTGTCCATATATATATATATATAAAAATCCATTTACGCTTTTCTCAATAAAGCCAACGCTTTATTTGTGCTCAAAGACCAGCGCTTTTTTTGCGCATTTGATAACACATACGGTGAGTGGATCAGGTTTTCTACTTCAGGATGCCTCTTTGAAGCAGTTCTCAATTTATTGTGTGTGATCGTACTTCTGTTGCATCTAGTTGTTTTAGCATATAATTTTTATGTTAGCTGGATGTCGTTTTAGCTTTGAGTGTTGATGTTGCATATGAGGTCGGGGCTATAGAATCATTTCTGATTCGCCTATTATTGTTTTGATATGCTGTACAGGTTAGTCAACTTGGTGCTGCAGCTCAAAAGTACCAGGCCGCCACCCAAAATGCATCATCTAGTGCGTCTGTTTCTGAGTTGCAGAATAATTGCAATATGTAAGTCCAGATACTTACATTAAGGCGTTTATTCTAAGTATTGGGTTGGGAATATTCCATAACTTTGTTTGATTGTTTTGTTGCCTTACAATTTCTATTTAGCTATCTAACCCTCTTTTTTAAGAGGTTTGCAATAGACTAACTTTGTTTAATGGTAGTTGTTTTTGCCTAGCAATTTCTATTTTGAATTTTGAATATCTAACCCTCTTTATTAAGAGGTAAGCTGTGGCCAATTATTAGATCGCCGTCATTAGTGGGCAGTGATGAAATAGGATCTATTTGTAATTCACATTTTATACAGCTCTGCTTTTGGCATTGAGCTTTAATGGTCTTTACTGGTGCTGTTACCTGCTCTTTCTTAGCTTAGGTTAGCCTCTCCATGCTAAGGTAAGATGTTCTACCAATGAGTTGCTCTAGTAAGCTTTTTGGCTATCCAATAATTTTCTTAAAGCTGAAACTTACTGTCATCTGATTTAGTGATTTGCCGGGTACATATTTTCTTGTCTTTCCTTTGTTGGATGAATTTGGTATAATGGAGTATGGTCAATTTGGCATACTGTTGAACCTTAGAAACTCAATTTCTTTAAACATTATTATGAATGTCTAGTTGATAAATATTCTACCACAATGGTGTGTTTAGGTGCATGGATGTCTACCTTCCTTTGATACTTTTTTTTTTTAATTGAAAGTTGAACTTTGGAGTGTCATGGTTTTGGGGTGTGGGTTGAGGATGTTGACAGTGACCTGCGTGAGTGTTGATTTATATTCTAGTCCTCTCAGTGCTATGGTGACATATGGGAGGGGGTAGGAGGCTAGGAGCTAGGGATGTCATCTGGTGGACCTACCAAAAGGGAAAGGAATAAATCTTCTTCCCATGGAATAACATTAATCTCAGGAGCTGTGAGTAGTGGTTTGAGGTGGTGGGGCGAGGGTATGTAAAGATATGCATGCCCTTTGAAAAAGTCAGAAGTGATCTGTGTAAGCATTCAGTTGTGAAGTTATGTTTTGAGATTCCTTGATTCTCGAAATTTTATTAAGATTGTGAATCTGCTATCATCATGTGTTCCTTTATTTAGCTTTAGAGATGTGAGTTATTTTGTAATTTTGACTTCTTATTGCGCTTCAGGTTTGTTGCTTCAGCTCGTCAGCTTGCAAAAGCTTTGGAAGTTCCGTTAGTAAATGATTTAGGATATACAAAGAGATATGTGAGATGCCTACAGGTATGTACCTTGTTCTGACATAGAGAGCTCCTCTTTCCCCCCTTTTCTGTCCCTTGTGTAGGTTTTTGTTTCAGTAGTGGAAATAGTCCTCGTGTATCTATTGAGCCACTAAATGTGATTGTTGGAATTTTAGTTCCTGTAATAGTTAGTTATTAAGGGTCTCGGCCAGCTTATGCATCTCTCTTTTTATGTCTGATTCAAAAGTCAATCAGTTCTGTCGACCTGTCTTCAGTTCATTTCTTTCCATATGTCGTCCTGCTGTTTTCAGAGCAGATTCGGAAACAGAGATGAATTCAATTCTTTTAACAGTAAGCAGGTTAGAGATGGTTGTTAACGTTGTGGATTTAAAAATTCCTTTTAATAATGTGTAATTAACTCATGTATAATGCTTCAGCTTTTCTCTTGGATACAAATATGTGGTGTAATGTTTTCCTACTGTTGGTAATTCTTGTCTTTCCTGCAGAAATTGACTTCGTTTGAAAATGCTTGTTCTAGCAGGAAGTCAAGGTCTTTTGGTTTTAGGTTCTTCTAATTCAGTTTATTTATTTCTCAAATGTTTTATAATCATTAATTTTGAAACCAAATATAAAGTTGCTTTTGTGTGATAACATCTGGTCAAATGATATTTTGCTTGTGTGATTAACTATGGATGTGTTGTGTTCTTGGTGGATTGCAGATATCGGAAGTGGTAAATAGCATGAAAGATTTGATAGACTATAGCAGGGAGACAGGGACCGGACCCATGGGTAAGTTCAACCTACTTAACCTTTCTATTAGTTCCTTACATCACAGTTCAAATTTCCTGACCTTGTGACAAACTAATGACTCACTAACATAGGAGGATAGATGGGGTTGTTTTCCTGTGAGTTAGTGTTGCATACAACGACAACAAAATACCTAGTGTAATTTCACAAGTGGGGTCCGGGGAGGATAGAGCAAACACAGACCTCAACCCCCCTACCTTGGGATGTAGAGAGGCTGTTTCCGATCTACCCTTGGCTCAAGGAAAAGGAAATAGCGGAACTAAAGAAGCTACTAACATGGCATATTGCCAACTAATTGATATTTTCTCTATAAGGTGTTTTTTCCTTCCGTTGTGACCTATTTTCACTAAGCCTACATAGATTCTAAGAATTGTACGTTTTTCGAGACACTATCGAGCTAGTGTTGTATAGATAATAATGTATTTCACAAAGAGGCATCTGATTGTTATTTAAAGGTGTCCCAGGAGTTTGGTTCAATGGGAAATGTGTGCTATGCTGTTGTTGCTCCAAGTTGGTTCTAGGTGAAGTGTAGAGAATTAGGCCCATTATCTTCTTGTGAGGATTGTATTGGAGAAGAATATTATTGAAATTGTGTATCTACATTATTACATAGAGACCCTATTTATAGACACTACAATATAATCCTTTACCAAGTAGGATACTATTTCTATTACTATTCCTATTCTAAATAGAATTTTATAAACCTATTCCTATTCTATCACTTCTTTTAATAAGTAAAGAATGACACTTATATAGAGAGCATTAGGATCATTATCCTGAATTTCTAGATTTCTTAGTCAACCAAAAAAACAGAAAAAGAATAAGAGAGCAAATGGTGGGGGGGGGGGGGGGGGGGAGAAAGAAGATTGCCTTTTGAAGTAAATTTTGCTCATACCATGAAATTGCTTTGTGGATGGAAAATAGAAACCATCATGTCTGAGTAGAGAACCCATGGGACAAAGCAAATTCCTCTGCATCGTTAGTCAACTTTGTTGGTAATATAACTGTCATGTAATAACTAGAGCCACGCAATATGCATGAATGTTGGGGGACTAGAGAGTAGGACACTCAACTCTTGCAAACTAAGGCTCACTTTCATATTGGACATAATGTATCGTTAATTTTCTCGCTGATGCTGACACTGTCTCTATCAATGATGTGTTAGACTCATTGTAGGGATAGGCCAGTGCCTTTAGAGTTCATTATGTAAATATGGTTTCAGTACAACCCATGTACTGATTTAAAGAAATAGAAACAGTTACCAATCTTAAAAAAAAATAAAAAAATAAAAAATTCTCGCTGATGCTCATTGATCCAGTTGCATAGTTTCCCCCCTGAATTTCTTATCAATTCCCTCTTTTGCCCCGAAATATATCACTTTTCCTAGTGGCATTCTGGATTTGGTGTTTAGTCTTTTTTCGATAATGAGGATTTGGTGTTTTATATCTTAGTGCTACCTCTTTGTGCTCTGGAGTTTGCTGTGGTATTTAAGTCCCAGGAGACCGGGTAAGTGGTCAAGTGTTTCCCCAACATTCATGAAGTTCCAGTGGTAATCTACCAAAATTCAATTTGTGGGGTAAATGAGTGGGAGCTCAACTTATCATTAATCAGTTTTTATGTCTGGCCCAGTGTTATCCTCTCTACCTGTGATGCGTATGTGAGTGGGCCATTTTTGTGTGCGCTAATTGATAATTTGGAGTAGATATTCAACTTGAGCTTGATGAACATTTTTTTAAAAATTTTCATCTAGTATTGATCATCTGTCCTGGCGTTTATGTTTAACATTATTCTTACTGTTCACATTGTGCCCAACTCTTAATTTTCCAGAGAGCTTGGCTAAGTTTCCTCGTAGGAACGGTTCTTCAGCTGGAGTACAAGGTCCAGTTCAATCAACTGAGGATCAGACTCAGCAGCAGCAGCAACAACAGCAGCTGCAGCAACAACATACACATCAAACAGTCAATAGCTCGAACCATGAGACGACTTCACAGCCTGGTGTACCGCCTCTACCTTTGAGCAATGGTATGTCGAATGTAAACAATTCTGTGAACCAAGTACCTGCTACTTCGTCTAGTGGTACTGTTGTTGGATTACTGCACCAAAATTCCATGAACTCCAGGCAACAAAATCCAGTGAATGGTGGAAGTAGTACCTACTCAGGAAATGCTGTCCAAATGCCTTCACCTAATTCTTCAAGTACAATGCCTCAGTCTCAACCCAACTCTTCTCAATTCCAGTCTCCAACACCATCATCATCCAACAATCCACCACAAGCTTCACACAGTGGCTTATCATCAGTGCAACACATGAACTCTGCAAATTCCCTAAAAATCACAATGCAGCAACCAGCCCATTCAAGTGACGTGGATGCTAATGACTCTCAGAGTTCTGTACAAAAGATCATACATGAAATGATGATGTCTTCACAGCTCGGTGGCGGTGGCATGGTAGGTAATGGTACTATTGGGAATGATATAAAAAATGGACATGGGATGTTGGCAACAAGTAATAATTCCCTTCTCAATGGAAGCAATTGCCTTGTTAGGAATGGGACAGCCAATGCTAACAGTACAGGTGTTGGTTCTGGATTTGGGAGTATGAACAATGGACTGGGACAAGCTGCAATGGTTAATGGAATGCGTGCTGCATTGGGTAATAACCCTTCAGCCATGAATGGGTTAGTGGGCATGACAATGGTGAGAGAACGTAATATGAGTCAACAGCAACAAGATCTGGGAAACCAACTGCCAAGTGGTTTAGAAGCAGTCAACGGTTTTAACAACCTGCAGTTTGACTGGAAAACGTCTCCTTAAAAAGGTTCAGGTTGGCAATTATTAGGCTATGTTCTGCTGCTTGTGTTGCAAAGATCGTTTGATGCATTTGCCTCTCATGATGAGAGTAGCCATGGTTGCTGAAGCAGAAGTGGTTTCAAAGATTGCCCCTTCTGTACTGATTTGAGTGGGAAGGACAACGTATAGAGTGGCATCTTAACAAGCTGAAATGTTATCTCATCCGAGAGTGCACTCTCTTCTAACTTGATTTTGCCTGGTTTGTCGTAGCTGCTCCTTTAATGGGACATTCAGGGAACGACTTGGCTAATGGACCGCTACATTCAATCTGTTTATACCATGCGGAGGCATTTGTTAACTATGTATGGGCTGAGCTATTGCCCCTCTCGTGCTGCATCTCCACACCACTCCAGAGCATGCAGTTGTATATAGTTGGGGTTCTGTTGTAGAGCTTTCAGTAGCTTCTATAATTGGCACCGGTGCAATCATCATTTCCTCTCTCCTTCCTACTTGTCTTTCTGTTGGGCTTGTTTGGAGTGGCTTGACAGGAAAAAAAAAATAGGAAGCGGCTTGGTGGAATTAAAGTAAATCCATTAGTATGAAGTTATATCTGAAGGAATTTGATTTTAAGCACTGGAATTTTCATAGGGGCATAATTTGAAGTATTTCTATTAGCCTGTTGATTAGGAATTGCTGGCTTGATTTTAACCCACATATGTTTGTTCTAATTGCTTTACAAAGTAGAAAGAGCCAGTTGTTCACGTTTTTTGCTGGAAAAAATTAAACCAGTGATGAGGCCGTCCTACTTTACTCTTGTTGCCATCATCTTTAACTTGTTATTGGCTTTCTGGAGTGCAGTGCTTTTCTTTTATTAAACTGCGAGGAGAGATGCTATTGCAAGGATACTAGTCATGAAGAAAAATCTTAATATATGTACTTGTCGGCAACATATTCTGGTGTCTCTACTGCCGGCAACTCCATGAGTTCCAGAGAGATCATCAACAATGGAGCAGCAGAAACCTATCATTTGCAATTCTTAATTTATTTAGTTTGAATCTCGAAAGTTCAAAATCTCAGGTCCGACGAAGTTAATGTCATGAAAAGAGTGCACGTAGTATAAAATAAAGAGTTCAGAGGAGAACCTTTTTAAATGTTCATAAATTGAGTTCAAATTACATTATTAAAGTAAATTTATTGACAAATAGGGATAAATAAAAACGTCCACCCATTTATTCTTTTGCTTTACGTGGCGTTTTATAGAAATAAATATAAGGAGGGTACTTCGTAAATATTGTCGATATCAAATGTCAAGTACAAAGCAGAACAATGTATGTATAACAGTCCCATAAAATATCCATCATCGATCCGTCCACATGCATGTGTAAAGAAAAAAAAGAAGAGATTTGACTTCGTTTTGATTGATTGAGAAAAGAGAAAATTATTAGTAAAGAGAAGAAGAAGAAATAAAGAAGAAAATTCATTCCGATTGAATACAATTTTGACGTCCGTAAACACACTTTCTCTCTCATCAACTTTCTCTCTCTAAACAAAATATACAGCTAAGAAGCTGAATCTATCTACTGAAAGGAAGCACAGTGAAGTTCAAAGAAAGTGACGCTAAAATTTGTGTGTTCTTTGGGCTTGTAGTTCCGTGTATGGAATATACTCAATCTGCGGTGAGTCGCTGTTGAAATTGTCTTTTTGTTTTCTAAAGCTGGCTGCAGGTTGCTCATTTTTATCATTTATTGCGAGATTTAGGGCTTGATCAAGTGTTCATATGATTGTATAAGTTTCCTGCTTTGTTCTTTTTTCTTTTTTGTTTAGTGTTCAATCAATTACTGCAGCTTCTTTCATTTTCCGAGTTTGAAAATTTGGGTGTTTTTGGGTAATATTCTCTGACGGATGTTTTTCTGAATTGTTTTTCTAAAAGGGATAGGAATGAAGTTTGATTTCTGATTAGACGATTTCAAGTAAGGTTGGGTAGGGTAAATCTATCTTTATCGGAAGGGAGGGATAAATTGACACAAAATTGAATAACTATTGCAGTGGATGATGCAGCAAAAGACAGTTATTTGAGCGAAAAGAAGTCTGGTTTAGTGGTTTCAGAGACAAGCTTCCATCTTTTGGATAAAAAAATGGAATGATATTGTTGGTTTTGCTTGGTTCTCCGCCTAGTTTTTTCTTCAGAGCAATTGAAATTTCTTGACCTTAGTGGGGGGCTTTGAAGCCATTTTATGAATTTTCTGTACTCACTTGAGGCTTTTATGCAATTTTAGGAAGTTTCTATATTTGCTCAAGGGTTGGTAGACTGTGTACTTCTTGGTGAAAAATGGTTCCAACAGGGCCTCCTAATCCACTTGGAGGTTCCCAGTCAGTACCTTCTTCATTACTGCGAACAAATTCCGGTGTAATGGGTGGTCAAGGGGGGTCAATGCCTTCACCAGGTGGTTTCCCTTCTATGGTTTCTCCTCGGACGATGTTTGGGAATATGAATATGCTAGGGAATGCTCCCAATGTTTCACATCAGTCCTTTGCAAATGGAGGTCCTAATGCAGGGCTGGCTGGACCAGGAAGTTCTCAGCGTGGTCCTGTTGATAATGGGGCCGAGACTGACCCACTTTCTGGTGTAGGAAATGGGATGGGTTTTGGTGCTCCTTCAACGACATTTATGTCATCAGCCATGGCGACAAATCCAAATAGCAGTCAAGTTCAAGGACAGCAATTTCCTAACCCCTCCGGTAACCACATGTTGACTGACCAACAACGATCCCAACAGTTTGATTCCCAGAATTTTCAACATAATCAACAGTTGCAGCAGTTTTCTTCCCCTATCAATTCCCAAACACAGCAACAGCAGCATCAATTTCAATCCATGCGTGGTGGATTAGGAAGTGTGGCACCTGTCAAAATGGAAACAGAGGTGACTAATGATCAAACACCGCAGCAGTTGCAAGCTCTGAGAAACTTGGCACCTGTAAAAATGGAACCACAACAGATTCAAAGTATGAGAGGTCTTGCGCCTGTCAAAGTAGAACAACAACAATCAGACCCATCTTTATTTCTAAATCAGCAACAGCAGCAGCAGTTCCTTCAGATGTCCAGGCAGTCCCCTCAAGCTGCTGCTGCTGCACAGCTTTTGCATCAGCAGAGGCTAATGCAGTTTCAGCATCATCATCAACTCTTGAAGACTGCCCCTCAACAACGAAACCCATTACAACAACAATTTCAACCGCAGAATCTTGCTGTCAGACCTCCTGTAAAGCCAGTATATGAGCCCGGGATGTGTGCCCGTCGGCTGACTCATTATATGTATCAGCAGCAACATAGACCTGAAGTAAGAAGAATGGGTCAACTATATCGTTGTGTGGCATCTATGCACTACACCCTACCCTACAGCTTTCCCAGATAATGAAAAAGAAAATATGATATCAATTTTTTCCCTAACAAATTGCTCTTCCTTCTTTATAGGACAATAACATTGAGTTCTGGAGGAAATTTGTTGCCGAGTATTTCGCTCCCAATGCCAAGAAAAAATGGTGTGTATCTATGTATGGAAGTGGTCGGCAGACTACTGGAGTTTTTCCTCAGGTTCATTGCTTATGTGGAAGTTATTTACATTTTTTGTTTTTGTATTATTTATATGCTCCCATCAAATGAAAATGGAGTTGTAATAACTTTCATGGTACAAGCTTAGTATCCTATTACAGCATAGATATATTTTTTATCTCAGATACTTCTTTTAGAGCTCGTTCTATAAATGCTGCTGATTAGCTGTAGAACAACTGTTAGCAAATGAGTTTATATCTTTGATTTATATTGTGTAATTTGCAGGATGTGTGGCACTGTGAAATATGCAGCCGGAAGCCAGGCCGTGGGTTCGGTATGTTCTTTGCAGCATCAAGCTCTTGAATTAATTTTTGGTCCGAGAAGCAGTTAACAAACTTTGTGACTTAACAAAACCCATTCTTTAATTACTTCATCTTTATTTATTTGGTTTTCCTCTCAGCTGATAAATTCTGTTTCAGCATCTGATATATCTCAACTCATTTTTTCTCAGAAGCGACTGCCGAGGTTTTGCCCAGGCTTTTCAAGATAAAGTATGAAAGTGGCACTTTGGAAGAACTTCTCTATATTGATATGCCCCGTGAATATCAGAATTCATCTGGGCAAATAGTCCTAGATTATGCAAAAGCGATTCAGGAGAGTGTCTTTGAGCAACTTCGTGTTGTCCGTGATGGTCAGCTTCGTCTAGTGTTTTCACAACCTGATTTGAAGGTTAAAGGAAGAACTGATAGTTTAATATTCAGTGAAGTGCTTATTCATGGATAGTTGAGACCTAGCATGGTGCATATAAATGCTATAATTCGTTTGATCTGAATTCCTTTTGTATCTACTTGGCAGATAGTTTCTTGGGAATTTTGTGCACGGCGTCATGAGGAGCTTATCCCTAGAAGATTGTTGATACCTCAGGTTAACAATTTTACCTTTCAACTGCCATTCCATGGATGTATTTTGAAGTCATGCTTCAACTGTGATTTGAATCATACACTTCTATTCACTGATAGCAGACTTTTAGGTTGCCTAGGTTTAAAATAGGTAAAAAGAAGTTGGTTGACTTTTTTCCTCAAAAAAATTTGAAGATGCTTTACAAACTCTACTTGAGAAGTAAAGACCTTCAATCTAATTTCTTGCCACATCTGCTAATTCTGTGTGATTGATCTTTATTATGAACATTACTTATGTAATTGGATGATAGTATGGTCGTGTGAGTATTTATGGTCACTATTTCCTTTTCTTTTGTCTGTTGGTACAAGCTCAATATACATGGAAGTACAAGATTTCCGTTGCATTTTTGTTCTTTTCTAATTTCAAAATTACCTGTTTCTACTTCTTAGCAATATAGAACGGTTTAGAAGCATCTTATTCTCAATCCTCGCCTTGTGATATTGAAGCGGTTAGGGCTGCTGGACAGACCACTCTAAACTGCTTTTTAGAGAATTAAGCTCCATTTAGTAGTTTGTGGTTGCAATGTCTGTTCATTAATGGAAAGAATTGACTGTTCATAATCGTATGGCATTTCTATTTGTTTTTTCTTCAGTTTTGGGGAGAATCTGTCTCTGAATAAATTTTTTTTGAGAAATATTGCATGGCTGGTTTGTGTTGGGATTTAATATTTTTTTTAAAAGTATTTGGTGGATTGTATTTCGTTCTTGTGATTGGTTTTTGGTAATCTGAGTTTGAGCTGGTTTTATCTCAATTCCTAATAAAGGTAGATTCTGCTTTGAACCTGCTATCTAGGAACAATTTGAAACGCATCGGGTAGAAGCTCTAACCCTGGTTAAGGCCTAAGGGTTTGGATATGTTATGGTCACGGGAGATGTGATGGAGAAAAACTCAGAACAGTTTTATTGGGTGATGTTTATGCTATCTGAAGTCCATGTAACAGAACTTTTGATGTTCTATAATGTGCTAGTTTTAAGAAATATGTTTTAGCACAGGATAACAAAGTATAATTTAAATAAGCTCCGACTTCATAATGGAAATTGAGGACTTGGAAAAAGGAGTCAAATTGTTGTGCTTGTAATATGATTACTTGCTATTCTAACTATTCCTTGGTATATTATTTTATCACAACTGGCTTCAAACGCCTAATATCAAGAAGTCCCTTTCACTTATGAAATTTAGAATCAAATTCTCTCTCAGTAGGATTGTTAAAAGAGTAGTACTGGGTAATGGATCTTGGTGCATTAAATTGGACATAACTCAATTGAAAAAAATCAGAACACAAATGAAAGCTGGATCTAATCTTGTAAACCCTGAATTCATTTCATAATTTCCAGATTTTGTTATCTTTTTAATTTTGCTTTTGTACTTGTACTATAGTAAACTACTACTATATTATAAAAGTCTTCTACAAAAAAGAAAATAAGTGTTAGAAATTAAACTTCAATTGACAAAGTAAAGAAACATGGATTGAAGTTGTCGCGACCCAAAAATGGGTGTGTGATGGCACTCGTCTTATCCCACCAAGAGTCAGCCTAAAATTCGAAACCTAACGATAGAAATGCGGAAAGTAAATGATCAAAACATAACTATGGATAACTTAGTCAAACTCATAAATGCCCTCAAAAGCTGGTTGATACGTGTACTAGCCTCTAATGTATTACAATAGGATGAAGAAAAATACAAAGTCTCTATGTCATTGTTTCTCGAGTAGAACAAGAACATAAGAAAGGAATAAGAGGGCCACTGAGATGACAAACAACTACCTCTCAAGTCTCCATAGTAAAGCCTCGGACAAGATAAAGGGGAAGGGTAATCAAGAAGATCTTGACTCGTAACCTACACAAGTGTTGAAGCAGGGGGTGAGTACCAATCAACACGATACTCAACAAGTACACAACTGACCCAAAGTAAAGCATTATTGAACACAAGTACTCCAATTACTCCATCTGAACCTCCATAACTACAACCTGCAACAATCAAACAACCTAACCTAAACATTTCTCACTCCACCAATGGCGGAGCCACCTTACAATTAGGGGTTTCATCCGAACCCCCTTCGGTGGAAAATTATATGATTTATACATGGTTAAAATAATTTTTTAAGTATATATAGTAGATGTTGAACACTCTCCGACTACTTCATGTGTTTATTTTTTCAGATTTTGAACCCTCTTATTGAAAATCTTGGCTCCGCCACAACACTCCACATCACAAAGCTAGGAATAATTCAATTTGCACCTCAACACGAGAAGTCCATCAACACAGGGTTTAACAAAATCAAGGTTCCCAACAACATACATATCAATGGTTATAATCAAATGAAGTGCAATGCAATGATGTGCAATGTCATATAGAGTGATGCATGTTTGTCCTAACGACACACACCCACTATCTCTTTGTTCGGGACCCATGGGGAACTTCTTATTCCATGCATCTGCCACGGGCGTGTGGCCCGATCCCAATTTCATCTCAATGAATCCGACACGAATGTGTGGCGCGTTCCTTATTTCCACTCAATAATTCCTCCATGGATGTGTGGCCCGATTTCTATTTCCTTTCATCCTCACCAATTTCATCACAACAATGGTACAACATCAATGCAAACATAATACTGCAATGATCAAATATGAGGATGATAATTCAACACCAATATCTAATTACAATCAAATAAAGCATGTCATCAAGTGTGTAATCTCATTCGGCCAATTGCCCATAACAAAATCAAGTCACACATAACAAGATTCTTGTTTTAACCCAAGTTATTTAGCAAGTTCACCTCATCAATTTACAATATGAAATTCTTACATGAATCCCTTCACCAATTCCCATTTCTTCCAATCATATCAAAGTATACAAGGTTCAAAACTCTAAGAAAATCCAAGAAGTCTACTTGCCTTAAGAAAATCACACAATCACTCCGGCACTTGAACTTTTTTCTTCTGAACGGTATCCAAATCAATGCAATCTAATTAAATAAGTTATCACAATAAGATTTCAAGTCTATCAATACTCATATCAAACATTTTGCAAAAAAGAGTCAAATTGACCCAAAAACCCGATTCATAAAAACGAATGTTAAATCTGGAAATTTATACATGAACACGCTACCCAAAGAATTTAGAAGTCACTGGTAAAAACCATTTTGAAAATGGAGTTGAAATCATTCACAAACCCCATTTTCCCCCAAAACTCAAGTTCTTGAAAAATCCCCCCAAGTTTGAACCCAAATCAATAATTAGGTGGAAAAATATTTACATAATCAAGGCATAATAAAGGGGGAGAGTTGAAATCTGTTACCCAATTGAAGTTTCTTGAAAATCCTCCTTGAAATCGCCTAAGTCAAGTTTCTAGGGTTCAAAAATAGAGAAAAAGGGAAGAAATTCCATCATTTTGAAAATACACATTGCCAAGGGTCCTCGCAAACGCAAACTCAGGTTCGCAAACACAATCCCTAGTCATGAACACGACCGCTAGATAAAATGACCCTTCGCAGATGTGGTCAAGTCTTTGCTAACGCAAGGCACAACAAACACCAGACGTAAGAAAATCAACCAACACACAAGTCTCCGGAAGGACCTTGGGAATTCGTTCGGAATCTCGTACACAAACCAAATTTGTTACCTAACTAAACCGTTGTTCCGAACTTAATGGAACCATCAAAACACAAATCCAAGCTCTTCTTGACTTGAAACTCGTGAAAGTTGCAATAAATTAACATAACGCCTAAAAAGACTAAACTAAGCTTGAAACCTTTGAAAATTCAACTGAGACCTCTCATAGGCCTAAAATCATCCCCCAAATTCGATGGAATTGCTGAAAATTCGATCTGAGCATTCGAACTTTGAATGTTGACCAAAGTAAACTCAAGGCATAAAATTACATCAATTTCCAACTTAGGACCTCAAATCCACGGAACCCCTCTAAATTTGAAAATGACTACTCTCCTAGTCCAAATTTCACATTTCAAAACGGATGGAACTGACGGAATTCCATTACAAGGTTCGAAACTCTGATTGCTACCAAAAACTATCTTGCTCGGACTCTTCAAAAATGTCGACGGGTGTGTGTCGGATCCTCCAAAAATATCCTCCAAAAATAGTGTATTTTTGAAGGATCCAACACGAGTGCAGCTACATTTTTGGAGAGTCCTAGCAACTTAGTCCAAAAACCACTTCTAAACTTGAGTCTTTCAAACTCAAAACTTCCAAAAATCCATGTAAAAGTGGCTGATTCAACTTCTAATAGACTTGTTAGTTCCGCATCTCAAAAATCATTACTTTCCAATCAATTTACAAATCCAACTCCACAAACTGATCAGAAATGACCTGGGGCAACTTTCAGGAGGGGTAAAATGGTAATTTTATAAAAAAAATTCAAAAAATGACCTTCCGGGTCATTACAGAAGTAAGCTCTAAATGTGATCGTTCTATGTGGATCTACTTAAAGAATTCTATGTTTGCTATCAGTAGAAAAAAGTTGTTTGCTATCTAATAATATTAACATCTGGATTTCTACGATACATTTAATAAATTAAGTATGCTATACTAGTAAGTTCCTGTCTTTCGGTGTTAGTTTCCTAGGTTTGTCAATGTGCAGTATGGGTTGAAAAACTTTAGGCACCAGATTTGCTACAAACTTAGATTTAAATGAAAGAAAAGAAAAACAAAAGCTAGATTTGAACCGGTAAACCCAAAACTCTTTAATTTTCTCCTAGAGCTGCACTATCTTCAGTTTTTTTTTTCCTATTTTAAGCGTGTGTATAGTGAACTAGAATCTGATAAATGCATATGATAAAAACTCATTTTTGAATAACCAAGTACAGGATTCATGCTTTAGCTATTATCTTGGTATGATGAGTTACTTGAATGAATTAGTGCCTGTTTGGGCAAGTTTCTTAGAGCTCAAAAGCACTTTCTTCAAAATTTGAAGTGTTCGTCCAATAAGTAAAAGTGCTTTTGAGTAGCAGCAAACTCAGTTTTTCTATTGTTGGGAAGAAGCTAAAATTTCCACGTTCTTGAAAAAGGTGGAAGTAGAAAAATATCCCTACCATCAATACTCTTGAGAATATCATTAACTAATAAAAGTGTGCTCACTCTAACAACTTAAGCTTTTAGATGAGATGGTCACACACTTTTACATGGTATCAGAGCAAGAAGAGAACCTGATATCGAATTTCACTGCCACCCAAATTTAAAAAGGATTTCCATGTGATTGGCCCATGAAAATGAGACAGGTCTGCACGTGAGGGGACGTGTTGAGAGTATCATTAACTAATAAAAGTGTGCTCTCTTTAAGAATTTAAGCTAAAGTTTTTAGATGAGATGGTCACACACTTCAACAAATACATACTTATCAAGCATATCCCCTCATTAAGTTATTACTTTTTTATTATAGAACAACCATTTCCTTTTCTTTTAAAAATAAAAATAGAAGAAAGCAATGACTAGTTTTAGAATATCTCATTTCCTTTTGACTCTTAATATTAGTATCCATGCATTTCATGTAAGAGTTTTCTTTGTCTTTTATTTATCTCTTTGTTAAAATGAGTAATATTAATAATTACTAATATGCTTCATATATCGTAGTGAATTTTCGTTGTGTGAATGATTTTACTTAGTTTTGTGGTAAATACCCCATATATGATGATATAATTTGAGGAATGATTTTTTAATATATATTGGTTAATGTTTCTTAGTATATTCAAATTATCATGTTAACATTATACTAATATTTAATGTTTTCATTGATTTATCTATATGTACTATATTGATTGAAAAATTTAATATGTAATTTTATTTTAATTAAATAATAGTACAAGTCTTATCAGTCTTTGATTGTTGATACTTAAAATATTTTTTCTCTATAGAATATCTTAATTATAAATGTGCATCGATACTTGGCCATTTTTGTAATTTGACGCTCAAAAGCTTTTAAAAAAATAAATAAAGATTTGCCTTGTACGATTTGCTTATCAAATACTGAAAAAACACTTTTAAAATGAACTACTTGTCAAACACATTGTGTTTCTCCCGAAATACTTTTTTGGAAAGCTATTTTAAAGAAAATGCTTCTGAAAATAAACAAATTTCAGTAGCTTAGTCAAACAGTCTCTTTATGTGCGCCAATTAACAATTTTAGCGTTTGATTTGAAGGTGACATCTAATTAAGTATGCATGTTAATAGATCAATTGGCTTTTGTTCCGTAACTCTAAGTTGCATGGACTCTTCAATTTCGATGTTGCACTCATGTCGTATCCCCAAAAATGTACTACATTTGGAGAATCCGACATGCACCAATTGACATTTTTGAAGAGTTTGAGCAATGTAGATGCAGGTTTTTCATGTTGCTTTTCATGTTTTGGTACACACATTAGGTCCGTTGAAGAACTTGTATATAAGTGTGTGCATGCATGTGTACACATATATGAAATTGATACTTGTATACATGCGTGAGTACAAATCTTTCTCTTTTAGGCAGTTAGTACAATATTTTAAGAGATCTTGTGCACAATGGCCAGTGTGAATGAGCATTTTCTGAAGAGGCGTTGCTAAACCATTGATATTTCACTTTATCGTAAAAGCAATAAATTTCTTTGTCTATATATTTCTTTATTCATGCTTATAATTATTAGTCTTGGACTATACAGGGGCAGAAAGGGGTGTCGCTTGACACCCCTTCGTTGGAAAATTACTTTGTATATAGAGGTCAAATTTTGGTTTAATCAATATAAATACAAGTATTGACACCTCTTAACACAAGTTAAAGGTTTAGTCTAGTGGTTACGGTGTTGTGAAAATTCCTTGAGGTTGTGTGCTCTAGTCCTACTAACCTCATAATTATATTTTTTCTCCAACCATCAACACCCCTAATGACAATACTGGGTCCGTTTACATATATATATATATATATATATATATATATCTTCTCCATTTGCGCTTAAATCCCCAACGAACTTTAGAGCTTTTTTGCGCTTTTGATAACACTTACGGTGAATGGATCTGGTTTTCTACTTCAGGATGTCTCTTTGAAGCAGTTCTCAATTTATTACGTTTGATCGTACTTCTGTGGCATCTAGTTGTTTTAGCATATATGCTTTGAAAGTTGATGTTGCATATAAGGTAGGGGGCTATTGAATCATTTCTGATTTGCCTTTTATTGTTTTGATATGCTGTACCTGTACAGGTTAGTCATCTGGGTGCTGCAGCTCAAAAGTACCAGGCCGCCACCCAAAATGCATCATCTAGTGCGTCTGTTTCTGAGTTGCAGGTTAATTGCAATATGTAAGTCAGATACTTACATTAAGGTGTTTATTCCAAGTATTGGGTTGGCAATGTTCCATAACTTTGTTTGATGGTTTTGTTTCATTACAATTTCTATTTAGCATATCTAACCCTCTTTTTTAAGAGGTCAGCATTAGACTAACTTTGTTTAATGGTAGTTTTTACCTAGCAATTTCTATTTAAATATCTAATCCTCTTTATTAAGAGGTAGTCGTGGTCAATTATTAGATCGCCGTCATTAGTGGGCAGTGATGATGAGATAGGATCTATTCGTAATTGACATTTTATATAGCTCTGTTTTTGGCATTGAGCTTTTGTGGTCTTTACTGGTGCTGTTGCCCGCTTTTTTTTAGCTTAGGTTAGCCTCTCCATGCTAAGGTAAGATGTTCTACCAATGAGTTGCCCTAGTAAGCTTTTGGCAATCCAATAACTTTCTTAAAGCTGAAACTTACTGTCATTTGATTCAATGATTTACCAGGTACACATTTTCTTGTCTACCATTGTTGGATGAGGTAGCTTAGAATTTGGTGTAATGGAGTATGGTCAATTTGTCATACTGTTGAACCTTAGAAGCTCAAGCTCTTTAAACATGAGTATGAATGTCTAGTAAATAAATAGTTTACCACAATGGTGTGTTTAGGTGCATGGCTGTCTACCTTCTTTTCATACAATTTTTTTGTTAAATCGAAAGTTGAACTTCGGAGTGTCATGGTTTTGGGGTGTGGGTTGAGGATGTTGACTGTGACCCACGTGAGTGTTGATTTAAATTCTAGTCCTCTCATGCTCATCCAACTTCTCCAATTAGTTCGCTTCAGTGTTGTGGTGACATGTGTGTGTGGGGAGTGGGGTAGGAGCTAGGTATGCCATATGGTGTCTGGTCCTACCAAAAGGGAGAGGAATAAATATTCTTCCCATGGAATTAACATTAATCAGGAGCTGTGGGTAGTGGTTTGAGGAGGTGGGGCAAGCGAATGTAAAGATATGCATTCCCTTTGAAAAAGTCACAAGTGATCCATGTAAACATTCAGTTGTGAAGTTATGTTTAGAGATTCCTTGATTCTTGAGATTTTATTAAGATTGTGTAGCTGCTACCATCATGTGTTCCTTTATTTAGCTTTAGTTGTGTGAGTTTTTGACTTCTAATTGCGCTTCAGGTTTGTTGCTTCAGCTCGTCAGTTAGCAAAAGCTTTGGAAGTTCCGTTAGTAAATGATTTAGGATATACAAAGAGATATGTGAGATGCCTACAGGTATGTACCTTGTTCTGACATAGAGAGCTTCCTCCCCCCCCTCCTCCCTCCCTCTTTTCTGTCCCTTATGCAGGTTTGTCTTGGCCAGCTTATGCATTTCTCTTTTTAAGTCTGATTTAAAAGTCAATTAGTTTAGTTCTGTCGACCTGTCTTCAGTTGATTTCTTTCCATATGTCGTCCCGCTGTTTTCAGAGCAGACTTGAAAACGGAGACAAATTCAATTCTCTTAACAGCCAGCAGGTTATAGATGGTTGTCAATGTTGTGGATTTTGAAAATTCCTTTTGATAACGCATGTAATTAACTCATGTATAATGCTTCAGCTTTTCTCTCGGATAAAAATATGTGGTGTAATGTTTTCCAACTGTTGGTAATTCTTGTCTTTCTTTCAGAAATTGAATTCATTCAAAAAATGTTTGTTCTAGCAGTAACTCAAGGTTTTTTGGTTTTAGGTTCTTCTAATTCAGTTTATTTACTTCTCAAATGTTCTATAATCGTTAATTTTGGAACCAAATATAAAGCTGCTTTTGTGTGATAACATCTGGTCAAATAATGTTTTGCTTGTTTTATAATACTTGTTCAATTAAAAGAGGCTTGTGATTAACTATGGATGTGTTGTGTTCTTGGTGGATTGCAGATATCGGAAGTGGTTAATAGCATGAAAGATTTGATCGACTATAGCAGGGAAACAGGGACTGGACCCATGGGTAAGTTCAACCTACTTAACCTTTCTATAGTTCCTTACATCACAGTTCAAATTTACTGACCTTGTGACAAACTAATGTCTCTTTAAAATAGGAGGATAGATGGGGTTGTTTTCCTGCGAGTTAGTGTTGTATACAGCGACAGCAAAATACCTAATGTAATTTCACAAGTGGGGTGTGGGGAGGGTTGAGCATACGCAGACCTTAACCCCCCTACCTTGGGATGTAAAGAGGCTGTTTCCTGTATCCCTCAGTTCAAGGAAAAGGAAATAGTGGAACTAAAGAAGCCTACTAACATAGCTTATTGGCAACTAATTGTTGATAGTCATTAGAAGATTTTTTTTTCCTTCCGTTATGTCGTATTTTCGCTAAGCCCCACATACATTCTAAGAGATCGTACGTTTTTCGAGACATTATCGACCTAGTGTTGTATAGATCAGAATGTATTTCACAAAGAGGCATCTGATTGTCATTTAAAGGTGTCCCGAGATTTTGGTTCAATGGGAAAGATTGTACAACACGAGATCTGGTAGGCTACTGTTGCTCCAAGTTTGGTTTAAGGTGAACTGTAGAGAATTAGGCCTATTATCTTCTTTTGATAAGTAAAGAATGACACTTATATAGAGAGGATTAGGATCATTATCCTGAGTTTCGAAGATGAAACAACGGATTTCTTAGCCAACCAAAAAAAAAAAAAGAGAGCAAATTAAGGGGGAGCAAAAGAAAGAAGATTTGCCATTTGAAGTAAATTTTGCTCATACCATGAAATTGCTTCTGGGGATGGAAAATAGAAACCATCATATCTGAGTAGAGAATCCATGATGCAAAGCAGATTCCGTGGCATCTTTAGTCAAATTTGTTGGTAATATACTGTCATGTAATAGCTTGAGCCTCGCAATATGGTAATGTAACTGTCATGTAATAGCTAGAGCCTTGCAATATGCATGAATGTGGGTGACTAGAGAGGACACTTAACTCTTGCAAACTAAGGATCACTTTTATATTGGACATAATGTATAGTTCATTTGCTCGCTGGTGCTCATTGATCCAGTAGCACAGTTTTCCCCCTGAATTTCTTATCAATCTCTCTTTTACCCCGAAATATATCACTATTCCTAGTGGCATTCTGGATTTGGTGTATAGTCGTTTTCAATAATGAGGATTTGGTGTTTTATATCTTAGTGCTACCTCTTTGTACTTGGTAGTTTGCTGTAACATTTAAATTCCAGAAGACCGGATAAGTGGTCAAGTGTTTCCCCATCATTCATGAAGTTCAAGTGGTCAAGTGTTTTCCTATCATTCATGAAGTTCAAGTGGTACTCTAACAAAATTTAATTTGTGGGGTAAATGAGTGGGAGCTCAACTGATCATTAATCAATTTTTATGTCTGGCCCAGTGTTATCCTCTCAACCTATGATGCGTCGTATGTCAGTGGGCCATTTTTGTGTGTGCTAAATCGATAATTTGGGGTAGATATTCAACTTGCACGTGATGAACTTTTTTATTTATTTTCATATAGTATTTGAATTATCTGTCCTGGCGTTTATCTTTTACATGTTATTCTTACAGTTCACATTGTGCCCAACTCTTAATTTTACAGAGAGCTTGGCTAAGTTTCCTCGTAGGAACGGCTCTTCAGCTGGAGTACAAGGTCCAGTTCAATCAACTGAGGATCAGACTCAGCAGCCACAGCAGCAGCAGCAGCAACATACACATCAAACAATCAGTAGCTCGAACCATGAGACAACTTCACTGCCTGGTGTACTGCCACTACCTTTGAGCAATTGTATATCGAATGTTAACAACTCTGTGAACCAAGTACCTGCTACTTCGTCTAGTGGTACTGTTGTTGGACTACTGCACCAAAATTCCATGAACCCCAGGCAACAAAATCCAGTGAATGGTGGAAGTAGTACCTACTCAGGAAATGCTGTCCAAATGCCTTCACCCAATTCTTCAAGTATAATGCCTCAGTCTCAACCCAACTCTTCTCAATTCCATCCTCCAACACCATCGTCATCCAACAATCCACCACAAGCTTCACACAGTGGTTTATCATCAGTGCAACACATGAACTCTGCGAATTCCCCAAAAATCTCAATTCAGCAACCAGCCCATTCAACTGACGTGGATGGTAATGATTCTCAGAGTTCTGTACAAAAGATTATACATGAAATGATGATGTCTTCACAGCTCGGTGGCGGCGGCGGCATGGTAGGTAATGGTATGATTGGGAATGATATAAAAAATGGGCATGGGATGTTGGCTACAAGTAATAATTCCCTTCTCAATGGAAGCAATTGCCTTGTTAGGAATGGGACAGCCAATGCTAACAGTACAGGTGTTGGTTCTGGATTTGGGAGTATGAACAATGGACTGGGCCAAGCTGCAATGGTTAATGGAATTCGAGCTGCATTGGGTTATAACCCTTCAGCCATGAATGGGTTAGTGGGCATGACAATGTTGAGAGAACGCAATATGAGTCAACAACAACAAGATCTGGGAAACCAACTGCTAAGTGGTCTAGAAGCAGTCAATGGTTTTAACAACCTGCAGTTTGACTGGAAAGCATCTCCTTAAAAAGGTCCAGGTTGGCAATTATTAGTCTATGTTCTGCTGCTTGTGCTGCAAAGATCGTTTGATGAGTTTGCCTCTCATGATGAGAGTAGCCACGGTTGCTGAAGCAGAAGTGGCTTCAAAGCTTGCCCCTTCTGTACTAATTTGAGTGGGAAGGACAATGTATAGTGTGGCATCTTAACAGATGAAATGTTATCTCATCCGAGAGTGTACTCTCTTCTAACTTGATTTTGCCTGGTTTATCATAGCTGCTCCTTGAATGGGACATTCAGGGAGGGACTTGGCTATTGGACTGCTGCATTCAATCTGTTTATACCATGTGGAGGCATTTGTTAAGTATGTATCGGCTGAGCTATTGCCCCTACCGTGCAGCATCTCCACCACCACTCCAGAGCATGCGGTTGTATATAGTTGGGATTCTGTTGTAGAGCTTCCAGGAACTGCTAGAATTGGCACCGGTGCAATCATCATTTCTTCTCTCCTTCCTACTTGTCTTTCTGTTAGGCTTATTTGGAGTGGCTTGACAGGAAAAATTAATTAGGATGAGGCTTGGGGGAATTAAAGTAAATCCATTAGCATGAAGTATATCTGATGGAATTGATTTAGCACTGGAATTTTCATAGGGGCATGATTTGAAGTATTTCTATTAACCTGTTGATTAGGAAATGCTGCCTTGTTTTTAACCCACAGACGTTTGTTCTAATTGCTTGACAAAGTAGAAAGAACCAGTTGCTCATGTTTTTTGCTGGAAAAAATCAAACCCGTTGATGAGGCTGTCCCACTTTACTCTTGTTGCCATCATCTGTAACTTGTTATTGGCTTTCTGGAGTGGCAGTGTTTTTCTTTTATTGAACTGCGAGGGGAGCGATGCTATTGTAAGGATACTAGTCATGAAGAAAAATCTCAATATATATTCTTGTCGGCAATATATTCCGGCGTCTCTAAGTGCCGGCAACTCCAGAGAGATCATCCGGCAACGGCAGCATAGACACACCATAATTAGGATTCATTTCCTTGGGGTGCTCTGCAATTTTTCATTTAACAAATTTATATAGTTTGAATCACTAAAGTTCAAAATCTCACGTCCCACAAAGTTAATGTAATGAAAAGAATGCAGGTAATATTAAATAAAGAGTTCAGAGGAGAACCTTTTTATGCCTCACACAATTGACACCATGTTATGTAAGGTACTTTTCTGTGTCAAATTAGTGGTGTCAAATCTTTAACACTTTTGGATTCACAATATATATATATATATATATTCCATCAATTGTAGTTTTTTTTTTTCGGGAAGAGAGATTTTAGTAGGTATTGTCCTTGAACTTTAGTAAGTTATAATACATCATTGGTGTTTTTTTTTAGTATATGATACATTTGGGTGGTGTTTAGTACAAAGTGAAATACTCACTCTCTTGAGTTAGTTTGACTTGATACAAAAATTAAGAAATGAAGAAAGATTTGTAAAATTTAGGGTCTAAAATGAGTGATAAATATTTATGTGGTTATAAATAATTTTATTAGTGAAAAAATGAGTATTTTAAAGTTAAATTGTTAGTAGAAATGCATCATTCTTTTTTAGATTGATTAAAGAATAAAGTGATTCATATAAATTGAGATAGATAAACCATTTTTCATTATAAAATCATTCAATTAAATTAATAACCAAATTTAGTGAAGGAGATGTAAATCTTTTTGAGAATTTATTAGTGTGGCCAAAAGGAAGAAAATGAGCTGGGAGAAAGGGAAGAAAAAAAAAAGAGAGCGACGAAGGTCTATTAGTATTTTACTTCAAATTCATATAACCTCTTGTATTGATTAGGAAAATCAAATGTTATTTATGAAATTTTAAAAAAGTATATAATTGATAAGGTAACTTATATTTTATTAAGGGATAAGGGTCTACAAAATACCTCAATTTTGGTCGAATTTGATGTTGCGATACTAAACTTTCATGAGGACCTATTACCTCCCTAGACTATTTAATACCGTATTTTTTACCCCCCTGAACTATTTAATAGTGTATTTTAAAGGTATATATGTGTCCAAGTGGACACATTATTATTTATAATTTTGTATTATTTTTTATGTCCACGTGGACAAATATATATGTTTAAAATATGGTATGAAATAGTCTAGGGAGGTAATAGGTTCTCATGAAAGTTTAGTATCGCAACAACAAATTCGACCAAAGTTGGGATATTTTTCAGACACTTATCCCTTTTATTAACTAGAACAATAAAAGAAATTAGTGTAACTGTCTAAATTAAAAGTAAAAAATGGTTACTTATCGAGGAATTATAATCAAGACAAATTTAGGATTTAAAGTTTAATTTTTTACGACATTATAAAATTATTATAATAATTTTTTATATATTCATTTTTTTAATTTAAAGGGGGCTCAACGGCCCATTTTTTACAACATTATAAAATTATATATATAAACATATATATTTGTTTGTTTTTTAATAAGGATTTTCTCTAATACTCCCTCTATTCCATATTAACTTGATTTTTGAGACTTTTTTCATTATTCTAAATCATTGAATTGTTCAAAATTTAGGATGAATGTGTAAAACTTTTTTCATATTTGACCTTTCATTTATTGAAGTATTATATATTTTAGGAAATAAATTACATTACTTCCAAAGTTATATTTATGATTTCACAAAAGACAATTGTGAAAAGTATGACTTAAATTGTGTATTTGAATATTTTTCTTAATATATGCATTGACTCACAAATTTAGTTAATGTGGAATAAAAGAAGTATATAAGATATGGATCTTTTTAAATTAAAATTATTGTGGAATTCATATTTACATGACATAAATATTTTGATATGACAAATTTAATTGAGTGTTTTTCTAAGAATTTCTTTTAAAGTCAAATAATTTGATTGATACAAAATAAATTAAATGACTTTGCTACATAATTTCTCATATTAAGTGATCTATTGAGATATTTAGGTAAATTTTTGCTAATTTCAATTATACAAGTTTCTTTCAAAAAGTGTTGAATTCTATTGGCTGATTTTTTATTATTGATTAAATATTTTTGTATTATTATCTTCATTAAAAAAAAGGTCTAATCTATTTGTAACCCCTTAAAGTTGGCACAAAGTTTCACTTAGATAGCTTAACTGAGCAATGTTTTTAGGATCCCACTGTGTCATTGACACTTTTTGCACAGTCTCCTATTTACCACGAGCGCATGTGACACAATCATGTCCACATGAATTAATTGACCAATTATATTATGCTAATTCTCAAAGCTTTTACATTTCATATTTGCTTCAAATTAAAAGATTTTTTTGTTAACTTAAAAGTTTGGAAGTTTGTCAGACAACCATTAGACCATCCCAAGCTCCATGGTCGTAGTTGAGAACGATCATCTACGACACCATAACCCGAAGAAGGCCATGGTTGGCTGTTAATCACGCTCTAGTCTAATGGCCAAGATTCATCCACCAGACTTGTTTCCTGTCTACTTAGAAATCAAGGATACAGTGGTACGAGACTATAGAACAAATCCTGTTCAATTAAGGTCGTAAAAGATGAATTGATCTTTAAACTTCTATTTTCGATTTTCTCACTTCTTCGACTTCACCCGATCAAAAACCTAGGTAGGTTTCTCTCTTCTCTCACTTCAAATTCACATTGATTACTTTGTTTTTCACTCAATTCACAATTATTACTAACTATTATCATAATTTATGTCGCCATTTTTCAGGGTTTAAGATTGAAAATCAAGTATTGACGTTCAATTTCTCTAATGTTGTAAAGCCCGACAAAAACGTATCATCGATTCATTAAGCGTCGCTTTTTTGTAATTGAAAAGTTTATTATTCAAGAATTATTTTGAACAAAATAACAAACATCCTTAATTAATTTGACACTTTACACCCACAACATATTTTTGCTTAAAATGAACAAGCCTAGTTAACGTGTCTAAGTGAAAGCTTATACCAACTTTAGGGGCCATCGATTAATTCAGAAAATAAAATAAAAAAAAGAGAGAAGAGATTTGACTTCGTTTTTTAATTGAGAGAAAGAGAAGAATTTTGGTAAAGAAAAGAAGGAATGAAAAGAAAATTCAATCCGATTGAATACAATTTTGACGTCCGTAAACACATTTTCTCTCTCATCAATTTTCTCTCTCTAAAAAAAAAAATACAGCTAAAGAAGCTGAATCTATCTACTGGAGGCACAGTGAAGTTCAAAAAGGTGACGCTAAAATTTGCGTGTTTTTTGTGCTTGTAGTTCCGTGTAAGGAATATACTCAATCTTCGGTGAGTCGGTGTTGAAATTGTCTTTTTGTTTTCTAAAGCTAGCTGCAGGTTGCTCATTTTGAGCTTTGGATCCACTATTTTAATAATTTATTGCGAGATTTAGGGCTTGATCAATTGTTCATATGATTGTATAAGTTTTCTGCTTTGTTTTTTATTTTTTGTTTAGTGTTCAATCAATTACTGCAGCTTCTTTTATTTTCTGAGTTTGAAAATTTGGGTGTTTTTGGGTAATATTCTCTTGACGGTTGTTTTTCTGAATTTGTTTTTCTAAAAGGGATAGGAATGAAGTTTGATTTCTGTCTTTAAACCTGTTGAGATTTGGGGTTTTGTGTGCACAACATTCTGGTTAGATGATTTAAAGCAAACAGCATTCTGATTAGATGATTTAAAGTAAGGTTGGGTAGGGTTAATCTATCTTCATCGGAAGGGAGGGAAAAATTGACACAAAATTGAATAACTATTGCAGTGGATGATGCAGCAAAAGACAGTTGTTTGAGCGGAAAGTAGTCTGGTTTAGTTGTTTCAGAGACAAACTTCCATCTTTTGGATAAAAAATGGAAACTTTCTGTCTACCTTAGATCCATCTAGTAATCGCTCGCTATTATTGGGTTTGCTTGGTTCTCTGCCTAGTTCTTGTTCAGCGCAATTGAAGTTTCTTCAGCTTAGTGGGGGCTTTGATGCCATTTTATGAGTTTTCTGTACTCACTTGAGGCTTTTATGCCATTTTAGGAAGTTTCTATATTTGCTCAAGTGTTAGTAGATTGTGTACTTCTTGGTGAAAAATGGTTCCAACAGGGCCTCCTAATCCACTTGGCGGTTCCCAGTCAGTACCTTCTTCATTACTGCGAACAAATTCCGGTGTAATGGGTGGTCAAGGGGGGTCAATGCCTTCACCAGGTGGTTTCCCTTCTATGGTTTCTCCTCGAACGATGTTTGGTAACATGAATATGCTAGGGAATGCTCCCAATGTTTCACATCAGTCCTTTGCAAATGGAGGTCCTAATGCAGGGCTGGCTGGACCAGGAAGTTCTCAGCGTGGTCCTGTTGATAATGGGGCCGAGACTGATCCACTTTCTGGTGTAGGAAATGGGATGGGTTTTAGTGCTCCTTCAACATCATTTATGTCATCAGCCATGGCGACAAATCCAAATAGCAGTCAAGTTCAAGGACAGCAGTTCCCTAACCCCTCCGGTAACCACATGTTGACTGACCAACAACGATCACAACAGCTTGATTCCCAGAATGTTCAACATAATCAACAGTTGCAGCAGTTTTCTTCCCCTATGAATTCCCAAACACAGCAACATCAGCATCAATTTCAATCCATGCGTGGTGGATTAGCACCTGTCAAAATGGAGACACAGGTGACTAATGATCAAACACCGCAGCAGTTGCAAGCTCTGAGAAACTTGGCACCTGTTAAAATGGAACCACAACAGATTCAAAGTATGAGAGGTCTTGCACCTGTAAAAGTAGAACAACAACAATCAGATCCATCTTTATTTCTACATCAGCAACAACAGCAGCAGTTCCTTCAGATGTCCAGGCAATCCCCTCAAGCTGCTGCAGCTGCACAGCTTTTGCATCAGCAGAGGCTAATGCAGTTCCAGCATCATCATCAACTCTTGAAGACTTCCCCTCAACAACGTAACCCATTACAACAACAATTTCAACCTCAGAATCTTGCTGTCAGACCTCCTGTAAAGCCAGTATATGAGCCCGGGATGTGTTCTCGTCGGCTGACTCATTATATGTATCAGCAGCAACATAGACCCGAAGTAAGAAGAATGGGTCAATTATTCCATTGTGTGGCATCTATGCACTACACCCTACCCCATAGCCAGCCCAGATAATGATAAAGAAAGCATGATATCAATTTTTTCCCTAACAAATTGCTCTATCCTCTTTACAGGACAATAACATTGAGTTCTGGAGGAAATTTGTTGCCGAGTATTTCGCTCCCAATGCCAAGAAAAAATGGTGTGTCTCTATGTATGGAAGTGGTCGGCAGACTACTGGAGTTTTTCCTCAGGTTCACTGCTTATGTGGAGGCTATTTACATTTTTGTAATGTTTTTTAGGTCTCCCATCAAATGAAAATGGAGTTGTAATAACTTTCATGCTACAAGTTTAGTATTATATTTAGCTCAGATACTCCATTTAGAGCTTGTTCTATAAATGCTGCTGATTAACTGTAGAACAACTGTTAACAAATGAGTTTATATCTTTGATCAATATTGTATAATTTGCAGGATGTGTGGCATTGCGAAATATGCAGCCGCAAGCCAGGCCGTGGGTTCGGTATGTTCTTTGCAGCATCAAGCTCTTGAATTATTTTTTGGTCCTAGAAGCACTTAACAAACTTTGTGGCTTTACAAAGCTCTTTATTTAATTAATTCATCTTTATTTATTTGGTTTTCCTCTCAGCTGATAATTCTGTTTCAGCATCTGATACATGTCTACTCATTTTTTCTCAGAAGCAACTGCTGAGGTCTTGCCCAGGCTTTTCAAGATAAAGTATGAAAGTGGCACTTTGGAAGAACTTCTCTATGTCGATATGCCCCGTGAATATCAGAATTCATCTGGGCAAATAGTCCTAGATTACGCAAAAGCGATTCAGGAGAGTGTCTTTGAGCAACTTCGTGTTGTCCGTGATGGTCAGCTTCGCCTAGTGTTTTCACAACCTGATTTGAAGGTTAACTGAAGAGCTGATACTTTTATATTCAGTGAAGTGCTTATTCATGGACAGTTGAGACCTAGCATGGTGCATATTAATGCTATCATTCGTTTGATCTGGATTCCTTTTGTATCTATTTGGCAGATAGTTTCTTGGGAATTTTGTGCACGACGTCATGAGGAGCTTATCCCCAGAAGATTGTTGATACCTCAGGTTAACAATTTTACCTTTCAACTGCCATTCGGATGTATAATGAAGTCATGCTTCAACTGTGATTTGAAATCATACACTTCTGTTCATTGATAGCTCACTTTTAGGTGGCCTAGGTTTAAAAATAGGTAAAAAAAAGTGGGTTGATTTTTTTCCTCCAAAAAATTTGAAGTTACTTCATTAAAAAATGGGAAAATGCTTGTAACGATGGATCTTGGGCCTTACTCAACCCCAAGTCCATATAAAGGAGAGCAACTTTCCATCCCTTTTTCGATGTGGACTTCTTAACAATGCTCAAATATGCCATCGAACTTTGACAAAAGGATCATCTATGCCATAAGTTTGGCTCATTTATGCAATTTCCTTTTGAGAAAAGGCTCATCCATGCCATTATTTGTTAACTGAAATGACATAAATGAGCCAAACTTTTAACGGATGGCAAAGATGAGCTTTTGTCAAAGTTCGATGGCATATTTGAGCTCTTTCCCTTAAAAAAATTGAAGATGCTTTTCGATGAACTCTACTTGAGAAGTAAAGAATTTCCATCTAATTTCTTTCCACATCTGCTATGACAGAAGCCTTTTTGTTTCATTGACCTGGAACTATGTCCTAATTCGGTGTGATTGATCTTTATTATCGACATTATTTAAGTAATTGGTGAGAGTATGGTCGTGTGAGTATTTATATGGTCACTATTTCCTTTTCTTGTCTGTTGGTACAAGCTCAATATAGATGGAAGTACAAGATTTCAGTTGCATATTTGTTCTTTTCTGATTTCACCTGTTTCTTCTTCTTAGCTATATAGAATGGTTTAGAAGCATCTTATTCTCTATCCTCATCTCGTGATATTGAAACGGTAAGGGCTGCTGGACAGACAGCTCTAAACTTTTTTTTATATGAATTAAGCTCCAGTTAGTAGTTTGTGGTCGCAATTTCTGTTCATTAATTGAAAGGATTGACTATTCATATGGCATTTCTATTTGTTTTTCTCTTCAGTTTTGGGGAGAATCTGTCTCTGGAAGATATTTTTTGAAAACTATTGCATGGTTGGATTTAATGTTGTTCTTTGAAGTATTTGGTGTATTGCATTGTGTTTTTGAAACCAAATAATTTGTTTTGGTTACCTGAGTTCGAACTGGTTTTTGCTCAAGTCCAAACAAAGGTAGATTCTGCTTTTGAACTTGTTATCGAGGAACAATTTGAAATGCGTTGGGTAGAAGGTTCTAACCCTGGCCAAGGCCTAATGATTTGGATATGTTATGGTTACGGGATAGTTAAAATGTGATAGAGAAAAATCAGAACAGTTTTATTGGATGATGTTGATGCTATCTGAGGTCCATGGAACAGGACTTTTGATGCTCTAAGTTGTGCAAGAGAAATTTGTGTTAGCACTGGATACAAAGTATAATTTAAATAAGCTCCGACTTCAAAATGGAAATTGAGGACTTGGAAAAAGGAGTCAAATCGTTGTGCTTGTAATATGATCACTTGCGATTCTAACAATTCCTTGGTATATTATTCAATCACAATGGCTTCAAATCCCTAATATCAAGAAGTCCTTTTCGCTGATGAAATTTAGAATCAAATTCTCTCAGTAGGATTGTTAAAAGAGTAGTACCTGGTGATGGATCTTGGTCACCAAATTGGACCAACTCGATTGGAAAAAACAAAACACAAATGAAAGCTAGTAAACCCCGAATTCATTTCATGACCTTCATATTGTTATCTTTCTGTTTTGGCTTTTATGCCTGTATTATAGTGAAGTACTATATGATAAAAGTGTGCTACAAAAAAGAAAACAAATGTTAGAAATTCAACTTCAAGTGACAAAGTAAAGAAACATGGACTGAAGTAAGCTTTAAATGTGATTGTTGCATGCTGATGATTCACTTAAAAATTCTATGTTTGCTATCAGTGGAAAGAAATTCTATGTTTGCTATCTAATAATGTTAACGTCTGGATTTCCAGGAGACATTTAATTAAATATGCTATAATAGTTAAGTTCCTGGTTTTCGGTGTTAGCTTCCAAGGTTTGTCAATGTGCAGTAAGTACGGGGTGAAGAACTTTTGGCGCCATATTTGCTACAACTTAATTTAAAATAAAGAAAAGAAAAACAAAAGCTAGATTTGAATCGGTAAACCCAAAACTCATTAATTTTCCCCTAGAGCTGCACTATCTTCAGTTTTTTCATTTTAGTTTCCTGCTTTTAAGTGTGTGTATAGTGAACTAGGATCTGATAAATGCATATGATAAAAACTCATTGTCGAATAACCAAGTAAATGATTCATGCTTTAACTATTATCTTTGTATTATGAGTTACTTAAATGAATTAGTGCCTGTTTGGGCAAGCTTCTTGGAGGTCAAAAGCACTTGTTTTGAAATTTGAAGTGTTCGGCCAATAAGTAAAAGTGCTTTTAAGTAGCAGCAAAATCAGTTTTTCTGTTGTTGGGAACATGCTAAAATTTCTGCTTCTTGAAAAAGGTGGAAGTAGCAAAATATCTATTTTCAAACAAAAATATCCCCATAAATACATACTTATCAAGCATATCCCGTCATTAAGTTATTACTATTTTATTATTGAACAACCATTTCCTTCTCTTTTAAAAATAGAAGAAAATAATTGACTAGTTTTAGAATATCCCATTTCCTTTTGACTTTTAGTATAGTATCCATGCATTTCATGTAAGAGTTTTTTTTGTCTTTTATTTATCTATTTGTTAAAAAAGAGTAATATTATTAATTACTAATATGCTTCATATATCGTAGTGAATTTTTGTTGTATGAATGATTTTACTTAATTTTTGTGGTAAATTCCCCATATATGGTGATTCAATTTGAGGAATGATTATTTAATAAATAATTGCTTGATGTTTCTTTGTATATTCAAATCATCATGTTAATATTATACTAATATTTAATATTTTCATTGATTATCTATATGTACTATATTGATTGAAAATTTTAATGTCTTCTTATTTTACTTAAATAACAGTACCCGCTTTAACGTGCATTGATATTTGTCCCTTTTCGTAATTTGACACTCAAAAACAATTTTCGTTTAGGAAGATTAACCTAACATAGTTTGCTTATCAAATACTAAATAAACACTTTTAAAATGAACTAGTCAAACAGCCCCCAAGGCCTAGCTTGAGTGGCAAAAGGTGGAGGATTTGTGGCTTAGGTCACAGGTTCAAGCCCCACACCATGCAAAGCGAAGCCCGGTATTTAAGTGGAGAAGGGTAGAGGGGAGGGCCCATTATCCACCGAGTTTAGAAGGCTGTGATTGGTTCAAAGGGCGGATCACAGACGAATTTCTCGGTTATAAAAAAAATGAACTAGTCAAACACAAATTGCTTTTCCTGAAGTACTTTTTTGGGAAAGCTATTTTAAAGAAAATGCTTCTCAAAATAAACAATTTTTAGCAGCTTGGTCAAATAGTCTCTCTATATGTGCCACCGAACAATTTTAGCATTGATTTGGAGGTGACATCTAATTATGCATGCTGTCTTAATAGATCTATTGACTTTTGTTCCGTAGGTCTAAGTTGTGTGGACACTTCAATTTGATGCCACACTCGTATCGGATCTCCATAAATACACTGCTTTTGGAGAATTCGACACGAACCCGTTGACATTTTTGAATAGTCTGTGCAAAATCTGTCGTAGGTTTGTCATGCTATTTTTCATGTTTTGGTACACACATTAGGTCCATCGAAGAGCTTATATATAAGTGTGTGCATGCGTGTGTACGCATATATGAAGTTGATACTTGTATACATGTGTGTGTATAAATATTTCTCGTTTTAGGCAGTTAGTACAATATTTTAAAGAGATCTTGTGCATGGAGAGCAGTGTTATCAAAGGTGCACTTAAGCCTTGAAGCAAGGCTCAAAACGCGTTGAGCACTTCACCTTGCTTAATGTGCACTTCAATGTTGTCATCAAGGCTCTAAGACACACTTTTCCTTGTGAATGAACATTTCTTGAAGGGGCGACGCAACCCATTGATATTTTGCTTTATTGTAAAAACAATCAATTTCTTTGCCCATATATTTTTTATTCATTCTTATAATTATTAATCTTGATTTTATCTCTCTCTCTCTATATATATTCCACCCAAAGGGTGTGGCCTAGTGGTCAATGAAGTGGTTGAGAATACTGATCTCAGGTTCAAAACTCAGTGGAGACAAAAAAACACTAGGTGATTCTTCTTAACTGTCCTAGCCTTGGTGGACAGAGTTACTTCTTTTGTACGGAAGACATGCTAGCACGCATTCTAAATAAAGTGGAAGGGTCAGACAAGGTGTTGAAAAAAATGAAAGAGGAGTTTCCACACTCAATCAAACGGTTATGTTGCTAGTTGGAGGTGGCAGGTATCCCCTGGGATTAGTCGAGGTTCGCGAAAGCTGGTCCGTACACCACGGTCATATAAAATGAATAAATAAATAAATAATATTTCTATATATATGTTTTCTCCATTTGTGCTTTTTCTCAATAAAGCCCACACTTTATTTACGCTTTGTGCTTAAAGCACCAATGAACTTTAGAGCTTTTTGCGCTTTTGATAACATGGACGGTGAGTGGATCAGGTTTTCTACTTTAGATGTCTCTTTGAAGTAGTTCTAAATTTATTGCGTTTGATTGTACTTCTGTGGCATCTAGTTGTTTTAGCATATACGTTAGCTGGATGTTGTTTTAGCTTTTTAGTGTTGATGTTGCATATAAGGTAGGGGCTATTGAATCATTTCTGATTTGCCTTTTATTGTTTTGATTTGCTGTACAGGTTAGTCAACTTGGTGCTGCAGCTCAAAAGTACCAGGCCGCCACCCAAAATGCCTCATCTAGTGCGTCTGTTTCTGAGTTGCAGAATAATTGCAATATGTAAGTCCATATACTTACACTATGGTGGTTATTCTAAGTATTGGGTTGGCAATGTTCCATAACATTGTTTGATGGTTTTGTTGCCTTACAATTTCTATTTAGCATATCTAACCCTCATTTTTAAGAGGTTAGCAATAGACTAACTTTGTTGAATGGTCGTTGTTGCCTAGCAATTTCGATTTTGGATATCTAACCCTTTTTATTAAGAGGTTAGCTGTGCCCAGTTATTAGATCGCCGTCATTAGTGGGCAGTGATGATGAGATAGGATTTAGTTGTAATTCACATTTTATACAGCTCTGTTTTTGGCATTGAGCTTTGATGGTCTTTACTGGTGCTGTTGCCTTTCTTAGCTTAGGTTAGCCTCTGGATGCTAATAAAAAAAAAAAGGTAAGATGTTCTACCAATGAGTTGCCCTAGTAAGCTTTTGGCAATCCAATAATTTTCTTAAAGCTGAAACTTACTGTCATTTGATTCAGTGATTTACCGGGTACATATTTTCTTGTCTACCATTGTCGAATGATGTAGCTTAGAATTTAGTGTAATGGAGTATGATCAATTTGTCATACTGTTGAACCTTAGAAGCTCAAGCTCTTGAAACATGATTAGGAATGTCTAGCTGATAAATAAATTACCAATGGTGTGCTTTTAGGTGCATGGCTGTCTACTTTCTTTTGATACAATTTTTTTTTGTTTAATTGAAAGTTGAACATGGTTTTGGGGTGTGGGTTGAGGATGTTGACTGTGACCTGCGTGTGTGTTGATTTAAATTCTAGTCCTCTCATGCTCATCAAACTTCTCCAATTATTTCGCTTCAGTGTTATGGTGACATATGTGTGTGTGTGTGTGGGGGGGGGGATAGGAGCTAGGGATGTCATCTGGTCTCTGAACCTACAAAAGGGAGAGGAATAAATCTTCTTCCCATGGAATAACATTAATCTCAGGAGCTGTGGGTAGTGGGGCGAGGGATGTAAACATATGCATGCCCTTTGGAAAAGTCACAAGTGATCCATGTAAGCATTCAGTTGTGAACTTATGTTTAGAGATTCCTTGATTCTTGAAATTTGATTAAGATTGTGTATCTGCTATCATCATGTGTTCCTTTATTTAGCTTTCGATGTGTGAGTTGTTTTGTAATTTTGACTTCGAATTGCGCCTCAGGTTTGTTGCTTCAGCTCGTCAATTAGCAAAAGCTTTGGAAGTTCCATTAGTAAATGATTTAGGATATACAAAGAGATATGTGAGATGCCTACAGGTATGTACCTTGTTCTGACATAGAGAGTTCCTCTCCCCCCCTCTCCCTTTTCTGTCCCTTATCCAGGTTTTGTTTCAGTAGTGGAAATAGTCCTCGTGTATCCATTGAATCACTAAATGTGATTGTTAGAGAGTAAAATAGAGATTTGGGTTGGAGTTGATTGTCTAGAAAAATAGAGAACTCTATATTGGGAGAGTAAAATTGAGAATATGATTGGAGATCCCCTTATGTCTGATTTAAAAGTCAGTTAGTTCTATCGACCTGTCTTCAGTTCATTTCTTTCCATATGTTGTCCCGCTGTTTTCAGAGCAGACTTGAAAACGGAGACAAATTCAATTCTTTTAACAGCCAGCAGGTTAGAGATGGTTGTTAATGTTGTGGATTTTGAGATTCCTGTTAATAATGCGTATAGTTAACTCATGTATAATGCTTCAGCTTTTTTCTTGGGATACAAATATGTGGTGTTATGTTTTCCTACTGTTGGTAATTCTTATCTTCTTGTCATGAGCCAGCCCACCGAGCCGGTGGGCATCTACTCTAACATCTAGCTAGGAGAATCCTTACCACCCAATTTAAAACTACAATGCTGAAGTTTGTAAAAACATAGTAAATCTCTTTAATACTTTGAAATCACCATGAAACATCGAATATAAAGAATATCTTTTTACAAACAATCGAAAAATCCCCCCAAGGAACTAGTCTAAACAGGTACAAGAGTTACTAAGAGAGTACAATGTATAAAAGAAAATGAGACACTGCTCCCACCATAAGGAAAGAGTAATAAAAGTTGTCGGAGATCATCATCGTCTTCACCTAAGAAACTTTACTCTATGCAGCAACAGAAGTACCAAACCACGCCAAATGACATAGCAAGAGTAGTATCAATAGAAACAATACATACGGGTAGGCATCATCGGTCGACCCGAATCCACCACATAATATAATGCAGATAAATAAAGGTTAGGAAATAAAACAACATGTTTAGGATTCACACAAGTCACCTTAAGTCATCCATGTCCTTTTGCTCCAACTTCAACCTCTAAGTGCCTGTTTGGATTGGCTTTTGGCTTATGACTTATAAGCCAAAAGCCATATGTTGGGATTTCTAACTTATGATTTTTGGCTTATTTTTGTTATTTTGGCTTTAAAATAAGTGCTTATAAGCACTTTTTAACTTTACCCAAACACTTCAAAACTACTTAAAAGCTATTTTGGCTTAAAAGTACCTAAAATAAGTCGATCCAAACGGACACTAAGTCATTCCACCCACACATTCGATCGTAACCTAACCCCTTCTATACATTAGTCATTATTAATTTTGTTACTCAATTTACTATTTCCCCTCAAGCTCTCATGCCAACTCCTTACCTTACATCGCCCCAATTGTACGGAAACATGAACAAACAATCACCCTTATAAAAACAGAGATATACAATTATACCCACAATTGGAAAATAGCCCGGACTCCCTGTCTTCATCCCTACTTAGCATTCTCCACCCATCACACCTCATTCATCACACCATCCCAATACTCGAACCACCAGGATTCCCTAATTATCTTCTACCCCGTTTAACTTGCTATATCGGTCTGCACAAAGGTCACCCCAGCATTTCAATAACTCAACCTGGCCACTCAAGGACCAATAAGTGATACCTAAAACACAATCGCCCTCTCATGGACCAACCCATAACCATCTCATCACAAAGAAGTAAACCTGGTTCTCTTCATGGAATTCCCACACAAATATTTAGTGTACCGACGTGGTACTCCTCTATCGTTGTTATGTAAGAGGAAAAGAGCGAAAAACTTACTTTAAGGTAGTGACCTAAGCGCTAAGAAGTGAACATCATGCTACTCAGACTATATGCTTAACACATGCAAGTCGAACTGCATCATGTCCATATTGCTATGACTGTACTATCAAGTCTTAAGACTGATAGTACATTCAACCAAGAATGTCCATTGCAATATCTAAAACTTAAAAGACCGAAGAGATGCGACTCGAATGCTTTTATGTTATAATAATATATGATATATGTATCGGTGTGGTACCCGATCCAATAATAATATATGTATCGGCATGATACTTGATCCAATAATATATGTATAGGTATACGTGCTGGCGCTGTACCGATCCAACATCCACACACAATAGCGACCACACTTGTACATTCAAGTAACACATTTATGGCAAGCAATTGATAATTTCTTCCCGAATAGCTCTTGATCACAATTTCCCTAATCATATACATGCATGCATTACTAATGAAGCAATTAACAAGCACATATAGCATAAACGGAATAAACAACCATTACCTATGTGAGATAATTTCTTCCCGAATAGCTCTTGATCACAATCCGACCACCCAATTATCCCCTAGGATTACACCCAGCAACCATCAATATGCCAACAATAACTAATCAAGTCCATCACCAGCCTAACCATAGCTAACCATACATTCAACCATTCAGACTATGTTCCCGAAGGCCTATGCATGAAATCTCCCAACAATCTACAAGATATTATCCAAGTGAAAACAGATCTAACTACTTAGTTAAGAAAACCTAGTCTACCTGGGCGTCAAACAACTGCGGAAGAACATTGAATGCAAGCTTTCGGATCCTTGGGGTGAATCTTGACGAACGTGGACTGGATATTCCTGGGGTTTTAACCTTCTTTGCACTGAAAATCCTCTCCTCCATCGTTCTCAGGAATCGAGTGGCTTAGGGAGATTTTGGGAGTAATGCTCGTCTGGTTTCTCCCTGGAAAGTGGGAGGTAAAATAAATGACACCGCTTAATTAGGGTCTGATTCTGTCAGGACGCTGCATAGCGGGAGGCTTCTTGCTACGGTGGACTAATGTCATCCCGGATCAGTTTCAAATTTAAATGATTTCGTCATGTGCCCCAAATTTTAATTTGGCACCGTATTTCAGGAATTTTTGGGACTCCGCACGAGATGCATTTAAGTAACGGAGAATCGGGTCATTTCACTTTCTTTCAGAAATTGACTTCATTTATGTTGTTCTAGCAGGAAGTCAAGGTTTTTTGGTTTAGCAGGAAGTCAAGTTTTTTTGGTTTTAGGATCCTCTAATTCAGATTATTTATTTGCAAGTATTTTAATTTTGAAACCAAATATAAAGCTGTTACTACTTTTGTGTGATAACATCTGGTCAAATGATATTTTGCTTGTTTTATAATATTTGTTCAATTAAAAGAGGCTTGTGATTAACTATGGATGTGTTGTGTTCTTCGTGGATTGCAGATATCGGAAGTGGTTAATAGCATGAAAGATTTGATCGACTATAGCAGGGAGACAGGGACCGGACCCATGGGTAAGTTATATCTACTTAACCTTTCTATTAGTTCATTTTATCACAGTTCAAATTTAATGACCTTGTGACAGACCAATGACTCGTTAAAATTGGAGGATAGGTGGGGTTGTTTTCCTGAGAGTTTGTGTTTTGTACAACAACAACAAAATACCTAGTGTAATTTCACAAGTGGGATCTGGGGAAGGTAGAGCAAACATAGACCTCAACCCCCCTACCTTGGGATGTAGAGAGGCGGTTTCCGATATACCCTCTGCTCAAGGAAAAGGAAATAGCGGAACTAAAGAAGCCTACTAACGTGGCATATTGCCATCTAATTGATATTGTCTCTATAAGATTTTTTCCCCTTCCGTTATGTCCTATTTTCACAATCACGAGGCATCTGATTGTCATTTAAAGGTGTCCCAGGGTTTTGGTTCAATGGGAAAGGTGGTACACCACGAGATGTGTGGTAGACTGCTGTTGCTCCAAGTTTGGTTTTACCGTGAAATTGCTTCCGGGGATGGAAAATAGAAACCATCGCATCTGAGTAGAGAACCCATGGGACAAAGCAGATTATGTTGCATCTTTAGTCAACTTTGTTGGTAATATAACTGTCATGTAATAACTTGAACCTCGCAATATGCATGAATGTGGGGGACTAGAGAGTAGGACACTCAACTCTTGCAAACTAAGGCTCACTTTTATGTTGGACATAATGTTCAGTTAATTTTCTCTCTGGTGCTCATTGATCCAGTAGCACAGTTTTCTCTCTGAATTTCTTATAATTCCCTCTTTTGCCCTGCAATATATCACTATTCCTAGTGGCATTCTGGATTTGGTGTTTAGTCTTTGTCGATAATGAGGATTTGATGTTTTATATCTTAGTGCTTTGGAGTTTGCTGTGACATTTAAATCCCAGAAGACCGGATAAGTGAGGAAGTGTTTCCCCAACATTCATGAAGTTCAAATGGTAATCGAACAAAATTTAATTTGTGGGGCTAAATGAGTGAGAGCTCAACTTATCATTAATCAATCAATTTTAATGTCTGGCCCAGTGTTATCCTGTCAACCTGTGATGTGTATGTTAGCAGACCATTTTTGTGTGCGCTAAATTGATAATTTGGAGTAGATAATCAACTAGCGCGTGATGAACTTTTTCATTTTCATGTACTATTGATTATCTTTCCTGGCGTTTATGTTTTACATGTGATTCTTACAGTTCACATTGTGCCCAACTCTTAATTTTCCAGAGAGCTTGGCTAAGTTTCCTCGTAGGAATGGCGCTTCAGCTGGAGTACAAGGTCCAGTTCAATCAACTGAGGATCAGACTCAGCAGCCACAGCAGCAGCAACATCAACAGCAGCAGCAGCAACATCAACAGCAGCAACAACAGCAGCAGCAGCAACATCAACAGCAGCAACAACAGCAGCAGCAACATACACATCAAACAGTCAGTAGCTCTAACCATGAAACGACTTCACAGCCTGGTGTACCACCACTACCTTTGACCAATGGTATGTCGAATGTACACAACTCTGTGAACCGAGTACCTGCTACTTCGTCTAGCGGTACTGTTGTTGGATTACTGCACCAAAATTCCATGAACTCCAGGCAACAAAATCCAATGAATGGTGGAAGTAGTACCTACTCGGGAAATACTGTCCAAATGCCTTCACCCAATTCTTCAAGTACAATGCCTCAGTCTCAACCCAACTCTTCTCAATTCCAATCTCCAACACCATCGTCATCCAACAATACACCACAAGCTTCACACAGTGGCTTATCATCAGTGCAACACATGAACTCTGCAAATTCCCCCAAAATATCAATGCAGCAACCAGCCCATTCAAATGACGTGGATGCTAATGACTCTCAGAGTTCTGTACAAAAGATTATACATGAAATGATGATGTCTTCACAGCTCGGTGGCGGTGGCATGGTAGGTAATGGTACTATTGGTAATGATATAAAAAATGGACATGGGATGTTGGCAACAAGTAATAATTCTCTTCTCAATGGAAGCAATTGCCTTGTTAGGAATGGGACAGCCAATGCTAACAGTACAGGTGTTGGTGCTGGATTTGGGAGTATGAACAATGGACTGGGCCAAGCTGCAATGGTTAATGGAATGCGAGCTGCATTGGGTAATATCCCTTCATCCATGAATGGGTTAGGGGGCATGACAATGGCGAGAGATCGCAACATGAGTCAACAGCAACAAGATATGGGAAACCAACTGCTTAGTGGTCTAGAAGCAGTCAATGGTTTTAACAACCTTCAGTTTGACTGGAAAACATCTCCTTAAAAAGGTTCAAGTTGGCAATTATTAGTCTATGTTCTGCTGCTTGTGCTGCAAAGATAGTTTGATGAGTTTGCCTCGCATGATCAGAGTAGCCGTGGTTGCTGAAGCAGAAGTGGCTTCAAAGCTTGCCCCTTCTGTACTGATTTGAGTGGGTAGGACTACGTATAGCGTGGCATCTTAACAGCTGAAATGTTATCTCATCTGAGATTGCACTCTCTTCTAACTTGATTTTGCCTGGTTTATCACAGCTGCTCCTTGAATGGGACCTTCAGGGAGTGACTTGGCTAATGGACCGCTGCATTCAATCTATTTATACCATGTGGAGGCATTTGTTAACTACGTAGCGATTGAGCTATTGCACCTATCGTGATGCATCTCCACCACCACTCCAGAGCTTGCGGTTGTATATAGTTGGGATTCTGTTGTAGAAGTTCTAGGAGTTGCTAGAATTGACACTGGTGCAGTCATCATTTCTTCTCTCCTTTCTACTTGTCTTTCTGTTAGGCTTATTTGGAGTGGCTTGACGGGGAAAAAAAATAGGACGAGGCTTGGGAAAGAATTAAATTAAATCCATTAGTGTGGAGTATATGTGAAGGAAGAAATTGATTTAGCACTGGAATTTTCATAGGGGCATAATTTGAAGTATTTCTATTAATCTGTTGATTAGGAAATGCTAGTTTGTTTGTAACTCAGACTGATGTTTCTTCTAATTGCTTGACAAAGTAGAAAGAGCGAGTTGCTCATGTTTTTGCTAGAAAAAATCAAACTCGTGATGGGCTGCATCTGTGAGTTGTTTTTAGCTTTCTGGAGTGGCCTTATTTTTCTTTATTGAACTGCGAGGGGAGGTCGTGCTACTGTAAGGATGCTTCAATGCTAGTCATGAAGAGAATCTCAATATATGAATAGGATTCATTTGCATAGGGTGCTCTTGCAACACATTCCGGCGTGCTGGAAACCCTTTTTTTTTTTAAAAAAAAAATGAATTAACCCAGATGGGTCACTTATTTATTTGAATTAAAAAGACAAAAACTCTAAAGTATATGACAGTTCAAAAGAACGGTCCCAAATCCAATTTATAAGTCAAAGCTATTTTTTGTTTGCTCCTCTTCCATCTTTAGGATAGTTGAGGTTTTTCACCCTCTTTCATGGTTGTTCCTTCATTTCTTTGTACCGCTGGAGCTGTGTTGTTGTGTTCCTTGAATAGATCTGTGCTTGAGGATGCTCCTGATGGCCTTTGTTGTCTTCTCCATTCACTGTGCTTCTCTGATGACCTCAACTCCTCTTGTTTTGAATTTTGCTGACCACTCTCTCTCTGTTGGGTATGGAAAAGACCTTGAATTCATTTATTGCTTCTGGGTTTTGATGGCTCTCTGGTTTGATTTATCTTCCTTTGCTGTATTTCTTATATGCCCTCATTGTGATGAATGCTGTGAATTCTTCTACTCTTAATTCTGATGTATGGAACTCCAGATTTGTCTGAATTGATAAGCTTCCCCCCATCATAGTTAGTTCTTGAAAAATTAAGAATTTGTATAGTATCTTCATGTCCAAAGGCTAGACTTGTCATATAATCTGCAAATTTATTTGCTTCTCTGAAAATGTGTGTCAACTCCAACATGCACATTTTGCATCATGTGCCTTGTTTCCTCTATTTGTAGTATTACCTCCCATGGTGGTTTCCAAATACCTGCAAGAATATTCTTGAGTACCATTGAGTCTGTCTCTATCATAGCATCTTGAATTCCATGTCTGTAGCAATGGCTCATAACCTTAATTTCTGCGACCGGACTTGTAGTTTCTCCTATTTGCCCAGCCTGTGCATAGGTAAGATCTCCTCTGCCATTCCTTAGACAAAAACCATAGGAACTTGGGCCTTGGCTTGCTCCATCTGTGTTGATCTTGATTGTGCCTGTGACTGGCTTCCCCCACCTAACCAAACAATGATGTAGTCTCGGCTTATAGTTTCTCAAGTACTGTTTCTCGGTATATATTGTAGTACATGAGCAATTAAAACATACCTGCCTCCAAAGGAAAATAATTTATTTTGCCATGACATAACACTCTTCATTACTTTTTTTACCAGATCTTCAATTTTTTTTCTTCTCCCATGATAAACCGGATATCCTAAACATGTGAAAGGAAAATCCACTTTTCTCATTCTTGTTCTTCTCCTGATTGTATTATTGATAGCAAACTGACATTTTATAATGAACATGGAATGAACTTTTAGCATTATTTACCATTTGACATGAACAGTTGTCATACCACTTCGATCATCTCCTTCATTGAATAAGGATCTGCAGAATAGAATAAGATAGTATCATCAGCATATGATAAATGATTGATTGATAAAGTAAATCATACCTTAAAGTTATCATCTTCATTGAGCTTATTATTAACAGTACCTCAACAGTTATAATGAATAATGTAGGTGAAAGGAAGTCTCCGACGTCTACTCGATTTGAATAAATCAGGTGGCTGTCCATTTACTGACAGTGAGTACCAATTATTTGAAATAAGCCTCCACACTATATCAATTAGAACTTCTGAGAAACCAAGTTGCCTTAGTACCTTTGTTATATCTCCTGCCCGCAGAAAAATGCTTTAACCACATTGGTCACATCCTGATCCCTTGCCAAAGACCGCATTCTTGACCTCCTCCATGCTAGGTAGATCTGCTAAGATAATATTTTTTTTCTTGTGTAATTACTATTGGGATATTTAATTTGCAGCATCTCAAAATCAGTCTGGTTATTCTACTCTCAAAACTGTTCTTCTTGTCTTTCATCAGTCTCATGATACTTTTTCATTTTACATAAGAATGAAAAAACTTACTATTTCTATCTCCATCTTTAAACAACTTCATTCCTGCCTTTTGTTTTCAAAATTCTTCCTCTATTTTAAGATATCTCTTCAGTTCTGCCTGTGCCAATATGAAGTTCTTCCCTATTCAATTCAAAGTTGTCGTCCTGATGTCAAATTGGATTTCCTTGACTTTTATCACATCTTCTACTTGTAGGGTGGAAATTCTTATAAATATATTGCCAAAAGTTTCTTTGCTCCACTCCATTAATTAGTGCCTTCTGAATTCACCCTTTTCATCTTTGCATAAAGCTATGTAAAAAAGGATTAGCAACAAATTCCATGAAGGAGTGACGTTTTGTCCAGAAGTTCAAATGCTTTGTGATAAGATCTTTCTCCGTTTTGCACACCACATGTAATGGAGAATGGCGTGACCCACACCGGATCGTAAGATATTCAAGAGTTCTCGGTTAGTAAATATTCCATCTAGCTAGTCTCCTCCTCAATTCTCCCATTCCACCATGTGAATGTGTATCTCATTTCTATAAGAGCACTATTATTCACATGGTGAGCAAAATCAACAATAAGTTACAGAAAGTCTCTTCGGCTAATAAAATAACATTGAAGTCTCCTTCAACAATTCATGGTATCTGAATTGTACTAACAATATTTTCTATAGCTGAACACCTTGCATACAAAATTGTTACCATAACCTATTTCATAGAAAATTTTTGTGACTTTAATAGTAATTTGTTGTTACAATCTTTCCTTGCCAGTCCTCTTCCCAAAAAAAAAAGCCATATTTTTGCTGACCACTGCATTGTGAAAATCTAGTCTTCTTCTATCTCCAAAGGACTTTGAAATGGTTCCATCGATGCAATGAATGTGTTGTGACGACGTCTTCTCTTAAGTTCAGTCAATCTCTCAAAGACACTTTGAGTATTGACTGACCTTATATTCCAAAATAATATCTTGTTAATCATTGATTAAACTTGGGGTTTTTGATCTTATTGTCCGTTTGATATGGAACTGTTTTTTTTTTTTCCTATTGCTTTCCCTCTGTAAATTTTTATTTTGTCTTGGTGATAAGTGTTAAACGTTATGCTCAATGGTTTTCTCCTCTTTTTTGTCTCTTAGAAGCTCTATTTGTTCTGTACTCAGTTGTTCTTCCTTAACTTCTTTTCCTAGTGCTAACTCTTTGCCAAAATTTATGATCGCCTTTGTAGTATTAGTGTCTGTACGTAATCTTTAGTTGTGTTCTGCATTCCCTTTTTATAGTTCTATGTTGTCTTCAATAATCACCTGCTCCTGCTCATGATGTGGTTTCTTCTTATATGTTAATTGGTTGTACATCATTGCCATTCCATATAAACAACTCTGTTCCTCCCTTATCATGTGTTTTATTATTACTCCTATTTATTTTATCGGAGTACCCAATCTTTCGTATACTTGGGTGATCTTCACCCCTTTGTTGAGTCTTCTTATTCTATCCCATTAAATCTTCCTTCTTTGGGTATAGTTCAGGGTGAATAACAAAATAATCTTTTCCACTATGACCTTGTAGTTTGCATCTCTTACAATATACTTGGGAACATAATCATATTTTATCTGTATCCACTTGTTTATAATCTCTCTTGTATTTTTTTTCCCATTTCCACATTAATTCTTTGTGGAAATTCTCTAAGTAGGCCAATTTCTACCCTTACTCTTACACAACTTGGCCTAATTTGATTTCTTGGAGAGGTTTTTCAACTGTTTTACTCGGAAAAAAAAATGGACTTGTTTTGAAAAATTGACTAAACTTATGACTTGAAGAGAAATCGATTTTTCAAATAGAGTCGCCACTTAATTTTTTAAAGAAATTAAGAAAACTTATATTTTTTTTTCAAAAGATTTAAACAGAATAAAATCATTTGAAATTTAAAGGGGTTCGAAATTCAATTTACATTCCGAAAAGGTGTTAGGCCTCGGAATGTCCGCTAACTTGCGGTTGACCAGCGATTTGACTAAAATATTTGACTAACTTGAAAAATATTAGCTAAGTAAGAAAACTCATTTTTTTAGTCAATACCTCAGAAGATCACTCAACTATGCACTCTTCTCTCAGAAAGTCACCAAACTTTCAATTTTCACTCAAAAATCACTCAACTATGCACTTCTTCCTTAGAAAGTCACTCAACTTTAAATTTTAACTCAAAAGTCACTCAACTATCCACTCTTTCCTCAGAAAGTCACTCAATTTATTTAATTGGGTTTTAATTAAAATTTGTTGATATTAATTGTTTATATAACAAATCAAATTTTTTTAAAAAATAAAAAATACCATTTAAACCATTTAGTGATCCACCCACCTAATCCGACCCATTAAAAATATAATATGACCCATTTTATTTTGCCTTTAATCCTAAATATGACTTTACCTACTGAAAATTATTCCCTCTCTTTCTCCTACTGTGTAATTTTCAGTGCCATTTAAAAAATATAATATGCATTATATGATTATTTTTAATGCATACCAAAAATAATCTGTGTTCAAATATGACCTTACCTACTGTGTCTGGCAGGTATAATTACACATCAGATGGAATTAAATATAATATGACATTTAAAATGCAAGGTCCTAATATAATATGGCATTTAAAATGGCACTGAAAATTACACAGTAGGTAAGGTCATATTTAGGATTAAAGGCAAAATAAAATGGATCATATTATATTTTTTAATGAGTCGGGTTAGGTGGGTGGATCACTAAATGGTTTAAATGGTATTTTTTATTTTTTTAAAATTTTTATTTGTTATATAAACAATTAATATCAGCAAATTTTAATTAAAAAATAATTAAATAGATCGAGTGACTTCCTGAGGAAAGAGTGGATAGTTGAGTGACTTTTGAGTTTAAAATTCAAAGTTGAGTGACTTTCTGAGAAAGAAGTGCATAGTTGAGTGACTTTTGAGTGAAAATTGAAAGTTGAGTGACTTTCTGAGAGAAAAGTGCATACTTGAGTGACCTTCTGAGGTATTAATTCTTTTTTTTAGGGAAATAACTAAAGGGAAACCTTCTAAGAGGAATAATTTATATGTTGCAAGACAAATAATAAAAATAAAGCTAAGTAATAAATATATATATTTTGAACATAAAAAGAGAAATGACTATCTTTTGAGAATTAATTAAGTTAAACAAAAAATGTTAGTCAATACAATAACAAATAAATAAGGAAAATTTACTTAACTACACAACATTTATTATCATATTTTCTTATTTTCCCTACCATTTCAAAAAATATAAAAAATTCCTTATTTTCCTTCCATCATCCCCTTTTTCGGATACATTAATTTGAAATCTCATACCCATAATTTTCCTTCCTTTTTTCACGCCACAAATCTTTCCATAATTACATCAATTAATCTATTTTTGAATTTCAAATCTTTTCTATTTCCAATTAATGATTTCAAATTATTCAAGAGGTAGATTTCTTTCCATCACTTCAATTTTCGATTTCTTTTATTATTATTTTTTTAATTTTTTCATCTTAAAAAATAAAAATAAAATTACCTCCGCCCCCTGCCCCCATTGAAATCTTATTGAACCTTTGCAGTTTTAGTTAATCATAACGTCGTCGAAAAATTTTCTTAAAAAATATTTATTTTCTTTTAATGTATCTACTATTGAAAAATGTCCAAAAAAAAGGTTGGATTTGTCATTGCACGGTCATCACTATCAAAGATACAAATTTTTAATGTATCTTGTTTATTTTGAATCTTAAATTAGTCTTTGTTAGTGTTATCATTGATCTGATACATCACTGGTACAATAACCTTCGTTTTATGCAATGTATAATGTTCATAATTAAGGTATTGATACATAACTCTAATGTAGTTGAATCTTTGATTAGTGTTTATCATGTTCAATATAAATGTACTTGATACATAAATTTTATGTTATGTATCACACACAAAAAAGAAGCTATTTTGGAACAATTACATGTATAATGTATTTTTTTAATTTTAAAATATAGTATCTCTCAAACAAAATAAGATACATAAATAATAATGTATCATGCATTAATTTTTTAGTTATGATACGTAAATTGGAATTTATACTAAATGTATCTGTTACATAACAATTACCAAACAATAATGTATTGATCTCAAACCTAAAATCTAATGGGCAACACTTTCTTATTTAATGTATCTAATAGAAATACAACACTTATCAATTTAAATTGAAAGGATCTTCATGATGTATCTTCTTAAAATTTTCAATAATTTTGAATCAAAATTGAAAGGATCTTCAATGAACTAGGAGAATAATTTTGAAACTCAAAATTTTCAACAATTTTGAATCAAAACTGAAAGGATCTTCAATGAACTGGAAAAGAATTTTGAATCTCAAAATTTTCGACCATCTTGAATCAAAATCGAAAGGATATTCGATAAACTTGAAGATTCACATTGTTTGTCCAACAACAATTCCATCACTTTTGTATCCTTCATAACTCACCTTACTTATCCAAAATTTTAACAATTTTTTTTATGAAATAGAGAGAACGATGAGCAAGAAGAAATTTAAATTTTGATTTTTTTGATTTGTTACACTATATGATTGAATTCTTGACAATAATTTGGCATGGAATAGCGCAATTTATGGGATCTTAATTTGATTTTCAAATTTTTTTCCCCTTTAATTAGTGCAATAGATGGATACTATGAGATTTTAATTTGATTTTTCAGTTTTTTTTCCCTTAATAAGTGCAACAGATTGATACATAATGTATCAACAAAAATGTATCCGGATCCTTAATTATGTATCCAAAATGCCTAAAAAACATGGAATTTATGTAATTAGAAAAATAATAGGGATAGAAGGTAATTTAGATTTTACACTATTGATTTATGTAAGTTATACAATAAATAAAGAAGAAAAATGAGAGAATGTTTGAACTTGGGCCATTTGCCCAAATTCAGCTAAGTTGGGCCTTTGGCCCACCTGTCCTAACTCTGAAAAATTGGTCCAAATAAGGACTTTGGCCCAAATTCAAATTTTGTTGAACCTGTCCTAATATTAAGAATTACCCAAAAACAAGGGTTTGGACCTATTTGGACTCTCCTTCAATTATGCTGATTATTTCATGGAAAAATTACAGAAATCTCACATTTTAGTTTACTTATTACCATTATCCCTTATAAGTTTTACAAATCTCCAAAATCCCTCATTTTCGCGCATCAGATTAATGTATCAGCACTTATATTATTGTATCTCGCGCATCAGATTAATGTATCAGCGCTTATATTATTGTATCTCGCGCATCAGATTAATGTATCAGAGCTATATAATTGTTGAAACATGCACGAGATACAATAATATAAGCGCTGATTAAGGCTGGCAAACGGACAGGACCGGATCAACCGGACCGGTTTTACCGGAAATTTCCAAAGGTTCCGTCCGGTCCCTTAGTTACCGGATTGGAACCGGTTTGGACCGGACCGGAACCGGTTCTTACCGGATCATTGTGTACCGGTAATTTTTTTTTATTTTTTTATTAACTTTAATTATTATATAATATTATATTATTAATTAATAAAATTATATTATTAAAAAACTTTAATTTAACACTTTAAACTTTAAAGTTACTTTAAAGTTTCAATTGAATTTAAGTTTAAACTTTAAAGTTTAAAGTTTAAAATTGACTTTAAAGTTTAAAGTTTATATTGAATTTAAAGTTTAAACCTTAAAATTCAATTTTATATTAAAGTTTAAACTTTAAACTAATATTAAAATAGTTGAAAATTAAATTTCTAAAATGACTTGGATTAAATATAAGAGACTATTTTAAAAGAAAATCAAGGCGAATAGCCGTATATTTATTCAAATAAATAAATTGTACAATACAAATATTAGAAAGAGACAAAGAGTACATAATCTAGGTATTGAATATTAATTATTGTACTAACAATTAAAACTCTTTTTAAATTCTTTTCGTAACTTTTGTGTCATTTCAAAAGAAACATTTTTTGGAACTTGTATTTGTCGTTCTTCTTCCATTGCTTCCATACCATCATCACTATTATCACCAAATATTTCATCTATTTCGTCTTCTATTTGGCTATTTAATTGTGGTAGTCCGGTATTTCTTCTTTCGGCATTGACCCAATCTCGAAACAACACCGATATTTCCAAACTATCCTTTGCTAATGAATATCGATGATCTCCAATCATAAATCTCGCCGCACTAAAGGCTTGCTCCGAAGCGACCGATGATGCTTGAATCGCTAGCACATCTCGAACAATCCTAGCAAGGGTCGGAAATTGATTTTCACGATTCTTCCACCATACTAATATTGGAGCTTGAAGTTGTCCTTCTTCATGCCTAATCTTTTCCCGTGCCTGATTGAAATATAAATCAAAATCATTATTAGTAGATGATTCAAGCTCAAGATAATCATCCATCCAATCATCCGTATCATCGCTTCTAGGTTTACAAGATGGAGGTTCAACTATTGGAATATTTTTTTCCATAGATTTATATGTATTATATAACTCTCTAGCTTTTATATATATGCTACTTTTACAATCTTCAACACTAGGAGTTTCATCATCTCTAATTTCTAAATTTGCATAAATCTTTTCAACCATTCTTTCAACACCTTTTAATTTGTAATTTGAGTTGAAAGTAGTAGCAGTCAAATAGATTTGAGGAATAGGGAAAAAATATTTTTTGAATTTTTCAATCATAAAAGCAAGGGAATTTTCAAATCGATCTTTTCCTTTATATTTTGCAAATTCAGATGAAATAGCACAAATATTTACTAAAACAGAAGAAATAGTTGGATAATATTGACCAGAAGCAGCATTTGTTGCTTTATAAAAAACACTTAAAAATTCAATAAGTTCTTTTGTATTTTCCCAATCTTCATAGCCAATTCTCAAATTCGGGTCCGCATTATGAGCATTAAAAACTAATTGTACCGGCTCTTGATAAATATAAGCAACTTGAAGCATTTCAAATAAAGAATTCCATCTAGTGCATACTTCTTTTGGAACTTTTCTATATTCAAGTCCACATTCTTTACAACGATTTTTAAATTCTGTAATTCTAGCTTTTATTTTAGCTTTAAAAATCCAATTACAAGCAAGTCTAATTTTTTCACAAGAAATTCCAAATTGAGAAATACCATCTTTTACTATCAAATTATACACATGTGCGGCACACTTAATATGAAAAGAATCATTATCAATTGGACAAAGTCTACCTTTTAAATAATCAATTGCTTTTAAATTATTAGAAGCATTATCTAAAGTGACACTCATTATTTTATCACATATTCCATAAAATTGTAAAATAGAGCCTATTTTTGTTGCTATATAAGCACCGGTTTTAGTTTCTTCAACATATTTATATCCTAATATTCGTTTTTGCATGTTCCATTCATGGTCAATCCAATGGACAGTAATTGTAAAATAATCATTACCATTAGGACTACGTCCCATATCAGAAGTAATAGATAATCTACCATCATAATAAACAAATAAACAACGAAGAAAATGACAATATTCTTTTTGATATTTAAAAAGATCACTTTTAATTGTACTTCTTGGAATACCTTCATAATCTGGATTATACAATTCCCGAATATACTGAATAAAACCAGGATGTGAAGGAAATGAAAAAGGCAAACCACAAACAGCAACCATTTTAGCTAATTCTCTACGATCTTTTTCTTTACTATATGTGCGGTGTGTGCTTCGGCTAGCCGGGTTAGTCATATTTAATACACTTTGAACCATATTAGAACCTCCAGCTCCCATAGAATTTTCAGGTTGAGGTATTCCATTTCTATTAGCCCTTTCTATATCATCTAGGCGAGCAAATTCTTTATTACACTTTCTCAAATGTGTTCTTAGTCGTCCCGTTCCCCCTTGTGTACCCGTAGTTACATGTTTCATGATCAATTTACATTTCGTGCAAGTAACAGTAGTTTTTTCCTCATTTTGTACCAAAAATTTCCATACTAAAGATCTTTTAACACGTACAACGGTCTTTGAAAAAGTAGGTAAAGAAGGGACTTCATCTTGTTCCGGTAATTCGGTAGCCGGACTAGTAGGGGTAGGGGTCTCATCATCTTCCTCATTTATTTCTACTTCCTCATCTAATTCTTCCTCAAAATTAGTAAAACATCTATTTAAAGTTTCATGATCTACTTCATTTTCATAATTAAATTCAATAGGTCGTGAATCTCGTGTAAAAGAAGTTTCATCAACATGAGTATAATCATTAGTATTAATTCTAAATCTAGGAGGTGTCAAATTTTTAGAATTAGAACTACTTCCTCCTCCCCTATTATTTTTTCTTTCCGACATTGGTCTTTTACCACTATATTTTTCAAAATTCATGTTTAAGTTTAAAATAATTAATATTATGAAAAACAAGCAAAGATAATATAACAAAAAAATAAAATAACTTAATTAATAAACAAATAAAAAATTAAAGTTAGAACGAATGTACCGAACGTCTACGTAAAAGTAGACGTATAACCAAAGCCGGAATTGAGAGATGCCAATTGAAGCTTCCGATTTACTTCAAATAAATCTCCAAAATTCGAACTCCAAGTCAATATCACAAAATAATAATTATAAATTTATGAGAGATTGAAAATTAAGAGATTTTATAAGATATTAATGAAATAGTTTGTGAATTTGTGATTTAAATGAAAAAATATGAGTATATTTATAGTGTTAAGGGGTAGAGAGGGGTGGGGGGCTGTTTGGAGCCGTTTTGGGCCCCAGCCCAACGGCTAAAAGGGCCCAACGGCTCTTTAACGTTCAAAAAAAAAAATAAAAAAAAAATTTTAAAAAAAAATTAAATTGACCGTTGAACCGGACTTGAACCGGACCGGAACCGGTTCTTACCGGACCGGACCCGGTTCTTACCGAACCGGATCAACCGGATAAAAATCCGGGATCCGTTTCGGTACCGGTTCCGGTACCTATAAGACCGGTTCCTTACCGGTTCAACCGGTACCGGTCTTACCGATACGGGAACCGGACCGGACCGGACGAAAACCGGTCCGTTTGCCAGCCTTAGCGCTGATACATTAATCTGATGCGCGAGATATAATAATATAAGCACTGATACATTAATCTGATGCGCGAGATACAATAATATAAGCGCTGATACACTAATCTGATGCACAAAAATGAGGGATTTCTGTAATTATAAACTTTTAAGGGATAAATTGTAATTTTGCCTTAAAAGTATGTGATTTCTGTAATTTGCCCTTATTTCATTGGGCTTTGGCCCATTTTTTCTGCTACCTGAACTTGTTGGAATTTTTTTTAAGGCTTTTGGGCCTATTTCCCTTTGGAAAATCTGCATATACATTCTATGTATACCACTGTATACGGGCCGTATTTATGCATCATTCATATATATTAGCTTTTGACCTGTATTTCTTCTTCGAACCTGTATTCTCACATTTTTGTGACATTTATATTGTATATTCGACTGTATACTAGTGTATACAACGGGTATATCAGCATCTTTTCGGGGTTTTTGGACATCAAAAATCCTATTTTCAGCCACTTGTACTGCCTTCAACTTGTTCACCTGCTTCTCTATTGGCAATGAGGCTGACTCGAAAGAGAAACAAGTGGATGTGGGACTTTACGATCCATCCGAAATATGGAGAAGAAGATAGGAGTCCAAGAGGACTCCGATAGTATCACATGCAACAAAAAATGATGGTGAGGATTAATACTCAATATTAACATCTCAAAACCATAGTTCTAAACGATAACAAGATTCACCAATTACGAAACAATAATGCATCCAAGGGACTGTGACTAAACACATCTCAAGCAAAGCTAAACAAATAAATGATTTGAATAATATGACAACTAATTTGCAGTAGCTAGTATGCTCATGACCTTTGAGAGGACAAAATGAGTTGCTGCTCATCCGACAAATAATTTACACTTATGAATGTCAAAGATTTAAACAATAACAAGAAACCCAAGCAGAGAGTTAATCAACATTAGATTGAGAAACAAGAAATTGACACCAAATTGTTAAAAGGAAACAAGCATGGAGAAAGCATGAAACACATACATATACACTCAAAAGTAAAATCCATAAAAGGGGCTATACACAGAACACACCACCTCACGATGAACAAACAATTAACAATCGACACATAATTTCAAAATATTGGAAAAGGAAAGAGAGCATGATGCACATTTGATAACTTAACTCACATTATACAATAAACAAGATGCAAGCTTATTATACTAACATAGACAAAGTTGCTGGAATAAGTGACAGACAAAATAACTTTTAGTAAGGGAAAAGACGATTACATATCTCAAATGACTAAACAAGGCCATATCAATATTCAACCATACATGTTAACAAGAAAGCACAAATAGACATGATTAAATGTAATATCTATATAGAGCAGTAACATCAGGCAAAGGACTAAGATAGACATCAAGTTAAAAAAAAATAAGATCGATATTTTCAGATTTTTGACAAAAATAGGAAATCTATTTTCTGGAAAAAAGAGAGCAAACTTAGCTAAATCAACACATTACAATAGTTGAGATATGAGCATGATATCATGAGCTAAAACTAAAGAGACACAAATATCATTTTGGCTAGTGAGAAGAGACAGCCCGTAAACATACTTTGGACATCTCAAAGGAAAAAAACTAAACTCTTAAACAAAAGCATTTGGAGCATAAATCATACATAAAGACACCTTCTACGCCTCAACAATAAAAATACACCAACTCAAACCGAAAGACTGATCACTAAGCGTCAACAACAAACCAAGGAAAATAAGAGACATTTGAGCGAGAAGAAACAAGAGTCAACAATAAACTTCAGATTACGAACGAGATACTAGCTAAAAACGAGTTAAGGTCAAAAGGAAGTTACCTTTTTCGGGGCAGGGAACTAGGCAACAACGAGCAGGGGAGCAACGACTTTACCACCAACGTGATTCCGATGAGCTTTGCAAGCAATGAGCAGAAAGAAAAAATAATATTTCTTATCTTTTATAGCTAGTGATTCTTTATGTGTATTCTTGCCTGAGTATATATATCTCAAACTTTATTCTCCAACCTTTAACAATGAAGAGGCAAAGAGTATTTATTGGCAAAATTAGGGTTCGGTTTTCGGGGGGGGGGGGGGAAGTACAAGGGTATTTGGATAAAAATGGGCCTAAAAATTTGAAGTCTTCATCCAATTCCTCAAGAAACCCTCCGATTTCATACGAATTCATCTAATTTTCCAACGTTCTTGATTGAGGTGGACGATGTAGATGAATCCCATGTCCTTGCCGCTCGACGTGGCATCATCTCGCACTGGTGAGGAAGAAATTAAAGCTAGAATTGCGGAAAGTTGTACAAAAAATAGTACTAGACTGAAAAAGAAGACGCGTGAACAACTATTTGCTTTCCGTCTATTTGACTCCGTAAATCTTATTTAGTGAACGTTGGAGCTGAGTTGATCGCGTGAAGAGAGGTGAGACGTCTCAGTGACCATTTTGAACCTCAAGAATTGCTTGGCCATTTACAAAAATGTACAAAGAATTATACACCCCAAACCCAAGGCACAACAATTTGTAAAACAACGCATACATCCTTCAAACACGTAAGTATGAACGTTCGTTCGGGCCGTGAGCCCTTTTGACTCTGATACGCTCAAATTACACCTCCCTAAAAAAGTATAAGCGATCGTTAGCAAGAAAAAGAACCCAACTTGGAGGTTGGGGTCGATCCACGAGGAATATGATTTAGACTTAAACTTAACTTACAATTACATTCTTTTAGTCAACGTACTTCCGAAATAGGTAATTAAGGGGGCAGGAATTTGTGAAACAAATTATGGAAATTATGTGAACAATCAGTGAGCAAGATTCACACTTTAGTTGTTATCAAAATGAGAGAGAAACTAGGGTGTACGTGTTCCCCATAAGCTCATAACACGGGAATCCTAATAATAGTAACCCTTTCCTAGTGTATTACATGCAAAGTGATAAGTTATGTATCTCTAATTTCTTGATCCGGTAACTAGAGAATTTTACTCCGTACCTTGGTCCGGCTACGTGTGTATAATTTACTAACCCTTACCTTTACCTCATATTAAACATCACATCAATGTATGACTTAGTTTTCACCCTCGCACCAATTGACACTAGACTATTAGATAGTATCACACTAAATCTATGTTGATAATTCTTTTCTTATTAACTACCTCTTTGGTCCGGCAAGTAGCAACAAAGCGAGTTTTAACGTTGATCACTGTTAAAAAGACTTTTAAATGAAAGAATTATCAATGTATGCAATAACACTATTCGAGAATTACTTAATTACTATTCATATGTTCTTAATCGCTCATGGTTCCCACAACCCTAGTTGTGGATTTAGTTACCCATAGTAGCAAGAACACAATTCATATTTTTAGATGAAGGAATCATGAACTTACGTAATGAGAAGAATAAGTCCGTAATCTCAACTTGAATTTCAAAGTCAATCTTCAAAACGAACTTAGGAAATTAAGAATTGCTAAAGTTGCAAGTTAATCTCTAAAGCCAAAAACTAGAACTAAAATAATAAAATTTAACTCAAGTAAGAAGAAGAAAAGAACCCTAAAAAGTATCCTCTTATGAATTCTTTCATTCCAAAATAATATTTCTATGGACTATTTATAGATATAGAAAATTCTAAATAAAATAATTGAGTCCAAATTAAATTAGGAATCCAAAACCAAAAGAAATTGGATTCTTTTTTTTTTGTGAAGTTGTTTGCGTGAAAAAGTACTGCCGTTTCAAGCACTTGCAGCGTTAATTTCCTGCCACGTGTTAACTACAATTCACATACTCTTAATGACTGCCACGTGGGATCAATTGAAAATTTGATATTTGATCAACCGCTTTTTTCATATATAGAAATATATTATTTTATTCAATTTCATCCATTAAGCTGCCTGTTTTTCCTTCTTCAATCTTTCATCTTTAATTCATTTTAGCTCCAAACTTCTTCATTTTTTCACCAGTTTAATCCTATAAATAAAATATACTATTTAGCACAATTCATAAAATCCAAGCTCAAAAAGGATAAATATAAATATATATAATAAATGTGAGATAAATAATGATTAACTATATACATTTTGACCTCACATTAGACTGAAGGTGGTATTTCTAATGGATCCAACACGCCTTGGGTGATGAGTCATCTTAAGTCAATGCATTAAATTTTGGGATTCAGTTTAACTCTACACTAGTCTGACTAAGAGTAAGCTTTACTTATAGTGGATAGGTGATCCAAACGGACTATTTGGGCTGAGACAGTTAACGACCGTTGGCTATACAGTAGCCAAATATATTTGTTAGGGTCCCCCAAAAAAAATTTGATTAACGAATGACTGCGGTCCACATAATCGTCTTTTAAGTGAAAATAAAATAAATGTCGTTTGATGAAATATGTCAAGATATGAATATAATAGTTTATAATAATTTAACAAGTCAAACATACAAACAGTTTAGCAACTAATAACAAATAGTCAAATAGTCAAAACATTTCGGTTAGAATCTAACTAATTCTCCAGCAGAGTCGTCATTTATGTTTTATTCGAAAAATACAAATAAATATAGAATTGGTTCGAAAAATGGACTAAACTTATAACTTAAAGAGAAATCGATTTTTCAAATTGATTCGCCACTTAATTTTTTAAAGAAATTAAGAAAACTTATATTTTTTTCAAAAGATTTAAACAGAATAAAATCATTTGAAATTTAAAGGGGTTCAGGGTTCAATTTACATTTCAAGAAGGTGTTAGGCCCTCGAAATGTCCAGTAAGTTGCGGTTGATCAACAATTTGACTAACTTAAAAAATATTAACTAAATAAGAAGACTCATTTTTTTTAAATTTCTTTAAAGGAATAACTAAAGGGAAATCTTCTAATGAGAATAAGTTATATGTTGCAAGACAAATAAGAAAAATAAATCTAAGTAATAAATAGGGAAAAAACATAAATTTCCTCCTAAATTTGTACCGAAAAATCATTTACACATTTAAATTAATATGGTGACGTATTACACACCTTATGTTATTCAAAGTGATATTAATACCCTTAGAAGGTGACATGACAGAGAGTGTCTTCACTTTCCTTTAAGTGCGTGAGAAGAAGAAAATATATGTTAAGATGACAAATTTGAACATGTGACACTATTTTATTGGTCATTATACAATTAAGTATTAAAAATTTCAATATATTAATTATATCAATCTTCTTTCTTTTTTTGTCCTTTTATTGGTGGCCCCAATTTATTTAATGTTTTTACAATTATTTTTATTTCTTCTTCTTCAACAATTTATTTTCATTTGTCACCATTGATGATTTCTTCACTTTATCCTAATGGAAGCATATCCAATACACTATTCTTAAAGAGAAACTCTAAAAAGAACAATTATTTTTCTCAAGTTATGACATTAAAAGGATCAAACAAACATAAAATTAAAAATGAGAGTTAGGGTTTTGGAGAGAAGAGAGAAAGAAGAGGAGAAAGAGAAGAAGAAGCAAGGAATTCTTCAAGATCGTCGTGGTTTTCGTCGGGGGTGATCCTTATTAAGGTTTGTGAGTTCATAGTGTTGGGTTGGTTCTTTCCCCCACACGCCAAACTCGTTTTATTTCCAAGAAAAGATTGGTTGTGTTTTGAAGTTGTTGGGTTGTGATTGTTGAATTTTTGTGGTTATGTTGTTGAAGTTTCTTGTTGGTTTAGTACATGTTTTCAGTTGTGTTTTTGAGTTGAAATCCACTGTATGTTGAGGGGTTTATGATCCCAAGTGTTTGCTGCTGGAACCTTTGTAGTTAAGAGGGTTTAGAGTTGGCAACATGAAGGAGAAAAGTCGGGCAGCTTGCATGGAACAAGTCTGCGTCGCAGACTTTTTCCCTCTGTGAAAAAAACCTGTTTCGCGTCGCGGACAGGATGCGGACTCCACTGTTTTCAGAATTTAATTTCTAATTTTTCTTTAAGTTTAGCCATCCTAAATTATTCCTAAACATCATGGGGTCCTTCCAAACACAAATCATTACTCTTGAATCCATAATTTAATTCAAGAAAGTTAGGATCAAAGTCAAGTGAAGTTAGAGTCTAGTTTAAAAGTTAAGAAGCAAGTCTTTAAAGTTTTTTTTCAAGAGTCTTTATTGAACATTTTAACTTGTTTCAAGACTCAAGTTTCAATTTAAGTAAAGAGTATAGAGTTTCAATTTAAGTAAATAATATAGAATTCTAAGTTAAGTGAAGAGGATAAAGTTGAGTTCATTTCTCAAAAGTTATAGGGAACTAAGTATTCCCAAAGAAGTTTATAAATGTTTTTACATTTGAAGTAGGAAATGAACTATGATTTCCAAAAGAGCATTTGGGCTAAGTTTTGAGTAATTATCTCAATTAAAGAAAGATGTGTTTAAAACACTTATGAGCCAAAGTATTTTTGGGAGTAGTATTGAGCATCGAATTGGGGACACGAGTTCATATTAACTCAACTCTCCATAAGAACCATGCGCCAACATGGGACTTGACGTATCATTCTTTTTAGATGATCACGTAAGATTAAGCTAGTGGATCCACTAGGTAGAGTAAGGTCCTATATCACGGCAATGTATAGGATGGTCCTGGGCAACGTGAGGTAAAACGTTGTATCATCATTAGGGCTCATAGTGGTGGTTGTCGGTTAAAGAACCTCCCACAAAAGTTATATTACTTTTATATAAGTAAAGTTGAGTTTGTTATCGTTTTATCCTTAACGAACTAAGTTGTTTACATTGTTTTACAAGCTTTATATGTATTGCATATGTCTTATTGCTTTACATTTGAGTTCTTTTACTCATAAGTCGTACAGAGCCAGGGTAAGAGTTCCTTTTTACTCTTTTCAAGCTTAAGTGGTTGTTTAGCTTTCCAGCTCGCATACTCGTACATTCCATGTACTGATGCCAGTTGGTCTGCATCGTCTTATGATGCAGACGTAGGTACCCAGGATCAGCACCCAACACGCCGTTGATCCAGCTGAGCACTCCAGAGTTAGTGGTGAGCCTCCTTGCTTTTCGGAGGACTCAAATATTTTTGTGTTCCTAGTTTTGTGTTATTAGGATGTTGCGGGGTCTGTTCCAACATCCATCTCAGTATTTTAGAGGCTTCATAGACAGTCAATCAGTTAATTTTGAGTCTCTCATCTATGTATATATGTAAATATTCTATTTTGAGACTCGAGTTGCCTTTTTAGGCCAGATTTTATCAGTTAAATTGTTTTATGTCTTTGCATGACATTGAGTTATTCTGTTGAGTTAGGTTTCTGCTGAGTTAAGAAAGCCAGGCCAAGGGTTCGCTTGGGGCTAGCAATGGTCTTCGGGTGCCGGTCCCGCCCAGGGTGTAGGCTTGGGGCGTGATATCTACTTTTTGCAGATCTCTAAAATAATATTAAAGAAATTTTTTTTAAAAAATAATAATAATATAATTTACGTGTCAAAATGTGTGTATAACACATTTTCATACAAAATTGAGAATGTCTTCGAAAGTGGGTATTAATATCATTTTAAGCAAGATTAGGTGTGTAATAGATCGTCATGATAATTTAAATGTGTAACTGACTTTTCGTGATAAGTTCAGGGGGGAATTTATGTTTTTTCCCTAATAAATATATATATTTTTTAACATAAAAAAGAGAAATGACTATCTTTTGGGAATTAATTAAGTGAAACAAAAAATGTTCGTCAATACAATAACAAATAAATAAATAGGAAAAAAGAGAGAATGTTTGAACTTGGGCCATTTGCCCAAATTCAGCTAAGCCTTTGGCCCACTTGTCCTAACTCTAAAAAAATTGTCCAAATAAGGACTTTGGCCCAAATTCAAATTTTGTTGAAATGTCCTAATACTAAGAATTACCCAAAAACAAGGGTTTGAGCCTATTTGAACTCTGCTTCAATTCTACTGATTATTTCATTGGGCTTTGGCCCATTTCTTTTGCTACCTGAACCTGTTGGAATTTTTTTTAAGGCTTTTGGGCCTATTTCCCTTTGAAAAATCTGCGTATACATTCTATGTATACCCACTGTATACAAGGCGTATTTCTGCATTATTCATGTATATCAGCTTTTGACCTGTATTTCTTCTTCGAACCTGTATTCTCACATTTTTGTGATCTGTAATAGTATATCCGATTGTATACTAGTGTATACAATGGGTATATCAACCTTTTTTTTGGGCTTTTCGGACACCAAAAATCTAATTTCCAGCCACCTGTACTGCTTTCAACCTGTTCACCTGCTTCTCTATTGGCAATGAGGCTGACTCGAAAGAGAAACAAGTGGATGTGGGCCTTTACGGTCCATCCGGAATATGGGGAAGAAGATAGTAGTCCAATTCCTCAATAAACCCTTTGATTTCTTACGAATTCATCCAATTCTCCAACGTTCTCGATTGAGGTGGACGATGTAGATGAATCCCATGTCCTTGCAGCTCGACGTGGCATTATCTCGCACTAGTGAGGACGAAATTGCAACTGGAATTGCAGAAAGTCGTACGAGAAACAATACTAGATTGAGGAAGAAGACGCGTAAACAACTATTTGCTTTTCGTTTATTTGACGCCGTGAATCTTCCTTTGTGAACGTTGGAGCTGGGTTGCTCGCGTGGAGAGTGGTGAGGCGTGTACATGGTCATTTGGGGTCGTTCACGCGTTGCCGTTGTCGTTGTTTGGAACAGACGTGAAGACGTCGTTCTTCCTCTATTTTTATTGTCGTTTGTGAGCTGCTGGAAGACGTTGTTGAAAGCTTCTGGGTTTCTTTTTAGAATAGAAAAGTGCGTTGGGTATGGTAGTAGAATTGAGTTGCTGGAAGAAATGAATTGGAACGTTGGGAATTTGGGTCACTGTGTCGGCTAGAAAATTGGAATTAGAATGGGAAATGGTGGGCTGGGCTATTGAAAGTGTTTCTTGGGCTGATTAAAAGGTACAATCTCTGGGTCTTAAAGACTTGAAGGCTAAGATAGGGAATGACTATATTTGCAATTACAACATAACCATTGAGTTACAATTGTAACCAATTTAAGTTGAAATATTAGCCAAATTGAATTAAATTGGCTAATTCGGCTAACAACAAAACAAGACGAATTAGTATCAATTAACGAGCTTCTTAATCCTAACGAAATAAAATAATTAACTTAATTAAAAATAATTAATCTAAATACAAACTAATTAATTCAAAATTGCAATTATGATTTAAACTAAACTAAATTAATAAACAAAATCTTTTTGATGTGATTTTCAAATATTTATAAAAATATATATACTAATTACATATATAACTATATGAAATATATTTAGTATTCAAAACACTATAAAAGTCGACTGAAATTATTTAAAATAACCTTGAAACTATTTGAATTTTTTAAGGCTAATTATTCTAAATAGTTTGAAAATTAAGAAGTTCGAAAATCAATTATTATCAGGGAGGTTCAAAATTGGGTGTCAAAAATTAATAAAGAAAAGTTAATTAATAAAAAAAAGAAAACAAAAAATTATAATTTATGACATGACGTTGACGTAGCACTGATGTGGCAGCGAGTGTAATACACCACATAATGTGAGAGTGGTGTTACATGTCTCAGGGTGGTAATAAATTCACTTTTGAGTAGTTAAGGTGTGTAATAGGTCACCATGATAATTTAAGCGTGTAACTGATTTTTTGGGATAAGTTCAGGGGGGAATCTATGTCTTTTTCCCTGTTCCTTCGATAAAATTCTCTTGTCCTTTATGTGATATACCGTACAATTCCACAAATTTACATCTTTGAGAACATCATGATATTCAAGATTATAAGTTCATGGATACATGCTACTCCTGCCCTTATTGTTCTTATGAGATGTGAATTTAGTGTGCATAATATATGTGGAACCAAATTAACCTTCTTTTCAGTGTTGAAGAGGGTCACTACGATAAATAAAAAAAATTCGACAGTAATATAATTATTGTTATATTATATTTGGTAACAATAATAATTATGAGTATTTATAATCAACACTCTATATAAATGTGCGGCGAACTGATCTAACGAAACAGCGAGAAAAAGCGCTATCAACCGTGTTAAAAATCAGAATGGATCTCGCAGCCGGAGCAGCGAGTTGTCCGTTTTGGTTAAGAAAAAAACTTGAGTGACCCTTTACGAATTTTGTCCGTTTTGGTTAAGAAAAAAATTGAGTGACCCTTTATGCAATTTGGAAGAAAAAGTGCTCTTTTTAACTCCAAACTCTATATTCCAGTTAGTAATTAAATAGTAGAATAATTTATAATACAAACGTATATCATTAGAGGGTCCATAATAAAGCCTAAAGTCATTAAAGTGACATAAATTCAAAGGTTTCAATGGCATTATAGTTATGAAAAAACGTGGTTTACGATTGTTTCCTTTAAAATATTAGGCAAAAGTCTTATATAAACAAACATTTAAGGCATGACTTTCAAATTGAACTTCTATGCCTAATAGGATTTCTATCCCAAAGTGCAATAGGACATCGACTCTCAACAAATTATACAGCTAAAACTAATTTCACAACAATCTTACAAGGATTTTGCATTTAAAATATGAAAAACAATAATGTAAATATACGTAACAAATATCTGCCAAACTCCATCTCATGTGTAATTATATCTGCCAAGCATAGTAGGTTGCAAAAACATTTTGAGAGTGTGGATACATTGTTTATACGTTATATAAATATTGTATAACAGTGTATATGAATATATTACATTGGCTACAAACTATTTGCCTCAACGATACATATACCGTAAGAATCCCATAAATGGGAAAATAATTGATCATCAAAATTCAAATGTATTACAAGTTATTTAAGTAATTGAAATTTATTAAAATGATGTAAACTGAATCTGTTAGATGATTTTAACTAAATGGCAAAGCTTCTCCGGATTTCTATCCTACTTGCGTTCAAGACCAACCTTTTCTTTCCATTATTATTCTTTCCTAGATCTGTTTATCACAATAATAATCATACGTGTATCTTGAGGGTTTTTCGGGTTGGCCAGTTAGACACCCTTTATCAAAAAATTATAATATCAATAGAAAATTATACAAAGTATATAAGTCAAAAATACTTTTCATATATATATATATCCTTAATGAAATTTCTACTCATACTTCTCTCCTGAAATCAATATACTAGTGTTATATTTTTATTTTTTTTAAAAAAATACATAAATATACATGTGTGAATCCACTTCCGAAGTATTATGTAATGTGTTGATGAGTGGGTGCAGCTTTCTAAGTGAGGTTTGGAATTTAAATCTAATATCTATCTTCTTCGTTTTTTATAATTTTTTTTGGGTATAACACCTCTCTAAGTGGTTATTAGTAACACCTTTGATGTTTTATTTTTATTTTTGGTTTAATCTTTCAAATTTTTGAAGTCTTATCACTTAGAAAATTTCTATTGTTTTAGCACTGCAATTTATTTTATATAATTAAATCGACTGTATATGTTAGAACTAGTAGTACACCGGATGATATATATATTGTTAGGACCGAAATAAGCAGGTGTAATGCGGAAGCTAGCAAAGCAAACCTCGAAAGACCACGAGTAAGAAGACAAAGGAGAAACACATCAAAGGAGACAGATTTAACGTGGTTCGGTCAATCGACCTACGTCAACAAAGGAGATGAGCAATCCACTATAAATATGAGAGTACAAAATATAGAGAGAAACAACCTCAACCAATTCACTCGGAATACAAAAAGGTACACAAAATTCTCCTCCATAACCGCGACTCTCAAAACCCTAGGACTACATTGTGAATGCTAATTAAGTTAGAAGGAACAAGCCTATATTTATAGAGTCCTAAAACCTTTCCTACAAGAAAAGGACTAGTCAAAATATTAAAACCTTTTCCTAAAAGGAAAACTTATTTATGGTAAGAAATCAGGGCAAATAACCCCAACAAATCTCCCCCTTGGCCTGAATTTCTGACAAAATAAATTTGTCCACCTTCTTCACATAATCTTTAGGATCTTGCATCTCTTCTCCATAATCTCCTCCATCAAATCTACGTCTCGACACAGAGAACCTCTCTGAAACAGTTTCTCCAACAAAATCTTCATTACTGTAAAAAAGGTTGCGACTAGAACTACACCCACCAAGATGAACACCCATCTCTAACATGGTTCCATCATTGAACCATGGCTCTGATACCACTTGTTAGGACCGAAATAAGCAGGTGTAGTGCGGAAGCTAGCAAAGCAAACCTCGAAAGACCACGAGTAAGAAGACAAACGAGAAACACATCAAAAGAGACAGATTTAACGTGGCTTGGTCAATCGACCTACGTCCACAAAGGAGATGAGCAATCCACTATAAATATGGGAGTACAAAATATAGAGAGAAACAACCTCAATCAATTCACTCGGAATACAAAGAGGTACACAAAATTCTCCTCCATAACCACGACTCTCAAAACCCTAGGACTACATTGTGAATGCTAATTAAGTTAGAAGGAACAAGCCTATATTTATAGAGTCCTAAAACCTTTCCTACAAGAAAAGGACTAGTCAAAATATTAAAACATTTTCCTAAAAGGAAAACTTATTTATGGTAAGAAATCAGGGCAAATAACCCCAACATATATATCAGACTATCAATGGATTCAATTGATCTCAATATCTTCAACACGAAATATAGCTATATATATATATACAATTTACTATTTGAATTAATAAGAATCAATCTTGGACCTATAATTTTAAAAGTTTAACGACTTCAATGAAATGAACCTAAAGGTGGTACCGGTCAAAATTATACACATCTTAGATTTACCTTTTCAACATTTCATAACAGTGCACCCATCCTCTCAAAATCCTAAATACGCCCCCGATTATATTATCAACAAATTATTTACCCTAGTAAACGATTTCCTTTTTTAAGGTGTTGCTTATATTCTCCATAAATTTCTATAAGAAACTTGCTAGCATAGCTAATCCATTTATATTAAAATCCTCCCTCCACCCCCTTCCCCCCCACCCCTACAATGAAAGATCAATAATTTTGCATATAATTATTTACTCCCATTATAAGATGATTTTGACTTTTAACTGATTTCTTGGGGTTTTTTTCCCGGAAATTGTCTACACCATGACGCTTTCTTAATTCTTCTTTGAAGAGAATATAGATGCATGATACTATGAAAAGTAAGCAAATATATATCCCAAAAAAATAAAAAAATAAAATTAATCATAAAGTATTGTGGTGGGAGAGTTGATCGTCTAAATGATCACACAATTTTTAATTATTGTCCATCAAACTCAGGGGCGGCTCAACGTGATTGGGGGCCTAAAGCGAAATTTCAATTCGGGGCCTAAAATATAATCAAACTTCATATACATATTTATTCAAAATTTATTTTCTTACACTATTTAGATGAAAATTATTAGTAGTTTAATATTGTTTTTTTAGTTATTAGTTTTAGGTAAGATTTTATCAACTCAACATTGAAAAACATCCTTTTAGTGAGACAATTATTATATGAATTGTTAACATAATTATACAAGTAATAAGTTGATAAATATTAAATAGAGATAAGATTTAGAACCATAGAATTTGACGCAAGAAGTTGATGACTTGGTATACCCCATTTTAATATGATTGTAGTAATGCTTGAAACTAAAATTTAAAACGAAATAAAAAAAATTTGTAATTCACTTTGTTCAACACTTTTCACTATTAATTCTTATTTTTAACAAAATACAAAAGCTGTTAAAGTAGGTAAAATAATTTATTTTTAAAAAATTATACTTTTTATCATAAATAATCAATTTTTTCTATAAAAATTTTAACACATAATTTATTCTTGATAAAAATTTGGGGCCCCCGAAATTTGGGGGCCTAAGGCAAAAGCCTTATTTCCCAAAGCATAGAGCCGGCCCTGATCAAACTTATCTATTTTTATTTTTTGTCTTCTAAAGAAATATGAGCACTTGTTTTTCTTTTTCTTTTTCAGAATACATTAAAAAAAAAAGGACGAGTTGGGTCAAGGAATGGGTCTTTTTAAGTGGATTGAGTTTTAGTTTGATCCACGTTCTAAATAAGTGTTTAAACTGTTATTTTTTATAAAAAAAATAATTAAAAATGCATATCATATCTCTCCTAAAAATATAAAATGTAGCTATGATTATCATTTAACCGAACTAGGTAACTGATAAATTACAATGACTTTTGAAAGAAAACATAGAAAATAGATAACTTTGACCGCTAATTAATTACCATGAGTTGAGTGACACCATTCTAAATACTCTCTATTATTGAATGAACATAATCTCTTCACTCTTAATTCGATATTTCAGGTTCAAGCCTTAATGATAAATTATATTATTTTTTTGGTAAGGAACATTTCGTCATTAAATTGACCTAATGTTATGAAGATCTGAATTAATTAGTGGATCCGATCCCTAATGACGGTACGGTACTGAATATTAAATGGGAAAAAAGAAGTAAACAATCCAAAAGTCATAAAATCTCAATAATTTTAAATATACTATCCTAGAGTTCGTTATATAGAAAAGAGGAAAATGACAAAATTGACCATACCTTAAAACACTATAAATTAACATCCATTCTTACTTACTTTGACAACTTATTCACTCCTTATTCCTATACCATTTCTACTTATTCACAAAAAAGAAATCAAACTCTTTATATTCCAAAAAACATGTCAAGAAACATAATTCCCATTTACTCTTTACTATCACTCTTTTTGATGTCTCTTTGTTTGGTTTTAGCAAATGCAGACATTCAATGCACAGATATGATGACAAATTTGATGCCATGCCAAGGGTTCTTAATGAGTGGAGATGAGTCTCCTAGTGTTGATTGTTGCAGTAAAGCACAAGCTCTTGACAAACAATTCGCAGCGTCTGATAAACCGGACCGCGAAGGTATCTGCTCATGCCTCAAGACTGCTGCACAAATGCCTATAAATCTTGAGAAAGCAGCAATGCTCCCTGCCTTATGCAACCTTGATACCAAAATACCTATCGACCCTAACATTGATTGTACCACGTAACTTCTTTGATCTCATGTTATATATATGTCTTTAATACCGTTCTGTTTTGTTTTATGTGACGCATTTTTCATTGAAATATATGTCGTAACATGTTTTAATATATTTCCTTGTAGGGTTTGAAGGACAAGCTAGTATTGGAATCCTATTACTTGGAAGAAGTGATATACATGTTTCCATTATATGATGATGTAATGTTTTTAATAAAAGGACTCTATAGCTACACTATCCCAATTATATTATGTTATATGTTTAACATCTATTTTGTGTTAGTGGGAAAAAGCCCTGCTTTATACGCATATTAATAAGAAAAGAAAATATTGTTGTTGAAGCTTAGTGTATTATCATTCTTTTTGATCCATTAACTATATATTTCTCTTCCCCTCCCTCGCCCTTTGGGACAAAATCAAAATTTGTATAATATGGTTTCTGATTATTGAAAAATAAAAGTTGAAGACGAAACCAAAATCTAAAATTTAATCATCATATCTGGAAATCGGACAAAACGTTCTTTTATTCCCCATGAAAGTGGCTACATTTCAACGAATTTTCAAGCATAATATGTAAACATGACTTTTAACTTGACCTTTACTGGCATGCATACCCTTAAACTTTGGATGTGCATATGTGAACACTTAAAACTTGTATAAAATTAAACAAATAGACACATACAATATAGATACATTACATTATATAGACATAGTTATACATTATTTACACAATACAGATACATTAATACATTCCCTATATTTTATATAACAATCTATAAATATGTATAACAATGTGTATGGATATATATACATCTTTTATATATAATTATACATTATTTTTATGTGAAAAAAAGTAAATTACATTAGCTGTAAACTATTTGGTACATATACGTATGAATCCCATTAATGGGAAATAATTGATCATCAAATGTATGTCAAGTTACTTAAATTATTGAAATTTCCTAAAATGATGTAAACTGAATTTGTTAGATGATTTTGATTGTTATCAACTTAATGGCAAAGCTTCTCCGGATTTCTATCATACTTGCGTTCAAGACCAACCTTTTCTTTTCATTATTATTTTTCCTAGATCAGTTTATGATAATAATAATCGGGGATGTATATATTTATTTATTTGGATAGATAATTTTTTTTGAATTTATAAATTTAAAAGTTTGACGGGTTCAGTATTAGAAACTTAAAGCTTTAACCAAGTCAATCATAAATTTATCTTTTCGTAATAATATACCATCCTCTCGAAATCTTGAATACACATCTTATACTAATAATTATCAACAAATTATTTACCCTACTAAACGGTTTCCTATTTTAAGATGTTGCTTACATTCTCCATAAAGTTCTATAAGAAACTTGCTAGCCTAGCTAATCCAATTATTTTAAAATCCACCCCCACCCCCACCCCACCCCACACTATGAAAGATCATATTTTCTCTACTCTTTTCCATTTCCTTATGATGATAATTGATAAGTAAAAAAAGAAAGGATATTGGGTCTAGTTAAAAGAAGGAAATGATTTATTTAGGAGAAATTGGATATTTTTATTTGATTTGGGGGATTTCATACAAATTAGGGGCATATTTAAATATTTGCATAAAGGAAAATTAGTCTATTTAGCCCAATATATAATGATGAACAAACTTAACTAATAAATGAAAGTAAAAATTGGAGGAGTTAATATTCTGACTCTTACCCCCAAAAAGTAGATATTCCAAAAGTCATTATTTATCAATAAATTTAAAAGTCATACTAAAAAAAGGAAGAATCATTTCATGAGGAAAATGATAAAATAAATAAATCATAGAGTTGGTTATATAGAGGAGTAAAATGACAAATTGAGCATGCCTTAAAGCACTATAAATTAACATCAAATCTTTCACTTAATTCATATACCTTTCTCCGATTCCGTTTTATCTAGTTCACTTATTTAGCTCTTTAAAACTCCAAAGGAAAAATGTCAAGAAACATAATTCCTACTTACTCTTTACTATCACTCTTTTTGATGTCTCTTTGTTTTGTTTTAGCAAATTCAGACGTTCCATGCGCAGATGTGATGTCAAATTTGTCCCCATGCCAAGGGTTCTTAATGAAAGGAGACAAGTCCCCTAGTGTTGCCTGTTGCAGTGGAGCACAAACTGTTGACAAACAGTTCCAGGAGTCCAATAAGCCGGACCGCGAAGCCATCTGCTTATGTCTCTCGAATGCTGTAAAAAAGTTGCATATAGATCCTATGAAAGCAGGAATACTCCCTATTTTATGCAACCTTACTATGGATCCTAATGTTGATTGCTCTGAGTAACGTCTTCTACCTATATGCTCTGTTTTGTTTCATATAACACACTTCTCTGTTTTACATTTAGTGATATGCATGCTCCATATCTAATTATAACAATTGACATATATGTCATAGTAAGTTGTCAATAATGTGAATGTCTCATGACATTAGTGGTGAAGAGGATCGATGTGTAATTGTCTTTTTATCTGACTTGGATAGTCTTGACCATTTTCCTAACGTTTACTCAAATATATTTTTGACATCTATCTAAAGGTCTATGTATGTTTCTTTCTTAAGTTTCGTGCTTAATCAATAACCTTTGAAATGGGGGAGATGAAATTAAAGATTTATGTATTGTCTACAACATTCATTTTTTGTCTATAAACTTCGAATCATCTCCCCCGCAGAGCTTGTATTACTAGATTTTTATATTTTTTGCTTCAACATTTAATTAATCAATATATATATATATATATATATATATATATATCACAGTAATAACAATATATATTGAATGGATGTTGATTACCATTTTTGTTTCTATTCTCTTGTAGGGTTTAAAGGACAAGTACTGGAATCCCATTAGAAGAAGTGATATACAAGTTTCCATTATATAATGCAATGTTTTTACTAATTAAAAGGACTCTAATATGGCTACACTATCCCAATTATATCATGTAACATCTATTTTGTGTTGGTGGAAAAAAGCCTTGGCTATACTCATATGAATAAGAAAATATTGTTGTTGAGCTTAATTAGTGTATAATCTTTCTTTTTGATCCATTAAATGCTTCCTCACCCTTTGGGACAAATAATTCAAAAATAACCATTTTCCAGAATAGCACAATGTTCTCCAATCAACCATATCTTTAAGTACAGATTTCATCTAATGATTTCATATTGCGATATGAAATCACATGTCCGTCCAAATGCCTGGTGACCGGATGTTTTAGGCTATTTTTATGAGCAAAAAAGTGAGTTACATAAGCGAGATAATATCTCAAATGGTCACTCAACTATGAATATCTTTCTTCAGAAAGTCACTCAATATGGATAGTTTTCTCAGAAAGTCATTTAACTTTGTTGTATAACTCAAACATCACTCACCTATGTGTAGTTATCTTAGAAAGTCACTCAACTATGAAATGTTATCTTAGAAAGTCACTAAACCAATCTAAACAATTTTTTCATTAAATTTTGTTGACATGAGATTTTTATTTTATGCTAAATTTTTATAAAATAAAAAAAATGTCAATGTTAATCATTTTATTGATGCACCCCACTAAAATTATATACAAATATATATTTATCAAGACTTCATTTTAGATGAATTTAAAATAATATTTAAAGCAATCACTCAAATATGACGACATAATTTGCTACTCTAATTTTTCTCATATAATTAGAAACATTGGAATCTTCGTTATTGTCTAACTACTGTTCAAACGTTGACACAATTAACTGATCACCCAATTATAAGCTAATTTTCTTATATAAAATGTATAACAGGGTTGTTTGTTTTTATATTTATAATATAACTTATATTGGTACTTTAGATATAATTTTGTTTTACTAACTATAATATTAAATTTTGTTGTATTATATATATTACTTAAGTGTAGTGCGACATGACAATAAAAAGATTACAATGAGAACTTTTTCATTTCTTAAAAATTTAGCTTCAAATAAAATTTTCAAAACCAACAATTTTTAATGAAAAAAATATTTAAATTAGTTGGGTGACGTTCTATTTGAAATATCAATAGTTAATTACCTTTCTAAGATAACTATTCATAGTTATGTTGAGTAACTTTTCGAGATAACTATACATAGTTGAGTGACTTTAGGGTTATAAAACAAAATTGAGTGACTTTCTGAGAAAACTATTCATAGTTGAGTGACTTTCTGAGAAAGTGTCACATCCCGAGCCTACACCCTGGGCGGGACTGGCACTCGAGAGCCATTGCTGGCCCCAAGTGAATCCTTGGTCTGGCTTACTTACTTAGCAGAAGACTTAAACACAAGAAATAGTCTAAAAAGGAACTTGTGAAATAACTTAGAATGTCCTTAAGTAAACATTCAAACTTAGCCAAAATGGCAACCTCAAGTCTCAAAACATAAGCCAATAATAAAGTAGTGACAAATGAATTTAACTAACTGATTGTCTGTCTATGAAGCCTCTAAACAACTGAGATGGATGTCGGGTAGGGCTGTTCAAAACCGAACCGAAATCGATAACCCGAACCGATAAAAAAGTTATTGGTTTATAGTATTGGGTTATTGGTTTAGCGGTTTTGATATTTTTTGTTATCGGGTTATCGGTTCTTAACAGTTTGAAGTTTTTTCTTAACGGGTTAACCGATAACATGATAGTAAATTAAATAATTATATTTATACCATTTTGTATATAAAGTCCTCAACTGAGAGTTTGATTTCCTACTTTTATTTTTGGTTGTCTCAAGCACTTGGTTATTCTACAGTGTAAAAGTGTTTGCTTTTGAGCAAGATGTAACTTGTGAACTCATGTGCATGGTTTATTTGGTTTGTCACCTTGTTTCTATATGATTTTCAATGTTTTATTTTTGTGTCAAATCTTAACGGTTAAACCGATAACCGAACCGATAACAATAAAAAACCGATAAATCAATAACCAATAAGTCAATATCTTAATGGTTCTATAACGGTTTAGCATCTCTACAAACCGATAACCAATAAGCCAACCTGATAAACTTTAAAACCGAACCGAATCGAACCGAACCAACTGATATGAAGCCCTAATGTCGGGAAAGGCCCATGACATCCTAATGAACTAATAATAAAACTGAAAGCAATAAAAAGGATCCTCCGGAAGCAAGGAGGCTCACCACAAGACTCTGAGTGCTCAAACTGGATCAACGAGGCGCTGGATGCTGATCCTGGTTACCTGCGTCTGCATCATAATAAGATGCAGACCAATTGGCATCAGTACATTGAATGTATGAGTATGCGAGTTGGAATGCTAAACATAACATAGGCTTGAAAAGAATCTGAAAGAAACGCTTACCTTGGATCTTCTCAACTCATGAATAACTTAACTCAATATAAAATAATAAAACACATGCAATATATGAAAATCTTTATAAAATAGTAAAAACAACTTAGTTCGTTAAAGAGAATGCAATAACAAACTCAACTTTAGTCATATAATAAAGTAATATAGTTTCTGAAAGAGTTTCTCTGACCGACAACCACCACTATGAGCCTAAGTGGTTGTCACGCCCCGAGCCTACACCCTGGGAGGGACCGGCACTCGGAGACCATTGCTGGCCCCAAGCGAACCCTTGGCCTGGCTTTCTTAACTCAGCGGAAACCTACTCAACAGAATAACTCAAAGCAATGAAATATTTCAAAACAACATAACTTATAAAATATGGCCCTAAGGCAACCCGAATTTCAAAATAGGATATTTACATAAATACATAGTTAAGAGACTCAAAACTAGCTGACTGACTGTCTATTTGTCTATCTATGAAGCCTCTAAATTACTGAGATGAATGTTGGGACAGACCCCGCAACATTCTAATAAGACAAAACTAAGAACACAAAATAATTGAGTCCTCCGGAAAGCAAGGAGGCTCACCACTGACTCTGGAGTGCTCAGCTGGATCAACGACGTGCAGGCTGCTGATCTGGGATACCTGGATCTGCATCATGAAACGATGCAAGCCAACTGGCATCAGTACATGGAATGTACGAGTATGCAAGCTGGAGAACTAAGCAACAAAGGCTAGAAGGAAAAAATCTGGAAGAAACTGAATAGCTTACCTACTCAACTCAACTCAACTCAACCTGACTGACTTCTTTCAATATAAGGCAATTTAAAACAAGTGCGATATAAAGAAAGACTGTTTAAAACATGCTATAAACTATGTGTGTATGCAAAGATACAATAAGCCTGAAATGTATATAGAAATACAATGAATTGATGTATATGAAAATACAATAACTGCTGTGTATGAAAATACAATAACTGCTGTGGGAGCTTCTCTAACCGACAACCATCACATAAGAGCTATAGTAATGATACATCGATCGACTTCACGCTGCCAGAGCATCTTATACCCGGCCAAAGGTATAAGACCTGAACTGCCTAATGGATCCACTAGTCTAATCTGAAAAGGATTCATCTAAAAAGCATGATCCTTTTCTACCCATGGTGGCTAACATGGTTCTATGGGGGCTGTGGGTTCTTTGAACGCTCCCCCAATTCGGTGCTCGATACTACTCCCAAAAAAATGCATTGACTCTTATGTTTTTAAAACATATTTATTCCTGCTGATATGAGATAATTACTCAAAAACTAGCCCGAAGGCTCTTTGGAAATCTCAGTTTCCAACCTTGTTTAGATGTAAAGACCTTTCTTTAAAACTTCTTTGGGAATACATAGTTCCCTAATAACTTTGAGAAATGAACTCAACTTTAAACTCTTGACTTAACTTGAAACTGGGACTCTTACTCGACTTGAAACTTGACTGCTAACTTCACTTGACTTCGAACTATCTTTCCTTGAATCGGAATTATGAATTCAAGGTGTTCGATCACATGTTATGGAGGGATTCTTAAACGCTTAGACGTACTCTGGAGTGTCGGAAACAACTATAAGTCATAGGTATAATACTTTGGAACTTGCTTGAGAAAGTGAGAAAAGGAAATGGGGGAATTTGACTGAGACTTCAGATTTTGGGTGACACAGACGGCACCTACGGAAGCCATCGACGGACCGTAGATGGACCTACGGTCCGTACTGCAGGTCCGTAGATCGCGTCAGAGAGTGTTCCCCAAAAATCAATTTTTGAAAAAAAAAGTCTAAGTGTTGACCTACGGTCCTGACTTACGGTCCGTGGATCGATCTACGGACCGTAGGTAGGGCCCGTAGATCGATGCCCCAATAACCCAACTTCTGTCCCAATCGACGGTTGACCAGTACGGACCGTCGATTGATCTACGGTCCGTAGGTCAGTCCCGTAGATGGGGATCGACAGCCCAGAACTTCTGCAATTCGATGGTGGATCAACTCAAAAGGGTCATAACTCTTAGCATCGTAATTCCCTCAACATACACTAGGTATCAAAGTAAATATACGACCAAATCACGTCTCACAACGAACAATAATTCAACAACACCACCAATAACATCAACAACAACTAACAACTTCAACACTTTCACAAAATTCCCAATCTTTCTCAATCAATGAATAAACTTGGTGTGTGTGGGGGAAAGAATCAACCCACACAAAAACTCACATACCTTGATACGGATCACCCCCGACGAAAGTCCACACGATCTTGACTAAGCTCCTCTTTCTTCTCTTCTTCTTCTTCTCCTTCTTCTTTCCTTCACTCTCAAAAGCCCTAACTCCTTCTCTTTAAAAAAGGGACAAAAATGATCCAAATATCATCCTAACTCAACAATATGAGCTCAATTAAAAGATTTGTGAAAGGACCAAAATGCCCTTAAATTTCCGGACGAAAAAATCCTTTCCAACTGCCCAACTTCTACAGGTCATAACTCCCTCATACGGACTCGGAATCGAGCAAACTTGGTGGCGTTGGAAAGATCGTTCCAAGGGCTTCGCAACCATAACTGGAACTACTCCTAACTCATCATGAGCTAGGAGTTACGACTGCTCAAAGTTGGCCAAAAACTCATGTTTTTTTCCCACACTTAGCCAAATTTCCAGATTTTAAAAATACTTTCAAAAAAAATGACTATTTACGAATTTCAAGCTTCATCAAAGCCACTTCCAATTGTCGGATGTTACAATATCTCCCCCTTGGGAACATTCGTCCTCGAATGCAGTTATTCTTATAAGGCTAAGGGTGTAACATCAACTCAACACCCAACAAACAACCATGCAAACGTAACAACAATAACGACATGCTCATCATAAATAAAAGAGCACTAAGAAGGAAATTAATACCTTAATCTGCATTTCCTCCGGATTCAAAGAGATATGGGTATCTCTTCTTCATGTCTTCTTCGGCTTCCCAAGTTGCTTCCTCAACAAATTGGTTCCTCCATAGAACCTTAACTGAGGCTACATCTTTAGTTCTCAACCTATGGACTTGACGATCCAAGATTTGAACAGGAATCTCCTCGTAAGATAAGTTATCCTTAATCTTGATACTCTCAGTCGGTAGGATCAATGAAGGATCGCCTATGCACTTCTTCAACATGGAGATGTGAAATACCGGATGAACCGCTGCTAGTTCCTGTGGTAACTCCAACTCATAAGCAACATTGCCAATCCTCTTGGCTATGCGGTAAGGTCCAATATACCGGGGACTGAGTTTCCCCTTCTTACCAAACCTCATAACGCCTTTCATGGGTGAAACCTTCAAATACACCCAATCATCTACTTCAAACTCTAATGCCCTTCTCCTAACATCAGTGTAGGATTTCTGACGACTCTGTGCCGTTTTCAACTCCTCTTGAATCACTTTCACTTTCTCCACAGCTTGGTGAACTAAATCTGGTCCTATCAACTGTGCTTCACCAACTTCAAACCATCCAATAGGAGATCTACATCTTCTCCCATAAAGAGCTTCATATGGAGCCATCTGGATGCTAGAGTGATAACTGTTGTTGTAGGCAAATTCAATTAGAGGTAGGTGATCATCCCAACTACCTTTGAAATCGATTACACAAGCCCTCAACATATCCTCTAAGGTCTGAATAGTGCGCTCTGCCTGCCCATCAGTCTGAGGGTGAAAGGCAGTACTTAAGTTCACCTTTGAACCCAAGCCCTTCTGAAAAGATTTCCAGAACTGTGCAGTAAACTGTGCACCTCTATCTGAAATAATGGAGATTGGGACTCCATGAAGTCTTACTATCTCTTGAACATACAACTTGGCATAATCTTCTGCTGTATTGGTAGTCTTTACTGGTAGAAAATGAGCTGACTTTGTCATTCTGTCGACAATCACCCAAATGGAATCATGTTGCCTGCGAGATCTTGGCAACCCTGTGATGAAATCCATATTGATCATCTCCCACTTCCACTCTGGAAGTTCTATCCTCTGAGCCAAACCACCGGGCCTTTGGTGTTCAACTTTCACTTGTTGGCAATTTGGACATTTAGCAACAAACTCAGCAATGCCCTTCTTCATGCCATTCCACCAATAAAATTCTCGCAAATCACGATACATCTTGGTGGAACCTGGATGAACTGAATATCTGGAGCTATGAGCTTCCTTCATAATCTTCTCTTGGAGTCCATCTACCATAGGTACACACAATCTACCTTGATATCTCAATACACCATCTCCCCCTTGTTCAAAAGCTAATACTCTTTGCTTCTGAACATTTGCCTTTAACTCAAGTAAAATGGGATCTTGATCTTGCTTCTCTTTCACTTCTGACATAAATGATGACTCGGCCCTGCTCGTCATTGCCATTCCTCCTTCTGCGGAATTTGTAAATCTGACTCCCAGGCATGACAGTCTGTGCACATCTTTTGCTAACTTTCTCCTTCCTTCTTCGATATGGGTGGTGCTACCCATAGACAGTCTGCTCAAAGAATCAGCAACAACGTTAGCTTTTCCTGGGTGGTAAAGAATGCTCAGGTCATAATCCTTGAGTAACTCTAACCACCTCCTCTGTCTGAGATTAAGCTCTTTCTGAGTAAGCACGTATTGAAGGCTCTTGTGATCAGTGAATATGTCGACATGCACACCATACAAGTAATGACGCCATATCTTCAAAGCAAACACTACAGCAGCTAGCTCTAAGTCATGGGTTGGGTAGTTCCTCTCATGAACCTTCAACTGTCTGGAGGCATAAGCTATAACTTTGCCATTCTGCATTAAGACACAACCCAAACCAACTCTAGATGCATCACAATACACCACAAAACCTTGAGTACCTTCTGGCAGCGTCAAAATCGGAGCTGTAGTCAATCTCTTTTTCAATTCCTGAAAGCTTTTCTCACAAGCTTCGGACCATTGAAATTTCATCGTCTTCTGAGTCAACTTCGTCAAAGGAGATGCAATAGTCGAGAACCCTTCAACAAACCTTCTATAATAGCCAGCTAATTCCAAGAAACTCCTAATTTCAGTTGGAGATGTGGGCCTAGGCCAATTCTGCACTGCCTCAATTTTCCGAGTATCAACTTTAATTCCCTCACCAGACACAATGTGGCCTAGGAACGCCACAGACTTTAGCCAAAACTCACATTTAGAGAACTTGGCATACAACTCCTTCTCCCTCAAAGTCTGAAGAACTGTTCTGAGATGACTAGCATGATCTTCTACATTCCTTGAATAGATCAGTATATCATCAATAAAGACAATAACAAACATATCTAAATAAGGTTTGAAGACTCTATCATCAAATCCATGAAAGCTGCAGGTGCATTAGTCAAACCAAATGACATGACCAAAAACTCATAATGACCATACCTGGTTCTGAAAGCTGTTTTTGGGATATCACATTCCCTTACCCTTAACTGATGATAACCTGATCGGAGGTCAATCTTTGAAAAACAGGTGGCACCCTGAAGCTGATAAAAAAGATCATCAATCCTCGGAAGAGGGTACTTGTTCTTGATGGTAACCTTATTCAACTGGCGGTAGTCTATACACATTCTAAGGGAACCATCTTTCTTCCTCACAAACAAAACCGGAGCACCCCAAGGTGAGACACTCGGTCGAATGAAACCCTTTTCTAGGAGATCTTTCAACTGCTCTTTCAACTCTTTCAACTCTGCTGGTGCCATTCTATATGGCGGAATAGAGATAGGACGAGTATCTGGAATGAGATCTATGCCGAAATCTATCTCTCTCTCAGGAGGAATTCCGGGTAGATCATCAGGAAACACTTCTGGAAACTCTCTTACTATAGGAACTGACTGGAAATGAGGTATCTCAACACTAGAGTCATGAACTCGGACTAAGTGATAGATCCAACCCTTAGAAACTAACTTTCTTGCCTTAAGGTACGAAATAAAACGACCCTTGGGCACTGTTGAACTGCTACTCCACTCTATGACTGGCTCATTCGGAAACTGAAACTTGACGGTTCGAGTTCTACAGTCTAATGATGCATAACAGGCATGAAGCCAATCCATACCTAGAATGACATCAAAATCTACCATGTCTAACTCAACCAAATCGGCCTTGGTGTTCTTGTGACCGATGGAAACAGGACAATCACGATAAACTCTTTCCGTTAGAATAGACTCCCCAATAGGTGTAGAAACACAAAAGGGTTCACAAAGTCTTTCAGGAAGAACCTCAAACTGGTTTGCAACATAAGGAGTTACAAACGATAAACTTGCTCCTGGGTCTAGCAAAGCATACACATTAAAAGCAAAGACTTTGATCATACCAGTGACAACATTCGGAGAATTCTCTTGCTCATGGCGACTGGTGATAGCATAAAGGCGGTTTGCTCCTCCACCTACACTAGAAGTAGCTCCTCTAGGTGCCGTCCTGTCTGGGGGAACAATTGAAGAAGACTGTGCTTTATTGCCTCTATTACCCTGCCTATTCTTTGGACACTCTCGCATGAAATGCCCATTCTGACCACACTTGAAACAACCAAGGGAGCCCTCTCGACAAATACCTGAGTGGTTCCAACCATATTTGGCGCAGACCGGAGGCTTACTACTCCCTTGCGCCACACTACCCGAAGATTGTGCTGGTCTAGCCCTGAAGTCCTTCGAATTCTGAACATTAAATTCACCTCTGTATCTGGGTGCAGGTGCTCTAGCAATTGATGGAGCAGGTCCCTTTTGCCTTTGCTGAAAGGAGGAACGGTTTGAATTACCTCTCTGCTGCCCGAACTCGTTCCCGATCTTAGCTCTCTTATTTCTGAACTTTTCTCTATCCCTCAACTTCTCTTCCTCAACCTGCTGCACATAAACCATCAACCTTGATATGTCCATGTCCCCGATAAGCATTGCCGCCCTACCTTCCTTGCTCGACAACCGAGACAGCCCAACAACAAACAAGCTCATTCTATTCCTCATGTCCGCAACCATCTCCGGAGCATAGCGGGATAATTGTGTGAACTTCAAACTGTACTCATGAACACTCAAGGACTCCTGCTTAAGTGTGAGGAACTCACGTACCTTGGCCTCTCTCAATTCTCGAGTAAAGAAATGCCCCAAGAAAGCTTCCTCGAAATAAGCCCAACTCGCAGGTGGTGCATTCTCAGCTCTGCCCCCTTTCCACTGGTCAAACCATGTTCTAGCAACATCCTTCAGCTGATACGCAGCTAGTTCAACCCGCTCAGTATCTACCACATGCATCACATCAAAAATCTTCTTCAACTCCTCAATGAAATCCTCTGGATCCTCAGTAGTGCTCGAACCCATGAAACTCGGAGGATTCATTCCCAAGAACTCACGAATCCTAGAAGTGTCAGCTCCTTCCTGTCGAGCTCCCCTTTGCTGACCTATTTGATTAGTTACAGCTTGACTCAGAATTCTAATTGCCTCTCTGAACTCGGCATTAGAAACTTCCCCTTGACCTTGCACCCCAGGTGCATCAGGTAACTCTTGCTCATCAACATAGCGTCTAGGAAGACGCCCTCTGCTAACTCTTCGTGGAGGCATGACTATCTGAAACACGCGCAATCACGGATTAGAGAGAAACTTTTTAGAGATCAACTCTAACGCACGAAATGAGAAATCTTCCTAAATGTTGCAGCCTCCCAATTATAGATGTGGCGCGCTTCACACCGATAACTAGGACTCTACAGACACGGCTTCATAGACTCCCTAGGACTCTTGAACTCTTTGCTCTGATACCAAGTTTGTCACGCCCCGAGCCTACACCCTGGGCGGGACCGACACTCGGAGACCATTGCTGGCCCCAAGCGAACCCTTGGCCTGGCTTTCTTAACTCAGCGGAAACCTACTCAACAGAATAACTCAAAGCAATGCAATATTTCAAAACAACATAACTTATAAAGTATGGCCCTAAGGCAACCCGAATTTCAAAATAGGATATTTACATAAATACATAGTGAAGAGACTCAAAACTAGCTGACTGACTGTCTATTTGTCTATCTATGAAGCCTCTAAATTACTGAGATGGATGTTGGGACAGACCCCGCAACATTCTAATAAGACAAAACTAAGAACACAAAATAATTGAGTCCTTCGGGAAGCAAGGAGGCTCACCACTGACTCTGGAGTGCTCAGCTGGATCAACAACGTGCAGGCTGCTGATCTGGGATACCTGGATCTGCATCATGAAACGATGCAGGCCAACTGGCATCAGTATATGGAATGTACGAGTATGCAAGCTGGAGAACTAAGCAACAAAGGCTAGAAGGAAAAAATCTGGAAGAAACTGAATAGCTTACCTGCTCAACTCAACTCAACTCAACCTGACTGACTTCTTTCAATATAAGGCAATTTAAAACAAGTGCGATATAAAGAAAGACTGTTTAAAACATGCTATAAACTATGTGTGTATGCAAAGATACAATAAGCCTGAAATGTATATAGAAATACAATGAACTGATGTATATGAAAATACAATAACTGCTGTGTATGAAAATACAATAACTGCTGTGGGAGCTTCTCTAACCGACAACCATCACATAAGAGCTATAGTAATGATACATCGATCGACTTCACGCTGCCAGAGCATCTTATACCCGGCCAAAGGTATAAGACCTGAACTGCCTAATGGATCCACTAGTCTAATCTGAAAAGGATTCATCTAAAAAGCATGATCCTTTTCTACCCATGGTGGCTAACATGGTTCTATGGGGGCTGTGGGTTCTTTGAACGCTCCCCCAATTCGGTGCTCGATACTACTCCCAAAAAAATGCATTGACTCTTATGTTTTTAAAACATATTTATTCCTGCTGATATGAGATAATTACTCAAAAACTAGCCCGAAGGCTCTTTGGAAATCTCAGTTTCCAACCTTGTTTAGATGTAAAGACCTTTCTTTAAAACTTCTTTGGGAATACATAGTTCCCTAATAACTTTGAGAAATGAACTCAACTTTAAACTCTTGACTTAACTTGAAACTGGGACTCTTACTCGACTTGAAACTTGACTGCTAACTTCACTTGACTTCGAACTATCTTTCCTTGAATCGGAATTATGAATTCAAGGTGTTCGATCACATGTTATGGAGGGATTCTTAAACGCTTAGACGTACTCTGGAGTGTCGGAAACAACTATAAGTCATAGGTATAATACTTTGGAACTTGCTTGAGAAAGTGAGAAAAGGAAATGGGGGAATTTGACTGAGACTTCAGATTTTGGGTGACACAGACGGCACCTACGGAAGCCATCGACGGACCGTAGATGGACCTACGGTCCGTACTGCAGGTCCGTAGATCGCGTCAGAGAGTGTTCCCCAAAAATCAATTTTTGAAAAAAAAAGTCTAAGTGTTGACCTACGGTCCTGACTTACGGTCCGTGGATCGATCTACGGACCGTAGGTAGGGCCCGTAGATCGATGCCCCAATAACCCAACTTCTGTCCCAATCGACGGTTGACCAGTACGGACCGTCGATTGATCTACGGTCCGTAGGTCAGTCCCGTAGATGGGGATCGACAGCCCAGAACTTCTGCAATTCGATGGTGGATCAACTCAAAAGGGTCATAACTCTTAGCATCGTAATTCCCTCAACATACACTAGGTATCAAAGTAAATATACGACCAAATCACGTCTCACAACGAACAATAATTCAACAACACCACCAATAACATCAACAACAACTAACAACTTCAACACTTTCACAAAATTCCCAATCTTTCTCAATCAATGAATAAACTTGGTGTGTGTGGGGGAAAGAATCAACCCACACAAAAACTCACATACCTTGATACGGATCACCCCCGACGAAAGTCCACACGATCTTGACTAAGCTCCTCTTTCTTCTCTTCTTCTTCTTCTCCTTCTTCTTTCCTTCACTCTCAAAAGCCCTAACTCCTTCTCTTTAAAAAAGGGACAAAAATGATCCAAATATCATCCTAACTCAACAATATGAGCTCAATTAAAAGATTTGTGAAAGGACCAAAATGCCCTTAAATTTCCGGACGAAAAAATCCTTTCCAACTGCCCAACTTCTACAGGTCATAACTCCCTCATACGGACTCGGAATCGAGCAAACTTGGTGGCGTTGGAAAGATCGTTCCAAGGGCTTCGCAACCATAACTGGAACTACTCCTAACTCATCATGAGCTAGGAGTTACGACTGCTCAAAGTTGGCCAAAAACTCATGTTTTTTTCCCACACTTAGCCAAATTTCCAGATTTTAAAAATACTTTCAAAAAAAATGACTATTTACGAATTTCAAGCTTCATCAAAGCCACTTCCAATTGTCGGATGTTACAATATCTCCCCCTTGGGAACATTCGTCCTCGAATGCAGTTATTCTTATAAGGCTAAGGGTGTAACATCAACTCAACACCCAACAAACAACCATGCAAACGTAACAACAATAACGACATGCTCATCATAAATAAAAGAGCACTAAGAAGGAAATTAATACCTTAATCTGCATTTCCTCCGGATTCAAAGAGATATGGGTATCTCTTCTTCATGTCTTCTTCGGCTTCCCAAGTTGCTTCCTCAACAAATTGGTTCCTCCATAGAACCTTAACTGAGGCTACATCTTTAGTTCTCAACCTATGGACTTGACGATCCAAGATTTGAACAGGAATCTCCTCGTAAGATAAGTTATCCTTAATCTTGATACTCTCAGTCGGTAGGATCAATGAAGGATCGCCTATGCACTTCTTCAACATGGAGATGTGAAATACCGGATGAACCGCTGCTAGTTCCTGTGGTAACTCCAACTCATAAGCAACATTGCCAATCCTCTTGGCTATGCGGTAAGGTCCAATATACCGGGGACTGAGTTTCCCCTTCTTACCAAACCTCATAACGCCTTTCATGGGTGAAACCTTCAAATACACCCAATCATCTACTTCAAACTCTAATGCCCTTCTCCTAACATCAGTGTAGGATTTCTGACGACTCTGTGCCGTTTTCAACTCCTCTTGAATCACTTTCACTTTCTCCACAGCTTGGTGAACTAAATCTGGTCCTATCAACTGTGCTTCACCAACTTCAAACCATCCAATAGGAGATCTACATCTTCTCCCATAAAGAGCTTCATATGGAGCCATCTGGATGCTAGAGTGATAACTGTTGTTGTAGGCAAATTCAATTAGAGGTAGGTGATCATCCCAACTACCTTTGAAATCGATTACACAAGCCCTCAACATATCCTCTAAGGTCTGAATAGTGCGCTCTGCCTGCCCATCAGTCTGAGGGTGAAAGGCAGTACTTAAGTTCACCTTTGAACCCAAGCCCTTCTGAAAAGATTTCCAGAACTGTGCAGTAAACTGTGCACCTCTATCTGAAATAATGGAGATTGGGACTCCATGAAGTCTTACTATCTCTTGAACATACAACTTGGCATAATCTTCTGCTGTATTGGTAGTCTTTACTGGTAGAAAATGAGCTGACTTTGTCATTCTGTCGACAATCACCCAAATGGAATCATGTTGCCTGCGAGATCTTGGCAACCCTGTGATGAAATCCATATTGATCATCTCCCACTTCCACTCTGGAAGTTCTATCCTCTGAGCCAAACCACCGGGCCTTTGGTGTTCAACTTTCACTTGTTGGCAATTTGGACATTTAGCAACAAACTCAGCAATGCCCTTCTTCATGCCATTCCACCAATAAAATTCTCGCAAATCACGATACATCTTGGTGGAACCTGGATGAACTGAATATCTGGAGCTATGAGCTTCCTTCATAATCTTCTCTTGGAGTCCATCTACCATAGGTACACACAATCTACCTTGATATCTCAATACACCATCTCCCCCTTGTTCAAAAGCTAATACTCTTTGCTTCTGAACATTTGCCTTTAACTCAAGTAAAATGGGATCTTGATCTTGCTTCTCTTTCACTTCTGACATAAATGATGACTCGGCCCTGCTCGTCATTGCCATTCCTCCTTCTGCGGAATTTGTAAATCTGACTCCCAGGCATGACAGTCTGTGCACATCTTTTGCTAACTTTCTCCTTCCTTCTTCGATATGGGTGGTGCTACCCATAGACAGTCTGCTCAAAGAATCAGCAACAACGTTAGCTTTTCCTGGGTGGTAAAGAATGCTCAGGTCATAATCCTTGAGTAACTCTAACCACCTCCTCTGTCTGAGATTAAGCTCTTTCTGAGTAAGCACGTATTGAAGGCTCTTGTGATCAGTGAATATGTCGACATGCACACCATACAAGTAATGACGCCATATCTTCAAAGCAAACACTACAGCAGCTAGCTCTAAGTCATGGGTTGGGTAGTTCCTCTCATGAACCTTCAACTGTCTGGAGGCATAAGCTATAACTTTGCCATTCTGCATTAAGACACAACCCAAACCAACTCTAGATGCATCACAATACACCACAAAACCTTGAGTACCTTCTGGCAGCGTCAAAATCGGAGCTGTAGTCAATCTCTTTTTCAATTCCTGAAAGCTTTTCTCACAAGCTTCGGACCATTGAAATTTCATCGTCTTCTGAGTCAACTTCGTCAAAGGAGATGCAATAGTCGAGAACCCTTCAACAAACCTTCTATAATAGCCAGCTAATTCCAAGAAACTCCTAATTTCAGTTGGAGATGTGGGCCTAGGCCAATTCTGCACTGCCTCAATTTTCCGAGTATCAACTTTAATTCCCTCACCAGACACAATGTGGCCTAGGAACGCCACAGACTTTAGCCAAAACTCACATTTAGAGAACTTGGCATACAACTCCTTCTCCCTCAAAGTCTGAAGAACCGTTCTGAGATGACTAGCATGATCTTCTACATTCCTTGAATAGATCAGTATATCATCAATAAAGACAATAACAAACATATCTAAATAAGGTTTGAAGACTCTATCATCAAATCCATGAAAGCTGCAGGTGCATTAGTCAAACCAAATGACATGACCAAAAACTCATAATGACCATACCTGGTTCTGAAAGCTGTTTTTGGGATATCACATTCCCTTACCCTTAACTGATGATAACCTGATCGGAGGTCAATCTTTGAAAAACAGGTGGCACCCTGAAGCTGATAAAAAAGATCATCAATCCTCGGAAGAGGGTACTTGTTCTTGATGGTAACCTTATTCAACTGGCGGTAGTCTATACACATTCTAAGGGAACCATCTTTCTTCCTCACAAACAAAACCGGAGCACCCCAAGGTGAGACACTCGGTCGAATGAAACCCTTTTCTAGGAGATCTTTCAACTGCTCTTTCAACTCTTTCAACTCTGCTGGTGCCATTCTATATGGCGGAATAGAGATAGGACGAGTATCTGGAATGAGATCTATGCCGAAATCTATCTCTCTCTCAGGAGGAATTCCGGGTAGATCATCAGGAAACACTTCTGGAAACTCTCTTACTATAGGAACTGACTGGAAATGAGGTATCTCAACACTAGAGTCATGAACTCGGACTAAGTGATAGATCCAACCCTTAGAAACTAACTTTCTTGCCTTAAGGTACGAAATAAAACGACCCTTGGGCACTGTTGAACTGCTACTCCACTCTATGACTGGCTCATTCGGAAACTGAAACTTGACGGTTCGAGTTCTACAGTCTAATGATGCATAACAGGCATGAAGCCAATCCATACCTAGAATGACATCAAAATCTACCATGTCTAACTCAACCAAATCGGCCTTGGTGTTCTTGTGACCGATGGAAACAGGACAATCACGATAAACTCTTTCCGTTAGAATAGACTCCCCAATAGGTGTAGAAACACAAAAGGGTTCACAAAGTCTTTCAGGAAGAACCTCAAACTGGTTTGCAACATAAGGAGTTACAAACGATAAACTTGCTCCTGGGTCTAGCAAAGCATACACATTAAAAGCAAAGACTTTGATCATACCAGTGACAACATTCGGAGAATTCTCTTGCTCATGGCGACTGGTGATAGCATAAAGGCGGTTTGCTCCTCCACCTACACTAGAAGTAGCTCCTCTAGGTGCCGTCCTGTCTGGGGGAACAATTGAAGAAGACTGTGCTTTATTGCCTCTATTACCCTGCCTATTCTTTGGACACTCTCGCATGAAATGCCCATTCTGACCACACTTGAAACAACCAAGGGAGCCCTCTCGACAAATACCTGAGTGGTTCCAACCACATTTGGCGCAGACCGGAGGCTTACTACTCCCTTGCGCCACACTACCCGAAGATTGTGCTGGTCTAGCCCTGAAGTCCTTCGAATTCTGAACATTAAATTCACCTCTGTATCTGGGTGCAGGTGCTCTAGCAATTGATGGAGCAGGTCCCTTTTGCCTTTGCTGAAAGGAGGAACGGTTTGAATTACCTCTCTGCTGCCCGAACTCGTTCCCGATCTTAGCTCTCTTATTTCTGAACTTTTCTCTATCCCTCAACTTCTCTTCCTCAACCTGCTGCACATAAACCATCAACCTTGATATGTCCATGTCCCCGATAAGCATTGCCGCCCTACCTTCCTTGCTCGACAACCGAGACAGCCCAACAACAAACAAGCTCATTCTATTCCTCATGTCCGCAACCATCTCCGGAGCATAGCGGGATAATTGTGTGAACTTCAAACTGTACTCATGAACACTCAAGGACTCCTGCTTAAGTGTGAGGAACTCACGTACCTTGGCCTCTCTCAATTCTCGAGTAAAGAAATGCCCCAAGAAAGCTTCCTCGAAATAAGCCCAACTCGCAGGTGGTGCATTCTCAGCTCTGCCCCCTTTCCACTGGTCAAACCATGTTCTAGCAACATCCTTCAGCTGATACGCAGCTAGTTCAACCCGCTCAGTATCTACCACATGCATCACATCAAAAATCTTCTTCAACTCCTCAATGAAATCCTCTGGATCCTCAGTAGTGCTCGAACCCATGAAACTCGGAGGATTCATTCCCAAGAACTCACGAATCCTAGAAGTGTCAGCTCCTTCCTGTCGAGCTCCCCTTTGCTGACCTATTTGATTAGTTACAGCTTGACTCAGAATTCTAATTGCCTCTCTGAACTCGGCATTAGAAACTTCCCCTTGACCTTGCACCCCAGGTGCATCAGGTAACTCTTGCTCATCAACATAGCGTCTAGGAAGACGCCCTCTGCTAACTCTTCGTGGAGGCATGACTATCTGAAACACGCGCAATCACGGATTAGAGAGAAACTTTTTAGAGATCAACTCTAACGCACGAAATGAGAAATCTTCCTAAATGTTGCAGCCTCCCAATTATAGATGTGGCGCGCTTCACACCGATAAGTAGGACTCTACAGACACGGCTTCATAGACTCCCTAGGACTCTTGAACTCTTTGCTCTGATACCAAGTTTGTCACGCCCCGAGCCTACACCCTGGGCGGGACCGACACTCGGAGACCATTGCTGGCCCCAAGCGAACCCTTGGCCTGGCTTTCTTAACTCAGCGGAAACCTACTCAACAGAATAACTCAAAGCAATGCAATATTTCAAAACAACATAACTTATAAAGTATGGCCCTAAGGCAACCCGAATTTCAAAATAGGATATTTACATAAATACATAGTGAAGAGACTCAAAACTAGCTGACTGACTGTCTATTTGTCTATCTATGAAGCCTCTAAATTACTGAGATGGATGTTGGGACAGACCCCGCAACATTCTAATAAGACAAAACTAAGAACACAAAATAATTGAGTCCTTCGGGAAGCAAGGAGGCTCACCACTGACTCTGGAGTGCTCAGCTGGATCAACAACGTGCAGGCTGCTGATCTGGGATACCTGGATCTGCATCATGAAACGATGCAGGCCAACTGGCATCAGTATATGGAATGTACGAGTATGCAAGCTGGAGAACTAAGCAACAAAGGCTAGAAGGAAAAAATCTGGAAGAAACTGAATAGCTTACCTGCTCAACTCAACTCAACTCAACCTGACTGACTTCTTTCAATATAAGGCAATTTAAAACAAGTGCGATATAAAGAAAGACTGTTTAAAACATGCTATAAACTATGTGTGTATGCAAAGATACAATAAGCCTGAAATGTATATAGAAATACAATGAACTGATGTATATGAAAATACAATAACTGCTGTGTATGAAAATACAATAACTGCTGTGGGAGCTTCTCTAACCGACAACCATCACATAAGAGCTATAGTAATGATACATCGATCGACTTCACGCTGCCAGAGCATCTTATACCCGGCCAAAGGTATAAGACCTGAACTGCCTAATGGATCCACTAGTCTAATCTGAAAAGGATTCATCTAAAAAGCATGATCCTTTTCTACCCATGGTGGCTAACATGGTTCTATGGGGGCTGTGGGTTCTTTGAACGCTCCCCCAATTCGGTGCTCGATACTACTCCCAAAAAAATGCATTGACTCTTATGTTTTTAAAACATATTTATTCCTGCTGATATGAGATAATTACTCAAAAACTAGCCCGAAGGCTCTTTGGAAATCTCAGTTTCCAACCTTGTTTAGATGTAAAGACCTTTCTTTAAAACTTCTTTGGGAATACATAGTTCCCTAATAACTTTGAGAAATGAACTCAACTTTAAACTCTTGACTTAACTTGAAACTGGGACTCTTACTCGACTTGAAACTTGACTGCTAACTTCACTTGACTTCGAACTATCTTTCCTTGAATCGGAATTATGAATTCAAGGTGTTCGATCACATGTTATGGAGGGATTCTTAAACGCTTAGACGTACTCTGGAGTGTCGGAAACAACTATAAGTCATAGGTATAATACTTTGGAACTTGCTTGAGAAAGTGAGAAAAGGAAATGGGGGAATTTGACTGAGACTTCAGATTTTGGGTGACACAGACGGCACCTACGGAAGCCATCGACGGACCGTAGATGGACCTACGGTCCGTACTGCAGGTCCGTAGATCGCGTCAGAGAGTGTTCCCCAAAAATCAATTTTTGAAAAAAAAAGTCTAAGTGTTGACCTACGGTCCTGACTTACGGTCCGTGGATCGATCTACGGACCGTAGGTAGGGCCCGTAGATCGATGCCCCAATAACCCAACTTCTGTCCCAATCGACGGTTGACCAGTACGGACCGTCGATTGATCTACGGTCCGTAGGTCAGTCCCGTAGATGGGGATCGACAGCCCAGAACTTCTGCAATTCGATGGTGGATCAACTCAAAAGGGTCATAACTCTTAGCATCGTAATTCCCTCAACATACACTAGGTATCAAAGTAAATATACGACCAAATCACGTCTCACAACGAACAATAATTCAACAACACCACCAATAACATCAACAACAACTAACAACTTCAACACTTTCACAAAATTCCCAATCTTTCTCAATCAATGAATAAACTTGGTGTGTGTGGGGGAAAGAATCAACCCACACAAAAACTCACATACCTTGATACGGATCACCCCCGACGAAAGTCCACACGATCTTGACTAAGCTCCTCTTTCTTCTCTTCTTCTTCTTCTCCTTCTTCTTTCCTTCACTCTCAAAAGCCCTAACTCCTTCTCTTTAAAAAAGGGACAAAAATGATCCAAATATCATCCTAACTCAACAATATGAGCTCAATTAAAAGATTTGTGAAAGGACCAAAATGCCCTTAAATTTCCGGACGAAAAAATCCTTTCCAACTGCCCAACTTCTACAGGTCATAACTCCCTCATACGGACTCGGAATCGAGCAAACTTGGTGGCGTTGGAAAGATCGTTCCAAGGGCTTCGCAACCATAACTGGAACTACTCCTAACTCATCATGAGCTAGGAGTTACGACTGCTCAAAGTTGGCCAAAAACTCATGTTTTTTTCCCACACTTAGCCAAATTTCCAGATTTTAAAAATACTTTCAAAAAAAATGACTATTTACGAATTTCAAGCTTCATCAAAGCCACTTCCAATTGTCGGATGTTACAATATCTCCCCCTTGGGAACATTCGTCCTCGAATGCAGTTATTCTTATAAGGCTAAGGGTGTAACATCAACTCAACACCCAACAAACAACCATGCAAACGTAACAACAATAACGACATGCTCATCATAAATAAAAGAGCACTAAGAAGGAAATTAATACCTTAATCTGCATTTCCTCCGGATTCAAAGAGATATGGGTATCTCTTCTTCATGTCTTCTTCGGCTTCCCAAGTTGCTTCCTCAACAAATTGGTTCCTCCATAGAACCTTAACTGAGGCTACATCTTTAGTTCTCAACCTATGGACTTGACGATCCAAGATTTGAACAGGAATCTCCTCGTAAGATAAGTTATCCTTAATCTTGATACTCTCAGTCGGTAGGATCAATGAAGGATCGCCTATGCACTTCTTCAACATGGAGATGTGAAATACCGGATGAACCGCTGCTAGTTCCTGTGGTAACTCCAACTCATAAGCAACATTGCCAATCCTCTTGGCTATGCGGTAAGGTCCAATATACCGGGGACTGAGTTTCCCCTTCTTACCAAACCTCATAACGCCTTTCATGGGTGAAACCTTCAAATACACCCAATCATCTACTTCAAACTCTAATGCCCTTCTCCTAACATCAGTGTAGGATTTCTGACGACTCTGTGCCGTTTTCAACTCCTCTTGAATCACTTTCACTTTCTCCACAGCTTGGTGAACTAAATCTGGTCCTATCAACTGTGCTTCACCAACTTCAAACCATCCAATAGGAGATCTACATCTTCTCCCATAAAGAGCTTCATATGGAGCCATCTGGATGCTAGAGTGATAACTGTTGTTGTAGGCAAATTCAATTAGAGGTAGGTGATCATCCCAACTACCTTTGAAATCGATTACACAAGCCCTCAACATATCCTCTAAGGTCTGAATAGTGCGCTCTGCCTGCCCATCAGTCTGAGGGTGAAAGGCAGTACTTAAGTTCACCTTTGAACCCAAGCCCTTCTGAAAAGATTTCCAGAACTGTGCAGTAAACTGTGCACCTCTATCTGAAATAATGGAGATTGGGACTCCATGAAGTCTTACTATCTCTTGAACATACAACTTGGCATAATCTTCTGCTGTATTGGTAGTCTTTACTGGTAGAAAATGAGCTGACTTTGTCATTCTGTCGACAATCACCCAAATGGAATCATGTTGCCTGCGAGATCTTGGCAACCCTGTGATGAAATCCATATTGATCATCTCCCACTTCCACTCTGGAAGTTCTATCCTCTGAGCCAAACCACCGGGCCTTTGGTGTTCAACTTTCACTTGTTGGCAATTTGGACATTTAGCAACAAACTCAGCAATGCCCTTCTTCATGCCATTCCACCAATAAAATTCTCGCAAATCACGATACATCTTGGTGGAACCTGGATGAACTGAATATCTGGAGCTATGAGCTTCCTTCATAATCTTCTCTTGGAGTCCATCTACCATAGGTACACACAATCTACCTTGATATCTCAATACACCATCTCCCCCTTGTTCAAAAGCTAATACTCTTTGCTTCTGAACATTTGCCTTTAACTCAAGTAAAATGGGATCTTGATCTTGCTTCTCTTTCACTTCTGACATAAATGATGACTCGGCCCTGCTCGTCATTGCCATTCCTCCTTCTGCGGAATTTGTAAATCTGACTCCCAGGCATGACAGTCTGTGCACATCTTTTGCTAACTTTCTCCTTCCTTCTTCGATATGGGTGGTGCTACCCATAGACAGTCTGCTCAAAGAATCAGCAACAACGTTAGCTTTTCCTGGGTGGTAAAGAATGCTCAGGTCATAATCCTTGAGTAACTCTAACCACCTCCTCTGTCTGAGATTAAGCTCTTTCTGAGTAAGCACGTATTGAAGGCTCTTGTGATCAGTGAATATGTCGACATGCACACCATACAAGTAATGACGCCATATCTTCAAAGCAAACACTACAGCAGCTAGCTCTAAGTCATGGGTTGGGTAGTTCCTCTCATGAACCTTCAACTGTCTGGAGGCATAAGCTATAACTTTGCCATTCTGCATTAAGACACAACCCAAACCAACTCTAGATGCATCACAATACACCACAAAACCTTGAGTACCTTCTGGCAGCGTCAAAATCGGAGCTGTAGTCAATCTCTTTTTCAATTCCTGAAAGCTTTTCTCACAAGCTTCGGACCATTGAAATTTCATCGTCTTCTGAGTCAACTTCGTCAAAGGAGATGCAATAGTCGAGAACCCTTCAACAAACCTTCTATAATAGCCAGCTAATTCCAAGAAACTCCTAATTTCAGTTGGAGATGTGGGCCTAGGCCAATTCTGCACTGCCTCAATTTTCCGAGTATCAACTTTAATTCCCTCACCAGACACAATGTGGCCTAGGAACGCCACAGACTTTAGCCAAAACTCACATTTAGAGAACTTGGCATACAACTCCTTCTCCCTCAAAGTCTGAAGAACTGTTCTGAGATGACTAGCATGATCTTCTACATTCCTTGAATAGATCAGTATATCATCAATAAAGACAATAACAAACATATCTAAATAAGGTTTGAAGACTCTATCATCAAATCCATGAAAGCTGCAGGTGCATTAGTCAAACCAAAGGACATGACCAAAAACTCATAATGACCATACCTGGTTCTGAAAGCTGTTTTTGGGATATCACATTCCCTTACCCTTAACTGATGATAACCTGATCGGAGGTCAATCTTTGAAAAACAGGTGGCACCCTGAAGCTGATAAAAAAGATCATCAATCCTCGGAAGAGGGTACTTGTTCTTGATGGTAACCTTATTCAACTGGCGGTAGTCTATACACATTCTAAGGGAACCATCTTTCTTCCTCACAAACAAAACCGGAGCACCCCAAGGTGAGACACTCGGTCGAATGAAACCCTTTTCTAGGAGATCTTTCAACTGCTCTTTCAACTCTTTCAACTCTGCTGGTGCCATTCTATATGGCGGAATAGAGATAGGACGAGTATCTGGAATGAGATCTATGCCGAAATCTATCTCTCTCTCAGGAGGAATTCCGGGTAGATCATCAGGAAACACTTCTGGAAACTCTCTTACTATAGGAACTGACTGGAAATGAGGTATCTCAACACTAGAGTCATGAACTCGGACTAAGTGATAGATCCAACCCTTAGAAACTAACTTTCTTGCCTTAAGGTACGAAATAAAACGACCCTTGGGCACTGTTGAACTGCTACTCCACTCTATGACTGGCTCATTCGGAAACTGAAACTTGACGGTTCGAGTTCTACAGTCTAATGATGCATAACAGGCATGAAGCCAATCCATACCTAGAATGACATCAAAATCTACCATGTCTAACTCAACCAAATCGGCCTTGGTGTTCTTGTGACCGATGGAAACAGGACAATCACGATAAACTCTTTCCGTTAGAATAGACTCCCCAATAGGTGTAGAAACACAAAAGGGTTCACAAAGTCTTTCAGGAAGAACCTCAAACTGGTTTGCAACATAAGGAGTTACAAACGATAAACTTGCTCCTGGGTCTAGCAAAGCATACACATTAAAAGCAAAGACTTTGATCATACCAGTGACAACATTCGGAGAATTCTCTTGCTCATGGCGACTGGTGATAGCATAAAGGCGGTTTGCTCCTCCACCTACACTAGAAGTAGCTCCTCTAGGTGCCGTCCTGTCTGGGGGAACAATTGAAGAAGACTGTGCTTTATTGCCTCTATTACCCTGCCTATTCTTTGGACACTCTCGCATGAAATGCCCATTCTGACCACACTTGAAACAACCAAGGGAGCCCTCTCGACAAATACCTGAGTGGTTCCAACCACATTTGGCGCAGACCGGAGGCTTACTACTCCCTTGCGCCACACTACCCGAAGATTGTGCTGGTCTAGCCCTGAAGTCCTTCGAATTCTGAACATTAAATTCACCTCTGTATCTGGGTGCAGGTGCTCTAGCAATTGATGGAGCAGGTCCCTTTTGCCTTTGCTGAAAGGAGGAACGGTTTGAATTACCTCTCTGCTGCCCGAACTCGTTCCCGATCTTAGCTCTCTTATTTCTGAACTTTTCTCTATCCCTCAACTTCTCTTCCTCAACCTGCTGCACATAAACCATCAACCTTGATATGTCCATGTCCCCGATAAGCATTGCCGCCCTACCTTCCTTGCTCGACAACCGAGACAGCCCAGCAACAAACAAGCTCATTCTATTCCTCATGTCCGCAACCATCTCCGGAGCATAGCGGGATAATTGTGTGAACTTCAAACTGTACTCATGAACACTCAAGGACTCCTGCTTAAGTGTGAGGAACTCACGTACCTTGGCCTCTCTCAATTCTCGAGGAAAGAAATGCCCCAAGAAAGCTTCCTCGAAATAAGCCCAACTCGCAGGTGGTGCATTCTCAGCTCTGCCCCCTTTCCACTGGTCAAACCATGTTCTAGCAACATCCTTCAGCTGATACGCAGCTAGTTCAACCCGCTCAGTATCTACCACATGCATCACATCAAAAATCTTCTTCAACTCCTCAATGAAATCCTCTGGATCCTCAGTAGTGCTCGAACCCATGAAACTCGGAGGATTCATTCCCAAGAACTCACGAATCCTAGAAGTGTCAGCTCCTTCCTGTCGAGCTCCCCTTTGCTGACCTATTTGATTAGTTACAGCTTGACTCAGAATTCTAATTGCCTCTCTGAACTCGGCATTAGAAACTTCCCCTTGACCTTGCACCCCAGGTGCATCAGGTAACTCTTGCTCATCAACATAGCGTCTAGGAAGACGCCCTCTGCTAACTCTTCGTGGAGGCATGACTATCTGAAACACGCGCAATCACGGATTAGAGAGAAACTTTTTAGAGATCAACTCTAACGCACGAAATGAGAAATCTTCCTAAATGTTGCAGCCTCCCAATTATAGATGTGGCGCGCTTCACACCGATAACTAGGACTCTACAGACACGGCTTCATAGACTCCCTAGGACTCTTGAACTCTTTGCTCTGATACCAAGTTTGTCACGCCCCGAGCCTACACCCTGGGCGGGACCGACACTCGGAGACCATTGCTGGCCCCAAGCGAACCCTTGGCCTGGCTTTCTTAACTCAGCGGAAACCTACTCAACAGAATAACTCAAAGCAATGCAATATTTCAAAACAACATAACTTATAAAGTATGGCCCTAAGGCAACCCGAATTTCAAAATAGGATATTTACATAAATACATAGTTAAGAGACTCAAAACTAGCTGACTGACTGTCTATTTGTCTATCTATGAAGCCTCTAAATTACTGAGATGGATGTTGGGACAGACCCCGCAACATTCTAATAAGACAAAACTAAGAACACAAAATAATTGAGTCCTTCGGGAAGCAAGGAGGCTCACCACTGACTCTGGAGTGCTCAGCTGGATCAACAACGTGCAGGCTGCTGATCTGGGATACCTGGATCTGCATCATGAAACGATGCAGGCCAACTGGCATCAGTATATGGAATGTACGAGTATGCAAGCTGGAGAACTAAGCAACAAAGGCTAGAAGGAAAAAATCTGGAAGAAACTGAATAGCTTACCTGCTCAACTCAACTCAACTCAACCTGACTGACTTCTTTCAATATAAGGCAATTTAAAACAAGTGCGATATAAAGAAAGACTGTTTAAAACATGCTATAAACTATGTGTGTATGCAAAGATACAATAAGCCTGAAATGTATATAGAAATACAATGAACTGATGTATATGAAAATACAATAACTGCTGTGTATGAAAATACAATAACTGCTGTGGGAGCTTCTCTAACCGACAACCATCACATAAGAGCTATAGTAATGATACATCGATCGACTTCACGCTGCCAGAGCATCTTATACCCGGCCAAAGGTATAAGACCTGAACTGCCTAATGGATCCACTAGTCTAATCTGAAAAGGATTCATCTAAAAAGCATGATCCTTTTCTACCCATGGTGGCTAACATGGTTCTATGGGGGCTGTGGGTTCTTTGAACGCTCCCCCAATTCGGTGCTCGATACTACTCCCAAAAAAATGCATTGACTCTTATGTTTTTAAAACATATTTATTCCTGCTGATATGAGATAATTACTCAAAAACTAGCCCGAAGGCTCTTTGGAAATCTCAGTTTCCAACCTTGTTTAGATGTAAAGACCTTTCTTTAAAACTTCTTTGGGAATACATAGTTCCCTAATAACTTTGAGAAATGAACTCAACTTTAAACTCTTGACTTAACTTGAAACTGGGACTCTTACTCGACTTGAAACTTGACTGCTAACTTCACTTGACTTCGAACTATCTTTCCTTGAATCGGAATTATGAATTCAAGGTGTTCGATCACATGTTATGGAGGGATTCTTAAACGCTTAGACGTACTCTGGAGTGTCGGAAACAACTATAAGTCATAGGTATAATACTTTGGAACTTGCTTGAGAAAGTGAGAAAAGGAAATGGGGGAATTTGACTGAGACTTCAGATTTTGGGTGACACAGACGGCACCTACGGAAGCCATCGACGGACCGTAGATGGACCTACGGTCCGTACTGCAGGTCCGTAGATCGCGTCAGAGAGTGTTCCCCAAAAATCAATTTTTGAAAAAAAAAGTCTAAGTGTTGACCTACGGTCCTGACTTACGGTCCGTGGATCGATCTACGGACCGTAGGTAGGGCCCGTAGATCGATGCCCCAATAACCCAACTTCTGTCCCAATCGACGGTTGACCAGTACGGACCGTCGATTGATCTACGGTCCGTAGGTCAGTCCCGTAGATGGGGATCGACAGCCCAGAACTTCTGCAATTCGATGGTGGATCAACTCAAAAGGGTCATAACTCTTAGCATCGTAATTCCCTCAACATACACTAGGTATCAAAGTAAATATACGACCAAATCACGTCTCACAACGAACAATAATTCAACAACACCACCAATAACATCAACAACAACTAACAACTTCAACACTTTCACAAAATTCCCAATCTTTCTCAATCAATGAATAAACTTGGTGTGTGTGGGGGAAAGAATCAACCCACACAAAAACTCACATACCTTGATACGGATCACCCCCGACGAAAGTCCACACGATCTTGACTAAGCTCCTCTTTCTTCTCTTCTTCTTCTTCTCCTTCTTCTTTCCTTCACTCTCAAAAGCCCTAACTCCTTCTCTTTAAAAAAGGGACAAAAATGATCCAAATATCATCCTAACTCAACAATATGAGCTCAATTAAAAGATTTGTGAAAGGACCAAAATGCCCTTAAATTTCCGGACGAAAAAATCCTTTCCAACTGCCCAACTTCTACAGGTCATAACTCCCTCATACGGACTCGGAATCGAGCAAACTTGGTGGCGTTGGAAAGATCGTTCCAAGGGCTTCGCAACCATAACTGGAACTACTCCTAACTCATCATGAGCTAGGAGTTACGACTGCTCAAAGTTGGCCAAAAACTCATGTTTTTTTCCCACACTTAGCCAAATTTCCAGATTTTAAAAATACTTTCAAAAAAAATGACTATTTACGAATTTCAAGCTTCATCAAAGCCACTTCCAATTGTCGGATGTTACAGTGGTGATATAGTGTCTTGTCCACGCTGCCAGAACTGTCCTATACTTTGCTGTCATATAAAATGCTTAACTTAGTTGATCCACTAGTCTATGCTAAAAGCATCTTAAGGAGTCATCTAAAAAGTATGATCCTTTACTACCCATGATGGCTACATGATTTATGGAGACTTGAGTTAATATGAACTCACATCCCCATATCGGTGCTCAATACTACTCCCAAAATATACTTAGCTCATATGTTTTTAAAACAAACTTCTTTCTTTGATTTGAGATAATTACCTAATACTTAGCTTAAAAGCTCTCTTGAAATCGGTGTTCCCTTTCTTACTCAAATATGAAAACATTTTAAACTCTTGGGAATACTTAGTTCCCTTATAGCTTTTTGAGAAATGAACTCAACTCTTTACTCTTTGCTTAACTTGAAACTTAAGTCTTAGAACAAAGTTAAAACGTTTGTAAAAGACTTTTGAAAACTTTTTAAACTTCTCCTAACTTGACTCTTAACTTCACTTGACTCGGCTCTTAACTTTTCTTGAATTGAATTATGGATTCAAGGATTGTGATTTGTGATAGGAAAGATCTCATGATGTTTAGGAGTGTTAGTAGATAGCTAAACATGAGAAAAGATCAAGAAATCACCGTCTTGGAACAAGTCCGCGATGCTGATTTTCATTTAAATATTTGATCGCGAAAATTAATTTTGAGACAGAGGAGTCCGCATCCTAACCGCGACGCGGAGCTGACTTTTATTCACCGAGGGATCAAGTCCGCGACGCGGACTTGCGTGCCAAAACCTGCTCGATTTTTCCTTCTTCGTTTTCCAGCCCAAATTTGCCTAAACTCGACTATTGTTCTCAAATTCATTTTAGATTCAGATACCCAGCATATGTACTCAAGAACCTAACTCAAAACAACTCTAAAACTCAACGTAAAGATCTCAGAACTCCTCAATTCAGCCCAATTCAAGAACGACATTCAAATTCAAGAATACATATCAAGAACATCAACTTTCAAACTCTTTTAGGACGAATTTCACTGAACTAAGCATGTTTGGAGCGTGGGTGAACGAACTCAACGCTATGAAAGACTTACATACCTTATAGGATCAATTCCTTGGCGAAATCCAAAACCAAAATCGATCGTTCTTGGCGAATCTTGCTTTTCCTTTTCTTTTCTCTTTTCTCCAAGCCCTAGCGTGAAACTTTATTTTTTTAAACTGGCTAAAATCTGATTTTTACCCCAATTAACTCCTAAAAATGAATTAGAATAATTAGGTAAGGAAAAGACTAAATTACCCTTCCAAATCCGGATTAGGCTTTCCTTATTCAATCAACCCAACTTCCAAAGGGGATAACTCACTCATACGAACTCGGAATCGCGTAAACTCAGCGGCGTTGGAAAGGTTATTTCAAGAGATTTCTAACCATATCTGAAAATACACCTAAATCATCCTGAGCTAGGATTTATGGCCATTTGAAGTTGACCAAAACTCAACTTATTCTAACTTAACAAAATTTCCAGATTTTCATTCTTTCCAAAATAAAAATGACTGTTTCCAATTATTAGCTTCTTCCTAGTTATTTCAATTACGAGATGTTACAGAAAGTTATCCATAATTGAGTGACCATTTGACATATTATCTTTTCCCTAAGCTGCAAACTAGTTGCCTCAGTGGTACATATACGTAAGAATTCCATAAATAAGAAAATAATTGATTATCAACTGTATGTCAAGTTATTTAAGTAATTGAAATTTACTAAAATGATCTAAAACTGAATCAGTTAGATTTCTAATTTCTATCATACTTGCATTCAAGACCAACCTTTTCTTTCCATTATTATTTTTTCCTCTATTTATGATATTTGAGGAGTTTTTTGGGTTTACTTGAATTCATGTTCTTTTATCATGATCATGAATCATAGTTTCATATTTTTTGATAATACTTAAATATAAATGTGTAAGTTCACGTTAGAAGTATCATATAATGTGAATATGTGTGATGATGATGCACTTTAAGTAAGGTTAGAAATTTTAATCTTACATTTATCTTTCAAAATATGAGCAAAACCTTTCTAAGTGGCTATTGGTAGAACTTTTTGGGTTTTAATAAATATTTTTTTGCATTAATCTTTCAAAATATTTAAGTTTGTCACATTGAAAATTCATTATTTTTTTAGCACTATTAATTTTTATATAAATAAACCAAATGTGTATATTAAAACTAATAGTACTGGATGATATACCATCATTCAAGGAAAAAATATCTAAATACATAATTTATTTTATCATATTCTCTAAAATTTCCTACCATTTGAAAAAATTACAAAACTACTTTCTCCTATTCTCGAATACATCACTTTACGCGATGTATTGGGGACATAGAGTGATGTATCCGAAACCGAGATGCAATATATCGGGACATTGAGGGATGTAATCAAAATTGAGATGCAATGTATCAAAAAACATACTCAAATTCCACCAAATTTAAAGGATTTTTGTAATTTGAAAAAGAGTAGGGATAACATGTAATTAGCTCTTAACGTTATGAGATTTGTGTAAATTTCCTTCATTCAATCGGTCTAGCTGATCTCAATACCTTTGACACATTTGACTATAACTATATATATATATATACACACACTACTATACTACTATTTGAATAGATGAATTTTTTTTTTATATCTATAAATTTAAAATTTGATGGGTTCAGTAATATGAGCCTGAAGGTTAAATCAATCAATCTTAAATTTATGTTTTTCATAATAATATACTCATCCTCTCAAAATTTTAAATATGCATCTAATAATAATTATCAACAAATTATTTACCTAAACGATTTCCTATTTTAAGGTGTTGCTTACATTCTCCATAATAAGAAACTTGCTAGCATTGCTAATCCAATTAAAATCTCCCCCACCCCCCACTATGAAAGATGAATAATTTTGCGTATAATTATTTTCTACTCTTTTCCTTTTCCTTATGATCGATGACAAGTAAAAAAATGGCAAGGATATTGGGTCAGGTTAAAAGAAGGGAATGAATTATTTAGATTTTAGGGGAAATTGGATATTATTGTTTGATTTTTAGGAGATTTTATTCAAATTAAAGGAATATTTAAATATTTTCATGACTGTAGGCATATATATCTGACCCAATAATATAACAAAGAACACATTTAACTAATAAACGAAAGTAAAAAGAATATTCTGACCTTTAACCCCCCAAAAAGTAGATATTTGGTGCATTTCTTATTAACATGAGCCTTATTGTCTCATATAAATGCATCTTCATTGCTAATTTCCTCTCTAAATTTCGTCTCAAGAGGTCTCCAGAATTTCTAACCATTGCGCATGCATCTTTTAAATTATCGAGTGCTATTAGCTTTTTCCGAAAACTTGAGTGCGATGATCAGTTATATGAGCAATTAATTCCAACCCTTGGTTAGGGACGCATTGCTTAAGGATAGACTGGAAGTGGGACAATTGGAGCAGATTATTTTTCTGCACAAAAGCATGAAAGAAAGTCCCAACTCAGATGTGTGCTATTGTTTATGAAGATGAAAAAAATCAAGCTATAGCATATGGAGGTTTGGGGGGAGTCGTGTTTAGCACATGTATTTATTTTTGTTAGTTTTTTAATAGTAGTTAACAGGATGTTTAAGCAAGTTTTGGGATAGTTGAAGGATATTTTTGTTCACAATTATACTATAAAAATGAACTCTAAGTTTGAGTTATACTTGAAGGATGATTTTAGCCTTAAAACTCTATAATTATTTGTTATACTCTTTTCCTTTTCCTTTTCCTAACGATGATAAGTTAAACAATTACATAAAGGCAAGGATATTGGGTCAGGTTAAAAGAAGGGAATGAGTTATTTTGATTTTATTCAAATTAGGGACATATTTAAATATTTTCATGACAATAGACTGATATTTTTGACCCAATAATATAACGAAGAACACATTTAACTAATAAATAAAAGTAAAGGGATATTAAGACTATTAACCCCCCAAAAAGTAGATATTACAAAAGTCATTATTTATCAATAATTTTAAAAGTCATACTAAAAAAAGGAAGAATCATTTCATGAGGAAAATGATAAAACAAATAATCATAGAGTTTGTTATATAGAGGAGTAAAATGACAAATTGAGCATGCCTTAAAGCACTATAAATTAACATCCAATCTTTCACTTAATTCATACACCTTTCTCCTTCACAAAGGAAAAAATTTCATTTTATCTAGTTCACTTATTTATCTCTTTAAATTCCAAAGAAAGATGTCAAGAAACATAATTCCTACTTACTCTTTACTATCACTCTTTTTGATGTCTGTTTGTTTTGTTTTAGCAAATGCAGACGTTGAATGCACAGATGTGATATCGAATTTGTTCCCATGCCAAGGGTTCTTAATGAATGGAGATAAGTCCCCTAGTGTTGCCTGTTGCAGTGGAGCACAAACTATTGCCAAACAATTCCAAGATTCTGAAAAGCCGGACCGCGAAAGCATCTGCTTATGTCTCAAGAATGTTGCAATAAATTTACCTATAGATCTTAAGAAAGCAGCAATGCTCCCTCTTTTATGCAACTTTACTACCACAATACGCATCGATCCTAATGTTGATTGCACTAAGTAACGTCTACCTATATGCTCTGTTTTGATTTATATGACACACTTCACGTTTTACATTATAGTGACAATGCTTGATATCTAATTATAACGTACAATTAATTGAGATATATGTCATAACATTGTTTTTATATATTCTCTTGTAGGGTTTGAAGGACAAGTACTGGAATATAATCCCATTAGAAGAAGTGATATACAAGTTTCCATTCTATAATGCAATGTTTTTACTAAAGGGACTCTATGGCTACACTATCCCAATTATATTATGTAACATCTACTTTGTGTTGGTGGAAAAAAAGCCTTGCTTATACTCATATGAATAAAAAAAATATTATATTGTTGTTGAAGCTTAGTGTATAATCTTTCTTTTTGATCCATTAACTACTTCCTCACATATTAGTTGTGTAATTCGAGTAAAATGAAAAAATAACCATTTTCCAGAATAGCACAATGTTCTCCAATCATCCATATCTTTAAGTACTGATGTCTGATTTCATATTGAGATATGAAATCATATGTCCAAATGCCTACTTAGTGACAAATGTTTTAGGTTATTTTTTATGAGTAAAAAAGTGAGTTACATAAGCTGCAAACTATTTGCCTCAGCGGTACATATAGGTAGAATACCATAAATGAGAAAATAATTGATTATCAAATGTATGTCAAGTTATTTTAAGTAATTAAAATTTACTAAAATGATCTAAACTGAATTTGTTAGATGATTTCAATTATACGTTTATGATAATAATAATGATGATGATGATGAGGGGCGTACTTTGGGGAGTTTCTTGGGTTTACTTGAATTTATGTTCTTTTATCAAGATCATGAATCATAGTGTTATATTTTTTTTTAATAATACTTAAATATAAATAATTGAATTCACTCGCTTGAAGTATCACATAATGTGATGATGATTGGATGCCCCTCTTTAAGTAAGGTTGAAAATTGAAATCTTATATTTATCTTTCAAAAATTGAGCAATACCTTTCTAAGTGGTTACTGGTAGAACTTTTTGGGTTTTAACTAAATTTTTTTTTTTGCATTAATCTTTCAAAATATTCAAGTATGTCATGTTGAAAATTCATATTGTTTTAGCACTATTAATTTTTATATAAATAAACCAAATGTGTAAATTAAAACTAATAGTACTGGATGATATATACCATACAATCAAAGAAAAATTACCTAAATACACAACTTATTTTACTATATTCTTTAAAATTCCTACCATTTGCTACTCTAAAATTATATACAAATATATATTTATGAAGACTTCATTTTAGATGAATTTAAAATAATATTTAAAGCAATCACTCAAATATGACGACATAATTTGCTACTCTAATTTTCTCATATAATTAAAAACAATGGAATCTTTGTTATTGTCCAACTACTGTTCAAACGTTGACACAATTAACTGATTATTCCATTATAAGCTAATTTTCTTATATAAAATACGTAACATGATGGTTTGTTTTGGTATTTATAATGTAACTTATATTGGTACTTTAGATATAATTTTGTTTTACTAACTATACTACTATAGTATTAAATTTTGTTGTATTATATATATTAAGACTATTAACCCCCCCAAAAAGTAGATATTACAAAAGTCATTATTTATCAATAATTTAAAAAGTCATACTAAAAAAAGGAAGAATCATTTCATGAGGAAATGATTAAAAAAAATTCCTAGAGTTGGTTATATAGAGGAGTAAAATGACAAATTGACCATGCCTTAAAAGCACTATAAATTAACATCAAATCTTTCACTTAATTCATATACCTTTCTTCAATTCCGCTTTATCTAGTTCACTTATTTAGCTCTTTAAATTCCAAAAGAAAAAATGTCAAGAAACATAATTCCTACTTACTCTTTACTATCACTCTTTTTGATGTCTCTTTGTTTTGTTTTAGCAAATTCAGACGTTTCATGCGCAGATGTAATGTTTAATTTGTACCCATGCCAAGGGTTCTTAATGAATGGAGACAAGTCCCGTAGTGTTGCCTGTTGCAGTGGAACACAAACTATTGCCAAACAATTCCAAGATTCTGATAAGCCGGACCGCGAAAGCATCTGCCTATGTCTCAATAAATTTACCTATAGATCTTAAGAAAGCAGCAATGCTCCCTGCTTTATGCAACTTTACTATCACAATACGCATAGATCCTAATGTTGATTGCACTAAGTAACGTCTACCTATATGCTCTGTTTTGTTTTGTTTTATATGACACACTTCTCGTTTTACATTTTAGTGACATGCATGCTCGATATCTAATTATAACAATTTGAGATAGATGTCATAACATTGTTTTTATATATTCTCTTGTAGGGTTGAAGGACAAGTACTGGAATTCCATAAGAAGAAGTGATATACAAGTTTCCATTTTATAACGCAATGTTTTTTTTCTAAAAGGACTCTATGTCTACACTATATATCCTAATTATATTCTGTTTCAATATTATGCAACATCTATTTTGTGTTGGTGAAAAAAGCCTTGCTTATACTCATATGAATAAGAAAATATTATAATATTGTTGTTGATAGCTTAGTGTATAATCTTTCTTTTTGATCCATTAACTTCTTCCTCACACATTAGTTTTGTAATTCGAGTAAAATGCAAAAATAACCATTTTCCAGAATAGCACAATGTTCTCCAATCATCCATATCTTTAAGTACTGATGTCCAATATCATATTGAGATATGAAATCATATGTCCAAACGCCTACTTAATGACGGATGTTTTAGGTTATTTTTTATGAGTAAAAAAGTGAGTTACATAAGCTGCAAACTATTTGCCTCAGGTCCCTTCGGGGACATCCGATAAAATTGGAACGATACAGAGAAGATTAGCATGGCCCCTGCGCAAGGATGACACGCACAAATCGAGAAATGGTCCAACTGAAAAAAAAAAAAAGATTAAAAAAAAAAAAGAAAAAAAAGAAAAAAATAAAAAAATATTTGCCTCAGCGGTACATATAGGTAAGAATTCCATAAATGAGAAAATAATTGATTATCAAATGTATGTCAAGTTATTTAAGTAATTGAAATTTACTAAAATGATCTAAACTGAATCTGTTAGATGATTTCTAATTTCTATCATACTTCCATTCAAGACCAACCTTTTCTTTCCATTATTATTTTTTCCTCTAATAATAATAATAATAATAATAATAATCAGGGGCTATTTAGGGAGTTTTTTTTGGGTTTACTTGAATTTATGTTCTTTTATCAAGATCATGAATCATAGTGTTATATTTTTTAATAATACTTAAATATAAATAATTGAATTCACGCATTCGAAATATCATATAATGTGATAATGATTGGATGCCTCTTTTTAAGTAAGGCTGGAAATTTAAATCTTATATTTATCTTTCAAAAATTAAGCAACACCTTTCTGAGTGTGGTTATTGGCAGAACTTTTTGGGTTTTAACTAATATTTTTTTGCATTAATCTTTCAAAATATTCAAGTCTGTCACATTGAAAATTCATATTTTTTAGCACTATTAATTTTATATAAATAAACCAAATGTTTAAATTAAAACTAATAGTACTGGATGATATATGCTAGACATTCAAAGAAAAATTACCTGGATGCACAACTGATTTTACCATATTTTCTAAAATTTCTACCATTTGAAAAAATTTACAAAAATCTCTACTCTCTCCTATTCTCGGATACATCACTTACGCGATGGATCGGTCGGATACATCACTTTATGCGATCGATATATCGATTGGATACATCACTTTATCAGGAAAGTTGAGTGATATATATATATATATATATAATTGACGGGTTCAGTATTTAGATCTTAAAGGTTAAATAAGTCAATCTTAAATTTATTTTTTTCATAATAATGTATTTAGGGGTGTCAAATGGGAGGATTGAGTTGAAATTGGATATATTAAAATGAGTTGAAATAAAAATTGGGTTGGGTCCTAACCCGCCCAAGTTTACTTTGGGCTCAAATGGGCTGTAAAATGGGTTGGGTCTTGACCCGCCCAATTTGACCCACTTAATCTCAATAATTTTAATATATTGTTATCTAAGTTTTATAACCACAATTTGAATTTTCACTTGAGAATTTTTTTTTAAAAAAAGAAGAAGTTACAAATGGATAGATAAATCATAAAAGATATAAAATAGATAGTAATTCATACCTTCAATATAGGAACATACATTACATCAATACAAATAAAGAGTCTTAAAATGGGTTGAAATTGAAGTTTAAATTGGGCTCAATTGAGGATTCTCTTAAAATGGGTTAATGCTTCAATGAGTTGGGATTGAATCCAATTTAAATTATCTTGAGCCCAATCCTTAAAATTCTGGGCGAATTGGACGGGTTACCTATAGTCGGGCTCATTTTTGACAACCTTACATACTCATCCTCTTAAAATCTTGAATACACATCTAATAATAATTATCAACAAATTATTTACCCTAGTAAACGATTTCCTATTTTAAGGTGTTGCTTACCTCCTTCTCCATAAAGTTCTATAAGAAACTTGATAGCTTAGCTAATCCAATTATTTTAAAATCTCCCCCACCCCCAACTATGAAAGATTAACAATTGGCGTATAATTATTTTCTACTCTTTTCCTTTCTCTTATGAATTATGATGCTAAGTTAAAAAAGAAGGCAAGGATATTGGGTCAGGTTAAAAGAAGGGAATGAATTATTTAAATTTTATTCAAATTAGGGGCATATTTAAATATTTTCATAGACGGGTATATCTGACCCAATAATATAATGAAAGAACATATTTAACTAATAAACGAAAGTAAAGGAGTATTCTGATCCTTAACCCCCCAAAAAGTAGATATTACAAAAGTCATTATTTATCAATAATTTTAAAAGTCATACTAAAAAAAGGAAGAATCATTTCATGAGGAAAATGATTTTTAAAAAAAAAACAATCTTAGAGTTGGTTATATAGAGGAGTAAAATGACAAATTGAGCATGCCTTAAAGCACTATAAATTAACATCCAATTTTTCACTTAATTCATATACCTTTCTCCTTTACAAATTTCGTTTTTATTTAGCTCTTTTAAATTCGAAAGAAATTAAAGATGTCAAGTAACATAATTCCTACTTACTCTTTACTAGTACTTATTTTGATGTCTGTTTGTTTTGTTTTAGCAAATGCAGACGCTGAATGCGAATATGTGAATTCAAATTTATTGATACCATGCGAAGGGTTCTTAATGAGTGGAAGCGATTCCCCTAATACTGCCTGTTGCAATGGAGCACAAATTATTGACAAACAATTTCAAGAGTCTGATTGCCCTGATCGCGAAGCCATCTGCTTATGTCTCAAGAATGCTGCACAAACTTTACCTATAGATCTTCAGAAAGCAGCAAAGCTCCCTGCCTTATGCAACCTTACCTACATATCTATCGACCCTAACGTTGATTGCTCCAAGTAACGTCTTCTTGTGCTATATACGTGTATATCGTTGATATTGTTCAATATGACACATTTTTCATTTTACAGTTAGTGATATGCTCGATCTAATAGCAATATGTCATAACATGTTTAAGAGTGTGAGTCGTCAATGTGAATGTCTTTATATATATATATATTGTATAGATGCTGATTACCATTTTTGTTTCTGTTTTTATATATATATTCTCTTGTAGGTTTTGAAGGACAAGCTAGTATTGGAATCCTATTAATTAGAAGAAGTGATATACAAGTTTCCATTATATGATGATGTAATGTTTTTATAAAAGGACTCTATATCTACACTATCCCAATTATATTATGTTACTGGAAAAAAGCCTTGCTTTATATGCACATTAATAAAAATATATATCCTCCGACCCATATCTGCTCTTTAATGTTTATCGTAATTCGAATTTGAAAGTCATATGAAAAGATTACGAGCAAAGAAAAATTTATTTTAACTCTCAAAATTCAAATTAACTTTGATGTTCACTAATTGGCTCTCTTCTATCTGCACAAGGCTTACAAAAAATCTCATAATGTGGTAAATTAGAGGAAAAACAACTGCAAACATATATTTCATATAAAATATAAACATAATTTAACAAATTTGTGTCCCATACATTAACTAACTAACTAACTAACTGCGAATAATTTTGTGAATGACTACAAAACCAAATCTCCCCGAACAACAAGAATGTTTAAAACGTTATCAAGAAGTATTCAACAGTATCCTCCTCAGTTGGATTTTCTCTGTTTATTGGTACTAAACTCTCTTTATAACTAATAGGATAAACACTGCCAGAGCCAATTTCAGTGAAAGCTAAACCAAAATTTGTAGTTTGTTTAGCTGTGGGGTCATAATACACCAAACTGTAAGTTCGATTCAATTCATAAATGTACTTATCATAGTCCCACATGCCAAGAGGCGAATGCCATCCTATCAGCGGATTTACTGTAATGATTTTGATCCAATTGTTCTCTCCGATCCTAGCCCATATATCGTAACAAGACGTTTCAGGTTGTGACTTTTGGTTACTAGACATGGTAGCAAGAGATCCACCGCGCATCATTAGAGTCCCCCAATGATTTTTTGGAATTGCTGGTCCTTCTATTTGCCCAAACAATTCCGTTGTGAAATCAAATGTTGAAATAACATAGCCACTGCCTTTGATAAGGCATAACCAGTAATAGATCCCGTCTATATGAGTGCAACCCTGGGACTCACACAAGGTATCGTTGTAATGGAAATTAGGTTCAATGTGCTTCCAGGAGTCGTTGTTCATCGAATAAACAGCACCAAATGTCCTAGGATGAGTCTCTCTTTTCTCTTCATTCGTGTACATTCGAAGACTTAGGAGTTTGTAGTCTTTGCTCACTGCATCGTACCCTATTGCAGTTACAGTATCATGCTCATCGAAGAATCGTTGAAGCTCAAATTCAACTATAGGAATAATCCTACATTCTTTGGTAGCAGGGTTCCACCAAGCAAAACGAACATTACATAGAAAATGTCCTTTCATTAACAGGATCAATCCATTAACTGGACCATAAATTCCTCTGAAATCATCAACATCTTCGCAACGGTAGACCCTCTGACTGGTAGGGACAATGCCGGTAATTAATTTATCAGGCAACAAGAAGCAGGTAAGAGCTCTTAAAGGGGGCGATGGCCTATAGTCAACACCGAATTTACAAATCCAGAGACGAGGACGACTACTCTCACAATCATAGTGTTTCTTGATAAAACTTTCACTTTTAATAAGATCACGCCAACTTGCACATACACATTTGAATCGCAACAGTGATTTCGCAGGCAACCTGATTAATAAAATATCAGTTACAGCTTCTTCTCGTGAATAGCTTCTGATACTAGTTGTCATTCTGCTCCTGGTATAAATTCCTACGACATATTCAAATATCTCGGTTATATAATAATGGTACAAATGAATGAAAGAGTTGATTTCTCAGATGATCATTTAACTAATAGACATTATCTCAAAATGTCACTCTTTTTCTTGATTACAATTTGCTTCAAGTGACTTTCTGAGATAATAACTATTAGCTGACTGACCATCTGAGAAATCAACTCATTAATGAAGTAAAGGCCTAAAATCAACAAATGTATTGAGTATTCGTAAACTAACCTTAGTACATGAAGATGAAGAAGAAAGATCAGTGCTTGTTCGTATGAAGAAGTGTGACAGAAAAACTATACAAGACAAATGAGAAGGCAGTTACGAATGTTAGTTACAAAAATACAGAATAAAGCAGAGAAGTAAAAAAGATGTAGATCACAAAAGGCACAAAAAAGAGTAAAATTCTGATGAAATTAGTCTTTATGTAGGTTGAACGTACAATAAGGAAACAAGAGAATGCGCATAAAATTAGCATATAATAACCAATGAATTTATTCCTATAACAATGATGACAACAATAATATCCATTAAATTGCTAAAAGACCGGGTAAAAGTACCGAGTAACATAAGGGACAAATGATTCTATAGTATAATTTAATGTTTCTTCTTCAAACATTTTGTAATATCTCATAATCGGTCGGTCCTTCACTAGTTACAATTTTGGGAGGAAATTAAATGAGATCTCTTGCCCTCTAACAATTTGAATAAAAGAAAATGAATTTTTCAGATCTCTTACGTATAAAACTGAAGATTACTGGTAGAAAGGACATAAAACTAAAAATATAAGTTTGTATAAAGCTAGAACGCCATTTCTCCCTATATTTGGAATCCTACAAACTATTACTACTAGTTTGTATAGTATTTCCATAAGCTTTAAAATACCCGGAGATAACCTATAATTAAATAAAAAAATTGAAGTGAAATAATCAGAAGGAAAATTAAATGTAAGGTAAATTTTGTAATGTTGGCACAAATTCATACTTTGGTAGCCAAAAAGAATATGAAGGTACATATAAGAAGTAAGGATACTCCTAATGGCGTGAGATATTTTGAGAAAAACCTTGTGGACTTGGGCCAAAAACAGATAATGTTACACCATGTTAAAGGGAAACTACACAAATGGTTGTTTTTTGGACCCCTATTTAAAGAATAGTTGAAGTTTTAAAGTTTAGCTCTGTAGGAATCAACTTTAGACCATTGGTTCTGAAGTTGAAATCACGAGTCTGAAGTTTCAAAGTAGTTCTCATCCGTTTGTAAATACGGTTCAGTCATTTTTAAATGTGGGAATATAGTAACCAGATTTCCCATGTTGTATGCAAGGTTAATATTATCCTTCCGAGAGTGGAGTTTTTTATATTCAGAATGACATTGGACTTTCAGTTGTATTTTTTAGTTTGGGATGCCAATTGTTGCTTAGAACGAGAGGTCTGTTACAATATTACAATACATGTGCTAATGGTCTCTTTCTTATCTCTGTAGCATGTTTGAGCTAGAACAAGAGGGCTTTTTGTTACCCTTTCAATAGGCATAATACATATATTGGACCTTAAATTTGGCTTCAAATTTTAACTTTGACCTCCAACTTTCTGTCACGCCCTGAGCCTACACCCTGGGCGGGACCGGCACTCGGAGACCATTGCTGGCCCCAAGCGAACCCTTGGCCTGGCTTTCTTAACTCAGCGGAAACCTAACTCAACAGAATAACTCAAAGCAATGCAATATTTCAAAAGATACTTAACTTATAAAGTATGGCCATAAGGCAACCCGAGTCTCAAAATAGAATACTTACATATATACATAGATAAGAGACTCAAAACTAACTGACTGACTGTCTATGAAGCCTCTAAAATACTTAGATGGATGTTGGGACAGACCCCGCAACACCCTAATAAACAAAACTAAGAGAACAAAATAACTGAGCCCTTTGGAAGCAAGGAGGCTCACCACTGACTCTAGAGTGCTCAACTGGATCAACGGCGTGCAGAAAGCTGATCCTGGGTACCTGCGTCTGCATCATAAAACGATGCAGGCCAACTGGCATCAGTACATGGAATGTACTGGTATGCAAGCTGGAATGCTAAGCAACAACGGCTAGAAGGAAACCTGGGAGAAACTGAATAGCTTACCTGGCTCAACTCAACTCAACCTGACTGACTTCTTTCAATATAAGGCAATTTAAAACAAGTGTGATATAAAGAAAGACTGTTTAAAACATGATATAACCTCTGTGTGTATACAAAGATACAATAAGCCTGAAATGTATATAGAAATACAATGAACTAGTGTATATAAAAATACAATAATCTCTGAGTATGAAAATACAATAACTGCTGTGGGAGTTTCTCTAACCGACAACCATCACATAAGAGCTATAGTGATGATACAGCGATCGACCTCACGCTGCCAGAGCATCTTATACCCGGCCAAAAGTATAAGACCTGAACTGCCTAATGGATCCACTAGTCTAATCTGAAAAGGATTCATCTAAAAAGCATGATCCTTTTCTACCCATGGTGGCTAACATGGTTCTATGGGGGCTGTGGGTTCTTTGAACGCTCCCCCAATTCGGTGCTCGATACTACTCCCAAAAAAAGTACTGGCTCTTATGTTTTTAAAACATATTTATTCCTGCTGATATGAGATAATTACTCAAAAACACTAGCCCGAAGGCTCTTTTGGAAATCTCAGTTTCCAACCTTGTTTAAATGTAAAAACATTTCTTTAAAACTTCTTTGGGAATACATAGTTCCCTAATAACTTTGAGAAAAGAACTCAACTTTAAACTCTTTACTTTACTTAAACTCTTGAAACGACGTTAAGACGTTCAATAACGACTTTTTAAAAGCTTTAAAGACTTGCTTAACTTCTAAGCTTGGTTCTAACTCCACTTGACTTCTAACTTCACTTGACTTGATCCTAACTTTCTTGAATTTAATTATGGATTCAAAGACTTGATTGGTATTTGGAAGGACCCCATGGTGTTAAGGAATGATTTAGGAATGATTTGGGGCAGCCAAACTAAAGAAAATCTTTGAACATAAATTCTGAAAACAGTGGAGTCCGCGTCCTGTCCGCGACGCGGAGCAGATTTTTGTTCACAGAGGGAACAAGTCCGCGACGCGGACGTGCTCCTCGCAAGCTGCCCAACTTTCTCCTTCACGTCTCCAACTCTAAATCCTCTAACCTTAAGGGTTCCAGCCCCAATCACTTAGAAACCATAGTATCCCTCAACATTCAATAGAATACCACTCAAAAACACAATCCAATCATGTTCCACAACCCACAATAATTCCACAACAACAACAAACAACTTTAACAACATAACCAAACCTTTCTTAATGAATAAAAGGGGCTAGGTGTGTGGGGGAAAGGATCACCCAACACTAAAAGCTCACATACCTTGTTAGGGATCACCCCCGACGAAAATCCACGATGATCTCCTCTTCTTCTCTTCTTCTCTTCTCTTCTTCTTCTCTTCTTCACTCTCAAGCCCTAACCTTCACTCTCTTAGAATGGAACAAAAATGATCCAAAGATCAGCCCTTTACAACAATATAATCCCAAAAGAATTGGCTAGGGAAAAGACTAAAATGCCCTTAATGATTCCCGGACGGATTTCCTTGTCAACTGCCCAACTTTCAAAGGCCATAACTCGCTCATACGAACTCGGAATTGAGCAAACTCGGCGGCGTTGGAAAGATCGTTCCAAGGGCTATCCAACCATAACTGGAAATACTTCTAACTCGTCATGAGCTAGAAGTTACGACTGATCAAAGTTGGCCAAAAACTCACCTTTTCCATACTTAGCCAAAATTTTCCAGATTTTCAAATCCTTTCCAAAAATGAAAATTTCCAATTCTAAGACTCTTCAATTATTTCACATTGCCGGATGTTACAATATCTCCCCCTTGGGAACATTCGTCCTCGAATGAGGTTACTTTTACAAAACTAAGGGTGTAACATCAAATTCAAACACCCAGCGAGCAATCATGCAAACAACAACAACAACAACAACATGCCCATTATATTTTAAAGAGCACTAAGAAGGAAATTAATACCTTAATCTGCACTCCCTCTGGATTCAAAAAGATGAGGATATCTCTTCTTCATGTCCTCTTCGGCTTCCCAAGTGGCTTCCTCAACAAATTGGTTCCTCCAAAGGACCTTGACTGATGCCACATCTTTCGTCCTCAACCTACGAACTTGGCGATCTAAAATCTGAACCGGCACCTCAAACCACCCAAAACCTCCATTCATTTTCTTCTTCTCCTCTCCGCTCACGCCACCACCAGCGAGTCGGCTTCAACCTCAAACAACCAGCAGCTCCCAAATCCAAACACCTCCAACCCAGTTGTTCTCCTTCTTCCTCCACACCGGAGCACAACCCATGAAGCGAACGAGCTTCGAGCTCGCTAAACCAACCAAATACCCGACCCCAAACCCATCAAATCTGCCATCTCCGGCGAGAATCATCACGAAACAACACAGCTGCAACCAGCAACTCGAACCAGACACAAAACAGCAACCAAATGACCCCTCAAACCCCATGAAAACAGACCCAACAACCACAAACACCTAAACCAAGAAGTCAGCCATTAGGAGGAATTAATTTTGATTCTTGTATATAAATTAAAATTAAATTTGATTTTTTTAGTTCTAAAATGGACATGTAAAATATTTAATTAGTTGGCAGCCATTGAGTGGCTCACTAATACACGTGGGAGCGTTTGCATTTCACGCTCTTTGGCTCCGAAAATCGTGTGTTTATTTATTTAAAGGTAGGATAGTTAAAATGTCTATTTGTGCATTATGAAAGTTGGAGGTCAATGTTAAAATTTGAAGCCAAGTTTAAGGTCCAATATATGTATTATGCCCTTTCACTATTTTGGAGCAATCAATTACTGTTATCTTTTTAAAAAAAAAAAAACGAAGAAGATCATGATTACATGGTGAAAACAGGGCTTTTTTCTGTTTTTTCAGGACGAATGTTGAAATGTGTGATCATCTCATCTAAAAGATTAAGATGTTAGAGAGAGCACACTTTTATTATTTAATTATATTCTCAACACTCCCCCTCACGTGTGGGATGATTTTTTTTTTCATGGGCCAAGTACGTGGAATTTTTTTTTGATTTGGGTGGCGATGAGATTCGATCTTAGGACCTTTGCCTGCTCTGATACCATGTTGAAGTGTGTGACGATCTCATCTAAAAACTTAAGCTATTAGAGAGATCACACTTTTATTATTTGATTATATTCTCAACAAAGAACAAGTGCTGTGATTAAAATTATTCTTTTTTTGCATTTAACTTTCTGCAATTAGTGCCAAAAGAATCGGATGCTATTGTCGATCTTACTACTTGCTATTACAAACTTTGATGTTAGTTTTTATCATCATTTGTTTGGATGCTCCTTTTGAAGTTTATAGGCTAGTCCTTCTAAGTTATTAGGTTGTAAATTAATTAATTGTACATATTCAAGGATTTCTCAAGACAAATATAGGATTTTGGACCAATCCAACTCATTATAAGCTATAGTACTCTAGCTATGCCCCTGCCTGAATGGTAACTCCATTTATTCTGATGAAGGAATATAACAAATGATGATGTATTATGCTTCTAGCATTGTATGTGACTGGAAAACTAGTAATCAGCCCAAGCGTAACTTCAAATATAATATCTCAGATTGTCACTCAACTTTTTTTTCTTTTGATCGTATATATGTTATATTTTTTATTATTACAGCAAGATCAGCTCCTAAGCTTTTGTTCGTGCATTTTAAATGTAAAGACTCACAACTGTCATACATTGATCATAAGAGAATTCAATTCATCAAATCGCTGCATACTCGAAACCAAGAACAAATAAAAAGGAGTGGAATATAACATAATTAACCAAGTACATCTTTTTATCCAAAGTGTTACACAATCCAGCAACAAATATATTTACAATACGTATGTTCTCATATAATTTCCGCTTGTTTTTCTTCCACCTTGTTGACTAGGCATGTCTGAAAGCTAACACACTCGCTCATTTCACATTCATAAGCTCTTTAATATTATCCTCGTACACCCACATCTCATGGTTGTTTATCGATACTTTGTTAAAAAGTATTCAGCGTTATCGAATGGAGTTGGTTCTTTTCTCTTTACTGGGACTATACTCTCCTTATAATACAGAAACCAACAGAAGCTAGAACTTAGAAGCCGAAAATGATTAAATCCAAGATTTGTAACTTCTTTAGTGCTATGGTCATAGAAAACCAAGCTTCTAGTTTCTGTTAGCTCAAAAATAAACTTATCGTAATCCCAAACGCCTTGAGGCCAATGACTTGGTATCTGAGGATTTATAGTAAATACTTTGATCCATTTATCCTCTCCGATCGTTACCCATATATCATAAAATGATATATAAGCCCGCGCAGTGTCATTACAAGATATAGCTGCAATAGAACCACAACGTAACATTAAAGTCCCCCAATGATCCGATGGAAAAGGTGGTGGTTCCCTCTTCCCAAACAATTCCGTTGCAAAATCAAATGTTCGAATACCATACGTTGTGTTACCATCACTGTCCGTCGTTACAGACATCCAATAATGAAGTCCGTCTAAATACGTGCAATTAAGTGACACACATAAGTTGCAGTCGTAAGGTAAATCAGGCTCATCTAAAAACTTCCACGAGTCATCGTTCAATGAATAGACAGCAACGTATGTCTTAGGATAGACCTCACTTTTATCATTATCGTAAAATACTCGTATCCATATGAACTTATAGTCATTGTTCACGAGGTCTAATCCTATCCCAGCTGTCCGGGTGTGATCGTCAAAAAAATCCAGAAGCTCAAAATTCATTTTAGGAATAAGCCTACACTCTCTGGTAGCAGGATTCCACCAACAAAAGCGAACATTTTCTAAGTAATGTCCTTTCTCTAATACGAATAGGCCGTTAACCGGACCATAAATACATCTGAAATCTGTAACTCCTTCGCAACGATAAAGCCTCTGATGAGTAGGGACAATCCCGGTGAATATTTTCTCCGGGAGCACGTAGAAATTAAAACTTCTTAAAGGCTCAGGGTCATGGTTGTAGTTAACACCGAACTTGCAAACAGCTGGATGAGTACGATTAGCCGGGTTATCACAGTGTTTTCTGATAAAACTCAAGCTATTGAAGAGATCACACCAATTTTTGCACACACATTTGAATCGCAACAGTGATTTCACAGGTAACCTTGATATAATATGATCAATTAAAATTTCTTCTCGCGAACAACTCTCTGTATTACTCGTCATTCTGCTCGTATTATCTCCTGCAAAATATGCAAATATTTTGGTTATAAATAATCATACCATGAATATATACTTCCTCCATCCTGACCAAGGCATGAAATATAAGGGGGAAAAAAGATTTATAATTTTAATTTGCGGTCTATAACATGGGATTTCAACATAAGTAAATACTCTGTTTTGAACAAAAACAGTTGTGACAGAGCAATACAAATGGAAACAGAGTATTTACCCTCTCTTGCACGCGTTAACTAATAGTCCGGTTTCAATTTGTTTGTCTGCAATTGATTTGATACAGAGTTTAAAAACGTACACCAGACTTTTGAATCTTGTGTTATAAACTAAAGATATATAAAATGTACCAATATGCCCTTTAGTCTTTTGGTAATTATGTCCCATGGAAAGTTTTTGAAAAGTAAGACAACAAATTGAAACGGATGGAGAAATATTGAACAATTGTAACAAAATTTAAAACTTAAAAATCAACAGATGAATTTCAAATTAGTCATCTAACCTTGTATGCAGATAAGAAGAATTGGTCGTTGTTCAATCCAACAAGGAAACAGAGTAAAGACTTGGAATTGAATGATTTCTAAACATCTCTTATTTATACATAAAAAAAAAAAAAATAGCCTTTCTATAGGGATTGCACATGTAACAAGAATATGACATAATATGCGTAAAATTAGCTAACAAAACCAGTGACTTCTTCCTGTAACATAGACGAAAATAATTTCCACTCAATTCCTAAAAGAATGGGTAAAAGTATTGGCTAACAGAACATCAGTAGAGGTAGAAAAAGGCGAAGGCCAAGCTATAGGCACGAGAAAATTAGGTACAATTACTCATTGACTTGTGGAGTTTCTTGTCAAACATTATAGGAAAACAAGCTTAGAGAATAGCTAAGTGGAAGCCCGATACTCGGTTTATGTCTGGTGGGGTGGCATGAGTAACGTTATTATAGGTTAAGTGAGTGAATGTATATATATATTGTTAGGATTTAACATACACACACCGCGACTGCATGTAACAAAGTTAATATAGCATGTAACTTGTTTTATTTTCCTAAATATATACTAGTCTAGCTTTTTATAGACAGGTATATTTAGTTACTCTTTGAAGTGACCTGATTATATAATTTCTTGTTATATTGATACTATATACATAGAAGTTGAACTCATATTGTTATGAAATATTCACCTTAATTGCGTTTCTTAAAGTACTACTTCTTTAGCGGAGTATTGTGTTTTCCCTTATAAGTTAAACATCATGACAGATAGAAATTCAAAATGAGTTGATCGAGCTTCTGTTCACGTCTTCTGGAAAATTGTGTGAGAGTCTGATTTCAAACCAGTTTCGTCATCATTCATGTAGACTAGTCCTCATGTTTAGTTGTGAAATTTATAAGTTCTTTTGTTTGAGGATGAATGTAATCGAATACAAGAAGGTAATGGGTCATTATATTCCAGTATATTTATGAACCAGTTCATTATCTATGACATATGTTCAATCACATTATATTTCGAGATATTTGGTATTTTGTAGCCTTTTACAAATTTATATTTATTTATATTTAGTGTTATGTTTTATACATAAGAGAACCGAAAAGATTATTTTCTTCTGTTCAATTTGTAAATGGTCATAAAAGATCATTTCCTCTTAAATATCTATACTTTTTCGTTCAACACATCACAGTCAATGAGTAATATTATTCTTTGTCTATTTCGGATAATGGTAAAACTCGTGGAGGTAGAGATGTTTTTCATGGATCGACACTCTATATTATTTCTAAGACGACGTGCAGTTGCAAGGCTGTATTGAATCAATATCATTTGACAATTTGTCTGAGGTAATAAGAATTCTCAAGTACCTAAAAATTTCAGTGTTTCCTGATGCTAAACACACTCAGTTACTTGGATTGGAAAAATAAATAGAACTCCTTTTGTTGTGTGAAAAAGAAGAGAAAAACTAAAATTAATCGCTACAATTACAATGTCAATCTAATAACTTGTTCTTATCATATATACCCCATCTGTTCAACTTATAAGTCACACACGGATTTCGGGAGTCAAACTTCCAATTTATATGTCACCATTCGGATTTCGAGAGTCAAACTTTTTAATTTTGAGGACATGGAATCTTTTGAGTTTTTTTTACGGGACGGAGGGACTAGATGCATGGTTACATTTGGTGCATGTTTAATACTTTCTGAAGAAATATTCATCAGTATCCTTCTCAGTAGGATTTTCTGTCCTTAATGGAATTGGAAATAAGCTCTCCTTATAATCTAAAGGCCAAGCAAAGCCAGATAGTAGACGTATAAAAAAATCAAATCCAAGACTCGTAGCTTGTTTAGCGTTCTGATCATAACACATCAACCTGTAATTTTGTGTTAGTTCGTAAACATACTTATCATACTCCCACATCCCATTAGGCATATGAAAGGGTATCTGGGGATTCACCGTGTATACTTTGATCCAATTATTCTCTCCAATCCTTTGCCATATATCGTATTCTGCTGTCATAGCCTTTGACATGTCTTTACTAGCCATAGCTGCAATTGATTTACCGCGTAACACTAATGTAGCCCAGTATTCACCTGGAATAGGTGGCCCTGGCATTATCTCGAAAAGTTCAGTTTCAAAATCAAATGCCAGAACACTGTAAACATTTTCTTTGTCACACCTCACATTGCTACTGGCCAGCCAATAATAAACTCCATTCTGGTATGTGAAATTTTGCGAAAAGGATATTTGAGATTCGTGAGAGAAATTTGGTTCCAAGAACTTCCATGAATCATTTTTAGTCGAGTACAGAGCAGTAAATATCTTAGGATAAACAACTGATGTAAATTTAATGTTAAATGTCCGAAAATAGATAATCTTATAGTCCTGATTCGTTTTGTCAAAACCTATTCCAAGTGATCTGCAACAGTCCTCAAAATTTTCTTCTACATCAAATTCAATATTCGGAATGACCCTACACTGTTTAATTGCAGGATTCCACCAAGCAAATCGAACATCCAGAAAATGTCCATTCTCTAATAAGAATATTCCATTAATCGGACCAACCATGTTTCTGAAATCATTAACACCATCACAGTAATAAATCCGTTGATGTGTAGGTACACATCCCGAAATTATATTATCAGGGAGTAAGTACAAATGAACTTGTCTTGTAGGCAAAGGGCTTGTCTCATAGTCAACACCGAACTTAACTACAATTTTACGAGTACCAGTGCTCTCATTATCAAAGTGTTTTCTGATAAAACTCGAGCTTTTGATGAGATCGCGCCAACTTTTACACACACGTTTGTATCGCAGCAGTGATTTAACAGATAATCGCGTTAAAATATGATCAGCAATAATATCTTCTCGCGAGTAACCCTCTGTATTACTTGTCATCCTGCTCAAATTATTTCTGGTAAATGTAATCAAACATCTGATTATTTGTATGTATGTATAAGATAACAGATCAGAAATAATAATCTCTCTCTTGTCTATAAGAAAAAAAAAAAAAAGATAATAGATTGCACATGTAACAAGAAAACAACGAAATGAGCGTAAAATTAGCTAACAATCTGTTACTTGTTCCTACAACAATGATTAAGAAATAATGTCCGTTCAACTCCTAAAAGACTGGGTAAACGGATTGAGTAATTGCAATTTTGATCACAAGTAAGGAATATTTACAATGTATTCCATTCTTTGGAAATAAAACTACACAGCTTCTTAAATTTGGCACGATTTATAAGTTTGCGACTCAAATTTAACTAGTGACCATATAAACACTTCACAGTGCATCTTTTAAACACATGAGTGCTGGAAAATGCGGACAAACATAAAAATATATAGTCAAAATAATGAAAATAGAATGGGAAAATAATGACACCAAGAATTTTACGTGGAAATCCTTCTAAATAAGGGGAAAAAACCACGGGCCAAGAGGAGCAACTGATATTCACTATAGCAATTTTTTACACTTTGTAGTCGCGAATATAATATTCAAAGTGACTACAACACGCTCAAAAGGAATAATACTCTTTTGATTTACCACCTTACTAAATATCCTTCACGCTCTATTTTCCTTCACATACTACTTTGCTTGTATAGTCTATGAAATATCTCACTATGCTCTCAAATATTTTTTCTCTCTATCTTGGTGTGTTGTGCAAATGAGCAAGAATGCTCTATTTATAGGAAGAGAAAAATATGCCTATGTCACTGATGGCATAGGCAAATGTAGCAAATTTCAAAAGGTTGCAAATCTTACCAATTTGTCAACTACCCAATCTATCACTTTTTCAACTCTAGCAGCAATTTCTTTTTCAACATTTGTTATCACTATTCCTTTTTAACAATTGCTTGCATGAGCAAGAATGCTCTATTTATAGGAAGAGAAAAATATGCCTATGTCACTGATGGCATAGGCAAATGTAGCAAATTTCAAAAGGTTGCAAATTTTACCAATTTGTCAACTACCCAATCTATCATTTTTTCAACTCTAGCAGCAATTTCTTTTTCAACATTTGTTATCACTATTCCTTTTTAACAATTGCTTGCAGCAATTGAGTAGCAAAAGTTAACTAATAAAAATATGGGATGGACCCCACAAATCTCCCTCTCCAGTCCCATTCACCGGAATGAGGTATCTCCATTTTCTTTAGAGAGAACTCATACCGACAAGTTGTTTGTATAACTCAAACTTGTCTTTCGATATCGTCTTGGTCAACACATATCTGCAGGATTTTCACTTATGTGGATCTTTTTGACGTGAAATGATTCACTCTCTACTTCCTCACGAATCCAATTATATATGACGTCGATGTGTTTTATTCTTGCATGGTACATGGAGTTCTTGCTCAAGTTTATTGCGCTCTGACTGTCTCAATAGACAACATACTCCATCCGTTGAAATCCAAGTTCTTGAAAAAATTGCTTTAGCGATATCATCTTCTTGCCGGCTTCAGTAGCCGCAATATACTCAGTTTCAATTATAAATAGTGCAACACATTTCTGCAACTTCGATTGTCATGATATAGCTCCCCCTAAAAAGTAAACAAATATCCAGCAGTGAACTTTCTGTTATCAAGGTCACCTGCCATATCAACATCTATATAGCCCTTTAAGATTGGATCTGATGCTCCAAAACACAAGCATTCATATGAGCTTCCTCTAAGATATCTGAGTATCCACTTCACAGCTTCCCAATGCTCTTTTCCCAATTTGTCGAGAAATTTGTTGACAATACCAATTGCGTGAGCAATATTAGGTCTAGTGCATACCATTGCATACATTAGACTTCCAATGACGGAGAAATATGAAACTTTGGCCATGCTCTCTTTATCCTCCTTAGTTGTAGGACACATCTTCTTGCTCAACTTCATCTGACCAGCAAGAGGTGTACTAAAAGGCTTAGCATTCTTCATATTGAAACGATCCAGTACATGTTCAATGTCTGTGACAAATAAATCTTCCTTTCATCTCTGAGATGAGTAATTCGCATGCCCAAAATTTGTTTGGCATGATCCAAGTCTTTCATAGCAAAAGACTTACACAACTCTTTCTTCAACTCGTTAATCATGGAAGTATTTATGCCCACAATTAAAATATCATCTACATACAACAAAAGAATGATAAATCATCGTTAGAAAATTTTTGTACAAACACACAATGATCTGAAGAAGTCTTTTTATAGCCTTGCTCACCCATAACAGATTTAAACTTCTTGTACCACTGTCTAGGAGCTTGCTTTAAGCCATAGAGACTTTTTTTGAGTTTGCACACAAAATTTTCTTTACCATTTACTTTAAAGCTCTCGGATTTTTTCATATAAATCTCTTCTTCTAGGTCACCGTGAAGGAAAGCCGTCTTTACATCTATCTGCTCAGTCTCTAAATTGAGACTAGCAACCAAACCTAGAATTGTACGAATTGAGGACATTTTCACAATAGAAGAAAATATTTCGTCAAAGTCAATACCCTTTATTTGACCAAATTCCTTAACAATCAATCTAGCTTGGTACATAGGCTTCAAGTTGTGTTCTTCAACTTTAACTTTGAACATCCACTTGTTCTTCAAAGCTCTCATGCCCTTGGGCAATTTTACCAACTCATAAGTATGGTTCTCATGCAGAGACTTCATCTCATCTTGCATGGCTTCAATCCATTGATCCTTGTGCTCATCTTCCATGACCTTTTCATAACATTCAGGTTCTCCCTCGTCAGTGAGTAACATATACTCATTGGGTGAATAACGAGAGGAAGAAACCTGATATCTAGTGGACCTCCTAAGCAGAATATTTAATTCGTCCACAACTTCATGAGTAGGAGGATCATTAACAACATCATTGTTATTATCAACATCAATGTGTTGATTCGATACATGATTTTGGGCGTCACCATGATTATCAAGCCCAACAACATCATGCACACTTGTGTGAGGAACTTCATCTAGATGGACTATGCCATCAAAACTAGAAGATTCTAGCTTCTCCGCTTTGTCAATATCTTCAATTGTTTGATTCTCCATGAAAATAATATCACGTCTTCTCACAAATTTCTTCTCAACTGGATCATATAGTTTGTAACAAAATTCATCAAGGCTATATCCAATGAAGATACATTTCCTTGTCTTGGCATCTAACTTTGACCTCTCATCTTTAGGCACATGTACAAAAGCTTTGCAACCAAATACTCTTAAATGGTCATAGGAAACATCTTTTCCATACCAAACTCTATTTGGAACATCACTTTGCAAAGCAACAATAGAAGATAGATTAATAACATGTGCAGTGGTCAATAAAGCCTCATCCCAAAATGAGTTTGGCAACTTTGCTTCAGATTACAAACATATAACTCTTTCTATCAAGGTCATGTTTATTCTCTCAGTCAAACCATTAAGTTCAGGAGTCTTAGGGGGATCTTTTGGTGTCTTATACCTTGATGCTCGCTGTATTTATCAGATGGTCCACAATATTCACCACCATTATCAATACGAATACATTTCAGTTTCTTTCCAGTTTCTCTTTCAACTGAAGCCTGAAAATATTTGAAGACACCTAACACTGGGTCCTTAGTCTTCAAGACATAGACCCAAAATTTTCTCGAGCAATCATTAATAAAAGTGACAAAGTAGAGTGCACTACCCATCCTTGTCTTCATTGGACCTCATAAATCAGAGAGCACTAACTTAAGTAGCTCTATTTTTCTCGAAGGAGGATTAGACTTAAAGGAAACTCTATTTTGCTTACTAGCTAAGCAGTGCTCACACTTTTCTAATTTAGCACTTTGAAAATCTGACAATAATTTCTTTTTGGCTAGAACATTAAGTCATTTCTTGTTGATGTGGCTAACCCTCTTGTGCCATAATGTTGAAGAGTTATCGCTCTCAACCGCATTCACCATATCAACACAAGTAGAAGTTGTAGTTCATTATAAACCACAATGTTTGTTAACATGTCCACAACCAAAGAATCCTTAATGAGTTTACATTATCCATCACTGTTGGTACTAACATATCCTTCATCATCCAAAACACCAACTGAAATTAGGTGCAGACGAACATCAGGAGAATGTTTACATTGTTCAAAACTAGTTTAGTTCCAACACTAGTTTCCAAGCAAATTGTACTAATACCAACCACCCTAGATACAATCTCATTACCCATACTCAAGGTTCAAAATCACCAGGAGTATATGAAAGAGAAAAAACTCTTCTTTGATGTCACGTGAGATGCGGCACCAATGTGCACAACCCAGACCCATCATAAGTAATATTTATCAGATCCGCATCAAGGACGGTAACAATATCTTCGATGGTAACGGTGGCTAAGCAATTTTCATTGCCATCTTCTTTAGTTTCCTCTTTGTTTTTGTTTTCCCTCTTTAACTTCCTGCAAAATTTCTTTGTGTGCCCTTTCATTCCATAATGATAACACTCAATATTCTTAAGTGTGCCTCTGGATTTGCTCCTATTTTGTTCTCTATTATGAGAACCACGAGTTTTGTTTCTCCCCTAGAGTCACACTAGGACATCCGACGAAGAAGAATGTAGAGATTTTCTTCTCATCTCTTGATTCAAGACACTACTGTTGGCGAAATTCATAGAGATCACACCATTCGGAGTAGAATTTGATAAACAAGTTCTAAATGTTTCCCAAGAATTTGGTAGGGAACCAAGTAGAAGCAAGCCTTGAATTTCTTCATCAAACTTGATGCCTATAGCAAATAATTGGTTCATGATCCCCTGAAAACTATCCAGGTGATCTGTCATCGAAGAACCATCATGAAACTGTAGACTTAGGATCTACTTTATCAAGAACATCTTATTATTTCCACTCTTCCGAGCATATAAACTTTCAAGATGCTCTCATAGGATTCGAGCATGTGTTTGTTCAGAAATATGGTTCAACACATTATCGACAACCCATTGCCTAATAAATCCACAAAATTGTCTGTGCAATAGATTCCATTCTTCAGCTGTTTTATTATCAGGCTTTACAGTGGTAAAAACTGATTAATAGAAATTCTTGACATAAAGCAGATCTTCTATTTTCCCCTTTCAAATGACATAATTAACACCATTCAAAGTAATCATTCTACTTGTGTTGACTTCAATCGTTTTCCCCAAAAATAGGGATAAAGATCTGAAAAATATCCCAACTTTGGTCGAATTTGTTGTTGCGATACTAAACTTTCATGAGGACCTATTACCTCCCTAGACTATTTAATATCGCATTTTAAACATATATATTTTCCCACGTGGACATAAAAAATAATACAAAATTATAAATAGTAATGTGTCCACGTGGGCACATATATACCTTTAAAATACACTATTAAATAGTTTAGGGGGTAAAAAATACGGTATTAAATAGTCTAGGGAGGTAATAGATCATCATGAAAGTTTAGTATCGCAACAGCAAATTCGACCAAAGTTGGAGTATTTTTCAGACTCTTATCCCCCAAAAATAAAGTTATTGCGAACCAAAGTAAAATATTTCTGATGTAAAAGTTGAGACTGTGTTGCAACCACAGAGTATATTCAGATAAAATCTTGGCTTTGATACCAGTTTGTTGGGAAAATGTGGACAAACACAAAAATATATAGTCAAAATAATGAAAATAAAATGGGAAAATAATGACACCAAGAATTTTACGTGAAAATCCTTCAAGAAAAATGGGAAAATCACGGGCCAAAAGGAGCGACTGATATCACTATAGCAAAGAATTTTTTACACTTTGTAGTCACGAATATAATATTCAAAGTGACTACAACACACCTAAAAGAATAATACTCTTTTGATTTACCACCTTACTAAATATCGCTCACACTCTATTTTTCTTGTATAATCTATGAAATACCTCACTTTGCTCTCAAATATTTTTTCTCTCTCTATCTTGGTGTGTTCTACAGTTAAGCAAGAGTGCTCTATTTATAGGAAGAGAAAACTATGCTTATGTAACTAATGACATATACAAATTTAGCAAATTCAAAAGGTTGCAAATCTTACCAATTTGTCAACCACCCAATCTATTATTTTTTCAACTCTTGCAACAATTTCTTTTTCAACATTTTGTTATCACTATTCTTTTTGAACAATTGCTTGCAGCAATTGAGCAGCAAAAGTTGACTAATAAAAACTTGGGATGGACCCCACAATGAGTTGGCGAGTCCTACATGACATATTGTGTGTATTTTGTAATTTTTGAGCCTTGGTATATATTGACTTGTTGACAATGAGAAAAGTTGAAACTTTTTATGCAATTTGAAATGGTATCAGAGCAATACTCCGAAACTACGGGAATAACTTGCTAATTTTGAAAAGATACCTACGTCATATGTTGCTCGAACTGTTTAAAAGATATTGATGGGTTGCATACCAACTATTGACACCCAATTTTGGCCTAACATTTTTTAAAATTCGTAACTTTTAAGTTTTTTATTTATTTAATGGTTCAAAATACATTTTTTATAATTTTATCGATAACTATCCTTATTTGTCAAAATTTAGAATTTTTTTTATCAGTTAATTTTAATTACATTATTTTGTCACAACCAATTGACTGCGTTCAAATATTTATTCATATTGATTATATCATTAGTTCTGATAAATTGTATTTTTTACATGTCATTATCTACGTTCATTATACTTTTTAATAATCATTTTATTTGTTATATTTGTCAATATTAATTTTGATATTTTGAACAATCTATAAATTCATTCGAATATGGATAAGATTTCATGTACATATATTTTTAAAGGCTAGTGCTTTTGGCGCACGATTTTAAAAGAATGATATTGTACCATAGGTTAAAAAAAATTATTTTCTATATAAACAATGGCTTATTCATTAGATCAAGGGTGGGGGGAATTAAGGTAAGAATTTCCTAAATAGCACAAATCCTAATTTTTTTTCCTCTCCCCTTTTCCTCCCTTAGCCTCCACTACCTCAAACCCCAGCTCCGGCGAGGAGCTTTCTACTAGGATGAATCAGAGAAAATGAAAATGGTGGTCAATTCGATTTTTCTTTCCCCTTTTACTCCTCACTGCCACAAAATGAATCAGCAGTTCACACCACCAAACAGTCAGCCAACCATCACCCTTTTCCGCCGAAAAACCCAGCTGAAACGATCATCAGACCACCCCCACCTCTATACAACCAGAAGACCACCATTGTTTTCGATCGAAACAGCTCCAAGTGAAAGCTAACAACGAACAGAACAGCTCAACCAAACCACCATCAGAATCCACCAACAAACAACAAAAAAACAGAACCCAAAAATAGACCAGCCCTTCCCTTTTTCAATTTTTTGTTTGTATTTACAGGTGTTTTCACTATTAATACTAACGGAATCGTGAACTCCACCAGGACCCACCAGATCAACTCCTTTTCTCTCCAGCGAAATAACAACACCTCAGCGAACCAGGAACCAATGTAGCGTGCTTGAAATTTGCATATCTGATCGGAGAAGCCATATATCGGTAACTTTCTGTTTTGCAATGTTTATTCTTTTTTCTTTCAATTGTTTGGATGTCTTTTTGGAGGGTTTTAGTTTTTGTGTTACCTATATTTGTTATTATCTTTACGTTTGTTTATTGATTAATATTATTTTGGTGAAATTTGTTACTAATTTAGAAGTATTGGTTTGTTCAAATGAATTTTGTTTTTCTTTATGGGTTAAGATAATATACTTTTGACTCATTTTTTCTCTTATTATTATAATAATATTTTATTGTTGTCACCCATTGGACTGTTTTATAATATATTATTTTATATTAGATTGGGTTGGTCTTTGCTCAGAAATGTTTGCTCTGGTGACTCTATACTTGATTATTAGTTATGGTGGTATTATTTTTTTTATTTTTAATGGTCGTTGTTGTATTTCCTGATTGACCCCTTTTGTTTTGTTAAGTTAATTAGTTTTATTTATGGCACTGTTCACTAGTCTACAGAAATGATGTTGTTATGCTATTATTGTTTAATTATTATTGTTTTGCTAGGTTATTGATAGTTTGTTGTTTGTTATTTACTTATTATTATTATTAGTAGTAGTAGTATTATTTGTTTGTTACATTTTCCTTTAGATCATTTCTCATTTGTCTCATATCATTTCATGTTTAAAAATTACAAATTAACCAATGAGCAAAATCTCTCCGTCGGTTTTCGAGGCCTCCCCATTATTAAAGACAGAAATTTAGTTTAAGTTTATATGTATTGTTTGTTAAAATTGGTCGATGAAGAAATTACCGTCGATTTCCAAGGCCTCCTATGTTAATAAGACGAGTTTTTATTTTTAAGTTATTATTTGATTCATTTATTTTTATTCATATATATATAGTATTAACACTTTTACTAAGTGTCTTTACAGGTATCCTGAAGTCGCTTCTCATCAACGCCATTCGAATAAAGTTTGAATACTATATTCATTATTATGTATATTGTTGATGATAGACAAATATTAGGTCGTTTCTCATATTACTTGTTTACTTTATTACTTGTATATATTGCATGTTTGTTATATTTGTATACTATTTTTACCTCCTCCTCAATTTGAAAAAATGAATTCAGTCGGGACCCACAATTGTGGATTTCGAAGAATGCCTAACACCTTCCCTTCGAAATAACTTAAACCCCTTACCTAGAATTTTGGTTTCATAGATCACTTAATGGTTTCCTAGTTTTTTTTCTAAAATTAGGTGGCGACTCTTTTAAAATTCGTTTATTCTTTAAATTCTTTTAAAATTGACTTAATTGATTAATTTTTGAGTCACCGCGATGTCTCGCCCTATTTGAATAAAGTAGGGATGTAAACACCAACTTACTAAATATTGATCACACTATATTTTCCTTTACAAACTATTTTTCTTGTATAGTCTATGAAATACCTCACTTTGCTCTCAAATAATTTTTTTTCTCTATCTTGGTGTGTTCTACAGATGAGCAAGAATGCTCTATTTATAGGAAGAGAAAACCATGCATATGTCTCTGATGACATATACAAATGTAGCAAATTTCAAAAGGTTGCAGATCTTACCAATTTGTCAACCACCTAATCTATCATATTTTTAACTCTTGTAGTAATTTCTTTTTCAACATTTTGTTGTCACTATTCCTTTTTAACAATTGCTTGCAGCAATTGAGTAGCAAAAGTTGATTAATAAAAACATGGGATGGACCCCACATTGAGTTGGCGAGTCATACATGGCATATTGTGTGTATTTTATAATTTTTTAGCCTTGGTATATATTGGCTTATTGACAGTGAGAAAAATTGGAACTTTTTATACAATTTGGAATGGTATCAGAGCAATACTAGGGGTAACTAACGAAACTATAGGAAGAACTTGCTAATTCTAAAAAAATATCTACGTCATATATTGCTCGGACTGTTTAAAAAATATTGATGGTTACATATCAACTTACTAAACATTGTTCACACTCTATTTTTTTTTTCACAAACTATTTTTCTTGTATAATCTATGAAATACTTTCACTTTGCTCTCAAATTTTTTTTTTCTCTCTATCTTGATGTGTTCTACAGATGAGCAAGAATGCTCTTTTTATAGGAAGAAAAAAGCATGTCTATGTTATTGATTACATAAACAAATGTAACAAATTTCAAAAGGTTGCAAATCTTACCAATTTGCCAACCACCTAATCTATCATTTTTTTCAACTCTTGCAACAATTTCTTTTTCAACATTTTGTTGTGACTATTCCTTTTTAACAATTGCTTGCAGCAATTGAGTAGCAAAAATTGACTAATAAAAATATGGGATGGACCCCACAATGAGTTGGCGAGTCCTACATGGCATACTGTGTGTATTTTGTAATTGTTGAGTCTTGATATATATTGACTTATTGACAGTGAGAAAAGCTTAAACTTTTTATGCAATTTAGAATGGTATCAGCGCAATACTAGGGGTAACTAACGAAAATACGAGAAAAACTTGTTAATTCTGAAAAGATACCTACATCATATGTTGCTCAGAATGTTTAAAAGATATTGATGGTTTCATGTCACATACTTCAAATATAGTGTATTTTTGGAGAATGTAATACGGGTATTGTCAAAAAAGTCGTTTATACAGTTCTGCTTCTTAATTTGTCTGTCAATCAACATATTGTCCCAAATACAAAACAAAATATTGATATAATATAATCAGGCCAACTTCTTACTTCTTAATTTCATTACAAATACATTTTATTTGTTATTCATCAAAACGACACATGAATCATCGAGTACTGAGAAAAGCAATGTATTGGCCAACATAAACTGCACCTTTCCAGAAATATTTATCTAAAAAGCTATATATCTTGACAAAAGTAAAAACTTGTCTGAACAAGCTCTTAGTTCGTTAATTTGAAATTGATATAAACCTAATTGGCCTATATGCAACCATAATTTGGTTTGAAATTGAGACATCTTCATTGGCAATACCCTCAATCACCGCTAGTTAAAGAGACAATGGTCAAAAACACACCTGAAGTATCATGTTTTTGCAAGTTTCTTATCTATGAGGTGTTTGTGATTTTCTACTTGAATTATTACCAATTATTTAACAAAACACACCTCGAAGCTGACTAGCCATTTGTAACCAATATTATCGTTTGTCAATTGCTAAGAGGTTTAATAAGAATTCTTAAGTTCTGAATATTTCAATACTTCCTTATAAACAAAAAAAAGAAGAAACGTATGCACATGTCCAATTCAAATATTCAATTGCTACATTTACAATGTCATCCTCACATTTTGTAATGACCCGAAAGGTCATTTTGGTAATTTTTCGTGGAAATGACTATTTTACCCTTTCGGTAGTTGCCTCGAGTCCCATGTTTTGTGGTTGTAAAGTTGGTTTGAGGAAAAGTTGGTAAAAAGTTGAGTTTTTGAGAAGTTGAGTTTTTATAAGTTAAAGTTGGTTAAAAAGTGCTTTTTCGAGTCATTTGGAGTTTCGGAACTCGGATCGGATTTTCGTCGATTCCGACGGTTTTAGAATGTCAAAACAGGTCTGTGTGAAGTTACGGAGTTGAATTTGGAGTTGAAACGAAGAATTTAGGTCCTAAGTTGCTAAAGTTGTGAAATTTTGATAAAGAGTTGACTTTGGTCAACATATGAGGTTCCGAGGCTCAGATTGAAATTCCGAGAGTACCGTTGGTTTCGGGAGGCGATTCTAAGTCTAGAATGAGTCTTGGTTGAATTTTTAGACGCTCCGTTTGAGTTTCGAATTTTTTGGCATTAAACTAGTTTCTGGGCATCTTATTGAATTTCGGGTCAAGGAGTCCTTGAATTCAAATTCCGACGGTTTCATTGAGTCCGGAACGTCGAATTTAGTGGGGGTACATATTTAGTTTGTGTGCACGAGATTCCGAACGAATCCCGAGGGTCCAACGGGGACTTAAACTTTGGTGTTATTGTTGTTTCAGCTGCTGTGTTATTTTTTTTAGCTGCAACAGCAGTGTTTTTTTTCTGTTTTTAAAGCCAAACCAGTAGCCATTTTTCCCCCAACTTGAAAAATACCCATTTCTCCATTTTTAGACTTTGAGAGCTCAAAAATAGGTGATTTCAAGTGGGTTTTCGCAAGGAATTCATTGGGTAAGTTATTTCCAACTTAGATCTTTGATTTCCATCGATTATTTATGGATTTTAACATCAAAATTCGAGATCTCAACTGTAAAATTTGGGGTTTTTGCCTAATCCGAATTTAATAGAAAATTTGAGTTTGTGAACTCATTTCAACTCCTTTTTCGAAACGGTTTTCACTATTGGATTCTAAATTTCTTGGGGAACATTTTTCACTAAAAATTTCCAGATTTCGAGAATATTTTCCGAAACGTGATTTTTTGACCATTTTACCCTTTTTCTCCAAATTTCACGATATTGGTGTTGTTAGATTCGTATTGATTGTGGGATTCCATTTATGAATAGATTGTGGTGATTTGGAGCGTGCTCGGAAGGGTAAAACTCAGATTTGAGTTACTAGTTGAAGTGTTTTGAGGCAAGTGACTTCTAAACTTTGTTAAACTCTTAGACTACATATGACTACTTTCCTAATTGTGTTGGGGAGTAATGGGGATTGAGGATGGGTTTTATTTGTTGATTGAAATTGTTGTAAATGAAAGATGGGGAAATAAAACGAGCTAAATGTGTTATATGTGACTTGAATTTGTTGAATAAGTCATGTGATAACTGATATTGAGGGGATAGAAGAGCATGAGTAGGCTATGATTGATACAGACATTGATGTTGAGACAGATGTTGTGTAATATTATGATGTGGTCATGATATGGTTGTGATTGAGACAGATGTTGTGTAATACTATGATGTGGTCATGATATGGTTGTGATTGAGACAGATGATGTGTAATACTATGATGTGGTCGTGATATGGTTGTGATTGAGACAGATGATGTGTAATACTATGATGTGATCGTGATATGATTGTGATTGATGACATGTGCATATTCATTATTCATCCTATGTGTGAACTATCTGTTGCATGAGTTCTGAGACACTGATATGAGGATGGATGGATATGAGACACAGTTGAGACTAGCTCCGGCTAGAGATATATGAGATGGACTAGCTCAGGCTAGCGATTTGGATGCCGATGGGATCTGGTTCCGGCGGTGATACATGGTCCATGTGTGGCCCCCATGGGTTCTGATTTGAGTATTCAGCGCGGACTGATTACGTCAACAGATGTGTATCGTAGGACAGACATGCATCACGACTACCTGACATCATTATTGCATATGCATCGCATTTGACTTCATCTTTGTCTGTGGTGTGTGGATTTTACCTATTTGCCCCTCTTCATGTGATATATGATCTATTTGCTCTTATATGAGGATATGAGGTTGATGTTCAGACACTGTTGGATACATCTGTTGATTATGAATTGTGTAGTATAGGTTGTTGGTTCGCTGTTAGAATGAAGTTTCGGTGGTTCGGTTGGAATTGAAAGGAGTTGTTTGTAGCTGCTAGTTTAGCTTAGTTTAGTGTTACTTGCGAGTACCTGTTGCTTTTGGTACTCACCCTTGCTTCTACACAGTCGTGTAGGTTGACAGCTCTATCAGATCCGGCTTATTACTCATCTTCAGATTAGAGCTTCCAGACTTACTTGAGAGGTAGCGGTTCATTCCAGACGTTCCCTCAAGTTATCTATATTTACTGTTCTGTTCTATTCTAGAACTTTACTATGAGACTTATATATTTTATTCAGATTCTGTATTAGAGGTTTGTACATGTGACAACCAATTCTGGGGTTATGTTGAGTTTATTTAAAGACTTCCGCTTATCTTTCTATCTTATTCTTGTTTTATAAATTCTATATCGTCGGGTTTTTGGGTGTTAGGCTGACGTGTCCGGTGGGGTTTGGGCACGTGCCATCACATCTGGTTTTGGGGTGTGACACATTTCTCCTAAAAAAACATATTGATATGATTCTTTAAGTGGGATGTAACATATTTTGAGAATCTCCTAATTGTTCTAGAGAAACTAGAAAGAGATTCTTCAATCAAAAGAACCATGTTTAGTTGTAGGATATCTATGTAGAAGTTTTCATAACTCAATCATATAAATGATAGAATCATAGGAAAAAAATAGACTTTTTTCGAACTTATAACTCGTTCCTCATGCTTGTTTAATAATCTACCATGAAGTATTCAATATTATCCTTCTCGCTTGGTTTTTCTTTCCTTATCGGAACTAAGCTCTCCTTATAACTCAAAACCCAACATGAGCCAAAGCCTATTCCATCAAATTCAAATCCAAGACTCGTAACTTGCTTAGTTGTTTGATCATAAAACAACACTTTACAACTTGGTGTTAGTTCATAAATAAACTTATCATACTCCCAAATTCCAATACACAAATGATTTGTTATTGGTGGATTCACAGTATAAACTTTAATCCAATTATTTCCTCGAATATTTACCCAAATATCATAAAAAGCTGTCATTGCTTGTGTAACATCTTTACTAGACATTGTTGCAATTGAACCACCTCGTAAAAATAAAGTTACCCAATGTTCACCTGGAATTGGTGGTCCTTCAAATTCCCCAAACAATTCAGTTGAAAAATCAAATGTACGTATAAAATACACGTTTATCCCTTCCGCGATATACTTCTTGCTAGTACTAATCCAATAGTACATACCATTCTTGTAGGTGCAATGTTGGGACGACATACATATTTGACATTCGTGTGAGAAATTAGGCTCCAAGTGCTTCCATGAGTCGTTTTTCGTCGAATAGACAGCTGCATAAACCTTGGGGAAAATGTCACTCTCATTGTCATTCCAATATGTTCGTATCCAAATGATTTTGTAGTCATGGGTAGCTAAGTCTATTCCTATTCCTATTCTACGATCGTTGTCTTCCAAACCATCTTCTACCTCGAAAAAAACACGAGGTATAAGCCTACACTCTTTCGTTGCAGGGTTCCACCAGCCAAATCGTCCATTGTCTATGTAATGTCCTTTCTCTAATAAGAACAAGCCATCAATTGGACCATAAATACCTCTGACATCACCAACGTCTTCGCCATGGTAAATCAGCTTATGAGTAGGGACACATCCGCTGAATATTTTATCAGGGAGCAAGTACGTATCAAAAGGTCTTACACACGGGTTTTTGTGGTAGTTAAGACCAAACTTGGTAATCATTAGACGGAGACGATTACTTTCACTGTTGAAGTGTTTTTCGATGAAACTCGAGGTATTGATAAGCTCGTTCCAATTTCTGCATACACATTTGAATCGCAACAGTGATTGCACAGGCAACCTTGATAAAATATGATCAGTAACAATAAAATAGATCTCGGTGTTAGTTGTCATTCTGCTAAAATTAAATCCAAGTGTGGCACAGAAAAATCAAACAGAAAAGAGATCGAGGCCAGTAATAAAAGAAAGAAAAGTAAATAATATGTAGGTACATCACACAAGTAAATGGAAAGCACAAACAAACTGAGCGTAAAATTAGCTAACTACCTGTAGTGTCCTCCTATACTAACTAAGATAAAAACAAATTCCCTTAAAGAATGGGTAAAAGAACATACTATACTTTTCCTTGAGAGAAAAATGGCGTTCCACGTTACTTAAATTCTCATCCTTACATGCAAATCAATGATATTACATAGTACAATTTTTCCCCAAATGGGGAAATACTCAATCGGCTAGAATTAAACTGAAGTACCTATTAATCAAAACAATGCTAGCAGCTCGATCATTGTCGAACCAAGCTAGCTGATACACAACATATAACACTATAACGTATTGGTGTTCAATCTTCAATAGCAGCATTTCTTGACCAAAGCTCCAATGCAAAGTCATAGTGTCATCAGCAATATATAGATCTTCATCTTTTATTGTGCAAGAACAACACCCCATCATCTCGTAATCTTCCAAACTTCAGCATAGAATAAGACTGAGAGGGACTAGTTCCTTTTTCCCCTTGTTTATCCCGACAAGGATAATTGTCCAATGTATCTACAGGTTTTTACAGGGAAACCTTGCCACATTTATATGCAAGTTCTTTATTCTTCTATACAAGTAGTTGTAGATGAAGTTTCAGGTTCGGAACTTTTCCAGTAAGCCTCCCAAGAAAAAGCTTGTCTTAGCCAGACCACCAGTTTCAGGTGCCTTTGCAGATGTTGGGACTTTCTTCACATTAAGCATCATCGTCTGTCCAATTTCTTCACGCAGTCTTTCAATTGTCTTCATCTCTACAGGGTTTCCAGACGCATCTCTTACATAGAAGAAATTCTTTGCTTTCTCCCCAATAGTTGTGACACCAGCTCTAGTCACTGATAGCCCATTTTCTCGTAGGACTCTCGTAACTTCAGAAAGTAAGCCAACTCGGTCCTTGGCACACAACTCAAAGCTGAAGCCCTGTATATCAAAGGAATATAATTAAGTACATCCCACCTGGTGGCATTAGAATTTTGAGGGTTTTGGATAGGTTTGTGCATCCCATAATGTTATAGATTGAAGTAACATATGAATGCGCGCTTGGAGGGCAATCATAACACTTGAAGTACAAGTCAAAAATAGAATAGTAGCAATGCTAATGTTCCAAAGTATAATATTAGATGACCACATCCTACTATCAAACTTACACATTAATCCCAATAGCAAAACAAAAAATTGCACATGTTCATGGACCGCTTAGAAAAAAATTAGCTTTGTGCTATTCTTTGGATGACCAGTCAATCACAGACATATAGAATGAAAGTTTATATATGCAATAGTTCTTGATTCTTTCTAAAAGTAAAGATCACCTTAGCTATGAATTATTTATAAGTTTCTATTTGACAAAGTTGTTCAAAATGGGGGCGAGCAAGAGCCTGTTTGGATCTAAAAAAATGGTGTTTTCCCAAATAATTCCACCAACAAAAAGTGACCATGTAATAATGTTAGGAGCATTGGTTCCATAAATTCTATTTGTTTATCTGAAGGATGAGAAATTGGCAATGTCATAAAGAGACAAGAAATATCAATCATTGGATTTTCTTATAACTCAACTAAATGAAAAGATGGGAAGAGATGTAACATTAGAGCTGGCAGATCGCAATCTTGAGAAACATTCAAGACAAGTTAAGAGGAGTAGATAATCTCCCTTACCTCACTTATCCTTCGCCGAATAGCAGCTTCAATACACTTCACAACCTTTTCCTTCTCCGCTTCAGATTCTAGAGTGCAACCATCCATGTGGCGAATAAAATATTCCTATAAATAGAGTTGTCTATATTACATATTGGAATCAAAGCCTAATGAAAATCTATCAGTGATTCCAATATAGAGACACTTCGGAAGTGGAAGGATTCTTAGGTACTAGAGCATAAGCTAAACTAGACTTCTTCTTCTTCTTCTTCTGCTTCTTCTTTTTGGGAAGGGGGATTCATGCCTGTATTTCTTTCATCTCCTTTGGGAATAAAATTAAGAATTACACTAATCAGTAACCAAAATTTCAAAGGTGATGGATGAAAATACTTCTAAGGTAGACATGGGGGATGAGGATTTTAGTGGGGTAGTTTCTGAAACTCAAACAAGGTAACCAAATCATTGATGCTATCAGCTCTGATCTTTCTGCTCTAGCTGAAAGAATTGAAATTAAGTGTAGCTCCCTCTATAATAATGTAACTTTTATTTAATGAGATGACGATAGTACTAAGGACCATACAGATCACATCCCTTTTCAAAGTGTAGAGGCTGGAGCAATGTTGACATTGTTGAGCAGATATAAAAGATAAATGATCTATCCTCCATATGTAAGGTTATCTTAGCAGTCATCAAAATTACATAATCAGGTTACCTGTGATGCAGAGGGACCATCTGATGAGATAGTGGCATGGAAAACAGCATACTGCATGTCTGTGAGGGTGCATACAATGTCAAACATAAGCTTTGCTCTATCCTTGCAACTTACACTGACCACTGAGTACCCTTTCTCGACACAGCTTTCAATTCTGACGTCTGGTTTGGAGTTAGGAGGGTATTCTATCTCCATTTCGAGACAACCACCTTCGTAGTCCCTATCAGCAAAAAACATCTGATGAAGCCTCCGATCAACATGAGTACTACCAACTGAGAAAGTAGCATGTGCCCCACTCTCATCATCCTCACGCCCACGAAGAATGTTATTGAGTTGCTCTTCCATGACACACAATCTGGATTCTTCATCCTCATCAAGGGATGAACAATTATCATTGATATAAAGGACACATGCTATGCGCCCATTATGAGTCCAAACCTCAGCAGCAGCAACATTAAAATGAAGATTGGCTAGAACAGCAGAAATTTCTGATAGAAGACCTGGACGATCCCTGCCTATTAGCTCAATGGTGGTGTAATCACCCATAGTGTTCTCTCCTACCTTTCTACCTGGACGTGTCTTCAATATGCCTGATGTGTAACCTTCAGGTCCTAGAGCCTAATGTAAGAAATTTAATGAAATAATTAATAACTTGGATAAAAATTATGTCTTTTTCTCAGGTAGCTATGTTTACAGTTTCAGTCACCTAGATGACACAGCTACATTTTCTCCGCATGAATATGATCTTACTGGGTAGTCACTAGGGTAAAATCTGATCCTGAATACAAATTTCAGGAAAGCCTAACCATAACTCATGTGAAGAAAAAAAAGAAAAAGAAACTGCAGTATAGGTAAGGATTACAATAGCAATAAGCTCATGACTGTAACACATAAGAAAAATAGGCAAATCCAAACACATTATCAGGAACTATTCAGTTTGTGGAATTGGGAACTCTTATCTAACAAATGAGCAGCTATTCTATAACAACTTTTAGTCACCAGGGATATCTGAATGGTTGCTTGACTTTTTCTGTGTTCTGAATAGTCAGTCCCAAAAATAAAACTCTTATATATGCTAGGTGCAATAAAATGCATAAGTAGAAATGTCATTGGCAATGCCTGCATATAAATCCAAAGTTATATAATATCAACTGCAATGATAGCTTGGAGTTGCATGATTTTACAGCAAATTTTGAAGATGCTACATATAAGTTTATCCCTCTTTCCTTTCTTTTGTATGCTATCTTACTAGGAACTGCCAAAGTAATTGTTGTCTTATCTTCGCATTAGTTTTGTATAGACCATAAAAATATGAAATTAAAAGGTGACAAAAATAGGGATAATTTACCTTTTCTATATGACCAATAGTATTGTTGTCTGTAACCTTGTTGCCATGTTGATCAGTAACATGAAATACTGTTAAAGTAAAAGAGAAATGAAATTAGAAAAAAAATTCCCAGCTGAGTTCCCCAAGTCCTTAGAATATGCAGATAGGACAGAACTAGAAAAGAGTGTTAACGGAGGAACAGCGCAGAAGGTTGATACTTTTTCAAATGGCCCAAACGCTGGCAAGGTGAAAAAGGTATACATGGCCGCCAATTAAAACCTACTATTATTTTCATATGAGGAACTGAAACATACTAGTAAATCTATAACCACCACTGTCGAAGAAACATGAATTTCGGTATTTATTTGGATAGCAGTCTGAACTTGTAATGAAATAGTGTAGAACATGATCCATACCCAGCAGTAGCGGAAGATGAAGTTTATACAAGGGAATTCAAAAAGATACTAGATTCATACTTGGGATCTGAACCTATGACCTAAAACCAGGGGTGGAACTATTTGTTAGAAATGCACAGAATATGTACAAACAATAAACTACAGAAACCAGAAACTCCAAATTTAGAACCCATAAACTTCAAATTTTGGATCTGCCTTTGCTCAAACCAACTTGTGCATTCCCTTCACTATACTAGAATCTTCCATTATGTCAAGGGAATTCACTAGTTTATACAGCCAAAAGAATTTGTTTTAGCCCTACTTGCATTGTTATCATATTTTGAGGAAGAGGATTCAATTGACCCCACTTAGTTGTACCTATTTCCGCCCCTAATATACTATCCCCTAGAGTAGCTGTGGGAATTGCAACTAAAAGAGGTTATAAATGAACTCAAATGAGAACAGAGAACCTCAAGCAAAAATATTTGGACATGCCTTGTTTACCTGAAAATACTAACAAGAAATAATAGACTTACCATCCATGAACCACCCCCCATCAGAGGATATGTAGGCTTTGGTAATTACAAGATCAAGGTCTGATAGGATTTGCACCACTTCCAGCAGTATTCCAGGTTTGTTGATACTATCAACCTGAGGAAAAACATGAAAATCTCGGTGGGTACTTTTAATAACCATTCAGCTTATTAGAAACTATTAAAAATTATTAAAGAAAAGTTACGATCAGCCGATGTTCAGATACTACTCCACCATAAGCTTGTAAAGTCATATAAGCTTAGCTACTTATTACATACAAGACCAAATATAACTTTTGTAGTAAGTTTGGTAAGTCAAATTATGCACCTCTTGAAGAGCAACTGGAGGCAATTCATTGGGAACATGAGCATCAAAGTATTGAAGCTTATACCAAAAGTTGATTGGGAAGGTCTTATCATAGACAAAAGGTCTACCTCTAGATATTGTACCTATTTATGGGATGATCTAGTAACCCGGAGGAGCCAAAAACAGAATATGGACCGCCCAGCAGAAACAGAATTTTGTGCCATTGCCAATGTAGTATGTGAAATAATTTGGCTCAAGAGAATTTTGGAGGAGTTGAGAAGACCTGTAACAATGCCTATGAGACTAAACAGAGACGACAAAGCAGCGATCAATGTTGCTAACAGCCTAGTTCAACATGATAGAACAAAACAGGTTGGAGCTAAACAGAAATTTCATTGAAGAAAAGGTTGAAGATGGGAAAATTTACATGCCTTTTATTCCAACTTCTCAACAAAGGGCCGACATTTCAATAGGAGATATTAAAGCACCAGTTTGAATCCTAAGCAAGTTAAGAATGATTGATCTCTATGCACCAACTTGAGGGGAGTGTTGAGATTAAAGAAAAAGATTATGATCTCATATTTAGGAGATATGGGTGGATATTTTAGGAAAATAGTTAAAACAGAAAATTCATCCAAATAAGGAATTTTCTTGAGTCAAGACATTGTTACCCTTTTTCGTGTGACACATTTTGTATAAATTTGTGAAACTTGTACAAAGTTTATTCAATTAATAGAAAAATATTTTCTTCTCAAGCCAACAGAAGTACAAGTATTTACATAATTCAGCCTCTAGTGATGTAAGGAGGATAGCTTGATAGATTTTATGAACTCTCTTGCAGGCATAGCCTACTTGTACATTCTTTGAACACGTTCATCAATAAATTACTTTATTTTACCTATCAAAATGATGTATCTGTTAAATTAGGTGTTAGGCCTAACTCACACCCCAAAAGCTAGCTCAAAGGGAGGAGGATTGCCCAAGCCTTATAAGGAGCCCACCCATCTCATTAACCACCAATGTGAGACTTTTTGTCATTCTTTAACACCCCACCTCACGCCTAGTGCTTAGCATCTGGTGTGTGGGCAATTTTTGATTTTGGGGGCCCCAACATCGGGTGAGACGGGCCCTGCTCTGATACCATGTTAAATTAGGCCTTACTACATTGACAAAGCAACTGAATGACATAAGAGATAATGTAGGATTCCTTATCTGACTCAGACTAGTGACTTCAAATGATGCCTCTCAGATCAACAGACTGTAGCTTACTAGTAATTCTGCTTTTGACAGCAAATAAAAAACTTGACAAATAAAATTAGTGAAATATGCTTCAATGTTTTGAATAAATCTTCAATCTACTGCTTTCTTTCAGTAAAACTATTGACTGTGTACCATAGCAAGCTGAGATGACCAGACTCACTTATCTGTCAAGCGTTATCATTGTAATCTAAAGAGCTTATGGAATTGTGGCAAGAGCTCTTCATCTCATAAAAAAAAATCTTCCGCATCTTGAAATAAAAACTAGAAAAAGCAATATCACTCAATATTCTTAAGGTTGAAAAAATTACCTTCACTAGAGTACAATCCTTGCAACTCGCATTGTCCACAGATACCCTAATAGCATCATATAATCATTAGTAAAACCACATGAAAAAAGATGAGGTGTTAAATACGAAGCAATTCAATTGACATCCATAATATTTTTCCATTGGTTCAAAGAAGACTGACAGGTTACCATTTCTTGGTTGAAGTGACATTCTAAATGGGAATCAGAACTGTAATGCTGCCACAGTTAATAAATATCTAGGCAGGCCAATGAAAGTAAATAAAAACATAATGAAGGCAAGCAGTGGATGTGGCAAAAGCTAAAAGTAGAAAAGCTCCACCTTGGAGGATTTATTCTGATACTTAAGGTCTCGTATTCAGGATCAAAATAAGGCCCATAACTCCTTGCCATATGAACAACACTCCTGTAGTCAACAAAGATACTTCCCGGTTTTCCTTTACATCGAAAGTAGCAAATTTTTCTCTATAGCAGCTGACTGGCCTAGTCATCCATGACGACCAACGTAGCAAATTAAACCAGCATTTTACCTACCAAAGATGAAATAATAAATGCGTGAGCAAATGTATGTGGCTGTAAGTAGCAGGGCCTTGAAAAAGAAATGCAATAAACCGAAGTACTTTTCTAGCTAGATTTCCCGTAAAGCATTTAAAGGTTCTGGTTATTATCAGATGTATGCATAGAGGACGAAGCAAATGGTTGTACTACTCAACAGTTCAGAACCTGATGAGAGAACCGATCCTATCCACAATTTTCTTGGCAAGCTTCACATACAACAACATACGCACTGAAATCCCACTAAGTGGGGTCTGGGGAGGGTAGATTGTACGCAACCTTACCATTACCTCGTAGAGGTAGAGAGGTTGTTTCTGATAGACCCTGGGCTCAAGTGCATCAAGCCTTCATATGATGGTAGAATATAGCCAAATCTAGATTCTACGAACGAAAAATCAAATGGCATCCTAAGATCAAGGAGAAAGCAACACAAATCCATAATCTAAAGCCATTCCTGGATAGCTTTTACCTAACAAGATAAATACAGTTGAAAGTTTTTAGTTCTATAATTGCTCTGATTACCAACTTGTTGAGGACAATCTATCAAATTCAAAGCAGAGTTGCAAGAATAATGATGAAACGCATAAGCTTTTGGGCTTTTTAACTCCCAGGTCCTCATAAAGTGCTCTACTGCTCATAGACCATAGTAGAGTACAATGTTTTTAAGCTCACATTTGAGGTCTCTTATTGATAGGTCATCTATTGCTTAAGACCTCAAGATACTTGTCTGTTTGAATTTTGCATAAATTGCCTAGAATATGGAGTATTGAAATAAAATTAAAAAGGTTAACGTTTTTAAAAGATTTTAAACTTTTGAAAAACATATTTTGCTACTACTCAAATACATAGTATTTTTTCTCTAAAAGCTTGGTCAAACAACTGAACTTTCTAAAAAAATAGGAGTAACACTTTTTGGCTTCCCAAACCTTGGTATAAGTAAAAGAATTCAGGAATAGTTTACTCAAGAATGACAACTTTTTTTTCCTTGAATTACTCTACTAAAAATAAAAATATACTCTCTTCGTTTCATTATACTTGACTCTTATAATAAAATATAATAGTCATTTTATTTATTTATTTATTGTATCTATTTTTGCATGTCCAGAATTGAAGGAACAATTTGATGATTTCAACCGTCATGCAGCTTGAGGTTTTTGTAAATTAGCAAATCTTTAATTTGGTATTGGGTTTTATATGTGCAATTGTATTATTATTTTTAAGTAAAAAGTGAGGATTTATTGATCTAACAACATTGAGATTTGAGACTTGAGCAATCGGGATTGGGCTCATCAGACCAGCTTGTTCTTTGGTGTATGCAGTCTAACCATGTGAGATGAAGGGAGAGAGTGGTTATTAACTATGGTTAGAAGGTTTTAGTTGATAAAATTAATCCAATTCATTCAACATTTAACTGTAAGCATTTTAAAGGCCCACTAGACAGATTGGAGGGGGATGCCTACTGGACAGGATCTATTTATGAGCGGATATTTATTAGAGCATGATTGAGTGAGTATCTTGACAATTGTTAGAAACTGAAGGATGGATATTTGAGGGAGAAGAAAAGACGGAATCTGCGGGAAGGGGTAAAAAAGGAATTTGACAAGTTATTATGACTAGAAAGAAAAAACAGAATCTGACAGGGAAGGGGTAAAAAAGGAATTTGAGAGAGTAGCATCAATCTCAATCACGTCTTTGAACCACAGAGTTTAACGGCCCTGATTTAACAAAAAAATACACCACCAATTTGACCATCAAATCAAATCAAATCAAATCCACATAGAAATGCCGAGAAAATAACAGAGCATAGTGTCACAAAACTTTCTCGGGAAAACCGACTACGACGGCCCTTCCTTTTTTCTTAATCAAACAATTAATGCACAGATATGGATAAGCATAATCAGTAATTGAAATTAGAAAAGTGAACTCACCGATACTGAGAAGAAATTTGTGGAAACAGAGAGATAATCTTCGCTGAATAATAGAGAAAATTAAGTAGGAATCCAGTTGTTCATACATTCACTTTCTTCTAATTAGTTGATTTATTGAAGAGAAAAGAGAGAATGTTTGGAATTAAATAGAAGGAGGAAAAGGAAAAGTGGAAAAACTTTCGACGTCACTTTGTGCTCCGCCTCCTCCTCCTCCTCCTCAGCTACCACTCTCTCTCTCTCTCTTACAAGTGCAGTGCTGAGTGCCTATTAGTAGTAGCCTATAGCTAAAGTGGCACAAGTGTGTAAACAATGTATTTCCCCTTTGAGACATTATTATTATTTCCTCATTTTAGTTTAAACTAGTGAACTTCTCCGTGCATTTTGATAATTTTATTAAATATAATATTAATGTAAGATAAAAATGTTTGGTTAGTACTTAGTAGATTTTCAATAAAGTTATTAAATTTTTTACTATTTTAAACAAAAATATTGCAATAAGAAATTCACATACGATGCGAAATAAAGATAAATCATACCAATAAAAATGCAATATCATTCTTAATTTCTTACTCATTAAAAAATAGAAGGAAAAATGTGAAATCAGTACACATCTTCCGAGTTCTTATGGACGTCCACTCCACTCCCACAAGCCGATCACCATTCTTCATCTTATTCTTCAAATCAAATTAAAATATGAATATAATAAGCACCGAAAATATAACAACCTAAAAGGCAAATGTGATCTTCTATAAAATCGTACAATGATTTTATTTATAGGGCTACAATATGAAACACCAAATAGTATGATGAATATGACTATTAATTATTTTATAGGTCATAATAATAAAAAGTTGTGTGGAGTAATTAATGAAAATAAAGACAAATTAAGTTTTACATTTAACATATTCTAAAAATGTCTTTTTAATTTCTTTGCAATGCACATTTAATATAATGAACAGAGTTACATATTTTTTTTAGTTCTTTTAATATAGCACACATAAATAAATAAAAAGAAATCTAAAAAAAAAATTGTATTTCTTGACCAAAGAAAAGTATCACCCTCACTTTTTCTTTTCCTAACTGTATTGTGGTGATATAACTATTTAGCACAAGTCAATAAGTTACTAAAGATTTTAAAAGAAACATGTATATATAAAAATAATTTACAATCCTTCTAAAAATTAAATATCCACTTAATATATTTTAGCAAGAGGAATATGACATATTAATTAAGTAAAAATTTAAAATTTATCTAATTAAGACTATCCGTCAATAAAAAAATTCAAATCTTAACACAACATTAAATTTAAAGATCCTTAATACTTGTTAAGTTTAAAATTATTAAGTACAAATTTAGTCAAGACTTCTTGTTAATTTGTTGATAAATTCATCTTAACTATTCTATTATAATGCAACAAAATAAGCTTATTCGTGCTTAAAATTATTTGAACCTATAGTTATTAGTTAACACATTTTCATTTAGAAGTAAGTTTTAAACATATAATTAACACTTTTTTATTTTAAAATAAATTTTGAACCCGCGAGTAAAACATAATAGTTCGAATTCAACAATCAATATTTTTTGAACAATATAATTAAAAAAAATTAATATTATTTTCCAAAAAATTAAACCAAACCTCTAATATGTATGAATAATGAAACTAATAAATCAATCATTACAATATATTGAGATAATTATTCATTTGCCGTCTCTTTATTATCCAATAATTTTTATTATTATTTTGGATGTTAGATGAAAATAGAGAAAATACTCAAATGACAAGATGCTTCTGCAAGAATCTTTTCCATGTCTGCTCCTCCATACATGTCTCGACAATTACCATTATCACACCATGCCATGATAACTTACAGAAACAATTACAATTTCTCATAAAAAAAATTAATATTAAATATCCTCTAATAATGTAACAACAATAACATATTTAATGTAATTTCACAAGTGAAATATGAAAAAAAAAATAGAGAGACAGAAAATATGTGTCCTGAGATCCTTAGCTTGATAAAGCTTGCCAAATTAATTGAAAAAAAAAAAAAGAACAGAGGAAACATATGAACAATGCATTTGTATTTAATTTAATATAAATATTCATATTATGAATCCCTTTACAAATTTCCAAATATAGAACAACCAAACAATTTCATAAAAATGTAAATCTCAATTTGTTGGAACAATTTTTTGACAGTATGAAAGATGCCTCAATGTTTATTGTTATATACAATATAATCATCATATTTTTGTTGATTATATAATTTAAATGAAATGAAAAAAAATACATTTTCACAATAGTATAAACATAAAAATAGTAAGGAAGTTAAAATTACTTTATGTCTCTCCAAAGTATTATTTTCTAATAGCAATGTTGAAAAGCTAGAAAAGAAAATTGTGAAAAAAATCATGGCTGGATTTGAATTGAGGCTCCTTTTGCTACCATATTTAAAAGAATATTATAATGACTTTTAATTAAAGCGGGATGTGAAAACGCTGATGTGGCACCTCTTAGAAGCCAGGATTCCTATTTATCTATTTTCTCAATTTTTTTAATTTTTCATCACACTAAATACAATATAATTTAATATTATATTCAATATATTAAGCATTAATTGCATCGCAAGAATAGAAAAAAATCACCATTTATGGACAATAAAGATTTAATTCATCTCTTTATTCTATTTGTGTATAAAGAGATGGAAATATAAGAAAATGATATAAATAACAATAATCAAATAAAATTTTATACTCTTATTATTTTTTGTTGAAAGAGCGTGAAAGAAAGAAAAGAAAGATAAGGGTTTTAAAAAAAAGAAGTAAAAAAATAGATAAAGAAATATAGAGGGTTTAAAAAAATGGATAAAAATATATATTGTAATTAAATTTTTATTTTCCTTAAATGGTGATTCTCTTTATGTACTCACAATATTTTTAATCATTACGTTAATAATAAAATTTGCAAATGATTTCATTGTTTCATCCCATAAATACGTAATTATTCTAAATGGAATTTATAATATTTAATATTATAGAGAATGCCAAAAGTTTTAGATTAGGATATTAGAATATTTTTTTCCGGGGGGTCTTTCTTCCGTTTCCAACTATACAATTAATGTTTAGAATATTGAATGTGATTATAGAATGTTGAATTAATCTTTCCCTTTCCTTAATAATAATAAAACTAGTAAATTTGTTCGTACTTCGCGCAGTTATATAAGATTAATACACATAATTTTATCAATATTATTCCTTCTATTTTATATAAAATGAATTTTTAGACATTTTTTCATTGTTTAAAATAATGAAATTGTTCAACGTTCAAGATAAATGTTTAAATTTTTTTCCATATTTGTCCTTCCCTTAAGGTTTTATATTTTTCCAAACTCTTTTGAATAATGACTATCTTTACTTTTAAGAATAACTTGGGAATAATCAAAAGGGAAATAGTGGAAAATATAGTTTAATTTATGTCCTTGAATATTTTTCTTAATATAAAAGGAAGATGTATTTACAAAATCATTGCTATAACCTTTATCATTAAAAACTAAAAGAATAAATTTATGAATTCTTTATATGATCTTCTAAGTTCTTGTTGACATTCACTTTCACAAGCCGATTTATAGGACTACGATATGAAATATCAAATAATGTATAGTGACTATTAATTATTTTAGGGATTATAATAATAAAAAGTTATTGGAGTAATGAAAATAAAGACCATTAATGTTTACATTTTAAAAAAATTCTATAAAACAACTAATATACTCACATGTTTATCGATATATTGTCTTCATGTTATCAATATTTGATACAAACTAATCATTGTTTACATATTTTTGATAATAAATTTAGATACTCTTAACTGAGATCAAAGAGTGAGATGTACATTTATATAAAATAATTAAAATATTTATATTTATCTATCTAACTTTTTTTTCTCGCTACTTAAATGCTAATTTTTATCTCAAGACTTATATTATGTCATTAGAATATGACATTTGAAAAGATAGCAACAACAGACAACCAAATTAAAACTATAACAATTATATTGTTATTTTCAAATAGTGAATGCCCATCAACGTATACGCTTCATTTTGCCTCATTTTGAGAAATAAAATTAAATACCTCATAATTCTTGCAAGTGTTTCAAATTCTTCATTCACTTTCAAATATCTTAATAAAATATATGAAGTCTTCATAAGGTTATTCACAATAAATTATGGAAAGAAAGAATAAGAAAGACTACAAATACACCTTCCTTGGCTTAAATTAGCACAACAATCTCCTCCATTCCTGTCACAAGAAAATCCAAACTCTTGCAACTCAAAAGAAATATTAATGAAGTGTAGATTTTATTTTTATTTTTAAGAAAAATGTGTAAATGAGTTTGACAGAAAATACGAAATTACAAAAATATGAGAATTTTATTTAAATATATATATATATATATATATATATATATATATATATATATATATATATATATATATAAAAGGAAGAAACGATAAAAATGTTTGTAACCAATTTGAAATTATAATGTTTATTTAGTAAATTCAATTAATAAAAAATAAATTCCATTTAGAACTATCAAAATTTAATAATTGTTTTATTTTTTAATAAATAAATAAAATATGAGAGAAGGTAAAAGAAGGGTTGCAGTAAAATTAATTAATAATATCAAATGATAAAATAAAAAAATACTTTTAGTTTTCTACAATTTTTTTATGGCAATAAATTAAATGTGATTGATTGATAGAAAAATTAACATGAAGAAGAATGGTTTATGGTAATAAGGAGGAGAGATACATATGATATTTTATTTTAGGAAAATTGTAAAAATAGAAGGTATAATAATAAATTATGATGTTTTAGAAGGAGGATAGATAAATTTTAGAAATCTATAAAAATAGAAGTGTCACATTAAGAGTTTAAGGAAAAGTAATAAAGTATAGTATTGATGAAGAAAGAGGAAAAGTAATAGATTATGGTAACATTGAGGAGATATAAATAAGATATTTTAAATTGTTATATTATTATTTTATTTGCAGATTTTATATATTTAAAAAATAATAAAAATTTGATTGAAATAATAAATGATAATCCTGATAAAAGAGAAGAGTCACATTATTATTTTATTCAACATATAACATATCAAAGAAATATTTGAATTTTTATGTTCATTCACATGAATAGGTTATCACATTAGAATCACTAAAAATAAAAATAACATAATCAAGAACAATAACAATAAAAAAGAAAAAATTATAAATAAATGAATGAACATGAGACAAAAAATTACGAAAAGTTAAAAGTGAGAATGCTAATACCTAATCTTTTTTTTACCCTAAATCCTTTTCAAACTCATTGTCAACAGACAATAATAAATTTTTGATGGTGAAAAAGATTTATATATTATGTGAGAAATCAAAATTATAATATCAAATACAAGTTGAAAAGAAATTTTTATCCTACCTCATTTTTTTTTGCTTTAACCGAAAAGTTGATTGCCTTGAGTCTTGACACATTCAGCAACTAATGGAAGTAGAATAAATGCAAAGGAAAATCACGTCAGAAGATATAAAATATGAAGAATCAAAAAATTTAAAAACAAAAAAATCATCAAAAAATTAAAATGATAGAACCAAGACAATAGAAGCACATAAAGACAATAATTTGTAGATCCAAATCTTGATTAGCAAAAATAAATTCAAATAATGACACTATAAAAACTAATTAAGAAAATAATTTCACATCATCATTGTAAGTTCAATAACAATCCAACAACAAATTGATGACAATGAAAAATAAAAATGCCTACTATGCTCCAATTTCAAGAAAACTTACATTATAGAGAAGTCTCCTTCAATGGGGGATTGTAACACATGTATATGAATATTAAGTGAATTTATGGAATATGAGAAGGGAACAGTTTTGTAAATGATTTGAAATTATGGTGTTTAATTAGTAAGAATAAATATGATATAGAATTAAGAGAATTTATGATTTAAGATGTGCATTATGGAGTTTTTAATATAACACATGAATTAGAAAATATGAAAAATCACAAAAATAAGATATGATTTAGAATTATGAGAATTAAAGATCTAAGATATATATTTTGGAGTTTTTAATATAGCACATAATTTTTAAAAAAATGAAAAATCACAAAAATGAAAAAAAAAAGGATAAATGAGTTTTTTTTTTATCATAAAAAGGTGACATATCACTTTGTCTATATCTAACTTTAATATATATATATATATATATATATATATAGAGAGAGAGAGAGAGAGAGATTTATGTTTGTTAATATTTTAATTAAATATTTTTGTGAATATTTTAAATCAAATAAAGAGGAGAAGACAACAAACAAATCCTTTTTGAAAAAAACAAACAGATGACAATAAAGGTAAAAGAAAAGTTTTAACCAAAAAAAAAAAAAAAGGAAAGTTATTGAGAAGACATTAATAGTGGAGTAATAGTGAGGAGAGAGAAAGTGTAAGTGTAGCTATTTTTCTAAATTAAATGGGAAAAATATTAAAAATTTTGAGAAAAAGTATAAATTGAGATCCTGGCCAAAGAAGCATGTCATATCAGCGATTTCACATCCAGCTTTATTAAACCTTTATTGATCATAAATGGTGATTTTCTTTCTATTCTTGCAATGCAATTAATGCTTAATATATTGAATATAATATTAAATTATATTGTATTTAGTGTGATGAAAAATTAAAAAAAATTGAGAAAATAGATAAATTGGAATCCTGGCTTCTAAGAGTTGCCACATCAGCATTTTCACATCCAGCTTTATATCTATCTATATATATAGATTTTTAAAAAAATAATGAAAATATTTAATACTATTGTTATTGTGATCTTGAATATGACATAGTTAATATGTAAAAAGTTAAATTATCAAAAAGTAAAAATACATTTTTAAATGAATTAAGAAAATAATACAATTAAAATTAAAATGAAGCAGTCGTTCATGTTTTTTTTTTATTAAGGTGATGATGCGGCATTCCACAGATACTCCTTGTAGTGCGATTGACTTAATAATTTAGAAATTTAAAATTATTAAAGTTTCAACACACTGACGAGAGTTGATGCTGGCAACTACAGTATTAGTTATGATGGATAATAATCTAATTCAAGATAATAGTGAATGATGACTGATAATATATAGTGATGGTTAGTTAATAAAGGTGATTGTCTATTGTAATTGTGGTTGATAACGATGAATATAAAAGGTAATTTATGGTGGTAATATTTAATTATGATTATTCACGATAATGGTAATTTTAGTTGAGGAGAGTAGGTGGGTAGCAATAACAGATTTACTACCTAAATTGGATCTTAATCATCTTATGTTCTACAAAGGTTGATGGCTTGATGCTAAGCTATTTACTCAAATGCATAGAGATTAATTCCGCACTTAATACAAATTTTTTTCCTCTTGTTTAGTGGTGCATCAATATAATTGCACCTCTAGATCATTAACTTTCGTTTACATAAAAAATTTGAATAGATACTTTAATGATATTTAAGTATTGTTATAATCTTATTATTTGAATCTATTTGGACACATCAGTGGTTGTAATTGTTTTTTTTTTTAAAAAAAACACATTTTATAAGTAAGATATAAATAATTAAAATTAAATTTAAAAAATAAATAGATTTAATTTAGACCATTAAGATTTGTTGAATGATATGTTTGTTTATTTTCTTGTTAGACATTATATTTGGTAGGATATTAGACATAATTTCGTACACACATATGTTAGATATTTAATTCCAGCAAATGAACCGATTAAATCAAAGTGTTAAAATAATCGGTCAAGTTAGGATAAGCTAAACAATATTCTACTTTAATATACTTTTAGCTAGGTATACTTATCACTTTTGATAATCATAGACTAATGATAATCATTTCTTATTATGATAATATTTGTTTACCTCTACTTTATGGTTCTCCATGTTCCACACATTAATTAGTCCAAAGTAAGAATCAATTACGCCTTGATAAGAAAAAAATAAAATTTGTTTTTTAAATTAAGTTGAAAAAGGAAAATTAGCCAATCAACTCAAAGTCTCAAACTTAGCATCTATCTTGATGAACCAAGAGAAGTGGAATCACATTCTTAAAAGTTAAATGTCACTAATGACTATTCCTTCCGTCTCATTTTAGTTGTCATATTTTTCTTTTACACAATCTTTATAAAATTATAAATAATAAGTATTTTGAAAATTGACAAATTTATTAGTTATATCTTGATTTCGTAAATTGATAAATATTTTGGGATGAAGTGTTTAATAATGTTGAAAGCTAATATGGAATGGATGAAGTTTTTTTTTTTTTTTTGCTTTGGAATTGGAGGGATTTTATTTATTTAATAGTAGGTTCATCCATACAAAAAGGAACTGATCTAAACGATATAGTTCCATTCGCATCTCCTTCAAGAGCTTTTAAAGGAAAGGAAGGAGATGCTTCAAAAACAAACAACTTGTTCATATGCATATTTGGATCCATAGTCTTCCTTCCATATTCTGCTAATATGTCTGCCACTGAGTTAGCCTCCCTCATTACATGCTTCATTGTTGATCCTCCCATCAGTAGGAGCATTGATTTACAATCCGAATGAATGTGTGAGTGTATTGGTTTAGAACTTTCTAACGTGTTAAGTAATACCTGAGAGTCGGTCTCCACGAGCAAATGGTTAATGTATATTTTCTGTGCTAGATTCAAACCATGGAGCAAAGCTAGTAGTTCCGCATGATGGGCATTAACGACTTTTACTTTTCAAGAAAATCCTACAATCTAACTGCCTAGATGGTCCCTTATAACTTCATCGGTTCCACCCATTTTCGAGTTTTGATCAAAGGAACCGTCAATATTTAGTTTAAGCATTCCTTCATGCGATCGGTGTCATGCTACAGGGGTCATAAATCGAGGCAGTTTCTTTGGTTGGGAGTGAACTAAATGGTAGTTCTCTATTGCTGGAATGAGATATTTTGTAGAGTACTGGACAGTCTACTAATATTTTGATTTTTAAAGAGCTTATTGTTTCTATTCTTTCAGATATTCCAAAGAATTATCAGGACTAGGCAAGCCGTGGGCACGATCTGCGAGTTTCCTAGCGAAGTTTACTGCCTTGATGAGCATAATTTTTGAATTTCTTTGTGAAAGTTTGGTCCAGAGATGATAATGCCATACTTATTCCATATATGTTTTGCATCTGGACACTCCATAAAAATATGAGTTACATTTTCTTCTTCATTTGTCCAAGAGTAGTAAGTTTTATATCTTATTATGTTCCTATTATACAAAGCTAAAGCTGTAGGGAGCTTTTTCTAAAGTAAACAACCAAAGAAAAAACTTTACTTTGTTTATAGCTAAGGTTTTCCATACCCAGTTGTGATTGATGTTCTTATTGATACTAGGATTACCAGTTTCAGATAAATAGATATCGTAAGCCCCTTTGGTGCTAAAGTCTCCATCACTGCTTCTATTCCAATAGTAATTATCACTTTTTCGGGGAGAGGTTTGGATGTAGGTATTTTGAATTGCCTCACTTATTGTTCTAGGAATCTCGAAGGATAATTTTGATAAGTCCAGTTATTATTAATGATGAGTTGAGATACTGATGCGTTGGAGTCGTTTTTATTTAGAGGGCCTTCGATTACTTTGCGCAAAGAATACGAGGCTTCAATCTACTTGTCATCCCGTATCTGAATTTTATTTCCATTTCCCACATTCCATGATAGTCCCTTATGGAATAAGGGAAAGGTTTTACTAAGACTTTTCCAAATATATGAGTCGTAGAGATAGTACTTCATCATATTACCTCTTCTCCTCTTATTATATTTGTTTTTTAAAAACATTTGCCCATAGATGGTCCGAGTTGTTAAGAAGTCTCCAATTTAGGCTGGGCTAGTAGAGCAATTTTTTTTCCGTTTGTTTTTTGAATTCCTAGTCCACCCTCTTTAATAGGTGTAGTCACTAGATCCCAATTTGCCAAATGGAGTTTCCTTTTTTCTGACGTTGATCCCCAGAGAAAATTTCTTTGTATTCGATCTATATGCTTACAAGTTTCTTTGGGAAGTAAGTTGCATTGCATGGCATAGGTCGGGATAGATGCGAGGACTGATTTAACTAAAGTTTTCCTTCCTGCTAGAGTTAAGAATCGAGCTTTTCATCCTTTTAATTTGTTATTCATGTTATCTATAATGTATTGATAATCTGAACTTTTAGGGTGGTAGCTAGTTATGGGTAACCCAAGATATTTCCCCAACCTATTTTTCTGTCAGATGTTCATAATAGTTGAGAGCTCATTTTTATTTTCTATAGAAACATTTGTTGAGAAGATAATTGAGGACTTATTAAAATTTATTTTTTGCCTTGATTGTGTTGAGAGCATGTTAAAGATTTGAATTATCGTGGCCGTATTTTCTTTATCTGCTTTTGCCATAAAAATGATATCATCAGCAAACAGTAGGTGGGAGATAGGTATTCCTATTCTTCCGATCCTAACCGGTTGCCAGTGTTGTTGATGAGTAGCATAATTTATTAATCTTGTTAAAGATTCCATACATATTATGAAAATATAAGGAGATAACGGATCTCCTTGTCTAATGCCCCTAGATGGAAGAAAGTAGTTTGTGGGGGTACCATTAACTAGGACTGAGATAGATGATGTGCTTATGCAAGACATTATGAGATTAATAATATTTTTAGGAAAATTTAGGATTGGAAGAGATTGTTTTATGAACGACCATTCTAATCTGTCGAAAGCCTTTTCTAAATCAATTTTTAATAGCATTTTCCCAAACTTTCCTTTTGTTTTTTGGAAAGAATGTATGGCTTCTTGGACTATAATTGCATTATCAACAACTCTTGTTTCAGGTATGGAACTACATTGTTAGGGGATAATGATTTTATCTAAGTAAGGTCTGATTCTGTTTACTATAATTTTTGTAATGGTTTTATAAATGGTATTACAAAGGCTAATGGGTCTATAATGAGTAATTTGTTTCGGATTTTTTATTTTAGGAATAAGGCAAATGAAAGTTTCGTTTAATTCCGGGGGGACAACGGAAGTTAGAAAAACTTTTTCACAAGTAGTTATGATAGATTCCTCTGTATCTTTCCAATATTTTTGAAAGAACAATGGATGTAGTCCATCCGGACCAGGTGATTTAAGAGGTTTGATATATATGCATAGAGTTCACTAACATCAAAGAAAATTTCACTTGGCTATGCTCTAATGGATCCTTTCTTCATGAAGAAGAATAATGATTCAACATCATATACCATATATATTTGATTCTCTTTTTCATTTTTGATTTTTACCTTTTCCAAGTATCTTTTATTTTTGTAACTATAAATCTCGAAATCTTAACTCTTGATTCTTCTGTTTGCCTACCCCTTTTAAAGGAATTATAAATATGATGTGATTATCATACTTCTCAAATATCACATGGAATGAAATTAAATCACTAGATATATAAGAAAGTACTATTATGAATGAACCTCTATCATCCAAATATTTGTATATATCTAGACAAACACTATTTGGAGATGGGTGGGGGTAAGGGTAGTGTGGTGGGGATGGGGGAGGGGGGGGGGGTTATGTGGGTGTGGTAAAGATGAGGTGATGGTGGAGATATATGATCAATGTGAAATGTTATTTGTGGAATTTATTTTTTCTGCTCCCACGAAAATTCATTTTTCTTCAATTTAAAGAAACATATTTTTCTAAAAAAAAATGTTTTTGACCAAAAACTGAAAATACATACCTAATTAACAACACACTCATATCATCCTTCTTAATTAGTTTCTAAGACAAGGTGACCAAAGTGGTCCAATTTTATTACCATATACCTTTTAGTTGCACTCTATGTTTACACCAAACAAAAGAACATAATTATGCCCTTTTTATACACACATGATTTCGTGATTAAGTGAAATATATTTTACTTAAACCTTTATTGGCTTAGGTTAAATAATTACTTGTTTCGGACTTGAGAGTAAATATATGCCTGGTACGAGTAAGTATTTATCCCAATTTATAGCTTGCGCTTAGAACTTCAAAAAACTATAATATTTCCTATATCCCTATTTACTTGTTTATTTTTTACTTGACACACCTATTTAAAAAATATGACATGGTGAGTTTACCATTTTACCTCTATTAATTAATAGAATTACAAAATCAATTTACTCATTAAAGAGGTTCTACCTTTTTCAAAACATTAACTCTCTAAATAAATTAAGGATATAATAGATAAAAAAAATATTATTTTTTCTTGATTTGTCAAAAATGATAAGTAAAAGGAGACTAATTAAAAGTTAAAATTGAATAAGTAAAAAGGAACCGAGGTCTTTTACAATAGGAAAGACAAGGGGCCGGGCAGCTAGGAGGCTAGCTAGGGTGTTAAAGATTAATAGAATAGCTTTCTACTTTGTGCTTTAAAATTTACACTTTTGTACCTTGCTAAGTTATACTTATAACCTTAATTTGGAATTGTATGCAGCATTAGCATTTAATAATCTCAAGTTTTGACATTTCATATAAGTCATATTGTATTAATTATTGTGTAATCATTTGCACTTTTCCCCTTATTTTGTCTTCGATTGTCTATAATTTTTGTCTCTCAAGACAAATAATTTTTTGCAGTATAGGCACTTATATATTTTTGTATATAATATTTCATAAATCATGTCTTGTGCTTATAAACATATTGTTGATACAAATTAAAGTCCAAAAGTTATTGACTAGTGACAAAGTTTGATAGCACAAATAAGAAGTAAAATTAGAATTTTTACCTAATATAGACATATTATTGAGAACAATAATATTGTGTTACTCTAAGGCATGATTACATTTTGCCTAGAGAGTTCCTTTACCAAAAGTTGGTCACTCTTTTTTGAAAAGTGGCAACCACAACACCATAAACTTTATTTCCACTTTGTGATACTATTTATTACATAGTGTTTTCATGTGGAAGATTCAAAGAGGACATGTTGGTTGAATCTAATATATATTTATGTTGGATCATAAATTATTATTTGGCTCTCCATTAATCCACTGTGCTCCTTTGACATTCTCAAGGGGTGGGTAGTTAGCTACAAAATGGGCTGACTCTACTTTGCACTATCTCATGTTGTCTCTTTCACTTCTCCAAAATAAGGAAACTTCCAAAATATTCATATCAAATTGGAAATATACTCCAATTAAAATATAATGCTTTGTTGTAAAAGAAAAAAAAAATACTCCAATTAAAATAAGGAAGATTAATGTTACAAAGCTAATTAAAGTGACATCCTTTTCACAGTGGGCTGGTGAGGACAGATCAAGTAGGACTAGTATACATCTAGATTGACAATCTTCTAAAGATCATGATTAGATGCACATGACAATTTAAACAAATCTCACGTTGAAAATAAGAAGAAAGTGAAGAGCTTTATAAATTTATTTGGACTTAAACCTAAAGCAAACAATACATGTCATGAACTTGGATCGTAATAGTCGAATCTAAAAGCTAAGAAAAGTATCTAGCTAAAATTATTGTTCTATTTTTGAAAGTTAAATTATACTTTAAGCATACAATTGTGGTATCAAGTTGGACATTATTTAAGCACCAAGTACCTGTTGGATTGTGAAGGGTGATTAGGACGTCATGCGGAAGCTTACAATTTGCAAATCATATAGTTGATAAATCAGATAACAAAAACTTATACTAAAAATCAAAATATTATTATATAAAATATAATATAAAGAAAAACATTGAAACTTTAGAGAGAATAAATCTCTCTATAAACAAGACTCTTAAACGACTACATTGTGGATGTTATTGTTATTGTGTTAGAAGAAACAAACTTATATTTATAGAGTCCTAAAACCTTTTCTTACTAGAAAAGGACTAGCTACTCCAAAATATTTTCCTAAAAGGAAAGAATAAACCAAATATGAAAGAATATTATATTTTCCTTTCAGAAAAAGTTAAAGCATTTATGGTAATACTTTGACTTTACTTTTAGAAAAAAATAAACTTCAAATAAGGTAAGAAAATCAGGGCAAAACCCTAACAAATCTCCCCTTTTGGCTGGATTTTCTTGACAAAACTTGATCCATCTTCTTCACACAATCTTCATGTATCACTGCTGCTTACCATGATTTAAAAATTGATATGGGTTAAAAATTGGAGCCCTGTGTAAAAAGTTATGATCAGGATTGAAAGTGGAGCTCATGCATTAAAAATAATATGCATGAGTTGAAAGTGAAGCTCATACGTTGACAGTAAGATGCATGAGTTAAAAGTGAAGCTCATGCATTAAAAGTAAGATGCATGAGTTAAAAGTGGAGCTCGAGCATTAAAAGTTTGTTGGGGTTGAAAATTAATTTTGTTTTTAAGGATAGAGCAACAAGATTGTCAAAATATAGTTGAAAATTTCCCTACATATAGTAACACAAAAATCTTCATTATCATTAAATTTGTTGCAAATTGATTTGAAACCACTTGAACCTTTCTTCAATCTTGTTGAACCATAGGACCATCAGATCGTTGGACCATGTGCTCTGATACCAGTTGTTGGGTTGTGAAGGGTGATTAGGGCGTCATGCGGAAACTTACAATTTGCAAATCATATAGTTGATAAATCAGATACAAAAACTTATACTAAAAATCAAAATATTATTATATCAAAACTAATATAAAGAAAAACATTGAAACTTTAGAGAGAATAAATCTCCCCATAAACAAGACTCTTAAACGACTACATTATGGATGTTATTGTTATTGTGTTAGAAGAAACAAATCTATATTTCTAGAGTCCTAAAACTTTTTCTTACTAGAAAAGGACTAGCTACTCCAAAAATCTTTTCCTAAAAGGAAAGAATAAACCAAATATGAAAGAATATTATATTTTTTCTTTCAGAAAAAGTTAAAGCATTTATGGTAATACTTTGACTTTACTTTTAGAAAAAAATAAACTTCAAATAAGGTAAGAAAATCAGAGCAAAACCCTAACAACTCTCCCCTTTTGGCTGGATTTTCTTGACAAAACTTGATCCATCTTCTTCACACAATCTTCATGTATCACTGCTGCTTATCATGATTTAAAAATTGATATGGGTTAAAAATTGGAGCCCTGTGTAAAAAATTATGATCAGGATTGAAAGTGGAGCTCATGTGTTAAAAGTAATATGCATGAGTTGAAAGTGGAGCTCATGCGTTGATAGTAAGATGCATGAGTAAAAGTGGAGCTCATGCATTAAAAGTAAGATGCATGAGTTAAAAGTGGAGCTCGAGCATTAAAAGTTTGTTGGGGTTGAAAATTGATTTTGTTTTTAAGGATAGAGCAACAAGATTGTCAAAATATAGTTGAAAATTTCCCTACATATAGTAACACAAAAATCTTCATTTTCATCAAATTTGTTGCAAATTGATTTGAAACCACTTGAACCTTTCTTCAATCTTGTCGAACCATAGGACCATCGAATCGTTGGACCATGTGCTCTGATACCACTTGTTGGATTGTGAAGGGTGATTAGGACGTCATGCGGAAGCTTACAATTTGCAAATCATATAGTTGATAAATCAGATACAAAAACTTATACTAAAAATCAAAATAATATTATATCAAAACTAATATAAAGAAAAACATTGAAACTTTAGAAAGAATAAATCTCCCCATGAACAAGACTCTTAAACGACTACATTGTGGATGTTATTGTTATTGTGTTAGAAGAAACAAACCTATATTTATAGAGTCCAAAAACCTTTTCTTACTAGAAAAGGACTAGCTACTCCAAAATCTTTTCCTAAAAGGAAAGAATAAACCAAATATGAAAGAATATTATATTTCCTTTCAGAAAAAGTTAAAGCATTTATGGTAATACTTTGACTTTACTTTTAAGAAAAAATAAACCTCAAATAAGGTAAGAAAATCAGGGCAAAACCTAACAGAACCTAATAGGCTTTTGTTCCTTTTTTTCTCTCTCTCTTTAGTAGGCATCATATGTAACTTGTACATGATTATATATAGTTGATGCATGAAATGACAATTTAGTTGGAAAATATCAAGTCTGACTTTGCATGACATATTAAATGCATTTTGTGAATATAATATACTATTTTTGTTGTGAATATACACTTCATAAATCACAAACTAGATAATTTTGGGGAAATCTTAGTGAGTTTTAAAGAAAAGTTATCTGCTTGATAATTTTTGTATGACAAAAATATATTAAATTACTGATTGAGGCTATTACGTTATAATAAGATTGAAGAACATACAAAATGGCTAAAGAATATTTTCATATAGTATATGAGACCAATTATATATACTACTCCAAAGTAAATATAGCAAGAAAATGAACAAAGAGAAATAACATTATTAACTTCATTATTTGAAACAATTTTTCTATGAATATATGTAAAGATGGTAAGGATTTTTTCGGTTATAAATGGTAAAACATAGACAATCTAATTAAAAATTCGACATGACTTTAGGATTATGAAGTTTAGTATTTTTGTAAATTTTGGTAACAACAGGAGTATATATATTTGGTCCTACAGTATATAACTAAGGACAAAGTCAATCAATGAAAGTAGATCTAGGGGTATATTTGATCCTTTCCTCTTATAAAAAATAAGTATTTAATTCATCAGTTCGATTTTTTTAAAACATAATCAAATCAAATATTATTAATTTTAAAAAATTATAAAATCAAATCAAATAAAAATCGATTTGTTTAAACGATTTAATTTGATTTTTCTATTTGAATCAATTTTCATCCAAACCACGAATAGTCCAATAGAGCAAATCAAATCAATTGTCACTACATCAAAAATGATCTTTAACGACAATTAATTAATGGTAATAGTTTAGTTGCCGCTAACAACATATTTTTAACGGCATTTAGCACTTTTTTAAGTGTCCCTAAAGCCTACAGTGATACTGAATTCAATGACAATTAACTAATGTTGGTAAAAGTTTTATCACTCTTTATTAATGTGTATATTTAGTGCCGCTAAAAATTATTTTTATCGTAGTGCGCAAAGACATGACTCAGCACTACTGTTTTTATTTCTATATCACCAGTCAACACCCCCACTTTGTGTTATTACTTAACTTGATCGATCATCCATTAAGAGTGGCGCAAATCATAAGCAAGTAGCAACAACATCAATAATTGAGCAATTATCCTCATTGAACCAATGATGAAGACAAACTCTTACCCCAATTATTTTATTTTTTGTTCTCCATCTTTTGGTATTACCTCCTACAAAATTGATTTCATCCCATTTTCAAAGTTTTAATTATTTGGTTAAAGAATTGTACACATATTCTAGATTGGTATGTTTGTGTCACGCCCCCAAAGTTATGACACTTAAAAGCAAGTTAATAATATAAAAAGAATGTCACGCTACTGAAAGTAACTTTGAGTACGTGTTATATATTTGTGTTTTCTCTTGACGTTAGTTCTTCGACTTATTTCTTGTTAGTCCTCATATTTTATAATTGGAGATCGAGAGATCGAGAGCAATCTTCAACTAAATTAATTTTTGTAAGCATATACAAGACAAACTTATATTTCTATTTTGTACTAGAGGATGGCAAGCCCATGCAAGCACGGGCCATTTGAAAATAAAGATAATTATAATTCAATTAATTTAAATAACATTTATTAAATTGAAATCATTTGATTCGAATATGATTTGTTATAGTTCTATAATTTTAAGTTCAGGTTAATGAGTTGATGAGTGCTCAATCTTCCATAAAATGAAGGGTTCAAATATTAGTAGCATTTCATCCTTAACATTAATTACTTATTCCCCAAATTATTTTTCAAGACTTAATATTTGTTAGAAAAAATAATAGGAAATATATATAATTGATGAAGAAGATGACTTTGAGGCGTGTAAAATCACTTTCTTTAAAGAGATATTGCCCGTATACATATTGGGGAAAATACAAGCAAATTCCTTTAGCATACAACAAAACCCTTTATTTATACGTGCATATTTTTTCTTAGACTACTAATAGAGAGTCTTATATTTATAGAATTTAAGAGATGACTTTTCATAAGAGTCATACTCTTTCATGATCAGATGACTTTTCATAAGAGTGATGTTCTTTCATGAACAAATGTGTCTATTCAATTTAAGACCTCTATATATTACAAAATATCCAACTATACTAACATCAATTAATATGATTAATATGATAAAATAATCATGTCAATCATTGTTTTCTCAATGGATATGTCAAGTTCAAATGCGATAAGTAAAAAGTACACGAAAATGTATTAAAAAGAATTAAAAGGTAAATTAGTAAAAGTACTCTTCTTATTTATGATTTTTTTAAAAAGTTTGTAAATAAAAATATGAATAAATAATACGAAGGAATAGAGTCATTAATAATTGTGCATAGATATTGTGGATCTCTTAATATTATTGCATGTGGAATAAATAAAAAAAAAGAAAGGAAAATAATATGACAACTAATTATGAAATGCAAAAGCACACATGTTGATACCACAAAGTTAACTCACTCTTCTATAATAGTATAAATATAAATATAAATATAAATTTAAATATAAATTTTCAATAGGGTTTCTTACGTTATTGTATATGCAACGGATAAAAATGCAACACAGTGTTGTATGTATATGTAATACATCAAAATTGTATAAATAGTATATAACCATGTATATATAATATTGATTTAGTATCAATTAAGAAAAATTAGTTGGGATATAATATATATAATGTAATTATTTAGTAGGAATATGTATGTAAAGGAGTATATATTTGTAATTATTTTACTTTTATAGGGTATTTACTTAGTTCCCATATATAATTGCGTTATTTTGGATAAGGAATTTTAACCCAATGAACATTTTATCTATTTTTCCTTTGTAATATTTAGAGCCGTCAAAACGGGCTTAGCCCATGGGGCCGATCCAACCCAACTCGTTATTGGGGTAGGGTTGGAGCAAGATTTTTCAAGCCCATTTAAAACTAGCGCTTATAAGCCCAACCCATATAAACCCTTGGCCCTTGAGGCTTGATCGGGGTCGGGTCGGGGTTGGCCCATGGGCCAAAACTTTTTATTTAAGGGTAACTTACAATGATCTCACTAGTATATAATCTAATTACTTAAATACACGCTATGTTGTAATATTATGAAGGAAAAATCACCCCATATACACATTTAAGAGTAAATATTACGGGTTTTAAATCTACTTTTAAAAAATTCTTGCTTATAATAGATTATTTACGGGTTATGACATATAAATTAAATTAAATTTTATTTAAAAATCAAATTATATTTATTTAATAAATTATTAATCTATTTAAAGGTTTTTATTATTAATTAATAATAGGTTATTAATTTGATTTCACTTCCTTTTTTTAGAACTAAAATTTTCAGTTACCCAATTTTAGGGATTTCCTCCATACACGTTTTATTTCCTTGTTTACCGTTACCATCCCCATTCGTCAATCCCACCCCTCTCCCCCACGCTTATTCACTCCTAGACGCCACAACCCACTATCCCACTTTCACCATTGTTTCTCATCAAGTCTAACTTCAAAATAGTCTACCCTCTCCCCCATGATTATTCATCATCATGTTTGAGAAACCCATTGAAACTCCTCGAAAGAGTCCCAGATTTGATGGAACTTCAATTGATGATGTTCATGTTCCATCGTTCAATATATTATCCCAAACACCCCCGCCTAAAACTGTTGAAATTCCGGCGACTGGTGGTTCCTCTCGATCGAAGAATAAAAAAGATAAAAATAATGAAGCAAAGGAAAGTGTGATTCCGGCAAATCAAAAGGGGATGAAGAGGAAGGGGAAAACACTTGTTGAAACCCCTCCTGATTCAGATTCCGATTCCGATTTGGATTTTGTTAGTCAAACAAAAAAGAAAAAAATCAACAAATGTTGAAGTTGCTCAAACATCAAAACCATCTACAAGAAGAAAAACAAAGAAGAAGGAATTGGATTTGACTATAAATTATTTAATTTATTTTCACATTACTCAAAATAGTTATTTTTTTATATCACATTATTCTTCTTATTGTTTTCAAAACAGTTGTTTGTGTGAAATTTGTTCCAAATCCGAAAAAAATATTTATGGATTTGACTATAAAATTTGGGTGATGTATTTTGTATGAATTATGACAAAAATATTTATGGATTTGACTATAAAATGGTATGAATTATGTATTAACATTAATGTTATTGTATCTTAATTGTGTATAAACATATGAATTATCAGCAATGGTGTTTTTGACATGGGAGCTGTTGAAATCGATGCAAAGTACCATCGTGAAAGGTATGCCACAATCCTGTGGCATTATGGAAAAACAAAGAATGAGGATGGCGCGATCACTACTGGTACAGTTGCTAGCAAATTTGATGGACCTCGCATAGCAAAAGAACATGTTCCGGATACCACCAATTATCCTACACTAAGACCACCGACAAGAAATTTGAAATAGTTCATTGCAGCTTCTACTTTTTAAGAATTACATATTATTTTTTTTAACTTTTGGATAAATTTTTTCTGTTTAACTTTTGGATAATTTTTTTCTATTTAACTTTTGGATAATTTTTTTCTGTTTAAGTATTTGATGATATATAATACCATATGTTATTTTCTATTCAGATACCATCTACACATGAATTAATATTTGGCTATTATAATTTCAGAACACTGGTATTATACAAACTTCATACAAATTGGATTCACTATTTTAAAGTATCATTGTGTTTCTAAGTAGTAAACTCATTGGATGAAACATGTATGAAAATTGATTTATACGTATATGACTATGATTTTAATATAAGGGGTTGGGTATTGTATGAATCGTGATATGATTTTTATATACAAATGTTATGAATTGTGTTTTCACATTTGTCTGATTTTCTTTTGAATCTTCATATGGTATGAATGATTAAATTGGTATGAAAATGATATCAATTGTCAAACTAGTGATTTTTCCTAAAAATGTCACATTGTAACGACCCATTTGGTCGTTTTGAGTACTAGAACTTTTTATTTCAAAAAATACTTTCCAATAGATTCTAAATGGATATTTTGGACTATTCATAACTACAATTATGAATTTAGTGGGGTAGTTTTAATAATATACTTAGTTGGTGGTTATAGAAGATAGCATTAAAATTAATAGTGGGTCACTTTTACACTTTTATAATTAGTCTGTAAATAGTTAAAGTAGTAAATAATCTGCAAAAGAAAGAAGAAAGAAAAGGAGGCGAGAAATTTTTTCAACAGGGTCGACCTAGAGCGAGTGACTGCTCTTTCAGGTGAGATCTTCAAAACTTTCAATCTTTTATATACATAGTGCAACCAGTATTATACAGACTTCGTACATTTCGGATACATTATTTTAAAGTATCAGTGTGTTTCTAAGTTGTACACTCATTGGATGAAACGTGTATGAAATCTAATTTATATGAATATGACTATGATTTTAATATTAAATCTTGGATATTGTATGAATCATGATATGATTTTTATATACAAATGTTATGAATTGTGTTTTCACATTTGATTATTTTCTATTCTACACATGTTGTTTGAATGAAAACTGAATTAAATTTGATTAATATGTGTATGACCATAACATAAGCTAGAATTGGAATGAAACATGAATACAAGTGGCATGCAGTTTGTTATAATTTTATTTATAATATGACACCAGTTGAAAACCAAATTAATATTCATGATAACTTACATTAAATACTCGGGATACCAAATGAACTTCATAATTACCTTCTTATAATTATCACTAATATATACAATATCTTTAAACTAGAATAAATTTAATTTGTAATAGTATGCATTATGTATGATTACTGAATGAACAGTGTATAAAGAATGAACAGTATATTAAACACTAAGCTATAGTGCACTTCAAACCAATTATGTTTCATATCAAAACAAAACATTAATATAACTAACAAAATAAACAGTCATTAGTTTTGCACAGGATAATTTGAACATGTCTTCCTGTTGTGGCCAACTTGACGACATCTACTGCATGTAACTTTAGACCTTTTGAATTTCACTCAGCAAACCCCTTCCAGCGTTCAAGTTGTGGTCTTCCTACCATTCTCTTTGGACTCTCGCAAGGGATAGGTTCATATATAAAAATCATTATAATAACAACAAAATTATACCCACTTGTCTTTATTTTTTCATACAAATATCATTCAGACAGTACATTACAAAACACTTTTCATAACTCACTTAATACACATTTCATACTCACTTAATACACATTTCATATAACAATCATCATTCATTCTAAATATATACATTTCGCTCGTACCAAATACTACATTACTATCAAACAACTTTATACAGAAATGACAAAACTAATATAAACACTAAAATTACAAATTTAATACCAACTTAAAACACTTGTCATATAATTCGTCAAACTTCCAAATAACTTTTTTCACAGATTACTGAACACACTTTCATATAAATTTCAATTCATTTATTCTATCAAATTCATTATCAACTTAAATCACTTTTCATACAATTCGTCAAAATTCTATATAACTTTTTTAATAGATTACTGAACACACTTTCATACAAATTTCTTTCCATTTATTCTATCAAATTCATTCAAAAATATACATTTAATTTATACTTTAAGAAGAAGAAAAAAACAGTATTCAAAACAACCGCAAAAACAAAAAATCACTAATACTATATATTTCACAACAGTTAACAAAAACTGATATCACCTTAAATATATTGGCGATTTACAGTTTTATCATTTTTTTTCATTTCACTGTAATTTAAAAACAAACAATAAACAATAATAAATACTAACCTGAAGGATCCCATCTTCCACCATGTTTAATTTATATTGATACGTTGTTGTCCATCACAACAAAATCAAATTTTTTCAAATATAAAAAAAAACTTCAATTACTCGATACTGGGAATTTTTTCTGGCAGAACAATGAAGAAACAATGAAGAGAGAGAAACGTTGAAAAAAAGAGATAAAATCTTATTTTTATTTGATTTTAACTAATTTGAGTGAATTAAGGATACTAAATAATCTTAATTAGGTTGGATCCCTTATTTCGTGCCAATTATTAATTATCTACACTAAATTCAAATTAAATTAACACCACAATGTCAATATTTTTTACCTTTTTACCATCAATTCCGGTATTTTTTTAATTCTTCTTTTATTTTTTTTATTTTTTTAAACAACTTTTTTCAATTATTAAAAACATTTTTTTTTATAATTTGTTAGAACCTGGATTTTTTAATGTTATAACTTGAAAGTCTAAATGTACTGCTATAACTCAAAAATATTAATATTATACATGTTATATATGAAGTTTACACTATTATGAATCATACTAGATTTTGGTACGTCTAAATACATGTATCTCGGAATATATGGACTCAAAATTAGGTTAGTTTGTTCTAGATAGACTCTATCCAAGTAGATTCGCATGTATCTAGGATACATAGACGAATCTCGCGCCCTCGCCTTCCTCCTGTCTTGTTTGTCACTCTCTTATCTTGCTCGCATATCCGGTATGCGAGATACATGCTAATTACACTAGATTTTTTTATAGTGTTATTGAAAAAACACCATTGTTTGTCATATTTGATTTGAAAATCTTCTTATTTTCTTGATGTTATAAAATTATAAGTTTGAAAAGAAAAAAAATGAAAAAAGAAGGATCAACCCGCCCTTGGCCCTTCTAGGGTTGGGTTGGATTGAGTATTTTCAGGCCCTTCCAAATGAAGGACCGACTGACCCTAGCCCTTCAAATTCCTTGGCCCGCGAGGCTTGGGCCGGCTCTAGTAATATTCCTATTTTGCTTTTTAGTTATTTTGTAATTAATTATATGGTAGAAAAATCAATAAAGATTTTCGGATCCCCAATACAAATTAGGAGTCCTCCCTTTGTTAGGATTAAGTTTGTTGGAACTGCGAGAATTGGAGATAGAGAAGATTATTGCCGATGCAAGGAAGATACCTGACGAGCCAAATCGAGATGAGGAAATATTAGATCAGGCTCTTGAACTGAAACGTAGTATTATATACCTATGTATTTCTTTTCCTTTATATATTTTTTCGTTTCAAAGTAAGTGTCATTTATCGAGTTCAATAGAATTATTGAAGAGTGGTACACTTTTTCTTTTTATTTGTGACAATGCCATGCTACTGAAAGCAACTTCGAGTACGTTCTAGTTCTTCGATTCATTTCTTTTGGGGACAGACCCAACAATCTTCAACTAAATTATTTTTTTAAGCATATACAGAGACAATTTAATATTTCCTATATTCAAATAATTACTACTATTATGTTTTATGATATATCTTGATGTTTTCTTTATTAATAATCGTCCTACAAATACACTAGCATTTATTTTTATATATCAAAAAGGGACATTATGCTTATTTGCAATAGGGCTTCTCACATAAATGTAAAGAAAGTAAAAATATTCAATAAAATGGTAGTATGTATATGCAATTAATGGCGGAACCAGAATTTCAACTTAAGAGCGTCAAAATATAAAGAAGTTAAATTGTGTAAGAGTCGACGAGTGTTAATATGTAATATATATATACCTAAAAAATATTTTTTTATCTAGCTATGCAGCAACACCCCTCAACTGTATGTGGCTCCGCCGCGGTATGCAATGTATCGATATTTTATAAATAGTGTATAATCATGTATAACTTTGTATCAAAGAAAGATATATTCAATTATTTATATACATTGTTTATACAATATTTGTACATTTGTAGGCTGGCATGAAGGTCCTTATAAATGTTTGAACTTTTTATTGTTGTTTAAAAGATTTCGCTTTAAAGAAAATCATCTTTTCACTATTTTTCTTTAATTATTCTTTATTTATTTAATTTATTTAAGTTGGTTAAAAATGAAATTGTAAAACTAATAATTTCTTGCCGATTTTATTAAGTACGTTTTAGGTTTAGGTTAGGATTCACATTAGGTTTAGAACTCTTTTAGATACAAAGAATATACGGTTTAGGACTCTTTTACATACAAAAACGAATGAAAATTTGGACCGAAAAATTTAATTTACTAATTAGTAATTCATACGTTTTATTTCCAATAGGTATCTATAAGAATCCCAAGCTTATTGTGAATTCTAAACCTAAACAAAGAAAAGACGTATTTAATGACTAAACATTATTAGTTTTTACTATCACAATTTTATCACCCTAAATAAATAAATAATAGTATTAAATTTTTACTTATTTGCAATTGGTAAGAACTCCTAATATTTACTATTTTAAAATTGATTAAGGGCCTGTTTGGAAGGACATCTTGGTAATTGGATTTGGTGTAATTGGTGTAATTACACTGTCTTGTCCTGTTTGGAAGGACAAGTAATTACTTGGTCAGCAGGTAATTGGTGTAATTGGCAGTGGGTAATTACACTCTACAATTCACAGGCAGAGGCTGTAATTACCATCCTGATTACTTTTTAATTTATTTTTTTCTTTTAATTTATTTTACTTCTATTATTGTAAGTTCTTTTTTTATTTTTATTATTCTAAAAATTTGTAAAAGCTTATTTTTATTTTATATTATTATATTTCATTTTCTTCTTGTTCTCAACCTTACTTTACGTGATTCTATGTAATTTTCTCGTATTATCTATTTCTTTATGGCATGCTTATTTTCTCATTAGCATAATTTTATTAGTATTCTAATTTTTAAATTAAATAGAATTTATTGTTAAGTAAGGTTATAGATTTACGTTTTCTTTATTAAGAAAAAATAAAAATAAATCATATTTATTGCTATGTTGAAATTTGTTATAAGAGTATTATGTTAAAAAAAAAATTTCGAATTTATAACTTATGTTATATTTTCAGTTTCATTTGTTTTAGTAATATTGAATTTGCATTGCACGTCATTTTTTAATTAGACTTGATAGATTATATTTTTGTCAAACATTTAATAATTTATGACATTTTATTTATATAGTATTCTTTTTATCAACATGCATTTAATGATATTCGTAGAAACTTCATACTTTTAGTTGTTACGATCAATTCAATTGAAATATATTAATTTGAAAAAAAAAATCAATTATTTTTTCATAATATTAGTTATAGAAAATATGTTTATTAATTAATATATTTTCAAAAAAGAATATATATCTTAAATATTTAATTTAATGTCATTTATAAAGTTTCTTATTTGTCTAGTATTAATTTTAAATAATTAATTTTTATTTTTAAAATTTATTATAATTTTATAATTGCAATTGTGCATTCAAACAAAACATGTGTAATTACACTGTGGCATCCAAACAGGACATGTGTAATTACAGTATAATTACATTGTGACAACCAAACAGATCATTGTAATTACTAGACAATGTAATTACTAGGCTAGTAATTACACCAATTCCAATTACCAAGTGGCTTTCCAAATAGACCTAAATTTTTATTTTTTAAACATTTCATTATTTGAACTATATTAAAACTCATAACATTTTAAAATTTTAAAATCAATATGTTTATCTTATATAAACCTTATTTAAATTATGTTAAACAAAATAAATAAATAACATAATTGAAAAAAATTAAAGAAATAGGTTTTTTAAAATATTTTTAAAAAAAATTTCTATATGAAATTCATATCACTAGATGAATATAATATTTATTATAACATCAATTACTATTTTAAAAATATTTTTGTTCTTTTTTGTATAGATTTAAAGTATATAATATATGAGATTGGAGAGAGAAGATTCTTTCAAATATAATTACCTTAATTTATGAGATTGTTTTTTTATTTTTGTAACTGTAATTACCGCCCATTTCGTCATCTATCTATCTTCTATACTATATTAAAAGCATGAAGATCCTTAAAAATGTTATTTGAACAAGAGAGAGAAGATTCTTCTCGAGGAACTTTGGGAGAGAAGATTTGTGCCAAGAGAAGGAAGATAAGTTAGGAGCGAGATCGAGGGGAGGCAAAAGATATTGCTACACTGAAACATATTATATACATATCTTTTTATATTTCTTTATATTTGTTTTTCGTTTTCAAAATAAGTGATATTTTTCATTATAAATATGGAGTTCAATAGAATTATTGAAGAGTGCTACACTTTTTGCTTACCCTTTTTAGTATGCTTTTTTTAAAACAACAACTCAATTTATTACATATTTAAAACAAAAGGGGGGACAATTACAAAGTGTAACTACTCCAACGTAAAGAAAATGACTTTATCTAACGCTTCTCTATGGAAAAAAAAAGGAAAGGGTAAGAAAAAGAGAACAGAGAAAATAAGACGGAAAAACAAGAAAAATACTTTCTTTCTTCAGAAGAAAATCAACAAACAAAATTGACATTTAGTTTATGAAGCGTGGCATTTGTTTCCTAGTGATTCAAAATGTGACTGTAGAGCAATTTGTTTTGGCAGCAAAATCAAGAACATCCGCTGCAAGTATAAGCTACACAACTTGTTGTTTTTGTTCAGTATATCTTACAAAATTGATCCGTGTGAAGAGTGGGTCTTTGAAATTGTAGCGGGCAATGTTGTTGATTTTCATCATCAAAATAGTCTTTTCATCATTTTTCTTAATCTATATATAATATAAAGGAAAAACATAGATAAGGTGATGTGTACCAGCTCTCTATAACCTCCATTCATATTTATCTTTTTTCTCTTCTTTTTTTTTAAAGATTTTTTTCTTAATTTTTTTCATAAAATATTTTCTTTATTAAATAAAAATTCAATCATATTTACTATTTTAATTATATGAGTTACAAAAAAATCTCCATCTATTTATATTCTCTACTTAAGCCTTTTCAACTTCTTTCTAACTTTTCTTATGGATTATCAAATCATATTACTATATATAATAAGTGGAAATATCTACTACTTAGCACATGACAAGTGTTGGATGATATGTGCTTCATAGTGTTGTACATTCTTCTTTTATGGTTGTACCTTTAAAATTTATATTATTGGACAATTTAACACCATTAATTACCTACTACTTTATTAGCCAAAAAGTTTGACCTCATTTGGGCCCACTTATTATTTATATGTTTTCAATTTTCAATATATGTTGTCTATCTAATTCTTTTTTCCAACCTTTTATTTTAAACTTCTTGAAATTTAATTACCTATTTATTACTCTCTCTATGCACTTTTAATTGTTATGATTTCCTTTTTAGAGTCAAACTATAAGAATTTTAACTAATATTTTACAATGTGTTTTTTCATCATATTCATAGGCAAAAAATTACAATTTATAGTACTTTTTGTATAGATTTTGCATTTTTTTTTTAAATATCGAATTAATACAATTTGATTTAACTTTGAAAATTAGTCAAATGGACTTTCAAAAAGCGCAACATGACAAATAAAAGTGGACGGAGAGAGTATATTTTAGCTACAAAATATATTAGAGGTACAACTTTTTAAAAAAATTTAATTTTTATTGCGTTGACTCTTGAAATCTTATCATTGTCGTATGAATTTGAACAAATTATATATTATTAAAAGTTACATAAAAGATGCTATAAATCACAATAATTAGCAATTAAAAATATTTTTAAATCATATAAGAAATTTGGTTGACTAATTGGAATAGAATAAGTAACATGTACTATTTGAAAATAACGTCAAAATTTATAGAATTCACAATAATTAACAACTGAAAATATTTATGATTATTCACGTGAATTGAAACATGAGTAACCTATATTATTCAAAACTAACGCAAAAATACTATAAATCACAACAATTTAATAACTTCAAATATATTTTTAAGAAAACATATAAAAAATCGACTAATCTTCAAATTCCATTTATATCACATAAATTAAAACAAAAAAAATTAATATTTATTGGGCACGGGCACCAAATATCTATATATATGTGTCACAAATGGAAAAGTCTCAATCAAGGAAGCAACATATATCATTTACAAATGACTTAAAAAGCATTAAAAATTACAATAATTACCTATTTAAAATATTTAAAAGCTATATAATACAATACGTTGACTCTCAGAATTCTATCAGGCTCACATATATTGGGACAGAAAAAATAACACATATCATTTTAAAATTACCAAAAAAGTATTATAAATAATAATAATTAACAACTTAAAATATCTGAAAGACATTTTAAAAGGGTTAATTTTGTAATTTTATCCATATCACATAAATTAGGACAAAGTGACCAGTAATGTACGTTATTTGAAAGTTACATAAAAATATCATAAATCACAATAATTAATAACTTAAAACATTTTTTAAAAAAATATGAAAATTTGGATGACTCTCCAAATTTCATTTGTGTCACTTAAATTGAGACAACAAAAATAACATATATTGGGTCTATTTTAATTTATTTGTCTTATTTTTTATTTTTTTTATATTTAAAAATTGCGTAAAAAATACTATAAATCATGATAATTGACAATATAAAATATGTTTTGAAAAAAATACAAAAAATTCCACTGATTCTTGACGTGAATCTATCGTAAAAATACTATAAATCATGATAATTGACAACATAAAATATTTCAAAAATGTTGTATGTGAGTAGTCTTATTATGCCTTAAATAGCGTCAAAGAAAGTACAGGTTTGTGATAAAAAAACTTATTCCTTTATCCACGCAAGCAGTCGCTTCAAAAACTCGATTATTAGCCCCAAAACATACCATTTATATAGCACGGGCCACATTATCTAGTATATATATAAAAGAGAACCTAGGCCTGCCTATGTGGCGCCATCACAAACGAGGATTTCCATTTAAATTTATTTATTACCAAAACTAGTCTTCCCCTTTCATGAAAAGTTGTGACTTTTATAAAAAGTTGTGTCTTTTATGAAAAGCTGTGACTTTTATGAGTAGTTGCGACTTTTTTGAAGAGTTGCGACTTTTATGAGAAGTTGTGACTTTTATGAAAGGTTGTAACCTTTCCGAAGTTTTGTAACTTTAACAAAGAATTGTGACATTTCCAATAATGCACAATAAATATTTGTTTACACTACCCTTTATTTTCTATAAATAGAGGGATTTCCTACCACTATAGGATAATCGAATTCAAATACATTAATTAAGTTTCTTATGAAGTTTGTATCATTCGTCAAAGTTTTCTTCCTCCTATTTCATGGATCTTAATCTTTACTATAAGCCATAGTGATTCATGTAACTATGGCAATTTCTTTTTGCTATTTTGGTGACTTTTTTTAAACTCTGTTAAAAACTTCAGCAAGGATGATTGAAAATTGATCTTCTCTATTGTCCCTTTTTATAGGTTTCTTCATATAACAAAAAAAAATTGGTTTTAATTGAAATGTGACATTACTACTCTTTCACCTCTCAGTCCATAACTCATAATGTTGCTGAAATGGTTCAATTCATTATATTTGGTTCTTTAGTAAACAAAACTTTTATTTTTGCCACTATTATTTGTAGGTTTTTTTTCGCTATAGAGGAGTCGAATTTAAATACATTAATTAAGCTTCTTATGAAGTGTGTTTCATTCCTCGAAGTTTCCTTCCTCCTATTTCATGAAGCTTAATATTTTATTGTAAGTCATTGTGATTCATGTATCGATTGCAATTTCTTTTTGTTATTTTGGCGACTTTTTTTTAACTCTGTTAAAAATTCCAGTGAGGATGATTGAAAATTTATCTTCTATTTTGTCTCTTTCTATAGGTTTCTTCATATACTTTTTGGGAAATTTGCTTGTGGGTTGTGCTATATTTGATAGCACACAACAACAAATATGTGATAACTAATACGGAATCAATGAGGAAGTTTGTTAAAAGAACCAAACAGATTGATCTCTTGCTTGCCACAATTAGTATAGTAATTTAATTGTTCATTTTTAGGCACAAACATTTTGTATACCATTGCACCTTTCCTAGAATATTATATAGAGACAATTAACGAAGAGTGCTAGAGTCTTTACCGACATTAATTAATTGTCATTACATGCAATGTTGCTATAGACTTTAGGGACATTTATAGAGAGTACCAATTGCCTTTGAAAATACATATTTAGTGATAATTAAGCTATTAATTGCCGTTAAAGATAATTTTTGCCGTATTGATAACTCTTTATTTTGATAAAGTTTTTTTGTTTTTTCGATAAAGAAGTAATAACTCTTTCTCTTAGCTTCTTTCAATTAAAGATAAAGAAGCTATCTTTTTGAAAAATATGTTAAGCAACATGCCTTTTTCTACTTGATTGTTAGGAAAGTAAGGTTGTCTTTATTATTATTTGTGGATATTTGTGAGTTCAAGTGCTCACAAAAATATGTTGTTGGATTTTAATATGCTACGTGTCAAAAATTTGGTTTAGAATATTCAGTTATGAACAGTTCCATTCAGATGCCGCCTACTGCTTGGTTGGTAATTACATTAATTCTTTGTAACTGCATACTATAACCATAATAATAATTATGGTTCAATTCCAAATAAGTTGGGTTGGTGATATGAAGCCTAACCAATAGTAATGACTATTCTGAGACAATGAGGAGAAATATTTATGATACTAACAATTTTAGAGTCATAAGAAAGGAGCCGAAGGTCCTCCATTTTAATTTAGTTAATTATGTTCTTGTATGGACGTGATGTTCCACTTTACTTGGGAGTGTTGTTGTTCGAGGCTTCTCTATAACTCATAATTTTTGTATAACAAAAACGAAAATTAAAAAAATATAGCACTTTAAAACTTCGAAGGAACGCTTTGCCTTAAGATAAAATGTTCTTGACAGTGTAGTGTATGTATCGAAAATCTGAATATTACCGAATGATCATATGTAAACTTAATAAAATAGTATTCAATCCCATGCGAACCACGGATAATTTACCTAGTCTATAAGTCTATAAATAACAATCATCCATGGAGAGGTTGATTATTCATTTTTTATTCTTTTATTCTATTAGTATAGTTTTTTCTCTTCTTTTTTTTTAAAAATAAAATTATTCTTCATCTTTTCCATAAGAAATCATTGAAAAGATAGTGACACGAGTCCTTCACTTCGATGAAGATCAAAGATATATTTGGCAAAATGGTTTGATGGACCCTCTACTTGTATGCGTTTTTATTTTAGACCCTTTTACTTGACTAGTTGTTAGCTGAACCCTTAAGCTCAATGAAACTCTATGTTTTAAGTCCTTCTGACAGTTGACCAAGCTTATGTGGCAACTTAATTATTGAGTTAACATAAATGTGTGATGTCACGCGTAGAAGGAGCGTGAAAGATCAAATTTTAGACTAAAAATAATTTATTTTCTTTTTAAAAATAGAATAAAAAGATCAAAAATAAGAAGAAAAAAAATTCAGTTCTTTCTTCTTTTCCCACCCCACCCCTTCGCATTTCTTTTTTTTTTCTTTCTACTCTCAAACCCCCATTTCTCTTCCTTCTCCCCTTTCCAGGCCTTTCCAATTTTTTGTTTCTCTTTTTCTTTTTTTCACATTTTCTTCCTCCCGGGTTTATAAACGAAATCGTATTTTTGTTGTAGATTTGTATTTTCCTTTTATTTTTGGGGTAATTTATAACCCATAAAGTGATAAAAATTCAACAATCTTAAAAGATGAAAAGTAATTGTTGAATATATATCTTTGTGAAATGTGTTATGTAAAATTGTGTACAAATATTAAAGTATATTGATGTATTTTAATGGCTACTAGTCCTTGGAATGTGCATTGCACGTTTGTCCCCAAATTGTCATTAGAAAAGTTAATTATATATAAGTAAATATATCATAGTGGAGCGTACATAAATTCATCGCTAAGTTCAAAGATAAGGACTTTTGTATGTAAGTTTGACATAGGAATATAACTCTTCACAAAATATAGCATGAAAATCTTGTGTTAGATGTTGGAGGTTTGATATTTTTGATGCTTCATGAAAAAAAACCTTTTATTATATCAGAGGAATTAATATAGTTTAATTACTAAATGTAAGTTTTAATAATTAAAAAAAGAAGTTGACTGTAAAAAAGATACGTATTAAGAAAAATATTACAAAATGTCTAGGTGGTGTAACATCAAATTTATAGAAAAAATTACAATTTTAAATGGAAAAGAAAGAAAGGTAAATAAAGACATGACATCCATAATAAAAGACATCACAATAAAATATATAGACAAAAATATTGCCATATTGATTGAATCACATTTTGTTAGAAGTCGACTTGTTATAAACAAAATGTTTCATATGTATAAAAAACTAAAATCATAAAAAAAAAAAAAAAAGGAAGCATGACTGTGTTAAAAATATAGATACACTATATTTCTTAAACTATATATTAAAAATTAAATATGAATTCTAGTACAATAAAATTCAATGTAACATTTCGTCATCTCTTTACTTTACATTATTTTTTATTTTACTTTTAATTTTGCACTAATTTTTGTACCTCTCTACAATAGTTAAGTACATGAATTTTCTAAACATTTGAGATTACATATAAAAAGGAAAAAATACAAACATATTGTTTTAAAAAGATAAATGATTATCAAACAACGAAGAAGACATAACTACAAATGTTTATCAAAGACATGCTCTTTTACATGTCTCGTTGTGAAAATATTCTACGGGATTTGACATGCTTACTCTCAAAACAATTAATTATAAATATAAATTAGGATTAACTTTATTATATTTATATCCTAAAGATAGAAGAAATGAAGAATACAAAAATATAGTAATTAATTACGAAGTTATATTTAAAAACTCCAAAAGATGGAGATATGAAAAATAAAAATTCACTTACAACTTCATATTGCAGAATATTCATCTTGTAACTATGATAATTTACATATTTCTCAACAAAAAGAAGATGAATATGCATGAAATTTTAAAGAATACAAATAAATGAATCAGTAAGAATTATTACAATTACAAATTGATAATGAAAATTTTACAAATGATGTAGATTAACCCAATGTAGAATGCAAGAATAACAAGATGATCACAAATTTGGATGAAAGAAAGGAATATAAATAATGTTGTGTGAGCGTCTTTGGACATAGACTCTTCATTACCCCCACTTATCTTACAAATTACACTCTTCATTACTCATATTTAGTACATGAATATATGATTGTATTAAATCTTGTTTGACTCTTCATTACCCACATTTAGTACATGAATATATGATTGCATTAAGATCTTCTTGATGCATGAATTTAAATATAACTATTACTTAATTTTTAATTAATTAAATGGATATTAATATTTAATTTATTTTAGGGGTAAGATAAGGGTAAAATGATAATCCAACTTTGAGGTTATATATATATATATATATATATATATATATATATATATATATATATATATATATGATTATGATTCGTTAACATCAATGGGGAAAACAGATTTATGGTGGTTCAAGTGGTAGATGTAAATATTGGTAAAAGAAATACAATTAAACAATAAGTTTATCATTTAATAAAAACAAGAAGAAAAAAAATCAAGTCCTTAAATATGTTTATTCAAATCATATGTATTAACATAAAAAATATTTGTATTGTGATTTTATCATTTTCTTATTTCTATAGTTGGTTCTTTTATTTCTTGTATCATGATTAATTTTTTAAAATCATAAATTTTTCATAATTGTGTGAAGTGTGGCCAAATTCCCTAGTTATTATACTACTGTATTATTTTAATAATATATTAAATATTTACTATAATAAACATAATAAAAATTAAATGAAGAAGATGTCCTTATTATAATTAAATTCTTACACAAAAAAAGGTAAAAAACCATACAAAAAAATAAGTAGTAGCTTAAAGAAAATTTAAAATTGAGTAGTTTTGTTTTACTAGACTTGTAAAATATATGGAAAAGAAAAATGAAGTAATTGAAGAGTTAGTGTAGGATTAGGAACTACGGGAGAGAACTAAGAGACGGAAGATACGTAAGGAGGCTAAAGAGGCTGCTGCGCTCAAACAGATTGTAGACATCTCTTTATTCTTTTTCTTTCTTTCTTTTCTTTTCTTCTTGTTTCAACACAAGTGATGTGATGTATTTTTTCGTTATAGATAGTATCTGTCTAGTTCAATAGAATTATTCAAAACTGCTACACTTTTTGCTTCCCCTAAATCTTTAGTGCTACACTTTTTGCTTACCCCTTTTTTAGTATACCAATTACTCAATTTATTACCTCTCTTTCGTACAAATCTTGAACATGTAGTCAATTAGCATGGTTGCAATATCAAATATTGCATTAATTCAAAAAAGTAGTCAAATACACATGTCCAAATAAAGCATCAATAGAATGGTTTTCTAGCATGCTTGAACCTCTCCAACATATCTACTACCAAATCATGGCTTAAGTTGATCCCACATTCATCCTCCATAATCGTAATGAAGTAGCAACAACATCAATAATTGGTTGAACCAACATGGGTTGTGGTGCACTGGTGGGAGTTAACAAGAGGTCTTCGCGATCCGAATTTAGTCGGAGCTCCAATGTGAGCTCCGGACACCGGGTGGAAAACCAAAAAAAACAACATCAATAATTGAGCAACTATCCTCATTGAACCAATAATGAAGACAAAACTCTTACCCCAATTGTTTTATTTCTTGTTCCTCATCTTTTGGTATTACCTCCAACAAAATTGATTTCATCCCATTTTCAGAGTTTTAATTATTTGTATAAAGAATTGCACCAATCTAGATTGAAATATTTGTGTCACCCCCCCCCCCCCCCCAAACTATAACACTAGAAAGCAACTTAATTAATATTATACTAGCAATATTCTTTTTAAAAAAAAGTTATTTCGTTATTAATATTATAGGAAAATCAATAAAAAGAAAAGAATATAGTGCGAAAATAATAAAAAAGGAGAAATATTTTGAGATCCCCAACACAAATTAGAAGAGGCTAGAGAATGATGGCACCACCAACAAGACGGCTGGGAGAGGGAGGAGCATTGTGTACTGTTGATAATTTGAGAAATGCTCTGGAGGAATATGGGCAGATGATTCGTGCCCGTTCCGAGAGACAGAAGATAGGTGAGCAGAAAGCCACAGTAATTGCAATGCGCTATGAGGTTCTGAAAGAGAAGCTCCTGATTCAACTGGAAAAGAAACAGTACTTGCAACTTCAACAGTAGGAAAGAGAGATGAAGATTCATACTGAGAGACGGAAGATATTATGTAGATATTTCTTTCGTTTCAAAATAAGTGATATTTTTTCATTATAGACTTTTTGCTTACCCTTTTTAGTATGTTTTCTTTTCAGCAATTACTCAATTTATTACATCTCGTTCTTGAAGTTATTATATATGTTACCGAGTAGAATTATATGCTAAAGTAACATCACTTTAATTTCTCAGAAAACGATACTACATCATTTGCATACTAGGCTATACATGAAAATCACTAGTAGGGTAGTCTTTAGGATATTTGTTCATTGCATCTCTAATAGACCTCTCTTGTTCATGGAGATTAGGTGGCATTTGTTCATACACATCACTAAACAATTCTGTCAATGCAGGCTTCTCCATTCCTTCTGCTGTTTTAATTGCCTCTAATACCTGCCGCATATATCCTCAGGGGTGTCAAATGGACGGGTTCAAAAGTTACTTAAACTGAAACAACTTAATATATTTTGACAAAGGTTTGGTTAATTCGAGCTAATAAATGAGCGGATTGGATTAGGCAGGTCATAATTTCATGGGCTAATTTTGTTATCCATACCTGTTTCTTGACATCTCTGTAGAGTTCCGATTCTTGATCGTCACTCCACCAACCATTTCTCTGAATATATTTTCTGAATATGGCAATGGGGCTTCTGGCTGTTTTCCAGTATTCTATTTCATTTGTTGGCCGATACTTTGTGGAATCATCAGACGTCGAATGGTGTCCTACTCGATACGTCATTGCCTGACATTTTCACCAAAATAAGGACACAAGTACAAATTTGTTACCTATGCATTCAAATGTCAATAAAGTTTCACCTCAACTAGTATTGGTCTTTCCTGACTAATTGCCATATTACGAGCTGCACGAACAGCATTATAAACTGCAATAACATCATTCCCATCTACGCGAATACTTCTTATTCCATAACCTAGCCCCTTTGCCACAATGCCATCACCTGCCACAACAAACAAAGTGCAGAGGAGGACTCAATATAGATTAATCACATCATGTGTCACAAGTCTTCCTTTCTTGCTTAAAACTCCTGTCTACTCAAATATCGTCATATAAAATCAAGAAAAAAGAAGAAGTGAATAATTTACTTCGAAACTGTTCGTGTACAGGGGTGCTTATGGCCCATCCATTATTCCGACATATGAAGATAACAGGAGCTTCCATAACAGCTGCAAAGTTCAATCCAGCATGAAAATCTCCCTGCATTGTTTTTTATCACCAGAATTACCTTTTTCGAACCGTAATTGGTGAAATTAGAATGTTAATTATTTCAAAGTGATCATTTATTAATTACCTCACTAGTTGCACCCTCCCCTGTATAAGCAACAGCACAAGCACCTCTTTTATCCATTTTCAAAGAATAAGCCACACCAGCAGCCTGAGATATCTGAGTGCTGAATGTACAGGGGGAAAACAGAGTAATTATAAGTAGTAGCTAGCACATTATTATCGCGATTTCTACTAAGAATTTAATATCTTACGCCAAAGGTGAAGATATGGTAATAACATTATGTTTATTAGAACCATAATGTACTGGCATTTGCCTGCCTTTCCCTTTATCATCCTTATTCCCAAAACATTGATTTGTGCATTCTTGCACGGTGAAGCCACGCCATAGTAACACCCCTGCCTCTCGATACTGCAATATAAGTTTAAGTTTTATGTACTGACAGACAGTATAAAATTAAACTATATACATAATTAATGAGGTCGATCGTCGTTTACTTGAGGTAATACAAAGTCATGTGGAGATAGAGCAGCAGCAGAAGCAATGTTGATAGCTTCTTCACCAAAAGTGGTCATATAGAAAGAAATCCTCCCTTGCCTTTGTGCTTCATAAAGGAAAGTGTCCATTGTCTTCAAAGTAACCATGGCACTATACATGTTCACAGCTACTTCTTCCCCTAACTAATTAGTGTCAAATAAAATGAAACGCGGGAAATTTGAATTTGAAACACATATATTCCACAATTGAAAGATAAAAGTATTTTAGTGTAGTAAGATTAAAGATTCAATTGCGGTACGCGTACCTGGTCATGTATGGTACTAGAAACTAGAGATCCATCGTCATTTAGAACTCGATAACATGGTAATCTCTTATCGGATGCTTCTGAAATAAACTTCATTTGTGATGTTAATGGAATTTTTCCACCTGGAAAATCCAAATCCTGCATTCATGTTCAATAAATATCATATACAACTAAATTATACTCTATAGATCAAGACTTTAACCTTAATATACAACTAAATTATACTCTATAGATCAAGACTTTAACCTTATATAAATCATCTCCCTAAGTATCTTTTTTAAGTGTCTTTACAAGTGTTTTAAGAAAATACTAGTAATAAAAAGAGTCATTTGATTAATTTAACCTTATTTGTATCTTTAATATTTCACCAATAATATAATCTACATTCAATGTTTGTTCACTCTATTGATGTAGTTTTCCATCATCAGAATGTTTAAATGAAATCGTTATCATTAATGCAATTTATATACTTGGTAATTAGGATGTACTGCTAAATGAGTAAAATATTATGTACGACATTAATACTTATCCGATAATCACTGCTTCTATATTTTTACTTATCATTTTAAAAAATTTAAATTTAGATTAAATAATTTTTTATTCATGGTCTGACCCGGCCCAGCCTCAAGGACCAACAAGATGATTTGGGTTGGGCTTATAAGCCTTAGTTTTGACTGGGCTTGGAAAAATTACTGAAATACACGTCTTATATTTCCCTTATTTCTAATATCCCTTTCTATTTCTAAAAACCTCTAAAATCCCTTATTTTTTTAATGTATCTGAGCTACATATTAATGTATCCGAGCAAGTATTTAATGTATCCGACCTACATATTATGTATCCGAGCTAGTTTTTAATGTATCCTAGCTACATATTATGTATCCGGTTTATGTTATAATGTATCCGAGATACTCTTTAATGCATCCAAGCTACATATTATGTATCCGGTTTGTGTTACTTTTTAAGGGATTAATGTAATTACAAATTAATGAGGGATAGATTGTAATTTCATATTAAAACTATGGGATTTATGTAAGTTGTACTAAAAATTTTACTTACCTTAATTGTGGGCTGGCTTAAGGGCCTAACCTATTCTAACTGCTCTCAGTTCTTAAGGTTGGAAGTGAAAAAACGTTTGTCATCTGAGCATATCTCTTCGTGTTGAATGATTTATCATTTGAATAGAAGGAAATAAGATTTTCTAATACATTAATTCATATGTTCCTGTGTATAAATAAAATTTTGTTATTAAAAAAATTAAATCAAATTTGTAAAATTTAGGCAAGTGGGAGTAATTAATGTGATTGTTCTGTTTTGAAGGGGGTGGGGGATTTTGTGGCTGTTTAAATTAAGTTGGTCGTTCTTTGTTATGACGTGTAAAGGAATAAATGTAGCGGCTAGTTATGGAGGCGTTGGGTGCCTAATTAATACTAACTTTACGTGAAGCCATTTGACAACCGGCAAAAATTTAAAAAGTTTATAATATTCTTTTTATTTTAAAATAAATTAATTTTTTCTTCATTTTTAAAATGTATTAAAATTAAAAGGATAAAAATATTCAAAAAGGTAAAATAACATAGTGTGAAATATGTTATTTTATCATATGTTATTTTACGATTCTGGCTAAATTGATTTTTCCTTTCAGATATTTGTGTGACTCTAAATTATTTCATTAAATGTAAAAAAATAATATTATATTTAACTACAATAAAGTGACATTTTTTTAACAAATTAAGAAGAAAAATGTGTCACATAAAATAGACCGGAGGACTAAAAAATAAAAAAAGTATTTTCTCCGTTCACCTTCTTTTTTTTTGTTTCTCATCCGGTGTCCGGTACCCACATTGGAGCCCGACTCTGTACCCAAGGGGAATCGAACTCGAGACCTCTTGGCTAAGGATGAAGGAGTACTTAGCACTCCACCACAACTCTTGTTAGTTCTCCGTTCACCTTTTTCTCCCACTATTTAAAATATAAATTTTCACTTTTAACTTATCAATAAAAAAAAAGTTACAACATTAATTATTTATTCATCAAATTATATCTAAAATATATCAATTAATATAAATATTATAACAAAATATTCATATTAATTATTATTTCGATCGTTAAAACAAGAGTAATAAAAATCAACGGAGGGAGTAATTAAGTATATCATTCATTTTGCATGTACTGTCTGGTTCCTTTTTTATCCCTTCTCACTTGCTTTTGAAAGGTAGAAACACAATCTTTGGCATGTCATCGAATAACTTCAAACAAAAATAGTATGTAATTTTTACGTCATTCCTAAAGTAAAAATGTATGTAAATTATTAATGGTTCGAACAATGTTTATGTATTTTCCCTTAAAACAAACAGACATAGTTTGAGTTGAAGAGTATCATGCAAATTGAAATAAATGAAATTTTTTAAAGTAATTAATTGTATCTTCGTTTCAATTTATATGATATATTTTTTTCGTTTTATATTACTTATCTATTTTCTCCTTTACACGTACTCTTTTAACACTTTTTAATATCATCTATATTTTTGTGTCTTCTTCATCAATACCAAGATCAATTATAGAGGAACTTTTTTTTAGAATTCTACAATATTTATACTTAAAAAAAGAATTAGTTTAAAGGCAAAATGAGAAAAAATAAATTAACTGTATTTTGATTTAGTAAATTAATAAATAATTTAGAACATATATTTTTTAGTAAGATAGATAAATAATATGAAAAAAAGAAGTAATATAACTGAGCACAACTTCACAATCTTTTTTTGCATTTTTAGCTGAAATAGCCAAACTATATTGTTAAAACAGTCGATGCATGATATTGATCAAGTCGTATATACAAATTGCACTTTTTACTTTAGTTATTATATGAATATAATTTACTTTATTAAAGATCAATTTAAAATGGGTTAAATGAATTTTGTATAATATGTATTCCGTCTAAAAATGCATCCTTAAAAGATATATGTACAAACTTCCGTTAAAAAAATATTATTTTTTCATTAGTTTTCAACTTATTGAAAATATGTGCATAATTGAAAATTCAATTACTTTAGTGGAATATTTCTATAAGTTCAGTGAGCATGATTCGAGGAATTGACTATAGTAATTATAAAATTACGATTCAACGAAAAAAGAAGAAGAAGAGAGAGTTCAAACATGCCTGATTTTGGTGACCAATATTTTCACGATAATCATCGTCACAACTGTATGGATCCAGTTTTTGTCCAGCTTCCATTGACCCGAAACATCTCCGTACGACAGCGGTGGTAGACTTGCCGGAAAAAGCCATTGACAGCTTCCGTATGACACCATGATTATTCGAACTTCTTAAAAACCAAGTTGCCATTGAAACTTTTTGGATGCTATAGCCTTTAAGTCCTAGTGGATGAGCTAAAGTTGAAGTATGTAATGTGTAGGTACTTATACTCATTATATATAGGAGGAAGAATAAACGTGATATCACAAGATAAACGCATGCTTCATATCACAAGAGAAAACGCATGCTTGGTAAGATAAGATAAAACTATACTCAACCGTTGATTAATTAAGTGGCTTACTTTACTTTTTTGTCTGTCTTAAAAGAATTACGTGGCTTACTTTACTTTTTCGTCTGTCTTAAAAGATTATTATTTTATATATAATTTGTAATTCTTTAATTTTAACATGATATATTTAAAATCATAAGATTTAAAAGACATTTGTTATATTATTGACTTTAAAATCTTTAATCCAGAAGTATTAATTTTTCCTCCAGTTGTAGTACAAGTTACAACACTACCAACTACTTACACTTAAACGTAACATGGGCTCATTTATATTTCCCATTTCAAGTCAATCTCACTTTGCTGGCTTTTAAATTTTCGATTCCCTTTTTGCTCTTGCCTATTATAGCTACAAAACAAATATCCGTGATTAACCTAACTCACCTTTAAGGAAATTTATCCATAGTTAGGTATTTGCTTTATTGTGATTTACAAAGGCTAGATTAGGTTTGATATTATTCAAAAAAAAAGATCGAGATCAATAGATGACAGTTGACAAGGAATTTACCTCCCCTCACTCCAAAAACCAAAAAAGAAGAGAAGTTGTGGACGAACTCAAATTCTAAAAATAAGTCGGGGCCTTTTTATTAATCAGATAGAATATGATAGAAACTTGATCTTAATTTTACTTGTTTAATTTAAAAATTAAAATAGCAACAAGGTTAAAATGGTTTTAAAAAATCTCTTACTATAATTAATTTAGTATTTATTAAGAGATGTATAAAGTAAAAAAAATGATAAATAATTTAAGACATATGAAGTAAGATTAAAGACTATAATATGGATATATAATAAAATATGCATTTCATTTATTAATTCTTGAGAATTATGTAAAATTTATTAAGACCGAGTAAAAAAATTAGAGAAAGTAAAGATCGAAAAGTACAGAAATTAAGACAAATGAAGTAAGATTAAAGACTATAATATGCATAGACAATAAAATATGCACTTCATTTATCAATTCTTGAGAAATTTGGCTAAATCGTCTTTAAATTTGGCCTGACCAGAAATTTAAAAAGTCTATAATATTCTTTTTATTTAAAAATAAACTGATCTTTTTTCCATTTTGCAATTAAAATGTATTAAAGTTAAAAGGATAAAAATGTTCAAAAAGGTAAAATAACATAGTGTGAAATATGTTATTTTACCATTCTGACAAAAAATATTTTTTCTATTTAAAATTAATGGACAAATAAAAATGAATAGACAAAGTAAAGACCGAAAAGTATAGAAATTAAGTTGGCCAAACCCACAACAACCTTATCGGAAACATTTATTATGTGTAATACGGAAAATTTATGTTCCCTCATTTTTCAAATTACAAGCTGTGCTTTTATCTTTTTATTTTGTTTTAAAATAAGTGATTTTTCATATAATTAAGTTGATATTAATGATATTTTTTTAATTTTATCTTTACCCAAATAATTTTTCAAGATTTTATTAAGGATAAGTAAATTTTACTTTCTAAAAATAAATAGTTATCGTATGGAGTGTGTCTACATTAAAAACACAAACTTATTTTAAAACGGAGAAAATAATAGGAATGTAGTACAACATGGTTCACTGGACAAGGTTGTCTCTTACCTTTTCAAAGACGACGTTTAGGACCACCCGACAGACTTCACTCGAATATTATTGGGTGATTTGATTTATCAGTTGTCGATTTGTAGATATGTTAAATTATTAAAGGGAAAATGGTTAAAAATATCAATCAACTTTGATTTATTAGTTGGCTATGTGTCTATGTCTTTACCGTTAAAATGAAGTTATTTTTATCCTCGACGTTTACAATCTTCTCACCTGTACCCCTAACTTGGATGGAAAATCCCAAATCAACAGAAATGACTCGATTTTACTTAAATTATCCAATTTTAATTCGATCCGACCCACATAACCCACTTATGTTCATCTTCATGTATTAAACTTGTGCTCCTTTCTATAAACAATCATAATTATGGCAAAATAAAGTCTCTATAAAACAAGCATAATCTCTAACATATAAACACAAAGAACATATAATATCAGAGACGAAACGACAATAACAACAAATAATATTAGGATAATAACAATAAAATCATAAAACGAAGCCCAACAATATGGAAAATAATGTAATAATGAGTATGAACATAAGAACAAAACAATGATTAAATATTGATAATTGAAGCGTTATTTTTCAGTCAGATCCAAAATTTTGTCGAAGTTACTGGAGCTTGGAGCTCTGGTTGGTCGTTGTTGTTTGCTCTGATCTATCGTAGTTGGGGTTTCGCGGTGGTGGTTGGATTGTGTTCGCGATTTGAGTCTGGAGGAGGTCGAAAGAGTGGATTTTGGTTGTTTCAGGTTGGGGTTTTGTTTACCGGTAGTTTTTGAATTGCTGATTGGTGGTGGCTCGTCGGAGATGGAGACGAGGAGAAGAGAAGGTTGTGGTGGCTCTCTAGAGGTCTGAACGGGGGGGGGGGGGGGGGGTCGGTTGTTGTTTGGTTGCTGAAAGAGGAAAGGTGTTTGGTTTTTGAAGCAATGGTGGGATGTTTTGGTTATTGCCGCAGTGGCGGAGCCAGAATTTTCAATAAAGAGTTCAAAATTTGAAGAAATAGACACACGAAGTAGCCGAAGGGGGTTCGACATTTACTATATATACATAAAAAATTATTTTAACCATGTCAAAATAATATAATTTTCCGTCAAAGGGGGTTCATAAAGATAAGGTGGCTCCGCCACTGGTTATGGATTATCGAAGAAGTGAGTAAAAATGGAATTGTTTGGTGGTTTGGATGGTGAGCTAGTCGGAGATGAAGGTTTTGGGTGAAGATGAATAGGTTATATCATTAGGTGAGTCAGATCGATTTAAAATTAGATAATTTAAGTAAAATCGGGTCATTTTTTGTTGATTTGAGATTTTTCATTCAATTGAGGGGTACATGTGACAAGTTTGTAGACGGTGATGGTAAGAATAACTTCATTGTAACAGTAAGGACATGATCAACTAATAAATCAAAGTTGATGGGTATTTTGACACTTTTCCGATTATTAAAATATTGATTATCACTTTATTAGTTATTAATAATAAATTGTTTGAGTCTCGATTTAATTAACCATTATGGATAAAATATTAAATGACACAAAATACAAATTTATTTTTATGAGAGACAAAAATATATTAGCACAGGAAAAATGTCATTATCACTTGCAATCTGACATTAGCCTAATTTGCAAGGAACTTTTGATTCCTCTATCTTTTCTATTTCAAATATTTACCCCATGCAAGGTCAAATAAATGCACACATTTCATTCTTCTCCTAATAAATACCTATAAATAAAAAAAAAAAAAAAAAACTTTAAAATCAGTGAGAACCAACCTCGTCTGAAAATTAGAAGATGTTTCAACCATGAAAATTGTCCATGCATGAGAATGGGGTTTAAGATGAACTGTAGGCAGAAATTTTTAGAGTATGTTTTCTATGGAGGAAATATTTTTCCGATTTCCTCATATTTGATTAGTCAAAAAATTTTGAAAACATTTATCTGAGAAAACAAGCTTCTTAAAAATATTTTTTTACTTATTTATCATACACTAAAGAAATTTACGTATGCTCCTTTAACTCTCTAATAACATGTGTTGGGTCATGTGTACGGTTATGTTCCCTCGCTAGCACAAACAAATATTAATTTGAAATGGCTACGTGTGTGGCTACGCTTCTAGCCCTTTAATCAAATTATTGTGTGTGAGTTGGGTGGGGGGAGTCGTGTTGCGAATTTTGATATTAGTCAATAAAGGGATCGTGCTAGAATCACGCGATTTTGAAAGTACCTAACACCTTGCCCTTAATTTAAAGAATTTCTTATTAACTTTAGAAGTTAAATTTTCCATTTGATTAGAGATTCAAAAAATGGTGACTTGAAACATCAAAATTTAATACTGCGACTATAAATAAATAAATTAATAATTTATTTTCAAAATTGTCACATCAATTAGAAAACCCTTCAAACCTCTTTAAAGCAGTGTGTGACAATAAATAAGAGGAGTCCTCCTATCTTAGGTGTAAGGAAGTTAGTTATACTATTAACCCAACCCTACTTCTTTGGTTATATCGTCTTTAGCAAAATAGTTTACTAGCTGTGTAAACATCAATTAAGTTTATGTCCCTTTACATAGAAATATCTATCAAGTTTGGTGTTATCAAGATTCGGTTTTTTAACCCGGTATTTACTTTGTGGCGTAATGCACTAGGTCCGAAGCTAATTGAGTAATTCTAGATAAGCATGTGTAAAAGCTCGTAATATAGGGTGTGATCTTGTTGGGGAATGTAATGATTATTCGCGAGGCTAGCAAATGAATCCTTGAACTAGTTAGTACTTGTGAAGTATGGAAATGAAGAAGAATGAGGAGGAAAAACTCAAATAGTTATCTTGTTCTCTTAATTGAATTGCAATTAAACTCGGCCCAATGTATATATATATTATTCAAAGGATTGAGTCGAATACAACAAAAATTATATTGCATATACTTGATAATCATACACTCAACCCCATCTCAATATGGTAGAGCACAGAGTCACACAAAATTTTCATGTCTAACGAAAATCAGGGGCAAATAGCCTATACAGGCACATCAGAAGGATACTCTTTTGGGTATCTTTTAATAGTATCTCTAATAAACCTCTCTTGTTCTTGCAAATTTGATGGAATTTTGTCATAAACATCACCAAATAACTCTGTCAATGGAGGTTTCTCCACTTTTTCTGCAGCTTGAATTGCTTCCACTACCTAAGATATCAAAACAAGATCATATTAAATTATTTTGGCAGATTTTAGTACGAAATAACGCGATGGTGGTTGAATCTTGAACCTGTTTTCTGATGTTTCCGCGGAGTTTAGTTTCATTTTGATCATCCCACCAGTCATTTGTTTGAATCCATTTTCTAAATCTGGTTACCGGGTTTTTCTCTGTTCCCCATTGCTCTATTTCCTTTACACAACGATACTTTGTTGAATCATCAGACGTTGAATGGTGGCTTACTCTATATGTCATGGCCTGTAGAGAGTTATGAAGTAATACTAAGTTAAAACCTTTTTTTTTTTCATTTTCACCCTTATTGCTCGAATAATAAGTAGTTTAGACAAATACGTCTATTAAGTAAATGTCGTCTTAGAGGGTTTGTAAAAACCTTTTAAGACGACAGGTAATATGAACAAGAGGTAGTAACAGAGGAGTTAAATTTCACTTCAACTAATATTGGTCTTTGCTCCTTTATTGTCATTTGACGTGCAGCGCGAATAGCACTGTAAACTGCTAGAGCATCATTGCCATCAACGCGAATGCTTCTGATCCCATATGCTTGCCCCTTAATAGCAATTCCATCACCTGTAATTGAAATGAATACGAGATATTTCAATATTTTGTGTTGTAGTAAAGTACAGACTCTAAAAATGGCGAAATTATTGAATTAATAAGCTTGTTATTTACTTCGAAATTGTTCTGTTACAGGAGTGCTAATGGCCCATCCATTGTTGCGGCAAAGAAAAATGACAGGGGATTCCATTACTGCTGCAAAATTCAAACCAGCATGGAAATCACCCTGCAAATAGAAAGAAGTTTAATTCCATCTAAGGAAGAAAATCATGTCAATAATAGCGTTGATTTCTCATATGATCACCCAAATAATAGTTATATTATCTCATAAAGTCATTTTTTTTACAAAGAAAGTGATATTCTAAGATAATACTATAGTAGGTATTAGTTAAGTGACCATCTGAGAAATCAAATATGCGTGATTTTATCACCTCACTAGTGCTACCATCACCAAAATAAACCACAACACAAGCTTCCTTTTTATCCATTTTCAGAGAGTATGCCACACCAGCAGCCTGAGGAAGTTGCGTGCTGAAACCAAAAAAAAAAAAAAAAAGGAAATTTGCAGCTGTGAATCGCGCGTAATTCTAAATGTGATACTAGGAAAATTAGGGAAAAGGATTTGAAAAAATCATACGGGAGAGGAGAGGAAACAGTGAAGTAATTGAGCTTATTAGAACCATAATGTATAGGCATTTGCCTGCCTTTTCCATAATCATCTTTATTTCCGAATAATTGGTCTGCAAATTCTTCAAGAGTGAAACCGCGCCATAAAAGAACTCCTGGCTCCCTATACTGCAATACATATAACAAGAAACTTCAATCTTTTTATATATGTTCCGCGCCATTGAATGATATTCTTGATTGAAAGGACTAAACTGTTTGACAAAAGAGTCAAAATCAGCACCATACTAATTTGGCCACTTTATGAAAACGAGTATATGAACATAATTATCTTTTAAATTAAACATCGAGATGAAATAAGTCATGGGACCAGCAAACGGAACTAAGAGCTGCTCAAGGCAAATGTTCTTGTTCTGAATATAAAGTAAGGCTGATCTTTCACAAGAACTCACATCGACGAGAATTAGGAAGAAAAAACTAAGTACCTGAGGCAACACAATGTCATCTGGAGTGAGAGCAGCAGCAGAAGCTATGTTAATAGCTTCTTCTCCAGTACTTGTTAAGTAGAAAGATAACCTCCCCTGCCTTTGTGCTTCATAAAAAATTGTGTCCATTATTTGAAGTGCTACCATAGTTGAATACATATTTACTGCTAGTCCTTTCTTCACCTAACATAATTTGATGTACAATGTTAATACATATGATTGTGAATATTTACAATTTTACGGATTATTAATCGTTTCACCATCTACTTGAACACGTGTTACATTGTTTTTATACTGTTATTCCATATTTGATAGTAAGAAAGTTCTAAAAATAGTTCAAATATAACAAATTTTCTACTTAAAAAGAGAAAAACACAAATTTGAATTTATGAAAAATTAAATATGTTGAGTCGTATACCTGCTCAAATATACTACCCGGAATTATATAGCCATCATCATCAAGGACTCGATAGCAAGGAAGCCTCTTTTCAAATGACTCTGAGATGAACTTCATCCGAGGTGTAATTGGAACTCTTCCTCCAGGGAGATTCAAAGCTTGCTGATCCAATAGTAAGAGTTCACTTGTGTTAGCTGATTAAAAATAGTTACGCTAAAATGGGGACCACCCTCTGAGCTTAAGTATTAATCCTCAATGATCGATAGTGTAAGTATGAATGTGTTGAGAAATACTTTTAAGTGTTAAACTTGATTTATAAAAATAACAAAATACATGCATGTTTGGATAGAGGTATTGAATATGAAATTAAGGAGTTATAGTCTATTTAGCCAAGTTTTGAGGAAGTAAAATGATTTTTCTTTAAAAAGTGCTTAGTTTAGAAAATTGAGGTGTTGTTTTAAGGAATAAATAAGCTTTTTTGAATAGTCGCATAAATTAATTTTCAAAAGCTGAAAAACTATTTTTTTTTTTTTCAAAAATATTTTGAAACTTGTCCTAGCTCAAATTATTGTTTTAATACTGATAAAAGCATTTCTTGAAATGATTAGCCAAAATAATATTTTAATGTCCAAAAGCATGCACTTGGGAAAAAATATTTTTTGAAATAAGCAAATTGGAAACTTGGGCAAACAAGCTTGCTGATGGTAAACACTTATATGTTAAAAAGTACTGAAATATTTTTGAAGTTATTTATGAAAAATATAATTTAAGAGTACTTTTTACATAAAAATGACAAATAACAAAAATAGAATAAAGATAATATATTTTTGAGAGAGAATAGAAAATTTACAAAAGATATAAAAGATAAATATGTAAAACTTGATCAATACAAAAGTGCTTGTAAGATGTCAAATGATAAGTTAGGGATAACGTGTCTCAAATTATTTGTCGAGTTTCTTTTACACATCTTTTAGAAAACATCAATTAATAATTTTTTAACTATTTTATCCTCATTGATGTCTTAAGATATAATCTCTTTTCATTAAGTACTACATATATCTATTTGAAGTGTTTGTAATCTTTAAGAACAATTATTATTAAGGGTAAAACGAAATAAATAAATATTTTTTTCTTAAAATTTCAAAATAATAATAATTTGACATAACTGTTTCTAAAAATCAGAATAAATAATTCGTGTAATTGAAATGCGAAATATAGTTAGACGTCAAAACCACAAAAATAATTCACTACATAATTGAAAGAGACAAAATACCTCCTTTGTGGAATTAAATAAACGAGTAAATTTGTGTCACGTAGCAAATCACATCACTGAATAAAAGTTTGTATCGTCATAATGCATTATTTAGTTTTAATGTTAGAGAAAACAGTAAAGAATGTAGCTTACATTCTGTACAATAATTTCTACTTAATCATCATAATTTTTTTAATATTTTAAATTTATCTTTAAGATTTGTGTGAAGACATGAAATATCAATACTATAAATATAAATTATTTAATACTTTATGTAGTAGCCATTGATATTATCAAGTTCACCTAAGTCCCTCCTATCCGTTTCATTTTATATGCTATAATAACAATAATTCCAAAATAAATTGGAATTGGTTATTTTTAGTTATCATATTTTTCGCTCATATTATAGCATTTATAATCACATAAAATTTTGAAAAGAAATAAATTCTTTTAACATGTAAATTGTGGGTTAAATATGTAATTACAACATATCAAAACTAATTTTAATATCTGGCGGTGAACTTGTCATGTCACTATAACTCTTTTTAAGAGTATCCAAATATAGTGTTGGAGTGTTTAGTTATTAGGTGTGTTGGATAACATCAATATCCTGTTCTGACAACGCCCACGAGAGGATAGGTGTGTGTTGGGTTGATTTCCCCGAGTTTCTTATCATAAATAGGTTTTCTTCTTAGGAAAATGTTTAGGAGTGACTAGTCCTTTTCTCGTAGGAAAAGGCCTAGGATTCTATAATTAAATAGAGATTTGTTCTTTCTAACTTAATCGACATTCACAATGTAGTTCTAGGGTTTTGAAGGGTTTTAGTTAGAGGGAGAATTTGCGGGACACAAGTGATATGTTATCACTTGTGTGAACCCTCTTGTATTCCGAGTGAATTGGTTGAAGTTATTTCTCTTTATATTTTGTACTCTCATATTCATATAGTGGATGCTCATCTCCTTTGTAGATGTAGGTCGGTTGACCGAACCACGTTAAATTTTTATGTCTTTTGGTATATTTTTCGTTTATCTTCTTACACATGGTCTTTCGAGATTTGCTTTGCTAGCTTCCGTATGACACCTAATTATTTCGATCATAACAGTGTGGCCCTAGTGGGAGTCATTATCGAACATGGCGCGCTTCTGTGGTAGACTTAGTTAAGAAATATATAAAGCCATGCCTTTGCTATCAGTTATAGCTTTTGGCATAATACTAAGCAATTGATCCTAATAAGTGGTATTAGATTCAAGATCATAGGTTTGATTTCAAATGGCTACATGTTGCATGAAACAGGTGTTGGAAGGGGGATTGTTGGGTAACATCAATATTCTGCCTATTGCAGGGCCCACAAGAAGAGTAGGATAGTCCGGGTGGAAGTCGTGATCGAACATGAAACTTACGTGGTGGACTTAGTTAAGAAATAAAATTATGCGTGAGATCTTACCTGATCATCTTCATCATAGTTATCAAGTTGCAGCTCTCCAGCTTTGATGGACTCAAAACATTTCTGCTGTATGGAAATGACTGCTGACTTTTTGGTGTAGTATTGGTGCCAGCATTTTCTAGTTCTCCAATATTGTAGAAAATGATTTAAGCTTCTTGATTTTGAAAACAACATCTCCATTAATATTATTGAGATAATTCTCTTGAAGAAGAAGCTCCAAGCTTGAGAGAAGATGATTGCAAGGGGTTAAGCCTCAAGTATATATGTATACATTATAGTACAAGTTTATGTTGCATTTAAATATTGTATATTTCATATTTTAATTTATCTTTCTGATTTTGATTTGATTGGGAATTTAAGAAAGTAATTAAAAAATGGAAAAATTACATAAGTGAAGGTCTTTTATTTAATAATAATCACTTTTAAGTATACTTTTAATTTATTACCATTTTCGTCAACTTTTAGCAATACTAATTTAAAACAATTTTGTTCCTTTAAACTTAGCAAAAAGTGATGTCATTCGCAACATTTAGCAATACTGCCATTCAGCCAAATTGTTATATATGGTTAAAAGAATAATGTTGACATATGTCGTAAATATTGTTATCATTCATGACATGTACTTCTCAGTTTATTTTACTAGTCTATTATATTAAAAATATTTTTTTATTTTTATATATTAGTTACTTATTTGTCAAATTATTTCTAAAATTAAAAATGGAATGTCAATTGCAAATTTACAATAGAACACTAATGTCAATTATTATAATTTTTTAAAAAGTGTGCAACATTCGAATTGAAAGAGTAAAAGTAAATGAAGATTGAAGAGAGTATAATATTTAGATTTTAGACTATTATAATTCTTGTGTTGTACATAGCTCATTGAAAATAAGTACTTAGTTTTTCTTCCTAATCTTGTTGATGTAAGTTCTTAGGGAAGATCAGTCTTTCTTTATATTCAGACTAAGAACATGTGCCTTGAGCAACTCTTATTTCTGTTTGTCGATCCCATGCAGTGGCAGATCCAGCATTTTAAGATTGTTGATGCTCCATGAAGGTAGATTTATTCCAATCAATTGGTTTTGCCATTTTTAACGAGTCTTCCAAGTTTGGTGACTGAGACCCATTTTTTAATATTTCTGAAAAATCAAAAAACAGGGTCATCTGTCTCTTGATTTTACCGACTTTATCTGTAGCTTTTTTTAAATCAACGAAAGTCAAACTGATGATGTACAATACTCAATTTGGCATCGATTTTCCTTACAAAATCGATCCTGGCCCTTGATTTTGGCCCAATTTTTTAGTAGATTTCAAAGTTGGGCTTGGAATCAGTGGGTTCACTTAGTTAATGATAAAGTTCAGATAGGAATAGTTTAGCCCAACTCAATTAAGTGTGCAACTGACTTCCATATAGGCTGACCCAATTCCTTATCAAGATGGCAAAGCCCAATTTCATCATCTTCTTCTTTTTGGGATAAAGTGCTCCCTAACAAAGGCGACTCCATACTCAAGGAGACTCGAACCTGAGACTTTTGATTAAAGATGAATGAGTATTTACCACTCAAATCCGAATTCTCTCCTGCTTTTTGAAACACCCACAACTCCATCAGTTTTCACAATTCATATATATTTTTCCCATCACTTTATTTTTAAAATGTAAATTGGTTCTCCAACATCAAACTATAAACATGTTTTCTGGTGACACACATATTCGAGATTAGATGAGCAACTTTCACATATAGCAAACATAAAAATTATATTTGTATGCTATAACTATAGTTTGCATAATTGCGCTCCATAGCAAATTTTCTGTTTGTTCTGGAGCTTTTGATTTATATAATTCACTAAAAACATCCAGTTTTATACAAATTGTTCAGTTATTGTAATTTGTATAATAAGAGCTGTATTTGTATAATTATAAGTGTATAGGACGAAAATATATGTATTTATATTTGTATATACACTTTTCTCTCGCTTTATACAAATACAAACGCATTTTATACATTTCATACCGATCGAAATGTATAAAATGACTAATTGTATATCGAAAATGGCTAATTGTGTATCGAATCAAATAACAAAAAAATAAGATGTTTACTGCGAATTACAATTAAAATAAACTATGGCTATAATATTTAATTTGAATTCATAGTTTGCTATTTCATACTATTTTCCCATTTTAGATCACCATTATAAGCCAAATTTGAAACAATTTCAAGCTAAGCATATGTTGTCTAAAGTTAGATGACAAAGTCAAACTTCTGTGATTAAAGTTCAGACACATATAACTTAAGTTCTGTCAATATATCTGAACTTAAGACATGTAATTTTTTAAAACAAATAGATACAGATTAAATAATAATGTCCAAAACTCCAAATATGATATCTCGTAAATATTTTTTAAAAAAATTTCTCCTCCCACCAGGTAGTTTATTCATATGGTGACAATTTTGTGAATGCGCAATCTTTGATTTCGGTTAGGATAAGAGTGTGTATAGATCGGTTCGGTTTTAATTATTACTGGTTTAGTTTATCAATTTTTAATTATGTTAAATCGATAATCAAATTAATAAGATATTTGTTATCGATTTTTGGTGTTTAACGGTTTGATTTTCGGTTTAACCAATAAGAAAATGCTTTCAAAACAAATATATGATTTGTCCAACAATTTGACCCGAAATAAAAAAGAGAGAAATCAAATTTCTCATTGAGTACAAATTTTTTGCTTTGTGTAGTAAAAGTATAGAAAATACTCACAATTCACAACCCTAGTCATTGCCTAACCCTTGATGTCGTCGTTGCAAACCATAGCCGTCGTCGTTCTTAGTTTTGTGAACCTAAAGACTAGAGTAATACTAAAACCTAAAGGATAAATGCCGAGATCATAGTTAAGTAGTGTTACTTGTGTAGGGTTCTTATAGTTATAGTCTAATATGGTGATTATATTAATGTTTTTGTTTGATATTTATCTATGACTAAAAAATAAAATAGTAAATTATTATATTCTTAATGGGTTATCGGTTAACCCAATATTAAAAAACCAATATCAAACCAAATAATCCAATAATTTGTTTTTATAAAATCATTAAACAACCGTTAACCCAATAACCCAATACAATAAACTAATAATACTTTTTTTAATTCGGTTTATCAGTCGGTTTTAATTTTTGCACACCCTTAGATTAGGTTATCGATTTCTATCTTTATATGATTTGAAAAAAAAATTGTTTTCACATATATGAAATGTTCATATCATGTCCACAATCATATGAGAACCGATTGTTATTTTAATTAAATTGAAAGAACATAATTGAAATTAAACTAAAAGAATTAACATTATATAATTCTCACCTATTTAAAAATACTTGGGTGCAAACCTTATTTGATCTCCTTATGATGTCTGCCACATACTTATTGACGTAGCAAAGCCGCAAAAAAATTCAAATCATTTGAGTAAGAAAAGAAATATTTGCAAGCAATCAATTATAGCTCTTAAAAAAAAGCATAAAGTATTTGAGAAACTAGTTATTGGTAATACTATTAATGTATTTTTACACGTAAGGTGTGTTAGGTATCGGTTTTTTGTTGATTATTTAAAAATACTTTTAGGATAATATATTACACTCTCATACCAAAATAAATTAAATAAGTTACGTTTGTTCTCTTATAAATTCATTTTTTTTTAAATTATCCTAAAACCATATATGGAAAACATTTTTCATAACGAACACAGTACCTATAAGCTATGTTTATTCATTTTTGCTGTATGGACTTTTATGAAATATAGCGTATTCTCTCTTTATGTGATTTTATATAAAGATATATAGTTGATTGAAATATAATTTTAGAAAGGCAAAAGACTCTTTACGGTAATAAATATCTAATCATGACATTTAACTATTAAAATATATTATTAATGAAAAGATTAAATATTTTTTAAAAAGACTAAAAGTGTAACATATATAGTACTAATCACTTTATAATATCTTATTATAAAATCAATTATAAAAATTAGTAGATTTTTAGAGCTAGCTTAGTCCATTAAGCAATGAAGAGGTGTATTAGTTTATTTAAAGATGCGTGTGCCTTTGAGCTTGAGGTATATGAGAATGGACAAGTGATTCTTTCAATGCCATAGGAAAAAGGAGACCAATTATTTCCACACATTAAGGACAAAAATGAGGAAATTCAGGACAAAAGGAGGTCCTACCCACAACTACCTTGATGTTCAAATTCAAATAAATTTACTCCAGCACAATTTACACCACTAACAAAGTGTCAAGTTTCTAGAATATATGTGACATTTTTTTACTATGAGAGAGTGGAGAAAATGACAAAAAATGGTCCTTTTTAAGTACATCGTAGGGTGATTTTAGTCCAAACACAATAATAGTTATAATTTCAACATATGGGTCTAGAGAAACGTGTATACAGAGCTTATTTCTATTTTGAAAGACAAAAAAATTGTATCTAATAGATCTATTAATACCAGGTATGAAACTAATTTCAACAGGTTGGTCTAGAGATAAAACTTATATTTTGGATGAAAGGAGAAACACTATATACTTATTAGCCTTCCACCCTGGTTCTTGATCACCACAACTTATTATCAAGTGTCATGTCTTTGATAACTTAAAGTTGCATTATGTGTTTTGCCTAATCACCTCCCTTCAAGACTTTTTAGGCGTATCATTACCTCTCACACCTCTTCATTGGGGCATATTTGTGTGCATATCATTTGCACATGTTCAAATCTCAACCTTCCTTTCCGTATCTTGTCCACCATGAGGATCATTTTTACCTTAGTCCTTATACCTAGTATATTCATTTCTCATATTATCTTTTCTCATATGCCACATTTTGGTCCAAATACATTTCTAAAAGTTGCAGAAATGATGACTTAAGTTTGACAAATTGAACATCTTTATCTCCATATCAAGTATACATTCAACAAACTCTGGTTAATAGATTTAACAGAAATTGTGATAATTATTTTTTAATATGAACTCACATTTGAGGTGAGTATTTGGGCTCTTTTTTAATCTATTTCTAGTGGGTGGTACAATTTTTAGGAGGTGTAATTCTACTTACTTTTTTTTCGTGTGTGTATGCTGCAGTTATTGGTATTTTCATTTCTGAGATTTAACAAGACTTTCCATATAATTTAACAACCAAAGTTTGTTAAAAAATTTACAAAGACTAATTTGCTTACTTTTGAAAATTTTAGATAGCAAGTACATTTAAGAGACCAATTTAAGCATATTTTTCATATATAATGGACCATTTTGTCATTTTCTCATAAACGTTGATGGAAAAAATCATACATTTGGAGCATTTTGTGGTTCATATATGTAGATTATTCTTTCGGTCTAAACTTTAATTGGACAACTTTTCTTTTGAGGTAATTTTCCACATTCCTTTCTCTCTCCTCTCTTTTTCCTTCTTTTGTTTCAAATAATTTTAAAAAGTTACTCTCTTCCTTCCATATAATTTCGTTCTTATTAAAAATAAATTTCCTTTAATACTTGTCATTTAATAAAATTAATGCATAAATGAAACTATACTTTCTATTTTACGCTTGAGAGTTATTAGCTTTAGAAGTATGCATCTGACCAACATAGAAAACTAAGTAACTAATTCATGTTCATTGATCATATTAATTAATCAAAATAAATTAATTCATGTTCATTAATTGAAAACTTGACTTTAAGAATACTAAATAAAAGAACAATGATAAACTTTTCTAGTTATTTAAATGATGTAAAATCTAAAATGGTGAGAACTAAATAGGATCGGATGGATGGATGGAGTAGGACCTAACAAACAAAAAGATGCAGGCACATACCAATAAATACTTTGTTGTCATTAAAAAGGAAGTGACAAATGGACCAAACACAATTGATGAACAAATTCTTCACACCTTAATAAATTACTCTCTTCATACACACATTTCCATTTCCTTCCTCCAACACTAATCAATCATGTTTAATCCAAGAAAACAAATACCCAATATTCATAATCCTGTCACAACCTTAAATGACACTCACAATTTTGATTTCCATGTATCACAGAAACATGGAAACATTCAATCTAGAGATCAAAAAATTGAAGATGATGATGAATCTGGTGCTTCTTCACCAGCCTTATGGAAAAATAGTCCATCAAGAAGTCCAGTACATCCCATAAACTATAGATCACTTTCGCCGAATTCTAGAACTCAAGCTATAGCTAGAGGGCAATGTGAACTCATGGAAATGGTCAAGAACATGCCTGAATCTTGTTTTGAGCTTTCTTTAAAGGATCTTGTCGAGCAGACAAAATCCTTTGAATCTCAAGAAGAAAGCTTAATTAATAGTAATAGGGAGAAAAATCAAGCTGTGATGCAGAACAGAGTGAATATTAAGAAGAATGAACAAATTAAGAAAGCGAAGATGATGATGAGAAGTAGAAGTATAGAGAATGGAGGGGTATTTATCAAAATGGTTTCCCCTGTTTCTTTGAGATCAAAGAAGACGAAAAAGAAGAATCCATCAGCAAATACAACTAGAGTTTCTCCTAAACCTGAAGAATGTGAAAATGTTTCTTCAAAGAATTTGGAAAAAGAGTGGTGGAAGAAGAGATTCTCTGGTTCAAGTAGCAGCAATAGTACTGGAAGCAGTGGCAGAAATAGCAGCAGGGGCAGCAGTACTAGTAGCAGAAACAACAACAACAGGTAGTACATATCTTCATTTCTTTATTAATGAATCGAATTAATTTTGAGGCGGATCCACAATTTGAAATTAATGATTTTTTTCAGATCAATGATTATAAAAGTAAAAATTATTATAAGTCTGTAAGGACATCAGTCGGTTCGGACTTCCACTTAGTTTCAGCCAAGCTTCATTCTGGTTGGGAGTCGAACCATCATCAAGAAAAGCACAAAACTTTGGGTTCCATTTCTGTTGTTGCACTAAAAGGATACTTCTTTGCTAGGTTTTCGATATATATTTCTTCTATATTTTAATATAAATATTGGATCTATACAAAAGTTACTGATTCACCATCCAAAGTCCTAGATTTGCCCCTGATTTTTAGTACTAGTTGTGCTACATATAGCATATGAATGTGCTTAAAGACTTGTCTTGGATTCATGGGAGTGCTCCTTTCTCTGCTTTTATGCATCCATTATTCGAGATTTTCTGATCGGACTTGTAGAATTAGTTCTTAGGATTAACTCACATCCCAAAAGTTAGCTCCAAGGGAGGAGGATTGCCCAAGCCCTTATAAGGAGACCCATTTCATTAACTACCAATGTGAGATTTTTGACATTCTTTAACAAGTCTTATTCAGATTTTTGCCACGTATAGAGCTCTAAAAGGGAAATGCTCTGTATGAGTTTTTCAATATTCAAATCCAAAATCTTTAATTAAGAACGAAGAGATCTTATACTCAATGGGAATGGAAGTGCTCTTGACATTAGTTTGTCCTAGTTAAAAGATTAAAGAGAAATTTCCAAAGGATTGAATAACAGTTTCTTTGAACTTTTTTGTTTGTTTTTTTTGGTTCAAAAGAAATTTACTCTACAATTTTTTTCTCTTGTCACTACTTGGATGAAGGTAGGAAATCTTGCTTGCATACAAAACAGTAGAAACAGAACATAGAATTGAATTTTTCTTTCGGATCTAAGATAGCAAGTTCTGTTACACAATTTCATCTTATCATTGTTAGAAGCTTTGCAAACTTGGCAAATTACATGAAAGAAAAATACTTCCTCCGTCTCAATCCGAATGTCACTGTTTGACGTGTCACAAAGTTTAAAAAAGAAAGAAGACAATCACTTTAGAAATGTGACCTTTTTTTCTGAAAAGACTAAAAAATAAAGTATGTTACTAGGGAAGTTGTTAAGATAGACAATCACTTTACAGAATCTTATTTTTTAGCATATTTTTTTTACTTAATTGAAACATCAAACCATCCACTCACCCACTGAGAAAAGGAAAAGAGAAGAGTTTAAATTAAGAAACACCCATACATATTTATTAAGAATTTATTTTATTTTTTTATTTATTTCATGTAATGCAGGAAAAGGGAAGGGTTATTAAGCAGTTGTTGGTCAAGTTTATGCTTATCAGAGAAAAACAAAGTGATGACTGATTTAGATTGGTGATGCCCCTTATCTATATATGTTTTAAGTCTTGTAAAACATATACTAATAATGATATATATGTATGTATAGTTTTGTGTTAGACTATATATAGATATATGCCCCCTTGAATTGTTCTTTCATTTCCTTTTTGTTTCTTGGTTTGGCAAGCATTTATTTGTTATTTAGAGCAATATTTAGTTGAAGTTTGAGATCAATATATATTGGCAAGGTACTATTACATTGGACATAAGAGATCTGAAAAGGACATTCTTTGAATTAGTCTTTTAACGCTCATAGATTTATTTTTTTCATAATGATTCGCTTATCTTGTAATGACTTGAACGAGTAGAAATATTCAAATTTTGGGGCCTTTCGATGCAATCAACCTCCATAAGAAGATATACGACAAGTGCATAACTTGTCCTTTAATCAAATCTATCACATCTAAAAATAAGAGTAACTAGTTTAGGTGTAGCTTATTATTAAACCAATTAGTAGTTATAACTTGACCTTTCATTAAGATTCTTCTCTATATGTACGTTAATAATTTTGTGCGATTCTATTTCTAACTATATCCAAATGATTATCGACAACTAATCAGAGTTAGTTATCTGACTACAGTTATTCTAATGTCAGCTTTTTTTTAATCTTTTTTTTTTCTTCAGATATTGTATAAAGTACAAATTAAATAGACTCAAACTTTTGTATCCAACCTATTTTTGACCTGTGAAAATATGAACGCGTTGAATTATAACTCATTTGTTAATTTGTGCAGTTTCTAATCTGTCCAAATTCAATTGAATTCACTTGTTTGCTATCACACTGAGTTTGACTATATCGATGAAGTCATGAAGGTAAAGCTAACGAAGAAACTAGCAAGTAAACGTGTCAAAATCGACTAAACTAAAAATAAAAAGTAAGATTTAATACAACTAATTCAACGTTGCATTTCTATTATTCAAATAAACAGGAGAGAGAGAGAGAGAGAAAAAAAAAAAAGGGAAACCCAAGTACACTTTTTTCTTGATAAAATTAAATACAACTAGGTTTAGACAATCCTCAATAGAAATCAACACACCATACTTAATACCGAAATGTATAAAATGACTACTTGTATACCGAATCAGATGGCAAAAAAAGGGATGTTTGCTGCGAATTACAATTAAAATAAACTATGGCTATAACATTTAATTTGAATTAATAGTTTGCTCATACAATTTTCCCTACTTTGTTTTCCCTAAATATATATCTTGCACCTAATATGGGCCTTTAAGGGAGTTGTAAACATGGGCTCAGATGAGTGGTGGTTAGAAGTGGCAAAAATGGCCCAAGCCCATTTAACCCATTGTTGCTTAATTTTGTTTATGATAGTGATTTTTAGTGGCTTAATTTATTATTTTTCGCTAACTATGAAATAGTGATCACTAAGTTATTCAAGAAAATGCAACAATTAACAGAAGGTGCCGTCTTAAATTAATGACACAAATATTATAATTAATTTTTCCCAGAGATATTGAATTTAATATACTATTAACAGTACATATGCAGTATTATGTATTGTGATTATATGGTTATACCTAGTTACTGGTTTACATGTTATAATTAAATTATGTAAAACATTTGTTTATCCAAAATTTGTAATGAGATCGTTGAATTTTTGTTGTTGCTTTAATTAACAGGGTAAATAGTGTTTATTGATGTCTATTTTTTGGTACATCTTGGAAATTTATATTTGCGACAAAATATAACAACTAAAATACATGTAATCAATATTAAATATTCTTATAGCTATGTAATTATGAATTATGAAAAATTTCCTAAAAATAAAAAACAAAAATTGGGTCAAATTGGGAGTTTGTCATTAGATTCAATCCAACAGTGCTTAAATTTCCAAAGTGTTCATTTGCTAGAGTCTGGAGCCAAAAGGGTAATTTTTTTCCTCTAAAAAACATAAACGGTATATCAATTTTTTTTTAACCAAAATGGTAAAATTGCTACTGAGGGAGCGATAAATTTTAACACCGCATACGCTGTTAAAAACTTTATTTAACGATTTTGTCCAAAAGATTTTTTTTATATATATAAAATCGCTGCCTCAGCAGCGTTATTCTAAAAAAAAAAAAAAAATCTTAACTCGCTGCTTCAGCAGTGTTTTCGCAAAAAAAGATAAAAATTAAAAATCTCCAACTTGAATTCGCTGCAATGGCAGCAATTTTCTTTAATGTTTAAAGAAAAAAAATGGATAAGGCAGCCGTTTAAAAAAAAAAAATTAGAAAAACTCTGCAGAGGCAGCGATTTTAGGAAAAAAATTAATTTTTTTTTGACAAAATAGCTGCTCCAGCAGCGATTTTGAATGAAGGCTTTAACGGTGCCCGACATACGTTAAAAGATATCGCTCCCTAGGGAGCGATTTTATCGTTTTGGTAAAATAATAATTTGGTATACCGTTTATGTTTTTTTGAGAAAAATAATTGCCCTTTTAACTCCAGACTATTATCTAGTGAATTATATACGCACGCTTCATACAAACCTAATAAAGAAAATATATGTCTATATTTGATGTTATATCTAATTAATAGATACTTATTCCTTTGTTTCAATTTATGCAACACATTTCAATTTTTGAGATTTAAACAAGTCTATATTTTATCGTAAATTTTTTGTATGTTTTAAATAATTGGAATTGTCAATTAGTGTGATTTATATTACATTTTACGTAGTTTACAAATATATAAATTTCATTTTAAAAATATTGAAGATTTCATGAGTAAATTTTCAGTCAAACTTAAGTTGTTTGACTTTTGAAAAATAAAATGTATTACTCCCTCTGCCCCAATTTATGTGACACTTTTCGTTTTTCGAGAGTCAAACAGTTTAAGTTTGACCGGAAATTTGCGCATGGAATCTTCAATTTTTTTGAAATGAAATTTATATATTTGTAAACTACGTAAAAAGTACTACAAGTCACAAAAATTAATAATTCAAAATATTTAAAAGATTTATAAAAAATTTACGATCAAAGATAGACTTGTTTGAATCTCAAAATCCAAAAAATACCACATAAAATGAGACGGAGAAGAGTACATAAATTGAGACAAAAAAAGTACTCCCTCCTCCCATTTTATGTGGCACTTTTCAGATTTCGAGATTCAAACTAGTCTATCTTTGACCATAAGTTTTTCATAGATTTTTTAAACATTTTAAATTATCAATTATTGTGACTTATAGTACTTTTTACGTAGTTTACAAATATATAAATTTCATTTCAAAAAAATTGAAGATTCCATACGCAAATTATCGATCAAACATAAATTGTTTGACTCTCGAAAAATGAAAAGTGCCACATAAAATGGGACATAGGGAGTAATATATATATTTGTACATGAATTTTCAGTTATTTAATTAGTTATAATAAATTTACGTGATTTGATGCAGACAGAAGATTGGAAGTTTTTCTTGTCTCTTCGATCGAGAAAACTTATTGTTGTTGAATGTACACTGAATAAAATTTCTTTAGAGTGTATAATAGTTTGTAAATCACACAAAAAGAAAATATCATACATTTGATGCGATGAACTCAATTAAAAACACATGGTAGGGAAAATCAATCTATGATCTCCTTTATGGAATATCACTTGTTGTATCAACTTATCATGATCCAGACCGCCATAATTGACACCCACACTAACCCTCCGATGGGAGAACCATTACTACTAACCAACTAACCCCAAAGCTAGACATTTAAAGATACGAAAGCAGATTTAAATGCAGAAATAAAATGGAGTTCCCATAAACTCCGAAAGTTCATCTAACAACTAATGCGGAAGTAACTCTTAGAACATGAAAATCATTGTACCAAAACATCTAAAGTTCAATAAGTCTAAGAAAAAGGGGTACAACCCCAACTAACATAAGAAATATCTAAATAGTCTACGTACGAAGGGAATGGACTAAACATTAGAAAAGACTCCATGGCAGCTTGAAAGAACTGGCTCACCTTTGAAATTCGATCTCGATCACTGATCTCCTAGCTGAGGCCTATCAATAGCCTGTAAGATTAAATACTTTAATACATATCAGGATCTTGAACACGATAATCTTACATAGAGATCGTTTTGATGCGCACCCAGATGATCGAAATTTGGATGTCAACGTAAGTTTAAATACGAAGATTATCCATTCAAACAATCCAGACTCTGATGCCACATGTAAGATTAAATACTTTAATACATATCAGGATCTTGAACACGATAATATTACATAGAGATTGTTAGGAGCACATACCTGATGCGGAAGATATCATCACAGAGAGAAACGGAAGCGTTAGTCGTAAATTGGTTTCTACCTCCTTACCCTAGCCTTACGTTACCACAACCGTCAGTGATGGAATTATTGTAAAGAATATGTGATAACCCTAATGGGTGGAGGGAAGACCAATTTATAGAGGTTATGACTTAATCTGTTACGTCCATGAAAGTAACCAATGTACGGACGAGATCTATTCCTTATTAAATATTATTTATGGTATTACTTGGGTTACAAGTAAACTTGGGTCATAAGTAAGAAATAATTAATAATAATTCTTACATAGCCACCTGAAGATGCCTTGTACTCAGCAAAGGATGAGCAAGTGCAGTATCAGTACACAACCACAGTGTACTGGTAGGATCACACGACTATTCTAGTAAGCGAAACATATATAAGCAGTCACAACATAGTAAACATAACATGTACATAATATATATACACATTGGTTATCATTTTCAAGAGCAATGTACAATTCCACATTCTCAATATAAGTAAATATGACAATTCAATGGTGCTCTTATGGAACCCATACCCAAACTGTTAGTGTGTCGAAACATGACACTGATCCCAATTAGTGTGTCGGAATGTGACATCCAGTCCAATATATGTGTCGGTACGTGACACTCGATCCCAATTAATGTGTCAGAACGTGACATCCGGTCTAATATATGTGTCGGTATGTGACACCTGATCCCAATTAGTGTGTCAGAACGTGACACTCAGTCCAATATATGTGTCGGTAAATGACACCCGATCCAATCATCATACCACAATCACAATGTACATTATCATAATCATACAATTAAGTGTTGATTCATGACATACAATTGTTCACTCAGACTCATTTACATTAGGTTTGATCAATAGTGCTACATTCACATACATACATGCATTACAATGAAGCAAATACCAACATACATCACACAAACATGAAATCCAGCCATCACCTACCTCGAAATCAAGCTTGAATCCCCCTAAGACACTTGAATCTTCCCTTTTCGGGTTATTTCCGCTTGTTCTAGGTCTACAAACAATTAATATATGCAAGGATTAATAAATTAAGGTTTAATTAACCTAATTATAACAAACTCAATAACCAAGACCAACCCATGATCCCAATACCTAATTTAGGGCTTTTTCCACCATTAACTTCAAATCAAAACCTTCTCCCAATAATAATTACGCAAGAATCTAAGTTCTACGGATCGAAAAACATATTAGGGGAGTAAAATCCTTACCTTTAGTGCTAGAAGAGGTGGAAAACCTTCAAGAAATAGCTCTGGGTCGTCTCATAGCTCTCAAGAACGTAACTTACAGAAAAATAACGTTTTTGAAGTTTTTCCCCGATTTAAGTCACGACTGTCCCGCTACAGCAGCCCCGCTCTGGCGGCTTGCACGGAGACATAACGTCGGAATTTGAGTTCCAAGCTTCCATTGCACAACACACCTTCAATCCTTGACGTTCAAAAACCAAAGATCATTTTCAGGAGTTCTACTCGCCCGAATTTGATTTCATAAAGTCGTACGGGTTCCTTATTGTCTTAGCTATCTATTCATGTGATCAAATGCATAATTAGATCTTTCATTCATTACCAGATTTTCCTAGACCTCACTGACGTAGATTTCGTCCAAATCTGGACTAGGCTAGAAATTCCCAAGTTACTACTCAAAAGTTTTCCGGCCCAAATTCTCTCCCCATTGACTTTTCCATAACGATGGAAATAGGTCGTTACACAACTCAACCATGCACTTTACGGTTTAGATGTCTTTGAATATTAAAGATAAAAATAGAAAGGACTATAAACTTTTTGAAAATTGAAGTAGATTATATTCAGAATTTACATTCTATAAGTTAACCTTCAAAGTTTTTAGCACATAATTTATTATATTTCGAATATTATGAATTTGCACCTAATATTTGTTATATAATTTAAATAAAATTTAACACACAAAAAAATGTCAAATCAGATAAATCAACTGCAATAAGCTCCAGCCGCCTCTTAAGAGGATTTTAGAAATCCATGACTTACTTCTTTAATGAAATGCTACACATAATTAATATTCAATATGAAGGTCGCAATCATATGAATATATGGACATATTTCCTCATTTTCGGTGAGTCATTTGAATATTCAAAGAAATGACTCACGTCTTTGAATATTCTCAAAGTCAGGTTGATAAAATATCTCTATTTCTTATCTACTTCTAAAAGTGATGTATTTCATTTTAATTTTAATTTAACATAGATTTTTTAAAATAAAATATAAAATAAAATTTTATAAAAATATGTATCAGTAAATTTTATTTGGGTTGTACATGCACACATTCATTTCTTTAATAGTGAAATCAGAAATTTCGTTAAGAATATTTAAAATTTAATATATATATATCGATGAAAATGTCCAATTGGTCACCTAAGTTATATGTTACTATGTCACTGCGTTCGTTATCAAGGATGCTAACTTTTTAAACATTTTTTCAGTGGGGTGCGTAGAAGTGGACAGATCACGTGGTTTTATACTTATTAAATTTGAACTGTCGAGATTGACTGCCCTACCCAAGATTTCAAAGGATATGCGACAAATTATATTTCTTTTGGGGAGGTGGATATATAATTTCCTTCAAACTTTTATTAAGAAATTAAAATTTCATACTATACTATGTATATGTAATAAATATATAATACTTAATAACCTAATTTATTTATGTATGGACGTTGAAACTTTCTACTAAGTACTCAATTTGCTTAAAAAACACGTCAACTTATTTGTGTAGGTATAAAATTTTAGGGAAAAAAAATGAACACTTTTGATTCGTCGACATTTCAATAAATTTCACATAAGATAAAAGCTCTTTTCATCATCAGAAATAATCAAATTTCTAACCTCTTGCATTGCATTATCATGCTAAAAGAAAAAAAGGATAAAATTTTAATGATGTCATAATACTTAAGTCAGATTCTTTCAAATTAAGAATAAGAAGATGCTAATATTTTCTGAATTCGTCTAAAAACAATAAGTTCACATAAATTGTAACACAGTTTAAAGCTAGTTTACATATCTTGATTCAGTAAAATTTAGTAACTTTTTTGCTAATTCTTTATTTGTATTTTAAAAAATTCACTTGATATATTATTATAATGATATATAATGAACCTAGTAACTTGGAGCTAGGTTTCAAGTGTATTAAAAAGTTTGGAGCTAGGTTTGAAGTGATTACATCCTTAGTTCAAATCCCAATTGGTCACCTTTCCATTAGCATTTTTGGTTTCACTTTAAAGGGCTTATAATACTCTCAAAAATGACATATCGGGGATCAAAACTATGTTTACTTTTCTCTTTCTTAATCACTAAGCTATCACCCTTAATATATTGTTTCAACTGAATTAAAGTCTAAGTACTACCTAAAATCCATATTGGATCTATATTTGCTACTACTTACACACGACTAATGACAAAATAATGGTGTTGTCGTGATCTTCAAATTCTAAATTGGTGTCTATAATTAGCAGCGGCAAAGCTAGGATTTTCAATAAAATGGTTCAAAATCTGAAGAAGTGAATTACACACGGACTAGTCAAAGGGGGTTCGACATCTATTATATATATCTAAAAAATAATTTTAACCATATATATATAGTAATATTTTCTGCCGAAAGGGGTTGGTCCGAACCCCTAAGAACATGCTGGCTCCGCCCCTGATAATTGGTGTCATGATCAAATATAATATATATATATACATATATAAGCTTGAGAAAAAGTAAAGATGGACAAGCTATTTAAGGTTCATGAATGATGAATAGATATGATGCTAACTGTACAATACGCATGCTCTTTAATGGGACCAGTTCTCGTCCATTACTTAAATTTCCTGTCGTTGATGACTAGACTTGGACTTCCACTAGTTAAATTTCATGTCCTTGATGACTAGTTAACATTTCTTTTATCCTCTGGAAATTCTTTTTTGACATGAATGACGGACAAATCAACTAGATTAGACTTATTCTTTTTCATAGGCTACGCAAGTGAAAAATTCTTTTTTGATATAAGTGACGGTGAAATTCTATCTCAAGACTTTTACCTGTTCTGATACCATCACTACAGTAAAACTGTGAATTACATGGGGATTTTCCTAGGAATTAGTATGAAAATCCGCATAAAACTTATTTTCCTACAAATTTTCATACTAATCCCTAGTAAAATCCCCATGTAATTCACCTTTTTCTTATAGTGCATGTTGAAGTGTGTAATCATCACATCCAAAAACTTAAGTGGCTAGAGAGCGCCACCTTTTATTATATAATTATATATTCACATGGACGGAGCTACAACTGGAAAAGAGTGGTCAGCCGAACACCCTTCGTTGAAAAATTAGATCGTGTATATAGATAAAATATTCTTTATTATGTGGATATATAAATAAATGAACACTCTTAAATACAACAAAGATCTTTGGTCCAATGGTAAGCGTGCTCAGTTAAGAGCCTAAGGTTTCTGGTTCTATTCTTGCCTACTGCATTTATGATAGTTTGGGTATATATATTTGTCCTTTTTAAAAAAAAAGGAAAGAAACAGAAATATCTGTCCAGAAAAAGTTTCCAAAAAAAATTCTGCATCCACTTTGCTAAAATAAAAATATCACTCTTTTAAAATTTGAACACCCTTGACGAATTTTCTGGCTCCGCCACTATATATTCAACATCATTTCCTTTTTGAAAAAGTCTATATAATGGTTATATTAAGAGAGTAAGAAAGAAAGAACAAGAATTACAAAGTGTTATAGGTAGAGATCGAGTGAGAAGTAGCTGGAAACATCATGAGTGGCAGAAGTGGAAGAGATAAAACTCATGATGATTGTAATGAGGGTGGTGGACAAGATGAATCTGGTGCCCAAAACAACAAAAATACTAATGCCAACAAAAGATCAGGACCAACGGTGCCACCTAAAAGGGGGGGCATAGCAAGACAGATAGTACGAGATTTAATGGGTTCCAATTCTAATTCTAGGGATCCTCCATCTACTAACTAATGAGGAGCCTTTTTTATCTATTCCTGCTTTAGGGGTCACAACTTTAATTTGTGTGTTTTATTTTAATTTTCGTATGTACTAATGATTTGCTTGTATGATGTAAATATATATTATATCAATCATAACTTAAAATTATCTTCCTCTATTGACCCCCCCTCTCTCTCTGTCTTTCTCTTTATTTATTTTGTGTTCAGAATTCATTGGCTTCTCGCCTTGATTAATTCAAATTTGTGTCGTGTGTTTATTATTATAAGGGAAGCATGTCATATGATCAAGAGTTGTGAAAATCGATCGAGACCTCTTATTAAGCTTAGATGTCTCACCATATCCATCTTCTTATTATTCTCTTTTGTATCCCAATATTTGGAAGAAAAGTTTGAAAGAGTGGTTTGGAGATTATATTACTGATCAATTGGTTACTGTGAAAATAGCTATATATAGTTATATTAATAATCACATTAGTTTTTGCTGAATTTATGCATGTACTTTCGAAGGACGATTCATTTAATTTTGATCTCTTAGTGTCAATCAGCCTAGTAGAGTGTTTTCGTTGTTGCGGTTCTTTCTGATCTTTATGCATTTCACCTCTCTACCGAAAATTCGTTCTGTCCCATTCCAGCTTGATAGTTTCCACTGCCTGTTCAATATATATATTTGTTAGGATTTCTCCTCCTCCATTTTCTTCGCATGTACGATAAAAAATTAAAGACTCATCTCTGTTTCATCTCGTTTAAGTAATGATTTTCCTCCAACATTTTTGCACGAAATAACTATAACTGTGGTGATTCCTTTTCATTTATTCTGATTAAGTTTAAATTCAACCCCACTTTTATAATGTTAATTTAAAAAATTACTATTGTCATTACATTTTTGTATCTAGTGATCTCTCTTCCCTTGTTTTTATGGTTATCTTATTCTGTTTATGCATATTCCAATATATGCAAGAAAATATTTCAGTTAGGTGATTATAGTCCAGTAGTTGGTTACTGTGATAATAGTCATAGTGGTCCAAAAAGATTGGCCGACAATTTTGGATGAGAAGTCCCCACATTCAACAGATCCTTTTTAGTTTTAGGGTCCACACTTCCTTTGTCTATTGATTATTTTTTTCCTAAACAAAAACTATTTTATATTAAAGCGACTATATATTTTGGGGGTGGTTAGTGTGCTTTTTCAAATTTTTGTTCACCTTTCTTTTAACCAAGTACATTCTTCGTTTCATATTTACTTAATCCTTGTTGATTTGATATTTCTATCTTTTATAAAACTAGTTTTGTTAATGATAATTTATAACTTAAAATTTGACTCTACTATTTTTTTTTAAAATTATTTAATACTGAAGATAGTATGAGAAAAACGTACAAATAAAACTTTATTAATTTGTTAAATGAACGAATAAAACAAAATATTTATTTTTCATATAAAGATCTAAGTAAAAAAATGAAATGGAGTGAGTAGTCTATAGTATTTAAGTGATGAAGACAAGTAGTGCTGGCCTATATTAGGTGGTCCCAACCCAATAATAGGATTATTCTTATATTTATTTATTTATAATGCTACTTGTGTTTGGTATATTTATACTAATGCTCTTTCTAATATTTTTTTACTAAACACTCTAAATCACTCGTAATCTCTATTTTCAAACCCATAATTCTAGTGTAACAAATATTTCCACGATTTCTTTCCTATTGAACCATCAATTATTTTTGCTAGAATTTCACAAGTTAGTAACATAAATACAAAATCTACAAAAACACTATTGAATTCGTCCAAATCACAAATTCCCCCCTGAGCATAAAAGTAACTTGGTCAATGTAGAATATTACTCCCTCCGTTCCATTTTATGTGGCAACATTTGACCGGGCACGGAGTTTAAGAAATAGATAAAGACTTTGAAATGTTTACCAAATTGCCCTTAAAAAAATAGACTCATTTTTCTCTCTCCTAATAAATGTATTGGAGTACTCTTTTCAAGATTAAGTGGGACCAATAAGGGTAAAAGAGGAATTGTACCTTTAAATATTTACCAAATAAGGAAATGTAACATTCTTTTTGGGACTGACCAAAAAGGAAATAGTGCCACATAAAATGGAACGGAGGGAGTAAAAGATAATTTGGTATACCTTTATCTGGAAGTTTTCGTTGCTTTAATGGTCCAATTTGTTGTTAAAATTAAAGAAAGAGAAGTATATTTACCACGTGTCTTTGGTGGGCCCAAAATTGCAAGTGGTGAAGGCTGCTGCAAAAAGTAAAAGTGGGGCCCTCAGATTGAAACAAGTTTCATGACGTGCCAAAATCTGCGTCAACTTCATGGCGTCATCACTCATCATATTCATGAGGTGTTATTTACCTCCAAAATATATTTGATATTTAAATCTTATTTAGCGTTAAAAATAAAATATTAAAAACATTAACTTAATTAATGAAAAGAAAAAATGTATTTATTAACCAGTTTAATAAAAATAATAATTAGAAAGAGCATGAATATAAATATACCAAACACAAGTAGCATTTTCTCGTTAGGTATTATGATAATAATAGTCGAAGATATCATTTAAATATATTTCTTTTTTTAAAAAGAAAATTAATCTTTGAATTTTTTTATATGCATGATATTAATGAAGATTATTATAAATATTTTAGTATTTATGCTTTTTACATAATGCATTTCTTATCAAATATTGTTACTTCTCTGTTTCTATTCATATGTCATCATTTTAGATTTCATGTGCATTAAGAAATTAAGTAAGTTTACTATTCTACCCTTATTTAATTTTTTTTAAACTCAAGTTTTCAATTAATGAATATGAATTAGTAATTTATTTTGATTAATTAATTTAACTAATGAACATTAATTATTTACATAATTTTTCTATGTTAGTCAAATATATATTTTCAAGGCTAATAACTCACAAGGGTAAAATAGGCAGGATATTGTAATTTATGCATTGATTTTATGAAATGACAAGTATTATGGACAAACTATTCATAGTAATGATGACATATAAAAAGGAACGGAGGGAGTATAATCAATGAACATGAATTAATTTATTTTGATTAATATCAATGAACATGAATTATTTACTTAGTTTTCTATGTTGGTCAAATATATATATATATATATCGCTAAAATCATGGGAAGAATCTATAATGGGACGGAATGGAAATCCCACGAAATCCTAATCCAAACCCTATAGGTACTAAGTAATTCTTATATGTCTAAGTGTATGACTAAGTATAATATAGTTTGTTCTAAAAGATAATAATATGAAATAATAACTTGTGCGTGTATATCTTCCGTGATTTGTAATATAACATGGAGTTGTTATTCTTATTGTGTCTAGTTGTATTGGTAAGTCTACCATATTCTTACAACTAAAATTGTTACCTTCAAAGGTTTTATAATTATAAGGATAATTCCTTCGTAGATTTGTAATCCTTCTATTAGAATTCCTTTTATATGGTTAGATGTGGCTCCTATATATATGCATTGTTTTTATGAAATGACAAGTATTAAAAAACATCTATTTTCATACGACATGTAAATAGGAACGGGTGGAGTACTTATTACTCCCTCCATACAACAATAATTGTTCACTATACTAAAAATAGTTGTCTAACAGTACTTGTCCAATTTAGAAAATCAAGAGATAATTTACCTTTTGTGTCTATTTTACCGTTGCTATTAAATATTACTCCATATTTTCCTAATTACTTGTCCACTTTTCCTTTTTTAGTTGTCTCTAATTACTTGTCTATTTTGACAAATCAAGAAAGGGCAATTTTTTTTACCTATTATATCCTCAATTAATTACTTTGAAAAATGTAAAACATTTTGAAAATCTTAAGTTTTTAATATATTCACTTTATAAGGGTAAAATGGTAAACTCACTATGTCCTCATTGTTTTCTTAATAGGTGTGTCAATTCAAAAGTGGTCAAGTAATTAGGGATAGAGGGAGTATTTATCATGTAACACATTTTTCAAAACATTAAATTTAATAAAGTCAAATGATAATATAGTAATATTATCCTATTATTTATTGTTTCTTAAGGGGCATAGCAAGTCAATAGTGGACAACTATTATTGGACAGGGAGAGTACTTGATCTCTACTTTTAGTGTAGGGGTCAAGTAATATGAAACGTAATTTGAGACAAATGTTTTAAGAAGTTACAACTAATAATTTGAGACGGTGGAAGCAATAATTATAAAAAATACATTTTGTCATGTTTTTATCACAAGTTTCAAAAATCTAGATTCCCCCTTCAAATTTAGTGTCCTATCAGATTATGCTGCATGAATGGAAACACACGAGTTCGAGCAAGCCCTGCTTTCCTTTTGGAGGGTATAAATTTATCTTCAACTAAATATATTCCAAACTTAATTATATATTCTGGATATCCATTTTATTCCATTTAACTTGAGACTATTTTATCCCATTTCTCCAAAGTGGTGTATGAATCAATATATATAATTCCAGGATTATTTAATCCCCATTTTAAATGATACCCTAACGAAATGAAGGACTCACCTCTTGGTTATGTTCCTAAGCCATATATGTTCATGGTTTTGTTCAAAACATGAGAATGATCAATAACTATACAATTATGAATGAGATACAATATTCAAGGGAATATAGTTACCAAGAGTAATTGTATAAAAAGGTTCATACCAAACAAGATACAATAAACAAATTGGTCAGCATATAAACCACAACATAGTAAATTATAAGGTTATATATGTGTAGAAATCTAGTTGGAGAAGACAATATTTTGGGTCCCACAAATTCAATTTCATTGCATGCATGCATGAAGTTATTAAGTTAAACATCAACCATATCCTTAATTCTCCTAGCTAGTCTTCTACAAAAGTTCATAAATATATATATATATATAATTAAATAACTAGCTAGGTTTATGTTATAAGTATCTATATATTGAAAGGAGAAATGAAAACTTTGGCTAACTTATCACATGCCATAGCCTTCACTGACTTGTGCTCTTTAGGAAACACACTCCCAACTTTACCCTTAAAAGGAAACACACCATTGCTTGTCTCACTTCCTTCATGTCCCATTCTTTCTTTTCCATTTATTGATCCTTTATGTGTTGACATCTCTCTCTCTCTCTCTCTTGTTATAATGATTTTAGTGTTTTTGAATGTTGTTAATATTTCAGTTTTGCAAGTCATTATATTTATACAGAATTAAGATGAAGAAGCTTCTTGTTCAATCTTCTACTCTTTTTTTTCGGTGGTAACATCATATTATGGAATATATACTGATTTTTGACCTCCCATTCCCTTGTTACATATATGGTCAAGCAATTATTCGTATTAGTCGCAAAGTAGACTAGAGAAGCTGAATCGTTTTTTTTTTTTTACTTTTTTGACCTCCCCAATCTAAGTGGACACACTTTTTTTTTTTTAGTTTTTTATTGTCATTTTAGGAAATCCAAAACATTGATTTTTTGTTTCTCCCATCATTATGTTCTATTCATATCTAAATAGTGATAAGACCAGGTACTCTCCTCGTCCCAATTTATATGATGTAGTTTGATTTTTTTCATATAGAAACTATTCACTCAGGCTTTCACCTCTCGTGGTAGTGGAGGTTTGGCCCGGACCCCTATCTTGTGTATTATTTAAGAAATAAAAAATGCAAGAGGGGATCAAACCTTACATCTAGTTACAAGGGGATGCAAAGAGGAGGGAGGGAAACAAAAGCTCCAACTTAAAGGTAGTTAAGACAGACGAAATTTAAGACATTACTTGTGATCTAAAATAAAGAAAGTATCTTTTATTTATATTATTCACTTAATCATCATGGACTGAACAAATAATCTTTTTTTTAAAAACAAAATCATTGAAAGGTCAAATTGAGTGGATATTTCTATGAGAAAATTTAATTCTAAAGCTAAAACAACACAAATTGCCTGAAAAATAAAACTTAACAATAGCTCATGATCTATTTATCCCATTGATTGAAGTAAAAATAGTTCTCTAGAAGTGTATATACGCATATATAAAAACACCGCATTAATAATACTAATTAAAAAAAATCATCTACTTTGGAAATGATATGTGTTAACATGATACTTATGCTATGCTAAAATTATCAAGTGATCATCAAGCTTTACAGAAGAGATGATCATCATCATCTTAATTCCCTATAGTTCAAACGGTTCTTGTTAGAATTTTGGAAGCTTGATTTTTGGTGTTACTTCGAATTGTAATTTTCGGAGGTTTGATTTATGTCCGCCTTCTTGTTTCAATAAATAAATAAAAATGCTATACTAAACTTGCTGCGTACTTTTATACATGTTTTTTTGGTAATAAATACATATAGAGTTGGCAACGCAATATAATAAAATAAAATTATGAATGTAAATTTTGGTACAGCCATACATAAGAAAATATTGAAAATTTTATGTTAAGATTATTAGAATAATTATTTTTTTGAATAAGCACTTGGAATTAAGAAAAAGTTCATAAATTTTGATATAATATAATCTCTATATCTGCATCGTCGATACTCTTGTACATGAATGCATGTATACTTTATTTACGAAAAATAGTGGAGTGTTATAATAAACTTACAAATGAAAGAAATTATAGGTGCTGGGTTATACATATAATAAAAGAAAATTGTTAGAAAATCTTAAATAAATACTTATCAAGAGATTTAATTTTAATTACATATTAAGTGACCTAATTATGTAATATTTTTTTATACCATCATTAATACATAAAAATTAAACACATTATTGCGAGGAAGTCGGCGTGTAGATGAGGATGTGGAGAGACTATAATATTTCTGTTTTGGTGCTATGATTTACTTGATTTGATATTTTGATTATCATATTTTACCAATATAATTGAGTTATTAAGTGTTAAGAGGTAATCAATATGCAACTAGTAATTAGGAATTGGTACCGAAAATTAAATAGAGAGGAATTTTTCAAAAATAATTATAGTTTGGGTCATATTAGCCATCTATAGTTATATATTGAATATTTTCTACTATTCATAGCAATTATTGGTACCGAAAATTAAATAGAGAGGAATTTTTCAAAAATAATTATAGTTTGGGTCATATTAGCCATCTATAGTTATATATTGAATATTTTCTACTATTCATAGCAATTATTGGTACCGAAAATTGAATAGAGAGGATTTTTTCAAAAATAATTTTAGTTTGGGTCATATTAGCCATCTATAGTTATATTTTGAATATTTTCTACTATTCATAGCAATTATTTGAGATGTTAAAGGAAAAAAATAATTATTTCTTTTTAAAAAAAGAAAAAAAAAAGGTGTTAGATGGTTGTATTAGTTGTATACATACGTGCATTTATGTTGTATCGACAAATACAAATTGTATCAATGAATACCGTTTGTATTGAAAAATCCACATGTGTATACAACGATATATATAAACAACAAAAAATACAAAGGATTCTAGTCATTCGCTCTAATTTCACTTGTTGTAGACACGTAATTTTTGACTGAATTTAAGGTATTGCACTATTTTTAGTACATAAATATTGCTTTTATATATAAATTAAATATTTTATTTTTCATCGTATTTTAGTAAGTTTATTTTAAAAGATTGAAAAACTACAAAAAATATATGTTTTCTTTTAATTTAAATTTTAATAAATAAGCTAGTATTTCTTAATTATATTTTTAGACTAGCTATTTGATTTTTCTCATATTTTATTAATTCAAAATAATTAATTAATACTTTTATTATTATGGTTATATATATATATATATATATATATATATATTTAATTTAATAAATATAATAACCAAAACTACCCACACTACCTCACTACCCCACTACATTACCCCCACTCACCTCACATTTTCCTCCACGACCCCACCACAATTTCACACCCTACACCTATATACTTCTACACCAACACAATCAGAAGGGGAGAGGGGACGCAAAAACCAAAAAAAAAAACACAAGAAAGAAAAACACACAGCAACACAAACGTACAGGAAAAAAGAAACAAGAAAAAACACAATCTGCACATACAAAAAACCAAAAAATACACATCCTTGTTTTATTCGTCTTTTAAAAATTCATCAACACATTCACATCTTTTCTTCCTTACCCATTTTTTTCCATATCAACACAAACACATATACCATCACAAACAACCTACAAAAGTTGTGGGTGTTCTAATCGAGCTTCGGTTAAGATTTTGCGGTATTCAACTTTACTTTATCTTCTTATTTAATTTATTCATGGAATTTGATGTAATTATTATGATAAGTTTTCTTACACTTTTATTTTATTCATAATTTGATTAAAATGAAGAATGTGTTAAGTGTTATATCTCTTTAATGAATGAAAGTAACTTTTTTGGTGGTTATTTTTATTTATCTATTTTTGTTCATTAGTTGTAATGTCTTAAAATGAATGGGTCATGATGTTTTTTTTTTTTCTTGATTTCGATGCTAATAATGATAAAGTAGGAATTATTGGGTTCACAAAATTATTGTTGTTTTATTTATTAAATAAAGAATGAGATTTACTTTAGCAATTCGTCATTATTTTGTTGGATTAATAAAAAGTACAATATGAGTATGCCTAACTTCGCCTTTAACTTCAAGATAAAATAAATAAATATATAATATGTGTAGGCCTAATTTTAACATTAACTTTAACGGTGAATAGAAATAAAAGAATATAAGATAACCCAAAATTTATATTGTATCCTAGAAGTTTAGATTTGTTTTATTTTATTTGATTTGATTTAATATTTTATTATAACATTAGATGGGTTTTAGGCATGTAAAAAAAATAAAAATATTTGTTTGAATTAAGAATGTGGTTACACATCTTTTTTGAAACACTTAAAAGAAATTCAAGGATGTGGTGACACACCTTGATAAAATTATTCTAATATATATTTTAACATGTGGATTAATTTAATTAAAAGTATCGTCAATAAATATAATAATGAAATGAGAAGATCAGTTGTCTAGAATTCAGAAAAATAAGAGTAAGTACTTTTAATATTAGATGAGTTTTATGCACGTTAAAAATATTTGTAAAAAATTAAGAATGCGGTTGCGCATCTTTTTTGAGACATTGAAAAAAAAACTCAAGGATGCAGTGACGCACCTTGTCTAAAAATATAATAACTTTCATTAATTTAAAATAAGATTACTTATAGATAAAATTAGGTGATGCACTCAAGAGAAGAAAACAATTATGCTCACAAGCTATTTATATGTCAAAAGTCGAGAATGCAGTTATGCATCCGATTTGAGACCAAATAAAAGTTCAACAATAAAAATGCAAACAAGTCATGACCTGAAAATAATATATCCACAAATAATTTAAAGTAGGTAGAAGTCAATAAAAGCGACCGTGCTAGAACCACGGGACTCGAGGGATGCCTAATACCTTCCCCTCGGTTAACAGAATTCCTTACCCGAATTTCTAGTTCGCAGACTATATAAAGAGTCATTTTCTTTTGATTAGGGATTAAACAAAAGGTGACTTGGAACACCACAACTCAATTCCAAGTGGCGACTCTGAAACGAAAATAAAATAATCCCCTAATCAATAACGTCACTTAAATTGGAAAAACCCTTCCGCCGCTGTGCGCAAAAAGGGGTGTGACACTTGTATTTATATGCGCATTTAGGTTGTATTTACAAATACAATTCAAATGTATGCAAAGATTCAAAAATTTAAATGGTACAGGGAGATTATATTTCATTTGCTCTTATTTTTGCTTATACCTATTCCCTCTTATATCACTTGTATTCATTCACAAAAATAGAGAAATACAATGAAAAGAGAGAAGCTAGAATACATATATACAGAGAGAGGGGTGAAAATTTCAGAAAGAGAGAGAAATAAGAGTGGTGACCTATAGAGAGGGGGGGGGGGTGTGACTAGTGAGAAAGAGAGAAAGAAGTGAGCGAAATTAGGGAGAAATGAGAGGGATATATGCTAATTGCTAAAGAGAGTGATTAATAGTTATAAAATGATTTTCTTAAAAAAAAATATCTATGAAAATAAATAGAGCAACATTTACATATAATAAACATAAAAATCATATTTGTATGTTATAGCTATAGTTTGTATAATTGCGCTCCATAGTAAATTTTATGTTTGCTATGGAGCTTTTGATTTGTATAATTCGCTATAAACATCCAATTTTATACAAATTGTTCAGTTTTGTATAAATTCATTTATACATTGTAATTTATATAATAAGATCCGTATTTGTATAATTATAAGTGTATAGGACGAAAATATATGTCTTTGTATTTGTATATACACTTTTCTCTCGCTTTATACAAACACAAATGCATTTTATACATTTTATACCGAAATGTATAAAATGTCTAATTGTATACCGAAAATGTCTAATTGTATACCGAATCATATGACAAAAAAAGGGATGTTGCGAATTACAATTAAAATAAACTATGGCTATAGTATTTAATTTGAATTAATAACTTGCTATTTCATACAATTTTCCCTAATAAATACTAAGCACATGTTTACCATATTATATTGTAAAATTTCTGTGAATATATATGGGTCTTGGTGAAAGCCTATAAATAATATCTAAAGAGCCTTAGTATCATTGACTCTTAATTATTTTTTCTACTCCTTTAATTAGTTTGATATTATTTGATCTGTATTGCTCTAATATATTATTAATTTTTTTAAATTAAATGTGCATTTTATTAAAATATGTTTATTAATAATGTTTTGAAAATCTAAACTTGACTATTATTATTTTATATAATTTTATAATACTAAGAATAATATGATAAATAATATTATTATTATTATTATTTATTAAAATGAATAAATAAAATATATTTTTGGTATAAAGTGAATAAATTTGGTTTCATTTTTTTGGGCACAATTGGGAGCCTTGTATGACAAGTAAATTGATATGTCTCTCCTTTGCATCCCTTACACATTCTAACAGTCTAACACGCACCTCACGCGGAGTTGGTGTAATAGTTTGGAGTATTTTTAGTCTTAATTTATGGGCAGCTGTTTGATTCAACATAAATTTCATTCGTTAAAAAAGAAAGATTTTTTTTTTTTTGAGTTTTGAATCTTGTGATTTAAAATAACTCATTAAAATTCTTGTGACTACAAATTATCTCATCATTATGAACAAATAAAAAATTTAAAATTATATTATATGTCATTATTTTTTAGACGGATTAAAAAATTAAATGAACATTATCAACTGAATTGGGACGAAGAAAGTAGTTATCACTTATTTGTCGAAAACATTCACTTCTCAGTCCTCTCTATTCTAAATATGGGTATAAGAAAAACACATAAAAGACTGCACACATATGTACACACCATGCAAGAAATTATGAGCTTGAATTCCCTATCAACCTTATGTGAAATTTAATTTCATGAGTGACCACAAAACAAAGCCTTATCAGCTCCCTCTATAAAATCTTCCAAATAATCACAAAGTAAGTATATAAGCAAAGCTCTTTTTCTCACAAACATTCACATAAAGAAAGAGAGAAGATGGCTGAGAAAAATAATGGAGTATTTCTACACAAAACCAAGAGTGGAAGTGTTTTTCCCAAAGAACAAAAGTCAGTGAAGGCCATGGCTGTTGAAAAGATGGGGAAAATTGTCTCTTCTGCCTTGAAGAATATTGGCAAGAAAAAATCAATCTCTTTAGGACATGCATCATGATTTGTTTATCGATATATATTTGTGTGTGTGTGTGTGTGAAGTTTCATTTACAAATGTAATAACGTATCTTTGTACTAGTATTAGGATTCTAGGTACTCCCTCCGTTCATTTTTACTTCCCACCATACTAAAGTATATGTCCATTTTTTATTGTCAAATAAAATATGGACGGAGGAAGTAGTAAGTAATATGTGTCCTGTTGTTACACCTTCTGTTTACCATATTTAAATTCTTTTGGTTAAGTGAATAAATCAGATCCATTAGATCACTACTAGGACACATGCATGTCAAAATTATACGACTAGCGTATTTGAGTAAATGGAGAGATCTTGTACTGGCGGGGAGCCAAATCCGATGAGAAAATATATGATATTTAACTTTTAATATGAAACTCAAAAAAATAAATCAAAAACAACATTCTAAATACCATGTCTATTTTTGTGCTAAAGAAGATGATCTTTATTGATCTAATATTAACATGACTTGATAATTAAGTGAAATAACGCCTACTCTGTTATAAAATTTAATCAGAATAGCCATGAAGAATGTTGGAGGCTACATTTGTAATTTGGCACGCACGTCCTTTAATTCAGTCCAAGCTTTAGAGCCTTTATGTATTAGTGGATTTACCAAAATGATAGTCATTTTCTTTTTATTTGTAGGTAGACTAGATATTTCATATTTTGATGAATGAGGTACTCTTTTCACTTTGAGTGATTTTGATACTGTTGAACATAACTTTGTGAGGTGTATTTCGGGCATTATACATTAACTTGGCTTCAGTGAACAACTATGCCCTCTAACTTTCAGTGTGCACAAACAGACGCTTAAACTTGTATAAAATTGAACAAGTAGACACACGTGTTCTACATGACATAATACATTTAGGACGCCACATAGGATGTAAAATTTTCATGTAGGACAAATGTGTCTATTTGTTCAATTTTATACAAGTTTAAGTGTCTACTTGTGCACACCCAAAGTTAAAGATCATAGTTGTCAGTTGACGTCAAGTTAATGATCAATGTATTAAGCTTTTCTATAGTATATAGTATAGGATCAGTTTGTTTGCAATTAATTGATAATTGATTTTTTTTAAAAAAAAATTGGCAACAAATAATCTTACTATACTAAACACATAATCAGTTTCAAAGAGTCAAAGGACGCAATACATCAGTTACATTCGAACTAGGGAATATAGAAATCTAACTTAATGTAATAACTAATTGAGATAATTTGACAGCAAATATGCAAACTTCTCTGAAATGTATGCCTCAAAACAGAGTGGCTCTTGATACAATGAACACACGAAGTTTATATTGCAGGTGGCCCCGCACAACCCTCTTGGACCATTAGGAAAAAATTGAAGGCTAAAGAATATTTCACAGCAAAATCAAAAAAATTGTTAAGAGTGTTAAAAATTTAATATATACGTAAAAACTTGATTTTTGATATATATAAACAGTATAATTTTTCGATGAAGGGTGTTCAACTGAGCACCCGTATGTAGCATGGACAAATTTTGCAATCAGAAATACGTACCCGAGAATGAGAGATCATAGGTCGCATAAATAAGGTGTTGCTAATCATACTATGTGTGTATACTGTGCAACAATGAAGAATAAAGTATACGACACATATTCTTTCATGTCAAAACTCGTGTGTGCTATCTGGTAAAGAAGATTCAAATGGATAGGAACACTGCACAAAAAATGATCCTTAAGCGACAATTAATAGCTTAATTGCCGCTAAATAAGTCTTTTCAGTGGCAATTAACACTCTTTGTAAATGTCGCTAAAGACTATATCGATATTGAATCCAATGACAATTTACTAATGCTGGTAAAAACTTTAACACTCTTTGTTAATGTGCATATTTATTGCTGCTAAAAGTTATTTATGTTTTATTGAGTGTCTCGTGAAGTATTAATTGTCTGGGCTGAGGAACTAAAATGGGCATAGAACAGAATGTTGAAGGTAAATTCAGCAAAACAGAGATCTTCAGAATGCTTTTAGCAGGATGTATCTACCAGTTATGGTTTAAAAGGAATCATCCAGGGTAATGCTTGTCGATGGGATGTTTTTACAGATAACTAAGATTATTACTATTCCAATTGAAGACAAGACGATTACGTAAAGCTTCAAGCAAACATATAGTAACTACAATTCATAGTACAACAGGAAAGCGTACTAACATCATTTTATTTAAATTGATCATTAATTAATCTGTGCGTCTCTCTTATTAATACTGTATCCCCTGTTCTTCGAATACAATTCTTATTGTCAAATTAGAATTTGGTAGGCGAAATATCAGTAGGAACATCTCCCATCGCCCTCCGTGATAACATCCTTAAAAGCCCCATCACTGGGAATCATAGGCAAGACATGTTCCTGATGAGACACAATCACATCCAACAAGTAAGGTCCAGGAGTATCTAACATCTTTCGTATAGCATCTCTAACATCATTATTATTAATCACTCGGGCAGCAGGTATATCACAAGCCTCCGCGAATTTCAACATGTTAGGGAAAATCCGTGCCTTGTTAGAAGGATTTCCGAGATAAGAATCTGCTCTATTCGCCTTATAGAACCTATCCTCCCACTGTGTCGCCATTCCCAAATGTTGATTATTTAAAATCATCATCTTAACAGGAAGATTCTCGACTCTAACTGTTGCTAACTCTTGCACATTCATCATGAAACTACCATCCCCATCGATGTCCACAACAATTGCATCTGGTCTTGCTATTGCTGCTCCTATTGCAGCAGGTAATCCAAAAACCCCATCGCACTGAATCCACCAGATGTCAAACACTGCATTGGATTTTTGTACTTATAGTATTGAGCAGACCACATTTGGTGTTGCCCTACACCACTTGTTATAATAGCATTTCCATTAGTTAACTCATCAAGGACTTCAATTGCATATTGTGGAGGAATAGATCCACCATAAAAATTGTACTTCAAAGGATACTTCAATTTTTGCTCTGTTAACTCTTTCCTCCAAGGCGAGAAATTCAGCTTCAACACGTTTCTCCTCTCCATTAATATCAAATTCAACCCCTGTAACGCCAACTTAATATCAGTACAAATAGATACATGAGGCTGCTTGTTTTTTCCAATCTCTTTGGAGTCGATATCAATGTGAACAATTTTTGCTCTGCTTGCAAATGTTTCTAATTTACCCGTGACACGATCATCAAACCTCACTCCAAATGCTAGAAGCAAATCACTACTATCCACCGCGTAATTTGAATAAACAGTACCATGCATCCCTAGCATTTGAAGCGAAAGCTCATCCCCTGTTGGAAACGCTCCTAGTCCCATCAAAGTACTCGCCACAGGAATACCTGTGTGCACAGGTTAGAAAAAAGACAGTTATCTTAAGCCTCCAAATTTCTACTGGCAATTAGAATATATCAAATATCGATATACATACCTGTGAGCTGAACAAAACGTCTTAACTCATTGCTGGATTGTACGCACCCTCCACCAACATACAAAACAGGCTTCTTTGACTCGGAAATTAATCTAACAATTTGTTCCAATAGCGTCTTTTTTGGTGGTAACGGGAGTCTAGACATATAACCTGGCAACTTCATGGGCTGATCCCAATTAGGAATATCCATTTGTTGCTGAACATCTTTAGGAACATCAATTAAAACCGGTCCAGGTCGTCCTGATCGAGCTAGGAAAAACGCCTCTCGGACAATCCTGGGAATATCGTGAACGTCCATGACTAGATAATTATGCTTGGTAATTGATCTAGTTACCTCAATAATTGGAATTTCTTGAAATGCGTCTGTTCCAATTATTCTACGAGGAACTTGACCTGTAATATACAGTAACAACTCAAGTTTAGCAGTACTAGCACCAAATTAAACAAGTGTCTTACTTCAAATATTTGGTCATGACTAAACAAATTTTATCAGTGAACTACTCTTTTTCCCCGGATCATTTTTACTTGTTCACTATATTAAAAATATATTTTTATTTATCACTTTTAGGCTTTAACACATCAAAGATAAACAAATTTTTTTCATGTTTTACTTTTGGCGTTAATCACTTATTCTCCATTTCTTTTTCTCAAAATTAATTATTAAATATCAATTACTATGAATATTATGATAAAATAATCATGTCACTCATGTTTTTAAAGGGCGTGAACAGTCAAGGGGGCCATCGATATGGGCTAGGCCCAGCCCAACCCGTGATTTGATAGGGTTGGGCTAAGATCATTTTCTTGTAGGCTGTACCCAAGATATTTGCATAGTAACAACATGTAATATTGTTTTGTAGATAATTATGATAACATTTTAAAATTATTATTTAAATTAAAAATTTACAAAAAAAAATAGATTCAGATTAGGTTTTTTAGGCTGATTTGGCACAGCCCGTACCTAATTTAGTAATGAGTTGGAATTGATGTTTTTTGGCCACCAAAATAATTAGTGGTGGCAAATGGGAGGGTTGGGTCAAATTTGGGCGGGTTGAAAATGGATCAATATAAACGGGATAATAATTCAATCCGCCCATATTTGATATGAGTAAAAATGGATTGGATAACAAATGGGTTGGGTAAAATAGTAGTTTACCCATATATTACTTATATGTTCATGAGTAAATAGTACTCTACTTTAAGAATTCAACATGGAGAAAATATTTTAGTCTTTTTTTAAATGAAAAATGTTGAAAATGCTTCATTTAGTTTTACTGTATCATAAAAGTAAAAAAAAAAATCCTAAACTTTTCAATATAAAATAAATTTATGTAATAACAAGGGGAACATATTTTTCATTTCAAAATAAATGAATATTTGCATTTTAGGACTAAAACATGCTTAATGCACTTTAAGCAATGTCAATACTAATACATGATTTGCTTATTTTACACTATTATTTATTATCCAATATAAAAATAAACAAATAAAAAATATAATTATAATTAACAAAAGAAATGTACATTTAAAATATATATTTTTGGAGGATCAAAGACTTCACCTTTTCAATTATAGAGAAAAATAATTAGTTTTATAGAAGAACATAAAAAGAAACAGAAGTTACAATTTTTTTTTGGAGATATCATGAATTTTAAGTGAATAAAAATTAGAAATTAATCCATATTTTATTCATGTAAAAAGTCATTCACCCAACCTATTAAAATATGAACAGATTGGATGGGTTACCAAAATATGGGCTTATTTTGCCAGCACTAGTCTAACTTGACCCATCAAATTCCAAAACTCATTAAGGTATCCAAAATAAACTTTACTCGACTAACTCATATTGACAACTCTAACAATATTAAATGGAATAAATAGAAGAGAACGGAACAGTATTGATGACTTGAGCTACCTGTAATAGCAACAATTGGAATACTATCAGCCATAGCATCAGCAAGACCACTAATAAGATTAGTAGCTCCAGGGCCAGAGGTAGCCATACAAACACCAGGGAACCCGGTGGCGCGTGCATAACCTTCAGCCGCAAAAACGCCACCCTGTTCATGATGTGGCAATATATTCCTTATGGTTGGAGAACGGGTAAGAGCCTGGTGAATTTCCAGAGTAGTACCGCCTGGATAAGCAAATACATTGTTAACGCCTTCACGCTTAAGGGCTTCAACCAAGATGTCACATCCTTTTCGGGGTTCATCGGGGAGGAATCGAGAAGTGAATGTCGTCTCCATTAATGGTACTGGAGCACCATTTGGGGTTGTGGAAACGTCGGTGGTGATGGTGAGAGATTTATGAGGAATAATTGTTGGAGTGTGTGGAAAAGGAAAGAAGGTTCTGGAAAGAAGCTTAGAGGAATAATAAGAAGATGATGTAAAAGGATTGTTGAGGAAAGTGGAAGAGGAAGGATTTGGAGAAGATGCCGCCATTGTTGAGATGGATCAGATAAATGCATGCACTAGTAAGACACAATCAACAAAGTACGACTACTTATTAGAGAACAATAAGGGGTAGTTTGGTAGAAAAATAAATAACGCAAGGATTAGTTGTGTTGGGATTAGTAATTTGGGTATATTTTTAATCAAGTGTTTGGTTCATTGCTTCCCAATTCATCTTGTGTTTGGATTAAAACTCTACAAAAAAGCTTCTTTCCAATTATATCCTTGAATTATTATGAGATTTTCTATTTTATGTAATCGGGACAAGGTAGATAATTGTCGGACAATATTATTTTTCTATGGCCTTCTAACTAGTTAGGAAAATAGCAATTTTGTTGTCATGTTTGCTATTTTCTCACTTGACTCATTTGAGGGTAAATAATTGTCCTCTTAATAAATTAATCACTTAAAAAACGTTAAATTTCAATTTAGAATAGATAGACCATCTACTTTAAAACCGAAAAGACGGTAAACAATAGTAAAATCGAATAAATCATCTACATTTATACATAAAAATTGCAAGTTGTAGTTTTAATATGTATGCAATTTATAAATTGTTCAAAATACAAATAAATAGAAACCACATATAAATCAACAAATAATATATTCAATTAAAATCACAAATGTGATATATTCGTCTTTTCAATTAGTATATGTTAAACAACTCACATTTTAAATATTATAATGATATGTATTGCATTTATTTATCAACAGACAACTCTCTCTAAATAATAAAATTTGTAAGCTAATTTATTTAAATAAATTTACTGGTACAAATATAAAATATAAAATCAAGAAAATAAATAAAAGGATTTTAGGGATATTTTTGTCTTTACATAGATAATCTCATGGTATTAAATCCAATGTATTGCTAATACCACCAAATGGAAGGTATTAGTAATACATCATATAATACCATGTAGGGTGTATAACTAATCCTTGAATTAGTTATACTTAGGACAAAAAATTCTACCAAACATAGTACTAATTAATACCATACATAATATTGTCATGACCCAGACCAACAAACTCAACAAAAAACTAAGGCATTTAAAGTTATGGAAGCAGTTTAAATGCTAAGGAAAAGAAATAGGGAGTTCCTATAAACTCCAAACAAAAGTCTAACAAACAATGCGAAAAATACGCCTAGAACCTAAAAGTCAATGTACCAAAACATCTAACAAGATCCATAAGACTAACAAGAAGGGTTATAACCCCAAACTAATGTACTAATAACTAACTAGAAAGTCTAAGTTCAAAATGTGGACATAGACAGAAAGAGAACTCATGGCAGCCCGGAAGAATTGGCTCACCCTTGAATTCGAACGACGATCACTGAACTTCTAAGCGAGGTCTGTCAATAGCTGTTTGAAGATGCCCTATACTCAACAAAGAAAGAGCAAGTGTAGTATCAGTACACAACCACAGTGTACTGGTAGGATCACACGACTATCCCAATAAGTGCAATATACATAAGTCATTACAATAATATAATAACATGCATACACCAAACATATACAATATCATCATCATTATGAACAATGAACAATTTCACATTTTTTGAGATCTACAGTTTTATCAACTCATTGGTTCTTTCATGGAACCCAAACCCAAACAGTTAGCATACCAGAACGTGGTACCCGATCCAATGTTTATGTCGGAACGCGGAAACCGATCCGATATTTATGTCAGAACGTGGCAACCGATCCAAATTAGTGTGTCGGAACGCAACACCTGATCCATTCTACAAGCCATAATCACAATCACAATTACAAGTATTTTCTCATAATCATACGATCAAGTCATGATTTCATGGCAAACAATTATTCAATCATCCTCATTTATGAATAGTGTGATCAATAATGCAACATTCGCATACATACACGTATTATAATGAAGCAAGAACAAACATACATCACACAACATAAAATTACAACCATCACCTTTCTCGAAACAAGCTTGAATCCCCTAAAAAACATAATTCTTTCCTTTCCGAATTCGTTCCGCTTGTTCTTGGTCTACAAATGATCAATATAACATGAGAATCAATAAACAATAACTAATTACCCGCATTAACCACAATTATATCAACCTTAGATCAAACCCATGATCCTCATACCTAGATTAGGGTCTTTTCCACCATAAATTTGAGATCCAAACCCTCCCTCATTGATAATTACCCATTAGATTATGTTCTACGGATTAAAAAATGGATTCGGGGAGTTAAAACCTTACCTTTAACCTTAAGAATAGTGAAAAACCGTCAAGAAAACACATGAGTTCGTTCCTTAGCTCTCAAGTTCGAAAATTACAGAATAAAACGAATTTGAGGTTTATTTCTGACTTTAAATCGCGATTGTCCCGCCATAACGGTACTCATCCTGCTACAGCGGCCCCGCCCTAGCGACAGAAATCCCACCCCAGGGGTTTGCACGGAACGAGTGAGTAAAATTAGTAATTCCAAGACCCCATTTCACAACACACCTTCATCCCATGATACTCCAAAAATATATGTTCACGCTAAGATCAATTCCGAGAGTTCTACTCGCTCGAATTCAATTTCGTAAAGTTGTACGAGTTTCTTAACGTCTTAACTATCCACTCATGTGATCAAATTCATAATTGGATCACCCAATTTTTACCAGATTTCCCTAGACTTTAATGACTCCGATTTCGTCCAAATCTGAACCAGGTTGGGAAATCTCAAGATACTGCGAAAAAGTTTCCCGACCCAAAAATTTTCCCCTTGGCTTTTCTATAACGATAGGAAATGATCATTACAATAGATACCAATTTACCCATCACTCGTCCCCGAGTGACAAACTTAGAAAAAATAGGCTAAATGAAGAATGTAGTAGTACATGAATCGATGAACAATTGGGGATACTTTTCTCGCATGTCCTTTTTAGTTTCTTAAGTATCTTCCTCAACTGGACGATGCCTCTATTGAACTTTCACGGACTTAATCTCTTTGGTCCTCAGCTTCCGGACATCACGATCAAGAATTGCAATCGATTCCTCCTCATATTGGAGGTCTTTGTCTAACACAAAGTCCCACTTAATGATATAATCTCTGTCACCATGATATATCTTCAGCATGGACACATGGAATACCGGATGAACACCCGATAGATTAGGAGGTAGAACCAACCTATACGCTACCGGTCCCACACATTCAAGAACCTCAAAAGAGCCAATGTATCGCAGACTTAGCTTGCCTTTCTTGCCAAATCTCATCACCCCTTTCATGGGTGATACTTTAACAAGAATATTCTTACCCGTCTGAAATGTCATAGCTCTTACCTTATGATCTGCATACTTCTTCTGTCTACTCTGGGCTGCTAAAAGTTTAGTTTGGATACTCCTCATCTTATCTTGAACATCCTTCACTAAATCAACCCCCAAAGGTTTCACATCTCCAGCCTCGAACCATCCTATGGGTGATCTACATCCTCTCTCATAGAGTGCCTCAAACGGTGTCATATCTATGCATGAAGCGATAACTATTATTATAAGAGAACTCACACAAAGGTAAGAACTTATCCTAATGCCCTCTAAAATCAATCACACATGCCCTCAACATGTCTTCTAACACTTGAATAGTCCTCTCTGACTGTCCGTCCGTCTGTGGATGAAAGGTTGTACTAAGTGTGAGTTGTGTGCCTAATTCATCATGTAATTTCCTCCAAAACTTGGAGGTAAACTGCGTACCACGATCTGAGATGATAGAAAAGGGGCTCATCATGCAACCTCACTATCTCTTTCACATACACCTTAGCCAATTGTTCAACATTATAATTTATTCTTATCGGAATAAAATGGGCTGACTTAGTCAATCTATCAACCACTACCCAAATAGAATCAACCTTCCTCAAAGTCTTGGGAAGACTAACCACAATATCCATGGCTATCATTTCCCACTTCCATTCCGGAATTGACATTCTTTGAAGCAAATCTGCAGGCCTTTGATGTTCATACTTCACTTGTTGGCAATTTTGACACTTAGCCACAAACTCCGCTATATCCTTCTTCATGCCCAACCACTAATAAATTCGCTTCAAATCTCGATACATCTTGGTCACACCCGGATGAATGGAATATCGCGAACCATGAGATTCTATCTATAATTTATGAATCAAGTCATCAACTCGAGGAACACAAATCCTTCCTTTAAAACTGAGAACACCTTTCGCATCAAGAGTGGTCTCTTATGCCTTACCAATCGCAGTCTTCTTGTTAAGTTCATTCAAATTTTCATCCTCAAACTGTTTGGCCTTGATCTCCTCAATGAACGTGGCCCTTACTTCAATGCTAGCTAACACCCCACCTCTTTCTGAGATGCCCAACTGCATGAACTTAGATTCCAAGTTCTGAATTTCCTTAGCCAAAGGTCGCTTGGTTACACTCAAGCAAGCTAAACTATCCATACTCACCATTTTTCGACTTAAAGCGTCTGCCACTACATAAGCCTTACCCGGATGGTATTAAATGGTCACATCATAATCCTTGAGTAACTCCATCCACCTTCTCTGTCTTAAATTCAGATCCTTTTGAGTTAACACATGCTGCAAACTACGATGATCAGTAAACACCTCACACTTAACACCATAAAGGTAATGTCGCCAGATCTTAAGAGCAAATACTATCGCTGCCAACTCCAAATCATGTGTTGGATAATTTATCTCATTCACCTTCAACTGTAGCGATGCTTAGGCTATGACATTCTTATCCTGCATTAACACATCACCCAAACCCGAATGTGAAGCATCACAATAAATAATAAAATTCTTAAACCGATAATGCTAGAATAGGTGCGGTGGTTAAAAGAGTCTTGAGCTGTTGAAAACTATCCTCACATTTTTCAGTTCATTCTAATGGTATCTCCTTTTTAGTCAAATTTGTCAAGTGAGTGGCAATAGAAGCAAAGTTCTTTACAAATCGATGATAGTAGCTAGCGAGCCCTACGAAACTCCTAACTTCTGTCACAGAGCTAGGCCGAGCCCAATTCTTGACCGCCTCAATCTTTTGAGAATCTACCATCACCCCTTCTTTTGAAACTATATGCCCCAAAAATGCAACTGAATTCAACAAAAATTCACACTTAGAAAATTTCGCATATAACATTTGTTTCCCAAGAACACCTAGAACAATATGAAGATGGTCGGCATGTTCTTCCTCACTTTTCAAACAGACCAAAATATCATCAATAAAGACTATGATGAATGAATCAAGAAATAACTTGAACACTTCATTCATTAAACTCATAAAAGTTGCGGGTGCATTAGTCAACCCAAACGACATAACAAGAAACTCGTAATGCTCATAGCGGGTTCTAAACGCCGTCTTGGGCACATCCTCAGGCCTAATCTTTAATTGATGGTAGCCAGACCTTATATCAATCTTAGAGAAAATTGATGCACCTTGCAATTGGTTAAAAAAATCATTTATTCGAGGCAATGGGTACTTGTTCCGAATGGTGACCCTATTCAATTTCTGATAATCTATACACATTCTCATACTATCATCTTTTTTCTTAACAAACAAAACTGGAGCAACCCACGGGGAAGCACTAGGTCGAATAAATCTTTTATTAAGAAGCTCTTGGATTTGAGCCTTAAACTCTCTTAATTTTGCCGGAGCCATGCGATATGGAGGGATAGAAATAGGGAGGTTACCAAGTTCTAAATCAATGCAGAAATCTATATCCCTATCTGGAGGCATACCAGACAAATCATTAGGAAACACTTCTCTAAATTATGACACCACAAGAATAGACTCAATTGATGGAGACTCAACCTCAACATCCCGAATATGAGCCAAATAAGCCAAACAACCCTGCCCTACTAGTTTACTAGCCCGAATTAAGGATATGATCTTAGCTTGCTTAGGCTTGTACACCCCTTCCCACTCTAATTTTTCCTTTCCCATAATTTCTAGAGTTACAGACTTAGTATTACAATTAAGCACAACATAATAGAGGGACAACCAAGTCATGCCTAAGATTATATCAAAGTCAGTCATATCCAAAATCACCAAATCAGCCCAAATTTGAAAACCCATAAACAAAATAGGACAAACAGATAGACATGGATGACTATGACAGACTTTCCAATTGGGGTAGAAACATGGATGGAGGCATTAAGTATATCACAAATCATAGCAAATTCTAAGGTAAATCGCACGGATACATAAGAATAAGTAGAACCTGGATCAAATAAAACATTGGTCATTCGGTCACAGACAATAATAGTACATGTGATCTCTGTGTCAGACGTCTCTGCCTCGTTGTTGCCCGGAAAGGCATAACACTGAGCCTTGCCATCTTGACGGGCGACTTTCCTGCCTTGCTGCACTATACCTCTGCCTGCATTACCATTTCTCCTACCTCCGTGGCCTTGCTGATTTCCTCCTCGCCCACCTTGTGGACGCCCTCGACCATTATTACCATTTTCCGCGAGTATTACTACTCTAGATTGTTGTTGCACGGAATCCGACATACGCGGGTGGGGACAATGTTTCCTCATATTCCCAGGTTCTCCATAGTTATAACATGTACGATCAAAAGATAGCATGTTGCCCACCGAATGTGCTGCTCCCTGGCTATCCTAAATCAAATTATGAGGTAGAGTTCTCGAGTAATTACATGTAGAGGCGGGCATAGCAGACTGAATTGTCTTGGCTGCAAGTGTTGGCCTTCCTGACCCCTTGGAGTAAGAACCTTGAAAGTTACTCGAGCTCTTGGCCCTTTTAGCCAATGCCTTAGCCTGACCGTCTCGCCTCACCCCCTCAACTTTCTTAACAAAGTATGTTACCTTATTAAAGCTCCTCCCTGTAGAGGTCATATGAACAGATAATACCTACAACTCAAAATTTAGTCCCCTAATAAATAAACGGATCATCTCCTCCTCAGTTGTCACCAATTGAGTAGCATATCTAGACAAGGCATGGAACTTGGCCTCATAAGCAGCCACAGACATACCACCTTGCTCCAAAGCCATGAACTCATCCTTCGTGCGATATTTCAAAGTCCTAGGCACATATTTCTCTAAACACAGAGCATGAAATTGGGTCCAAGTAAATGGAGGTAAAATTGAAGATCTGCATTCCACATAAGCTCTCCGCCACTGCTTAACCTCACCTTGAAGTTGAAAAGTCACAAACTTAACCTCATGTTGATGGAGAATTCCCAACTTATAAAGCCTCTCATAGCAATCTAGGATGAACTTATATGCATCCTCACTCTCAGAACCATGAAACACGGGTAGTTTCAACTTCAAGAACTTAGTCAACATCTCATGCTAATTACCAGTCTTAACAGGACCCAATAAAGGATAGAAGAAAGCATTATTACCTACATTCCCTCCCACCTTGGGGACAGTGATATCAATAGGAGGATTGACAGGAGCTTGATTTGCTTGAACAGAGGGAAGCACTCCAGGACCAACCAACCCTTTCAAGAATGACATGATTTGTTGAGCTAACACTGGATCTGTGGGAGGAATACCTATTGTCTCAGCCTACACCTCTTCATCTTGTCCAATATTCTCCTCATTCTTATTCTCTATGTTCTCTTCTACCTTTTCAACCGGTGCTCCATCCCTAGTAGGCGCCTTTCTCCCTCGGCCTCTACCCCTAGCTCTTCATCTACCCCTGCCTCGACCGCGACCTCTCGCTGTAGATTCCTCAACTGGAGCATTGACTGGAGCTACGTGCCTGATGCCGTTGAATCTACTGTTAACCATCTGCGGACAAAAGAGTGAAAGAGGTTAGATACCAATTTGAATCGACAGATACCAATTGGAATCAAGTTATAGCACGAAAGGATACAAGAGAAGACAAAGAGATTTCCTAAAGTCCTATAACCTCTCAAAGAAAAGTACAGACGTCTCTGTACCATTCCGCAAGACTCTACTAGACTCATTTTGGTACATCGAGATCAACGAATCTATGTTCTGATACCACTTTGTCACGACCCAGACCAACAAACTCAACCAAAAACTAAGGCATTTAAAGTTATGAAATCAGGTTTAAATGCTAAAGAAAAGAAATAGGGAGTTTCCATAAACTCCGAACAAAAGTCTAACAAATAATGCGGAAAATACGCCTAGAACCTGAAAGTCAATGTACCAAAACATATAACAAGATTCATAAGTCTAACAAAAGGGTTACAACCCCAAACTAATATACTAATAACTAACTAGAAAGTCTAAGTCTGAAATGTGGACATAGACAAAAAGAGAACTCATGGCAGCCCGGAAGAACTGCCTCACCCTTGAAATCGAATGACGATCACTGATCTTCTAAGCGAGGTCTGTCAATAGCCGCCTGAAGATGCCCTATACTCAACAAAGAAAGAGCAAGTGCAGTATCAGTAAAAGAGAAAGTGCAGTATCAGTACATAGCCACAGTGTACTTGTAGGATCACGCAACTATCCCAATAAGTGCAACATACATAAGTCATTACAATAATATAATAACATGCATACACCTAACATATACAATATCATCATCATTACGAACAATGAACAATTTCACTTTTTTTTAGATATACAGTTTTATCAACTCATTGGTCCTCTCATGAAACCTAAACTCAAACAATTAGCATATCAAAACGTGGTACCCGATCCAATGTTTATGCCGAAACGTGGAAATTGATCCCATATTTATGCTGAAACGTGTCAACCGATCCAAGTTAGTGTGTCGAAACGCAACACCCAATTTATTCAACAAGCCACAATCACCATCATAAGTATTTTCTCATAATCATACAATCAAGTCACGATTTCATGGCAAACAATTATTCAATCATCCTTATTTATGAATAGTTTGATCAATAATGCAACATTTGCATACATACACGTATTATAATGAAGCAAGAACAAACATACATCACACAATATGAAATCACAACCATCACCTACCTCGAAACAAGCTTGAATCCGCTAAAAAACTTGATTCTTCCCTTTTCGAATTCGTTCCGCTTGTTCTTGGTCTAGAAACGATCAATATAACACGAGAATCAATAAACAATAACTAATTACCCGCATTACCCATAATTTTATCAATCCTAGATCAAACCCATGATCCCCATACCTAGATTAGGGCTTTTTTCACCATAAATTCCAGATCAAAACCCTCCCCCTTCGATAATTACCCATTAGATTACGTTTGACGGATCGAAAAACGGATTCGGAAAGTTAAAACCTTAAATTTAGCCTTAAGAATGGTGAAAACCGTCAGGAAAACACCTGGGTTCGTTCCTTAGCTCTCAAGTTCAAAAATTGCAGAATAAAACGACTTTGGGATGTATTTCCGACTTTAAGTTGCAACTGTCCCGTCACAACGGTACGTACCCCACTACAGTGGCCCCGCCCTGGCGGCAGAAATTCTGCCCCAGCGACTTGCACGGAACCAATGAGCAAAATTAATAATTCCAAGACCCCATTTCACAACACACCTTCATCCCATGACACTTCGAAAATACCCGTTCACGCTAATATCAATTCTGGGAGTTCTACTCGTCCGAATTCGATTCCGTAAAGTCGTACGGGTTCCTTAACGTCTTAGTTATCCACTCATATGATCAAATTCATAATTGGATCACCCAATTATTACCATATTTCCCTGGACTTTAATGACTCTGATTTTGTCCAAATTTGGACTAGGTTGGGAAATCTCAAGATACTGCGAAAAAGTTTTCCGGCCCAAAATTTCCCCCCTTGGCTTTTCTATAACGACGGAAACCGATCCTTACAAATAATGGATTATTTCTCTTAATACTTCCTACCAAACAACCCCTAAGTAGTTAAGTGTGTTTTCTCCTTTGTTTCAAAATAAGTGGTGTTTTAGTCTTTTTTTTTAAAAAAATTGAGCTTATTTTTCCAAAATTGCATTTGTTTTAATACAGGGAGTTTTAAGTCACTCAAAAATCACTTCTTTTGTCATGACATTTAATTAGGGGATAAGTTAGTCAAAACAATGGTTTTTACGTATTGATACGTAAGATATATTTGTATTATTTTATATTGAATCGTATTGTCTTATTTTAATGAATACAATATTTGAATATTTATCTCTCCATCATTATACAATATCACATATTTATGATTTGTATGATGAAATAATGAAAATAATGGAATGATATAATAAAGATATTTTAAATAAAAAAGTCAGCTATAAAGAACAAAATAGAATTATTAAGAAAAGAAAAAATGAGAAACAAATATTAAGGTAACAATGAGATCACACCGAATTGATTGTTACACAAAATATGACATTTTGTCGTTATCTAATGATATATTTAAACGATACGACACAAAAAAATTTAAGTAACAATTAAAATAAACATTGTATAAGAAATTAGTGGCAATTTTGTAAGAGGAATGGTCAAGCTAAAAACATCACTTATTTTGAAGAAGAGATTTTATATATATGAACAAGGATAGGGATGGATATAAGGCGTGACAAATGTGGGGCTGGGTGTGGATTTAAGGCTATGCGGGGCAGGTTGTAGTGGGTTTTTTTAAAATAATGTGGGGCGGGATGGGCTGCGGGTATATATAATTTTAAGCGGGTTCAAACTTAATTTTAACTTTTTACATGTTATATATAAGAGTGATGGAACATTATTTATTAATATAACTTCTTTAAAACTACTAAAATATTGAAGATATTAAATGAAAATGGTTCAATAAAAAATAATACAATTTCTTTCATGTTTTCCAATTGACCTCTAAAAATAATTTTTTAAGTCATTATCTATTAAATTCATACAACTTAATAAGAAATGAATTTATTTTTATGAATTTTATTTTTAGTACCAAACTTAACTAGAAAAAAAATATACTAAAAAAATTATGGGGGACGAGTCTATGCGGGGCGGGTTGAAAATAAAAAAATTTATTATACGAAACAGATTAAAATTTTTACAGGTTAAACTCAATCAGCCCTGCCCCGCCCACACTGCCCCATTGTCATCCCTAAACAAGGATATATGGCATAGGGGCTCAAATCCATCCACCGGGGCACCGAATGCAAATTATGAACAAGGCTGGCTACCGCACTACATGGCATAATTTGTAAAAAGTTCTAAGAAATGATATTTTTAGTTAATAGTGAATAGGTTCATGTGTGAACTAATATGAGTTATGATGCGGTGATGGAACGTACTGTTTCAACCTTAATCGGAGATTTTAAATTTGAGTTGGTCTGTGTATAGAGAAAATTATGTTGGGAGAACTATCCCAAATAGGCCCTACAATTCATGTACGTGTCCCACATTTCTTTACGTTGATCCGCCCCTATAAATGAGTATATAATTTTAAATACATAACATATATAATTGCTTGATGTTTTTTGAGTAATAAAACAAAAATCAAATGATAAGGTTGGAATAATAGTCTATTAATGTCCTCTAAAATTAATTTTTTCAATTTAATATGAATTTTTAAAGATATTTGAATTGACACGTATAATGATGATAGATATTGATGTATTTTAGATATGAATGTGGGATCCGACTCCTCTCCATTTCTCTTCTCTCCATTTTCCGCAAGTTCTAGCTTGGTTTGGAGACACATGTCATAGATTAAAATTAATGGTTGAGATCTAATTGGTTAAAGTAAAATCCTAACCATAGCTATTTACTTCCATATATTTGCTTCTTAAATATGTTTTGCAATCCAACAATCCTAGATTTACATTATATTTTTCCTAAATATATTTAAAAGAATTTATTTTCTTAATTACTTGAGTAATTTTTTGCTGATTTTTACTTTTTTTTCCCTAATGTTTGCCATTTCTCAAATAATATTTGCCAAATAAAAAATTAAAAATTGTGACCTAACATTTTTTTTGTCTAATTTTAGGAGTAAAATAAATTGTCACTCAACTTTAAATTCTCTCTTACTCTCTAAATGGAGTCCATATAGCTCTATATACATTGTAGCTCTTAATACTCTATTAGAAAAATAAAAACATTTTAACTTTATTATAATTCTTTTCGAAAAAGTAAAAATATTTTGTAAAAGTTTTATATATGTATGCAGGGCATTAAAGAATTTTTTAAAATATATTTAGGGAAAATATAATGGATTGCAAAAATATTTAAGAAGTAAATATATGGAAGTAAATAACTATGGTTATGACTTTATTTTAATCAATTAGATCTCAATCATTAATTTTAAACTATGACATGTGTCTCCATTCAAAGCTAGAACTTGGAGAAAATGGAGAGAAGAGAAATGGAGAGGAGCCGGATCCAATATCGTGCTACTAGATTATGCATGTATTACTCTATTCCAATAAGATACATCGTTATCTAAGAAATATATCATTTTATACAATGTAATGAAATTAATGATAATAATAATAATAACCTCCGTATATTTTGCGTAGATATTGAAAAGGATATTCTACCTCATATGATTAATTCATTTAAATAGAAAAGAAAGTTTATTTATCATATGTGATCAAATTAAAGTTTTGTTTGAACATATAATTTGAATTTTTAAGTTGTATATTTGCTCATAAATAAAAATCAAAGAAGTTATGAAAACTTCAAAATTGCTCCAATTCTTTATATAATCTTACCAAATAAGCAAAAGTTTGTAACAAAAATATAATCCACTATCACAAAGTTATTCTAAAAATCTACGACATTTACTGATTAAATTCTAATTCAACAAAAAAAGTAAAGTTGAACATAAATTATATTGTACTACTGTTTAATAAAATTAAACATGGTCAATATCATCAATAACCACATCATCATGTTTATATTTCGTGAATATTTTATCACTCCTTTAATATTAGCGCAAAAAGTATGTACATATAAAATAATGTTGTTTTTTCTTTTTTTACGAAATATAAAATTGTGAATTAATTTTTATATTTTAAATTATGAAATAAAATCACTTATCCAAACGCCAACTTAATTACACGACAGAAACAAAAATAAAATTATCACATCATGGTGGCATCTATTGAAAAGGATATTCTACCTTATGTTATTAAAACGACAGGAATTATAAAAAAAAACTATTACATCAGCATCTAGGACAAAGCTCATACGAATAACTTAGTAACGAGAAAAAAATATAAATGAATATAATAATCAAGAATTAATACTTTAATTTAGAATTGTCCACATATATAAATTATAAAGTATAGTTCATGATACATGAGTTGAGTCTCTTTTAAAGACAAGCAACATGAAGACATGACATAAATATGTTAGGTTGAATTCATCGGTGACCCCCTAAAGTTGGTAACAATTTTCACTTAGACACCTAAACTAAGTTTTGTTCATTTTAGACATCTCATATTGAGTTTCACTGTGTCATTTTGACTATTTCTATTGATTTGACACATTGAGTGTGCTGCACCAATTTTGAGCGCGTGAGGAGTGTTTTTTTTTTAATTTTTAAATATTTTTTTCCTTCTTCTCCTTCCCTCTTTATATCCCTATCACATATTCCACTTTCCACCATGAAAAATCATGATGAAAAACCTTATAAAATATGGAGAAAAAAATTATCACACTAATTTTAAAAATATTTGCAAGAACAAAATTTTAAAAAACCATCACACTAATTTTGAAAACATTTATTCGAACAAAACACATATTTTTTTCAAAAAAATATATAAGAAGAATGTCATATTTGTCAGAACCTCACCTCACTATTCATAAAATGGTTCTCAAAATCAAATTTAGAACGAAAAATGAAATAAGAAAGATTAAAATCTAATGACTTTTTTTTTATAAAAAAAATGGAATAATAACCAAAAAATGGTGGGAGGGTTGGGGAGGCAAAAATGACGGAAGTAAGGCTGATGGGTGGGGGGTGGGTGATGTATGGTGGGGGTGGGAGTGGTACAAAATAGGTAATTTTATTTATTTATTTTATTGAAAAAATAGTTGTTATTTTATACTTTATTTTAAAATTATTATTTTTACACTAAAATGCCACATGTCAACTTCTAATTAGTCATTATGTTATGTCATTTGCAAGTGTATTACATACTCTTCCTAATTTTAGCTGATTGTCAAAAAATGGTCAAAATGATACTGCGAGGCCCTACTTGAGGTGTTTAAAATGAACAAAGCCTACTTGAGATGTCTAAGTGAAAATTGGTGTCAACTTTAAGGGGTTGTCGATGGGTTCCACCAATATGTTAACTAAGCTATATTATTATTAATAATATTATTATTACTATTATTATTATTATTATTATTATTATTATTATTATTACTACAATTAGTATTATTATTACTATTAGTATATTATTACTACTACAATTAGTATTATTGTTACTATTTTTATTATTATTATTATCATTATTATTATTATTAATAATAATAATAATAAAATTATTACTATTACTATTACTATTATTATTATTATTATTACTACTATTACTATTACTATTACTATTATTATTAAAAACAATAATATCTTAAATAAATCAAGACATAATTTTTCACTTAATTGATAGTTTATTCTTATTATTAAGAATTGTCATTTACCAATTTATCGATAAGTAAAATTTTATTATATCGCTCTTCATAAGTACTAAGTAGACAGTAGAAAACAAAAGAGAACATAATAAAAGAAAACAAGAAACACAATTGAAAATTTTGTGCAATGAATCATGACTTTTCATTTTGTGTTATAATATTGATTTTAGACTTTAAATTTTTGCATATTGTATTAGTATATAAGAAATAGGGAAAAGGGTAAAAAATGTCCTCCGTTTATAGTTTGGCTCAAAAATGTCTTTATCGTTAATACTTTGGCTCAAAAATGCCCTTAAACTATACGAAAGGAACAAAAATGCCCCCCGTTTGTAGTTTGGTCGTTAATACTTTTGTCCAAAAATGCCCTTATTGTTATTTAATGGGTCAAAAATGCTCATTTTCCAAATAAATATATTATTGTTTTCTTTTTAACACATTCTTTTTCTAATAGTATTTTTTTTAAATTAGCAAATGTTTATCCTACTTCAATTAAGAAAAAAAATAAAAAAAATGAAAATATTTCTTATTTCATTATCATTATTTTTTATCGTTATATAAATATAATTTAATGATGGATATACTATAATCTTATATATATGACATATATTATATGTCGAAAGGGTAAATAAAGTTATTATGTTTTAATTGATAAAATGAGATTAAAAAGAAAAATATATTTCCTTTATTTTTATTTGTTAAAGTGATTTTAGAAGAAAGAAAACAAGAATAGTGTTCTTTAATTGTATTTTAATTAGAAAGAAGATGTGTTTAAAAAGAAAAAAAAAATATTTATTAGGAAAAGGGCATTTTTGACCCATTTTGTAACAAATTTAAACGACCTAAAAAAAGTTGCCCTTTTGAAATTTTCAAAAAATTTTGTTGCCCTTTTGGCTCCGGACTCCAATATAAAATGTGAAATAAAATAATCTCATAAAATATCTCAACCGGCAACTTATAAGATATTCTTGTCTATCTCCATCCTGCCAACTATGCCACCCCAGAACCTATAAAAGTCGAATTATATATAACGTCTTTAATGAAAGGTGATTTTGTACGATTATTTAATATAGAACTTCTTCATTTATGAAATTACACAAAATATATTGATGTTATTGTTTCGTCGAAGGTTATAATTGTCTTGGGTTCCATATCAAGTCGAACTTAAACAAATTAACCCCCACACCTCTATGATATATGCCTAAGTGGATTGACATACATTTGTCATATTAAAGCAAAACTAGATATAATGTTTAGAGGTAGAGTCAGAGTTTGAAGTTTATGGGTTTAAAATTTTAACTCTTTTAAGTTAATGGGCTCTAAATTAATAATTTGTACATATGAAATGATTTTTTAAAGACAAATATAATATTTGAACCAATATTATTGGATTCGATTGAACCTGTGATAGTGTCGATGCAACATTACCATCACCTACTCAAACGCATGGATTTCCATATTTTTCAAATTACACATCATGTCTTGTTTTTGGAATATATTGATTAAATCAATTATATATATTAAAAGAAGATCAAACACCCCACTACGTCCCAAGATTTTCACGCAAATTAAAGTTGATAATGAATTAAACAAAAGAATGTATGTTTGTGATAACAAAAAACTCAGGAGCAGAGAAATGGCTTCTAACGCATGTGGTGTCATTTTGGAGGGTGGCCAAAGACAATAATTTAATATTATTTTAAAAAAAAAAAAGTATATTGTGAAAAGGTAACGTATTATAATTATTTGTACATATCAATGATAAATAGATTAATATAATTGCTATAAAAAAAATAAGGAAGATAAACACAATATCATAATCTACAAGAAAGATCTGCGTGATATACATTGTATGATTAAATATATATTTATATACATAAATCAGTACTCGTTAAGTTAAACTAATAAATTGTTGGGCATAAAATATAATATAATATTAAGTATATAAACCCCTTATAAGGATTAATTTAGAATGGGTCACACTATGTATGCGCTACAATATATACATTCATGTCATTTGTATACATAACTGAAGATGATTTTATTGGCATCAATTCTTAGTAATAATATGTGTCCTTCGTGTGTATATATATATATATATATATATATATATATATAAATTACCTAAATATACAACTTATTTTTATCATATTCTTTAAAAAAAATTACTATTTGAAAAAAATACAAAAATCTCTACCCTCTCCTATTCTCGGATACATCACTTTACGTGATGTAATGATCGGTTACATCACTTTACGCTGGATACATTAGTTTACGTGATGTATCGGAACGTACACGATGTATTCGAACGTTGAGTGATGTACTCGAAACCGAGATGTGATGTATCAGGACGTTGAGCGATGTATCCAAAATCGGGACGCGATGTATCAAGGCGTTTTGGAATGTGTTCGGATTCCACCAAATTTAAGAGATTTTGGCAATTTGGAAACAAGTAGGGATAGTAGCTATAATGCTATTTATATATGTCCACAATTGTTAAGAGCTAATTATATCATATCCCTACTCTTTTCCAAATTACAAAAATCCCTTAAAATTTAAGGATTCTGGATACCCATAACGTACCGATATATCACATTTTGAATATATCGCTCAACGTCTCGATACATCGCGTCTCGATTTCGGATACATCACTCAATGTCCCGATACGTCGCGTAAATTGATGTATTCGATCGATACATCGCGTTAAGTGATGTATCTGAGAACAGAAAAAAGTAGGAATTTCTATAATTTTTTCAAATGATAAGAAATTTTAAAGAATATGGTAAAATAAAGAGGAACTTTCACATATTACCACTCAAAAATAGCCTAATTACTCTCCATAGTTATAGTTTGATAATTACAATTTGTAGCTACATGTTATAGGGAGGAGAGAGACGAGCGAGATTGGGAGAGGGAGGAGAGAGGCAAGCGAGAGATGGCAGAGAGTGGGAGAGAGGTGAATTGTATATGTATATCGATTAGATAATTGTATATTATACATATGCATTTGTATATATGATAAGTGAGATTGGGAGAGGGAGGAGAGAGGCGAGCGAGATTGGAAGAGGGATGAGAGAGGCGAGCGAGAGAGGGCAGAGAGTGAGATAGAGGTGAATTGTAAATGTATATTGGTTAGATAATTGTATATTATACATATGTATTTGTATATTCTAGCGAATTAAACATATACAAACGTGGCTAATTATACAAACTCGAAGTTAGCCCACATAATTAATGTATAATGTTAATCGCGAGTGGTAATTATAGCAAACTGTAGCTATGATGAGTAATTAAATAGTATAAGTTTGCTTAACCGCGTAATTTTCCCTAAAATAAATTGCGTATTTAGGTTATTTTTCCTAAAAATTAAGGTGAGAACTAAATTAGACCACCCAAGTACTGAAGGCTTGAAGGCCCACATAAGAAAATAGCCTGGGTCAGCCCATCAATCCAGCCCATCCTTTTGTTAAACCTAACCATAAACCCTAGCTCTTCTTCTCCTACCATATTCTTTTGCACTGTAAGCGAAGTAGATCTTCAGTCTTCTCGCCATCGTCGTCGTCTTCAGAGCTTCGTGTATGTTTGTTAATCTCTTTGATTTCCAAGTTTATATGTATAAAAAAAGATTAATGACATTGTGTGATATCTTTTTGATTCGATATACTGTAACTGTGAGATGTGAGCCATTATCTTCCTAGATTTTTGGTTTTAGGACTCAATTACGTTTCGTAATAATAGTTCTCTTAGATAAGTGTGTGGGATCGTGCGTTCGGTTTCTTGTTAGGCTAGGCAGCATATTTATGCTCATTTTGTAGTGCCAAATGCCAATGCATCTTGTTGTAGTGAAGACAGGTAGGTTTGGATTTTATTAAACGGTGTGAAGTATTAGAAATGCCAGTTTTGAGTTGTGAATTAGAATTTGGTTATTTGGGATGATAGATCTCATGGTTTTTTATGTTTGGTTTGAGCTGAGGAACTGATAATTGGAGCAATATTGTGACTTTTTTGTTTCATTTACCTGAGATGTCTTCTTCGGTGGCGGAGCCAGTAATTTCTTCTAAGGTGTTCATACTTTAGGACAAGGCGAATTTGATCAGCCCCACTGGACTTAGTATATATCCAAAAATATTGATTTTAATATATATACTCACCAAAAATTTTCGAAGAAGTTTGTTCATCTGACCACCTGTTAAGGTGTAGCTCCGCCCCTGGTCTTCTTGTTTAGCTTCTAGAATCGGCAGATAATGGGTCTCTTTTCATATCACTTTATGCTCTTCCCCAGTGATCTTCTTACTTCTATATAATTGAGCCTGATTATTGTATTGGTTTGAAATAGCAGCATTATTGTAGAAGATGGTACGAGTAAGTGTGTTGAATGATGCTCTTAAGAGCATGTACAATGCTGAGAAGAGGGGAAAGCGCCAGGTCATGATTAGGCCTTCTTCAAAAGTCATCATCAAGTTTCTCATTGTCATGCAAAAGCATGGTACTTCAGCTTTTGTTGATTATATTCTATGCTGATTATTTGTCATCCTTTTTGTATTCTTACATTTGCCATCTTTGTGTAGGGTACATTGGAGAATTTGAGTATGTTGATGATCATAGATCAGGGAAAATTGTTGTTGAACTGAATGGTAGGCTGAACAAATGTGGTGTCATTAGTCCTCGCTTTGATGTTGGAGTTAAGGAGATTGAAGGGTGGACCGCAAGATTGTTGCCTTCCAGACAGGTATAATAACATCTACCTAACTGTGCTGCTCATAAGATCTGTTTGTGGCTGCATTCTTTTGATTCATACAAATTATGTTAAAAAAGGAAGGTGTATATATGCTTTTATCCTAAGAATGTATGGGAGGATTTAGGTTATTGTCGTTGTGACAGCTTTAGTTGGCTCAAGCCCATCTTATTTCCTGTAAGATGCTAATTTTTTCAATTGATACGCAGTAAACCTCTATTGCCAGGAGTGAACTGTTTGTCCATAGAGTAAATTTGAAATTCCAATGCCTTGAGCAACATAATGACTATTAGTTTTCTTGGATTGGGCCGTGGGATAAACTATTATATATATATATATATATTACTTCATATGGAAAATAGAAATGGTAGATTTTGGTGTCCCCACCTAGGAGCAGGAGCGATTGGTATCCTTTCTTTTCTTGCACAAACTTCTCTAGTCCTGAAAATATTTTGTTTGATCTTGCAGTTTGGATACATTGTACTGACCACCTCCGCCGGTATCATGGACCACGAGGAGGCTAGAAGGAAGAATGTTGGTGGAAAGGTTCTTGGTTTCTTTTATTAACTTCTTGTGTTGACAAAGATGAATGAACACGCAATTTTGGTCTTACTTCGGCCTTCATTACAATTGAAATGGTTCTTAGTTTGTTTTCCTTCAATTGTTAGTTGGGATATTATCTACATTTCTTGGACAAGATTATCAGTATTGTAAACTTACATCCGGAGAACATAAGTTGATGTTTGTCTATCAGTTATCCTTCTTTGATGAGTTTTTGTGTCTTTTATGTTATTGTGTTAGTTGGAGCTTGAGGTACTTGACTGCATGTAAGTCCCCCATTAATTTTTATCTGGATACAGCAGTTAAGTAGATGTTTACGAAAGTTTGAACTGGATATGAACATCCTGAGTTTGGCATTGTGATCACTTGATCTATCAGTTATAAACTCCTTTTTTTCAAGTCAGCCTCTGGGAGTTATTTGTGTCATTGGCCTCTGATGATATCACAATGACATTCATAGTGCATCAACTGTTAGTGCATAAATTCTAGAATTGCTATTTGCCAGTGATAAGTAATTCTCAAACTATCTAAAAGGATATATATATCTTGTACCTTTTTGTCACTTGCAATGCAAAATATGTTTAACTGGCCTCATGGAATATTTTTACTGTTGTTTTCTGGCCAAATGCTTCACTAACTTCCTTGTGGTATCTGAATGTCCTAATCTCTATTGCTTGTTCCACTACCTTCTATCATTTGACCCTGCTCAGTATTGAAATATCTTGGAGTCGGAAATATAGTGTGTTGGGGATGTGGTGATGAAAGAACTAGTGGATGGATCTATTGATTTACTTGTTATTCTTGTTACTGTAGCATAGGTGTGAACTTTGATATCCTTTTATTTTGCTTTTTGTTTGGTATTTTATCGATTAGTGCCTTGAAGAATCATTGGATGAACTAGACGTAGGATTTCTTGGAATATATTGATCTACTATTGGTTAGATTGGCTATGTTGTATGGAGCGGAATGTTGGTTGGTCAATAATTTCCACATTCAAAAGTTGAAAGTTGTGGAAATAAGGATGCTGAGGTGGATGTGTGGGAAAAATAGAAGATATATAAAATCAGAAATAAGGACACCTGGGCCCAGGTAGTAGTGGCCTTGATAGGTGCGGGAAGTAAGACTTTGATGCATTGGGCATGTAAAGAAGAGATGAGTGGATGCACCAATACGAAGGTGTGATGGCTAAACATGATATGATATAACTACAAGTTATTGAGGACACGACCTTAGATGGAAGATTATGGATGACATAAGTTAGGATAGAGGTAGCTGAGGATTATCTCGCTTAGCTTTTCATACGAGTAGTTGTAATATCCCTCTTGAGGTTAGGTTGTCTTTACCTGATTCGGCCTAACATTTGGCCAGTTTTTATACCATACAAATATCATTATATAAAGAGGTACGAGGCCAGCCAATAATTAATCAACACAAGTGCAAATTGAAGCTGACTCTATTAGTATCTTCTTTAGTGCAATGAGGAAGTACAGCCAAGAACAAATCGTCTTCAGATATTTTTATAGTAATTGTTGATAAGTTTTCTATTTATAATAATCAACGATACTCAAGTAAATTTAATGATTGTTGAAAACCAAACAATAAAGTGCTATTAAACAATGAACGATACAATTTATTTTAACATTATAATTATAAAATAATGTAGTAAAATAAAATACATTATACATCGCATATAAATAAAAGATCTTCAATTCATTATATACATGATTTTGCTCCAAAAACTTGAGTGCAGGTGTGGGCTACTATGTTAACTGAAGTCGACTAGACTATTGTCTTGTGTTAGCTAAAGTCGAATAGGATAAAAAAAAGAATAGTCTTTACAATATCCTTTCTTTTACATAATAAGAAACCAAATGCTTGGGGTCCATGCCGTAGAATTCTCAAGTTAAAGAAGAGGAGAAATCAAGGATTCTATTAATGATTTGAGTTCATGCTTTTTATAAGGAGAAATAGAATTCTCAAGTAAAAGAATGAGAGAAATCAAGGATTCTATTAATGATTTGAGTTCATGCTTTTTATAAGGAGAAATAGAATTCTCAAGTAAAAGAATGAGAGAAATCAAGGATTCTATTAATGATTTGAGTTCATGCTTTTTATAAGGAGAAATAGAATTCTCAAGTAAAAGAATGAGAGAAATCAAGGATTGTATTAATGATGTAAATTGTCGAGTACATGCTCCTTATATATGAGTAAATTGTAGAGTCCTAGGCTAGCTCCATTTAAAGTTCTACTACAATATAAATATACAATTTTCAAGAGTGGAGGTTGACTACTATTACTACAATTATAGCTTATTCTAATCGACTTCAGCTAACACATTCAGCTAACACAAGACATAGTAGCCTAGTCGAGTTTAGTTAACACAATAATTCAATCCTAGTATGACTCTTATTCTATAACAGTTAACAATTATACAACGTTGATTATACAACATGTTTCCTTTTCTTCAGCTTCCCTTATCTTCAACACGTGACCCCTCTCATTTTGTACCTTTGTGAATAATAAATATGGTAGGGATCAAATCTAATTTCCCAAATCAATGCTCACAACCTTTAGTAATGGCTGATAAAAAAACAAAAAACAAAACATTATTGGAGTAAATGATGACCGACACATTTTATTCTATTTTTTCTTCTTCCCCTAAAGTTTTGCTTGTAGCTTTTCTCTTCTTCAGAAATTGCATCTTTTAGGCAAAAACATGATTACAATAATCTATACCCTCCATGTGTGGACTTGGATTTCATTTTGTCTTTGATGTATAAATATGATAAAAATAGTCCTAAATGTATTCTAAAATATGATTAATTTAGACCTCAGTTATATAAGTAAAGCAATCGTAACTTTTGCTAAAATATGATCAATTTAGGCCTAAATTATTTAAGTAAAGACAATCGTGACTTTTGCTGTCAAAATAAATTGAGGCAGCATCGACATCTACTTAGACTAATCAAATATATTGTAGGTTACTTTCCATAGTTTATCGAATATATTCACAATAAAATTTCTTTTTCTTCAAGCGTCAATTCTATATTTAAAAGCTCTTTCAAGTTAGGATTAGGAATTTTGATATGAGTTTTGAAATCAGATTGAAATTTATAGAAGTACCTTGTTTTGTAGTTTGGTAGCTAACGTGTCGAGGGCTTCATTTAGTTGTATAAATAACTTAGGACTAAATTACAAATTACTTTTTGAAATGTATAAAGGACCAAATAAATTCAAAATTAACTCATACATTAAGGACATTTTTGTTCATTTTCTCTAGACATCGAAATTGCTTCAAAATTTTATGCAAAGCAAGTTGTGTGTATGATTTTGTTGATCCAATTCCTGCTGATTGCTCAAGTGATGCTGCAATAATTTGCATTTGGTGATGGTAGTTTCTATACCTTTGCTCCACCAAACAACACAAATTAAATATTTAAAGAAAAAGAGTTTTAGTTATAGTATGGTCAAAATAAATATTTTTTATGCTATTGGATCACTTTTAATTTATATGTTATAGTAGTAGATAAGTTGTCTAATTTTTAAAATATAACGGATATCATATGTATAGGCTTGTCTGTAAATATCCTTTGAACAATTTGATAATCTTAAAAAAGATTTTTGTGGTGACAATGTTCAGTACTTGATAGTTTAGGTATGAAACTCACACTCTCAATAGTTAATTTAGGCATGAAACTCAAAAAATAGGGATAGTTTAAGTGTGTTTTTGACGCTTATCTCATAAATAAATAATTCTTCAATTAAAACAAGTGGATTAGTCTTGTTTGGACAAGATTTGATTAAAGTTGAAAGCACTTTGACAACTATTATATCACTAGAAATACTCCCCAAACTAGTCCTACGTCAAATTGATCGATCAAGCAATATTTTAGAAGGAAAAAAGAAGAAGAAAGGTGACACTATTTCCAAGCTTCAAAAGGTTCTTAATAAGTGAAAGAGAAATGAATAAGACAATGCTTTAATTTTGGTCTAACTCAACAAGAAAATTAAGCTTCATTTGTTTGCACTTAATGGTTCAAATCTATTTTTATTAAGATTTAAACACTTATAATGAATTTGAGAGATAACATCAAAGATGGTCACTCAACTATCAACTCTTTTATCAGAAAGTCGCTTAACTTTAGTTTTAACTCAAAAGTCACTCAACTATGGACTATTTTCTCAGAAAGTCATTCAACTTTGATTTTTAACTGAAAAGTCATTCAACTATAAATGTTTTACTTACAAAGTTACTCAACCTTTGATTTTACCTTTTTTCCCCAAAATTATTCTCTTTATCTCTTATGCATTTTGTTTTACTTACAAAGTCACTCAATTATGCATTTTGTTTTATGATTATAATTGTAAATTTACTAAAAAAATGATTATAAGTTCAATGATAAGTTTAAACTTAAAAATTCTAAATTCTAGTTCAACATACACATTCGTCTACTCTATTATCATACGTAACCGACATGTATTAATATTATTATTAGTTTATTTAAATAATAATATCAAATTAGGTTATTTATGTGTGATATAAAGAATATACGAATGTGTGGTTTTAAATTTTCATTATGCGGGTCTAACTAGAGTTAAAAGATAATACAACAAATTAAGAAAACCTAAAATATCTTGTTGAGCTGTCAAAAATTAAAGCACATGGTCTTATTCATTTCTCTTTCACTTAGAACGACCTTTCATACGTATGACGGGTTTTGTAAAAAGAAAAATGTCTTTTATGAAAGATATTTCATAAGAAATAGTTTTAGAAAAATAAATAGATTTTTGATTTTATTTTTGTATTTGTTGAGTAAGTAAAAAATTATTTTAAAAATATTTACATGTAATATAGACAAATAATATGAAAAATGGAGTGGAAGTAAGAGTGGATGTCGGTTGGGAGAAAGATGTGATGTAATGGAGGATGGAGAGGAAACAATCATATGAAATACCACCTGTGAAACTTGATTATTTTTGAAAGTTTTTAACTAACTAATATATAAAAATTGGAAAACAATTTTTGGAAGATATTTTCCTCAACACACCCTTAGCCACAATTTGGAAACAATAGTATTCCCTTTTATATCATTCTCATGTAGAGGTGTAACTGTTTTCTCCTTGATTTTTATTTTTTTTAAAAATATTTTTTATCATTAGTAATGTTGGCTTGCAGTATACTTCGTTTAATTTTTAAATATATGGAGTTCTTATATATTTAAAATAAAATAATTTATTTACTATAACATATAAAAATGATCCAATCGAGTAAAAAATTCTTAAATTGGAATTTAAAAGTACTATACCTAAAACTCACTTTCTTTAATGTTTAATTTGTTCGGATTTGCCTTAGTGGATCAGCAAAATCATACACACAACTCACTTTGCATAAAATTGAAGCAATTTCGATGGATAGAGAAAATGATCAAAAAGGTCCTTAATGTATGACTAAATTTTAAATTAAAAATAAAATAAAAAAATGTATGACTTAATTTTGAATTTATTTAGTACTTAATACATAAACATGATAGTAATGGTCCTTAATATATTTCAAAAATACACATATGTCATCACATGGGTCATCAAATTTGGTGACCAAAATCTTCTTCTTGCTCTTTCTTTCTTGCGTTTTATCCCTTTCTCCCCCTCTTTTTGCTCTTTCTTTTCTTCCGTTTTTCTACTTCTCTTGGCTCTTTCTTCTAAATTATTTTTTCTTTATAAATTATTTGTGGTAAAGAAAAGATATAGTCATTATTATTTATATTGAAGTTGAATTAAAATATAAATTAGTTTTTATTCTATTTATTTTAGAAATAAAAAATATAATAATTAGTATTTTATAATGTTTAACAGCTTTAAGGGTATTTAAGATATTTTGATAAAAAAAGGCTTAGCAACACGTGTGTACCAAACACATGATATTAAATTGAGTATTTATATTACACAAATAAGAACTTTTATAAATGATATTAAATTGAATATTAAGATATATATTGTCTTTTGAAAATAATTAATTAATAAACATATGTGCTTAAATAGTATTATAAAAACTAATTGATTTGTATTTTTCAATTCAGTATGTTTTAATTAAAGTAATTATAAAAACTAAAGTACATAATCTCTATGCATGAAATGCATGTTTGAATAAAAGATTAATATTATAAATACTATGTCATAAAATTATAAAAAATCTGACAAAACGATAATCTATCATCAAGTCTAACTTAATAAAATATCTTGCAATGTAAAATATCGAGTCAATACTCCTAAAACAAATGAAATTGAAAATATAACATAAGTTCTAAATTCAAAACAAAAAATTTTAACATAATATTCTTATGTCAAATTTCAACATAACATACATAGATATGATTTAAATGAAAAGGAGAACGTAAGTTCATAACTTTATTCAACAGTGAATTCTGCTTTAATTTAAAAATTAAAATATTTTTTTAGATATTACGAAAAATTGCATGGAATCAAATGAAGTAAAAGTTGAGAATAAGAAGGAAATAAAAGACTAAGGAAAATGGCATGTGGAAATTTGTGAGGAGGGATTGTCCGAGGGTCAATTTTGGTTGGCTCATCTTTTAAAAAAGATCTTTTATTTTATTCATTTTAAAGATAGTAAAAACCTACATACAATGACAAGAATATTAACTACATAAATATAGACGTACGAAAATTAAGATAGCGCTAGAAAATACAAGCTTATTTATTCAAATTTGTTTTTTTTCAGGGTAGGGTGGGGGAGTTAGACATGACACCTACCTCATATATTAATAATCAATAACAAAACATACGTACAAGAGGTATGAAATGTCCAATCTTTTACAAAAATTATGGAACCAATAACAAATTATTAATTGAATCCTTAAAAATTAATTCAATAATGGACTAGGTAGGTACATTATAAATAGGTGATCCTATTAGCACAACTTAAAGCCACAAACTAAACTTGAAAAAAGAAGCAATGACTACTTCTTCCCCTAATAAGTCTCGTCCCTTGGCTAATTTCCACTCAACTGTTTGGGGATATCATTTCCTTTCTTATACTCCTCACCTCACCGTCAGTCACAAACTTCACATCTTTTTTCTATCTTAATTGTTGTCTAAATATTATAACATGGGTAGTTTTTGGATGCAGGAAATTACTAACCAAGAAAAAGTTGAAGTTGAGGAGTACAAAGTTAGAATCAGGAAAATGTTGGTGGAAGCTCCAGAGGGTAGTCTACAAAAACTTGTGTTGATAGACGTGATGCAACGATTGGGAGTGGCATATCATTTCAATAATGAAATTGAAACATCCATTCAAAACATTTTTTATGCGTCCAAACAGAATGATGACAACCTTCACGTTGTTTCTCTTCGTTTTCGACTTGTGAGGCAACAAGGACATTACATGTCTTCTGGTAATTAATGCATATATATTACTTTTCTTTAGGGGTGTACATGACCAGGTTCATTCGGATTTTTCAAATAATGTCCGGTTGATTTGGTCTCGGGTTGGTTTTTTTTAGTACCTAAATATAGTCAGTCTTTTTTTTCCAATATCAAATCACTAGTCGGGTTTTTTTTCCGGTTTGCGGGTTGGTTCGATTTTGTACAACTCTACTTTCCTTAATTACGTAACATTTTAATGGACTTGAAGGTTAAATTTCTGACTAACAATGAACATGATGTTTAATTACCAGATGTCTTCAAGAAATTCACCGAACAAGATGGAAAATTCAAGGAAACACTTACTAATGATGTTCAAGGATTATTTAGTTTGTATGAAGCATCACATTTGAGAGTGAACGATGAGGAGATTCTTGAAGAAGCTCTTACCTTTACCACCAATCATCTCGAGTCCATAGCGGTCTCCAACTTGAGCAATAACTCTCTTAAGGCTGAAGTTACTGAAGCCTTAAGTCAGCCTATTCGCAAGACTTTACCAAGGGTGGGAGCAAGGAAATACATATCCATTTACGAAAACAATGATGCACACAACCATTTGCTTTTGAAATTTGCTAAATTGGATTTTAACATGCTGCAAAAGTTGCACCAAAGAGAGCTTAGTGACCTTACAAGGTGGTACAGTATTTGGTCTATACATGTTCTTTAATTAGGTGAATTAAAACCGTTGCTCTTGTGATGTATGTAGGTGGTGGAAAAATTTAGATTTTGCAAATAAAATTCCATATGCAAGGGACAGACTGGTTGAGTGTTACTTTTGGATATTAGGAGTGTATTTTGAGCCAAAGTATAATCGTGCTATAGAAAAATGATGACAAAAGTACTCAAGATCACCTCGGTTATTGATGACACTTTTGATGCTTATGCAACCTATGACGAACTTGTGACTTTCACTAATGCAATCCAGAGGTAAAACATAAAAACATTACAAGTAAAATAATCTTTTAATATGACAATCCCTCACTAATGAATATGAGAAAGTAAATATGTTTTCCTGTTTTTATTATGATATATATATATATATATATATATATATATAGACACAAGATGTAAGAGTTAATTAGTTTGTCCTTTTGATGATATATTAGATGGGATGCTAATGCAATCGATTCAATACCGCCATATATGCTAATTAGTTTATCAAGCTCTTCTAGATATTTACATTGAAATGGAACAAGTGTTGTCCAAAGAAGGTAAATTAGACCATGTATACTACGCAAAATATGAGGTAAATAATGTTAAAGTAAATTTTGATAATTCAATTAGTTGGCTATCTATATTTTCACCTTATCTTATTAATTAGTGAGAATTTAATTTCGATTTCCATGTTATCATTAATTCCAAAAGGAAAAAAGATACAAGCTAGTAGTAATTGTCTAGCTTAAATTACTTGTTATTCTTTTTAGATGAAAAAGTTGGTGAGAGCCTATTTTAAGGAAGCCCAATGGTTGAATGATGATAACCATATTCCAAAATATGAGGAACACATGGAGATTTCACTCGTAAGCGCGGCCTATATGATGGGATCAACAACTTCCTTGGTCGGTATGGAAGAATTTATATCCAAAGACACTTTTGAATGGTTAATGAATGAGCCTTTGATAGTTCGAGCTGCTTCATTGATAAGTAGAGCAATGGACGATATTGTTGGACATGAAGTAAGTACAATAATAATACTTCTCTATTTCCTTGCTCGTAAAAATAAGTATATACATAATGACTGAGATCTGAACATTAATTAAGATTCAAAATTTCATAAAATGTAAATAAATGAAACCCTAATAGTGTCTCAACTTATCAAAAACAATTGTACTTCTTCTGTTTCACTTTGTGTGAGGGTCAAACTAACTACTCTTCGGTGTGAATTTTATTAGAGAATCTTTAAGTTTTTTTAGATAAAATTTATATGTTTCAAAATTATATATATATAAGTCACAACAATCTATAGTTCAAAATAATTACAAAAGTTTCTAAAAATAATAAGGTTAAATAAACTCATTTAACTCTCTTGGTTTGTCTAAGTGACTTAAAAGATTTTCTGTCCCTCCATTACAATGATAACAGTAAAATGATACTACTAATAATAAAGAGGTAGGTACACCTAAAACTGCTAATAATAACAATAATAAAACGAGAAAGAAAGAAAAAGGAAATAGTCCTAGTAGCATGAAGGAACACATATATTGTATGTGTTCGATTTAAATACTTCGAATTCTTAAAAGTTAGCTAAGAAGCCTACAATATAATACCAAAAATAATGTTTAAAATGTATTAATTATATATATGGAGATATTGAAATCTATTAATATTATGTAGGTTGAACAAGAAAGAGGACATGTAGCTTCAATTATTGAATGTTACATGAAAGAGTATGGAGCTTCAAAGCAAGAGGCTTACATTAAATTTCAGAAAGAGGTCTCCAATGCATGGAAGGACATAAACAAAGAATTCTTCTGTCCAACTGAAGTACCAATGTTTGTCCTTGAACGAGTTCTAAATTTGACACGTGTGATAGACACGTTATATAAAGAGGAAGATGAATACACAAATGCCAAAGGCAAACTTAAAAATATGATTAACTCGATACTGATTGAATCTGTCAAAATATAAATATAATGCTGAAATTGCAACTTCATCATTCAATTATTCAGAGCAAAATAAGGCATCTAATAAATTGAAGACCTTTAATATGCTATTCACATCATATGAGCTGTTAATTCCCGGGGAATGTTTGAAATAAACAATAGTCGTTTTTAATTTATTAAGCAAAAGTGTGGTTGGTTTGTCTTTTTTCTCTCATGTTCATTTAAAAAAAATATACAACACTTAGAGTTGTATTAAATCCTGTTTTATTTCATTTCCAGCTTGTTAATTTGGATAGTTGTTAATTATCATCACTTTATAATGTACTGTAATCGTATTGTATTTGTATTGTATTGTTATCATAATAAAGTTTGAATAAATTGTATCTTTGTTGCGGTTCAATAAATTTTTTATTATTTAATTGGATTCATGTATTGTACTGTTTAATAATTATTTAATTTACTATAATTTCCATCGTTGTTGTAAATATTAGATTCATTAATAGGATACAATCAAACTAAACGACGATATAAAAAAAAAGTCAACTAGAAGTACTGATCATGACTCGTCAATATTTTAAGTTATTAACTCGTACCACTCGTAATGAAATTAATCATAAAACTGAATTCGTTCACTAACGATGATATTGTTGAAGAATGAAAAATTCTTGTAGTGATGGTAATGAGATGGGTTGTCTCCTTATAAGGCTTGGACAATCCTATTCTTTTGAACTAGCTTTAGAAGTGCGACTTAAGCCCAAAACCTAATTTTACATGATATCAAAGAAGGAACTATCTCAGCCAATATTGGATTCCCAAATTAAATAATCCATGCTTCAGGTGTTTAGTGTTTTTTAATTAAACTGTCTCCAATGATCATTGATATGAAAAGGTTACATCTTGGAATTTGGCATACCAATCTTAATACAACATCTTATGGTAAAGTTAGATAAACTCTATAAATTAACACAAAAAATGGAGGGAGTCTAAGCTAGCTATGCAATGACTCGGAAGGTCCTTTTTGAATTTTTTTAATAAAATTATTGTTTTACCCCTCTCGATATTGATTCCGAGTTGTTTTGATTGATATTTAAATTGATTTTGAGTTTTGAATGAAAAGTTATGAATTATGAAAATTATGGAAATTTGAAAGGCTAAAATTTGTTTAAAAATGATTTTCGGTGTCTTTTGGAGTTTCGACTCTTGAAATGAAACTTCATCTATTCCATCAACTCTGGAATGTGGAAATTAACCCAGGAGAGTTGCCAGTTTAAAATTCAAAGTATTTTCGTGAATTTGAGGTCCTAAGTTGGAAATTATTGAGAGTTTAGTCTTTGGGTTGACTTTGGTCAACATTCGGGATTTAGATGCTCGGGTCAGATTTCTGACAGTTTCATTGGATCCGAAGAATGATTTTAGGTCTAGGAGTGGTCTTGGTTGAAATTTTAGAGGTCTCAAACTTTATTTGGGGTTATCATTTCCTTTCTTATACTCCTGTGAGTTAACACATACTGTTTGTTTATTATATTGTTGCTTAATTTTTGTCTAAGAAGTACTAGAGAAATATTATTGGACAGAGGGAGTATATCACATAAATTGAAACAGAAAGAGTACCAGAGTAAAAAAAAATTGGCAGCAAAAAACTCTTACGAATTAAGGTTTATGTCTAGTTACGACTTGTAACAAATTAAATTTCTTTCTATCTTCTAACAACAAAAGACTATATTAATTAATCCGCAGATGTCTTCAAGAAATTCATAGATCATGATGAAAAATTCAAAGAAAACCTTACTAATGATGTTCAAGGATTATTGAGTCTACATGAAGCAGTACATCTTACCTTTACTACCACTCATCTCGAATCCATGCTCTCCAACTTGAGCAGTGACTCGCTTAGGCTTCAAATTACTGAAACCTTAAGCCACCCTATTCATAAGACTGCAACAAGGATGGGAGCTAGGAAATACATATCCATTTACGAAAACAATGATGCACATGACAATTTGCTTTTGAAATTTGCAAAATTGGATTTCAACATGCTACAAAAGATGCACCAAAGAGAGCTTAGTGAGTTTACAAGGTATAAAGATATCTATATAATTTGATCTATGTATGTACTTCCTTCATATATGATACAATTATATATTATTTAAATCCACGATCTTATAATATAGATGTTGCAAAGATTTGAATTTTGCAAACAAATTGTCCTATGTAAGAGACAGATTGGTTGAGTGTTATTTTTTGGATACTAGGAATATATTTTGAGCCTAAATATAATCGTGCTAGAACAATGATGACTAAAGTACTAAAGATGAGCTCTATCATTGATGATACATATGATGCTTATGGAACACTCAATGAACTTGCACCTTTCACCGATGCAATCCAAAGGTATAAAACAAAAACTTTATAAGTAAATTAACTTTCTTTTACAATCCCTCATTAATGAATATGAAAAATTAAGCATGTATTTATGTTGTTATTGTGAAATTAATGTACAAGACATAAATTAAATCGATTTATTTGTAATTTTTAGATGGGATATCAGTGCAATTGATTCAATAGCGCCATATTTGAGACCTGCTTATGAAGGCCTTCTAGGCGTTTATAGTGAAATGGAACAGACCTGCTTATGAAGGCCTTCTAGGCGTTTATAGTGAAATGGAACAAGTATTGGCCAAAGAATGTAAATCAGACCGTTTATACTATGCAAAACAAGAGGTAATATTATTGCTTAACCAACCACATAAATATGTTAGTTAAGTAATATGCGGAATTTTAGTAGTCCAATTGGATGACTGTCTGAATTTTTTCACGTTGTAATTGTTAATAGTAGTGACTTAAAAGATAAGCAAAGAATATAAGTCAGTTAGGATTAGTAACTAACTGTTAGTTAAGTTAGTTGTGCCTTACTAGTTTGTTACAAGCTTACAAACTATTGTATATAAATAGAGATATGTACATATTGAATACATGATGAAGAAATAATAAGAATGAAAGTATAGAGTGTTTAACTCTAGCAAGATACATCTTCTTTAAAGATTACTTCATCTTCTTCCTGATCTTTATTACTTCTTCTTACTCTCATTGTTCTTCTTCTTCTTCTTCTCTTTAATTCTAAACTTCATAAAACTACATGGTATCAAAGCGTTCAAGCAAGTAATCCAGTGCTTGATTCATACGATTCTGCGACTATTCGACAGGAGTGATTACAGATCAATTACGTGAAGGTTCAGTTCATGAATGGCACCAAACTCTGCAGATTCATAGGCACAACCTACAACTTCTAGTAGTGGTGCTGCAATTGTGATAGATCACAATCATCCCCTGTTTCTGCATGTATCTGATGTAAGTGGAGTACAAATTGTATCGTTTCAGTTGACTGGAATTGAGAATTACTCAGTTTGGTTTAGGTCAATGAAAATTGCATTGCTAGGAAGGAACAAGTTGGGGATGGTTGATGGGTCATGTAAAAAGGAAGATTTCCCAGGATTAGAAAATAATTGGGAAAGAGTCAATGCAATAGTGTTATCTTGGATCATGAATTCTGTGTCAAAAAGCTTGTTAGGAGGCATACTGTATGCTTCGAATGCTCGAGTAGTGTGGGATGATCTGTTTGAAAGATTCAACAAGATCGATGGGTCAAGAACCTTTAATCTGCACAAGGAAATTGCAACTTTAAGTCAAGGCACAAGTTCTGTATCTGCTTACTACTCTAAGCTCAAAGGACTATGGGAAGAATTCGAGGCCTTAGTTCCAGCACCAGGGTGTGCGTGTGCAGGTTCGAAAGAGTATGTTGTGCATCTTCAAACTCTGAAATTGTTTCAATTCCTGATGGGGCTAAATGACTCTTACTTGCAAGCAAGAAGTCAAATTCTTATGTTAAAACCAGTACCTACTGTCAATCAAGCATATTCCATGATTCTGAGTGATGAAAGTCAGAGATCAGTGGTAGCTAATGCAAGAGTATTAGGTACAGGACCAGCCAACTTGTAGAGTTCGTTTGATGCTGTCATGTACTCAAGAACAAGTGGGGCTCAACAGAGGTTCAAGAAAGGGTATAATCTGGTGTGTGATTTTTGCAAGATTAAAGGGGATACTAGAGAAAATTGTTACAAGATTATTGGATACCCACAGGACTTTAAGTTCAAAAAGAAAGGAAGTAACAGTTCTGCATACAATGTAACTGGAGAGGTTGATGATAGTGTGAAGTCAAGTGCCTGTACTAACTCTAGTGATGCAAGAGATGGACACATGAGAGGTGATGAAGAGTTCAGAACTCAGAGTCAACTGGACTCGTGTGCATTGACTAGAGAACAATATGCTCAAATTTTGCAGTTGCTTGAGAAAAAATCAGAAGTTCCACATTATGTAAATGCAGCAGGTATGAACTCTACTCTAGTAGCTACTTCTAACAATTGTTTAGGTTGGATCATAGACACAGGAGCCACTAATCATGTGGTGGCTGACTTGAATCTTTTAAAAAGACATTCCATATGTAAGGTTGCAACTCCAAAGAAGGTACACCTTCCCAATGGTGATAAAGTTGTGGTGACTCATTTAGGGTCAAGTACATTAGATGGAAACAATACAGTTTCAGAAGTATTTTACATTCCTCAATTTAAGTTCAATCTCTTGTCTGTTGCAAAGTTAACAAAAGAGTTGAATTGTTCAGCTTCGTTTTTCCCTGACTTTTGCCTATTTCAGGAACTCTTCAGTGGAAAGGTGAAGATGATTGGTAAAGAGGATTGAGGATTGTATATTCTGTCCAACAATATAGATAAGGAAGAAGTTGTGTTAGCAGCTGCACACACTGAGCATAAAGCTAGAATTACTGAAAAAATAGATACACAATTACTACATCAGAGGCTTGGTCATGTTTCTAGTTCTGTTCTAAAAAAGCTGTTAAGTCATAGTTTAGCTGACATTACAAAGATTGTAAGCAAATGTGTTGTATGTCCTTGTGCTAAACAAGCAAGATTGCCTTTTCCTGTTAGTACATCCAGTAGCTTAAACAGTTTTGATATGTTACACATGGATTTATGGGGTCCTTATAAAAATCCTACATTTGATGGATTTAAATACTTCTTAACTGTTGTGGATGATCACTCTAGAATGACTTGGGTTTTCTTATTAAGAATGAAGTCTGATGTATGTACCATTTTGAAGTCTTTTCTAGCATATATAAGAACTCAGTTTGATAAACAAGTAAAAATTATTCGAAGTGACAATGGTACTGAATTTGTGAATACAAATTGTAATGACTTGTTTAAAGGTTTAGGCATAGTACATCAAACTTCTTGTGCTTATACACCCCAACAAAATGGGTGGCTGAAAGAAAGCATAGGCATATTCTAGAGATTACAAGAGCTATAAGGTTCCAAGATAATGTTCCTTTAGAGTTCTGGGGCTTATGTGTGAAAACTGCAGTATATATAATCAACAGGTTACCTAGCAGTGTGATTGCAGACTTGTCTCCTTTTGAGAAACTTTATAATAAACAACCTTCAATACATCATTTAAGAGTATTTGGATGTCTATGTTTTGCTAAGAAGGTACAGGAGAGTGACAAGTTAAAGTCTAAGTCTACTGCGTGTGTTCTTATGGGATATGCTGAAACTCAAAAAGGTTATGTTTTATATGATTTGTCTAATAAGGTCTTTTTTGTTAACAGAGATGTAGTGTTTCAAGAAGAGGTTTTTCCATTCAAACTGAAATCAACTGAGTCAGTTCCTATGTTTACTTATAATGGTATAAATCTTGAGAGTGATGGTGTGGTAGATAGTTCAGACAATAACCTAACACCATATTTCTATCAAAACACACCTGTGGACATGGTGTCTCAAGAACAAGAGGAGAATTGTGAGGTGGAGGTACATGAAGAAGGGCAGATAGAACCAGTACCTCAAACTGGGGTGAGAAAGTCAGGCAGAGGGACTAAGCCACCTTTGTGGATGAAAGATTTTGTGTCTCTAAATATCCATGAGGGTCCATATAGTCTTGACAAGTATGTATCATACAACAATATTGCTCCTACTTATCAAACATATTTGGCAAAACTGTCCAATGAAACAGAACCACAGTCATACAGAGAAGCATCATCTGATCCTAGGTGGACTGAAGCAATGAATGCTGAGATTAAAACATTACAAGAGAATCACACTTGGGAAGTAGTTGAGTTACCAGAAGGTAAGACACCTATAGGCTGCAGATGGATATTCAAGGTCAAATACAAGGCTAATGGAGATGTGGAAAGATTTAAAGCAAGGTTGGTGGAAAAAGGGTATAGTCAGAAAGAAGGTATAGATTACCAAGAAACATTTAGTCCTGTTGTTATGATGAAGACAGTCAGGACTGTTTTGGCTATAGCTGCACAAAGACATTGGCAAATACATCAAATGGATGTATTTAATGCATTCCTTCAAGATGACTTACCTGATGAGATCTACATGGAACTACCTCAGGGATTTGAGAGCCAGGGGGAGAACAAAGTATGTAGACTCACTAAATCCCTGTATGGGTTGAAACAAGCTCCTAGACAGTGGAATGCAAAGTTGTCTGAGGCATTATTGAGGTTCCAGTTCAAACAAAGTGAACATGATCATTCTTTATTCACCAAACAAACATCAGCAGGGTCTGTATTTGTTCTTATATATGTTGATGACATGCTTATTACAGGAAGCAGTGGTCAACTCATTGAAGAAACAAAAAAGAAGCTGAGTCAAACCTTCAAGATGAAGGACCTAGGTGAGCTAAGATATTTCCTAGGAATTGAGTTTGCAAGGTCAAGTAAAGGGATACTAATGCATCAGAGGAAATATGCTTTAGAACTTATCTCTGAAACAGGACTAGGAAATTCAAAACCAGTAGTGACTCCTATTGACAACAACAACAAATTGACTTCAAAACAATATGATGATCAGTTCAATTCAGAAAGTTCAAAAAAAGATCCTCCAACTGATCAAAGTGCTTATCAGAGATTGATAGGAAAGCTCCTTTACCTTACTATGACAAGGCCTGATATTTCATTTGGAGTGCAGACCTTGAGTCAATTTCTACAACAACCTAAACAGACTCACATGGAAGCAGCCTTGAGAATTGTCAGGTATATAAAAGGGCAGCCTGGTCAAGGAATACTTCTATCTAGTGTACAAGACAACAATATCACAACTTTTTGTGATGCAGACTGGGCATCATGTCCTCTTACAAGAAAATCTGTTACAAGATACTTTATCAAGCTTGGCAATTCTGTTATATCATGGAAATCTAAGAAACAGTCTACTGTTTCTAGAAGTTCAGCCGAAGCTGAATACAGAAGTATAGCCACAACTGTAACTGAAGTTATTTGGATGATAGGTCTAATGAATGATCTAGGTATTAAGATATAGAAACCTGTAGATGTGTGTACAGACAGTAAAGCAGCAATCTTGCTAGCTGCTAATCCTGTATATCATGAGAGAACAAAACACATTGAGGTAGATTGTCACTTCATAAGGGAAAAAATTGTACAAGGGATTATTTGTACCAAGTACACTCCAACACAGGAACAACCAGCTGACATGCTAACCAAAGGACTGACCAAGGTTCAACATCAAGTTCTCAGTTCCAAGCTTGGAGTTCAAAACATTTTTTCACTTCCAAGCTTGAAGGGGAGTGTTAATAGTAGTGACTTAAAAGATAAGCAAAGAATATAAGTCAGTTAGGATTAGTAACTAACTGTTAGTTAAGTTAGTTGTGCCTTACTAGTTTGTTACAAGCTTACAAACTATTGTATATAAATAGAGATATGTACATATTGAATACATGATGAAGAAATAATAAGAATGAAAGTATAGAGTGTTTAACTCTAGCAAGATACATCTTCTTTAAAGATTACTTCATCTTCTTCCTGATCTTTATTACTTCTTCTTACTCTCATTGTTCTTCTTCTTCTTCTTCTCTCTAATTCTAAACTTCATAAAACTACAGTAATGGATTTCCTTTAACCACTTCTCATTCCCTCCCCTATGTATAATTCAAGAAAATAAATGAATACTTTTGCGACTTAATTATTATCTAGCTAACAATACTTCTAATTAATTCTTTTTAGATGAAGAAGTTGGTGAGTGCCTATTTTAAGGAAGTCCAATGGTTAGATGGTGGCTGTATTCCAAAATGTGAAGAGCACTTGGAGAATGCACTTGTAAGCTCTGGCTGTCTTATGGCAACCGCTTCTTCCTTGATTGGTATGGAGGAATTTATACCCAAACAGACTTATGAATGGTTAATGAATGAGCCTTTGATTGTACGAGCATCCTCAATGATTTGTAGAGCAATGGACGATATTATTGGACATGAAGTAAGTATAACTTCTCAAGGGCAAGTTAGACATTTAGCCGAGTGAAAAAAATAATAAAAATACTCCCTTCGTTTCATTATATTTGTCATGTTTTATTTTTCAAGAGTTAAATTGTATTAATTTTTTATCAACATTTTGAGATATATTTTTTGACTATATTAATATGAGGAAAATGGTATCTTGAAGTACTTTTAATGTAGTTTTTTGAATATTTAAATTATAATTTTAAAGTATTAAATTAATATAATTCACTTTTAACTCTTTAAGATCACTCAAATTGACATTCAAAAAGTGAAATATGACATGTAATAGGGGATTGTGGGGGCTGGGGGGGGGGGTGGAGTAATTCTTCGACAAGACAAATATACAAAATATATACACTAATATGTATCAACAATATATATTATATATTAATATACAAAACACATGTATTTGTTAGCTACAATTTTCTTGAATGGCTATTTATCTCAATTTCTCCATCTTATAATCCATATACGTAGTAAATTCTTAATAGCATGAAAAACAAAATATATAGAACAGTTCGGATTTGCTTCAAATATACCTCCATAAGCATACAGATGGAATAAATTGTATATAGTGGATTTGTATTAAATTGACTTAAGAATTAACTAAGAATCTTACAATATGATAAAAGGAAATGCTAAAACTATGGTGGTTTAGTTATACTGAAGTTGATATTTATTTCATGCAGTCTGAACAAGAAAGAGGACATGTAGCTTCAATTATTGAATGCTACATGAAAGAATATGGAGCTTCAAAGCAAGAGGCATACATGAAGTACCATAAAGAAGTCATCAATGGATGGAAGGGGTGTAAACAAAGAACTTCTCCGTCCTACTAAAGTACCAATATTTGTCTTTGAACGAGTTTTAAATTTTGCACGTGTGATGGACATGTTGTACAAAGAAGAAGATACAAACTCCAAAGGCAAACTAAAAAATATGATTAGCTTGTTACTAGTTGAATCTATCAAAATATGAAAATCATTATGAAATTACACCATCAAGGAATTGGAGCAAAATCAGCCATACAATAAATTGAAGATCTTTTATTTATATGTGATGCATATTGTATTGTATTGTATTGCATTATTTTATAATTATATACTTTAAATAAATTGTATCGTTTGTTTTGGTTTAATAGCACGTTTGGTTGATTGTATCGTGCAATAATTATTAAATTGACTAAAGTATCCTTCATTATTATAAATATCAAACTTATCAACAATTACTATAAAAAATAATTGAAGACGATTTGTTCTTGGAAGGTTTGAATTTGATAGAATTGGGACAAGAATAAATTATGCATCCAATTAGTTTAAAAGCTTCTTAATTTAATAATGTAAATTAATTAATTTGAAATAAATAATTTAAGTATATCAATTAAGTTATGAATTAACTGATTTAAAGAAAAAAAAAACACAACACTTTAACTTAAATTCGTGCTTAAATATAGAAAACATATTCAAAATTATATAAAATATATATACCATTTATATAAACACCTTATATTGTTTATTACAAAATGGCAAAATTGCTCTGAAAATATTTTTGACTTTTTGTAAAAAAATTGTTTTAACTTATTTGAAATTGACAAAGTTTGAAGATTACTTAAATTATGAATCGGGCAAAAATTGAATGTCAACATGAATTGATTCTTTTCAAAGTAAATACATGAGTACTAGTGTTACCATTTTAGATTTCACGTATCCTATGTAAGTTTACCATTGTAACCTTAGTATTCTCTTGAAGTCAAGTTTTCTATAAATGAATATAAATTAATTTATTTTGATTAATTAATTAAACAGTGAACATGAATTATATTAATCATTTAGTTTTCCTATGTCGATCAAATTTATACTTTCAAGACTAATAATTCTCAAGGATTAAATAGGAAAATCTCTGCTTTCAATCATAAAACAGTTCAACAAACGGGATGATAAAAATCATATTTGAATTAAAAAAAATATTTTTTAATACTTTCAATAAAAACATTTTTGCTCTTTTCGTTCACAACTTATTCATTGAGTTAAAAAAAATCGTTCAACTTTTCTTTTAATTTAAATATTTTCATAACGACATTGGAAATAACTCGCACCCATTAATATTTACCCCTTTAGACCCAACTCAATTTTCGAAAAAAAAAGCTCAATCCCTTTTTTATTCCGTCATTGTGAATGTGATCGGCTGCATTTTAGAATTCTATATTTTTGTTGAATCAATTGAAAACCTTTCGCCATCGGTCACTTCTAATTTAACCTTTATATCATTTTGCTTGTTGGCTACATTTACCCTTTGACGTTTCAAGATTAAGGTATCAAAACTGTTGTTCTCCTCTATTTAAATCAAGAATAAGTTAGAAATTTTGAAGAAAAAACAAACATTTTACGATAGAATTGAATAAAATTAAGCCGATGATGGAATAAATCAGTAGGGACTGAGTGTTTTTTAGTTGGGTGGGTTTGGACTTTGGAGTGTTAAAAATTAATGGGTGGGAATTTTATATTTAATAGTTGGCAATATTTAAATTAAAAATAAAATCAAATAATTTTAATTCAGTGAATATGAATTCGTTAATGAAAAAACCCAAATATGTATACTCTATTGGTTAGATAATGAGAGTATATATATAAATCACCTTATTGACGAAATAATATATATCAATTCTTAATCGCAAAATGAATAAGTATATCTGATTCTTTTTCCTAAAATAAATCTCCCTGGCCAGTATAAATATAAATAATAAACACTAGAAAATTCTAACAAACTTTGTCTCTGACCAGTAGGGGTGTACAAAACCGAACCGAAAACTGAACCAAACCCAAACTGAGTCAACCCGAAAAAAAACCCAACTAGTGGTTTGGTTTGACTTGGTTTGGTTTTGAAAAAAACAACCCGATTATATTTGGGTTGATTTGGTTTTAACTAAAAAAAACTAACCCGAGACCAAACCAACCCGACATTTTATATATAATTTTAAAATTTTATTTTATATATAAAAATATTTACTTTGATATAATTTTTAAATATTTCTTATACTTTTTCATAGTTTTTATCTTTTAATACATTATTTCAAGTTTGAAACTTAGAATTATGAATGGACCAATAAAGATTATAGTCCACAGATGTTGGTAATTATAATAAAGCTTAAATCAAAATCAAATTAATAGTAATGCAAAAAGAAAATCAATTCAACACTAAGAATGACAATAATATTGAATATTTGTTCTTTAGTTTCATTGGTTTAGACAATTAAAATACATAATCTAATTTTAATTTCCTTTAATATTTAGTCATGTAACTAATACTTATTAAACTTAATTTTAGCATGATTTAGTACTTTTAAATTATGATCATTTTCATTATGACTTGTTAATTTGCAATATTTGTTTTACGCGATTTCATTATTGTTATTTTTGTTTGATATTTTAGTGTCATTAATCATATCATATTGTGTTGTATTTTTAAGAAACATCTTAGATAGTTGTATTTTGGTAGGACTAAAGAAATATTTGAAGTACTAGTAAATTATATGTTTGTATGAATACTTTACCGGAAAAACCCGAAAAACCGAAAAAACCTGAGGTTGAAAAACCCGACTTTTATTAATTTGGTTTGGTTTATAAATTTAAAAATCCGACACAAATAATTTGGTTTGATATTTGAAAAAAAACCCGAACCAACCCGACCATGTACACCCCTACTGACCAGTATAAACACTAGAAAATTCTAAACAAGTTTTATGTCTTTGATTTGATTTGAAGAAACATGGAGGCGTGGACTGTGGAATATCACCGTATGTCCTTTTATTCATTCTCTGATTTGGATTTTGCACGTCTCTTAATAAATAATAATTAATTTACATATTTTATTATAATATTCATATTAATTAATATATAGTTTTAGGTCTTGTCAGATAATTTGGGGCACTAAGTAATTAATGTTAAAGATAAAATAGAGCTTTTTTAAAAATCTTTTCTTGATATCTTAAAAATGACAAGTAAAAATAAAAATTTATTTTTAAAATAATGGACAAGTAAAATGAACGAAGGGGGTAATTTATTTTTCCTACTAATCAAACATAAAAATAGTTTTAAAAATATGACGTACCAAAAACTCCCTAAATGTTGAATGTTTCAACTTTTACCTTCTTCACCTGACTAAGGAACACATTATTATAAACATTTTTATGCCATATTTAATTGTACATTATAAGAAGAAATTTCAAACCAAATTTAGAATTTTATTAAAGTACATGGTTTCAAATGGAAGACTTATCCACAAAATGATCTAGCTGATTTCAAAGACTTTATACTAGATATTTTAAAATAAAATTAATAAAAAAAATAGATTTTGATTTTAACTAAAAACAGGAAGAATGGTGTATAAGAAAATTAGTGGTAGATAAAATAGATACTTCAAAATACACATGTAAAATAAAAACAATACTTTCATAGTTGATAAATAATTTTGACTGATTTTATGCTTAAGAATTGTACGATTTTAAATTTTAGTAAGTACTTTTATTTTCACTATATTAGCAGAGATTCACGTTTCCATCTTCAATAATCATCTAAATTAATAATAAATAACTATAGAAGTACATTAAAATGCACTTTTTGTTTACATCAAATCTCATTATTGGACAATGGTTAATTCAAAAATTAAGGTTAAGATATGTATTAATCATCTATGATTTAGTAATTATTGTATAAATTAAAAGATGTGTCATCATTTACTTATTGGGTTAATGTAAATATCGTGTGCTCATAAAATTTTAAGCAATTAAACCTAATAATTTTATAAGAATATTAATAAATAATAATTCAAGTAAATTATAAAATAGAAAAATTGAAATTCTTTCCGAAATAATTCTAGGACAATTCATAGGAACACATAAAAGAAGCAAAACTTTAATGCCTGATGAATCATAAAGGTACGACTCCATTTAGTGAATAGTGTGTAAATGCTAATTATTATACGAATCTCTCAATATTTACAAGTAAGTTTCTTTCTAAAAAAATTTACCAGGCTAGAAAGTCTGAAGAATTTTCTGAAAATTTTGATTAACTATGAACTCTCGAAGAAAAAGAGTAAAAAGAACAAAAACGAGTATATAATCTATAAATAGGAATTCGATTCCTTTTTATTATTATCTTTTCTCTATTTTCTCAAATATATATTTAGATGAATGATCCTTGTTATATATTTTATAAATATTTGAATTGAATTAACTTAAGATGCACCTTAATCATGATTAAAAATATTTAATTAAAAGTATTAAATCTATGATCAATAATTTCAATACTCTTCTTGATTCTAAAGCTATTTAAAGATTCATTAATATCTCAGATGGTCACTCAACTAAAATTTTTTTTCTCAAAAAGTCACTCAACTATGAGTTCTTCTCTCAGGAAGTCACTCAACTATTGTTTTTTCTCCTAGAAAGTCACCTAGCTTTTATTTATAACTTCGAAGTCACTCAACTATGAGTCTTTTACTTAGAAAGTCACTCAACCTATTTAATTGAGTTTTTCATTAAAATTTGTTTACATGAAATTTTTCTATTTAAAAAATAAAAATAGTAAAAAATAGAATAATAGTAATATTGTTATTATTTTATTATTATTATTATTAGTCATTAAGCGAAGACTATTTTAAATGTGATTATTTAGTTGTATTTTTATTCCAACGGAACAGTACACAAAATGAACCTTAATTTTTGGGATAAGGGTCTGAAAAATACCCCAACTTTGATCGGATTTGCTGTTGCGATACTAAACTTTCATGAGGACCTATTACCTCCCTAGACTATTTAATACCATATTTTAAACATATATATTTGCCCACGTGGACATAAAAAATAATGCAAAAGTATAAATAGTTATGTGTCCACGTGGGCACATATATACCTTTAAATGTAGAAAATTGAAGAGAAGTAATTGGGAAATTTTCTCGTTGTATTTCTCTGTACAAAATACATGTATTTATATAAGACTAAAAAATAAAATGAATTAAGATATTCTAAATACATATATATTTGTCTAAATCCTATTGGTTGTTTATGTAACCTCTATAACAACTTTTATTTCTTTCTATGTTGGCATTGTGCTTCTCACGTGACTTGGTGGAAACTTCTAGGTTCCTCTGAGGTGGATGGCTAGGATTTAATCTCTTAAATGTATGGCTGCAATTAGGTCTCTTCCATGATAGAACTAGATGATTGCCACGTACTTGTGAGTCCAAATTCAGACCATGATACTTCTTCTTCATCTCTAAAGATGGATAAGTTTTCACTGATAAAATCGGAGCTTCTTTATATGTAATTTCAACATCCCCCCTCAAGATGGAGGGGAGAGAAATGACACCCATCTTGCTAAGAATCCAATGATGAGCAGGCCCAGAAAGAGATTTAGTTAAAACATCTGCAAGTTGATCCTTGGAGGGAACGAAATGGAGAGAAATGAGGCCGGAAAGGTACTGCTGCCGGACGAAATGACAGTCAAGCTCCACGTGTTTCGTGCGTTCATGAAACACTGAATTTTTGGCAATATGAATTGCCGCTTGACTGTCTGAACGAATAGGGATTAGCAACGAAGGAGGAACAAAAAGATCAGCAAGGAGACGAGTTAACCAAGTCAACTTGGCAACCAATCGAAGCATCGATCGATACTTAGCTTCTGCTGATGACAAAGAGATAGAAGCTTGCTTTTTTGACTTCCAAGATATCGAGAATCCACCTAGGCAAATAAAGAACCCATTGATTGAACGGCGATAGTCGGGGCAAGAAGCCCAATCCGCATCGCAAAAGGCAGAGATGATGAAAGAAGGAGAAGCTGAGAAAAAAAGGCCTTGATTATGTGATCCTCTCAGGTAACAAAGGACTCTTAAAGCAGCTGCAAAATGATCTTCAGAAGGTTGTTGCATAAACTGACTGAGATTCAACACAACATAGCATAGATCTGGACGTGTATGAGTCAAATAATTAAGCTTTCCAATAAGATGCCAATTAATTATTGGATCTGACATAAGCTTTCCTAAATCTGCAGTTGATTTGCAAGAAGTATCCATCGGTGAAGACACAATATGCAAATGAGAAATGTCAAACTCCTCAAGAAGATCTAAGGTATACTTCCGTTGACTGATTATAATCCCACTGTCTTCTCGCAAAATTTCCATTCCTAGGAAATAATGAAGCAAACCAAGATCTTTGATTTTGAACTCAGCATGTAAGAAATCTTTGAGACTTTGAATTTCTATTGCATCATTTCCTGTAATGAGAATGTCATCGACATACACGGCAACGATAGAAACCAAATCTCATGTATGTTTAAAAAATAAGGAATAATCATTCAGAGATGCAGAGTAGCCCTTGAAATTCAAAGCACCAGCAAGCTTGGCATACCACTGCCGAGAAGCTTGCTTGAGACCATATAAAGACTTTCTAAGTCGACAGACCATAGTAGGATCAGATGGAGCTAAACCCAGGGGGAATTTCATGTATACCTCTTCTTGCAAATCTCCTTGCAAAAATGCGTTATTGACATCAAACTGTGATATAGGCCATTGTTTCTTAGCTGCAATAGATAGAAGACACCTGATCGTGGTCATTTTAACCACGGGGGAAAATGTTTCATTGAAATCTATACCCTCTCGCTGTATGTCTCCTCTAATAACCAATCTTGCCTTTAGTCGCTCAATAGAACCATCTGCACGATGCTTTACCTTGTATACCCACTTACAAGATAATGCATTTCTATTTGAGGGAAGGTGAACCACATCCCATATGTGGTTTGATCTCAAAGATGCTATCTCCTCTTGCATAGCTTTGGACCAACCTGGATGAAGAGATGATTGATAGTAACTGTTAGGCTCTGTGATCTGGGAACTGATTCTAGTAAGAGCTGATTAGATGGTGAAATCCCAGTAGGAGATATACCAGTAGAGGTGATAGGGGTAGCAAAACAAGACTCAGTCACACGACTAAGAAAGATATTGTTGCAAAAATAATCCTGAAGGTGAATAGGTAGAGTACTTTTAGTCGATCTCTGTGATCTTCTTAAAGGGATAGAACCAGTGGGCAAATTAGAATCAGTGACAAGAGATGTTTTAGGAGAAGGACAATTTGGAGGTGAAGGGGAAAATCTGGAGAATCTGAAGAGAAAGAATCTGGAGAAGAAATGTGAGGAACTGAAACATCAAATGATGAATCAGTGACAATAGAATACTGAGTGTCTGGAGATGGAGTGGAAAAAAATGAAGTAGAATTAGGAAAAGTAACAGTGAAGGGAAATATAGCCTCAAAGAAGTAACATCCCTGGATATAACTATTCTATGGCTATCCAATTCCAAGATTTTGTAACCCTTTTGATTTAAAGGATATCCAAGAAAAACACATGCCTTAGCTCTTGGTTCAAACTTGCCCCTTCCATGAGAAATAGTACTAGTATAACATAAGCAACCAAAACATTTTAAAATGTCATAATTTGGTGCTTTCCCATGAAGTATTTGATAAGGTGTGTTTCCATGAAGAACTCTAGAAGGTAATCTATTTATTAGAAAAGTAGCAGTAAGAATGCACTCCCCCAATAGGCTAAAGGAATCTGAGATTGATACAAAAGAGTCCTAACTGTTTCAAGTAGATGTCTATGTTTCCTTTCAACAACTCCATTTTGTTGAGGGGTAGCAACACACGAAGTTTCATGCAAGATACCTTGTGAATTAAAAAAATTAATGGCTACAATACTCTTGCCCAACTCCATTGCATTGTCTGATCTTATCCTTTTCACTTTAAGATTAAATTGTCTTTCAACCATATAAAGAAAGTTTTGTAAAATTGAAAAAGTATTGCTTTTGGTGCTCAAGAGAAAAGTCCATGTTCCTCTACTATAATCATCCACTATAGTAAGGAAGTATTTATAATTATCATGTGTAGCTACTTTGTAGGGCCCCAAGTATCTATATGAATGAGATCAAATATGGACTTAGTTGATATATGACTGATAGGGAAAGGTGGTCTTGACTGCCTTGCCTTAGGACAAATGTCACAAAAATAATCAGAACTGGAAGGAATTGAAATGAAATTGACATTGTTCATTGATGAGAAAGGCAAATGGACCAATCTAATGTGCCACAACTTTACATTAGGAGTAGTACTAGTACAATTTGGTAAAGAAAAAGAACTAGCATTACTGAAACAAGGAAAGGAAACTGAAGAACTATTAGAAGCTGTAAAAGGCAAAATAACTTTGTTCTTGCTGGAATTGAAAACAGACTCTTTGACTTTAGGCTTGAGCAGATATAGACCTTCTAAAACTTCACCAAAAACTTGAGGCCTTCTCATTGAAAGGCCCTGCAACATACAATGATTATGAGTAAAGAATAATGTGCAAGAAGATTAACTGCAAAATTTATTCACAGACATAAGATTATATTTGAAACTAGGAACATACATCACATTTTCTAAAATAAGATCAGAAAACAGAGATACAGTCCCAATATGAGTGACTAGAATAGTTTGACAATGAGGAAGATTAATAGTTAAGGGAGGAGTAAGAGAAGATAATGATCTGAATGATGTTGAATCAAAACACATATGTTCAGAAGTACCTGAATCTATGATCCAGGTGCTGGAGTTAGTGACAGAAAAACATGAACCAAGATATTTAATAATCATACCAGCCACTGCATTAGCATTGATCTTCATCCCTGAGTTGGTACCCTCTTCCATTTTCATGTGTTTGAACATTTTCACAAACTGATTGTATTGTTCCTAGGAGTAATTTTGATTTGAAATATCTATTTCAAAATCCTGTTTGTTATCTGTTTCTTCCATAGTCATGGCTCCATTTCCCCTAATAAGATCTCCATTTTCCTTTACCTGATTGTTGAAACCCTTGTCATGTGTAAACTGAAAATCATCTGGAAAACCAATGAGTCTGAAACAGTTAAGTTCCACATGTCCAGTTTTCCCACAGTAAGTGCAGGTGACATTGGGGTTGTATTTTGCTTTCTTCCCTTTGAATCTTGGATTCTGGTTTTGCTTGGGAAATGGCTGTGGCTGTGGCTGTTGAGATCCAACAGGTGCAGGTCTGGGGTAAACATTCCCAGATTTGCTTGAAGAAGCCATAAATCTCTGACCATGTTTAGAGACTCTATATTGATGTGAATTTCCAACCATTAAAGCAGATGAATCAGGATTAACAGTGGAATTTATATAAGATTCTCTTTGGTTTTCATCCTGCAGAATAAAAAAATATGCAAGATTAATATCAGGCAAAGGATTGATCATCAATATATTACCCCTAACTTGTGAATAAGTTTCATTCAATCCCATAAGGAATTGGATGAGTCTCTCATCTTCCAAAGGTTTCTGTAACTTTTGTTTCCCTTCACATATGCATACACAGTTGCACTTGACATTAGTATTAAGAGAATCCAGTTCATCCCATAATCTTTTTAATTTGGTGAAGTATCCTGCAATGTTAGATGTGCCTTGAATTAACCTGCTGAGCTCCTTTTGCAGGTGATACAACTTTGCACCATTAGACTGACCAAATCTGTGTTCCAAACTTATCCATAGCTCTCTCATAGTTTTTGAATAAATCACACTGTCTGCGATTTCCTTTGACAATGAATTCAAGATCCACGAGGTCACCATGTCATTGCATCTATTCCAAGCCTGCAAATCTGGAGAATCATCAGCTGGGATTGGTTGTGCTCCGATGATAAATCCCAGCTTGTTTTTAGCTGACAAGGCTATAAGAACACATCTCTTCCAGCCTTGATAACCCTTTCCATCAAAAGGGTTATTCACGATAGTCATACCAGGTGCATCAGAAGTATGGAGATGATAGGGATGATTGTGATCAATCACTGATGCGTTACCAGTGATTGTTTGGGTGGTAGTGAGTGTGACAGCTATGGTAGCTGTTTCTCCAGTCATTGCTTAAACGAGATTTAGGGCTGATCAATTGATTTGGTGCTCTGATACCATGTAGAAAATTGAAGAGAAGTAATTGGGAAATTTTCTCGTTGTATTTCTCTATACAAAATACATGTATTTATATAAGACTAAAAAATAAAATGAATTAAGTTATTCTAAATACATATATATTTGTCTAAATCCTATTGGTTGTTTATGTAACCTCTATAGCAACTTTTATTCCTTTCTATGTTGGCATTGTGCTTCTCACGTGACTTGGTGGAAACTTCTAGGTTCCTCTGAGGTGGATGGCTAGGATTTAATCTCTTAAATGTATGGCTGCAATTAGGTCTCTTCCATGATAGAGCTAGATGATTGCCACGTACTTGTGAGTCCAAATTTTGATAGTAGAAGGTTTTGTTACTCAATTTAAACCTATTTTTATTAAGATTATTTAAATTCTACTTTTGTAAGGATATTTTCCTATTTTTTACAATTTTTTATTTTAAATAAAAATTTCATGTCAACAAATTTTAATGAAAAAATCAATCAAATAGGTTAGGTGACTTTGTAAGTAATATATTCATAGTTGAGTGACTTTGAGGTGATAAAAGAAAGTTAAGTGACTTTCTAAGAGGAAAATTCATAGTTGAGTGACTTTCTAGAAGAAAAACTCATAGTTGATTGACTTTGAGGTTATAAAAAAAGTTGAGTGACTTTCTGAGAAAATAACTCATAGTTGAGTGATTTTCTGAGAAAAAAAGTTTTAGTTGACTGACCATCTGAGATATTATTGTTGAGAACCTCCATTAATGGGAGTGAAGAAAGCTTGGAGAGTATTTGAGGGAATGAACAATTGATCTTTTCATTCAATCTATATGAAGTGCTGTATATATACATAGATAGTATAGAGAAAGTTTTTTATTTTCTAACTATCTAAGATTCCTTTTCTAATTAACTTGTAACTAACTTCTATAACTAACTATTCAAATACATTCAATTAATTAGTTAAATTGGTTAATCTCAACACTCCCCCTCAAGCTGAGAATTGAAAAACACATTTTTCATTCCAAGCTTGTCAATTAACACTTCATGTTGAGGCTTGCACAATCCTTTTGTGAGTATATCTGCTCGTTGCTCCTTAGTACCTATGTGTTGAGTCTGAATGAGTCCCTCCATGATCTTCTCTCTTACAAAATGACAGTTTATATCAAAGTGTTCGTTTTTTTCATGAAAAATAGGATGTGCTGCTATTTGGATAGCAACTTTACTATCACAAAACAACTGATCAGGCAGCTTAACTTCCACTCCCAACTCCTTGAACAATCCTTTCAGCCAAACTATCTCAGCTATTGTGGTGGCCATACTTTTGAACTCTGCTTCTTGGCACTTCTTGGCACTGTGTTTTGATTCTTTGCTTTCCAAGACACCAAAACACTTCCCAGCTTGACTATACTTATTCAAATATTTTTAGTCAAAACTTTCAGTTATCTTTAATTAGATTAAAATGTTTTCTTGGTTTATCCACCAAGTTGGTTGGAATTGTTATTTCTAAAAATGATGTAAATAAATTCTAATTAATCTATTTTGTTAAAATCCTAATTGACCAAGTTGTTTCAATTAAGGTCTCATTTTCTTAAATGTAACCAGTCGCTGACTTCCTGGACTCTGTACAGGCTCTGAGTCACAGTAAGCCACAAGTTCAGTTACTGTGTTACTTGGCATGAACAGACCAAGACCTGATGTACCTTTTATGTATCTCACCACTCTAAGTGTAGCTTTCATATGTGATGTTTTTGGTGAGTGCATGTATTGACTAAGTACCTGGACTACAAAGGCAATATCAGGCCTAGTCATAGTCAAGTACAATAACCTGCCTATTAAGTCTGTGATATTTTCCATAATCATCAAGAGTTATATCTTCTACATTCTTTCCTGTGCATTCATCAAACACAGTTAATGTCATCTTGTGATTGAACTCTAAATGAGTGGATGTAGGTTTACACTCTGCTAATCCAAGTTCAGATACAAGTCCAAGTGCATACTTTTTTTCACGACCCGAGCGTACACATTGGACATGGTCGGCACACGAGAACCATTGTTGATCCCCAAACGAACCCTCATCCTGACTGACTTCAAGCGGAAGACTAACTCAAGCATACAAAGCTTAAAAACTGAATAAAAATTCATGAAACTGAAATACAAAACTTTAACTCAAATGAAAAACTATGAATATAAAAATAATATTCAACTCGCCATAAAATAGGCAACTTAAGTCTTTAAAACATTTAATAAAATGAATAATATAGACTTCTCAACTATACTGACTATCTATGAAGCCTCTAACTGATAAAGATGGAAGTCGGGACAAGACCCACAACATCCTAACTAAACTGAAAAGTAAATGAAATCCTCCGGAAAATAAGGAGGCTCACCATAGCTAACTCGAACTCTTGGATGTATCAACGAATCTCTTGTTGATGATCCTGAATACCTGTGTCTGCATCATGAAAAGATGCAGGCCAAATGGCTCAGTACGTGGAATGTACGAGCATGTAATAGGAATTCTAAAGCATAACATAAGCTTGAACTTGATACAAAGGAAACATACTTACCTCTTCTCAAACTTACTCATAAGTATTCAAGGATAAGATACTCAACTCAGAGATTAGATACTCAACTCAAAGATATGATATTCGACTCTAGGTACTCAACTCTGGATACTCAACTCAATAGAAAGCAACAATACACATGCAAGATATGAAAAGCTTTATAAAACAGTAAAACGACTTAGTTCGTTAAAGAAAATGCAATAACAAAATCAACTTTACTTATATAATAAAGTAATATAGTTACTGTGGGAGTTTCTCTAACCGACAACCATCACTTGAGAGCTATAGTGATGATACAACACTTTACCTCACGCTGCCAAGGACCATCCTATACCTTGCCATCAGTATAGGACCTAACTGAACTTAGTGGATCCACTAGTCTATGCGAAAAAGATTCATCTAAAAAGTATGATCATTTTCTACCCAAGATGGCTACATGGTTTTCATGGAGACTTGAGTTAATATGAAACTCGTATCCCCACATCGGTGCTCGATAATACTCCCAAAATGTACTTAGCTCATCTATTTTTAAAACAACTTCTTCTCTGATTTGAGATAATTACTCAAACATAGCTTAAAAGCTCTCTTGGAATCGATGTTCCCTTTTCTTGCTCAAAACTCTTTTGGAAATCTCAGTTTCCTCTCATCTTAAATGTGAAAACATTTACTCTTGGGAATACTTAGTTCCCATCTATCATTTTAAAGAAAATGAACTTTACTCTTACTCTTTACTCAACTTCAAAGCTTAAGTCTTAAAACAAAGTTTAAACATTTGTAAAAGACTTCTTAAAATATGGTTCATGTCGAATGATGGACATGAACGACTCCATGCAAGGTTTTTAATAACCATAGATAAAACTCAATACTTGGAACTCAAGAACTTCACTGATACTACTCATTTCAAGAATGCTCAACTCAAAGGGTTCATGCGGAATTATGAGCATGAACTACTCAACTCAATGACTCAAATAAACTTCTCATCTCAAGACTACTCGACTTATAGGGTTCATGCGGAATTATGAGCATGAACTACTCAACTAAAAGACTTGATGGGTAACATGTAATAGTCCCATTATTACAAATATAATCTCAAAAGGGATTAGGAACTCAATACTCAAGACTTGAAGAGACTACTCCTCTTAAAGGTACTCAACTGATGAAGTTCATGCGGAAGTTATGGTCATGAACGACTCGACTCAAGGGTCAAAATATCAATAAGTAACTCATGTATATGAATCTTCTCATTCTCATACTTACTTACTCAAAACTTAACTCAAATCGATGATAGATCTCAAAGGATTCACAATTGAACTCAAAGGCTTCCTTGAACTCTACTCTTAACTCTCTCTTGAATTTGAATTATGAACTCAAGAGTTATGATTCATGATATGAAGGATCTCAATAACAATATAGCTATTCGATAATTAGGAATAGAACTTTTAAAAGAAACATGAATTCAAGAACTCAAAATCAACTTATCTCAAGAATACTCAAATCTAGGGAAAGTATCCTAGATTACTCTTTTACTGATCTGAAAGTAGATGTAGGGCGTGAGGACAAACTAGTCCAACACTATGATAGCCTTACATACCTAGACGAACAAGATTTTTGAAGAATCTTGAAGAAGAACTTGATTTGAAGCCTTGAAACCCTAGCTTGAAGGTAAACAATCAAGAAAACCTTTCTTGAGATTCTTGAATTAGTTTCTTGAAATCTCTATGGCCAAGAATTATGATTTTCATTAGTGAAGATGAAGATCTGATTGTTTTGAGCCTTTTATTAGTCAAGAAATTCGTTTATGGTTTTCTTGGAGGTAAAAAGACAAAATGACTCTTTTTAATATTTTTTCCCGTCGGCTAATTCGTAACAATACTGTATAGGTTATTAAAATAGTCATAACTTTTTACTCAGAAATTGGATTGACACGAAATTGGTGGCGTTGGAAAGTAGATTCAAATACCTTTAATTGGATAGGTTATGGATCACGTAACTCTTTATATTCTAAGAGATATGATCGTTTGAAGTTGACCCAAGTAGAATCTTACATCAAAACTTAATGAAACTTCAAGAACACGTATCAAGAACTCATCAAGAACTTAAATCCTTAAATTTCTAGAACGAAATTATGCTGAATAAATCATGATTGACGTGTGGATGAAAGTACCCAACACTACAGAAGCTTACATACCTCTTAGGGATTAAACCCATGGCGAAAATCCGTAACAAAATGCAAGACTCTCGACGAATGCTTTCATCCTTTCTCCTCTTCTCTTTTCTTCTTTTCTCTTCTTGAACTCTCAACTAAAACTCTAGGCGTAAACTAGGATTATAAAACTGAACCTAATCAGATTAAACCCCTAAAATATTACTAAAAAGGAATTAAATTTGACTGGGTAAGGAAAAGACCAAAATACCCCTCTAAAATCTGGTTTTGCCTTTCCTTATCTAGACAGCCCAACTTCGAATGGACATATCTCCCTCATACGAACTTGAAACTTAGCAAGCTAGGTGGCGTTGGAAAGACAATTCAAATATCTTTCCTATGGTATATGGTAGAACACCTAACTCATCCTGAGCTATGAGTTATGGTCGTTTGAAGTCGATCCAAAACTCATACTTAGCTTAACTTGCAAATTTTCAGATTTTGCTATTTCCAATTTAATTCTTTTTGGAACTCAAGGTGTTACAACTAGTGACCTTAACAATTAAGAAATTTTTAATTTCTTGGTAAAATCTCACTCACTATGAAGAACGATTCGAGTCTCATTTCAAAAAAATTTCTGGGGTGTTGCAATATCTCCCCCTTGGGATCATTCGTCCTCGAATGACGACTGGACTGGGTATGGAACGGGGTTACTCTTACTTAGGTTTGAGTCTAATGGTCTTCTCTTACTATATTCAAGCTTAACCCAAATCCTTAAGTTCAGGTTCTACATCTCTCTATAAGGAATCTCATCCCAAGATCATTACTCCTTACAACCACATTCAAGCTTAGTACTCGAACAACTTCATGAACTCCTACTAACCAACTCCTTCAGATCAAACTAATGGCTCTCATTTAACTATTTCTCTTAGTAAAACCTAATCATCTTCTTCCTCATTTATAACCTTAGATGGAATTATCACACTATCACTATCACGATAAGAACATTAACCTCCTCTTTCTAACATCACTCCATTACTAAAAGGACCTACGAAAGAATATCTCCCAAACTCTTTGGAATTCATTACCATCTTCATCTCAATCACTTGACTCGATTTCTCATTTTGTCATCTCTCCATTAGGTCTAAAACTAACATTTGAAAGCTATGGACCTATCCTGTCATTTCTAAACTGGTCTACATCCTCTTTTACTCTAACACTCGGGAGAAGTTCATCTCATGACTGTGAAACTCTCCATAAGCAGGTCCTAAGACCTCTTTCTACGGTGTTTCTGTTAACCTCTTATGATTACATACCCTCTAGGTACACCTCTTAATGCTCTAGTTACTCTTGTGAATTTGTCACGACCCAATTTCTCAAGTCATGATGGCGCCTACTATATGACCCACCAGTAGGCAAGCCGACCCATATCCCGGAACTCGAAGTAATGGGATGTTAGGGTAGAAAACCAACCAATCAACCTAAAATAGTAATAAATATAACAAGAACATGCAATTAACGGGCGGAAGCGACTAGACATATATACACAAAATGAATTCCTCCCAAAACCTGGAAGTCACAAGTAAAGAGCTGCTAACAAAAGTACAAGTCCTAAAAGTGGACTACAGAAACAAGCTGTCTAAAAAGGCAAAAGACAAGCAAAAGTAAGTACAGAAGGAGATGGGCAAATCCAGTACGTTGTGTGCTAACCTTTGCCTCCGATCACGACCGCAGCTAGCTCGAATCAACGTCGGTAGATAGTACTCGGACCTGCATCACAAAAATAGATGCAGAGTGTTGTATGAGTACCAAAACAGCAAGTACCCAGTAGGCATCAGGCCGACTGAGCAAGGTAAGCAAAAGTAAACTGAAATGCGAATAAAGGGTCACAATCTAGGGCAAAAGAGTAGTAAATGTGGGTATGTACACGAGCGTATAGGCAACAAAGACAAGGAATCTAACTAACTCCGCCGGGCTCCCATAAACCCGACGGGTACGCTCGTGCACAATAAAAAAAACCACCTGCACGGACCCCCATAAGCCCGGCAGATGCATTGGCAGTTGAAGTAAAAGAATGGAGCTAGAAGGTGTATCACCATATTACCAATTTGCGGACTTTAACTGAACCATTCCCAATTATATTCCAAGATCTCATTACGTCCTGGACTTTAATCGAAACATCTCCAACCTCCAAAAACTCAACCTACAGATGAGAGTAATCAAAGACTAAACTGAAGCTTTAGTAAGGAATTGGGAATGCACCACGTGCAAGCTGGACCAATGACTCAAACAAGGTACTATAGCTAATGAGTCAACCTATATGGGTTGGACCACAGACTCGAACCGGATGCTGTAGCCAAAGGTCGGGCACGGGTGGGCTGGACCACGGACTCGAACCGGGTACTGTAGCCAAAATCAGATCACAGGTAAGCTGGACCACATACTCGAACTGGGTACTATAGCTAAACTTGGACATAAGTAAGCTGGACCACGGACTAGAACCGGGTGCTGTAGCTAAAGGTCGGGCACGGGTGGGCTGGACCACGGACTCGAACCAGGTACTGTAGCCAAAATCAGATCACAGGTAAGCTGGACCATGGACTCGAAATGGGTACTATAGCTAAGCCAGGACATAAGTAAGCTGGACCACAGATTCTAACCGGGTGCTTTTCCCCTCCGAACGGTCTCCAAATGCTTCCCCACTATCAAAAGGTTAATCACCTCATCATTACGAATATGTTGATACTAAAATTATATTTTTCGGAGACGGACCCAAAATTGGGTCTAAAACGGGATTATGGGACCCACAATTGGAATCCCAAAAACGAATCCATGAAAACGTCCCAAATACCTTACTAAACTAATACCCCAAAATTTAGCACAAAAAGATGCCTAAAACATAGCAAACCACCCCAACAATTAAAATCTCCAAAACAGGGAAACGGGCCTAAAACCCAAACGAACGACCAGGCGACCTAACAGTCAGTGCCAGCAAGTCATAAATGACTTGGGGTCGCTACAGGAACGCTCTAAACGATGGAATGAATGCTTTAATTTAAAAATGACCTGAAGGGTCATTACAATATCCACTACTAAAAGAACTTTCGTCCGCGAAAGTAAGAGTCAAGAAGTACCTGAAGGCTCAAATAAGCCGGGAAACTGTGCCCGCGTCTCATGCTCGGTCTCCCAGGTAGCCTCCTTAACTGGACTATGTCTCCAATGGACCTTAACCACAGGAATGGCTCTGGACGCAACCGTCTGACATCTCTGGCGAAAATAGCAATTGGCTCCTCAATGTATCTCAAACTGTCATCCAAGTCAACTGCATCATACTGAATCACATGGGACTCATCTGGAGGATACCGACGCAACATCGAAACATGAAAAACTGGATGAATAGTTGAAAAGGCCGGGGGCAACGCTAACTCATATGCGACCTCCCCAACTGTCCTCAATATCTCAAAAGGACCTATATACCTGGGGCTAAGCTTGTCCCGCCTCCCAAATCTCATTACACCCTTCCTGGGTGACACACGGAGGAATACTCTATCACCAACAACAAATTTCAACGGTCGACGCCTACGGTCTGCATAACTTTGATGTCTACTCTGGGCTATCCTGAGCCAATCCTGAATCACCCTCACATGATCTAAAGCCTCTCGCATCAAGTCCGTACCGCGCGACTTGGGCTCTGTAGACTCAAACCAACCAACTGGAGAGCGACAACGCCTACCATATAAGGCCTCGAATGGGGCCATCTGAATACTCGAGTGGTAGCTGTTGTTGTACGCAAACTCTGCCAAAGGCAAATACTGGTCCCACTGACCCCCAAAATCCATAACACAAGCCAGCAACATGTCCTCAAGAACCTGAATCGTGCGCTCCGACTGACCATCAGTCTGCGGGTGGAAAGCTGTGCTAAGGTCAACACGGGTACCCAACTCATCCTGGAAGGTCCTCAAGAGGCTAGATGTGAATTGTGGGCCCCGGTCTGAGATGATGGAAACAGGCACACCATGAAGATGAACCACCTCTTGAATGTAGATACGAGATAACCTCTCAGCTCTGTAGGAAGTATGGATAGGAATGAAGTGTGCTGACTTAGTCAATCGATCCACGATGACCCAAATACTATCAAGACCACGGGAAGTGCGGGGTAATCCTACAACGAAGTCCATGGGATCCTCTCCCATTTTCACTCAGGAATGCGTAATCTCTAAAGCTCGCCACCAGGCCTTAAATGCTCGGCCTTAACCTGCTGACAACACAAGCAACGCGATACATAATCCGCAATATCTCTCCTCATGCCGCTCCACAAGTAGTGCTGTCTCAAGTCCCGATACATTTTAGCTGTGCTCGGATGAATAGAATATTTGGAGTCATGGGTCTCGGTAAGAATCATCTGAATCAAACCCCCAACTCTTGGAACACAAAATCGATCACCAAATTTTAAAACCCCATCTAAATCTAAGGTAGCCAGGCCAGTGTCACCTCCCAAAACTCGATCTCGAAGTGCCACTAAGTCCTCATCCTCAAACTGACGGCTGCGAATCCGATCCAGCAGAGATGACTAAGCATCCACATAAGCTACTACACACCGGGAATCAGAGATATCAAGTCGTATCATCCGGTTAGCTAAGGATTGGATGTCCAAAGCTAATGGTCGCTCCTTAGTAGAAAGAAAGGCTAGACTACCCATACTTACTGCCTTCCGACTCAAGGCGTCCGCTACTACATTAGCCTTGCCCGGATGGTAGAGAATAGAGAGGTCATAGTACTTCAGGAGCTTAATACAACGACGCTGTCTCGAATTAAGATCCTTCTGGCTTATAATGTACTAAAAGCTCCTGTGAATAGTATAGATCTCGCATCGAAATCCATACAGGTAATGCCTCCAAAACTTAAGCACAAAAACTATCGCCGCCAACTCTAAGTCATGAATGGGGTAGTTGCGCTCGTGCGGCTTAAGCTGCCTTGACACATAAGCAATAACGCGGCCCTGCTGCATCAGTACATAACCCAAACCAATGCCGAATGCGTCACAAAAACAGTAAACCCCTCGCCCTCAACTGGTAGAGTCAATGTAGGAGCGGTGGTAAGCAACTCATTAAGCCTCAGAAAGCTCCTCTCACACTCCTCCGACCACACAAACGGAACAGCCTGGCGAGTCAACTGAGTCAAAGGCGCTGCTATAGTAGAAAATCCCTCAACAAAACGCCTGTAGTAGCCTGCCAATCCGACGAAGCTACGAATCTCAGTCACAGAGGTGGGCCTGGCCCAATCACGAATGGCCTCAATCTTAGCGGGATCTACCATAATGCCATCCTTAGACACCACGTGCCCTAAGAATGTTACGGACTCAAGCCAAAACTCGCACTTTGAGAACTTGGCATAAAGTCGTTGGCCTCTCAAAGTCTGGAGCACTATCCTCAAATGCTGCTCATGCTCCTCCCGGCTCCGCGAGTATACTAAAATGTCATATATGAAGACTATGACAAACGAATCCAAGTACGGCCTAAACACCCTAGTCATCAAGTCCATGAACGCGGCAGGGGCGTTAGTCAACCCAAAAGACATCACTAGGAACTCATAGTGGCCGTAACGAGTCCTAAATGCATTTTTAGGGACGTCCGCTGCCCTAATCCTCAACTTGTGGTAGCTGGATGTTAAATCAATCTTAGAAAATACCACGACACATTGAAGTTGGTCAATTAGATCATCAATCCTAGGCATGGGGTAACGGTTCTTCACCGTCACTTTGTTCAACTGCCTGTAGTCGATGCACAATCGAATAGTACCGTCCTTCTTCTTCACGAAGAGGACTGGGGCACCCCAAGGCGATACACTAGGCCGAATGAATCTGTTATCTAAGAGATCCTGAATCTGCACACTGAGCTCCTTGAGCTCTACGGGGGCCATACGGTACGGTGGTATAAAAATGGGCATAGTGCCCGACTCTACTTCAATAGGAAAGTTATGTCACGATCAGGAGGGGGACCAGACAAATCGGCAGGAAACACATCTGTAAACTCTCGAACAATAGGTACTGAATCAACGGTAGGACCCTCCCTACTAACATCTCTAACATAAGCTAAATAAGCCTAACACCTGCTAGCTATCAACCTCCGGGCCCGAACAAAAGATATCACCCCAACTGGAGTGCGACTACAATAGCCCTGCAACACCACTGGTGGAATACCAGGCATGGCTAAAGTAACGGTCTTGGCATAGCAATCCAAGACCGCACGGTGGGGGGATAACCAATCCCTACCCAAAATCAAATCAAAATCCACCATGTCAAGCAAAATGAGATCAACCCTACTGTCTCGCCTCTGAATCGGCACCACACAGGATCTAAATACCTGATCCACTACTAAAGAATCACCTACCGGGGTCGAAACACGCAACGGCTCAACCAATAGCTCTGGGCTCATACTCAAACGAGGAGCACAATAAACAGATATATAAGAATAAGTAGAGCCTGGATCAAATAAGGCGGATGCGGGCTGATGACATAATAACACTGTACCTGTGATCACATCGTCCGAGGTCTCAGCATCTGCTCTAGCTGGAGCTGCATAAAAGTGGCCCTGGGATCCCCTATCCTGTGCATCAACTCTGCCCCCTAACCTGCCTCCTCGGGGACCACCCCGTATACCCTGGTGACCACCCCAGCGGTCCTGTCCCTGGCCTCCGCCTCAAGCTGGAGGTGCTGGAGCTAGCGTATGCCTAGCTGCCTGTGGAGCGGGTAAGGCTAACCTACGATGGGGATACTCGCGGGCCCAATGATCGAACTCCCCACACTCATAGCACCCCTGGGACTGTCGACTGAGAGCTGGAGGTCGGCTACCCCGGCCCGAAGAACCTATCTATGAACTACATCAACCCCGACTAGGACCGATACTAAACCCAATATGGCGGTGCTGATCACCCTCCGATGTCTGGAGAGAGGCCTGGAAGGGGCGACTAGACTGACCCGACTGAAACCTCTGCTGTGATCTATCATAAGACTCTCGGGGTCTGAAACGGCGCCCATCATGCCTATCCTCATGTCTAGCTCTCTTGTCGCTGCCCCTTTGGGCCTCGCGACAGAGATGCTCAATAGTGCGGACATAGTCCACTACATCTAGAAATGAGCGACCCGCTGAGACTAAAGACTGAGTCTCAATCTGCAACTGTATTCTCAAACCCCGAACAAAACAACGAACCCTTTCCTCCTCAGTAGATAATATCATGGCGGCATGCCTGGAGATCTCGTGGAATCGGGCCTCATACTCTGATACTGTCATGGAGCCCTGCTCTAACCGAGCAAACTGATCTCTGATGCTCCTTGGAATAAATCAGGCAGAGAAGGCCTCTGAAAACTCAATCCATGTGACCGGTGGAGACCTAGCTGGCCTGGTCTCTAAGTATATACGCCACCACTGCCTGGCGGGATCGTCTAGCTGGTAAGCGGTGAAGTCTGCTCCTCTCGACTCCACTAAACCCAAAGTTTGTAGCCGCTCGCGGCAAGTAAGTAGAAACTCGTGGGCATCCTTACCCACAGCCCCAGAAAACTTCGGCGGTGATAGTCTAAGGAACACCCCGAGCATCTTCTGCTCCCAAAGTGGCATGACTCCCTCCAAATCGTCAGGATGAACAATCGGTGACGCTAGCTGCTGAACAACCGGTGCCGTTGGTGCAGGCTGGCCCTGCATTACTGGAGCGGCTGGAGCTGGGGCCTGCTACATACCCCCAATGGCAGCTAGTATCTATACGAGCATCGCCTGTATACCAGGAGCTGCCACAGGCTCGGTTGGTGGCTGGGCTGGTTCCGGGCCCATCGATTGCTACTGTGCTGAAGCTGTTGGTGGCTCTATCACCGGCTCCGGAGTTTGCTCTCGGTCCTGGGCTGGTGCTGTAGCTTTGGCACGTCCTCGAGGTCGGCCTCTACCCCTAGCTGGGGCCATACCACGCATGCGAGCCATCCCTGTAAAAGAGTGGAACAAGTAAGATTTTCAGAAATCGATAAAACACACAATGCACGACAGTGAAACAAAAGCGACACGTTCCTAAAGACATCCTGTAGCCTCTCGAAGATAAGTAACGGACGTCTCCGTACCGATCTGCAGTACTCTACTAGACATTAGCTCTGTACAAGTGAGACCGACGAACCTGGGAATCTGATACCAATTTGTCACGACCCAATTTCTCAGGTCATGATGGCGCCTACTGTATGACCCACTAGTAGACAAGCCGACCCATATCCCGGAACTCGAAGTAATGGGATGTTAGGGTAGAAAACCAACCAATCAACCTAAAATAGTAATAAATATAACAAGAACATGCAATGAACGGGCGGAAGTGACTAGACATATATACACAAAATGAATTACTCCCAAAACCTGGAAGTCACAAGTAAAGAGCTGCTAACAAAAGTACAAGTCCTAAAAGTGGACTACAGAAACAAGCTATCTAAAAAGGCAAAAGACAAGCAAAAGTAAGTACAGAAGGAGACGGGCAAATCCAGGACGTTGTGTGCTCACCCTTGCCTCCGATCACGACCGCAGCTGGCTCGAATCAACGTCGATAGCTAGTGCTCGGACCTGCATCACGAAAATAGATGTAGAGTGTAGTATGAGTACCAAAACAGCAGGTACCCAGTAGGAATCAGGCCGACTGAGCAAGGTAAGCAAAAGTAAACTGAAATGCGAATAAAGGGTCACAATCAAGGGCAAAAGAGTAGTAAATGTGGGTATGTACACGAGCGTACAGGCAACAAAGACAAGGAATCTAACTAACTCCGCCGGGCTCCCATAAACCCGACGGGTACGCTCGTGCACAATAAAAAAAACCACCTGCACGGACCCCCATAAGCCCGGCAGATGCACTGGCAGTTGAAGTAAAAGAATGGAGCTAGAAGGTCTATCACCATATTACCAATTTGCGGACTTTAACTAAACCATTCCCAATTATATTCCAAGATCTCATTACGTCCTGGACTTTAATCGAAGCATCTCCAACCTCCAAAAACTCAACCTACAGATGATAGTAATCAAAGACTAAACTGAAGCTTTAGTAAGGAATTGGGAATGCACCACGTGCAAGCTGGACCAATGACTCAAACAAAGTACTATAGCTAATGAGTCAACCTATATGGGTTGGACCATGGACTCGAACCGGATGCTGTAGCCAAAGGTCAGGCACGGGTGGGCTGGACCACGGACTCGAACCGGGTACTGTAGCCAAAATCAGATCACAGGTAAGCTGGACCACATACTCGAACTGGGTACTATAGCTAAACTTGGACATAAGTAAGCTGGACCACAGACTCTAACCAGATGCTGTAGCTAAGAATCAATATCCAACCATACGTCGCGGGAAATATCACCAAAGCAATTGCCATAAATAATCATTTCAGTACGACTCTCATATACCCCAAATCGCAGAGGAAGTATCTTCAAGTGAGTAAGCTAGACCACGGACTTTAACCGGGTAGCTGTAGCCGATAGAAAAGCAGGGCATTATGGATACAAGGTCATAGGCTGAGTTACCGCCTAGCTAAGGCTCAGACTATCAGACTCAAGTCTGCTATATCAGTCTACAAGAAGCTGACCGTCCGAAACGACGTCGGAAAAAGTTCTACTGCCCAACGACATCCGAAACCTCGCAAATCTATGGCAACACTAGTTTAAGCCTAGACTAAGGCCAAACATACTTCAAATCAATATTATCATATACACCACAAGGTATGGATGTTCAATAATATCAAGAGTCATGCTTTCATAATCCAACAATTTCCCGAAATAAGGTCTAAGGCAGGAATTATAGAAATTTAGCATGCTCGACACCCGAACCCCTCCATACTCAACCAAATCAATAAACAATTGCCTAAACATGCTCAATCTCACGAGGGGAAAGCCATAGCCTACCTGAAAGCCGATCACGCGTGCTCCAACTCGCGGTACCGGAGTTTTTCCCCTCCGAACGGTCTCCAAATGCTTCCCCACTATCAAAAGGTTAATCACCTCATCATTACGAATATGTTGCACTAAAATTATATTTTTCGGAGACGTACCCAAAATTGTGTCTAAAACGGGATTGTGGGACCCACAATTGGAATCCCAAAAATGAATCCGTGATAACGTCCCAAATACCTTACTAAACTAATACCCCAAAATTTAGCACAAAAAGATGCCTAAAACATAACAAATCAGCCCCAACAATTAAAATCTTCAAAACAGGGAAACGGGCCTAAAACTCAAACGAACGACCAGGAGACCGAACAGTCAGTGCCAGGAAGTCATAAATGACTTGGGGTCACTACAGGAACGCTCTAAACGATGGAATGAATGCTTTAATTTAAAAATGACCTGGAGGGTCATTACAATATCCACTACTAAAAGAACTTTCGTCCGCGAAAGTAAGAATCAAGAATTACCTGAAGGCTCAAATAAGCCGGGGAACTGTTCCCGCATCTCATGCTCGGTCTCCCAGGTAGCCTCCTCAACTGGACGATGTCTCCAATAGACCTTACTGGAACGCAACCGTCTGACATCTCTGGCCAAAATAACAACTGGCTCCTCAATGTATCTCAAATTGTCATCCAAGTCAACTGCATCATACTGAATCACATGGGACTCATCTGGAACATATCGGCGCAACATCGAAACATGAAAAATTGGGTGAATAATTGAAAAGGTCGGGGGCAACGTTAACTCATATGCGACCTCCCCAACTGTCCTCAATATCTCAAAAGGACCTATATACCTGGGGCTAAGCTTGCCCCGCCTCCCAAATCTCATTACACCCTTCATGGGTGACACACGGAGGAATACTCTATCACCAACAACAAATTTCAACGGTCGACGCCTACGGTCTGCATAACTCTAATGTCTACTCTGGGCTGTCCTGAGCCTATCCTGAATCACCCTCACATGATCTAAAGCCTCTCGCATCAAGTCCGTACCGCGCGGCCTAGGCTCTGTAGACTCAAACCAACCAACTGGAGAGCGACAACGCCTACCATATAGGGCCTCGAATAGGGCCATCTGAATACTCAAGTGGTAGTTGTTGTTGTACGCAGACTTTGCCAAAGGCAAATACTGGTCCCATTGACCCCCAAATTCCATAACACAAGCCCGCAACATGTCCTCAAGAATCTGAATCGTGTGCTCCGAATGACTATCAGTCTGCGGGTGGAAAGCTATGCTAAGGTCAACACGGGTACCCAACTCATCCTGGAAGGTCCTCTAGAAGCTAGATGTGAACTGCGGGCCCCAGTTTGAGATCTTGGAAACAGGCACACCATGAAGACGAACCACCTCTTGAATGTAGATACGAGATAACCTCTCAGCTCTGTAGGATGTATCGACAGGAATGAAATGTGCTGACTTGGTCAATCGATCCATGATGACCCAAATACTATCAAGACCACGGGAAGTGCGGGGTAATCCTACAACGAAGTCCATGGTGATCCTCTCCCATTTCCACTCAGGAATGGGTAATCTCTGAAGCTCGCCACCAGGCCTCAAATGCTCGGCCTTAACCTGCTGACAACACAAGCAACACGATACATAATCCGCAATATCTCTCCTCATGCCGCTCCACCAGTAGTGCTGTCTCAAGTCCCGATACATTTTAGCTGTGCCCGGATGAATAGAATATTTGGAGTCATGGGTCTCGGTAAGAATCATCTGAATCAAACCCCCAACTCTTGGAATACAAAGTCGATCACCAAATCTTAAAACCCCATCTAAATCTAAGGTAGCCAGGCCAGTGTCACCTCCCAAAACTCGATCTCGAAGTGCCACTAAGTCCTCATCCTCAAACTGACGGCTGCAAATCCGATCCAGCAGAGATGACTGAGCATCCACATAAGCTACTACACACCGGGAATCAGAGATACCAAGCCGTATCATCCGGTTAGCTAAGGACTGGATGTCCAAAGCTAATGGTCGCTCCTTAGTAGAAAGAAAGGCTAGACTACCCATACTCACTTCTTTCCGACTCAAGGCGTCCGCTACTACATTCGCCTTGCCCGGATGGTAGAGAATAGAGAGGTCATAGTCCTTCAGGAGCTTAATCCAACGGCGCTGTCTCGAATTAAGATCCCTCTGGCTCATAATGTACTGAAGGCTCCTGTGATCACTATAGATCTCGCATCCAACTCCATACAGGTAATGCCTCCAAATCTTAAGCGCAAAAACTACCGCCGCCAACTCTAAGTCATGAGTGGGGTAGTTGCGCTCGTGCGGCTTAAGCTGCCTCGACGCATAAGCAATAACGCGGCCCTGCTGTATCAGTACACAACCCAAACCAATGCCGGATGCGTCACAATAAACAGTAAACCCCTTGCCCTCAACTGGAAGAGTCAATTAAAGAATGGTGGTAAGCAACTCCTTAAGCCTCAGAAAGCTCCTCTCACACTCCTCCGACCACACAAACGGAACATCCTAGCGAGTCAACTGAGTCAAAGGCGCTGCTATAGTAGAAAATCCCTCAACAAAACGCCTGTAGTAGCCTGCCAATCCGACGAAGCTACGAATCTCAGTCACAGAGGTGGGCCTGGCCCAATCACGAATGTCCTCAATCTTAGCGGGATCTACCGTAATGCCATCCTTAGACACCACGTGCCCTAAGAATGCTACGGACTCAAGCCAAAACTCGCACTTTGAGAACTTGGCATAAAGTCGTTGGCCTCTCAAAGTCTGGAGCACTATCCTCAAATGCTGCTCATGCTCCTCCCGGCTCCGCGAGTATACTAAAATGTCATATATGAAGACTATGACAAACGAATCCAAGTACGGCCTAAACACCCTAGTCATCAAGTCCATGAACGCGGCAGGGGCGTTAGTCAACCCAAAAGACATCACTAGGAACTCATAGTGGCCGTAACGAGTCCTAAATGCAGTTTTAGGGACGTCCGCTGCCCTAATCCTCAACTTGTGGTAGCTGGATGTTAAATCAATCTTAGAAAATACCACGACACATTGAAGTTGGTCAATTAGATCATCAATCCTAGGCATGGGGTAACGGTTCTTCACCGTCACTTTGTTCAACTGCCTGTAGTCGATGCACAATCGAATAGTACCGTCCTTCTTCTTCACGAAGAGGACTGGGGCACCCCAAGGCGATACACTAGGCGGAATGAATCCGTTATCTAAGAGATCCTGAATTTGCACACTGAGCTCCTTGAGCTCTACGGGGGCCATACGGTACGGTGGTATAAAAATGGGCATAGTGCCCGGCTCTACTTCAATAGGAAAGTCAATGTCACGATCAGGAGGGATACCAGACAAATCGGCAAGAAACACATCTGTAAACTCTCGAACAATAGGTACTGAATCAACGGTAGGACCCTCCCTACTAACATCTCTAACATAAGCTAAATAAGACAAACACCCGCTAGCCATCAACCTCTGGGCCCGAACAAAAGATATCACCCCAACTGGAGTGCGACTACAAGAGCCCTGCCACACCACTGGTGGAATACCAGGCATGGCTAAAGTAACGGTCTTGGCATAGCAATCCAAGACCGCACAGTGGGAGGATAACCAATCCATACCCAAAATCAAATCAAAATCCACCATGTCAAACAAAATGAGATCAACCCTAGTGTCTCGCCTCTGAATAGTCACCACACAGTATCTAAATACCTGATCCACTACTAAAGAATTACCTACCGGGGTCGAAGAATTATCATATGACTTAGCATTAGTACTTACAGAAGAATTATCATAGGCTCCATTTTCTGTCCTCTATCAGCAACACAGTTATCATGAGAAGAAGGTCCTCCTTTCTTCTTAGGATATCCATGAAGTTTGTAGCAAGACTCTTTTGTATGTCCTTTGTAATGACAGTAGTCACAGTAGAGTTGTGATCTTCCCCAAGACTTTGCATCACCATGATTTCTAGGTCTATAACCTCCATTGCCATTGGAACCATTACTAGGATAGTAAGCAGGTCCTAAACTAAAACCACCATTGTTATGATAGCCAGCATGACCAGACATTCTGTTACTCATAAGAGCAGTTTCTGAGGGAAATTATGTGGAAGAGGAACTACTACTAGCACCATTCATCCTCTGACTTTCAACATTAATAATCATAGCATAGGCTTGATTAACATTTGGTATAGGAATTTGCATTAAGACTTGACTCTTAGCATGAGCATAAGACTCATTTAGGCCCATCAGAAATTGCCACAACTTCTGAAAATGAAAATGTTTTGCATATTGTTTAAATTCAGGGCATGCACATGAAGGATGAGGCATGAAAGTTTCAAACTCATCCCAAAGTTCTCTCAGCCTAGAAAAATAATTGGACAAAAAGCAGTTCCCTGAGACAGAGTGGCAATATCCTTGTGAAGATAAAATGCCCTAGAGGCATTAACCTTATCAAATCCTTCACGAAGATCCTCTCAAACAGTATGTGCATCAGATCCATAAATCACAGTGCTAACTAGACTCTTAGACACAATATTCATAATCCATCCTAGAACAATAGCATTGCATCTCTCCCATTGATCATGCATAGAGGAAGGATACATGTCCTTAGTACAAGTTCCTAACAGAAAACCTAGCTTATTATTGTCAAGTAAAACAAGCTTCAAGGATATTCTCCATAATGAGTAATTTTCAGATCCTAGAAGCTGAATTGAGAAAAGAACAAAATCTTGAGTATCTGAAGGATGAATATAGAGATGATGATTGTGATCGATTGAGGTAGAAGCTTGAACTCCAGTAGGATCATCAGGACCATCCGCAGGTGCCATGATCAATCCGATGATGAGGCTTACTGTAACGAGAAGACAAACACTTGATCTACAATTGTAAGTTAGCAGAGAAGAAAATTAGCAAAGAATCACAATGAAATCCTTGCGCTCTGATACCATGTTGAGAACCTCCATTAATGGGAGTGAAGAAAGCTTGGAGAGTATTTGAGGGAATGAACAATTGATCTTTTCATTCAATCTATGTGAAGTGTTGTATATATACACAGATAGTACTGAGAAAGTTTTTTATTTTCTAACTAACTTGTAACTAACTTCTATAACTAACTATTCAAATACATTCAATTAGTTACATTGGTTAATCTCAACAATTATCTCTATCTTAATTAAAGTAAAAGGCATCAAACATAGTATTCCACTTAATGTGTATACTCTATCTAATTTGGTTCATATATTTATGGTATAACTGAATTAAAGAGTATCAAATTAAATATTATTTTCACGAACAATCTCAAAATGCCAGTTCATAATTTTGTATAGAACGTCGTATATATTCTGTAATGTGGGAAAATCGTGGGGAAATTGATATTGCATACCAAAATTGAAGAACATCATTTAAAACTTTTACTTTTAATCATAGTTAATATGCTTTATAAGTTAATCTAATCTAAACTTTCAAAAAGTAACAAAAGATAGTATGGCCTACGGACTTTACTAAAACTCAAACTTAAACGATTAGATCTGTTATCAATTTTAATTTTACTTTTGATTATATTTTTCTATTTAAGTTCAACTCATATGATTAGACATGTCATCATTATATCAATTAAAAATAATACCAATCACTAGTTTTGTGTGCTAGAAATCTTAGTAGCTTAGTTCATTATTTATTTGAATTTTCACTTATTCATCAATTTCCACATTATAGTCGTCATTTCTATTTCTCATCCCATTCCATCCCCCCCCCCCCCCCCCCCCCAAGATAAAAGAGTTCCATGTGATATACTAGACGAATGTGTGGTTCTAATTAAATTTCTGGTTTACGGGTCCAACTAGAATTGGAAATTATACCTAAAATTTCAGGCGATGAGTTGACAAAATTAAAGCATGTGTTCTTAGACATTATTACATAATTTCACTTTCATAATAATGAAATATCATTTGCAAATATAGTTTGTTTTGCAATTTTATCCATTATTTCAGCTAAAATTTGAAACAGAGAATATTTAGTTGATTGGAATTAGGACGGTGTATTAGTTGATTTGGTTTTATTTTAAAATTTATCATTTTGGTCTATCAGTTATCGATTGTAGACATGCTAAACCATTATAGAACTATTAATATATTGGCTTATTGGTTATTGATCATTATCGATTTGGTTATCGATTTAATCGTTAAGATTTCACGCCAAAAGAAATTATTAAAAATCACTTGGTGACAAATCATATATGAACCAATATGCACATGAGTTAATAGATTGCATCTCTCTCAAAATCAAACACTAGAACATAGTTAGAATAACCGAGAGTTTGAGACAACTAATGAAAAAATGAAACTAAATCCTAATTAGTCAAGGACTTTATACATCAAATGATATAAATATAATTTTATTAATCTGTTAGATAAAAAAACCTCAAATCATTAATATTTAGGATACCTAAACTTGTTCCATTTTATTTAGTAAATACCTATTTAAATTATTGTTGGTCCTAATATATTATCCCATAGTATTTGGCTATGTAGCATCTTTGTCGTACGTATTTTTTTTCCCCAATGAAATGTGATGTATTCATCCTTATGCGGATGGTTTTTGTCTGGCGTAGCATTCTTTAGTAGTAAAATACAATTTTTTTTCCTATTTAAAATCCACTATTAAGGCTAATTTAATTTTTCAGCCACACACAATGGAGTTCCACTCAATTTCATTTTTAAATATTTGACCCGAGAAAAAGAGAACATACATACATAATTGAACCAAATCATTATTTCAATTAAAGAAGAAATAAAAGGAAAGACACATGATTGGAAGTTTTTGTATAAAAATAGTAAAGTTGTAGGAAGTTTTTCTTACAACACTTTTCTTTTCCCCGAAAAATGTATGATTGGAATTTGGAATAAATAGTCATTTTATCTACGGAAAAGGGTCAAAACTGTCCTGAACTATGCGAAATAGACCATTTATACCCTCCATTACATTTTGGACCAAAAATACCCCCTCCGTTATCTCAGGAGACCACAAATATCTTCAAGAGTTAACACCCCAATTTTTTAGTGACGTGGCAAGCAACATGAGACTAATCTCTCCACCTGAGCGTTGCTAACAATGATTCACTACAAAAGAACTTGACCTTTAGTGGCGACGAAGTCGCCACAAAATCTCGAAATATTGCCACTAAAGGTTATGAGTGATTTTTAGTGGCGACTAAGGCTGCAACAACCATTCGCTAGTAAAACCTATTTTTTCAACAAAAAAATATGATAATTAATTTTCTATTGCAACCTAATTTTCTAAAATATATAACTTGCACTATCAATATTAAAAACATCCAATATTATTACGAAAATCATCAAAATTACTTCTCGATCCAAATCTCCTACTATATAATGCATCAGTGTACATTTAATACATTTACATATGACATAAAAATAAAACATACAGTGTCTTCGAACTCCTCCTTAATCGATATCATTTTTGGGTTTTTAAAAACAATGAAGAAAAAAACACAAAATCAGAATTTAATGTTAAAACACCTTTAGTGACGATATTTTGGGCTTTTGTGGCGACTGTTGTCGCCGCTAAAGGTCTAGTTCTTTTGTAGTGAATCCTAGTTGGGAACGCTTAGGTGGAAGGATTAGTCCCACGTGGCTTGCCACGTCTATAAAAATTTGGGGTGTTAACTCTTGAGGGTATTTGTGGTCTCTTAGGATAACGGCAGGGGCATTTTTTATCCCAAAATGTAACGAAGGGTATAATTGGTCTATTTCGCATAATTCAAGGGCAATTTTTACCCTTTTCCGTTTTATCTAACAAGAAATGAGAGAAGTATTAATAAAACACCCCTAAACTTGGCGCAAAATATTAGTTCATCCCTGAACATGAACTATTGACAGCCTTAAAAACACCCCTCTACTTGACTAACTAAGCTTAGATACACCCCAATACACTCCTGATATGCAACATGACATAGAAAGTGGTCTCAAACTCTTATAGGAGCATGTAGTTCTTAATAAAAATCGAGAGAAGTGTTGAAAACACACCTAAACTTGACAAGAATTTAGGGTGTATTTCACTAATGTTGCAAGATCGAGGGTGTATTTAGCTTCAATTAGTCAAATAAATAGGTGCTTTTAAGGCTGTCAATAATTCGGGAATAAAACTAATAATTTGCGCCAAGTTTAGGGGTGTTTTTATACGTCTCTCAACAAGAAATAAAAAAGTATTATAAGCAGGCAGACAGCACTAATATTTTCATCAACCTTGGTGCCCAAAATAAAATGTACCCACAAGCAATTATATATTTGTAAATTTCTTTAAACACATATGATATTTGTCATTGAAGACATGGAGATGAAAATAGTTAAGGACTGTAGATTGTGGAAGATATAGTAGAATTGTGCACCTGCTAAGGAAAATGACATGTGGAAAATTTGTTAGGAGGAATTGTCCATAAGTCACTTTTGGTTGGCTCATCTTTTTGATTTTTCAATTCAATTCACTAAGGTACATTATAAATAGCTGATCCTATCATCACAACTTAAACCCACAAATTAATCTTGAAAAAGAAGCAATGACTACCTCTTCCCCTAATAAGTCCCGTCCCTTAGCTAATTTTCACTCAACTATTTGGGGATATCATTTCCTTTCTTATACTCCTCAACTCACTGTCAGTCACACACATTTAGTTTTTTTAATGTACTTATTGTCATTTATACATTTTATTTTTCTATCTTAATTAATTGATGTCTAAATATTACAACGAGGAGTTTAGTTAAGACATAACATAACATTTGATGTGAATTTTTTGGATATGCAGGAAACTACTAATCAAGAAAAAGTTGAAGTTGATGAGTACAAAGAGAGAATCAGGAAAATGTTGGTGGAAGCTCCAGAGGGTAGTCTACAAAAACTTGTGTTGATAGACGCAATGCAACGATTGGGAGTCGCATATCATTTTGATAACCAAATTGAAACATCCATTCAAAACATTTTTGATGCGTTCAAACAGAATGATGATGACAACCTTCACGTTGTTTCTCTTTATTTCCGGCTTGTGAGGCAACAAGGACATTACATGTCTTCTGGTGAATGGATATATTACTTTTCTTTAATACGTAAAATTTTAATGGACTTGAAGGTTAAATTTCTTACTAACAATGAACATAATGTTTAATCAGATGTCTTCAAGAAATTCACCGAACAAGATGGAAAATTCAAGGAAACGCTTACTAATGATGTCCAAGGATTATTAAGTCTGTATGAAGCATCACATTTGAGAGTGCGCGATGAGGAGATTCTTGAAGAAGCTCGTACCTTTACCACTACTCATCTCGAGTCTATAGTCTCCAACTTGAGCAATAATAACTCTCTTAAGGTTGAAGTTACTGAAGCCTTAAGTCAGCCTATTCGCATGACTTTACCAAGGGTGGGAGCAAAGAAATACATATCCATTTACGAAAACAATGATGCACACAATCATTTGCTTTTGAAATTTGCTAAATTGGATTTTAACATGCTGCAAAAATTCCACCAAAGAGAGCTTAGTGAGCTTACAAGGTAGAATATTGTTTGATTCATATATCTTATTTAATTAGATGAATACTGATAATTTGGAATAAAAATGAAACGCAAGAAACAAAACCGTTGCCATTGTGATGTATGTAGGTGGTGGAAAGATTTGGATTTTGCAAATAAAATTCCATATGCAAGGGACAGACTGGTTGAGTGTTACTTTTGGATATTAGGAGTGTATTTTGAGCCAAAGTATAGTCGTGCTAGAAAAATGATGACAAAAGTACTCAAGATCACCTCGGTTATTGATGACACTTTTGATGCTTATGCAACCTATGACGAACTTGTGACTTTCACTGATGCAATCCAGAGGTAAAACATCAAAATTTCACAAGTAAAATAATCTTTAGACAATCCCTCACTAATGAATATGAGAAAGTAAATATGTTTTCCTGTTGTTATTATGAAATCTATATATATACACACACAAGGGTAAGAGTTAATTAGCTTGTGGTTTTGATGATATATATTAGATGGGATGCTAATGCAATCGATTCAATACCGCAATATATGAGACCTGCTTATCAAGCTCTTCTGGACATTTACAGTGAAATGGAACAAGTGTTGTCCAAAGAAGGTAAATTGGACCGTGTATACTATGCAAAATATGAGGTAAATAATGTTAAGTATATTTTGATAATTCAATTAGTTGGCTATCTACATTTTCATCTTATCTTATTAATTAGTGAAAATTTAATTTCGATTTCCATGTTATCATTAATTCCAAAAGGAAAAAAGATACTCCCTCCGTTTCACAAAGAATGACCTGGTTTGACTTGGCACGGAGTTTAAGTAAATAAAGAAGACTTTTGAATCTTGTGGTCCTAAATTAAAGTTATGTCAAATGTACAAAATTGCCCTTAATCTTGTGGTCTTAAACATGCCACGTGGAAAGCAAAAAGTAAAATGTTACCAAAAAAGGAAAGAGGTAATTCTTTTTGAAACTGACTAAAAAGGAAAGGAGGTCATTCTTTGTGAAACGGAGGGAGTACTAGTTACTATTAATTGTCTATCTAAAATTACTTGTTATTGTTTTTAGATGAAAAAGTTGGTGAGAGCCTATTTTAAGGAAACCCAATGGTTGAATGATGATAACCATATTCCAAAATATGAGGAACACATGGAGAATGCAATCGTAAGTGCTGGCTATATGATGGGAGCAACAAATTGCTTGGTCGGTATGGAGGAATTTATATCCAAAGAGACTTTTGAATGGTTAATGAATGATCCTTTGATAGTTCGAGCTTCCTCATTGATTGGCAGAGCAATGGACGATATTGTTGGACATGAAGTAAGTACAAAAGTTTCTAAAAGTAATATGCATGGTTAAATAAACTCATTTAACTCTCTTAGTTGGTTTATCTAAGTCATGACTTAAAAGATTTTCTGTCCCTCCATTGCAATGATGACAGTAAAATGATAACTACTAATAACAAAGAGGTAGAATGGTACACATAGAACTGCTAATAATAACAATAATAAAAAGAGAAAGAAAGAAAAAGGAAATCAGCATGAAGGAACACATATATTGTATGTATTGGATTTTCTTCAAATTCTTAAAAGTTAGTTAAGAAGCCTACATTATAATACCAAAGAATGTTTAAAATGTGTAATTTTATATACAGTTGATATTGAAATCGATTAATTTCATATAGGTTGAACAAGAAAGAGGACATGTAGCTTCAATTATTGAATGTTACATGAAAGAATATGGAGCTTCAAAGCAAGAGACTTACATTAAATTCCAGAAAGAGGTCACCAATGCATGGAAGGACATAAACAAAGAATTCGTCCGTCCAACTGAAGTACCAATGTTTGTTCTTGAACGAGTTCTAAATTTGACACGTGTGATAGACACGTTATATAAAGAGGAAGATGAATACACAAACGCCAAAGGCAAACTTAAAAACATGATTAACTCGATACTGATTGAATCTATCAAAATATAAATATAATGCTGAAATTGCAACTTCATCATTCAAATATTCGGAGCAAAATAAGGCATATACAATAAATTGGAGACCTTTAATATGCTATTCATAATATATGATCTGTTAATTCCTGGGGAATGTTTGAAATAAACAATAGTTGTTTTTAATTTACTAAGCAAAAGTGTGGTTGGTTTGTCTTTTGTCTGTCGTGTTCATTTTCAAAAAATATACAACACTTGAGTTGTATTAAATCCTGTTTTATTTCATTTCCCGCTTGTTTGGATGATTGTTAATTATCATCACTTTATAATGTATTGTAATAATCGTATTGTATTTTGTATTGTATTGTTGTCATAATAAAGTTTGAATAAATTGTATCTTATTGTATTGTTGTCATAATAAAGTTAGAATAAATTGTATTTCTGTTATGGTTATATAACTTTAGTTGAATTCATGTATTGTACTGTAATAATGATTATTAAGTTTACTAAAATCGCCATTATTATTGTAAATATTAGATTCATTAATAGGAATTAGGACACAATCAAACTAAACGACAATTACAAAAAAAGTCAACAAATTAGAAACTAGATGTATCCATGCTTTAGGTGTTAGTGTTAAAGAATAAAAAAGTTTTATAAATGGCTAATAAAACATGTGACCTCATTATATATAAATATAAAATTTGTCCATATAACTAAAACTCTTTTTTTTTTCTTTTAAATGTGTACACTACATTTTGATTTATTTTTTTTTGAAATTTGCAAAATTGGATTTTAACATGATGCAAAAGTTGCACCAAAGAGAGCTTAGTGAGCTTACAGGATAGTAAATTATTTGATCTATATAGTTTTCTTTCATCAAATTAATAATTTTAATTTGAATTTAATAGATATCGTTGATAGTATAATAAAAATAGTTTTTAATAGCAATAAATATACATATTAATAAAGAGACTGCTAAAATCTTTACTGACTTTAGTTAATTGTCATTAAATTCAATATCGCTATAAACTTTTGTGACATTTACAAAGAGTGTTAATAGCTGTTAATACACAGTGTCAGAGACAGGATTTCCATCAAGGGGTTCAAAAAGATAAGTAAGCACTAGTATTCAAGAGGGTTGGGACGGTTTAGATATAAATGGGGCGAGTCAGATATAAACGAATCAGATCAAATATAAGCAACTAAATAAAATTCAACTCTACTTCAACACAAATAATAAAATCGAGCAAGTATATGTTTGACATAATATTAAAATAAGTACGAGAAAATGTATTTTTTTAAAATTTTACATATGTGTCTTGTCTCCGTCATTGTTGCATATACATGCTATTCAATTTTTGAAACTAACTAAGGAATACTTCCAAATTTGATCATATGGTAGTCAATAAAATTCGTATCGAGAAAATAATTATCAAGATTGGAAAATATCACGACAATCATGATTATTTATAAATTTTAAATGATTATACCTATTTATTTAATCTTACTTATATTTATATTATTGCTTAATCAAATATAAATTTAACGTTTGACTTAAAATTAGTAAGAGAGAATATATTTTTTAAATTTTAACTATGAAAACTTTAAAAAAGTTATAAGTTTTACTTAATTTTATAAAAAATAGAAAAAAAAATCTATTTTTAATATCTAGTAAAATATATAAATCCCAATAGGTTTTTAAAGATTTTTTTTTCATTTATTTGGAAAATAAAAATGAAAATCGCATGATAATATGGGGAAAAAAGCTATTACCCGGATTCAAACCTGTGAACTAGCACTCACCTCGAGCATTCTTGAATGCCCTTTATCACTGAACCAAGCACTTAACTTATGCCAATGGGGTGTGCCCCTGACACCTATGTTGCAGCCTCAACATCAGCAATATGCATAACCTCGAACACCTTCTGCAGCTCCTCCACAAAGTTCGCCGGATCCTCAGTGACATTTGACCTTGTCACGCCCCGAGTGTAACATCCGGCAATTTGAAATAACTATGAAGAGGCTTAGAATTGGAAATAGGCATTTTTGGAAAAAATATTTTAAAAAAAATTTGGAAAATTTGGCAAAGTATGGAAAAAAAAGTGAATTTTTGGCCAACTTTGAACAGTTATAACTCCTAACTCAGGATGAGTTAGGTGTAGTTCCAGTTATGTTTGCAAATTTCGTGGAATAGTCTTTCCAACGCCGCCGAGTTTGCTCGATTTCGAGTTCGTATGAGTGAGTTATGCCCTTTGGAAGTTGGGCAGTTGGCAAGGAAGTCTGTCCGGAAATTTGTAAGGGTATTTTGGTCTTTTCCCTAGCCTTTTCTTTTGGATATATATTAGTTTGTTAGACTGATTTTGATCAGTTTTTCTCTTTTAAAGAGTGAGAGTGAGGGTTTGTGAGTGAAGAGGAGAAGAAGAGGAGAAAGAGAAGATCAAGCAAGGTTTCGTCAAGGATCGTCGTGGATATCGTCGGGGGTGATCCCTACTAGGTATGTGAGATCATAGTGTTGGGTTGATTCTTTCCCCCACACGCCAAACTCGTTCAATTTCGAGAAAAGATTGATTATGTTTGTTGAAGTGTTGGTTGTGATTGTGTTGAAGTCCTTGTTGATTTGGGACTTGTTTCCGGTTGTGTTTTTGAGTTGAAATCTATTGTATGTTGAGGGGTTTATGATTGTAAGTGTTTGGGGCTGAAACCAATGAAGTTAAGGAGGTTTAGAGTTGGAAAAATGAAGAAGAAAAGTCGAGTTTTCTGGGGAAAGGGGTGGCGCGTCGCGCCTGCCAGCGCGCCCCAAAAGAGCTTCTAAGCTTTCTCCCTTGGGGCGCCGCGCCTAGCAGTGCACCCCAACAGTCCTTCTGAGCTTCGAGGGCTGGCGCTCCGCGCCTTGCAGAGCGTCAAGGACGCCAAGTTTCCCCATTCTTTTCACACTTTCTCATGCATGTTCCTTGGTATTGTACCTATGTTTCCTAGTTGTTTCCAACGCTCCAAGGTACGTCTAAACGTCAAGAACTCATCCATAAACGTGTGATCATATACCTTGAATCCATAATCCAATTCAAGGCGAGTTCGGATCAAGTCAAAGTGAAGTTAGAGTCAAGTCAAGCAAAGTTAAGAAGTAAGTCCAAGCAAGTCTCTAAAACTTTTCAAGAGTCTTTATTGAACGTTTTAACTTCATTTTAAGGCTCAAGTTTCAAGTCGAGTAAAGAGTATAGAGTTTCAAGCTAAGTAAAGAGTCTCAAGTTTCAAGTTAAGTCAAGAGTTTAAAGTTGAGTTCATTTCTCAAAAGTTATTAGGGAACTATGTATTCCCAAAGAAGTTTCTAAATGTTTTTACATTTGAGTAAGAAAGGAACTATGATTCCAAAATAGCCTTTGGGCTAATTTTCAAGAAAATGGAACATCGTTTCCAAGTGAGCCTTTGGGCTAAGTTTTGAGTAATTATCTCAACTAAAGAAAGATGTGTTTAAAACACTTAAGAGCTAAAGTATTTTTGGGAGTAGTCTTGAGCACTGAATTGGGGACACGAGTTCATATTAACTCAACTCTCCATAAGAACCATGTAGCCAACATGGGATTTAACGGGTCATACTTTTTAGATGATCACGTAAGATTAAGCTAGTGGATCCACTTGGTAAAGTTAGCTTTCTATATCACGGCAAGGTATAGGATGGTCCTTGGGCAACGTGAGGTAAAACGTTGTATCACCACTTAGTTTCATAGTGGTGGTTGTCGGTTAGAGAAACTCCCACAGAAGTAGAAAGAGCATGGTTCCTCGAGAAGTTCTACTTAGTGTGGATGGGGGTATGGGACTTCATTCATGCATTACACAAGTAGACTTTGAGAGGAAGCATGTTATTTTTATGATATTATAAATTTGATTTTTACGTCATGTTTTAATAGTTTTACAAGCTTTATATATTGCATGTGTCTTATTGCTTTATATATTGAGTTCAGTTATTCATGAGTTGAACAGAGCAAAGGTAAGAGTTCCTTTTTACTCTTTTCAAGCTTAAGTGGCGGTTTAGTTTTTCAGCTCGCATACTCGTACATTCAATGTACTGATGCTAGTTGGCATACATCTTATGACGATGCAGACGCATGTACCCAGGGTCAGCATCCAGCACGCCATTGATCCAGCTGAGCACTCCAGAGTCAGTGGTGAGCCTCTTTGGGTTCCAGAGGACTCGATTGTGTTGTTCTCTTAGTTTTGTTTTATTAGGATGTTGTGGGGTCTGTCCCAACATCCATCTCAGTATTACAGAGGCTTCATAGACAGTCAGTCAGTTAGTTTTGAGTCTCTCATCTATGTATATATGTAATATTCTATTTTGAGACTCGAGTTGCCTTTTGGGCCAGACTTCATCAGTTAAGTTGTTTTATGTCCTTGCATTGCATGGAGTTATTCTGTTGAGTTAGGTTTCCGCTAAGTTAAGAAAGCCAGGTCAAGGGTTCGCTTGGGGCCAACAATGGTCTTCGAGTGCCGGCCACGCCCAGGGTGTAGGCTCGAGGCGTGACACCGAGCCTACACCCCGAACGTGGCTGGCACTCAAGAACCATTTATGTCCCCAAGCGAACCCTTTGCCTGGCTTACTTACTCAACGGAATACTTTAACATAAGAAATAGTCTCAAAAGGATAACTTAGGCAATGTCTAAAAGAAATATTAAACTTAGCCAAATATGGCAACTCAAGTCTTAAACGTATACAACTGAAAACGAAAAGACTAAAGAACTATAACTACACGTCTATGAAGCCTCTAAAACAAATAAGGATGCCAGGACAAGACCCCTGATCATCCTAACAACTGAAATACTATAACAAAGTAAAAGGAATCCTCTGGATAGCAAGGAGGCTCACCAACTGACTCTGAGTGCCCAACTGGATCAACGGGGACCTGGATGCTGATCCTAATTACCTGTGTCTGCACCATAAAACGATGCAGGCCAAATGGCATCAGTACATTGAATGTACGAGTATGCGAGAGGAATACTAAAACATAATGTAAGCTTGAAAAGAATCTAAAAGGAACACTTACCTTGGGTTTACTCAACTCATGAATAACTTAACTTAATATAAAGCAACAATACACATGGAATATATGAAAAGCTTTTAAAACAATAGAAAACAACTCAATTTGTTAAAGAAATGTGATAACAACTCAACTTACTCATATAATATAATACTGTGGGAGATTCTCTAACCGACAACCACCACTATGAACCTAAGTGGTGATACAATGTCTTGCCCACATTGTCAGAACTGTCCTATACTTTGTCGTCATATAAAACACCTTAACTAAGTGGATCCACTAGTCTATGCTAAAAAACACTTAAGGAATTATCTAAAAAGTATGATCCTTTTCTACCCATGATGACTACATGGTTTACAGAGGCTTGAGTTATTATGAACTCGCATCCCTTTAAAATAGTAATGTGTCCACGTGGGCACATATATACCTTTAAAATACACTATTAAATAGTTCAGGGGGTAAAAAATATGGTATTAAATAGTCTAGGGAGGTAATAGGTCCTCATGAAAGTTTAGTATCGCAACAGAAAATTCGACCAAAGTTAGGGTATTTTTCAGACCCTTATCCCTAAATTGTTTGATCTATATAATTCCCTTTAATAAGATGAATAATGGTAATTTGAATTTAATAAAAAATCATTGATATTATAATAAAAATAGCTTAGCGGCAATAAATATACATATTAATAAAGAGAGTGCTAAAATTCTTACTGACATTAGTTAATTGTCATTAGATTGAATATCATTATAGACTTTTGGGCCATTTACAAAGAGTGTTAATTACTTCTAATACACAGTGGCAGAGGCATGATTTCCATCAAAGGGGTTCAAAAAGATAAGTAAGCACACTAATAGTATTCAAGAGGGCTGGGACTGGTTAGATATGAATGGGGCGAATCAGATATAAATGGGTAGGATAAAATATAAGCAACTAAATAAAATTCAACATCACCTTAACACAAACAATAAAATCGAGCAAGTATATGTTTGATATAATATTAAAATAAGTACGAGAGAATGTATTTTTTTTTTAAAATTATGGGTCTAGTCTCTGACATTGTTGTATATATACGTTATTCAATTTTTGAAACTAACTAAGGAATACTTCCAAATCCGATCATATTGTAGTCAATAAAATTCACACCAAGAAAATAATTATCAAGATTAGAAAATATCGCGACAATCATATTTATTTATAAATTTTAAATGATTACACTTATGTATGTAGTCTTACTTATAATTATATTATTCCTTAATCAAATATAAATTAAATGTTTGACTTAAAATTAGTAAAAGAAAATGTATTTTTTAATTTTAATTACTGAAAACTTTAATAAAGTTATGAAATTTACTTAATTTTATAAAATAGAAAATAAATCTATTATTTAATTCTAGTAAAATATATAAATTCCAATATGTTTTCAAAGAAAAACAAATTTTCATTTATTTGGAAAATAAAAATGAAAATCGCATGAAACTATGGGAAATCGCATGAAACTATGGGAAAAAACGATACTACCAAGATTCGAACCTGGCGCTCACATTGAACATTCTTGAACGCTCTTTACCACTGAATCAAACACCTAGTGTGCGTGCGTGTGTATATATATATATATATATATATATATATATATATATATATATATATAAATGATCCTATATATACAATGCAATTTTTTCAACGAAGGGAACGCCCTCGGGTCCATGTAGATCCGCCCTTGCTAATACATATTTAACGACAATTAAATTATTACTGTTAATTAATTTTATTTTATTTTTATTTGGCCCACGGGCCGGCCCTACCATATTTCTCAAGTCTTACAAATCAACATACTTATTCAAGTCGAGCTAAAACGCCCTTTTCTTAAATATGTTCCAAAATCTTAGTGTAACACCTCAAAAAATTTTAAGTTAAGACTCGAACCATTTTTCATTGGTGAACGAGATTTTACCGAGTGATTCTGAATTTTCTTAGGTGTCAAGGTCACTAGATAAAACACCTCGAGTTCCAAAAAGAACTAAAGAGAAATTCGTTCAAGTCAGCCATTAGTGTTTAAGTTTTGCATCAACTTCAAACAACCATATCTTTTACCACATAAATATTTATTTGTCCCATGCACTATCAAATTGAAGATCTTTGAGTCCTCTTTCCAACGCCGCCAAGTTTGCTAAATTCCGAGCTTGGATGAAGGAGTTATGCCTGTTTGAATGCAGCCTCTCTAGTTAAGGCATTTCATCCGTTTTAGAAAAGGGTATTTTGGTCTTTTCCTTACCCCAATAGACCTACCAACATTTTTATTCACCTAAGTTAAGCGTCTAATCAAACGTGACATTTCAAAACACTTAGGGTTTTAGAGCGAGGTTTCAAGAGGAGACAAAAGGGCTAAGTTCAAGCATTCTCCAAGGCTTGTGGATTTCGTCAAGAATGATCGGTCTTTAATTTCCAGGTATGTGAGGTTTTCCATAGTGTTGGATTTTTTCATCCTCACGCCAAACTTGTGATTCTTTCATTATGGAATCGTTTATGTAAAGATTCTTGAAGAGTTCTTGAGTTTTAACCCCATTCTTTAACAATGGAGGTTTTGGAGTTCTTGAGGTGAGGGTTTTGTGAATGAGTGGTGTTTCTTGATAGAATTTGAGTGACATTTCAATGAATTTGTGTCAGGTTTATGAATCAAAGAGAGTTTGGAAGAAACCAATCGATTCTAGATGAGTTAGGACCAGAAATTTAACAAGAAAATTCGTCGGATTTCTGGGTCCGGGCTGGGGCAATGCGCCCCCATAGTGCCAAGAGGTCTAGGGAAATGCGCTAGCAGTGCGCCCCAAAGTACTTATAGTACTTTGGGGGCTGGCGCAACGCGCCACAAATATGCTAGAATCATCCGGCCTCTATCTTCTCCATTCTTCGTTCCGTATGTGTTCCTTTGAATCGTGTCTTCATTTTTTCCTTGATATTAACTATTTAATTCTTCATTAATCATTGAAAGATCCTACATATCCTAATCATATCTCTTAAATTACATTTCAAATTAAAGAGAGACTAAGAGGAAAGTTCAAGAGGGTCCTTTGAGTCAAATTTGAGAATTCTTTTGAAATCAACCATAGTTTTGAACTAAGTCTTTAGGAAGTAAGTATGAGAATGAGAAGACTTGTACTCATGAGTTCTATATTGTCATTGAGATCCTTGAGTTGAGTCGTTCATGCCCATAATTACGCATGGATTCTATGAATTGAGTATCCTTGATAGCAGTAGTATCGTTGAGTTATGAGTTCCGAGTTCTTAAGTCCTTGAGTTCTGAGTACTGAGTTTCCACATTGCTATTATGATCCCTGAGTTGACTCGTTCATGTCCATAATTCCGCATGAACCCTATGAATTGAGTTATAAATCTTGAGAAGCTTTTAAAGCCAACACTTGAGTCTTAAATTGAGTTTTTGAGAAAGTAAAGATGAGTTTTGAGAAAAAGAGTTTTTAAAACATGATTAGTATGACGATCGAGTATGCCATCAATGTTTAAGCAGTATGGTATCTAGATATACCATCAATGTTTACGCAGTATGACTTCCCGATTCATCAATGATCATATCACAATATGATATTGATATATTTTTGAGAAAGAGTTTTCAAGTATGAATTAAGTAAGAGTATAAGGGAACTAAATATTCACAAAGGTATCAGTTTTTATATTGATAAAAGAGAAAACTTGATTTCTAAATGAGTTATGAGTTCAAAGATATTTCAAGAGTAGTTACCCCTTTTAAGAGGATATTTTGAGCAATTATCTCAAACCAGAGGATGAGTATGTTTTGAAACATTGAGCATGAATATATATTATTAAGAGTAGTATTGAGCACCGATATGGGGATGAGTTAAGACAACTCAAATTCCTCATAAACCATGTATGCCAACATAGGTATAAGATCATAATTTTTAAATAAATCCTAAGTACCTTCGGGCAGAGCTTAGTGGATCTACTTAGTTGAGGTATTCTATACTCCGGCAAGGTATATGATAGTTCTGACAGCATGGGCGATATATTGTATCATCACGTAAATCATAATGATGGTTGTCAGTTAGAGAATCTCCCAATTAAGAGTAAAACGTATTTTATTATATTTTTATACAACATTGAGTTTTATCTCATGTTTTATAATATTTTTAAATATTGCATCTATCATGGTTGCTTTGTATTAAGTTGAGTTGAGGTGAGTATTTCTTTCAGCCTTGTCAGTTCAGTTAATTATTGCTTTTAGTCATTCAAGCCAGATAATTATTTACTCTAACCTTATCACATACTCGTACATTTAATGTACTGATATCATTTGACCTGCATTGTTTTATGATGCATATACATGTGTTCAAGATCATCAACAGACATTTCGTTGAGGTCATGTGACATTCCAGTCACCTTTGGTGTGCCTTCTTATTTTCCGGAGGACTTCACATTTACTTTCCAGTTTGTAGTTTTGAGGTGTCGTGGGTCTTGTCCCGACATCCTTCCTTAATAGTAGAGGCTTCATAGATAGATAGAGGTGAGGAGTTTTTTTTCAGTATTTACATTCTTTGAAATGTTTTACAAACTATAAGTATTTCTATTGAGTATTGTTCAGACTTTATGAGTTGAGTAATTGAGTTTAACAAATTTAGTTCAGTTTTAAGCCTATTATTGCTTGAGTTAGTTTTCCGTTTGTAGTCAGCCTAGATGAGGGTTCACTTGGGGACCATCAATGATTCTCGAGTGTCGACCACGTCCAGGGTGTAGACTTGGGGAGTAACAAACTTGGTATCAATGCACAGAGTTCAAGTGTCCTAGGGTGTCTATGAAGCCGTGTCGGTAGGATCTTGTTTTTGGTTGTAAGGGCCTCACTTCTATAAATGAAGGACTACAAACATTTAAGAAGAATTTCCCTTTTTCATACTCTAAATTGTGCAATAAAACTATGTCATAAGGAATTTATTCTAAATCATGCATTTCTCAAATTCATTCGACTACCCCTCATACTCAAGGTGGTTGAATAGCATAGTCAGATCCTTATCGATGAATTACTTTCAACAAAAGACTTGAGAAAGTCATGAGACTGCAGAGATGCTTGAGAGAAGCCTGTGAGTGAGCTTAAGTGTTGAAATTCGAAATAATGCACTCTTATTCATATTATTCGTGCGTTTGAGCTAAAAGTGAGATGTACTCTCAAACTCTCTTCTCTAAACATTGTTTCAGTTTAGATCATTATGAGGAAGTGTGTTTTAGAGCTTGGGTAATATTTTCATCTAAAAAGATAGTATGAGGTTATAAGCAATAGAAGGAGAAATGCCCAGAGTTAGAAGTATGCATCTAAAGGTGTAGTAACCTAATAAATGGGGATAGTTATTGAGTAGAGTATGTAAGTTGTACCGATGCACCAAGTAAGTTATTAATGAACCATTTGCTACTAGCGCATGGCAGACACACGCAATCAAGAAAACAAACTAGTATATCCCGGCTTAAAACTAAGCCCACGGTCGGTAAGGCTCCTGTCAACATATATATAAAAGAAACAGCTACTCCCAAGAGTTCATATAAAGAAATAGCCAACTAGCAGAGAAGTCTTGAGTAGGCCGTCGAGACCAACATGATATCTATACAAAAACTAAAAGCAGGTATATATCAAGACAATACATCAAACAACTCACAAGCTTCAGCAAAGCCACAAAACTAGGCTATCATGGCCATAACCTAGTTGTACACCCCACACACTAGTCTGCAAGCCTCAAAGAGTAGTAAATATTGGCGGGACAGGGCTCCAGCCTATCCATAAAGATATGTACAACAAAAGGTAACAAACCTCCCAACTCTGGCAGCTTCGGAGGAAAGGGACTAGCCAACTGGATAGAAGTAAATCTTGCTACTAAGGAGGTCTACTCGGCCGTCTGTCAGGACCTGTATGCATGAATGCAGCGCCCCCATGCAATGGGGCATCAATACAAAATAATGTACAGAGTATGAAAGGCTGTGGACTAAATGAGCAAGTATCATAATATACCAAAAGCAATCACGTAAGGAAATCAAATTTAGATAAGCATGCCAACCCACTACTGAATCTAATAAAATACATTAATGATCAAGCATCAACCTAACCAAGCCCCTATAAGCCCGGTAGGTACAAACAACATACCATCTACTTAGGCCCCCATAAGCCCAGAAGGTGCCAAATCAATCTACAAAACCTTATCGGTAGCCCCTTGTCTTTGTAAAAAGTCACATAGCCCTTTTTGGCAACAATATAGCTCTGTAGGCAACACATAGCCCTCTTAGGCAACATCATAGCTCTATGGGCTGCACATTGCCCTCTTTTGCATCAACATAGCCCTGTAGGCAACACATAGCCCTATAGGCAACACATAGCCCTCTTTGACGTCAAAATAGCCCCGTAGGCAACACATAGCACTCTTTAGCATCAATATAGCCTCGTGGGCAACACATATCCCTTTTTGGAAATAACATAGTCCTATTAGACAACATCATAGCCCCCATATGCAGTTCATTGCTCAACAACTAACCACAATAGCCCCAAAGGCGACAACAAATAATTGAATAGGCTAAAGGCGAGAAATTTAGCTATAAACAATATATATGAATAATCTCTAAGTCGTTCCTAACTTAGGGTCGTTCTTAACAGATTATGAGTCCCTAAAATGAGGGTTTATAACCACTCAATCAGCCAACCACTCACAATTACATCTACAAGATCACCAACGTAAACTACCTCTAAGGAAACATGTCGACGAAGGGAATAACCTTAACATACCTTTCCAATGAACGCTCGAAAGGCCGTAGTTCCTTCACGAAAGTTGTTCCTTATGTCCTAAGCTTCGCAAACACTATATATACACAGCTGGTACGCACCTATAAACAATTCATAATTAATCTTAAATCGCAGATTTGCCATATTGCCCCAACTTGTCGAAACGTCTGTAGAAATTCATAAAAATAATCATAAAAGAGTCCCGAGATGATTATCTTAGTTAACCAAGTTAAAACCTTGAAGAAACACCAATAACTACAAATTTTTATATTTAAAAACCAGCTCCAAACGCAACTAATAGAAGGGGAAAATGATTGCCACGTGTAGGGATTACGTTTCTAGGCACGGGGGCAAAGTTTAATAGTAAAAATTGTCAAAAACTAACCTTCATAATGCTAGAACTCCATAGGAACTCTCTCTTAAGCTTTCTCTCTGGTTTGGAACTGAAATGGAATGTTTTCATGGCTTAAACCGTTAAATAAGCCGACATACCATATTTTTTACCTGACCCAGATTTTGCCCCGGCAGTCCCTGGTAAAACCCTCATAACTTTTTACTCTGATGTCGGTTTGATACGGGGTTTTATGTGTTGCAAACTAGACTCGTATGCCTTCGATTTAATGGGTAATAGGCCTTCTAACTCTTTATATATTGGGAGAAGACATCCAATACAATTGACCCAAGTTTCAGATAAATCTTTATAAAGGAACTTACGATAACTTTCGCCAACTTTTATTTTGCCACTTACTTAACTTCAAATCTTGAGACACAACCCTTGAACACTTAAAATATGACATACCACATCATTTTTAATTTATTACTCACCCTCTTTTTCTTTCCGCGAATGTACGAATTAATTTAGACGTTTAGAAAAGTTTGGGTGTTACATTCTTCCCCCCTTAGAAACATTCGTCCTCGAATGAAAAAATTTGAGTCACACGGTTATGTCCTTAGGAGTTGCCAAAGTTTAGACATAGCATCCTTTGTGAATGTGACTATCCAGAACCTGAAACACATAAATTTTTAACCTAGGCGTCTCAAAGGATAACATAAATAGCTAAGCAATATAGCTCCGCAATAAAAGTGCGAGCAAAAATACAATGACGACAACCATAATAATAAGCAATAATACAAAAAAATTGATAGGTATCTTACCCCACTGCACCAATATAAATTGATATGCCATCACCCTGGGATATGAAACAAGTGAGGATATTTGGACCTCATGTCATCCTCAGCTTCCCAGGTCATCTCTTCTCTATTCTTGTTTCTCCACAATACTTTAACCGAAGCCACCTTTTTGGTCCTCAATTTACGGACCTGTCGATCTAATAGGGCAACTGGAGTTTTCTCGTAGGACAAATCCTCTGTGATTTAAACATCCTCAACTGGGACAACCCAATAAGGGTCTCCTACGCACATCCGTAGCATCGATACATGCAAAACTGGATGAACAGATTCTAGCCCCGAAGGCAATTCTAACTCATAAGCCACTCGTCCTACCCTACGGAGGATCCGATATGGCCTAATGAATTTTGGACTAAGCTTGCCTTTTTGGCCAAATCTCATAACACCCTTCATAGGCGAGACTTTCAAGAATACCCTGCCATCAACATAAAATTCAAAGTCCCTTTGTCGCACATCTGAGTATGACTTCTGTCGGCTTTGAGCTGTTAGCAACTTCTCCCTAATGAGCTTAACCTGCTCCCCTGTCTGTTGTACTAAGTCGGGTCCAATCAACCTTGACTCACCTACATCGAACCATCTAATGGGGGACCTACATTTTCGCCCATACAAAGCCTCATAAGGTGCCATGTCGATGCTGGAATGATAACTATTATTGTATGCGAACTCAATAAGAGGCAAGTGGTCATCCCAACTTTCTTTGAAGTCTAGCGCGCATGCCCGTAACATATCCTCGAGTGTCAAAATTATACACTCAGCCTGGTCATCTGTCTGAGGGTGAAATATTGTACTAAGATTAACCTATGTCCCCAGTTCTTTTTGCAAGGACTTCTAGAAGTTATTGTGCTCCTCTATCAGAGATAATAGCTACTGGGACACCGTGTAGCCTAACATTCTTTCTAATATAGAGCCCTGCATAGTCTTTGGCCGTAAAAGTATCCCTGACTGGTAAGAAGTGGGCTAATTTTGTTAGTCTATCAACAATTACCCAAATAGAGTCAAACTTGCATCGTGATCGAGGTAACCCTGTTATAAAATCCATATTAATTGCTTCCCACTTCTACAAAGGAATGACTATCTCCTGAACTAGCCCTGCGGCCTTTTGGTGCTCAACTTTCACCTGTTGGCAGTTAGGACGCTGTGCAACAAACTCAGCAACGTCCTTCTTCATGCCGTGCCACCAATATATCTCCTTAATATCATGGTACATCTTTGTCGAACCAGGGTTAATAGAATAACGGGAATGATGTGCCTTTTCCATAATCCGATGTCCAAGCCCTGCAACATTCAGAACACACAATTGATCGCTACTTCTAAGGACTACATCTCCTGCTATATCAAATGCTAAAGTCTGTTGATTCTGAGCCTTGGCTCTGAGCTACTCTAAGCTAGGATCCTCTTGTTGCCACAATTTCACTTCTTCAACTAGAGATGATACGGCTGTGTCCTGAATTGTTACCCCACTATCTTCTCCCTCTAACAATTTGACTCCCAAGCTAGCTAACTGATGAAGTTGTCGTGCTAGCTCACGCTTCTCAACACCTAAATAGGATAAACTACCCATGGATCTTCGACTGAGGGCATCAGCTACCACATTCGCGTTTCCTCGATGATATAAAATATCCACGTCGTAGTCTTTCAGTAACTCAAGCCATCGACGTTGTCGCAGATTTAACTATTTCTGTCTAAAGATATATTGAAGGCTTTTGTGATATGTGAAGATGTCAACATGAATGCTATACAAATATTGTCTCCAGATCTTCAACGCATGCACAACTGCGACCAACTCTAAATCGTGGGTCGGATAGTTCTTCTCATGCTTTCTCAACTACCTTGAAGCATATGAGATAACCTTACCATGTTGCATTAGAACACAACCCAACCCAACACCAGAAGCATCACAATACACAACATCGCCTTCTGAACACTCTGGCAATGCTAGAATTGGTGATGATGTCAACCTGTCCTTCTGCTCCTGGAAACTATGCTCGCAAGCCTCAGTCCACTGGAACTTAGCTGTTTTTGAGTCAACTTCGTTAATGGGGCTGAAAGTGAAGAAAACCCCTCTACAAACCTTCTGTAGTACCCAGCTAACCCTAAGAAACTACGAACCTCAGTCGGAGTCATGGATCTGGGCGAAGTCTTTACAGCCTCAATCTTTTGTGTATCAACTGTAATACCTGCATCTGATACAATATGTCCTAGGAAAGCCACAGAGTCCAACCAGAACTCACACTTAGAAAACTTTGCATAAAGTTCTCGATCTCGAAGAACCTGAAGGACTGCTCGCAAATAATTTTCATGCTCAACTTTTGAACATGAATACACCAAAATATCATCAATAAATACAATCACAAACAAGTCTAGATACGGCCTGAATATAATAGTCATCAAGTCCATGAACACTTCTGGGGCATTAGTTAATCCAAAAGACATTACCAAGAACTCAAAGTGTCCATATCTGGTTCAAAAGGCTGTCTTTGGAACGTCTTTCTCCCGAACTCGTATCTGGTGGTACCCTGATCTTAAATCAATCTTTGAGAAGCACTTAGCACCTCGTAACTTATCAAATAAGTCATCGATCCTCGGAAAGGGATTCTTATTCTTTATAGACGCCTTATTCAGATGTCGATAATCGATACACATTCTTAGTGAGCCATCTTTCTTTCTCACGAATAACACTGACGCACCCCATGGTGAAGCACTAGGCTTGATAAAGCCTTTATCCAGCAAGTCTTTCAGCTGATCCTTCAACTCCTTTAGCTCAGAAAGAGCCATTCTATAAGGAGGGATAGATATGGGTTGTGTACGTGGTAGTATATCGATAGTAAAATCGATTTCCCATTCTGGAGGGATAAACCGAAATAGACTGAAGAGTCGGTGGTTCTGCATCTATATCATGAACGTGAACAAGATGATAAATAGAACCCCTAGTAATCATCCTCCTCGTCTTAAGATATGAAATAAACCTACCTTTTGGCGTTGCTATGTCGCCTTTCCATTCCCTAACTTCCTCTCCTGGAAAGTGGAATCTAACAATCTTTGTCCGGCTCTCAACATTAGCATAACAAGACGCTAACCAGTCAATACCCATAATGACGTCGAAATTGACCATCTCTAACTCTACGAGATCTACAGAGGTCTGACGGTCGATAATTTCTACCGTTCAACCTCGATAGACTCTCCTGGAAACACTAGACTCTCCAACTGGTGTAGATACAATAAAGGGTCGATCTAATGAATCTGCTACTATACATAACTTCCCCAAAATAAATGGAGTAACATAAGACAGAGTAGATCCAGGATCTATCAAAGCATAAACATAATAGGAGAAAACAATTAATGTACCTGTCACAACATCTGGTGATGACTCTGAGTCCTGTCGGCCGGCTCGTGAATATGTATGGTTCTGTCCACTACCAGAACTAGATGATCCCTCTCTGCCTCCACCTCTACCTCTACCTCTACGTGCTGAAGTCTGGGGTCCACGCCATGTAAACTGTGCGTATGAGGAAGAACCTACTGCTGACTTGGTCGACTGACCTATACGACCCTGAGCTATGGTCGGGCAGTTTCTCCACCCATGCCCCTCCTTCCACAAGAATAACAACCTGTGGAACCCTATTTGCACCTCCCGAAATACATCCTACCACAAGTTGCGCAATGCGGCGAGGTTATCCTAGCCTGGCCTGAACCTCTCTGCTGTTGAGAGCCTGATGCTCGTGAATCCTCACCTAGGCCTGGCTGTCCCTGATGATCAAATCTACTACCCTGGAACTGCTGTGGTGGAGGTCTAAGTGACCTAATAGAATATCAAGGTCTGGAACCACCCTGAAAATCTCCATGTGAACCAGCGGGCCTAGCCCTTTTTTGTCTCTCTTTCTACCCTCTCACTTATATACTGTAAATGCCGGCAATCCTCTATGCCTTCTGCAAATGCCTGAATTCGCGAGATATCCATATTATAATTTAGTGCAGCAGTAGAACAAACATCGATATAGTCTGAGTCGAGCCCTCCCACAAATCTACATACCATATCATGCATCGTATCAACAAATGCTGGTGCATATCTAGCCAATGAATAAAATCTCAGTCCGTACTCTCGGAAACTCATGCTGCCCTGTCGGAGGTTCAGAAATTGGTCCACCCAGCTATCCCTAATATCTCGAGGCAAATAGTGATCTATGAAAGCTTCTGTAAAGTTATCCCAAGTGGGTAGAGATGTATATTTTCCCCTAGATCTCTCCCAACTCTCGTGCCATAGTACTGCAACATCGCGCAATCGAAATGTTGCTAACTCAACTGACTCAGTCGCTGAGGCATGCATAACTCTAAAGATCCTATGAAGCTGATCAACAAAGTGTTGAGGGTCCTCTCTGCGATCTGTCCCTGTAAACTGTGGACGATTCAAGACAAGATATTCACGAACTCTCGAACTTCCAGGCCCTTTAGAGGGTCCGAAAACATCTAGCGCAACTGGCTGGCGTTGTGCAGCTACTAACTGTGCTAACATACATACTGCACTCTTGAAATCCTCATCAGATGGAATAGAAGGAACTTAAGGTGGTACTGCTAGTGGAGCCAGAAGTCCTATAGCCCTCGGAGGTCCTGAAGCAATGGAGAAGCTATATGGGGCTGAGAAGATGTCTCCAACTAGGTCTCACAATGGGCTACCTCCACCTGTGGTACCTTGCCAGTACCCTCGCTTGTAGTTGTATCTAGCCCCTGGCTAGCTGTGATCTGTCTAGTGTCAGCCATATCTATCTGCATACAAGTATCAATTATAAGCCAGAAACCTCAACCCTTAAGGCACGGCTTGCAGACTCCCTAGGATACGAGGTTGCTCTGATACCAAGTTTGTCACGCCCCAAACTCAAGGGACGCAACTGGCTCCTAATGCCAAAACTCAGGCCCAAACCGACCCTGCTGAACCATTTGCTACTAGCGCATGGCAGACACACGCAATCAATAAAACAAACTAGTATATCCCAGCTTAAAACTAAACCCACGGCTGGTAAGTCCCTTGTCAACATATATATAAAAGAAACAGCTACTCCCAAGAGTTCATTTAAAGAAATAGCCAACTAGCAGAGAAGTCTTGACTGGGCCGTCGAGGCCACCATGATATCTATACAAAAACTAAAAGCAGATATATATCAAGACAATACATCAAACAACTCACAAGTTTCAGCAAACCCACAAAACTAGGCCATCATGGCCATAACCTAGTTGTACACCCCACACACTAGTCTGGAAGCCTCAAAGAGTAGTAAATATTGGCGGGACAGGGCCCAGTCTAGCCATAAAGATATATACAACAAAAGGTAACAAACCTCCCAACTTTGGCAACTCCAGAGGAAAGGGGCTAGCCAACCGGATATAAGTAAATCCTGCTACTAAGAAGGTCTACTCGGTCGTATATCAGGACCTGCATGCAAGAATGCAGCGCCCCAAGGCAATGGGGCGACAGTACAAAATAATGTACAGAGTATGAAAGGCTGTGGACTAAATGAGCAAGTATCATAATATACCAAAAGCAATCAGGTAAGGAAATCAAATTTAGATAAGCATGCCAACCCATTACTGAATCTAATAAAATACAATAATAATCAAACGTCAACCTAACCAAGCCCCCATAAACCCGGTAGGTACAAACAACATACCACCTACTTAGGCCCCCATAAGCCCAGAAGGTGTCAAATCAATCTACATAACCTTATCGGTAGCCCCTTATATTTGTAAAAAGTCACATAGCCCTTTTTGGCAACGATATAGCTCCGTAGGCAGCACATAGCCCTCTTAGGTAACATCATATCTCTATGGGTTGCACATTACCCTCTTTTGCATGAATATAGCCATGTAGTCAACACATAGCCCTCTTTGGCATCAAAATAGCCCCATAGGCAACACATAACACTCTTTAGCATCAATATAACCTCGTGGGCAACACATATACCACTTTGGAAATAACATAGTTCTATTAGACAACATCATAGCCCTCATAGGCAGTTCATTGTTCAACAACTAACCAAAATAGCCCCAAGGGCAACAACAAATAATTGAATAGACTAAAGGCGAGCAATTTAGCTATAAACAATATATATGAATAATCTCCAAGTCGTTCCTAACTTAGGGTCGTTCTTAACAGATTATGAGTCCCTAAAATGAGGGTTTATAGTCACTCAATCAGCTAACCACTCATAATTACATCTACAAGATCACCAACGTAAACTACCTCTAAGGAAACATGTCGACGAAGGGAATAACCTTAACATACCTTTCCAATGAACACTCAAAAGGCCGTAGTTCCTTCACGAAAGTTGTTCCTTATGTCCTAAGCTTCGCAAACACTATATATACACAGTTGGTGCGCACCTATAAACAGTTCATAATTAATCTTAAATAGGTAGATTTGACATATTTCTCCAACTTGTCGAAACGTCCATAGAAATTCATAAAAACAATTATAAAAGAGTCCCGAGATGATTACCTTAGTTAACCAAGTTAAAACCTTGAAGAAACACCAATAACTACAAATTTATATCTTCAAACTCCAAACGCCGCTAATAGGAGGGAAAATGATTGCCACGTGTAGGGATTACGTTTCTAGGCACGAGGGCAATGTTTAATGGTAGAAATCGTCAAAAACTAACCATCACAATGCTACAACTCCATATGAACTCTCTCTTAAGCTTTCTCTCTTGTTTGGAACTGAAATTGAATGTTTTCATGGCTTAAAACGTTAAATAAACTGACATACCATATTTTTTACGCGACCCGGATTCTGCCTTGTCAGTCCCTAGTAAAACCCTCATAACTTTTTACTCAGATGTCAGTTTGATACGAGGTTTTGTGTATTGCAAACTAGACTCATAGGCCTTCGATTTAATGGGTAATAGGCCTTCTAAATCTTTTTATATTGGGAGAAAACATCCAATACATTTGACCCAAATTTTACAGAAATCTTTAAAAAGGAACTTACGATAATTTTTGCCAATTTTTATTTTGCCACTTAACTTTAAAACTTGAGATACAACCCTTGAACACTTAAAATATGACATACCACATAATTTTTAATTTATTAGTCACCCTCTTTGTCTTTCCACGAATGTACGAATTAATTTAGACGTTTAGAAAAGTCGTGGTGTTACATTCTTCCCCCTTAGAAACATTCGTCCTCGAATGAAAAAATCTGAGTCACACGGTTATTTCCTTAGGAGTTTCCAAATTTTAGACATTGCATCCTTTGTGAATATGACTATCCAGAACCTGAAACGCATAAATTTTTAACCTAGGCATCTTAAAGGACGACATAAATAGCTAAGCAATATAGCTCCGCAATAAAAGTGCGAGCAAAAATACAACGACGACAACCATAATAATAAGCAAGAATACAAAATTTTTTATAGGTATCACCCTGGGGTATGAAACAAGTGAGGATATTTGGACCTCATGCCATCCTCAGCTTCCCAGATCGCCTCTTCTCTATTCTTGTTTTTCCACAATACTTTAACCGAAGCCACCTCTTTGGTCCTCAATTTACGAACCTGTCGATCTAATATGGCAACTGGATTTTCCTCATAGGACAAATCCTCTGTGATCTGAACATCCTCAACTGGGACAACCCGATAAGGGTCTCCTACGCACTTCCGTAGCATCGATACATGAAAAACTGGATGAACAGATTCTAGCCCCAAAGGCAATTCTAACTCATAAGTCACTCGTCCTACCCTACGGAGGATCCGATATGGACCAATAAATCTTGGACTAAGCTTGCCTTTTTGGCCAAATCTCATAGCACCCTTCATAGGCGAGACTTTCAAGAATACCCAGTCATCAACAAAAAATTCTAAGTCACTTCGTCGCACATCTGAGTATGACTTCTGTCGGCTTTGAGCTTTTAGCAATCTCTCCCGAATGAGCTTAACCTGCTCCTCTATCTGTTGTACTAAGTCGGGTCCAATCAACCCTGACTCACCTACCTCGAACCATCCAATAGGGGACCTATATTTTCGCCCATACAAAGCCTCATAAGGTGCCATGTCGATGCTGGAATGATAACTATTATTGTATGCGAACTCAATAAGAGACAAGTGGTCATCCCAACTTCTTTTGAAGTTTAGCGTGCATGCCCGTAACATATCCTCGAGTGTCAAAATTGTACGCTCAGCCTGGCCATCTATCTAAGGGTGAAAGGTTTGTACTAAGGTTAACCTGTGTCCCCAGTCTTTTTTGGAAGGACTTCCAGAAGTTGGGGGTAAATTGTGCTCTTCTATCAGAGATAATAGATATTAGGACACCGTGTAGCCTAAAAATATCTCTAATATAGAGGCATGCATAGTCTTTGGCCGTAAAAGTATCCCTAACTGGTAAGAAGTAGGCTGATTTTGTTAGTCTATCAACAATTACCCCAATAGAGTCAAACTTGTGTCGTGATCGAGGTAACCCTGTTATAAAATCCATATTAATTGCTTCCCACTTCCACAAAGGAATGGCTATCTCCTGAACTAGCCCAGCGGCCTTTTAGTGCTCAACCTTCACATGTTGGCACTTAGGACACTGTGCAACAAACTAAGCAACGCCCTTCTTCATCCCGTGCCATCAATATATCTCCTTAATATCATGGTACATCTTTGTCGAACCAGGGTGAATAGAATAACGGGAATGATGTGCCTCTTCCATAATCCGATGTCGAAGCCCTGCAACATTCGAAACACACAATCGACCGCTACTTCTAAGGACTTCATCTCCTGCTATATCAAATGCTAAAGTCTGTTGATTCTGAGCCTTGGCTCTGAGCTGCTCTAAGCTAGGATCCTCTTGCTGACACGATTTTACTTCTTCAACTAGAGATGATACGGCTGTGTCCTGAATTGTTACCCCACTATCTTTTGCCTCTAACAATTTGACTCTCAAGCTAGCTAACTAATGAAACTGTCGCGCTAGCTTACGCTTCTCAACACCTAAATAGGATAAACTACCCATAGATTTTCGACTGAGGGCATCGGCTACCACATTCGCCTTTCCTGGATGATATAAAATATCCACGTCATAGTCTTTCAGTAACTCAAGCCATCGATAATGGTCTGCTCTTACTATATTTAAGCTTAACCCAAATCCTTAAGTTCGGATTCTATACTTCTCTATAGGGAATCTCATCTCAAACTATTTCTCTTTACCACCACATTCAATCTTAATACTCTAACAACTCCATGGACTCCTACTAACCAGCTCCTTAAGAAATTCTCAACACTTGACCTGATTCTCATCTTATCATCCCCCCCTAGGTCTAAAGCTAACACTTGAAGGCTATGGACTTATTCCCCATTGATAACTCAATTATGCTATCTAGGCACACATGGAAAATTATAACTTAATTAGAACCTCATCCGGTAACGTACCATCTCGGCACACCTTTTAATGCTCTTGTTACTCTTGTGACTTAGCCACACTTCACTGTCGTTATCTAAACGTTAGGGTCTCTCACTTGTACCACTCATATCTATTGCAGCTAATCACCTCAATTCCTCACCTACTCTATTTCAAATCTTCTAGATCAAATATCAAGACTAACATCATCACCCTCATGTTGTCATTCTTTTGATCATGACACTCATCTCGAATTCAAGCTTAATATTAATGACTAAACCCGAATAGCAATATGATTGCTCACTTACTATACTAACTTACAACTACCAGATACAAATTCAAAAACACTCGTCCACTAGGACCTTATGACAAATAGCCAACCCTCACCTCTTAGGGTTCATACTTACAATTTACTATCAGATTTCCCTTCACAACTTGAGTACTATTCACTCATTCACTATACATCAATGCCTAATTAGTTCTATAACACTTTGAATATTATGGGCTCTCCCTCAAAATCATAAGCCTAGCTTAGATCTATCGCCTCATGGATACTCCTGCTCTTCTATTCAACACTTACACCTGGTCATTACCTACACACTGACACTTCCTCACCAACTCATTTCGAGCTACGACACACTCTACCTCCTATGATGAAATCTTCACAACTCATCACTTCTTACTCTACCCATAAGGGAAAACTCTGCATTGCTAACTTACTAGGTGCAAGACTATAGTAACATAGCTTGTCAAAACACCATTTCCCTTACTAAGATTACTAAACCTCTGCATACTTTCCTCTAACTCTGGGATCTTTCACTACTACTACTTCTTATCTCGTAACTCATGTTACCTTTTCAGGTGAAAATACTACTCAAGCTCTAACATACCACTTAAAAAGGATCTCAGCTGAAACAAGGCTTAAGGAAAAGAGTACAACTTGCTTTTAGCTCAAACACACGATTCACATGAATAGGAGTTCATTCCTCTGAAACTTTACACTTAACTTACTATTGGACTTCTCTTAAGCCCCTCTAGAGTCTCATTACTTCCTCAAAACTCTTGCTAAGAACAACTCATCGACAAAGAAATGACTATGCTTTTCAACCACCTCTAGTATGATGGGTAGTCGAATGATTATGAGAAACGCACGAGTAAGAATAAAATCTCTATGACATAGCTCTATTGCACGATTAAGAGTATGAAAAAAGGGAAACTTTTCTTAAATATCTATAGTCCCTCATTTATAGAAGTGGGGCCCTCACAACTATAAACAAGATCCAACTGACACGGCTTCATAGACACCCTAGGACACTTGAACCTGGCTCTGATACCAAGTTTGTCACGAACCGAGTCTACACCCTGGACGTGGCCGGCACTCAATAACCATTGTTGGTCCTCAAGCGAACCCTCATCCTAGCTGACTACAAGAGAAAGACTAACTTAGGCATGCAAAAGCTTAAAACTGAATAAAATTCAATAAACTCAACTTTTCAAAACTTTAACTCAAATGAACAACTTAGAATAAAAAAATAATATATTCAACTTGCCATAAAATAGGCAACTTAAGTCTTTAAAACATTTAATAAAATAAATGAATAATACAAATTTCTCAACTAGACTGACTATCTATGAAGCCTCTAACTGATAAAGATGGAAGTCGAAACAAGACCAGTGACATCCTAATAATTGATTTAACTGAAAGATAAATGAAATCCTCCGGAAGCAAGGAGGCTCACGATAGCTAACTCGAACTCTCGGATGTATCAACGAAGCTTCTGTTGATGATCCGAATACCTGTGTCTGCATCATGAAAATATGCAGGCCAAATGGCTCAGTACGTGGAATGTACGAGCATGCAAAGGGAATTCTAAAACATAAACATAAGCTTGAAACTTGATAAAAAGGAAACATAGGCTTGAAAGAATCTGAAAGAAACTGAAGAACTTACTTGGTTCAACTCAACTCAACATAACTGAACTCATTTCAATATAAAGCAGTTTAAAACAAGTGCAATATAAAGAAAAAGGAAACTATTTAAAACATGATGTTAACACATAATCATAATATCATAAAAGAAATACCATGCTCCCTCTCAAAGTCTACTTGTGCAATGCATGAATGAAGTCCCATACCCTCATTCATACTAAGCAGAATCCCTTGAGAAACCATGCAAATACTGCTGTGGGAGTTTCTCTAACCGACAACCATCACATAAGAGCTATTGTGATGATACAGTGATCTTCCGCACGCTGCCAACGTATCCTATACCCGGCCAAAGGTATAGAACCTGAATTACTAAGTGGATCCACTAGTTTATGTGAAAAGGATTCATCTAAAAAGTATGACCCTTTTCTACCCATGATGGCTACATGGTTTAAGGGGGTTGATAGTTGTATGAACTCTTCCCCATCTGTGCTCAATACTACTCCCAAAAATATTACATTATATTAGCTCTTTATGTTTTTAAAACATACTTCTTTCTGTGATTTGAGATTTGTGCTCAAAAACTTAGCTCAAAGGCTATCTTAGAAATCAAAGTTTCCCCTCTTGCTTCATTTAGAAAGCGATTACTCATCTCTGAAAACTAGCCCGAAGGCTCTTTGGAAATCTCAGTTTCCGTCTTTATTTAAATGTGAAAACATTTTAAATCTCTTTGGGAATACTTAGTCCCCATATACTTTTGAAGAAATGAACTTCAACTTTACTTTTTACTGAACTCTAAACTTAAGTCTTAAAACAAAGTTAAAACATTTGTAAAAGACTTCTTAAAATATGGTTCATGCCGAATTTTGGACGTGAACGACTCAATGCAAGGTTTTCAATAACCATAGGTAGAACTCAATACTTGGAACTCAAGAACTTCAATAATACTACTCACTTCAAGAATGCTCAACTTAGAGGGTTCATGCGGAATTTATGAGCATGAACCACTCAACTCAAGGACTCAAATATACTTCTCGTTTCAAGACTGCTCGACTTATAGGGTTCATGTGGAATTATGGACATGAATAACCCAACTCAAACTTCATGGGTAACATGTAATAGTCCCATGATTAGGAATGTAGTCTCAAATGGGTTAGAAACTCAACACTTAAGACTTAGGACATGGATATTACTCCTCTCATAGATACTCAACTTATGGAGTTCATGCGGAATTTATGGACATGAACAACTTGACTCGTAGGTCTACATAACATTATGGAACTCATGATACAACTCTTCTCATTCTCATACTTACTTTCTCAAAATTTAACTCAAATCGATTATGGATCTCAAAGGATTCACAATTGAACTCAAAGGCTTTCTTGAACTCTACTGTTAACTCTCTCTTGAATGTGAATTATGAATTCAAGAGTTATGCTTCATGGTATGAAGGGTCTTGTAATGATAAAGTAGACTCATGAATATATTCTCCTCACTCGTACTCACTTGCTCGAGCCTTGAAACAAGTTATTAGAAATTGTAGAAGACTCCTCAAAAGGACTTAAAGGACTTTCTTAGAATGTTCGAAAGAATTCTCAAAAAGCTTAACTCATAACTCTACCTTGAACTTGAATTATGGATTCAAGGTTGTGATTTGTGATAGGAAAGATCTCATGATGTTTAGGATTGATTTTAGATAGCTAAACATGAGAAAAGATAAATAAATTCACTGCTTGGAAGCTAGTCCGCGACGCGGAGACGCATTAAAATAATTGGTCGCGGAATAACTTTTGAGGCAGAGAGGTCTGTGGCCTCTCCGCGACGCGAAGACAACTTTATGAAATGGGGAGGCAGGTTTGCGACACGGAGCCAAGTGCCAGATTTGCCCGACTTTTCTCTTCTTCGTTTTCTAACCCCAAATCGCCTAAATTCGATTCTTTTGCAGATTCAGATAACCATCACATGTACACAAGAATCTAACTCAAAACTACTCTATAAATCAAAACAATAATCTCAAGAACTCCTAAATCTCAGCCCAATTCAAGAATGAAAGCAAATTCAAGAACACATATCAATAACATTAGATTTTCAACTTTCTAGAATGAACTTAACGCTGAAATTTACATGATTGGCGTGTGGGTGAACAAACCCAACACTATGGAAGCTTACATACCTGAAAGAACCATCTTCTTGAAGGACTTGAAGGAAAATCTTGAAAGATGAACCCTAGCCTTAGCGTTTCTTGAATCCCTTGAGCGTAGAATCTTTGGAGTGAATGAGAGGGTTTAAATTTAAGAAAACTGATTTTCTACACGTTTAGGGCAATTTAGATGACCTCCTAAGGATTTTTAGGACTAAAATACCCCTAAAGAAATAATTAAAATGAGCTGGGAGTCAGAAAGATCTTTCACCAGGCAATGAGGTCCGTGTTGACTCCGCGTCGCGGAGCTGCTGCCAGGTTTGCACAACGTTACTAAATCCGTCATAACTCTTTACTCAGAGCTCGGAATTGAGAAAACTCGGTGGCGTTGGAAAGATAATTTGAAGACCTTACCTAAGGTATCTAGTAGCACACCTAAATTATCCTGATCTAGGAGTTATGGTCGTTTGAAGTCGACCCAAAATTCATACTTAGCTTAACTTGCAAAATTTCAGATTTTGCTATTTCCAATTCGATTCTTTTTGGAACTCAAGGTGCTACATCTAGTGACCTTAACACTCAAGAAATTTTAAATTCCTTGCAAAAATCTCACTCACTACGAAGAACGGTTCGAGTCTTAGCTCAAAAAATTTCTGGGGTGTTACAAAAATTATATGTATAATATTAGGTTAATTTGTTCTTAAATTGACTTCTTTTAGTTAAAACCAAAGGAACCAAATATCATGAATTGTTAGTTTCAAATATAGTACTAACCTTACAACTGTATGATATTTATATATTTTCTTTTTTGGGTTCACAAGGTTGTCTCCATAAGCCTCACATCTAAAAAGTACTGTACTAAGATTATGAAGTTGTAAATGTCAAGCACGTTGACAAAGATGCTCTTAAAATTCAGATGAACTCAATAATTTTAATTTTAATTTTGTATTTGTATTAGGACATTATTAAATATATATAAATATCTAATTGTAAATTTACTAAAAAAATTATTATAAGTTTGATGATAAATCTAAACTTAAAAATTCTAAATTCTAGTTCAACATACACATTCGTCTAATCTATTATCATACGTAACCGACATGTATTAATATTATTATTAGTTTATTTAAATAATAATATCAATTCAGGTTATTTATGTGTGATATAAAGAATATACGAATGTGTGGTTTTAAATTTTCATTCTGCGGGTCCAACTAGAGTTAAAAGATAATACAACAAATTAAGAAAACCTAAAATATCTTGTTGAGCTGTCAAAAATTAAAGCACATGGTCTTATTCATTTCTCTTTCACTTAGAACGACCTTTCAGACGTATGACGGATTTTGTAAAAAGAAAAATGTTAGAACGACCTTTCAGACATATGACGGGTTTTGTAAAAAGAAAAATGTCTTTTATGAAAGATATTTCATAAGAAATAGTTTTAGAAAAATAAATAGATTTTTAATTTATTTTTTTGTATTTGTTGAGTAAGTAAAAAATTATTTTGAAAAATATTTACAAGTAATATAGACAAATAATATGAAAAATGGAGTGGAAGTAAGAGTGGATGTCGGTTGGGAGAAAGATGTGATGTAATGGAGGATGGAGAGGAAACAATCATATGAAATACCACCTGTGAAACTTGATTATTTTTGAAAGTTTTTAACTAACCAATATATAAAAATTGGAAAACAATTTTTGGAAGTATATTAAATAGATATACTAAATAGATAAATAAGCATTTGTTCTCTTTGTACTATAACGTAAACCTTCTCATGAAACTACCGTACTAACATTACAATTGTTGGTAGAGGAGTCAAAATTTATGCTTAAATAATAAAAAAGTAAATATATGAAAGAAGATTAAGAAATTCAACCCGTTATCATTTTCTTCAACAAGATAAAAAGAATTCAAAATAGGATATGATACAAGTTACAACTATATCTGAATGTTAATATAACCTTAGATAGGAGAGCATGAAGGTTGATAATTAGGTATACTGTTAGTAGGTAGTCAAACATCTTATCCCTTCGCGGTGCTAGAGTAAGGTTCTAGTCTAAAGCATATACCTTTTTATCCCTAATATTCTTTTATAATTTCTATATTGTTTTCCTCCAATTTTTTCTTCTTCTTGCTCTTTCTTTCTTTCGTTTTATCCCTTTCTCCCCCTCTTTTTGCTCTTTCTTTTCTTCCGTTTTTCTACTTCTCTTTGCTCTTTCTTTATTTTTTTTCTTCTAAATTATTTTTTCCTTTTTTATTTTTTCTTTATAAATTATTTGTGGTAAAGAAAAGATATAGTCATTATTATTTATATTGAAGTTGAATTAAAATATAAATTAATTTTTATTCTATTTATTTTAGAAATAAAAATTATGATAATTAGTATTTTATACAATGTTTAACAACTTTAAGGGTATATCAGATATTTTGATAAAAAAAAGGCTTAGCAACACGTGTGTACCAAACACATGATATTAAATTGAATATTTATATTAGAAAAATAAGAACTTTTATAAATGATATTAAATTGAATATTAAGATATATATTGTCTTTTGAAAATAAATAAATTAATAAACATATGTGCTTAAATAATATTATAAAAAATAATTGATTTGTATTTTTCAATTCAGTAGGTTTTAATTAAAGTAATTATAAAAACTAAAAGTACATAATCTCTATGCATGAAATGCATGTTTAAACAAAAGATTAATATTATAAATACAATGTCATAAAATTATAAAACATCTGACAAAAAGATAATCTATCAAGTCTAACTTAATAAAATATCTTGCAATGTAAAATATTGAGTCAATACTCCTAAAACAAATTAAATTGAAAATATAACATAAGTTCTAAAGTCAAATTTCAACATAACATACATAAATATGATTTAAATGAAAAGGAGAATGTAAGTCCATAACTTTATTCAACAATGAATTCTACTTTAATTTAAAAATTAAAATATATTTTTAGAAAATGCATAAAGTAAAGGTTGAGAATAAGAAGGAAATGAAATATAAATAATATTAAAAAATATTTTTAGAAAATATTAGAATAATAAAAATAAAAAAGAATTTAAAATAATAAAATAAAAAAAACATTAAAATGAAAAAAATAAAAATAGAAATAAAATTAAGCAAGAAATTAAAAAGTAATTACCTAAACTATTAGTACTTTCTCCCTATAAATTGGACAAAGTGATTACATCCTAGGTAAATACATAATCAACCAAACAGGATGAATAGTATATACCAAAATACTTTAATTATTAGACTGACTTTCTAAACTAGCCCTAATAAGTATTTTTTTTAAATCACTTTTTTAAAGTCAATCCAGATGGCTTTTTTTTTCTTCCTAAAAACAATCACTTTGGTTGTGTGCCATAAGTGTGAGGGTTTAGGCTTGACTCCTATCATGTCCATTACGAGTTCAGAATCAAAAGGGCAATAATTTTTTTTACCTTAATATGAAGTATAATTTTTCTCATGTTTTCAACATATTCATCAATAGGGCATTTCCACCAAAATAAAGTATGACTACAGAAGGCTGAATTTTATCATTCTGCAAGTGAATAAACCAAATTATAATTTCACATAAAAAAAGTTGAAGAAAAAAAAATATCAACTAAATAGTAAATAAGGTCTAAACTATTGGGTTTAGTTCATTTGAAAAGCCACAAAGTAATGGCTAGCAATAAGGTCTAAACTATCTTTATGCATCGTATCAACAACTATGTATTATTATTATTATTAGACTTTTAACAAACAAGAAAATAAAACGAGATTTTTTTTTTTAAATAACAGCTTGCAAGGCTCATTGGCAGCTGAGCCTTACAAGGCTCATCGGAATTTGAGCCTTGTAAGGCTCATTGGAATTTAAGCCTCATTTTAAAAAACCTGATTTACACGGCGTTAAAATTATTGCCTTTTTGATTTCATAATTAATTGAGTGGCCCTTTTGGAATTTTCGAAAAAAATTATTGCCCTTTTAGTTCCGGACTCGTCCATTACTACCTCTGACAACTATCAAAAAAGAAGAAGTTATGAATCTTTATCAATGTGTACTAGACTGTGAAACACTAAGGAAAATGGCATGTGGAAATTTGTCTGAGGGTCAATTTTGGTTGGCTCATCTTTAGAAAAAGATCTTTTATTTTATTTTCATTTTAAAGATAATAAAAACCTACATACACTGACAAAGAATATTAACTACATAAATATAGACGTACGAAAATTAAGATAGCGCTAAAAAATACAAGCTTATTTATTCAAACTTGTTTTTTTTTTTCAGGGTAGGGTGGGGAGTTAGACATGACACGTACCTCATATATTAACAATCAATAACAAAACATACGTACAAGAGGTATGAAATGTCCAATCTTTTACAAAAATTATGGAACCAATAACAAATTATTAATTGAATCCTTAAAAATTAATTCAATAATGGACTAGGTAGGTACATTGTAAATAGCTGATCCTATTAGCACAACTTAAAGCCACAAACTAAACTTGAAAAAAGAAGCAATGACTACTTCTTCCCCTAATAAGTCTCGTCCCTTGGCTAATTTTCACTCAACTATTTGGGGATATCATTTCCTTTCTTATACTCCTCAACTCACCGTCAGTCACAAACTTCACTTTTTTTTTTCTATCTTAATTGTTGTCTAAATATTATTACATGGGTATTTTTTGGATGCAGGAAATTACTAACCAAGAAAAAGTTGAAGTTGAGGAGTACAAAGAGAGAATCAGGAAAATGTTGGTGGAAGCTCCAGAGGGTAGTCTACAAAAACTTGTGTTGATAGACGCAATTCAACGATTGGGAGTGGCATATCATTTCAATAATGAAATTGAAACATCCATTCAAAACATTTTTTATGCGTCCAAACAGAATGATGACAACCTTCACGTTGTTTCTCTTCGTTTTCGACTTGTGAGGCAACAAGGACATTACATGTCTTCTGGTAATTAATGCATATATATTACTTTTCTTTAGGGGTGTACATGACCAGGTTCATTCGGATTTTTCAAATAATGTCCGGTTGATTTGGTCTCGGGTTGGTTTTTTTTAGTACCTAAATATAGTCAGTCTTTTTTTTCCAATATCAAATCACTAGTCGGGTTTTTTTTCCGGTTTGCGGGTTGGTTCGATTTTGTACAACTCTACTTTCCTTAATTACGTAACATTTTAATGGACTTGAAGGTTAAATTTCTGACTAACAATGAACATGATGTTTAATTACCAGATGTCTTCAAGAAATTCACCGAACAAGATGGAAAATTCAAGGAAACACTTACTAATGATGTTCAAGGATTATTTAGTTTGTATGAAGCATCACATTTGAGAGTGAACGATGAGGAGATTCTTGAAGAAGCTCTTACCTTTACCACCAATCATCTCGAGTCCATAGCGGTCTCCAACTTGAGCAATAACTCTCTTAAGGTTGAAGTTACTGAAGCCTTAAGTCAGCCTATTCGCAAGACTTTACCAAGGGTGGGAGCAAGGAAATACATATCCATTTACGAAAACAATGATGCACACAACCATTTGCTTTTGAAATTTGCTAAATTGGATTTTAACATGCTGCAAAAGTTGCACCAAAGAGAGCTTAGTGACCTTACAAGGTGGTACAGTATTTGGTCTATACATGTTCTTTAATTAGGTGAATTAAAACCGTTGCTCTTGTGATGTATGTAGGTGGTGGAAAAATTTAGATTTTGCAAATAAAATTCCATATGCAAGGGACAGACTGGTTGAGTGTTACTTTTGGATATTAGGAGTGTATTTTGAGCCAAAGTATAATCGTGCTATAGAAAAATGATGACAAAAGTACTCAAGATCACCTCGGTTATTGATGACACTTTTGATGCTTATGCAACCTCTGACGAACTTGTGACTTTCACTAATGCAATCCAGAGGTAAAACATAAAAAAATTACAAGTAAAATAATCTTTTAATATGACAATCCCTCACTAATGAATATGAGAAAGTAAATATGTTTTCCTGTTTTTATTATGATATATATATATATATATATATATATAGACACAAGATGTAAGAGTTAATTAGTTTGTCCTTTTGATGATATATTAGATGGGATGCTAATGCAATCGATTCAATACCGCCATATATGCTAATTAGTTTATCAAGCTCTTCTAGATATTTACATTGAAATGGAACAAGTGTTGTCCAAAGAAGGTAAATTAGACCATGTATACTACGCAAAATATGAGGTAAATAATGTTAAAGTAAATTTTGATAATTCAATTAGTTGGCTATCTATATTTTCACCTTATCTTATTAATTAGTGAGAATTTAATTTCGATTTCCATGTTATCATTAATTCCAAAAGGAAAAAAGATACAAGCTAGTAGTAATTGTCTAGCTTAAATTACTTGTTATTCTTTTTAGATGAAAAAGTTGGTGAGAGCCTATTTTAAGGAAGCCCAATGGTTGAATGATGATAACCATATTCCAAAATATGAGGAACACATGGAGATTTCACTCGTAAGCGCGGCCTATATGATGGGATCAACAACTTCCTTGGTCGGTATGGAAGAATTTATATCCAAAGACACTTTTGAATGGTTAATGAATGAGCCTTTGATAGTTCGAGCTGCTTCATTGATAAGTAGAGCAATGGACGATATTGTTGGACATGAAGTAAGTACAATAATAATACTTCTCTATTTCCTTGCTCGTAAAAATAAGTATATACATAATGACTGAGATCTGAACATTAATTAAGATTCAAAATTTCATAAAATGTAAATAAATGAAACCCTAATAGTGTCTCAACTTATCAAAAACAATTGTACTTCTTCTGTTTCACTTTGTGTGAGGGTCAAACTAACTACTCTTCGGTGTGAATTTTATTAGAGAATCTTTAAGTTTTTTTAGATAAAATTTATATGTTTCAAAATTATATATATATAAGTCACAACAATCTATAGTTCAAAATAATTACAAAAGTTTCTAAAAATAATAAGGTTAAATAAACTCATTTAACTCTCTTGGTTTGTCTAAGTGACTTAAAAGATTTTCTGTCCCTCCATTACAATGATAACAGTAAAATGATACTACTAATAATAAAGAGGTAGGTACACCTAAAACTGCTAATAATAACAATAATAAAACGAGAAAGAAAGAAAAAGGAAATAGTCCTAGTAGCATGAAGGAACACATATATTGTATGTGTTCGATTTAAATACTTCGAATTCTTAAAAGTTAGCTAAGAAGCCTACAATATAATACCAAAAATAATGTTTAAAATGTATTAATTATATATATGGAGATATTGAAATCTATTAATATTATGTAGGTTGAACAAGAAAGAGGACATGTAGCTTCAATTATTGAATGTTACATGAAAGAGTATGGAGCTTCAAAGCAAGAGGCTTACATTAAATTTCAGAAAGAGGTCTCCAATGCATGGAAGGACATAAACAAAGAATTCTTCTGTCCAACTGAAGTACCAATGTTTGTCCTTGAACGAGTTCTAAATTTGACACGTGTGATAGACACGTTATATAAAGAGGAAGATGAATACACAAATGCCAAAGGCAAACTTAAAAATATGATTAACTCGATACTGATTGAATCTGTCAAAATATAAATATAATGCTGAAATTGCAACTTCATCATTCAATTATTCAGAGCAAAATAAGGCATCTAATAAATTGAAGACCTTTAATATGCTATTCACATCATATGAGCTGTTAATTCCCGGGGAATGTTTGAAATAAACAATAGTCGTTTTTAATTTATTAAGCAAAAGTGTGGTTGGTTTGTCTTTTTTCTCTCATGTTCATTTAAAAAAAATATACAACACTTAGAGTTGTATTAAATCCTGTTTTATTTCATTTCCAGCTTGTTAATTTGGATAGTTGTTAATTATCATCACTTTATAATGTACTGTAATCGTATTGTATTTGTATTGTATTGTTATCATAATAAAGTTTGAATAAATTGTATCTTTGTTGCGGTTCAATAAATTTTTTATTATTTAATTGGATTCATGTATTGTACTGTTTAATAATTATTTAATTTACTATAATTTCCATCGTTGTTGTAAATATTAGATTCATTAATAGGATACAATCAAACTAAACGACGATATAAAAAAAAAGTCAACTAGAAGTACTGATCATGACTCGTCAATATTTTAAGTTATTAACTCGTACCACTCGTAATGAAATTAATCATAAAACTGAATTCGTTCACTAACGATGATATTGTTGAAGAATGAAAAATTCTTGTAGTGATGGTAATGAGATGGGTTGTCTCCTTATAAGGCTTGGACAATCCTATTCTTTTGAGCTAGCTTTAGAAGTGCGACTTAAGCCCAAAACCTAATTTTACATGATATCAAAGAAGGAACTATCTCAGCCAATATTGGATTCCCAAATTAAATAATCCATGCTTCAGGTGTTTAGTGTTTTTTAATTAAACTGTCTCCAATGATCATTGATATGAAAAGGTTACATCTTGGAATTTGGCATACCAATCTTAATACAACATCTTATGGTAAAGTTAGATAAACTCTATAAATTAACACAAAAAATGGAGGGAGTCTAAGCTAGCTATGCAATGACTCGGAAGGTCCTTTTTGAATTTTTTTTATAAAATTATTGTTTTACCCCTCTCGATATTGATTCCGAGTTGTTTTGATTGATATTTAAATTGATTTTGAGTTTTGAATGAAAAGTTATGAATTATGAAAATTATGGAAATTTGAAAGGCTAAAATTTGTTTAAAAATGATTTTCGGTGTCTTTTGGAGTTTCGACTCTTGAAATGAAACTTCATCTATTCCATCAACTCTGGAATGTGGAAATTAACCCAGGAGAGTTGCCAGTTTAAAATTCAAAGTATTTTCGTGAATTTGAGGTCCTAAGTTGGAAATTATTGAGAGTTTAGTCTTTGGGTTGACTTTGGTCAACATTCGGGATTTAGATGCTCGGGTCAGATTTCTGACAGTTTCATTGGATCCGAAGAATGATTTTAGGTCTAGGAGTGGTCTTGGTTGAAATTTTAGAGGTCTCAAACTTTATTTGGGGTTATCATTTCCTTTCTTATACTCCTGTGAGTTAACACATACTGTTTGTTTATTATATTGTTGCTTAATTTTTGTCTAAGAAGTACTAGAGAAATATTATTGGACAGAGGGAGTATATCACATAAATTGAAACAGAAAGAGTACCAGAGTAAAAAAAAATTGGCAGCAAAAAACTCTTACGAATTAAGGTTTATGTCTAGTTACGACTTGTAACAAATTAAATTTCTTTCTATCTTCTAACAACAAAAGACTATATTAATTAATCCGCAGATGTCTTCAAGAAATTCATAGATCATGATGAAAAATTCAAAGAAAACCTTACTAATGATGTTCAAGGATTATTGAGTCTACATGAAGCAGTTAGAGCCGTCAATATGGGCTAGGCCTGTTGGGCCGTCCTGGCCTAACCCGGGATTTAATAGGGCTGGGCTAAAATTTTTGGAGCCCATTTAAGAAAAGGGCTTTTTAGCCCGGCCTGAATAAGCCTGTTGATTTGTGGGGCTTGAGAAATATAGGTAGGGCTGGCCCGTGGGCCAATAAAATTAATTAAAAAATATAATATAATATTAAAATTTAAAATTAAAGAGATCCAAACTCAAAATCTATTTAAAGTTTTTTAGGAAATCACCAAGTATAGAAGTTGCATCCACCATGAAAATGTCCAAACACTTGTTGCTACGAAACTGGTTACATGGTTTTTCTCAAACTGGTAATATATTTTTGTGTACATTTAAATATTATAATTCTCAATTTAGTTATTTTTTAATATTTAACTAATTGAAACCTCATATAAATTGCAGATGAAAATGAAGATGTTAAGACAACCTTCACTAAAGTTGATTCATATATGCTTGATGAAGATGATCATGAAGTGTTAGATACGCCATAGGTTTCATGAAGTGTTAGATACGCCATAAGTTTCATGATTTTTTAAGGAGTTTATTTTTTACTTTTTTATGGTTGGAATATTGTCATATTTTTTGTGTTTTATTGTGATCATTGCAAAACAATTAGGTTAATATTTCTATTTAGATATTTATACTTTTACTTGAAAAAAACTTAATAAATATTATAAAGATAATTTTATTTGTGGATTTGATTAACAAGTAGTAACATTAACACCATGTAATATTGTTGTGTTGATATTTATGATAATATTTTTAAATTATAATTTAATTTAATAATTATAAAAATATATATAACTTTTAAAAAAGTGGGCTGGCCCGGCAAGCCTGTAGCCCACGTACTTGTGGGTTGGGCCGATCGTTTTCTGGCCCACACCAAAAATGGGCTAGCCTGGCCTGACCCGTAAAATGTCAAAGCCTGTATGGGTTAGCCCGGATGGGGTGGGCTAGCCCATATTGACAGCTCTAGAAGCAGTACATCTTACCTTTACTACCACTCATCTCGAATCCATGCTCTCCAACTTGAGCAGTGACTCGCTTAGGCTTCAAATTACTGAAACCTTAAGCCACCCTATTCATAAGACTGCAACAAGGATGGGAGCTAGGAAATACATATCCATTTACGAAAACAATGATGCACATGACAATTTGCTTATGAAATTTGCAAAATTGGATTTCAACATGCTACAAAAGATGCACCAAAGAGAGCTTAGTGAGTTTACAAGGTATAAAGATATCTATATAATTTGATCTATGTATGTACTTCCTTCATATATGATACAATTATATATTATTTAAATCCACGATCTTATAATATAGATGTTGCAAAGATTTGAATTTTGCAAACAAATTGTCCTATGTAAGAGACAGATTGGTTGAGTGTTATTTTTTGGATACTAGGAATATATTTTGAGCCTAAATATAATCGTGCTAGAACAATGATGACTAAAGTACTAAAGATGAGCTCTATCATTGATGATACATATGATGCTTATGGAACACTCAATGAACTTGCACCTTTCACCGATGCAATCCAAAGGTATAAAACAAAAACTTTATAAGTAAATTAACTTTCTTTTACAATCCCTCATTAATGAATATGAAAAATTAAGCATGTATTTATGTTGTTATTGTGAAATTAATGTACAAGACATAAATTAAATCGATTTATTTGTAATTTTTAGATGGGATATCAGTGCAATTGATTCAATAGCGCCATATTTGAGACCTGCTTATGAAGGCCTTCTAGGCGTTTATAGTGAAATGGAACAGACCTGCTTATGAAGGCCTTCTAGGCGTTTATAGTGAAATGGAACAAGTATTGGCCAAAGAATGTAAATCAGACCGTTTATACTATGCAAAACAAGAGGTAATATTATTGCTTAACCAACCACATAAATATGTTAGTTAAGTAATATGCGGAATTTTAGTAGTCCAATTGGATGACTGTCTGAATTTTTTCACGTTGTAATTGTTAATAGTAGTGACTTAAAAGATAAGCAAAGAATATAAGTCAGTTAGGATTAGTAACTAACTGTTAGTTAAGTTAGTTGTGCCTTACTAGTTTGTTACAAGCTTACAAACTATTGTATATAAATAGAGATATGTACATATTGAATACATGATGAAGAAATAATAAGAATGAAAGTATAGAGTGTTTAACTCTAGCAAGATACATCTTCTTTAAAGATTACTTCATCTTCTTCCTGATCTTTATTACTTCTTCTTACTCTCATTGTTCTTCTTCTTCTTCTTCTCTTTAATTCTAAACTTCATAAAACTACATGGTATCAAAGCGTTCAAGCAAGTAATCCAGTGCTTGATTCATACGATTCTGCGACTATTCGACAGGAGTGATTACAGATCAATTACGTGAAGGTTCAGTTCATGAATGGCACCAAACTCTGCAGATTCATAGGCACAACCTACAAGTTCTAGTAGTGGTGCTGCAATTGTGATAGATCACAATCATCCCCTGTTTCTGCATGTATCTGATGTAAGTGGAGTACAAATTGTATCGTTTCAGTTGACTGGAATTGAGAATTACTCAGTTTGGTTTAGGTCAATGAAAATTGCATTGCTAGGAAGGAACAAGTTGGGGATGGTTGATGGGTCATGTAAAAAGAAAGATTTCCCAGGATTAGAAAATAATTGGGAAAGAGTCAATGCAATAGTGTTATCTTGGATCATGAATTCTGTGTCAAAAAGCTTGTTAGGAGGCATACTGTATGCTTCGAATGCTCGAGTAGTGTGGGATGATCTGTTTGAAAGATTCAACAAGATCGATGGGTCAAGAACCTTTAATCTGCACAAGGAAATTGCAACTTTAAGTCAAGGCACAAGTTCTGTATCTGCTTACTACTCTAAGCTCAAAGGACTATGGGAAGAATTCGAGGCCTTAGTTCCAGCACCAGGGTGTGCGTGTGCAGGTTCGAAAGAGTATGTTGTGCATCTTCAAACTCTGAAATTGTTTCAATTCCTGATGGGGCTAAATGACTCTTACTTGCAAGCAAGAAGTCAAATTCTTATGTTAAAACCAATACCTACTGTCAATCAAGCATATTCCATGATTCTGAGTGATGAAAGTCAGAGATCAGTGGTAGCTAATGCAAGAGTATTAGGTACAGGACCAGCCAACTTGCAGAGTTCGTTTGATGCTGTCATGTACTCAAGAACAAGTGGGGCTCAACAGAGGTTCAAGAAAGGGTATAATCTGGTGTGTGATTTTTGCAAGATTAAAGGGGATACTAGAGAAAATTGTTACAAGATTATTGGATACCCACAGGACTTTAAGTTCAAAAAGAAAGGAAGTAACAGTTCTGCATACAATGTAACTGGAGAGGTTGATGATAGTGTGAAGTCAAGTGCCTGTACTAACTCTAGTGATGCAAGAGATGGACACATGAGAGGTGATGAAGAGTTCAGAACTCAGAGTCAACTGGACTCGTGTGCATTGACTAGAGAACAATATGCTCAAATTTTGCAGTTGCTTGAGAAAAAATCAGAAGTTCCACATTATGTAAATGCAGCAGGTATGAACTCTACTCTAGTAGCTACTTCTAACAATTGTTTAGGTTGGATCATAGACACAGGAGCCACTAATCATGTGGTGGCTGACTTGAATCTTTTAAAAAGACATTCCATATGTAAGGTTGCAACTCCAAAGAAGGTACACCTTCCCAATGGTGATAAAGTTGTGGTGACTCATTTAGGGTCAAGTACATTAGATGGAAACAATACAGTTTCAGAAGTATTTTACATTCCTCAATTTAAGTTCAATCTCTTGTCTGTTGCAAAGTTAACAAAAGAGTTGAATTGTTCAGCTTCGTTTTTCCCTGACTTTTGCCTATTTCAGGAACTCTTCAGTGGAAAGGTGAAGATGATTGGTAAAGAGGATTGAGGATTGTATATTCTGTCCAACAATATAGATAAGGAAGAAGTTGTGTTAGCAGCTGCACACACTGAGCATAAAGCTAGAATTACTGAAAAAATAGATACACAATTACTACATCAGAGGCTTGGTCATGTTTCTAGTTCTGTTCTAAAAAAGCTGTTAAGTCATAGTTTAGCTGACATTACAAAGATTGTAAGCAAATGTGTTGTATGTCCTTGTGCTAAACAAGCAAGATTGCCTTTTCCTGTTAGTACATCCAGTAGCTTAAACAGTTTTGATATGTTACACATGGATTTATGGGGTCCTTATAAAAATCCTACATTTGATGGATTTAAATACTTCTTAACTGTTGTGGATGATCACTCTAGAATGACTTGGGTTTTCTTATTAAGAATGAAGTCTGATGTATGTACCATTTTGAAGTCTTTTCTAGCATATATAAGAACTCAGTTTGATAAACAAGTAAAAATTATTCGAAGTGACAATGGTACTGAATTTGTGAATACAAATTGTAATGACTTGTTTAAAGGTTTAGGCATAGTACATCAAACTTCTTGTGCTTATACACCCCAACAAAATGGGTGGCTGAAAGAAAGCATAGGCATATTCTAGAGATTACAAGAGCTATAAGGTTCCAAGATAATGTTCCTTTAGAGTTCTGGGGCTTATGTGTGAAAACTGCAGTATATATAATCAACAGGTTACCTAGCAGTGTGATTGCAGACTTGTCTCCTTTTGAGAAACTTTATAATAAACAACCTTCAATACATCATTTAAGAGTATTTGGATGTCTATGTTTTGCTAAGAAGGTACAGGAGAGTGACAAGTTAAAGTCTAAGTCTACTGCGTGTGTTCTTATGGGATATGCTGAAACTCAAAAAGGTTATGTTTTATATGATTTGTCTAATAAGGTCTTTTTTGTTAACAGAGATGTAGTGTTTCAAGAAGAGGTTTTTCCATTCAAACTGAAATCAATTGAGTCAGTTCCTATGTTTACTTATAATGGTATAAATCTTGAGAGTGATGGTGTGGTAGATAGTTCAGACAATAACCTAACACCATATTTCTATCAAAACACACCTGTGGACATGGTGTCTCAAGAACAAGAGGAGAATTGTGAGGTGGAGGTACATGAAGAAGGGCAGATAGAACCAGTACCTCAAACTGGGGTGAGAAAGTCAGGCAGAGGGACTAAGCCACCTTTGTGGATGAAAGATTTTGTGTCTCTAAATATCCATGAGGGTCCATATAGTCTTGACAAGTATGTATCATACAACAATATTGCTCCTACTTATCAAACATATTTGGCAAAACTGTCCAATGAAACAGAACCACAGTCATACAGAGAAGCATCATCTGATCCTAGGTGGACTGAAGCAATGAATGCTGAGATTAAAACATTACAAGAGAATCACACTTGGGAAGTAGTTGAGTTACCAGAAGGTAAGACACCTATAGGCTGCAGATGGATATTCAAGGTCAAATACAAGGCTAATGGAGATGTGGAAAGATTTAAAGCAAGGTTGGTGGAAAAAGGGTATAGTCAGAAAGAAGGTATAGATTACCAAGAAACATTTAGTCCTGTTGTTATGATGAAGACAGTCAGGACTGTTTTGGCTATAGCTGCACAAAGACATTGGCAAATACATCAAATGGATGTATTTAATGCATTCCTTCAAGATGACTTACCTGATGAGATCTACATGGAACTACCTCAGGGATTTGAGAGCCAGGGGGAGAACAAAGTATGTAGACTCACTAAATCCCTGTATGGGTTGAAACAAGCTCCTAGACAGTGGAATGCAAAGTTGTCTGAGGCATTATTGAGGTTCCAGTTCAAACAAAGTGAACATGATCATTCTTTATTCACCAAACAAACATCAGCAGGGTCTGTATTTGTTCTTATATATGTTGATGACATGCTTATTACAGGAAGCAGTGGTCAACTCATTGAAGAAACAAAAAAGAAGCTGAGTCAAACCTTCAAGATGAAGGACCTAGGTGAGCTAAGATATTTCCTAGGAATTGAGTTTGCAAGGTCAAGTAAAGGGATACTAATGCATCAGAGGAAATATGCTTTAGAACTTATCTCTGAAACAGGACTGGGAAATTCAAAACCAGTAGTGACTCCTATTGACAACAACAACAAATTGACTTCAAAACAATATGATGATCAGTTCAATTCAGAAAGTTCAAAAAAAGATCCTCCAACTGATCAAAGTGCTTATCAGAGATTGATAGGAAAGCTCCTTTACCTTACTATGACAAGGCCTGATATTTCATTTGGAGTGCAGACCTTGAGTCAATTTCTACAACAACCTAAACAGACTCACATGGAAGCAGCCTTGAGAATTGTCAGGTATATAAAAGGGCAGCCTGGTCAAGGAATACTTCTATCTAGTGTACAAGACAACAATATCACAACTTTTTGTGATGCAGACTGGGCATCATGTCCTCTTACAAGAAAATCTGTTACAAGATACTTTATCAAGCTTGGCAATTCTGTTATATCATGGAAATCTAAGAAACAGTCTACTGTTTCTAGAAGTTCAGCCGAAGCTGAATACAGAAGTATAGCCACAACTGTAACTGAAGTTATTTGGTGATAGGTCTAATGAATGATCTAGGTATTAAGATATAGAAACCTGTAGATGTGTGTACAGACAGTAAAGCAGCAATCTTGCTAGCTGCTAATCCTGTATATCATGAGAGAACAAAACACATTGAGGTAGATTGTCACTTCATAAGGGAAAAAATTGTACAAGGGATTATTTGTACCAAGTACACTCCAACACAGGAACAACCAGCTGACATGCTAACCAAAGGACTGACCAAGGTTCAACATCAAGTTCTCAGTTCCAAGCTTGGAGTTCAAAACATTTTTTCACTTCCAAGCTTGAAGGGGAGTGTTAATAGTAGTGACTTAAAAGATAAGCAAAGAATATAAGTCAGTTAGGATTAGTAACTAACTGTTAGTTAAGTTAGTTGTGCCTTACTAGTTTGTTACAAGCTTACAAACTATTGTATATAAATAGAGATATGTACATATTGAATACATGATGAAGAAATAATAAGAATGAAAGTATAGAGTGTTTAACTCTAGCAAGATACATCTTCTTTAAAGATTACTTCATCTTCTTCCTGATCTTTATTACTTCTTCTTACTCTCATTGTTCTTCTTCTTCTTCTTCTCTCTAATTCTAAACTTCATAAAACTACAGTAATGGATTTCCTTTAACCACTTCTCATTCCCTCCCCTATGTATAATTCAAGAAAATAAATGAATACTTTTGCGACTTAATTATTATCTAGCTAACAATACTTCTAATTAATTCTTTTTAGATGAAGAAGTTGGTGAGTGCCTATTTTAAGGAAGTCCAATGGTTAGATGGTGGCTGTATTCCAAAATGTGAAGAGCACTTGGAGAATGCACTTGTAAGCTCTGGCTGTCTTATGGCAACCGCTTCTTCCTTGATTGGTATGGAGGAATTTATACCCAAACAGACTTAGGAATGGTTAATGAATGAGCCTTTGATTGTACGAGCATCCTCAATGATTTGTAGAGCAATGGACGATATTATTGGACATGAAGTAAGTATAACTTCTCAAGGGCAAGTTAGACATTTAGCCGAGTGAAAAAAATAATAAAAATACTCCCTTCGTTTCATTATATTTGTCATGTTTTATTTTTCAAGAGTTAAATTGTATTAATTTTTTATCAACATTTTGAGATATATTTTTTGACTATATTAATATGAGGAAAATGGTATCTTGAAGTACTTTTAATGTAGTTTTTTGAATATTTAAATTATAATTTTAAAGTATTAAATTAATATAATTCACTTTTAACTCTTTAAGATCACTCAAATTGACATTCAAAAAGTGAAATATGACATGTAATAGGGGATTGTGGGGGCTGGGGGGGGGGGTGGAGTAATTCTTCGACAAGACAAATATACAAAATATATACACTAATATGTATCAACAATATATATTATATATTAATATACAAAACACATGTATTTGTTAGCTACAATTTTCTTGAATGGCTATTTATCTCAATTTCTCCATCTTATAATCCATATACGTAGTAAATTCTTAATAGCATGAAAAACAAAATATATAGAACAGTTCGGATTTGCTTCAAATATACCTCCATAAGCATACAGATGGAATAAATTGTATATAGTGGATTTGTATTAAATTGACTTAAGAATTAACTAAGAATCTTACAATATGATAAAAGGAAATGCTAAAACTATGGTGGTTTAGTTATACTGAAGTTGATATTTATTTCATGCAGTCTGAACAAGAAAGAGGACATGTAGCTTCAATTATTGAATGCTACATGAAAGAATATGGAGCTTCAAAGCAAGAGGCATACATGAAGTACCATAAAGAAGTCATCAATGGATGGAAGGGGTGTAAACAAAGAACTTCTCCGTCCTACTAAAGTACCAATATTTGTCTTTGAACGAGTTTTAAATTTTGCACGTGTGATGGACATGTTGTACAAAGAAGAAGATACAAACGCCAAAGGCAAACTAAAAAATATGATTAGCTTGTTACTAGTTGAATCTATCAAAATATGAAAATCATTATGAAATTACACCATCAAGGAATTGGAGCAAAATCAGCCATACAATAAATTGAAGATCTTTTATTTATATGTGATGCATATTGTATTGTATTGTATTGCATTATTTTATAATTATATACTTTAAATAAATTGTATCGTTTGTTTTGGTTTAATAGCACGTTTGGTTGATTGTATCGTGCAATAATTATTAAATTGACTAAAGTATCCTTCATTATTATAAATATCAAACTTATCAACAATTACTATAAAAAATAATTGAAGACGATTTGTTCTTGGAAGGTTTGAATTTGATAGAATTGGGACAAGAATAAATTATGCATCCAATTAGTTTAAAAGCTTCTTAATTTAATAATGTAAATTAATTAATTTGAAATAAATAATTTAAGTATATCAATTAAGTTATGAATTAACTGATTTAAAGAAAAAAAAAACACAACACTTTAACTTAAATTCGTGCTTAAATATAGAAAACATATTCAAAATTATATAAAATATATATACCATTTATATAAACACCTTATATTGTTTATTACAAAATGGCAAAATTGCTCTGAAAATATTTTTGACTTTTTGTAAAAAAATTGTTTTAACTTATTTGAAATTGACAAAGTTTGAAGATTACTTAAATTATGAATCGGGCAAAAATTGAATGTCAACATGAATTGATTCTTTTCAAAGTAAATACATGAGTACTAGTGTTACCATTTTAGATTTCACGTATCCTATGTAAGTTTACCATTGTAACCTTAGTATTCTCTTGAAGTCAAGTTTTCTATAAATGAATATAAATTAATTTATTTTGATTAATTAATTAAACAGTGAACATGAATTATATTAATCATTTAGTTTTCCTATGTCGATCAAATTTATACTTTCAAGACTAATAATTCTCAAGGATTAAATAGGAAAATCTCTGCTTTCAATCATAAAACAGTTCAACAAACGGGATGATAAAAATCATATTTGAATTAAAAAAAATATTTTTTAATACTTTCAATAAAAACATTTTTGCTCTTTTCGTTCACAACTTATTCATTGAGTTAAAAAAAATCGTTCAACTTTTCTTTTAATTTAAATATTTTCATAACGACATTGGAAATAACTCGCACCCATTAATATTTACCCCTTTAGACCCAACTCAATTTTCGAAAAAAAAAGCTCAATCCCTTTTTTATTCCGTCATTGTGAATGTGATCGGCTGCATTTTAGAATTCTATATTTTTGTTGAATCAATTGAAAACCTTTCGCCATCGGTCACTTCTAATTTAACCTTTATATCATTTTGCTTGTTGGCTACATTTACCCTTTGACGTTTCAAGATTAAGGTATCAAAACTGTTGTTCTCCTCTATTTAAATCAAGAATAAGTTAGAAATTTTGAAGAAAAAACAAACATTTTACGATAGAATTGAATAAAATTAAGCCGATGATGGAATAAATCAGTAGGGACTGAGTGTTTTTTAGTTGGGTGGGTTTGGACTTTGGAGTGTTAAAAATTAATGGGTGGGAATTTTATATTTAATAGTTGGCAATATTTAAATTAAAAATAAAATCAAATAATTTTAATTCAGTGAATATGAATTCGTTAATGAAAAAACCCAAATATGTATACTCTATTGGTTAGATAATGAGAGTATATATATAAATCACCTTATTGACGAAATAATATATATCAATTCTTAATCGCAAAATGAATAAGTATATCTGATTCTTTTTCCTAAAATAAATCTCCCTGGCTAGTATAAATATAAATAATAAACACTAGAAAATTCTAACAAACTTTGTCTCTGACCAGTAGGGGTGTACAAAACCGAACCGAAAACTGAACCAAACCCAAACTGAGTCAACCCGAAAAAAAACCCAACTAGTGGTTTGGTTTGACTTGGTTTGGTTTTGAAAAAAACAACCCGATTATATTTGGGTTGGTTTGGTTTTAACTAAAAAAAACTAACCCGAGACCAAACCAACCCGACATTTTATATATAATTTTAAAATTTTATTTTATATATAAAAATATTTACTTTGATATAATTTTTAAATATTTCTTATACTTTTTCATAGTTTTTATCTTTTAATACATTATTTCAAGTTTGAAACTTAGAATTATGAATGGACCAATAAAGATTATAGTCCACAGATGTTGGTAATTATAATAAAGCTTAAATCAAAATCAAATTAATAGTAATGCAAAAAGAAAATCAATTCAACACTAAGAATGACAATAATATTGAATATTTGTTCTTTAGTTTCATTGGTTTAGACAATTAAAATACATAATCTAATTTTAATTTCCTTTAATATTTAGTCATGTAACTAATACTTATTAAACTTAATTTTAGCATGATTTAGTACTTTTAAATTATGATCATTTTCATTATGACTTGTTAATTTGCAATATTTGTTTTACGCGATTTCATTATTGTTATTTTTGTTTGATATTTTAGTGTCATTAATCATATCATATTGTGTTGTATTTTTAAGAAACATCTTAGATAGTTGTATTTTGGTAGGACTAAAGAAATATTTGAAGTACTAGTAAATTATATGTTTGTATGAATACTTTACCGGAAAAACCCGAAAAACCGAAAAAACCTGAGGTTGAAAAACCCGACTTTTATTAATTTGGTTTGGTTTATAAATTTAAAAATCCGACACAAATAATTTGGTTTGATATTTGAAAAAAAACCCGAACCAACCCGACCATGTACACCCCTACTGACCAGTATAAACACTAGAAAATTCTAAACAAGTTTTATGTCTTTGATTTGATTTGAAGAAACATGGAGGCGTGGACTGTGGAATATCACCGTATGTCCTTTTATTCATTCTCTGATTTGGATTTTGCACGTCTCTTAATAAATAATAATTAATTTACATATTTTATTATAATATTCATATTAATTAATATATAGTTTTAGGTCTTGTCAGATAATTTGGGGCACTAAGTAATTAATGTTAAAGATAAAATAGAGCTTTTTTAAAAATCTTTTCTTGATATCTTAAAAATGACAAGTAAAAATAAAAATTTATTTTTAAAATAATGGACAAGTAAAATGAACGAAGGGGGTAATTTATTTTTCCTACTAATCAAACATAAAAATAGTTTTAAAAATATGACGTACCAAAAACTCCCTAAATGTTGAATGTTTCAACTTTTACCTTCTTCACCTGACTAAGGAACACATTATTATAAACATTTTTATGCCATATTTAATTGTACATTATAAGAAGAAATTTCAAACCAAATTTAGAATTTTATTAAAGTACATGGTTTCAAATGGAAGACTTATCCACAAAATGATCTAGCTGATTTCAAAGACTTTATACTAGATATTTTAAAATAAAATTAATAAAAAAAATAGATTTTGATTTTAACTAAAAACAGGAAGAATGGTGTATAAGAAAATTAGTGGTAGATAAAATAGATACTTCAAAATACACATGTAAAATAAAAACAATACTTTCATAGTTGATAAATAATTTTGACTGATTTTATGCTTAAGAATTGTACGATTTTAAATTTTAGTAAGTACTTTTATTTTCACTATATTAGCAGAGATTCACGTTTCCATCTTCAATAATCATCTAAATTAATAATAAATAACTATAGAAGTACATTAAAATGCACTTTTTGTTTACATCAAATCTCATTATTGGACAATGGTTAATTCAAAAATTAAGGTTAAGATATGTATTAATCATCTATGATTTAGTAATTATTGTATAAATTAAAAGATGTGTCATCATTTACTTATTGGGTTAATGTAAATATCGTGTGCTCATAAAATTTTAAGCAATTAAACCTAATAATTTTATAAGAATATTAATAAATAATAATTCAAGTAAATTATAAAATAGAAAAATTGAAATTCTTTCCGAAATAATTCTAGGACAATTCATAGGAACACATAAAAGAAGCAAAACTTTAATGCCTGATGAATCATAAAGGTACGACTCCATTTAGTGAATAGTGTGTAAATGCTAATTATTATACGAATCTCTCAATATTTACAAGTAAGTTTCTTTCTAAAAAAATTTACCAGGCTAGAAAGTCTGAAGAATTTTCTGAAAATTTTGATTAACTATGAACTCTCGAAGAAAAAGAGTAAAAAGAACAAAAACGAGTATATAATCTATAAATAGGAATTCGATTCCTTTTTATTATTATCTTTTCTCTATTTTCTCAAATATATATTTAGATGAATGATCCTTGTTATATATTTTATAAATATTTGAATTGAATTAACTTAAGATGCACCTTAATCATGATTAAAAATATTTAATTAAAAGTATTAAATCTATGATCAATAATTTCAATACTCTTCTTGATTCTAAAGCTATTTAAAGATTCATTAATATCTCAGATGGTCACTCAACTAAATTTTTTTTTCTCAAAAAGTCACTCAACTATGAGTTCTTCTCTCAGGAAGTCACTCAACTATTGTTTTTTCTCCTAGAAAGTCACCTAGCTTTTATTTATAACTTCGAAGTCACTCAACTATGAGTCTTTTACTTAGAAAGTCACTCAACCTATTTAATTGAGTTTTTCATTAAAATTTGTTTACATGAAATTTTTCTATTTAAAAAATAAAAATAGTAAAAAATAGAATAATAGTAATATTGTTATTATTTTATTATTATTATTATTAGTCATTAAGCGAAGACTATTTTAAATGTGATTATTTAGTTGTATTTTTATTCCAACGGAACAGTACACAAAATGAACCTTAATTTTTGGGATAAGGGTCTGAAAAATACCCCAACTTTGGTCGGATTTGCTGTTGCGATACTAAACTTTCATGAGGACCTATTACCTCCCTAGACTATTTAATACCATATTTTAAACATATATATTTGCCCACGTGGACATAAAAAATAATGCAAAAGTATAAATAGTTATGTGTCCACGTGGGCACATATATACCTTTAAATGTAGAAAATTGAAGAGAAGTAATTGGGAAATTTTCTCGTTGTATTTCTCTGTACAAAATACATGTATTTATATAAGACTAAAAAATAAAATGAATTAAGATATTCTAAATACATATATATTTGTCTAAATCCTATTGGTTGTTTATGTAACCTCTATAACAACTTTTATTTCTTTCTATGTTGGCATTGTGCTTCTCACGTGACTTGGTGGAAACTTCTAGGTTCCTCTGAGGTGGATGGCTAGGATTTAATCTCTTAAATGTATGGCTGCAATTAGGTCTCTTCCATGATAGAGCTAGATGATTGCCACGTACTTGTGAGTCCAAATTCAGACCATGATACTTCTTCTTCATCTCTAAAGATGGATAAGTTTTCACTGATAAAATCGGAGCTTCTTTATATGTAATTTCAACATCCCCCCTCAAGATGGAGGGGAGAGAAATGACACCCATCTTGCTAAGAATCCAATGATGAGCAGGCCCAGAAAGAGATTTAGTTAAAACATCTGCAAGTTGATCCTTGGAGGGAACGAAATGGAGAGAAATGAGGCCGGAAAGGTACTGCTGCCGGACGAAATGACAGTCAAGCTCCACGTGTTTCGTGCGTTCATGAAACACTGAATTTTTGGCAATATGAATTGCCGCTTGACTGTCTGAACGAATAGGGATTAGCAACGAAGGAGGAACAAAAAGATCAGCAAGGAGACGAGTTAACCAAGTCAACTTGGCAGCCAATCGAAGCATCGATCGATACTTAGCTTCTGCTGATGACAAAGAGATAGAAGCTTGCTTTTTTGACTTCCAAGATATCGAGGATCCACCTAGGCAAATAAAGAACCCATTGATTGAACGGCGATAGTCGGGGCAAGAAGCCCAATCTGCATCGCAAAAGGCAGAGATGATGAAAGAAGGAGAAGCTGAGAAAAAAAGGCCTTGATTATGTGATCCTCTCAGGTAACAAAGGACTCTTAAAGCAGCTGCAAAATGATCTTCAGAAGGTTGTTGCATAAACTGACTGAGATTCAACACAACATAGCATAGATCTGGACGTGTATGAGTCAAATAATTAAGCTTTCCAATAAGATGCCAATTAATTATTGGATCTGACATAAGCTTTCCTAAATCTGCAGTTGATTTGCAAGAAGTATCCATCGGTGAAGACACAATATGCAAATGAGAAATGTCAAACTCCTCAAGAAGATCTAAGGTATACTTCCGTTGACTGATTATAATCCCACTGTCTTCTCGCAAAATTTCCATTCCTAGGAAATAATGAAGCAAACCAAGATCTTTGATTTTGAACTCAGCATGTAAGAAATCTTTGAGACTTTGAATTTCTATTGCATCATTTCCTGTAATGAGAATGTCATCGACATACACGGCAACGATAGAAACCAAATCTCATGTATGTTTAAAAAATAAGGAATAATCATTCAGAGATGCAGAGTAGCCCTTGAAATTCAAAGCACCAGCAAGCTTGGCATACCACTGCCGAGAAGCTTGCTTGAGACCATATAAAGACTTTCTAAGTCGACAGACCATAGTAGGATCAGATGGAGCTAAACCCAGGGGGAATTTCATGTATACCTCTTCTTGCAAATCTCCTTGCAAAAATGCGTTATTGACATCAAACTGTGATATAGGCCATTGTTTCTTAGCTGCAATAGATAGAAGACACCTGATCGTGGTCATTTTAACCACGGGGGAAAATGTTTCATTGAAATCTATACCCTCTCGCTGTATGTCTCCTCTAATAACCAATCTTGCCTTTAGTCGCTCAATAGAACCATCTGCACGATGCTTTACCTTGTATACCCACTTACAAGATAATGCATTTCTATTTGAGGGAAGGTGAACCACATCCCATATGTGGTTTGATCTCAAAGATGCTATCTCCTCTTGCATAGCTTTGGACCAACCTGGATGAAAAGATGATTGATAGTAACTGTTAGGCTCTATGATCTGGGAATTGATTCTAGTAAGAGCTGATTAGATGGTGAAATCCCAGTAGGAGATATACCAGTAGAGGTGATAGGGGTAGCAAAACAAGACTCAGTCACACGACTAAGAAAGATATTGTTGCAAAAATAATCCTGAAGGTGAATAGGTAGAGTACCTTTAGTCGATCTCTGTGATCTTCTTAAAGGGATAGAACCAGTGGGCAAATTAGAATCAGTGACAAGAGATGTTTTAGGAGAAGGACAATTTGGAGGTGAAGGGGAAAAATCTGGAGAATCTGAAGAGAAAGAATCTGGAGAAGAAATGTGAGGAACTGAAACATCAAATGATGAATCAGTGACAATAGAATACTGAGTGTCTGGAGATGGAGTGGAAAAAAATGAAGTAGAATTAGGAAAAGTAACAGTGAAGGGAAATATAGCCTCAAAGAAGTAACATCCCTGGATATAACTATTCTATGGCTATCCAATTCCAAGATTTTGTAACCCTTTTGATTTGAAGGATATCCAAGAAAAACACATGCCTTAGCTCTTGGTTCAAACTTGCCCCTTCCATGAGAAATAGTACTAGTATAACATAAGCAACCAAAACATTTTAAAATGTCATAATTTGGTGCTTTCCCATGAAGTATTTGATAAGGTGTGTTTCCATGAAGAACTCTAGAAGGTAATCTATTTATTAGAAAAGTAGCAGTAAGAATGCACTCCCCCAATAGGCTAAAGGAATCTGAGATTGATACAAAAGAGTCCTAACTGTTTCAAGTAGATGTCTATGTTTCCTTTCAACAACTCCATTTTGTTGAGGGGTAGCAACACACGAAGTTTCATGCAAGATACCTTGTGAATTAAAAAAATTAATGGCTACAATACTCTTGCCCAACTCCATTGCATTGTCTGATCTTATCCTTTTCACTTTAAGATTAAATTGTCTTTCAACCATATAAAGAAAGTTTTGTAAAATTGAAAAAGTATTGCTTTTGGTGCTCAAGAGATAAGTCCATGTTCCTCTACTATAATCATCCACTATAGTAAGGAAGTATTTATAATTATCATGTGTAGCTACTTTGTAGGGCCCCAAGTATCTATATGAATGAGATCAAATATGGACTTAGTTGATATATGACTGATAGGGAAAGGTGGTCTTGACTGCCTTGCCTTAGGACAAATGTCACAAAAATAATTAGAACTGGAAGGAATTGAAATGAAATTGACATTGTTCATTGATGAGAAAGGCAAATGGACCAATCTAATGTGCCACAACTTTACATTAGGAGTAGTACTAGTACAATTTGGTAAAGAAAAAGAACTAGCATTACTGAAACAAGGAAAGGAAACTGAAGAACTATTAGAAGCTGTAAAAGGCAAAATAACTTTGTTCTTGCTGGAATTGAAAACAGACTCTTTGACTTTAGGCTTGAGCAGATATAGACCTTCTAAAATTTCACCAAAAACTTGAGGCCTTCTCATTGAAAGGCCCTGCAACATACAATGATTATGAGTAAAGAATAATGTGCAAGAAGATTAACTGCAAAATTTATTCACAGACATAAGATTATATTTGAAACTAGGAACATACATCACATTTTCTAAAATAAGATCAGAAAACAGAGATACAGTCCCAATATGAGTGACTAGAATAGTTTGACAATGAGGAAGATTAATAGTTAAGGGAGGAGTAAGAGAAGATAATGATCTGAATGATGTTGAATCAAAACACATATGTTCAGAAGTACCTGAATCTATGATCCAGGTGCTGGAGTTAGTGACAGAAAAACATGAACCAAGATATTTAATAATCATACCAGCCACTGCATTAGCATTGATCTTCATCCCTGAGTTGGTACCCTCTTCCATTTTCATGTGTTTGAACATTTTCACAAACTGATTGTATTGTTCCTAGGAGTAATTTTGATTTGAAATATCTATTTCAAAATCCTGTTTGTTATCTGTTTCTTCCATAGTCATGGCTCCATTTCCCCTAATAGGATCTCCATTTTCCTTTACCTGATTGTTGAAACCCTTGTCATGTGTAAACTGAAAATCATCTGGAAAACTAATGAGTCTGAAACAGTTAAGTTCCACATGTCCAGTTTTCCCACAGTAAGTGCAGGTGACATTGGGGTTGTATTTTGCTTTCTTCCCTTTGAATCTTGGATTCTGGTTTTGCTTGGGAAATGGCTGTGGCTGTGGCTGTTGAGATCCAACAGGTGCAGGTCTGGGGTAAACATTCCCAGATTTGCTTGAAGAAGCCATAAATCTCTGACCATGTTTAGAGACTCTATATTGATGTGAATTTCCAACCATAAAAGCAGATGAATCAGGATTAACAGTGGAATTTATATAAGATTCTCTTTGGTTTTCATCATGCAGAATAAAAAAATATGCAAGATTAATATCAGGCAAAGGATTGATCATCAATATATTACCCCTAACTTGTGAATAAGTTTCATTCAATCCCATAAGGAATTGGATGAGTCTCTCATCTTCCAAAGGTTTCTGTAACTTTTGTTTCCCTTCACATATGCATACACAGTTGCACTTGACATTAGTATTAAGAGAATCCAGTTCATCCCATAATCTTTTTAATTTGGTGAAGTATCCTGCAATGTTAGATGTGCCTTGAATTAACCTGCTGAGCTCCTTTTGCAGGTGATACAACTTTGCACCATTAGACTGACCAAATCTGTGTTCCAAACTTATCCATAGCTCTCTCATAGTTTTTGAGTAAATCACACTGTCTGCGATTTCCTTTGACAATGAATTCAAGATCCACGAGGTCACCATGTCATTGCATCTATTCCAAGCCTGCAAATCTGGAGAATCATCAGCTGGGATTGGTTGTGCTCCGATGATAAATCCCAGCTTGTTTTTAGCTGACAAGGCTATAAGAACACATCTCTTCCAGCCTTGATAACCCTTTCCATCAAAAGGGTTATTCACGATAGTCATACCAGGTGCATCAGAAGCATGGAGATGATAGGGATGATTGTGATCAATCACTGATGCGTTACCAGTGATTGTTTGGGTGGTAGTGAGTGTGACAGCTATGGTAGCTGTTTCTCCAGTCATTGCTTAAACGAGATTTAGGGCTGATCAATTGATTTGGTGCTCTGATACCATGTAGAAAATTGAAGAGAAGTAATTGGGAAATTTTCTCGTTGTATTTCTCTATACAAAATACATGTATTTATATAAGACTAAAAAATAAAATGAATTAAGTTATTCTAAATACATATATATTTGTCTAAATCCTATTGGTTGTTTATGTAACCTCTATAGCAACTTTTATTCCTTTCTATGTTGGCATTGTGCTTCTCACGTGACTTGGTGGAAACTTCTAGGTTCCTCTGAGGTGGATGGCTAGGATTTAATCTCTTAAATGTATGACTGCAATTAGGTCTCTTCCATGATAGAGCTAGATGATTGCCACGTACTTGTGAGTCCAAATTCAGACCATGATACTTCTTCTTCATCTCTAAAGATGGATAAGTTTTCACTGATAAAATCGGAGCTTCTTTATCTGTAATTTCAACATTAAAATACACTATTAAATAGTCTAGGGAGGTAATAGGTCCTTATGAAAGTTTAGTATCGTAACAACAAATTCGACCAAAGTTGGGATATTTTTTAGACCCTTATCCCTTAATTTTTTTAAAAAGTTATTTTTTGTAAAATGAGCCCTTTTATTCCTATGCTGAAACGGAAAATTTAAAATTAACTTTAAAAAAACATATACCCAAAATCCAGTTAAAAACAATTTGGAAAGACACCAAATTTTGATAGTAGAAGGTTTTGTTACTCAATTTAAACCTATTTTTATTAAGATTATTTAAATTCTACTTTTGTAAGGATATTTTCCTATTTTTTACAATTTTTTATTTTAAATAAAAATTTCATGTCAACAAATTTTAATGAAAAAATCAATCAAATAGGTTAGGTGACTTTGTAAGTAATATATTCATAGTTGAGTGACTTTGAGGTGATAAAAGAAAGTTAAGTGACTTTCTAAGAGGAAAATTCATAGTTGAGTGACTTTCTGGAAGAAAAACTCATAGTTGAGTGACTTTGAGGTTATAAAAAAAGTTGAGTGACTTTCTGAGAAAATAACTCATAGTTGAGTGATTTTCTGAGAAAAAAAGTTTTAGTTGAGTGACCATCTGAGATATTATTGTTGAGAACCTCCATTAATGGGAGTGAAGAAAGCTTGGAGAGTATTTGAGGGAATGAACAATTGATCTTTTCATTCAATCTATATGAAGTGCTGTATATATACATAGATAGTATAGAGAAAGTTTTTTATTTTCTAACTATCTAAGATTCCTTTTCTAATTAACTTGTAACTAACTTCTATAACTAACTATTCAAATACATTCAATTAATTAGTTAAATTGGTTAATCTCAACACTCCCCCTCAAGCTGAGAATTGAAAAACACATTTTTCATTCCAAGCTTGTCAATTAACACTTCATGTTGAGGCTTGCACAATCCTTTTGTGAGTATATCTGCTCGTTGCTCCTTAGTACCTATGTGTTGAGTCTGAATGAGTCCCTCCATGATCTTCTCTCTTACAAAATGACAGTTTATATCAAAGTGTTCGTTTTTTTCATGAAAAATAGGATGTGCTGCTATTTGGATAGCAACTTTACTATCACAAAACAACTGATTAGGCAGCTTAACTTCCACTCCCAACTCCTTGAACAATCCTTTCAGCCAAACTATCTCAGCTATTGTGGTGGCCATACTTTTGAACTCTGCTTCTTGGCACTTCTTGGCACTGTGTTTTGATTCTTTGCTTTCCAAGACACCAAAACACTTCCCAGCTTGACTATACTTATTCAAATATTTTTAGTCAAAACTTTCAGTTATCTTTAATTAGATTAAAATGTTTTCTTGGTTTATCCACCAAGTTGGTTGGAATTGTTATTTCTAAAAATGATGTAAATAAATTCTAATTAATCTATTTTGTTAAAATCCTAATTGACCAAGTTGTTTCAATTAAGGTCTCATTTTCTTAAATGTAACCAGTCGCTGACTTCCTGGACTCTGTACAGGCTCTGAGTCACAGTAAGCCACAAGTTCAGTTACTGTGTTACTTGGCATGAACAGACCAAGACCTGATGTACCTTTTATGTATCTCACCACTCTAAGTGTAGCTTTCATATGTGATGTTTTTGGTGAGTGCATGTATTGACTAAGTACCTGGACTACAAAGGCAATATCAGGCCTAGTCATAGTCAAGTACAATAACCTGCCTATTAAGTCTGTGATATTTTCCATAATCATCAAGAGTTATATCTTCTGCATTCTTTCCTGTGCATTCATCAAACACAGTTAATGTCATCTTGTGATTGAACTCTAAATGAGTGGATGTAGGTTTACACTCTGCTAATCCAAGTTCAGATACAAGTCCAAGTGCATACTTTTTTTCACGACCCGAGCGTACACATTGGACATGGTCGGCACACGAGAACCATTGTTGATCCCCAAACGAACCCTCATCCTGACTGACTTCAAGCGGAAGACTAACTCAAGCATACAAAGCTTAAAAACTGAATAAAAATTCATGAAACTGAAATACAAAACTTTAACTCAAATGAAAAACTATGAATATAAAAATAATATTCAACTCGCCATAAAATAGGCAACTTAAGTCTTTAAAACATTTAATAAAATGAATAATATAGACTTCTCAACTATACTGACTATCTATGAAGCCTCTAACTGATAAAGATGGAAGTCGGGACAAGACCCACGACATCCTAACTAAACTGAAAAGTAAATGAAATCCTCTGGAAAATAAGGAGGCTCACCATAGCTAACTCGAACTCTTGGATGTATCAACGAATCTCTTGTTGATGATCCTGAATACCTGTGTCTGCATCATGAAAAGATGCAGGCCAAATGGCTCAGTACGTGGAATGTACGAGCATGTAATAGGAATTCTAAAGCATAACATAAGCTTGAACTTGATACAAAGGAAACATACTTACCTCTTCTCAAACTTACTCATAAGTATTCAAGGATAAGATACTCAACTCAGAGATTAGATACTCAACTCAAAGATATGATATTCGACTCTAGGTACTCAACTCTGGATACTCAACTCAATAGAAAGCAACAATACACATGCAAGATATGAAAAGCTTTATAAAACAGTAAAACGACTTAGTTCGTTAAAGAAAATGCAATAACAAAATCAACTTTACTTATATAATAAAGTAATATAGTTACTGTGGGAGTTTCTCTAACCGACAACCATCACTTGAGAGCTATAGTGATGATACAACACTTTACCTCACGCTGCCAAGGACCATCCTATACCTTGCCATCAGTATAGGACCTAACTGAACTTAGTGGATCCACTAGTCTATGCGAAAAAGATTCATCTAAAAAGTATGATCATTTTCTACCCAAGATGGCTACATGGTTTTCATGGAGACTTGAGTTAATATGAAACTCGTATCCCCACATCGGTGCTCGATAATACTCCCAAAATGTACTTAGCTCATCTATTTTTAAAACAACTTCTTCTCTGATTTGAGATAATTACTCAAACATAGCTTAAAAGCTCTCTTGGAATCGATGTTCCCTTTTCTTGCTCAAAACTCTTTTGGAAATCTCAGTTTCCTCTCATCTTAAATGTGAAAACATTTAGTCTTGGGAATACTTAGTTCCCATCTATCATTTTAAAGAAAATGAACTTTACTCTTACTCTTTACTCAACTTCAAAGCTTAAGTCTTAAAACAAAGTTTAAACATTTGTAAAAGACTTCTTAAAATATGGTTCATGTCGAATGATGGACATGAACGACTCCATGCAAGGTTTTTAATAACCATAGATAAAACTCAATACTTGGAACTCAAGAACTTCACTGATACTACTCATTTCAAGAATGCTCAACTCAAAGGGTTCATGCGGAATTATGAGCATGAACTACTCAACTCAATGACTCAAATAAACTTCTCATCTCAAGACTACTCGACTTATAGGGTTCATGCGGAATTATGAGCATGAACTACTCAACTAAAAGACTTGATGGGTAACATGTAATAGTCCCATTATTACAAATATAATCTCAAAAGGGATTAGGAACTCAATACTCAAGACTTGAAGAGACTACTCCTCTTAAAGGTACTCAACTGATGAAGTTCATGCGGAAGTTATGGTCATGAACGACTCGACTCAAGGGTCAAAATATCAATAAGTAACTCATGTATATGAATCTTCTCATTCTCATACTTACTTACTCAAAACTTAACTCAAATCGATGATAGATCTCAAAGGATTCACAATTGAACTCAAAGGCTTCCTTGAACTCTACTCTTAACTCTCTCTTGAATTTGAATTATGAACTCAAGAGTTATGATTCATGATATGAAGGATCTCAATAACAATATAGCTATTCGATAATTAGGAATAGAACTTTTAAAAGAAACATGAATTCAAGAACTCAAAATCAACTTATCTCAAGAATACTCAAATCTAGGGAAAGTATCCTAGATTACTCTTTTACTGATCTGAAAGTAGATGTAGGGCGTGAGGACAAACTAGTCCAACACTATGATAGCCTTACATACCTAGACGAACAAGATTTTTGAAGAATCTTGAAGAAGAACTTGATTTGAAGCCTTGAAACCCTAGCTTGAAGGTAAACAATCAAGAAAACCTTTCTTGAGATTCTTGAATTAGTTTCTTGAAATCTCTATGGCCAAGAATTATGATTTTCATTAGTGAAGATGAAAATCTGATTGTTTTGAGCCTTTTATTAGTCAAGAAATTCGTTTATGGTTTTCTTGGAGGTAAAAAGACAAAACGACTCTTTTTAATATTTTTTCCCGTCGGCTAATTCGTAACAATACTGTATAGGTTATTAAAATAGTCATAACTTTTTACTCAGAAATTGAATTGACACGAAATTGGTGGCGTTGGAAAGTAGATTCAAATACCTTTAATTGGATAGGTTATGGATCACGTAACTCTTTATATTCTAAGAGATATGATCGTTTGAAGTTGACCCAAGTAGAATCTTACATCAAAACTTAATGAAACTTCAAGAACACGTATCAAGAACTCATCAAGAACTTAAATCCTTAAATTTCTAGAACGAAATTATGCTGAATAAATCATGATTGACGTGTGGATGAAAGTACCCAACACTACAGAAGCTTACATACCTCTTAGGGATTAAACCCATGGCGAAAATCCGTAACAAAATGCAAGACTCTCGACGAATGCTTTCATCCTTTCTCCTCTTCTCTTTTCTTCTTTTCTCTTCTTGAACTCTCAACTAAAACTCTAGGCATAAACTAGGATTATAAAACTGAACCTAATCAGATTAAACCCCTAAAATATTACTAAAAAGGAATTAAATTTGACTGGGTAAGGAAAAGACCAAAATACCCCTCTAAAATCTGGTTTTGCCTTTCCTTATCTAGACAGCCCAACTTCGAATGGACATATCTCCCTCATACGAACTTGAAACTTAGCAAGCTAGGTGGCGTTGGAAAGACAATTCAAATATCTTTCCTATGGTATATGGTAGAACACCTAACTCATCCTGAGCTATGAGTTATGGTCTTTTGAAGTCGATCCAAAACTCATACTTAGCTTAACTTGCAAATTTTCAGATTTTGCTATTTCCAATTTAATTCTTTTTGGAACTCAAGGTGTTACAACTAGTGACCTTAACAATTAAGAAATTTTTAATTTCTTGGTAAAATCTCACTCACTATGAAGAACGATTCGAGTCTCATTTCAAAAAAAATTCTGGGGTGTTGCAATATCTCCCCCTTGGGATCATTCGTCCTCGAATGACGATTGGACTGGGTATGGAACGGGGTTACTCTTACTTAGGTTTGAGTCTAATGGTCTTCTCTTACTATATTCAAGCTTAACCCAAATCCTTAAGTTCAGGTTCTACATCTCTCTATAAGGAATCTCATCCCAAGATCATTACTCCTTACAACCACATTCAAGCTTAGTACTCGAACAACTTCATGAACTCCTACTAACCAACTCCTTCAGATCAAACTAATGGCTCTCATTTAACTATTTCTCTTAGTAAAACCTAATCATCTTCTTCCTCATTTATAACCTTAGATGGAATTATCACACTATCACTATCACGATAAGAACATTAACCTTCTCTTTCTAACATCACTCCATTACTAAAAGGACCTACGAAAGAATATCTCCCAAACTCTTTGGAATTCATTACCATCTTCATCTCAATCACTTGACTCGATTTCTCATTTTGTCATCTCTCCATTAGGTCTAAAACTAACATTTGAAAGCTATGGACCTATCCTGTCATTTCTAAACTGGTCTACATCCTCTTTTACTCTAACACTCGGGAGAAGTTCATCTCATGACTGTGAAACTCTCCATAAGCAGGTCCTAAGACCTCTTTCTACGGTGTTTCTGTTAACCTCTTATGATTACATACCCTCTAGGTACACCTCTTAATGCTCTAGTTACTCTTGTGAATTTGTCACGACCCAATTTCTCAAGTCATGATGGCGCCTACTATATGACCCACCAGTAGGCAAGCCGACCCATATCCCGGAACTCGAAGTAATGGGATGTTAGGGTAGAAAACCAACCAATCAACCTAAAATAGTAATAAATATAACAAGAACATGCAATTAACGGGCGGAAGCGACTAGACATATATACACAAAATGAATTCCTCCCAAAACCTGGAAGTCACAAGTAAAGAGCTGCTAACAAAAGTACAAGTCCTAAAAGTGGACTACAGAAACAAGCTGTCTAAAAAGGCAAAAGACAAGCAAAAGTAAGTACAGAAGGAGACGGGCAAATCCAGTACGTTGTGTGCTAACCTTTGCCTCCGATCACGACCGCAGCTAGCTCGAATCAACGTCGGTAGATAGTACTCGGACCTGCATCACAAAAATAGATGCAGAGTGTTGTATGAGTACCAAAACAGCAAGTACCCAGTAGGCATCAGGCCGACTGAGCAAGGTAAGCAAAAGTAAACTGAAATGCGAATAAAGGGTCACAATCTAGGGCAAAAGAGTAGTAAATGTGGGTATGTACACGAGCGTACAGGCAACAAAGACAAGGAATCTAACTAACTCCGCCGGGCTCCCATAAACCCGACGGGTAGGTTCGTGCACAATAAAAAAAACCACCTGCACGGACCCCCATAAGCCCGGCAGATGCATTGGCAGTTGAAGTAAAAGAATGGAGCTAGAAGGTCTATCACCATATTACCAATTTGCGGACTTTAACTGAACCATTCCCAATTATATTCCAAGATCTCATTACGTCCTGGACTTTAATCGAAACATCTCCAACCTCCAAAAACTCAACCTACAGATGAGAGTAATCAAAGACTAAACTGAAGCTTTAGTAAGGAATTGGGAATGCACCACGTGCAAGCTGGACCAATGACTCAAACAAGGTACTATAGCTAATGAGTCAACCTATATGGGTTGGACCACAGACTCGAACCGGATGTTGTAGCCAAAGGTCGGGCACGGGTGGGCTGGACCACGGACTCGAACCGGGTACTGTAGCCAAAATCAGATCACAGGTAAGCTGGACCACATACTCGAACTGGGTACTATAGCTAAACTTGGACATAAGTAAGCTGGACCACGGACTCGAACCGGGTGCTGTAGCTAAAGGTCGGGCACGGGTGGGCTGGACCACGGACTCGAACCAGGTACTGTAGCCAAAATCAGATCACAGGTAAGCTGGACCATGGACTCGAACTGGGTACTATAGCTAAGCCTGGACATAAGTAAGCTGGACCACAGACTCTAACCGGGTGCTTTTCCCCTCCGAACGGTCTCCAAATGCTTCCCCACTATCAAAAGGTTAATCACCTCATCATTACGAATATGTTGACACTAAAATTATATTTTTCGGAGACGGACCTAAAATTGGGTCTAAAACGGGATTATGGGACCCACAATTGGAATCCCAAATACGAATCCATGAAAACGTACCAAATACCTTACTAAACTAATACCCCAAAATTTAGCACAAAAAGATGCCTAAAACATAGCAAATCACCCCAACAATTAAAATCTCCAAAACAGGGAAACGGGCCTAAAACCCAAACGAACGACCAGGCGACCGAACAGTCAGTGCCAGCAAGTCATAAATGACTTGGGGTCGCTATAGGAACGCTCTAAACGATGGAATGAATGCTTTAATTTAAAAATGACCTGAAGGGTCATTACAATATCCACTACTAAAAGAACTTTCGTCCGCGAAAGTAAGAGTCAAGAAGTACCTGAAGGCTCAAATAAGCCGGGGAACTGTGCCCGCGTCTCATGCTCGGTCTCCCAGGTAGCCTCCTTAACTGGACTATGTCTCCAATGGACCTTAACCACAGGAATGGCTCTGGACGCAACCGTCTGACATCTCTGGCGAAAATAGCAATTGGCTCCTCAATGTATCTCAAACTGTCATCCAAGTCAACTGCATCATACTGAATCACATGGGACTCATCTGGAGGATACAGACGCAACATCGAAACATGAAAAACTGGATGAATAGTTGAAAAGGCCGGGGGCAACGCTAACTCATATGCGACCTCCCCAACTGTCCTCAATATCTCAAAAGGACCTATATACCTGGGGCTAAGCTTGTCCCGCCTCCCAAATCTCATTACACCCTTCCTGGGTGACACACGGAGGAATACTCTATCACCAACAACAAATTTCAACGGTCGATGCCTACGGTCTGCATAACTTTGATGTCTACTCTGGGCTGTCCTGAGCCAATCCTGAATCACCCTCACATGATCTAAAGCCTCTCGCATCAAGTCCGTACCGCGCGACTTGGGCTCTGTAGACTCAAACCAACCAACTGGAGAGCGACAACGCCTACCATATAAGGCCTCGAATGGGGCCATCTGAATACTCGAGTGATAGCTGTTGTTGTACGCAAACTCTGCCAAAGGCAAATACTGGTCCCACTGACCCCCAAAATCCATAACACAAGCCAGCAACATGTCCTCAAGAACCTGAATCGTGCGCTCCGACTGACCATCAGTCTGCGGGTGGAAAGCTGTGCTAAGGTCAACACGGGTACCCAACTCATCCTGGAAGGTCCTCAAGAGGCTAGATGTGAATTGTGGGCCCCGGTCGGAGATGATGGAAACAGGCACACCATGAAGATGAACCACCTCTTGAATGTAGATACGAGATAACCTCTCAGCTCTGTAGGAAGTATGGATAGGAATGAAGTGTGCTGACTTGGTCAATCGATCCACGATGACCCAAATACTATCAAGACCACGGGAAGTGCGGGGTAATCCTACAACGAAGTCCATGGGATCCTCTCCCATTTCCACTCAAGAATGCGTAATCTCTAAAGCTCGCCACCAGGCCTTAAATGCTCGGCCTTAACCTGCTGACAACACAAGCAACGCGATACATAATCCGCAATATCTCTCCTCATGCCGCTCCACAAGTAGTGCTGTCTCAAGTCCCGATACATTTTAGCTGTGCTCGGATGAATAGAATATTTGGAGTCATGGGTCTCGGTAAGAATCATCTGAATCAAACCCCCAACTCTTGGAACACAAAATCGATCACCAAATTTTAAAACCCCATTTAAATCTAAGGTAGCCAGGCCAGTGTCACCTCCCAAAACTCGATCTCGAAGTGCCACTAAGTCCTCATCCTCAAACTGACGGCTGCGAATCCGATCCAGCAGAGATGACTAAGCATCCACATAAGCTACTACACACCGGGAATCAGAGATATCAAGTCGTATCATCCGGTTAGCTAAGGATTGGATGTCCAAAGCTAATGGTCGCTCCTTAGTAGAAAGAAAGGCTAGACTACCCATACTTACTGCCTTCCGACTCAAGGCGTCCGCTACTACATTAGCCTTGCCCGGATGGTAGAGAATAGAGAGGTCATAGTACTTCAGGAGCTTAATACAACGACGCTGTCTCGAATTAAGATCCTTCTGGCTTATAATGTACTGAAAGCTCCTGTGAATAGTATAGATCTCGCATCGAAATCCATACAGGTAATGCCTCCAAAACTTAAGCACAAAAACTATCGCCGCCAACTCTAAGTCATGAATGGGGTAGTTGCGCTCGTGCGGCTTAAGCTGCCTTGACACATAAGCAATAACGCGGCTCTGCTGCATCAGTACATAACCCAAACCAATGCTGAATGCGTCACAAAAATAGTAAACCCCTCGCCCTCAACTGGTAGAGTCAATGTAGGAGCGGTGGTAAGCAACTCATTAAGCCTCAGAAAGCTCCTCTCACACTCCTCCGACCACACAAACGGAACAGCCTGGCGAGTCAACTGAGTCAAAGGCGCTGCTATAGTAGAAAATCCCTCAACAAAACGCCTGTAGTAGCCTGCCAATCCGACGAAGCTACGAATCTCAGTCACAGAGGTGGGCCTGGCCCAATCACGAATGGCCTCAATCTTAGCGGGATCTACCATAATGCCATCCTTAGACACCACGTGCCCTAAGAATGTTACGGACTCAAGCCAAAACTCGCACTTTGAGAACTTGGCATAAAGTCGTTGGCCTCTCAAAGTCTGGAGCACTATCCTCAAATGCTGCTCATGCTCCTCCCGGCTCCGCGAGTATACTAAAATGTCATATATGAAGACTATGACAAACGAATCCAAGTACGGCCTAAACACCCTAGTCATCAAGTCCATGAACGCGGCAGGGGCGTTAGTCAACCCAAAAGACATCACTAGGAACTCATAGTGGCCGTAACGAGTCCTAAATGCATTTTTAGGGACGTCCGCTGCCCTAATCCTCAACTTGTGGTAGCTGGATGTTAAATCAATCTTAGAAAATACCACGACACATTGAAGTTGGTCAATTAGATCATCAATCCTAGGCATGGGGTAACGGTTCTTCACCGTCACTTTGTTCAACTGCCTGTAGTCTATGCACAATCGAATAGTACCGTCCTTCTTCTTCACGAAGAGGACTGGGGCACCCCAAGGCGATACACTAGGCCGAATGAATCTGTTATCTAAGAGATCCTGAATCTGCACACTGAGCTCCTTGAGCTCTACGGGGGCCATACGGTACGGTGGTATAAAAATGGGCATAGTGCCCGACTCTACTTCAATAGGAAAGTTATGTCACGATCAGGAGGGGGACCAGACAAATCGGCAGGAAACACATCTGTAAAATCTCGAACAATAGGTTCTGAATCAACGGTAGGACCCTCCCTACTAACATCTCTAACATAAGCTAAATAAGCCTAACACCTGCTAGCTATCAACCTCCGGGCCCGAACAAAAGATATCACCCCAACTGGAGTGCGACTACAATAGCCCTGCCACACCACTGGTGGAATACCAGGCATGGCTAAAGTAACGGTCTTGGCATAGCAATCCAAGACCGCACGGTGGGGGGATAACCAATCCCTACCCAAAATCAAATCAAAATCCACCATGTCAAGCAAAATGAGATCAACCCTACTGTCTCGCCTTTGAATCGGCACCACACAGGATCTAAATACCTGATCCACTACTAAAGAATCACCTACCGGGGTCGAAACACGCAACGGCTCAACCAATAGCTCTGGGCTCATACTCAAACGAGGAGCACAATAAACAGATATATAAGAATAAGTAGAGCCTGGATCAAATAAGGCGGATGCGGGCTGATCACATAATAACACTGTACCTGTGATCACATCGTCCGAGGTCTCAGCATCTGCTCTAGCTGGAGTTGCATAAAAGTGGCCCTGGGATCCCCTATCCTGTGCATCAACTCTGCCCCCTAACCTGCCTCCTCGGGGACCACCCCGTATACCCTGGTGACCACCCCAGCGGTCCTGTCCCTGGCCTCCGCCTCAAGCTGGAGGTGCTGGAGCTAGCGTATGCCTAGCTGCCTGTGGAGCGGGTAAGGCTAACCTACGATGGGGATACTCGCGGGCCCAATGATCGAACTCCCCACACTCATAGCACCCCTGGGACTGTCGACTGAGAGCTGGAGGTCGGCTACCCCGACCCGAAGAACCTATCTATGAACTACCTCAACCCTGACTAGGACCGATACTAAACCCAATATGGCGGTGCTGATCACCCTCCGATGTCTGGAGAGAGGCCTGGAAGGGGCGACTAGACTGACCCGACTGAAACCTCTGCTGAGATCTATCATAACACTCTCGGGGTCTGAAACGGCGCCCATCATGCCTATCCTCATGTCTAGCTCTCTTGTCGCTGCCCCTTTGGGCCTCGCGACAGAGATGCTCAATAGTGCGGACATAGTCCACTACATCTAGAAATGAGCGACCCGCTGAGACTAAAGACTGAGTCTCAATCTGCAACTGTATTCTCAAACCCCGAACAAAACAACGAACCCTTTCCTCCTCAGTAGATAATATCATGGCGGCATGCCTGGAGATCTCGTGGAATCGGGCCTCATACTCTGATACTGTCATGGAGCCCTGCTCTAACCGAGCAAACTGATCTCTGATGCTCCTTGGAATAAATCAGGCAGAGAAGGCCTCTGAAAACTCAATCCATGTGACCGGTGGAGACCTAGCTGGCCTGGTCTCTAAGTATATACGCCACCACTGCCTGGCGGGATCGTCTAGCTGGTAAGCGGTGAAGTCTGCTCCTCTCGACTCCACTAAACCCAAAGTTTGTAGCCGCTCGCGGCAAGTAAGTAGAAACTCGTGGGCATCCTTACCCACAGCCCCAGAAAACTTCGGCGGTGATAGTCTAAGGAACACCCCGAGCATCTTCTGCTCCCAAAGTGGCATGACTCCCTCCAAATCGTCAGGATGAACAATTGGTGACGCTAGCTGCTGAACAACCGGTGCCGTTGGTGCAGGCTGGCCCTGCATTACTGGAGCGGCTGGAGCTGGGGCCTGCTACATACCCCCAATGGCAGCTAGTATCTGTACGAGCATCGCCTGTATACCTGGAGTTGCCACAGGCTCGGTTGGTGGCTGGGCTGGTTCCGGGCCCATCGATTGCTACTGTGCTGAAGCTGTTGGTGGCTCTATCACCGGCTCCGGAGTTTGCTCTCGGTCCTGGGCTGGTGTTGTAGCTTTGGCACGTCCTCGAGGTCGGCCTCTACCCCTAGCTGGGGCCATACCACGCATGCGAGCCATCCCTGTAAAAGAGTGGAACAAGTAAGATTTTCAGAAATCGATAAAACACACAATGCACGACAGTGAAACAAAAGCGACACGTTCCTAAAGACATCCTGTAGCCTCTCGAAGATAAGTAACGGACGTCTCCGTACCGATATGCAGTACTCTACTAGACATTAGCTCTGTACAAGTGAGACCGACGAACCTGGGAATCTGATACCAATTTGTCACGACCCAATTTCTCAGGTCATGATGGCGCCTACTGTATGACCCACTAGTAGACAAGCCGACCCATATCCCGGAACTCGAAGTAATGGGATGTTAGGGTAGAAAACCAACCAATCAACCTAAAATAGTAATAAATATAACAAGAACATGCAATGAACGGGCGGAAGTGACTAGACATATATACACAAAATGAATTACTCCCAAAACCTGGAAGTCACAAGTAAAGAGCTGCTAACAAAAGTACAAGTCCTAAAAGTGGACTACAGAAACAAGCTATCTAAAAAGGCAAAAGACAAGCAAAAGTAAGTACAGAAGGAGACGGGCAAATCCAGGACGTTGTGTGCTCACCCTTGCCTCCGATCACGACCGTAGCTGGCTCGAATCAACATCGATAGCTAGTGCTCGGACCTGCATCACGAAAATAGATGTAGAGTGTAGTATGAGTACCAAAACAGCAGGTACCCAGTAGGAATCAGGCCGACTGAGCAAGGTAAGCAAAAGTAAACTGAAATGCGAATAAAGGGTCACAATCAAGGGCAAAAGAGTAGTAAATGTGGGTATGTACACGAGCGTACAGGCAACAAAGACAAGGAATCTAACTAACTCCGCCGGGCTCCCATAAACCCGACGGGTACGCTCGTGCACAATAAAAAAAACCACCTGCACGGACCCCCATAAGCCCGGCAGATGCACTGGCAGTTGAAGTAAAAGAATGGAGCTAGAAGGTCTATCACCATATTACCAATTTGCGGACTTTAACTAAACCATTCCCAATTATATTCCGAGATCTCATTACGTCCTGGACTTTAATCGAAGCATCTCCAACATCCAAAAACTCAACCTACAGATGATAGTAATCAAAGACTAAACTGAAGCTTTAGTAAGGAATTGGGAATGCACCACGTGCAAGCTGGACCAATGACTCAAACAAGGTACTATAGCTAATGAGTCAACCTATATGGGTTGGACCACGGACTCGAACCGGATGCTGTAGCCAAAGGTCGGGCACGGGTGGGCTGGACCACGGACTCGAACCGGGTACTGTAGCCAAAATCAGATCACAGGTAAGCTGGACCACATACTCGAACTGGGTACTATAGCTAAACTTGGACATAAGTAAGCTGGACCACAGACTCTAACCGGATGCTGTAGCTAAGAATCAATATCCAACCATACGTCGCGGGAAATATCACCAAAGCAATTACCATAAATAATCATTTCAGTACGACTCTCATATACCCCAAATCGCAGAGGAAGTATCTACAAGTGAGTAAGCTAGACCACGGACTTTAACCGGGTAGCTGTAGCCGATAGAAAAGCAGGGCATTATGGATACAAGGTCATAGGCTGAGTTACCGCCTAGCTAAGGCTCAGACTATCAGACTCAAGTCTGCTATATCAGTCTACAAGAAGCTGACCGTCCGAAACGACGTCGGAAAAAGTTCTACTGCCCAACGACATCTGAAACCTCGCAAATCTATGGCAACACTAGTTTAAGCCTAGACTAAGGCCAAACATACTTCAAATCAATATTATCATATACACCACAAGGTATGGATGTTCAATAATATCAAGAGTCATGCTTTCATAATCCAACAATTTCCCGAAATAAGGTCTAAGGCAGGAATTATAGAAATTTAGCATGCTCGACACCCGAACCCCTCCATACTCAACCAAATCAATAAAAAATTGCCTAAACATGCTCAATCTCACGAGGGGAAAGCCATAGCCTACCTGAAAGCCGATCACGCGTGCTCCAACTCGCGGTACCGGAGTTTTTCCCCTCCGAACGGTCTCCAAATGCTTCCCCACTATCAAAAGGTTATTCACCTCATCATTACGAATATGTTGCCACTAAAATTATATTTTTCGGAGACGTACCCAAAATTGTGTCTAAAACGGGATTGTGGGACCCACAATTGGAATCCCAAAAATGAATACGTGATAACGTCCCAAATACCTTACTAAACTAATACCCCAAAATTTAGCACAAAAAGATGCCTAAAACATAGCAAATCAGCCCCAACAATTAAAATCTCCAAAACAGGGAAACGGGCCTAAAACTCAAACGAACGACCAGGAGACCGAACAGTCAGTGCCAGGAAGTCATAAATGACTTGGGGTCACTACAGGAACGCTCTAAACGATGGAATGAATGCTTTAATTTAAAAATGACCTGGAGGGTCATTACAATATCCACTACTAAAAGAACTTTCGTCCGCGAAAGTAAGAATCAAGAATTACCTGAAGGCTCAAATAAGCCGGGGAACTGTTCCCGCATCTCATGCTCGGTCTCCCAGGTAGCCTCCTCAACTGGACGATGTCTCCAATAGACCTTACTGGAACGCAACCGTCTGACATCTCTGGCCAAAATAACAACTGGCTCCTCAATGTATCTCAAACTGTTATCCAAGTCAACTGCATCATACTGAATCACATGGGACTCATCTGGAACATATCGGCGCAACATCGAAACATGAAAAATTGGGTGAATAATTGAAAAGGTCGGGGGCAACGTTAACTCATATGCGACCTCCCCAACTGTCCTCAATATCTCAAAAGGACCTATATACCTGGGGCTAAGCTTGCCCCGCCTCCCAAATCTCATTACACCCTTCATGGGTGACACACGGAGGAATACTCTATCACCAACAACAAATTTCAACGGTCGACGCCTACGGTCTGCATAACTCTAATGTCTACTCTGGGCTGTCCTGAGCCTATCCTGAATCACCCTCACATGATCTAAAGCCTCTCGCATCAAGTCCGTACCGCGCGGCCTAGGCTCTGTAGACTCAAACCAACCAACTGGAGAGCGACAACGCCTACCATATAGGGCCTCGAATGGGGCCATCTGAATACTCAAGTGGTAGTTGTTGTTGTACGCAGACTTTGCCAAAGGCAAATACTGGTCCCATTGACCCCCAAATTCCATAACACAAGCCCGCAACATGTCCTCAAGAATCTGAATCGTGTGCTCCGAATGACCATCAGTCTGCGGGTGGAAAGCTATGCTAAGGTCAACACGGGTACCCAACTCATTCTGGAAGGTCCTCTAGAAGCTAGATGTGAACTGCGGGCCCCAGTTTGAGATCTTGGAAACAGGCACACCATGAAGACGAACCACCTCTTGAATGTAGATACGAGATAACCTCTCAGCTCTGTAGGATGTATGGACAGGAATGAAATGTGCTGACTTGGTCAATCGATCCATGATGACCCAAATACTATCAAGACCACGGGAAGTGCGGGGTAATCCTACAACGAAGTCCATGGTGATCCTCTCCCATTTCCACTCAGGAATGGGTAATCTCTGAAGCTCGCCACCAGGCCTCAAATGCTCGGCCTTAACCTGCTGACAACACAAGCAACACGATACATAATCCGCAATATCTCTCCTCATGCCGCTCCACCAGTAGTGCTGTCTCAAGTCCCGATACATTTTAGCTGTGCTCGGATGAATAGAATATTTGGAGTCATGGGTCTCGGTAAGAATCATCTGAATCAAACCCCCAACTCTTGGAATACAAAGTCGATCACCAAATCTTAAAACCCCATCTAAATCTAAGGTAGCCAGGCCAGTGTCACCTCCCAAAACTCGATCTCGAAGTGCCACTAAGTACTCATCCTCAAACTGACGGCTGCAAATCCGATCCAGCAGAGATGACTGAGCATCCACATAAGCTACTACACACCGGGAATCAGAGATACCAAGCCGTATCATCCGGTTAGCTAAGGACTGGATGTCCAAAGCTAATGGTCGCTCCTTAGTAGAAAGAAAGGCTAGACTACCCATACTCACTTCTTTCCGACTCAAGGCGTCCGCTACTACATTCGCCTTGCCCGGATGGTAGAGAATAGAGAGGTCATAGTCCTTCAGGAGCTTAATCCAACGGCGCTGTCTCGAATTAAGATCCCTCTGGCTCATAATGTACTGAAGGCTCCTGTGATCACTATAGATCTCGCATCCAACTCCATACAGGTAATGCCTCCAAATCTTAAGCGCAAAAACTACCGCCGCCAACTCTAAGTCATGAGTGGGGTAGTTGCGCTCGTGCGGCTTAAGCTGCCTCGACGCATAAGCAATAACGCGGCCCTGCTGTATCAGTACACAACCCAAACCAATGCCGGATGCGTCACAATAAACAGTAAACCCCTTGCCCTCAACTGGAAGAGTCAATTAAAGAATGGTGGTAAGCAACTCCTTAAGCCTCAGAAAGCTCCTCTCACACTCCTCCGACCACACAAACGGAACATCCTAGCGAGTCAACTGAGTCAAAGGCGCTGCTATAGTAGAAAATCCCTCAACAAAACGCCTGTAGTAGCCTGCCAATCCGACGAAGCTACGAATCTCAGTCACAGAGGTGGGCCTGGCCCAATCACGAATGGCCTCAATCTTAGCGGGATCTACCGTAATGCCATCCTTAGACACCACGTGCCCTAAGAATGCTACGGACTCAAGCCAAAACTCGCACTTTGAGAACTTGGCATAAAGTCGTTGGCCTCTCAAAGTCTGGAGCACTATCCTCAAATGCTGCTCATGCTCCTCCCGGCTCCGCGAGTATACTAAAATGTCATATATGAAGACTATGACAAACGAATCCAAGTACGGCCTAAACACCCTAGTCATCAAGTCCATGAACGCGGCAGGGGCGTTAGTCAACCCAAAAGACATCACTAGGAACTCATAGTGGCCGTAACGAGTCCTAAATGCAGTTTTAGGGACGTCTGCTGCCCTAATCCTCAACTGGTGGTAGCTGGATCTTAAATCAATCTTAGAAAATACCACGGCACCCTGAAGTTGGTCAAATAGATCATCAATCTTAGGCATGGGGTAATGGTTCTTCACCGTCACCTTGTTCAACTACTTGTAGTCGATGCACAATCGCATAGTACCGTACTTTTTCTTCACGAAAAGGACTGGGCACCCCAAGGCGATACACTAGGCGGAATGAATCCGTTATCTAAGAGATCCTGAATCTGCACACTGAGCTCTTTGAGCTCTACGGGGGCCATACGGTACGGTGGTATAAAAATGGGCATAGTGCCCGGCACTACTTCAATAGGAAAGTCAATGTCACGATCAGGAGGGATACCAGACAAATCGGCAAGAAACACATCTGTAAACTCTCGAACAATAGGTACTGAATCAACGGTAGGACCCTCCCTACTAACATCTCTAACATAAGCTAAATAAGACAAACACCCGCTAGCCATCAACCTCTGGGCCCGAACAAAAGATATCACCCCAACTGGAGTGCGACTACAAGAGCCCTGCCACACCACTGGTGGAATACCAGGCATGGCTAAAGTAACGGTCTTGGAATAGCAATCCAAGACCGCACAGTGGGAGGATAACCAATCCATACCCAAAATCAAATCAAAATCCACCATGTCAAACAAAATGAGATCAACCCTAGTGTCTCGCCTCTGAATAGTCACCACACAGTATCTAAATACCTGATCCACTACTAAAGAATTACCTACCGGGGTCGAAGAATTATCATATGACTTAGCATTAGTACTTACAGAAGAATTATCATAGGCTCCATTTTCTGTCCTCCATCAGCAACACAGTTATCATGAGAAGAAGGTCCTCCTTTCTTCTTAGGATATCCATGAAGTTTGTAGCAAGACTCTTTTGTATGTCCTTTGTAATGACAGTAGTCACAGTAGAGCTGTGATCTTCCCCAAGACTTTGCATCACCATGATTTCTAGGTCTATAACCTCCATTGCCATTGGAACCATTACTAGGATAGTAAGCAGGTCCTAAACTAAAACCACCATTGTTATGATAGCCAGCATGACCAGACATTCTGTTACTCATAAGAGCAGTTTCTGAGGGAAATTATGTGGAAGAGGAACTACTACTAGCACCATTCATCCTCTGACTTTCAACATTAATAATCATAGCATAGGTTTGATTAACATTTGGTATAGGAATTTGCATTAAGACTTGACTCTTAGCATGAGCATAAGACTCATTTAGGCCCATCAGAAATTGCCACAACTTCTGAAAATGAAAATGTTTTGCATATTGTTTAAATTCAGGGCATGCACATGAAGGAGGAGGCATGAAAGTTTCAAACTCATCCCAAAGTTCTCTCAGCCTAGAAAAATAATTGGACAAAAAGCAGTTCCCTGAGACAGAGTGGCAATATCCTTGTGAAGATAAAATGCCCTAGAGGCATTAACCTTATCAAATCCTTCACGAAGATCCTCTCAAACAGTATGTGCATCAGATCCATAAATCACAGTGCTAACTAGACTCTTAGACACAATATTCATAATCCATCCTAGAACAATAGCATTGCATCTCTCCCATTGATCATGCATAGAGGAAGGATACATGTCCTTAGTACAAGTTCCTAACAGAAAACCTAGCTTATTATTGTCAAGTAAAACAAGCTTCAAGGATATTCTCCATAATGAGTAATTTTCAGATCCTAGAAGCTGAATTGAGAAAAGAACAAAATCTTGAGTATCTGAAGGATGAATATAGAGATGATGATTGTGATCGATTGAGGTAGAAGCTTGAACTCCAGTATGATCATCAGGACCATCCGCAGGTGCCATGATCAATCCGATGATGAGGCTTACTGTAACGAGAAGACAAACACTTGATCTACAATTGTAAGTTAGCAGAGAAGAAAATTAGCAAAGAATCACAATGAAATCCTTGCGCTCTGATACCATGTTGAGAACCTCCATTAATGGGAGTGAAGAAAGCTTGGAGAGTATTTGAGGGAATGAACAATTGATCTTTTCATTCAATCTATGTGAAGTGTTGTATATATACACAGATAGTACTGAGAAAGTTTTTTATTTTCTAACTAACTTGTAACTAACTTCTATAACTAACTATTCAAATACATTCAATTAGTTACATTGGTTAATCTCAACAATTATCTCTATCTTAATTAAAGTAAAAGGCATCAAACATAGTATTCCACTTAATGTGTATACTCTATCTAATTTGGTTCATATATTTATGGTATAACTGAATTAAAGAGTATCAAATTAAATATTATTTTCACGAACAATCTCAAAATGCCAGTTCATAATTTTGTATAGAACGTCGTATATATTCTGTAATGTGGGAAAATCGTGGGGAAATTGATATTGCATACCAAAATTGAAGAACATCATTTAAAACTTTTACTTTTAATCATAGTTAATATGCTTTATAAGTTAATCTAATCTAAACTTTCAAAAAGTAACAAAAGATAGTATGGCCTACGGACTTTACTAAAACTCAAACTTAAACGATTAGATCTGTTATCAATTTTAATTTTACTTTTGATTATATTTTTCTATTTAAGTTCAACTCATATGATTAGACATGTCATCATTATATCAATTAAAAATAATACCAATCACTAGTTTTGTGTGCTAGAAATCTTAGTAGCTTAGTTCATTATTTATTTGAATTTTCACTTATTCATCAATTTCCACATTATAGTCGTCATTTCTATTTCTCATCCCATTCCATCCCCCCCCCCCCCCCCCCAAGATAAAAGAGTTCCATGTGATATACTAGACGAATGTGTGGTTCTAATTAAATTTCTGGTTTACGGGTCCAACTAGAATTGGAAATTATACCTAAAATTTCAGGCGATGAGTTGACAAAATTAAAGCATGTGTTCTTAGACATTATTACATAATTTCACTTTCATAATAATGAAATATCATTTGCAAATATAGTTTGTTTTGCAATTTTATCCATTATTTCAGCTAAAATTTGAAACAGAGAATATTTAGTTGATTGGAATTAGGACGGTGTATTAGTTGATTTGGTTTTATTTTAAAATTTATCATTTTGGTCTATCAGTTATCGATTGTAGACATGCTAAACCATTATAGAACTATTAATATATTGGCTTATTGGTTATTGATCATTATCGATTTGGTTATCGATTTAATCGTTAAGATTTCACGCCAAAAGAAATTATTAAAAATCACTTGGTGACAAATCATATATGAACCAATATGCACATGAGTTAATAGATTGCATCTCTCTCAAAATCAAACACTAGAACATAGTTAGAATAACCGAGAGTTTGAGACAACTAATGAAAAAATGAAACTAAATCCTAATTAGTCAAGGACTTTATACATCAAATGATATAAATATAATTTTATTAATCTGTTAGATAAAAAAACCTCAAATCATTAATATTTAGGATACCTAAACTTGTTCCATTTTATTTAGTAAATACCTATTTAAATTATTGTTGGTCCTAATATATTATCCCATAGTATTTGGCTATGTAGCATCTTTGTCGTACGTATTTTTTTTTCCCAATGAAATGTGATGTATTCATCCTTATGCGGATGGTTTTTGTCTGGCGTAGCATTCTTTAGTAGTAAAATACAATTTTTTTTCCTATTTAAAATCCACTATTAAGGCTAATTTAATTTTTCAGCCACACACAATGGAGTTCCACTCAATTTCATTTTTAAATATTTGACCCGAGAAAAAGAGAACATACATACATAATTGAACCAAATCATTATTTCAATTAAAGAAGAAATAAAAGGAAAGACACATGATTGGAAGTTTTTGTATAAAAATAGTAAAGTTGTAGGAAGTTTTTCTTACAACACTTTTCTTTTCCCCGAAAAATGTATGATTGGAATTTGGAATAAATAGTCATTTTATCTACGGAAAAGGGTCAAAACTGTCCTGAACTATGCGAAATAGACCATTTATACCCTCCATTACATTTTGGACCAAAAATACCCCCTCCGTTATCTCAGGAGACCACAAATATCTTCAAGAGTTAACACCCCAATTTTTTAGTGACGTGGCAAGCAACATGAGACTAATCTCTCCACCTGAGCGTTGCTAACAATGATTCACTACAAAAGAACTTGACCTTTAGTGGCGACGAAGTCGCCACAAAATCTCGAAATATTGCCACTAAAGGTTATGAGTGATTTTTAGTGGCGACTAAGGCTGCAACAACCATTCGCTAGTAAAACCTATTTTTTCAACAAAAAAATATGATAATTAATTTTCTATTGCAACCTAATTTTCTAAAATATATAACTTGCACTATCAATATTAAAAACATCCAATATTATTACGAAAATCATCAAAATTACTTCTCGATCCAAATCTCCTACTATATAATGCATCAGTGTACATTTAATACATTTACATATGACATAAAAATAAAACATACAGTGTCTTCGAACTCCTCCTTAATCGATATCATTTTTGGGTTTTTAAAAACAATGAAGAAAAAAACACAAAATCAGAATTTAATGTAAAACACCTTTAGTGACGATATTTTGGGCTTTTGTGGCGACTGTTGTCGCCGCTAAAGGTCTAGTTCTTTTGTAGTGAATCCTAGTTGGGAACGCTTAGGTGGAAGGATTAGTCCCACGTGGCTTGCCACGTCTATAAAAATTTGGGGTGTTAACTCTTGAGGGTATTTGTGGTCTCTTAGGATAACGGCAGGGGCATTTTTTATCCCAAAATGTAACGAAGGGTATAATTGGTCTATTTCGCATAATTCAAGGGCAATTTTTACCCTTTTCCGTTTTATCTAACAAGAAATGAGAGAAGTATTAATAAAACACCCCTAAACTTGGCGCAAAATATTAGTTCATCCCTAAACATGAACTATTGACAGCCTTAAAAACACCCCTCTACTTGACTAACTAGACTTAGATACACCCCAATACACTCCTGATATGCAACATGACATAGAAAGTGGTCTCAAACTCTTATAGGAGCATGTAGTTCTTAATAAAAATCGAGAGAAGTGTTGAAAACACACCTAAACTTGACAAGAATTTAGGGTGTATTTCACTAATGTTGCAAGATCGAGGGTGTATTTAGCTTCAATTAGTCAAATAAATAGGTGCTTTTAAGGCTGTCAATAATTCGGGAATAAAACTAATAATTTGCGCCAAGTTTAGGGGTGTTTTTATACGTCTCTCAACAAGAAATAAAAAAGTATTATAAGCAGGCAGACAGCACTAATATTTTCATCAACCTTGGTGCCCAAAATAAAATGTACCCACAAGCAATTATATATTTGTAAATTTCTTTAAACACATATGATATTTGTCATTGAAGACATGGAGATGAAAATAGTTAAGGACTGTAGATTGTGGAAGATATAGTAGAATTGTGCACCTGCTAAGGAAAATGACATGTGGAAAATTTGTTAGGAGGAATTGTCCATAAGTCACTTTTGGTTGGCTCATCTTTTTGATTTTTCAATTCAATTCACTAAGGTACATTATAAATAGCTGATCCTATCATCACAACTTAAACCCACAAATTAATCTTGAAAAAGAAGCAATGACTACCTCTTCCCCTAATAAGTCCCGTCCCTTAGCTAATTTTCACTCAACTATTTGGGGATATCATTTCCTTTCTTATACTCCTCAACTCACTGTCAGTCACACACATTTAGTTTTTTTAATGTACTTATTGTCATTTATACATTTTATTTTTCTATCTTAATTAATTGATGTCTAAATATTACAACGAGGAGTTTAGTTAAGACATAACATAACATTTGATGTGAATTTTTTGGATATGCAGGAAACTACTAATCAAGAAAAAGTTGAAGTTGATGAGTACAAAGAGAGAATCAGGAAAATGTTGGTGGAAGCTCCAGAGGGTAGTCTACAAAAACTTGTGTTGATAGACGCAATGCAACGATTGGGAGTCGCATATCATTTTGATAACCAAATTGAAACATCCATTCAAAACATTTTTGATGCGTTCAAACAGAATGATGATGACAACCTTCACGTTGTTTCTCTTTATTTCCGGCTTGTGAGGCAACAAGGACATTACATGTCTTCTGGTGAATGGATATATTACTTTTCTTTAATACGTAAAATTTTAATGGACTTGAAGGTTAAATTTCTTACTAACAATGAACATAATGTTTAATCAGATGTCTTCAAGAAATTCACCGAACAAGATGGAAAATTCAAGGAAACGCTTACTAATGATGTCCAAGGATTATTAAGTCTGTATGAAGCATCACATTTGAGAGTGCGCGATGAGGAGATTCTTGAAGAAGCTCGTACCTTTACCACTACTCATCTCGAGTCTATAGTCTCCAACTTGAGCAATAATAACTCTCTTAAGGTTGAAGTTACTGAAGCCTTAAGTCAGCCTATTCGCATGACTTTACCAAGGGTGGGAGCAAAGAAATACATATCCATTTACGAAAACAATGATGCACACAATCATTTGCTTTTGAAATTTGCTAAATTGGATTTTAACATGCTGCAAAAATTCCACCAAAGAGAGCTTAGTGAGCTTACAAGGTAGAATATTGTTTGATTCATATATCTTATTTAATTAGATGAATACTGATAATTTGGAATAAAAATGAAACGCAAGAAACAAAACCGTTGCCATTGTGATGTATGTAGGTGGTGGAAAGATTTGGATTTTGCAAATAAAATTCCATATGCAAGGGACAGACTGGTTGAGTGTTACTTTTGGATATTAGGAGTGTATTTTGAGCCAAAGTATAGTCGTGCTAGAAAAATGATGACAAAAGTACTCAAGATCACCTCGGTTATTGATGACACTTTTGATGCTTATGCAACCTATGACGAACTTGTGACTTTCACTGATGCAATCCAGAGGTAAAACATCAAAATTTCACAAGTAAAATAATCTTTAGACAATCCCTCACTAATGAATATGAGAAAGTAAATATGTTTTCCTGTTGTTATTATGAAATCTATATATATACACACACAAGGGTAAGAGTTAATTAGCTTGTGGTTTTGATGATATATATTAGATGGGATGCTAATGCAATCGATTCAATACCGCAATATATGAGACCTGCTTATCAAGCTCTTCTGGACATTTACAGTGAAATGGAACAAGTGTTGTCCAAAGAAGGTAAATTGGACCGTGTATACTATGCAAAATATGAGGTAAATAATGTTAAGTATATTTTGATAATTCAATTAGTTGGCTATCTACATTTTCATCTTATCTTATTAATTAGTGAAAATTTAATTTCGATTTCCATGTTATCATTAATTCCAAAAGGAAAAAAGATACTCCCTCCGTTTCACAAAGAATGACCTGGTTTGACTTGGCACGGAGTTTAAGTAAATAAAGAAGACTTTTGAATCTTGTGGTCCTAAATTAAAGTTATGTCAAATGTACAAAATTGCCCTTAATCTTGTGGTCTTAAACATGTCACGTGGAAAGCAAAAAGTAAAATGTTACCAAAAAAGGAAAGAGGTAATTCTTTTTGAAACTGACTAAAAAGGAAAGGAGGTCATTCTTTGTGAAACGGAGGGAGTACTAGTTACTATTAATTGTCTATCTAAAATTACTTGTTATTGTTTTTAGATGAAAAAGTTGGTGAGAGCCTATTTTAAGGAAGCCCAATGGTTGAATGATGATAACCATATTCCAAAATATGAGGAACACATGGAGAATGCAATCGTAAGTGCTGGCTATATGATGGGAGCAACAAATTGCTTGGTCGGTATGGAGGAATTTATATCCAAAGAGACTTTTGAATGGTTAATGAATGATCCTTTGATAGTTCGAGCTTCCTCATTGATTGGCAGAGCAATGGACGATATTGTTGGACATGAAGTAAGTACAAAAGTTTCTAAAAGTAATATGCATGGTTAAATAAACTCATTTAACTCTCTTAGTTGGTTTATCTAAGTCATGACTTAAAAGATTTTCTGTCCCTCCATTGCAATGATGACAGTAAAATGATAACTACTAATAACAAAGAGGTAGAATGGTACACATAGAACTGCTAATAATAACAATAATAAAAAGAGAAAGAAAGAAAAAGGAAATCAGCATGAAGGAACACATATATTGTATGTATTGGATTTTCTTCAAATTCTTAAAAGTTAGTTAAGAAGCCTACATTATAATACCAAAGAATGTTTATAATGTGTAATTTTATATACAGTTGATATTGAAATCGATTAATTTCATATAGGTTGAACAAGAAAGAGGACATGTAGCTTCAATTATTGAATGTTACATGAAAGAATATGGAGCTTCAAAGCAAGAGACTTACATTAAATTCCAGAAAGAGGTCACCAATGCATGGAAGGACATAAACAAAGAATTCGTCCGTCCAACTGAAGTACCAATGTTTGTTCTTGAACGAGTTCTAAATTTGACACGTGTGATAGACACGTTATATAAAGAGGAAGATGAATACACAAACGCCAAAGGCAAACTTAAAAACATGATTAACTCGATACTGATTGAATCTATCAAAATATAAATATAATGCTGAAATTGCAACTTCATCATTCAAATATTCGGAGCAAAATAAGGCATATACAATAAATTGGAGACCTTTAATATGCTATTCATAATATATGATCTGTTAATTCCTGGGGAATGTTTGAAATAAACAATAGTTGTTTTTAATTTACTAAGCAAAAGTGTGGTTGGTTTGTCTTTTGTCTGTCGTGTTCATTTTCAAAAAATATACAACACTTGAGTTGTATTAAATCCTGTTTTATTTCATTTCCCGCTTGTTTGGATGATTGTTAATTATCATCACTTTATAATGTATTGTAATAATCGTATTGTATTTTGTATTGTATTGTTGTCATAATAAAGTTTGAATAAATTGTATCTTATTGTATTGTTGTCATAATAAAGTTAGAATAAATTGTATTTCTGTTATGGTTATATAACTTTAGTTGAATTCATGTATTGTACTGTAATAATGATTATTAAGTTTACTAAAATCGCCATTATTATTGTAAATATTAGATTCATTAATAGGAATTAGGACACAATCAAACTAAACGACAATTACAAAAAAAGTCAACAAATTAGAAACTAGATGTATCCATGCTTTAGGTGTTAGTGTTAAAGAATAAAAAAGTTTTATAAATGGCTAATAAAACATGTGACCTCATTATATATAAATATAAAATTTGTCCATATAACTAAAACTCTTTTTTTTTTCTTTTAAATGTGTACACTACATTTTGATTTTTTTTTTTTTGAAATTTGCAAAATTGGATTTTAACATGATGCAAAAGTTGCACCAAAGAGAGCTTAGTGAGCTTACAGGATAGTAAATTATTTGATCTATATAGTTTTCTTTCATCAAATTAATAATTTTAATTTGAATTTAATAGATATCGTTGATAGTATAATAAAAATAGTTTTTAATAGCAATAAATATACATATTAATAAAGAGACTGCTAAAATCTTTTACTGACTTTAGTTAATTGTCATTAAATTCAATATCGCTATAAACTTTTGTGACATTTACAAAGAGTGTTAATAACTGTTAATACACAGTGTCAGAGACAGGATTTCCATCAAGGGGTTCAAAAAGATAAGTAAGCACTAGTATTCAAGAGGGTTGGGACGGTTTAGATATAAATGGGGCGAGTCAGATATAAACGAATCAGATCAAATATAAGCAACTAAATAAAATTCAACTCTACTTCAACACAAATAATAAAATCGAGCAAGTATATGTTTGACATAATATTAAAATAAGTACGAGAAAATGTATTTTTTTAAAATTTTACATATGTGTCTTGTCTCCGTCATTGTTGCATATACATGCTATTCAATTTTTGAAACTAACTAAGGAATACTTCCAAATTTGATCATATGGTAGTCAATAAAATTCGTATCGAGAAAATAATTATCAAGATTGGAAAATATCACGACAATCATGATTATTTATAAATTTTAAATGATTATACCTATTTATTTAATCTTACTTATATTTATATTATTGCTTAATCAAATATAAATTTAACGTTTGACTTAAAATTAGTAAGAGAGAATATATTTTTTAAATTTTAACTATGAAAACTTTAAAAAAGTTATAAGTTTTACTTAATTTTATAAAAAATAGAAAAAAAAATCTATTTTTAATATCTAGTAAAATATATAAATCCCAATAGGTTTTTAAAGATTTTTTTTTCATTTATTTGGAAAATAAAAATGAAAATCGCATGATAATATGGGGAAAAAAGCTATTACCCGGATTCAAACCTGTGAACTAGCACTCACCTCGAGCATTCTTGAATGCCCTTTATCACTGAACCAAGCACTTAACTTATGCCAATGGGGTGTGCCCCTGACACCTATGTTGCAGCCTCAACATCAGCAATATGCATAACCTCGAACACCTTCTGCAGCTCCTCCACAAAGTTCGCCGGATCCTCAGTGACATTTGACCTTGTCACGCCCCGAGTGTAACATCCGGCAATTTGAAATAACTATGAAGAGGCTTAGAATTGGAAATAGGCATTTTTGGAAAAAATATTTTAAAAAAAATTTGGAAAATTTGGCAAAGTATGGAAAAAAAAGTGAATTTTTGGCCAACTTTGAACAGTTATAACTCCTAACTCAGGATGAGTTAGGTGTAGTTCCAGTTATGTTTGCAAATTTCGTGGAATAGTCTTTCCAACGCCGCCGAGTTTGCTCGATTTCGAGTTCGTATGAGTGAGTTATGCCCTTTGGAAGTTGGGCAGTTGGCAAGGAAGTCTGTCCGGAAATTTGTAAGGGTATTTTGGTCTTTTCCCTAGCCTTTTCTTTTGGATATATATTAGTTTGTTAGACTGATTTTGATCAGTTTTTCTCTTTTAAAGAGTGAGAGTGAGGGTTTGTGAGTGAAGAGGAGAAGAAGAGGAGAAAGAGAAGATCAAGCAAGGTTTCGTCAAGGATCGTCGTGGATATCGTCGGGGGTGATCCCTACTAGGTATGTGAGATCATAGTGTTGGGTTGATTCTTTCCCCCACACGCCAAACTCGTTCAATTTCGAGAAAAGATTGATTATGTTTGTTGAAGTGTTGGTTGTGATTGTGTTGAAGTCCTTGTTGATTTGGGACTTGTTTCCGGTTGTGTTTTTGAGTTGAAATCTATTGTATGTTGAGGGGTTTATGATTGTAAGTGTTTGGGGCTGAAACCAATGAAATTAAGGAGGTTTAGAGTTGGAAAAATGAAGAAGAAAAGTCGAGTTTTCTGGGGAAAGGGGTGGCGCGTCGCGCCTGCCAGCGCGCCCCAAAAGAGCTTCTGAGCTTTCTCCCTTGGGGCGCCGCGCCTAGCAGTGCACCCCAACAGTCCTTCTGAGCTTCGAGGGCTGGTGCTCCGCGCCTTGCAGAGCGTCAAGGACGCCAAGTTTCCCCATTCTTTTCACACTTTCTCATGCATGTTCCTTGGTATTGTACCATGTTTCCTAGTTGTTTCCAACGCTCCAAGGTACGTCTAAACGTCAAGAACTCATCCATAAACGTGTGATCATATACCTTGAATCCATAATCCAATTCAAGGCGAGTTCGGATCAAGTCAAAGTGAAGTTAGAGTCAAGTCAAGCAAAGTTAAGAAGTAAGTCCAAGCAAGTCTCTAAAACTTTTCAAGAGTCTTTATTGAACGTTTTAACTTCATTTTAAGGCTCAAGTTTCAAGTCGAGTAAAGAGTATAGAGTTTCAAGCTAAGTAAAGATTCTCAAGTTTCAAGTTAAGTCAAGAGTTTAAAGTTGAGTTCATTTCTCAAAAGTTATTAGGGAACTATGTATTCCCAAAGAAGTTTCTAAATGTTTTTACATTTGAGTAAGAAAGGAACTATGATTCCAAAATAGCCTTTGGGCTAATTTTCAAGAAAAAGGAACATCGTTTCCAAGTGAGCCTTTGGGCTAAGTTTTGAGTAATTATCTCAACTAAAGAAAGATGTGTTTAAAACACTTAAGAGCTAAAGTATTTTTGGGAGTAGTCTTGAGCACCGAATTGGGGACACGAGTTCATATTAACTCAACTCTCCATAAGAACCATGTAGCCAACATGGGATTTAACGGGTCATACTTTTTAGATGATCACGTAAGATTAAGCTAGTGGATCCACTTGGTAAAGTTAGCTTTCTATATCACGGCAAGGTATAGGATGGTCCTTGGGCAACGTGAGGTAAAACGTTGTATCACCACTTAGTTTCATAGTGGTGGTTGTCGGTTAGAGAAACTCCCACAGAAGTAGAAAGAGCATGGTTCCTCGAGAAGTTCTACTTAGTGTGGATGGGGGTATGGGACTTCATTCATGCATTACACAAGTAGACTTTGAGAGGAAGCATGTTATTTTTATGATATTATAAATTTGATTTTTACGTCATGTTTTAATAGTTTTACAAGCTTTATATATTGCATGTGTCTTATTGCTTTATATATTGAGTTCAGTTATTCATGAGTTGAACAGAGCAAAGGTAAGAGTTCCTTTTTACTCTTTTCAAGCTTAAGTGGCGGTTTAGTTTTTCAGCTCGCATACTCGTACATTCAATGTACTGATGCTAGTTGGCATACATCTTATGACGATGCAGACGCATGTACCCAGGGTCAGCATCCAGCACGCCATTGATCCAGCTGAGCACTCCAGAGTCAGTGGTGAGCCTCTTTGGGTTCCAGAGGACTCGATTGTGTTGTTCTCTTAGTTTTGTTTTATTAGGATGTTGTGGGTTCTGTCCCAACATCCATCTCAGTATTACAGAGGCTTCATAGACAGTCAGTCAGTTAGTTTTGAGTCTCTCATCTATGTATATATGTAATATTCTATTTTGAGACTCGAGTTGCCTTTTGGGCCAGACTTCATCAGTTAAGTTGTTTTATGTCCTTGCATTGCATGGAGTTATTCTGTTGAGTTAGGTTTCAGCTAAGTTAAGAAAGCCAGGTCAAGGGTTCGCTTGGGGCCAACAATGGTCTTCGAGTGCCGGCCACGCCCAGGGTGTAGGCTCGAGGCGTGACACCGAGCCTACACCCCGAACGTGGCTGGCACTCAAGAACCATTTATGTCCCCAAGCGAACCCTTTGCCTGGCTTACTTACTCAACGGAATACTTTAACACAAGAAATAGTCTCAAAAGGATAACTTAGGCAATGTCTAAAAGAAATATTAAACTTAGCCAAATATGGCAACTCAAGTCTTAAACGTATACAACTGAAAACGAAAAGACTAAAGAACTATAACTACACGTCTATGAAGCCTCTAAAACAAATAAGGATGCCAGGACAAGACCCCTGATCATCCTAACAACTGAAATACTATAACAAAGTAAAAGGAATCCTCTGGATAGCAAGGAGGCTCACCAACTGACTCTGAGTGCCCAACTGGATCAACGGGGACCTGGATGCTGATCCTAATTACCTGTGTCTGCACCATAAAACGATGCAGGCCAAATGGCATCAGTACATTGAATGTACGAGTATGCGAGAGGAATACTAAAACATAATGTAAGCTTGAAAAGAATCTAAAAGGAACACTTACCTTGGGTTTACTCAACTCATGAATAACTTAACTTAATATAAAGCAACAATACACATGGAATATATGAAAAGCTTTTAAAACAATAGAAAACAACTCAATTTGTTAAAGAAATGTGATAACAACTCAACTTACTCATATAATATAATACTGTGGGAGATTCTCTAACCGACAACCACCACTATGAACCTAAGTGGTGATACAATGTCTTGCCCACATTGTCAGAACTGTCCTATACTTTGTCGTCATATAAAACGCCTTAACTAAGTGGATCCACTAGTCTATGCTAAAAAACACTTAAGGAATTATCTAAAAAGTATGATCCTTTTCTACCCATGATGACTACATGGTTTACAGAGGCTTGAGTTATTATGAACTCGCATCCCTTTAAAATAGTAATGTGTCCACGTGGGCACATATATACCTTTAAAATACACTATTAAATAGTTCAGGGGGTAAAAAATATGGTATTAAATAGTCTAGGGAGGTAATAGGTCCTCATGAAAGTTTAGTATCGCAACAGAAAATTCGACCAAAGTTAGGGTATTTTTCAGACCCTTATCCCTAAATTGTTTGATCTATATAATTCCCTTTAATAAGATGAATAATGGTAATTTGAATTTAATAAAAAATCATTGATATTATAATAAAAATAGCTTAGCGGCAATAAATATACATATTAATAAAGAGAGTGCTAAAATTCTTACTGACATTAGTTAATTGTCATTAGATTGAATATCATTATAGACTTTTGGGCCATTTACAAAGAGTGTTAATTACTTCTAATACACAGTGGCAGAGGCATGATTTCCATCAAAGGGGTTCAAAAAGATAAGTAAGCACACTAATAGTATTCAAGAGGGCTGGGACTGGTTAGATATGAATGGGGCGAATCAGATATAAATGGGTAGGATAAAATATAAGCAACTAAATAAAATTCAACATCACCTTAACACAAACAATAAAATCGAGCAAGTATATGTTTGATATAATATTAAAATAAGTACGAGAGAATGTATTTTTTTTTTTAAATTATGGGTCTAGTCTCTGACATTGTTGTATATATACGTTATTCAATTTTTGAAACTAACTAAGGAATACTTCCAAATCCGATCATATTGTAGTCAATAAAATTCACACCAAGAAAATAATTATCAAGATTAGAAAATATCGCGACAATCATATTTATTTATAAATTTTAAATGATTACACTTATGTATGTAGTCTTACTTATAATTATATTATTCCTTAATCAAATATAAATTAAATGTTTGACTTAAAATTAGTAAAAGAAAATGTATTTTTTAATTTTAATTACTGAAAACTTTAATAAAGTTATGAAATTTACTTAATTTTATAAAATAGAAAATAAATCTATTATTTAATTCTAGTAAAATATATAAATTCCAATATGTTTTCAAAGAAAAACAAATTTTCATTTATTTGGAAAATAAAAATGAAAATCACATGAAACTATGGGAAATCGCATGAAACTATGGGAAAAAACGATACTACCAAGATTCGAACCTGGCGCTCACATTGAACATTCTTGAACGCTCTTTACCACTGAATCAAACACCTAGTGTGCGTGCGTGTGTGTATATATATATATATATGTATATATATATATAAATGATCCTATATATACAATGCAATTTTTTCAACGAAGGGAACGCCCTCGGGTCCATGTAGATCCGCCCTTGCTAATACATATTTAACGACAATTAAATTATTACTGTTAATTAATTTTATTTTATTTTTATTTGGCCCACGGGCCGGCCCTACCATATTTCTCAAGTCTTACAAATCAACATACTTATTCAAGTCGAGCTAAAACGCCCTTTTCTTAAATATGTTCCAAAATCTTAGTGTAACACCTCAAAAAAATTTAAGTTAAGACTCGAACCATTTTTCATTGGTGAACGAGATTTTACCGAGTGATTCTGAATTTTCTTAGGTGTCAAGGTCACTAGATAAAACACCTCGAGTTCCAAAAAGAACTAAAGAGAAATTCGTTCAAGTCAGCCATTAGTGTTTAAGTTTTGCATCAACTTCAAACAACCATATCTTTTACCACATAAATATTTATGTGTCCCATGCACTATCAAATTGAAGATCTTTGAGTCCTCTTTCCAACGCCGCCAAGTTTGCTAAATTCCGAACTTGGATGAAGGAGTTATGCCTGTTTGAATGCAGCCTCTCTAGTTAAGGCATTTCATCCGTTTTAGAAAAGGGTATTTTGGTCTTTTCCTTACCCCAATAGACCTACCAACATTTTTCTTCACCTAAGTTAAGCGTCTAATCAAACGTGACATTTCAAAACACTTAGGGTTTTAGAGCGAGGTTTCAAGAGGAGACAAAAGGGCTAAGTTCAAGCATTCTCCAAGGCTTGTGGATTTCGTCAAGAATGATCGGTCTTTAATTTCCAGGTATGTGAGGTTTTCCATAGTGTTGGATTTTTTCATCCTCACGCCAAACTTGTGATTCTTTCATTATGGAATCGTTTATGTAAAGATTCTTGAAGAGTTCTTGAGTTTTAACCCCATTCTTTAACAATGGAGGTTTTGGAGTTCTTGAGGTGAGGGTTTTGTGAATGAGTGGTGTTTCTTGATAGAATTTGAGTGACATTTCAATGAATTTGTGTCAGGTTTATGAATCAAAGAGAGTTTGGAAGAAACCAATCGATTCTAGATGAGTTAGGACCAGAAATTTAACAAGAAAATTCGTCGGATTTCTGGGTCCGGGCTGGGGCAATGCGCCCCCATAGTGCCAAGAGGTCTAGGGAAATGCGCTAGCAGTGCGCCCCAAAGTACTTATAGTACTTTGGGGGCTGGCGCAACGCGCCACAAATATGCTAGAATCATCCGGCCTCTATCTTCTCCATTCTTCGTTCCGTATGTGTTCCTTTGAATCGTGTCTTCATTTTTTCCTTGATATTAACTATTTAATTCTTCATTAATCATTGAAAGATCCTACATATCCTAATCATATCTCTTAAATTACATTTCAAATTAAAGAGAGACTAAGAGGAAAGTTCAAGAGGGTCCTTTGAGTCAAATTTGAGAATTCTTTTGAAATCAACCATAGTTTTGAACTAAGTCTTTAGGAAGTAAGTATGAGAATGAGAAGACTTGTACTCATGAGTTCTATATTGTCATTGAGATCCTTGAGTTGAGTCGTTCATGCCCATAATTACGCATGGATTCTATGAATTGAGTATCCTTGATAGCAGTAGTATCGTTGAGTTATGAGTTCCGAGTTCTTAAGTCCTTGAGTTCTGAGTACTGAGTTTCCACATTGCTATTATGATCCCTGAGTTGACTCGTTCATGTCCATAATTCCGCATGAACCCTATGAATTGAGTTATAAATCTTGAGAAGCTTTTAAAGCCAACACTTGAGTCTTAAATTGAGTTTTTGAGAAAGTAAAGATGAGTTTTGAGAAAAAGAGTTTTTAAAACATGATTAGTATGACGATCGAGTATGCCATCAATGTTTAAGCAGTATGGTATCTAGATATACCATCAATGTTTACGCAGTATGACTTCCCGATTCATCAATGATCATATCACAATATGATATTGATATATTTTTGAGAAAGAGTTTTCAAGTATGAATTAAGTAAGAGTATAAGGGAACTAAATATTCACAAAGGTATCAGTTTTTACATTGATAAAAGAGAAAACTTGATTTCTAAATGAGTTATGAGTTCAAAGATATTTCAAGAGTAGTTACCCCTTTTAAGAGGATATTTTGAGCAATTATCTCAAACCAGAGGATGAGTATGTTTTGAAACATTGAGCATGAATATATATTATTAAGAGTAGTATTGAGCACCGATATGGGGATGAGTTAAGACAACTCAAATTCCTCATAAACCATGTATGCCAACATAGGTATAAGATCATAATTTTTAAATAAATCCTAAGTACCTTCGGGCAGAGCTTAGTGGATCTACTTAGTTGAGGTATTCTATACTCCGGCAAGGTATATGATAGTTCTGACAGCATGGGCGATATATTGTATCATCACGTAAATCATAATGATGGTTGTCAGTTAGAGAATCTCCCAATTAAGAGTAAAACGTATTTTATTATATTTTTATACAACATTGAGTTTTATCTCATGTTTTATAATATTTTTAAATATTGCATCTATCATGGTTGCTTTGTATTAAGTTGAGTTGAGGTGAGTATTTCTTTCAGCCTTGTCAGTTCAGTTAATTATTACTTTTAGTCATTCAAGCCAGATAATTATTTACTCTAACCTTATCACATACTCGTACATTTAATGTACTGATATCATTTGACCTGCATTGTTTTATGATGCATATACATGTGTTCAAGATCATCAACAGACATTTCGTTGAGGTCATGTGACATTCCAGTCACCTTTGGTGTGCCTTCTTATTTTCCGGAGGACTTCACATTTACTTTCCAGTTTGTAGTTTTGAGGTGTCGTGGGTCTTGTCCCGACATCCTTCCTTAATAGTAGAGGCTTCATAGATAGATAGAGGTGAGGAGTTTTTTTTCAGTATTTACATTCTTTGAAATGTTTTACAAACTATAAGTATTTCTATTGAGTATTGTTCAGACTTTATGAGTTGAGTAATTGAGTTTAACAAATTTAGTTCAGTTTTAAGCCTATTATTGCTTGAGTTAGTTTTCCGTTTGTAGTCAGCCTAGATGAGGGTTCACTTGGGGACCATCAATGATTCTCGAGTGTCGACCACGTCCAGGGTGTAGACTCGGGGAGTAACAAACTTGGTATCAATGCACAGAGTTCAAGTGTCCTAGGGTGTCTATGAAGCCGTGTCGGTAGGATCTTGTTTTTGGTTGTAAGGGCCTCACTTCTATAAATGAAGGACTACAAACATTTAAGAAGAATTTCCCTTTTTCATACTCTAAATTGTGCAATAAAACTATGTCATAAGGAACTTATTCTAAATCATGCATTTCTCAAATTCATTCGACTACCCCTCATACTCAAGGTGGTTGAATAGCATAGTCAGATCCTTATCGATGAATTACTTTCAACAAAAGACTTGAGAAAGTCATGAGACTGCAGAGATGCTTGAGAGAAGCCTGTGAGTGAGCTTAAGTGTTGAAATTCGAAATAATGCACTCTTATTCATATTATTCGTGCGTTTGAGCTAAAAGTGAGATGTACTCTCAAACTCTCTTCTCTAAACATTGTTTCAGTTTAGATCATTATGAGGAAGTGTGTTTTAGAGCTTGGGTAATATTTTCATCTAAAAAGATAGTATGAGGTTATAAGCAATAGAAGGAGAAATGCCCAGAGTTAGAAGTATGCATCTAAAGGTGTAGTAACCTAATAAATGGGATAGTTATTGAGTAGAGTATGTAAGTTGTACCGATGCACCAAGTAAGTTATTAATGAACCATTTGCTACTAGCGCATGGCAGACACACGCAATCAAGAAAACAAACTAGTATATCCCGGCTTAAAACTAAGCCCACGGTCGGTAAGGCTCCTGTCAACATATATATAAAAGAAACAGCTACTCCCAAGAGTTCATATAAAGAAATAGCCAACTAGCAGAGAAGTCTTGAGTACGCCGTCGAGACCAACATGATATCTATACAAAAACTAAAAGCAGGTATATATCAAGACAATACATCAAACAACTCACAAGCTTCAGCAAACCCACAAAACTAGGCTATCATGGCCATAACCTAGTTGTACACCCCACACACTAGTCTGCAAGCCTCAAAGAGTAGTAAATATTGGCGGGACAGGGCTCCAGCCTATCCATAAAGATATGTACAACAAAAGGTAACAAACCTCCCAACTCTGGCAGCTTCGGAGGAAAGGGACTAGCCAACTGGATAGAAGTAAATCCTGCTACTAAGGAGGTCTACTCGGCCGTCTGTCAGGACCTGTATGCATGAATGCAGCGCCCCCAGGCAATGGGGCATCAATACAAAATAATGTACAGAGTATGAAAGGCTGTGGACTAAATGAGCAAGTATCATAATATACCAAAAGCAATCAGGTAAGGAAATCAAATTTAGATAAGCATGCCAACCCACTACTGAATCTAATAAAATACATTAATGATCAAGCATCAACCTAACCAAGCCCCTATAAGCCCGGTAGGTACAAACAACATACCATCTACTTAGGCCCCCATAAGCCCAGAAGGTGCCAAATCAATCTACAAAACCTTATCGGTAGCCCCTTGTCTTTGTAAAAAGTCACATAGCCCTTTTTGGCAACAATATAGCTCTGTAGGCAACACATAGCCCTCTTAGGCAACATCATAGCTCTATGGGCTGCACATTGCCCTCTTTTGCATCAACATAGCCCTGTAGGCAACACATAGCCCTATAGGCAACACATAGCCCTCTTTGACGTCAAAATAGCCCCGTAGGCAACACATAGCACTCTTTAGCATCAATATAGCCTCGTGGGCAACACATATCCCTTTTTGGAAATAACATAGTCCTATTAGACAACATCATAGCCCCCATATGCAGTTCATTGCTCAACAACTAACCACAATAGCCCCAAAGGCGACAACAAATAATTGAATAGGCTAAAGGCGAGAAATTTAGCTATAAACAATATATATGAATAATCTCTAAGTCGTTCCTAACTTAGGGTCGTTCTTAACAGATTATGAGTCCCTAAAATGAGGGTTTATAACCACTCAATCAGCCAACCACTCACAATTACATCTACAAGATCACCAACGTAAACTACCTCTAAGGAAACATGTCGACGAAGGGAATAACCTTAACATACCTTTCCAATGAACGCTCGAAAGGCCGTAGTTCCTTCACGAAAGTTGTTCCTTATGTCCTAAGCTTCGCAAACACTATATATACACAGCTGGTACGCACCTATAAACAATTCATAATTAATCTTAAATCGGAGATTTGCCATATTGCCCCAACTTGTCGAAACGTCTGTAGAAATTCATAAAAATAATCATAAAAGAGTCCCGAGATGATTATCTTAGTTAACCAAGTTAAAACCTTGAAGAAACACCAATAACTACAAATTTTTATATTTAAAAACCAGCTCCAAACGCAACTAATAGAAGGGGAAAATGATTGCGACGTGTAGGGATTACGTTTCTAGGCACGGGGGCAAAGTTTAATAGTAAAAATTGTCAAAAACTAACCTTCATAATGCTAGAACTCCATAGGAACTCTCTCTTAAGCTTTCTCTCTGGTTTGGAACTGAAATGGAATGTTTTCATGGCTTAAACCGTTAAATAAGCCGACATACCATATTTTTTACCTGACCCAGATTTTGCCCCGGCAGTCCCTGGTAAAACCCTCATAACTTTTTACTCTGATGTCGGTTTGATACGGGGTTTTATGTGTTGCAAACTAGACTCGTATGCCTTCGATTTAATGGGTAATAGGCCTTCTAACTCTTTATATATTGGGAGAAAACATCCAATACAATTGACCCAAGTTTCAGATAAATCTTTATAAAGGAACTTACGATAACTTTCGCCAACTTTTATTTTGCCACTTACTTAACTTCAAATCTTGAGACACAACCCTTGAACACTTAAAATATGACATACCACATCATTTTTAATTTATTACTCACCCTCTTTTTCTTTCCGCGAATGTACGAATTAATTTAGACGTTTAGAAAAGTTTGGGTGTTACATTCTTCCCCCCTTAGAAACATTCGTCCTCGAATGAAAAAATTTGAGTCACACGGTTATGTCCTTAGGAGTTGCCAAAGTTTAGACATAGCATCCTTTGTGAATGTGACTATCCAGAACCTGAAACACATAAATTTTTAACCTAGGTGTCTCAAAGGATAACATAAATAGCTAAGCAATATAGCTCCGCAATAAAAGTGCGAGCAAAAATACAATGACGACAACCATAATAATAAGCAATAATACAAAAAAATTGATAGGTATCTTACCCCACTGCACCAATATAAATTGATATGCCATCACCCTGGGATATGAAACAAGTGAGGATATTTGGACCTCATGTCATCCTCAGCTTCCCAGGTCATCTCTTCTCTATTCTTGTTTCTCCACAATACTTTAACCGAAGCCACCTCTTTGGTCCTCAATTTACGGACCTGTCGATCTAATAGGGCAACTGGAGTTTTCTCGTAGGACAAATCCTCTGTGATTTAAACATCCTCAACTGGGACAACCCAATAAGGGTCTCCTACGCACATCCGTAGCATCGATACATGCAAAACTAGATGAACAGATTCTAGCCCCGAAGGCAATTCTAACTCATAAGCCACTCGTCCTACCCTACGGAGGATCCGATATGGCCTAATGAATTTTGGACTAAGCTTGCCTTTTTGGCCAAATCTCATAACACCCTTCATAGGCGAGACTTTCAAGAATACCCTGCCATCAACATAAAATTCAAAGTCCCTTTGTCGCACATCTGAGTATGACTTCTGTCGGCTTTGAGCTGTTAGCAACTTCTCCCTAATGAGCTTAACCTGCTCCCCTGTCTGTTGTACTAAGTCGGGTCCAATCAACCTTGACTCACCTACCTCGAACCATCTAATGGGGGACCTACATTTTCGCCCATACAAAGCCTCATAAGGTGCCATGTCGATGCTGGAATGATAACTATTATTGTATGCGAACTCAATAAGAGGCAAGTGGTCATCCCAACTTCCTTTGAAGTCTAGCGCGCATGCCCGTAACATATCCTCGAGTGTCAAAATTATACACTCAGCCTGGTCATCTGTCTGAGGGTGAAATATTGTACTAAGATTAACCTATGTCCCCAGTTCTTTTTGCAAGGACTTCTAGAAGTTATTGTGCTCCTCTAGCAGAGATAATAGCTACTGGGACACCGTGTAGCCTAACATTCTTTCTAATATAGAGCCCTGCATAGTCTTTGGCCGTAAAAGTATCCCTGACTGGTAAGAAGTGGGCTAATTTTGTTAGTCTATCAACAATTACCCAAATAGAGTCAAACTTGCATCGTGATCGAGGTAACCCTGTTATAAAATCCATATTAATTGCTTCCCACTTCTACAAAGGAATGACTATCTCTTGAACTAGCCCTGCGGCCTTTTGGTGCTCAACCTTCACCTGTTGGCAGTTAGGACGCTGTGCAACAAACTCAGCAACGTCCTTCTTCATGCCGTGCCACCAATATATCTCCTTAATATCATGGTACATCTTTGTCGAACCAGGGTTAATAGAATAACGGGAATGATATGCCTTTTCCATAATCCGATGTCCAAGCCCTGCAACATTCAGAACACACAATTGATCGCTACTTCTAAGGACTACATCTCCTGCTATATCAAATGCTAAAGTCTGTTGATTCTGAGCCTTGGCTCTGAGCTACTCTAAGCTAGGATCCTCTTGTTGCCACAATTTCACTTCTTCAACTAGAGATGATACGGCTGTGTCCTGAATTGTTACCCCACTATCTTCTCCCTCTAACAATTTGACTCCCAAGCTAGCTAACTGATGAAGTTGTCGTGCTAGCTCACGCTTCTCAACACCTAAATAGGATAAACTACCCATGGATCTTCGACTGAGGGCATCAGCTACCACATTCGCGTTTCCTCGATGATATAAAATATCCACGTCGTAGTCTTTCAGTTACTCAAGCCATCGACGTTGTCGCAGATTTAACTATTTCTGTCTAGAGATATATTGAAGGCTTTTGTGATATGTGAAGATGTCAACATGAATGCTATACAAATATTGTCTCCAGATCTTCAACGCATGCACAACTGCGACCAACTCTAAATCGTGGGTCGGATAGTTCTTCTCATGCTTTCTCAACTGCCTTGAAGCATATGAGATAACCTTACCATGTTGCATTAGAACACAACCCAACCCAACACCAGAAGCATCACAATACACAACATCGCCTTCTGAACCCTCTAGCAATGCTAGAATTGGTGATGATGTCAACCTGTCCTTCTGCTCCTGGAAACTATGCTCGCAAGCCTCAGTCCACTGGAACTTAGCTGTTTTTGAGTCAACTTCGTTAATGGGGCTGAAAGTGAAGAAAACCCCTCTACAAACCTTCTGTAGTACCAAGCTAACCCTAAGAAACTACGAACCTCAGTCGGAGTCATGGATCTGGGCGAAGTCTTTACGGCCTCAATCTTTTGTGTATCAACTGTAATACCTGCATCTGATACAATATGTCCTAGGAAAGCCACAGAGTCCAACCAGAACTCACACTTAGAAAACTTTGCATAAAGTTCTCGATCTCGAAGAACCTGAAGGACTGCTCGCAAATAATTTTCATGCTCAACTTTTGAACATGAATACACCAAAATATCATCAATAAATACAATCACAAATAAGGCTGGGCACCGGAACGGGTTGTACCGGTACCGTTCCGGTTCGTTCCGGTACCATTCCGGTTCGTTCCGGTCCGGTAGTATTCGGGACGGGATGGGATACATTGAACCGGTACACGGAACGGAACGGGATCATGATTTGGTACCGGTATACCGGTACCGATTCATCCCGGTTCATTCCGGTTCCGTTCCGGTCCGGTCCGGTACCGGTCCGATCCTGGTAAATCATTTTTAATTAAAATAAAAAATAATATTTTTGTCATTATTTACTTTTATTAGCATTTCTTTTTTGTTTATTTAATTTTTTAAAATTACAAACTTAAGTTATTTAACTTACAAGTTATAAGTATAACTTAATAACTTATAAACTTCAAAAGATTCAAATCTTTAAAACTTATAACATAACTACATAAGCTCAAAAACTTTAAAAAAAAACTTTATTAAGCTTAATTTACAAATTTATATACGTAAAAATTAAAAAAAAATATCTTTAAAATAAACTTAAGTAAAATTATTATAAATTTTAAAACTTAAATACTATAAACTAATATAACTTAGAAAAATAAAAAAAACATTCATATTTTCGTAATTCAAAATAATTCAAAAAAAATAATTATTTTTTGAAAAAGCTATATGTGCCATCCCGTTTATCCCATCCCGTTCCGTTCCGGTCCATTCCGGTCCGTCCCGGTTCTATCCCGGTATATAGTGGGACGGGACGGAATTGAGCCTCCATCCCGGTAGTTCCGGTCCGGTTCATCCCGGTACCGGTCAACAACCCGGTCAAACCGTCCCGTTCCGGTCCGGTACCGGTTCGTTCCGGTCCAGTGATCCCATTCCGGTCCGGTGCCCAGCCTTAATCACAAACAAGTCTAGATACGGACTGAATATAATAGTCATCAAGTCCATGAACACTTCTGGGGCATTAGTTAATCCAAAAGACATTACCAAGAACTCAAAGTGTCCATATCTGGTTCAAAAAGCTGTCTTTGGAACGTCTTTCTCCCGAACTCGTATCTGGTGGTACCCTGATCTTAAATCAATCTTTGAGAAGCACTTAGCCCCTCGTAACTTATCAAATAAGTCATCGATCCTCGGAAAGGGATTCTTATTCTTTATAGACGCCTTATTCAGATGTCGATAATCGATACACATTCTTAGTGAGCCATCTTTCTTTCTCACGAATAACACTGACGCACCCCATGGTGAAGCACTAGGCTTGATAAAGCCTTTATCCAGCAAGTCTTTCAGCTGATCCTTCAACTCCTTTAGCTCAGAAAGAGCCATTCTATAAGGAGGGATAGATATGGGTTGTGTACGTGGTAGTATATCGATAGTAAAATCGATTTCCCATTCTGGAGGGATAAACCGAAATAGACTGAAGAGTCGGTGGTTCTGCATCTATATCATGAACGTGAAAAAGATGATAAATAGAACCCCTAGTAATCATCCTCCTCGTCTTAAGATATGAAATAAACCTACCTTTTGGCGTTGCTATGTCGCCTTTCCATTCCCTAACTTCCTCTTCTGGAAAGTGGAATCTAACAATCTTTGTCCGGCTCTCAACATTAGCATAACAAGACGCTAACCAGTCAATACCCATAATGACGTCGAAATTGACCATTTCTAACTCTACGAGATCTACAGAGGTCTGACGGTCGATAATTTCTACCGTTCAACCTCGATAGACTCTCCTGGAAACACTAGACTCTCCAACTGGTGTAGATACAATAAAGGGTCGATCTAATGAATCTGCTACTATACATAACTTCCCCAAAATAAATGGAGTAACATAAGACAGAGTAGATCCAGGATCTATCAAAGCATAAACATAATAGGAGAAAACAATTAATGTACCTGTCACAACATCTGGTGATGACTCTGAGTCCTGTCGGCCGGCTCGTGAATATGTATGGTTCTGTCCACTACCAGAACTAGATGATCCCTCTCTGCCTCCACCTCTACCTCTACCTCTACGTGCTGAAGTCTGGGGTCCACGCCATGTAAACTGTGCGTATGAGGAAGAACCTACTGCTGACTTGGTCGACTGACCTATACGACCCTGAGCTATGGTCGGGCAGTTTCTCCACCCATGCCCCTCCTTCCACAAGAATAACAACCTGTGGAACCCTATTTGCACCTCCCGAAATACATCCTACCACAAGTTGCGCAATGCGGCGAGGTTATCCTAGCCTGGCCTGAACCTCTCTGCTGTTGAGAGCCTGATGCTCGTGAATCCTCACCTAGGCCTGGCTGTCCCTGATGATCAAATCTACTACCCTGGAACTGCTGTGGTGGAGGTCTAAGTGACCTAATAGAATATCAAGGTCTGGGACCACCCTGAAAATCTCCATGTGAACCAACGGGCCTAGCCCTTTTTTGTCTCTCTTTCTACCCTCTCACTTATATACTGTAAATGCCGGCAATCCTCTATGCCTTCTGCAAATGCCTGAATTCGCGAGATATCCATATTATAATTTAGTGCAGCAGTAGAACAAACATCGATATAGTCTGAGTCGAGCCCTCCCACAAATCTACATACCATATCATGCATCGTATCAACAAATGCTGGTGCATATCTAGCCAATGAATAAAATCTCAGTCCGTACTCTCGGAAACTAATGCTGCCCTGTCGGAGGTTCAGAAATTGGTCCACCCAGCTATCCCTAATATCTCGAGGCAAATAGTGATCTATGAAAGCTTCTGTAAAGTTATCCCAAGTGGGTAGAGATGTATATTTTCCCCTAGATCTTTCCCAACTCTCGTGCCATAGTACTGCAACATCGCGCAATCGAAATGTTGCTAACTCAACTGACTCAGTCACTGAGGCATGCATAACTCTAAAGATCCTATGAAGCTGATCAACAAAGTGTTGAGGGTCCTCTCTGCGATCTGTCCCTGTAAACTGTGGACGATTCAAGACAAGATATTCACGAACTCTCGAACTTCCAGGCCCTTCAGAGGGTCCGAAAACATCTGGCGCAACTGGCTGGCGTTGTGCAGCTACTAACTGTGCTAACATACATACTGCACTCTTGAAATCCTCATCAGATGGAATAGAAGGAACTTAAGGTGGTACTGCTAGTGGAGCCAGAAGTCCTATAGCCCTCGGAGGTCCTGAAGCAATGGAGAAGCTATATGGGGCTGAGAAGATGTCTCCAACTAGGTCTCACAATGGGCTACCTCCACCTGTGGTACCTTGCCAGTACCCTCGCTTGTAGTTGTATCTAGCCCCTGGCTAGCTGTGATCTGTCTAGTGTCAGCCATATCTATCTGCATACAAGTATCAATTATAAGCCAGAAACCTCAACCCTTAAGGCACGGCTTGCAGACTCCCTAGGATACGAGGTTGCTCTGATACCAAGTTTGTCACGCCCCAAACTCAAGGGACGCAACTGGCTCCTAATGCCAAAACTCAGGCCCAAACCGACCCTGCTGAACCATTTGCTACTAGCGCATGGCAGACACACGCAATCAATAAAACAAACTAGTATATCCCAGCTTAAAACTAAACCCACGGCTGGTAAGTCCCTTGTCAACATATATATAAAAGAAACAGCTACTCCCAAGAGTTCATTTAAAGAAATAGCCAACTAGCAGAGAAGTCTTGACTGGGCCGTCGAGGCCACCATGATATCTATACAAAAACTAAAAGCAGGTATATATCAAGACAATACATCAAACAACTCACAAGTTTCAGCAAACCCACAAAACTAGGCCATCATGGCCATAACCTAGTTGTACACCCCACACACTAGTCTGGAAGCCTCAAAGAGTAGTAAATATTGGCGGGACAGGGCCCAGTCTAGCCATAAAAATATATACAACAAAAGGTAACAAACCTCCCAACTTTGGCAACTCCAGAGGAAAGGGGCTAGCCAACCGGATATAAGTAAATCCTGCTACTAAGAAGGTCTACTCGGTCGTATATCAGGACCTGCATGCAAGAATGCAGCGCCCCAAGGCAATGGGGCGACAGTACAAAATAATGTACAGAGTATGAAAGGCTGTGGACTAAATGAGCAAGTATCATAATATACCAAAAGCAATCAGGTAAGGATATCAAATTTAGATAAGCATGCCAACCCATTACTGAATCTAATAAAATACAATAATAATCAAACGTCAACCTAACCAAGCCCCCATAAACCCGGTAGGTACAAACAACATACCACCTACTTAGGCCCCCATAAGCCCAGAAGGTGTCAAATCAATCTACATAACCTTATCGGTAGCCCCTTATATTTGTAAAAAGTCACATAGCCCTTTTTGGCAACGATATAGCTCCGTAGGCAGCACATACCCCTCTTAGGTAACATCATATCTCTATGGGTTGCACATTACCCTCTTTTGCATGAATATAGCCATGTAGTCAACACATAGCCCTCTTTGGCATCAAAATAGCCCCATAGGCAACACATAACACTCTTTAGTATCAATATAACCTCGTGGGCAACACATATACCTCTTTGGAAATAACATAGTCCTATTAGACAACATCATAGCCCTCATAGGCAGTTCATTGTTCAACAACTAACCAAAATAGCCCCAAGGGCAACAACAAATAATTGAATAGACTAAAGGCGAGCAATTTAGCTATAAACAATATATATGAATAATCTCCAAGTCGTTCCTAACTTAGGGTCGTTCTTAACAGATTATGAGTCCCTAAAATGAGGGTTTATAGTCACTCAATCAGCTAACCACTCATAATTACATCTACAAGATCACCAACGTAAACTACCTCTAAGGAAACATGTCGACGAAGGGAATAATCTTAACATACCTTTCCAATGAACACTCAAAAGGCCGTAGTTCCTTCACGAAAGTTGTTCCTTATGTCCTAAGCTTCGCAAACACTATATATACACAGTTGGTACGCACCTATAAACAGTTCATAATTAATCTTAAATAGGTAGATTTGACATATTTCCCCAACTTGTCGAAACGTCCATAGAAATTCATAAAAACAATTATAAAAGAGTCCCGAGATGATTACCTTAGTTAACCAAGTTAAAACCTTGAAGAAACACCAATAACTACAAATTTATATCTTCAAACTCCAAACACCGCTAATAGGAGGGAAAATGATTGCCACGTGTAGGGATTACGTTTCTAGGCACGAGGGCAATGTTTAATGGTAGAAATCGTCAAAAACTAACCATCACAATGCTACAACTCCATATGAACTCTCTCTTAAGCTTTCTCTCTTGTTTGGAACTGAAATTGAATGTTTTCATGGCTTAAAACGTTAAATAAACTGACATACCATATTTTTTACGCGACCCGGATTCTGCCCCGTCAGTCCCTAGTAAAACCCTCATAACTTTTTACTCAGATGTCAGTTTGATACGAGGTTTTGTGCATTGCAAACTAGACTCATAGGCCTTCGATTTAATGGGTAATAGGCCTTCTAAATCTTTTTATATTGGGAGAAAACATCCAATACATTTGACCCAAATTTTACAGAAATCTTTAAAAAGGAACTTACGATAATTTTTGCCAATTTTTATTTTGCCACTTAACTTTAAAACTTGAGATACAACCCTTGAACACTTAAAATATGACATACCACATCATTTTTAATTTATTAGTCACCCTCTTTGTCTTTCCACGAATGTACGAATTAATTTAGACGTTTAGAAAAGTCGTGGTGTTACATTCTTCCCCCTTAGAAACATTCGTCCTCGAATGAAAAAATCTGAGTCACACGGTTATTTCCTTAGGAGTTTCCAAATTTTAGACATTGCATCCTTTGTGAATGTGACTATCCAGAACCTGAAACGCATAAATTTTTAACCTAGGCATCTTAAAGGACGACATAAATAGCTAAGCAATATAGCTCCGCAATAAAAGTGCGAGCAAAAATACAACGACGACAACCATAATAATAAGCAAGAATACAAAAAAAATTATAGGTATCACCCTGGGGTATGAAACAAGTGAGGATATTTGGACCTCATGCCATCCTCAGCTTCCCAGATCGCCTCTTCTCTATTCTTGTTTTTCCACAATACTTTAACCGAAGCCACCTCTTTGGTCCTCAATTTACGAACCTGTCGATCTAATATGGCAACTGGATTTTCCTCATAGGACAAATCCTCTGTGATCTGAACATCCTCAACTGGGACAACCCGATAAGGGTCTCCTACGCACTTCCGTAGCATCGATACATGAAAAACTGGATGAACAGATTCTAGCCCCAAAGGCAATTCTAACTCATAAGTCACTCGTCCTACCCTACGGAGGATCCGATATGGACCAATAAATCTTGGACTAAGCTTGCCTTTTTGGCCAAATCTCATAGCACCCTTCATAGGCGAGACTTTCAAGAATACCCAGTCATCAACAAAAAATTCTAAGTCACTTCGTCGCACATCTGAGTATGACTTCTGTCGGCTTTGAGCTGTTAGCAATCTCTCCCGAATGAGCTTAACCTGCTCCTCTATCTGTTGTACTAAGTCGGGTCCAATCAACCCTGACTCACCTACCTCGAACCATCCAATAGGGGACCTATATTTTCGCCCATACAAAGCCTCATAAGGTGCCATGTCGATGCTGGAATGATAACTATTATTGTATGCGAACTCAATAAGAGACAAGTGGTCATCCCAACTTCTTTTGAAGTTTAGCGTGCATGCCCGTAACATATCCTCGAGTGTCAAAATTGTACGCTCAGCCTGGCCATCTATCTAAGGGTGAAAGGTTTGTACTAAGGTTAACCTGTGTCCCCAGTCTTTTTTGGAAGGACTTCCAGAAGTTGGGGGTAAATTGTGCTCTTCTATCAGAGATAATAGATATTAGGACACCGTGTAGCCTAAAAATATCTCTAATATAGAGGCATGCATAGTCTTTGGCCGTAAAAGTATCCCTAACTGGTAAGAAGTAGGCTGATTTTGTTAGTCTATCAACAATTACCCCAATAGAGTCAAACTTGTGTCGTGATCGAGGTAACCCTGTTATAAAATCCATATTAATTGCTTCCCACTTCCACAAAGGAATGGCTATCTCCTGAACTAGCCCAGCGGCCTTTTAGTGCTCAACCTTCACATGTTGGCACTTAGGACACTGTGCAACAAACTAAGCAACGCCCTTCTTCATCCCGTGCCACCAATATATCTCCTTAATATCATGGTACATCTTTGTCGAACCAGGGTGAATAGAATAACGGGAATGATGTGCCTCTTCCATAATCCGATGTCGAAGCCCTGCAACATTCGAAACACACAATCGACCGCTACTTCTAAGGACTTCATCTCCTGCTATATCAAATGCTAAAGTCTGTTGATTCTGAGCCTTGGCTCTGAGCTGCTCTAAGCTAGAATCCTCTTGCTGACACGAATTTACTTCTTCAACTAGAGATGATACGGCTGTGTCCTGAATTGTTACCCCACTATCTTTTGCCTCTAACAATTTGACTCTCAAGCTAGCTAACTAATGAAACTGTCGCGCTAGCTTACGCTTCTCAACACCTAAATAGGATAAACTACCCATAGATTTTCGACTGAGGGCATCGGCTACCACATTCGCCTTTCCTGGATGATATAAAATATCCACGTCATAGTCTTTCAGTAACTCAAGCCATCGATAATGGTCTGCTCTTACTATATTTAAGCTTAACCCAAATCCTTAAGTTCGGATTCTATACTTCTCTATAGGGAATCTCATCTCAAACTATTTCTCTTTACCACCATATTCAATCTTAATACTCTAACAACTCCATGGACTCCTACTAACCAGCTCCTTAAGAAATTCTCAACACTTGACCTGATTCTCATCTTATCATCCCCCCCTAGGTCTAAAGCTAACACTTGAAGGCTATGGACTTATTCCCCATTGACAACTCAATTATGCTATCTAGGCACACATGGAAAATTATAACTTAATTAGAACCTCATCGGTAACGTACCATCTCGGCACACCTTTTAATGCTCTTGTTACTCTTGTGACTTAGCCACACTTCACTGTCGTTATCTAAACGTTAGGGTCTCTCACTTGTACCACTCATATCTATTGCAGCTAATCACCTCAATTCCTCACCTACTCTATTTCAAATCTTCTAGATCAAATATCAAGACTAACATCATCACCCTCATGTTGTCATTCTTTTGATCATGACACTCATCTCGAATTCAAGCTTAATATTAATGACTAAACCCGAATATCAATATGATTGCTCACTTACTATACTAACTTACAACTACCAGATACAAATTCAAAAACACTCGTCCACTAGGACCTTATGACAAATAGCCAACCCTCACCTCTTAGGGTTCATACTTACAATTTACTATCAGATTTCCCTTCACAACTTGAGTACTATTCACTCATTCACTATACATCAATGCCTAATTAGTTCTATAACACTTTGAATATTATGGGCTCTCCCTCAAAATCATAAGCCTAGCTTAGATCTATCGCCTCATGGATACTCCCGCTCTTCTATTCAACACTTACACCTGGTCATTACCTACACACTGACACTTCCTCACCAACTCATTTCGAACTACGACACACTCTACCTCCTATGATGAAATCTTCACAACTCATCACTTCTTACTCTACCCATAAGGGAAAACTCTGCATTGCTAACTTACTAGGTGCAAGTGTTGACACCAAATTTTGTCCCTCCTTTCTTCTAATTCATTTCGTTGAGCTTCTAAATTACTAACAAGTCGAATACTTTATAATTCGCTATTATTTTTTATTTATCTCTATTGTTGTCGTAATTATCCATATTACTTTAAATTTTATTATTTTTTATGATTATCCTCTTTTATTATCATTTTTGCTATTTTAAAATTATATATTTTATCATCAAAAACTTTACTACTATTACATATTGTCGTTTTCTTTAAAACAAATCGTGTTACTTTATTTTAAGTTTCTTACTTACTAAATTATTTACATTAATGTATATTATACTAACTACTAAATTAAAAGCTCAAATGATTTAATTTAAAGAAAGAAAAAGGCCATGAAAGCCTATTCATTTGCAGCCCATTTATGAGCTCAAAATCAAACAAAAAATCCACTAGACGCAGACCAACAATAGCCAATAGGCCCATACGTTTCAGCCAAACATAACTCAATTTGCAGCCCTAATCCAAAGCTCCCATGAGCTTTTGAACGTCCCTTTCTCGTCTCTTTCTTCTATGAAGGAAACTCCAATATGATGCAGCAATGGACAGCTTTTATCCGTCCATTTCGAGCTAAAGTTTGTCTTTGTTCAGAAGTCTAATGAAGACTTTCTTGTTCCATGCTTAAAAACACAGCAGCTCCTTTCAAATTTCAAAAATAATCTCACTATTTCGGACGATTATGTGCAGCAATATCTCTGCCATATTTGACCAATTTCAAAAGGATACTTTCCCGCTCAAGCATGCCTTAATCCTAATCTTCACCTATAAATACATCCTTATACATTCGGAAAAAAAAAAAAGAGTTTCCAGTCACCTTCCTCCCATCTAACTTTACTAGTCTTTACTACTTTAACAAAAACGTTTTAATCTCTCTTTGCTCCTGTTGGACGACAACAAAGGCATTTCAAAGTTGTTCATTACGAGAGTATAGATTCGAGGCCGACAACTCCTAGTTCACTGCCCCACACTAGGTAAATCTTTCTCCATTCTATTTAAATTCGTTGTTAAAATATTGTAAGATCATGTTTGAGGAATGCTTTGAGATCTTTGTATAGCTGAATATTTATTATGATTATTGATTTATTTCTACTGGAAATCTTAAGTAGCATGACATAAAACAAATATGTTGGACTCTTCTGTTTGTTTGTTTTATTTATTTTTGTGTAAAATATTGATTTGTTAAAGTTTGGTACCTTTCTCTAAGAAGTTTAGATTATATGTGCTTGTGAGCTTTATGATATAAATATGTAGTGGAAACCACATTTATAAGTCTATCTAGCTATCCTATACCTTTATATAAAAAATAAAAAACAACCAACTGGTTTTGTCATGTGAGAAAACATTATTTCCAGGAGATCGGCTTCTATGTTAATAAATGAGCTTCCTGTAGTGCATATTTGTTTATTCTAAGTTAAATTCTAAATGAGTGCATAACTGTGTATTACATTACATATAGATCTTTTGCCAAATGGAAGCCCTGTGTGATGCAATGCGACAATATTTCTTAATTTATGAAATGTTAGAATTCAAAGTTTCAATGTATTTCTTTTATTTGGCATTTCATTTTTCATATACTGTTAAGGAGAAGATTACCCTTTCTAACAAATCTCTTTTTCTTTTCTTTGTTTTGACATGTACACACCGGAGTCGAAGAGTCTTACTTTAAGACTCGACGTCACTGCGAGACCTTAAATGTGCATCTATACGTTTGTTCGTGTCTCCCGTTCTCAAAGTACATCCGAACAGAATGAATGAGGGATTAGGAGAATAGCGGATTTTCCCCTTCTCTATATTCGCTATTTCGTTTTACATATCTCTTATGTGTCTTATCTACTCTTTAACCATTGTTTGTATTTTACATTTTAATTACTTGTTATGTATGGCATTTTTGTGTAGTATGCTAGTAATAACTTATCTTATTGGGTAGATTAGAGTTTAAATACCTCGACATGAAAGAGTAGTAGTCATATTTTTCTTTAAAAAAAAAAAAAACTTAAAATCTATTTCATTCTTTAATCAAACCCTTTTATGATAAATAAGTTCTCTGAAATCAATCAACTTCGCTAGGTTTTCTTTACTACTTCTAATGCTTCATTTTTTTTATTAAAGTTCTTTTCCTTACCAACTCAAATGGAGGCATTATTTATTTTCCAACAAACAAGTTCAAATGTCTAAAAACTATTTTTCCTTTGTACGTTTTCAATAAGACAATTTTCCACATAGTGTTCCCCAAAAAATGACTTTAAAAGCTATTTGACATTTAGCATTTATATTATAATATTTACTCTCTTGAACTTAGCCTAATTAATTAATCAAGTTCGGTCGGTTAACCATTTTTAATGGATCTTAAAGGATGTCTCATCCCTTCCCTTTAGATTAGTTGAACCCTTACCTAGATTCTCATGTTTAGTAGACCTAAAAATGAAGTTAATTTTAGACAATGACTTTAATCAATCTAGGTGCCCTAATTCACCCTAAATAATTAGGTGGCGACTTCTTAAATTAGTCAATTAACTTTAGAAATCTCTAAAATGTTGTACACTATTTTGATCCGGTTAAAATGGGGTATAACAGCTTGGCGACTTCACTGGGGACTTAATAGGTTCTAACCACAACGAATTTAGTTTAATTAGGCTTTTATGTGCTTACTTTAATTACATTATTTGTTGTAAACTGTTTTTACATGCAACTGATTGTTTGTTTGCTTTGAATTATTTTCACATGATATAAATTATTCATTAGCTATAAATTATGTTTACATGCTATAAATTGTTTGTTTGGTATAAATGATTATGTGTTACTGTTTTTCTTAACTGTCAGTTCGTTCATATTTATCCACTTCTTGGAATTCACACTATCACACATACACGCGAGGTGTGTTTTGCGCACCCGCAAGTTTCTTTCAAAATTCCAAAATTTAGGAGAGTTGGCATATGCGCGGGGTGTCCGGATCTTTTTCCGTGAGACCGCGTAGCCTTCTCACTCGAGTAGTCCACTCGGGAACCTTGTGTCTAGTAAACCCACTCCTAGTTTACCTAGAGTAGAGCTAAACCAACACACTTTACAAGGAGCATACATCATTTCATGACCTAAGAGACTTTATACCCTTGGTGTATTAAGTCCATTAGTCGACTTTACCTTAAATGTCCAAGTGGGTTTTCGACCCCAAGTGACGACCTATCATTATTTATGTGCATATTTGAGAAATATTTATGCCTAAATATGGACCATTTGCTCTAATTAATTAAACTTTAGGGATGGTATGACTAACCTTTCTGTGACAGATACGAAGGCTTGATGATGAAATACAATAAGTGGTGATCTCGCCAAAAGGAACCAAGAAGGACGGACATACTAGAATTTCTTTTACTTTAGGAAGTACTTTACGTTGTATTTATTAGACATGTAATAAATAATTTCATTATCTAGTACTTTATTTTTGGAGAAATAAAATTGTTTAATTAATCAAGAGCAGTGGGATGACATATTATGGCAAATATACTTCTTAAATTTACGTTAGGCCAACCTCTGGCACAAAGAGGTCACAAGCATATTAGGACGCATTTATACGTTATCTTTATAGTAGATTTGACTTTACTTGATGACTTGTTTACATGTTATTCTTACAACTTATTTGACTCTACTTGATGACTTGCATGCTATGTGATTTATTTGAATTATATGAACATGACTTTACTTTTCATTTAAAACTAACATTATTTTTGTTTTATTATTATTTTTGTTTTATTTTTTCCCCACACTAGTTGATTCGTGTTGACAATCGAGCTGGCCGACCATCCTTACTTCACAAGGTCCAAGTCATCGACATTACCTCGACGTAGTTGGGCTATTCAAGGAAGAAAAATTGCTATGACTAATCCAACTGCATCTGATCCAATTGGTCCAGGACATATCATGGTTCCTAATGACTCTCCCGAGACTTCCGAAGATAGAGCTACTATTCAACATGATGAACACATCGCCCGCTTGACTCAAGAGATTGAGGATTTACGTAGTGAACTAACTCGGGTTAGAGACTTGACCAATTTATCCATCACACTCCAAAGTCCACTTCATGAACCTAGAAGTACTGCACCAAATCCACCTCGTTTTCCATCACTTGATTCACCAGTTCCTGAACACTTTCCTCCACAACAACCTCCACCTACCAACAATAACCTTCTTTCAACTACCCCCACAAATCCATCAAATTTTCCACCCGTCTACACTCCTCCACAGAGTCAACCACCTACTTACACTACCTATGCTACTCCTCCTAATCCACCACTTGTCAACCCACAAAACCAACCTCCAACTCATACTCCTCATGTTTCTCTACCCACCAACACTTATCCACTACCTACAACTAATCATGTAAACCCATCAAATACACCACCTCCAATCCAAAATACGCCCATTGTCCAAACTTATACAACTCAGCATATACAAGGGGCACATATTGCCACTCCTTATGTGCAACATGTTCCTCCAGTATATGCGATGGAAACTCAAGCCTTTACCAACCCAATACCGATCAAGTTTCAACCCGAGGTAGATCAATATGAGGAAATGGAGAAAGATGTCAAGGCAAAGGCTGATGATGTGTTAGCTAGAGAGATTCGTGATCTTAAGGAAGCAATGAGAAACCTCCAAACTACTAGGGGAAACAAAAGCCTAGAATATGAGGATCTCTGTGTGCAACCTGACATTGATTTGCCAGTAGGGTACAAACTGCCAAAGTTTGATACTTTCAATGGAATTGGTAATCCTCATACACATCTAAGGGCGTATTGTGATAAACTGGTAGGAGTGGGGAGAGACGAGAGGGTTAGAATGAAGTTGTTCATAAGAAGTTTATCTGGTGAAGCTCTTGCTTGGTACACACAACAAGATCTCCATAAATGGCGCGGTTGGAGTGATATGGCACAAGATTTTATGGATCGATTCAAGTTCAATACCGACATCATACCAGATAGGTTCTACCTCACTAAGTTAAAGAAGAAGTCTACTGAGACATTTCGTGAGTATGCTCTACGTTGGAGGTCAGAAGCAGCTAGAGTCCAACCACCGATGAGTGAAAGTGAAATGACTGCTACCTTTATTGAATCCCAAGATAACAGTTTTTACTATGAGAAAATGATAACCATGATGGGACAAAAGTTCACAGAAATCATTAGAATGGGAGAAATCTTGGAAGAAGGGATCAAATCAGGAAGAATCCAAGACTTTACAGCCTTGCATGCTGCAAGCAAAGCGATTCAATATGGTTCTATCAATGGGAACAAAAAGAAGAAAGAAGATGTATCTGCTGTCATGATTGACCAAGGACGCATGCCAGGTCAAGTTCCTCCCTACCTAAATCAATCACATCAACCCATTTACCCTTACCAATTTGGTGAAGCCTCACCGAGTCTCTACCATTCTCCATCAACTCCTTACCATGTCTATAACACCCAGGCGAACTACTATCAACCTCGAGCTCCTACCTACAACAAACCACATTCATACCAACCATTCCAAGCTTCACCTTTTCAAAATCGACCATATACCGCACCTCGAGCTCGTCCAAATCGTGAAATCAAAACCACTCGAAACTACACAAAAATAGCCGAACCATTGGCTCAGTTGTTCGAGAGGTTGAAAACAGCAGGTATGATACAACCGATTGAAGGGAAAATTCCTGATCCCATTCCAAAATGGTTTGACGGTTCCAAGCGTTGTACCTATCATTCTGGAGTTGCTGGACACGACACCGAGGATTGCTATGGTCTCAAAAACAAGATTGAAGCTTTGATTAAAGAAGGAGCAATCCAACTTACTGGACCTCAGCCCAACGTGAACAACAACCCTCTGCCTAAACATGGAAATGCTGATGTGAACATGATAACCATTGAGGAAGACTTGGATGTGAAAGAAAGTATGGTGTCCATTGGAAAGGTGGAAAAAGATACCTTATTGGCCTTTGATTTTTCTGCCATGACAACCCATGAACAAGCGTCGATAGAGGTTACTGCTGCAACATTTTACATGCCTCTCTACAACAACGAGACACCGACCATTTGGGGTGCTGAACCAGACAAGACTTTGAAGAATTGGACTTGTACTCCCTCTCTGGTTCGCCGGGAGACTTGGTAGATTGAACAAGTAGTAAAACTTTTTGGAGTAGCACGATTTTAAAAGAAGCGAGGCTTAAATCGTGCCTTAAAATTTTATGTTGTTTTGCCTCTTTTTTTTTCTTTTTTTTTTGAAAGCTTAATTGCAAAATCTATGAATGCATTTCCATTTTCTTAATTGTCTCTTACTTATTATTATTATTATTATTTTTTATCTGCCAACTTTATAATTGTGACATAATGAAACAAATGAACAAAGTTTGAAGCCAAGCAAGATTTTCGAAAGATGTGAAGGTAACCTACAGTCGAACAATTGAACAAGAAACATGACAACATGACAATACTTGAGCACGAAGTTCTTCATTCAGGGGAAGTCAAGATACTACAACAAAGGGAGACTCTAGATAGATTTTTTAAATGTAACTTCCACTTTTTCATGTATTACGAACTACGTTCCGACCTGATTCCTTTGGTAGGATACGTAGGCAGCCCACATAGGGTTCGGTTTTACTATAGTAAGATTTCCAAATTTCCTTATTTGTAACAGGAGAACTACGCCTGACTTGATTCCCTCGGTGGGATACGTAGGCCACCCACATACGGTTCAGTCACATTAGGATAGAAATTTAAAATCCTTTTACTATTTATGTAATTTTGAACTACACATGGCCTGATTTCCTTGGTGGAATATGTAGGCAATCCAAATCGGATTCGGTCCCTTTATTAGAAAATTCCAAATCATTTCTATGTACTTGAACTACGTTCTGACCTGATTCTCTTGGCGAGATACGTAGGCAACCTATTTAAGGTTCGGACTCATCACAACATAAATTCAGTATGCTTCTTCAAAATCAACACTGGGGCAGATTTTGGTAAATATGGTCAAGGAATGACCGGATATTGTCAAGCTATAGGCTGCTACCTGACAAGAAGTATACCAGACAAAGGACGTTCATTTTTGTTTCAAAATTGTCACAATCTAAGAGTTGGTAGAGATTATTTTTCACAACTTATAAACATATACTTGCATATTTTTCTACACACTAACAAATATCTCTGTCAAATGATATTTTTATTTTTATTTTATAAGACATTTCTTTTTTTTGACTGTTCATCTACCAAGGCTCAAACGGAGATCACAAAGTTTGAGCAAATAGGATGGACGGAGGGCCAACAAAGTCAAGCTTTAAGTCAACACGAATCAACACCCCCTCCCAACTAAGAATCTTTCTTTGAGTGCAGAAACAACAAAGATACAGGAAGTACCTACTGAATTACATCAAAGTCATCATTTGCCTCCAGGACCTCGCCTGAATAAGCCAAATGACCACATCCTTAATTTTACTTTATCTCTAACTTTATTTCTTTTAATTCATCATGATTTTATATTCTTACTAACATCTTTACCCAAAACTTGCAGGTAAAATCCCCTTGATTTATTGAATAGGAATTAAGTCCATTACATGCGCCACTTGATCCACCAAATTGTGCATCAGGGCTTAAATATCAAAGATTAGAGGCGACTTTCAACCAATTACAATCATCGACATCAACAACAATCGAACAACTTCACTAATTTTATTTTTTACTTTATTAAATACATTTATAATTCACTTTATTTGCTTTAACGACTTTATTTTAAATTTTATAGGAATCAACAAAGGCCTTCAAAGACAATTAAAGACATCACTTGGCCCCACGGCTCCACAGTCATCAACCATACAACTTTATTTCTCACTTACCTTTATTTTATTTTTACTTTATCATGACTTTATTTCTAATTTTACTCTACATTTTTTACAACAATCAATATCTAGCCCCGAAGACAATCGGAGGCATCACTTCATCAAGCCCCGAAAACAATCGGAGGCATCATTACAACTAGTCCCCGTAGACAATCGGAGGCATCATTACAACTAGTCCCCGTAGACAATCGGAGGAAATTCAGATATCACTTATCATCGAGATCCTGAAGACAACCGGAGGCCTCGTTTATCATTCTAATCCCCGTAGACAATCGGAGGATATTAGACATCATTTATCATTGGGACTCCGAAGACAATCGGAGGCCTCATTTAAGTCCCCGAAGACAACCGGTGGCCCTATTTATCATTCAAGCCTCTGAAGACAACCAGAGACATTATTTACATTATTTGCATAAGCCAGACGGCTACACTCTTACTTTATTCACTACTTTACCAATTACTTTAATCTACTTTACCTACTTTAATGACTTTACCTTAAACTTTACAGACATCATTCATCATCAAGTCTCTTAAAACAACCAGAGACGTCATATGCCATTATATCTTCGAAGACAAACGGAGATACCAACTGGCCATATGACCTCATCATCATAAGCCAAACGGCTCTCAACATCAAGTCTCTGTAGACAATCAGAGACATCTTTATTTACCAAGTCTCTAAAGACAATTAGAGACAGCATTTGGCCACACGCCTTTCATAAGTCACACGACTTCATACCATTCTCACATATACATATATTACCATTCATTTATACGTTCTTACACTTTAATTTTATCTCTCACCTTAATGCCAAATTTTAACACGAGTTTCAGGAAAAATAGTCTAAAGCAACCAAAGACGTATCACAATGTGGAACTCTCTCTTAGCAGTAAACTGGGGCAATTTGTCGAGAAAGTTTAGCTTTCCAACAAAGGTCAACATAAAATAAAAACATGTGTTGAATACGGTGCGGACGACAGCAAAAGGATGCAGCATAACGTGGAACTTTTTCTTAGCAGTGAACTGGGGCAAATTTGCTGAAGAGGAATATCAAACTCGCTAGCAAGGGTCAAGGATCTATTCTTGAACTCATCTCCACCTACGTTCCACGAACACGTGAAAAGTTGGTTATCCAAACTTTTCTTTCATAACCATTGTTGCATCTCAACTCATTTAACTCCTCTCATGAACCCTCGAGGCTAAATTTCCTTTAGTATCGCTCCTCCCAAACTCTTCATGTGCCTATATTTGTTGGTCGAGACAAAATTGGTCACTTAGTCAACTTCTTTGCCCGAAAACTCTTTCATCGTCTCCGGTCAAAGAGGGGCAAGCTGTTGACACCAAATTTTGTCCCTCCTTTCTTCTAATTCATTTCGTTGAGCTTCTAAATTACTAACAAGTCGAATACTTTATAATTCGCTATTATTTTTTATTTATCTCTATTGTTGTCGTAATTATCCATATTACTTTAAATTTTATTATTTTTTATGATTATCCTCTTTTATTATCATTTTTGCTATTTTAAAATTATATATTTTATCATCAAAAACTTTACTACTATTACATATTGTCGTTTTCTTTAAAATAGATCGTGTTACTTTATTTTAAGTTTCTTACTTACTAAATTATTTACATTAATGTATATTATACTAACTACTAAATTAAAAGCTCAAATGATTTAATTTAAAGAAAGAAAAAGGCCATGAAAGCCTATTCATTTGCAGCCCATTTATGAGCTCAAAATCAAACAAAAAATCCACTAGACGCAGCCCAACAATAGCCAATAGGCCCATACGTTTCAGCCAAACATAACTCAATTTGCAGCCCTAATCCAAAGCTCCCATGAGCTTTTGAACGTCCCTTTCTCGTCTCTTTCTTCTATGAAGGAAACTCCAATATGATGCAGCAATGGACAGCTTTTATCCGTCCATTTCGAGCTAAAGTTTGTCTTTGTTCAGAAGTCTAATGAAGACTTTCTTGTTCCATGCTTAAAAACACAGCAGCTCCTTTCAAATTTCAAAAATAATCTCACTATTTCGGACGATTATGTGCAGCAATATCTCTGCCATATTTGACCAATTTCAAAAGGATACTTTCCCACTCAAGCATGCCTTAATCCTAATCTTCACCTATAAATACATCCTTATACATTCGGAAAAAAAAAAAAGAGTTTCCAGTCACCTTCCTCCCATCTAACTTTACTAGTCTTTACTACTTTAACAAAAACGTTTTAATCTCTCTTTGCTCCTGTTGGACGACAACAAAGGCATTTCAAAGTTGTTCATTACGAGAGTATAGATTCGAGGCCGACAACTCCTAGTTCACTGCCCCACACTAGGTAAATCTTTCTCCATTCTATTTAAATTCGTTGTTAAAATATTGTAAGATCATGTTTGAGGAATGCTTTGAGATCTTTGTATAGCTGAATATTTATTATGATTATTGATTTATTTCTACTGGAAATCTTAAGTAGCATGACATAAAACAAATATGTTGGACTCTTCTGTTTGTTTGTTTTATTTATTTTTGTGTAAAATATTGATTTGTTAAAGTTTGGTACCTTTCTCTAAGAAGTTTAGATTATATGTGCTTGTGAGCTTTATGATATAAATATGTAGTGGAAACCACATTTATAAGTCTATCTAGCTATCCTATACCTTTATATAAAAAATAAAAAACAACCAACTGGTTTTGTCATGTGAGAAAACATTATTTCCAGGAGATCGGCTTCTATGTTAATAAATGAGCTTCCTGTAGTGCATATTTGTTTATTCTAAGTTAAATTCTAAATGAGTGCATAGCTGTGTATTACATTACATATAGATCTTTTGCCAAATGGAAGCCCTGTGTGATGCAATGCGACAATATTTCTTAATTTATGAAATGTTAGAATTCAAAGTTTCAATGTATTTCTTTTATTTGGCATTTCATTTTTCATATACTGTTAAGGAGAAGATTACCCTTTCTAACAAATCTCTTTTTCTTTTCTTTGTTTTGACATGTACACACCGGAGTCGAAGAGTCTTACTTTAAGACTCGACGTCACTGCGAGACCTTAAATGTGCATCTATACGTTTGTTCGTGTCTCCCGTTCTCAAAGTACATCCGAACAGAATGAATGAGGGATTAGGAGAATAGCGGATTTTCCCCTTCTCTATATTCGCTATTTCGTTTTACATATCTCTTATGTGTCTTATCTACTCTTTAACCATTGTTTGTCTTTTACATTTTAATTACTTGTTATGTATGGCATTTTTGTGTAGTATGCTAGTAATAACTTATCTTATCGGGTAGATTAGAGTTTAAATACCTCGACATGAAAGAGTAGTAGTCATATTTTTCTTTAAAAAAAAAAAAAAACTTAAAATCTATTTCATTCTTTAATCAAACCCTTTTATGATAAATAAGTTCTCTGAAATCAATCAACTTCGCTAAGTTTTCTTTACTACTTCTAATGCTTCATTTTTTTTATTAAAGTTCTTTTCCTTACCAACTCAAATGGAGGCATTATTTATTTTCCAACAAACAAGTTCAAATGTCTAAAAACTATTTTTCCTTTGTACGTTTTCAATAAGACAATTTTCCACATAGTGTTCCCCAAAAAATGACTTTAAAAGCTATTTGACATTTAGCATTTATATTATAATATTTACTCTCTTGCACTTAGCCTAATTAATTAATCAAGTTCGGTCGGTTAACCATTTTTAATGGATCTTAAAGGATGCCTCATCCCTTCCCTTTAGATTAGTTGAACCCTTACCTAGATTCTCATGTTTAGTAGACCTAAAAATGAAGTTAATTTTAGACAATGACTTTAATCAATCTAGGTGCCCTAATTCACCCTAAATAATTAGGTGGCGACTTCTTAAATTAGTCAATTAACTTTAGAAATCTCTAAAATGTTGTACACTATTTTGATCCGGTTAAAATGGGGTATAACAGCAAGACTATAGTAACATAGCTTGTCAAAACACCATTTCCCTTACTAAGATTACTAAACCTCTGCATACTTTCCTCTAACTCTGGGATCTTTCACTACTACTACTTCTTATCTCGTAACTCATGTTACCTTTTCAGGTGAAAATACTACTCAAGCTCTAACATACCACTTAAAAAGGATCTCAGCTGAAACAAGGCTTAAGGAAAAGAGTACAACTTGCTTTTAGCTCAAACACACGATTCACATGAATAAGAGTTCATTCCTCTGAAACTTTACACTTAACTTACTATTGGACTTCTCTTAAGCCCCTCTAGAGTCTCATTACTTCCTCAAAACTCTTGCTAAGAACAACTCATCGACAAAGAAATGACTATGCTTTTCAACCACCTCTAGTATGATGGGTAGTCGAATGATTATGAGAAACGCATGAGTAAGAATAAAATCTCTATGACATAGCTCTATTGCACGATTAAGAGTATGAAAAAAGGGAAACTTTTCTTAAATATCTATAGTCCCTCATTTATAGAAGTGGGGCCCTCACAACTATAAACAAGATCCAACTGACACGGCTTCATAGACACCCTAGGACACTTGAACCTGGCTCTGATACCAAGTTTGTCACGAACCGAGTCTACACCCTGGACGTGGCCGGCACTCAATAACCATTGTTGGTCCTCAAGCGAACCCTCATCCTAGCTGACTACAAGAGGAAGACTAACTTAGGCATGCAAAAGCTTAAAACTGAATAAAATTCAATAAACTCAACTTTTCAAAACTTTAACTCAAATGAACAACTTAGAATAAAAAAATAATATATTCAACTTGCCATAAAATAGGCAACTTAAGTCTTTAAAACATTTAATAAAATAAATGAATAATAATTATTTCTCAACTAGACTGACTATCTATGAAGCCTCTAACTGATAAAGATGGAAGTCGAAACAAGACCAGTGACATCCTAATAATTGATTTAACTGAAAGATAAATGAAATCCTCCGGAAGCAAGGAGGCTCACGATAGCTAACTCGAACTCTCGGATGTATCAACGAAGCTCCTGTTGATGATCCGAATACCTGTGTCTGCATCATGAAAATATGCAGGCCAAATGGCTCAGTACGTGGAATGTACGAGCATGCAAAGGGAATTCTAAAACATAAACATAAGCTTGAAACTTGATAAAAAGGAAACATAGGCTTGAAAGAATCTGAAAGAAACTGAAGAACTTACTTGGCTCAACTCAACTCAACATAACTGAACTCATTTCAATATAAAGCAGTTTAAAACAAGTGCAATATAAAGAAAAAGGAAACTATTTAAAACATGATGTTAACACATAATCATAATATCATAAAAGAAATACCATGCTCCCTCTCAAAGTCTACTTGTGCAATGCATGAATGAAGTCCCATACCCTCATTCATACTAAGCAGAATCCCTTGAGAAACCATGCAAATACTGCTGTGGGAGTTTCTCTAACCGACAACCATCACATAAGAGCTATTGTGATGATACAGTGATCTTCCGCACGCTGCCAACGTATCCTATACCCGGCCAAAGGTATAGAACCTGAATTACTAAGTGGATCCACTAGTTTATGTGAAAAGGATTCATCTAAAAAGTATGACCCTTTTCTACCCATGATGGCTACATGGTTTAAGGGGGTTGATAGTTGTATGAACTCTTCCCCATCTGTGCTCAATACTACTCCCAAAAATATTACATTATATTAGCTCTTTATGTTTTTAAAACATACTTCTTTCTGTGATTTGAGATTTGTGCTCAAAAACTTAGCTCAAAGGCTATCTTAGAAATCAAAGTTTCCCCTCTTGCTTCATTTAGAAAGCGATTACTCATCTCTGAAAACTAGCCCGAAGGCTCTTTGGAAATCTCAGTTTCCGTCTTTATTTAAATGTGAAAACATTTTAAATCTCTTTGGGAATACTTAGTCCCCATATACTTTTGAAGAAATGAACTTCAACTTTACTTTTTACTGAACTCTAAACTTAAGTCTTAAAACAAAGTTAAAACATTTGTAAAAGACTTCTTAAAATATGGTTCATGCCGAATTTTGGACGTGAACGACTCAATGCAAGGTTTTCAATAACCATAGGTAGAACTCAATACTTGGAACTCAAGAACTTCAATAATACTACTCACTTCAAGAATGCTCAACTTAGAGGGTTCATGCGGAATTTATGAGCATGAACCACTCAACTCAAGGACTCAAATATACTTCTCGTTTCAAGACTGCTCGACTTATAGGGTTCATGTGGAATTATGGACATGAATAACCCAACTCAAACTTCATGGGTAACATGTAATAGTCCCATGATTAGGAATGTAGTCTCAAATGGGTTAGAAACTCAACACTTAAGACTTAGGACATGGATATTACTCCTCTCATAGATACTCAACTTATGGAGTTCATGCGGAATTTATGGACATGAACAACTTGACTCGTAGGTCTACATAACATTATGGAACTCATGATACAACTCTTCTCATTCTCATACTTACTTTCTCAAAATTTAACTCAAATCGATTATGGATCTCAAAGGATTCACAATTGAACTCAAAGGCTTTCTTGAACTCTACTGTTAACTCTCTCTTGAATGTGAATTATGAATTCAAGAGTTATGCTTCATGGTATGAAGGGTCTTGTAATGATAAAGTAGACTCATGAATATATTCTCCTCACTCGTACTCACTTGCTCGAGTCTTGAAACAAGTTATTAGAAATTGTAGAAGACTCCTCAAAAGGACTTAAAGGACTTTCTTAGAATGTTCGAAAGAATTCTCAAAAAGCTTAACTCATAACTCTACCTTGAACTTGAATTATGGATTCAAGGTTGTGATTTGTGATAGGAAAGATCTCATGATGTTTAGGATTGATTTTAGATAGCTAAACATGAGAAAAGATAAATAAATTCACTGCTTGGAAGCTAGTCCGCGACGCGGAGACGCATTAAAATAATTGGTCGCGGAATAACTTTTGAGGCAGAGAGGTCTGTGGCCTCTCCGCGACGCGAAGACAACTTTATGAAATGGGGAGGCAGGTTTGCGACACGGAGCCAAGTGCCAGATTTGCCCGACTTTTCTCTTCTTCGTTTTCTAACCCCAAATCGCCTAAATTCGATTCTTTTGCAGATTCAGATAACCATCACATGTACACAAGAATCTAACTCAAAACTACTCTATAAATCAAAACAATAATCTCAAGAACTCCTAAATCTCAGCCCAATTCAAGAATGAAAGCAAATTCAAGAACACATATCAATAACATTAGATTTTCAACTTTCTAGAATGAACTTAACGCTGAAATTTACATGATTGGCGTGTGGGTGAACAAACCCAACACTATGGAAGCTTACATACCTGAAAGAACCATCTTCTTGAAGGACTTGAAGGAAAATCTTGAAAGATGAACCCTAGCCTTAGCGTTTCTTGAATCCCTTGAGCGTAGAATCTTTGGAGTGAATGAGAGGGTTTAAATTTAAGAAAACTGATTTTCTACACGTTTAGGGCAATTTAGATGACCTCCTAAGGGTTTTTAGGACTAAAATACCCCTAAAGAAATAATTAAAATGAGCTGGGAGTCAGAAAGATCTTTCACCAGGCAATGAGGTCCGTGTTGACTCCGCGTCGCGGAGCTGCTGCCAGGTTTGCACAACGTTACTAAATCCGTCATAACTCTTTACTCAGAGCTCGGAATTGAGAAAACTCGGTGGCGTTGGAAAGATAATTTGAAGACCTTACCTAAGGTATCTGGTAGCACACCTAAATTATCCTGATCTAGGAGTTATGGTCGTTTGAAGTCGACCCAAAATTCATACTTAGCTTAACTTGCAAAATTTCAGATTTTGCTATTTCCAATTCGATTCTTTTTGGAACTCAAGGTGCTACATCTAGTGACCTTAACACTCAAGAAATTTTAAATTCCTTGCAAAAATCTCACTCACTACGAAGAACGGTTCGAGTCTTAGCTCAAAAAATTTCTGGGGTGTTACAAAAATTATATGTATAATATTAGGTTAATTTGTTCTTAAATTGACTTCTTTTAGTTAAAACCAAAGGAACCAAATATCATGAATTGTTAGTTTCAAATATAGTACTAACCTTACAACTGTATGATATTTATATATTTTCTTTTTTGGGTTCACAAGGTTGTCTCCATAAGCCTCACATCTAAAAAGTACTGTACTAAGATTATGAAGTTGTAAATGTCAAGCACGTTGACAAAGATGCTCTTAAAATTCAGATGAACTCAATAATTTTAATTTTAATTTTGTATTTGTATTAGGACATTATTAAATATATATAAATATCTAATTGTAAATTTACTAAAAAAATTATTATAAGTTTGATGATAAATCTAAACTTAAAAATTCTAAATTCTAGTTCAACATACACATTCGTCTAATCTATTATCATACGTAACCGACATGTATTAATATTATTATTAGTTTATTTAAATAATAATATCAATTCAGGTTATTTATGCGTGATATAAAGAATATACGAATGTGTGGTTTTAAATTTTCATTCTGCGGATCCAACTAGAGTTAAAAGATAATACAACAAATTAAGAAAACCTAAAATATCTTGTTGAGCTGTCAAAAATTAAAGCACATGGTCTTATTCATTTCTCTTTCACTTAGAACGACCTTTCAGACGTATGACGGATTTTGTAAAAAGAAAAATGTTAGAACGACCTTTCAGACATATGACGGGTTTTGTAAAAAGAAAAATGTCTTTTATGAAAGATATTTCATAAGAAATAGTTTTAGAAAAATAAATAGATTTTTAATTTATTTTTTTGTATTTGTTGAGTAAGTAAAAAATTATTTTGAAAAATATTTACAAGTAATATAGACAAATAATATGAAAAATGGAGTGGAAGTAAGAGTGGATGTCGGTTGGGAGAAAGATGTGATGTAATGGAGGATGGAGAGGAAACAATCATATGAAATACCACCTGTGAAACTTGATTATTTTTGAAAGTTTTTAACTAACCAATATATAAAAATTGGAAAACAATTTTTGGAAGTATATTAAATAGATATACTAAATAGATAAATAAGCATTTGTTCTCTTTGTACTATAACGTAAACCTTCTCATGAAACTACCGTACTAACATTACAATTGTTGGTAGAGGAGTCAAAATTTATGCTTAAATAATAAAAAAGTAAATATATGAAAGAAGATTAAGAAATTCAACCCGTTATCATTTTCTTCAACAAGATAAAAAGAATTCAAAATAGGATATGATACAAGTTACAACTATATCTGAATGTTAATATAACCTTAGATAGGAGAGCATGAAGGTTGATAATTAGGTATACTGTTAGTAGGTAGTCAAACATCTTATCCCTTCGCGGTGCTAGAGTAAGGTTCTAGTCTAAAGCATCTACCTTTTTATCCCTAATATTCTTTTATAATTTCTATATTGTTTTCCTCCAATTTTTTCTTCTTCTTGCTCTTTCTTTCTTTCGTTTTATCCCTTTCTCCCCCTCTTTTTGCTCTTTCTTTTCTTCCGTTTTTCTACTTCTCTTTGCTCTTTCTTTATTTTTTTTCTTCTAAATTATTTTTTCCTTTTTTATTTTTTCTTTATAAATTATTTGTGGTAAAGAAAAGATATAGTCATTATTATTTATATTGAAGTTGAATTAAAATATAAATTAATTTTTATTCTATTTATTTTAGAAATAAAAATTATGATAATTAGTATTTTATACAATGTTTAACAACTTTAAGGGTATTTCAGATATTTTGATAAAAAAAAGGCTTAGCAACACGTGTGTACCAAACACATGATATTAAATTGAATATTTATATTAGAAAAATAAGAACTTTTATAAATGATATTAAATTGAATATTAAGATATATATTGTCTTTTGAAAATAAATAAATTAATAAACATATGTGCTTAAATAATATTATAAAAAATAATTGATTTGTATTTTTCAATTCAGTAGGTTTTAATTAAAGTAATTATAAAAACTAAAAGTACATAATCTCTATGCATGAAATGCATGTTTAAACAAAAGATTAATATTATAAATACAATGTCATAAAATTATAAAACATCTGACAAAAAGATAATCTATCAAGTCTAACTTAATAAAATATCTTGCAATGTAAAATATTGAGTCAATACTCCTAAAACAAATTAAATTGAAAATATAACATAAGTTCTAAAGTCAAATTTCAACATAACATACATAAATATGATTTAAATGAAAAGGAGAATGTAAGTCCATAACTTTATTCAACAATGAATTCTACTTTAATTTAAAAATTAAAATATATTTTTAGAAAATGCATAAAGTAAAGGTTGAGAATAAGAAGGAAATGAAATATAAATAATATTAAAAAATATTTTTAGAAAATATTAGAATAATAAAAATAAAAAAGAATTTAAAATAATAAAATAAAAAAAACATTAAAATGAAAAAAATAAAAATAGAAATAAAATTAAGCAAGAAATTAAAAAGTAATTACCTAAACTATTAGTACTTTCTCCCTATAAATTGGACAAAGTGATTACATCCTAGGTAAATACATAATCAACCAAACAGGATGAATAGTATATACCAAAATACTTTAATTATTAGACTGACTTTCTAAACTAGCCCTAATAAGTATTTTTTTTAAATCACTTTTTTAAAGTCAATCCAGATGGCTTTTTTTTTCTTCCTAAAAACAATCACTTTGGTTGTGTGCCATAAGTGTGAGGGTTTAGGCTTGACTCCTATCATGTCCATTACGAGTTCAGAATCAAAAGGGCAATAATTTTTTTTACCTTAATATGAAGTATAATTTTTCTCATGTTTTCAACATATTCATCAATAGGGCATTTCCACCAAAATAAAGTATGACTACAGAAGGCTGAATTTTATCATTCTGCAAGTGAATAAACCAAATTATAATTTCACATAAAAAAAGTTGAAGAAAAAAAAATATCAACTAAATAGTAAATAAGGTCTAAACTATTGGGTTTAGTTCATTTGAAAAGCCACAAAGTAATGGCTAGCAATAAGGTCTAAACTATCTTTATGCATCGTATCAACAACTATGTATTATTATTATTATTAGACTTTTAACAAACAAGAAAATAAAACGAGATTTTTTTTTTTAAATAACAGCTTGCAAGGCTCATTGGCAGCTGAGCCTTACAAGGCTCATCGGAATTTGAGCCTTGTAAGGCTCATTGGAATTTAAGCCTCATTTTAAAAAACCTGATTTACACGGCGTTAAAATTATTGCCTTTTTGATTTCATAATTAATTGAGTGGCCCTTTTGGAATTTTCGAAAAAAATTATTGCCCTTTTAGTTCCGGACTCGTCCATTACTACCTCTGACAACTATCAAAAAAGAAGAAGTTATGAATCTTTATCAATGTGTACTAGACTGTGAAACACTAAGGAAAATGGCATGTGGAAATTTGTCTGAGGGTCAATTTTGGTTGGCTCATCTTTAGAAAAAGATCTTTTATTTTATTTTCATTTTAAAGATAATAAAAACCTACATACACTGACAAAGAATATTAACTACATAAATATAGACGTACGAAAATTAAGATAGCGCTAAAAAATACAAGCTTATTTATTCAAACTTGTTTTTTTTTTTCAGGGTAGGGTGGGGAGTTAGACATGACACGTACCTCATATATTAACAATCAATAACAAAACATACGTACAAGAGGTATGAAATGTCCAATCTTTTACAAAAATTATGGAACCAATAACAAATTATTAATTGAATCCTTAAAAATTAATTCAATAATGGACTAGGTAGGTACATTGTAAATAGCTGATCCTATTAGCACAACTTAAAGCCACAAACTAAACTTGAAAAAAGAAGCAATGACTACTTCTTCCCCTAATAAGTCTCGTCCCTTGGCTAATTTTCACTCAACTATTTGGGGATATCATTTCCTTTCTTATACTCCTCAACTCACCGTCAGTCACAAACTTCACTTTTTTTTTTCTATCTTAATTGTTGTCTAAATATTATTACATGGGTATTTTTTGGATGCAGGAAATTACTAACCAAGAAAAAGTTGAAGTTGAGGAGTACAAAGAGAGAATCAGGAAAATGTTGGTGGAAGCTCCAGAGGGTAGTCTACAAAAACTTGTGTTGATAGACGCAATTCAACGATTGGGAGTGGCATATCATTTCAATAATGAAATTGAAACATCCATTCAAAACATTTTTTATGCGTCCAAACAGAATGATGACAACCTTCACGTTGTTTCTCTTCGTTTTCGACTTGTGAGGCAACAAGGACATTACATGTCTTCTGGTAATTAATGCATATATATTACTTTTCTTTAGGGGTGTACATGACCAGGTTCATTCGGATTTTTCAAATAATGTCCGGTTGATTTGGTCTCGGGTTGGTTTTTTTTAGTACCTAAATATAGTCAGTCTTTTTTTTCCAATATCAAATCACTAGTCGGGTTTTTTTTCCGGTTTGCGGGTTGGTTCGATTTTGTACAACTCTACTTTCCTTAATTACGTAACATTTTAATGGACTTGAAGGTTAAATTTCTGACTAACAATGAACATGATGTTTAATTACCAGATGTCTTCAAGAAATTCACCGAACAAGATGGAAAATTCAAGGAAACACTTACTAATGATGTTCAAGGATTATTTAGTTTGTATGAAGCATCACATTTGAGAGTGAACGATGAGGAGATTCTTGAAGAAGCTCTTACCTTTACCACCAATCATCTCGAGTCCATAGCGGTCTCCAACTTGAGCAATAACTCTCTTAAGGTTGAAGTTACTGAAGCCTTAAGTCAGCCTATTCGCAAGACTTTACCAAGGGTGGGAGCAAGGAAATACATATCCATTTACGAAAACAATGATGCACACAACCATTTGCTTTTGAAATTTGCTAAATTGGATTTTAACATGCTGCAAAAGTTGCACCAAAGAGAGCTTAGTGACCTTACAAGGTGGTACAGTATTTGGTCTATACATGTTCTTTAATTAGGTGAATTAAAACCGTTGCTCTTGTGATGTATGTAGGTGGTGGAAAAATTTAGATTTTGCAAATAAAATTCCATATGCAAGGGACAGACTGGTTGAGTGTTACTTTTGGATATTAGGAGTGTATTTTGAGCCAAAGTATAATCGTGCTATAGAAAAATGATGACAAAAGTACTCAAGATCACCTCGGTTATTGATGACACTTTTGATGCTTATGCAACCTATGACGAACTTGTGACTTTCACTAATGCAATCCAGAGGTAAAACATAAAAAAATTACAAGTAAAATAATCTTTTAATATGACAATCCCTCACTAATGAATATGAGAAAGTAAATATGTTTTCCTGTTTTTATTATGATATATATATATATATATATATATATATATATATATAGACACAAGATGTAAGAGTTAATTAGTTTGTCCTTTTGATGATATATTAGATGGGATGCTAATGCAATCGATTCAATACCGCCATATATGCTAATTAGTTTATCAAGCTCTTCTAGATATTTACATTGAAATGGAACAAGTGTTGTCCAAAGAAGGTAAATTAGACCATGTATACTACGCAAAATATGAGGTAAATAATGTTAAAGTAAATTTTGATAATTCAATTAGTTGGCTATCTATATTTTCACCTTATCTTATTAATTAGTGAGAATTTAATTTCGATTTCCATGTTATCATTAATTCCAAAAGGAAAAAAGATACAAGCTAGTAGTAATTGTCTAGCTTAAATTACTTGTTATTCTTTTTAGATGAAAAAGTTGGTGAGAGCCTATTTTAAGGAAGCCCAATGGTTGAATGATGATAACCATATTCCAAAATATGAGGAACACATGGAGATTTCACTCGTAAGCGCGGCCTATATGATGGGATCAACAACTTCCTTGGTCGGTATGGAAGAATTTATATCCAAAGACACTTTTGAATGGTTAATGAATGAGCCTTTGATAGTTCGAGCTGCTTCATTGATAAGTAGAGCAATGGACGATATTGTTGGACATGAAGTAAGTACAATAATAATACTTCTCTATTTCCTTGCTCGTAAAAATAAGTATATACATAATGACTGAGATCTGAACATTAATTAAGATTCAAAATTTCATAAAATGTAAATAAATGAAACCCTAATAGTGTCTCAACTTATCAAAAACAATTGTACTTCTTCTGTTTCACTTTGTGTGAGGGTCAAACTAACTACTCTTCGGTGTGAATTTTATTAGAGAATCTTTAAGTTTTTTTAGATAAAATTTATATGTTTCAAAATTATATATATATAAGTCACAACAATCTATAGTTCAAAATAATTACAAAAGTTTCTAAAAATAATAAGGTTAAATAAACTCATTTAACTCTCTTGGTTTGTCTAAGTGACTTAAAAGATTTTCTGTCCCTCCATTACAATGATAACAGTAAAATGATACTACTAATAATAAAGAGGTAGGTACACCTAAAACTGCTAATAATAACAATAATAAAACGAGAAAGAAAGAAAAAGGAAATAGTCCTAGTAGCATGAAGGAACACATATATTGTATGTGTTCGATTTAAATACTTCGAATTCTTAAAAGTTAGCTAAGAAGCCTACAATATAATACCAAAAATAATGTTTAAAATGTATTAATTATATATATGGAGATATTGAAATCTATTAATATTATGTAGGTTGAACAAGAAAGAGGACATGTAGCTTCAATTATTGAATGTTACATGAAAGAGTATGGAGCTTCAAAGCAAGAGGCTTACATTAAATTTCAGAAAGAGGTCTCCAATGCATGGAAGGACATAAACAAAGAATTCTTCTGTCCAACTGAAGTACCAATGTTTGTCCTTGAACGAGTTCTAAATTTGACACGTGTGATAGACACGTTATATAAAGAGGAAGATGAATACACAAATGCCAAAGGCAAACTTAAAAATATGATTAACTCGATACTGATTGAATCTGTCAAAATATAAATATAATGCTGAAATTGCAACTTCATCATTCAATTATTCAGAGCAAAATAAGGCATCTAATAAATTGAAGACCTTTAATATGCTATTCACATCATATGAGCTGTTAATTCCCGGGGAATGTTTGAAATAAACAATAGTCGTTTTTAATTTATTAAGCAAAAGTGTGGTTGGTTTGTCTTTTTTCTCTCATGTTCATTTAAAAAAAATATACAACACTTAGAGTTGTATTAAATCCTGTTTTATTTCATTTCCAGCTTGTTAATTTGGATAGTTGTTAATTATCATCACTTTATAATGTACTGTAATCGTATTGTATTTGTATTGTATTGTTATCATAATAAAGTTTGAATAAATTGTATCTTTGTTGCGGTTCAATAAATTTTTTATTATTTAATTGGATTCATGTATTGTACTGTTTAATAATTATTTAATTTACTATAATTTCCATCGTTGTTGTAAATATTAGATTCATTAATAGGATACAATCAAACTAAACGACGATATAAAAAAAAAGTCAACTAGAAGTACTGATCATGACTCGTCAATATTTTAAGTTATTAACTCGTACCACTCGTAATGAAATTAATCATAAAACTGAATTCGTTCACTAACGATGATATTGTTGAAGAATGAAAAATTCTTGTAGTGATGGTAATGAGATGGGTTGTCTCCTTATAAGGCTTGGACAATCCTATTCTTTTGAGCTAGCTTTAGAAGTGCGACTTAAGCCCAAAACCTAATTTTACATGATATCAAAGAAGGAACTATCTCAGCCAATATTGGATTCCCAAATTAAATAATCCATGCTTCAGGTGTTTAGTGTTTTTTAATTAAACTGTCTCCAATGATCATTGATATGAAAAGGTTACATCTTGGAATTTGGCATACCAATCTTAATACAACATCTTATGGTAAAGTTAGATAAACTCTATAAATTAACACAAAAAATGGAGGGAGTCTAAGCTAGCTATGCAATGACTCGGAAGGTCCTTTTTGAATTTTTTAATAAAATTATTGTTTTACCCCTCCCGATATTGATTCTGAGTTGTTTTGATTTTTAAGAAAAAGTTGAAGTTGAGGAGTACAAAGAGAGAATCAGGAAAATGTTGGTGGAAGCTTCAGAGGGTAGTCTACAAAAACTTGTGTTGATAGACGCAATTCAACGATTGGGAGTGGCATATCATTTCGATAATGAAATTGAAACATCCATTCAAAACATTTTTTATGCGTCCAAACAGAATGATGACAACCTTCACATTGTTTCTCTTCGTTTTCGACTTGTGAGGCAACAAGGACATTACATGTCTTCTGGTAATTAATGCATATATATTACTTTTCTTTAGGGGTGTACATAATCGGGTTGGTTCGGAATTTTCAAATATCAAATCAAATTATTTGTGTCGGATTTTTAAATTTATAAACCAAACCAAACCAAACCAATAAAATTTGGGTTTTTCAAGCTCGGGTTTATTCAGATTTTTGGATTTTTGGGTTTTTTCGGTAAAGTATTCAAACAAACATATAATTTACTTGTACTTCAAATATTTCTTTAGTCCTACCACAATACAACTATCTAAGGTGTTTCTTAAGAAAATAACACAAAATATGATATGATTAATGACACTAAAATATCCAACAAAAATAATAATAATGAAATTGCGTAAAACAAATATTGCAAATTAACAAGTCATAATGAAAATGATCATAATTTAAAAGTACTAAATCATGCTAAAATAAGTTTTAATAAGTATTAGTTACATGACTAAATATTAAAGGAAATTAAAATTAGATTATGTATTTTAATTGTCTAAACCAATGTAAAACTAAAGAACAAATATTTAATATTATTGTCATTTTTAGTGTCGAATTGATTTTCTTTTTGCATTAGTATTAATTTGATTTTGAATTTAGCTTTATTATAATTACCAACAGCGGTGGACTATAATCTTTATTGAATTTCAAACTTGAAATAATATATTAAAAGATAAAAACTATGAAAAAATATAAGAAATATTTAAAAATTATATCAAAGTAAATATTTTTATGTATAAAATAAAATTTTAAAATTATATATATAATGTCGGGTTGGTTTGGTCTCGGGATGGTTTTTTTAAGTTAAAACCAAATCAACCCAAATATAGTCAGTCTTTTTTTTCCAATACCAAATCACTAGTCGGGTTTTTTTTCTGGTTTGCGGGTTGATTCGATTTTCGGTTTGATTTTGTACAACCCTACTTTTCTTCATTACGTAACATTTTAATGGACTTGAAGGTTAAATTTCTGACTAACAATGAACATGATGTTTAATTACCAGATGTCTTCAAGCAATTCACCGAACAAGATGGAAAATTCAAGGAAACACTTACTAATGATGTTCAAGGATTATTTAGTTTGTATGAAGCATCACATTTGAGAGTGCGCGATGAGGAGATTCTTGAAGAAGCTCTTATCTTTACCACCAATCATCTCGAGTCCATAGCGGTCTCCAACTTGAGCAATAACTCTCTTAAGGTTGAAGCTACTGAAGCCTTAAGTCAGCCTATTCGCATGACTTCACCAAGGGTGGGAGCAAGGAAATACATATCCATTTATGAAAATAATGATGCACACAACCATTTGCTTTTGAAATTTGCTAAATTGGATTTTAACATGCTGCAAAAGTTGCACCAAAGAGAGCGTAGTGACCTTACAAGGTGGTACACTATTTGGTCTATATATGTTCTTTAATTAGGTGAATTAAAACCGTTGCTCTTGTGATGTATGTAGGTGGTGGAAAGATTTAGATTTTGCAAATAAAATTCCATATGCAAGGGACAGACTGGTTGAGTGTTACTTTTGGATATTAGGAGTGTATTTTGAGCCAAAGTATAATCGTGCTAGAAAAATAATGACAAAAGTACTCAAGATCACCTCGGTTATTGATGACACTTTTGATGCTTATGCAACCTATGACGAACTTGTGACTTTCACTGATGCAATCCAGAGGTAAAACATAAAAAAATTACAAGTAAAATAATCTTTTAATATGACAATCCCTCACTAATGAATATGAGAAAGTAAATATGTTTTCCTGTTGTTATTATAATATATATATATATATATATATATATATATATATATATATAACATAAGATGTAAGAGTTAATTAGTTTGTCCTTTTGATGATATATTAGATGGGATGCTAATGCAATCGATTCAATACCGCCATATATGAGACATGCTTATCAAGCTCTTCTAGATATTTACATTGAAATGGAACAAGTGTTGTCCAAAGAAGGTAAATTGGACCGTGTATACTATGCAAAATATGAGGTAAATAATGTTAAAGTAAATTTTGATAATTCAATTAGTTGGCTATCTATATTTTCACCTTATCTTATTAATTAGTGATTTCCATGTTATCATTAATTACAAAAGGAAAAAAGATACAAGCTAGTAGTAATTGTCTAGCTTAAATTACTTGTTATTCTTTTTAGATGAAAAAGTTGGTGAGAGCCTATTTTAAGGAAGCCCAATGGTTGAATGATGATAACCATATTCCAAAATATGAGGAACACATGGAGATTTCACTCGTAAGCGCGGCCTATATGATGGGATCAACAACTTCCTTGGTCGGTATGGAAGAATTTATATCCAAAGACACTTTTGAATGGTTAATGAATGAGCCTTTGATAGTTCGAGCTGCTTCATTGATAAGCAGAGCAATGGACGATATTGTTGGACATGAAGTAAGTACAATAATAATACTTCTCTATTTCCTTGCTCGTAAAAATAAGTATATACGTAATGACTGAGATCTGAACATTAATTAAGATTCAAAATTTCATAAAATGTAAATAAATGAAGCCCTAATAGTGTCTCGACTTATCAAAAACAATTGTACTTCTTATGTTTCACTTTGTGTGAGGGTCAAACTAACTACTCTTCGGTGTGAATTTTATTAGAGAATCTTTAAATTTTTTTAAATAAAATTTATATGTTTCAAAATTATATATATATATATATATATATATAAATAAATAAATAAATACTATAAGTCACAACAATCTATAGTTTAAAATAATTACAAAAGTTTCTAAAAATAATAAGGTTAAATAAACTCATTTAACTATAGATGTTTGTGACTTATATATATATATATATATATATATATATATATATATATATATATATATATATATATATATATATATAAATACTATAAGTCACAACAATCTAGAGTTTAAAATAATTACAAAAGTTTCTAAAAATAATAAGGTTAAATAAACTCATTTAACTCTCTTAGTTGGTTTGTCTAAGTGACTTAAAAGATTTTTTGTCCCTCCATTACAATGATAACAGTAAAATGATACTACTAATAATAAAGAGGTAGGTACACCTAAAACTGCTAATAATAACAATAATAAAACCAGAAAGAAAGAAAAAGGAAATAGTCCTAGTAGCATGAAGGAACACATATATTGTATGTATTCGATTTAAATACTTCGAATTCTTAAAAGTTAGCTAAGAAGCCTACAATATAATACCAAAAATAATGTTTAAAATGTATTAATTATATATATGGAGATATTGAAATCTATTAATATTATGTAGGTTGAACAAGAAAGAGGACATGTAGCTTCAATTATTGAATGTTACATGAAAGAATATGGAGCTTCAAAGCAAGAGGCTTACATTAAATTTCAGAAAGAGGTCTCCAATGCATGGAAGGACATAAACAAAGAATTCTTCCGTCCAACTGAAGTACCAATGCTTGTCCTTGAACGAGTTCTAAATTTGACACGTGTGATAGACACGTTATATAAAGAGGAAGATGAATACACAAACGCCAAAGGCAAACTTAAAAACATGATTGACTCGATATTGATTGAATCTGTCAAAATATAAATATAATGCTGAAATTGCAACTTCATCATTCAAATATTTAGAGCAAAATAAGGCATATAATAAATTGAAGACCTTTAATATGCCATTCACATCATATGAGCTGTTAATTCCGGGGGAATGTTTGAAATAAACAATAGTTGTTTTTAATTTATTAAGCAAAAGTGTGGTTGGTTTGTCTTTTTTCTCTCATGTTCATTTTCAAAAAATATACAACCCTCAGAGTTGTATTAAATCCTGTTTTTATTTCATTTCCAGCTTGTTAATTTGGATAGTTGTTAATTATCATCACTTTATAATGTACTGTAATCGTATTGTATTTGTATTGTATTGTTATCATAATAAAGTTTGAATAAATTGTATCTTTGTTGTGGTTCAATAAATTTTTTATTATTTAGTTGGATTCATGTATTGTACTGTATAATAATTATTTAATTTACTATAATTTCCATTGTTGTTGTAAATATTAGATTCATTAATAGGATACAATTAAACTAAACGACAATTACAAAAAAAGTCAACTAGAAGCACTGATCATGACTCGTCAATATTTTTAGTTATTAACTCGTACCACTCGTAATGAAATTAATCATAAAATTGAATTCGTTCACTAACGATGATATTGTTGAAGAATGAAAAATTCTTGCAGTGATGGTAATGAGATGGGTTGTCTCCTTATAAGGCTTGGACAATCCTATTCTTTTGAGCTAGCTTTAGAAGTGCGACTTAAGCCCAAAACCTAATTTTACATGATATCAAAGAAGGAATTATCTCAGCCAATATTGGATTCCCAAATTAAATAATACATGCTTCAGGTGTTCAATGTTTTTTTAATTAAACTGTCTCCAATGATCATTGATATGAAAAGGTTACATCTTGGAATTTGGCATACCAATCTTAATACATCTTATGGTAAAGTTAGATAAACTCTATATATTAACACAAAAACCGGAGGGAGTCTAAGCTAGCTATGCAATGACTCAGAAGGTCCTTTTTGAATTTTTTAATAAAATTATTGTTTTACCCCTCCCGATATTGATTCTGAGTTGTTTTGATTGATTTTTAAACTGATTTCGACTCTCGGAATGAAAATTCATCTATTCCATCAACTCTGGAATGTGGAAATTAACCCATGAGAGTTGCCAGTTTAAAATTCAAAGTATTTTCGTGGATTTGAGGTCCTAAGTTGGAAATTATTGAGAGTTTAGCCTTTGGGTTAACTTTGGTCAACATTCGGGATTTAGAAGCTCGGGTCAGATTTCTGACAGTTTCATTGGATCTGAAGAATGATTTTAGGTCTAGGAGTGGTCTTGGTTGAAATTTTAGAGGTCTCAAACTTTATTTGGGGTTATCATTTCCTTTCTTATACTCCTGTGAGTTAACACATACTATTTGTTTATTATATTGTTGCTTATTTTTTGTCTAAGAAGTACTAGAGAAATATTACAACCACGACACGTTTTAAACTTAAAATCAATTATAGTAAGTAATGCTGAATTTTGGATGTCCTGCGGGAAATAAGTAGCCAAGAAAAGGTTGAAGTTGATGAGTTTAAAAGAGATATTTAGGAAAATGTTGGTGGAAACTTGTGACAATATCACTCAAAAACTTGTGTTGATAGACACAATTCAACGACTAGGAATGACATCATTTTCATAATGAAATTAAAACATCCATTCAAAACATTTTTAATGCGTCCCCACAGAATGATGACAACCTTCATGTTATTTCTCTTTGTTTCCGACTGCTAAGGCAACAAGGACATTACATCTCTTCTGGTAAACGTGCTCTGTCCTTGCATTTGTTAAGTCACAATAAAAATCAATTTCCGATTAGCTTGGTATATAATGCTATTGCATGTTGATAACAATTTGCATTTAAGTTTTTATAACAATACAAATTTGGCGATTTTAATGTTATTTCTACCAGAGAGGAAAAAATTGGAGGTAGATCTCACAGGTTGGAGGAAAGCATGGATTTTATTGATTGTTTAAATGAGTGTGGGCTACAGGATGCTGGTTTCACAGGTCTGAAAGTTACATGGTGCGATCATAGAGATCCTCCTCATACCATCTGGAAGAGACTAGATAGGCTTGTCTATAACGATAGTTGGTTTGACAACCTTAATAACACCTCGGTTATCCACCTCTCTAGAACCTGTTCGGATCATGCTCCTCTGCTTGTAGATCTTTTGCAAGACCAATCTCAAGGTATTAAGTATTTCAAGTTTTTAAACTTTTGGGCCGACCACCCTAATTTTCTACAGACAGTTCGCAACAGTTGGAATATCACCATCCAAGGCAACCCTCTTTACATTCTTCAACAGAAAATCAAGAACACCACTAAAACTCTTAGTGGATGGTCGAGAGAGACGTTTGGGGACATTTATGAAGAACCTAAGAGGTTGGAAAAACTTATCAGAGACTTAGAGGAGAAATGTATTACTGATAATTCTCCTGAGAACAGATGTGAACTCTCCAAGCATAAAGCTATTTTTACCAGATATCTTAAGATTCAAGATTCCATTCTAAGCCAAAAAGCTAGAGTTAAATGGTTCAATGAAGGAGATGCTAACACAGCCTATTTCCATGCTACCATTAAAGATAAAAGAAGGAGGCTGAATATCATAAGAATCCAAGATGATAATGATAACTGGCTGGAAGACATTGATGCTATAGCGAATGGAGCGGTGAATTACTATCGGAACCTGTTTGCTCAAGATTCTACCAATACTGATTTCAGTTCCCTAGATTGTGTTGATAGTTGTATCACGGAGCAAGATAACCTTATGATTAATGCCTTCCCTGAGCTCAAGGAAGTGACGGATATTGTTTTCTCTATTGATCCTAACAGCTCGCCTGGGCCTGATGGATTGAGTGGAATGTTCTACCATAAGTGTTGGAGTATTATTTCACTCGATGTTCATAATGCTATAATTTCTTTCTTCAAAGGGGCCACCCTCACCAAGTTCTATACCCACACCTGCATTGTTATGATTCCCAAGATTGATCACCTTCAAAGCTTTTCAGGTCTTAGACCCATTAGCCTTTGTAATGTGTTTTCTAAAATTATTTCCAAAATCCTTAACAACAGACTTTCTAGTATCCTTCCTAGGATCATCTCCAAGAACCAAAGTAGTTTCATAAAAGGAAGATCTATCTCGGAAAACATTTTGTTGGCTCAAGAAATCATCAGTGATATCAACAAACCTAACAGGGGTGGAAATGTGGTGATGAAACTTGACATGACAAAAGCTTACGATAGAGTGTCTTGGGAATACTTGAAGAGGATCCTCCGGAAACTAGGCATTGGAGAACAGTGGACCAACCTAATTCATAATTACATATCTCACAATTGATACTCTGTTTTAGTTAACGGAAAAAGACATGAATTCTTTTAGTCAGAGAGGGGTCTAAGACAAGGGGATCCACTCTCTCCATCTCTTTTTATTCTTACTGCAGAATTTCTTTCTAAATTGATGAATAATATGTACAATTCTGTTGGGTACACCTCTTTTTATATGAATAACCGTTGTCCTAATGTCAATTGTAACACCCCGTATCCGAAAATAGACAAGAATGCAGATTTTGAGAAGTTGCAGGTGCAACTTACGGTCACCATCCACGAACCGTAGGTCAGACCACGGCCCGTGCTGGTGGTCCGTGGTTCACTACTGCAACCCCTCCCCAAACCAGCTCAGAAAATTGGCTAAGTCCCGACTCACGGACAAACCCACGGTCCGTAGATCAGACCACGGTCCGTGGATCGAGACTTCCCTTCCATTCCTCTGACACAACCTACGGTCGATCAGCACGGACCGTCATTCGATCCACGGTCCGTAGGTCTGACCGTAGATGAGGTTAGCATCTAGTTAGATGAAAAATATTGATGGGTCAACTTCAGATGGTCATAACTCTTAGCACAAGATGAATTGTGTGTCCCATGACCTATGGTTAGATACATAATTGAATTATCTTTCCAACTCCACAAAGTTTGTTAAATTCCGACCTCCGAGTAAAACGTTATGCCCGTTTTAGTGAAGCCCTGTCAGGCAGACTCGAACTACGGACCCAATCTACGGACCGTAGATTGACCTACGGCCCGTAGGTCCATTCCGTCGATCGCTCCGACAGCAGTTAATTCAGGGGTCTTTTAGTCTTTTCCTATTTCGTTTAACCCCTAAGATACGTCGTTTAGACCCTAAATCATGAGATTTTAATCAGTTTAAACCTAGAAACATAACTAGAACTTACCTAAGTCAAATCATTAATCAAACTTAGAAGAATTAGAAGCAAGAAAGGAGAAAAAGGTCAAGAACCCTAGTTCAAGAACGCAACGAGGTTTCTTCAATTCCAGACCCGAAATCGAAAGATTTCTCTGTGGAATTCGTCACCAGGTATGTGGGATTTCACTAGTGGGTTCCTTTTGCCCATTAGGTCCCTAGAATTCAGTCAGATTCTTGATTCCATGATTATAAACAGACCTAGGGTTTCTAGAATTTCAACAGATCATCATGAATTAGTTATTTAAATATTCCAAATCAGATTATCATGTTATTGCTCAGTTTCTTCCATAAATTTCAGAACCCTAGCTATGTATTTCATTAGTTCTTGAATTACACATGTTAGGTCAGATATTTCAGTTATTCAGATATACATGCTCCAGTTTTATGCCACATTATTAGTATATTTCAGTATAAACCCTATTTTGAGTTATAAATCTTGAGAAGCTTTTCTTTAAGACAACATTTGAGTTTTAAACTGAGTTTTTGAGAAAGTTAAGATGAGTTTTGAGAAAGAGCTTCTAAAACATGATTAGTATGACAATTGAGTAGGTCATCAATGTATGAATAGTATGGTATCTAGATATACCATCAATGTTTATGCAGTATGACTTCCCAAGTCATCAATGATCATAGTATAATATGATGTTGAATTGTTTTCTAAAAAGAAGTTTTCAAGTATGAGTATCTACATGTCAGTATTTTGAACTATTCAGTATTCCAGTCATAATATATTCAGTTATACATGCCTCAGTTTATGAATGCATCATTATCAGATTAATTGTTGCATTCTCAGTTTGCATGTTCAGTTTCGAGCTATCCAATATTTACAGAAATTCAGTCATAATCAGTTAACCACTTAATTCATTGGGAGTAGCATAATACCGAGTTGGACTAGGGTTTCAGCGTACCCATATAATCCCAGAACTACGAGCCACGTAGGTGTAAGTCCCCTATGTGGGCAACATCAGTTTAGTGATCACGCCAGCATGTCTCTATACATCTGGCAGGGTATATTGGGTCCTCTCGATGGGGCGTATACATCGGACTCCACATTTAGCTCATGTGGTTTTATGTCGGTTATTAGTAGCTCCCACAGTTCAGTCAGACTCTATTGCATTGACCATTTATCAGTATATTCAGTATTCAGTCTCAGCATGTTATAAATTGGTCATTGCATCAGTTAGCTCAGTATTCAGTATATTCAGTATCTATATCATGTTCAAATTATTTCATTGCGTTATTGCTTTGTTCAGTTATATGTTCTTTCAGCTTTACTCTATCCTACATGCTTAGTACCTTTCAAGTACTGACGCATACGTGCGCTACATCTTCTCGTGATATAGGTTCAGGTTCTCAGCATCCAGATCACGCTTAGATCGATTCCCGATCTTCAGTTCAGCACCATCAGTGGTGAGTCCTCATTCTTCGAGGACTAGTGACATGTTTATCCTTACTGCTTTTAGTCTTTAGTTTCAGTTTTGCTAGATCTAGTTGGGGCATGTCCCAACATTTCTAGTCAGTTTAGAGGCTTAATTCAGACATAGTTAGATTCAGCTTAGTATTTTGAGTTTGATATCTCTTTTGTATTAAACTCTCAGATTTGATATATCTCAGTTATAGTGTATGGGTATTCCCCATCTTTTTCATTTTATTTATGATTTAGCTTCCGCATCAGTTTATTATCTCTAGTATGCTCATGATCATGCCAGCAGGGTTAGCTTGGGATCACTTATGGTCCTAGGTCCCGTGTCCGCGTCTCGGGGGTAGCTCGGGGCGTGACAAACTTGGTATCAGAGCCTTAGGTTTAAGAGTCCTAGGTTGTCTGAAAAGCCGCACTAAGTAGAGTCCTTTTAATGGGTGTGAAGTGCACCACATCTAATGAGAGGGAGGTTATGAAGTGTTTTAGGAAAACTTCACTCTCTTTGTTATTCTTATCGTGCGTAAGGTATGATCTAATTCTATTCTAACTCGACGCTCTACGTTTCAGCGATCATGCCTCCCCATAGAGCTAACGCCAGGAATGCGAAAGCCAGGAATGCTAACGCAATTCCTCTAGTCCCAGATCAGGAAGTTTCTAATGCAGAGTTTCAAAACACTGTTCAACCTTTCGGTCAAAGTATGAATAATCAGAACAATCAGTAGGTTGAGAGAGATAAGCTTAGGGAAATCGCTAAGGTACACAAGAAAGCTAGAACAGGGAACTATGAGTACTCTCAACAGAAATCGGGTGGTGGAAATCACTCACAGTTTCGACGAGATCAGAATAGTAGGGCACCAGGCTCTAAGTCTCAGGGAAGTGTTTCAGGAAATAGGACCTACCCAACTTGTCCAAAGTGTTGTAAGAACCATCCAGGCGAGTGTCTTGCAGGCAAGGAAGGATGTTTTGGGTGTGGCCAGTCTGGTCATAGGGTGAAGAATTGCCCTTTTGCCAGGAAGAGGCAAAAATGTAACAATACTAGGGCTCAGTCTACAGCTCCAACAGTACCGACAGGTCGCCCAACTCAGCAGGGTAACTCTTCTGGTACAGGTGGTGGACAATGCCGAAACAAGCTCTATGTTCTCCAGGCTCACCAGGACCAGGAAGATTCTCCTGATGTTATCACTGGTACGTTTCGAGTCCTTCTTTAGATATTTTGTAGTGTTAGATCCAAGGGCTACTCTTACCTTTGTAACTCTTTTTATAGCAGTAATCTTAGGAGTTAGTCTAGAAACTCCTTTAGAACCCTCCTTAGTCTCTACCCCAGTTGGTGACCTAGTTATATATAGACGGGTATACAGAAACTGCCCTATCTCAGTCTCTCAGAAAGTCACCTCAGCAGATCTTGTAGAATTAGAAATGGTAGACTTCGATATAATTTTAGGTATGGATTGGTTTCAGTTCTGTTATGCCTCAGTCGATTGTAGAATTCGGGTTGTTTAGTTCCAATTTCCAAACAAGTTAGTCTTAGAATAGAAGGGTAGTAGCTTAGTGCCTATATGTTGATTATCTCTTACCTTAAGGCTAGAAAGAGGTGAATCTAGAGGGTGGTGTAGCACATATTGAGGAAAAAAGAAAGGAAGTAGAAAAAGGTGTTCATCGTCTTGCTCTCTTAGGAGGTAGTCTTACTAACAAATCAGATGGTGGTGTGATAGTCCAGAATAGATCAGAATCTTCTTTGGTAGTAGAGGTTAAGGAAAGGCAAGATAGTGATCCAATCTTGCTTGAACTTAAGGGTGCAGTCCACAATCAGAGAGTGGAGGTTTTCTCCCAAGGGGGAGATGGTGTACTTCGCTATCAAGGTAGATTGTGTGTGCCTGATGTGGGTTAATTGAGACAGCATATTCTCGCAGAAGCTCACAATTCCAGATATTCTATTCATCCAGGCGCACCTAAGATGTACCGCGATCTGCGGGAAGTCTACTGGTGGAATGGTATGAAAAGAGATATAGCAGATTTTGTGGCTAAGTGCCCCAATTGCCAGCAAGTCAAGGTAGAACATCAGAAACCAGGAGGTATGACTCAAGAGATTGACATTCCTACTTGGAAGTGGGAAGTGATCAACATGGACTTCATCACAGGTTTACCTCGTACTCGCAGACAACATGACTCCATTTGGGTGATTGTTGATAGGGTTACTAAGTCTTCTCGCTTTTTGGCGGTCAAGACTATAGATTCGGCGGAGGATTACGCCAAGCTTTACATTAATGACATTGTGAGGTTGCATGGAGTTCCTTTGTCTATCATCTCAGATAGAGGTCCTCAGTTTACCTCTCATTTCTAGAAGTCATTTCAGAAGGGTCTTGGTACTCAGGTTAACCTTAGCACAGCATTTCATCCACAGACGGATGGTCAGGCAGAGCGTACCATTCAGACCTTAGAAGACATGTTGAGAGCTTGTGTGATCGACTTCAAGGGTAGTTGGGATGATCACCTTCCTCTTATTGAGTTCGCCTACAATAATAGTTACCATTCCAGCATTCAGATGGCCCCTTATGAGGCATTGTATGGGCGTAGATGTAGATCTCCAGTTGGTTGGTTTGAAGTAGGTGAAGCAGCCTTGATAGGACCAGATTCAGTCCTTAATGCTATGGACAAAGTGCAACTCATTAGAGATAGACTTAAGACTGCTCAGAGTCGCCAGAAGTCTTATGCAGATGTGAGAAGAAGGGAACTAGAGTTCCAAGTTGATGATTGGGTTTTCCTGAAAGTGTCACCTATGAAGGGGGTGATGAGATTTGGCAAGAAAGGGAAGCTCAGTCCCAAATATGTAGGCCCTTATCGAATCTTGAAAAGGATTGGTAAAGTGGCTTATGAGTTAGAGTTGCAAGCAGACTTAGCAACAGTACATCCAGTCTTTCACATTTCTCTTTTGAAGAAGTGTGTGGGTGATCCAGCATCCATAGTGCCATTAGAGAGTGTGGCCGTGAAAGATAGCCTTTCTTATGGGGATGTACCAGTTGAGATTCTCGATCGTCAGGTTAGAAAGTTGAGAAATAAAGAAGTCGCTTCAGTCAAGGTTTTGTGGAGGAGTCAGTCCGTAGGGGGAGCTACTTGGGAAGCAGAAGCAGCCATGAAGTCCAAGTATCTCACCTCTTTCCTTCCGATTCCATTCCAGCTTGAGGTAATAGTTCCTCTTCAATTTTTCAGTCGTTCATGCGTAAATTCAGTCTTAGAATCATGTTCCTTCAGTTTGTACTTGCATTTTCAACGTATTTACATGTTCTTGGAACTCAGTTCAGTCAAAAATTTAGTTCTCAGTGTTTAATGGTAGGGATTGCAGTCTTTTTCCTCTTTTTCAGCTAGTTTAGTCTTCATTCGAGGACGAATGGTCCCAAGGGGGAGATAATGTAACACCCCGTATCCGAAAATAGACAAGAATGCAGATTTTGAGAAGTTGCAGGTGCAACTTACGGTCACCATCCACGGACCGTAGGTCAGACCACGACCCGTGCTGGTGGTCCGTGGTTCACTACTGCAACCCCTCCCCAAACCAGCTCAGAAAATTGGCTAAGTCCCGACTCACGGACAAACCCACGGTCCGTAGATCAGACCACGGTCCGTGGATCGAGACTTCCCTTCCATTCCTCTGACACAACCTTCGGTCGACCAGCACGGACCGTCATTCAATCCACGGTCCGTAGGTCTGACCGTAGATGAGGTTAGCAGCTAGTTAGATGAAAAATATTGATGGGTCAACTTCAGATGGTCATAACTCTTAGCACAAGATGAATTGTGTGTCCCATAACCTATGGTTAGATACATAATTGAATTATCTTTCCAACTCCACAAAGTTTGTTAAATTCCGACCTCCGAGTAAAAAGTTATGCCCGTTTTAGTGAAGCCCTGTCAGGCAGACTCGAACTACGGACCCAATCTACGGACCGTAGATTGACCTACGGCCCGTAGGTCCATTCCGTCGATCGCTCCGACAGCAGTTAATTCAGGGGTCTTTTAGTCTTTTCCTATTTCGTTTAACCCCTAAGATACGTCGTTTAGACCCTAAATCATGAGATTTTAATCAGTTTAAACCTAGAAACATAACTAGAACTTACCTAAGTCAAATCATTAATCAAACTTAGAAGAATTAGAAGCAAGAAAGGAGAAAAAGGTCAAGAACCCTAGTTCAAGAACGCAACGAGGTTTCTTCAATTCCAGACCCGAAATCGAAAGATTTCTATGTGGAATTCGTCACCAGGTATGTGGGATTTCACTAGTGGGTTCCTTTTGCCCATTAGGTCCCTAGAATTCAGTCAGATTCTTGATTCCATGATTATAAACAGACCTAGGGTTTCTAGAATTTCAACAGATCATCATGAATTAGTTATTTAAATATTCCAAATCAGATTATCATGTTATTGCTCAGTTTCTTCCATAAATTTCAGAACCCTAGCTATGTATTTCATTAGTTCTTGAATTACACATGCTAGGTCAGATATTTCAGTTATTCAGATATACATGCTCTAGTTTTATGCCACATTATCAGTATATTTCAGTATAAACCCTATTTTGAGTTATAAATCTTGAGAAGCTTTTCTTTAAGACAACATTTGAGTTTTAAACTGAGTTTTTGAGAAAGTTAAGATGAGTTTTGAGAAAGAGCTTGTAAAACATGATTAGTATGACAATTGAGTAGGTCATCAATGTATGAATCGTATGGTATCTAGATATACCATCAATGTTTATGCAGTATGACTTCCCAAGTCATCAATGATCATAGTATAATATGATGTTGAATTGTTTTCTAAAAAGAAGTTTTCAAGTATGAGTATCTACATGTCAGTATTTTGAACTATTCAGTATTCCAGTCATAATATATTTAGTTATACATGCCTCAGTTTATGAATGCATCATTATCATATTAATTGTTGCATTCTCAGTTTGCATGTTCAGTTTCGAGCTATCCAGTATTTACAGAAATTCAGTCATAATCAGTTAACCACTTAATTCATTGGGAGTAGCATAATACCGAGTTGGACTAGGGTTTCAGCGTACCCATATAGTCCCAGAACTACGAGCCACGTAGGTGTAAGTCCCCTATGTGGGCAACATCAGTTTAGTGATCACGCCAGCATGCCTCTATACATCTGGCAGGGTATATTGGGTCCTCTCGATGGGGCGTATACATCGGACTCCACATTTAGCTCATGTGGTTTTATGTCGGTTATTAGTAGCTCCCACAGTTCAGTCAGACTCTATTGCATTGACCATTTATCAGTATATTCAGTATTCAGTCTCAGCATGTTATAAATTGGTCATTGCATCAGTTAGCTCAGTATTCAGTATATTCAGTATCTATATCATGTTCAAATTATTTCATTGCGCTATTGCTTTGTTCAGTTATATGTTCTTTCAGCTTTACTCTATCCTACATGCTCAGTACCTTTCAAGTACTGACGCATACGTGCGCTACATCTTCTCGTGATATAGGTTCAGGTTCTCAGCATCCAGATCACGCTTAGATCGATTCCCAATCTTCAGTTCAGCACCATCAGTGGTGAGTCCTCATTCTTCGAGGACTAGTGACATGTTTATCCTTACTGCTTTTAGTCTTTAGTTTCAGTTTTGCTAGATCTAGTTGGGGCATGTCCCAACATTTCTAGTCAGTTTAGAGGCTTAATTCAGACATAGTTAGATTCATCTTAGTATTTTGAGTTTGATATCTCTTTTGTATTAAACTCTCAGATTTGATATATCTCAGTTATAGTGTATGGGTATTCCCCATCTTTTTCATTTTATTTATGATTTAGCTTCCGCATCAGTTTATTATCTCTAGTATGCTCATGATCATGCCAGCAGGGTTAGCTTGGGATCACTTGTGGTCCTAGGTCCCGTGTCCGCGTCTCGGGGGTAGCTCGGGGCGTGACATCAATCATCTCTCCTTTGCAGATGATACCATTCTTTTCTGCAACGGAAGCATAAAATGCATGAGAAAGGTCCTCAACACCTTAGCCATCTATGAAAAGGTGTTTGGACAGCTCATTAACAAAAATAAGAGTTGCATCTCAATGAGCCCCAACACCAAGCAAGTTGTTATCAACAGAATGAGCGGAATCACAAGGATGCGATACCAAAAATTCCCCATTAAATACTTAGGGTGCCCTCTAACCACATGGAAGAAAAAAATTGAGTATTATGCTGACGTTGTGAACAACATCATTGGTAAGATCAGGGGTTGGCATACTAAACTAATTTCAATGCGAGGTAGAGTTATCCTCATTAAACACGTGCTCCTGGCACTACCTGTCCATCTTTTGATTGTTGTTAACCCTCCGAAAGGTACATTGGATCTTATAGAAAAATTTGTGGCTAGATTCTTCTGGTCAGGGCAGGAAAATGCTAGAAAATACCATTGGGCATCATGGAAAAGACTATGTTATCCTTATATTGAAGGAGGAGCTAGCTTTAGAAGCATCACCGATTCTAGCAAAGCTTTTAGAGTTAAACAGTGGTGGAATATCAGAACTTCCAAATCCCTTTGGAGCTCTTTTATGTTAGCCAAATATTGTCATAATTCTCACCCTTCTAATGCTTCTTGGAAAAAAGGAGATTCCCAGAATTGGAAAGCGATTTGCGACATCAAAGATGAGATGAAGTCTCATATAGAGTGGAAAATTGGCAAGGGAGAGGTCTCCTTCTGGTATGATAAGTGGTGATCATGGGGGCCTATTTACAAGCACATGCCAGTGGATTTTACCCCTCCAGACATAAACCTTAGAGAAGTCCTCAATAGAAGAACTTGGAATTGGGATATCTTTACCTCTCAGCCTACTAATGAGATCAAGGACAAACTCTACTCCATAGGTATTAAGTTAGATGAAAACAAGAAGGACAGGGCCATCTGGAATATATCCAACTCAGGGAAATTCTCCTCTGCGTCTACCTGGGATAACTTAAGGAAAAAAACAGAAGTCAACAACTTCTATGGCAAACTTTGGTGAAAAGAAATTCCTTTTAAAATGGCTTTTCTAGTGTGGAGAGCCGTTAATAATAAGCTCTCAACTGATGATCGAGTGGCACGGATGGGCATTACCCTCGAACCCAAATGTTACTGCTGCACTACTTCTCATGCTAGAAGAGATTTAGAAGATGTGCAACACCTTTTTTGTGAAGGTGACTTCGCAAAGAGTATGTGGAGACACTTTGCTGGTCCGTTGGGCATAGGAATCAATGAAAATAATCTCAAAATGATTCTCCTTAGCTGGTGGAATTTCAAATCCATCAATCCTATCTTCGACTACATCGTTAAAATTCTTTCTCAAGTTATTTGTTGGGAACTTTGGAAAACGAGATGTTGTAATAAGTTTGAAGGAGCTAGACCCTCTAAATACAGAACCAACTCTAATATTGTTAACTTCATTTTGCAGGTGACCCAGAAACAATTCAATAAAATAAATATTGGGGGAACCTGGAGGAGCATATGCAAAGCTAGTGAAGCAAATATCCAACAAATGACTAGCATACCGATAACATGGATCAAACCCCCTCCACTACGAGTAAAACTAAACAGTGATGGTAGTTGCTCTAATGGTCAAAGTGGAGGTGGGGGAATATTAAGAGACCAAGAGGGAGACTTCATCTTTGCCTACCTTATCCCCTTGGGCAATGGCACGAGCAATACGGCGAAAGCAAAAACATTACTTTATGGTCTTCAATGGTGCGCTAGCAAAGGCATGGAGATGGCCATTGGAGAAACAGACTCCCTACTTTTATCCAAAGCTGTAAAAAGAGAGTGGAAACCCCCTTGGAAAATTAGCAACCAGGTACAGGAGATTCAAAAGATGATTGAGGACCATAATTTTAGTATCGTCCACTGTTTTAGAGAGGCTAACAAGCCAGCTGATGCATTAGCCTCGCTAAGTCACAGAATTGAGGAAATCAAGGTCTTCACCCTCTTCTCTAATCTCCCCAGCAACATTCGAGGGCTAATCAATATGGACAAATGGAGTCTCCCATCCTTTAGACAGATTAAAATTAAACCTTCTCATATTGTGTATGATCCACCTTGAATTGTGTCTATAATTTTCTTATTTTGTTAGTCTCTAGAGCTCTAGTCTCTTCTCAATGATCATGTACAAAGTTTGGAATGCCAAACTCAAAATTGTAACTTTTTGCACATCAATGATCAAATGAGACTTAATTTAACAAAAAAAAAAAAAAAAAAAAAATTATGCCACACAAATGCTATCACATGTACACGTTTTTCAAATATTCATTTCTTTTTAAAATTTTGTGCCGAATAAAATTACTTTCTCCGTTCAATAATAGTTGTCCATTATACTATTTTGGGATGTCCAACAATACTTGTCTACTTTATGAAATCAATGGATAATTTTACATTTGCTTCCTTATCATTAATTACAATCATTTTCCTATTACATTTTTCAAGACATTGTATTTATTATATTCAAAGGATGATATAGTAAAATTACCCTTCTATTTATAGTTTCTTTAAGGCGTGTGCCAAGTCAATATTATTGGACAGAGGGAGTATATCACATAAATTAGAACGGAAAGAGTACCAGAGTAAAAAAGTTTGGTAGCAAAAACCTCTTACGAATTAATGTTTATGTCTAGTTACGACTTGTAGCAAATTAAATTTCTTTCTATCTTCTAACAACAAAAGACGATATTAATTAATCCGCAGATGTCTTCAAGAAATTCATAGATCATGATGAAAAATTCAAAGAAAACCTTACTAACGATGTTCAAGGATTATTGAGTCTACATGAAGCAGTACATCTGAGAGTGCGCGGGGAGGAAATTCTTGAAGAAGCTCTTACCTTTACTACCACTCATCTCGAATCCATGATCTCCAACTTGAGCAATGACTCGCTTAGGCTTCAAATTACTGAAACGTTACTGAAACGTTAATCAATGATGCACATGACAATTTGCTTTTGAAATTTGCAAAATTGGATTTCAACATGCTACAAAAGATGCACCAAAGAGAGCTTAGTGAGTTTACAAGATATAAAGATATCTATATAATTTGATCTATGTATGTACTTCCTTCATATATGATACAATTATATGTTATTTAAATCCACGATCTTATAATATAGATGGTGGAAAGATTTGGATTTTGCAAACAAATTGTCCTATGTAAGAGACAGATTGGTTGAGTGTTATTTTTGGATACTAGTAATGTATTTTGAGCCTAAATATAATCGTGTTAGAACAATGATGACGAAAGTACTAAAGATGAGCTCTATCATTGATGATACATATGATGCTTATGGAACAATCGATGACCTTGCACCTTTCACCGATGCAATCCAAAGGTATAAAACAAAAACTTTATAAGTAAATTAACTTTCTTTTACAATCCCTCATTAATGAATATGAAAAATTAAGCATGTATTTATGTTGTTATTGTGAAATTAATGTACAAGACATAAATTAAATCGATTTATTTGTAATTTTTAGATGGGATATCAGTGCAATTAATTCAATCGTGCCATATTTGAGACCTGCTTATGAAGGCCTTCTAGACGTTTATAGTGAAATGGAACAAGTATTGGCCAAAGAATGTAAATCAGACCGTTTATACTATGCAAAACATGAGGTAATATTATTGCTTAACCAACCACAAATATATGTTAGTTAAGTAATATGCTGAATTTTAGTAGTCCAATTGGATGACTGTCTGAATTTTCAACTTGATTTTCCCACGTTATAATGAATTTCCTTTAACCACTCCCCATTCCCCCCCCCCCCCCCCCTATGTATAATTCAAAAAAATAAATGAATACTTTTGGGACTTAATTATTAACTAGCTAACATCACTTCTAATTAATTCTTTTTAGATGAAGAAGTTAGTGAGTGCCTATTTTAAGGAAGCCCAATGGTTAGATGCTGGCTATATTCCAAAATGTGAAGAGCACTTGGAGAATGCACTTGTAAGCTCTAGCAGTCTTATGGCAACAACTTCTTCCTTGATTGGTATGGAGGAATTTATACCCAAACAAACTTATGAATGGTTAATGAATGAGCCTTTGATTGTAAGAGCATCCTCAATGATTTGTAGAGCAATGGATGATATTATTGGACATGAAGTAAGTATAACTTCTCACGGGCAAGTTAGACATTTGGCCGGTTGATGAAAAAAAAAATACTCCCTTCGTTTTATAATATTTGTCATGTTTTATTTTTCAAGAGTCAAATTATATTACTCCCTCCGTTTCAAAAAGAATGTCCTTGTTTGACTTGGAACGGAGTTTAAGAAAAGAAAGAAGACTTTTTAATCTTGTGGTTCAAAATTAAAGTTATGTCAAATGTACCAAAATGCCCTTTAATCTTGTGGCATTAAACATGCCATGTGGAAAGTTGAAGTTAAAGTGTTGCCAAAAAAGGAAAGGGGTCATTCTTTTTGAAACAGACTAAAAAGGAAATAAGGTCATTCTTTTTGAAACGGAGGGAGTAACTTTTTATCAACATTTTGAGATATGTTTTTTGACCATATAAATATGAGGAAAATGATAACTTGAAGTACTTTTTTTTTATAGGTTTTTGAATATTTAAATTATACTTTTTAAATATTAAATTAATATGATTCACTTTTAACTCTTAAGATTAGTCAAATTGACATTCCAGAAGTGAAATATGACATGTAATAGGGGATTGTGGGGGGGTGGGGGGGTGGAGTAATTTATCCACACGACAAATATACAAAAAATATATATTATATACTAATAGACAAAACACATATATTTGTTAGCTACAATTTTCTTGAATGACTATTTATGTCAATTTCTCCCTCTTTTCATCCATATGCGTAGTAACTTCTTAATAGGATGAAAAACAAAATATATAGAACAGTTCGGATTTGCTTCAAATATACCTCCATAAGTATACAGATGGAATAAGTTGTATAAAGTGGATTTATTTTAAATTGACTTAAGAATTAACTAAGAATTTTACAATATGATAAAAAGAAATGCTAAAACTATAGTAGTTTAGTTATAATGAAGATGTTGATATTTATTTCATATAGGCTGAACAAAAAAGAGGACATGTTGCTTCAATTATTGAATGTTACATGAAAGAATATGGAGCTTTGAAGCAAGAGGCATACATGGAGTATCATAAGGAAGTCACCAATGGATGGAAGGATGTAAACAAAGAACTTCTCCGTCCTACTGAAGTACCAATATTTATCCTAGAAAGAGTTTTAAATTTTGCACGTGTGATGGACATGTTGTACAATGAAGAGGATGCATATACAGACCCCAAAGGTAAACTTATAAATATGATTAGCTTGTTACTAGTTGAATCTATCAAAATATGAATATCATGATGAAATTACACCTAGAATCAAGGAATTGGAGCAAAATCAGCCACATAATAAATTGAACATCTTTTATTTATATGTGATACATATTGTTTGTATTGTATTGTATTGCATTATTTTATAATTATATACTTTAAATAAATTGATCGTTTATTTTGGTTTAATAACATTTTTATTGTTTGATTGATTGTATTATACAATAATTATTAAATTGACTAAAGTATCCTTCATTATTATAAATATCAAACTTATCAACAATTACTATAAAAAAATAATTGAAGACGATTTGTTCTTGAAAGGTTTGAATTTGATAGAAATGGGACAAGAATAAATTATGCATCCAATTAATTTAAAACCTTATTAATTTAATAATGTAAATTAATTACTTTGAAATAAATAATTTAAGTATATCAATTAAGTTATGAATTAACTGATTTAAAGAAAACAAACACACACTTTAACTTAAATTCGTGTTTAAATATAGAAAACATATTCAAAATTATATAAAATATAAACCATAAATATAAACACCTTATATTGTTTATTACAAAATGGCAAAATTGCTCTGAAAATATTTGACTTTTTGTAAAAAAAATATTATTTTAACTTATTTGGAATTGAAAAAGTTTGAAGATTAATTAAATTATGAATCGGGCGAAAATTGAATGTCAACATGAATTGATTCTTTTCAAAGTAAATACATGAGTACCTCAGTTAATAAAAAACTAATTCATGAAAGTCAAGCCCCAAATGATGACTGATTGATACTCCACCTATGTTATCATTTTAGATTTCACGTCTCTTAATATTCACTTCAAGTCAAGTTTTTTATAAATGAACATAAATTAATTTATTTTGATTAATTAATTAATCGAACATGAATTAATCATCTAGTTTTTTTAAGTCGGTCAAATTTATACACTACAACAAATATGATATATAGCTACGAAATTATTAGCTACGACATCAAATTCGTCACTAATTGTTTGCTTTTAGTGACAAAATTTACTTTTCGTGCTTAAATATACGAGACACATATTTTTAGTGATGAAACATAAAAATCCGTAGCAAAGTTTTGTCCACTAAAGTTTCCCACCAAAAAATTAATTGGTGCCATTTGTTAAGTAGTGTTAGTCACGAATTTAAAGTTATCAGTGACACATTATTTCGTCACTAATAATGTAACTAATTCATGACAAATTATCTTAAAATTTATTAATTTTTGGCCCACAAAAAAATTTCATCTAAAAAATGTATTGTTACAATATCGACAAATTAAAGTTTATAGTTAAATATTATAAGTTTTAGTTATAAAAATTTAGATTTAATTATGACATTTATTTTCGTCACTAATAATATAAATAATTGGTGACAAAGATTTTATTGTCTCTAATCAATCTGCAATTTAGTGACAAAAAAAAATTGTCAAAAAATATGTCTGGTGTTAAATAGTGACGACTTAAAATTTGTAGTAAATAATTCAACTATTTGCTACGAAAAAAATTCATAGCTAAATACAATTTTTTTTTGGCTACAATTGTTCTTAATTACAAGTGACAACTTACAAAAAGAATAATACAAGTGCTTCATAAGAAATAGACAGAGTTCATTCATTAATTGGCGAGGAAAAATATTAAAACCAACAAATTCGATCGATTTTGTAAAAATGAAAAAGTTCAATTCATCAATTTTCTTAAATTATGCAATTATATAATGCATCATTTGAAAAATACAATCCATGTTATAAGTATCGTGAGTGGGGTACGGTTCTACCACTATATTGCTATACTTGTTGGTTTAACACTTTTGTTTTATATTTGATACACTTTCATCGATAAAGACGATAGAAAAAATAATTTCTCAAGTCTTGGTGCTAATTTTTTAGCGTGTCTATTGATTTGTGATTGGTAAACTGCATAGACTAAGTCGATCTATTTGCTTTTGCCTAAAAATATGTACATATTTAATAGTAATTCCACATACGTACGTAGAGCAACTATACAGAGATAACACCGACTTAAAAATTTAGACTTTGCAAAGGTGCGAAATATATCATTAATTCTATTAACTTTTTCCATTAGTGTGAAAATTGAAATAAACTAAAAAAAGAAAGAAATGAACCAACTAGGATTTCAAATATATTATGATGAAGTACTATAGTTATGGGTATCGATGTTTTTTTTCAAAACAATTGATTTACTGATCGAATTGAACCAATTATTTAATTTTTTTTAATAAAATCGAAAGTTTAATTTTATATAAATTTATAATTGTACTGAAAAATTTATAAAAATAAATAAATAAAATGAAAGAATCGTACTGGAATATATTTAAAGATATTTTTAAAAATATACAGTTTATTAAAATATAATCTACATTTGAATGAATTGTGGGTGGTAAATTTCATGCATTTGTGTATGTATATAAATAATCATATAATATATTATTTCTACAGAAGTTAAATTTGAAAGAAGTGAATGGAGTTAAAAATAAAATAAAAATGAGAGACAAGAGAGAGTTGATAGGATGGTAAACACTCCTCACTTCCAACCTTAAGGTTATGAGTTTGATTCTCCAAGAAAGCATAATGTGGGAGCTCCTCTTGGGAGAGGTTAACAAAAATTGAGATGGGGAGATAATAGGAACATTGACCTTTTTTTAATAATAATAAATTTATCCCTAATTAATACATTTAAGAACAAAATAATTTTTTTATATAAAATATAGTCATTAGTGACGAAATTAGATTTTGTTCAATTACGAAATACATATAACTTTAGAGACAATTGATGTCGTCACTGATTGAAGTAAAATAATTATGGACGATATAATTTTGTCGGTATTAATAACCTTTTTAGTGACAAAGCATACTATTAACTACAAAAAAAAATATTTTTTACGATAAATAAATTTGTCACAAATGTTTAAGCATTTGGGGACGATTTTTCTTTTTGTAGTTAAATAATACTTTTAGCGACAAAGCACTAAATCATATTTGTATACTTTTAGCGACACACATTTAATGACGAATTATTTTTCGTCTCACAAGATTTTTAGTGATGAAATATAATTTATAAATGATGAAATTATTTGTCTTTGATAATCAAATTTCTTGTAGTGATACTTTCAAGGCTAATAATTCTAAAGGATAAAATTGGAAAATCTCCCCTTTCAATCATGAAACAATGCAACAAACGGGATGATAAAAATCATATTTGAATTTAAAAAAATATTTTTTAATACTTTCAATGAAAACATATTTGCTCTTTTCGTTCAGACTTATTCATTGAATTAAAAAAAAAATCATTTAACTCAAATGAAAAAAAAAAAAAAACTCAATCCCTTTTTTATTCCGTCATTGTGAATGTCATCGGCCGCAGTTTAGAATATGAAGATTAAGGTTTCAAAATTGTTGTTCTCCTCTATTTAAATAAAGAAAAAGATAGAAATTTTGAAGAAAAAACAAACATTTTACGATAGATCAATTGAACAAAATTAAGACCAAGTGTTTTTTGGTTGGGTGGGTTGGAGTGTTAAAAAAAATTAATGGGTGGAAATTATATTTAATAGTTGGCAATATTTAAATTAAAAATAAAATCAAATAATTTTTTAATTCAGAGAATATGAATTCGATAATGAAAAAACCCAAATATACTCTCTTGGTTAGATAATGAGAATATATATATATATCACTTTTTCCAACGAAAGAATATAGAGATAACTAGCAAAAATACATCTAAACTATCCAATTATTTTTGAGTTTCCTAAACTATTGAGAGTGTAAGTTTCATACCTAAATTATGACTTATTAGTTTGAGAAACACACCTCAATAGTGTGTATAATGCACTCTCTTTTATTTGAAAAAATCTTGACACATGACATTTCATATGGATAAAATATTTCACCTTGAAAAAAAAATTAGGAACTTTTTTCTACTTGTGTACCGAATATAACATAAATAAAAATTTTATTTTAAAAAAAGTCTTGCGGTGGCAAGTAAAAAATATTTTTGATATGTATATATCTAACACAAAATGAAAAAAAAAAATTGAAGCAGAGGGTTAGGTGGAGTGGATAGAATTATCTTCTTTTTTAAAAAAATAAAATAATAATATCTAAATTAGTATTTTGGGGGAGGAATTTAAACAAGGAAAACTAAAAAAAGTTGGGGGGGGGGGGGGGTGTACGGTGAGAGAAAGTGATGGAGTGGGGCAATAAAAATATTTTCATTTTATTTTATAATTTTTTTAATCTTTAATTTTAACTCATACTGATAAATTATTTATTTTTTATTAAGGTTAAATGGTTTGTCCATGTGGAGTGTGATGTGACAATTTTTAAAAAATAAAAGAGAGGGTGTATTACACACACCATGATGAAAGTGTTATATAAGAGAGAGATGTGTTTCTCAAACTAATAAGTGATAGTTTAGATATAAAACTCACGCTCTCAATAGTTTAGATATAAAACTTAAAAATATGAGAAAGTTTAGGTGTATTTTGATACTTATCTTAAAAATATATGTCAATTCTTAATCGCGAAATCAGTAAGTATATCTGATTTTTTTTCCCTAAGATAAATCTCCCTGGCCAGTATAAATAATAAACACTAGAAAATTCTAACAAACTTTGTCTCTGACTAGTAGTACTAAAGTATAAACACTAGAAAATTCTAAACAAGTCTATCTCTTTGATTTGTAATTTCTACTTTCTATTACATTATTTTTTTAATTAATAAGTGGAAGTTGTTAGTACGATCAAAGACATTTCAATAATTGTACTGAATTTCTCTTTATTATTATTATTCATATGAAGATGTCACCAAAATTTTTAATTTTTGAAGCAAAATTGGTGCACATGTAATTCAAAATATCCTAATTATTAATACGACTTAAGTTCATTATAACAAGAACAGTTTTTTGCACTAATAAATAGTCAATTCCCTAAATGGTCATCCAAGTTTATAATTTGGGCACTAAATAATTAATGTTAAAGGTAAAATAGGATTTTTATTAATCTTTTCTTGATATTCTAAAAATGACAAGTAAAAATAAAATTTTATTTTTTGGAATAGTGAACAAGTATAATGAACGAAGGGAGTAATTTATTTTTCCTACTAATCAAACATTAAAAAAAAGTTTAAAAAGAATTACGTACTAAATATTGAATGTTTCAACTTTTACATGCTTCACCTAACAAAGGAACACATTATTATAAACATTTTTATGCCATATTTACTGAATAATTGTACATGTATAAGAAGAAATTTCAAACCAAATTAAGAATTAAAGTACATGGTTTCAAATGGAAGACTTATCCATAAAATAAGATCTAGCTGATTTTAAAGACGTTATATTAGATATTTTTTTTTAATAAAATTGATAAAATATGATTTTAACTAAAAACAGGAAGAATGGTGTATCAGAAAATTAGTGGTAGATAAAATAGATACTTCAAAATACACATGTAAAAGAAAACTATAATTTCATTGTTGATAAAATTATTTAGACTGATTTTATGCTTATCTAAGAATTCATGTACGATTTTAAATTTTAGTAAGTACTTTTATTTTCACTACATTAGCATAGATCCACATTATCATCTTTAATAATCATCTAAATAAATAATAAATAAATATAAAATATATTAAAATGGACTCTGTGTTTACATCAAAACTCATGGTTGGACAATGGTTAAGTCAAAATTTAAGGTTAAGATATGTATTAATCAGTAATTATTGTATGCATTAAAACATGTGTCATCATATACTTATTGGGTTAATGTAAATATCGTGTGCTCACTAATTTTTAAGCAAATAAACCCAATAATTTTTATAAGAATATTAATAAATAATAATTCAACTAAATTATAAAATAAAATAAATTGAAATTAAATCATAAATAATTTAGGACAACTCATATGAACACATAAAAGAAGCAAAACTTTAAATGCTTAAACAAAATAAATAGAAAAACATCAAGATCTAAAGTATGACGTTAGACATGTTCATATTTAAATGTATAGTAAGACCTAATAATACCCCAATTAGAAACAAACAATTAGCTCTAAAATTGCTTAAACTCACTCAAATGCATAAAGACAAACAATTAAAAATCTATCTATATATAATAGGAGAAGAAAAAACGACACGTGTCAGCACTACATTTTTTCTTGAATTTTAATATCTTTAGTTAATTTAAATAATAAATTCAATTTAAATAGCTTAATTATCTTTTGTTAATTTAAATAATATATTCAATTTTAAAAAAGAAAACAAAAATATAAAACAGTTTATTAACTTTAAAAAAGAAAACAAAAAAAACTGTTATATAAAATAGTTTAAAGTTACCGTTTATTAACTTTAAAAGCAATATTTATGCAATGTACAAAATTGTAAATAAATATATTATTATACAAACATAAAATTATAAGAATTTTTATGTTACCATTTCATTCCTTGAATAGTTTAAAACTTTAATTAATTTTTATCATATAAACATGTACTCTTTAAAAAAAAGATTCAACATATAAAAAACCTAAGTAACCAATTAGAAATTTTGATGCATTTTCTTATAAAATTATTTTTACTAATTAATAATTAAATTTAAATTTGCGGTTAAAAAACTGTTCAATACACACTCCCACTTCTACACAAATCTCTAAATCTATCTAATTATCTATTCGTTTTTAAAAAAAAAATATTTTAAAAATAAAAAATAAAATTTTAACTACAAATAACTGTCCCTAAAATTCCTCACCCACTTGCTTAACTTCCTATTCTCAAAAAAATCAACCGTATCATTCAGTAAACTTAACAATATAATTCAGTCAGTATTTTCTTTAGTTTTTCTGGTGAAAAAAAAAAATGTATCTCAATAAAGGAGAGTCAAAGCAATGATAATCCTTATCATTCATTCATGGAAAGGTAAGTGTTTGCATAGTTCCTCTATTTTTCTTTTGTTTTATGTTGCTACATTAACAATAACTGCACTTTATTTGGAAAGCTCTTGATCTTAAAGATGATCAGTTGATTTTTTTAAAAAAAAAAGTCAAAGAAAGAGGATCGTTTAATGAAGATGGGATCAAGCAATTTTGGTGTTGAATATATGTAGTTGAAGAAGGAGAAATTTATATGCAGATGAATGATGATCGTATTACAGATTAATATTTTTTTCAATTCATTTTATTTTTAATATGAATTGAAAGTTGATCTACATCGTCATGCAATTTATTTATTTATATAAACCATTACTAACATTTGTTAAAAAAAATTGTTCTTTTCAATTTAACAAACAAATAAAAGAGAATTAAAGAAAGAAGGAAAGAAAAGAAGATAAACAGAATAAAAGGGAGAAAATAAATGCAGATAACAAATTCGTAAGTAAGGAAGACTTCCCAAAAATTATTATTATTATTTTTTGGCAAATTTTATGTTCTTTATATAGTATTTATTTAAATTCAAATTTGGACGTCAACCAATTTTTATACTTATTTTTTGGTATAGTTTTATATTGCAACTATAAAAATATAAAAAAAGAATGAAAGATAAGTTTATTAAAATTATTGTACAAGTAAAGATAAATGTTACTAAATATAATTAATAGTTTTTAAAATTTTGAATTTGAATGGGAAGTTACCATTGATCTTTTAAAATTTGAATCGAAAACTAACTCTATACTAGATAATTTTCAATCAAAATTTTTATTTTATTCTCTACATATAAAAATATATAAAAAAAATTTGAAAGATAAAGTATTTTAAAATTAGTTTACAGATAAAGATAAATTTTATTATATATAATTAATTTTTTTAATTTTGAATTTGAATGGGAAGTTACCATTGATTTTTTAAAATTTGAATCGAAAACTAACTCTATATTAGATAAAGCCAAATTTCAATTTATTTTTTCCTTCCATCAAATATTTTAATTTTATTCTCTAAGTATAAAAATATATAAAAAAAAATTGAAACATAAAGTTTATTAAAATTACCTTACTGATAAAAATAAATTTTACTAAATATAATTTTTTTTTTTTGAATTTTGAATTTGAATGGGAAGTTACCATTGATTTTTTAAAATTTGAATCGTAAACTAACTCTATACTAGATAAAGCTAAATTTCAATCTATTTTTTTCCTATATAAAGTAATTATCCATCAAATGTTTTTCATAAAAAAATCTAAAACAAAAAAATAACATAAAAAACTGATTTATAATAATTCAAAATACCGTCAAACATGCACAATATAATCAAAATTTTAATTGAAATCATATTGTCAGACTGATCCTAAATATTTGCTCCATTTTGCTCCTCCTTTATAGCAAACACGTTCATGCCTCCCTTTTTATAGCGTATATTATATTAAGAGGAAATAATTATAGGCAACTAAATCAATAGACTCTTTGACTTTCAATTTGAGTATTTCCTCAACCTACTAATAATTAATTATAATTAGTAGTCTTAAAATAAGTTTTAACACTACAATTTAACTATCACTTACTACACACAAAAAATAATTTATCATTGAATTAAAAAAAAATTAAATTAAAATATAAAATAAAAATAAAAGAGATAATGTTAGTTCAGTTGAGGATTTTGAGTAGTTAAGTGCCTCCTTATTATTTCAAATTTTACTTTAAATTACTAAATCGATTGAGCGTATTTATTAGTTTTAATTTTGTGTAAAAAGAAAATGTATGACTAAGGTTATTTAAGTGGAGTGATAAACATGCTGAGAAAATGATCAACATATATTTTATTAATCTATCTATATATCTATCTATATATAATAGGAGAAGAAAAAATGACACGTGTCAGCACTACAATTTTTCTTGAATTTTATTATCTTTAGTTAATTTAAACAATAAATTCAATTTAAATAGCTTAATTATCTTTTGTTAATTTAAATAATATATTCGATTTTTTAAAAAAATAATAATAATAATATATATATATATATATATATATATATATATATATATATATATATATATATATATATAAAACAGTTCTTTTTTATAAAAAAAAAGCAGTTATATAAAATAGTTTTAAGTTACCGTTTATTAACTTTAAAAGCAATATTTATGCAATGTACAAAATTGTAAATAAATATATTATTATACAAACATAAAATTATAAGAATTTTTATGTTACCATTTCATTCCTTGAATAGTTTAAAACTTTAATTAATTTTTATCATATAAACATGTACTCTTTAAAAAAAATTCAACATATAAAAAACCTAAGTAACCAATTAGAAATTTTGATGCATTTTCTTATAAAATTATTTTTACTAATTAATAATTAAATTTAAATTTGCGGTTAAAAAACTGTTCAATACACACTCCCACTTCTACACAATCTCTAAATCTATCTAATTATCTATTCGTTTTTTTTTAAAAATATTTTAAAAATAAAAAACAAAATTTTAACTACAAATAACTGTCCCTAAAATTCCTCACCCACTTGCTTAACTTCCTATTCCCAAAAAAATCAATCGTATCATTTAGTAAACTTAACAATATAATTCAGTCAGTATTTTCTTTAGTTTTTCTGGTGAAAAAAAAATGTATCTCAATAAAGGAGAGTCAAAGCAATGATAATCCTTATCATTCATTCATGGAAAGGTAAGTGTTTGCATAGTTCCTCTATTTTTCTTTTGTTTTATGTTGCTACATTAACAATAACTGCACTTTATTTGGAAACCTCTAGATCTTAAAGATGATCAGTTGATTTATTTTTTTTAAAAAAAAAATCAAAGAAAGAGGATCGTTTAATGAAGATGGGATCAAGCAATTTTGGTGTTGAATATATGTAGTTGAAGAAGGAGAAATTTATATGCAGATGAGTGGTGATCGTATTACAGATTAATATTTTTTTCTTATTGTCACCAAACTTGAATTCATTTTCTTCATTCTAATTTTATTCATTTTATTTTTAATATGAATTGAAAGTTTGAATTATAAATTGAAAGTTGATCTACATCGTCATGCAATTTATTTATTTATATAAATCCTTACTAACATTTGTTAAAAAAATTTGTTCTTTTCAATTTAACAAACAAATAAAAGAGAATTAAAGAAAGAAGGAAAGAAAAGAAAATAAACATATAAAAAGGGAGAAAATAAATGCAGATAACAAATTCACAAGTAAGGAAGACTAACAAACTGATTCATATTTCATAATTTGAATTGTACTTTGTTTAAATTTAGAGAGTTTGATTCTAATTTATGTGTTGTTTTGAATCTTTGATATTGTTTATAATTGATGAGTTGCAATAAAATCTAATAACATATAGTTGAACTTCTTAGAATAAAGAAAAATCAATCATATTCAAATTACAATAAAGTAGAAAATTATTGAGGAAGAACATCTGAGGTTGGAGAGGCCAAATTTTATATACTTTTGGCGAAGTTAAGATGAAAGTCAGACATTTGAATATACTTCCGTATGTGTAAAGGTACTCATTTTCTTAACAGATTTATAATATTTTATTAATATAAAAAAAAATTCAAATTTTGTAATTGTATAGGTACTCATTTTCTTTGTTTCTCACTCTTCTATATATAATAAAAAAATAATACTGTTTCATTTTCATACAAATACTTTTAATAATGCGTAAAAGTTATTATTTTTAAAATCTTAATTAGTTATTATAATAAGTATACTTTAATTTTTACAGTAAAAAGTAAAAAGGAAAAGCATAATATTATTAATTATTAATCATTAAAAGGGAAAGAACGGAAAACTATAAATAATGGAAACATTTGCCATTCATCCAAATAGTAATACATAATTAGATTAATTAATAATTAGTTATAATTTAATATTCACAATTTTTTATTTATAAATAATCAATATTAATAATTGTTTTTATTGATTTCAAATGACATTTAAGATATGTGGGTTGTGCAACGAGATTTTATTATAAAGGTGTTAAATTTTATTTGTCCATCTTGCAGATTTCCTCAACTAGATATTTAAGTTATATACATTTTACATATGTTCAGACTCTATTTTATGGGTAATTATCATTTTTTATATAAAATATTTAAACTAACTTTTCACAGCTAATTATCATTCTTTATAAATTGTTAAATAATAATAATAATAATAATAATAATAATAATAATAATAATAATAATAATAATAATAACAATAATAATCATAATAAATAATAATAATAATAATAATAATAATTTATATATATATATATATATATATATATATATATATATATATATATATATATATATATATATATATATATATATATATATATATATATATTGTTATAGAGTGTGTTATATTCTTCTTTTTTGGGGGAAGATTTCATAGTTATATTAATAATTAATAAGAATTTATTTATTATTTTCAGTAATAAATAAAATTATTATTATTATTTATTAATAAAAATGTGAAAACTTCCCAAAAATTATTATTATTATTTTTTGGCAAATTTTATGTTCTTTATATAGTATTTATTTAAATTCAAAGATAAAAATTCAAATTTGGACGTCAACCAATTTTTATACTTATTTTTTGGTATAGTTTTAGATTGCAACAATAAAAATAAAAATATAAAAAAAGAATGAAAGATAAAGTTTATTAAAATTATTGTACAAATAAAGATAAATGTTACTAAATATAATTAATTTTTAAAATTTTGAATTTGAATGGGAAGTTACCATTGATCTTTTAAAATTTGAATAGAAAACTAACTCTATAGATAAAGCCAAGTTTTAATCTATATTTTCCTATATAAACTAATTTTCCATCAAATTTTTTATTTTATTCTCTACATATAAAAATATAAAAAAAAAAATTGAAAGATAAAGTATTTTAAAATTAGTTTACAGATAAAGATAAATTTTATTATATATAATTAATTTTTTTAATTTTGAATTTAAATGGGAAGTTACCATTGATTTTTTAAAATTTGAATCGACAAGTAAGTCTATATTAGATAAAGCCAAATTTCAATTTATTTTTTCCTTCCATCAAATATTTTAATTTTATTCTCTAACTATAAAAATATAAAAAAAAAATTGAAACATAAAATTTATTAAAATTACCGTACTGATAAAGATAAATTTTACTAAATATAATGATTTTTTTGAATTTTGAATTTGAATGGGAAGTTACCATTGATTTTTTAAAATTTGAATCGTAAACTAACTCTAGACTAGATAAAGCTAAATTTCAATCTATTTTTTCCTATATAAAGTAGTTATCCATCAAATGTTTTTCATAAAAAAATCTAAAACAAAAAAATAACATAAAAAACTGATTTATAATAATTCAAAATACCATCAAACATGCACAATATAACCAAAATTTTAATTGAAATCATATTGTCAGACTGATCCTAAATATTTGCTCCATTTTGCTCCTCCTTTATAGCAAACACGTTCATGCCTCCCTTTTTATAGCGTATATTATATTAAGAGGAAATAATTATAGGCAACTAAATCAATAGACTCTTTGACTTTCAATTTGAGTATTTCCTCAACCTACTAATAATTAATTATAATTAGTAGTCTTAAAATAAGTTTTAACACTACAATTTAACTATCACTTACTACACACAAAAAATAATTTATCATTGAATTAAAACAAATTAAATTAAAATATAAAATAAAAATAAAAGAGATAATGTTAGTTCAATTGAGGATTTTGAGTAGTTAAGTGCCTCCTTATTATTTCAAATTTTACTTTAAATTCGATTGAGCGTATTTATTAGTTTTAATTTTATGTAAAAAGAAAATGTATGACTAAGGTTATTTAAGTGGAGTGATAAACAGGCTGAGAAAATGATCAACAAATATTTTATTATTATTTTCATTATATAAATTTTTTAATTTAATATTTTTTAAATGCTATGTTTTTAATTAAATTCCTATCATGCTTAAATTTTTTTATGTAATATTTTTATAATATTAATTTTAGATTTTAAAGTTGATGTATATTCTTCGCAACTAGAGAATTTTATGATAAATTTGTATCATATTTGATCTTTTTTAATAAATTATAAGTGTTTAAGATGTGTCAAGGAGTACGGAAAAACTTGCTTTGCAAATCATCTCATAAATATGCAATAATAACTCATGCGTTAATAGGTTTCACTCATTGATATACTAATTTACATTAAAAAATTTGAACACACGATGTATAACATAATTACTTTCTTTAATATTATTCGTGCAACGCGCGGATACGTATACTAGTATAACCTAATAGGGGGGAAAAGTAGTCCATAAAAAGTTGTAGTACCATGCATAGATAAACAATGGAAATGTAGTAGTGTCAAAGTTTGGAAGGAAAAGGTAACTCAAAAAATTGCAGTTACTAGTACTATTTTACGTGATATTGTTAGAATAGAACTCATCTCACCAGATATTATTTTGATATCATATTATTAAGTAGAGTAAATTTTAGGTTTAACAAACATAAAAATCATATTTGTATGTTATAACTATAGTTTGTATAATTGCGCTCCATAGCAAATTTTATGTTTGCTATGGAGCATCAGATTTGTATAAATCGCTGGTAGCCTCTCGTTTGTATAAATCGCTGGCAACCTCTCAATTCAAGTATATATGCAACTACTATGTATATATATCAATGATTGTGTTTGTATATCTGCATAAAATTTGAATTTGTATACAATTGAATCGAAATAAAACATTTGTATATCAAATATCTCTCTCTCACTTTATACAATACAAATTATACATTGTAATTTGTATAATTTGTGTTTGTATAAAGCGAGAAAGAGAGAAAGGCAAAAGAGAACTGGGAGGGAAAGATCTATATTTGTATAATTATAATTGTATAGGACGAAAATATATGTATTTGTATTTGTATATACAATTTTCTCTCTCTTTATACAAACACAAACACAATTTATACATTTGTGTTTGTATAAAGTGAGAGAGGCGAGGGAGAGTGGCGAACGAGATCTGCGAGAGTGGTGAGCGAGATTCCCTGGGAGAGAGGCGAATGACAATTGTTTGCTACGATTTACAATTAAATGAACTTGTGGTTATAATATTTAATTTGAATTAATAGTTTACTATTTTATACAATTTTCCCTATTAAATATTCTGTCTTCAATTAAATATACATGTGATATTTGACAATTCGCTCATATTCTTGTAAACTTGCTCATAATTTTGCTATCCTTTTCTGATACACCAAAAAATCGCTAAAGAACACAATATCATAATTGCAAAGGAAACTTTAATTTGTACAATCCTATTAACTAGAGTTTGAATTGTTTGCTTGATGAATTATAAAGGTAAGACTCCATTTAGTGAATACTGAATAGTGTGTAAATATTAATTATTATACGAATCTCTCAATATTTACAAGTAAGTTTCTTTATAAAAAAATTTACCAGGCTAGAAAGTCCGAAGAATTCTCTGAAAATTTTGATTAACTATGAACTCTCGAAGAAAAAGAGTAAAAAGAACAAAAACGAGTATATATAATCTATAAATACGAATTCGATTCCTTTTCATTATATTTTTTCTCTGTTTTCTCAAATATATATTTAGATGAGTGATCCTTGTTATATATTTTATAAAGATTTAAATTAAATTACCTTAAGATGCACCTTAATCATGATTACAAATATTTAATTAAAAGTATTAAATTTATGATCAATAATTTCAATACTCTTCTTGATTCTAAAGCTCTTTCAAAGATTCATCAGATCCTAATTAAAGTAAAAGGCATCAAACATATCATTAAAAATAAATTAGATCCTAATTATGTGAGGGCTCATGCTCATAAGTTTGTAGTTCTTAAGTAGGTTTCATGATTCAAAATCATAAGGTTCTTATCAAGAAAAAACATTCCCTTTTCAATAGAAACACCTTGCAATGTTTAAATTGTTTGTTTCTATTTTTTTTTGTTCAAATATAAATTGTGATTTTTATATATATTTCTTGTTCAAATTTTATTTGTTTGTAATTTTTTTTTATCACTTTATCCAACATTTTTCGACTATTAACTGAATTATTTTTTCGTTTTTTGTTGAATATCCACCGTATATATGTCACGACTCAGACGTCGTGATTGACACCCACACTAACCCTTCGGTGGGAGAACCACTACTACAACCCAAACCAAGCAACTAAACCAAAAACTAAAACATTTAAGTTACGGAAACAAATTAAATAGCTAAAGACTGAAGTTCCCATAAACTCCCAAAAGATCTATCAACTAAACAATGCGGAAATTACATCTAGAACCTGAAAGTCAATGTACCAAAACATCTAACAATGAACCAAAGTCTAAACAAGAAGGGATACAACCCCAACTATCAAACTAATAATAACTAGAAAAGTCTAAGTCCGAAATGTGGACATAGACGAAAGAAGAACTCATGGCAGCCCGAAAGAACTAGCTCACCCTTGAATTCGAAAGTGATCACTGATCTTCTAAGTGAGGTTTGTCAATAGCCACATGAAGATGCCCTGTACTCAACAAAGAAAGAGCAAGTGCAGTATCAATACACAACCACAATGTACTGGTAGGATCACGCGGCTATCCCACTAAGTGCAACATATATAAGCCATCACAACAATATAATCACATGCATATATCGAACTTATACAATATCATCATCATTTACGAACAACGAACAATTTAACATTTCTCAAGATACACAATTATATCAAATCATTGGTCCTCTCATAGAACCCAAACCCAAACTGTTAGCATACCAAAACGTGGTACTCGATCCAATGTTTATGCCGAAACGTGGCAACCGATCCAAGTTAGTGTGTCGAAACGCAACTTGATCCATTCAACAAGCCACAATCACAATCACAAAGTACATTCTCATAATCATACAATCAAGTCATGATTCATGGCATTCACCAGTTATATATTCTCATTTATAACAAGTGTGATCAATAATACAACATTCACATACATACATGTATCATAATGATGCAAAGACAAACATATATCACACAATCATAGAATCACAACCATTACCTACCTCGAAACAAGCTTGACACCCTAAGAAACTTGATCCTTCCCTTTCCGGATTCGTTCCGCTTGTTCTTGCTCTACAAACAATCAATATAATACGGGAATCAATAAATAATCACTAATTACCCGGATTACTAACAATTCTAGCAACCCTAGATCATACCCATGATCCCAAGTATCCAAATTAGGGCTTTTTCCACCATAGTTTCTAGATCAAAACCCTCCCCCATCGATAATTACCTATTAGATTACGTTCTACAGATCGAAAAACAGATTCGGGAAGTTAAAACCTTACCTTTAGCCTCAAGAATAGTGGAAAACTATTAAGAATCGCCTGGGGTTTGTTCCTTAGCTCTAAAAACCAAAAAGTGCAGAATAAAGACGTTTTGGGATTTATTTACGACCTTAAGTCGCATCTGGCCCGCCACAGCGGCCCCGCCAAAGCGGCCCCGCCAAAGCGACCAAAACCGCCGCCAAAGCGGCTTGTATGAAATAGTGAGCTATTTTTATAATTCCAAGACCCCCATTTCACAACACACCTTTAACCAATGACGCTCAGAAAATACCGTTCACCCTAAGATTAATTTCAGGAGTTCTACTCTCCCGAATTCAATTTCGTAAAGTTGTACTGGTTTCTTAACGACTTATCTAACTACTCATGTAATCAAAATTATAAATAGATCACCCAATTGCTACCAGATTTCTCTAGACTTTAATGACTCCGATTTGGTCCAAATCTGGACTAGGTTGAGAAATTCCAAGTTACTACACAAAAGCTTTCCGACCCAAAATTTTTCCCTGTTGGATTTTCTATAACGATGGAACTCGATCGTTATAATAGATACCAATTTACCCATCACTCGTCCCCGAGTGCAAAACTTAGGAAAAACAGGCTAAAGAAGGGATGAAGTAGTACCTGAATCGACGAACAATTGGGGATACTTGTCTCGCATGTCCCTCTCGGTTTCCCAAGTAGCTTGTTCAACTGGACGATGCTTCCATTGAACTTTTACAGACTTAATCTCCTTGGTCCTTAACTTACGCATATCACGATCAAGAATTGCAATTGGTTCCTCCTCATATTGAAGGTCCTTGTCTAGCACAATTGAGTCCCACTTAATGATATAATCCCCGTCACCATGATACCTCTTCAACATAGACACATGAATTACTGGATGAACTCCCGATAAATTAAGAGGTAAAGTAAATCTATACGCCACCGGTCCTACACATTCAAGAACCTCAAAGGGACCAATGTAACGTAGACTTAGCTTACCTTTCTTGCCAAATCTCATCACCTCTTTCATGGGTGATACCTTAAGAATAACATTCTCATTAGTCTAAAAAGCCATATCTCTTACCATATGATCCACATACTTCTTCTGTCTACTCTGAGCTGCGAAGAGCTTAGCTTGAATACTTATCACCTTATCTTGAGCATCCTTCACTAAATCAACCCCCAAAGGTTTTACATCTCCAACCTCAATCTAACCTATGGGTGATCTACATTCCCTCCCATAAAGTGCCTCAAACGGTGCCATATCTATGCTGGAGTGATAACTATTATTATAAGTGAATTCACACAAAGATGAGAACTTATCCCAATGTCCTCTTAAATCAATCACACATGCCCTCAACATGTCTTCCAACACTTGAATAGTCCTCTTGAACTGCCCGTTCGTCTGTGGATGGAAAGCTGTACTAAAAGTAAGTTGTGTGCCCAATTCATGTAATTTCCTCTAAAACTTGGAGGTGAATTGGGTACCACGGTCTGAGATGATAGAAAAGGGCACCCTATGCAACCTCACTATCTCTTTCATATACACCTTAGCCAATTGTTCAACATTATAATCTATTCTTACCGAAATAAAATGGGTTGACTTAGTCAATCTATCAACCACTACCCAAATAGAATCAAAGTTCCCAAAGTCTTGAGAAGACCAACCAAGAAATCCATGGCTATCCTCTCCCACTTCCATTCCGAAATTGACATTCTTTGAAGCAAACCTACAGGCCTTTGGTGTTCATATTTCACTTGTTGACAATTTTGACAGTTAGCCAGAAACTCCGCTATATCCTCTTCATGCCCGGCCACCAATAAATTCTCTTCAAGTTTTGGTAGATCTTGGTCACACTCGGATGAATAGAATATCGCGAGCCATGGGATTCTATCAATAATTTCTTAATCAAGACATCAACTCTAGGAACACAAATCCTTCCTTTAAAACCTAGCACACCTTCCACATCAAGAGTGGTCTTTTGTGCCTTACCAATCACAGTATTCTTTCTAAGCTCCTCCAAATTCTCATCATCAAATTGTTTGGCCTTGATCTCATCAATGAATGTGGCCCTCATTTCAATGCTAGCTAACACCCCCCCCTCTTTCAGAGATGCCCAACTATATGAATTTAGACTCCAAGGTCTGGATTTCCTTAGCCAAGGGTCGCTTGGATACACTCAAGCAAGCTAAACTACGTATACTCACCACTTTTTGACTCAAAGCGTCTGCCACCATATTAGCCTTGCCCGGATGGTATTGAATGGTGACATCATAATCTTTAAGTAACTCCATCCACCTTTGCTGCCTCAAATTCAGATCCTTTTGAGTGAACACATGGTGCAAACTACAATGATCAGTAAATACCTCCCACTTAACACCATAGAGGTAATGTCGCCAGATCTTAAGAGCAAACACTACCGCTGCCAACTCCAAATCATGTGTTGGATAATTCCTATCATACACCTTCAATTGTCGCGAGGGATAATCTATAACATTCTTATCCTGCATCAATACAACACCCAAGCCATAATGTGAAGCATCACAATAAACAATAAAATCTTTACCTTCAACCTGTAATGCTAGAATAGGTGCGGTGGTCAAGAGAGTCATAAAATTTTCTCTCCTCACATTTTTCAGTCCATTCAAATGGTAACTCATTATTGGTCAAATTAGTCAAGTGAGTGGCAATATAAGCAAAGTTCTTCACAAATCGACGATAATAGCTAGCGAGCCCCACAAAACTCCTAACTTTCGTCACAGAGCTAGGCCGAACCCAATTCTGAACCACCTCAATCTTTTGAGGATCTACCATTACCCTTTCTTTTGAAACTATATGCCCCAAAAATATAACCGAAGTCAACCAAATTTCACACTTAGAGAATTTCACATATAACTTTTGTTTCCCAAGAACACCCAAAACAATACGAAGGTGGTCGGCATGCTCTTCCTCACTTTTGGAATATACTAAAATATCATCAATAAAGACCATGACGAATGAAACAAGGAATGGTTTGAACACCCCATTCATGAAACTCATGAAAGCTGTAGGCGCATTAGTCAAACCAAAAGACATAACTAGGAACTCATAGTGCCCATAGCGGGTTCTAAACGACGTCTTGGGCACATGGCCTAATTTTCAGTTGATGGTAGCCAGACCTTAGATCAATCTTGGAGAAAACTGATGCCCCTTGCAATTGGTCAAAAAGATCATCTATTCGAGGCAAATGATACTTGTTTCGAATAGTGACCCTATTCATTGCCGGTAATCTATACACATTCTCATACTACCATCCTTTTTCTTAACAAACAAAACTGGGGCACGTTATGGGGAAGCACTAGGACGAATAAATTCCTTATCAAGAAGCTCTTGGATTTGAGCCTTAAGCTCTCTTAACTCTGTCGGAGCCATGCGATATGGAGGGATAGAAATGGGACGCGTACCAGGTTCTAAATCAATGCAGAAGTCTATATCTCTATCCGGAGGCATACCTGGCAAGTCATTAGGAAACACTTCTCTAAATTCTGATATCACATGAATAGACTCAATAGATGGAGACTCAACCTCAGCATCCCGAATATGAACAAAATAAGCCAAACAACCCTGCCCTCCAATTTTCTTGCCCGAATGGAGGATATGATCTTAGCTTGCTTAGGCTTGTACACGTCTTTCCACTCTATGTTTTTCCTTATCGGAGTTTCTAGAGTTACAGACTTAGTATTACAATTAAGCACAACATAATAGGGGGACAACCAAGTCATGCTTAAGATTATATCAAAATCAGTCATAACTAAAATCACCAAATCAGCCCAAGTCTGAAAACCATAAACACAATAGGACAAGCACGATAGACATGGGTGACTATGACAGACTCTCCAACTGGGGTAGTAACATGGATGGGGGCATCAAGTATATCATAAATCATAGAAAATTCTAAGGAAAATCACACGAATACATAAGAATAAGTGGAACCCGGATCAAATAATACATTAGTCATCCGGTAACAAACAAGAATAGTACCTATGATCACTGCGTCAGACGCCTCTACCTCATTGTTGCCCGAAAAGGCATAACATTGAGCTCTATCATCTTGACGAGCTACTTCCCTGCCTGGTGGCATGTTACCCCTGCCTGCGTTACCATTTCGTCTACTTCCACGGCCTCGCTGATTACCTCCTCGCCCACCTTGTAAATGTCCTCTACCATTATTACCATTTCCCGCGGGTACCAGTGCTCTAGTCTGCTACTGCATGGAATCTAACATTCGTGGGTGGGGACAATCTCTCCTCATATGTCCAGGTTCTCCACAATTGTAGCAAGTACGATTAAAAGATGGTCTGCCGCCCGTCAAAGGTGCGACTCTCTGGCTATCCTGAATCAAATTATGAGATGGAGTTCCTGAGTACTTACCTGTAAAAGCGGGCATAGCGGATTGAATTGGCTTGGCTGCAAGCGTTGGCCTTCCTGACCCCCTGGAGTAAGAACCTTGAAAGTTACCCGAGTTCTTGGCTCTTTTTGCCAATGCCTTAGCCTGACCGTCTCGCCTCACCCCCTCCACTTTTTTCACAAAGTCTGTTACCTCATTAAAGCTCCTCCCTGCAGAGGTCAAATGAACATATAACTCAGAGTTTAATTCCCTAATAAATAAACGGATCCTCTCCTCCTAAGTAGTCACCAATTGAGTAGCATATCTAGAAAAAACATGAAACTTGGCCTCACAAACAGCCACAAACATACCACCTTGCTCCAAAGCCATGAACTCATCCTTCTTGCGATCTCTCAAAGTTCTAGGCACATACTTCTCTAGAAACAAGGCATGAAATTGAGTCCAAGTGAGTGGAGGTAAAGTCGAAGATCTACATTCCATATAATCTTTCCACCACTGCTTAGCCTCACCTTGAAGCTGAAAAGTCACAAACTCAACCCCATGTTGATGGACAATTCCCAACTTATGAAGCCTCTCATAGCAGTCTAAGATGAACTCATAAGAATCCTCATTCTCAGAACCAAGAAATACAGGAGGCTTTAGCTTTAAAAACTTAGTCAACATCTCATGCTCATTACCAGTCATAACAGAACCCAACAAAGGACGGAAGAAAACATTATTATCTTCAGTCCCACCCACCTTGGGCGCAGTGCTAGCAACAGGGGAATTAGTAGGAGTTTGAGTTGATTGAGTAGAAGGAAGCACCCCAGGGCCAACCAACCCTTTCAGGAATGACATGATTTGTTGAGCTAACACTGGGTCTATGGGAGGAACACCGGTAGTCTCAGCCTATACCTCTTTCTCTTGTCCAAACTCCTCAATATTTTGAACCTCAATATCCTCTTCTATCTCTTCATGATGCACGTTAGGGGCCTCATTCTGGGGAGCATTTTCGATCGGTGCCCTATCTCTAGTAGGCGCCACTCTTTCTCGGCCTCTACCCCTAGCTCTTCCTCTACCCCTGCCTCGATCGCGACCTCTCGCTGCAGATTCCTCAGCTGGAGCATTGACGGGATACGGGCCTGACGCCGTTAAATCTAGTGTTAACCATCTGCGGACCGAAGAGGAAAGGAGGTTAGATGCTAATTTGAATCGCCAGATACCAATTGGAATCAAGTCATAGCACGAAAGGAGACAAGAGAAAACAGAGAGATTTCCTAAAGTCCTATAGCCTCTCGAAGAAAAGTAAAGGCGTCCCCGTACCATTCTGTAAGACTCTACTAGACTCATTTTGGTACATCGAGATCAACGAACCTAGCTTTGATACCAACTTTGTCACGACCTAGACCATCGTGATTGGCACCCACACTAATGCTTCGGTGGGAGAACCACTACTACAACCCAAACCAAGCAACTAAACCAAAAGCTAAAGCATTTAAGTTACGGAAACAAGTTAAATAACTAAAGACTGAAGTTCTCATAAACTCCAAAAAGATCTAACAACTAAACAATGTGGAAATTACATCTAGAACCTGAAAGTCAATGTATCAAAACATCTAACAATGAACCAAAGTCTAAACAAGAAGGGATACAACCCCTACTATCGAACTAATAACTAACTAAAAAAGTCTAAGTCCGAAATGTGGACATAAACGAAAGGAGAACTCATGGCAGCTCGGAAGAACTGTCTCACCCTTGAATTCGAAAGTGATCACTGATCTTCTAAGCGAGGTAGGTCAATAGCCGTCTGAAGATGCCATGTACTCAACAAAGAAAGAGCAAGTGCAGTATAGTACAAAACCACAGTGTACTGGTAGGATCACGCGGCTATCCTACTAAGTGCAACATATATAAATCATCACAACAATATAATCACATGCATATATCGAACATATACAATATCATCATCATTTACGAACAACGAACAATTTCACATTTCTAAAGATACAAATTATATCAAATCATTGGTCCTCTCATGGAACCCAAACCCAAATTGTTAGCATACCGGAACGTGGTATCCGATCCAATGTTTATGCCAGAACGTGGCAACCGATCCCATAATTATGCCGAAACGTGGCAACCGATCCAAGCTAGTGTGTCGAAACGCAACACCCGATCCATTCAACAAGCCACAATCACAATCACAAAGTACATTCTCATAATCATACAATCAAGTCATGATTCATGGCATTCACCAGTCATATATCCTCATTTACAACAAGTGTGATCAATAATGCAACATTCACATACATACATGTATCATAATGAAGCAAAGACAAACATACATCACACAATCATAGAATCACAACCATCACCTACCTAGAAACAAGCTTGAAACCCTAAGAAACTTGATCCTTCCCTTTCCGGATTCATTTCGCTTGCTCTTGGTCTACAAACAATCAATATAATACGAAAATCAATAAATAATCACTAATTACCTGGATTACTAACAATTTTAGCAACCCTAGATCATACCCATGATCCCAAGTATCCAAATTAGGACTTTTTCCACCATAGTTTCTAGATCAAAACCCTCCCCAATCGATAATTACCCATTAGATTACGTTCTACGGATCAAAAAACAGATCCGGGAAGTTAAAACCTTACCTTTAGGCCTCAAGAATGGTGGAAAACTGTCAAGAATCACCTGGGATTCGTTCCTTAGCTCTAAAAACCAAAAAGTGCGGAATAAAGATGTTTTGGTGTTTATTTACGACCTTAAGTCGCATCTGGCCGCCACAGCGGCCCTCACCCCGCTACAACGGTCCCCCAGAGCGACCAAAACCACCGCCTAAGCGGTTTGCACGAAATAGTGAGCTATTTTAATAATTCCAATACTCCCATTTCACAATACACCTTTAACCAATGACGCTCAGAAAATATCGTTCACTCTAAGATCAATTTCGGGAGTTCTACTCGCCCGAATTCAATTCCGTAAAGTCGTACGGATTCCTTAACGACTTATCTAACTACTCATGTAATCACAATAATAAATAGATCACTCAATTTCTACCAGATTTCTCTAGACTTTAATGACTCCGATTTCGTCCAAATTTGGACTAGGTTGAGAACTTTCAAGTTACTACGAAATCGTTTTCCGACCCAAAATTTTTTCTCGTTGGATTTTCTATAACGACGGAACCTGGTCGTTACAATATACCCACGTGAAAATTTACAGTATTGATTTGATTCAACACTGTAAAAGTTTCACGTGAAAATTTAGAGAATATAAGCAAGGCGCGTGGGCCCTGCACAGGCTAAGGTGACCCTGCGCCTTGCCATGTTTAAATTGTTTAATTTGTTTCTATTTTTTTGTTATATTTTTGTTCAAATATTATTTGTTTGTGATTTTTATATATTATTTTTTTCGTTCAAATTTTATTTGTTTGTGATTTTTATATATATATTTTTAGCAAATATTTATTCAACATGAAAAGGGAATGTTTTTTATTGATAAGAACCTTATGACTTTGAAACATGAAACCTACTTAAGAATGTAAATATTATAAAAATATGATATGTTTCTATTGATTATGAACAATGACATACTATTTCATGATTGCAAGTTATGATACTAGAACTACAAACTTATGAGCATGAGCCCTCACATAAATTTATGAACGTGAAAACTTAAGGGATACATGATAAAATGAAATCTATATTTTTTTAATTTGCAGGAAGTGGCTGGTTTTCCTGCGCCTTGCAAGGTGCAAGGCGGTGGAGCCTTGTAAGGCGCATGGGATTTCGCGCCTCGCGATAGCTACCCTAATTTAAACGCTATTGACCGTTACAAAGTTGTCTTTTTGGTTCTAAAATCATTGCCCTTTTGAAATTTTTGACAAATTTTTTTACCCTTTCGACTCCGGACTCAATAAAAGATGGTATGGCCTACAGATTTTACTAAAACTCAAACTATAGTCAAATTAGTTTAATTTATCTCAAAATAACCCATAAACTCTTGGGTATTTTTAAAGATTAAAATCTCAAATATTCCACAAAGTCATAGAATATTCATAAATAGATCAAATCCAAATAATCTTAATACACGAGAAATACGCCACTAACTGCCCTCGAATTATGTAAATCAAGTTCAAATCATCCTAGTTCGCTTGAATTATGTAGATCAAGTCCAAATCATTCTGGTTCGAGAAATACGCCACAAACGGCCCTTGAATCATGAATAAATATCTTATGAGAGAAGAATCAAGAGAAAAACATAATTGTACCCGCATTGATTTATCTATAAAATATTCATGTTTCAATTTGATTTTACTTTTAGTTATATTTCTCTATTTAAGTTCAACTCATACAGTTAGACATATTATCATCATATCAAATAAAAATAATACTAATCACAAATTTCATGTGATGGAAATCTTAATAGCTTAGTTCATTATCTATCTGAACTTTCACTTATTCATCAATTTTCCACATTATAGTCGTCATTTCTATTTTCTGTTTTCCTGAAAAAAAAAAAAAAAAAAAAAAAGTTCCGTGAGATATCCAGATGTATACTAGACGAAGGTGTGGTTCTAAGTAAATTTCTGGTTTGCGGGTGGGTCCAACTAGAATTGGAAATTATACACCAAAGAGACCTAAAAGTTTAGGTGATGAGTTGACAAAATTAAATCACGTGTTCTTAGACATTATTACATCATTTCACTTTCGTAATAATGAAATTCATTTGCAAATAAATCAAGTTTGGTTTACAATTTTTATCCATTATTTCGGCTAAAATTTGAAACAGAGAATATTAAGTTGATTGGAATTAGGACGGTGTATTAGTTGGTTTGATTTTATTTTAAAATTTATCAGTTCGACTTATTGATTTTTAATTTTGTATGCATGCTAAACCTCTATAGAACCATTAAAATATTGATTATAGATTCATCAGATTGATCATTACCGGTTCGGTTATCGATTTAATCGTTAAGATTTGACACTAAAAGAAATCATTAAAAATCATTTAGAAACAAGGTAACAAATCATAGATGAACCAATATGCACATGAGTTGATAGATTGCATCTTTCTCAAAATCAAACACTAAAACATTGTTAGAATAATTGAGAGTTTGAGACCGCCAGTAAAAAAAACAAACTAAACCCTAATAAGTCAAGGACTTAATTTATACACCAAATGATGTAAATATAATAATTAATTTATTATCGATTAATCTGTTGATAAAAAAACCTCAAATCATTAATATTTAGGATACCTAAACTTGATACATTTTATTTAGTAAATACCTATTTAAATTATTGTTGGTGCTAATATATTATCACATAGTATTTGGGTACGTAGCATATTTTTAGTGACATATGATGTACTCATCGCTACGCAGATGGTTTTTGTCTACTGTAGCATTTTTTAGTAGTAAAATACAATTTTTTGCCTATTTAAAATTTAAATTCATTAACTTTTTGAGTATTTCTCTGTACACTTGCTTTTCTAAAGTCAATTTGACTAATTTTTAAAGTTAAATTAGTTGACATTAATTCGATATTTTTTAAACAAAAAATTTAGATATTCAAAAACTATATGAAAAAGACTATAAATTACAATTTTTAAAAAAATATTATTATGATGAAAAAATACATCGTAAAAGGTTAGTTAAAATTTTTATAGGTCGACTCTAAAACAAGAAATTATGACAATTAAAAGTGGATGGAGGTAATAATATTTTCTAGCCAAATTTGTGAAGAAGTATGTTTGGAAATTGGAGCTCCACTATTAAAGGCTATTTTATTTTTTCAGCAACACACAACGGAGTTTCACTCAATTTCATTTTTAAATATTTGACCAGAGAAAAGAAAGAACATATATACACAATTGAACCAAATCATTATTGCAATTAAAGATAAAATAAAAGGAAAGACACATGATTGGAAGTTTTTGTATAAAAGTAGTAAAGTTGTAGGAAGTTTTTTCTTACATCACTTTTCATCAACCTTGGTGCCCAAAATAGAATGTACCCACAAGCAATTATATATTTGTAAATTTCTTTAAACACATATGATATTTGTCATTGAAAATAGTTAAGGACTGTAGATTGTGGAAGATATAGCAGTATTGTGCACCTGCTAAGGAAAATGACACGTGGAAAATTTGTTTGGAGGAATTGTCCATAAGTCACTTTTGGTTGGCTCATCTTTTTTGATTTTTCAATTCAATTCACTAAGATACATTATAAATAGGCTATCCTATTAGCACAGCTTAAAGCGACAAATTAAACTTGAAAAAAGAAGCAATGACTACTTCTTCCACAGATAAGTCTCGTCCCTTGGCTAATTTTCACTCAACTGTTTGGGGATATCATTTCCTTTCTTATACTCCTCAACTCACCGTCAGTAACACACATTTAATTTGTTTAATGTCCTTATTGTCATTTATACATTTTATTTTTCTATCTTAATTGATGTCTAATCAAGAAAAAGTTGAAGTTGATGAGTACAAAGAAACAATAAGGAAAATGTTGGTGGAAGCTCCTGACGCTAGTGAGCAAATACTTGTGTTGATAGACGCAATTCAACGATTGGGAGTGGCATATCATTTCGATAATGAAATTGAAACATCCATTCAAAACATTTTTGATGCGTCCCAACAGAATGATGACAACCTTCACATTGTTTCTCTTCGTTTTCGACTTGTGAGGCAACAAGGCCATTACATATCTTCTGGTAAATGCATATATTACTTTTCTTTATTACGTAAAATTTTAATGGACTAATTGAAGGTTAAATTTCTTACGTACTAACAATGAACATGATGTTTAACCAGATGTCTTCAAGAAATTCACCGAACAAGATGGAAAATTCAAGGAAACCCTTACTAATGATGTCCAAGGATTATTAAGTCTGTATGAAACATCACATTTGAGAGTACGCGATGAGGAGATTCTTGAAGAAGCTCTTACCTTTACCACTACTCATCTCGAGTCTATAGTCTCCAACTTGAGCAATAATAACTCTCTTAAGGTTGAAGTAACTGAAGCCTTAAGTCAGCCTATTCGCATGACTTTACCAAGGATGGGAGCAAGAAAATACATATCCATTTATGAAAATAATGATGCACACAACCATTTGCTTTTGAAATTTGCTAAATTGGATTTTAACATGCTGCAAAAGTTCCACCAAAGAGAGCTTAGTGAGCTTACAAGGTAGGATAGTTTGGTCTATATATCTTCTTTAATTAGGTGAATAATGGTAATTTGGAATAAAACTGAAATGCATGCAACGAAATCGTTGATCTTGTGATGTAGGTGGTGGAAAGATTTGGATTTTGCAAATAAATATTCATATGCAAGAGACAGATTGGTTGAGTGTTACTTTTGGATATTAGGAGTGTATTTTGAACCAAAGTATAACCGTGCTAGAAAAATGCTAACAAAAGTACTCAAGGTGACCTCAATCCTTGATGACACTTTTGATGCTTATGCAACCTATGACGAACTTGTGACTTTCACTTATGCAATCCAGAGGTAAAACATAAAAAAATCACAAGTAAAATAATCTTTAATTTGATCCCTCACTAATGATTATGAGAAAGTAAATATGTTTTCCTGTTGTTATTATAATGAAATGTACATATATACACACACAAAAGGTGTAAGAGTAGATTAGCTTGTGATTTTGATATATTAGATGGGATGCTAATGCAATCGATTCAATACCGCCATTTATTAGACCCGTTTATCAAGCCCTTCTAGACATTTACAGTGAAATGGAACAAGTGTTGTTCAAAGAAGGTAAATTGGACCGTGTATACTTGACACACCCCAAAACCGAATGTGATGGCACGTGCCCAAACCCCACCGGACACGTCAGCCTAACACCCAAAAACCCGACGATACGGAATTAATAAAACAAGAATAAGATAGAAAGATAAGCGAAAGTCTTTAAATAAACTCAACATAACCCCAGAATTGGTTGTCACATGTACAAACCTCTAATACGGAATCTGAATAAAATATACAAGTCTCATAGTAAAGTTCTAGAATAGAACAGAACAGTAAATATAGATAACTTGAGGGCACGTCTGGAATGAACCGCTACCTCTCAAGTAAGTCTGGAAGCTCTAATCTGAAGATGAGTAATAAGCCGGATCTGATAGAGCTGTCAACCTACACAACTGTGTAGAAGCAAGGGTGAGTACCAAAAGCAACAGGTACTCGCAAGTAACACTAAACTAAGCTAAACTAGCAGCTACAAACAACTCCTTTCAATCCCAACCAAACCACCGAAACTTCATTCTAACAGCGAACCAACAACCTATACTACATAATTCATAATTAACAGATATATCCAACAGTGTCTCAACATCAACCTCATATCCTCATGTAAGAACAAATAGATCATATATCACATGAAGAGGGGCAAATGGGTAAAATCCATACACCACAGACAAAGATGAAGTCAAATGCGATGCAAAATGCAATAATGATGTCATGTAGTCATGATGGATGTCTGTCCTAAGATACACATCTGTTGACATAATCAGACCGCGCTGAATACTCAAATCAGAACCCATGGGGGCCACACATGGACCATGTATCACCGCCGGAACCAGATCCCATCGGCATCCGAATCGCTAGCCGGAGCTAGTCCATATCATATATCTCTAGCCGGAGCTAGTCTCAACTGTGTCTCATATCCATCCATCCTCATATCAGTGTCTCAGAACTCATGCAACAGATAGTTCACACATGGGATGAATAATGAATATGCACATGTCATCAATCACAATCATATCACGATCACATCATAGTATTACACATCATCTGTCTCAATCACAACCATATCACGACCACATCATAGTATTACACATCATCTGTCTCAACATCAATGTCTGTATCAATCATAGCCTACTCATGCTCTTCTATCCCCTCAATATCAGTTATCACATGACTTATTCAACAAATTCAAGTCACATATAACACATTTAGCTCGTTTTATTCCCCATCTTTCATTTACAACAATTTCAATCAACAAATAAAACTCATCCTCAATCCCCATTACTCCCCAACACAATTAGGAAAGTAGTCATGTGTAGTCTAAGAGTTTAACAAAGTTTAGAAGTCACTTGCCTCAAAACACTTCAACTAGTAACTCAAATTTGAGTTTTACCCTTCCGAGCACGCTCCAAATCACCACAATCTATTCATAAATGGAATCCCACAATCAATACGAATCTAACAACACCAATATCGTGAAATTTGGAGAAAAAGGGTAAAATGGTCAAAAAATATCATTCCGGAAAATATTCTCGAAATCTGGAAATTTTTAGTGAAAAATGTTCCCCAAGAAATTTAGAATCCAATAATGAAAACCGTTTCGAAAAAAGGAGTTGAAATGAGTTCACAAACTCAAATTTTCTATTAAATTTGGATTAGGCAAAACCCCCCAAATTTTACAGTTGAAATCTCAAATTTTGATGTTAAAATCCATAAATAATCGATGGAAATCAAAGATATAAGTTGGAAATAACTTACCCAATGAATTCCTTGCGAAAAACCACTTGAAATCGCCTATTTTCGAGCTCTCAAAGTCTAAAAATGGAGAAATGGGTATTCTCAAGTTGTGGGAAAATAGCTACTGATTTTTGACTTAAAAAAGGGCTGCTGTTGCAGCTGAAACACAGCAATAACCCCAAAGTTTAAGTCCCTGTTGGACCCTCGGGATTCGGAATCTCGTGCACACAAACTAAATATGTACCCCCACTAAATTCGACGTTCCGGACTCAATGGAACCGTCGGAATTTAAATTCGAGGACTCCTTGACCCGAAATTCAATAAGATGCCAAGAAACTAGTTTAACGCCAAAAAAGTTCGAAACTCAAATGGAGCGTCTAAAAATTCAACCAAGACTCATTCTAGACTTAGAATCGCCTCCCGAAACCAATGGTAGTCTCGGAATTTCAATATGAGCCTCGGAACCTCATATGTTGACCAAAGTCAACTCTTTATCAAAATTTCACAACTTTAGCAACTTAGGACCTCAATTCTTCGTTTCAACTACAAATTCAACTCTGTAACTTCACACAGACCCGTTTCGACATTCTAAAACTGTCAGAATCGACGGAAATCCGATCCGAGTCCCGAAACTCCAAATGACTCGAAAAAGCACTTTTTAACCAACTTTAACTCATAAAAAACTCAACTTCTCAAAAACTCAACTTTTCCTCAAACCAACTTTACAACCACAAAACATGGGACTCGGGGCAACTACCGAAAGGGCAAAATAGTCATTTCCACAAAAAACTACCAAAATGGCCTTTCGGGTCATTACAATACTATGCAAAATATGAGGTAATATTCTTGTTCACCTAACCCACATAAATATATCAATTAAGGAAACGTTATCATTCCAAAAGATACTAGCTAGTACTAATTGTCTAGCTTAAATTACTTGTTATTGTTTTTAGATGAAAATGTTGGTGATAGCCTATTTTAAGGAAGCCCAATGGTTAAATGATGCTAACTATATTCCAAAATATGAGGAGCACATGGAGAATTCACTTGTAAAGTGCTGCCTATATGATGGGATCAACAACTTCCTTGATTGGTATGGAGGAGTTTATATCCAAAGAGACTTTTGAATGGTTGATGAATGAGCCTTTGATAGTTCGAGCTTCCTCATTGATTAGCAGAGCAATGGATGATATTGTTGGACATGAAGTAAGTACAACAATAAGTATATACATAATGATTACTGATATTTGAAAAAGTAATTGATTAAGATTCAAACTTTCATTAAATCTAAATAAATGAAGCTTAATAGTGACTTGACTTATCAAAAACAATAATACTTTTTCATGTTTCACTTTGTGTGAGGGCCAAACTAACTACTCTCTGGTGTGAATTTTATTAGAAAATCTTTAAGTTTTTTTAGATAAAATTTATATATTTAAAAATTATATTTTTTTAAAAAAAATACTATAAATCACAACAATCTATAGTTCAAAATATTACAAAAGTTTCTATATTTTATAAAAATAATTAAAAGATAAAGAAAGAAAAGAAATAGTCCTAGTTGCTTAAAGAACATACGATGTTGAATAGTTTGGATTTGCTTCAAATATATCTGCATATGATACAAAAGGAACACATATTGTATGTATTTGATTTAATTACTTCAAATTCTTAAAAGTTAGCTAAGAAGCCTACAATATAATACCAAAAAATGTTTAAAATGTGTAATCATATATACAGATGATAATGAAATCGATTAATTTCATGTGGGTTGAACAAGAAAGAGGACATGTTACATGTAGCTTCAATTATTGAATGTTACATGAAAGAATATGGAGCTTCAAAGCAAGAGGCTTACGTTAAATTCCAGAAAGAGGTCACCAATGCATGGAAGGACATAAACAAAGAATTCTTCCGTCCAACTGAAGTACCAATGTTTGTCCTTGAACGAGTTTTAAATTTTGCACGTGTGATAGACACATTATATAAAGAGGAGGATGGATACACAAACGCCAAAGGCAAACTTAAAAACATGATTAACTCGATACTGACTGAATCTGTCAAAATATAAATATAATGATGAAATTGCACCTTCATCAATCAAATATTCAGAGCAAAATAAGGCATATACAATAAATTGAAGACCTTTAATATGTTATTCATAATATATGAGCTGTTAATTCCCGGGGAATGTTTGAAATAAATTTTAAAAAATATACAACATTTGAGTTGTATTAAATCCTGTTTTATTTCATTTCCAGCTTGTTTGGATGATAGGTAATTATCATCACTTTATAATGTATTGTAATCGTATTGTATTATTATCATAATGAAGTTATAAATTATATTTTTGTTACGGTTCAATAACTTTTTTATTATTTAATTGGATTCATGTATTTTACTGTAATAATAATTATTAAGTTTACTAAAATCTCCATCGTTATTATAAACTAGTATATGTACCCGCGCGTTGTGCGGATAATATTAAAGAAAGTAATTATGTTATACATCATGTGTTCAAATTTTTTAATGTAAATTAGTATATCAATGAGTGAAACCTATTAACGTATGAGTTATTATGAGATGATTTGCAAAGCAAGTTTTTCTGTACTTCTTGACACATCTTGAATACTTATAATTTATTAAAAAAGATCAAATATGATACAAATTTATCATAAAATTCTCAAGTTGCAAAGAATATACATCATATTTAAAATCTAAAATTAATATTATAAAAATATTACATAAAATAATTTAAGCATGATAGGAATTTAATTAAAAACATAGCATTTAAAAAATATTAAATTAAAAAATTTATATAATGAAAATAATAATAAAATATTAGTAGATCATTTTCTCAGCCTATTTATCACTCCATTTAAATAATCTTAGTCATGCATTTTTTTTAAACAAAATTAAAACTAATAAATACGCTCAATCTATAATGACCCGAAAGGTCATTTTGGTAATTTTCCGTGGAAATGACTATTTTGCCCTTTCGGTAGTTGCCCCGAGTCCCATGTTTTGTGGTTGTAAAGTTAGTTTGAGGAAAAGTTGGTAAAAAGTTGAGTTTTTGAGAAGTTGAGTTTTTATGAGTTAAAGTTGGTTAAAAAGTGCTTTTTCGAGTTATTTGGAGTTTCGGGACTCGGATCGGATTTCCGTCGATTCCGACAGTTTTAGAATGTCGAAACGGATCTGTGTGAAGTTACGGAGTTGAATTTGGAGTTGAAACGAAGAATTGAGGTCCTAAGTTGCTAAAGTTGTGAAATTTTGATAAAGAGTTGACTTTGGTCAACATATGAGGTTCCGAGGCACAAATTGAAATTCCGAGACTACCGTTGGTTTCGGGAGGCGATTTTAAGTCTAGAAGGAGTCTTGGTTGAATTTTTAGACGCTCCGTTTGAGTTTCGAATTTTTTTGGCGTTAAACTAGTTTCTTGGCATCTTATTGAATTTCGGGTCAAGGAGTCCTCGAATTCAAATTCCGACAGTTCCATTGAGTCCGGAACGTCGAATTTAGTGGGGGTACATATTTAGTTTGTGTGCACGAGATTCCGAACGAATCCCGAGGGTCCAACGGGGACTTAAACTTTGGTGTTATTGTTGTTTCAGCTGCTGTGTTTTTTTTTAGCTGCAACAACAGTTTTTTTTTCTTTTTTTAAAGCCAAAACCAGTAGCCATTTTCCCCCAACTTGAAAAATACCCATTTCTCCATTTTTAGACTTTGAGAGCTCGAAAATAGGTGATTTCAAGTGGGTTTTCGCAAGGAATTCATTGGGTAAGTTATTTCCAACTTAGATATTTGATTTCCATCGATTATTTATGGATTTTAACATCAAAATTTGAGATCTCAACTGTAAAATTTGGGGGTTTTTGCCTAATCCGAATTTAATAGAAAATTTGAGTTTGTGAACTCATTTCAACTCCTTTTTCGAAACGGTTTTCACTATCGGATTCTAAATTTCTTGGGGAACATTTTTCACTAAAAATTTCCAGATTTCGAGAATATTTTTTGGAACGTGATTTTTTGACCATTTTACCCTTTTTCTCCAAATTTCACGATATTGGTGTTGTTAGATTCGTATTGATTGTGGGATTTCATTTATGAATAGATTGTGGTGATTTGGAGCGTGCTCGGAAGGGTAAAACTCAAATTTGAGTTACTAGTTGAAGTGTTTTGAGGCAAGTGACTTCTAAACTTTGTTAAACTCTTAGACTACACATGACTACTTTCCTAATTGTGTTGGGGAGTAATGGGGATTGAGGATGAGTTTTATTTGTTGATTGAAATTGTGGTAAATGAAAGATGGGGAATAAAACGAGCTAAATGTGTTATATGTAACTTGAATTTGTTGAATAAGTCATGTGATAACTGATATTGAGGGGATAGAAGAGCGTGAGTAGGCTATGATTGATACAAACATTGATATTGAGACAGATGATGTGTAATACTATGATGTGGTCGTGATATGGTTGTGAATGAGACAGACGATGTGTAATACTATAATGTGGTCGTGATATGGTTGTGATTGAGACAGATGATGTGTAATACTATGATGTGATCGTGATATGATTGTGATTGATGACATGTGCATATTCATTATTCATCCCATGTGTGAACTATCTGTTGCATGAGTTCTGAGACACTGATATGAGGATGGATGGATATGAGACACAGTTGAGACTAGCTCCGGCTAGAGATATATGATATGGACTAGCTCCGGCTAGCGATTTGGATGCCGATGGGATCTGGTTCCGGCGGTGATACATGGTCCATGTGTGGCCCCCATGGGTTCTGATTTGAGTATTCAGCGCGGTCTGATTACGTCAACAGATGTGTATCTTAGGATAGATATGCATCATGACTACATGACATCATTTTTGCATTTGCATCGCATTTGACTTCATCTTTGTCTGTGGTGTGTGGATTTTTTTCCTATTTGCCCCTCTTCATGTGATATATGATCTATTTGCTCTTACACGAGGATATGAGGTTGATGTTGAGACACTGTTGGATATATCTGTTGATTATGAATTGTGTAGTATAGGTTGTTGGTTCGCTGTTAGAATGAAGTTTCTGTGGTTCGGTTGGGATTGAAAGGAGTTGTTTGTAGCTGCTAGTTTAGCTTAGTTTAGTGTTACTTGCGAGTACCTGTTGCTTTTGGTACTCACCCTTGCTTCTACACAGTTGTGTAGGTTGACAGCTCTATCAGATCCGGCTTATTACCCATCTTCAGATTAGAGCTTCCAGACTTACTTGAGAGGTAGCGGTTCATTCCAGACGTGCCCTCAAGTTATCTATATTTACTATTCTGTTCTATTCTAGAACTTTACTATGAGACTTGTATATTTTATTCAGATTCTGTATTAGAGGTTTGTACATGTGACAACCAATTCTGGGGTTATGTCGAGTTTATTTAAAGACTTCCGCTTATCTTTCTATCTTATTCTTGTTTTATAAATTCTGTATCGTCGGGTTTTTGGGTGTTAGGCTGACGTGTCCGGTGGGAGTTGGGCACGTGCCATCACATCTGGTTTTGGGGTGTGACACAATCGATTTAGTAATTTAAAGTAAAATTTGAGATAATAAGGAGACACTTGACTACTCAAAATCCTCAACAACTAACATTATCTCTTTTATTTTAATTTTATATTTTAATTTAATTTTTTTAATTCAATGTTAAATTATTTTTTGTGTGTAGTAAGTGATAGTTAAATTGTAGTGTTAAAACTTATTTTAAGCCTAATAATTATAATTAATTATTAGTAGGTTGAGGAAATACTCTGAAAGTCAAGTAGTCTATTGATTTAGTTGCCTATAATTATTTCCTCTTAATCTAATGTACGCTATAAAAAGGGAGGCATGAACGTGTTTGCTATAAAGGAGGAGCAAAATTGAGCAAATATTTAGGATCAGTCTAACAATAAAATAATTTATTTCAATTAAAATTTTGGTTATATTGTGCATGCTTGACGATATTTTGAATTATTATAAATCAATTTTTTATGCTATTTTTTTGTTTTAGATTTTTTTCTGACAAACATTTGATGGATAATTACTTTATATAGGAAAAATTGATTGAAATTTAGCTTTATCGACTATAGAGTTAGTTTACAATTCAAATTTTAAAAAATCAATGGTAACTTCCCATTCAAATTCAAAATTCGAAAAATTAATTATATTTAGTAAAATATATTGTTATCAGTAAGCTAATTTTAATAAACTTTATCTTTCAATTGTTTTTTATATTTTTATATTTAGAGAAATAAAAATATTTGATAGAAAATTCGTTTATATAGGAAAAAATAAATTTAAATTTGCTTTATCTTAGTATAGAGTTAGTTTTCGATTCAAATTTTAAAAAATCAATTGTAACTTCCCATTCAAATTCAAAATTTAAAAAAGTTATTATATATAATAAAATTAATCTTTATCTGTAAACTAATTTTAATAAACTTTATCTTTCAATTTTTTTTATATATTTTTATATGTAGAGAATAAAATAAAAATTTTGATGAAAAATTAGTTTATATAGGAAAAAATAGATTGAAATTTGGCTTTATTTAGTATTGGGTTAGTTTTCGATTCAAATTTTAAAAGATCATTAGTAACTTCCCATTCAAATTCAAAATTTTAAAAATTAATCTTATTTAGTAAAATTTATCTTTATTTGTACACTAATTTTAATAAACTTTATCTTTCATTTTTTTTTTATATTTTTATAGTTGCAATATAAAACTATACTAAAAAATAAGTATTAAAATTGGTTGACGTCCAAATTTGAATTTTTATCTTTGAATTTAAATAAATACTATATAAAGAACATAAAATTTGCCAAAATAATAATAATAATAATTTTTGGGATTTTTTCACAATTTTATTAATAAATAATAATAATAATTTTTTTTATTACTGAAAATAATAAATAATTTATTATTAATTATTAATATAAATATGAAAATTTCCCCCCCAAAAAAGAAATAACACACTCTATAACCTATCCTATTATACATATATATATGTAGAGAGAGAGAAGATTTCAATTTTTTTTCGTAAAAATTATTTTTGTGGTGCTGACACATAGGCGCTATCACATTTCCTATAATATATATTATTATTATTATTATTGTTATTATTATTATTATTTATTATTATTGTTATTATTATTATTATTTAAAAATTTATAAAGAATGATAATTAGCTGTGAAAAGTTAGTTTAAATATTTTATATAAAAAATGATAATTACCCACAAAATAGAGTCCATACGTATTAAAAATGTATATAACTTAAATATCTAATTGAGGAAATTTGCAAGATGGACAAATAAAATTTAACACCTTTATAATAAAATCTCGTTACACAACCCACATATCTTAAATTTCATTTGAAATCAATAAAAACAATTATTAATATTGATTTTTTATAAATAAAAAATTGTGAATATTAAATTATTACTAATTATTAATTAATCTAATTATGTATTACTATTTGGATGAATGGCAAATGTTTCCATTATTTACAGTTTTCCGTTCTTTCCCTTTTAATAATTAATAATTAATAATATTATGCTTTTCCTTTTTACATTTTAAATTTTCAACTTTTATTCACCCAAAATTCATGATATCACTAAAAAAGTTGTAACTTCTCTTTTTTTTTTTTTTTTTTTCATGTTCTAATTATTTTCCCTATAATTGAAGAGGTAAAGTCTTTGACCCTCTAAAAAGGTATAAACTATATTACATGTACATTTCTTTTGTTAATTATAATTATATTTTTTATTTGTTTAATTTTATAGTTGGATAACAAATAATAGTGTAAAGTAAGTGAATCATGTATTACTATTGATATTGCACAAAGTTCCTCAAGCACTTTTTACTCCTAAAATGCAAATATTTATTTACTTTGAAATTAAAAATATTTTTTCCTTGTCATTACATAAATTTATTTTATATTGAAAAGTTATAGGATTTTTTTTTTACTTTGATGATACAATAAAATTAATAAAGTATTTTCAACATTTTTCATCTAAAAAAAAACTAAAACATTTTATCCATGTTTAATTCTAAAATAAAGTGCTATTTGCTCATGAAAATATGGGTAAATATCTGTAAACTTGTATTTTACCCAACCCATTTTTACCCATATCAAATATGAGCGGGTTGAATTATTACCCATTTTATATTGACCCATTTTCAACCCGCCCATTTGCCACCACTACGTATACTTACATGTAGTAAATTATTGGGATAAGGGTCTGAAAAATACCCCAACTTTGGTCGAATTTGCTGTTGTGATACTAAACTTTCATGAGGACCTATTACCTCCCTAGACTATTTAATACCGTATTTTTTACCCCCTGAACTATTTAATAGTGTATTTTAAAGGTATATATGTGCCCACGTGGACACATTACTATTTATAATTTTGCATTATTTTTTATGTCCACGTGGGCAAATATATATGTTTAAAATATGGTTTTAAATAGTCTAGGGAGGTAATAGGTCCTCATGAAAGTTTAGTATCGCAACAACAAATTCGACCAAAGTTAGGGTATTTTTCAGACCCTTATCCCTAAATTATTTGATCTATATAATTTTCTTTAATAAGATGAATAATGGTAATTTGAATTTAATAAAAATTCATTGATATTATAATAAAAATAGCTTAGCGGCAATAAATATACATATTAATCAAGAGAGTGCTAAAATTTTTACTGACATTAGTTAATTGTCATTAGATTGAATATCATTATAGACTTTTGGGCCACTTACAAAGAGTGTTAATTACTTCTATTACACAGTGGCAGAGGCATGATTTCCATAAAAGGGGTTCAAAAAGATAAGTAAGCACACTAATAGTATTCAAGAGGGCTGGGACGGGTCAGATATGAATGGGGCGAATCAGATATAAATGGGTTGGATAAAATATAATCAACTAAATAAAATTCAACACCATCTTAACACAAACAATAAAATTGAGCAAGTATATGTTTGATATAATATTAAAATAAGTACGAGAGAATGTATTTTAAAAAAAGATTATGGGTCTAGTCTCTGACATTGTTGTATATATACGTTACTCAATTTTTGAAACTAACTAAGGAATACTTCCAAATCCGATCATATTGTAGTCAATAAAATTCGCATCAAGAAAATAATTATCAAGATTAAAAAATATCGCGACAATCATATTTATTTATAAATTTTAAATGATTACACTTATGTATTTAGTCTTACTTATAATTATATTATTCCTTAATCAAATATAAATTAAATGTTTGACTTAAAATTAGTAAAAGAAAATGTATTTTTTAATTTTAATTACTGAAAACTTTAATAAAGTTATGAAATTTACTTAATTTTATAAAATAGAAAATAAATCTATTATTTAATTCTATTAAAATATATAAATTCCAATATGTTTTCAAAGAAAAACAAATTTTCATTTATTTGGAAAATAAAAATGAAAATCGCATTTCACTATGGGAAAAAACGATACTACCAAGATTCGAACCTGGCGCCCACCTCGAACATTCTTGAATGCCCTTTACCACTGAATCAAACGCCTAGTGTGCGTATATATATATATATATATAAATGATCCTATATATACAATGTAATTTTTTCAACGAAGGGAACGCCTTCGAGTCCATGTAGATCCGCCCTTGCTAATACATATTTAACAACAATTAAATTATTACTGTTAATTAATTTTATTTTATTTTTATTTATTAATTAATTTTTATTTGGCCCATGGGCCGGCCCTACCCATATTTCTCAAGTCTTACAAATCAACATACTTATTCAGGTCGAGCTAAAAAGCCATTTTCTTAAAAATGTTCCAAAAATCTTAGTGTAACACCTCAAATTTTTTTAAGTTAAGACTCGAACCATTTTCATTGGTAAACGAGATTTTACCGAGTGATTCTAAATTTTCTTAGGTGTTAAGGTCACTAGATAAAACACCTCGAGTTCCAAAGAACTAAAGAGAAATTCGTTCAAGTCAACCATTAGTGTTTAAGTTTTGGGTCAACTTCAAGCGACCATATCTTTTAGCACATAAAGATTTATGTGGCCCATGCACTATCAAATTGAAGATCTTTGAGTCCTCTTTCCAACACCGTCAAGTTTGCTAAATTTCGAGCTTGGATGAAGGAGTTATGCCTGTTTGAGTGCAGCCTCTCTAGTTAAGGCATTTCATCCGTTTTAGAAAAGGGTATTTTGGTCTTTTCCTTACCCCAGTAGACCTACCAACATTTTTCTTCACCTAAGTTAAGCGTCTAATCAAACGTGACATTTCAAAACACTTAGGGTTTTAGAGCGAGGTTTCAAGAGGAGACAAAAGGGCTAAGTTCAAGCATTCTCCAAGGCTTGTGGATTTCGTCAAGAACGATTGGTCTTTAATTTCCAGGTATGTGAGGTTTCCCATAGTGTTGGATTTTTTCATCCTCACGCCAAACTTGTGATTCTTTCATTATGGAATCGTTTATGTAAAGATTCTTGAAGAGTTCTTGAGTTTTAACGCCATTCTTTAACAGTGGAGGTTTTGGAGTTCTTGAGGTGAGGGTTTTGTGAATGAGTGGTGTTTCTTGATAGAATTTGAGTGACATTTCAATGAATTTGTGTCAGGTTTATGAATCAAAGAGAGTTTGGAAGAAACCAATCGATTCTAGACGAGTTAGGACCTGAAATTTAACAAGAAAATTCATCGGATTTTTGGGTCCGGGCTGGGGAAATGCGCCCCCATAGTGCCAAGAGGTCTAGGGATATGCACCAGCAGTGCGCCCCAAAGTATTTATAGTACTTTGGGGGCTGGCGCAACGCACCACAAATATGCTAGAATCATCCGGCCTCTTTCTTCTCCATTCTTCGTTCCGTATGTGTTCCTTTGAATTGTGTCTTCATTTTTTCCTTGATACTAACTATTTAATTCTTCATTAATCATTGAAAGATCCTACATATCCTAATCATATCTCTTAAATTACATTTCAAATTAAAGAGAGACTAAGAGGAAAGTTCAAGAGGGTCCTTTGAGTCAAATTTGAGAATTCTTTTGAAATCAACCATAGTTTTGAACTAAGTCTTTAGGAAGTAAGTGTGAGAATGAGAAGAGTTGTACTCATGAGTTCTATATTGTCATTGAGATCCTTGAGTTGTGTCATTCATGCCCATAATTACACATGGACTCTATGAATTGAGTATCCTTGAGAGGAGTAGTATCGTTGAGTTATGAGTTCCGAGTTCTTAAGTCCTTGAGTTCTGAGTACTGAGTTTCCACATTGCTATTATGATCCCTGACTTGACTCGTTCATGTCCATAATTCCGCATGAACCCTATGAATTGAGTTATAAATCTTGAGAAGATTTTTAAAGCCAACACTTGAGTCTTAAATTGAGTTTTTGAGAAAGTAAAGATGAGTTTTGAGAAAAAGAGTTTTTAAAACATGATTAGTATGACAATCGAGTATGCCATCAATGTTTAAGCAGTATGGTATCTAGATATACCATCAATGTTTATGCAATATGACTTCCCGATTCATCAATGATCATATCACAATATGATATTGATATAATTTGAGAAAGAGTTTTCAAGTATGAATTAAGTAAGAGTATAAGGGAACTAAGTATTCACAAAGGTATCAATTTTTACATTGATAAAAGAGAAAACTTGATTTCTAAATGAGTTATGAGTTCAAAGATATTTCAAGAGTAGTTACCCCTTTTAAGAGGATAGTTTGAGCAATTATCTCAAACCAGAGGATGAGTATGTTTTTAAACATTGAGCATGAATATATATTATTAAGAGTAGTATTGAGCACCGATATGGGGATGAGTTAAGACAACTCAAATTCCTCATAAACCATGTATGCCAACATGGGTACAAGATCATAATTTTTAAATGAATCCTAAGTACCTTCGGGCAGAGCTTAGTGGATCTACTTAGTTGAGGTATTCTATATTCCGGCAAGGTATATGATAGTTTTGACAGCATGGGCGAGACACTGTATCATCACGTAACTCATAATGATGGTTGTCGGTTAGAGAATCTCCCAATTAAGAGTAAAACATATTTTATTATATTTTTATACAACATTGAGTTTTATCTCCTGTTTTATAATGTTTTTAAATATTGCATCTATCATGGTTGCTTTGTATTGAGTTGAGTTGAGGTGAGTATTTCTTCCAGCCTTGTCAGTTCAGTTAGTTATTGCTTTTAGTCATTCAAGCCAGATAATTGTTTACTCTAACCTTATCACATACTCGTACATTTAACGTACTGATGTCATTTGACCTGCTTCATTTTATGATGCATATACAGGTGTTCAAGATCATCAACAGACATTTCGTTGAGGTTATGTGACATTCCAGTCAGCTTTGGTGTGCTTTCTTATATTCCGGAGGACTTCACATTTACTTTCCAGTTAGTATTTTTGAGGTGTCGTGGGTCTTGTCCCGACATCCTTCCTTAATAGTAGAGGCTTCATAGATAGATAGAGGTGATGAGTTTTTTTTTTCCAGTATTTACATTCTTTGAAATGTTTTACAAACTATAAGTATTTATATTGAGTATTGTTCAGACTTTATGAGTTGAGTAATTGAGTTTAACAAATTTAGTTCAGTTTTAAGCCTATTATTGTTTGAGTTAGTTTTTCATTTGTAGTCAGCCTAGATGAGGGTTCACTTGGGGACCATCAATGGTTCTCGAGTGTCGACCATGTCCAGGGTGTAGACTCGGGAAGTGACAAACTTGGTATCAATGCACAAAGTTGAAGTGTCCTAGGGTGTCTATGAAGCCGTGTCGGTAGGATCTTGTTTATGGTTGTAAGGGCCCTACTTCTATAAATGAAGGACTACAAACATTTAAGAAGAATTTCCCTTTTTCATACTCTAAATTGTGCAATAAAACTATGTCATAAGGAACTTATTATAAATCATGCATTTCTCAAATTCATTCGACTACCCCTCATACTCAAGGTGGTTGAAAAGCATAGTCAGATCCTTATCGATGAATTACTTTCAACAAAAGACTTGAGAAAGTCATGAGACTGCACAAATGCTTGAGAGAAGCCTGTGAGTGAGCTTAAGTGTTGAAATTCGAAATAATGCACTCTTATTCATATTATTCGTGCGTTTGAGCTAAAAGTGAGATGTACTCTCAAACTCTTTTCTCTAAACATTGTTTCAGTTTAGATCATTATGAGGAAGTGTGTTTTAGAGCTTGGGTAATATTTTCATCTAAAAAGATAGTATGAGGTTATAAGCAATAGAAGGAGAAATGCCCAGCGTTAGAAGTATGCATCTAAAGGTGTAGTAACCTAATAAATGGGGATAGTTATTGAGTAGAGTATGTAAGTTGTACCGATGCACCAAGTAAGTTATTAATGATGAGTTTTCCTTTATGAGTAGACTAAGGAATAATAATGTTGTATAGAGTTCATGATATAAGGTAGAGGAATAGTTACTAGACAGGATGAGTTAGAGTATACTTTATCCAAAATGGAGTTGATGTCAAGGTAACATTATGTTAGTGAAGGCCAAGTATAGGTGTTGAATAAAAGAGTAGAGTATTCATGAGGTGATAGATCTAAGCTAGGCTTATAATTTTTAGGGAGAGTCATGGTGTTCAGAGTGTTATAGAACTAATTAAGTATGATGTATAGTAAGTGGGTAAATAGTACTTAAGTTGTGAAAAAAGAATGTGATGGTAGTCTGTAAATAAATAGACTGTGAGATAAAGATTTCCTACTTTTCAAGAGGTCTTAGTGAGCGAGTGTTTCTTAATTTTATCTAGTATTCATAAGTTAGTATAGTATGTGATGAATTCAGTTGAAAATTCTGTTTAGTAATAGACATTAAGCTTGAATTTGAGATGAGTGTTGTGATCAAAAGGATGGCAACTTGAGGGTGATGATATTAGTTTTGAGATCTGATTTGGTAGGTTTAGCATAGAGTAGGAAAGGAAATTAATATGTTAGTTGCATTGAATGGGAGTGGTACGAGTGAGGGATTCTGAATTTTGATGAGAGTAATAAAGTGTGGCTAAGTCATTGAGTAACAAGAGTATTAAGAGGTGTACCCGAGATTGTATGTAGTCAGATGAGATTCCCTAAAAGAGTTAGATAAAGAAGCCTTACAAGCCAGTGAGAAGATGTTAAGAGAAACATCTTAGAAAAAGGTCTTAACACCTACTTATGGAGAGTTCAGTAGTCATGAGATAATCTTTTTCCGAGTATTAGAGTAAATGGAATGTAGACCAGTTTAGAGATGATGGAATAGATCTATAGCTTTCAAGTGTCAGCTTTAGACCTAAGGGGGAGATGATAAGATGAAAAACCAAGTCAAGTGTTCAGAATCAAATAGTAATGGGTTCAAAAAGAGTTTTAGAGATATATCAATCCATTCATACTCTAGCGTATCCCTCAAAGTTTAGTCATTTCAAAATCTTGTTGAGGTTTCTAATGTCAAAATTGTGTCTATGACCTATGCTCATGCACTTCAGAGAAATTCACATCTGTGCTCAGTTTCCAGAATGAGGGGCAAAGACTTTAGCCCATTGATCTCAATCTTACTCCATAAAGTTATGGATATTAGCCTCAGGATATGAACATATTCGTATAAACACTTATGTCTCAAAGTATTCTTAGTCTTGTAGATTCATGATTATTCTCAATGGCTAGCAACATAATGTAATGTCATGCATATTCTTATATCAGAATTGTCGAATGAGTCGTGCTTATGATCTTTTGCCTTAAAGCTTTTTCAGTGATTCTTTTTAGTAGTTGAGTGATGCTAGAAGGAGAAGGTTGATGTTTCTTATTGTGGTAGTGATGATGTTCTTATCCCATCTGAGGTTGAAATGTGGAGGAGGAATAGAGTGGAGTTTTTCTATGAGTAATAGTTAAATGAGAGCCATTAGTTGGTTCCGGGTAGTAATGCTTGAAATTTCAGTGGTATGGTAGAGATGATGAGAGAATGAGAAATTCTTAGGAAGTTGGTTAGTATGAGTCCATGGAGTGGTTAAAGTACTAAGCTTGAATGTGATGGTGTTAACATGTGGACAAATGTGTGATACATTAGGTGATTCTTGATATGAGCTCAAGGTTGGTTGAATGTGGCAGTAAGGAGTAATATTCTTGGGATGAGATTTCCTATAGAGGTATAGAACCCGAACCTTGTGATTTTGGGTTAGGCTTGCATATAGTAAGAGCAGACCGTTAGACTCAAACCTTGGTAAGAGTAATCATGTACCCTTGTGTGAGCTAGGAGTTGCAACCAATGAGGTGTGGTAATAACGAAAGAAGAGCATAGTTGAAAAGTGTTGCTAAGCTTAACAACTACCAATCATATAACCCAAGGAAGCTTGAAAGTCTTAACATACCTTGAATGCCAAACACGTATCACGAATTCTCAAGATTTTGTCTTTTTCCGTCCGTAAAGCTTCAGAATGTTCACAATCTATCAAATATGCAATCTTCGTAAGCAAGTGAGTCCATAGACACCCATATTACTATAGGTCTAGCCTAGATCCAAAACTCTCCAAATCTATAATTAAATTCATAAATCTTGGTGCCAACTAAATATGCCAAGTCTCATATTCCTAAATTTTAGGCCGATGATTAAGTCTTAATTTACCAAAATATCATAAATTTACTGGTGTTCATATAATACAATACACCTAATATTCAATTACCTACCTCAATATATCAAAAACTAAATTTATAATATGATAAACAATTAATAATAATATTTGAATTGAAGCCATTGGTTACAAAATCAGTGGCAACGACAACATGAACCAAAGTCGAGGCTCCCAGTTCATTAATGTAAATACATCCTAATTAATCACCTAAGAATTAACCATAAGAAAAATATTGTCACACCATCCAGGGACCCACGTTGAACCAACCCCCAATTTCCATTAAATTTCCTTTCTGTTTAACTCACCCAATGATTGCCTTAATTTTGTTACAATCATTGGTTAACAATCAATTTAACAATTAGGCCCAAAACCCAGAAAAAGAAACGATACCATACTCTACCAACTTCCAAATTCCAATTTCAACTTTGCCAAAAATATCTCTTTCTTATTCAATTTAATTAATATCTTAATAATTTACATTCTATACCCTAACAATTAATGATTACGACTAATATGAAAATTTGAGATATCCATACCTGCACTTATCAGCTAAGTCGGCTCCACGTTTGCGAGGTGAGTTTCTGCTGTTCCTCCTCTTTTCTTTTCCTTTAAAATAATCAGGTATTAAATTCTACTAACTTAATTTAACTATATAGGCTCAAGTGGTAAACGGTAAGTATTAAATAAAGGGAAAATGGTATGAAATAAAAAACTATTGATTCAAATTAAATGTTATAGCCATAATTTATTTTAATTATAGTTCGTAGCAAACATCCCCTTTTTTTGCCATCTGATTCGGTATACAACTAACCATTTTCGGTATACAATTAGTCATTTTATACATTTCAGTATAATATATATAAAATGCGTTTGTGTTTGTATAAAACGAGAGAATAATGTATATACAAATACAAATACATATATTTTCGTCCTATACACTTATAATTATACAAATACAGATCTTATAATACAAATTACAATGTATAAATGTATTTATACAAAACTGAACAATTTGTATAAAATTGGATGTTTGTAGTGAATTATACAAATCAAGCTCCATAGCAAACATAAAATTTGCTATGGAGCACAATTATGTAAACTATAGCTATAATATACAACTATGATTTTCACATATAGCAAACATATTTTTTTTTTATATGTTATAGCGGACTTGCCTCCCCATTTAACAAAATTGCGCTCCATAGCTATAACATACAAATACCAAAACTACGTTTGTATGTTTTAGCGGACCTGCCTCTCCATTTCACAAAATTTTTCTTCGCGTCGTGGAGACGTCACGGACCCCTCTGCCTCAAAATTTATTTCGCGACCAAATATTAAAATGCATCTCCACATCGTGAACTTGCTTCCAGACAATGATTTCTTGATCGTTTTTCATGTTTAACTATCTAAAAACACTCCTAAACATCACAAGATCTTTCCTATCACAAATCGCAACCTTGAATTCATTAATCACATTCAAGGTAGAGTTGAGAGTCAAGTCTTGAGAGTTCTCTCAAACATTTTTTGAGAAAGTCCCTTTGAGTCCCTTTGAACCATATTTTAAGAAGTCTTTTACAAACGTTTTAACTTTGTTTTAAGACTTAAGCTTTGAGTTGAGTAAAGTGTAAGAGTAAAGTTCATTTCTTCAAAGATTATACACGGGGGCTAAGTATTCCCAAGGGTTAAAATGTTTTCACATTTGAACAAGAAAGGAAACATCGACTTCCAAGAGAGCATTTGAGCTAGTTTTTGAGTAATTATCTCAAATCACAGAAAGAGTTTGGTTTTTAAAATATATGAGCTGAGTATATTTTGGGAGTAGTATTGAGCATCGATATGGGGACGGGAGTTCATAATAACTCAAGTCTCCATAAACCATGTAGCCATCATGGGTAGAAAAGATCATACTTTTTAGATGACTCCTTAGTGCTTTTTAGCATAGACTAGTGGATCCACTTAGTTAAGGTGTTCTATATGACGGCAAAGTATAGGACAATTCTGGAAGCGTGGGGAAGATGTTGTAGTATCACTTAGGCTCATAGTGATGGTTTTCGATGAGAGAAACTCCCACAGAGTTATATTGTATTTTTATATACACATTGAGTATTATTGTATTTTTCAATACATTGAGTTGCTATCTACAGTTTTACAGCTTTTCATATATATTGCATCTTCTACTATTGCTTTATCCTTGAGTATCATGAGTTGAGTCTTTCGAGTTGAGTTTCTTGAGTTGAGTACCTTCGAGTTGAGTACCTTCGAGTTGAGTATCTTGAGTTGAACTGTGATTCATTGAGTCGAGTACCTTATTATTGAGTTGAGCCCCATTTCACTGAGTTGAGAACCTTATTACTGAGTTGAGTATCTTATCTTTGAGTAATTCTGAGTTGCATAAGTTTGAGTATTTTTGAGTATCCTTGAGTATTCCTTGAGTTGAGTAAGTTTGAGAAGAGGTAAGTATGTTTCCCTTTTCATCAAGTTTCAAGCATATGTTATGCTTTAGAATTCCCCTTACATGCTCATACATTCCATGTACTGAGCAATTTGGCCTGCATCCTTTCATGATACAGATTCAAGAATTCGGGATCATCAACAGGAGCTTCGTTGATACCATATGGAGTTCAAGTTAGCTATGGTGAGATTTCTTGCTTCCGGAGGATTTTGTTTACTTTTCAGTTATATCGGTTGTTAGGATGTCGTGGGTCTTGTCCCGACTTCCATCTTTGTCAGTTAGAGGCTTCATAGATAGATAGTAGAGTTTGAGAAGTCTGTTTCATTTATCTTATTAAATGTATTAAAGACTTGAGTTGCCTATTGTTAGATAGTTGAATATTCTATTTTTATTCAGAGTTATTCATTTGAGTTAAAGATTTGTAAGTTTCATGAATTTTATTCAGTTTTTAAGCTTTGTATGCTTGAGTTAGTCTTCCGCTTGTACTCAACCAGGATGAGGGTTCTCTTAGGGACCAACAATGGTTCTCGAGTGCCGGCCACGTCCAAGGTGTAGGCTGGGGTCGTGACAGAAAAGACCAAAATACCCCTCTTAAATTCGGGTAACTTTCCTTAAAGGGACAGCCCGACTTCAAATGTGCATATCTCCCTCATACGAGCTCAAAATTAAGCAAATTCAGTGGAGTTGGAGAGAGGATTCCAAGACCTTTCATTTGATACCTTGTAGCCCACCTAACTCATTATGTACTAAGAGTTATGGTCATTTGAAGTTGACCCAAAACTCATACTTAGCATATCTTGCCAAATTTTTTAGATTTGCTATTTCCAAATTTTGTTCTTTCTATTTTTAGCTCTTTCAAATAGTGATGTGTGATACGCTCAAATTACACCTCCTTTCAGAAGCATAAGTGATCGTTATCAAGTAAAGAACACAACTTGTAGGTTGAGATCGATCCCACGAGGAAAATGGTTTAGACTTTACTTTTAACCAACAATTATATTCAAATAGTCAAATTATTTCCAGAAACAGGTAATAAAAGGGGGGTTGTGCTTGTGTGAAACAAATAGTAAGAACTTAATAAGTAATCAATAATTAAACTCAACTTTGGTTGTTATCAAGATAAAAGAAATAACTAGGGTATACGTGTTCCCCATAATCTCATAACACAGTAATCCTAGTAATAGCAATCCTTTTCTAGTGTATTACATGCAAAGTGATAAGTTAGGTATCTCTAAATCCTTGGTCCGGCATCTAGAGAATTTCACCCCGCACCTTGGTCCGGCAACGTGTGTATAATTTACTAACCCTTACCTTTACCTCATATTAGACATCATAATCGATGTTTGGCTTAGTTATTACTTCGCACCAATCGACACTAGCCTATTAGATAGTATCACACTAAATCTATGTTGATAATTCTTTTCTTGTTAATTACCTCCTTGGTCCGGCAAGTAGTAACAAGGCGAGTTCTAACGTTGGCCACCGTTAAAAAGACTTCTAAACGAAAGAATTATCAATGCATGCAAAATACTAGTCAAGAATTGCTTATTTACTATTCATACTTTGTTAATCGATCATGGTTCCCACAACCCTAGTTGTGGATTTAGTTACTCATATTGGCAAGAACACAATTCATAATTGTAGATGAAGAAATCATGAACTTACTTAACGAGAATAATAAACCCAGAAAATTAACTTGAATTGCAAAGCCAAAATCTTCAAAACGAACTTGGGAAATCAATAATTGCTAGGGTTGCAAATTAATCTCCAAAGTTACAAAGCAAAAATAGAATAATAGTGTCTACCCCCCAAAAACGAGGTTTACATGTCCTATTTATAGAAAACAAGTCCTAAATAAAAAGGGAAACAAATTAAGGAAAGTTTTGTTCAGGTACGCGTCTTCGAATCCACGAGACTGACTTATGGACCGTCGATGGATCTACGGTCCGTAAGTCCCTTCCGTCACTCGAGACTTAGAAAATATTTCAGCATCCAACAACCAGCTTCTCTGAAGCAAACGACGGACCAGCAGCACGGACCGTAGATCGACCTACAGTCCGTCAATCCCTTCCATAGCTCCATACTTAGAATCTTCAAAAATCAGGTACTGGAACCCTCGCAGCCTCACTCTACGGATCAACAGTACGGTCCGTAGATCAATCTACGGACCGTCAATAGGCACCGTGGTTCCACACTTGGTCAGATTTCCCTGATTTGTCCTCAACACCATGCCTGCTGATCTACGGTCATCACCTACGGACCGTGAATGGACCTACGGTCCGTAGATGACCTCCGTGGATGCCTTTTTCTGCATTTCCTTCAGCTGTCTCTAAACTTCCGCGCCTGAACACCTTTCCTGCAAAACATGATAAAACACATAAAAACACAATATAAAAAGGCCCTAGACACACACAACTTGTAAGTGAAATGTATTAGAAATACCATAAACTCACGGTATATCAATGTGTTACATTATTTCCTCTTTTTGGGATTGTTTGCCTATTTTTGGGCGGATGATAATCATGGATTAAATTTAATTATTTTATCTTCACCAATTAATGGTTATTATTGGGCTTTTCAAATATATTTTTTAATTTTTCTGCCTTTTTGATTCAATCGAGGTAAATAGTAAAAGATTTTTATCTTTCCACCTCTTTAGTTTTCTAAGCTATTGTTATTTTCTATACACTTTTATTTTCTTGAAAAATTAAAAACTTCTCTCTTCTGTGTTCTTCTTTGTTCTTCTTCTCTCTCCGAAGAAGTAAGTATATACGAAATGATTGAAATCTGAAACATTAATTGTAACACCCCAGAAATTTTTTGAGCCAAGACTCGAACCGTTCTTCGTAGTGAGTGAATTTTTTGCAAGGAATTTAAAATTTCTTGAGTATTAAGGTCGCTAGATGTAGCACCTTGAGTTCCAAGAAGAAAAGAGAAAAGCATTCAAGTCATTCTTAAGTTTTCTTAAGTTTTGGGTCAACTTCAAACGACCATAACCCGTAGTACAAGATGAGTTAGGTGAGCTACAAGATATAAAATTAAATCCCTTTGAATCCTCTTTCCAACGCCACCGAGTTTGCTAAATTCCGAGCTTTGAGTAAAATGTTATGACAGATTTACTAACGTCGCGCAAACCTGGCAGCAGCTCCGCGACACGGAACCAACACGGACCTCACTACCTGGTGAAAGATCTTTCCGACTCCCAACTTGTTTTAATTATTTATTTAGGGGTATTTTAGTCCTAAAAACCCTTAGGAGGTCATCTAAATTGCCCTAAACGTGTAGAAAATCAGTTTTCTTAAATCTAAACCCTCTCATTCACTCCAAAGATTCTACGCTCAAGAAATTCAAGAAACGCTAAGGCTAGGGTTTATCTTTCAAAGGTTTTACTTTAAGTTGCTTCAAGAAGATAATCGTTTCAGGTATATAAGCTTCCATAGTGTTGGGTTTGTTCACCCACATGCCAATCATGTTAATTTCAGCGTTAAATTCGTTCTAGAAAGTTGAAGCTTTGATGTTCTTGTTATGTATTCATGAAATTGCTTTCATTCTTGAATTGGGCTGAGATTGAGGAGTTCTTGAGGTTATTGTGTCGATTTATAGAGTTGTTAGAGTTAGATTTTTGTGTTCATGTGCTGGGTATCTAAATCTAAAGAGAGATTGAGAAAAAGAATCGAAGTTAGGCGAATTGGGGTTAGAAAACGAAGAAGAAATTTTGTCGATCGAGATTTGAACCTGGCCCCGCATCGCGCCCCCAATTTTGAAATTTTTTGCTTCGCATCGCGGAGCTGACACAGAGTGTTCTACCTCAAAAGCCGTTTTCGAAACCAAATTTTAAAAGCCTCTTCGCGTCGCGGACCCACCCTCAAATATTGGTTTTCAGTCTTTTATCATGTTTAGCTATCTAAAATCATTCCTAAACATCATGAGATCTTTCTTATCACAAATCACAACCTTGGATCCATAATTCAAGTTCAAGGTAGAGTTAAGAGTTAAGTTTTTGAGAAATCTTTTGAACATTCTAAGAAAGTCCTTTAAGTCCTTTTGAGGAGTCTTGTACAATTTCTAATAACTAGTCTCAAGACTCGAGCAAGTGAGTACGAGTGAGGAGAATGTATTCATGAGTCTACTTTATCATTACAAGATCCTTCATACTATGAAGTATAACTCTTGAATTCATAATTCACATTCAAGAGAGAGTTAAGAGTAGAGTTCAAGAAAGTCTTTGAGTTTAATCGTGAATCCTTTGAGATCCACCATCGATTTGAGTTAAGTTTTGAGGAAGTAAATCAGAGAATGAAAAGAGTTGTATACATGAGTTCCATATTGTTTTGTAGATCATCGAATTGAGTTGAATATCTTTCAGAGAAGTGGTATCTTCAAGTTCTAAGCCTTTAAGTGTTGAGTTCCTAATCCCTTTTGAGAAGTATTTTTGAGTCCTTGAGTTGAATATTTCATGCTCATAATTCCGCATGAACATTATAAGTCGAACAGTCTTGAGATGAGAAGTATCTTTGAGTCATTGAGTTGAGTAGTTCATGCTCATAATTCTGCATGAACTCTGAGTTGAGCATTCTTGATATGAGTAGTATCATTGAAGTTCTTGAGTTCTATCTATGATTATTTAAAACCTTGTATCAAGTCGTTCGCGTCCATAATTCAGCATGAACCATATTATAAGAAGTTTTTTAGAAATTTTTCAACTTTGTTTTAAGACTTAAGTTTTGAGTTCAGTAAAGAGTAAAGTTGAAGTTCCTTTCTTCAAAAAGTATATGAGGACTAAATATTCCCAAAGAGATTTAAAATGTTTTCACATTTAAATAAGAACGGAAAACTGAGATTTTCAAAAGAGCCTTGGAGCTAGTTTTTCAGTAAAGAGCCTTTGGGCTAGTTTTCAGTTAAAGAGTAAATGCTTTCACAATAAATCAAGAGATGAAACTTTGATTTCCAAGATAGCCTTTGAGCTAAGTTTGTTGAGCACTAATCTCAAATCACAGAAGAAGTGTGTTTTAAACATAAGAGCTAGTATATTTTGGGAGTAGTATTGAGCACTGAATTGGGGGCGAGCATGAGTTCAGATAACTCACGTCTCCATAAAACCATGTAGCCACCATGGTTAGAAAAGAGTCATACTTTTTAGATGAACCCTTTTCACAATAGACTAGTGAATCCACTTAGTAGTTCAGGTCCTATACCACGGCAATGTATAGGATGACTCGAGCAGCGTGGGGCTAATAACACTGTATCATCACTATAGTTCTTAAGTGATGGTTGTCGGTTAGAGAAACTCCCACAACAGTATTTTCATGGTTCCTCAAGGGGTTCTTCTTAGTATGAATGGGGGTATGAGACTTCATTCATGCATTGCACAAGTAGACTTTGAGAGGGAGCATGGTATGTCTTTTATGATATTATGATTATGAGTTAACATCATGTTTTAAACAGTTTTCCTTTTTCTCTATATTGCACTTGTTTTAAACTGCTTTATATTGAAATGAGTTCAGTTATATTGAGTTGAGTTGAGCCAGGTAAGTTCTTTAGTTTCTTTCAGATTCTTTTCAAGCTTATGTTTATGTTTTAGAATTTCCCTTACATGCTCGTACATTCCACGCACTGAGCCATTTGGCTAGCATTTTTTCATGATGCAGACACAGGTATTCAGGATCATCAACAGGAGATTCGTTGATACATCCGGGAGTTCGAGTTAGCTATGGTGAGCCTCCTTGTTTCCGGAGGATTTCATTTACTTTTCAGTTTAGTCAGGATGTCGTGGGTCTTGTCCCGACTTCTATCTTTATCAGTTAGAGGCTTCATAGATAGTCAGTATAGTTGAGAAGTCTGTATTATTCATTTATTTTATTAAATGTTTTAAAGACTTAAGTGCCTATTTTATGGCGAGCTGAATATATTATTTTTATTCTAAGTTGTTCATTTGAGTTAAAGTTTTGAAAAGTTGAATTTATTGAATTTTATTCAATTTTAAGCTTTTGCATGCTTAAGTTAGTCTTCTGCTTGTAGTCAGCCAGGATGAGGGTTCGCTTGGGGACCAACAATGGTTCTTAAGTGCCGGCCACGTCCAGGGTGTAGACTCGGGTCATGACATTAATTAAGATTCAAAATTTCATCAAATATAAATAAATGAAGCCTAATAGTGTCTCGACATATCAATAACAATAGTACTTCTTATGTTTCACTTTGTGTGAGGGTCAAACTAACTACTCCTCGGTGTGAATTTTATTAGAGAATATTTAAGAGTTTTTAAAGATAAAATTTATATGTTTTAAAATTATATATATATATATATATATATATATATATATATATATATAAATACTATAAGTCACAACAATCTATAGTTCAGAATAATACAAAAGTTTCTAAAAACAATATGATTAAATAAACTCATTCAACTCTCTTAGTTGGTTTGTCTATGTGACTTAAAAGATTTTTTGTCCCCCATTGCAATGATGACAGTAAAATGATACTACTAATAATAAAGAGGTAGAATGGTACAAATAGAAATGCTAATAATAACAATAATAAAAAGAGAAAGAAAGCAAAAGAGAATAGTCCTAGTAGCATGAAGGAACACATATATTGTATGTGTTAGATTTTATTCGAATTCTTAAAACTTAGTTAAGAAGCTTACAATATAATACCAAACAATGTTTAAAATGTGTAATCGTATATACGAATGATATTGAAATCGATTAATTTCATGTAGGTTGAACAAGAAAGAGGACATGTAGCTTCAATTATTGAATGTTACATGAAATAATATGGAGCTTCAAAGCAAGAGACTTACATTAAATTTCAGAAAGAGGTCACCAATGCATGGAAGGACATAGGCAAAGAATTCTTCCATCCAACCGAAGGACCAATGTTTGTCCTTGAACGAGTTCTAAATTTCGAACGTGTGAAAGACACATTATATAAAGAGGAAGATGGATACAAAAACGCCAAAGGCAAACTTAAAAACATGATTAACTTGATACTGACATAATCTGTCAAAATATAAATAGGCGGAATGAGCTGAGGGACCCTTGTACTTGACTCCGTTTGTCACCTAGACCCTTCTACTCACGAATTGTCAACTGAACACTTAAAGTAATTAAAACACACTATTTTAAATCCCTTTGACCGTTGACTAAGCTTATGTGGCATTTTTTTGCTGAATCGGATCAAGAGCGTGGTTACACACGTTTAAAAGCAAGTGAAGACAATTATTTAAATTTTAAAACATATTTAAATTAAAACAAAAATATAAAATTTAAAAAAAAGAAGAAAAAAAAAGAAAGCTCCATTCCCAATATGTTGTACATTTCTTCTTCTTCTCCCTCATAATTTCACCCAACACTCACCATCACCACACACATCTTCTTCGATTTCTTCCAATGCTCTTACACACAATTCTTCCTCTTTCTCTTCTCAGATGCTTCCTATCATTTGAGAGTTCTAGTGATTGGGGAAAAATATACTTATTTAGAATTTGGTAAAAGAGAGGCGAAAAAAAAGGTTCTAAATTGTGAAATAGATGTGAATTTTAGATGGATTTTTGAAAACCATATGTTTGATTCTTTCTAAATGTAACACAATTTTATTGAAAGCATCTTTGGAAGAGTTTTTCTATAATGACCCATTTTTGGTCTCCTTCTCTTCTTTCTCTCATCCTCCATTTTAGTCACTTTATTTTTCACCACCATTAAAACAACAAAATTTATAATAAAAAACATAACAAAGCTTTGCTTATCTCTAATTCCTCATCAACATAAATATTCACCAGGAAAGAAAAAAAATTAACGATAACATAAAATCTAAGTAGCAAAATAGATGAAAAATATGGCAAGAAAAGAAAGAATAGAAAGAAATCAAGAAATAAATTGTAACACCCCGTATCCGAAACAGACAAAAAAAATGCAGATTTTGAGAAGTTGCAGGTGCAACCTACATTGCCATCCACAAACCATAGGTCAGACGACCGCCCATGCTGGTGGTCCTTGGTTCACCACTGCAACCCCTCCTTAAACCCAACTGGTAAAATCGGCTAAGTCTCGACCCACGGACAGACAACGGTCCGAGGTTTATGTCCGTAGATCGAGGCCCCCTTTACCCAACCTCTGATGCAAATGATGGACGACCAGAACGGACTGTCATTCGATCCACGGCCCGTAGGTCCCATCCGTCCATCACTCCGACAACAGTTAAGTCAGGGGTCTTCTGGTCTTTTCCTATTTCGTTGGACCCCTAAGCTACATCGTTTAGACCTTAAATCTTGAGGTTTTAGTCAGTTTAAGCCTAGAAACATAACTAGAACTTACCTAAGTCAAATCATTCACCAAAACTTAGAGAAATTAGAACTTAAGAGAAGAAAGAAGTCAAGAACCCTAGTTCAAGAACACAGCAAGGTTCCATCAAATCCAGCCCCGAAATCGAAAGATTTCTCCATGGAATTCATCACCAGGTATGTGGGATTTCACTAGTGGGCTCCTTTCACCCATTAGGTCCCTAGTTTTAAGTTAGTTTCTTGATTCCCTTATTATGACTAGACCTAGGGTTTCTTGAATGTTAGAATTGCTGGGTTCTTAGCTGTTAGAATGATCCAAATCATATTAGTATGTTAATATTCAGTTTATTACATGAATTCCAGAACCCTAGCTATGTATTTCTTTAGTTCTTGAATTACACATGCTAGGTCAGATATTTCAGTTATTCAGTTATACATGTCTCAATTATTAATGCATCAATATCAATTTAATTGTTGCATTCTCAGTTTGCATGTTCAGTTCGAGCTATCTAGTAACTTACATAAATTCAATCATAATGTGTTAATCACTTAATCCATTGGTAGTAGCATAACACTGAGTTGGACTAGGGTTCAGCGTACCCAAATAGTCCTAGAACTACTAGCCACGTAGGTTGTAAGTCCCCTCTGTGGGCATCATGTCAGTGATCACGCCATCATGCCTCTGTACCTTTGGCCAGGTATATTGGGTCCTTTCGATGAGGCGTATACATCAGACTCCACTTTTAGTTCATGTGGTTTTATTATCGGTTATTAGTAGCTCCCACAGTTTAGTCAGATCCTATTGCATTGACCATTTATCAGTATATCCAGTATTCAGTTTCAACATGTTATAAATTGGTCACTGCATTCAGTTATCTCAACATTCAATATCTATATCATGTTCAGATTATGTTAGTGCTTATTTGCTTTGTTCAGTTATATGTTATTTCAGTTGTATTCCATCCTGCATGCTCAACCCTTTTCAAGTACTGACGCATACTCTGCGCTACATCTTCTTGTGAAGTAGGTTCAAGTTCTCAGCATCCAGATCACGCTTAGATCGATTCCCGATCTCCAGTTCAGCAAAATTAGTGGTGAGTCCTCATTGTCCGAGGACAATAGTCATGAGTTTCCTTTCAATATTTTAGTCCTTTAGTTTTAGTTTTGCTAGACTTAGCTGGGGCCTGTCCCAGCATTTCTAGTCAGGTAGAGGCTATTTTCAGACATAGATTGATTCAACTTAGTATTGATTTAATATCTTCTTTGTATTAAACTCATCAGTTATCATTTATCTCAGTTATAGTATATGGGTATTTCCCATCTTTTCATTTTTATTTATGATTTATCTTCCGCATCAGTTTATTATCTTTAGTATGCTCATTATCATGCCAACAGGGTTAGCTTGGGATCATTTGTGGTCCTAAGTTCCGTGTCCGCGTATCGGGGGTAGTCTCAGGGCATGACAAACTTGGTATCAGAGCACTAGATTTAAGTGTCCTAGTATGTCTGAAAAGCCGCACTAAGTACAGTCATTTTCATGGGTGTGAAATGCACCATATCTAATGAGGGGAGGCTACAAAGTGTTTTAGGAAATCTTCATTTTTTTGTTACTCTTATCGTGCATAAGGTATGATCTAAATTCCATTCTAACTCGACGTCTACGTTTCAATGATCATGCCTCCTCATAGAGCTAATGCCAGGAATGCAAACGCAGCTCCTCCGGTCCCTGATCAAGAAGTGTCAAATGTAGAATTCAAGAACTTTACTCAGATGTTGGCTCAGAGTGTGGCCAACCAGAACAATCAGCGGACTCCAGTTCCGGTAAATGCCAAAGTTTGGTCAGATGCAGCTAGGGTGCGAGACTTTGTTAGGATGAATCCTCCAGAGTTCTTAGGATCGCAAGTTGGAGAAGATCCCCAAAACTTCATTGATGAGGTCAAGAAGATCTTTGAAGTGATGCAGGTAACTGGGAATGATCGGGTTGAGTTAGCATCTTACCAACTTAAGGATGTGGATCATATCTGGTATACTCACTGGAAGGAGAACATGGGTACAAATGCAGCTCCTATTACTTGGGATTGTTTCAGCGTAACCTTTATGGATAGGTTTTTCCCCATAGAGTTGAGAGAAGCAAGGGCCCAGGAATTTATGAACTTAAAGCAGGGTAACATGACTTTCCAAGAGTATGGGCTCAAGTTTAACCAACTCTCCAGGTATGCTCCTCACATGGTTGCTGACTCCAAGGCTTAGATGAATAAGTTTCTTTATGGGCTGTCAGACTTAGTGAAAACAGAGTGCAGGAATGCTATGTTGTTGGGAGACATGAACATCTCTAGGCTCATGCTCAGTCGGTTGATGGTGATAAGCTTAGGGAACATTCTAAGGAGACTAAGAAAGCAAGAACATGTAACTACGAGTATTCACAACATAAATTGGGTGGTGGAAATCGCTCGCAGTTTCAGCAGAAGTCTTTGACTTTATCCCCTTCATCAGCTAGTATTCCATCCACCAGGTTCCATAACGATCAGAAAGGTAGGGCGTCAGGCTCTAAGTCTCAAGGTAGTGTTTCAAACACCAAAACTTACCCAACTTGCCTGAAATGTAGAAAGAACCATTCGGGCGAGTGGTTTGCAGGAAAGGAAGGATGTTTTGGGTAGTGTAACACATGTTGAGAAAGAAAGAAGAGATTTAGCAAAGGATGTTCACAGACTTGCTCACCTAGGAGTTTGTCTTAGAAGCATATTAGATGGTGGTGTTACGGTTCAGAATGGGGCAAAATTTTCTTTGGTAGTAGAGGTGAAGAAAAAGCAAGACAGTGATCCAATCTTGCTTAAGCTTAAGGGTGCAGTCCACAATTAGAGAGTGGAGGTTTTCTCCCAAGGGGGAGATGATTTGCTTCGCTACCAGGGTCGATTATGTGTTCCTAATGTGGGCGAGTTGAGACAACATATTCTTGAAGAGGCATACAACTCTAGATATTCTATCCATCCAAGCGCAACTAAGATGTACCGCAATTTGCGGGAAATTTATTGATGGAATGGTATGAAAAGAGATATAGCAGACTTTGTGGCTAAGTGCCCCAATTGCCAGCAAGTCAAGGTAGAACATCAGAAACTAGGAGGCATGAGTCAAGAGATTGATATTCCTACTTGGAAATGAGAAGTGATCTATCACTACCCGAGTCTACACCCTGGACATGACCGACACTCAAGAACCATTGCTGGTCCCCAAGCGAAACCTCATCCTCGCTGACTACAAGCGGAAAACTGATTCAAGCATACAAAGCTTAAAAACTGAATAAAAATTCTTGACACTGAAATACAAAACTTTAACTCAAATGAAAACCTCTGAATATAAAAATAATATTCAACCTGCCATAAAATAGGCAACTTAAGTCTTTAAAACATTTAATAAAATGAATAATACAGACTTCTCAACTATACTGACTATTTATGAAGCGTCTAACTGATAAAGATGGAAGTCGGGACAAGACCCACGACATCTTGATTAACTGAAAAGTAAATGAAATCCTCTGAAAGTAAGGAGGCTCACCATAGCTAACTAGAACTCTCTGATGTATCAACGAAGCTCTTGTTGATGATCCTAAATACCTGTGTCTGCATCATGAGAAGATGCAGGCCAAATGGTTCAGTACGTGGAATGTACGAGCATGTAAGGGAAATTCTAAAATATAAACATAAGCTTGAAACTTGATAAAAAGGAAACATACTGACCTCTTCTCAAACTTACTCAACTGAAGGAATAGTTAAGGAAACTCAAAACTACTCAAACTTAAAAGATATGTTATTTGACTTTGGGTACTCAACTCTGGATACTCAACTCAATATGACTGAACTCATTTCAATATAAAGCAATTTTAAAACAAGTGCAATATAAGGAAACAAACTATTTAAAAACATGCTGTCAACTCTCTGTGTATGCAAGGATACAACATAACTCTGAAATGTATGTAAAATACAAATAACTATGTATATAAGAATAAAATCCTTTTGTAGGAGTTTCTCTAACCGACAACCATCACATAAGAGCTATAGTGATGACACAGTGATCTACCTCACGCTGCCAGCGCATCCTATACTCGGCCAAAGGTATAGGACCTGAACTACTAAGTGAATCCACTAGTCTATTGTGAAAAGGGTTCATCTAAAAAGTATGACCCTTTTCTACCCATTGTGGCTACATGGTTTATGGGGGTTGTGAGTTGCCTGAACTCTCCCCTATATCGGTGCTCAATACTACTCCCAAAATATACTAGCTCTTATGTTTTAAAAAAACATACTTCTTCTGTGATTTGAGATTAGTGCTCAAAAACTTAGCTCAAAGGCTATCTTGGAAATCAAAGTTTCCTTTCTTGCTTTATTGTGAAAACATTTACTCTTTAACTGAAAACTAGCCCAAAGGCTCTTTATTGAAAAACTAGCTCAAAGGCCCTTTACTGAAACACTAGCTCAAACGCTCTTTTGAAAATCTCAGTTTTCCGGTCTTATTTAAATGTGAAAACATTTTAAACTCTTTTGGGAATACATAGTCCCCATATACTTTTGAAGAAATGAACTTCAACTTAATCTTTACTGAACTCAAAACCTAAGTCTTAAAACAAAGTTAAAACATTTGTAAAAGACTTCTTAAAATATGGTTCATGCCGAATTATGGACATGAACGACTCAATGCAAGGTTTTCAATAACCATAGATAGAACTCAAATACTTGGAACTCAAGAACTTCAATGATACTACTCATTTCAAGAATGCTCAACTCAGAGTTCATGCGGAATTATGAGCATGAACTACTCAACTCAATGACTCAAAGATACTTCTCATCGCAAGACTGTTCGACCTATAATGTTCATGTAGAATTATGAGCATGAAATATTCAACTCAAGGACTTCATGGGTAACATGTAATAGTCCCATGATTATAACTATAATCTCAGAGGGGATTTGAAACTCAAAACTCAAGACTTAGAACTTGAAGATACTACTCCTCTCAAAGGTACTCAACTGATGGAGTTCATGCGGAAGTTATAGGCATAAACGACTCGACTTGAGGGTCTACATAATAACATGGAACTCAGGTATACAACTCTTCTCATTCTCTTACTTACTTCCTCAAAACTTAGTTCAAATCAATAGTTGATCTCAAAGGGTTCACAATCGAACTCAAAGGCTTTCTTAAACTCTACTCTTAACTCTCTCTTGAATGTGAATTATGAATTCAAGAGTTATGGTTCATTATATGAAGAATCTAGGTGATAGTGTAGACTCATGAATACATTATGCTCACTCTCATTCTCACTTACTTGAGTCTTGAAATAAGTTACTAGAAGTTGTAGAAGACTCCTCAAAAGAACTTAAAAGGACTTTCTTAGAATGATCGAAAGAATTCTCAAAACTTAACTCTTAGCTCTACCTTGAATTTGAATTATGAATTCAAGGTTATTATCATGTTATGAATGATTTTGTAGGTGTTTAGAAGTAGCTTAGAGTAGTTAGAATCGAAAAGGAGTGAAGGTGCACTTTAAACTAACTCAAACGGGGCAACCGACGACAAACAAGAAGGGGCAGGCAACCCTGGCACTATGGGTGGCGCGGGGCGCCAACCCCTAAACTTCAGAGGAGGGTTTGGGGCGCTCTGGCTGGCGCATAGCGCCAGGCCCCAACCCAAAAAACGCGACGAATTGCTTTGCTTGTTTTCTCACCCTAACTCCCCTATAATCGAACGGTTTCTTCCCCAATCACTCGGATTCGATTACTTAACATAAGTACTCTCTAATATACTCAAAACAGCACAAAAATTACTAAATTTCATCTCAAGAAATCATCAAAATCCCTACACAAAAAGATTTAGAATGAACTTCAAGAACACCTATCAAGAACTCATCAAAAACTCTAATCTATCAACTTCAAGAATGAAATTTCGCTTAAAACAACATGATTGGCGTGTGAGTGAAGTAACCCAACACTATGGAAGCCTACATACCTCTTAGGGATCAAACCCATGGCGACAATCCGCAACAACTCTCAAGAATGTCGACGAATGCCTTCATCCTTTCCTCTTTTCTCCTCTTCTTTCTTCTTTTCTCTTCTTGAACTCTCAACTAAAACCCTAGGCATATATTAGGACTATAAAACTAAACCTAATCAGATTAGACCTCTAAAATATTACTAAAAATGAATTAAATCTGATTAGGTAAGGAAAAGACTAAAATACCCCTCTTAAACACGGTTTGACTTTCCTTAACTAGACAGCCTAACTTCAAAAGGCCATATCTCACTCATCCGACCTCTAAACTTAGCAAACTCGGCGGCGTTGGAAATATAATTCAAAGGCATTTCCTAAGGTAACTGGTAGAAGACATAACTCATCCTGAGCTAGGAGTTATAGTTGTTTGAAGTCAACCCCAAACTCATACTTAGCTTAACCTGCAAAATTTCAGATTTTGCTATTTCCAATTTAGTTGTTTTTCGAACTCAAGGTGCTACATCTAATGAACTTAACACTTAAAGAAATTTTAATTCCTCGGTAAAATGCTACTCATAATGATGGATGGTTCAAGTCTAAGCTCAAAACTTTTCTAGGGTGTTACATGATCAATATGGACTTCATCACAGGTTTACCTCGTACTCGGAGACATCATGACTCTATTTGGGTGATTGTTGATAGGGTTACTAAGTCTTCTCACTTTTTGGCAGTCAAGACTACAGATTTGGCGGAGGATTACGCGAAGCTTTACATTAATGAGATTGTAATGTTGCATGGGGTTCCTTTGTCTATCATCTCAGATAGAGGTCATCAGTTTACCTCTCATTTCTGAAAGTAATTTCAGAAGGGTCTTGGTACTCAAGTTAACCTTAGCACAACATTTCATCCACAGATGGATGGTCAGATAGAGCGTACCATTCAGACCTTGAAAGACATATTCAGAGCTTGTGTGACCGACTTCAAGGGTAGTTGGGACGATCACCTTCCTCTTATTGAGTTTGCCTACAATAATAGTTACCATTCCAGCATTCAGATGGCCCCTTATGAGGCATTGTATGGGCGTAGATATAGATCTCCTGTGGGTTGGTTTGAAGTAGGTGAAGCAGCCTTGATAGGGCTAGATTCAGTCCATTATGCTATGGCGAAAGTGCAACTCATTAAAGACAGACTTAAGACAACCCAGAGTCACCAGAAGTCTTATGCAGATGTAAGGAGAAGGAAACTAGAGTTCCAAGTTGATGATTAGGTTTTCCTAAAGGTGTCACCTATGAAAGGGTGTTGAGGTTTGGCAAGAATGGAAAGCTCAGTCCCAGATATGTAGGCCCTTACCGGATCTCGAAAAGGATTGGTAAAGTGGCTTATGAGCTAGAGTTGCCAGCAGATTTAGCAGCAGTGCATCCAGTCTTTCACATTTCACTATTGAAGAAATGTGTGGGTGATCCAGCATCCGTGGTGCCATTAGAGAGTGTGGATGTAAAAGATAGCCTTTCTTATGAGGATGTACCAGTTGAGATTCTTGATCGTCAAATTAGAAGGATGAGAAACAAAGAAGTCGCTACAGTCAAGGTTTTGTGGAGGAGACAGTCCGTAGAGGGAGCTACTTGGGAATAGAAGCAACCATGAAGTCCAAGTATCCACACCTCTTTCCTTTCGATTCCACTCCAGCTTGAGATAATAGTTCCTCTTCAATTTTTCAGCCATTTATGCGTAAATTCAGTCTTAGAATCATGTTCCTTCAGTTTGTACTTGCATTTTCTGCGTATTTGCATGTTCTTGGAACTCAATTTAGTTCTCAGTGTTTAGTGGTAGGGATTGCAGCCCTCTCCCTCCATTTCAGCTAGTTTAGTCTTTATTTGAGGACGAATGGTCTCAAGGGGGAGATAACATAACAACCCATATCCGAAATAGATAAAAAAAATATAGATTTTGAGATGTTGCAGGTGCAACCCATGTTTACCATCCACGGACCGTAGGTCAGACCACGACCCGTGCTGGTGGTCCGTGATTCACCACTGTAACCCTTCCCTAAACCCAGCTCAAAAAATCGGCAAAGTGTTGACCCATGGACAGACCCACGGTCCGTAGGTCAGACCACGGTCCTTGGATGGAGGCCCCCATTACCCAGCCTCTGATGCAAACGATGGCGGACCAGTACCGACCGTCATTCGCTCCACGGCCCGTAGCTCTAGTCCGTCGATCACTCTGACAACAGTTAAGTCAGGGGTCTTCTGGTCTTTTCCAATTTGGTTGGACCCCTAAGTTACGTCGTTTAGACCCTAAATCATGAGGTTTTAGTCAGTTTAAGCCTAGAAACATAACTAGAACTTACCTAAGTCAAATCATTCACCAAAACTTAGAGAAATTAGAACATAAAAGGAGAAAGAAGTCAAGAACCCTAGTTCAAGAATGCAACAAGGTTCCATCAGTTCAAGCCCCGAAATCGAAAGATTTTTCCGTGGAATTCATCACCAGTTATATGGGATTTCACTAGTGGGTTCCTTTCACCCATTAGGTCCCTAGTTTTCAGTCAGTTTCTTGATTCCCTTATTATGACTAGACCTAGGGTTTCTTGAATGTTAGAATTGTTGGGTTCTTAGCTGTTAGAATGGTCCAAATCAGATTAGTATGTTAATATTCATTTTATTGCATGAATTACAGAACCCTAACTATGTATTTCTTTAGTTCTTGAATTCATAAGCCAGGTCAGATATTTTAGTTATTCAGTTATACATTAATGCATCAATATCAGTTTAATTGTTGCATTCTCAGTTTGCATGTTCAGTTCGAGCTATCAAGTAACTTACAGAAATTTAGTCATAATGTGTTAAGCACTTAATCCATTGGGAGTAGCATAACACCGAGTTGGACTAGGGTTCAGCGTACCTAAATAGTCCAAGGACTACTAGCCACGTAGGTTGTAAGTCCCTTCTATGGACATCATTTCAGTGATCACACCAACATGCCTCAATACCTTTGGCCGGGTATATTAGGTCCTCTCGATGGGGCGTATCCATCAGACTCCACATTTAGCTCATGTGGTTTTATTATCAGTTATTAGTAGCTCCCATAGTTCAGTCAGATCCTATTGCATTGACCATTTCTCAGTATATCCAGTATTCAGTTTCAACATGTTATAAATTGGTCACTGCATTCAGTTATCTCAACATTCAATATCTATATCATGTTTAGATTATGTCATTGAGTATTTTCTTTGTTCAGTTATATGTTATTTCAGTTGTATTGTATCCTGCATGCTCAGTACTTTTCAAGTACTGACACATACTCTGCGCTACATCTTTTCGTGATGTAGGTTCAGGTTCTCAGCATCCAGATCATGCTTGGATCGATTCCCGATCTCTACTTCAGTAGAATCGGTGGTGAGTCCTCATTCTCCGAGGACAATAGTCATGAGTTTCCTTTCAATATTTTAGTCCTTTAGTTTGAGTTTTGCTAGACTTAGCTGGGGCCTGTCCCAGCATTTCTAGTCGGTTAGAGGCTATTTTCAGACATAGATAGATTCAACTTAGTATTGAGTTAATATCTTCTTTGTATTAAACCCATTATTTATCATTTATCTCAGTTATAGTATATGAGTATTCCCCATTTTTTCATGTTTATTTATGATTTAGCTTCCGCATCAGTTTGTTATCTTTAGTACGCTCATAATAATGCCAACAAGGTTAGCTTGGGATCACTTGTGGTCCTAAGTCCCGTGTCCACGTCTCGGGGGTAGTCTCGGGGCGTGACAAACTTGGTATCAGAGCACTAGGTTTAAGTGTCCTAGGATGTCTGAAAAGCCGCACTAAGCAAAGTCCTTTTCATGGGTGTGAAGTGCACCACATCTAATCAAGGGGAGGCTACAAAGTGTTTTAGGAAATCTTTATTTTCTTGTTACTCTTATCGTGCGTAAGGTATGATCTAAATTCCATTCTAAATCGACGTCTACATTTCAGTGATCATGCCTCCTCGTAGAGCTAATGTCAGGAGTGCGAACGCCAGGAATGCAAACGCAGCTCCTCCAGTCCTTGATCAAGAAGTGTCGAATGTAGAATTCAGGAACGCTATACAGATGTTGGCTCAGAGTGTGGCCAACCAGAAAAATCAGCGGACTCCAGTTTCGGTAAATGCCAAAGTTGGATCAGCTGCAGCCACGGTGCAAGTCTTTGTTAGGATGAATCCGCTAGAGTTCTTAAGAACGCAAGTTGAAGAAGATCCCTAAAACTTCATTGATGAAGTCAAGAAGATCTTTGAAGTGATGCAGGTAACTGGGAATGATCGGGTTGAGTTAGTATCTTACCAACTTAAGGATGTGGCTTATATCTGGTATATTCAGTGGAAGGAGAACAGGGGTACATATGCAACTCCTATTACTTGGGATTGTTTCTGCAAAACCTTTCTAGACAGGTTTTTCCCCATAGAGTTGAGAGAAGCAATGGCCTAGGAATTTATGAACTTAAGGCAGGGTAACATGACTGTCCAAGAGTATGGGCTCAAGTTTAGCCAATTCTCCAGGTATGCTCCTCACATGGTTGCTGACTCCAAGGCTCAGATGAATAAGTTTCTTGATGGGGTGTCAAACTTAGTGAAAACAGAGTGTAGGAATGCTATGTTGTTGGGACACATGAACATCTCTAGGCTCATGAATCATGCTTAGCAGGTTGAGGGTTATAAGCTTAGGGAACATGCTAAGGAGACTAAGAAAGCAAGAACAGGTAACTACGAGTATTCCCAACAGAAATTGGGTGGTGGAAATCGCTTGCAGTTTCAGCAGAAGTCTTCGATTCCAGCCCCTTCATCAGCTAGTGTTCCATCCCCCAGGTTCCTTAACGATCAGAAAGGTAGGGCGCCAGGCTCTAAGTCTCAAGGTAGTGTTTCAGGCACCAAAACTTACCCAATTGCCCGAAATGTAGTAAGAACCATCTGGGCGAGTGCCTTACAGGTAAGGAAGGATGTTTTGGGTAGTGTAACACATGTTGAGAAAGAAAGAAGAGATTTAGAAAAGGATGTTCACAGACTTGCTCACCTAGGAGTTCGTCTTATGAGCATATTAGATGGTGGTGTAACGGTTCAGAATGGGGCAGAATCTTCTTTCGTACTAGAGGTTAAGGAAAATCAAGACATTGGTCCAATCTTGGTTGATCTTAAGGGGTGCAGTCCGTAATCAGAGAGTGGAGGTTTTCTCCCAAGGGGGAGATGGTGTGTTTCGCTACCAGGGTCGATTATGTGTTCCTAATGTGGGCTAGTTGAGATAACATATTCTTGAAGAGACCCATAACTCCAGATATTCTATCCATCCAGGCGCTACTAAGATATACCACGATCTGCGGGAAATCTATTGGTGGAATGGTATGAAAAGAGATATAGCAGACTTTGTGGCTAATTGCCCCAATTGCCAGCAAGTCAAGGTAGAACATCAGAAACCACGAGGCATGACTCAAGAGATTGACATTCCTACTTGGAAGTGGAAGTGATCAACATAGACTTCATCACAGGTTTACCTCGTATTCACAGACAACATGACTCCATTTGGGTGATTGTTGATAGGGTTACTAAGTCTTCTCACTTTTTGGCGGTCAAGACTACAGATTTGGTGGAGGATTACGCAAAGCTTTACATTAATGAGATTGTGTGGTTGCATGGGGTTCCTTTGTCTGTCATCTCATATAGAGGTCCTCAGTTTACCTCTCATTTCTGGAAATCATTCCAGAAAGGTCTTAGTACTCAGGTTAACCTTAGCACAACATTTCATCCACAGACGGATGGTCAGGCAGAGCGTACCATTCAGACCTTAGAGGACATGTTGAGAGCTTGTATGATTGACTTCAAGGGTAGTTGGGACGATCACCTTTCTCTTATTGAGTTTGCGTACAACAATAGTTACCATTCCAGCATTCAGATGGCCCCTTATGAGGCATTATATGGGCATAGATGTAGATCTCCTGTGGGCTGGTTTGAAGTAGGTGAAGCAGCCTTGATAGGGCCAGATTCAGTCCATTATGCTATGGTGAAAGTGCAACTCATCAAAGATAGACGTAAGACAGGCCAGAGTCGCCAGAAGTCTTACGCAGATGTAAGGAGAAGGGAACTAGAGTTCCAAGTTTATAATTGGGTTTTCCTGAAGGTGTCACCTATGAAGGGGGGTAATGAGGTTTGGCAAGAAAGGGATACTCAGTCCCAGATATGTAGGCCCTTATCGGATCTCAAAAAGGATTGGTAAAGTGGCTTATGAGCTAGAGTTTCCAGCAGATTTAGCAGCAGTACATCCAGTCTTTCACATTTCACTATTGAAGAAGTGTGTGTGTGATCCAACATCTGTGGTGCCATTAGAGAGTGTGGCTATAAAAAATCGCCTTTCTTATGAGGATGTACCAGTTGAGATTCTTGATCGTCAGGTTAGAAGGTTGAGAAACAAAGAAGTCGCTTTAGTCAAGGTTTTGTGGAGGAGTCAGTCCATAGAGGGAGCTACTTGGGAAGCAAACGCAGCCATGAAGTCCAAGTATCCTCACCTCTTTCTTTCCAATTCCTCTCTAGCTTGAGGTAATAGTTCCTCTTCAGTTTTTCAGTGATTCATGCGTAAATTCAGTCTTAGAATCATGTTCCTTCAGTTTGTACTTGCATTTTCAGCGTATTTGCATGTTTTTGGAACTCAGTTCAGTCAGAAATTCAGTTCTCAGTGTTTAGTGGTAGGGATTGCAGCCCTCTCCCTCTATTTCAACTAGTTTAGTCTTCATTTGAGGACGAATGGTCCCAAGTGGGAGATAATGCAACACCCCGTATCCAAAACAGACAAAAAGATATGCAAATTTTGAGAAGTTGCAGGTGCAACCCACGGTTGCCATCCACGGATCGTGGGTCAGACCACGGCCCGTGCTGGTGGTCCGTGGTTCACCACTGCAACCCCTCTCTAAATCCAGCTAAAAAAATCGGCTAAGTCTCTACCCACAGACAGACCCACGGTCTGTAGGTTAGACCACGGTCCGTGGTCAGTGTCCGTGGATCGAGGACCCCTTTACCCAACCTCTGATGCAAACGACGACCGACTAGCATAGACCGTCATTCGATCCATGGCCCGTAGGTATGATCCATCGATCACTCCGACAGTAGTTAAGTCAGGGGTCTTTTCCTATTTCATTGGACCCCTAAGGTACGTCGTTTAGACCCTAAATCATGAGGTTTTAGTCAGTTTAAGCCTAGAAATATAACTAGAACTTACCTAAGTCAAATTATTCACCATAACTTAGAGAAATTGGAACGTAAGAGGAGAAAGAAGTCAAGAACCCTAGTTCAAGAACGCAACAAGGTTCCATCAGTTCTAGCCCCGAAATCGAAAGATTTCTCTGTGGAATTCATCACCAGGTATATGGGATTTCACTAGTGGGTTCCTTTCACCCATTAGGGTCCCTAGTTTTCAGTCAGTTTCTTGATTCCCTTATTATGACTAGACCTAGGGTTTCTTAAATGTTAGAATTGTTGGGTTCTTAGCTGTTAGAATGATCCAAATCAAATTAGTATGTTAATATTCAGTTTATTGCATGAATTCCAGAACCCTAGCTATGTATTTCTTTAGTTCTTAAATTACACATGCTAGGTCAGATATTTCAGTTATATATGCCTTAGTTATTAATGTATCAATATCAATATAATTGTTGCATTCTCATTTTGCATGTTCAGTTCGAGCTATCCAGTAACTTACAGAAATTCAGTCATAATGTGTTAATCACTTAATCCATTGGGAGTAGCATAACACTGAGTTGGACTAGGGTTAAGCGTACCCAAATAGTCCCAGAGCTACTAGCCACGTAGGTTGTAAGTCCCCTCTGTGGGCATCATTTAGTGATCACGTCACCATGCCTCTATACCTTTGGCCGGGTATACTGGGTCCTCTCTATGGGGCGTATACATCGGACTCCACATTTAGCTCATGTGGTTTTATTATCGATTATTAGTAGCTCCCACAATTCAGTCAGATCCTATTGCATTGACCATTTCTTAGTATATCCAGTATTCAGTTTCAGCATGTTATAAATTGGTCACTGCATTCAATTATCTCAACATTCAATATCTATATCATGTTTAGATTATGTCATTACTTATATGCTTTGTTCAGTTATATGTTATTTCAGTTGTATTCTATCATGCATGCTCAGTACCTTTCAAGTACTGACGCATACTCTGCGCTACATCTTCTCGTGATGTAGGTTCAGGTTCTCAGCATCCAGGTCAAGCTTAGATCAATTCCTGATCATCAGTTCAGCAGAATCAGGGTTAGCTTGGGATCACTTGTGGTCCTTAGTCCCGTGTCCGTGCCTCAGGGGTAGTCTTGGGGCGTGACAAAAATGATTTTGGAGATTAGTTTGAGATTTCTCTAAAAAAATATTATTTGTAATAAAAAAATGACGTGGAAATATATATCTGATGTGGATAGTGAGGTGGTATCCACATCAGCGCGATTGAGAGACACACATGATCATAAGGGTTTAAATTGAAGACCTTTAATATGCTATTCATAATATATTAGCTGTTAATTCCTGGGGAATGTTTGAAATAAACAATAGTTGCTTTTAATTTATGAAGCAAAAGTGTGGTTGGTTTGTCTTTTTTCTCTCATGTTCATTTTCAAAAAATATACTACACTTGAGTTGTATTAAATCCTATTTTATTTTATTTTCATCTTGTTTGGATGACTGTTAATTATAATCACTTTATAATGTACTGTAATCTATTGTATTTGTATTGTATTGTTGTCATAATAAAGTTTGAATAAATTGTACCTTTGTTGCAGTTCAATAACTTTTTTATTGTTTAGTTTGATTCATGTATTGTACTGTATAATAATTATTTAATTTACTTAAATTCCCTTCGTTGTTGTAAATATTAGATTCAGTAATAGGATACAATCAAACTAAACAACAATTAGAAAAAAAGTCAACTAGATGCACTGATTATGACTCATCAATATTTTAAGTTATTAATTCATACCAATCCTAATGAAATTAATCATAAAACTAAATTCGTTCACTAACGATGATATTATTGAAGAATGAAAAAGCCTCACAGTGATGGTAATGAGATGTGTTATCTCCTCATAAAGCTTGGACAATCCTATTCTTTTGAGTAGCTTTAAGGGTGTGACTTAAGCCCAAAGCCTAATTTTTCATGATATAAAAGAAGGACCTATCTCAACCAATATTGGACTCCCAAATTAAATTATCCATGCTTTAGGTGTTCAGTATTTTTTTTTTATTAAACTGTTTCCAATGATCATTGATATGAAAAAGTTACATCTTGGAGTTTGGCATACCAATTTTAATACAACATCTTATGGTAAAGGTAAAGTTAGATGAACTCAAAAAAAAATTAACACAAAAAATGGAGGGAGTCTAAGGTAGCTATGTAATGACTCGGAAGGTCCCTTTTGAAAATTTTCATAAAATTATCGTTTTCCCCCTCCCAATATTGACCCTGATTCATTTTTGATTGATTTTGATATTGGTTTCGAGTTTTGAGTGAAAAATTAGGAATTATGATAATTATGGAAGTTTGAAAGGCTAAAGTTCATTAAAAAGTGATTTTCGGTGTCTTTTGGAGTTTTGAGTTTCGAAATGAAAGTTCGTCAATTTCGTCAACTCTAGAATGTGGAAATTAGTTTAGGAGAGTTGCCAATTTCAAATTCAGAGTATTTTTGTGGATTTGAGGTCTTAAGTTGGAAATTTTTGAGATTTTAGCCTTTGGATTGACTTTGGTCAACATTCAAAATTCAGATGCTCGGTCAGATTTCCTACAGTTCCATTGGATTCGAAGAATGATTTTAGGTCTAGGAGATGTCTTGGTTGAAATTCAGAGGTCTCGAGCTTTATTTGGTCTTTTTAGGCGTTATGGTCGTTTCTTGTGACTTTACAGGTTTTGGGTCAAATAGACCTAGAATTCGTGATTTGATGGTTCCATTGAGTCTGAAACATAAATTTTAGTCTAGTTGCAAATTTGGTTTGTGTGAAATGGATTCCAAACGAATCCCGAGGGTCATTTCGGAAATATTTTATGCCTTATTTGATTGTTGGTTTGTTGTTTCTAGTGCAGTGTTAATTATTTTTCGCAATCGCGTGGATGAATTTCACGATCGTGAAGCTATAAGGTTCTGGTCATCACGATCGAGTGGAGGTTTGCCGCGATTGCGATGGTCAAACTTAATGAGTTGACCCATTTAACTCACGACGATCATGAAACTTTGGTCATCGCGATTAAAATTTTATACCCAGGTAGAATTTTTTTTTAAATTAGGGTTTCAACTCCATCTCATCATTTTTGAGTTTTGGAAGCTTTGGTGTGGTGATTTGAACAAGGTTTTTGAGAAGAAACGGTTAGGTAATGATTTCTAACCTGAAGTCTTCATTTACCCGTTATTAATGAATTTAAGTGTTCAAATTAGCATTTTTGGAATGATAATTAAAAAAAATTTCAACTCCAAAAATTGAATATCTTATGTAATTAATATAATGCTCCTTAAAGAACCCAAAAACTTGATAAAATGATGATTTTGAGCTAAATTCTTATCCGTTTTCGAAATGGTTTTCACCAATAGTTTCCAAATGACTTGGATACTGTATTCAGTAATGACTTTCGGGTTCAAACCTCATTTTTGGAATCAGGTTTTTGGGTTGATTTGACCCAGTTTTCAAAGTATATGATATGAGTGTTGTTATTTCCGTAATCTTTTTGTGATTACTTGTTGGATTAGATTGTGTGGCCTTGGATATTGTTCGAAAAGGAAAAGCTCAAGTCTCGAATTGATATTTGATTGAATTAAGGCAAATGAATATCTAAACCTTGTAAAACTTGTGGAATCTTGTATTTCCTTTCACTGTGTGTGTTGGGGAGTAATGAGAATGAGGTGATGATTGAAATAACTCCACTTGATTGATCTTAGTGAATGAAAAAGGGGAATAAATGAAAAAGGCAACATGTTGATAGTTGTGTTTTGTGATTGCCTTGATGATGATCCTAATTTGTTGATTGATAAAATGATTTGATGGCATCATTGTAGAGTTGAATTGCTTGAGTTTATTGTCTCTTCTTTATGGTGTAAAATTGTTTATTTCCATTGATTTATGTACACTATGATGAGACATGTGGTGATTATGCCGATAAAAAATAGTTTCGACAAGTGACTTATACAAAGCTGATGGGAAATGGTTCCGGCGAGTGATATTGTGTTGATGGGAAATAATTTTGGTGAGAGATATTATGCCGATGGGAAATATTTTCAGCAAGTGCTTGACTATTGCGATTTGATAAACTTGATACTTGTGATTGAACTACTCTATACTTGTGATTGATCTACTCGATACTTGTGATTGACATACTCGATACTTGTGATTGATTGACTTGATACTTGTTGACTGATGATTTGTGACTATTGGACTATGATTTTAAGCTTTGTGAACCATATATTGTAAATTATTAAGTTGAGTTGATTTTTATGCAGGTTGTAGTTGAGGCGGTTCAGTTGGAATGGAAGGAGTACTCATGTTCAAGCTTAGTTTTTCCTTATTTATTGGGTAGCTTCCTGAGTACCGTGTTGTTTGGTACTCACTCCTTGCTTCTCACTTATGTAGGTTTCGAGCCTGGACCCGTGTGATCATTCTTCTTCAGCTTTCTCTAAAAGCGAAGATTTTGAGAGGTAGTTGTTTGTCATCCCGATGGGCCCTCTTGTTCCTTATTTTATGCTTTGTTTTATTATATTCAAGAAAGAAAGACATTGACACTTGTATTTAATTTTTAATTTTGTTTTCATCCACATGATATTTGTACACGTGATAACCAGATTTTGAAGGTGTATCTGTAATTGGCTAAGTTTTCCCAACCTAATTCACCCGATATGACTTTACATGTAAATAAAGAATGGTTCGGGCCTTAGCTTAGAAATTTTCAGAGTGCTACATGAATACAATTTTTTTTTTAATACAAGTGATACAAGAGCGATTGAATACTAATGCAAAAGTTTTGAATACAAGTGATACAAGAGAGATAGAATACACATGATATGTTTGATTCCCAAAACTTAATAGGCATATATGAACAACCACAATAATAATATATTTAGTGTAATTTTATAAGTAGATTTAGGGAAAATAAATATTTGTTAAATCTTTGTGGAATAGAAAACTTATATTTGACTACTTGTAGTAAAATCATGGTCATATGTATCTTCGAACAATTTGAATATTCAGAAGCAGATGGATCACTTACTCTTTATCAATCCTAAAATTTACACAATAATGGTAATTAATGGGTTCAATTAATGTGAACATGCTATATTTGAGGAATCAAGTAATTAGTGCATGCGTTTATAGACTTAGATATAAATTGGATAGAGAAAAATAGAGCACGCTGCTATATTTTGAGCACCCAAAGACACCTAAAATTTCTTGTTGACAAAATTGTATAAATTTTAGGAATCACATAGTTTTAAAATGAAATTACAATCAATTCCTATTTAGTCTGTAATTACATTAATCCCTGAAAAAGAAAAATAAATCGGATACATAATATGTAGCTTGGATACATTAAAAACTAGCTCGGATACATTATAAAATAAACCGGATACATAATATGTAACTCAGATACATTAAAAAATAGCTCTGATATATTAAAAACTAGCTCGGATACATTAAAAACTAGCTTGGATACATTATAAAATAATTTAGAATTAGAAGAGAAATAAGGGATTTTAGAGGTTTTTAAAAATAGAAGGGAATATTAGAAATAAAGGAAACATAAGACGTATATTTCAGTAATTTTTCCAAAATTGAATCACGTGTTCTTTTATATTATTGAAAAAAACCTATGTAAGAAATTCTTAAACACCATTGGTAGCCATAGAGAAAAAAACTTAAATTTCCTGTTGACAAAATTAAATCATGTGTTCTTATATATTATTGAAAAAAACCTACGTAAAAAATTCTTAAACACCATTGGTAGCCATAGAGAAGAAAAGACTATGTAAAAAAGTCTTAAACACCATTGATAGCCATAGAGAAACTGAATTGTACACCTGTTGAGAAAAATGAATTAGTTAAGGCATCTCCAATCCCACCCTCTATTTTACTCTCCAAATATAGAGTTCTCTATTTTTTCAGACAATTAACTCCAACTCAATTCTCTATGTTATTCTCTAAAAAATAAAAATTCTCTCTCTTCTCAATATTATATTATTATTTCTATTTCATTCTTATTTTGTATTTCATAATATACTTGTCTTTCTTTCTTTCAAATAATCACTTTATATATTTTCATGTCATATAAAAAATTTATTTTTTCAATTTTTTTATTTAAAATTTTATTTTATTATAAATTTTTAAATAACATAAATTTCAAATAAATATGATATCATATACAAATTAGTGGACATAAATTGCAACAAAAATTGTTGTGATGAAATTATTATGCTATGTATTGTGTTGTGATCTCGTATTTAAATTATTATGTTATGAATTGTATTTTTAAATTAAAATTTTCATCTTATCATTTTAATTTTGTGCATTCATCGTAGTGACAATTAATAATAATATCAAATTATATTAAAGTGACAAAAATAAAAAAAATTAAAATATTATTAATTCAGAATGAAAATAGTATATATTAAATAATATATATTTTAAAATATTATATTATATCTAAAAATAATTACGTATATTATATATTTAATTAATTGTCTTATAAGAAAAATAATGTGTTAATTATAAAATAATAGAAATAATAGTACAATAATCAAAAAGTAAAATAGAGAGTGTGAATAGTAGTTCTCCAAATTTGGAGAACTACTATTCACCTCTCTATAAGTGGAGAATAAAGAGTGAAATGGAGGGTGGTTGGAGAGCTCATTCTCTATTTTACTCTCCAATATAGAGAATAAAGAGTAAAATAGAGTTGGGTTGGAGATGGTCTTAGCTTGTACATCCACTACAAATGTATATATCCAGAGGCGTATCCAGGATTTCGGTTAGATGGGTGCACGATTATGAAGAAATGTATCTTAAATATAAATTTGATCATTTGACTTTTAGGTTCTAAATATGAACCATTAAATTTTAAAAACTATAGATCCAAAATATATAATACAATCAGTTTTAAATTTTAATATACACATTTGATTTAATTAGATAAAAAAAAATTACAGTGCTAAATTTTTTAGGAATTTTCAATGTAAGACACTTGAAAATTTTGAAAGATTAAAGGCAAAAATACAAAAGAAAATTAGTTGAAACGTCAAAAGTGTCACCGATAACCACTTGGAGTGGTGTTACTCAAAAAGACAAGATAGATATAAGATTTTAATTTCTATCCTCACTTAGAGAGGTGCACCTAATCATCATCGTATTATTATATGATACTTTGAACATGGGTTCACACATCTATAGTTAAATATTTTTTAAAAAATATAACACTACTATATATAATCTAGAGAGGGGAGCATGGGTTCACGTGAACCCACGGCACCCCCTCTAGATACGCCTCTGTTAATATATCCTACTCTATAAAGCATATCCATATCCCTAACAACTCCTACCAAAATATCTAGCTAAGGTAATGTCCACTGTGCCCTCAACATCTGCTTCAACTTATTCCTATTTTATAATTCCCACTTAAAAAGGAGCAGAGCTACATACCAGTAAGAGTGGTTAGCCAAACACCCTTCGCCGAAAAATTAGATGATGTATATAGACCAAAATTTTCTTTATTATTCGAGTATATAGATAAATGAACACGCTTGTACACAACGAATGGTGGTGGTCCAGTGGTAAGCTTGCTCGCTTGAGAGTTTGACGTCCCGAGTTTGATTCCCTTGTAGTGCACAGTTTTTTCCTTTTTTTAAAAAAGGAAAGAAACTAAAATAGTTGTCTCTATCTTTCTATTTCTATCCTTAAATTAATAGTACTAGGAAATTACATCTTTCTATTTTTAGCCTTGAATTAATAGCAGAGGCGTATCCAGAAAGGGGTCACCGGGTTCACGTGAACCCATGCTCCACTCCTGATATCATATATAGATATGTGAACCCACACTTGAAGTATTATACCGTGTGATTATGTTGGGTGCACCTCTCTAAGTGAGGTTAGAAATTTGAATCTTTTAGTTATCTTGTTTTATTTTCCTTTTTAAAATTGGGTAATGTCTCTCTAAGTGGTTTGGATAGGTAAAAATAACTTTGGACCTATAATTTTAAAATTTTAATTATTTTTAATGATAAGAACCTAAATGTTAAACCGATCAAATTTATATCTTAGATCCACCTTTTTGTAATAATGCACCCATCATCTCGAAATCCTGGGTACGCCTATGATTAATAGTAATAGTTACCTATATCTTTCTATTTCTAGCCTTGAATTAATAGAGTACTAAGAAATTACATCTTTCTATTTTTAGCCTTGAATTAATAGTAATAGTTGCCTCTATCTTTCTATTTCTAGCCTTGAATGGTACTAAGAAATTACATCTTTCTATTTCTAGCCTTGAATTAATATTAGTAAGAAATTACATTTAAAGATATACTTGAAGGTTACTTTCCACTATTATTCTTTTAATTATTTCTAAATTATTTTTAAAAATAGTTAAGAATCTCAATAAAAAAAAGGGATAATTTCAGAGATATGTAACTTCCCTTGTGATTTACAATATTACGTTACTTCCCTTATTTTGATTTTCTTGTAACCATTCTTTAAATTTATTTAAAATAAATATAGATAATAGAATATGACTAAATTACCTTGAACTACAAAAAATTCACAAAAAAAGTCCCAGCAATTTTTTTTTTGGTTTCCCATCCCGTGTCCGGTACCCACATTGGAGCCCGACTAAATCCGGATTCGCTCCGGGAAGTCCCATATTGGGGGGGTAAAGCGCTCCCTAACAAAGTCGACTATGTACCCAAGGGGCTCGAACCCGAGACCTCTTGGTTAAGGATGAAGGAGTACTTACCACTCCACCACAACTGTTGTTGGTCCCAGCAAATCATTTGATATGAACCAAAGGTAGTGTATTCAATTAGCACCTAAAATTGTTTTTCCTTATTTTTCTCCATTAGTTTTGATTTATACCATTGAAAGTTTTATATTTGAAAAAGAAAAATTCTCCAACAAGAAATCAAAATAGGGGCTCGTTTTCATAATTTTTTTATACAATGTTATGTTCAAATATTCTTTACATGTCAGTATATATTTTTGTGATGATACTTTGTGAAAACTGTAGGTCTTTGAATTTTATTTTTTATTTTTCAAGAAAAAGTTGGTACAAATAATATATTACATGGTGATTAGAGTTCTTCCTTTTAATTACCAAGATTAAATAGTAATGAAGTATTAAGTTTATGTGATGGCTTAGACGTTCCTCCTTGTCGGATGAATTTAATACAAGCCACTACATATTTGATCGCTAGTGTAACACCTCGGTATTTGAAAGGACTAGAATTTGAAAGAACTATTTTGGAAAGAGTAAATTTGGAAAATTTTGCAAGTTATGCTAAGTATGAGTTTCGGGTCAACTTCAAACGACCATAACTTTCAGTACAGAATGAGTTAGGTGGCCCATAAGATATCAAATGAAAGGTCTTGGAATCCTCTTTCCAACGTCACCGAGTTTGATAATTTTTGAGCTCGTATGAGGGAGATATGCCCGTTTGAAGTCGGGGCTATCTAGTTAAGGAAAGCTACCCGGATTTAAGAGGGGTATTTTGGTCTTTTCCTTACCCAATTAATTTAATACAAAATTTGGTAATATCTAGGGGTCTAAACTGATTTGGTTCAGGTTTACAAATCCAAATTTACGCTAGTGTTTTGAGAGAAGTTCAAGAAGAGGAGAAAAGGAGAAAAAGTCAAGCGTTCGTCAAGTTCTTGAAGATTTTCGTTGCGGATTTCGCCATGGGTTGATCCCTAAGAGATATGTGAGTTCTCATAGTGTTGGGTTTGTTTACCCACACGCCAATCATGTTATTTTCAGTGCAAAATGGTTCTTAAAGTTTAAGGATTTGAGTTCTTGAAGCGTTTTCTTGAAATTCCTTTCGTAATCTTGATTGTTGGGGTTTCAATGACTTCTTGAGATAATCATATGGATTTTAAGAGTTTTTTTTTAGTATATTCTTGTGTACTTTGGTTGGGTATTTGAATCTAAGTGATTGGGGAAGAAACCATTTGATTCTAGATAAATTAGGGTCGAAAAATAAGTAAGAAAAATCGTCAAGTTTTCTGGGAAAAGGAGTTGGGTGCCACGCCATTCAGTACGCCACCACTTTCCTTTTGTATTTTTGCCTCGGGGCGCCACACCACTCAGTATGCCACCACTTTCCTTTTGTAGTTTTGGCTCTGGGGCGCCACTCCAGTCAATACGCCAGGGTCGCCAGGTCCTCTACCCTTTTCCACTTCTTTCCATTTGAGTTCCCTCGAATCGTACCTATATTTTCTAGTTGATTTCTACACTCTAAGGTACTTTTAAACATCATGAGATCATAACCCTTGAATCCATAATTCAAATTCAAGGAAGGGCTAAGAGTAAAGTTTAGAAAGTTTCTTGGAGTCTTTTCAAAAGTCTTTTACAATTGTTTTAAACTTGTTTTAAGATTTAAGCATTGAATTTGAGAAAGAGTAGAGACGAGTTCATTTTCTTTAAAATGTTATATGGGAACTAAGTATTCCCAAAGATTAAATGTTTTCATATTGAAGATGAGAGGAAACACCGATTTCCAAAAAAGTTTTCATGAGTAGTTCTGAGTACCATCTCTTTTAAGAGCAAGACTAAAGAGTTATGTTTTTAAAGATATGAGCTGAGTATATTTTTGGGAGTAGTATTGAGCACCGATATGGGGACGAGTTCAGATAACCCCCATCTCCATAAACCATGAAGCCAACGTGGGTAGAAAGGTTCATACTTTTTAGATGATTCCTAAATGCTTTTGAAGCATAGCTTAGTGGATCCACTTAGTTGAGTACTTCTATACCTCGGTAAAGTATAGGACAGTTCTAGCAGCGTGGGCGAGACACTGTATCATAGTGATGATTGTCGGTTAGAGAATCTCCCAAATAAAGTTTATTTTGTATTTTTATATACAATTGGGATAATTTTTGTATTTTCCAATACTTTGAGATGTTATCTACTATTTCATACGCTTTATATAAACTGCATCTTTATTGTTGTTTTATTTTTGCATTGAGTTGAGTATCCTTGAGTTCAGTAGAGATGAAGTAAGTGTTTTCTTTCAGATTCCAATTCAAGCTTATGCCGTGTTTTTATTTCCCTTCACATGCTCGTACATTCTATGTACCAACGCCATTTGGCCTGCATCTTTTATGATGCAGATATAGGTAACCAGGATCAGCATCCAACGTTTCGTTGATCCAGTTGAGCTTCAGAGTTGTTGGTAAGCCTCCTTGCTTCCGGAGGATCCCTTTTAATTGCTTTATTATTCTAGTTTTATTAGGATGTCGTGGGTCTTGTCCCGATGTGTATCTCAGTTAGTAGAGTCTTCATAGATAGTTAGACATTATTAATTCATTAGTCTTGTCCATTTTAGTTGTTTTGTTATAAGACTTGAGTTGCGTCATTGGCCAGTTGAATATTTCCTTTACAACATTCTAAGTTTATTTCATGAGCTTATCTTGGAGTTCTTTTATATGTTGAGTAAAGTCTTCCGCTGAGTAGTAAGCTAGACCAAGGGTTCGCTTGGGGCTAACAATGGTTCTCGAGTGCTAGTCCCGCCCAGGGTGTAGGCTCGAGGCGTGACAGCTAGTTTGATAATTTGTATTAACTCTCCTAAACTAAGTAATTTATGATTGAATTAATGTAACTAGAGTTATGACTTTTACTTGACTTATATTAACAGTAGACTCTCCATCTGAGTTAGGTTTGTATACATTTATGGAGTGAATCATCGGTCATTGTATATGTATATTGTATGAATAGTTCTCCAGTCACATCAATTGGTTGTTCAAGATTCATGAATGTATATGTATGTGATGAGTTTGAATATAACTATTCAATGTTTATATGACTGCTTGTTTGATTTGATCTATTGTAACTATTATTTTTAATCTTAGATTCAACATGTCTCCTTTTAATCCCCTTAGTACTATTTCAGATCATAACAAACTTGAGGGTCCTAACTATGTTGACTGAAGGAGAAATCTTGACTTCATGTTAACTGCTGAAGAGTATAAGTTTGTACTCTATGAGGAATGTCCATTGAAACAAGATGAACAGTCCAGTGATGAGGATAAGGTAGCTTATCATAAATAGCGCAAAACTGATGAGATGGCTCAATGTTACATTATGGCTTCAATGTTAAATGTGCTGCAACATCATCCATCATCAAGCTATGCTATCTGCTTTTGAAATTTTGGAGAATCTCAAACAAATGTTTGTTAACCAGGGTCGATCCGAAAAGTAGACTGCCATGATATCTCTCATGAAAACTAAGATGGTTGAAGACACTCTTGTTAGAGACCATGTTCTAAAGATGATAGGTCTTTTGAATGAACTAGAGGTCTTGGGGATGAAATTGACAACGATTCCCAAGTTGAGATGATATTGCAGTCTCTCCTTGACAGTTTTCAACAGTTTTGCCTAAATTATAATGTGAATAAGATGAATCTATGTTTGGCACAATTGTTGAATGAGCTGCAGGCAATAGAGACAATTGTCAAAAAATCGGCATCATTTATGACATTGTATGTTGAGAAAGGTTCTACTTCTAAACCACAAGGTGGACAGAAGAAGAAAAAGACTCACAAAGCTAAGACAATTGCACCTCCAACTAGGGGCGTGAAAAAAATTCTAAGGGTAAGTGTTTTCATTGCAAGATGTCAAACCATTAGAAGGCGCATTGTCCAGTTTTCTTAACCAAGAAGATAAACAATCCTGGTAACTCACTTTCACTCGTCGTTGAAACATTTTTAGTGCTTGTTTCTACCAATTCATGGTGTGTAGCCTCACGAGTTGCTGGTCAAATCTTTACTACTTTGCATGGGCTTTAAGAAACGCGCAAGCTGATTAGAGATAAAGTTATTGTTTTTCAAGTGGATGGTTCAACAGCTCTAGTTTTAGCAATAGGAAATATCATTTTTTTGTTTGATAGTGGTAGAGTTTTAATTTTATAAGATGTTCTATATGCACCTACTGTTAGAGAAATTTAATTTCAGTTTCTAAAGTTTTGAGAGATGGTTATGATGTTAATTTTTCTATATGAAGGTTGTGTTATTAGCTATAATAAACATTTTGTTTTTGATAGTACATTGATTGTTGGTCTTTTTATTATTAATTTCTCTCCAGATTTACAACAATCTGTAGAACTAAATAATGTTAACCTTTCAAGTAAAAGAAAATGTTCTTCTGATTTTAATGAGCCTTATTTATGACACTTGCATGTATGTCATATAAATCTAGATAGGATTTCAAGGTTGGTTCGAGATGAACCTTTAAGTTTATTAAAAGTGGAGGCACTGCCAACATGCGAATCTTGTTTAGAAGGAAAAATGACTAAGAGACCTTTCCCCTCAAAAAGAAATTGAGCCAATGATAAATTAGAGTTAATTCATTCTGATTTGTGTGGCCCAATGAGCATTCAAGGAAGAGTTGGGTATGAGTACTTTGTGACTTTCATTGATGACTACTCAAAATATGGATATAATTATTTGTCGCACCATAAGTCTGAATGCTTTGAGAAATTCAAAGAGTTGAAGGAAACAAAGAAACGACATAGAAAATATATCAAGTCACTACGATATGATTGTGGTGGTGAATACCTCTCTAATGAGTTCATTAGTTACTTATCATAACAACAAATTACATCTCAAATGTCTGCGCCTAGAACACCACAACAAAATGATGTAGTAGAAAGAAGAAACAAAACTCTTTTAGAAATGGTTAGATCAATGATGAGTTATTGTGATTTGCCTTATTCATTTTAGGGATATGCATTAGAAACTACAAATTACATTTTGAACTTAGTTCCTTCTAAATATGTTCCTTTGACACCTATTGAACTGTGGACTGGGCACAAACCTAGTTTGAAACATGTTCGAGTTTGGGGATGTCCAACATATGTGCTGAAAGGGAAGACATAAAATTAGGAACCTAAAACAGAAGCATGTTTTTTTTATTAGATACCCTAAAAGAACGAAAGGTGGTATGTTTTATAATCCTAAAGAAAAGAAGGTCATTGTGACTACCAATGCCAAGTTTCTGGAAACGGATTTTTTAACAAACCATATTCCTAGTAGTAAACTAGTTTTTATAGGAATTAAGCAAAGAGATAACAAATCAGTCTACTGAAAATAATGGAAACCAAATTCAAACCCCATATATTACAAGTTCCTGAAAATTCATTGCATCAAGATAGTATGAGTAATAATGAGAAGATTACATTAAAGGAAAAAGTTGTTGATATCTCTGCACCGCAAGGTGATGAAGATAACATGGACACTCAAGATCTTACAAATGATGTGGTTCCACCACAAGATCATAATAATGCAACTTGCTCTGAATTGATTATGAAATTTGGAAAATGGACGTCAAGACATCTTTCCTTAATGAAAGTCTTGATGAAAGCATATTTATGTGACAACCAGATAGTTTCATAGAAAAAGACAAAGAGCACATGTTGTGCAAGCTTAAAAGATCCATTTATGGATTAAAGCAAGCTTCTAGTGCATGGAATACTTGTTTTGACAATGCAGTCAAGACTTTTGGTTTTGAGCAATATCTTAATGAGTCTTGTGTGTACAAAAAGTGGAATGGGGTTAAAGTGATGTTTTTGGTATTATATGTAGATGATATCTTGCTTATAAGAAAAAAATGTGGGCTTGATGAATTCAGTTAAGGAATGGTTGTCCACTAATTTTGATATGAAGGATTTGAGAGAAGTTGCTCACATGGGATCAAGGTTCTACGCGATCACAAGAAAAATATGTTAGGTTTATCTCAAGCTCTTTATATTGTTACAATTCTTATCAGGTTTAGCATGCATGATTCTAAGAAAGGATTTCTTCCTTTCAGACATGAAATTTCTCTATCTAAGGATCAATGTCCTAAGACAAAAGAGGAAACAGAAATCATGAAGACAGTTTCTTATGTGTCAGTTGTAGGAAGCCTCATGTATGTAATGTTGTGCACTAGACCTGATATCTATTTTGTCGTAGGCATGGTTAGCATATATCAATCTATTCCTGGAAGATAACACTGGACAACAGTTAAACATATTATCAAGTACCTGAAAAGGACTAGGGATTACATGCTAGTCTATCATTCAGATGAGTTGGTGCCCATAGGGTACACAGACTCAGATTTCTAGTTTGATATGGACTCTAGAAAGTCGATCTCAGGAAATGTGTTTATTTTGAGAGGTGGAGCCATTGTTTGGAGAAGCATCATGCAAATATGTGTTGCTGATTCTACCATGAAAGTTGAATATGTAGCAGCCTCTGAGGCAACTAGGGAGGCAGTGTGGCTCAAAAACTTTCTGAAAGACTTAGCGATTGTTCATGCGATAGAAGCGCCACTCACAATATTTTGTGATAATAGTGGTGCGGTTGCAAATTCAAGGAACCACAAAGTCATAAGAAGGCAAAGCATATTGAGCGAAAGTAACATTTGATTCGAGACATAGTATAGAGAGGAGATGCGATGGTTGCGAAGATTGCATCAAAAAATAACCTGGCAGATCCTTTCACAAAAGCTTTACCACAAAATTCTTTTAATAGGCATGTTGAAGGAATGGGTGTTAAAGTTGTAGGTGCATGGTTATAAGTCTAAGTGGGAGATTGTTAGGATATACTATTAACCATACGTTTTAATATAGTATTATTTATTGAACAATTGTTTTTTTAATTATTCAATTCAATAAAGTGTTACATTAAATAGATCAATTTGTCGCATATGTGTCCTCTGCTTATATAGTAGATGATTTGGTGTACAAAGTATAAGCTTATACACAGAAGATCAAATCATCGGTTCTTATAAGTTAAAAGTTATAGTTCACAATCGTAGATGAAAATTTGAACAAACCATCAGAAGGATTGTAGCACGGGATTAAATGTAATTTATCTTGATTATCAGAATGGTATTCTCGTGCTAGTGCATTTCTATGTATTGAACGAGACTGAGTAGAGATAGATGTTTTAGATTGATTGATAAAAACATATTCTCTAAATTGTTAAATGTACTTATATTCTTAATCTTGATATAATGATTATGATTTGTATATATTAATTATCATTTTGATTTATTAAAAGGTGAGATTCTGAGATGGATCAATATGTCTGGTAGATTGGATGATAATATATATATTGGTGAAATAATTAGTTAGTTGATGGAATCAATGTCTCAATATAGAGATTGATGATGCACCTTTTTATGAGAAACTTATAAGTTTTCATGTGTAAACCCGACCGGTAGATTTATGAATCTGGTACATGAAATAAGTTAAGTATTGCTCTAAAGGAAATTAATCATTGAATTAAATTCATCAGTAATTTAATTTATTGATTAGTATCTGTAATCTTAACGTGGGGAATTACATAAGTGTGTAATGGGAAATTTTGAAATATAAATAGAGGAGTGCAATGACGAATTTCTAGTGGAATGATTTGTAATTTATTATGGTAAGAATAATTCAAATTAATTATTTGATATTATTTTCATAATAGGAAGTATCATTAATCAATTATGTGCTCCCTACGGTGTCCATATTTAACTAGAACTCAGAATTCTATTTTCTAGTAGAAGAAGGAAAAGTAGTGTGCAATTTTTTTCAAGAGAGAAAAGAAACGTGGGTTTCTCTTCTTGAAAAAAATGGACTTGTATTTTCTTCCCCTTTTTGGACTGGGAAGAAATCTCTATAAGTAGGGATTCTTCTAATCTAGAAAGACATTCAGTTTTCTATACGATAATTGTCCACCCAAGTATTGAGAGAGTTCAATTGTTAGTTTGGGATCATTGTAGAAGACCGTAGAGCTGGAGTGTGATTTGCTTCAAGATATCTGCACACACTTAAAGAGGTAATCCTTGAGTTAATTTTAAGAATGCTTTGTAAGTGATATATATTTGTGGTTGTTGTCTATATTCATGTATGATGTATGATTCTGAAATGCTTTTGTTGTGCATGCTATTTTCTAACAACTAATTCTAATTAATAAGCCTTGACTTATAATGTAGACTTAAGCAACCTATAACAAAATAATTGAATCCTAAAAATTCAATTCAATGGACTAAGGTACATTATAAATAGGCCATCCTATTAGCACAACTTAAACCCACAAATTAATCTTGAAAAAAAAGCAAGAGAAAAAAAAACCTTTGAACGAGCAATGGCTGCTTCTTCTCCTAATAAGTGTCGCCCCTTGGCAAATTTTCACTCAACTGTTTGGGGATATCATTTCCTTTCTTATACTCCTGTCAGTCACACATATTTCTTTAATACATTTTTTTCCTATGTTAATTGTTTTAAGACGTAACATAATATTTGATTAATTAACATATGATAAGTATGTTTCGAATGCAGGAAATTACTAACCAAGAAAAAGTTGAAGTTGATGAGTACAAAGAAACAATCAGGAAAATGTTAGTGGAAGCTCCAGAGACCGTCAACAAAAACTTGTGTTGATAGACGCAATTCAACGATTGGGAGTGGCATATCATTTCGATAATGAAATTGAAACATCCATTCAAAACATTTTTGATGCGTCTCAACAGAACGATGACAACCTTCACGTTGTTTCTCTTTGTTTTCGACTTGTGAGGCAACAAGGCTATTACATGTCTTCTGGTAATTGTACTCCATCCTTCATTGTTTCTCTTCGTTTTCGACTTGTGGACGTTGATTGAGTCCTGCAAGTACTTTTAATAAGGTTAAATTTCTTATAAAATAACGAACATGATGTTTAACCAGATGTGTTCAAGCAATTCACCGAACAAGATGGAAGATTCAAGGAAACACTTACTAATGATGTCCAAGGATTATTAAGTTTGTATGAAGCATCACATCTGAGAGTGCAAGATGAGGAGGTTCTTGAAGAAGCTCTTACCTTTACCACCACTCATCTCGAATCTATTGTCTCCAACTTGAGCAATAACTCTCTTAAGAATGAAGTTACTGAAGCCTTAAGTCAGCCTATTCACATGACTGTACCAAGGGTGGGAGCAAGGAAATACATATCCATTTATGAAAACAATGATGCACACAACCATTTGCTTTTGAAATTTGCTAAATTGGATTTCAACGTGCTGCAAAAGTTCCATCAAAGAGAGCTTAGTGAGCTTACAAGGTAGAAAATTATTTGATTTATATATCTTTTTTAATTAGATGAATAATGATAATTTGGAATAAAAATGAAATGCATGCAACAAAATCGTTGTTCTTGTGATGTATGTAGGTGGTGGAAAGATTTGGATTTTGCAAATAAATATCCATATGCAAGAGACAGGTTGGTTGAGTGTTACTTTTGGATATTAGGAGTGTACTTTGAGCCTAAATATAGTCGTGCGAGAAAAATGATGACAAAAGTAATTCAAATGGCCTCCTTCTTTGATGACACTTTTGATGCTTATGCAACCTTTGACGAACTAGTACCTTTCCACAATGCAATCCAGAGGTAAAACATCAGTTTCACAAGTAAATTAATCATTTTACAATCCCTCACTGATGAATATGAAGAATTAAAAATGTTTTTTCAATAGTTATTGTGAAATTATATAAATTCTATACATACACAAATACACATGACTTAAAAATTAATTAGCTTGTGATTTTGATTTAAATCTTGATATTTATTAGATGGGATATTAATGCAATCGATTCAGTACCGCCATATCTGAGACATGCTTATCAAGCTCTTCTAGACATATACAGTGAAATGGAACAAGCGTTGGCCAAAGGCTATGCAAATATGAGGTAATATTAATTTAATTTTTTGGTTGGTGGTTTGAATTTTCACCTTATTGATGAGAATTCAATTCCAACTTTATAATCTCCCCCTCATTCTATTTTCCCTTCCCCTTATATTTAATTTAAAAAAATTAAGAAATGAAGACTGGCAACAAGGAAACATTAACAACAACAACATACCCAGTAAAATCTCACTAGGTGGGGTCTGAGAATGGTAGAGTTTACATAGACCTTACCCTTACCTTATGGAGGTACAAAGACTATTTCCGAAAAACAACAGGGAAATGTTCTCATTCCAAAAGAAAAAAAGATACTAGAATTACTCTTTGTCTAGCTAAAATTACCTCTTATTCTTTTTAGATGAAAAAGTTGGTAAGAGCCTATTTTAAAGAAGCTCAATGGTTGAATGCTGGCTATACTCCAAAATATGAGGAGCACATGGAGAATGCAATTGTAAGTTCTGGATATCTGATGGCAGCAACAACTTGCTTGGTTGGTATGGAGGAATTTATATCCGAAGAAACTTTTGAATGGATGATAAATGAACCTTTGATAGTTCGAGGTTCCGCATTGATTGCCAGATCAATGGACGATATTGTTGGGCATGAAGTAAGTATATATAATTTATATCTAAGTTTTTCAAAGTTAACAAATGTATATGTACACCCACCGAATTTTTATGATGGTTGAGGGATAAGTATGATATGACAGACAAAAGTTGTGTGAAACTCTTTCCATAATTTGACAAGTGGATTATTGGGTCTTATTTTTCAGAAAAAATGGGCCAAAGTTCCTTCTCTCTTGTTTTTTAACATTTTCCAAAAAAATGTTTGAAATGTATTAATTATATATATGGAAGATATTGAAATCTATTAATTTCATGTAGGTTGAACAAGAAAGAGGACATGTAGCTTCAATTATAGAATGTTACATGAAAGATTATGGAGCTTCAAAGCAAGAAGCTTACATCAAATTTCAGAAAGAGATCACCAATGCATGGAAGGACATAAACAAAGAATTCTTTTGTTCAACTGAAACTGAAGTACCAATGTTTGTTCTTGAACGAGTTCTAAATTTCACACGTGTGATAGACACATTATATAAAGAGGAAGATGGATACACAAACGCCAAAGGCAGACTTAAAAACATGATTAAGTCGATACTGACTGAATCTATCAAAATATAAATATAATGTTGAAATTGAACCTTCATTATTCAAATATTCAGAGCAAAATAAGGCATATACAATAAATTGAAGACCATTAATATGCTATTCATAATATATGAGCTGTTAATTCCTGGGGAATGTTTGAAATAAACAATAGTAGTTGTTTTTAATTTACTAAGCAAAAGTGTGGTTGGTTTGTCTTTTTTTCTGTCGTGTTCATTTTTAAAAAATATACAACACTTAAGTTGTATTAAATCCTGTTTTATTTCATTTCCAGCTTGTTTGGATGATTGTTAATTATCATCACTTAATAATGTATTGTATTTGTATTGTATTATTATCGTAATAAAGTTTGAATAAATTGTATCTTTAATTTGTTATGGTTATATCTTTAGTTGGATTCATGTATTGTACTGCAATAATTATTATTAAGTTTACTAAAATCCCCATCGTTATTGTAAATATTAGATTCATTAATAGGAATTAGGATACAATCAAACTAAACGACAATTACAAAAAAAGTCAACAAATTAGAAACTAGATGCATCCATGCTTCAGGTGTTCAGTGTTAAGAATTAAAAAAGTCTTATAAATGGCTAATAAAACAAGTGACCTCATTATAATAAAATTTGACCATATAAGTAAAACTCTTTTTTTTTTTTTTTAATCTGTACACTACATTTTGCTTTTGAAATTTGCATAATTGAATTTTAACATGCTGCAAAAGTTGCACCAAAGAGAGCTTAGTGAGCTTACAGGATAGTAAATTATTTAATCTATATAATTTTCTTTAATCAGATGAATAATGGTAATTTGAATTTAATAAAAAATCATTGATATTATAATAAAAATAACTTTTGGCCATAATAAATATACATATTAATAAAGAGAGTGCCATAATATTTACTGACATTAGTTAATTGTCATTAGATTCAATATCGTTATAGACTTTTGAGACATCTACAAAGAGTGTTACGTTAATTACTTTTAATACACAGTGTCGGAGGCAAGATTTCCATCAAGGGGGTTCAAAAAGATAAGTAAGCACACTAATAGTATTCAAGAGGGTTGGGACGGGTCAGATATAAACGGGTCGGATCAAATATAAGCAACTAAATAAAGTTCAACTCTACCTCAACACAAACAATAAAATCGAACAAGTATATGTTTGACATAATATTAAAATAAGTATGAGAGAATGTATTTTTTAATTTTTTTAATTATGGGTCTTGTCTCCGTCATTGTTGTATATATACGTTATTCAAATTTGAAACTAACTACGGAATACTTCCGAATCCAATCATATTGTAGTCAATAAAATTCGCGTCGAGAATATAATTATCAAGATTGAGAAATATCGCGACAATTGTATTTATTTATAAATTTTAAATGATTACTCCTATTTATTTAATCTTACTTATAATTATATTATTCCTTAATAAAATATAAATTAAATGTTTGACGCAAAATTAGTAAGAGAGAATGTATTATATTTAATTTTAATTATGAAAACTTTAAAAAAGTTATAAGTTTTACTTAATTTTATAAAAATAGAAAAGAAATCTATTTTTTAATATCTAGTAAAACATATAAATCTCAATAGGTTTTAAAAGATTTTTTTTTTCTCATTTATTGGGAAAATAAAAATTATAATCGCATGAAACTATGGGAAAAAACGCTATTACCCGGATTCAAACCCGTGAACTAGCGCTCACCTTGAGCATCCTTGAATGTCCTTTATCAATGAACCAAGCACTTAGCTTATGCTAAGGGGGTTCATTAATATATATATATATATATATATATTAATGAAAGGGGTTCGGATGAACCCCCTCGGGTCAATGTAGATTCTCTCCCGGTAATACATATTTAACGACAATTAAATTATTACTGATAATTAATTATATTTTATTTTTAATTTTTAATTGGCCCACGGGTTGACCCTATCCATATTTCTCAAGTCTTATGTCATGATCCGAGTCTACACCCTGGACTTGACCGGCACTCGAAGATCATTGTTGGTCCCCAAGCGAACCCTCATCCTGGCTGACTACAACCGGAAGACTAACTCAAGCATACAAAAGCTTATAACTGAAATAAATTCAATAAACTCAAATACTCAATCTTTTTAAAAGTCTGTACAATACTCAAAATAAAAGTAAATACAAAAACTCCTCAACTCTATCTGTCTATGAAGCCTCTACTATTACAGAAGGATATCGGAACAAGACCCACGACATCTCAAAACTACTAACTGTAAGATAAATGTGAAGTCCTTCGAAATATAAGAAGGCTCACCAAAGCTGACTGAAATATCACATGACCTCAGTGAAACGCCTATTGATGATCCTGAAAACCTGTATCTGCATCATGAAACGATGCAGGCCAAATGGCTCAGTACATGGAATATACGAGCATGTAAGGGGAATTCTAAAGCATAACATAAGCTTGAACTTGATAAAAAGGAAACATACTTACCTCTTCTCAACTAAACTCAACTCAAGAATCAGATACTCAATTCAAAGATAAGATATTCAACTCTGTGAAATAAGGCTCGACTCAATAATAAGATACTCGACTCTGGGTACTCAACTCTGGATACTCAACTGAATATAAAGAAACAATATAGATGCAATATATGGAAAACTTTTAAAACAGTAGAAATCAACTCAATGTATTGAAAAATGCAATAGTAACTCAGTTTGTATGCAAGGATACAATATAAACTCTGTTTGTATATGAAAATACAAAATAAACTCAGTGTATATAAGAATACAAAATATCTCTGTGGGAGTTTCTCTAACCGACAACCATCACTATGAGTTATGTGATGATATAACATCTCCCCCACGCTACCAGAACTGTCCTATACCTTGTCGGTGTATAGAACCTCTCAACTAAGTGGATCCACTAGTCTATGCTAAAAATCATTAAGGAATCATCTAAAAAGTATGACCCTTTCTACCCATGTTAGCTACATGGTTTATGGGGGTTGTGAGTTGTACGAACTCTCCTCCGTATCGGTGCTCAATACTACTCCCAAAATATACTCAGCTCATATGTTTAAAAACATAACTCTTTGTGTGGTTTGAGATTATTACTCAAAATCTTTCTCTAAAAAGAGATGTTACTCAAACTGCTCAAAACTCTTTTGGAAATCTCAGTTTCCTCCTCTTTTAAATGTGAAAATATTTACTCTTGGGACTACTTAGTTCCCATATATCATTTTAAAGAAAATGAACTCCACTCTACTTTTTCTCAACTCAACTCTTAAAACAAGTTTAGAAAAAATTGTAAAAGGCTTCTCAGAATAAAGTTCATGCCGAATTATGGACGTGAATGACTCAATTCGAGGTTTTCAATAACCATTCATAGAACTCAATACTCGAGACTCAACAACTCAGAACTCAAGAACTTTAATGGTAATACTTGTTTTCAAGAATACTCACTCAGAGCGTTCATGCGGAATTATGGGCATGAACAATCTCAACTCAAGGACTTCATAATACTACTTCATCTCAAGAATGTTTGACTCACAGGGTTCATGTGGAATTATGGACATGAACAACTCAATGCAAGGACTTCACAGGTAACCTATAATAGCCCCATGGTTAGGAATATAATCTCAAAAGGTTTAGGAACTCATTACTCAAGAATTATGTAACATCTCGCAATTTGAAATAACTAGGAAGAAGCTAATAATTGGAAATAGTCATTTTTGGAAAGAATGAAGATTTGAAAATTTTGTTAAGTTAGAATAAGTTGAGTTTTTGGCCGAATTCAAACAGCCATAACTTCTAGCTTAAGATGATTTAGAGGTACTTCCAGATACGTTAGGAAAGCTCTTGGAATGATCTTTCCAACGCCGCTGAGTTTACACGATTCCGTGTTCGTATGACTGAGTTAGGCCCTTTGGAAGTTGGGCTGTTGGAATAAGAAAAATCCAATCCGGATTTTGAAAGGTTAGTTTGGTCTTTTCCTTGCCCAATTATTTTATTTCATTTTTTGGTAATTAAGTTAGGGTCTAATCAGAATTAGATCAGTTTACATCTTTACCAAAATACGCTAGGGCTTGGAGAATAGAGAAAAGAAGAGGAGAAAGGAGAAGAGAAGCAAAATTCGTCAAGATCGTCAAGTTTAGCTTGTGGATTTCATCGGGGGTGATCCCTACAAGGTATGTGAGATCACATAGCGTTGGTTTCGTTTACCCACGCGCCCAACTTGATTCAATTTCAGCAAAGTATATTGATTTGAAAGTAAATCCCTTGAATTCTTGATGAAGTTCGTTTGAATTATTGTGGGTTGTTTGTTGGAGTTTTCTTGAAATTGATTCACGTTTATAGTTGTGTTTTTGAGTAGAATCTTATGTTATTTGAGGGTATAAATGATTCTAAGTGTTTGGGGAAAGATCCAATGGAGTTTAGAGGGTTTAGAGATGGAAAACGAAGAAGAAATTTTGTCGGGCAAATCTAGGCAGTGCCTCCACGTCGCGGACCTACTCCCCAGATTTGAGAAAAAACGTTTCGTGTTGCGGAGCGGTCACGGACCATTCAGCCTCAAAATTCATTTTCAAACCAAAAATTTAAAATACTTCTCCGTGTCACGGACCCACCCTCAGACAGTGATTTCTTGATCTTTTCTCATGTTTAGCTATCTAAAATCATTCCTAAACATCATCAGATCTTTCTTATCACAAAGTTATAATCCTTGAATCCATAATTTAATTCAAGGAAAGGTAAGGGTCAAGTCAAGAGAAGTTAAGAGTCAAGTTAGAAGTTAAGAAGCAAGTCAAGAGAAGTTCTTTATAGTTTTCAAAAAGTCTTTTCCAAATGTTTTAACTTTGTTTTAAGACTTAAAGTTCAAGTTGAGTAAAGATTAAAGAGTAAAGTTTGAAGTTCATTTCTTCAAAAGTATATGGGGACTATGTATTCCCAAAGTTTTTAAAAATATTTCACATTTAAACAAGAAAGGAAACTTCGATTTCCAAAGAGCCTTCGGGCAAGTTTTCATAAAAGAGTAATCACTTTCTAAATGAAGCAAGAGAGGAAACTTTGATTTCAAAGATAGCCTTTGAGCTAAGTTTTTGAGCACTAATCTCAAATCACAGAAATAAGTATGTTTTAAACATAAGATCTAATATCAATTTTTGGGAGTAGTATTGAGCACCGATATGGGGGAGAGTTCAGGCAACTCACAGCCCCCACAAACTATGTAGTCATCATGGGTAGAAAAGGATCATACTTTTTAGATGATTCCTTTAGTGCTTTTTAGCATAGACTAGTGGATCCACTTCGTAGTTCAGGTTCTATACCCCTGGCAAGGTATAGGACGGCCCTGGCAGCTTGAGGCAAAACGACATATCATCACGATAGCTCTTAAGTGATGGTTGTCGGTTAGAGAAACTCCCACATCAGTACTTTGTATTTTTATATACATCAGAAATATTTGTATTTTCATATACAAACAGAGTTCATATTGTATCTTTGCATACATACAAAGTTATTATTGTATTTATAAACACAGAGTTGAAACCATGTTTTAAAACTTTTCTTTATACTGCATTTATTTACACTGCTTTATATTGAAATCAGTTCAATTGAGTTGAGCCAGGTAAGTTCTTTAGTTCCTTTCAAGCTTAAGTTATGTTTAGCATTCCAACTCGCATACTCGTACATTAAATGTACTGATGCCAGTTAGCTTGCATCTTATTATAATGCATACACAGGTAATCACGATCAGCATCCAGTGCCTCATCGATCTAGTTGAGCACTCAAAGTTAGTTGGTGAGCCTCCTAGCTTTTCAGAGGATCCTTTTATTGTTTTCAGTATTTTAGTTCATTAGGATGTCGTAGGTCTTGTCCTGATGTCCATCTCAGTTGTTTAGAGGTTTCATAGACAGAGTTAGTGATGTTAGTTCATGAGTCTTTACTTTTTCTTTTCAGTTAAGTTGAGACTTGAGTTGCCACTTTGGCAGTGAATGTTATTATAATACATTCTAAGTTATATTTTTAGCAGTTCAGTTTACTTGTTTTAAAAGTATTTATCTTGAGTAAAGTCTTCCGCTGAGTAAGTAAGACATGCCAAGGGTTCGCTTGGGGCCAGCAATGGTTATCGAGTACCGGGCACATCCAGGGTGTAGGCTCGGGGCGTGACAAACTTTGTATCAGAGCAGAAAGTTCAATCAAGAAAAAGTTAGAAATTTTGAAGAAAAAACAAACATTTTATGATAGAATTGAATAAAATTAAGCCGATGATGGAATAAATGAGTAGGGACTGAGTGTTTTTTAGTTGGGTGGGTTTGGACTTTGGAGTGTTAAAAATTAATGGGCGGAAATTATATTTAATAGTTTGCAATATTTAAATTAAAAATAAAATCAAATAATTTTAATTCAGTGAAAATGAACTCGTTAATGAAAAAACCCAAATACATATATATATATATATATAAAAATCACTTTTTCAACGAAAAATATATATCAATTCTGAATTGCAAAATTAATGACTGTATATGATTATTTTTTTCCTAAAATAAATCTCCCTGGCCAGTATAAATAATAAACACTAGAAAATTCTAACAAACTTTGTCTCTGACTAGTAGTACTATAAGCACTAGAAAATTCTAAACAAGTCTATGTCATTGATTTGTAATTTCTACTTTCTATATTTTTTTTAATCGATAAGTGAAAGTTGTTAGTACGATCAAAAACATTTCAATAATTGTACTGAATTTCTCATTATTATTATTATTATTATTACGGAAAAGGGTCAAAATTGCCCTCGAACTATATGAAATAGACCATTTATACCCTTCGTTACATTTTGGGATAAAAAATGCCCCTGCTGTTATCCTAAGAGATCGCAAATACCCTCAAGAGTTAACACCCCAAATTTTTGTTGACGTGGCAAGCCACGTGGGACTAATCCTTCCACCTAAGCGTTGCCAACTAGGATTCACTACAAAAGAACTAGACCTTTAGCGGCAACAACAGTCGCCACAAAAGCCCAGAAAATCGTCACTAAAAGTTTTTAACATTAAATTCTAATTTTATGTTTTTTTCTTCATTGTTTTTAAAAAACCAAATATGATATCGATTAAGTAGGAGTTTGAAGACACTATATGTTTTATTTTTATGTCATATGTAAATGTATAAAATGTACAATGATGCATTATATATATATAGTAGGAGATTTGAATCGAGAAGTAATTTTGATTATTTTTCGTAATAATATTGGATGTTTTTAATATGGATATTGCAAGTTATTTATTTTAGAAAATTAGGTCGCAATCGAAAATTAATTATCATATTTTTTTTGTTGACAAAATAGGTTTTACTAGCGAATGATTGTTGGAGCCTTAGTCGCCACTAAAAATCACTCATAACCTTTAGTGGCAATATTTTGGGATTTTGTGGCGACTTTGTCGCCACTAAAAGTCAAGTTCTTTTGTAGTGAATCTTAGTTGGCAATGCTTAGGTGGAGGGATTAGTCCCATGTGGCTTGCCACGTCACTAAAACATTGGGGTGTTAACTCTTGAGGGTATTTGTGGTCTCCTGGGATAACTGCGGGGGTATTTTTGATCCCAAAATGTAATGGAGGGTATAAGTGGTTTATTTCGCATAGTTCAAGGGCAATTTTGACCCTTTTCCATTATTATTATTATTATTATTATTATTATTATTATTATCATCATCATCGTCGTTGTTGTTATTATTATTATTATTATTATTATTATCATCATCATTGTTGTTGTTGTTGTTGTTATTATTATTATTGTTATTATTATTATTATTATTATTCATTTGAAGATGTGTGTCACCAAAAAATATATTTTTTGAAGCAACATTGGCGCACGTGTAATTCAAAATATCCTAATTATTAATACGACTCAAGTTCATTGACAATATAATAAAAATAATTTTTTACAGTAATAAATATACCTATTAATAAAAAGTGTTAATTATTTTTAAAATACATATTTAATAATAATTAAATAATAATTATCACTAAAAACCATATTTTAATATAATGGCTCATACCACCTAATATTTCAACAAGGAATTGTTGAGAACTTGTGCATGCATCTTTGAAGAAACATGGCGATGGAGGTGAGGTGAGATATACAGTGTGGTGGAATATCACTGTATGTCCTCCTTTTATTCATTTTTACTTCTCCGTTTTGGATTTTGCACGTCTCTTAATAAATAATAATTAATTTAAATATTTTATCATAATATTCATATTAATTAATGTATAGTTTTAGATCTTGTAAAATAATTTGGACAGTAACTAATTAATGTTAAAAGTAAAATGATTTTTTTTTAATCTTTTCTTGATATCTTAAAAATGACAAGTAAAAATAAAAAAATATTTTTAAATAGTGAACAAGTAAAATGAACGAAGGGAGTAATTTATTTTTCCTACTAATCAAACATAAAAATAGTTTAAAAAATATTACGTAACAAAAACTCCCTAAATATTGAATGTTTCAACTTTTACCTGCTTCACCTGACTAAGGAACACATTATTATAAACATTTTTATGCCATATTTACTGACCAATTGTACATGTATGAGAAGAAATTTCCAACCAAATTTAGAATTAAAGATCTAGCTGATTTCAAAGACTTTATACTAGATATTTTTTTAATAATATTTATAAAAAATAGATTTTGATCTTAACTAAAAACAGGAAGAATGGTGTGTCAGAAAAAAAATAGTGGTAGACAAAATAGATACTTCAAAAGTATCTATTTTGATCTTAACTTTTAAAAAAAAAACAATACTTTCATTGTTGATAAATTATTTAGATTGATTTTATGCTTATCTAAGAATTCATGTACGATTTTTAATTTTAGTAAGTACTTTTATTTTCACTAGATTAGTAGAGATCCTCGTTTCCATCTTCAATAATCATCTAAATAAATATAAAAATATATTGAAATGCACTCTGTGTTTACATCAAATTTCATTGTTGGACAATGGTTAAGTCAAAATATAAGGTTAAGATATGTAATAATCATCTATGATTTAGTAATTATTGTATGAATTAAAACGTGTCATCATATACTTATTGGGTTAATGTAAATATCGCGTGCTCATAAAATTTTAAGCAAATAAACCAAATAATTTTATAAGAATATTAATAAATAATAATTCATGTAAATTATAAAATAAAAAAAATTGAAATCCTATCCGAAATAATTCTAGGACACCTCATATGAACGAACAACCAAAAGAAGCAAAACTTTAAATGTTTAAACAAAATAAATAGAAAAACATCAAGATCGAAAGTATAACGCAAGATATGTTCATATTTAAATGTATGGTAATATAATGACCTGGAAAATTATTTTAGAAATTATCATAAAAATTATTGTTTTATCCCTCCCGATAGTTGTTTCGAGTCGTTTATGATCAGTCGGAGAAGTTGGTTTGAGAATTTTAAACTATTTGATAACTACAGTTACTTAATGGACGAATATTTTATTAATAATATTTATTTAATTGGTAATTAGTGGGCCAAGCCCATATTTATTAAAATAAGTTAGGGTTTATCACTTTTAGTACATAATTAATTTTAAAAAAGAAAATAAAGAAGAGGAAGAAAGAAACCTTGAGCGGCGCTGCCAACTTGCACAGGTAATAACCAGAACCTTAACTTTCATTATGGACGGATGGTCATTGATTGTAAAGGATATTATAATGATATTATGATGTGGAGTTTACTAGTAATATGTTAGGGGGAAAATTATTCATTTAACTTTAATTATTATTTATGGGATAGAGTGGAAATAGTGGATGTAATATTAGATAAGTTGGGGGTTAGATATTACTGGTGCAACGTGAATGTGGGGGGAGCAGACCTTGTCTGCAATCATTGGTAATAATTACCAAGTGATTGAGGTAATAATTGGAATTATAAAAGTGGTAGTATAATGACTAAAAGGTAGGATGATGGATGGCTTAAGGATCTGTTAAGTTACTGATTTTGTAACTTCATTAAATTGTTCCCAGTTCTTTTCTTTTCCTTCTTATTGATTATCGTATAAAGTTCAAGTTTTGGTAATAATTGAGATATGTAATAAAATAGTGGGTATATTGTGATATACAAAGATCATTAAAATTATGTTATTTTGAGATATTGAGACTAAACTCCAGAGTTGAAATTTGAAAAATATGAGAGTTGACATGTTAGCAAGATAAGGAAATTGATTATAAATTTGAGTGAGTTTTTGCGTCTAGGCTAGACCTATAGTAATGTGGGTGTTGTTAGTTTCGAAATATTATTGTGATTATTAATGTGAATAGATTGCTTTGAGTTGGAAGTACAACGAAAATGAAAGGCTCAAGTCCCGGAGTGATTGTTCGATTATTTGAGGCAAGTGGATTTCTAAACCCTTGTTAAGTGTATGAAATTCTTGTATTTCCTTGTAATAGGTGTTTGGGGGTATTGAGACTTGGTGATGGGTTGATTTGTCCACATTGATTAATTCTAATGATGAAAAAGAGGTAATAAAAGGCAATGTGATTAATTGTTTGTATGATGTGTTGAGAATGGTTTAAAAGGTTTGTTGAATCTGTCACACCCCAAGCCTACACCCTGGACGTGGCCGACACTCGAGAACCATTGTTGGCCCCAAGCGAACCCTTGGTCTGGCTTACTTACTCAACGGAAGACTTTACTCAAGATAAATGCTTTTAAAACAAGTAAACTGAACTGCTCAAAATATAACTTAGAGTGTATTATAATAACGTCATTCATTGCCAAAGTGGCAACTCAAGTCTCAACTAATCTGAAAAGGAAAATTAAAGACTCATGAACTAACATCACTAACTCTGTCTATGAAGCCTCTAAACAACTGAGATGGACGTCGGGACAAGACCCACGACATCCTAATGAACTAAATTACTGAAAGCAATAAAAAGGATCATTCGAAAAGCTAGGAGGCTCACCAACTGACTCTGAGTTCTCAACTGGATAAACGAGGCACTGGATGCTGATCCTGATTACTTGCGTCTACATCATAATAAGATGCAGGCCAACTGTCATCAGTACATTGAATGTACGAGTATGCGAGTTGAAATGCTAAACATAACTTAAGCTTGAAAAGAATCTGAAAGAAACACTTACCTTGGCTTTACTCAACTTCTGAATAACTTAACTCAATATAAAGCAATAAAACACATGCAATATATAGAAAGCCTTTCAAACAGTAGAAAACAACTTAGTTCGTTAAAGAAAAAGCAATAACAAACTTAACTTTACTTATATAATAAAGTAATATAGTTTCTGTGGGAGTTTCTCTAACAGACAACCACCACTATGAGCATAAATGGTGATACAACGTCTTGCCCACGCTACCAGAACTGTCCTATACTTTGCCATCATATAAAACGCTTAACTAACTGGATCCACTAGTCTATGCTAAAAGCTTCTTAAGGAGTCATCTAAAAAGTATGGTCATTTACTACCCATGATGGCTACATGGTTTATGGAGACATGAGTTATCTGAACTCAAGCTCATCCCCATATTGGTGCTCAATACTACTCCCAAAATATACTTTAGCTCATATGTTTATAAAAACAAAACTCTTTCTTTGGTTTGAGATAATTACTCAAAAACTTAGCTTAAAAGCTCACTTGGAAATCTCAGTTTCCCTTCTTGCTCAAATGTGAAAACATTTTAACTCTTGGAAAGACTTAGTTCCTGTATAATCTTTGAAGAATGCACTTTACTCTTACTCTTTACTGAAAACTAGCTCAAAGGCTCTTTTGGAAATCTCAGTTTCCTTTTGTGTTTAAATGTGAAAACATTTACTCTTTGGGAATACATAATCCCGATATACTCTTTGAAGAAATGCACTTCAAACTTTACTCTTTACTCAACTCAAAACTCAAGTCTTAAAACAAAGTTAAAACATTTGTAAAAGACTTTTGGAAAACTTTATGAACTTCTCTTAACTTGACTCTTGACTTCTCTTGACTTGACTCTTAAGTTTCCTTGCATTGAATTATGGATTCAAGGATTGTGATTTGTGATAGAAAGATCTCATGATGTTTAGGAATGATTTTAGATAGCTAAACATGAGAAAAGATCAAAATTTCATTGTCTGAGGATGGGTCCGCGATGCGGAGGCACATTTAAATTTTGGTCGTGAAAAAACTTTTTGAGATAGAGAGGTCCGTGTCCTCACCATGACGCGAAGGGAAAAATTACACTTTTGAGGAACAGGTCCACATTGCGGACCTGGTACCCAGTTTCTGTCTGACTTGTTCCTTCTTCGTTTTCTAACCCCAATTCGCCTAAACTCGATTCTTTTTCTCAAATTCCCTTTAGAGTCTGATACCCAATATGTATACACAAGAATCTAACTCAAACAACTCAAGGAAACAACATTTTAACCTCAAGGAACTCCTCAATCTCAACCTAACTCAAGAACGAAGGCCAATTTCGAGAACACCATTCAATATTCATCAACTTTCAACTTTCTAGAACAAACTTCACTGAAATAAACATGATTGGCGTGGGTGAACGAACCCAACGCTATGAAGGACTCACATACCTTTTTAGGGATCAACCCTTGTCGAAATCCACAAACTAAACCTTCAAGAACGACGAACTTTACTTTTTCTCCGATCCTCTTTTCTCCTCTTACGTTCTTTCTCCAAAAACCCTAGCATAAATTTCCAATTGTCTAAACTGAACCAATTCAGTTTAGATCCCAATTTAATTGCTAAAAATGAATTAACTTAATTGGGTGGTGAAAAGACCATATTGCCCTTCTAAAATCCGGATTGGACTTTCCTTATTTGAGCAACCTAACTTTCAATAGGCATAACTCACTCATACAAACTCATAATCGTGCAAAATCAGTGGCATTGGAAATATTATTCCAAGATATTTTTTACGATATCAGGAAACACACCTAACGCATCTTGAGCTAGGAGTTATGGTCGTTTGAATTTGACCAAAAACTCGAACTTAACTTAACCAATTTTCTTGATTTTTATTATTTTCAAAAATCACTCTTTCTAATTCTAGCTCTTCCTAGTTCTTTCAATTTGTGAGATGTTACAATATCTCCCCCTTAGGAAAATTCGTCCTCGAATGAAATTACTCTTACTAGGCTAAGGGTGTAACATCTAACACCCAACTCAAACACCATACAAGCAATGCAAATACAACATGCCAACTTATAAATAAATACCAAGAAAAGGATTAGTACCTTAATTTGGATCTTCTCCGAATTCGAAGAGATATGGATATCTCTTATTCATGTCCTCCTCAGCTTCCCAAGTAGCTTCCTCAACAAACTTATTCCTCCAACGAACTTTGACTAATGCTACCTCTTTTGTTCTCAACTTAGGAACTTGACAATCTAGAATCTGAACCGGAATCTCTTCATAAGATAAGATATCCTTGATCACTTATCAGTTGGTGTAATCAATGAAGGATCGCCCGTACACTTTTCCAACCTGGAGATGTGGAACACCGAATGGACTGCTGCTAATTCTCGTGGTAGCTCTAACTCATAAGCTACATTGCCAATCCTCTTGGATATTTTTTAAGGACCAATATACCGAGGACTAAGTTTCCCCTTCTTACCAAATCTCATAACACCCTTCATGGGTGAAATTTTCAAGTAAACTCAATCATCTACTTCAAACTCTAACTCCCTCCTCCTACCATCAGTTTAGGATTTCTGACGACTCTACACCGTTCTCAATCTCTCTTGAATAACTTTCACTTTCTCCATAGCTTAATGAACTAAGTTTGGTCCTATCAACTCTGATTCACCAACTTCAAACCATCCAATAGGAGATCTGCATCTTATCCCATAAAGAGCCTTATATGGAGCCATTTGAATACAAGCATGGTAACTATTATTGTAAGCAACTCAATGAGAGGTAGGTGATCATCCCAATTGCCCTTGAAATCAATCACACACTCCACCTTGATACCTCTACACTATCTCCCCCTTGTTCAAAAGTCATCACTTTTTTTGCTTATGAACACTTGCCTTTAACTCAAGCAATAAAGGATCTTGGTCTAGCTTATCTTTTACTTTTGACACTAGTGATGATTCAGACCCATTCATTACCACTACTCCTTCTTCTATGGAATCCATTAGTCGAACTCCTAGCCTTGAAAGTTTATGCACCTCGCTAACTCTTTCTTACCTTTCTCAAAATGGGTGGTACTACCCATAGATAATCTACTTAAGGCATCAGCAACAACATTAGCCTTACCTGGGTGATAAAAATACTCATGTCATAATCCTTGAGTAATTCTAACCACCTCCTATGTCTGAGATTAAGCTCTTTCTGAGTAACCACATACTGAAGGCTCATGTGATCGGTGAACACATCCACATGAACACCATAAAGATAATGACACCATATTTTCAAAGCAAACACTACATCAGCCAACTCTAGATCATGGGTTGGGTAATTCTTCTCATGAGCTTTCAACTGTCTGGAGGCATAAGCTATAACATTGCCATTCTGCATTAACACACAACCCAAACCAACTCTAGACGCATCACAATAGACAACAAAGCCTTGCGTACCTTCTGGTAATGTCAAAACTGGGGAAGTAGTCAACCTCTTTTTCAATTCTTGAAAGTCTTTCTCACAAGCTTCAAACCATTGAAACTTCACTGTCTTCTGAGTTAACTTGGTTAAATGGGATGAAATGGATGAGAACCCCTCTACGAACCTTTTATAATATCCAACCAAACCTAAGAAACTCCTAATATCAGTTGGAGATGTAGGACTAGGCCAATTCTGTACTACCTCAATTTTTAGAGTATCAACTTTAATTCCCTCTCCAGACACAATGTGGCCTAAGAACGCCAAAGACTCAAGCCAAAACTCACACTTAGAGAACTTGGCATATAACTCTTTATCTTTAAAGTCTGGAGAACTATTATGAGATGACTAGCATTATCTTCTTCATTCCTTGAATAGATTAGTATGTCATCAATGAAGACGATAACAAACATATCAAAATAATAAGGTTTGAATATTTTATTCATAAGGTCCATGAATGTTGCAGGTGCATTGGTCAAACTAAAGGACATGACCAAAAACTCATAATGACTGTAACGAGTCCTGAATGCTGTCTTGGGAATATCGCATTCCCTTACTTTTAACTAATGGTAGCCAGATCTGAGATCTATCTTAGAGAAACAAGTAGAACCCTGAAGCTGATCGAAAAGATCATCAATCCTTTGGAGAGGATATTATTCTTGTTGTTGACCTTGTTCAACTGACGGTAATCTATACACATCATAAGGGAACCATCTTTCTTCCTCACAAATAGGATCGGAGCGCCCCAAGGTGAGATACTTGGTCGAATGAAACCTTTCTCTAAAAGATCTTTCAATTGCTCTTTTAACTATTTTAACTCTACTGGTGCCATTCTATAAGGCAGAATAGATATAGGACGAGTATCAGGAATAGTATCTATACCGAAGTCTATTTTTCTCTCAGGAGAGACTCCGGGAAGATCATCTGGAAAAACTTCTGGAAACTCTTTCACTATAGGAACTGACTGAATATGAGGTATCTCAACACTAGTGTCATTAACTCGGACTAAGTGATAGACACACCCCTTTGAAACTAACTTTCTTGTCTTAAGGTATGAAATAAAATGACCTTTAGGCACTGTTGAACTACTCTTCAGCTCTATAACTGGTTCACTGAAACTGGAACTTGACTACTCGAGTTCTACAATCTATTGATGCATAATAGGCATGAAGCCAGTCCATACTTAGAATGACATCAAAATCCACCATATCTAACTCAACTAAGTCATCCCTGGGACTCTTGTGATTGACACAAACGGAATAATCACGATAGACTCTTTCTGCTAGAATAGACTCACCAACAGGTGTAGAAACACTGAAGGGCTCAAGAAGTTGTTGAATTGAAGACTTGGATCATACCAGTAACAATATCTGGCGATTCCTCTTGCTCTCGGCAACTAGCGATAGCATAAAGACGATTTCCTTCTCCGTTTTCCCTTGAAGTAGCTCATCTAGCTGCAGCTCTATCTGGTGGAGCAACTGAAGAAGACTAGGCTCTATTGCCCCCATTACCATTACTATGTCTGCTCTTAGGAAACTCTCTCATAAAATGACCATTCTGGCCACACTTGAAGCAACTACTGGAGTCATCGCGACACATCCCTGAGTGGCTCCTACCACACTTAGCACATGCAGGAGTCTTAGTACCCCTTTGTGCCTTACTACCTTGCGAATGCACAGGTCTAGCTTTGAAGTTCTGAAAATTATAACTATTGTACTAACATTTGTTCCTTGGTACAGGTGCACTAGCAGATGATGGAGCAGGTCCTTTCTGCTTATGTTAGAAAGAAGATCGGTTCGCATTACTTTTTTGCTGCCCGGATTTATTCCCTAATGTCTTAGCCCTCTTATTCTCAAACTCTTCTATATCCTTCAGTTGGTCCTTATCAACTTATTGCACATGGATTATCAACCATGTTATGCCCATATAACCTATTAGCATGGTTGTCTTACTTTCCTTACTTGACGTACGAGTCAACCCAACTACAAATAAACTCATCATGCTCATTATGTCAGAAACCATTTTTTCGCTTCCCTTAGCTCACGAGGAAAGAAACGCCTCATGAAAGCACTCTCAAAACAATCCAACTCACAATCGGTTACATGCAAGCACGAGTTAGAAAGAAACTTTTTAGAGATAAAACTCTAACACACGAAATGAGTATCAAAGAAGTACAGGAGTTCCTAAATGTTACAGCTTCCTAATTATAGATGTGGCGCGCTTCACATCGATAACTATGACTCTACAGACACGGCTTCATAGACTCCCTAGGACTCTTGAACTCTGTGCTCTGATACCAAGCTTTTCACACCCCGAGCCTACACCCTGGACGTGGCCGACACTCGAGAATCATTGCTGGCCCCAAGTGTTGACTCTACAGACACGGCTTCATAGACTCCCTAGGACTCTTGAACTCTGTGCTCTGATACCAAGCTTTTCACACCCCGAGCCTACACCCTGGACGTGGCCGACACTCGAGAATCATTGCTGGCCCCAAGTGAACCCTTGGACTGACTTACTTACTCAGTGGAAGACTTTACTCAAGATAAATGCTTTTAAAACAAGTAAACTGAACTGCTCAAAATATAACTTAGAATGTATTATAATAACATTCACTGCCAAAGTGGCAACTCAAGTCTCAACTTAACTGAAAAGGAAAAGTAAAGACTCATGAACTAACATCACTAACTTTGTCTATGAAGCCTCTAAACAACTAAGATGGACGTCGGGACAAAACCCACGACATCCTAATGAACTAAATTACTGAAAGCAATAACAAGGATCATCTGGAAAGCTAGAAGGCTCACCAATTGACTCTGAGTGCTCAACTGGATCAACGAGGCGCTGAATGTTGATCTTGATTACCTACGTCTATATCATAATAAGATGCAGACCAGCTGGCATCAGTACATTCAATGCATGAGTATGCGAGTTGGAATGCTAACCATAACTTAAGCTTGAAAAGAATCTGAAAGAAACACTTACCTTGGCTTTACTCAACTCCTGAATAACTTAACTCAATATAAAGCAATAAAACACATGCAATATATAGAAAGCCTTTAAAACAATAGAAAACAACTTAGTTCGTTAAAGAAAATGCAATAACAAACTCAAATTTACTCATATAATAAAGTAATATAATTTCTATTTGAGTTTCTCTAACCGACAACCACCACTATGAGCCTAAGTGGTGATACATCGTCTTGCCCATGCTGCCAGAACTGTCCTATACTTTGCCGTCATATAGAACCTCTTAACTAAGTGGATCCACTAATATATGCTAAAAGCATCTTAAAGAGTCATCTAAAAATTATGATCCTTTACTACCCATGATGGCTACATGGTTTGTGGAGACGTGAGTTATCTGAACTCAAGATCGTCCCCATATATGTGCTAAATACTACTCCCAAAATATACTTTAGCTCATATGTTTGTAAAAACAAAACGCTTTCTTTGATTTGTGATAATTACTCAAAAACTTAGCTTAAAAGCTCTCTTGGAAATCTCAGTTTCCCTTCTTGCTCAAATATGAAAACATTTTAACTCTTGGAAATACTTAGTTCCCGTATAATCTTTGAATAATGCACTTTACTCTTACTCTTTACTGAAAACTAGCTCAAAGGCTCTTTTGGAAATCTCAGTTTCATTTCTTGTTTAAATGTGAAAACATTTGCTCTTTGGGAATACATAGTCCCGATATACTCTTTTGAAGAAATGCACTTCTAACTTTACTCTTTACTTAACTCAAAACTCAAGTCTTAAAACAAAGTTAAAACATTTGTAGAAGACTTTTGGAAAACTTTATGAACTTCTCTTAACTTGACTCTTGACTTCTGTTGACTTGACTCTTAACTTCCCTTGACTTGACTCTTAACTTTTCTTAACTTGACTCTTAACTTTTCTTGAATTGAATTATGGATTCAAGGATTTTGAATTGTGATATCTCATGATGTTTAGGAATGATTTTAGATAGCAAAATATGAGAAAAGATCAAAATTTCACTGTTTGAGGATGGGTCCGCGACGCGGAGGCACATTAAAATTTTGGTCGCAAAAATACTTTTTAAGGCAGAGAGGTCCGTGTCCTCGCCACGACGCGAAGGTCAAAATTATACTTCGGAGGAACAGGTCCGCGACGCGGACCTAGTACCCAGTTTCTGCTCGACCTGTTCCTTCTTCATTTTCTAACCCCAATTTGCCTAAACACGGTTCTTTTTCTCAAATTCCCTTTAGATTCATATACCCAGTATGTATACACAAGAATCTAACTAAAACAACTCAAGGAAACAACATTTTAACCTCAAGGAACTCCTCAATCTCAACATACCTCAAGAACGAAGGCCAATTTCAAGAACACCATTCACTATTCATCAACTTTCAACATTCTAGAACAAATTTCATTGAAATAAGCATGATTGGTGCGTGGGTGAACGAACCCAATGCTATGAAGGACTCACATACCTCTTTAGGGATCAACCCTTGTCGAAATCCACAAGCTAAACCTTCAAGAACGACAAACTTTGCTCTTTCTCCTATTTTCTCCTCTTGCGTTCTTTCTCCAAAAACCCGAGCGTAAATTTCCAATTGTCTAAACTTAAAAAATTCAGTTTAGACCCCAATTTAATAGCTAAAAACGAATTAACTTAATTGGGAGGTGAAAAGACCATAATGCCCTTCTAAAATCCGGATTGGACTTTCCTTATTTGAACAACCCAACTTCCAATGGGCTTAACTCACTCATATGAACTCGGAATCACGTAAACTCGGTGGCGTTGGAAAGATTATTCCAAGATCTTTCCTATGATATCTTGAAACACACCTAACACATCTTGAGCTAGGATTTATGGTTGTTTGAATTTGACCAAAAATTCAAACTTAACTTAACAAATTTTTCAGATTTTTATTATTTCCAAAAATCACTTTTTCTAATTCTAGCTCTTTCTAGTTCTTTCAATTTGTGAAATGTTAAAAAATCATTGTTGATATTGTATCATGATTGTGTTGTTGTGAATTGTGCAATGTTATGAAAATGGTCATCTCCTCATTATTTCTGTGAACATGTCATTTGCATTGTTCTTAGACATGGTTGTGACAAGTGTTATGTGAATTGAGAAAGAATAAGAAATTAAAGAGGACGTACAATTTCGAGGGATGTATCATGCGCCGCGATGGTTACTATTATTGAGGTCGTATCGCACGCCGCGATGGATGCATGGAAAGATATGTCCCCCATGGGTCCTGGATTGAGAGACAGCGGGTGTGTATTGTTAGGTTAGACATGCAGCACTATACTTGACATTGCATTTCATCGCATTGCACATTTTTATCATTGATGAACTTGATCTTGTGTGTTGCTAATATTGTGAGTGCCTTTTTGTGAAAGTTGTTATTGATGAATATTGAGTTTGTTGTTGAGAATATGTAATTTGTTAAAGTGATTGTTGTTGAGTTGGGTGCTATGTAAACTGTGAACTGTTAGGTTGGGCTGGTTTTATGTAGGTTGTAGTTAGGGAGGTTCGGTTGGTGTGCAGGGAGTACCCATATTCTATCCCCTTAGCTTGTGTTTTGAAGTTTACTTGCTGAGTATCGTGTGGTTTGGTACTCACCCCTTGCTTCTATATTTTTGTAGGGTACTAGCCCAGACCTTTGTGATATTTTCTCTTCTCCTTGTCTGAGGCTTCTTATGGTGGTTTGTGAGGTAACTGTTTGTCATTTCAGCGGACCTTCTTACTCCTATTTATGATCTTGTTTTATTCTAGAAACAATGTCATTTGAGACTTGTGTTTTTCCTTTGAATCAATTGTAATACTTTAGAGGCTTGTACACGTGACAACCAGATTTTGGGGGGTATTTTTGAGTTTATTATAAAATTTCCGCATTTTATTGTAATGGTTGAGTTTTAGGCTGACTTGTCTTGGTGGGATAAGATGAGTGCCATCACGTCCATTTTTAGGTCGTGACAGGTAAGACCTAATAGTACCCCAATTAGAAACAAACAATTATCCCTAAAATTGCTTAAACTCATCAAAATGCATAAAGACAAACAATGAAAGATATCCCATATATATATATATATATAAAAGTGGGGATATCCAGGCAGGTCATGACTCATGCCTGCCTGGCAGCTACATGTATATTCAAAAAAAAAAATTCCGTTTTAATCTGTTTGTCTTATTTTTTAATTTTTTATAAATTTAAAAATTGCGTAAAAAGTACTATAAATCATGATAATTGACAACTTCACATATTTTTAAAAAAAATATATAAATAATTTGATTGCTTATAAAAAAAATCGATCGTTTCATAAAATTAATCTATCTGTGTCACATAAAATGGGACAAAATAAACTAGCGTTTGGCCATAGATTTCCAAATATTTTTGGCAAATATTATTTGGGTGAAATTTCACCATGTGTTTGGCCATAGTATTTGGGAAATATATTTCACCTTTTTAAGAAATGTGATTTATACCCATAAATTTTAAAAACTATCAAAACTAACCATATGTTTGTATTACATAGCACATGACTTTGTTACCCTAAGCCGATTGTTATCATTTTCATCAACAACCATATCATCACTTTCATATTGACTGAATATTCTATCACTACTTTGATGTTCACGTAAAAAAATAAGTAAAACAATGCAAACAACTACTATAGAGGGTGTTCTTGTAAAAGATAAAAAATTGGTGTATAATTTGAATTATTAAAAGTTCCCAAATAATGGTATTTGGGAATTTGGATTATTTGCCAAATAATGATAAATTGTATGGACAAACACTATTTGCCAAAAAATTTCCCAAATTTTATTTGGGAAATCTATGGTCAAACGGGCCCTTAACAAGTATTATTTAATTTGAAAAACTACATAAAAAATATTGTAAATCTCAATAATTAACAACATTTAATTGACTCTTGAAATTCTATATGTGCTACATACATTGGGACAAGAGAAGTAACGTATATTATTTAAAAATTACGTAAAAAGTACTATAAATTACAATCATTAATAACTTAAAATATTTAAAAATTATATTAAAATTTAATTGACTCTCTAAATTCTATTTATGTCACGTAAAATAAGACAAAAAAATAACAGATATTGAGCCCGTACTAATACCATAGACCAATTACAAAAGTAATCCATAAAAAGTGGTAGTACCATGCATAGACAAATAATGAAAATATGAAAATATAGAAGTGTCAAAGTTTGGTAGGAAAAAGTAACTCAAAAAATTAAAGTTTATCATTATTATCCTGGACTACTTGAATTGTTTGCTTGATGAATTATAAATGTAAGACTCCACTTAGTGAATAGTGTGTAAATATTAATTATTACACAAATCTCTTAATATTTACAAATAAGTTCTTTTTTTAATTTTTTATTTGGCTAGAAAGTTTGAAGAATTTTCCTATCAAATTTATAAGTATCTAGGGCCTTTCAAGGAAATTTTTTCATATTTCTCTAAAATCTCTTTTTAAGTGCTAATCATGTTTTAAGTAACACCTATACTATTAATGCAAGATGACGGGCGGGGCAATAATATAAAACTTGTAATTTGTTTAACTATGAACTCTCGAAGAAAAAGAGTAAAAAGAACAAAAAAGAATATATAATCTATAATAGGAATTCGATTCCTTTTCATTATATTTTTTTCCCTGTTTTCGCAAATATATATATTTAGATGAGTGATCCTTGTTATATATATTTTATAAAGATTTAAATTAAATTAACTTAAGAAGCACCTTAACCATGATTAAAAATATTTAATTACAAGTATTAAATTCATGATCAATAATTTCAATACTCTTCTTGATTCTAAAGGTCTGTTTGACATTGCTGTTGAGAGGCCAAATGTGCTTCTTCTTTTTTTTTTTAATAGAAAAAAAACATTTTTAAAAAAATAAATCAAGTGTTTGGCAAACCCTCAAAAGTGCTTTTAAATAGAAGCAGAAATAGTTTTTCTGCTTGGGAAGAAGCTGGAAATTTCTGCTTCTTAAAAAAAGCAGAAACAAAATTTTATTTTTTTGAAGTCTAAAATATCCCTTACATATTTACATATTTACCAATATATCTCTTATTAATTAATTAACATATTTCATAAGTTTTGTTAAGTTTCATTCAAGAATTTTATTTTTTATTTTTATATGATAAACTTTTATTTTATTTATTTTTATATATTGTTTTACGTATTATTAGAAATAAATAATAATAATATTTAAATTTATTTTACTTTATATTTTTAATTATATTTAACTCATCATGTTAATATTATATTAATATTTTATTTATTTATTTAACTATGTATAATATTGATTAATTATTTGAATATGTACATTCTAATTTAATTAAAATAAATTTTTAATTAAAGTTATGTATTAGCTATTTAAAATGGTCTCTCTCTACAAAATAATCTTAAAAATACATTGATACTTGCCCTTTATTCGTAATTTGACTCCCAAAAACACTTTTTCTTAAAATGATAGTCAAACACAAATTGCTTATCAAAAACACTTTTCAAATGAATTTGCCAAACACAATTATTTTTTTATTTTTTTGAAAAAAGACTTTTCAGAAAAGTTATTTTAAAAAAACACTTCTAGAAATAAGCAGTTTTTAGCAGTAATGCCAAACAAACTCTAAACCTCTTTCAAAGATTCATCAGATCTTAATTAAAGTAAAAGGCATCAACCATATTATTTTACTTATTGTTCATACTCTATCTAATTTGGTTCATATATGTTAGTCTGCACGACCTAGTAATTTACTGATTTTAACTTTTTGCCTAAGTGTGAAACAGGTTGCCTAACGTGTTCCAACAAAGCAGTATGGACAGTAAGTAAAAACACAATATTTTTACGTGGAAAACACCCGGCTCAAAAGGTGTAAAAAACCACGACCTGTACCTGTAACATCCGGCAATGTGAAATAATTGAAGAGGCTTAGAATTGAGAATTTTCAATTTTTGGAAAGAATTTGAAAATCTGGAAATTTTGGCTAAGTATGGAAAAGGTGAGTTTTTGGCCAACTTTGATCAGTCGTAACTTCTAGCTCATGACGAGTTAGAATTATTTCCAGTTATGGTTGCATAGTCCTCGGAACGATCTTTCCAACGCCGCCGAGTTTGCTCAATTCCGAGTTCGTATGAGCGAGTTATTGCCTTTGAAAGTTAGGCAGTTGACAAGGAAATCCGTCCGGGAATCATTAAGGGCATTTTAGTCTTTTCCCTAGCCAATTCTTTTGAAGATATATTGTTGTGTTAGGCTGATATTTGGGTCATTTTTCCATTTTTAAGAGAGTGAAGGCTAGGGTTTGAGAGTGAAGAAGAGAGGAAGAAGAGAAGAAGGAGAAGAAGAAGGGAAGAAAGAGGAAGATCAAGCAAGTTCCGTCAAGATCATCGTGGATTTTCGTCGGGGGTGATCCCTACCAAGGTATGTGAGCTTTTAGTGTTGGGTAATCCTTTCCCCCACACACCTAACCCCTTTTATTCATTAAGAAAGGATTGGCTTTGTTGTTAAAGTTGTGAGTTGTTGTGGTTGAAGTTGTTAAAGTTGTTAGTTGTTGTTGTGGAAATATGGTTGGTGGTGGGACATGATTGGATTGTGTTTTTATGAGTGGTATTCTATTGAATGTTGAGGGATTTTATGTTCCTAAGTGATTGGGGCTAGAACCTTTGAAGTGAAGAGGGTTTAGAGTTGGAAAAATGAAGGAGAAAAAGTCGGGCTTCTTACATGAAACAAGTCCGTGTCGCGGACTTGTTCCCTCTGTGAACAAAATCTGCTCCGCGTCGCGGACTGGACGCGGACTCCACTGTTTTCAGAAATTATCCTCAAAAATTTTCTTAAGTTTGGTTGTTCCAAATCATTCCTAAACATTATGAGGTCCTTCCAATACCAATCAAGTCCTTGAATCCATAATTCAAGAAAGTTAGGATCAAGTCAAGTGAAGTTAGAAATCAAGTGGAGTTAGAGCCAAGCTTAGAAGTTAAGCAAGTCAAGGCAAGTCTTTAAAGCTTTTCAAGAGTCGTTATTGAACGTCTTAACGTCGTTTCAAGTCTCAAGTGAGTTAAGAGTTTCAAGTCAAGTCAAAAGTAAAGAGTTCAAGTAAAGTAAGGAGTAAAGAGTCGTGTCCATTTCTCCAAAGTTATTAGGGAACTATGTACTTCCCAAAGAAGTTTTTAAATGTTTTTACGTTTAAGCAAGAAAGGAACCATGTTTTCCAAAAGAGCCTTTGGGCTAAGCTTGAGTAATTATCTCAAACTAAAGAAAGAAGTTATTTTAAAAGCATGAGCCAAAGTATTTTTGGGAGTAGTATTGAGCACCGAATTGGGGACACGAGTTCATATTAACTCAACTCTCCATAAGAACCATGCGCCAACATGGGACTTGACGTATCATTCTTTTAAGATGATCACGTAAGATTAGGCTAGTGGATCCACTAAGCAAAAGTAAGGTCCTATATCGATGGCAAGGTATAGGATGGTCCTTTGGCAACGTGAGGTAAAACGTTGTATCATCACTAAGGCTCGTAGTGGTGGTTGTCGGTTAAAGAACCTCCCACAAAAGCTGTATTATGTTTATAAAAGAAAAGTGGAGTTTGTTGTCATTTTATCCTTAACGATCTAAGTTGTTTACATTCTTTTACAAGCTTTATATGTATGGCTCGTGTCTTGTTGCTTTACTTTGAGTCCAGTTATGTATATGAGTCGAACAGAGTCAAGGTAAGTGATCTCTTGTTCTCCTTTCAAGCTTAAGTTGTGGTTCAGCTTTTCCAGCTCACATATTCGTACATTCCATGTACTGATGCCAGTTGGCCTGCATCGTTTTATGATGCAGATACAGGTACCCCGGATCAGCATCCTGCACGTCGTTGATCCAGCTGAGCACTCCAGAGTCTGTGGTGAGCCTCCTTGCATTCCGGAGGACTCAATTATTTTGTGTACTTAGTTTTGTTCTATTAGGATGTTGCGGGGTCTGTCCCCACATCCATCTCAGTATATTAGAGGCTTCAATAGACAGTCAGTTAGTTTTGAGTCTCTCATCCATGTATACGTATATATATATGTAAATATTCTATTTTGAGACTCGAGTTGCCCTTTGGGCCATACTTTTATTAGTTAAGTTGTTTATGTCTTTGCATGGCATTGAGTTATTCTGTTGAGTTAGGTTTCCGCTGAGTTAAGAAAGCCAGGCCAAGGGTTCGCCTGGGACCAGCAATGGTCTCCAGGTGCCGGTCCCGCCCAGGGTGTAGGCTCGGGGCGTGACAGTACCCCTACAGGATTTAAATCTAACTTCACTAAATCACTGAGCCTCCACAAAAGATAGATTACAAACTTTGCAACCTACCTTAACTTCAAGTTATGGATTTAGATTATAACTCTTGTAATCCTAGGAACTAACTCTAACTCCTAACCTTCAACACAAACCTCCCAAGGTATGTGTTCCCAACTCTTCGAGTTATCACAACCTGAAGAAAACACTTCTAATTCAGTTTATAACTCACTGAACTAAGATTAAATCAAGACTCAATCACAAAGAAAAACTCCTAACACATAAACTCTGTAGAAGGATTAGGTTCTTCGATGTGTTCCTTCTATGTGTTCCTTCAGTTCGCTGGTAGCACTTGCGAAGTCAATTTCTCAATTGCTCTTTTTGCTCTGTAAGTGCACAAGTATTCTGGACGACTTCGCCTCTATTTAAGCACAATTCTTCATAGAGTTATTGTTTACTTCAAACTCCTCATTGACTTGAACTCTATTGACTTAGAGTTCTAATTCAAGTAAGACTCATTATTCAATTCTAACAACTTGCTTCTTTACTCCTTCTTCAAATTACATTCATTGATTCTTTTGTATTGTAGCCATACTCCAACAGTTCAATTCAGCAGTAACTTGAAGAGTTCTACTTTAAGTAAGACTCCTTCTTCTATTAAAACTCCTTGCCTCTTTAAATTCCTTCTTCAAATCAAACTCATTGATTCTTTCTCTTCAATTCATCAGATGTTTATTTCCTTGGATTTTCTCACGAAATTAACATTATCCATTCCTTTATTTCTGCACTCTTGTCTTTGTTCATTCTAAAAGCTTTCTCGAATTTAACTGCTCGTGACAGTGCATCTTTGGACCATATTGACTGACGTGTTTCGTCTTTCTTTGTCAATCATCAAAATTGCATAAATCCCAACAATATATTTATCGTATAACTGAATTAAAGAGTATCAAATTAAATATTATTTTCACGAACCATCTCAAAATGCTAGTTCATAATTTTGTATAGCACGTCGTATATATTTTCTAATGTGGGAAAATTGTGGGGAAATTAATAATTGCATACCAAAATTCCAAAATTGAAGAGCATCTTTTAAAACTTGTCCTTTTAAGTTTTAATCATAGTTAATATACTTTTTAAATTAATCTAATCTAAACTCTCAAAATGTAATAAAAGATGGTATGGCCTACAGATGTTACTGAAACTCAAATTATAGTCAAATCAGTTTAATTTTACTTTTAATTATATTTCTCTATTTTAGTTCAACTTACAAGATTTTACTAAAACTCACACTATAGTCAAATCAGTTTACTTTTACTTTTAATTATATTTCTAGTTCAACTTATACGGTTAGACATATCATCATTATATTAAATAAAAATAATATCAATCACAAATTTCATGTGATAAAAATCTTAATAGTTTAGTTCATTATCTATCTGAACTTTCACGTATTCATCAATTTTCCACATTATAGTCGTCATTTCTATTTCCTGTTTTCCGAAAATAGAATGTACCCACAAGCAAGTATATATTTGTAAATTTCTTTTAACACATATGATATTTGTCATTGAAAATAGTTAAGGACCGTAGATTGTGGAAGATATAGCAGAATTGTGCACCTGCTAAAGAAAATGACATGTGGAAAATTTGTTAGGAGGAATTGTCCATAAGTCACTTTTGGTTGGCTCATCTTTTTTGATTTTTCAATTCAATTCACTAAGGTACATTATAAATAGGCTATCCTATTAGCACTACTTAAAGCCACAAATTAAACTTGAAAAAGAAGCAATGACTACTTCTTCCCCTAATAAGTCTCGCCCCTTAGCAAATTTTCACTCAACTGTTTGAGGATATCATTTCCTTTTTTATACTTCTCAACTCACTATCAGTCACAAACTTCACATTTAATTTGTTTAATGTCCTTATTGTTATTTATACATTTTATTTTTCAATCATAATTGTTATCTAAATATTAAAATGAGGCGTTTAAGACGTAACATATATAACATTTGATTAATTAACATTTTTCGAATGCAGGAAATTACTAATCAAGAAAAAGTTGAAGTTCATGAGTACAAAGAGAGAATCAGGAAAATGATAACGTTCATGTTGTTTCTCTTCGTTTTCGACTTGACAAGGCCATTACATGTCTCCTGGTAAATCTACTCTATTACTTTTCTTTATTAATTGGGTGTTCAAGTTCAAGGTTAAACGTTTTACTAACAATGAACATGATGCTTAACCAGACGTCTTCAAGAAATTCACCGAACAAGATGGAAAATTCAAGGAAACGGTTACTAATGATGTCCAAGGTTTATTAAGTTTGTATGAAGCATCACATCTGAGAGTGCGCGATGAGGAGATTCTTGAAGAAGCTCTTACCTTTACCACTACTCATCTCGAGTCCATTCGCAATAACTCTCTTAAGGTTGAAGTAACTAAAGCCTTAAGTCAGCCTATTCGCATGACTTTACCAAGGATGGGAGCAAGGAAATACATATCCATTTACGAAAATAATGATGCACACAACTATTTGCTTTTGAAATTTGCTAAATTGGATTTTAACATGCTGCAAAAGTTGCACCAAAGAGAGCTTAGTGAGCTTACAAGGTAGTACATTATTTGGTCTATATATCTTATTTAATTAGGTGAATAATGGTAATTTGGAATACAAATGAAACGCATGCAACAAAATCGTTGTTCTTGTGATGTATGTAGGTGGTGGAAAGATTTGGATTTTGCAAATAAATATCCATATGCAAGAGACAGATTGGTTGAGTGTTACTTTTGGATATTAGGAGTGTATTTTGAACCAAAGTGTAGTCGTGCTAGAAAAAGGTTGACAAAAGTTCTCAAGGTTGTAACATCTCGCAAATTGAAATAGCTAGGAAGAAGCTAAGGACTGGAAATAGTCATTTTTGGAAAGAATGAAAAATCTGGAAAATTGTTTAAGTTAAGAAAGTGAGTTTTTGGTCAACTTGAAATGGCCATAACTCCTAGCTCAGGATGAGTTAGGTGTATTTTCAGATATGGTTGGAAAGCTCTTGGAATGATCTTTCCAACGCCGCCGAGTTTGAGCAATTCTGAGTTTATATGAGTGATTTGTTCCCTTTGGAAGTTGGGCTATTGGAATAAGGAAAGTTCAATCCGAATTTTGAAGGGGTAGTTTGGTCTTTTCCTTACCCTTTTATTTTAATTCATTTTTGGTAATTAATTAGGGGTCTAAGCTGAATTAGATCAGTTTACACTTTTACCGAAAGAGTTACGGTTTTGAGAGAAGAGAACAAAAGAGGAGAAAGGAGAAGAACGTTCAAGATTATTCAAGATCGTCGAGATTAGCTTGTGGATTTCGTCGGGGGTGATCCATACAAGGTATATGAGATCACATAGCGTTGGGTTAATTCTCCCACGCGCCAATCATGATTTATTTCAGCAAATTTAAGTTCTTGAAAGCTTAGAAACTGAGTTCTTGATGGGTTTGTTGAAGTTCCATTAAATTCTTGTTTCGTTGAATTCATTGAGGAGTTGATTGATCCGAATTTGTAGTTTTAGGTTTGATTTTGAGTAGAATCTGATGTACTTTGAACATTTAATCGATTCTAAGTAATTGGTGAAAGAACCCATGGGGTTTAGAGGGTTTAGAGGTGAAAAATGAAGAAGAAATTTTCGTCAAACGAAATCTGGCAGTAGTGGCGCGTCGTAGAGCTGGTTCCCAAAATTGGGGATTTTCGTTTCGCGTCACGGAGCTGTCACGGAGCGTTCTGCCTCGAAAGTCATTTTCGAAACTAAATTTTAAAAGCTTCTCCGCGTCGCAGACCCACCCTTAGATATCAATTTTTGGTCTTTTCTCATGTTTAGCTGTCTAAAATCATTCCTTAACATCATGAGATCTTTCCAATCACAAATCACAATCCTTAAATCCATAATTCAATTCAAGGACCAGTTAAGAGTCAAGTCAAGAGCAGTTAAGGTCACAGTCAAGGGAAGTTCCTCAAAGTTTTCAAAAATCTTTTATAAATGTTTTAACTTTGTTTTAAGTTTTAAAGTTCAAGTTGAGTAAAGAGTAAAGCTTGAAGTTCATTTCTTCAAAAGTATATAGGGACTATGTATTCCCAAAGGGTTTAAAATGTTTTCACATTTAAACAAGAAAGGAAACCTCGATTTCCAAAGGGCCTTTGGACTAGTTTTCAGAAAAGAGTAATCACTTTCTAAATGAAGCAAGAGGGGAAACTTTGATTTCCAAGATAGCCTTTGAACTAAGTTTTGAGCACTAATCTCAAATCACAGAAGAAGTATGATTTTAAACATAAAGAGCTAGTATCATATTTTGGGAGTAGTATTGAGCACCGATATGGGGGAGCGTTCAGAGAATCCACTGCCCCCATAAACCATGTAGCCATCATGGGTAGAAAAGGGTCATACCTTTTAGATGAACTCTTAGTGCTTTTTAGCATAAACTAGTGGATCCACTTAGTAGTTCAGGTCATATGCCCTTGGCAACGTATAGGATGCCTTGGCAGCGTGAGGTAACACGCTATATCATCACTATAGCTTTTAAGTGATGGTTGTCGATTAGAGAAACTCCCACAGAAGTTATTTATATTCTTATATACACGGTTATTTGTATTTTTACATTCATTTCAGAGTTTTAGTGTATCTTTGCATACACCCAGAGTTGACATCATGTTTTAAACAACTTTTCTTTATATTGCACTTGTTTTAAAACTACTTTATATTGAAATGAGTTCAGTTATGTTGAGTTGAGTTGAGCCAGGTAAGTTCTTCAGTCTCCTTTCAGTTTCTTTACAAGCTTAAGTTGTGTTTAGCTTTCCAACTCGCATACTCGTACATTCAATGTATTGATGCCACTTGGCCTGCATCTTATTATGATACAGACACAGGTAACTAGGATCGGCATCCTGCACATTGTTGATCCAGTGAGCAGTTCAGAGTCTGTTGGTGAGCCTCTTTGCATTCTGGAGGACTCCTTGTAGTTCACTTTCAGTATTTCATTGTTAGGATGATTGGGGGTCTTGTCCCAACATCCCTCTTTGTTTTAGAGGCTTCATAGACAATTAGTAATTCAGTTGTCTTTACATTTCATTTCATATGTTAAGACTTGAGTTGCCATTATGGCCCAGTTGAATGTTGACCTTTAACACATTGTAAGTTATTTTACCAACCTATTTGAGTAAGTTCATTTGATCATTGTAATAATGTTTAGAGTTTTCCGCTGAGTTAGTAAGCCAGGCCAAGGGTTCGCTTGAGGCCAGGAATGGTCTTTGAGTGCTAGTCCCTCCCAGGGCGTAGGCTCGGGGCGTGACAAAGGTGACCTCAATTATTGACGACACTTTTGATGCTTATGCAACCTATGACGAACTTGTGACTTTCACTAATGCAATCCAGAGGTAAAACATAAAAAAACATCACAAGTAAAATAATCTTTTAATTTGACATTCCCTCACTAATGAATAGGAGGGTAAATATGTTTTCCTGTTGTTATTATGAAATCTATATATATACACACACAAGGTGTAAGAGTTAATTAGCTTGTGGTTTTGATGATATATTAGATGGGATGATAATGCAATCGATTCAATACCGCCATATATGAGACCTGTTTATCAAGCCCTTCTAGATATTTACAGTGAAATGGAACAAGTGTTGTCCAAAGAATGTGAATTGAACCGTCTATACTATGCAAAATATGAGGTAATATTCTTGTTTACCTAGCTAACCCACATAAATATATCAATTAAGGAAACGTTATCATTCCAAAAGAAGAAACAAAAGTTACCAAATTACTTGTTATTCTTTTTAGATGAAAAAGTTGGTGAGAGCCTATTTTAAATAAGCCCAATGGTTAAATGATGCTAACTATATTCCAAAATATGAGGAGCACATGGAGAATTCACTTGTAAGTGTTGCCTATATGATGGGATCAACAACTTCCTTGATCGGTATGGAGGAATTTATATCCAAAGAGACTTTTGAGTGGTTGATGAATGAGCCTTTGATAGTTCAAGCTTCCTCATTGATTAGCAGAGCAATGGACGATATTGTTGGACATGAAGTAAGTACAACAATAAGTATATACGTAATGATCATTGAGATTTGAACAATAGTTAAGATTTGAACTTTCAATAAATACAAAAAAAATGAAGCATAATAATGACTTGACTTATCAAAAACAATAGTACTTCTTATGTTTCACTTTGTGTGAGGGCCAAACTAACTACTCTCTGGTGTGAATTTTATTATAGAATCTTTTAGTTTTTTTATATAAAATTTGTATTTTTTAAAAATTATATTTTTTTTAAAAATACTATAAGTCACAATCTATAGTTCAAAATATTACAAAAGTTTCTATATTATATAACAATAATTAAAAGATCAAAGAAAGAAAAGAAATAGTCCTAGTTTCTTGAAGAACATATGATGTTGAATAGTTTGGATTTTGCTTCAAATATATCTGCATATGATACAGAAGGAACACATATATTATATGTATTCGATTTAATTACTTCAAATTCTTAAAAGTTAGCTAAGAAGCCTACAATATAATATCAAAATAATGTTTAAAATGTATTAATTATATATGGAAGATATTGAAATCTATTAATGTCATGTAGGTTGAACAAGAGAGAGGACATGTAGCTTCAATTATTGAATGTCACATGAAAGAGTATGGAGCTTCAAAGCAAGAAGCTTACGTTAAATTCCAGAAAGAGGTCACCAATGCATGGAAGGACATAAACAAAGAATTCTTCCGTCCAACTGAAGTACCAATGTTTGTCCTTGAACGAGTTCTAAATTTCGCACGTGTGATAGACACATTATATAAAGAGGAAGATGGATACACAAATGCCAAAGGCAAGCTTAAAAACATAATTAACTCGATACTGACTGAATCTGTCAAAATATAAATATAATGATGAAATTGCACCTTCATCATTCAAATATTCAGAGAAAAATAAGGCATATAATAAATTGAAGACTTTTAATATGCTATTCATAATATATGAGCTGTTAATTCCTGGGGAATGTTTGAAATAAACAATAGTTGTTTTTAATTTACTAAGCAAAAGTGTGGTTGGTTTGTATTTTTTCTGTCATGTTCATTTTCAAAAAATATACAACACTTAAGTTGTATTAAATCCTGTTTTATTTCATTTCCAGCTTGTTTGGATGATTGTTAATTATCATCACTCTATAATGTATTGCATTTGTATCGTATTATTGTCGTAATAAAGTTTGAATAAATTGTATCTTTGTTACAGTTATATAACTTTTTTATTATTTAGTTGGATTCATGTATTGTACTGTAATGATAATTATAAAGTTTACTAAAATCCCCATATTAGATTCATTAATAGGAATTAGGATACAATCAAACCAAACGACAATTACAAAAAAAGAATCAACAAATTAGAAACTAGATGCATCCAGGCTGCAGGTGTTCAGTGTTAAAAGAATAAAGAAGTCTTATAAATGGCTGATAAAACAAGTGACCTCATTATATATAAAATTTGACTATATAGCTAAAACTCTTTTTAAAAAAATGTGTACACTACATTTTGCTTTTGAAATTTGCAAAATTGAATTTTAACATGTTGCAAAAGTTGCAGCAAAGAGAGCTTAGTGAGCTTACAGTAAATTATTTGATCTATATAATTTTCTTTAATCAGATGAATAATGATAATTTGAATTTAATAAAATTCATCGATATTATAATAAAAATAGTTTTAGCAGAAATAAATATACATATTAATAAAGAGAGTGTCACATTAGTTACTTGTCATTAGATTCAATATCTTTATAGACTTTTGGGACATTTACAAAGAGTGTTAATTACTTCTAATACACAGTGTCAGAAACAAGATTTCCATCAAGGGGGTTCAAAAAGATAAGTAAGCACATTAATAGTAATCAAGAGGGTTGGGACGGGTCAAATATATATGGGGCGAGTCAGATATAAACGGGTCAGATCAAATATAAGCAACTAAATAAAATCCAACTCTACCTCAACACAAACAATAAAATCGAGCAAGTATATGTTTGACATAATATTAAGATAAGTACGAGAGAATGTATTTTTTTTAAAATTTAATTATGGGTCTTTTCTCTGTCATTGTTGTATACATACATTATTCAATTTTTGAAACTAACTAAGGAATACTTCCAAATCCGATCATATTGTAGTCAATAAAATTCGCGTCGAGAAAATAATTGTCAAGATTGGGAAATATCGCGACAATCATATTTATTTATAAATTTTAAATGATTACACCTTTTTATTTAATCGTACTTATAATTATATTATTCCTTAATCAAATATAAATTAAACGCTTGACTTAAAACAAGTAAGGTATGTCTCTGGAATTTCGGTCATAGTCTAGGGGTACTTGTGCCTTATCCCTATTATTTATAAATATAATTGAAAAAACATCTCAAAATTTTCATGTTCTTTATTAAAATTATATATTTTAAAAATAAAAATAACTAAAACATATAAATTAACATATATAATCAATTTTATATTGAATTTGAATTAAAATATAAATTAATTTTTATTCGATTAATTTCGCGTTTGTCCCGCCACAGCGGTCCCGCCATGGTGGCACAAATCCCGCCATAGCGGCTTGCACGGAAACAGAGAGCTAATTTAAGAGTTCCAACCCCCATTTCGCAACACACCTTCATCCCATGACACTCAAAAAATATCCGTTCACGCTAAGATCAATTTCGGGAGTTCTACTCGCTTGAATTTGATTCCGTAAAGTCGTACGGACTCCTTAACATCTTAGCTATCTACTCATGAAATCAAATTCCTTATTAAATCACTCAATCGTTACCAGATTTCCCTATAATCACATGACTCAGATTTCGTCCAAATTTGGACTAGGCTAGGAATTCTCAAGTTACTACCAAAATGTTTTCTGGCCCAAAAATTTTTCCCATTGGCTTTTCCATAACGACAGAAATCAGGTCGTTACACCTAGTAATTATATAACCTCGTAATTACAGTGACTTGTTTGTTTGCCACATTGTAACTGTAATTACCAGTGTACTATTTGGTTGCATAAGTGTAATCATAAGGTTATATTGAATTTTAAAAATTAAAATTAATTATCTAAAATTAAAAGTTTATATTAGACAAATAAGAGCCTTTATAAATGATATTAAACTAAATATTTAAATTATATATTGTCTTTTGAAAATAAATTAATTAATAAACATATGTTCTTAAATAATATTATAAAAAATAATTGATTTATATTTTTCAATTTAGTATATTTTAATTAAATTAATTATAAAAACTAAAAGTACAGAATTTCTATGCGTGAAATGCATGTTTGAATAAAAGATTAATATTATAAATATAATGTCATAAAATTATAAAACTTTTGACAAAAAGATAATCTATCAAGTCTAACATAAAAAAAAGCTTTAAATGTAAAATATTGAGTCAATACTCCTAAAACAAATGAAATTGAAAATATAACATAAGTTCTAAATTCAAAACAAAAAATTTAACATAATATTCTTGTGTCAAATTTCAACATAACATACATAAATATGATTTAAAAGAAAAGGAAAATGTAAGTCCATAACTTTATTCATCAATGAATTCTACTTTGATTTAAAAATTAAAATACTAACAAAATTATACTAATAATTCTGTTTTAGATAATACGAAAAATTGCATGGAATCACATGAAGTAAAGGTTGAGAATAAGAAGGAAATAGCATGGAATCACATGCATGAAGAAATTAAAAAGTAATTAGCTTGTAATATAACCATGTAATTACCATCAATTCATACCTCTCCCCTGTAAATTGGAGAGTGTAATTACACCCTATCAATTATACCCAATTGGTAATTACATGATCAACAAAATAGGATGGATAGTGTAATTACATCAAATTTAATTATCAGAATGACTTTCCAAACTGGCCCTTAAAGTATTTTTTTCTTAAATCACTTTTTTTAAAGTCAATCCAGATGGGCTCTATCTCTAGGTAAAGTCCTTTTCTCTTTTAAAAAAGAAGTTATGAATCTTTATCAATGTGTACTAAACTGTGAAAGATCTTACAAAATTGAGGGTCACTTTTGGCTGGCCCATTTTAAAAAAAAGATCTTTTATTTTATTTTCATTTTGAAGATAATAAATGGTTAATGATTGAGGTATAATTAATAAATGGTAATTAAGCAAGCAATAACAAATTAATTGAATCCTTAAAAATTAATTCAATGGACTAGGTACATTATAAATAGGTGATCCTATTAGCACAACTTAAAGCCACAAATTAAACTTGGAAAAAAGAAGCAATGACTACTTCTTCCCCTAATAAGTCTCGTCCCTTGGCTAATTTTCACTCAACTGTCTGGGGATATCATTTCCTTTCTTATACTACTCAACTCACCGTCAGTCACAAACTTCACTTTTTTTTTCTATCTTAATTGTTGTCTAAATATTATAACATGGGTATTTTTCGGATGCAGAAAATGACTAACCAAGAAAAAGTTGAAGTTGATGAGTACAAAGAGAGAATCAGGATGATGAAATCAGCACAATTTGTTACTGATCAATGAAGCTCCTCCATTGATGGAGTTCCAACTCACATGAGAGAAGAAGAGAGAAGAGAGAAGAATCTAGAAGAGAAACATGAAAATTATCTCTCATTGAATGTGAATTGAAGAAGTGAGTATTACAATGTATCTGTATATATATATACACAATCACTAAGCAACTAATATTGTATGAATTAACTAATCAACAACTTGACCCCTAACTAATTCTAACTAACTCTAACTAACTCTACTGTTCATAACTAACTTCACTGTACACTGCTAACTAACTCTGCTATATACTTTACATTCTCAACACCCCCCCTCAAGTTGGAGGTGAAGTAATTACAAACAACTTGTGCAATAGAGTAGTATGTTTGACCCCAGTCAGTGCTTTGGTGAAGATATCTGCCAACTGTGAATCAGTAGAGATATGATGGAGTGTGATCAAGCCTTGTTGAAGCTTACTCCTAACAAAATGGCAATCAATCTCTATGTGTTTTGTTCTCTCATGGAAAACTGGATTCTTGGCAATATGGACTGCTGCTTGACTGTCACAATGTACATGTATAGGCAAGGAGCATTTGACTGTCAGTTCACCAAGCAATCTCTCAAGCCACACTAATTCTCCCACAACTTGTCTCACAACTCTATATTCAGCTTTAGCAGACGATAAGGACACTGTGGCTTGTTTCTTAGACTTCCAACTGATAGGGCTATCACCCATAAGCACCAAATATCCACTAACAGACTTCCTGGAGTCAGGGCAAGCAGCCCAATCAGAATCACAGTAAGCACTGATGACAAAATCAGGCTTGTTTGAGATGAAAATCCCCAATGTAGGATCCTGTTTCAAATATCTGAGTACATGGTAGGCTTCTTTCAAATGTGGTTCTCTGGGGGATTGCATGAATTGGCTCAAGTGTTGCACACTGTAAGCTATGTCCATTCTAGTATTAGTTAGAAAGTTCAACTTGCCAATCAACTTTCTATATTGAGTGGGATCAGATAAGAGTTTGCCATCTGTGGCTGTCAACTTCTCAGTACAATCAAGAGGAGATTATTTATAGGTTTAGGTTGGACAGCAGATGGTATTGCATTCATATTTGTGTTACTGATTGTTTGATTATTAGTGACCTCTTGTGGTGTGAGAATGTCCAGCATATCATCATCAGTAAAGGTGTTCATTTGACCAAGCATACAAGTCATGTTAGTGGCATGAATAAACATTTGTGCAATGGAATTGAAACTAGAACCATCAGGGGCAATAGCAAAAGGAAAAACCTTTTCATGGAAAGTCACATCTCTAGATATATGAACTCTCTTGGTAGCCAGACTCAAAACTTTGTAACCTTTTGTATTGAATGGGTAGCCAACAAAAATATGGGGTGTGGTTCTTGGTTCAAACTTATCCTTGTGAGTTTTCAGGATAGTGGGAAAACAAAGACAACCAAAACTTTTAAGGTGAGAATATGTAGGCTGCTTTTGGTATAATATTTCATATGGAGTCTTGTTGTGAAGTTGTTGAGTAGGTAATCTATTAATTAGGTATGTAGCAGTCAGTACACATTCCCCCCAGTACCTCATAGGTAATTTTGACTGAAATAAAAGCTCTCTTGCTGTTTCTAGGAGGTACTTGTGTTTTCTTTCAACCACACCATTTTGTTGAGGTGTATAAGGACAAGTTCTTTGGTGTATAATACCCTTGGTTTGAAAGAAACATGTGGCCTCAGCTGAGGTGAACTCTAACCCATTATCAGATCTTATGGCTTTCAATGTGGTTTGGAATTGATTTTCTATAAGGGATATGAAAGCTTTTATGGTTTGGAGGGCATTACTTTTACATCTTAGCAATTGTGTCCAAGTGGACCTACTGTGGTCATCTACCATAGTGAGAAAATAGTGATAGCCATCATGTGTGGGAATATGGTAAGGTCCCCACAAATCAACATGTAGTAACTCAAACACTTTGGTGGTAGTAGTAGTGCTTTCCGGAAATGGCATCCTAGTTTGCCTGGCCATAGGGCATATTGTGCAGGAAAAAGGTTGTCTGGGAGAAAATTTCATAGGTATGGTTGAAATGTTTTTCATTTTTACAAAAGGTACATGTCCTAATCTAGCATGCCATAAGAGTTCATCATCATGAATGTGATTAGAGATATTTGCAAATGAAGGACAAGCATCAGAAAGACAAGAAGAAGAAGCCACAATACAATCTTCTTTATTTATAGGACAGTGTTTTACAGAAGATGAAATGTACACATTTGAATTTGAAATTTTATCAATGTTGTCTAAAGAAGGGCGGACAAGATGACAATTGAAGTGTGGTAATCTTGGTGGTTTGTTCTCAGCAGATGGATAACAGTTGTGGCATTTGCTACACAGAAAGTACAAGCCATTCTTGGCTTTACCAAGTTCCAGAGGGCTCTTCAGAGAAGGGCCCTGCAGTAAACAAGAAAATTTGTCAAAACTAACTACACCATTGAGTTGTAGTGCTAAACAATGAACAGAAATGAGATTAAACTTGAACCTAGGTACAAACAATACTTTTCTTAGAGTCAATGCTGGATTCAAACAAACATCACCAATTTCAGTCACTTTAACCTTATAACCATTAGGTAGTGAGATTAGGAAAGGATATGGAAGTGATTTAATGTTTGTGAGTGTGGTTTTATCATAGGTCATGTGGTGTGATGCTCCTGAGTCTATGATCCAAGAGCCAGTAGTCAACTTAACGCATTTACAAGAAAGATCACCTATATCAGTTATAGAGGAATAACAAGCAAGTATACCTGCCAGGTTCACAGCTCCATTCAGCATGCTGTTTGAGTTGTCTGAATTTGAGGCTCCATTTCCAACTTGCAGAGTTCCCAGGAGATTGAGTAGTTGTTCATATTGATCTTTGGACAAGTTCAATGGCATTTGTCTCCTTACTTCAGATTCCTCTTTAGATTGAACTCCATTCATATCAGGGGCACACACATTTGCTGCAGAACCTGTGCCTTTTCCCTTTTGGAACTTTGGATTTGGATTGGATGGGTATCCATGAAGCTTGTAACATCTATCCTTTGTGTGTCCTGATTTCTTATAGTAGTCACAGAACAAAGAAGCCCTGCTAGTACTAGAATTGCCTGTAAACCCAGTATTATTGCTTGTATTTCCAGAACTGGTTCCACCTTCTCTAGATGAACTGTAGTTTGTCCTAAATCCTCTGTTGGTCTGTCCATAGGCATTGAGAGAGGTAGAATCCAAGGCTGTATGATTATGAGGCTTCACCTCCCTTTGCTTCTCTTCTTGGGACAAGATGGCAAAAGCCTGGGCCATACTTGGTAGAATATTCATCATGAGAATGTTGCCTCGGACTGCAGTATACATCTCATTTAAACCCATTAGAAAGTGTATAAGCCTGCGATCTTTTTCAGCCTTAACCAATTTTGTTTTACCACCACAAGTGCACACACAATTGCACTGAGAGTTGATATCAATAGTGCTCATTTCTTCCCAGAGTTTCTTCATTTTAGTGTAGTAACCAGTGATATCCAGAGTGCCTTGGACAAGGTCATTGATCTCCTTTTGAAGCTGGTACAACTTACAACCATTGGTTTGATCGTACCTTTCTTCTAGTTCTCCCCAAAGTTCCTGAGTATTATTGACATACTGCAGACTATCACGCAAATCTGGTGACAAGGAGTTCAGGATCCAAGATGTCACCATATCATCACACCTTTACCATTGCTGAAAGCTAGGATCAGTAGGATCAGGTCTCACAACTTTCCCATTAATGAATCCTGTCTTGCTCTTAACAGATAAAGCCTTGAGAACTGCTCTTCTCCAGGATCTGTAACCAGTTCCATCAAAAACTGCAGGTAATAGGGATGAACTCGCATTCTCAGATGGATGCAAGTAGAAAGGACTAGGGATTTCTACCCTAACAGTGGATGTAGAAGCATTTGGAATGGAATCATCTGAAGAATCGACCATGGTGAATTGAATATTGGGAAGAAGATCAAATCGAGAACAACTAGATCAAACGGAGTTCACATAAAAGGAAAACAAAATTGACAGATCGAAGATCGAGTCGAGAATAACCAGATCAAACGAAAAATTCACATAAAAGAAAACAAAGCTCACAGATCTCACAGATCGAATTGGAAACGGAAAGAAGACAGGAGCAATTCCCTGTGCTCTCTACTGTTCATAACTAACTTCACTGTACACTGCTAACTAACTCTGCTATATACTTTACATTCTCAACACAGGAAAATGTTGGTGGAAGATCCTGAGGGTAGTCTACAAAAACTTGTGTTGATAGATGCAATGCAACGATTGAGAGTGGCATATCATTTTCATGATGAAATTGAAACATCCATTCAAAACATTTTTGATGCGTCCAAACAGAATGATGACAACCTTCACGTTGTTTCTCTTCGTTTTTGACTTGTGAGGCAACAAGGACATTACATGTCTTCTGGTAAATGCATATATAATATTACTTTTCTTTATTACGTAACATTTTAATGGACTTGAAGGTTAAATTTCTGACTAACAATGAACATGATGTTTAATTACCAGATGTCTTGAAGCAATTCACCGAACAAGATGGAAAATTCAAGGAAATGCTTACTAATGATGTGCAAGGATTATTAAGTTTGTATGAAGCATCACATCTGAAAGTGCACGATGAGGAGATTCTTGAAGAAGCTCTTACCTTTACCACCACTCATCTCGAGTCTATTGTCTCCAACTTGTGCAATAACTCTCTTAAGGTTGAAGTTACTGAAGCCTTAAAACAGCCTATTCGCATGACTTTACCAAGAGTGGGAGCAAGGAAATACATATCCATTTACGAAATCAATGATGCACACAACCATTTGCTTTTGAAATTTGCTAAATTGGATTTCAACGTGCTGCAAAAGTTCCACCAAAGAGAGCTTAGTGAGCTTACAAGGTACGTACTACATTATTTGGTCTATATATCTTCTTTAATTAGGTGAATTGAAACCGTTGCTCTTGTGATGTATATAGGTGGTGGAAAGATTTGGATTTTGCAAATAAAATTCCATATGCAAGGGGCAGACTGGTTGAGTGTTACTTTTGGATATTGGGAGTGTATTTTGAACTAAAGTATAGTCGTGCTAGAAAAATGCTGACAAAAGTACTCAAGGTGACCTCAAGTATAAGCACACTTTTGATGCTTATGCAACCTTTGACGAACTTGTGGCTATCACTGATGCAATCCAGAGGTAAAACATAAAAAATTCACAAGTAAAATAATCTTTTAATTTGACAATCCCTCACTAATGAATATGAGAAAATAAATATGATTTCCTATTGTTATTATGAAATCTCTATATATACAGACACAAGGTGTATGAGTTAATTAGCTTGTCCTTTTGATGATATATTAGATGGGATGCTAATGCAATCGATTCAATACCGCCATATATGAGACCTGCTTATCAAGCTCTTCTAGATATTTGCACTGAAATGGAACAAGTGTTGTCCAAAGAAGGTAAATTGGACCGTGTATACTATGCAAAATATGAGGTAAATAATGTAAAGTAAATTTTGATAATTCAAATAGTTGGCTATCTACATTTTCACCTTATCTTATTAATTAGTGAGAATTTAATTTTGATTTCCATGTTATCATTAATTCCAAAAGGAAAAAAGATACTAGCTACTACTAATTGTCTATCTAAAATTACTTGTTACTGTTTTTAGATGAAAAAGTTGGTGAGAGCCTATTTTATGGAAGCCCAATCATAAGTGCTGGCTATATGATGGGAGCAACAAATTGCTTGGTCGGTATGGAGGAATTTATATCCAAAGAGACTTTTGAATGGATGATAAATGAACCTTTGATAGTTCGAGCTTCCTCATTGATTGGCAGAGCAATGGACGATATTGTTGGACATGAAGTAAGTACAAAAGTTTCTAAAAGTAATATGGTTAAATAAACTCATTTAACTCTCTTAGTTGGTTTGTCTAAGTCATGACTTAAAAGATTTTATGTCCCTCCATTGCAATGATGACAGTAAAATGATAATTACTAATAACAAAGAGGTAGAATGGTACACATAGATCTGCTAATAATAACAATAATAAAAAGAGAAAGAAAGAAAAAGGAAATCAGCATGAAGGAACACATATATTGTATGTATTGGATTTTCTTCAAATTCTTAAAAGTTAGTTAAGTAGACTACAATATAATACCAAAAAATGTTTAAAATGTGTAATTACATATACGGTTGGTATTGAAATCGATTAATATCATGTAGGTTGAACAAGAAAGGGGACATGTAGCTTCAATTATTGAATGTTACATGAAAGAATATGGAGCTTCAAAGCAAGGGACTTACATTAAATTCCAGAAAGAGGTCACCAATGCATGGAAGGACATAACCAAAGAATTCTTCCGTCCAACTGAAGTACCAATGTTTGTCCTTGAACGAGTTCTAAATTTGACTCGTGTGATAGCCACGTTATATAAAGAGGAAGATGGATACACAAATGCCAAAGGCAAACTTAAAAACATAATTAACTCGATACTAATTGAATCTGTCAAAATATAAATATAATGCTGAAATTGCACCTTCATCATTCAAATATTCAGAGCAAAATAAGGCATATAATAAATTGAAGACCTTTAATATGCTATTCACAACATATTAGCTGTTAATTCAAACAATGGTTGTTTTTAATTTATTAAGCAAAAGTGTGGTTGGTTTGTCTTTTTTCTCTCGTGTTCATTTTCAAAAAATATACAACACTTGAGTTGTATTAAATCCTGTTTTATTTCATTTCCAGCTTGTTAATTTGGATAGTTGTTAATTATCATCACTTTATAATGTACTGTAATCGTATTGTATCTGTATTGTATTGTTGTCATAATAAAGTTTGAATAAATTGTATCTTTGTTGCGGTTCAATAACTATTTTATTATTTAGTTGGATTCATGTATTGTACTGTATAATAATTATTTAATTTACTATAATTCCCATCGTTGTTGTAAATATTAGATTCATTAATAGGATACAATCAAACTAAACAACGATTACAAAAAAAGTCAACTAGAAGCACTGATCATGACTCGTCAATATTTTAAGTTAGTAACTCGTACCACTCGTAATAAATTAATCATAAAATTGTATTCATTCACTAACGATGATATTGTTGAAGAATGAAAAATTCTTGCAGTGATGGTAATGAGATGGGTTGTCTCCTTATAAGGCTTGGACAATCATATTCTTTTTGAGCTAGCTTTAGGAGTGCGACTTAAGCCCAAAACCTAATTTTACATGATATCAAAGAAGGAACTACCTCAGCCAATATTGGATTCCCAAATTAAATTATCCATGCTTCAGGTGTTCAATGTTTTTTTAATTAAACTGTCTCCAATGATCATTGATATGAAGAGGTTACATGTTGGAATTTGGCATACCAATCTTAATACAACATCTTATGGTAAAGTTAGATAAACTCTATAAATTAACACAAAAAATGGAGGGAGTCTAAGCTAACTATGTAATGACTCGGAAGTTCCTTTTTGAAAATTTTCATAAAATTGTCGTTTTACCCCTCCCGATATTGATCCCGAGTTGTTTTGATTGATTTTTAAACTGGTTTCGAGTTTTGAATGAAAAGTTATGAATTATGAAAATTATGAAAGTTTGAAAGGCTAAAATTTGTTAAAAAGTGATTTTCTGTGTCTTTTGGAGTTTTGACTATCTGAATGAAAATTTATCTATTATGTCAAGTCTGGAATGTGGAAATTAACCCTGGAGAGTTGCCAGTTTAAAATTCAAAGTATTTTCGTGAATTTCCTAAGTTGGAAATTGTTGAGAGTTTAGTCTTTGGGTTGACTTTGGTCAACAATCGGGATTTAGATGCTCGGGTCAGATTTCTGACAGTTTCATTGGATCCGAAGAATGATTTTAGGTCTATGAGTGGTCTTGGTTGAAGTTTTAGAGGTCTCAAGCTTTATTTGGTCTTTTAGGCGCTATAGTCGTTCTTTGTGACTTTTACGGGTTTCGGGTCAAGAAAACCTAGGATTCGTGTTTTGATGATTCCATTGAGTCTGAAACATAAAGTTTAGTCTAGTTGCATATTTGGTTTGTGTGAACGGGATTCCAAATGAATCCCGAGGGTCATTTTGAAAATATTTTATGCCTTGTTTGATTGTTGGTTTTTTGTTTCTAGTGCAGTGTTAATTATGTTTTGCAATCGCGTGGATGACCTTCACAATCGTAGACTTTAGGGTTCTGGTCATCGTGATTGAGTGGAGGTTTGCTGCGATTGCGATGGTCAAACTTAATGAGTTGACCCATTTAATTCATCGCGATCAGGAAATCTTGGTCATCTCGATGAGTATTTTATATCTGGCTAGAATACTTTTTAAAATCGGGGTTTCAACTCCATTTCATCATTTTTGAGTTTCGGAAGCTTTGGTGTAACGATTTGAACAAGATTTTTGAGAAGAAACAGTTGGGTAATGATTTCTAACCTTAAATCTTCATTTACTCATTATTAATGAATTTAAGTGTTCAAATTAGCATTTTTAGAATGATAATTTGAAATTTCTTCAAGAACCCAAATACTTGATAAAATGATGATTTTGAGCTAAATTATTATCCATTTTCGAAATGGTTTTCACAAATACTTTTCAAATGACTTGGATATTGTATTCAATTAATGATTTTCACTTTAAAACCTTATTTTTGGAATTGAATTTTTCAGTTGATTTGACCAATTTTTTAAAAGTATATGATATCAGTATTGTTATTTTTGTAATCTTATTTGTGATTACTTGTTGGATTAGATTGTGTGGCCTTGGACATTGTTCGAAAAGGAAAATCTCAAGTCTCAAATTAATTTTTGATTGAATTAAGGAAAATGAACTTCTAAACCTTGTAAAATATGTAAAATCTTGTAATTCCCTTCATTGTGTGTGTTGGGGAGTAATGAGAATGAGGTGATGAATTCAATTACTCCACTTGATTGATCTTAATGAATGAAAAAAGGGAATAAATGAAAAGGGCAACGTGTTGATAGTTGTGTTTGTGATTGCCTGATGATCCTAATTTGTTGATTGATGAAATGATTTGATGGCATCAGTATAGACTTGAATTGCTATTGTCTCTTCTTTATGTTGTGAAATTTTCTATTTGCATTGATTTATGTACATTGTGATGAGACATGTGGTGATTATGACGATGAAAAATGGTTCCAACAAGTGACATTATGCAAAGCTAATGGGAAATGGTTCCTGTGAGTGATATTTGTTGACGGAAAATAATTCTAGTGAGTGATATTATGTCGATGGGAAATATTTTTAGCAAGTGTTTGACTATTGTGATTTTATGAACTTGATACTTGTGATTGAACTACTCTATACTTGTGACTGATCTACTTGATACTTGTGATTGACATACTCGATACTTGTGATTAATTGACTTGATACTTGTTGACTGATGAATTGTGACTTCTGGACTGATTTTTAAGCTTTGTGAGCCATGTATTGTAAACTATTAATTTAGGCTGATTTCTATGCAGGTTGTAGTTGATGCGGTTTAGTTGGAATGAAAGGAGTACTTGTGTTCAAGCTTAGTTTTACCTTATTTATTTGGTACCTTGTTGAGTACCGTGTTGTTTGTTACTCACTCATTGCTTCTACACTTATGTAGGTCCCAAGCGCAGACCCGTGTGATCATTCTTCTTCATATTTCTTCGAGGCTTTCAGAAAATTTTAAGAGGTAGTTGTTTGTCATCCTGGCGGCCCTCTTATTTCTTATTTTATGCTTTGTTTTATTCTATTCGAGAAACAAAGACATTAAGACTTGTATTTATTTTTTAATTTTATTTTCATTCACAAGAGGCTTGTACACATGACAATCAGATTTTGGAGATGTTTTTGTAATTGCCTAAGTTTTCCTCACTTAAGCTATTGTTGTTTTACTTTCCGCTTTTTTTTGTATTGTTGGTTTTGAGGATGATTTTTCTTGAATAAGGCGAGTGTCATCACGTTCATTTTTGAATTGTGACAAGATATAACTCTACTAACTTGACTCCTAAGGGGGTTTATAATTAAAATTAGAAGGTTTGACCAGTTGCATTCTGAAGGAAGGGAGCTCCCATCTATCACAAAGCATGCTAAAGGAAAAGAGTTCTTATCTATCTATGTTAATTAATCCTTCAAATCCCCTCGGAAGATCAGAGAAAGAATTGAATGATCATGTATTACATCAATACTATAACTCTTGAATGCTAATATATCGACAGATTTATTGGCTTTCCTAAAGCAATGACTGTCGATAATTAATCCATGAGAATGAAAAAATCTTATATTGATGGTTAAAAAAATGAGTGACCTTCTAATATATAAAATTTGACCATATAACTAAAACTTTTTAAATGTGTATAGTACAATCACATTAATTATCGATATATTGCTAAAATATTATTACGAGTGCCTCCCACAACCAATTTTTGGCTCAAAAGTTGATATGAAAGTTGAGAATGACATTAGATTCCTTGTTTCAAACCTAGCATGCACTCCAAAATCCAAAGGGGAGATAAGATTGTCTAAGGGGTCAGATGACTTATCTCTCCATCCTCATTTCCTTGTGCCTTGTTGAGCTTGATCCGCATCTAATTCGTCAATCTCTGGATCTGCACCTTCTTCTTGACTTGTCTGTGACATGGTCCCTTCACTTATCCTCGTCACCTCCAGCTTTGACATAATCTTTGTACTCCATTTTGTGCATAGGGAAATCTTGGATAAAGTGCCCTAGATTTCCACACTCGTAACATAGATCATTTTCATTTTGGATGTTTGCTGGAGTTTCCCGTTTTTTCAAACCCACCATGTTTTCTCACAATCTTGTGAAATCTACGAGTCAGATATGTGATGTGCTCTTTTTCATTGTGATCAACTTAGAAGGTTTAAGGGTCAGAATTTTATCCTTCTTGAAATGATCTTGTTGTTTGTTCAGCTCATGAGTTTGAAGATCGATTTCCTATTAGCTCATCCTTGGCTAGCGTTTTTCAGATCCTTTGCTTCATTGATAACATCAACTTTACTCTCCCAGGACTTAGGGATGAATTTTGAGAATTTTTCTAACTTGTTTACTTTAGGGAATAGCTTCACCTAAACAATGTAACCCATTTGTAATAGAGGTGAACCTAGTATGCATTTCTTGAATTATTTCACCCTCTTTCGTGTGAAGTTCTCATATAAAGTGGTAAGAATGTCCATCTTAGATTCCTTCACTTGATTGGTTCCTTCATGAGTAATCCTCAAGAAGTCTCATATCTCATTGATAGTCTCGCATACAAAGATCATGTTATACTCATCTGGTCTTATTCCACAAACCAATAATTTCTTTGCTTTGTAGTTCTTTTCGACATTCTTTCTATCAGTTTCATTGTATTCCCTTCGAGTTTTGAGAACAATTCGAGTGACTTCTCCCTCTTTTACCTCATTCACAGGGATGTGAGCACCATCTAAGATATTATCCCACTGTTCACTATCTTCAACCATGATGTAATTATGCATTCTTGTTTTTCACCAGCCATAGTATTAGCCATTGAAATGGGGGTGTTTGAGTGGTAGATTGTCCTTCTTCCATGTTTGGTGGCATGTATGATCCTCTTTTGGTGTTAGCTGTTTAGAGAGCTCAAGCTTTGATACCAATTGATGGGTTGTATAATTCCATCACAAGTTAATGGACCAGCTCCGATCCTTTGACACAACAAAAAAAAGAGCATAAAGTAATAGACAAAGTAAAATGTAAGGATATTTATGTGGAAAACTCTTTTTTCAAGGGGTGAGAAAATCACGAATTATCTCACAAAATTTCACCAACCTCTCACTAAAACTAGACTGAAGATTCAGAGTATAAACTTTTGCAACATAAGAATTAAATTCTTAATACCCCCCCCCCCCCTCCTTGTAACTTCTCTATGACAAGACAAGACAAAGCAATACCTCTATTCCCCACTATACTAACTAGCTCTAGTTAACATAGACTTTAAACTCTTACTACTCGACTAACTCTAGTCATGAGCACATTGAATCAAAACACAACTCAAATGATCTAACGGTCTTTTATACAATGACTTACGACACAACTTACAATTAAACAACTTAAGACTCTCTTGATAGCTCTATCAGGTCCCTTATTGTTCTTGTAAGCTTGTTCTTTCTAGAGAGAATATTTTGCCCTTTTTGAATTCTTGTTATGCAAAAACTAGGTTGTTTCTTGTCAAAGTGTGTATAATATGGTATGGACAAAACAACCTAGTCCAATCCCATTGGCTGAGAACTCTGCCCTTTTCCCTGTGCTCACCAAACCACGACAATGGTGGCAACTTTTATAGTTGTTCCCTATTCTGTCTCATGGGACCAGGTCCTTTTAGTAGGTCTCATAGTTTCTTAAATCATCAAAACTTGAATATAACATAAAGGATTAAAATGAGCAAAGAAGGATCAATGTCACATAATGTGTTGCATGGCCTATGTACGTGCGATGGCAAAGGATGTCGCAGCATCCCAAGGAGAACCTAGTTCTGAAGTTTATCAACACGGTCATTTCAAAGATAATAAAAATCAAAATATTAACTACACAAATTTAGACTAAGAAAATTAAGATAGCTAATAAACTTGCTTATTTATTCAAACTTAATTTAGAAGGAAAGTTTTTTTTTTTTTTTGGATAAAATTTCTCTTTCTTTTCAAAACAAAACAAATTAAAAAAATTATATGTCCACATAATATGCAATATGTAAAAAGATATACACAATCAAGACTTTTATAAGATAATTAATTAGTCTTGACTTTTATTTAATAATGTAAATTTAATGGCAAATAACATTCATTAAGCAGTCAATAACAAATTAATTGAATCCTAAAAATTCAAATAATTTGAACAGAGGAGTAATTACATGTATCTAACTCTAATTAATGATTCTTGACTTAAAATTAAATTCATTTGACTAAGGTACACTATAAATAGGCCATCCTATTAGCACAACTTAAACCCACAAAGTAATGGCTTCTTCTTCTCCTAATAAATCTCGTCCCTTGGCTAATTTTCACCCAACTGTTTGGGGATATCATTTTCTTTCTTATACTCCTCAACTCACGGTCAGTCACACACATTTTATTTGTTTAATCTCTTTATTGTCATTTATACATTTTATTTTTCTATCCTAATTGTTGTCTAAATATTATAACGAGGCGTTTAAGACGTAACATATATAACATTTGATTAATTAACATTTTTTCGGGCGCAGGAAATTACTAATCAAGAAAAAGTTGAAGTTGATGAGTACAAAGAGAGAATCAGGAAAATGTTGGTGGAAGCTCCTGAGGGTAGTCTACAAAAACTTGTGTTGATAGACGCGATGCAACGATTGGGAGTGGCATATCATTTCGATAATGAAATTGAAACATCCATTCAAAACATTTTTGATGCATCCAAACGGAATGGTGACAACCTTTACGTTGTTTCTCTTCGTTTTCGACTTGTGAGGCAACAAGGCCATTACATGTCTTCAGGTAAATCTACTAGATCTATTACTTTTCTTTATTAATTGGGTGTTCAAAGTTTACTAACAATGAATATGATGTTTAATTAACCAGATGTCTTCAAGCGATTCACCAACCAAGATGGGAAATTCAAGGAAACACTTACTAATGATGTTCAAGGATTATTGAGTTTGTATGAAGCATCAAATCTGAGAGTGCGCGATGAAGAGATTCTTGAAGAAGCTCTTACCTTTACCACCACTCATCTCGAGTCTATTGTATCCAACTTGAGCAATAACTCTCTTAAGGTTGAAGTTACTGAAGCCTTACAACAGCCTATTCGCAAGACTTTACCAAGGGTGGGCGCAAGGAAATACATATCCATTTACGAAAACAATGATGCACACAACCATTTGCTTTTGAAATTTGCTAAATTGGATTTTAACGTGCTGCAAAAGTTGCACCAAAGAGAGCTTAATGAGCTTACAAGGTACGTACTACATTATTTGGTCTATATATCTTCTTTAATTAGATGAATTAAAACCGTTGCTCTTGTGATGTATGTAGGTGGTGGAAAGATTTGGATTTTGCAAATAAAATTCCATATGCAAGGGACAGACTGGTTGAGTGTTACTTTTGGATATTGGGAGTGTATTTTGAGCCAAAGTATAGTCGTGCGAGAAAAATGATGACAAAAGTACTCAAGATAACCTCAGTTATTGATGACACTTTTGATGCTTATGCAACCTTTGACGAACTTGTGGCTTTCACTGATGCAATCCAGAGGTAAAACATCAAAATTTCACAAGACATTGAATGTTTTCCTCTAGTTATTATGACAATGTGTAAAAGTTTATTAATTAGCATGTGATTTTGATATATTAGATGGGATGCTAATGCTATCGATTCAATATCGCCATATATGAGACCTATTTATCAAGCCCTTCTAGACATTTACAGTGAAATGGAACAACTGTTGTCCATAGAATGCAAATACCGTGTATACTATGGAAAACATGAGGTAATATTATTGTTTACCTAACCCACAAGAATATATCTATTTAAATTGTCTAAGCTAAAATTACTTGTTATTGTTTTTAGATAAAAAAGATTGTGAGAGCCTATTTTAAGGAAGCCCAATGGTTGAATGATGCTAACTATATTCCAAAATATGAGGAGCACATGGAGATTTCACTCGTAACCGCTGGCTATATGATGGGAGCAACAAATTGCTTGGTCGGGGTGGAGGAATTTATATCCAAAGACACTTTTGAATGGTTAATGAATGAGCCTTTGATAGTTCGAGCTGCTTCATTGATTAGCAGAGCAATGGACGATATTGTTGGACACGAAGTAAGTATTATACTTCTCTATTTCCTTGCTCGTAAAAATAAGTACACTTAATGACTGAGATCTGAAAAATTAATTAAAATTCAAAATTTAATTCAATGCAAATAAATGAAGTCTATTAGTGATTTAGACTTATCAGAACCTTATGTTTCACTTTGCCTGAGGGCCAAACTAACTATTCTCCGGTATTAATTTTATTAGAAAATCTTTAAGTTTTTTAAAATGTATAATTATATATTGAAATCTATTAATTTCATGTAGGATGAACAAAAAAGAGGACATGTAGCTTCAATCATTGAATGTTACATGAAAGAATATGGAGCTTCAAAGCAAGAGGCTTACGCCAAATTCAAGAAAGATGTCACCAACGTATGGAAGGACATAAACAAAGAATTCTTCCGTCCAACTGAAGTACCAATGTTTGTCCTTGAACGAGCTCTAAATTTTGCACGTGTGATAGACACGTTATATCAAGAGGTAGATGGATACACAAACTCCAAAGGTTTACTTAAAAACATGGTTAACTCGTTACTAATTGAATCTGTCAAAATATAAATATAATGATGAAATTGCACCTTCGTCATTCAAGTATTCAGAGCAGAATAAGGCATAGACCTTTAGTATTCAAGGCATCTTCCAACGGCTGATCCAAGACCTCGGTTGAACGACGCCTGATTTCCAAATTCAAGGGTGAACTACATCTTTCGAGTTGTCATGGATTCTTTTGGTTTCTTGTTCATCGTTTTGGACACAGACACTAGCTATAGCTTTATGATTAGTTTCAGGGTTGCATCCCCAGTTTGATTGTGTTAGAGTTTTGGTTATGATGACTTTCAGCTTTTAGGGGTATTTCAGCATTGAATGTTTTAGACTATTGGGTTGAGTTTATGGGGACTCAATTCATTAGTGATTAAACTGTTTTCCTTATTTTATATGATAGACTTGGTTTTGCTTAAATTGTGCTGGGTTGGTTTCGAATTAGTTTGGTTCTTCCACCAGTATTTTTAGTGTGGTGCCACTCTCGGTCTGGTTCACGACATTTCTATAATTAGTGATCAAAATAAATTTCTAAAAAACCCAATTTCCTTTTTGAAGAGTCACAAAAAGCTTTATTTCATGTGTGGCCCAACAAACTCAATTTTTTTTCTTCTTTTGCTTGGAATCAATTTGTATTTGTTTGATTATAATAATTAATAGTGTAAAAAAAATAAATCAAACCCTTCTTACTAGGGGTGTACATGGCCGGGTTGGTTCGGGTTTTTCAAATATCAAATCAAACCATTTGTGTCGGATTTTTAAATTTATAAACCAAACCAAACCAATAAAACTCGAGTTTTTCAACCTCGGGTTTTTCGGGTTTTTTCGGGTTGTTTTGGATTTTTCCGGTAAAGTATTCATACAAACATATAATTTACTTGTACTTCAAATATTTCTTTAGTCCTACCAAAATACAACTATCTAAGATGTTTCTTAAAAATATAACACAATATGATATGATTAATGACACTAAGATATCCAACAAATATACTAATAATGAAATCGCGTAAAACAAATATTGCAAATTAACAAGTCATAATGAAAATGATCATAATTTAAAAGTACTAAATCATGCTAAAATTAAGTTTAATAAGTATTAGTTACATGACTAAATATTAAAACAAATTAAAATTAGATTATGTATTTTAATTGTCTAAACCAATGTAAAACTAAAGAACAAATATTCAATATTATTGTCATTCTTAGTGTTGAATTGATTTTCTTTTTGCATTAGTATTAATTTGATTTTGATTTAAGCTTTGTTATAATTACCAACATCTGTGGACTATAATCTTTATTGGCCCATTCATAATTCTAAGTTTCAAATTTGAAATAATATATTAAAAGATAAAAACTAGGAAAAGTATAAGAAATATTTAAAAATTATATCAAAGTAAAAAAAATTATGTATAAAATAAAATTTTAAAATTATATATATAAACTCGGGTTGGTTTGGTCTCGGGTTGGTTTTTTTTAGTTAAAACCAAACCAACCCAAATATAGTCGGGTTTTTTTTTCCAAAACCAAACCAAGTCAAACCAAACCACTAGTCGAGTTTTTTTTTTGGGTTGACTCGGTTTGCGGTTTGATTCGGTTTTCGGTTCGGTTTTGTACACCCCTACTTCTTACTTTAAAATTTTAACTCTCCCTCAAAAATTTAAACAATATATACCATCCCCCTCATTGTATGTAATTAAGTTAATTAAAATAATTAAAGTTAGAGTTAATACAAGAAAAATCAACAACTTTATATAGGTTGTTCATACTAGACTCAAATTTATTACGACTCAACCAAATTATGACTCAAATAAGCACAATAATAAACACAACAACCAAACTTAACCCATAGCGCAACCCCTATTATCACACGTACCTGACTAGTTTAGATATGAACAAAACATTAATAAAGATCATTTTGGTTTTTATCTCCTGTCCCTCCCAGTGAATTTGGGAATGGCCATATGGATGGATAAATTAGCCAAATCAATTAAGAGCGTAGCCAAATTGAATTTAATTATCGAATTCAGCTAAAACTTAAATAAGATGAATTAATATCAATTAATTAACAAGCTTCGTAATCTAAACAAAATGAAATAATTAACTCAAAAATATAAATTATTGATTAACTAAACTAATTAACAAATATTTTAATTAAAATAAAATATTTTTTGAGACAATTGTTGAATATTCATAAATTATATACATAATTATATAAAAACGTATATATTATTTAAAAATGACAAAAATATTTAAAAATAACTTGGAAACTATTTTGAGTTTTATAAAGCTAATTGTTTCAAATCATTTGAAATAAAAGAAGCTCGATGATTAATCTATATTATGAAGGCCCAAAATTAGGTGTCAACAACGAGTCCAGGGTGTAGGATCGGGGTATGACAGTCGGTATGGAGGAATCTATATCCGAAGAGACGTTTGAATGGATGATAAATTAGCTTTTTAGGTGTCCCATAACCTATCAAATTAATTAAAGGTCTATGAGTCCTCTTTCCTTGTATTTTATTTTGTATGTTGTATCAATTATATATTTTCTCTCTTTTTCTCTCTATAGCCTATTTTTCATGTATTTTATTTTGCGTATTTATATCCATTGTATATTTTGTCTCTCTCTCTCTAGAACTTTTTCTTATATTTTGTTTTGTGCAATTATATGATTTTCTTCTTTTTAGCCTTTTTGCTTCATCTTGTTGATACTTTTTTGCGTGCAAATGAATACAAGAGATATACGAGTGGATAGCTTGTCATGCCTCGAGCCTACACCCTGGATGTGGCCGACACTCGAGAATCATTGTTGGTCCCCAAGCAAATCCTTGGTCTGGCTGACTACTTAGCAGAAGACTGACTCAAGCATTTAAAGGCATTAAACATTAGTAAATCATAAAAATGTAAAATGCTCAATTCATATTGTCTGAAAAATACTCAATGCAATAATAATAGTTTGCAAAACATTTCAAAATAAAAGAAAGTACTGAGAGACTCCTCAACTCTATCTATCAATGAAGACTCTATTGTTCAACATGGATGTCGGGACAAGACCCACGACAACCTACAATGACTAAACTGAAATGAAAAGTGGAGTCCTTTGGAATGCAAGGAGGCTCACCAAAAGATAACTGGAGAGCAGAGTGATCTCAACACAGTGCTTGTTTGTTATGTCGTAGTTTTACTATCTTTAAAAAAATAAAATTGAAATGTTCTAAGTATAAAACAATTTGAGAAAAATACTTAGAAAAGAGTCGGCACTTAAGTTTTAAAGAAATTAAGAAAACTTAATTTAAAAAGGCCTTAACAGATAATCCTTTAAAAAATTTAAAGAAAATGTGTAAGAGGTCCTTATTTCTACTTTAAGAAGGTATTAGCATTTAAAGTAGCCGCTAACACACGTTTATCCAACGACTTGACTCAAAATATATGACTATTTTATGAGAAAAGATAATTAAGTGCACAAAAGATAAAAATATTTGATCAAGTAAATAAAGAACACAAAATTAATAAAATGAAATTCATTAAAATTAATCAACACAAAGAAAATGGTTCATCTTTTGGAAAATTCAACTAAGTTAATTAAAAATTCTAAAGTTAGAGTTAAATAAAAATAAGCAATGAATAATCATAATTGAATAACTTAAGAGTCAAAAAGAGAAGTTGAATTTGATCCCTTTTGGCCTAAATTCATGGTTGTCCAAAAGTGAGCTGTTGTTGATGTATTTCTGGGCTATGGACCCATTTCCACCCTCATATATAGCTGTATATCAGCTCCTTGAACCAGTGTTTTAGCTTTCGAGACCTGTATTCGTACTTCCCTTTCGAGACCTGTATTCGTACTTCCCTTTCGTGACATTTGGCATGGGGGCTGACTCGGAGAGTTGTTGGGTTCATCTCAACAAAGAAGAGAGATGCAAGGAGGCAAAATTGGAGTCCGGTAGACTCGATGTCACATGCATGGTATGAAGGAAAAAGGGAGTTAACAAACCATATACTTCAGTAAATCGACAACATATAATATCACAACAATATAGAACTTAAATCATTGACCACTAAAAAAAATTTAAGCAGCCACGCTTCATCTCAGATTTAAGAATAATATATAGTAAGCCTAACAGAAATCACCAAAAGGAAGTTTCTTGCACAACGTGAAAGCTAGTTTTATTAAGACAAAATATATATATATAAAATCTAAAGACCATTATGCAAATCTGATCCAAGAAACCTTAATTGACACTTAATGCTATAATTTAACCATATATTTGATACAAACCGAGGAAAAAAGTTAGCATGAACAAAGGAACATTTCATTCAAAGTGCTGGGCAAACAATTTCCAGTAAATTACTTAACGTACAAACAACTATAGGAGGCATCAACATAGAAGAGATTATCGATATTTCATGATGAGATAATTGAACAAAACAGGGAGCAAAGAGTCTTTTAAAAAAGCTTGAAATGCTGCACCATTTAACACACTCACACCTAGACTATTTATGTCAAGACAAGGTAAGCACAACAAAACTCCATCCGCCACGGAGATTAAGAGATTTCACACATTAGCTAAGCCTAAATACGCATCCTTCATATTAGTTAGTTAAGATTCTGCCTCTATTTTGGAAAAGAAAAACAACAATAATAAGTATCAATATGCTGAAAACCGAAAAGAGGCTACAAGGAAGAACCAGCTACATTTTCGAAAACTCAAGGAAGTAAAGAACAGAAACAGGACATACCAAAGCAACATTCATAGAACTAAGACTAGCAGACCCATTAATCAATTCGAAAGTTTTAAAGATGCTCAAAGGATGAAGAACAATCTCAAACAAGTTAAAACTTCCAATAACCCACAAAGAAGACTTAAAACTACTAACCATTACACTCGAAATGCAGAGAACGAGTAGACATAGGAATTGAACAAACAACAAAAGACATCATTCCAGCCATCCTAACAAATATCAACTGAACGAGGACAAAGAACATGAAGGAAACAAACTTTGGACATTATAATCAAAAGGAAAAACCAAACTCTTAATCAAAGGCATTCTAGGCATAAATCACACCCAAAGACATGTTCTATGCCTCAACAACTAAAATGTATCAACTCGAACCAAAACAACCAATCCCTAAGCGTCAACAGTAAACCAAAGAAGAAAAGAAGCATTCGAGCGAGGAAGAACAAGAGTCAATAGTAAACTTCTGATTACAAACAAAATGCCAGCTAAAACGAGTTAAGGTCAAAATGAAGTTACCTTTCCGGGGTCAGTGAACTGGAATTACGAGCTTAACTATGAAGCTTCCACCACCAACCTTGAAAGATTCCGACGGAAACTTGGATTTCAAACAGATGATCCCGGAATTTTTGTTTGAACACTAACGCCCCAATGTAAATAGCAGTTCGTTTTCTATTTTTTTTTCACTGTCTCTAACCCCTCAATATATCCCCCTACCAATGGCAACTAGTGCCAATATTTATAGCCGAGAAAGTTGATCCCTTTCAGGGAGAGGAGGGAAATCTTCTCCAAGATTTTGAGAATTCAAAATTTCAAAAAAAAAAAAAAAAAAACTGACAAAGGGATGGGTTACCTGCTACTAGATTGATTTGAAGAGATGGAGACGTTTTGGAGGCCATTAATGGCGGAATCCATCGAGCAAAGCTTGAACCTTATGGTTTTTTCGAGCTTTCTTCCATTTCCAAAGCCATCAGTGGAGAGGTGACTTGGTGCGGCTCTAACATTGTTATGACTAGAATACTTGAAACAGTTAGGAAAAGGAAGCAGAATAGTAATAACAAGAGTTTTGTGGGATAGTTTTCTGATTTATAAGAATGGAAATTACGATTACAACTAAATGACATTGAAAAACATAGAAACGAGTAGCTGGTTCTCCATTGATAGTTCAAACCTACAGATAGAAGGGAAGATGAAGAGAATTTAGAAGAAGAATAACGACAAAGATAGAAGAGAAGAGAAGAGAAGAGAAGAGAAGAGTGAAGGAGAGAAGGAAATTGTTACCGGATTTCTCGATGCCTCTCTCCACTGCCAATTCTGCTATTTATAACCATCAAACTCATCTCAGCCATTGAGCCTCATTAAACTATAATAGATCTTGGCCCTTTATTTTAAATCTTGTTATTACTGTTCACTCCCTCGACTTCTTTTATTTACCCTATAACCTTCAGTTCATGACATACCCTTGGCCTTGAAAACATCCTTGTCCTCAAGGATTAAAATCAAGAAATTGAGCCTTAATATAGTTGTAATCCTCACATGTTTCATCTTCTGGTGGAAGGTTGGACCATTGAACCAGGATCTTGACAGCAACAACATTTCCATTGCGCACCATATGTCTCTACAAAATGTTAACTGGAGTAACTAGGAATTGACCATCATTACCAGTACAGGGAAAACAAGTCTGAACCAATATTCTATTTCCCACTGTCTTCTTAAGTATATAAGGACACATGGAATACATGATGAATCTTGGAAGTAGGTGGAAATTCTAGTTTGTAAGCAACATTTCCAATTCTCTACAGAACCTTAAAAGGACCATAGCACTTAGAGCTTAACTTCAAGTTCTTTCGTAGAGCCAATGACATCTGTCTGTAGGGCTGCAACTTCATAAATACCAAATCCCCTTCCTGAAACACTCTCTCAGTCCTATGTAGATCAAAATAGAGTTTCATCCTCTCCTGAGCTTTGATGAGGTTGTCCTGAAGCAATTGTTGCATTTGTTGTCTCCTCATAATAGCATCATCAACAGTTGGAACTGTGGTCTCTATAGTAGGCCCGAGTGACAAGTGAGGAGGGCAGTAACCATAGAGAGCCTCAAATGGAGTACACTGCAGTCCAGTATGAAAATTAGTGTTGTACCACCACTCTGCTAGTCGTAACCACTGCTTCCAGTGATTTGGCCTGCTGGATGTCATGCATCTGAGGTATTTCTCAATGCAATAATTAACTTTCTATGTTTGGCCATCACTCTGAGGATGGTATGAAGTACTGTAATGCAACTGAATAATGCTTGCCAAAAATTACTAAGGAACAACTTGTCCCTGTTAGTCACAATAGACTCTGGTAAACCATGTAGTGTGTGCACATGTTTAAGGAACTTGTGAGCCACAGTGACTTGTCACTGTAAAAGGATGTGCTAGAGTCATAAAGTGATCAAACTTAGTTCTCCTGTCCACAACTACCAAAATGGTCTCCTAGACCTAGGACTTGGGCAGACCGCCAATGAAATCTATGCTAATGTGCCTCCAGGATTGATCAGGGATGGGAAGTGGTTGCAGTAGTCCAGGGTAATGAACATGTTCCCCTTTGTTCCTTTGACAAACTTCACAAGCAGCTACATACGTATTAACCATTTGTCTCATTCCTGGCCAATAGAAGACATAAGCTAACTTTCTAAAGGTGCCAAGTTGGCATTGATGTCCCCCAACTGGGGAGTCATAAAAGATGGATATCAGCTGATGTCTCAATTCCCCAGTACCTCTAATGAAAAGTTTGCCCTTCTTTCTTAAGACTGCAGATGAGTACTGATAAAGGTGTGGTCTCATTTGATCACCAGTAACTTCAACAATCATAGCCTCAACTTGTGCATCCCTTTCGTAGCTACTACTGATCTCTAACATACATTTAGGCTCTACAACATTGAGAGCTAACAATTGTCCCTCAGTTGGCTGGTTGGAACCCGGTGTATCACCATTCTCAAATTGCCTAGACAATCCATCAGCCACTCTGTTCTCAGTCCTTTTTTTGTATTGTACTGAAGAGTCTAAACCCAACATCTTTGTGAGTCCCTTCTGTTGTATAGTTGTGGTAACTTTTTATTCTAAAAGGCTTTAAGCTATGATGGTCTGTCAGGACAGTAAAGTGTTTATACTGAAGATAGTGTCTCCATTTATCAATGGCACTTAAAAGGGCCATATTCTCCTTCTCATAGATAGATCTACCTTTACTCCTAGGAGTCAATACCTTACTAAAATAAGCAATAGGTCGATCTCCTTGCATCAACACTGCACCAATCCCATATTGACTAGCATCTGTTTCGACAACAAACTCTTTAGTGTAATCTGGTAAGGCTAGTACATGAGTGTTGATTATAGCTAACTTCAATGTCTCCAAAGCTAGGTCAGACTCCTCATTCCATCTGAAAGAATCCTTTTTGAGTAACTCATTAAGAGGTCTACATATACCACCATAACTCAATACATATAATATCCAGTTAAGCCAAGGAACCCCCTCAAGACCTTGGTTGTGGTAGGCTTTGGCCAGTCAGTCATAGCTTGAATTTTGCTAGGATCAGTGAACACCCCATGAGCAGAAATTACATGACCTAGATATTCTATCTTTGATTGTCCAAAGGAACACTTGGACCTTTTGGCAAACAAGGAATGCTCCCTCAGGATATCAAACACTTTTTTAAATGCAGCAGATGTTCATCAAAAGTCTTGCTATAAACTAATATATCATCGAAAAAAACCAAAACAAACTTTCGAAGCAAGGATTGGAATACCTGATTCATCAAAGCTTGAAATTTAATTGGTGCATTAGTTAAGCCAAAGGGCATAACCTTGAATTCATAGTGCCCCATGTGAGTTCTAAATACAGGCGAACCCTATTCAACTTTAAGGCATTTCGTTGCACTTTAATCACCCTCGTGAAGAGGCGCACTCCGATACCATTGATGTCCTTGTAAACATCTTCAAGCTTCATTCTGATTTGGTGGTATCCAGCTCTCAGATCCACTTTGGAAAAAATCATAGACCCTTGCAAGTCATCAAGTAAATCATCTATGATGGAAATAAGATATTTATCTTTGATTGTTATCTCATTAAGGACCCTGTAATCCACACAAAACCTCCATGTACCATCCTTCTTTTTCACTAAGAAGGTAGGGGAAGAGAATGGGGACTGACTATGCTGAATGATTCCATTTGTGAGCATTTCAGTGACTTGTTTCTCGAGTTATTTCTTTTGGTCAAAATTGTATTTATAGGACCTTAGAATTATAGGTGATGTCCCTGGTTTGATGGAATCCTGTGGTCTAATTCTCTTGGTGGGGGTAAGGATTTGGGCTCTGCAAACACCTTCTTATAACCATATATCAATTCTAGAATAGCAATGTCAAATGGCTCCTGCTCACAACCACTACTAGCCTCTATTAAAAATAAGTGAGCCATTATCGATTGCCCCTTTTTTCAGTAGTTTTCCCATAGTATTAGGCTGAGTTGACCATTCTCTGGAATAGCATGCAAGACAACCTTGTTACCATTCCTTCCAATGGTGACACACCTCTTCTCATGATCAAATTTAGTAGGATTGAACTTTTTCATCCAATAATTGCCTAGTATAATATCACACCCCCCTAGCTTGAGGATTCTGAGATCTTTTTTAAAGGTCTTACCCCCTATTTTCCAAGTAAAACTAGGGCAACTGGTACTGTAATACATGTAATTGTCATCAACTACAGTGACTCTAATGGGAGTGGAGTAAACAGCTTGGTAGCCAGTTTCTTGTACAGTCACTTCATTAATAAAGTTGTGAGTGCTGCCAGAATCAACAAGCACTGATAATGATCTCTTCTTAACAACCCCACTGACTAGGATAGTGTTAACGTCATTACAACTTCCTGATAATGCACTGAAACACATAGCTTCTTGGATATCCACTTCTTCAGCTATCTCAATTTCTAGTATTTGTGCTAAGCTCTCTGAGTGCTCACCTCTGCGTCAATAGCTATAAAATCTTATGGGTCGTGAGGCAACTCTTCCTTGGTGCCAACTATATAATGTAGTTGTTTCAGCTTACACCGGTGACCTACCTGATACTTTGCAGCACACCTAAAGCACAAGTGATTGGCCTTTCTGTGTTCATAAACTTCCGAAGTCAACCGTAGTGGGCTAGGCCTTGAAGTGATTAACCCTTCAGCCTTCTGGACCCATAGCTGGCAGAAGAGCCAGTGGTCACACCATGATGAACTACAGTCTGAGCTTTCCTTTGAGTTGCCTCAATGGATTTCTCATGCATCCTAGCATGTTGAATGGAATAACTCAAGGTGGTAGGCTTAAACATCTTAACTGCTAACCTAATTTCTTCCTTGAGAGCTCCCATGAATCTGGACAAGAAGTGAGCCTCATTGGGAGCAGGATTTCGAATTATCATCTAAGCCTTCAGATCTTCAAACTTAACAAGGAGTTCTCCAACACTTCCAGTTTGTTTGAGTTTGTTAAATTCTTCTACTACATCTTCCATCCACTCATCCCCAAACCGCACACATAACTCCTCCTTAAGCTCCGCCCAATTAACCGCACCTCTACTCAACACCAACGAGTTGTACCAGGTTTCAGCATTACCATTTAGGTATAGTGTAGTACCCTCCACCTTCATGTTATCTTGCACTCTATGAAGGTGAAAATACCTCTCACACTTTTGAATCCAAACTTTGGGATCCTGACCTTCAAAAGATGGCAATTCCCATTTAGGGGGGGGGGGGGCAACCACTGGTGGTCTAGCAGCCCTACCATCAAAACCAGGTACTGGCAAGAGCCCATCACCTCCCGGAAAAGCACCCTCCTGACCTCGCGGTGGTCTTCTTTCCAGATTTTTGAACATATCCAGAATCAACTCAAGGGTACCTTGAATGCCAGTTTGAGTTGCACACATACCCCTTTGTTGTTCAACTATCTCATACAGTAATTGATCACATTGATGTAACTTTTCATCCATGGTTTTCTATTCGTGTTCTTTCTGCCATGGACACAAAACAGATCGCAGATTCGAGGTTCTGATACCAATTTTTATGACTAGAATACTTGAAACAGTTAGGAAAAGGAAGCATAATAGTAATAACAAGAGTTTTGTGGGATAATTTTCTGATTTATAAGAATGGAAAATATGATTACAACTAAATGAAATTGAAAAATATAGAAATGAATAGTTGGTTCTCCATTGATAATTCAAACCTGCAGATAGAAGGGAAGATGAAGAGAATTTAGAAGAAGAATAAGGACGAAGATAGAAGAGAAGAGAAGAGAAGAGTGAAGGAGAGAAGGAAATTGTTACCGAATTTCTCGACTCCTCTCTCCTCTGCCAATTCTGTTATTTACAACCATCAAACTCATCTCAGCCATTGAGCCTCATTAAACTATAATAGATTCTGGCCCTTTATTTTGAATCTTGTTATTACTGTTTACTCCCTCGACTTCTTTTATTTACCCTATAACCTTCAGTTCATAACAGACATAATCTAAAAGGGAAAAGGGATGTTGGGGGGGGGGGTGAGGAAACAACCCCTTATCATCCGACTTTTTGCGTTAAACTTGGTGGATTTTAGGGTGAGCGAAGTGAAGACGTCGCATCGGCAACATCCTAGGGCTATGGTTATGGGTTTCTGAGTTGAGGAAGATGAAATGTATAGGGGTGGGGTCGATTGCGTATGTTAGTACGCTGATGAACGCTGCTATGTTCACATTGGGTCTTCTGGGTTTGGGTCGGGTTACTGGTGTTAAATTGGGCTGAGTAAATTGGCCCAAAGTTGGCCTAAGGGTGACTTAAAAGAGTTGAAAGGAAGTGACTAATTTTGAAATAAGAAGATAGCCAACTAAATTGACAATTTAACCATACGAAATTAAATTGTAGCCAAATTGATTTAATTGGTGAATTCGACAAAAGTTAAATAAGACGAATTGACATAAATCAATTAATGAACTTCTTAATCTTAACGAAATAAAATAATTAACTTGATTATAGAAAAAATAATTAAATAAAAAATTATAACCATGATTTGAACTAAACTAATTAAAGCAATATTTAATTAAAACAAAATCTTTTTGAGACGAATTTTGAATATTCATAAAATATATACTAATTATATACATAATGATGTAAAACATATATATATTATTAAAAAATTATAAAAAGTTACAAAACTATTTAAAATAACTTGCAAACTATTTTTTTATAAAACTAATTATTATTATTAATCATTTGAAATGGAAGAAACTTGATCATTAATCTATATTGTGGAGGTCCAAAATTGGGTGTCAACACTATTGATGATCCTGAACACCTGTATTTGCATCATAAGAAAGTGGAGGTCGAATAATGACATCAGTACATTGAATGTATGTGTATTTAATAAAGCTAAATAAACAAATAACTAAACTGATAAGGCTGAAGAACTACTCACCTCAACTCATCTCAATTCAACTCAAAGCATAGGTAAAAGATAGAATGTTTAAAGTTTTACATGTAAAAGAGGTCAACTCAAGACTGTATAAGAAAATACAATAAAATACTTTTTAAACTATTAGAGAAGTTCTCTAACCGACAATCATCACTATAAGCAACGTGATGATACAACGTCTTGCCCATGCTGCGGTTCGTGGTGTATTCTACAGACCGTAGATCCCATCCGTTATTTATATTGAATTTTACGGCTAAAAATATTGTTCTATGGGTCCAATTTACGACCCGTAGAAGTTTCTACGGATCGTAGATCCAATCAGTAGAATTTATACAATTTTTAGGCTCAAAAGTCCATTCTACGGGTCCAAACTTGGTGGCACTGGAAAGAGGACTCAAAGACCTTCAATTTGGTAGTTCATGGGCCACCTAACTCATTATATGCTTGGAGATATGATCGTTTGAAATTGACCTAAGTAGAATCTTATGTCAAAACTTAATCGGTAAGGAAGCTTTCAACTCAACATTGTGCTAGGGGGTTCTTGTAACCTTAATTCATATCCAAATTTATTCCAACACTAAAGAATTGATCTTTTACATATATGAGTAATTTAAGAATCACCCGATACGACTTTACATGTAGTAAATAAAAAATGGTTCGGACCTTAGCTTAGAAAATTTCAGAGTCTTACATGCCTGGGTGGATATACTGTTTCTGGTGGGAGTGTCACACTACCACAAGCTTCGATCGAAATCTGATGTATGTATAGGTGTATATATGTAATATATTGTATAAATAAACAAATGTCACCCACAAAACCAAAAGTTGTTGTGGTGCCACTGGCTAAGGGCGAAACTCCCTCCTGCCAGACCCTGGTTCGAAATTGGGAGGTGACATTTTTAAAAAAATAAAATAACTTGCAGCCTAAAGAATAGCGAATTCAGCTTCAACAATCGAGGGTTTTAAAGATTATATTTTCCTTTTTCTTTCTAATTCTAGTTGGCTTAGTGTTAATTAGTAATTATTATTGACTAATTTAATTTATTAATATTTGTTTTTTCTATTAGTTATTTATTTGATGGATAAGTGTTAAAGTTAGCCTTAAACTATGTCATATTGAATAAAAATATTCTCCGTTAATAGTTTGGTTTTAAAATGTCCCTATTATTAATAATTTGTTCCAAAAATATTCCCACTATTAAACCTTTGATCCCAAAAAAAGTCTTTGTTGTTACTTTATTGTGTCAAAAATACTCTCTTTTTTTTTTTTTATAAACATATTATCTTCTTTTTTTCTAATAATATTATTATTCTTAAAGAGCCCCTTTTTTTTTCTTTTCTCTTGAAATTCTTTTAACTTTAAAAAAAGGTCGGAAGTAATATTTTTATTAATCTCATTTTATAATTTAAATAGAATAACTTTATGTACGTTTTAAATAATATTATAGTAAATTCATCTTTAATTTTTATTTAGATAATGATAAAAAATATTCTAATAAAATAAAAAAACATTTTTATTTCTTAATCTTTTTGAAATTTATTAAGCAAATATTTTGCTTGTAGCTATAGTAATGGTGGAAATATCATTATCTTCCATGAAGTAGATAAAAAGTAAAGTATGGAATGGGATTGGTGATTAATATTCAAATGGTTGTTTAGTTTGTTGCATAGTGCATGATATATTTACAAATATAAGTAATGATGATCTCATTGACCATTTTCAAAATATGTAAACTCGTTGAGAATAATTATAAATGAAAAATATGTATTTATAATATTAGTAAAGTATTCTTAAAAAATTATGCTATGTGGACTTTGCGCATAATCAAAGCCTAATGTTGATTTAGTGATCTAATCAATGTGTCAACTTGACACCCAGAAAGTCTAAATCCTGGATCCGCCTATGGTTACATGAATACAAGTGATGCAAACATTTTAAATACAAGTGAAACAAGAGCGAATATATATTAATACAAAATTGTTAATGGAATAGAAAAATTGTTTTCGACTACTTGTAGCAAAATCATGGTCATACATATCTTCGAACAATTTGAATATTCAGAAGCAGATGGATCACTTACTCATCATCAATCCTAAAATTTACATAATAATGGTAATTAACGGGTTTAATTAATGTGAACATGCTACATTTGAGGAATCAAGTAAGTGCATGCATTTATAGACTTAGAAATTGGAGAGAGAAAAATAGAGCACGCTGCTATATTTGAGCACCCAAAGACACCTAAAATTTCTTGTTGACAAAATTAAATCACGTGTTCTTATACATTATTGAAAAAACACCTATGTAAAAAATTCTTAAACATCATTGATAGCCATCGAGAAAAAAACTATGTAAAAAAGTCTTAACCACCATTGATAGCCATAGAGAAACTGAATTGTATACCTTTTGAGAAAAGTGAATTAGTTAACTTGTACATCCACTACAAAGTATATATCCTACTCTATAAATCTAACAATTAACAATAGCTATTTTCTAACTAACTACACGTGTATATCCATATCCCTAACAACTTCTACCAAAATATCTAGCTAAGGTAATGTCCACTCTGCCCTCAACATCTGCTTCAACTTATTCCTATTTTATCATTCCCACTTAAGCCTATCAGAAAGACAATTTTCTTAGCGGCAATAAATATGCACATTAATAAAAAATGAGGGCAACCATCATTTAAAAAAAATTCCATATTTCTCAAGGGGTTTTAACTTCTAGATTATCCAAGTCTTTGGTTCAATTTCACAGGATCACAATTTAAATAAGTGTTTTTTTTTGGAATCTATCTTTCTTGTTGATTTGCAGGAGTTGATGTTTTTTTTAATTATTGCTAGCTAATATTTAAGAAAATTAAATTTAGATTATTAATTAAACAAGTGGATAGGTGTCACTCATTGAAGGGTGCACTGGGGAAATGGAGGGGATCTCCAATGGAGGAAAACCAAGTCCAAGCTAAGCCTATAAAGAAATATTTAATGCTAAAGTATTGTAAAAACCTAGGTGGAGGGAAGAGGTTAAAAAATACATGTCTACACGATATGCAATAGTGTAAAAAGAATTTCTTTCTTGTTGATTTGTAGGAGTTCGTCATGTTTTTAATTATAGTTAGACTAATATTTAAGAAAATTAAATTTAAACCATTAATAATCTAACAAGTGGATAGGTGTTACTCGGGAGAGTTAGCAAAATAGCCACTCTCAAGACTTAATTGGACATTAAGTCACTAGTCTTGAAAATTTTGTGGTATACCCATTAATTATGATATCACCTATGTGACCTACTTGGGACATACAAAAGCATCTTCTAAGTTTTAATATATACACTTTGGTCCCCCCTTCTTTTCCAACAAATATGGAATAATATGTGAATTTTCATTTTTTTAAAATTATATTTGGAAAAGAAAAACTCTTCAACAAGAAAGCAAAATAGGGGGTTGTTTTTGCTACTGATTTTGCCGATTCCGCCCAATTTTCCGGTCATATTATCCATTTCACATGTAAAATCATAATCATCCTACTCATTGCTTTCATTTTCACTCCATTTGCTTTCAAAAACCAAGCTTCAAAATTATATTCTAGTCATTTTAGAAGCTTGAGAAATCTTCCATAATCACTTGATAACTCATTAGTAGATACATTTTAGTAGTTTAGAAGCATTAAAAATATGACTGTGCCATTCACTTTATCTGTATTTGGCTTAAATATTGCCATGTAATTCTGTTCCATCTCACGGACAGTAGGGGTAAGGTATGGGTGCAGAATCTAAATAAATAAATATAAATATTACACAATGTTTACTAATTTAAAAATATTGTTAGATAATAACACATAAATATATACCTCCGTACTTCTTCTTTTGTACTTAAATGGATCACCTTCAACTATATCATCGCTCTTTGTTATGTTCCATCTGAGTAAATGTGGAATGGACAATGGAGTATGCAAGGACTTTCCGACATACTTTAATTTCCAAGATGTGGAAAAGCCTCATATATCCAAACCTGGAATCCATAGAATAACAAACAAATAAATAGAGTTTATGAAGTATTACACAAATAAATAAGAGTATATCATAAATTGACTAAATGGTTAATAAAAAGTACCAGAAATGCCCTGAAAAGTCGTATAGAGCATAAGATGCATTCTTATTTTCATTATATATTTCCTCCTGCTTCTACAAATTAATTCGATTCTTCAGATAGGTCAATGTTAAATCAAAAGACTCTGCCCCCTGGATAACTTTTGAATAAATCCTAATCATCTGCCATTTTGATGTGGTTTGAATCCACAATCTTAGACAGATCATGGGAAAGCAGCATCGCGTAGACGAACAAAACTAATGAGCACTTCAACTTTTACTCCTTATTTAATTTGTTACCCTTGATTATACTCATCAACTTTGTACCAGTGATGTTCTTGTTCCTTGTCACCTAGAAATGAAAATTCTCACATTTTCCAAGGACTTTGTTCATTTTTTATTCACGGGGGTATGTTGACCAATTAAGCCTCGTAATCAATGCAAATTCTTTTAAACCAAAATATGTAGGCTTATCATTCACACTAAACTAAATTTCATGTATTTTTTTTTTATCATTTTTCACACGTCGTAACAACATGTAATGGAAAATCTATCCATTGAACTTAAAATAATCTGAAATATGCTTCAAGTGTCCAAAGCAAGTACCCTTAAATTTATTATAAAGTTTTTGTTCAACAAGGATTTTTTTTAAAGTCACGATAAACTGTCATCCTTGATATTACACAAATCTTTGTTGGAAAAGATCCTACCTCATCTAACCACGTCGCTAAATCATTATTAAAGTCAACTTTTTTTAAAACCTTGATTAGAAGAGACCAAGAGAGCCTATCATAAGCTTTAGCCATATCTAATTTTAAAACCACATTACCACATATATTCTCTTTTGCAATTCCATGAATAATCTCCTGAGCGAGCATAATATTATCAATAATAAGCCTACCAGAAACAAATCCACTTTGATTTTCATAAATCAATTTGCCAAGTAACGCATTGATTCATTAGCTAAAGTTTTAGCAATGATATTGTTAGTAAAATTGCTTAAGCTAATAGGTCTAAACTCAGCAAAATTAGTTGGAGACTCAATTATTGGAATCAAGGTCAAGCAGGAATGAGTATAGAATTTAGTGAGATTATTGCCCTTGAAAAATGCAATAACATCAATGCAGAAAATAGACCAACAAGATTGAAAAAACATACCATTATATCCATCCGGACCTGCAGAGCTTTCTGTACTCATACTAAAGACAACTTGGTTGATTTCCTTTTTCATCAGGAATCCTAGTTAGCATCTGATTATCATCATCTGTAATGACTTTTGGAATGTAGTCCATTATAGTATGATTGTTGTTAGGATGGCTAAGGTTGAATTGTCTTTGGAAGTGTTTGATGGCAACTTTGGCAATTTTATTGTCTCCATAATCCACTTACCTCTGTCATTCTTAATTCTTAGAATCTATAACCTTCTCTTTTTAGTCTTTAGTACATTGTGAAAGTAGTTTGTGTTTTTATCACCATCTTTAAACCATTGTAATAGTGGTGCGGTTGCAAATTCAAAGGAAGCACAAAGTCATAAGAAGGCAAATCACATTGAGCGAAAGTAACATTTGATTCGAGACATAGTACAGAGAGGAGATGTGATGGTTGCGAAGATTGCATCAGAAAATAACCTGGCAGATCCTTTCACAAAAGCTTTACCGTAAAAGTCTTTTAATAGGCATGTTGAAGGAATTGGGTGTTAGAGTTGTAGGTGCATGGTTATGAGTCTAAGCGGTAGATTGTTAGGATATACTATTAACCATGTGTTTTAATATATTCATGTAAGATGTATGATTCTAAAATGCTTCCACTGTATATATGCTATTTTCTAACAACTAATTCTAATTAATAAGCCTTGACTTATAATGTAGACTTAAGAAACCAATAACAAATTAAATGAATCCTAAAAATTCAATTCAATGGACTACGGGGCATTATAAATAGGCCATCCTATTAGCACAACTTAAACCCACAAATTAAGCTTGAAAAAAAAAAACCTTTGAAAAGCAATGGCTGCTTCATCTCCTATTAAGTGTCGCCCCTTGGCAAATTTTCACCCAACTGTTTGGGGATATCATTTCCTTTCTTATACTCCTGTCAGTCACACATATTTCTTTAATACATTTTTTCTACGTTAATTGTTGTCTAAATATTACAACGAGACATTTAAGACCTAACATAATATTTGATTAATTAATTAACGTATGATGTGTATTTTTGGGATGCAGGAAATTAGTAACCAAGAAAACGTTGAAGTTGATGAGTACAAAGAAACAATCAGGAAACTGCTTGTGGAAGCTCCAGAGGGTAGTGAACAAAAACTTGTGTTGATAGATGCAATGCAATGATTGGGAATGGCATATCATTTCGATAATGAAATTGAAACATCCATTCAAAACATTTTTTATGAGCCCCAACAAAATGACAACCTTCATGTTGTTTCTCTTCGTTTTCGACTTGTGAGGCAACAAGGTCATTACATGTCTTCAGGTAAATCTACTCTTTATTACTTTTCTTTATTAATTAGGTGTTCAAGGTTTACTAACAATGAATATGATGTTATATTAACCAGATGTCTTCAAGCAATTCACCAACCAAGATGGGAAATTCAAGGAAACGCTTACTAATGATGTCCAAGGATTATTGAGTTTGTATGAAGCATCACATCTGAGAGTGCGCGATGAGGAGATTCTTGAAGAAGCTCTTACCTTTACCACTACTCATCTCGAGTCTATTGTCTCTAACTTGAGCAATAACTCTCTTAAGGTTGAAGTTACTGAAGCCTTAAAACAGCCTATTCGCAAGACTTTACCAAGGGTGGGAGCAAGGAAATACATATCCATTTACGAAAACAATGATGCACACAACCATTTGCTTTTGAAATTTGCTAAATTGGATTTCAACGTGCTGCAAAAGTTCCACCAAAGAGAACTTAGTGAGCTTACAAGGTACGTACTACATTATTTGGTCTAAATATCTTCTTTAATTAGATGAGTAATGGTAATTTGGAATAAAACTGAAATGCAACAAAATCGTTGATCTTTCGATGTATGTAGGTGGTGGAAAGATTTGAATTTTGCAAATAAATATCCATATGCAAGAGACAGATTGGTTGAGTGTTATTTTTGGATATTAGGAATGTATTTTGAGCCAAAGTATAGTCGTGGTAGAAAAATGCTAACAAAAGTACTCAAGATGACCTCAATTATTGATGACACTTTTGATGCCTATGCAACCTATGACGAACTTGTGCCCTTCAATGATGTCATCCAGAGGTAAAAATACATATATTATGAGAGAGATTAATAACTACTATCTGGACAAGAAAATTACACCATCAGTTTATTTTTAAAAATACTTATTTCTCTTAATTTAATTATGAGAATAATCCCTTATTGATGAGTGTGAAAAAACATATCTTGACGTTGTTATTGTGAAATGCTACACAACATGCAAGACATTAATTTTGATACTTTAATTTTAGATGGGACATTAGTGTGATTGATTCACTACCGCCATATATGAGACCTGCTTATCAAGCCCTTCAAGACATTTACAATGAAATGGAACAATTATTGACAAAAGAAGGTAACTCGAACCGTGTATACTATGCAAAATATGAGGTAACTAATATTCATTAACTTATATTAACCCACATAAATTAATCATCACTCTCATTCCAAAAGACGACTAAATAGTACTTCTACTGTATTATTTTTTACAATAACTATTCAGATGAAAAGTTGGTGAGAGCCTATTTTAAGGAAGCTCAATGGTTGGATGCTGGCTATACTCCAAAATATGAGGAGCATTTGGAGAATGCACTAGTAAGTTGTGGGTATATGATGGCAGCAACTACTTCCTTGATCGGCATGGACGAATCTATAAGCCAAGAGACTTTTGAATGGATGATAAATGAACCTTTGATAGTTCGTGCAGCATCGATAATTAACAGACGAATGGATGATATGATTGGACATGAAGTAATAAAACAATATCTTATATAATACGCAATTCCTTTTCTTTCTATTATTGTAGATACTTATTGTACTAAAGATATATTGAAATTTCTTTCATGTAGAATGAACAACAAAGAGAACATGTAGCTTCAACTATTGAATGCTACATGAAAGAATATGGAGCGTCGAAGCAAGAGACATATACTAAGTTTCACAAAGAAGTAGTCAACGGATGGAAGGACATAAACAAAGAACTCATTCGTCCAACTGAAGTACCAATGTTTGTTCGCGAACGAGCTTTATATTTAGCATGTGTGATGGACACTTTATATAAAGAGGAAGATGGATACACAAACTCCAAAGGCAAACTTAAAAACATGATTAACTTGTTACTGGTTGAACCTGTCAAGATATGAGGATAATTATGCGGACGCACTGCCAAGTACTAATTTGGAGCAAAATAAGGCATATAATTTGAAATCCTTCTATTTATATGGGAGTGATAATAAAAGCACTAGTGATTCCTCTTAGGAATATCTGGAAGCAAGTTGATTTTAATTTACTATCAAGCAAAAGAACGTTGGATTTATCTTTTTCTCTACTTTGACCATAAGAAAGATGTTTTTCTATTATATTTCCTCAATAAAATATGAGTGAAGTTGTATTCAATTCTTTTCCTTTTTTAAAAATAGTTAAGCCATTACTTACTCTTTCATTTTGAGGAGTTAGACTTGATCCATACCATGTCTATAATTGAACAACAATTCAACAAACAAGGGGACATTGACCTTATTACCTCATGAGCAAAAATAAAAATAAAAATTGATCCCACAAATCTTCAAAAGGAAGAGATACGCCTATACAAGATTTCTTTCTAATAAAAAAAAAAGACTATTGGAGTGTGTATGTGCTCTTCACTAAGATTTTCTATACTAATTAGTCAATGTTTATTACTTCCAAAAATAATTATTCCTAATGGCAAAATGTGATACACAATTATATCTTGATTTTTGAAAATAACAATTATTTTGGACAATCTATTTTTTGTAAAGGCGGCAAATAAAGTAATTTGAAAGGACTACAATGAATTATTGATGGATGAATCTCCTCTCCATTTTCTTTCTCTCCATTTCCCCAAAGTTCTTAGGTCAAACTCATCGGTGGCCCCCTAAAGTTGGCACGAAGTTTCACTTAGACACCTCAACTGGGTGATGTTCATTTTAGTCACCTCATGTAGGGTCCCCTTGTATCATTTTGACACTTTTTTTTTCAATAAGCAAAAATATATTGTGTGTTGCACTCGCGAGTGACCTATAAAGTGGCAAATAAAATGAGGACATTTGTCATTTTCCCCCAAGATAACCAGTGAATTGATGACATGTGGCATTTTGCCCAAATAATCACCCGATATGACCCTACAAGTAAATGAAGAATGATTCGAGTCTTAACTCAGAAATTTTTCGGGGTGTTACAGTAGGCTCGGGGAGTGACATAAACTATCCCTCTTAAAAACTAACGAAAACTGTAACACCTCGGTATTTGAAAGAGCTAAAAATAGAAAGAACTAAATTGAAAATAGCAAAATTTGAAATTTTGCAAGTTAAGCTTATGATGTGAGTTTTGGGTCAACTTCAAACGACCATAACTTTCAGTACATATGAGTTAGGTGGCCCATAAGATATCAAATGAAAGGTCTTGGAATTATCTTTCCAACGCTACCGATGTTGCTAATTTTCGAGCTCGTATGAGGGAGATATAATCATTTGAAAATATGTCTGTCAGTTAAGGAAAGTTACTTGGATTTAAGAGGGGAATTTTGGTCTTTTCCTTACCCAATCAGATTTAGGTGAAATTTGGTAATACTTAGGGGTCTAAACTGATTTGGTTCAGTTTTGTGAATATAAATTTACGCTAGGGTTTTGAGAAAAGTCAAGGCGTTCTTCAAGATTTCATGCAATTCGAATTGTTGTTTCGCCAATTGTTTGATCCCTAAAAGGTATGTGAGTTCACATAGTGTTGGATTCGTTCACCCACGTGCCAATCATGATTAATTCAGCATAATTTCATTCTTGAAAGAAAAGGATTTGAGTTCTTGATGAGTTTTATTGAAGTTTCTTTCATAATCTTGATTGTTGAGGTTTTGATGAGTTCTTCAGACAATCGTATGAATTTCAAGGTTGTTTCTGAGTAGATTCTTGTGTAATAATAATGAGTAATCAAATCTAAGTGATTGGGGAAGAAACCATTCGATTCTAGGTGAACTAGGGTCAAAAAACGAGTAAGAAAATTCATCGGGAAGTTCTGGGCTGGGACAGGCGCGCTACGCCAACAGTGCGCCAAAACAAGGGTTTTGTAGTTTTGCTCCTGGGGCGCCGCACCACTCAGTGCGCCCCAACTTTCCCTCAGTAGTTCAGGGTCTGGCTCCCTGCGCCACTCAGTACGCCAGGTTCGCCAGGTCCCCTACCCTTTAGTCTTTCTTTTCGTTAGAGTTCCCTCGAATCGTACCTATGTTTTCTAAGTGATTTCTACACTCTAAGGTACATCTAAACATCAAGAGATCATCCATAACATGAGATCATAACCTTGAATCCATAATTCAAATTCTAGGTAGAGCTAAGAGTCAAGTTTTGATAGTTCATATGAGTCGTTTTAATAAGTCTTTTAAAATCTTTTAAACTTGTTTAAATGACTTGAGCACTGAGTTTGAGGAAGAGTAGAGTTGCATTCATTTTCTTAAAAATTATATACGGGAACTAAGTATTCCTAAGAGTATATATTTTCACATTTAAGCGAGAGGGGAAACACTGATTTCCAAAAGAGTTTTCATAAGCAGTTGAGTTCCATCTCTTTTAAGAGATAGATTTTGAGTAATAATCTCAAATCACAAAGAGATAGTTTTTGAGTAATAATCTCAAACCACAGAAAGAGGAAATATTTTCTTTAAAATATAATGAGCTGAGTATATTTTGGGAGTAGTATTGAGCACTGATATGGGGGAGAGTTCATACAACTCACAGCCCCCATAAACCATGTAGCCAGCGTGGGTAGAAAAGGGTCATACTTTTTAGATGATTCATTAATGATTTTTAGCATAAACTATTGGATCCACGTAGTAGTAGATTCTATATCCCAGCAAAGTATAGGACGACTCTGGTAGCGTGGGTTAGACGTTGTATCATCACATAGCTCATAGTAATGGTTGTCGGTTAGAGAAACTCCCACAGAGGTATTTGTATTCTTAAATACACAGAGATATTTTGTATTCTTATATACATAGAGTTAAATTTGTATTTTCAAATGCAAACAGAGTTTATATTGTATCCTTGCATACAATCAGAGTGCATCGTATTTCTTTAAATACATGAAGTTGTTATCTACTATTTTAAAAGCTTTTCTTTATACTGCATTATTTGCTACTGCTTTATATTAAAATGATTTTAGTATCTCTGAGTTCAGTTGAGATAAGTGTAACACCCCAGAAAATTTTTGAGCTAAGACTTGAACCATCCTTCGTTGTGAGTAGGATTTTACCGAGGAATTAAAATTTCTTAAGTGTTAAGTTCACTAGATGTAGCATCTTGAGTTTCAAAAAGAATTAAATTGGAAATAGCAAACTCTGAATTTTTGCAAGTTATGCTTAAGTATGGGTTTTGGGTCAACTTAAAACGACCATAACATCTAGCTCAAGATGATTTAGGTGTTATACCAAATACCGTACGAAATACCTTTGAATTATCTTTCCAACGCCACTGAGTTTGCTAAGTTTCGAGGTCGTATGAGTGAGATATGACCTTTTGAAGTTAGGCTGTCCAGTTAAGAAAAGTTAGCCGAAAATAGTGAGGGGTATTTTGGTCTTTTCCTTACCAAATCAAATTTAATTTGTTTTTAGTAAGGTTTTAAGGGTCTAATCCTATTAGGTTCAGTTTTATAATCCTAGTTTACGCCTAGGGTTTTAGTTGAGACTACAAGAAGAGAAAAGAATAAGAGAAAAGAGGAGAAAGGAGGAGAGGATCAAGCGTTCGTCGAGATTCTTGCGTCTTGTTGCGGATTTTCGCCATGGGTTTAATCCCTAAGAGATATGCAAGCTTCCATAGTGTTGGGTTTGTTCACCCACACGCCAAACATGTTATTTTCAACGCAAATTTCATTCTTGAAGTTGAAAGATTTGAGTTTTTGATAGGTGTTCTTGAAATTCATTTTAAATCTTATTGTGTTGGGTTTTGGATGATTTCTTGAGATCAAAGTGAGTGTTTTAAGGGCTGTATTGAGTAGATTAGAGTGTACTTATGTTAAGCAATTGATTCTAAGTAATTGGGGAAGACCCTATTCGCTTCTAGGCGAATTAGGGTGAGAAAACGAGCAAAGAATTTCGTCGAGTTTTCTAGGTCGGGGCCTGGCGCGATACGCCAGCCAGAGCGCCCCAAACCCTTCTCTGAAGTTTAGGGGCTGGCGCCCCGCGCCACCCATAGCGCCAGGGTGGCCTGCCCCATCCAGTTTGTCATCGGTTGACCCGTTTGAGTTAGTTTAAAGTGCACCTTCACTCCTTTTAGATTCTAACTACTCTAAGCTACTTCTAAACACCTAAAAATCATTCATAACATGATCATAAACTTGAATTCATAATTCAAATTCAAGGTAGAGCTAAGAGTTAAGTTCTGAGAGTTCTTCTGATCATTTAGAGAAAGTCTCTTTGAGTCCTTTTGAGGTGTCTTCTACAATTTCTAATAATTTGTTTCAAGACTCAAGTAAGTGAGCATGAGAGTTAGGAGAATGTATTCATGAGTCTACACTATCACCTAGATCTTTCATGTCATGAACCAAACTCTTGAATTCATAATTCATAATTCACATTCAAGAGAGAGTTAAAAGTAGAGTTCAAGAAAGCCTTTGAGTTCCATTGTGAATCATTTGAGATCAACTATTGATTTGAACTAAGTTTTGAGGAAGTAAGTAAGAGAATGAGAAGAGTCGTATACATGATTTCCATGTAGTTATGTAGACCTTCAAGTCGACTTGTTCCATGCCCATAATTCAGCATGAACTTTGTAAGTTGAGTATCTTTCAGAGAATTAGTATCTTCAAGTTCTAAGCCTTTATGTGTTGAGTTCCTAATCCCTCTTTAAGATTCATTTCTAATCTGTGACTATTACATATTACCCATGAAGTCCTTGAGTTGAGTAGTTCATGCCCATAATTCTGCATGAACCCTATGAGTCGAGCAGTCTTGAGATGAGAGGTATCATTGAGTCCTTGAGTTAAGTAGTCCATCCCCATAATTCCGCATGAACCCTTCGAGTCGAGCATTCTTGAGATGAATAGTATCATTGAATCCTTGAGTTCGGGAGTTGTTGAGTTCCAAGTATTGAGTTCAATGCATGGTTATTGAAAACCTTGAATTGAGTCGTTCATGTCCATAATTCGGCATGAACCCTATTTCAAGAAGTCTTTTTACAAATTGTTTTAAAACATGTTTTAAAGACTTGAGCACTGAGTTGAGAAAGAGTAAAGTTGAAGTTCTGTTCTTCAAAGAAGTATATGGAGACTAAGTATTCCCAAAGAGATTTAAAATATTTTCACATTTAAATAAGAACGAAAACTGAGATTTCCAAAGAGCTTTCAGGCTAGTTTTCAGAAATGAGAAATCGCTTTCTAATCAAAGCAAGAGAGGAAACTGAGATTTCCAAAATAGCTTTTGAGCTAAGTTTTCTTTTTTAGTACTAATGTCAAATCACAGAAAGAAGTGTGTTTTTAAAACATAAAGAGCTAGTATATTTTGGGAGTAGTATTGAGCACCGATATGGGGGAGAGTTCAGATAACTCACAGCCCCCATAAACCATGTAGCCATCATCGGTAGAAAAGGATCATACTTTTTAGATGAACCCTTTTTCACATAAATTAGTGGATCCATTAGTAGTTCAGGTTCTATACCTTTGGCCGGGTATAGGATGCGCTGGCAGCGTGAGGTAGATCGTTGTATCATCATTATAGCTCTTATGTGATGGTTGTCGGTTAAAGAAACTCCACAAAAACTATTGTATTTTTATATACATTAGTTTATTGTATTTTTATATACATTTCAAAGTTATGTTGTATCCTTGCATACACACAGAGTTTACAACATGTTTTTAAACAATTTGTTTCTTTATATTGCACTTATTTTAAATTGTTTTATATTGAAATGAGTTCAATCATATTGAGTTTAGTATCCAGAGTTGAGTACCCAGAGTCGAATAATATATCTTTGAGTTGAGTATCTTATCCTTGAGTACTTCTGATTTGAGTAAGTTTGAGTAGTTTTAAGTATCCTTGAGTATTCCTTGAGTTGAGTAAGTTTGAGAAGAGGTAAGTATGTTTCCTTTTTATCAAGTTTCAAGCTTATGTTTATGTTTTAGAATTCCCCTTACATGCTCGTACATTTCACGTACTGAGCCATTCGGCCTGCATCTTCTCATGATGCAGACACAGGTATTCAGGATCATCAACAGGAGCTTCGTTGATACATTTGAGAATTCGAGTTAGCTATGGTAAGCCTCCTTGCTTCCGGAGGATTTCATTTACTTTTCAGTTCAGTCAGGATGTCGTGGGTCTTGTCCCGACTTCCATCGTTATCAGTTAGAGGCTTCATAGATAGTCAGTATTGTTGAGAAGTCTGTATTATTTATTTATTTTATTAAATGTTTTAAAGAGTTAAGTTGCCTATTTTATGGAAAGTTGAATATATTATTTTTATTCAGAGTTTTCTTTTGAGTTAAAGCTTTGTATTTAAGTTATTGATTTTATTCAGTTTTAAGCTTTGTATGCTTGAATCAGTTTTCCGCTTGTAATCAGCCAGGATGAGGGTTCGCTTGGGGACCAACAATGGTTCTCGAATGCCGGCCACGTCCAGGGTGTAGGCTCGAGTCGTGACAATAAGGTAAGTGTTCCTTTCAGTTCTAGTTCAAGCTTATGTCTTGTTTAGATTTCCCCTCCCATGCTTGTACATTTCATGTATTGAAGCCATTTGGTCTGCATTTTTTATGATGCAAATACAGGTAACCAGGATCAACATCCAGTGCTCCGTTGATCTAGTTGAGCTCCAGAGTTATTTGGTAAGCCTCCTTGCTTTCGGAGGATCCCTTTTGTTATAGTTCATTTATTTCAAGTGTTAGGATGATCGGGGGTCTTGTCCCAACATCCCTCATAGTATTTAGAGGTTTCATAGATAGATAGACACTAGTTCCTGAGTCTTTTCATTTTTATTTCGTTTATGTTGAGACTTGAGTTTCCAGTTTGGCTAGTTGAATGTTTATTTCAAAAACATTCTAAGTTTACTTTGAGACAGTTTGAGTAAAGTTTGAATTTGATTTCCTTTATTAATTCTTAAAGTCTTCCGCTGAGAGTCTAGCCAAGCCAAGGGTTTGCTTGGGGCCAGCAATGGTTCTCGAGTGCCAGTCCCCCTAGGATGTAGACTCGGGGAGTGACAAAAACCTTATATGGGCCTATCTATAGTTTGTGGTTTGTTCTACGAACCGTAGATCCCATTCGTTGAATTTATATTGAACTTTTCGGCTAAAATCTCATTCTACGGGTCCAATTGACGACCCGTAGAAGTTTCTACTGACCGTAGATCCAATCTGTAGAATTTATACAATTTTCAAGCTCAAAAGTCCATTCTACGGGTCCAAGCTTGGTGGCACTGGAAAGAGGACTCAAAGACCTTTAATTTGCTAGGTCATGGGCCACCTAACTCATTATGTGCTTAGAGATATGATCGTTTGAAGTTGACATAAGTAAAATCTTATGTCAAAACTTAATCGGTAAGGAAACTTTCAACTCAACATTGTGCTAGGGGGTTCTTGTAACCTTAATTCATATCCAAATTTATTCCAACACTAAAGAATTGATCTTTTACATATATGAGTAATTTGAGAATCACCCGATACGACTTTACATGTAGTAAATAAAGAATGATTTGGGCCGTAACTTAAAAAAATTCAGAGTGTTACATGCAGGGAAGGATCTATTGTGTCTGGTGGGAGTGTCACGCCACCCACAAGTTTCGATCGAAATCGGATGTATGTATAGGTGTATTTTTTGTAATATATTGTAAAATAAATAAATGGCACCCACAAAACCAAAAGTTGTTGTGGTGTCACTGGTTAAGGGCGAAACTCCCTCCTGCTAGACCTTGGCTCAAAATTGGGAGGTGACACTTTAAAAATAAAAATAACTAGCAGCCTAAGAATTGTGAATTCAGCTTCAACAATCGAGGGTTTTAAAGATTATATTTTCCTTTTTCTCTCTAATTCTAGTTGGCTTAGTTTTAATTAGTAATTATTGTTGACTAATTTAATTTATTAATCTTTGTTTTTTCTATTAGTTATTTGTTTGATGGAGAAGTGTTAAAGTTAGCCTTAAACTATGTCTTATTGAATAAAAATATTCTCCGTTAATAGATTGGTTTTAAAATGTCTCTATTATTAATAATTTGTTCTAAAAATATTTCCACTATTAATAATTTAATCCCAAAAAAATCTCTGTTGTTACTTTATTGCGTCAAAATATACTTTTTTCTGATAAACATAGTATCTTTTTATTTTCTAATAATATTATTATTCTTAAAGAACCCCTTTTTTGTTTCTTTTCTTTTGAAATTCTTTTAACTTAAAAAAAAGTCGGAAGTAATATTTCTTAATCTCATTTTATAATTTATATAGAATAACTTCATGTACTTTCTAAATAATATTTTAGTAACTTCATCTTTAATTTTTATTTACATAATGATAAAATATTTTTTCTAATAAAATAAAAAACATTTTTATTTCTTAATCTTTTTTAAATTGATTAAGCAAATATTTTACTTGTAGCTATAATAATGGTGGAAATATTATTATCTTCCATGAAATAGATAAAAAGTAAAGTATGGAATAGGATTGGTGATTAATATTCAAATGATTGTTTAATTTGTTACCTAGTGCATGATATATTTACAAATATAAGTAATGATGATCTCATTGACCATTTTGAGAATAATTATAAATGAAAAATACATATTTATAATATTAGTAAATTATTCTTAAAAAATTATGCTATGTGGACTTTGCGCAGAATTAAAGCCTAATGTTGATTTAGTGATCTAATCAATGTGTCAACTTGGAACTCAGGAACTCTAAATCCTGGATCCGGCTCTGGTTACATGAATACAAGTGATGCAAAAATTCTAAATACAAGCGATACAAGAGCGAATATCTTTTAATACAAAATTGTTTTCGACTATTTGTAGTAAAATCATGGTCATACATATCTTCGAACAATTTGAATATTCAGAAGCAGATGGATCACTTACTCTTCATCAATCCTAAAATTTACATAATAATGGTAATAAACGGGTTTAATTAATGTAAACATGCTACATTTGAGGAATCAAGTGCATGCATGCATTTATAGACTTAGAAATTGGAGAGAGAAAAATAGAGCACGCTGCTATATTTGAGCACCCAAAGACACCTAAAATTTCTTGTTGACAAAATTAAATCACGTGTTTTTATACATTATTGAAAAAAAAAACCTATGTAAAAAAGTCTTTAACACCATTGATAGTCATAGAGAAACTGAATTAGTTAGCTTGTACATCCACTACAAAGTATATATCCTACCCTATAAAGCTGACAATTAACAATTGCTATTTTCTAACTAACTACACGTATATATCCATATCCCTAACAACTTCTACCAAAATATCTGGCTAAGGTAATGTACACTCTGCCCTCAACATCTGCTTCAACTTATTCTTATTTTATCATTCCCACTTAAGTCTATCAGAAAGACAATTTTTTTAGCAGCAATAAATATGCATATTAACAAAAAATGAGGCAACCATCTTTTAAAAAAAATTCCATATTTCTTAAGGGGTTTTAACATCCAGATTATCCAAGTCTTTGGTTCAATTTCAGAGGATCACAATTCAAACAAGTATTTTTTTTTTGAATCTATCTTTCTTGTTGATTTGCAGGAGTTGGTGTTTTTTTAATTATAGCTAGATTATATTTAAGAAAATTAAGTTTAGATTATTAATTAAACAAGTTAATCGGTGTCGCTCATTGAAGGGTGCACTGGGGAAATGGAGGGGATCTTCACTGGAGGAAAACCAAGTCCAAGCTAAGCCTATAAAAGAAATATTTAATGCTAAAGTATTGTAAAAACCTAGGTGGAGGGGAGAGGTTAAAAATTACATGTCTACACTATATGCAATAGTGTAAAAAAAATTATCTTTCTTGTTGATTTGCAGGAGTTAGTCATGTTTTTAATTATAGTTAGACTAATATTTAAGAAAATTAAATTTAAACCATTAATAATTGAACAAGTAGATAGGTGTTACTAGGGAGAGTTGGCAAAATAGCCACTCTCAAGACTTAATTGGACGTAAAGTCACAAGTCTTGAAAAATTTGTGGTATATCCATTAATTATGACATCACCTATGTGAACTACTTGGAACATACAAAAGAATCTTCTAAGTTTTTAATATATACACCCCCCCCCCCCCACCTCTTTTCCAACAAATATGGAATAATATGTGTATTTTCATTTTTTAAAATTATATTTGAAAAAGAAAAACTCTCCAACAAGAAATCAAAATAGGGGCTTGTTTTGTTGCTGATTTTGCCGATTCCGACCAATTTTCCGGTCCTATTATCCATTTCACTTGTAAAATCATCATCATCTTACTCATTGCTTTCATTTTCACTCCATTTTCTTTCAAAAACCAAGCTTCAAAATTATTTTTCCTTCAATTTAGAAGCTTGAAAAATCTTCCATAATCACTTGATAACTCATTAGTACATACATTTTAGTAGTTTAGAAGCATTAAAAATATGGTTGTGTCATTCACTTCATCTGTATATGGCTTAAATAGTGCCATGTAATTTTGTTCCATCTCACGGACAGTAGGGGTAAGGTATGGGTGCACAGTCTAAAAAAAGAATATAAATATTACACAATATTTACTAATTTAAAAATATTGTTAGATAATAACACATAAATATATACATCTGTACTTCTTCCTTTGTACTTAAATGGATCACCTTCAACTATATTATTGCTCTTTGTTATGTTCCATCTGAGTAAACGGCGAATGGGCATTGGAGTAGCCAAGGACTTCCCGACATACTTTTCAAGATGTGAAAAAGCCTCATATATCCAAACTTGGAATCCATAGAATAACAAACAAATAAATAGAGTTTATGAAGTACTACACAAATAAATAAAAGTATATCATAAATTGACTAAATGGTTAATAAAAAGTACCAGAAATGCCCAAAAAAAACTGTACAGAGCATAGATGCATTCTTCTTTTCATTATATATTCCCCTAATTCTTCAAATTAATTCGATTCTTCAGATAGGTCAATGTTAAATCAAAAGACTCTACACTTCATGGATAACTTTTGAATAAATCCAAATCATCTGTCATTTTGATGTGGTTTGAATCCACAATCTTAGATCGATCATGGGCAAGCAACATCACGTGGATGAACCAAACTAATGAGCACTTCAACTTTTATCCTTATTTAATTTGTTACTCTTGATTAAACTCATCAACTTTGTACCAGTGATGTTCTTGTTCCTTGTCACTTTGAAATGAAAATTCTCACCTTTTCTAAGGACTTTGTTCATTTTTTATTCACGGGGTATGTTGACCAATTCATCCCCGCAATTAATGCAAATTCTTTTAAGCCAAAACATGTAGGTTTATCATTCACACAAAACTAAATTTCATGCAATTTTTTGTCATTTTTTACACGTCGCAGTAACATATAATGAAAAATATATCCATTGAACTTAAAATAATATGGAATATGCCTCAAGTGTCCAAAGCAAGTACCCTTAAATTCATTATAAAGCTTTTTGTTCAACAAGAATTTTTCTAAAGTCACGATAATCTGTCATCCTTAATATTACAGAGATCTTTGCTGAAAAAGATCCTACCTCATATACCCACGTAGCTAAATCATTATTAAAGTCAATTTTTTTCTAAACCTTGATTAGAAGAGACCAAGAGAGCCTATCATAACCTTTAGTCATATCTAATTTTAAAACCACATTACCACCTATATTATCTTTTGCAATTCCATGAATAATCTCCTGAGCGGGCATAACATTATCAATAATAAGCATAAGCCTACCAGGAACGTAACAAATCCACTTTGATTTTCAGAAATCAATTTGCCAAGTAACGCATTGATTCTATTAGCTAAAGTTTTAGAAATCATATTGCTAGTAAAATTGCTTAAGCTAATAGGTCTAAACTCAACAAAATTAGTTGGAGACTCAATTTTTGGAATCAAGTTCAAACAGGAATAAGTATAGAATTTAGTGAGATTATTGCCCTTGAAAAATGCAATAACATCAATGTAGATAATAGACCAACAAGATTGGAAAAACATATCATTATATCCATCCGCACCTGCAGAGCTTTCTGTACTCATACTAAAGACAACTAATTGCTTGATTTCCTTTTCATCAGGAATCCTAGTTAGCATCTTATTATCATCATTTGTAATGACTTTTGGAATGTAGCCCATTATAGTATGATCGTTGTTAGGATAGCTAAGGTTGAATTGTCTTTGGAAGTGTTTGACGGCAACTTTGGCAATTTCATTATCTCCATAATCCACTTGCCTCTGTCATTCTTAATTCTTAGAATCTATAACCTTCTCCTTTTAGTACACTGTTGATAGACGCAATGCAACGATTGGGAGTGGCATATCATTTCGTTAATGAAATTGAAACATCCATTCAAAACATTTTTTATGCGTTCCAACAGAATGATGACAACCTTTACGTTGTTTCTCTTCGTTTTCGACTTGTGAGGCAACAAGGCCATTACATGTCTTCAGGTAAATCTACTCTAGTACTTTTCTTTATTAATTGGGTGTTCAAGGTTAGTTTTCTTACTAACAATGAACATGATGTTTAATTAACCAGATGTCTTCAAGCAATTCACCAACCAAGATGGGAAATTCAAGGAAACGCTTACTAATGATGTCCAAGGATTATTGAGTTTGTATGAAGCATCACATCTGAGAGTGCGCGATGAGGAGATTCTTGAAGAAGCTCTTACCTTTACCACTACTCATCTCAAGTCTATTGTCTCCAACTTGTGCAATAGCTCTCTTAAGGTTGAAGTTACTAAAGCCTTAAAACAGCCTATTCGCATGACTTTACCAAGAGTGGGAGCAAGGAAATACATATCCATTTACGAAATCAATGATGCACACAACCATTTTCTTTTGAAATTTGCTAAATTGGATTTCAACGTGCTGCAAAAGTTCCACCAAAGAGAGCTTAGTGAGCTTACAAGGTACGTACTACATTATTTGGTCTATATATCTTCTTTAATTAGATGAGTAATGGTAATTTGGAATAAAAATGAAATGCATGCAACAAAATTGTTGTTCTTTTGATGCATGTAGGTGGTGGAAAGTTTTGGATTTTGCAAATAAATATCCATATGCAAGAGACAGATTGGTTGAGTGTTACTTTTGAATATTAGGAATGTATTTTGAGCCAAAGTATAGTCGTGCTAGAAAAATGCTAACAAAAGTACTCAAGATGACCTCAATTATTGATGACACTTTTGATGCCTATGCAACCTATGACGAACTTGTGCCCTTCAATGATGTTATCCAGAGGTAAAAGTACATATATTATGAGAGAGATTAATAACTACTATTTGGACAAGAACAGATTATTTTAAAAAATACTTATTTCTCTTAATTTATATAATTATGAGAATAATCCCTTATTGATGAGTGTGAAAAAACATATCTTGACGTTGTTATCGTGAAATGCTACACAACAATATGTGCAAGAGGTAAAAAAAAAATTACTAGTACATTGTAATTAATTTTGATACTTGACTTTTAGATGGGACATTAGTGTGATTGATTCACTACCGCCATATATGAGACCTGCCTATCAAGCTGTTCAACACATTTACAATGAAATGGAACAATTATTGGCAAAAGAAGGTAACTCGGACCGTGTATACTATGCAAAATATGAGGTAATTAATATTCATTAACTTATATTAAAATTAATCATCACTCTCATTCCAAAAGACGACTAAGTAGTACTTTTACTGTATTATTTATTTTTTACAATAACTATTTAGATGAAAAAGTTGGTGAGAGCCTATTATAAGGAAGCTCAATGGTTGGATGCTGGCTATACTCCAAAATATGAGGAGCATTTGGAGAATGCACTAGTAAGTTGTGGGTATATGATGGCAGCAACTACTTCCTTGATCGGCATGGACGAATCTATAAGCCAAGAGACTTTTGAATGGATGATAAATGAACCTTTGATAGTTCGTGCAGCATCGATAATTAACAGACGAATGGATGATATGATTGGACATGAAGTAATAAAACAATATCTTATATAATACGTAATTCCTTTTCTTTCTATTATTGTAGATACTTATTGTACTAAAGATATATTGAAATTTCTTTCATGTAGAATGAACAACGAAGAGAACATGTAGCTTCAACCATTGAATGCTACATGAAAGACTATGGAGCGTCGAAGCAAGAGATATACACTAAGTTTCACAAAGAAGTAGTCAACGGATGGAAGGACGTAAACAAAGAACTCATTTGTCCAATTGAAGTACCAATGTTTGTTCGCGAACGAGCTTTATATTGCGCATGTGTGATGGACATTTTATATAAAGAGGAAGATGGATACACAAACTCCAAAGGCAAACTTAAAAACATGATTAACTAGTTACTGGTTGAACCTGTCAAGATATGAGGATAATTATGCCGGCGCATGGTCAAGTACTAATTTGGAGGCATATAACTTGAAATCCTTCTATTTATGTGATTGATAATAAAAGAACCAGTGATTCCTCTTACTCTTTGTTTGGATGATTGTTATGTATTGTTTCATATTATATTGTATTGTATTGTATTGTGTTGTGCTATATTGTATCATACTGTGTTGTATTGTATTGTGTTGTGCTATATTGTATCATACTGTGTTGTATTGTATTGTGTTGTGCTATATTGTATCATACTGTGTTGTATTGTATTGTGTTGTGCTATATTGTATCATACTGTGTTGTATTGTATTGTGTTGTATTGTATTGTGTTGTATTGTGTTGTGTTGTATCATCTATAATATATAGTCTCCAAAAGAACTTAAAATATACAGTAAAACCAGCATTTGGGATATAGGTAATTACCAACATGCCTACTTCTAAAATACTCATTCTTCTTCAACAATTTTACCCTTCTCACTGACATAGATACTATCAAGAAACTTTCGGATATCCTTGTTCTTCACATGACATTTATGGTTAACGGATCGTATTGTATTGTACTATTTTCTATTGTATCGTACTGTATTATTTACATAATGACACATATCCATAATTTGAATGATAAACCTACAAGAATTTTTAGTGTATGGGGTTATTTATTTTTTTATTGTTTTTGGATAAGCCATTCCTTACCTGTTGATTTTGAGGGATTAGGCTTGACTACTACCATGTCTATGATTGAACAATAATTACAAAAAAAAAAAAAAAAAAAGGAAGGGATAAACATATACAAGATCTCTTCCTAACAAAATAAAAACAATATTAACTTAGAAGAAATTATATTAGACTTGTCATATCTTCTTCTAATACTTTATAATTGGCATTTGTGTAGTTGAATAATTGCTCAAGTGACAAGAGTCTCTCAAGAGATCCTTTGTGTCCAGTTCCTTTAATGTTCCAATATATTGTATTAAATCATTGGAATTTGATACCGTCGGTCATGACCTTAAATTGGATTGTAACACTAATAATTACATAAGATTCCTAAAATAACCTAAGTTAGGTGTAAAATATAATTACTCAGGATCTACACAAGAATTAGCTCGTGATTTGCGTTGTCTAAGTGTGACATACATATAAATGTGTATCTAATTTTTGTATATTAATGTTTGACATACATAAAATATACACTTTTAATACAAAATAGTGTATATCTTTTGTAGTTGGCAAACAAATATAATTATTTGGAAAAATTACAAACATTAGAATCCATAATGTAATAGAGCTATAGTTTCTATTATTTTTAATTTGTGACTACAATTTCGCGAAATTTTGCTATTCGGTTTTCTAATTATATAAATCCAGAATTTGTATAATTCGGTCCCTAATTGTATAAATCTAGAATTTGTATATGTATACCCTAGCTATTTGTATACGATTTATGAAAAAAATTATAATAAATTACCATGTTTGTATATTGGCAAGAAAGAAGAATTACAAAGTTGTATCTAGAATTCAGTATTAGGCTGCAAAATCGTGCCTTTAAAACTTTGAGAAAATGGTCATATAACCTCCTAACCTATTAGTCAATTTTCAACTACACACCAATACTTTACGGGGGTCCTGTTACCTCCCTGGACCTTTAATTTTTGATATTTTGTAACCCTTAAATGCTGACATGTCCAAGAAAGTGAATACACTTTCCTTAGGCGCGTAGATACTTATCTAAAGCATATAATCTGCATTTTAAATCCACGTGTAAGATGAAATCAACCTAAAATTTAGGCTGCCAGCTGTAGCTTGCATTTTTTGTCATTTTCTCGAAAAAATCTTCTTTCTTATTCCTCTTTTCTGCCATTTTCAAAGCTTTCAATGGTATCTTCCATTTGAAAGTGTAATGTTGTGGGGTTCATAATCCTCTCTAATGCTCTCCGATTTCAAATTTAGTGTTCGAAATTTTTCTCGCCTATCAAAATTATAAAAATTTTGGGTACCGAGATTCATCGATAAGGTTTGAAATTTCTTCTCCTTGTCGATGTCCATAATATAAGTTATTTCCCTCTTCAACTCATAAACTCCATCACTAGATCTGCCCCTCAAGATTTTACTCACTTGGGTCACTATAACTACGTGTTCTTCTGCTAATAGAATAAGCTAAGCAAAAATGAATGTTTGAAAAATTAATTTGTTTGAAAAATTAATTCTTGAAATGGTAAAAAGTGAAGTACTAAGAAAAATCATTTTTGGATGTACAAAAATTACTTGTCATTGGAGTTGTATAAGAAAGATTGATACACAATTGAATCATACATATTATTGGTTAGTTTGAAATTAGAAATTTCATTCTAACTTAAAAGAGAAAAGTAAAGGAAGTGGGCTCATTGGATCTGAAATATGAAGAAAAATAAAAGTGATAGAAGTGGGCCCCGCGCGTGTATACAAACATGTGTATATATCTGGTTAATGATGAAAGATCAGCGTTTAAGGATTATAAAATATCAAAAATAGAAGGTTCATGGGGTAATAGGACCCCTATAAAGTATTAGTGTGTAGTTGAGAATTGGCTAATAAGTTAGGAGGTCATTTAGCCATTTTCTCTAAAACTTTCATAAAATCAATACAGTGGTTTGGTGCTCCAATAGGCTAGTGTTGTTATTCTTGGTTTTGAGTTTTGACTTTTGAGGATTGCCTAATTAGTTTTAATTTCTATAGAAATTGAGTGGGGTGTTTATTAAATCCAGTAGGGGTGTACAAAATCGAACCAAAAACTGAATCAAATCGGAAAAAAAACCTGACTAGTGGTTTGATTTGACTTGGTTTAATTTGGTATTGGAAAAAAAACCCGACTATATTTGGGTTGGTTTGGTTTTAACTAAAAAAAACCAACACGAGACCAAACCAACCCGACATTATATATGTAATTTTAAAATTTTATTTTATACATAAAAATATTTACTTTGATATAATTTCAAAATATTTCTTATACTATTTCATACTTTTTATCTTTTAATAAATTATTTCAAGTTTAAAACTTAGAATTCGGAATGGTCCAATAAAGATTATAGTTCATAAATGTTGATAATTATAATAAAACTTAAATTAAAATCAAATTAATACTAATGCAAAAAGAAAATCAATTCAACACTAAGAATGACAATAATATTGAATATTTATTCTTTAGTTTTACATATATTGGTTTAGACAATTAAAATACATAATCTAATTTTAATTTTCCTTAAATATTTAGTAATGTAACTAATACTTATTAAACATATTTTAGCATGATTTAGTACTTTTAAATTATGATAATTTTCATTATGACTTTGCAATATTTATTTTATATGATGATTTCATTATTATTTTTTATTGAATATTTTAGTGTCATCAGTACTCATCTCATACTTTGGGTTATTTAATTAAGAAACACCTTAGATAATAGTATTTTGGTGGGACTAAAGAAATATTTGGACCACAAGTTAATTATATGTTTGAATGCAAACTTTACCGAAAAAATCCAAAAATCTGAAAAAATTCAAGGTTTATTAGTTTGGTTTTCTTTTTTTTTCTTTTTTTTTTTTAAAAATAAGAAGAAACATAATTTTATTGATAAATATGCGGGTACAATTATGTTCCTCCCTTGATTCTACTCTCCTAAGATTTATCCATGATTTGAGGGCCGTTAGTGGCATATTTCTCAAACTAGGATGATTTAGATTTGACCTCTATATGAGTATTCCATGACTTTTGTAGAATATTCGAGATCCCGATCTTTAAAAATACCCAAGAGTTTATGGGATATTTTGAGATTTATTAGTTTGGTTTGATTTATAAATTTAAAAATTCGACACAATGGTTTGGTTTGATATTTGAAAAACCCGAACCAACCCGATGTTGAAAAATCCGAATTTTATTAGTTTGGTTTGGTTTATAAATTTAAAAATTTTACACAAATGATTTGATTTGATATTTGAAAAACCCGAACTAATCCAATCATGTACACCCCTAAGTCCAGGTAGCAATTTTGTTGTAATCAGATATTACTAGGGTTGGGTAGTCAGAAAAGAAAAGAGAATAACTTGGTTATTTTTGTAACTGTTGAGTTCGATCAACACTAACAGTTTTGGCATGTAATAATTGCTCGAATGGCAGAATCTCCATTATGTATCTTTTTATCAGAAAATAGGAGGATAATAGTATACAGCAGAAGTCTCCAGAAGACACGCAAGAAAAAGGACAACAGAAGATCTTCAAAGATATACCAAATACAAATACCATGAAGGATGGAAAGACACAATAAACTGCAAAGGCTCTCTGAACCTTCCTACAGAGTCTTCTAAATGTCACAAAGTACTCCATCCATCCCACTTTATGAGATGTTTGATGTGCTCAAGAGTTATAGAAAGAAAGAAAGATTTTTGGAATTTTATCAGGTATAAAACATGATAAGAGACATTTATGTGGCTAGAAAATCATGTCATCGAGGTAAAACTAGCAAATTCAAAGTTAAATTGTTGCTATATATAGAAACGTGTCATCCTTGTTCAAACATAATAAAAAGGGAATGCGTCACATAAAATGGATAGAGGACTAGTAGTCAGGAACATCATAAAAGTTCAGTGCGAATAAAACATATGTAACATTTGCTAACCTCTGAACTCCAGCACTAGATGTGCCTCCGTTAATGTGCTCAGGAGAAAGGATGTCTCTTACAGCTAGATGCTCTAAGATCTGTTAAAGTGAGTTGACATATTGTGAAACCCAAAGCTTGGTATGATAGCAATGACAAATAACAGATCTGCGACGCATATCAAGAGAACCCTCTGTGGAAAAGGTTTAGCCAAGAGAAGACCTCATGTAAGACAAATGGATACAAACAAAAAAGTAGGTGACCTAAGAAGCCACTAAGACATTGCCCAATTACATATTGACGTATTTCTCACTCAAGTTTTATGCTACACCATCTTAATGACAAGAAAGACAATCTTCTTACGCATTCAGGCCACCACCCATATTGCTGCTTTTGTTAATATGCTTGTGTTAGTTAAAGAACAGATCTTGAAAGGAAAAACTGTTGCCTCCTTTAATTCTAACGAGACTTGGTGAAAAAATTGAATCTCCAAAGCCAGAAAGGACGAAGAGAAGATTACTACTCCCTCCATCCCAATTTAGTCTGTCCCAGCAAGAGTGCCTCTTTCTATATTTAGTAAGTTCTCCAATTCCAACATTATACATGGAAAGTTTTGAGACCACAAGATTTAAAGGACTACACACATCTTTAATTTAAGACCACAAGATTCAAAGTCTCCTTTTATTTCTCAAAATTTGCGCCCAATCAAACTAAAACACTTAAATTGGGACGCAGGGAGTAATTGAATTAGATATGTGACATTGGGTTTTATGCTCTTCTTACTAGTGATGGGAACTACTTCACATTGCTTTTATCTGTCTAATATTCAATGATTTAAATATATTGTTTCTGATATTAGAATGGGCAAAACACAGAGAGTATATATATCTGGTATTTCATGTTTATTTGTAAATTATATTTATATTATCCTACCCGTTCAGTGACAATAGAATGTCAGATTTTAGGCATATTGCCCATACTACCTACTTGGCTTTGATCTTTGAATTTAAACTAACAATGCATGACTTGGTCAACGGCAACACTAAATACTTTTTTTAATCTGCTAGCTATTTGATTTATGTTTATCTGAACGTGTTAAGAGTGACATCTTAAGAAGCTGCGAAGGAAATAAATAATTTGTCAGTAACACAACTTCTAGCTCAAGCACATTCAGACCATGAGCTGGTGCTAAAACTCATATACCCTTATACTACTCAATCAGCAGAGCAGAAGTATAGAGCTACAGTAGATTCAACCTAACAAGCAAAAACAAAAAGTAGATTCAACAATCAGTCTATTTGAAAATAGAAAAAGCCAATGTGTAAGAAGCACAAGATCTGATCTAGTTGTTTTGAAGAATGTCAAAGAGTCAAGTTGCATAGAACTGGTCGTATCAACATGTTCCAGCTAATCCTATTCTAACTGGGAAAAGGTTTTTGGAAATAAAAGTGGCTTATAGTTTATTAGGAGGAGTCCTACATAAAGCAGGAATTCTACACGTGAGCTGTGGATAAAGGAAGCAGAGCACGAGTAGGATTTCTAGTTGAGATAATGCTTTGAGGCGGTGAAGACAAAATTGAGTTGAATAAGACTTGCTGGAGTTCTGATCTATAAATAAGGGGTTATTTTCATCAGAAAAATATGCGCACTCACATAGAGAGAACATCAAAACACGATCAAAGAAGTTGAGAGAGTTTTGTACTTTATTTTGGGGAGTGCTACGAGGTTGAGAGAAAAGATTGTAAGGTTGTAGACAAGAAGTTTTTGTTTACAATCATAGTTGTGAGAGTAGGTATTGTTCTACAAGTTTAAGAACTTGAAGAACGTTAGAAGATATAAAACCTGAGGGTTTTGTGTCTTGGGGTAGATAGGAATTAGAGTTTATAATTCCTTAGGTTACATTGCATTGTAATCATTGTAGTATTTGAAGGTTTATAAATAATACAAAGATTATACAAATTTGTTTATTGGTAAAACTTCAAATAAAAGGAACAAGCAATTAGTACGTGTTCCTTTGAAGAATTCAGAAGGGTAGAATTCCAACACAATGCATAATAAGCACCAATTTATTACCATTTTTGTTTATAATATCCATCAAAGTTGTGCGTGACTTAGTTTTCAAGATTGCATCAAGGATCATAGAAAGGTCTCGATTACTGTAAACAAATAAATGCATAAATTAACAATTATGTAAATAAGAAGTAGCACCAGCTAAGAATGCAACTCTTAGTACTACAAAGAGTTAAAAAGGCGAGCCATGTGTTACCTATGGATAGCCTAACCATTACAGCCATCCCCTGAAGCAGCAGTTAAAAGGAGGAGCTTCAGGTAGCACCTGGATGCATCCTGCTCTAAGAAAAAAGAAATGTAATGATAGAAAGGAAAATGTAGATTACTGTGGATTTACACATATGGCAGAAGTTCAAAAACATGAATGCTTTCAGAATATTATAGTAGGACCATGAAAATCTAGATGAAGAGATTACTAAGTAAAGGCTGGGTTAAGAAACTGGAAATGCCTCAGAAGATCAAAATCTACATGGAGAGTCTACTAAAAAGTCGAGACGACACTACGTGGCCAACAATGATGAATGATGATTCCTCATCACCACCCACTATATGAGCACTTTCCACCCCTCCCTTTCAATAACTTTTTGGCCCATTCCCCCTTGATCAATTACACCAAAGAGGCTGCAGAAGCAGAAAAAAGGAGCATTCACACAAGACACCACAATGATTAATCATGAATCACTCAGAAAGAAAAAGTAAGTACAGATTACATCATACAACTTTTAACAACTCACCTTGCGTTTGCTTATTCCACCATCATGATCCAACAACTCATTAAGTTTCTCTTCTACTGCAAATTCAGGTAAGAAAAGATAATGTAACAATACTCCACAACCTACGGATTCCAAAACAAAATGATGACAATGATATACCTGCTTCAAAATGACCATGTAAGGAGCCATCTGGAGGTTTCTTAAATTTAGATTGTCGAACTTGCAATTTACTGTCCACATCAGGCGATGATCTGGAATTCACAGCGTAATTCCTCTGTTTCCCCTTCTTCACTAAAGAAGATTCACGCAAAGTTTTCACAAAAACAGACATGATTCGTGCATCTGTTTCCCATTGCTGAATTTAAACTTCTTCAAAGACTTGCTAACCACTGCATCATCAGGAGAAGGTATCTCTAATAGTTGTGCGGAACATATAGAGTACTTTGCAAATTTTTCAGTAATCTTAGGCATATTTATATGCCTTGATAGCTAATTATGTCAGTATTTAAGCGTAGTTTGAATTCAATATATGTTAGTTTATAGTTTTATTGAGTCTTTTGGTTGTCTATGAGCTAACCAACATGATTAGTTGTGTAGGTGAGGTTAATCGGAGAAATGAGCACGAAAATGGACAATGGAGACCACAAAAGATTAAAGGAAAAAAGAAGCAACGAAGAAAGAGGAAGAAAAGAATACCAAATCAATGTTGTATCCTCTCCGCGTAGCGGAGAGGGGGTCTTAAATAAATTTGTGAGAGTTGATATTAGTTAGAGCCCTCTGTGTACTCTCCGCGTCGCAGAGAAGGGTTGTTGTTTTATTCGCGAAAGTTGATTTTTAGGCATGACACTCCGTGGAGTGTCCGCGTCACGGAGAAGGCTAATGTGCCTGGAATCAAAATTTCAAAGCCTCTCCGCGTCGCGCCTCATACTCCCGGTTTTGGCCGTTTCGACTTTAGTATAAATAGGTCATTATTTTATTTTATTAAAATATTCTTTTTCTGGGTTTTGAAAAATGACGACTTGGGAGAACGTTTTCACCATTTTTAGGGTTCTTTCCTAAACTCTTTTCCTTTTTATCTCTTTATGTTTATTGAGCATTGCTTGATCGTATCATGGATTATGAGTAGCTAAATACCCTAGTTCTAGGGTTATGGCTACAGGATGATTGTAATCTATTAAGTTTTTATTGGGTTAATGTCAATTATCATATGAATATATCTTATGTTCTTGCTTTTCGTATTACGTGACTGATCACCATTGAAATAAATCTATTGTCCGAATTGAACTCGGGAGAGGAATAAGAGGATAGAACGTGGGACATAAGGAGCATAATTAATTCCAAATAACTAGGGTTAATTTTTATCTAGGATAGGGATATACCAAGAAATCATGCTTGGGTCACTATACAGGAAGAGATCGTAATACTCAATATTTAATCCATCTTATCCTCGCTCAACGATGTAGTTAGGGTGTTATTTATCGTAGGTGATTAGAAGTCGGGAGACATGATCATAAATTCAACCTTGTGATTCATTGATTCGATAGTTGATAAATACCCATATAAATGATATTGATTGCATGAATCCTGATAGAAGCTGCAGCCCTGGACTTTACCCAATCATTGTTTTTAAACCATTGAAATTGAATCACTTTTATTGCATTTTGTTACAACTCTAGAATTAGAAACTAAATCACTTTTGAACTCTTGGTAACACTTGTGATTAGCTGAAAGTTAGAGAAATTATGTGATTCTAAGCATAAGTCCCTGTGGGTACAATACCCGGCTATTTATAAGAGCCACTTTAATACTTGAACGACCACGTGCACTTGTGTGTGCGATTTGGACGCAACAAGTTTTGACCGTGAACCCTTTTCTCACTCCAGATGTATAGTTTCACATGTATCTTTCAATGACAAGGAAGTCTCAACGGGTTCAACAGAAGAATGAGACAAACACTTTGAGGCTTTAAGTGCCGCACATGTTTCTACCTTTAAAGCAGATGCAGGAGATACATCAGGGAAGTTCTCACTTTCCTCTCTAACATTCAAGCTAACAACAACAATAGAGTTGCCCAAATTAACTTTTTCTTGAACCACAAAACTGTTGATAGATGTTTGATAGGAAGTTTCCTGATTTTCAGCAATAAATCCATCCAGTGTGTTTTTCTTTTCAGGTACTTTCCGTTGGATTTTCATTTTAGCACAATTAATAGTACTTGTAGCATATGTAATGTTGTCTTCTTTAAGATCCATTTTAGCATACTTGGGCAGCAAGACAGGCTCAGGATACTCATCATCTGAATCCTCTTGAACAATCACTAATGCGTTCAGCGGGTCACCACTTATATAACCCCGACAATTAAGTGAACCACAGACACACTTTTTTACTGCAGCCCCAAAGATTCTGACATAATTGTAGTTAAATGTCACCTCTTCACCCTGATAATAGGATCCAAAGCATATACCAGTTGGAAACATAATAGAAACAAACCAAAAGCACATATAGCTAGTAAAATTAAGATGGAAATTACTCCATGAGAGGATTCAAATAGGTAAAGACTATAGTAACCATGCCTACATAGGAAACAACTGAAGAAGCAAAGAAGTCCAAATAATCTGTAGGATAACCATGTCTTAAATTCCTCTACTGATGAAGACACCTTCATTCCCTCAAGCTTATTCTTCTACAACAACTCCGCCCCAAAAAAAACAAAAAATAGGAGAGGGAAACCAAAATGCAATACGATAAATATTTCTATTACAGTTGATTATGTTGTTAACAAATACCCCTCATCTAGAAAGAAGACACTAGGTTTAATTTATAAAGTTTGTGTAACACCCCGGAATCAAGGAAGCTAGAAAGGGAGTCAAGTGGGAGGTCACCTGCCCTCCACTTGTCACGCCCCGAGCCTACACCCTGGACGTGGCCGGCACTCGAAGACCATTGCTGGTCCCCAAGCGAACCCTCATCCTGGCTGACTCCAAGCGGAAGACTAACTTAAGCATACAAGAGCTTAAAACTGAATAAAAGTTTATAAACTCAACTTTACAAATCTTTAACTCAAAAGAAAACTCTGTATACTAGAATATATATATACAACTCGCCAAAAAGGCAACTTTAGTCTTCAAAACATTTAACAAAATAAATGAAAAGACTTCTGAAACTCTACTGTCTATCTATGAAGCCTCTAACTGATAAAGATAGAAGTCGGGACAAGACCCACGACCTCCTAACAACTGATACAACTGAAAGGTACATGAAATCCTCCGGAAGCAAGGAGGCTTGTCATAGCTAACTGGAACTCCCGAATATATCAACGAATCTCCTGTTGATGATCCTGAATACCTGTGTCTGCATCATAAGAAGATACAGGCCAAATGGCTCAGTACGTGAAATGTACGAGTATGTAAGCTGGAAAGCTAAACAATATATGCAAGAAGAAAAACTGGAATAAACTGAATAACTTACCTCTTTTCAAACTTTCTCAACTCAAGGAATACTCAAAACTACTCAAACTTACTCAACTCAGAAGATAGATACTGGACTCAGAGACAAATACTCAACTCAAAGATATATACTCAACTCAAAGATATATACTCAACTCAAAGATAGATACTCAACTCAAAGATATATACTCAACTCAAAGATAGATACTCAACTCAAAGATATATACTCAACTCAAAGATATATACTCAACTCAAAGATACTTAACTCAAGGATACTCGACTCTTGAATAACTGAACTCAATATAAAGCAATAAGACACATGCAATATATATATATATATAAACTGGTAAAACAGTATCAACAACTTAGTTCGTTAAGGATAAAACGATAATAAACTCAACTTTATTTATATAAAAGTAATATAACTTTTGTGGGAGGTTCTTTAATCGACAACCACCACTATGAGCCTTAGTGATGATACAACGTTTTACCTCACGTTGCCCAAGGACCATCCTATACCTTGCCATCGATATAGGAAGCTAACTTTACTAAGTGGATCCACTAGCTTAACTTTACGTGATCATCTAAAAAGTATGATCCGTTTAATCCCATGTTGGCGCATGGTTCTTATAGAGAGTTGAGTTAATATGAACTCGTGTCCCCAATTCGGTGCTCAATACTACTCCCAAAAATACTTTGGCTCATGCTTTTAAAACAACTTCTTTCTTTAGTTTGAGATAATTACTCAAAGCTTAGCCCAAAGGCTCGTTTGGAAAACATGGTTCCCCTCTTACTCAAATGTAAAAACATTTATAAACTCCTTTGGAAATATTTAGTTCCCTAATAGCCTTTTGAGAAATGAACTCAACTTTAAACTCTTGACTTAACTTGAAACTTGAGACTCTTACTCGACTTAAAACTTGAGACTCTTATGTAGCTTGAAAATCTATACTCTTTTACTTGACTTGAAACTCTATACCCTTTTACTTGAATTGAAACTCTATACCCTTTTACTTGACTTGAAACTCTTGACTTAACTAGGAACTCTACATTCTTTATTTAACTTGAAACTTGAGCCTTAAAATGAAGTTAAAACGATCAATGAAGACTCTTTGAAAGGCTTTAAAGACATGTTTTGACTTGCTTCTTAATTTCTAGACTTGACTTCTAACTTTACTTGGCTTTGATCCTAACTCGCCTTGAATTGGATTATGGATTCAAGGTGTATGATCACACGTTTATGGATGAGTTTGGGCTGTTAAGATGTACCTTAAAGTATTGGAAACAACTATAAAACATAGGTACTTTACCAAGAAACGTGTATGAAAAAGTGGGGAATGAAAGGTAAAGGGAAGGATTGGCGTCCTTGGCGCTCTAAGAGGCGCGGGGCGCCAACCCTCAACTTCAGAGGGGCCTGCTGGGCGTTCTGCCAGGTGCTCTACCCCAAGGGGAAAGTTCAGCATCCCTTTTTGGGGTGCGCTGGCTGGCACGACAGCCCATCCCTTTTTCCCCAAAAATTTGACTTTTTTTCCCTTGTTTCTTTCCAACTCTAAATCCTCTCAACTTCAAAGGTTCCAGCAGCAAAATCACAACCAAATCATGTCCCAAATCAACAAGGAACTTCAACACCACAATCAACAACACAACCAACAACTTCAACAACACAACCAATCTTTTCTTGAAAATAAAACGAATTTGGAGTATGGGGAAAGGACCAACCCCAACACTAAGGATCATAAAATCCCTCAACATACAAGAGATTCAACTCAAAAACACAATCAAATCATGTACTAAACCAACAAGAACTTCCAACAACACAACCAACAACTTCAACAACACAAACCAACAATTTCAGCAACCCAACCAAGCTTTTCTCGGAAATAAAACGAGTTGGGCCTGTGGGGGAAATAATCAGCCCATCACTATGAACTCACATACCTGATTAGGGATCACCCCCGACGAAAATCCATGACGATGCTTAGCTTCTTCTTCTCTTTCTCCTCTTCTTTCTCTCTTCACTCTCAAAACCCTCACTCTCACTCTTTTAAAAAGAAAAACTGATCAAAAATCAGCCTAACACCTTAAAATAACCAAAAGAATTGGCTAGGGAAAAGACCAAAATACCCTTAAAATTTTCGGACTAAACTGCCCTGTGCGACTGTGCCAACAGCCCAACTTCCAAAGGGCATAACTCACTTATACGAACTCGGAATCGAGCAAACCCGGCGGCGTTGGAAAGATCATTCCAAGGGATTTCCATACATAACTGGAAATTCACCTAAATCATTCTGAGCTAGGAGTTACGACTGCTTAAAGTTGACCAAAAACTCACCTTTTTTCCATACTTAGCCAAATTTTCCAGATTTTTGAATTCTTTCCAAAAATGACTATTTCTAATTCAACTCTTCTTGGAACTCAATGTGCTACATCTAGGGACCTTAACTTAACACTCAAGAAATCTTTATTCCTCGGTAAAATCTCACTCCACATGAAGGACGGCTCGAGTCTTAGTTCGAAAAATTCTCTGGGGTGTTACAATCTCCACTGAGGCAAGGCACCCTTCATGGAGCCCCTAACGGGCCGTGAAGGGCACCATGGCTCGTGGTGGTGCTCGTGGAGCCTTCCAGTGGCTGGCCAAGATTATCTCTCCTCCCACGAGCCCTTAAACGTCTCGTAAGGGGCACCACGGCTCGTGGTGGTTCCCATGAAGGGGTCGGCAGTGTGCTCCCCAAGGCCAGCCTCTTCCTATGAGCCACTAAACGGCTCGTGAATATCCAAACGGCTCATCAAAAAGGGCGTGGAGGGGCAAGGCCACAAGGAACTCTTCCCCAAGCCACTGGTCAAGGATCACAGCTGCCACTATGGCCCGTGATGTCCTTGACGGCTCATGTGGGCCTCCATTTGGAGGTTCGCGTCAGCTGTAAGTTAAGGGCAGTTAGGTCTTTTCCTAATTATTTTATCTTGATACTATGTCGTTTTGCCTTTACCTAGAACCTCTATATAAGTATTTATAACCCTAAATTCAACCCATTCAAGTCATTCTCTTAAATTTACCACAGAAGATCAAGTTCTTCCTCTAAAAAATTATTCTCTCTAGAAACTTGAAGAAGAAGGGTTCAACCTAGGGTTTCAAGGCAAGTGTCCAATTCCATCATTGAAGGCGAGCTTTTGGCATTAAGGTATGATAATTTTCATCCATGGATTCCTTCCATTCATGGAGTTTCAAATTCTTCTATTTTCAAAGTTAGAAATCCCCAGTTTGAGTTAGGGTTTTTCTTTTATATTATGGGTTCTCTTGATTATTGATTTAATTGATGGAATTATGATCTCTTATGCATGAATTGATGAAATTCTATGGTTTTATATTGATTCCACATGAACCCATGTAACTCCAATGTTGTCTAAGTTATGAGTACATAATGTGGGTCTTGGATTATTAAAAGAAGAGTTTTATGAAATCAAGCATGAATTGATAGAATTATATGAATTTATGATGAATCTTTATGAACCTATGTTTAACTCATGTTTTCTAGATGTTGATGATTGAAAGTGGGTTTTGAACCTTGAAAGGTGAATTGTGGAATTGTGCATGTTCTTATGAAATTGATGTAAACGTTTTAAGGATGCTTTGAGATTGAAGTATCAATGTTGTTGTTATTGTTGTATTGTTGAAAGGATTCCTCATATACACATGTAAGCATGAATTGTGAAAGGTTTTCTCACATGATAAGGGTTCTTAGGATTGAAAGGCTTTCTCACCTAAAATGAACCAATGCTAAGATTGAAAGGGTTCTTAGGATTGAGAGGCTTTCTCACCTAAAATGAACCGGTGCTAAGAATTTATGCTAATGATGAGGCAAGAGGCGATTACCCATGCTCTATAATTGAAAGACAAGAGGTGATTACCCATGTCACATGATGTAAGGACAAGAGGCGATTCCTTTATGAGCTAAGATGAATATGACTAAGAACTAGTCCGTGGAAGTTAAGCTGAGTACCGAGTGGACAAGTGGCGATTACCCATGTCCCATAACTGTGTGCCAACATAGAATTGTCTAGATAGACATTAGCTAGTGGATCCACAATAGCTAGAAGTTTATGGCCCTTGCTGTGGCAAGTAGGACAACTCTTTTCGGTGTGGGAGACACCAGACTCCATGTTGCTAGCTCACATGGTCCTATATGTCGTTTAAGGCTACTTCCCACAAACAAGCAAAGTTATGATGAACCAAGGTTACTTAAAGAAGTATGGTAAGCATGATTTAAGATGATGTTCACTTGCATTGATCATATTTATTAAAAGGTTAGATTTTGAGATGGATCAATATGCCTGGTAGATTGGATGATAATAATATATATTGGTGAAATAATTAGGTGATGTCATCAATGTCTCAATATAGAGATTGATGATACACTTTTTTATGAGATGCTTATAAGTTTTCATGTTTAAACCCGATCAGTAGATTTATGAATCTGGCACATGAAATAAGTTAAGTATTGCTCTAAAGGAAATTAATCATTGAATTAAATTCGTCAGTAAATTAGTTTATTGATTAGTATCTGTAATCTTAACGTGTGGAATTACATAAGTGTTTAATGGGGGAATTTTGAAATATAAACAGAGGAGTGCTATTACATTTTTTAGTGGAATGATTACCATTTTATCTTTATACTAAATAAAAAATGTTGTATTCATATTCTTTAATTATTTTATTTTTAAAAAATATTGAGCAATAAACTTTTTTTACTATTAATGAATTGAGAATATTTGAATAGTTATGAAAACTAAATAATCTAAACGTTAAAGAAAATGGAGAGACAAACGTTAGTTAATGAGAGCAATTAGGTAGAGATTTAAGTTGCACATTAACCAAAATATAGTAGCATTACCTTTACATTGCTAGAATCTTAAAAGTTGTAGATTTCAGTACATTGAATCTCATAGTTAATACCCTCTTTGTCCCTAATTACTTGTTCATTTTTGAATTGACACACATATTAAGAAAACAATTATTGACATAGTGAGTTCACCATTTTACCCCTATTAATTATGAAGTGGATGAATTAAAAACTTAAGATTTTCATTAAGCTCTACCTTTTTGAAAGTAATTAATTGAGGGTATAATAGGTAAAAAGAATTTGTCCTTTCTTGATTTGTCAAAATAGACAAGTAATTAGGGACAACTAAAAAAGAAAAAGTGGACAAGTAATTAGGGACAGAATGAGTATATGTTATTTTCAATGATAAATACGTGAAAAGAAGCTAAAGAGACTAATTAATCATTTAAAGTGAAAGTATTATATAAAGTCAAGAATAGTTTTCATTTCCCTAAAGTCTCCCTCTCCATTTTTATGGGGTCTGAAGAAGAGTCTATCATTTCTCTGAGCAGTTTTTTCTCAATCAATGTCAAAGTTAAAGGCTATTAAACTACGCTATGAACATTGTTGGATTTGTCCAAAAATTTCAGCAATGGATGTTGTTGGATTCGTCAAAGAAATTTCGTAGTGCAGAGGAGCATTAGTTTTTTCAGTTGAAGAATATACTCATGGCACTTACTATTTAATTTACTTGCTAGAGCTTAAGATGTGCAGCACAACATTAATTTTGCAGTAAAAGATCTCTATGTATCACTGGTTTTACACATATTTCCTTAACGTTGCTCATAATGTTTCACTTTTCTCATTTAAATATTGTAGTTGTACTTTAATTAGTTATTTTACTTTATAAGATTATGTGGGTAGATTGATATACCTTTTATTTTCTTTTTATCGGAAAGGAGATATTTTGTAGAAGTTTGATTAATTAGTAATGTTGGTAATTGTTGATATTCCTATCAAATGAATGATGAATGCCAGAGCCTCCCTATAATTATTTTTAAGTAAACACAAAAAAATAAGGAATATTAGAGTATTAAATGATCTACCTTCAAGGTATATATTTTATAAAAGATAAATGATCTTCCTAATTATAGTTGACTGAATTTAAAAATTAAGTTACAAAAAATGATAGGCTTTGTACATCATGATTTCAATTTTATTTTTTTTGTTAAAGTAGATATCTATAATTTTATGATGATTGCTAATTTTGAGAAAAATAAAATGCTTATTTGTTTACCACATAAATTGCTCTATGCAGTACAAAACATCTTCAAAGTAGAGAAAGAAAAAAAAAGAATAAATAATGGTATTTGCAATTAGTTTTTGGATTTTGGAATCTTAAAATCAAAACCTCATATAGGATACTTATCATTTTTAAGAACATGTAATTTGTATTTTCTATTTTATAACACATAATATAACTTTAAAATATTGTTTATATACGGTCTTTACAAAAATATTTTTATTTATATGGCCACACGCACATCCCTCGTACCCAGAAACTAGTATATGTAAAATAATGTAGTACTAGTTCTAATTAATAAGCCTTGACTTATAATGTAGACTTAAGCAACCAATAACAAATTAATTGAATCCTAAAACTTCAATTCAATGGACTAAGGTACATTATAAATAGGTCATCCTATTAGCACAACTTAAAGCCACAAATTAAGCTTGAAAAAAAAAAGCAAGAGAAAAAAAAAACCTTTGAACGAGCAATGGATGTTTCTTCTCCTAATAAGTGTCGCCCCTTAGCAAATTATCACCCAACTGTTTGGGGATATCATTTCCTTTCTTATACTCATGTCAGTCACACATATTTCTTTAATACATTTTTTTCTATGTTAATTGTTTTAAGATGTAACATAGTATTTGATTAATTAATTAACGTATGATGAGTATTTTTCGTATGCAGGAAACTACTAACCAAGAAAAAGTTGAAGTTGATGAGTACAAAGAAACAATCAGAAAAATGTTGGTGGAAGCTCCAGAGGGTAGTCAACAAAAACTTGTGTTGATAGATGCAACGCAACGATTGGGAGTGGCATATCATTTCCATAATGAAATTGAAACATACATTCAAAACATTTTTTATGCGTCCCAACAGAATATTGATGACAACCTTTACGTTGTTTCTCTTCGTTTTCGACTTGTGAGGCAACAAGGCCATTACATGTCTTCAGGTAAATCTACTCTATTACTTTTCTTTATTAATTGGGTGTTCAAGTTTAAATTTTTTACTAACAATGAACATGATGTTTAATTAACCAGATGTCTTCAAGCAATTCACGAACCAAGATGGGAAATTCAAGGAAACGCTTACTAATGATGTTCAAGGATTATTGAGTTTGTATGAAGCATCAAATCTGAGAGTGCGTGATGAGGAGATTCTTGAAGAAGCTCTTACCTTTACCACTACTCATCTCAAGTCTATTGTCTCCAACTTAAGCAATAACTCTCTTAAGGTTGAAGTTACTGAAGCCTTAAAACAGCCTATTCGCAAGACTTTACCAAGGGTGGGCGCAAGGAAATACATATCCATTTACGAAAACAATGATGCACACAACCATTTGCTTTTGAAATTTGCTAAATTGGATTTTACCGTGCTGCAAAAGTTGCACCAAAGAGAGCTTAGTGAGCTTACAAGGTACGTACTACATTATTTGGTCTATATATCTTCTTTATTAGATGAATTAAAACCGTTGCTCTTGTGATGTATGTAGGTGGTGGAAAGATTTAGATTTTGCAAATAAAACTCCATATGCAAGGGACAGACTGGTTGAGTGTTACTTTTGGATATTGGGAGTGTATTTTGAGCCAAAGTATAGTCGTGCTAGAAAAATGATGGCAAAAATACTCAAGATGGCCTCAATTATTGATGACACTTTTGATGCCTATGCAACCTATGACGAACTTGTACCCTTCAATGATATCATCCAAAGGTAAAAAATACATATATTATGAGAGAGATTAATAACTACTATTTGTACAAGAAAATTACACCATCAGTTTATTTTTAAAAATACTTATTTCTCTTAATTTAATTATGAGAATAATCCCTTATTGATGAGTGGGATAAAATATATCTTGACGTTGTTATTGTGAAATACTACACAACAATATGTGCAAGACGTAAAAAAGAAAATACTAGTACCGTGTAATTAAATTTGATACTTGACTTTTTAGATGGGACATTGGTGTGATTGATTCACTTCCGCCATATATGAGACCTGTTTATCAAGCCCTTGTAGACGTTTACAATGAAATGGAACAATTATTGGCAAAAGAAGGTAAATCGGACCGTGTATACTATGCAAAGTATGAGGTAATATTCCTTATAACTTATAACCCACATAAACCGCTCTCATTCCAAAAGACGACCAATTATTGTATTATTTTTTACATTGTCATAATTAGATGAAGAATTGGTAAGAGCCTATTTTAAGGAAGCTCAATGGTTGGATGCTCGCTATATTCCAAAATGTGAGGAGCATATGAAGAATGCACTTGTAAGTTGTGGGTATATGATGGCAGTAACAACTTCCTTGATCGGTATTGACGAATTTATAAGCACACAGACTTTTGAATGGATAATAAATGAGCCTTTAATAGTTCGTGCAGCATCGATAATTAACAGAGGAATGGACGATATCATTGGACATGAAGTAAGTACACAATACCTTAATTAATGAAGTAATTCCTATTCGTTCTAGCTATTAATTGGAACCACTTATTGTGATGTAGGATGAACAACAAAGAGGACATGTAGCTTCAAGTATTGAATGCTACATGAAAGAATATGGAGCGTCGAAGCATAATGCATACACTAAGTATCATAAAGAAGTTGTCAATGGATGGAAGGACATAAACAAAGAACTCCTCTTTCGTCCAACTGAAGTACCAATGTTTGTTCTCGAACGAGTTTTATATTTTGCATGTGTGATAGACACTTTATATAAAGAGGAAGATGGATACACAAACTCCAAAGGCAAACTTAAAAACATGATTAACTTGTTATTGGTTGAACCTGTCAAGATATGAGGATAATTATGCCGACACATTGTCAAGTACTAATTTGGAGGCATATAACTTGAAATCCTTCTATTTATGTGATTGATAATAAAAGAACCAGTGATTCCTCTTACTCTTTGTTTGGATGATTGTTATGTATTGTATTGTATTGTATTGTATTGTATCGTGTTATATTGTATCGTATTATATTGTATCGTGTTATATTGTATCGTACTGTGTTGTATTGTGTCGTCCGTAATATATAGTCTCCAAAAGAACTTAAAAGAGATAGTAAAACGTGCATTTGGGATAATAGGTAATCACCACCATGCCTACTTCTAAAATACTCATTCTTCTTCAACAATTTTACCCTTCTCACTGACATAGATACCATCAAGAAACTTTCGGATATCCTTGTTCTTCACATGACATTTATGGTTAATGTATCGTATTGTATTGTATTGTATTTTATTGTATTGTATTGTATTTTATTGTATTGTATTGTATTGTATTATTTTGATGAAATACAACGTTTGAATAGATTGTATCGTTCTCCGTCTTTACATAATGACACATATCCATAATTTGAATGATAAACCTATAAGAAATTTTAGTGTATGGGGTTATTTTTTAATTGTTTTGGGTTAAGCCATTCCTTACTTGTTGATTTTGAGGAATTACGCTTGACTACTACCATGTCTATTATTGAACAATAATTATTTATTTTTAAAAAAAAGGAGGATATTGACCTTACATCGCTATTCGCTTACAAGCGAAAAGAAAAGGAAAAAAAAGGAAGAGATAAACCTATACAAGATCTCTTTCTAATTAAAAAAAAAAAAACAATATTAACTTAGAAAGAAATTATATTAGACTTGTCATATCTTCTTCTAATACTTTATAATTGACATTTGTGTAGTAGAATAATTGCTTAAGTGACAAGAGATCCTTTGTGTCCAGTTCCTTTAATGTTCTAATATATTGTATTAATCATTGGAATTTGATACCGTCGGTCATGACCTTAAATTGGATCGTAACACTAATAATTACATAAGATTCCTAAAATAACCTAAGAGAGGTGTAAAACATAATTACTAATTAGCTTTAAATTGGGAAATTTCTTGATCTACACAAGAATTAGCTTGTGATTTGCGTTGTCTAAGTGTGACATACATATAAATGTGTATAGGATGTTTGTATAGGTAAAAGGCATAGATTCCCCCTTAAACTTGTTCCGAAAAGTAGTTACACGCTTAAACTATTATGACGATCTATTACACACCTTTACTACTTAAAAGTGAATTTATTTACCCCCTAAAACTGATGTGGCAAAATAATTTTTTTAAAAAAATAAAAATAGGCGCGTCAGATTTATTAAAGTAGAAAAAAAAAATCAAACTTCAATTAGACCTCACCCCACTCTTCACATCTGTTCTTCTTCACAACCCACCCTATTCTTCTTCTTCAACCCCACCCTCTTGATGAAGCACATTTTTCTCCTCTTTCTTTTAAGCAAAAATCTCTCCTTCTTCCTTCTTCGACTTCTTCTCAGCTTGCTTAGCAAATTACTTATCATCAATCTAAGTTTTGTGGGATTTGATTTGTGTTTGTTAACAAAAGATTTCTTAATGTCATCGGCGGGATAAAATTTTGGGGGTTTCTTAGCCATTGCAGCTATGGCGGACTTTTTTGAGAGAAACGGAAAAATTTTCCACTCCATAAATCAGCTCCATGTTTCGATTAGTGTTATTGGCGGCCATTGATAAAATTTTCATCTTATTTTAATTTTGCTATGAAGAAATATAATTATTAGAGAATTTTAATAATTTATTGGAGATTAATTAGTGTAAAATATAGTTAACAAAAGAAAACTTAATTAAAAATAAAAAAGAATATAATTTTTTTTATTTTCTGACATGGTGCTGACATGGCATTGATGTGGCAACGAGTGTAATACACCACATATTGTGAAAGTGGTGTTACACGTCTCAGGGGTAAATAAGTTCACTTTTAAATAGTAAAGGTGTGTATAGGTTGGCATAATAGTTTAAGTGTGTAACTGACTTTTCAGAACAAGTTTAGGGGGAAATCTATGTCTTTTCCCTTTTGTATATTAATGTTTGACATACATAAAATATACACTTCTTATACAAAATAGTGTATATCTTTTGTAGTTGGCTAACGAATATAATTATTTGGGAAAATTAGGCGAAATGTCAAACATCTAGAATCTATTATGTAATAGAGCTATAGTTTCTATTATTTTTAATTTGTGGCTACAGTTTCGCGAAATTTCGCTATTCGGTTTTGCTAATTATATAAATCCAGAATTTGTATAATTCGGTCTCTGATTGTATAAATCTAGAATTTGTATACACCTTAGCTATTTGTATACGATTTATGAAAAAAATTATAATAAATTACCATGTTTATATATTGACAAGTGAAATACACAAACATAGTTTTAATAAATGTATAAATAAAGATTTTGTATATACTTAATATTGTTCTCTTACATGATTTATATATGCATCGTCGCAATACTGGAAATTTTTTTAAAAAATAAGATAGAAGAATCACAAAGTTGTATCTAGAATTCACTATTAGGCTGCAAAATGGTCCTTTTAAAACTTTCTTAAAATTAATAATCAGTGATTTGGTGGTCCAATAGGCTAGTGTTGTTATTCGTGGTTTTGACTTTTGAGGATTGCCTAATTAGTTTAAATTTCTATAGAAATTGAATGAGGTGTTTATTAAGTCCAGGTTGCAATTCTGTTGTAATCAGATATTACTAGGGGTTGGATAGTCAGAAAAGAGACTTAGGCCTCATAGTTTAAGTGTCTAACTGATTTTTTGGGACAAGTTTAGAGGGAAATCTATATTTTTTCCCTTTTGTATATTAATATTTGACATACATAAAATATACATTTCTTATACAAAATAGTGTATATCTTTGGTAGTTGGCTAAGGAATATAATTATTTGGGAAAATTACGTGAAATGGCAAACATCTAGAATCTATTATGTAATAGAGCTATAGTTTCTATTATTTTTAGGAATAAGGGTCTGAAAAATATCTCAATTTTGGTTGAATTTGTTGTTGCGATACTAAACTTTCATGAGGACCTATTACCTCCCTAGACTATTTAATACCATATTTTAAACAAATATATTTGCCCACGTGGACATAAAAAATAATGTAAAATTATAAATAGTAATGTGTCCACGTGGGCACATATATACCTTTAAAATACACTATTAAATAGTTTAGGGGGTAAAAAAATACGGTATTAAATAGTCTAGGGAAGTAATAGGTCCTCACGAAAGTTTAGTATCGCAACAGCAAATCCGACCAAAGTTGGAGTATTTTTCAAACCCTTATCCCTTATTTTTAATTTGTGGCTACAATTTCGCGAAATTTCGCTATTCGGTTTTGCTAATTATATTGTCACGCCCCGAGCCTACACCTTGGGCGGGACCGGCACTCGGAGACCATTGCTGGCCCCAAGCGAACCCTTGGCCTGGCTTTCTTAACTCAGCGAAAACCTACTCAACAGAATAACTCAACACTATGCAGAGACATAAACAACCTAAATGATACAAGTCTGGCCAAAAAGGCAACTCGAGTCTCAAAATAGAATACTTACATATATACATAGATAAGAGACTCAAAACTAACTGACTGACTGTCTATGAAGCCTCTAAAATACTTAGATGGATGTTGGGACAGACCCCGCAACACCCTAATAAACAAAACTAAGAGAACAAAATAACCGAGCCCTCTGGAAGCAAGAAGGCTCACCACTGACTCTAGAGTGCTCAACTGGATCAACGGCGTGCAGGATGATGATCCTGGGTACCTGCGTCTGCATCATGTAACGATGCAGGCCAACTGGCATCAGTACATGGAATGTACGAGTATGCGAGCTGGACCGATAAAAACAACTTAAGCTTGAAAAGGGGTACAAAAGAGAACTTACCTTGGCTCTGTACAACTCAAGAATAACTGAACTTAATATAAAGCAATGAGACACATGCAATATATAAAGCCCTTGAAACTATTAAAACATGACGTAAAAATCATATTTATAATATCATGAAAAATACCATGCTTCCTCTCAAAGTCTACTTGTGCAATGCATGAATGAAGTCCCATACCCCCATCCATACTAAGCAGAACTTATCGAGGAACCAAGCTCTTTTTACTGCTGTGGGAGTTTCTCTAACCGATAACCACCACTATGAAACTAAGTGGTGATACAACGTTTTACCTCACGTTGCCCAAGGACCATCCTATACCTTGCCATCGATATAGGACCTTACTTTAACTTTTGCTTAATGGATCCACTAGCTTAACTTTCGTGATCATCTAAAAAGTATGATCCGAGAAATCCCATGTTTGGCTACATGGTTCTTATGGAGAGTTGAGTTAATATGAACTCGTGTCCCCAACTCGGTGCTCAAGACTACTCCCAAAAATACTGTAGCTCATAAGTGTTTTAAACACATCTTTCTTTAGTTGAGATAATTACTCAAAACTTAGCCCGAAGGCACTTGAAAACTCTTTTATCTTAAAAGAACAATTCAAAACCATATTTTTAATATGATCATTGATGACTCGGGATATTCATACTGCTTAAACATTGATGGTATATCTAGAGACCATACTGTTTAAACATTGATGACATACTCGATTTGTCATATCTAATCATATTTTAGAAACTCGTTTGAAAAACTAATCTTTTATTTTTAAAAGAGATAGTGCTCAAACTTCTCAAAACTCTTTTGGAAATCTCAGTTTTCTCTCAACTTAAATGTGAAACCACTTATAAACTTCCTTGGGAAATACTCAGTTCCCTAATTGCTTTTGAGAAATGAACTCAACTCGTGACTCTTGACTTAACTCGAAACTCGATACTCTTTACTCGACTTGAAACTATATGCTCTTTACTCTTTACTAAACTTGAAACTTGAAACTCTATACTCTTTGCTTGACTTGAAACTCTATACTTAACTTGGAACTTGAGCCTTAGAATGAAGTTAAAACGTTTAATGAAGACTCTTGAAAAGCTTTAAAGACTTGCTTGGACTTACTTAACTTCTAAGCTTGACTTCACTTGAATCGGAAACTAACTTCACTTGACTTTGATCCTAACTCACCTTGAATTGGATTATGGGTTCAAGGACTTGATTGGTGTTTGGAAGGACCTCATGATGTTTAGGAATGATTTAGGAATGATTTGAGACAGCCAAACTTAAGAAAATCTTTGAACATAAATTCTGAAAACAGTGGAGTCCGCGTCCTGTCCGCGACGCGGAGAAGATTTTTGTTCACAGAGGGAACAAGTCCGCAACGCGGACGTGCTCCTCGCAAGCTGCCCGACTTTCTCCTTCACGTCTCCAACTCTTAATCCTCTAACCTCAAGGGTTCCAGCCCCAATCACTTAGAAACCATAATATCCCTCAACATTCAATAGAATACCACTCAAAAACACAATCCAATCATGGTCCACAACCCACAATAATTCCACAACAACAACAAACAACTTTAACAACATAACCAAACCTTTCTTAATGAATAAAAGGGACTAGGTGTGTGGGGGAAAGGATCACCCAACACTAAAAGCTCACATACCTTGGTAGGGATCACCCCCGACGAAAATCCACGATGATCTCCTTGCTTGATCTCCTCTTCTTCTCTTCTTCTCTTCTTCTTCTCTCAAAACCCTCACTCTCACTTCTTTTAAAATGGTAAAACTGATCAAAATGATCAGCCTAACACATTTATATAACCAAAATAAAAGGCTAGGGAAAAGACCAAAATGCCCTTAATGATTCCCGGACGGATTTCCTTGTCAACTGCCCAACTTTCAAAGGTCATAACTCGCTCATACGGACTCGGAATTGAGCAAACTCGGCGGCGTTGGAAAGATCGTTCCGAGGGCTATGCAACCATAACTGGAAATACTTCTAACTCATCATGAGCTAGAAATTACGACTGATCAAAGTTGGCCAAAAACTCACCTTTTCCATACTTAGCCAAAATTTTCCAGATTTTCAAATCCTTTCCAAAAATGAAAATTTCCAATTCTAAGCCTCTTCAATTATTTCACATTGCCGGATGTTACATATATAAATCCAGAATTTGTATAATTCGGTCCCTGATTGTATAAATCCAGAATTTGTATATGTATACCCTAGCTATTTGTATATAAATCATAATAAATTACCATGTACATATTACCAAGTGAAATACACAAACATAGTTCTAATAAATGTATAAATAAAGATTTTGTATATACTTAATCAGGGGCGGACCTACATGGTCCTATATGGGTGCTCGAGCACCCATTAATCTCGTATCGGATTTATATATTTATTAGAAAGAAAGAAGAATTGTATATATTTTATTAGAGAGCAGCCATAGGAACAATGACTTAATTGGCGTGGTGGTTTAAAGTGGGTGCTCAAGTCTTTCATTCTTTTTATTTCTTGCCAGAGGTTCGATTCCCTCCAAAGACATTATTTTTAGTTTAAAAATTAGCTCTTCTCTTACTTATTGATTCTAATTGGACTTCATTTTATTTTTTTTCTCCCATGCAGATTATTGCTTTTTCTCTTTTGCTAGTGGCCTTTTCCAACATTTTTTTATCCAAGATAATTTTTATTGTAATTTTTCTTCTTTAATTTTTTTATTATCGTGCTTAAATATGATTGTCTTTTTTTATAACAAGTGTTAAATTTGTGCACTTATATTTGTGATTGATAGCTAAGCAATAATGGAGCCATGTATACTCGAGGGGTGTCGACCGACAATTCTTTGTCGGAAGATTATATTGTACGTGTAGTTAGGTAAAAACAATTAAAAATAATATATATATATATATATATATATATATATATATATATATATATATAAATTTTGAATCTTTATATTTTGACACTCCTAAGTCGAAATTTTTGATCCGCCACTATAGCTAAGGGAGCACCCACAACCTTGAAATCCTGGATCCGTCACTGTACTTAATGTTCTTCTCTTACATGATTTATATATGCATCGTCGCAATCCTGGAAATTTATAAAAAAAAAATAAGAAAGAAGAATCACAGAGTTGTATCTAGAATTCACTATTAGGCGGCAAAATGGTCCTTTTAAAACTTTCTTAAAATTAATAATCAGTGGTTTGGTGGTCCAATAGGCTAGTGTTGTTATTCTTGGTTTTGATTTTGAGGATTGCCTATTTAGTTTTAATTTCTATAGAAATTGAATGAGGTGATTATTAAGTCCAGGTAGCAATTTTGTTGTAATCAGATATTACTAGGGGTTGGATAGTCAGAAAAGAAACTTAGACCTCATTTGTTTTCATTAAGATTAAGACGTCTGAATCTGAATAAGCATCTGAATATTAAGATATGCATCAATGCACATCTGAATATTAAGATTTGGTCTCTAGATCTGAACACTGAATAATTAAGATTGTTTTCAATATTTGAATATGCATATAAAATTAAACATTATATCAATAAAATATTATAAAATTTTCATTTCAATAAAAAAAATTGTTATTTTTAATAAAAAATAATTTTTTAAATGTTTATATTTGATTAAAAAATATTATATGATATGCAAATAAAATTATATATCGATATAAAATTATTGTAGCATGATTTCTTTTAAGAATTCAACATAAATATCTTTTTATAAGAAAATATATCACGAAAAAAAATTTCATAGGCATAATATAATATCAAAAAGTTCAACAAGTATGATAGATACTAGTCGAAAAATAATAAAGAAGATTTCACATCATCAACGCCTAACATATATAATTCAGCTCATCAGAAAAATTAAAGAACTCCCATTTTTTTCGGATGACCTTAATCCAATTCTCTAACTTGTGAACTTCTAGCGCCATCCATGCTTTTTTGTAGCCCATACTTTTTTGTAGCTATCACTTTCACAAACTATACTAACAATTATATTGTATAATGATTTTTCCCATCCAAGTGCATCTAATTTTTTCTTTGCATTCTTCAAAGCTAGGTGCACTATTTTTTTTTAATGAATAACTCCAAAGTATTATTCATCTTCTCATCAATTTCTTCCTCAAAACTTTTCTTTCAACCGTAACTGGAGATTGGGATGAAGAATTATTAGGAGTTCCATCATTTTTATCACAAACTAGATATAAGTATAACTTGGACTCCAATCATGAACTCTTGTTGTAGTATAGTATTCAATGTTTTTGGCCTAAACAAATTAAATTCTCATAAGAGACCTCAGATATGTATATATAGTTATTGTTTTTAATCATGAATACTATTTTTTCACATCTTGAGTTTTTGATAAACACCCAAAAATATTATTACAACAAGAGTTCTTGACAAAAATCAATACAACCCAAAAAAATTGTTAATATAAGAAAATACTTGTAAAGGTTATGAAAACTTACTAGTTCAAGAGGAAAAAAATTGGTGTTTGGTCGAGAAAAGAGAGGAAGAAAGTTTGTAGAGAGAGAGAGCAAGAGAGAGCAAGTCGCATAATGAGAGAGAGAGTCGACGGAATTTTTTTCTAGCGTATTAAATACTGAATGTTGTTAAGACTCTCCTACATATTTGATTCGTTCAGATCCATTCAGAGGCTTTTTAAAAAAAAAGAAACAAATAGACTTAATGGGCTGAATCTAAATGATCAAGATTCAGACCTAAAAACCGAACGCACTTAAATAGGCTGAATCTGAATGATTAAGATTCAGACCTGCATTAAGTGCAAACATATGAAGCCAGTATTTGGAGGAGAAGGATATTTGATCACACATGGATGCATTTTTCTTCCAGTTTTGCAGAATGGTTATCACATCACATGACACATGTGATACAGTTGAGTAAGTCATAACTCATATTTCACCTCAGCCTTGGTTATTTTTGTAACTGTTGAGTTCGATCAACACTAACAGTTTTGGCATGTAATAATTGCTCGAATGGCAGAATCTCCTAATTTAGCAAGTGACTATCATCGCAAATCATACTGATGAAGAATGTTGCACAACTTCTAAGATAGAGTAAGGATCATCTTGATGAGTACCAACTAATTTAGCACATTATTGGGCTCTGGTGAAGCAAAGACTTAGTTATAACAATTCCGAAAAGTGAAAACTCCATGCTTCATCTGTAATGTGGGGAGTTTGCTTCAACTAATTTAGCACATTATTGGGCTCTGGTGAAGCAAAGACTTAGTTATAACAATTCTGAAAAGTGAAAACTTCATGCTTCATCTGTAATGTGGGGAGTTTGCTTCAACTTTAGCAGAACACGTCTGCTATATGCAGATTGACATAACCGAAATGCCCGTGGAAGAATTAATTTATGTCAATGCATAAGTAACAACCAAGTCATAAGCAAGTGGACGAGGAATTCGCACTTTCACCCGATTGGCACCATCCAGAGGCCAGCAAGATATTATATTTTTTTATCAGACAAGTTTTTTAATGTTCAATTAATGACCGAAAGAATTGAGTCGTTTGCCTCTTTTGAGGCATTGAAAGGTCACTATCAATGTATGACATCAAATAAATTAGAGTAACTTTGGTCCTAAACCTAAAAATTGTAAAAGAATCAAATTTACAAAACTAAAAAGGTGTTTTTCATTTTCTGTGGGCGACAGAGGATTGCAAGTGCGAAAGGACTACTGCTGAGAACTTGCCTATATAAGGTAAATCTAATACCTGTGGAAAGTATTAGGTCGTAGAGCATGATCCAAATTCTGCATTCCAAGGTTATGATGTGTACTCCTAAACTCATTTTCCCTGCTTGCTCCTGCAATGCACATGCTATTTTCTGTGTATTCCCAGCCACTTCTTATCCGAAGCCAGGGAGGTACTAACTTGGAATTATTAAACTTTTGCTTCCTAAAGTTTTTCCTTCCCAAGTTATGAGACTCACTGGCTCTTTCACAACCAAGTTGGTTTCCATTGCCATCCTGAGGCTGGTCTGCTCCAGATACGCTTGGAGGATTTTGAGCTAAGTGACTAGGTGAACAAGTACCCCAATCTTCTCCACCATTTTGAGGCACCTCACTAGCAGTAGGCACAAAACCTCTTCTATCACAGGGATATGGAGGTAAAGGAGGAAAGGGATGGAAAGGTATTCCTGGGGCAACAGTCCAAGCATCAAATCTTCCCTTTTGATGAGAGCCAAATTGCTGTACCTCGGAAAATGGAATTCCATAAGAGACGGGCAACCTTGAAACGAACCGCTGCTGCAAGTGCCCCATAACAACTGGCTGTGGATGTTCTCCACAATTACGTTCTTCGGTACTGTAAATAGCTGTTGAAGAATCATCAGATAAAACCCTACAAACCTTAATGGGGACTGAAAATCCAGGAGGAAATTCATAACCAGGAGGAACATCATCATCTAGGACCTGCTTCTGGTCCTCAGCTACATCACTCTCATTTCTTGGATCTGACTTTGCTTCAGCCTCTTGATCCCATCGACTTTTACACTTACGTTTCTTTGCCATACACGCTTCCCCAATATCAGAACATGAAGCAGAAGAGCCATCAAGCACACCACCATCTGCTTGAACAGATGCAACTGTTGAATGGCAGGTATACTCAGCTCCTTCCGAAGGTTTACAACCCAAATCGCACCATTGATTTTGTGATGCTAAACACCTATTGTACTGTGAACCAGAATGTGTGTTGATACGGCAATCATCTCTATCAATACAAATTCTTTTCCTGAGAGGTCTGAGTATCCTATCTCTAAAGTTCCTTGCAATTTGATGAACCTGACATACAGTAAATCACATATAATTTGTCACCTAATCACTCTGAATAAAGAAAATTTTGAAACAAAGTAATTGACTGAAAAAATATCCCTACAATCACACTATGGGTATAACTCGAAGCATAGATCAACAGCAAAAACATAACAAGCATGAGAACAATCTGCTTTGTAAAATTAAGGGAGACAGTAGCATACACAGAAAGTCAAGATCAGGCAGTAACAGAATATCGTGCACACAACCTTTATCAGTGTAAGCTAATTCCTAGCCCAATAGCTAAGATCAGCATAAATAGGACATCCCTTAACAAACTATGATCTTTTCAGGATGTTCCGTCTTCGTTTAACCAAAGCTCCAACTTTCCTTCCTATCTTGCAAGGATAATTGAGATGCTAGTCTCTTACTTACCATCATCTTTAAATATTGTTGATTTGAGATTGGAAAATCAGTAGCCTTAATCATTTATGCAAAGGAACAAGGTCAAAGATAACAGGAAATAATCTTGTCCCAGTCTAAGACATCAGAGATCGATCAACTTCCCTCGTAGCAACAAAGGTGAGCCCAAGCTTATGAATGCTTCACCAGAATTTTGCATCTGTATTCTGTAACAATTCTTTTGGTACTTGTTTAGGTCTTGTCTAATAGTTACTTGCAAGTGGGGACATTTGTTCTACTTTTCCTTTACGTTTCACTTCATTTTTGATATATTAGATCTCTGGCAAAGTATGGTTACGAATTAGTTGAGACTTGAGACTTAAAGAGACCAGTCTTCCTCATACATGCACAAAAACCTCAAGCAACAAGCACAAACAGAACCGCAAGATAACTAACAAGAAGTTCAATTTCATACCAATACGAAATCTCAAGTTCTCAACTATATCCAAGTATCAATTCAATGCAGATATTTTGCTGGAAAAATTAAAAGGAAAAGAACGTGGTTCTAGAACTACTTGATGGAAACAAAAGACCTGCTTAGTAATCAGAAAGAAGTACCTGTTTGTCTTCATGCTCTGTCAATCCCAAAATTGAGCTCCTAAGGCTGCAAAGAGGCAAAAACAACTCTTTCAGAAGTAATTTCAAATCTGGATATCACTTTAAAAGGCATAGACAAAAGTGAATTTTAGAGAATTATATCAAGCAAATGTGGGAATATTTGATAGGCACCACATAAGATGGAAGATGGAAGATGGAAGATGGAAGACACAAATCTAGAGTAGTCAGCATTTGGAGAGATGTTATTGCCATAATGGTCAGAAAGCATGTGGCACAGCTGTCATCAGTGTTAGCAACCATGCGTGTAGTCTATTGTACAAGGGCAAGATAATGAACTAAGCATGCATGCAGGAAAGGTAGACACAAAAATGGATATAGTGGAGGAAAGTGTTAGAATGTCAAGTATCAGCATTATATAGTGACATTACAATGTCAGAAATTATAAAGTTTGTTATTGTCTAGCATTGAACAATTAAAAAATGGGGTCGTTAGGTTGACAGACAAGTGTGGAAAAGATGGTAGGAAATATAGAGAAATCCCATAACTGTGGGATTACACTAGGAATCTGCAGGACGAGATCCCACAACTGTCGTTAGAATTTGCTATTTATCTAATTATGGAACTAACAAACAGTATACAAGACAAGATCACATGGTGTATGCTATTCATAGACAACATTGTGTTAGTGTCAAAATTAATTTGTGAATGCTATTCATAGACAATATTGTGTTAGTGTCAAAATTAACGAGGATGTCAACCAAAGGCTAAAATAGGGAGCACTTCAGAAATAAAATATTTTAAGAAGCGTGCAAATAAAACAAATTATTCATTGAAAGTTTGTCCAACACAATAAGAATGAAAATTGAATGAGAGATGAAAATCCAACAGGTCAAATTAGAGGGAAAAATGGAGGAGAGCCACAAGAACATACGCAATTGGAGGGGACATTCAGCAAAGAAAACGGCAGGTTTTATAGAACAACTTTAAGGAAAACGATGTTATATAGGAGGGAGTGTTAGGTCTCTAAGACCCAACATATCCACAAGATGCATGCTGCAGATATGTGTGAATGTAGGTGAATATGTGGTTTCATAAGGTGAAAAAAGATTTTTAAAAAATGACCGCAAACAACAGAAGATGCAATCAAGGCACTTATATGATTAAATTAGAGAAGGTTGACTAAGATGATGTCATCACGATTCTAGTCCTACATAGACCTAATACACCCAACTTCAAATGTGAATGGTGAGTGGGAGTATTACAAGGGGAAAGATAGGCCTAAAAAATCACATGGAAAAATATTACTAAAAGACCAGCAATATCTCGGAATCAACGCAATCTTCTTTTGAGATATGGGAATCCATGCAATCTTAATGTAAAGAACATAAAAAAAGTAAAAAAATTGCATAAGCACATACCAACTAGTTGAGATTCAGGTTCAGTTATGATGATACATTTACATTAGGTTCAGTATTTGCTAAGAATCTTTCTAGTCCATTTAGAAATGTGTGTCCGTAAAAGTTGTAAAGAACATCAAGATCTAAAGTAATTGAATGTAGGAATTAAATTGGTCCAAAGCAACGATGTGGATAGCGAAAATTCATAGAGAATCCCAAAGAGAATGGAATAAGGTGTAGTACTAGTTACGGTTGTAGGTTCATCAACATTTCCTCTTTTATTTATTTTTTATTTGTATAATGTCCCACATCGGTATATAACAGCATTTTAAGAGGATTAATATGGAGAGCTACTCCATCAACTGTTTTGTAATTTTAGGTTGAATTCTCATATTCTTCTAACTTGGTATCAAAGCTAACACTTGGTAGGCTTGTTCTCACACTTGTAACCTCATGCTGAAGTTCCCGTGTTAACCCTAAGATCAAATCACATTTGACGAGTTTAAAAATCAAGTTACAAGTGCTCGAGCATGTTGGAGACACATTATGTATCACCAGTATAACGACATTGAAATAGGTAGCAAGCCATGGACTAATACACACATAACATTTAGGTTTTGGGTTGGATGTTCAAATTCTCTTAATAATATTTAACTATGTGAATGTCGTATCTAAAAGCTTAAACATTTAAAGAGCGAACACTTTTGTAGTCTTATATATTTATTTATTTTAGGTCTAAAGCACACCCCTAAAGTGTGGGGACAACTCTTGGGCAAAATATGTGGAAGTGTTTTTTAGATGAAGAATATCACTTGACAAGAGCACTAACTTGCCCATATACCAAATGTACTCCAAAAAGTAGAAAATCTTACAAAATGTGAAAATATTTGTTTTTTGGATGGCAATGAAACCGAATTGAGGATCTCAGCTATTTTGGTGTCATGATTGTGTATACCCACTCATTTAAAAGCTAAGCTGCCAAAGAGGAGGTACTTGTATGGTATAGTTCAGGACTACAAACAGACAAGAAAGGGAATTGAACTGATGATAAGCAAATGAAGGTGAAGATATGGCATGCGACGCATAAAATATACGAAATTACCAAAATCGTCAGTATTAATAGGCACGTTATTGCCTGCAGTTCTAAAGAAACAAACAGCTTAGTTCTCTAGAACTTCAAGAAGAATTGGCATGTTTAATATCAACGTATACTAATTTGGTGGACAATTTGGAGGGAGAGGAACCAAAGGTGTTTTTTTTTTTTTTTTTTTTGAAACAGGCAACTTTTGTCTATATATCCACAGGTATACTACAACAAAAGTGTAGCTCCCCTTCAAAAGTGTCTGCCTATAAACAATCTAGCACATCAAAGATGTCTTCTGTCCTAGTTAATATATCTTGTTTACACCAAAAATAGAAAAGAGCTAAGCAGTCCAAAGGTGTTTTGAAGAAAAGAGCATCTCTTTCCAGAAGTTGAAATGAATTGTTTAGTGCTTCTTTTATTTTTGGTGTATCCATGAGTACCCTCAAGAGGCAGCAGACATAATTAATGTTTTAGACAGTTTATGAGGGATCTATGTGGTAGGATTTGCTCTTTTTACTACTACTGTAATACTGTAATTACTACTTTAGTACACTTTTGGTGTAGTTCCTTGTTTACAATAGATATGTTAACTGATTTAAAAAAAAAAGGAACTTAAGAAGAAGATGCATGCATTATTATTCAAGGGCAAAGTAATGAACTAGGCATGCATGCAGGAGAATCAAAATGAGTTGTGGAGGAAAAAAGATGCACACAAATGGATATAGTGGAGAAGAGAGAATACAAAAGCCTCTTCCCACAATAATAGATCAACATAAGTTGTCCCAATACTCCTTTATTTTCACATGTTAAACTTGATAAAAAATTTCTTAGACCGGAATTCTTTTTATATAATTTATTTTCCTAGGGTATGGAAGATCAAGGGGATTATAAATGTTCATCTTTTATCAGAAAATAGGAGGATAATATTATTAACGAAAGACACTGCACCAAGTGATACAGCAGAAGTCTCCAGAAGACACGCAAGAAAAAGGACAACAGAAGATCTTCAAAGATATACCATATCCAAATACCATTAAGGATGGAAAGACACAATAAACTGCGAAGGCTCTCTGAACCTTCCTACAGAGTCTTCTAAATGTCACAAAGTACTCCATCCATCCCACTTTATGAGATGTTTGATGTTCCTAAGAGTTATAGAAAGAAAGAAAAACTTTTGGAATTTTGTCAGGTATAAAGCATGCTATAGACATTTATGTGGCTAGAAAATCATGCCATCGAGGTAAAACTAGCAAATTTATAGCTAAATTGTTGCTATATATAGAAAGGTGTCATCCTTGTTCAAACATAATAAAAAGGAATGTGTCACATAAAATGGGACAGAGGACTAGTAGTCATGAACATCATAAAAGTTCATCGCGAATAAAACATATGTAGCATACTCATCATATAACATACTCCTCATATATGGAGACGAGATGATATTCCAGTAGCTCTTCCCAGATTTAGAAATTTAAACAAAATCAAGATTCAACTCCAACAATTTGGAACTTCCAATATAGTGGCATATAAATATTGTAGTTGTGAAACCTTTGTTTCTACTACCATTTTTCCTTAATGTAAACAGTTGCACTTCTGTAGTTTCTAGTTTAGCCCTCGCATTTTATGGTTACACCGTAATTCATATTTGGGTTTGACATTTGAGTTACTTTTTAGATCATTATCACTGCAGGAAAAAAAAAAAAAAAAAAAAGGAAACTCTACCCAAATATCATATGCAGGCATGAAATCCACACAAACAATCAGAACAGAAGTTAGAAATATTCTATATTAGTAAACATCTGCTAACCTCTGAACTCCAGCTCTAGATGTGCCTCCGTTAATGTGCTCAGGAGAAAGGATGTCTCTTACAGCTAGATGCTCTAAGACCTGTTAAAGTGAGTTGACAAATTGTGAAACCCAAAGCTTGGTATGATAGCAATGACAAATAACAGATCTGCTACGCATATCAAGAGAACCCTCTGTGGAAAAGGTTTAGCCAAGAGAAGACCTCATGTAAGACAAATGGGTACAAACAAAAAGGAGGTGACCTAAGAAGCCACTAAGACATTGCCCAATTACATATTGACGTATTTCTCACTCAAGTTTTATGCTACAACAGCTTAATGACAAGAAAGACAATCTTCTTACACATTCAGGCCACCACCCATAATGCTGCTTTTGTTAATATGCTTGTGTTAGTTAAAAAAGAGATCTTGAAAGGAAAAACTGTTACCTCTTTAATTCTAACGAGACTTGGTGAAAATATTGAATCTCCAAAGCCAGAAAGGAGGAAGAGAAGATTACTACTCCCTCCATCCCAATTTAAGTGTCTTCCCAATTTAGTCTGTCCCAGCAAGAGTGCCTCTTTCTATATTTAGTAAGTTCTCCAATTCCAACATTATACATGGAAAGTTTTGAGACCACAAGATTTAAAGGGACTACACACATCTTTAATTTAAGATCACAAGATTCAAAGTCTCCCTTTATTTCTTAAACTTTGTGCTCAATCAAACTAAAACACTTAAATTGGGACGGAGGGAGTAATTGAATTAGATATGTGACATTGGGTTTATGCTCTTCTTACTTAGTGATGGTAACCACTTCACATTGTTTTTATCTGTCTAACTATTCAATGATTTAAATATATTGTTTCTGATGTTAGAATGGGCAAAACACAGAGAGTATATATATCTGGTATTTCATGTTTATTTGTAAATTATATTTATATTATCCTACCTGTTCAGTGACTAAATGCCTTTTTTAATATTTATTTTTTTTAGTTAGCATACTCTACTACAGTGATCATTGCATTGCTATGTTAGATAGTTGAGATCCTCCATAAGCTGCTAGCTATTTGATTTATGTTTATCTGCACATGTGCTAAGAGTGACATCTTAAGAAGCTGCGCCGGAAATAAATAATTTGTCAGTAACATAACTTCTAGCTCAAGCACATTCAGACCATGAGCTGGTGCTAAAGCTCATATACCCATATAGCCTTTAAAATTCTCATACTTCCAAGCTAACTACTCAATCAGCAGAGCAGAAGTATAGGGCTACAGAATACTACATTACCTTCAGCAACTTTCTAAGAATTGGAATCTTATTGAACTCCCTCCTGTATCGCTTCATTATGTTGTGTAACATCTGTAAACCTAACAAGCAAAAACAAAAATAGATTCAACAATCAGTATATTTGAAAATAGAAAAGGCCAATGCATAGTAAGCACCAATTTATTACCATTTTTGTTTATAATATCCATCAAAACTGTGCGTGACTTAGTTTTCAAGATTGCATCAAGGATCATAGAAAGGTCCCGGTTGCTGCAAACAAATAAATGCATAAATTAACAATTATGTAAATAAGAAGTAGCACCAGCTAAGAATGCAACTCTTAGTACAACAAATAGTTAAAAAGGCGAGCCATGTGTTACCTCTGGATAGCTTCACCATTACAGTCATCCCCTGAAGCAGCAGTTAAAAGGAGGAGCTTCAGGTAGCACCTGGACGCATCCTGCTCCAAGAAAAGAGAAATGTAATAATAGAAAGAAAAATGTAGATTACTGTGGATTAGGCATGCATGCATTTATACATATGGCAGAAGTTCAAAAACAGGAATGCTTTCAGAATATTATAGTAGGACCATGAAAATCTAGATGAAGAGGTTACTAAGTAAAGGCTGGGTTAAGAAACTGGAAATGCCTGAGAAGATCAAAATAGGACCATGAAAATCTAAATGGAGAGGCTACTAAGTCGAGACAACACTAAGTGGCCAACAATGATGAATGATGATCCCTCATCACCACCCACTATATGAGCACCTTCCACCCCTCCCTTTCAACAACTTTTTGGCCTATTCCCCCTCGATGAATTACACCAAAGAGTCTGCACCAAAGTGCAGCAGAAGAAGAAGAAAGGAGCATTCACACAACACACCACAAAGATTAATCACGAATCACTCAGCAAGAAAAAGTAAGTACAGATTACATCATATAGCTTTTAACAACTCACCTTGCGTTTGCTTATTCCACCATCATGATCCAACAACTCATTAAGTTTCTCTTCAACTGCAAATTCAAGTAAGAAAAGATAATGTAACAATACTCCACAACCTGCGGATTCCAATACAAAATGATAACGATGATATACCTGCTTCAAAATGACCATGTAAGGAGCTATCTGGAGGTTTCTTCAATTTAGGTTGTGGAACTTGCAATTTACTGTCCACATCAGGCGATGATCTGGAATTCACAGCGTAATTCCTCTGTTTCCCCTTCTTCACTAAAGAAGATTCACGCGAAGTTTTCACAAACAGACATGATTCGTGTGTCTGTTTCCCATTGCTGGATTTTGACTTCTTCAAAGACTTGCTAACCACTGCATCAGGAGAAGTTATCTCCAATGCCTGTGCGGAAGAGATAGAGTACTTCGCAACTTTTCCAGCTACCGTGAACCCTTTTCTCACTCCAGATACGGTTTCACATATATCTTTCAATGACAAGGATGTCTCAACAGGTTCAGTAGAAGAATGAGACAGACACTCTGAGGCTTTAAGTGCCGCACATGTTTCTGCCTTTAAAGCTGATGCAGGAGATACATCAGGGAAGTTCTCGCTTTCCTCTCTAACATTCAAGCTAACAACAGCAATAGAGTTGCCCAAATTAACTTTTTCTTGACCCACAAAACTGTTGATATCTGTTTGACAGGAAGTCTCCTGATTTTCAGCAATTAATCCATCCAGTGTGTTTTTCTTTTTAGGTCGTTTCCGTTGGATATTAATTTTAGCACAATTAATAGTACTTGTAGCACATGTAATGTTGTCTTCTTTATGATCCATTTTGGCATACTTGGGCAGCAACACAGGCTCAGGATACTCATCATCCGAATCCTCCTGAACAATCACTTCCGCATCCAGCGGGTCACCACCTATATAACCCCGACAATTAGGTGAACCACAGACACACTTTTTTACTGCAGCCCCAAAGATTCGGACAAAATTGTAGTCAAATGTCACCTCTTCACCCTGATAAAAGAATTCAAAGCATATACCAGTTGGAAACATAATAGAAACAAACCAAAAGCACGTATAGCTAGTATTAAGACGGAAATTACTCCAAGAGAGGATTCAAACAGGTATAGACTATAGTAACCATGCCTACATAGGAAACAACTGAAGAAGCAAAGAAGTCCAGATAATCTGTGGGATAACCATGCCTTAAATTCCTCTACTGATGAAGACACCTTCATTCCCTCAAGCTTGTTCTTCTACAACAGCTCCGCCCCCCAAAAAAAAAAAAAACAGGAGAAGGAAACCAAAACGCAATACAATAAATATTTCTCTCACAGTTGATTATGTTGTTAACAAATACCCCTCGTCTAGAAAGAAGACACTAGGTTTAATTTACAAAGTTTGTCAAGTATTTTTCCACATAACAGGATACCTTTGTTTCCTGCATGAGTCCAATCAAAAATTTCTCAACACCAAATTTGACAGCTTTGTCCCCTACACTCCCCCTACCGGAAACAACAGAAGTTCAACGAAGCAGGCTGAAAGCAGAAAATGACAATTGTGTCCTTACTGGCCAGATCACTTACTCTCCTGTAAAGGAGAAACCCTTCGAAGGTAAGTATTGCATCCAAGATCAGCATGAAAGAGAAGTCAGGGTGTTTAACTCTAATATAGAAGTGGTATATTTCGCGTTTGCAACACTGAACATACTATCCAAGAGTTCAGCGTTCATGACTATTGTATTCTGATTCAACATAGCTGAGAGTTATTTCTTAAGAGTTAGAGTAATCATGTCAATCAATGTAGTAGTGATGTTAAGATAAAAGAATAGGAGTGTAGAAGTACAACCAGACTTCTGGACTTACGATTACATCCCTCCGGTGGACTTCTTCCACCGGAATACTATCTTCTTTCTTCTCTACCTCTCCTTTCTCCTCCATTATCCCTTCATTTTATCACTCTGGGCTTCTCTTTTTAGATGTTACAAGAGAGTATATTTCAGATCTCGGGGGATCTTACGACATCACGGAGCCAAGATCAAAAGCTGAAGGTTAGAATAATTGGGTTGAAAGTGCTAGGCACCATATAGGAGAATGGTTCTTAGCAGGGGAGCTCTTGGTTGGATATGCAAGAGGCTAGTGTCCAGATGTACATTCTCATTCTTTTGCACTGAATATGTCCAATGAGATTGATGGATTTCTTTGACTACTCTAGTGGCTCATGACTGGACTAGTTCTTTTGGGTACTTTATATATACGTTGACATCCCCGAAATTAAAGACTTCTATTCTCATGTTGACGTCATGGTCTTATGTGAAAGTTGTTTTAAAGCTTTTCTTATAAACGTTGAATGATGGTGTGGACTGCCCAGAGTCCTTTTGCATGTTATGTGACGGAATGGGAACATCCTGATCCATATGTATTTACTGAATTCTTCTCAATTATGAAAGGTTGTCTTGTTCGGCAGGGGTAATCGAGTGCCGGTCACGTGACCTTGAATTTGGGGCGTGACAGTACTTATCATAAATTCAGGTCTTGATTATTGCAACTAAAACACCCATTACAATTTTTTTCAATCCGTTATGCTGATGTTTGCAGTTTATTAGATGTTAAAGAGCTCTGAACTACTTGTATACTTGTTGGAAAAACATAAAACTAGAACAGAGTAAGGGCTAATAGAGGACACATCTTCTTTTTGCTATATGCAGGTCATTTAGGATCCTGTGAATGGTCAAAACCAAGTAAGTTGGACTAAATAGAAAAACAGACGTTACCTTCTTTATGTCCCTAATAGCAAAGAGTCCTATGCAGACCTCTCCATTCACAATCCACTGTTCAGCAAATGAAAGGAAGTTGAGTCAAAACATTAATACTATTGAAACATGCACTCAATACTTCCATGTAAACAATTGAAACATGCTTCCGTAATTGCCTATTGAAACATGCACACAAAAATGGCTATGGAGATTCAACTTAGAAAACCACATAATCTGGAGAAAGTTTATCACCCATAAGTGTGGTATGTCAAGCCAATGGACAATAGAAGTAGTCAGATCCAGTTTATGGAAAACAATCAGGAATTATTGGCCAGCTTTCAACAATAGAATCTGCATCAAGATTGGGGATGGCCTAAAAACTGATTTTCGGGATGATATTTGGACAGGTCAAAGCTCTTTGAAGAACCTTTTCACTAAACTTTACTCTATCAGCTTAAAACAACAAACAAAGGTTAATCAGATTTTGGAGGAACAAGGATGGAATCTGAATTTTAAGAGATCTCTAAATGACTGGGAAATTAAGAAAGTAACAAACTTGCTACAGACTCTAGAACCATTCAAGATCACCCCTGAACTACAAGACAAACCAAGTCGGAAGCTAAATAGCAAGAAAATCTTCTTACAAAATTACTTAGTGGCTTCAGAATTGACTATATTTGTAGCAAGTTAGGAGCTAACAATATGTACGCTCCAACTTGGGGGGGACTGTTAATAATTAGAAAACTGTTTATATTCCAAGAACTCATTCCTTGCATATATAGGAAATGTTTAAAATCTTTGTACTTGTGTATATCGGAATAGGATTATCAGTAATTACTTTCCTTTCCTTTTAGTATTACTTGAATACTTTCCTTTACTTTCTTTTTTTTGGATTACTTGTACACACTATATAAACCAAACATGCTTGAGGGAATAATCAAGCAATTCATTCTCATCTGCTTTTACAGAATTAAATGCAGAGTGCAGTTGCCAAGCATATTCACCTTTTCGGTACGACAATTAGGGTCACAGCTATGATTGATGAAACGGCCCAAATTCCCCTTAGCACATGCATCAATTACCTGAAACAAGAGGCATAAAAAGGACATTACACGATAAGGTGAAAGAAAACAGAAAATTACTGAGTCTATTATATACACCAAGTCATTACAAATTTGGACATATTGACCGTAGAATGAAAACGGTTCAAAATAGATATACATACCAAAGTTTATTTCCTTCACACTATAAATCCATCAATAGATACATATACCAAAATATCTATATCCTTTACATTACAAATCAAGCTATATTAAACACTTAACAACATTAATATCTGTTAATTAGAGATATCAAGGTGAACTGTTATACCTCGCTGCCGTTAAGTGTCATGAAATAAAAATGCTTATGACACTTCAACGCATACTCCTTTTGCCGAGCCTCGTAAACATGCATATCCAGCACCTAGGAATTTGTAAAATTTAAAGCTATAAGTCGATAATATTTCAGCAACACAAAGCAAATCATGCATAGATACATATCATACATATGAAGAGGACAGCTCTAGAAATCAAATAAGAAATTCTAGACAATCTTTTGATGAAAATAAAACAAGCATCAATGACATTAATGGTAAGATGATGTGAATTTGGATCAAACTTACACCCAAGGAATTGAAAAGAATTAATAGTTGAAGCAAGCCCTGGCGATGATGAAAATAGGAGAAGAGAGATGGAATTTATAAGAAAACGAACAATGGAAGGAGATACTCCTTCTTCAGGGAAAGAATAGACAACCTAGAAGTACCAGAGTACCAATAAAGGTCGTGGCAGAGATTTGGGAGGAATTAATGGTTTAGATGATTTCTGAATGACATATCTTGGAAATGGCCCTTCACCTCTGACCATGATGTTGGAAGTTCAAGTACCAAGGAGAGAAGTGGGAATCTCCTGGGTGGGGCGCTTAGGAAGTGAGACTTACCATATCACAAAAAATAAATTTCCGAATGAGCTAACCTACCACCAGGATTGATGAGGAGAACAGAGTAGTAGCAACTGCCAAAATGAAAAATAAGTATTTGGGATTGATGTAAATTAATTGTATACAAAAGCAGGAAGGCCAAAGAATCAGAGGTCTGCCGGCCACCGATAGAGATGCCCATTGGCAAGAAGATCTTCAGTCATTTGCACTATTAGTGAGAGAAAAACATCAAATCCAAATATGGATTGTGGAATCCAGAAGAAGAAGCTATGAGGAACTTTATGAATTGTAGACAGATGGCCTAAACAAGATGTGAAATATGTCCCAACCAGCCTTAAGATAGATCATGGGTGAGTTAGACAGATAGGAAAATAGCCAGAAACAGTTGAAGACTCAGCCTCTAAAACACTACTTGAATCATATATTATTGGAGTTCAATGCTGGGAAAATCAGAGAACTCTCCGGTTAGAATATGCAACACTGTTTGAATAACTTGAATCAAATAAGATAAAGCTAAAAATTATAAAGTAAACAGATTAATAATTTGAGTAGGTAAGCCCCTTGGTTACATTTTCCTCTCTCTTTCCAAACACAATAGTGTACAAGAGTTTGATAAGGTTCAAAAACGGAATTCATAAAAAGCCATAATATATGAAGGGATGAAGGCAGCATCACTTAAGGGTGCCCTTATAACTGGAAAGACAGCAAAATGAAAAAAATAATGCAAAGACGACTATAGGGAAGGGTGTGCAAAAAGATTGGGGAAATCGGAAGATGATTCTTAGCTCTCAAAAAGCTAAAACAATTCAGGAGCAGCACAGGAGTAGGATTAAAGAATGGAATAATTACAGTCCAATGCCATTAGGTGATCTAGTTTATAAAATATCCCGCATATGCATAGGTTTTGTAAATTTAAGTAAAAATATACATTATACATAATCAGTGTATAGGTTTTGTATATTTCAGCTAGCGCCGCAATTAAGGTTGGCCGAAGGTACATATGGGTAAGTATCCCTTTTTAAAGAACTATCATGACATTAATCATAACAGCTGTGAAGGAATATGTCTGGGCCCAAAGATGTATTGACACAAAAAAAGAGAAAGCTGTGTCAATACATCTTTGGGCCCAGATATTCCTTCACAGCTATTATTGACACAAAAAAAGAGAAAGCTTGGGAGATTTTCATCAATATAAGGGGCATAAGTTGGTCTATGCCAGGAAACATGAAGGAAGCTTTGGCATGTTGGAATCAGGATGGAAATCAGTCAGGGCACAGGGAGAGATGGAAGATTGTCCCAGCCTGCATTTGGTGGACTATTTGGCTGGAAAGGAATCAGAGATGTTCAGAGAACAAGAGCTGCTCTATGGAGAAGATGAAGCTGAATTGTTTAGCTCTTTTCTATTTTTGGTGTAAACATGGATATCCTCATGACATGAGGATATCCCTAGTATCTTAGAATACTTTATGAGTTCATAGGAAAACAACAACACTTTTGTATTTCTGATTGTATTACTGTAATACGTCCTGAGTATTTATTTTTTTGAAATAGGTAACTTTGTATTCACACAAAAGACCTCATCGAAATCGATAAGGTGGGATTTACAAACCCCCAGGGGGTGCCATCATACTCAAATCCAAAAAGACAAAACTAACTTTACAATTGGCTTTTAAACTCCACAAGGCTATCTACTCCCCCCACTAAATTTTGCTTACACCAAAAATACAAAAGACTAAGGCATTTCATCTTGATCTCCTCTGGGCTGCTAACCTTTCCTTCAAAACATCTCCCATTCCTTTCCTTCCATAATGTCCACCATATGCAAGCAGGGATATTTTTCCACCAATCTTCTTTTGATCCTCTCTTTCCGATTCCTTGCCAGTGTGTTAGGACCTCGAAAGTGGTTCTGGGCATTGTCCAGTTAACCCCGAGTATACAAACGAACATGTTCCACAGATCTGTAGCTATCCTGCAATGCAGAAACAAATGACCATTTACTTCAGCCTTCTGTCCGCACATGTAGCACTTTGAACAGATCTGTATACCTCTTCTTTGTAGCACTTCATGGGTGAGACAAGCTCTTCTAATTACCAACCACGTGAAACATGCAACTTTTAAAGGAACCTTAATTTTCCAGATTAATTTCCAAGGCCAAACTGTTGTCATGAGATGATTGGTATTCCTCTCCCAATAGCATGATTTAACTGTAAAAACCCCTCTGCTATGCAGTCTCCAAACTGGTTTGTCGGGCTCTGTGACAGTGCCTGGAAACAAGTTTAAAGCATGCAGTAGGTCTGCTACTCTTCCAACCTCCCAATCATTTAGAGCCCTTCTGAACATAAGGTCCCAACCTTGAGGGGTCCACATTTGTGCTATTGTGTCATTCTGCTGTAGACTGATAATGTACAGATCAGGAAAAAGTATCCTCAGATTTACATCACCTAACCAGGTCTCGTTCCAGAAACTGGTCTTCAAACCATTCCCCACTCTGAAGGTCACCTTTGCACTGAAATCAGACCACATTCTCCTTATGGTTTTCCATACAGAGCACCCAAAAGTGCCATTCACCTCTTCAGTTATCCAGTTGCTTTGTAGGCCATATTTCTCAGCAATAAACCTCCTCCATAATGCCATATCTTCACAACAGAATCTCCACAACCATTTTTGCAGCAGGCTGGTGTTCTGAGTACTCAAATTCTTAATGCCTAGACCTCCTTGTGCTTTGCTCATAGTCACCTCTTCCCATTTAACCAGGTTGTATCCTTGCTTCTCTTTATTTCCTTGCCAGAGGAAAACCCTTCTCAGTTTGTTGAGTTTCTTTCCAATACTTTTTGGTAGTGGAAAAAGACTTAGCATATAAGTCGGAAGTGCATCCATAACTGATTTTATGAGAGTCAATCTACCTCCCAGGGATATATATTGACTCTTCCACCTTGTCAGCTTCCTTTCACTTCTCTACAGAACTTCACTCCATACTTCCAATTTTTTGTTCTTGGCGCCCAAGGGCATCCCCAGGTATTTGGTGGGAAGAGAAGCTACTTGGCAGCCCAGGTTGTCGGCAAGGCCTTGCATGTCGTTTACTTGATTAACCGGGAACAAGCAACTCTTCTGCCAGTTCACATGTAGTCCTGATATGCCTTCGAAAATGGTTAGTATTGCCCTCAGATGTCTAATTTGTGACACTTCTGCACCACAAAACACTAAAGAATCGTCCACATATAGAAGGTGTGTGACCTCCATATTATAGGCTCTGTTTGTATGTGCACCAAAGCCTCTTATCCACCCCATTTCATTAGCCTTTCTGACCATGTAGTTGAGTCCCTCCATTGCTAGGAGGAATAAGAAAGGAGACATGGTATCTCCTTGTCTCAATCCCCTTTGTGATTGAAAAAAACCTTCAGGACTCCCATTTATAATGATTGAGAACTTCACTGTTGACACGCAAAACTTGATCCAATTCACCCATTTCCTCCCAAACCCCATTGCACTCAGAACTTTCCAGAGGTAGTTCCAGTTGACATGATCATATGCCTTCTCTATATCCAATTTGCATAGGATACCTGGTATCTTTTGTTTTTCCCTGGAGTCCACCAACTCATTTGCCAATAAAGAGGCATCCATTATCTGTCTGTCCTTCAGAAAAGCCATTTGGTGCTCATCAATCAGTCTCCCCATCACTGTTTTCATTCTCTCGGTGATCAGCTTAGCGATGATTTTGTACATTCCCCCAATCAAACTTATTGGCCTAAAATCCTTGAGTTCCACAGCTCCGAGCTTCTTGGGGATTAAACCACAAAAGTGGCATTCAAGGATCTTTCAAACACTTCATTCTGATGGAAATTGTGGATTGTTTGCATCGCATCGCTCTTTATGATCCCCCAACACTCCTTGAAAAAAAGCATAGTAAAACCATCTGGACCAGGGGCTTTGTCTCCATCGCACAATTTGAGAATGTGTACCACTTCCTCTTCTGAAAATGGTCTCTGCATCCATTCCTGCTCCTCTTGGCTTATTCTTGGGCAATTTGTCATCACAAAAGATGGCCTCCAACTTTCTGATTCAGTGTATAGCTGCTTGTAGAACTCTGTTATATGATCTTTGATTTCTTTTGGATCTTTATTCTCCTCCCCATTGATAATCAGCCTGTCGATGGTGTTGCACCTCCTATGAGTTGTTGCTACTCTTTGAAAGAATTTGGTATTATTATCACCTTGTTTCAGCCACAGCACTCTGGACTTCTGTCTCCACCTGGACTCTTCATTCTTCGCTAATTCTTCTAACTCGACTAGTACTGTTGCTCTAATCATCATCTCATCCTCTGTCAGCACCCTATCATTCTGGATCAGATCCATCTCAGCTAGCTCACTTAACAAGCTGTTCTTCTTGTTGTTAAGTTCCCCGAAAGTTACACTGCTCCAATCTTTAAGTTTCTGTTTTAGCATCTTTAGCTTCATACTGAATTTGAAGTCTGGGCATCCTTCCACAACAAATCCATTCCACCAGTTCTGGACAAGATCTTTGAAACCTTCTACATTAAGCCACCAGTTCTCAAATTTGAAGTAAGCCTTCCTCTGTTCCCAATCACCACATTGTAGCATAACTGGGTTGTGATCAGATATAACTCTAGGCATAATTTGTTGCCTTATGTTTCTGAATTGTACTTCCCACTCAATTGAATAGAGAAACCTGTCTAGTCTCGCAGCACTGTCGTGGTCAGCCCCTCTATACCAGGTAAAGGTCCCACCATTTAGGTGAGGGTCATGTAACTCCATATCCTCTATCCAACTCGAGAAATCAGCCATTACATTGGTTATTCTTCTGCATCCTCTCCTTTCTGCCATTGTTCTGACAGTGTTGAAGTCCCCACAGGTGACGCAGGGGCCTCCACATAGCTCCCTAACTGCTGCAATTTCTTCCCAGCATTCCAGTTTCTCAGCTCTGGTGTGTGGAGCATATACGCCAGTAAGAAACCAACAAAAACCATCGTTGACAGCTTCAAATTTGTAAGTGATTGAGTATTTGCCTTCCTCCACACAACTACCCATCCATACTCTTGAGTCCCACATAATTAGTATCCCCCCACTACTACCATCAGCTTCAGAATACCCACATTTCATCCATCTACTAGACCACAATTGTTTGGCTATCCCCTCTACATCTTTATTGATTTTTGTCTCCTGAAGGCAATAAACATCAGCTCTCCATTTTAGAAGAGAGCTCTTAACCAGATTCCTTGCTGAAATCTTGTTAATCCCCCTGACGTTCCATGATAAAATATTTACTTTCATTTAAAAGTTAGTGATAGGACTCTCCCTCTGTTCCTTGCACCTTCGACCTCCTCGTTCAAATCTGATTGTAAGTTCTTCAACTCATTCTTGCCAATTCCTCTGTGACGAGGTGTTGACACTGCACTGTTTGCCCCTTTCTTTTCCATCACACTCTTTCTTTCATCGAGCTTCATTAGTAATGCATGTGTTTCTTCCCTGAAACCTTCGAATGCCACTCCATAAGTTTTACTGAGCTCCAAAATATGTGACTTTATCCAACTGGATGCTTCAATCTCGCCGTCTGTATGGTACCCAGGGTTTTGTATGGAAACCGGCTCCGCATCGTGAATCTGTTGAATTTGCATGTCTCCTTCCACTAGTTCTTGTACCCCTGAAATCTCCCCAAAATCCTTAGAATGATCAGTCCCCTTTGCTTTGTTGCATAGTAGTTCAACAGCCTCTTTCGTCTTGTTTACCGACTCTCTGTTTTTGTGAGCTGAGATGTCGGTGTTTTCCACCATACTCGAGGTTTCCCATTTGTTGTAAGCCTGTAAGAACTGCGTCGCTAATTTCTTGATGCCACTTAACCCTTCTAGAAATTCCCCCTCCTTATCACGTGCCAAGTCAAACTTTTTATTGACCAGGCACCCCTCTTTATTTTGTTCTGGCCCCAATCTTAGAATTGGGCTTTGTTTTGAGTTTGGCTCGCCCCGGCCCACTAATTCGTTTGACTTGGAGGACTGCCCACATGCCTCTGACACAACACGTGCTCTACCAGCTGTAGCAGTTACTTTTTGACTTTGCAGAGAAGCCTCACCTTTACCCAGTGGTTTTTCGCCTCGTGACCACTGGGTACTGACCTCGGAGTTCAGATCTTCTCCGGCGAACACTCTTACCGGCGATTCTGCCCAAATTTGCATCGTGTAGCATATTCCGCCCCCGTCGATGGTCACTTCTTTGGGAATGTCTGCTCCATCTCCTTTGATTCTGATTCTTGCCCATTTGAGATGATTCCTCAATTGGGTTTCCTCTTCCGTCTCTACCCACCCCCCGCAGAAATCTCCGATGACCTTGAAAATTTTTTGATCCCAAAAATGCAACGGCAACCCTACAATTTTTACCCAAGTTGAAATTTCTTTACTCCTTCCGCATCTCGTACCTATTGTTGGATTCCACCATTGGAGGATAACTGGATTATTCCTCCACTCCCAATCTCCTTCAATCACTTGCTCTGCTGTGACCCTAAGTGCAAACTCAAAAAGAAAGAAGTCATTGCCCATTTCGTAGATGTTCAAGCTGTGTGTTTGTTTCCACAATCGATTAGCCCATCCCCTGATTTCTGACAAGGTCACTGTTTCTCCGATTCTAGGTTCAAATGCACCCACCAAACTTCTCTTTAGCACTTCACTATACTCCTCTGGATCATCGTTGATAAAGATTGTATCCCCTTTTAGAGCTGCCTTCTCTTTTTCAGCAAGTTTTGAATCTTTATTAGCCCATTTAATGCTCCTTAGCATTGTAGCATATGGAATGTCTCTGCTCACCAGTCTGTGATTGCCCCCATTCATTAACTTTCTACGACTATTAATGAATCTTCCAACCTTTTCCGCAAAGCTCAACCACCCTGAGTTAAAATTTAATTCAGGAATGATGATAACTTCCCTCCTCCTGCCTTTTACATTTATTAAACTGATGTAGCGTCCATATTTATTGTAGTTCCTCGAACAAAAAACTTCTGAGAACCCATCTTTTTTCTTCCATCTCTTCACCATATTCCCCCTTGTCAATGATGCCTCCCGTAAAATCTGCACAATCCATTCCATTGACTTCTCATTAAAAGTCGTTCTCGTCATAGATTTTCTATTTCTTTCCGTCCAGTCGTACCATGCTCCCGCCGTACCAGGTGTTCTTGTGATGTCGTAGGACTTGAATCCAGCTGCAAAGTAAATACTATCTTCCATTTGAGACTCGCCTGCAAGGACAGTGGGAAAGAAAAGAAAAGAGAAGATGAAATCCGGTGATCAGAAGGATCACCGGAGGACGTAGGAGAGGGGGGTCCTGCTGATTTAGACCATTCCTCGGTTATTGTGTCTGAGAGCTTTTTTGAGTGTTTATTCAAACCATGTTAAATGAGAATTGTCCTGAGTATTCCTTTGTTTATAATACAAGTTACCTTTTCCCAAAAAAAAAAAAAGGAGAAAGCAATTTAGCTTTAAATGATGAAAGGTAGCTCCTTAAGGAGGGGAACTGAGGGGATATCATCGCGATTAGATAAAGCAAGATCCAGGAGCCTAATATGACAATCAACAGACATTAGCAAGAACATTGTGATAAAGAGAACTCTAAAGGAAAAAAAAAGGAAGTTCCAAGGCCATACTTGAACACAAAAGAATTGAAATTTGGGGTGATTTATGATACTAGAAAGTCCAAGACTAGAGTTCTGAACTAAGTTAAAGGAAATGAATTTGTGTAAAAGGAGGCAAAGGGGTTCTGTTTTCTGCAAAAGAAATAAGGGTGTTGATTTGTTTTCCATGAAAACAGGTTATGATGTCATTTCGATGCTGATGGGTTTACCACCGCAAATTGGTGATTTTCCAAAAAAAAAAAACAATTTAGCTACTAGTAGCATGGTCATCTCTTAACTTTCACAATCTCTTTTCTTGGGAAGGGGTACCCACCCAGGGGAGGGGGTTAGGATAAACATAAAAAAGGTTTGGTATTTTTTAGGCTAACATAGGAAAAAACTACATACGATTCCAAATATTGCACTACTGTGTCCACTTCCAGTAATTCCCATAACTGTCTCCAAAATTCTGTAGAGAAGATATCTCACCTCTCCAACATATTCAATAAGAAATTGCCCTTCAGATACATTGTCGAGAAGCTGTAGGCCATAACCCTTCTTTCCATATTTAAAGCACTTCAATTTAGCATAGTTGCGTTTCTGAAACTGCAAGCAGTATATGATAGAGATGATACAACCTGCAGGATAAAGCAATATACAAAAAAAAAAAAAAGAGTAACCCTTTGCAAGTTAAAGAACCTGTTGATTTGAACAGAATTCTCCACAAGGACAAGTCCCTTTAGCACACTCTATATTGAGAATCCGGTTCAGGCATCCGTCTCCACAGCCCATTCGACCATCTGAAGGTGGCTTGCAAAGGCAGACCATGATCTGATTGGGAAGGACAACAGAATGAAATAGAAATTACTGAAAGCACATCAGAAATCATAAGTTGATTGGAGATGAACATGCAAATACTTTTTGAAAAAAGGTAGGTTCAAGATGATCATGCAGATACTCAAATAAGCAGCAGTTCACAAAGAAATAAGTAGGGACAATGGAAGGTGTATGTTCCTTAGGAGATGTTAGCCCAAACATAGCGCCAGCCAAGGGCATGGGGTGTGTCATATAAGTTAATTTCATGCAAAACAAGATCAAAAAGAACCTAATCATGTCAGTCTTGTAAACATTGTATATCACTTGATATTTAGTTCTACAAATGGATTGCTTCTCTAGAGGTTGCTGAAGAATCTTCTCAAAACCCAACTTCTATCAATTGAGTGTTGAAACTATATTTTCCTCACCCATCTCAAAATGCTTTAGTTAATGTAAGTTCATTTCTTTACTTTAGAAGTTATCCACTGCTCTAACTATTAGAAGAGAAGATGTAGACCTGTTATCATGATAATGGACAAGAACCCCTTCTAAAAGACATCATTTTAATGAACCCCAGAAGAACCGCATGATACTTCCTTCTCAAACAATCATTTCCTTTCATTTTACCGCAGAAATCTACTTCACATAAACCATATCTCCACATAGTATCATAGCCGGGTTGAAAATATCAGCTCAGAACATCGTAACCATAGCGGACAACAAATTACCAAGATTTACAACAAGAAAGACTCATAGTATACACACCAATTAGTTGTTTAGAGGACCAAGAGTTACTCATATACGGCATTTCTTTAAACAGATGTACCTGAATGTCTCATTGTAGCCAATAATACACCAGTGCCCACACAAAGTCACGGCCAAGGAAAAGCAAAGGAACAGGGAAAAGATGCATCAATTAGAGGCCAGAAATAACAGAATTTATGCATTTTAGGAAGTTTCATTTGGAAAAAAAACTCAGGACTTAAATAACAGAAACCCATGAGTTTGGCCTCGTTATGTAATACGCGTAGGTACATTTAACTACCAGATCACATCTCAAGGAATAGGTAAAATCAAGCCTAAATCCCTCCCAAAAGGAAAAAAATTAAGTCCAGAAAGTTAACAACAGTAATATCCATAACTAAATTGCAGTACCATAATCACTGAAACATCACTTTCTTATCGCAAAATCAAATAATAAATTATCATCCAGGAAGTAAGATGATTCAAATTTGCGAAATGGTCACCTACAACACCAAAAATGTGATTTTATTTGTAAATCAACCCTTTCTGATGAAATTCCTTCTTTTAAGGCAATAGTCTTCTGCTAAGAATAAGTCACAACTCACACGTTAATTTCCGATAAACCAAGACACTTAGGTAATAAAACTTTTAGAGTTTTTCTTTTTCTCATGATTTTTAAATTCAGAGACAAACTTTGTCTAAAAACACTGAAATTATAACGCCTTTATGTTCCTCTATATTTTATTCTTCAAATGAATGCCACAGTGTATTTGAGGCAATAATGCAGACTTGATCAGGCATCTACCTCATCAATAGGTTGATTTTTGCGGTGGCGATGCAGAAACAAGTTTGACTTGATCCGATTCCAAGATGATTGATGAGCCACTGCAACAAACATAAAGAAGGAAAATAATCAGACTAGTGCAAGTTTACTCTGAGATTATGTGCCCAAAGACAATACCAGTGCCATTTCATAAGTACAATTGCTAGATAGTAGATACCAAGTAGATTCTTCTGTCCTGATCCATTCGAACTCAAGTGTGCAAGAGAAACATCTTCCTCACCAGAGCCATCTGATATTTCCAGCTCAGCATTGATTTCTGAGTTTGACTTCTCTTGGGGAAATGAGCAATCAGCAAAAGCGCTATCCAGATTGTCCTTACAAGTCCTTCAAAATCGAGAGGAGACTACAAGCCATTAACTCTTGAAACCAAACAAAACATATCATGCTTTGGCAATCACAAGTGCTTCCATCCATTAGTGAAAACTCAAATATTAAATCAAGATTATCAACCTCCCCACCCCACCCCTTCTGAGAAATTGCTTATTACGACTAAAGGAGCTAATAGTCATCTGATGCTTAGTTTTAACAGATCCACTTAATTCTGCAGAAGCAATGTGAAACCATCACCTCAGTGTTCCGAAAGCAAACAGCCAGCAATGCAGAAGAATTTTGGATGCACTCAAATGATAAGTTTTTATAAGTCAATAAACAAGAAAGGGAAAATTTTCCAATATTAATAAAATAACATTAGCTTATCAAAAAGAATAAGAAAAAGAACAAAAGAAAGGAAAGTAAGAGAGACACAATAAGTTGCCTATTTGGCCAAAAACAGTTTGATAAGCATGCCACCTCAGGATTTTGTTTTCAGTAATATAGCATGTCACCAGTTACAATGATCTATATTCTCTACAACTTAACTTTATATGTGAGGCAAATTCTCTCGGCAGTAGCTTAAACAAGTGAGTGAGTGCAATGCCCCTTCATCAAGAATAAAATGGTGTAATTGTTTACGTTAATGGATTGAATCCTTACAACTTGTGTAAGAATAAAATGGTGTTAATTGTTTAGCTCTTTATTATTTTTGGTGTAAATAGGAAGTGCTAGCACAAACAGAAGATATTTTGATGTTTTGGATTATTTGTTTAAAGAAGAGTACAAACAGAAACTCTAGTGGTAAGTTGTAATACTTTTGGAGGGGGATTACAATTCTGATGTAGTATACCTGTGGTTATACAGTTGAAAAGTTACCATTCTCCAAAAAAATGGAAATAAAGAAGTATCACTGTAACAGTGCTTTTACAATGAAAAGAGCAGATATACAACAAGGCTCCTACAGCTTTAAGCGAGAAGCGACCTCTAAGTAAACCCCACAAATTTACAGAAAATACAAAGACTAACATATAGGAGATATAGTGCCTATACCAATAAAATCTAATTGACTTTTTCAATCTAAGCATGCATAGGTCTAGAACATATAGAATCATAGCATCTAATCACACTAAGGAAGGCTGTCTTTTATGGTGACCCACAGAAGCTAGGGAATGGATCTTACTAGTTTTTGAATTACAGCAAGGAAATATAACGCATGCATAGACACATAACAAACATATGCGAGTGAGCGCACACATGACACATAATTGGGAAGTGTGGTCTAGCCATAGTCCACCAAGAAAAAACTAACTGGAAACAGAAGAGTATACTATTGGCACATCTGTGATCTGGAGATTAGGTGAGCATATATCACATACCATCTGCAGTTTGTTTCTTCAATTTGATCAGCAAGCAAGGAAGGTATACGCCTCCATTTGAGGCAATCATCACACTGCACCCAAGCATTTCTTGGTGGCAAGAGACGCTCACCTATCTCACTCTGCAGAATCTCCATGTTTGAAATGCCTCCATCTAAACTTCTCTTTTCAAAGACAACTTGTCCAAGCTCAGATGCTATTCCATTCTCTACAACATTAGTTAATATAGTAACTGAATACTACAATGTACCAAGGTTAGCTTACATAAATTGAACTTTAAAAGCTCAATTTTATTATTACCGAATCATCTGACAATACCTGTTCCTGAGTGCTGTCTCACTTCACCTAAACACTCAACAGGGTCACTTTTGTGCTTCACGTCATGCATGATGTCTTCCTTTTCTTTGTTCCCCTTCTTTTTACTACCTCTTCCTTTTGACAAATTTGGGACTTCTGGCCTGCACTTTCCTGATTCCTTCGATCTCCCTTCTTTAGACACATTTTGCTCATCAGGAGAGGATACCAATTTCTCTGACAACCCTGACTCTGGAGACTCAGTGCCAACACTGGAACAATGATTTCCCTCTGGATCACTTTCAGGATTTGAGGAAGCACACGAGATTCCCAAGCTTGACACTCCTGAACAACGAAGTAGTTCTCCTGAAAATATCACAGTGCTGAACATGTTGCCCGTCCCATTTCCAGCTGTAGTTAAAACAGAAGTATCGGAACAAGACAAACCATCCCTTTGTTTTTCTCCGTGCATGAGATTCCCAAATACTTCTGCATTGCTCATACTTTCTGGACTAGGCAAATCTTTCACCCCAGAATTGGAAATCTTTGGGAGCCTCTCTTTTTTCCTTCCTTTTTTACAGCTCTTCTCATGCATCCTCAAAATTGGAGCATCCACAGGAACAGCACATGGCTTAGACAAAGTCAAATCATGAAACTCTTCTGGAACATCGATTGGAGTATCAGGAATTAGGTTGATGACTTCTGAATCAGGTGAAGTTCCAGGATCCGAGAACCTGTTATTGATCGATCTTCCATCCTGGGAAGGTGACTCAACATGACAAACTAAAGTCTTACCAGCTAGATCTTGAACTGTGCTTTTTTCAGGTTGGCATCCTTCTGGTAAAGAAACATAGTCATTATCCAAATTTCCATTGCAACCATGGAACTGCACACTTAGCACCTCCTCTCCAAACCTATCATCAACTTCGCTGGCAATTTTGGGCATTTCTTTCAATTCTTCTCTAGCATTACAGTTTTTGTTGGTATCATTATCAATAAGAGGAATAACATCCATCAGACAATGTGAACCGAATTTCACCTTCAAGGAAATCGGGCCAGTTGGAATGGAGCTTTTACCCTTTGATTTCCGTGACTTTCGATCGATCTGCTTCTTACCATGTTTCTTATTTCCGCTACCACCTTTTTTTGATATTCTTAAATTTTTCTGCTTCCCCGAAGCTATCTCAAGCCTGACATTACGTTCTAAATATTGAACCGTATTTTCTAACAAACCCCAGACCGAAGTACGAGCTTGTTTACTGAAATAGCTTCTCCTCTTTCTTGTAATCTGCAAAGAACTAAGATCTATGGATGTTTTTTTAATGGCTATTCTCCTGCCATTTCTTGCTGGTACTGTAGCCAAACGCTGGCTTAACTTGCTGTTGCGCCCACTCCTTCTCCGAGGAGCAATGCATGCATTGTCAGGGCATTCACTTTCAGAAGCATTATCAGTTTCTACAGTATCTTTGCCTTTATCATCCTCCTTTTGTGACAACTCAGTTATGCTAATTGAGTCAGAAACATTCTCCAGAACATCAGTCCCTGAAACATCAAGTGTGACCGCATCAGCAGATCTTATCTCAAAGAGTTGAGGTGATTGCAGAGAGACAGATAAGTTTTCAGTTGTGCAATTGGGATCCATGGCATATGTACTCTGCCCAAAATCGCAGACATTGTCTGCTGTTGATATCTGGGAAAGCATAACAACAGTTTTACAGCAATGTTCAAAGAAAGCATAGGTCCCAATGATAATTCCTCCTTATACCAGTACAAGTCAAGAACTAACTGCCATGCAAAGATATGCTTGCATCAGAAATTCACTGAAGTGATCTGTAAGAGCAAATGATAGTTATATTAATTAGAAAAGCATTCATAATCTTCATCAAACAAGTCTTGAAGTAATCATACACATAGAAATGATGGGAATTGTAAATAGAGAGGAATTCCCACCAAATTAGGGCGGGGGGGATGCTATAAACAATAAAGATGTCACAAAACATAGCTATGATGTCAAGGATATAATCAAGTTACCAAGTATGAGAAGGAAGAGTGAGCTATTCTGTTTTCTTTCTTAAATGGTAGTAGGTGATCATTCCATTCCACCACTAGGCCTCACCCTTGAGGGCAAGTCAATCACCTACTACTACATTGCATGTTTGCAATAGAGTTATGGTTCTAGTCTACTCCATGAGGTGAGTTCGATGACAAGCAGTTGGATGTAGAAAGAGAAGAGTTGTGGAAGATTGCTCATCTTTTAGTTTTCGACTGATTAGGAGAAAGAAAAAAGAGAATCTTTTAGGATACAAAAACTCCCTAGTGAAAAGTTAATTGCTTTCGTTTCTCCACTTATTCTTTTGGTCCAGAAACTATGCTTCCTGTATCATATAATGATTAAATCTCGTGGAGTCTGATGTAACAGCATACTTTGGTAATGTATCACTATCTGGGTGGAACATTAATGAAATATTTTGAATTAACAGAGAACCCGGTGCATACACATGCTAAAGGAAGCTTCAGCAATTTTTTTTTGATGAAGTAAAGGAAGCTTCAGCAATTAAACAGTGCAAACCCAATACTTATAGATCTGCTAAATATTAATTAAAATAATGCGCCCAACACTTTCCAACACAAACCCGACCTAAAAATACTGTTGAAACATCTTGCACAAGCACATATATACAACTTCAATTTTAATAAAAAATTTGTCCTACACTTATTTTTTGTGGCTAGCTGGGACTAAGACCTAGCAGAGTCAAATAAGCTAGGTGTTCTCCAATCTGCATAACCCGTGGCAGCAGAGTTACTCACCGCCTCTACGGACTAGAGGGTGATCACCAAGCCCATTAAAGTTGAGATGATCACTTACTACATTGAGCTTGATAACCGAACGCCGGAAAAACAAAAAAAATGCTTAGTTTTAGTAAACGGAAGCTTAATGCCGGCACAGATAACAACGCGTATGTACAGGGAAAACTGAAAAGTAACACAGCCCCGTTTTTTCCCCAGAAAATCCCGAAAGCGAAAGAGTAGATACAGCAATAAAAGCAAACCCTAAGCAGCTAACATCAAAATCCCTAAAATCAAAGCGCCAACACCAATGCAGATACATACATATACCTAACTGCCACAAAATCAGAAAAAAATACAGAAAAAGGAAGAATCAACAATAAAGATCATACCTGATGAAATTGAAGAAGCTCTTGAGGAACAGTAAGAAGGCCAATTTCAGCAAATAAACATACAAGTATCTCTCTAGGTTTTTAGAGAGAGAATGGATATTTATTGTGGCGCTTTCTAGAGAGAGAAAGAGGAATCACTTTGGGTCAGCAAACGGTTTTAAGAGTTGGCGAAAGAGAGAAAGGGCTCCGGCGGAACTCATTTCAGCTTTTCTTCACCTTTTTTTATTTTATCCGACTATTATTAATACTAGTATACTTACCCGCGCGTTGCGCGGAAATTAAAGAGTTTTCTCATCTACACATAAATAACAATAAAAAAAACTCTCAAAAAATGAGTGAATGTATCTCATAATGAACAACACTACAACAGAAAATCTAACAAAACAAACTAAAAGACTTCATCTTTTGAGATTTAGTAGAGAGACTTCACAGAATTCAATAAAAAAATTGTTCATCCAACAAAACAAACTCATTCATCTGAATAATTGTTCCTTTCGGAATCCTTTGGCATAAAGACACTAAAAGAATCAAACATAAAACAGTTAAATAAAATAGAAAACAAACATAAAAGAGACAAATAAATCATGAAACAAACACAAAGCGAACACTTAAAATGAACAATTAAGATAATTATCAAATTTTAAATTTGTGGAACCGTTATCAACAAAAATTCAAAACTTCAATTATTTAGGATGTAGATTTGGATAAATACAATATTTAAAAATTTAAAAATAGAGTGAAAAAGGAAATAAGAACTTGTATTTAGTTTCTACAAATAAGGAAAAATTGTTTTAAATTATAAATAGATAAATTTTAAAACTGTTTCCACGTTAATATTAAAACAGTTTCAAAATAACTGTTTTGTTTTTTAAATTGTAATTTATTTATTTATTTATATATATAATATAATTACAAATAATTAATTTTAGTTATACAAAAAATTGAAAATTTAATGTTGATTTTGATTTTGGAGAAGTATAATAATATTAATAAAATAGAGAGAAAAAGGAGATTAAAATATATATTTATTTTTAGTTGTTGTAAATAAGGAGCATTTTGTTGTGTATAGTGTAGAAATGTACGGTTAAACTGCTTTAAATTATAAATGGATAATTTTTAAAACTGCTTTCACGGTAATTAAAAAAAAAATTAAAATCTTCTTTTATGATTGTAATCTATTATTTTATAATTACAAATAATTAATTTTGATTGTTCAGAAAATTGAAAAAAACTATGGTGTTGACACATGATACTTTTAGCGCATATATATATATATATATATATATATATATCCTTCAAAGCAAAGTGCAACATAATTCATGCCCTCAATTTTTAAAACAACATATATTCCTCGTGTTTTAATTTATGTTAATTTGTTTGATTTGATTTTATGTTTTTAAAAATAAAATACAATTAATACTAAATATTCAAAGTTTCATATATTCAGTAGTAAAAAAGAAAAAGTGATAAGTTAAAGAAAAGTAAACTACACGGTATGACCCCATTACCCCCACTTATTTCATATACTATTCAGTAATAAAAAGAAGAAGAAAAAATTTAAGTTAAAGAAAACTAAATAGACGATACTTACCCCCATTACCCCACTTACTCATAAATACATGGAATAAAAATAAACATTCTAATTAGAATAAAAATATGAGTCCAAAAAAATAAATATTAGCCTTATAAAATCAGTTACTTTTTTGAAAAATGAAAAGAATATGGAAGATTTATATTAACTATGGTAACTTTCCAATTTTAAAAAGAATTCGTTTAGTATATATATTGATGATTTTTTAATTAAAAATTTTAAATTTAAATTGAAAATTACTAAGTAATATAGATTAAATTATTTTTATATTTTAATTTTTAAAACTAAAAAATGAGAAATTTTGTGGTGTTGATATGTGACACTTTTTACTTCTCATAATATAGATATAAAATATCGTGTTATACGATTAGTTTTTTTCTAGGGATAAGAAAAGTAAGATTAATTTCTTATCTTTTAAATTTTTAAATTAATTATTCAAATTTCAAAAACTTATACGTTTGGATATTAATTTGGATAACTATCATTTTTAGAAATAAATTCAAAAAAGGAGACCTTAGAAGTAGTTATGTTATATTTATATTTTTATTTATTTATTTATTTATTCAAAATTGCATCTTATTTTAGTGTTTACAAATTTTTTTAATTAGCTTTATTATATATAGCTACCATATATAGATAGATTATTTCACTTCTCCTATTATAAATAGATACCATATTATCTTCTTGTTAGAATAATAAAGATATAAAAAAAAATTAATAGTTAGATTAAAACAAAATATAACTAAGAAAAGTCCTATCAAAATGCTAAGCATACAACAAAAAAATTATAATCACTTGGATATCATTGTTACCAAACAAATGTTAAATTTTAAATGTGTAGTTATAACTTTATCAATAATTTTATAAGACATCATTATTATTAAACAAATGCTACACTTTAAAATGTGTAGTAATAACAATTTTAACAATATCTAAAAAATTTAAATTAAAATCCGCGAATTCATACACAAAGCCTGTAAAAACAAATAAACAAACTTAAAATCATTAATTTTTAAAAAAAAAATCAACACAAACTAACAGTTTATTATATTTATTAATCAATATATATTTAATGCATACACAAATCTAACGTAGTTAACAACTATTAAAATTTGAGTTTTAAAAAACTATAAAAAGTTAAAGTAATTGTAGAAATTTGATATTTAGTATCTTTCAATTCCTTTAATTAATTTTTTATTTACGTAATCATGTGAACTTTTGTCACAAACCGAACACAACGTGTAAAATGCAGCCATCAAATAAATATAATAAAATATAAAATAGAACAAACAATTAAATAAGCCAAAATTTATATTTAATTGATATATAGTCATACTAAATAACTATTAGAATGCTCAACATATGTAACCAATAAAATTGTTCTAATAAAAATACAAACAAAAATTGTTCAATTGCTATTAATATAATTAATATTCAAAATTAATCAGTCGAGAAGTGCAAAATTACTTTGGAGTTATCGCCTTTAGCTTCATTGATATCTTTCAATGTTATACTTGTCTCCAAGAATTCAAATTCTCAATTTTTTAAAAAAAAAAATTAAATGCAAATATTTTTTATTGTTAGAATTTTTTCAAAAATATGCATTTTTTTTGTGTTACTATTCTCTTTCATTGCCAAAATGAAATGATTTTCTGAACCTATTGTAAGTTTTAGACCTCTATAACAATTCCTACCCATTTTAAACAAACTAAAGGTAGAAAAAAAAAAAGGCCCAAGAAAACTTATATGGTCACAATCTAGTACATAGAGCTTTTGTAATTTTAATTAAAAAGTACTCCGTATCTCCTATTCGAATAAAAAAAGATTATTATCCCTTTATTTTACTAAGAAAAAATATTTATGTAAATTATGTATTAAGATGTATAAATTATCACATAGATTACATGATAATTAGTAACGATAGCTTTATGTCAAAAAATATATCAGTAAATTTTAATATATCATTTATATCAAAATTTCAAATAGTTTAAGATATTTCATAAATTCAGCAATCAAGTTATTTCATTAGAAAATTTTAAAATTCTCAATAACCTAATGTAAATTATGTATTAAGATGTATAAATTATCACATAGATTACATGATAATTAGTAACGATAGCTTTATGTCAAAAAATATATCAGTAAACTTTAATATATCATTTATATCAAAATTTCAAATAGTTTAAGATATTTCATAAATTCAGCAATCGAGTTATTTCATTAGCAAATTTTAAAATTCTCAATAACCTAAATTCAAAAGTTAATCACTAAATTCATAAAAAGTCTTGCTTCTGATTATCCCTATATGTATGTTTTTCTTTATACATATCAAAAATAACATTGGTATATTTATCTCGACATTTAATATGTTCATATATGTATTTTTTTTGTTCATCTTTACCAAAGGACCGAGTAAGTGACTTTTTAAATTGACTTATTTTAAGTGCATTCTCAGCCAAAAGGAGAAACTATAATCATACTAATACTATTCTGAGAAAAGCTCATCTATAACTGTAATCTTTAGAAACTTGAAAACAATAGATTTGACACTCATGTCATGTGAAGATAGCACGCAGGCAAAACTCATGTAAAGAGAATGGAGGGGGTTGAAAATCTTACCAGATAATGCATGATCTACTGCCTCAAATTAAGAACACATCCAACAATTGCTCGTAGAATTCAGAGTCATCCAGAAGTTCATTATCACCATCCATGTTTGTTCCCTCATAATTGCCATTAGAAGAGTTTCAAATGCAAAATGTAAATTTAATTTACCGAATAAAGGTCATAAACTCCCAACCTCTTACCACCCTTTTCTTGCATCTCCTTCTTCATAGCTTTATAGCCACTATTAAAAATCCAACAAATTCCATGTATAATTGTAATATTTGTTTTTGAGATTGATGTCTATAGTGAAAAACTTTGGCAATAGGATAAACTATTTTTTTGGCTTTTCCATTGAAATTTTATTGAAGAAGTTACTATAAAAATGACATTAGTAGTTGTCTCAATTTGAAATTATTTTACTGAAGCGGTTGAAAAAAAGTATGTATCCGGATGAATCAAAAAGTTGTTCATGCTTTTACTATTTTATAGATAGATAAATGTTTGCGGTTACTAACTTTACCACTCAGTAACTTTCAGTTATAGAATTTTTAAATAGTTAAATTTATCTCAACAAATAAGAATAAACTCAAATTCAACTTTTAAATTTGTTTTTTTTTTTAAAAAATGCCAGCCAATAAACACGTTAAAACACAATTTTTTTTAGTGATTGCAATTTTTATTTTTATTTTTAATTTAATAATTCATAAAAAAAAAGTTATAACTGAATGTTAAAACTTTATAAATTGGTTATTTTTCTTACAACTTACGTTAATCTTGAATAATTTTTTTTAATGAAATATTTATTTTTAAGTTTAAGGTGCATATTTTGTTTTTCCTGATATATATATATATATAGTAACGATGAAAGTTACTTCAAATATTTAATATAACAAAATTGTTCATGGAATTATTTATTTCGTTACTTTTTATTCTTTTTGGTTAATTAGATTCAAAAAAAATATAAATATAGATATTGATAAATTACTATTATTATTATTATTTAACAATTTACAATGTCTTTATATTATTATAAAGGAGTAACGGTAAATAGTTACTTTAAATATTTGATATAAAGAACCTGAGAACTACCCACAAACCTGATAATTTGGTCCATTACTTTTCTTTTTGATTTTTGGTTAATTTTAGAAACTGATTTTAAAATTATAATTTACAGTTACATTACGTTATTTTAAAAATTGCTTTAAAATTTTATCTCATTTAAATGTAAGAATTGATTTAAAATAATTTTTAAAAATAAAATAGTAGATTATTATTCAAACTAATTACACATCATTAATTTTAATTAATTTAAAAATTATTTTTGTGGTGCTGACACGTGGCACTTTTTCTTCTCCTATTATAAATAGAAAATATAGATTATTATTATTATTATTATTATTATTATTATTATTATTATTAATATTATAATATAATTATATATTTAATTGTTTTTTTGAAAACTGAAAATGAAAAACTTATAGCATGTCTTTTAAAGAAACTGAAACGTCTTTTTTTTAATTTAGAAAAACTAACAATTTCAATTGGGGTAAAAAACCTTTAACTGTTCTTTTAAAACAGTAACTTTTTTTCTTTGATTAAAATATTGAATTAATTTTATTTAATTAATTGATAATTTAAAAGTTAAAATTAGAGATTAATTGTGGTGTTGACACGTAGGCGCTATCACCTCTCCTATTATATATATATAGATTAGGCTCTAAATACTGAGTAATTATTTTCTAAAACACCAAGTCAACCTTATTAGTTTTATGTTTTAATATAAAATTCAGATAATTAAAAATTACTACTCCTATAAAATTATACAATCTAATATACTTTTATAGTCTAAAATATTTGAAAAATATCAAAAGACAAAGATGAATTAGTAATACATTCATGCACGGATTAAAATAACTAGTAAAACTTTAACATATTACTCCTTTTGATTTTTATTTATTTGAAATTTGAAATGCATTGAACGCAATAATTTTGATCATAATATTTGATAAAATTATGTTTTTCTCCAATAAAGAGTAATCAATTTTATTGATATATTTCTGGAATAGCAAATGTGAAATTAAATTTTAGTAATAAGTTATTCTTGACTTTGACTTTTTGTAAAATTAAAGTAATTAATGTATCGAGATAATAATTATTTTAAAAAAAATTATTTTTAATTACAGATTTTGAAGTTTAAACTCTTTAAAGATAAAAACTACATATTGAAAGTGCTATTGTTAACGATGATGGTCAATGAACGTACATGCAAATTCGTATATAGATATATTATAATGTGGATATTGAATACAGATGAAAGAAATATGTAAATTCGTATTTAGACCTATTATATGAATATCGGATACAGATGAAAGAAAAAATGTATAAAAGTGACGAATGGACTTTTTTTAGTACAATGATTTTTCTGTTTGTACTTCTTTTAGCATATGGGTGATTCAATGACACATGGCATATTTAGGGATAGTAATATCTTCACCACTTTTTTGTTTTTTTCCTTTTTTTGTTTTAGTTTTGACCTGTAGCCAGAAAAGGTTTTGATTTAAAGGTGTGTTTGGTATAATGAAAATATTTTTCATTAAAAAGTAGATTTTTATTTATTTTTAACATTTTATTAGAATTAAAAAAATATTATTTTAAAACTATTTATATGTTATTTAGCGAAATGAAATAAAGAGTGGAGTTGGAGAGTAGCAGGGGTGGGATGATCAAAGGATGGGGGATTGGGTAGGTGAGAAATGACAATAAATTTAAAATGAAATTTATGTAACTCGTTTTCTTTAATTTCATTAGATAAGTCATTTTCTTTTTAAAAAAAATTAACATTTTTTAATCAATTCAAACATAAAGAAAAATTTAAAAATATTTTCCTACGTACCAAACACACCCTGCTTGTTTTCTTTTCTGAGTTTAATAATGGAATGTACTCTCAGCTTTGACCCAAAGTCATTGTTTGATTTATAATCTTTAAAATGAAATGATAATGAGGCGGGACAGATTAAAGTAACATTTAATTAGTATAAAAATTATATACTAAATTTTAAAAAATTGTCTATGTATATAAATATATTTATATGGTCATAAAATTGATTAAAAATTAAATTTTTAAATATTTAAGTTTTCAAAAACTTAATTAAATTACTTTTTGGATTTTTGAGATTTATTACTCAAAAAAATTATTTAAAAAACAATAATTAAGTAAGATGCATTTTGAAATACAATTTTAAATTTCAAAAATCATAACTTTAATAATTTAAATTTTAACTTCAAAATTTATGACATAATGAAAACGAAGTTATTCCCTGCTAAAGTTCTCTTTTGACTATCTATCCTATTTGAATTTAATTTTGTTTTGCTTAGCTTATCCCTATTTAATCCCACTTTGCTTAGACCCTATTTTAAATTTAATTAATTTTTTCTTCCTAAATTCTTCATTATTTGAACTATGTAAAAGTGTATACAATTCTAAAATCAATTAAAATCTAAATTACCTGGGGGGAAAAATCATTTCCTCATGAACTAAGTCAACAGGAAAAAAAAAATTAATAATGAAAATAAATAATTAAATCTTCAAAATAATCTTACTCAATTTCTTTCCAAGTTCATTCTATAGTATATAATTAAGATTATTTTCAAGTTGACAAACTCTTAGAGTGCATAAATTTGTTTCAATAAAAAGAGCACAAGCAGTGAGAAGAAAAAAACATAAAATAAAGTAAAATTGGTTATGTATAGTATTATATTAGAGTGTTAAAATACAAACTTGAAACAACAAGGAGGCTGAAGAGATGGAATTAAAATTGTTAGTGAAAAAATTACAAGATAACAAAATTACAAGATTGAAATTGAAAATAAAATCTCTTCAAGGTTGAGGCGTGGATATCTCGCTCTCTTTAAGGAGATTCAAGTCCATTGCAGCAAAAGTTTTCACCGATCCAGCAGTAGTCTTTCTTGACTTGTCCCCTTCAGGATACAACAGTCTAATCACAAAATATAACTCAACAACTCTAGACAAGAGTTGAGTCCAAAGCTCCACAAAAAGAACACATTCCTTCAACTAATTAGAACTCTCTTTTTTGACTAACTTTTTCCTCTCTATATTTTTCTTATGTCTAAACCAAATGAAGACCACCACTATTTATAGTACAAGAAGTCTTCCTAGCAATGAATAGAAAGGTAATAGGATAGTAAATATTGAAGATAATGGTCTTAGGAGTTACCTAGGTTATAAGGTATAATGGAGGAGTAAAAAGAATGAAATAAAGGTGAGGGTTAACAAATGCACCTCAACGTGCAAATCAACTCGACGGACAAAAGACTACACAATTCAATGTGTACACTCCTTAATTGCCAATGAAGAAGTGGTAAAGAAAATATCCACCAACGGCAGGAATCAATTGTTTGTTATTACCCAAGTTCTCCAAATATTTACCAAGGCAATTAGGCCTAGTCATTATGAGACAAAATTAACACTAAATAAATATTAAAAATGCTCAAAAGACCAACAATCCCCCACTCATTTTAAATATTAGATAAGAGAGTTCATCAGCTGAAGGAAGCATAATGAAGGTGTGCTCTGCATTGAACCTCCACTTAGTGAAACAGTAACTTTTACTCCAGAGTCGTAGTGGTCTCAGACTTGAACTATGACTGCTTAAGGAAAATAACTATTACCGTTCACACATAATAATCAAGGTGTTGACATGAGCTTTAAAAGCCAGCACGTTACGGTATTGTGTTATCCCGGTTTCATGAGTGCATTTGAGAATAAGCCCAATTCTCATAAGAAGCGACCTACTTCCACACTCACATAGGTGAAATCTGTCGAGAGTGTTCCTGTAAGTTTAACACTCCACCCATACGGGCTACAGATTTTCATTAAGAGTTTTGTAAACTCAGCCTTCACAAATTACTACAAGAAACAATGCACTCACATCACAGGTAGAGATAAAAATATAGTGCATTTTTTCACAACAAGTCAACATATGATTCGTTTTTCCCATTGAACCTGGTTATAGGATCTCTAGTCCCCAGGTTGGGTTTCCTCATATATGGCTCAAGGATTTATAGGTTTCAATCCCCTCCCCCTCGATGTGCTCCACACCTTTTCTCTCGTTAAGGCCTTAGTAAGAGGATCTACAAGATTATCACATGATTTGACATAATCAACATTAATGGTACCATTTGTCAAATACGATCTTACATTACTGTGTTTCCTCCTTATAGGTCTGGATTTACCGTTGTAATAACTGTTTTGAACTCTACCAATTGCAGCAGTGCTATCACAATGAATTAAAATAGAAGGAATTGGTTTTTCAAAATAAGGTATTTGAAATAATAGATCTCTTAACCAATTCGCTTCTTCACTAGCTGAAGCTAAAGCAATTAGGTCAACCTCCATGGTAGAGTTAGCAATTATAGTTTGCTTTTTTCATCTCCAACAAATAGCACCACCACCCAAATTAAAGACATAACCAGTGGTAGAACAGGAATCACCTGATAAAGTGTTAATTCCAATCTGCATCACAAAAGCCTTCAAGTACACAGGATATTTTTTATTGAACAAACCACAATTTTTTGTTCCAATTAAATATCTCATAACTCGTGTTATAGCATGTCAATGTTCATTACCTGGCTTGCTTCTAAACCTGCCAAGTACTCCTACTGCATATGCAATATCAAACCTAGTGCAATCAGTCACATATCTCAAACTTCCAATTACGCTAGCATATTCCTTTTGATTTATTACATTATTTTCACTTTCAACAAGAAATAAGTGAACACTTGAATCAAAAGGAGTTACAACATGCTTGCAATCATGAAAAATATATTTTTTTCAAAATTTTCTCAACATAATGTGATTGGTCAAGGAAAATTTCATCACATGTTCTTTTTATTTTTATTCCAAGAATAAAATTTGCCTCACCAAGATCTTTCATATCAAAATGGCTTCTAAGAATATTTTTAATTTCATCAATAACATTCATGTTAGAGCCAAAGATCAATAATTCATCAACATATAGGCAAATAATCACATGTGAATTATTCCAAGACTTATGATATATGCACTTATCACACTCATTTGTTTTAAAACCATTTTCAATCATGCAGGAATCAAATTTTTCATGCCATTGCTTCGGTGCCTATTTCAAGTCATATAGGAATTTAATAAGTTTACATACGTTGCTTTCTTGGTCTGCTTCAACACAACATTCGGGTTGATCCATATAAATTTCCTCATTTAGGTCTCCATTTAATATAACAGTTTTTACATCTATTTGATGAATTTGCAAATCAAAAATTGCAGCCATAGCAATTAAAAGTCTTATGGATGTAATTCTCGTTACCAGAGAGAAAGTATCAAAAAATTCTAGGTCTTCTAGTTGTTTAAAACTTTTTGCAACTAGCCTAGCTTTATATTTATCAATAGATCCATTCGGTTTCAACTTTTTTCGTAAGACCCATTTGCAACCAATTGTTTTACAATCCGGTGGTAAATCAACTAACTTCCAAGTTTTATTAGAAATCAGTGATTTCATTTCATCATTTACAACCTCCTTCCAAAAAATGGAGTCATGTGAAGATAAAACTTCTTTCAAAGTGAGAGGGTCATCTCCAACATTAAAAACATAAAAATCAGGACCAAAATCTTTTTCTACTCTAGCTCTTTTACTTCTTCTCAACTCAAAATCATCAATTTCTTTTATTTTTAAAGTAGAAGTAGAAGAACTAGGTAGTGACAAAATATTTTGTTCAATCCTTTGACTATCACTATTTTTAGAATCAAAAGGGAATTTATTTTCATGAAAAATAGATTCACCTGATTCAATTGTAACATTATCTTCAAGATTTAAAAATCTATAGGTTGTACTATTTGAAGCATAACCAAGGAAAGCACAAGTAATAACTTTCTTACCCAACTTTGTAATCTTGGAATCCATTAGCCGTCTCACAAGGATAGACAACCCCAAACTCTTAGATATCCCAAACTTGGCTTGTAACCTTTCCACAATTCAAAAGGTGTCAATTTAGATTTTTTATGAGGCACACGATTCAACACATAACAAACAGTCAAAATAGTTTCACCCCAAAAATTTAAAGGTGCATGTGACTCAATAAGCATGGCATTAGGCAATTCAGTCAAAGTTCTATTTTTCCTTTCCGCTACACCATTAGATGAAGGAGAATAAGGAGGAGGAGTTTCATGAATTATTCTCAATGATCTAACAAAAGAATTAAACTCATTTGACTCATATTCACGGCCTCTATCACTTCTAATTCTTTTTATTTTTCTACCAAACTGATTTTCAACCTCATGGAGATAAGTTTTAAAATTTTCAAAAGCATCACTTTTATTTTTCATCAAGTAAACATACATAAACTTAGAAAAATCATCAATGAAAGTGATAAAATATCTATTACCTCCACGAGTTAAAATTTCACCAAGTTCACAAATATGAGTATGAACTAATTCTAACAAATCAGTTTTTCTTTCAACTTGAAAATGAGGTCTTTTAGTGATTTTGGCTTTACGACAAGCCTCACACTTTTCAAAATTCTTTTTAACCATTGTGATTAATCCTAAACTACTCATGATTCCAACATAGCAATCATTAATATGACACAAATGAGTATGCCAAAAATTGGTAGAAGAAAGCATATAAATAGAAGTAGAAACTTTATTCATTTCAACATTTAGTTTAAACATCCCATCACAAGCATACCCTTTCCCCACAAAAATACCTTCTTCACAATTACATATTGATCAGATTCAATAATTTGTTTAAAGCCTGCTTTATAAAGAAGAAAACTAGACATCAAATTTTTTCTCATGGAAGGAGTATAAAGTACATCTTTCAAAGTTAATACCCTTCCAGAAGTAAAACACAATTCGACATCTCCTATTCCAAGCACTTGAGTTGTGTGAGAATCACCAAGCATGATAGTTTTGGGCTCCTCAAAATGAGTATATTTTTTAAACCAGTCTTTGTCATAACAGACATGACAGTTTGCACCAGAATCAGTCCACCATCCATCAACACTCTCAACCATGTTTATGTCGGTAATCACTGCCACAAAAGGTTCTTCGGTAACGTTTGCCTGAGGGTTAGGACCACGTTTTCAAAATTTGCAAAATCGAGCAATATGCCCACTCTTGCCACAAACAAAGCACGGTCCCTTATCTTGAACTTGTTGATTTTGTGTTTGGTTATTTTCACCATTATTTTTCTGGAATTTTTTCTTCTTAGGCTTCAAAGAAGTATTTTTGTGAGTTTTAGGAGTAGCATTATTTGAAGTAATTAAATTTACTTTCGTTGTGATGTTGCTTTCTTCTGTTTGTAAAAGTGTATCTTGGCCCCTTGCCTCCTCTTTCGTACAGATTTTCATTATCAAGGTTTCAAGAGAGGTTTCCTTTTGTTTGTGGCACATAGTTTTTTGAAATTCCTTCCAAGAAGGTGGAAGTTTATCTACTACGCCACAAACAATACGGTTATCTCCAATTTTAACCTCTTCGGACCTAAGCTCTCCAACAATAATGATAAAGTCTTGAGCTTGGTCTACCACTGATTTGTTGTCCACCATTTGGAAACAAAAAAATCTAGCCGCATATTTTTTCGCTCCAGCTTCTTCGGTATCATACTTACTCTACAATGCTTTCCAAATTTTATTTGCACTAGAGTAAGTTCTATCATAATAATCATAAAAATTATCAGATAGACAATTAAGAATATAATACCGACACTTAAAGGAATCAACATCGTACTTTTCCACTTTCTCTAGATGAGAAATAGTTGCATCATTATTCATAGAAGGTGATGTCTTCTTTATTAGGATTCTTCTCAGTTAACACATAAGAAACAATGAGAAGACTTAAGTAGAAAAGTATTTTACCCTTCCATCTCTTGAAATGATTACCATTGAATCGAAATGACTTGTTAAGGTCTCCCATCTTGACATTCGCGGTTTTTTCAATTGTAGCCATTAGTTTGAATCTCTTTAAAATTGTTAGTGAAAAACTTACAAGATAACTAAATTACAAAATTGCAATTGAAAATAAAATGAAGAAATTAAATCTCTTCAAGGCTGAGGCACGGATATCTCACTCTCTTTAAGGAGATTCAAGTCCACTGCAGCAAATGTTTTCACCGGTCCAGCAGTAGTCTTTCTTGACTTGTCCCCTCCAGGATACAACAGTCTAATCACAAAATATAACTCAACAACTCTAGACAAGAATTGAGTCCAAAGCTCGACAAAAAGAACACCTCCCTTCAACTAATTAAAACTCTCTTTTTTGACTAACTTTTTCCTTTCTATATTTTTTTATGTCTAAACCATATGAAGACCGCCACTATTTATAGTACAAAAAGTCTTCCTAGCAATGAATAGGAAGATAATGTGATAGTAAATATTGAAGATAATGGTCTTAGAAATTACATAGATTACAAGGTATACTGAAGAAGGAGTAAAAGAATGAATTAAAGGTGAGGGGTAACAAATGCACCTCAACGTGCAAATCAACTCAACAGACAAAAGACTACACAATTTAATGTGTACTCCTTAACTGCCAATGAATAAGCCGGAAATAAAATGTCCACCAACGGCAGGAATCAATTGTTTGTTATTACCCATGTTCTCCAAATATTTGCCAAGGCAATTGGGTCTAGTCATTATGAGACAAAATTCACACTAAATAAATATTAAAAATGCTCAAAAGACCAATATATTATAAAACAAAATATATTTCAAATAAATTGTCATTAGTTATTTTCTATTTTTTATTCAATATCTCCCTTAGTATGTCATTTTATATATGGATTTATTTGTTTTAAAATACTAACTTAATAGTAGTCATTTTAAAAAAATTATATAACTACAGGACCACTCTCCATTCTCTAAATTCTAGAAAACCAGAAAGTTTAATTTGGGTGATTTGATAATACTTCTCATGTTTCTATTTATATGTCGATCTTACTAAAAATAAATATTTCTTAATAAAGTACTATTTATCTTTTCACAAAATCAATACCCTTGAAAGTTATTAGCCTTGAAAGTATGAGTTTGACTAACATAGGAAAACTAAATGATTAATTCATGTTTATTGGTCAATTTAATTCATGAGAAAAAATTAATTTATGTTCATTTATTGAAAACTTGACTTCAAAATAACACTAAATAAAAATACTATATAATGGTAAACTTACCTACTCCCTCCGTTTACTTTTACTTGTCATTGTTTGACTTGACACACCCATTAAAAAAAAGGGTCTGATATACCACTCAACTTTGCAATTTTGGAGTTGATATATCCTCGTTACATAAGTGGCTCACATATACCCCTATTGTTACAAAATTGGCTCACATATACCCCTTATCGTTACCAAAAAATGGCTCACATATACCCCTAGCGTTATAAAAGTGATAAAATTAATTGTAAATTTTATTTTATTTTATTTTTAATATTTCAAATAATCATGTATTTGATATTTTTTCACACATAAATTATTTTTTGGCTTCTGATTATCCGTATTTGAGTTTCTTATTCTTATTTCATTTTTTTCTTTCATTCTTTAGTGTAAAATAAGAGATTTTTTGCGGCTATATTGTAATTTAGTTTTATATATGTAAAATGTTTTAGGACATTTATGATAAATTTTATAAGAAAATAACTGAAAGAATAAATTTGATCATCAAAATAATAAATTCAAATTAACTGTTGAATTTAAAAAAAAAGTAAAAAAAATTGTTTGAGAAGGATAAAATATACCCCTACATTGATTTTTTAAAATAAAAAATGTAATAAAAAACAATTCAAAATTTTTATTTTTTTTACTTCCATTAAAAGAAAAAAAGGTATATATGAGTTATTTGTGTAATAATAGGGGTATATATGAGCCACTTTCAGAACGATGGATATATCAACTCTAAATGATAAGGTTGTTGGTAGGGGTGTGCAAAAAGCGATTTAACCAATAAACTGAATCGAAAAAAACACTATTGGTTTATTGATATTGGGTTATTGGGCTAACGGTTTTTAAACGGTTTTGCAAAAATTTTTATTGGGTTATTGGTTCGGTTTCCGGTTTTATAATTTTTGTTAATGGTTAAACCGATAACCCAATAAGACTATACTAAATTTACTAGTCTTATTGTTAATGGTTAAATGATTGTTACTTTCACACTTTTTGTTAATGGTTAAACGATTGTTACTTTCACACTTTTTCCTTTGAATGTGTCTAGTGTCTAAACTTGCAAGAAAAATGATTGTTACTTTTATGATTATTACTTTCATGCCAAATGCTGGAAAAATCATATGGTTTATTTAAAAAATTTCTTATCGTGTATATAATATATATGAGTATTTTCTTATTGGTTAAACCGAAAACCGAACCGTTAAGTACCATAAACCGATTAACCAAAAACCGATAAGAAATATGTTATTGGTTTGGTTATCGGTTTGACGTATTTACAAACCGAAAACCGATAAACCGAACCAATAACACCTAAAACCGAACCGAACCGACCGATGCGCACCCCTAGTTGTTGGGTATATCAAACCCTTTACCTTAAGAAAATAATTATTGATTTAAGTATTTAACTACCAAACTATCCCTATTAAATGATGTTTAGTACTCTATTAAATCTTGGAAAATGATTTGGAGAAAGAGTATTTAATGGTGAGGGTAAAAATATAGTAATTGTCTTTTGTTGATATGTCAAAAGTGACAAGTAAAAATGAAAATCTATTTAGGAATAAGTAACAAGTAGAAGTGAACGGAGACAATAGTTTCTTAAATTAAATGACGTAAAATCTAAAATGGTCACATATAAATAGAAACGGAGGGGTAATTTTTTAATGGTTGTTAGAAGATTTGATAAAATACTCCCCCGTACACTTTTACTTGTCACTTATTCTTAAAATAGATTTTTATTTTTACTTGTCTTTTTTGACATATCAAGAAAAGAAAATAATTTTTTTCCATGTTTTACTCTCAACATTAAATATTTATTTTTCAAATCATTTTTTAAGACATCATTTAATAGGAGATACTCTCTCTATCTCTAATTACTTGTCCACTTTTGAATTGACACACATATTAAGAAAACAATAATTGAATTAGTGAGTTTATCATTTTACCCCTGATAATTATGAAGTAGATGAATTAAAAATTTAAGATTTTCAAGAAGTTCTATCTTTTTCAAAGTAATTAATCGAAAGTATAAAAGGTAAATTTTTTTTTATCCTTTCTTGATTTATCAAAATGGACAAGTAAAAAAAGAAAATTTGACAAGTAATAAATAATTAGGAACAGAAGGAGTAATTTAGTAAAATACTTATATCAATAATTATTTTTTAGGTGTGTCAAATCAAAATGTGACAAGTCAAAAGTGAACGGAGGGAATATCTCAATTCCAAAGCTCAAAACCCCTTACTTGCTTTGTTTTAAAAAATGTCTTTAATTTTGGAAAACGTGGCCGAAAAATATTCCCAAAAATCCAGATTTTGGAACCGCTAGAAAAAAAAGACTCCCTATAGTTTCTTTCTAAATTTTAAACCAAATCCAAACAATACAATTTTATTTCAAATATTCTTATATGAAAATTATTGGTGGCTTTTCTGATATTTTTATTTTCTTAATATTTAATAAGTACTATTAACAGTATATCAGTACGAAGATACTACTTTTTTAAGAGCATTATTTGTGATCTATATAGTTATAAAAAATAAATTATATATGCTTTAAACAGATTAAATAGGTTTTGATATTGTAGAAGTTCAATGAATTCAGCAAATCACTCATGTGAAATAATAATATTAGGAAAAAGAAATTAATTAACAAAAATAAAAATAAAGTTGGTCCAAAAATTTTATCAATCGAAGTCATTTAGTGAAATCCAAATCCGAGCAAAGTGATAATGATGGTGCAAGAGGAAACTTTCTTCTCAACTCTTTAAGAACTAAAAGATTGATGTGCTTATGTTTATAAGCATATAAAATCTCCTCTCTCACTAATGAGGAACAAAATTCACTTGTAAACGTGACTTTTCAAATTCCATATCTCGTAATTTTATTTTTCGCTATTTCTCAATTCATACTTTACCTTATTTTTAAAAGTTCAAACTTTAAAAGTATTTTATTTCTCCTTCTTTCCTCTATCCTCTCATTTTGTTACTTTTAATTTGTTGCTCTTGAACTTCTTATTACTCTAGTTTTACTTGCATTTATAATTAGTTATCAACCTTTTACGTGACTTTCAGGGTATTTCATATATACACATACTAATAAAAAATTAAATCAATATTCGAAATACAAAGCTACAATTACATTAGAACTTACAAGACAAACACAAAATATTAAGAGATGCAAAAAACATGTCTTTGTAACACTAATATTTCTTGCAATTTGAAAATATCTACACTCACCTCTTTTGTTTTAGTTTTTTGCAACAGCCAACAAATACTTTAATTTACTCATTATCAAGTCAAAGATTTGGAAATTTGAACAATTTTTGATTTTAAATATTTTTTTGTTATACTCACTAATTGTTATAAGCATCACTCTAATTTACAGTTTGTCACTCAACTTATTTTCAGACGTGTATTCTAAAGAAAAATAGATGTTGTAGCAACATAATCAAGAAAGCCTTACTGACTATAGGGGGACCCCTTCAATCTTCAGTACAATAAAGATGTATCCCTCTCTCTATATAGATTACAACCTTACTCCCTTTGTTCATTTTTAATTGTCCGATAGAATAAAAATAGTTATCTAATTTTACTTGTCTAGTTTAGAAAACTAGGAGATAATTTATCATTTTGTGTCCATTTTATCCTTGCTATTAATTACTACTATTCATTTTTCAATATTTTGATGACTTAAAATTAATAGGGGTGATATAGTAAAATTAAGCCTCCATTTGTATATTATTTTAATAGGTGTGTTAAGTTAAACATGGACAAGTAAAAATGGACGAAAAGATTATATAAGTTCATGACGCTGGAATAACTAGGTTAATATTCTAGTACAAACCCTAGATATATAAACAAGTACATTCACTTCTAGTTTTCAGAATCGATCTAGACCAAAATAAAATTGAAAAAATGTACTGAGTAGATAGGTAAGTAGAATAATATATAAATATGTCACTACATTTCAGTACTTAATTAAAACCATGAGAAGAGCCCATAAAATTAAGTCAGTCCAACTATTAGGTAATAATTTCAACATGAAACAAAGTCTTAGCTAGGTACTCACCACATATAACTAGAGTTAATTAATTAGTGTTTCTAGCTAGTAGAAACCCAAATTAAAATTATTAGAGATCTTAATTTAAAGTATTAAAAATATAATGTTACATTCTTTCATGTAGATTTGGCTGCATTGGCTGAACTCGTAGGCCAAATGGCATCTGGTACTCATAATTATCCCTTTCTCTTTGATGATACACTTCTTCATGAATCCCTCTCATATTTCCACTTCCACCTATGGCTCCCATCTCCTTTTGGTGCTTTAGTATCCAAAAATATGCAATTTGAAGAGACAAATTTAGTTAAGCAAACATCTATTTTTAATTTGTTATTATGTACATTCAAATTGTATATTGATTTTATAAAATAACAAGTAGATTGGAACACATACTTTTTGAGTTTTAATAGACTTGACAACTAATATGATGCTGAGGGAGTAAGTAGTAACATATCAAAAATATCTGAATTTCCAACTATACACACAACTCAATACTTAAGGGGTTTATATATTCCACTTTTAAAGGTTTAGAGGTAAAAGAACTTCCATGAAGTATTTGTGTATAGTTGAAAATTCGATAATAGACTGAGGTCATTTATTAGCTATTTTCTCGAGTAACATATAAAAACATTGTATAATTGTTTTTACTATATAAGCAGTGTGAAAATTGAAAACCTTCAATTCTTCACATGCATGTACATAACATATATATATAATATATATACATTGGCATATGGTGAAAAAGAGTTTTCACAATTAATTAATTCAGAAAGAGAGAATGCATGATGCACAAGAATTATATATTATAATAGTGATAAATAAAATTACTGTTGATAGTTTGTCATGTTTGTACATGCATGTACATGTGGCAAATTAATTAAGTTATGTTATAATGATGACTTACCAAAGCATATTGAAGTTGCTTATGTTCCTCCTCCAGAATTTGATCCTGATATATTTCCCACAAATAAATAGACATTAGTAACTTATATCTAAGTTGCGCAGATTCTAACACTTTCGATGTTACATTCGTGTCGGATTCTCCAAAAATATATTACTTTTGACAAATCCAATACGCATTCTTTGACATTTTTGAAGAGTCCAAACAAACAGATTTATACCATGTATATTCGTTATTTACACACTTACATTTTTCCTGACCATCCTCAAGATCTCAGACTGTCCAAGAGTAAATATGAAAAGAAAAAGAAAAAAAAAAGGATATCAAAATCAAAGTATAATTAATTAAGACATGATATTCTTATTGATAAAAATTAGGGAAAATTAATTAATTAGTTAACCTGCTTGGCACTGATACTAGAAAGTCCATTTTGTAAGGCTTCTTCCATAATTATAAGCTCTTTGTGGGTCAGTTGATTGATATCTTCTCCTTTAAGGTGCCTGCACACACCACATACTCTTGTACATAAATAAAAATAATAATATAATATAATTAAATGAGAAAATTAAATTAATTACCTGAGTTTAACCTGCATACTGTCATTCTCTTTCTTGATTCTATCAATTTCATTGCTCAAGTTCTGTATTATTAAGCGTTTCCATTTATTCACAAAAGAGTAAATTGTTAATGCAAATTAATTATACTCAAGATTCAACAAGAGGTTACAAATATAAACATATGCAACTCATGTGCCATTTTTTAACTTGCTTCCTTTCGTGACTAAAAGAAATTAATATATCAACCTTTGAGAAAAACCGTATAGCTTTTGAAATTCGGGGATAATGGATCCGCCTTTTTACCCTTCTTAACTTAAATATCATACTTAAGGCTCGTTTGGTTGAGAATAAGTTATTGCGTGGGATAAATATTTTGAGATTAATTACCAAAGGATTTTTATTCCATCCTCAATGTGAAATAAAAATAACACTACGTACAAACTCATCCCACAATTTTATCCAAATCAAACATGAGAATAAACTCATCCTAAAATTAAATTCAAGATTAATTATCCCTTATTCCTCAAACCAAACGAGCCCTTAGTTCGCATGATGCAAAGCTCAACTTGTTATAAAAGTATCTTTTTTACCCTTTCATCATGTAATGAAACTGTAACGGGAAATCACTGATTTTGCAAGATACAATAAAAATTATTTAAAAAAAAAAGGAAATTATAATTATATTTACCAAAATATTGAGTAACGGTAGAAAGAAAATAGAAAACCAAAAAAAACAGAAAAAAGAGACAGATCAGATGATTTTGTGTTATTTTTTTGCAAAATACAATCAGAATTTGAATATACATACCAGTGAAATCTCACAAGTGGAGTTTAGAGAAAATAAAGTGTACACATATCTTACACTATCTCAAGTAGAGAGACGGTTTTCGACTCAAGTGCCAACAAATCTAATCAAAATTTCTTCTTCTTCTTCTTTTTTTTAAAAAAAAACTATATTTATATGTACCAAAAAGTTGACTAACAGTACAAAGAAATTGCATTAAAAAAGAAAACCAAAAAAAAAAAAGAGAGAGATCAGATGATTTTGTGTTATTTTTTTTCCAGATCTATTGATAGATGTAACATCTCATACAGAATTTCTGCTCCTTATTATCCATCCTTAAAGAAGTATTCATAATATTCAGTAAAAATAGGGATCTACAAAGCTACACAAACATCCTATTTCTAGATCTACTCCTATATTTCATGTTTCAACTCATTTAACATAATTTTAGCAACAAAAAAAACATGTACAATTTAATTATACCTCATGTTTAGCATCCCATAGTCTCCTCCCAGAAGCTTTTTGATAACCATCAAGCATATCACTTAACCTTAATATTATCAACAAAAAAAAGAGAGTATAATTTCAACAAGCTAAGAATCATAAAAAAAATAGGTTTTTTATTTTGAATAATTTGAAGGAAACATGACTTACGTAGTAGAAGGGCTACAATATTCATGCATCTTGCCAGAACTAGCAAAGATTATAAGTGAAACCTTAGCTTCACAAAGAACAGTAATTTCTTTAGCTTTCTTGATTATACCATTTCTTCTTTTTGAATAAGTTACTTGCCTGTTGTTTGTGTTTTCTATTCTCTTAATCTCTATTTTCCCTCTCCCCATGATCACCTCTTCTTCTTCTTGAAATTGAATATAAGTTGGAATAAAGAGCTAAGAAGAAGAAGAAGATATAGAGGAAGATGATTAATGGTATTTTCTATTAAAGGTTTGGTAGACCAGAAACTTTATATGTTCTCAGCAAAGTAGGGTTTTTTATGGGCATTTGACAATGGCAAACCACTGATTAATATCTTGTCCTTTGATACTAGCTTTATTGGCTTGTTAAATGAAACATAAAAAAACATCTTACCCCTATGTTACACTTTTTTATCCTAGGTTTTTCCTTTCCATTGTCTAATTAATTAACAAAGTTTTAATAATTATAGTAATTTTTATTAAGATTAAAATATTTTGAATTGAATACTCATCTAAGATGTTCATAAGATTTAGGTAACTAAATCTAAATATAAAAAAATATGTCTTTAAAATTATACGACGATTGGTGGTGGTGATGACTAGCGGTATGTAGTGGTTGTCGGTGCTGATTGAGAATGGTATTGGCTAATGGTGTTGTGAGTATTAGCTTGTGGTGATGGCAACTAATAGTAGTGGTTGATGATGGTAGCTAGGGGTGGTGACTGATAATTGTGGTGGACTATATAGTGAAGACTAATAATGTTGGTACCCTTCGGAGTGGTCCAGTGGTTTGGGCTTGAGACTTCCATATAAGAGGTCTCAATTTCGAAATCCCTTACCAGCGAAAGCAAGGGGTTTGCCGTCTGGGTTGAGTTCATCGTACCGAGCTTGCCTAGTGCGGGTTACCTTTCCTGTGTGGTTTAATTACAAGTCATTGCACATTGCATAGGAGCGGTGGTTTTACCCTGTGCGTATACTCAAAGAGTAGCGGCTGCGGGTTTTCCTTGTCATAAAGAAAAGACTAATAATATTGGTTATTGACGATATATTAATGCTGGTGATTGACAATATATAGTCATTACAGATGATGATGGTTGTCCATAGTGATTGATGTAGTTATTATGTGGTAATGGTGGTTGGTGGTGATGATAAAAAATGATAGACTAGTGTGTTAATGACTAATTGTAGTGATTAATAATATCGATTGTGACTCAGGATAATTGTTATGGGTGATGGCAGATATTGGTCTATTGCAACGATGCCGACAATAGTTGATAACAGTGTTTTCAAAAATGCTTTTGGGGTGAGTCCCGGAGCAAGTCTCGGGGTGGGGCGTACCAAAAACGCTCCGGGGCGTAAATTAAAGATGTAGATTCATAAAGCGTAAGTCCTAAAATTTTAGGCGTAAGCCCCGAGCATAAAAATGTAATCGTGGGGGTAAAAACATACACCAGGCGTTTTTAATTTATTTTTTGAACCTTTTTTGCTTTAAATCGTACTCATTTTTATCATTGGTGTAATGATATTTCTCAAATAGTAATTATAATCGATTTTTTCTTCATTATTGATTATTAATACTTATCTCAAATAAAAATCATAAATCATTGAAAGGTTTACTTTTGCTTATTTTATTAGTAATAAAACTATAAAATTGAATATACATGAAACTACTCCTCGTAGATCCATGGAACTTACGCCCTGTGTCTCTGGACTTACGCCCCGCCCTGTACTGTATAAAATGCATCGCCTCACTCCCCCGCCTTTTAAAACATTGGTTGATAATGATGGAAAATGGTGGTAGGCGTAAATGGATGTAATTAGTGAGTCATATATCATCTTTAATTTGCATAACTTCTTTAATAAAAAATTAAACTTAAATGATATTACAACTTTGTTACACAGATCTATTTAACTTACCAAGGGGTTGAATGACATAAAAAAAAAAACAAATGCACATGATTAAGATATGAATAACAAATTAAGATTCATATATAAAAAGCAAATAGATTAAATTGATATATTAATTAAGTGCAAAATAAATAAGGATTAAATATTGACCTAGTTGCTTTTAACAAACACTTTAAAAGAGTCATCTTAAAATTATTTTTTCTTCTCTTCCAATTGATCACGGTATTGATAAAGACCAAAAAGACCTTTTGGTCATTACTTAGAAGATATAATACTACTTCTCACCCCTAAGCCTAAACGGGTATTTCCTCTGTTTCAATTTAATTATCTTATTTTTTTTATCCTATCTCAATATTTTTTTTTCTATATTTAACAAGTTGAGAATCCAAACATTCTACATGTAAGTTCAAAATTACAAGATTTAAAAAATATTTCAATACATTACACATATCTTTAATTAATATAGGATCGCAAAATTATAAAATTTCTTTTTATTTTTAAACTGCATGTTCAATCAAACTAAGATACTTAAATTGAGACGAAAGGAATATGGTAACCTCATTTAGTTTGAACGTGTTAAAGGGTCTAGTCTTATCAAAAGGACATAGTGTAAAAATGTAGAATATATGTAAGTTGGAATTTGATCGACAACTTTCGTATAATTTTGAATATAACCTAGACCTTGCAAGAGTCTTGTCTAGGTGCCTTGAATTAATGAAATTAATCCAATCTAAACCATCAAATCAAAATCAAAATGTTTTGTCTTGTTATAGTAGTAATAGGTTTGAAAGGGTCAAAGAGGGAAAATTTTCTTAAAATGTCTATATCCATCAAATGAAGGAAAATTCTGAGATAAAAAATCAAACAAAAGACCAAGAATATTAGTTGTAGACCTAGGTTTAGGTTTTGATTGATGTCCTAATGTTTAATTGCATTGGGTTTTGGCAAAAACTCAATCATTTGCCTTGTGGACAATTTTATGTGTGTTGGTCCAAAAAGTAGTCTGGACAAACAAGTTCTTCAGCTTCTTGGAAAATCAAATAGTGCATGGAGATTTGTATGTCAAAGAGTTATAAAAATAAGAGAAAAGACATAAAGTCATTAAAGTTGTTTCAAATTTTAAAAAAGACACCTTAACTTTGCGGGTGTCCTATTGCCCAATTAAACAACTTCAAAATATTATGTATACCCCATTTTTCACCCAATACCACTTATACAAAAATGTTTGTATGTTACGCACTAATAGTTACTTGCCACGTGTTAAAAATAATTTTTAATTTTTTTATCTGATTTCTTTGCCTTTCTTTTTCTTTTTCTCTTTCTTCTTTGCCTCAACTATGTTCTTCTGCCATTCCCTTCCCGCTGCAACAATCGTCAAACCCGTTGTGGCAGGGCGGATTTCGCGGCAGCACTATCAATTATTTGTCAAACTACCACCAATTAATTTATTTATCAAAATAAACACCATCAAATAATTAAAATTTAAATACTCAAAATATCACCAAGTCAAATCTGACATTTAAATCACCACATTCTCCAACTTCTTACTCCTAAATTGAGTTTTCCATAGTTTAACTACTCCCAAATCCCAATCTTGATTTGTAGGAGGAAAAAAATCACTAAACTAATTTTTATTTTTTTAAAAAAGAAGAATAAGAATGAACACAATAACATTAGTTTTAAAAAAACAAAAACCAAAAAGGAAAGAGAAAACGAAAAAAAATATGAAGCCATGGATGCTCAAGAAATATGGGTAAGCTAATGATGGTAGGGAAGATGAGAAAAAAGATTGGAAAAATTAAAAACTATTCCTAATAAAGTTTTAAAAAAATTAATACATGGGTTATATATATATTTTTTTCAAAATAAGTCAAATTGGGAGTGCCACATGACAATTTTACATTGGTTTGAAGTTGTATCAAGGGTCCTTCACGCACCCATATTTCGTGACGACACGAGTGGTGTTAAAATTAATCAAAAAGGTATATTTATTGTGGATTTAGACAGTTTCGTGGGGTAATAGGACACTCACAAAGTTAAGGTGTCTTTTTTAAAATTCGGAACAACTTCAATAGTCACTTTATGTCTTTTCTCTAAAAATAAACATATAAAATAAAACAAGCTTTTGTTTTTATTTCTAAAAGAATATTATAAGCTAATAATATGTTTATTTATATTTTAAATAAAAGATATTGAAGTTTTTATTCTTTTCCTAACTAATATATTAGTGGGGTATATTATATGCGGAAAAAATACCTTATATAGGTGGTTGCTTATAACAAAGGGACCTCTGACTTCAAGATTAATCAGTGTTTGTGTTTGATCTCATAACAAATTTAAATGTATAATTTTTTGGTGAAACAGTTTGACGCCCACCATAGGGGCCAAGATTTGTGAATTGTGATATTAGTTTAACTTACTGCTCTACTTACTCAACTTAGATCTACTTGTTTTTCAAATATAACTCATGGCAATCGTGCATGAAAGAGATCATAATATTTTGTGACTTTTTTTGCTTCTTATCTATTTTATAACTAATGATAGTTGACGTATTTCGATAATTTCCCTCATGTATATGTTTGGTGATATTTTTCAACAACTAGATCTCTCTCCAAATCATTTTAGACTGAATCGACGAGATTTGAATAATTGGTCTAAAATCATTCATTAAGGAAGATGAATTATTGTAGTCTGTAGTGCATATACACAAAAATATAGAGAGACGAGCAAGATTGGGGAGGGAGGCATGCGAGATTTGTATGTATCCAGATACATGCGAATCACACTAGATACATGCACTACAAATATCATATACACATATATCTGGTGTGATTCGCATGTATCAGAGATACTAGATACATGGGAGAGTGGCAAGCTAGATGGGAGAGAGGCGAGGGAGGTGAGCGAGATTTGTTACGTATCTCAGATACATGCGAGTCCACTTTGATATCATGTATCTAGAACAAATTACACCTAATTTTGACCACATGTATCCGAGATACATGTATCTAGACGTATCTAGAGACATTAAAATATGATAAGATACATAATATTATAAACTAAAGTATATTTAAATAACTAACTCCTAAACTAGTAGGATTTAGTAAGTTTTCCTCTTCTTCTTTTTTTATCACTTGTACAATTATATAAGAAGCCCATTTTCTTTAATGGGCATTGGCTATAACTAATGTAAACAATTCTCTTGAATTGTCCATTTGTGTAAACCATATGAAACTCAAGCAAAATGTAAAATTTGACTTTGTCAAGACTAGCTTCACACATCACATAAGTTATTTTGGGACAGGAATAAAATATACCCTTGAATTTTGTGATTTGGAGGGGATATACCCCTCTAATCTAGTCCAACTGCTCTTCTACTTAGTCTTCATCCCATTGATTTAAACATAGGATGCTAGCTTATTCGATAAAAAAAGATTTATATTAGGACCACAAAATGATGACTGAATAAAAAAGGGATCATTTTTCTCCCAATTGGATAGGATCTAAAGGGGTAAAAAATGGTTAAGGTGATTTTTTAGGTCACATGATATTTTTGAAATTTTAAAAATAATATTAGGATTTTTTTCCAGAAAGGGCTAAAATATTTTCAACTTTTGTGTATTAGCTAACTTTGTCCTTCATTATACTATCCGACTATTTTCCCTCTTTTTTTTTCTTTTTTTTTTAAAATTTAGTAAAAATAAGTTTGTTAACGAAAAGGATATTTATGCATTATTTGTTAGACAATAAGAATATATATACACCATTTTATTAATACAGGATATATCAATTCTAAATCATAAAATTATGGATATATTTACTTTATTTTCCTTTTAAATTAGATAAAATATCCAAGAACTTAAATATAAATTGAATGACTAAGAGACATATCTCGTGGGCCACGAGGTCCATTGACATCCTAGTCCATTTGGTTTAAACAAGTTGTTTGATCTAATAAATAGATTATTTATGTGAAATTTTTTATAAATGACATATATAAGACTAATATTTTCAATTATGATAGTATAATAATACTTTCAAGTTGTAACAATAAGAAATTTCAGGTTGTAACAATTTATAAAAAAATAAATGTGTTTTAAAATAATAGTAAAAAATGATTTTTAAAAATTATTAAAAAGTAAAAAACAGATAAAGCTATATTAATTAATTTGAATACATTAAGGATAATTGGTAGTTGCCATAAATTTAGGAAATTCAAAACAAAGTATGAATATTTGTTTTCCTTTTTTTACTCAATCAGTTAACAGTAATTCAAAAAGCAAAATTTCTTTTTTTTAGTAGTAATTATGGATATGTTAGTAGTAATTAATTTTGAATTCATTAATGATAATTATATGTGCCATAAAATTAGGAGATTCATAAAAAAGGGAATATTTGTGTTCCTTTTTTTACTCAAATCAGTTAAATTTCATTCAAAAAATATATTATTATTATTTTTTTCAAATGGTTATCTCTCCTCTCAATTTTTTCTATAATTTGTCGTCTGTCACAACTAGTTTTAGTTGATTTTTATCCAATAATTTACATTTGTGTTGTAATGGACGGTTTCTTCTCAATATTAATAAACACATGGTGGTAGATGGGATCCTTCAGGTTGGTGTTCTTTGCGATTTTTTATTTGTATTGTTATACAACTCAAGCTTAAAAAAAAATTAAGAACAATGATACTGGAAAGAAGTTTTCGGATTTTGGTTGTGTATAATAGAATTTAATTGTGACGTTTTTGGTATGAACACTCTTTTTTTTAGATTACATAATATTTGTTTGAAAATGCAAAAGATTTTGGTATGATTGTTTTTTTAATTTATGGTTTCTTGTAAAAATAAATTACATAGAATTTATTTCTAATTGGTATACTGGTCATATCATTTTTTTTGTACAATGTTGGACTTATATTTGAATGAATTGTGTATACTGGTTAGTTAAAAAATTATTCAGATTTTATTTGTATATAATAGTTTTAATTATGACGTATGAACATTACATAAAATTTGTTTGAAATTGATATAGATTTTGGTATGAACATTCATTTTTTTTGTATGTTTCTGGTTAAAAAAATTACATAATTTTTTTTTTGAAATTGGTATATTGGTTATACCATGTTGGTACGATTTTGGCATTATATTGAAATGAATTTCATATACTATTTATCTAATAAATGACAATTAATTGTTAGAAGTATTGTTAATTTTTTGACATGGTTCTGGTATAAAAATTGACGTAAATTTTGTATGAGACTGGTATAATAGTAAGATCAAATTTGTATGAAAATTTATAATTTTTATGGCACCAATCTGGTATGATTCAATTTCTATTTTAGGTATTATATTAGTTGGAATTGTGCATAGTGGGATGAAATTGATATACTGTTTATTTAATAAAAGATAATTGCTAGTTATAAATTGTATGATTTCGTATTCTTTTTTTGCATGAATCTGGTATGAATCAGTGTTTACTTTTGGCATGAAATAGGTATAAAAAGTATGCATAAAAATGGTATGAAATTCTTATATTGATATAACATATGTATAAAAGTTATTTGTACTTTTGTATCCTGTAATACCGACACAATAATTTATGATGGAACATGAAAATATTCAATTCAAAAAGTGTTGGAGCATAAATTATTGCCGCCTATTTCAAAAAGAACCGTAGGAAGACCACAACTTGAACGTTGGAAAGGGCTTGCTGATGTGAAGTTCAAGAGGTCTAAGGTTACGTGCAGTACATGTCGTCGAGAGGGACACAACAGGATGACATGTTCAAATTACCCTGCTGAAAAAAAAGACATAATTTATTTTGATTTTGATTTGGTTATTTTATTGTGACAAACTCATGTTTTTTGATTTATTTTGTCTTTTAAGTTAATGAATTATAATTTCATAACATTTATTATGTGTACTAGCCAACCTAAAACTAGTTCATGTTGTATCCAATTTGTATACATTTGGTATCGAACTGATATTTCATTGGAAAAATTGAAAAAAATATGAAATTGAGATTACAAACGAATTAGCCAACCTAAAACTAGTTAATGTTGTACTCAATTAACATACATTTGGTATCTAATTGATATTCAAATGGAAAAATAGAAAAAATACGTAATTGAGATTTCAACTAAATTAGTTAGCCTAAAACTAGTTAATTTTATACCCATTTGGCATACATTTGGTATCAAACTGATATCCTATTGAAAATTTTGAAAAACCAACATGTAGTTGAGATTTCAACGGAATTAGTCAGCCTAAAACAAGTTAATGTTATATCCAATTGGTATACATTTGGTATCTAACTGTAATCTCATTGGAAAAATTGAAAAATCAACAAGTAATTGAGATTCAACCAAATTAGATAACCTAAAACAAATTAATGTTATATCCAATTGGTATCCAACAAATATCTCACTTGAAAATAGAAAAAAAAATGTAATTGATTTTTTCAATTGGTATTAAACTGGTATCCAACTGGAAAATTTAAGTCTACTTGTATCCAATTGGTATTTAATTAGTATCAAACTGGTGTCCACTTGGGTATCAAATTGATATCCAACTAGGAAAACTAAGTCTATTTGTATCAAATTGGTATCTAATTGGTATTCAGCTGAAAATACAACATATAATTAAGATTTCGACTGAATAAGTCAATCTAAACTAATTAACATTGTATCCAATTGGTATCCATTTCGAAAACCTAATTGTAACAATGTATACCATTGGTATCTAAATAAAATTTTGAGATATTTAATTCTTATTACTTTGTATATGCAGTTTTTTTTTCAAACTAAAATCTCAATCTTAAACTGGTTACTGTTGATATCCAATTTGTATCCATGTTGAAAAAATTGACTAATACTGCATAAAATTGGTATCCAACTTTTATCCATCTGGGTTTAATTAAGCCTAACAATGTATATTTATATACTAAACATAAAACATACTCTTCATTTTCAAATATCATGAATGAAAATCAATAAAATTTGTTTAATACTGCATAGTAACAATATTACATAGTATATATTATTGCCAAAAACTGAAGCAAAAAATAAACAACATCCTAAAATCATGAAAGTCTAAGTCAATCATCTATCTGACAACTAATCTCTTTGGTCTTGGTGTAGGATAATTGGTAGTATTCAGATCATGTTCTTTTGCTATGCTCGGTCCATCAACTTTGCTAGCAACAATACCAGTTACTTCACTCTCACTAATTGCGTCATCAACGTTCTCACTTCTTCCATACTGCCATAGGATTGTGGCGTACCTTTGACGATATTTTACATCAACGTCAATGTGACCCATATCAAAAACTTCACTGCTAATACATTCAGCAAATAAACATGTGTACATGCCACAATCACTGAAAAAATATTGAAAAAAATTATTTTGAAAAAGAAAGTGAATTAATTATTATGAAAAAATTACAATAATTTAGGAATACATACTTTAATTGGATCTTGTTAATGTACATCGTTGAAAAATTCAACTTTGAGAGGATCAAGTTAAGCGCCAGTTTTTGTTTGAATGGAGAAGAAGAAAGAAAAATTGGTGTGGATGGAAAGAGAACGTGGGTATGTGGAAGTGGGGTGGGGTGTGGCATGTGATAAGGTAAAAGAAATCCCTTGAAAGGTGTAATTGATAATTATGAATTTATTCTCTCATAATTTTCTCTTTCTCTCACCTATTAGGCTATTAACATTATATAAATTAATTAATAAAATACAATTAATTAATTTATAAATTAAAACTGATCTGTTAATAAATGTGTCAATAACAAAAGAGCAAGAATCAAGGTAAAATCTCTAAAAATGTGTAAGAGATAATTATGGTAGATTTTTTATTTATATCATTTAATAATAAAAATAAAATTATAAAAGACTAATTATTTAATAAAGTAAAATTAAATTAATTTATAAATAAAAAAGTGATATGTTATAACCCATAATTAAACTGTTATAAACAATAATATTTTAAAAATAGACTTAAAATCCATAATATTACCCCTTAAATATATATGTGGAGTGATTTTTCCATTATTTATCACTGCACACTATTGCTTAACTATTACCTATCTTTGCATGATTTACTCTTAAGCAAACTAGATTGAAGATAGTAAAAGATAGTAGACTATACGGGTCCTACGGTAGATATTTAATTATTATATTAAGATCAAAATTTCAAGTATCATAATTTAGATCTTATGATTTTTGAGATACAATTTTTAAAAAGTTTGATATTTGATATAATATTTAGTATTTATAAGAAAAATATTATCAAAATATTGAATAATGTATTGAAGTATACAATTACTTATAAAATTCACAAATGCACGCGCATATATATATATATATCATATTAGCAAATATATAAAATAGTAGTAACTAGTTATTTAGATGTTAAAACTTTGATTACTCTATCTTCATTCAAATGTTCTTTTTGGGTGGTTAATTAACAAAGAGAGTTTATACTTTATTTTATTTTTTTACACGTGTAAAATATTAGTATGATATAATTGAGACATTTGTAGAAAAGCCAAAGTCATACTAATTATTATCATATGAATATATATAAGTTGAAGTTGACCAAACTATTGTCACAAATTTACCGTATCGCAAAATATTGAAATTGAACTTTAAAATATCTATCTATTTTAAATTAATTTAATATAATAATAATATAGTATTTTAAAAAGTTATAAACCAAGACTACTTATGTTATTTAGAATGGGGTGCTCCAAAGTAATCCGGTAGCAGAATTGACACTTCCAATCCTATATGATTTCACTTGAATAACTAATATCAAATTTATGAGATTTTTTAAAAAGCAAGCAAATTTGAAAAAGCAAAAGCAATATATGATATTTTCTTTGAAAATTTTAATCTTATTCAAAATTTTGTTAGAAAGTACTCTCTCAATTCCTATTTAATTGTCATCATTTTAAGTTTTACGTCTCTTAAAAAACCTAGGTAAGCTTATCATTATATCCTTATCTATTATTTCTCGAAGTTAAGTTTTCATTAAATGAACATGAATTAATTTATTTTGATTAATTAATTTGACCAATGAACATGAGTAAATTAGTTAGTTTTCCTATGTTGGTCAAATTCATATTTTCAAGACTAATAAATCTCAAGGGTAAAATAGGAAGAATAATATCATTTATGCATTGATTTTGTAAAATAACAAATATTAAGAAAAATATTTTTAATAAAGACAACATATAAATAGACACGGAGAGAAAATATTACTCTATAAAAGGAAAAGAATTTTTAATTGTAATTGTTTGTCTGTTTGTGCTATTTTGTATGTTCTTCTAAAATAAAAAAAATGTTGGTTTGACACATTGGAAGTTGTTCTCAAATCTGAACTCACCTGCTAGCGGGTGGCTGACGTGTGTGGCTCTCCAAAAACAGGACGACTCACTGGAATGAGCAGCCTAAAGCCTAAATTATGTTTATTTAATTTTTTAATATATATTTATTTTTATAATTTTTAAAAAAAATATTGTAATTAATTATAATATAGTAACTAACTTTTTTAATTGAATAGTATATATTTTTTGTAACATTTTATACGATAATAATAAATATTAATGCTTAAAATGGGTTTCTATATTTTTAGAAAATACTAAAATATCATCTATATAGACAATTATAAAATTTGTATATGGTAGAAATATATCATTCATAATAAGTGTGTTTTAGTTAAGAGGCAGGTTTTAGAACCCCCTCTCTCTCTCTCTTAAAAAATTCTCTCTTTCTTTGTAATATTTCCGAGTGATTTCAATAAAAGTTTGCAATTTGGTTTGGAAGACTTCGTTTAAAGGTACTATTTCTTCAGGTTTTAGAACCCCCTCTCTCTCTCTCTTAAAAAATTCTCTCTTTCTTTGTAATATTTCCGAGTGATTTCAATAAAAGTTTGCAATTTGGTTTGGAAGACTTCGTTTAAAGGTACTATTTCTTCATCCTTACTATTTCTTTATATGTTTATAAGCCCAATGATGGGCTAAACTGATTGTGTTGAACTATCACATACTAAGTTACTAGAAATGGCGTTGTGTTTATTATGACAACAGATTAAATAGTAAGAACTTTCAGATACTTTGCCAGGCTATAGTTATGTAATTAAAGGTTCCATGTCTTAACTGGACGATCCGGAGTCAAATGGTATCAGAGCCATGGATTTTTAGTAACTATAGGTGTAATAGTTCAACACAGTTGTCTTATATGAATATAATAAAGAGAAGATCTACTGTTAAAAACAGTAGAAAAGAAGAATATGATATACCTCAGCATCTAGATCTACTTAATAAGTGGACTATTCCTAAAATATCGCCTAGGATTATATATCAAATGGGTACTTTTGAGAAACTTGGTTTCAAGCAGGTGGTTAAAACCACTGAAGAAACTATCACTATTGATAGTGATAACCAGACTTTTAGATTATTATCTGATAATGATCTGGCACCTTATAAAGATATTTATAGATTTATGCATATTGGCTTGGTTCAGGTGGCCTTTAAGCCCCTTACTTTGCGAGGTTTACCTGAAAGCTTTATAGCAGCTTTACGAGATGGAAGAAATCATAACTGGAAGAAAATCCCTTATAGGGACAATTCAAACTAGTCTTGCTTATGGACCAGTTTATTTTAATGCATATCCTAACCTGCAGATTTCTTTGCAGGATGAGAATTCATTAAGCTCTCTTATGTTAAATGTTAAACTTCATGGTTATGATTATATGCCTGGTACTGAAGTTGTTTGCATTTGTTATAGGATTTATTACAAGTTATTACATACTCTTAATCCTATGTGCAAAATAATTGATTTCAAAAATGAAACTATTTTAATAGAAACAAATTTTGATAAATCAAAGGTAGTTACCAGAAGACCTATCAAGTGGGAAGAGATTGATTTTCCACAAGAATGGGTTATTGAAAATGCTACCCAACCACAAAATAATATAAATTCTGATGTTTCTGAAATTGAACAGTTAAATGACGGAACTGTTAAAATTAGATTTCATGAACCTATGAGCATGCTTCTTGATAATCGTAGTATGTCTTCTAGGATCAGTAGATCTAACTCTTCTTATATATCTCCTGTTGATTATACTGTACAGGTTCCTTCACGAGCATCTACCTCTCAAATTAGAGAAAATTATAGATGTGACAATATAGAAATTGATAGAGATAATATTGTTAAGCCTGTGCAGAAGGCTAATTCTGATTTGGATATAACTGAATCTGAAATGAATTTTCCAAATGGAATAACAGGTTAATTTTGTTTTCTTATGGCTGACAAATTTATCGATTTTAGTCCGGGATCTCCGGCAAGAGCTCGTATCGCTAAAGATTTTCAGCGGAAAAAATGGAAACTATTTAGAAAATGGTTTTTTAAAAACTTTACCAAAGAGGAACAACATAATTTTCAAGAGGAATTTTATAAAGATATTATAGATTCTAAAATAAAACGATTGATTCCTTTTATTCCCTGGTTTATGTGTAAACATGTTCATAACTATATATCAATGCTTGAAAGAGATTTTACTTTGAGCAATGGAGAAATTACTAGATCTGTTTTTCCTCCACAACAATCTTTTCAAATTAATAAAAATGATAAAATTGTTAATTTTAATGCCTTTTCTAAATTATTAGAAAATGATACTGCTTTAGTAACTGTTCAGCATGTAAATGCTATAATAAAACAAAATAATTATGCAAATATTTATATGAGCATTTTAGGCGATCAGATTATGTCTTTACATGAAAAGATGGATAGACTTCTTACCCTTTTACCTACTAAGATAAAAGGTAAAGAAAAAGTTACTCATAGTAGCTTACAACCTCCTCCTGATATAGAGGATTTTAAGATCAAGGATTACTCAGACCTTGAAAGTTTCTTGGAAAAGAAATTCAAAGGTGGCGGGGTTAAACCTATAAATGCTGACAATTTTATTGAAGGAGAACCTAGCAACAAGAAAGATTTTTATGATAGTCTTAATAAGATATCAGAAAAATATGCTAGGAAACCGGTCCAAAGGATGTTCTACTACCCTAGGCCTACTCCCCAAGATGTTCTGCTGGAAGAACACGAACATATTATAACTAATAGTTATAATGGAAAAGAAATCTATGAATGGAACATAGATGGGTATACTGATAGACAAATTTTTACAACTGTCCATAGAATGTTGATGTACAGTACTATCTGTAAGACCAACAAAAATAGTGATAAAACTATTGCGGATATGATAACAGCTGGTTTTACAGGTCAATTAAAAGGATGGTGGGATAATTATCTCAACCAAACCCAAAGAGATACAGTCCTTATGGCCGTAAAACAAGAAGGAGAACAAGTTGTTCAGAATGCAGTTTATACACTAGTTCTGAATATTATCGAACATTTCTCAGGAAGATGGTCAGATAATAGCGAGACCATTAGAACTCTACTCCAAAACCTGAGATGTAAGACCCTTACATCCTTCAGATATTACAAGGATGTCTTTCTATGTAGAGTTATGGAATTACCAGAGTGTAATAGCACTCATTGGAAATCCAAATTTATAGATGGATTACCAACCCTCTTTGCAGAAAGAGTAAGAAGATCTCTGCGAGGAGATGATCATAGTATCAATTATGATAATTTTACTTATGGCAAATTAATAAGTGCCTGTGTACAAGAAGGTTTAGCCTTATGCAATGAGATTAAGTTGAATCAACAGATTAAGCGACATGGCTTAAGTGAAAGGAAACAATTAGGAGAATTTTGCGAACAATTCGCATTTGATATTCCTAAACAAAAGTCAAAAGACTTGGAATCTTCTTCCCATAAAAAAAAGAAATCTTCCAAGAAAGATTATGAAAAATGGAAGAAGAAGAAAATGGAAAAGAAGTTCAGAAGAGCAGAAGAAGGTAGAGGAGACTCCTCTAAAAGGAAGAAAAAGTATCGAAATTTTAATAAATCCGATACTTGTCACAAATGTGGAAGGTATGGCCATTATGCCAAAGACTGCAGAGTTAAGGAGAAAATTAAGAGCCTTGACATAGAAGATAATATAAAGGATTCTCTTTATAAGATCATGCTTAATTCTGACTCTGAATCAGGATCAGAATATAGCAGCAAAGATGATTCTTCAACAAGTGAAGATCTTAAAGCTCTTCAACAGGAATATTATTTGACCTCTGAAGATGAATGTTCACCATGCCAACAAGGAATGGCGTGTGAAAGGGGTGAAGAAGATGATCTTTATAAGATCTATGAACAATTTAAAGAAATGAGTCTTAACGTCATTGATAATGACAAAATTATTGAGCTCCTACAAAATATAAAAGACCCTGAAATTAGAACTCAAATTATTGATAAGATCAGTGATTCTAAGGAAAAGGATCATATTACTACTGAAAAGGATTATATTCCTAAAGAGATTCCAACCAAAGAAGGTTCATGTATGGCAGAGGTTAAAAATATCTTATTAGAAAGAAGAAAAATGGTAAGCTCTCCCACTACTATTAGTGATCTGAAAGAAGAGATTAATAATCTCAAAGAAGACATTACTCGTCTTAAAGAAAAGAATGTCGTTATAGAAGTCAGACTGGATGCTATTCAGACACTTAGAGATCTGAATAACGCCTTTGAATCATCTTCTTCTATGGAAAGAGAAAATGATGATCTTGATTTTATAAAAAATCTTTCTTTAAAAAATGATAAAACAGATTTTCTTTATAGTCTCAAAGCTTTTACTTCTCAAAAGTTTTATACAAAAATTACTCTTCTAATTGATTATAATTATAAAAAAGAATTTATAGCCCTTATTGACAGTGCTGCTGATTTAAATTGTATCCAAGAAGGACTTATACCTTCAAGATATTTTCATAAAACTACTCATAGTCTTAGATCAGCAAATGGTAGTAAAATGAACATTGAATTTAAACTTCCAAAAGCTTTTATCTGTAAGGGGAAAAGTTGTGTCCCTCAAAGCTTTGTTTTAGTCAAAAATATCACTAACCAAATAATTTTGGGAGTTCCTTTTATAAATGATATTTTTCCTCTTACTCACTGGGATAATAATAAGATTATTGGAACTTGGAATGACAAACCTTTTATATTAGAATTTGTCACTAAACCATTTACAAGAATGATAAATGATATGACTGCAAAATTACTGGTTTCAAAAAACAATCAAGTAAATTTTATAAAACAAGAAATTAACAGTATTGAAGTTGATCATATTTTGCAAAATCCTAAATTACAAGAAAAGATTGCTATTATAAAAAATCAGTTTTCTATTGATATTTGTGGAGATCATCCTAATGCTTTCTGGAACAGGAAAAAGCATGTAGTAAGCCTCCCTTATGAGGAGAGCTTTGTCGAGGATAATATTCCTACTAAAGCAAGGCCTTGTCAAATGAACGCTGATTACTTAGAATTGTGCAAAAAGGAAATTGACTCCTTACTTCAGAAAGGCCTTATAAGGCATTCTAAGTCTCCGTGGTCTTGTACAGCTTTCTATGTTAATAAACATGCAGAGCAAGAAAGAGGAGCCCCCAGATTAGTCATCAATTATAAACCGCTTAATAAAGCACTTAAGTGGATCAGGTATCCGATTCGGAATAAAAAGGATTTACTTGATAGAGTTTATGATGCTATCATATTTTCTAAATTTGATTTAAAATCAGGTTATTGGCAGATTCAAATAGCAGAATCTGATAGGTTCAAAACAGCTTTTAATGTCCCTATGGGTCAATACGAATGGAATGTGATGCCATTTGGATTGAAAAATGCTCCTTCTGAATTTCAGAAAATTATGAATGATATATTTCTACCATATACAAATTTTATAATTGTCTATATAGATGATATTTTAGTATTTTCTAAAAATATAGAAACCCATTTTAAGCATTTAGAATTATTTAAAAAAATTATAATGCAAAATGGATTAGTTATATCTCAACCCAAGATGGCTCTTTTTCAGACTAATATAAGATTTTTAGGTCATAATATTGAAAGAGGCAGTATCAGCCCTATTAATAGAAGTATTGAATTTGCTTCTAAATTTCCTGATGTTATTACTGATAAAACTCAGTTGCAGAGATTTCTTGGAAGTCTCAATTATGTAGCCCCTTTCATAAAGGATCTGGCTAAGGATACGGCTATTATTTATGATAGATTGAAGAAGAATCCTAAAGCTTGGTCAAATGACCACACTGAAGCCATTAAGAGGATTAAAGAGAAGGTTAAAAATCTTCCTTGTCTCACATTAGCGAATCCAAATTGGGAAAAATCTGTGGAAACTGATGCCTCAGATATCGGTTATGGTGGAGTCCTTACCCAATATTGCCCATCTGAAAGTTCTTACTATCCGGGTCCGCCCGGGTCCGCCCTCCACATGGGTAATCCAACGGGTAATCCAACGGATTTCTTCAGCAACTTTGCATGGACTTGCCTGGTTAAATTATGTTTGACCTAGTCTTACTGATTAATCTGTTGTCATAATAAACACAACGCCATTTCTAGTAACTTAGTATGTGATAGTTCAACACAATCAGTTTAGCCCATCATTGGGCTTATAAACATATAAAGAAATAGTAAGGATGAAGAAATAGTACCTTTAAACGAAGTCTTCCAAACCAAATTGCAAATTTTTATTGAAATCACTCGGAAATATTACAAAGAAAGAGAGAATTTTTTAAGAGAGAGAGAGAGGGGGTTCTAAAACCTGCCTCTTAACTAAAACACACTTCCTCTTATATAGAGGTTTACAAACTTCACACCAATAATAGAAATGGCCCACAACTTTTACAATGGCCAATAAGCAAACGATAAGGCCGACAAACATAAATGGCCTTCACATGGTTTTATTCCTTTTTTGGCCGTCCATATCCTTTGGCCACTATCTTTATAAAAGATAAAGTAAAGGTAGATAAAGACTTCCACTATGTTTTGTTTTTTCCTTTGTCTGTTGTGCTAGTGGAAGATTCTTCCATCTGTTGTTGGTAACGCTTGAGAATAGTCTCAAGGTCTTCTTCTTCATCATCAATGTCTTGTCCTTCTCCTGCAAGACATGTATCATCTGTATGACTGGCTGATGCCATGGAAGTGTCATCTTTTATATCAAAATCGAGATTTTTTATTAAATCTTTTTTTACTTCTTCCATATACAGAGCAATTGCTTCCGATTTGGAAATAATTCCTTTCTTCATTTGAAGTTGTCTGGCAATCTTCTTGAACGGATCTGTATCATTTCTGACATTAACTTCTGTTATGGTATTCGTATCATAATACCTACTAACTTTTACATTTATTAAATCCAGTATTTCTTGTCCATGTAATTGTCCTTCTTGGTTTTTCTGAAGTAATTTACTCCAGAACTTAGTGTAGAACACTCTTTGCAAGCAAGGGAATCCTTCTGAAGTAGTATTAACTTCAATTGACCACCTCATGATCCATGGAATAGAAAATTCAATGAAAAAATACATCACTGATATTCCTTCAAAGAAAATATTATCTTCTTGTAATCTGGTTAATTTTGGGGATACATCTATCCATTCTAAATATAATTTCTTATATGATTCTGGCAATATTTTTATGGTTGGTCCATATAATGTCCACCATTTGCAAAACCAGTTAGGAATATTTCTATCAAATATATTGGCACATAGTTTTATAAACCATGAGTGCTTCCTATTAGCATTTTCATAGAGAAGGACTTTATTAAATCCATCAATATAATCCCAATAGTTATATTTTACTGGAACTTTTTGTTCTGGATGAATATAATCCAATTCCTTTAAGGTGCTCATACCCCATTCTTCTGGTGATATAATTTTCTTAACAACCAATTTTGAAAAGTTATAAACTTTCTTGGTGTTAGCAGGATAAAAATGCTGGAATTCACATCCTGTGGATGAGAGTATAATCTCATAGTGCATCCTGTATTTATATGATATAGCAGTATAAGCTACTGAATCTAAATACCTGGTCATTATTTGCCAAGGTTCATTTCTCCATCGGAGATCATTTTCTTCCAATAGGAGTATTACTTCTCTTTTGCTGTTTATATCAAATACTTCTATATTTTCATCATCTATTAGTACTGACGAATATGTCGTTGATGAACTAGTCTCTTCCTTGGATTTAATAAAATCCATGAATTCTTTATACATTGGGTGGTTAATATTAACTCCCCCACTTGTGCCACTACTTGATGAAGCAGTTGTCTGGCTAACATTAAATGATGTTAGCGTCCTATTTCCTTGTTGAGCGAGGATATGACCTCCTTTTCCTGAATTGCTTCTTCCTCCTCGTCCTCTCCTGGAAGGAGGGGGCCATGCTGGTCTCATCCTGAAAAGAATAAATAAATATTTAATTTAAATATTCTCTAGTAAGAAAATCAGGTAGACTATTATCTTCACCTTTCTTATAATGTATTTCAAAATCAAAAGGTGCTAAAAGAGCTTGCCATCTAGCAAACATTTGTTTAGAAACATCATGCTTACAATCTTTATTAAACATAAATTTGGCTGCTTGACAATCAGTCTTTATTAAAAACTTTTGATTATAAAGGTCACCCTGGAATTTAAGAACACATTTTACTATAGCTAAGATTTCTTTAGCTATAGTTGCGTAGTTTTTCTGGGCTGGATTCCATTTACCAGAATAAAACTGAATTATATAATGCCGCTTAGTATCGGGGCAATATTGGGTAAGGACTCCACTATAACCGATATCTGAGGCATCAGTTTCCACAGATTTTTCCCAATTTGGATTCGCTAATGTGAGACAAGGAAGATTTTTAACCTTCTCTTTAATCCTCTTAATGGCTTCAGTGTGGTCATTTGACCAAGCTTTAGGATTCTTCTTCAATCTATCATATAATAAACACAACGCCATTTCTAGTAACTTAGTATGTGATAGTTCAACACAATCAGTTTAATCAGTAAGACTAGGTCAAACATAATTTAACCAGGCAAGTCCATGCAAAGTTGCTGAAGAAATCCGTTGGATTACCCGTTGGATTACCCATGTGGAGGGTGGACCCGGGCGGACCCGGATAGTAAGAACTTTCAGATACTTTGCCAGGCTATAGTTATGTAATTAAAGGTTCCATGTCTTAACTGGACGATCCGGAGTCAAATGGATTATAATATAGTAACTAACTTTTTTAATTGAATAGTATATATTTTTTGTAACATTTTATACGATAATAATAAATATTTATAAATTATTATACGTTACATAATAATATAAATATTTAAATTTATCTTATTGATTATAATTTTAATTTTTTTTAATAGAATCAATTATTATATAAACTATCAAAATTATTGTAAAAGTATTTCAAAAATAAAATTAAGAGTTCACTTTATTGAATATGCCAACTAGATTATAATTTTCTTACTTAGATAATATTTCACAATACTTTTAATTACAAAAACTAACATACTAACATTTAGAAGGCATTCAAAGTTAAGACAATATATTTTTAAATTTAATGATTTGATAATTTAAATGTTTAATAAAATATCTCAAAGAATTAAAAAAGTCTTACGAATTAAATCCAAAATTAAAACATAATTAATTAAATTATTATTTTTAATTATAATTATAATAACATGAACAATAAAATTAGTAAGAGATTAACAATAGATACATAATTTTAAAAATTGTTTCTTCCAAGTGTTAATTCGGTGCTTAACCCTGTCTCCTTCATCTGCTTTTGGTTCTTCGTTTAATCTTGCCCCTTAATCGATTTGATTTTTTTTTTGAGCGAACTGAATTTGGTACTTTACCCTTATTTTGGGGGCGCTACTGACTCTATTCATAGGAGAAGATGAAAGCTCTACTGCGCTAGTAGACATTCATTCATGGGAGAAGATAAAGCTGTATTCACCTCGTCGTCCCAATCCCAATCCCAATCCCACTCGCTAAATCCGCTTAAACCCTTTACTCTCAATTTCTCCTCGATCTATTCAAAATCAATTCCGATCTAATTCCTTCACTTCTCTCAGCTGAATCATTTCTCAAACTTGTCTCAATAAATTGAGTTTGCAGATTTGCTGTATAAAATTATTATTATTATTATTATTGAGATGAAATCCAAAATAAAATGGGCAGCATTAGGAGGCCTGGTGTTATCATTTGCTTCATTGATTGTTCACTTGTTTCTTGCAAAGTCCACTGTTGATCTTGTACAATACACTGCAATTACAGTTTTTACTGAGGATTTAACTCCAACTTTAGCCACTAGGAAGGTAATCCACTCTTTCTACTCTGATTAAGATTCAATATAATGCTACATCTATTGAATTTATTTGTTTGCCTATGCTTTGATAAAAGCTGATGATTTTATTGAATGACCCATGTAGAGAATATTACAAATTATCTATAAATAGCACCATTTATCGGTACTGATCAGAACTTCAAAGAGTTCAAAATGTATATTCAAAAATGTAAAATGTATGGAAAATTTGTTATCTATTGTTTCTAGTACTAATAATCTGGATATCTATTATTTTGTTGTTAAAGAGTATTTATATGTTTTGACAATATAATGCTACATCTTTTTAGGGTCCTGCGTTTCGTAAGTTGTGGGGAAATGTGAAGTCATTGGAGCCCTTGCACCCTTATCCAAATCCAAGAAGTACATATCCTGGTAATCCTTGCAATTCTTTAGTTACTATATTCACCGCACATGTATGCCTAGTGTTGAAATTCATATATCGTTGAAACAATATTGGTTCTATATTTGCCCCAATAAAACCATGGAATAATCTCCATACTCTATTTGGCATATGTTATCCGTGCAATTTTGTGCATACTTTATTTCTTAGATCCATTGTATATGCAATAATGCTATATTTTAAGCATGGTTTCGTTATAATCTAAATGAAGTGTTGGAACACATGTTTCCGGCTCACCGAATTTAAGTTTGCAAATAGTACTCCATTACGCCCTATTGACTGGCTGCCTTGTTTTTTGTATTTTGTTGCTGGACAGTCATGTTGAACATCTTTTACAAAGTTCCTTATTAGTTCGGCAAACAATTTGTTACTGAATTTTCTGATTAATTCTAAGTAAGTAATTGCGCTTGAATCAGCATTTGGAACCCGTAATTCTGCACTATAGTGTTGTGGCCTTTCGACGTTGCATGGTGATTGTCATCTTGTTTCTCATTCAGCCGAACCTGTGAATAGTGAATACAACCAATGAAAGTTTCATTAGTGTCATGTAACATCTGTAAATAGTAATGGGCTGTTGTGGAAAGTTGTAGAGTTGGTTAGAAGGTACTTTTGTATCAGCCAACAACCCATCCATTGTAATATCTAACGACGCTTCTGTAGCTTTTTTCATTACCTTGGTGTTATTGTAATATCTTTCTTTTCAGCCTTTATAACTTCACACCCTCCTTTTCTGATGAGAGTAGTTACTGTACAACATAAATATGTGAAGGGCTTTGGTTTTGTAATTTTGTGGATTGAAAATCGATACGACTGGTGCTATATAATTTCCCCCCAAAAGGTAGCTTGCCTACCTTGTTTAAGTATAGTTTTAACATTAGTTGTGGCAGTGAGGTTAAATAAATAATGTTGAACATATAAAACATGGAGTGTACCTGGTGCGCAAGTCTAGTGCTTTTTGAAACATTGTATGGATCAGCACACTACTCACGGAAAGAGTTGAAATCCCAAAAGTCCCTAGTTTGGAAAGAGCATATTAAAGCGAGGTATCAACAAATATACTCTAAATATATATTCTATAAGCACATAGTGGAGGCTGCCTGATACCTTTATAGGTTGAGACTGACATGTCACATTAGCCTAGAATAGGTTGATTAACGTAAGTGAATGTGTCAATGATATTACCTCGTCGTCAACTAAGATTATCATTTGTAAAATGCTCTCATGCCTTGAATTCTTGTATGAAATTACTGAACCCTTTCAAATTACTATTACTCTCATCACCCAAACAACGGAGTGTTTTGGTATCTTGTTAATCGGAACACTCTGCTTTGATAGTTCAGTTTCAGTTGCTATGTATGCTGAATCTAGATGGTTAGAGGTACAGAGGGAATAGTGAGTAACAATTTTAACTTCGGGCGTTTTTGTGTCTTAGTAGAATTAAAAAGAATCATAAAGTACATTTAAGCAATTTCATAAGCCCAATAACAGTGTTCTGCAAGTAGTTTTGTTAAATTTAGTGGAACGTTAAGTTACCAGTTTCAAAAAAAATATTTAGTGGAACGTGTGAAACGGTTTACAGTATTAAGGGTCCGAGTATCACCTATGTTGAGAGCGCGTGTGTTATAACCTGCGCGAAGTGGCAAAAGTTAGCATTCCTGGAACTTAAAGATAGTGGAACTATATACAGGGGATAGAATGCGATGAAAAATGTTTGGGTGTGTCCAGAACTCCAGTGCCAAAAATAACAGTCCATAATCAATTTGAATGTTAATTTATAGAGTGTTAGATATTTGAGGGGCGGTGTATCTGGAGCGGATGGGATATAGGTGTGGGAATAGATGTAATTTGCTGATAAACATGAGGATAAAACAAAGAGGGTGGAACTTAATCACTTACAACTGTTAAAGGTGGCCGGAATTCAAAGCCAATTCCAATATTTGATTGTGTTTTTCAGGAGCTGGAACAATGTTGGCCTGAAGCGCATAATTGTAAGTCGAATAATAAAGTGCAGATGAGGGTGTGCGAAACAAAGGCAGAACGTTGGTTTGGGCTTGGGACTTCCATGTTGGAGGTCTCAAGTTCGAAACCCCTTGCCAGCGAAAGCAAGGGGTTTGCCTTCTGGGTCGAGCTCGTCGCACCGGGCTTGCCTAGTGCGGGTTACCTCTCCTATGTGGTTTGCGAGCTATTGCATAGGAGCGGGGGTTTTACCCTGTGCGCACCCAAAGGGTAGCGGCTGCGGGTTTCCCTTGTCATAAAAAAAACAAAAAAAAACAAAGGCAGAACGTTGGCGTTAGAAGATGAAACATGCCATACGTTTTCATCTTCTTCAGAAGTTGGAATCGTAATGGGAGGCAATGTTTGGCGTATGGTGGGTATAAATAGAGGAAGGAGGGAGATGTAACGAGTTGCATCTGTTGGGGATTATTTGAAAGCTTGCGATGGTTCAGATTGTGGGCGTTGGAAGAGGCGATGTTTCTCAGTGGAGTTTGCAGTGTGATGAAGTAGTGTGAAGGTTGAGCTGTTTTTAGTTAGGTGTTTTTTAAGTTAGGGGTATTTATGTAATTTAACTTTCAATTTAGGGAGTTCATGCTTTTAAAGTAGTATAGATTTGCAGTTTTGAATAAGTCCTGACTGGATTATGTATTTTTATGAATCCCTCTTTTATGCTCTTCTTTTACTTTACTTGCAAATGTTTAATGATAAATTGCATAGTTGGAAACTCAATGAATATACTGCAACGTAATGTGTTATGTATAAAGCAAGAAATGAAGGCATTGGAGAGATTATCTTATGGTATCTAATGATGGTAATGGAGCAGCAGTAGTTTCTTCAGGAAACATTTTTGAACAAAAAGAGAAGATACTCCCTCCATTATTCGACAAATTGATGGTATTTGATGGGGCATGGAGTTTAAGAAAGAAATAAAGGCATTTGACACGTAAGCTGAAAATGTATAACATACCATAAGTACTCTTAGTACAATGTTACCAAATATAGAAAGATTTAAATCTTTTTGGAACTAATAGGAAATGAAAGAGTAACATATAAAGTGGAATGGAGGGAATGTGCGCGCAAGTTGGCCTGGACATCACGGTTCTCAAAAAGGAAAAGAGGAATGGAGGGAGTACCATATTTTACTAAAGTTTAATGTGCTGTTTCTTTCTAGGTTACAGAGGTATAGAGTTTACACTTGGCAGTTATGGTCTACACTTCTAGTTACTTATAGGTTGGAGACTCTGGTCCAGGCTATCTGAGAATTGAAATTGACTTGCTGCCTTTGCCATTTTAAAGTTAACTGTGTTTTTTTTAACAACAATGTTAAGTACCTCCATCATCGGTTGGAACTGATTCTCTCTTTTCACCTATTTTGTCATGGTTTCAGTGTCTGTTGAACAGAACAATGGCTTCATCTATGCAAAAATATCTGGTAGTTTTGAGAAGATCAGGAACTCGGTATGCTCATTTTATTGTTGAAAAGACTTCTACCCTTTTTGCACCAAATTGTTGAGTGAAGAGTTCCTAACATGTTATCCTTTTCTCATAGATTGTTGATCTGGTTGCCATATCAAGACTTCTAAATGCCACACTTGTAATTCCAGAGATTCAAGAAAGTGCTCGTTCAAAAGGCATCAGGTCCTGATTAATTTGACTTCAAAAATAAGGAGGATTTTTGTGATGCTTTATTTACATTCCTGAATTTTAAATTATATCTAATTTTCGCAGTTCCAATTTCAAGAGTTTTTCATACCTCTATAATGAGGATCAGTTTATAGCAGCCTTAGCAAATGATGTCACAATTGTGAAGAGTCTGCCACCTATCTTGAGGGAGGCTAGGAGACGGAAAGAGTATCAAATTTTTAAGCCCAAAAGTTCTGCTTCTCTAAGATTTTATACGTCTGAAGTTTTACCTAGATTGAAGAAAGCAAAGGTCATTGGACTAATATTGACAGATGGAGGATGTCTACAGGTATGATTTTTGAGCCCAGTTTCAGGGCTTAAGCACACTGTTGACAACACTGCTTCACTCATCATCTTTACATCTAGGGACAAGTATATCTGGAGGTCGACGCTGGACATGAACAAACCATCTCAAGCGACCTTTCGTTTTATTCTTAATATGTACTACTTGCATTATTTGGATAATGTTGTCATTTTTAATCTTGTATGACTTCACATCCATCTTAGCATTCACATATCTGCATTCATTTAAATTAGCTGCCCAACATGCACTTGCATAACCTCCGGATTAAGAATATTTCATGCTTATTTTCTTAAGAGGAGAGTTTAACATGATCATTACTGATATTTCCCTATTTAATTTTTATGTGCCTAATGTTTAGTTTGTATTGGCCTAAAATGACCAGCTAATCAAGTTCAATTTCTTCTCAGTCTGCCCTTCCTTCTAGCATGGTTGAGTATCAAAGGCTTAGATGTCGCGTGTCATTTCATGCCCTTCAATTTCGCCCAGAAATTGAAGCTCTTGGAAAGCTCATGGTGGAAAGGTAAGGAATTGAAATTTTTTTACTCTGTATTTGCCATCTTTTTTTTTTGATCAAGATATTTGCCATCTTAGTTATTATCATCTTAGGACTTAGTGTTTTTTGAACTAAAATGGTTTGCATCTGGTAATTGGTAGCTAATATTTGATTTAAAGAATTTGTTGGTAATTGGTAGCTAATATTTGATTTAAAGAATTTGTTCTCATATTTTTTTCCAGTTCATAAAATAATATTGTTTTAAAAAATTTGTAACTTACGCACCCAAGGATGTGGCTTAGTGGCCAATGAAGTGGTTGAGAGCCATGAGGTCTCAAGTTCAAATCCCAGTGGAGACAAAAAAAATAGAGGGTTCTTCCCATCTGTCCTGACTTTGGTGGATAGAGTTACTTGGTACTTGTTGCTGGTGGGATGTGACAGGTATCTTGTGGAATTAGTCGAGGTGCGTGAAAGCTGGTCCGGACACCATTATCATCAAAACAAAAAAAAAAGAATATAACTTACCACCAGTATCTGAAGAAGGTCTAAGCTTATACTTTTAAGGTTGGAAAGACATGTCTGGTGAAAGTGTAATTTTTTTATTCCTTAAATATCATGATGTCCTGGAAGATGAATCTTACTGATATGCTTGTTTAGATCTAAGTTGCACTAAGGGTTGAAGGACATCACATGTAATGTTTCCGAAAGCAAAACTCTAAGAGAAAATGACGATGCATGAAAGTTTTAGGGAAAAGGGAGAAGCGATGTTCACCCATTTCTTAAATGAAATGCACAATCTTTTGAAAATACAACCCCCAGGCTTTGGTGTAGTGGTAAGAGCACCATGCGTGATATGTAGGTTTGGCGCACGTCACAGATTCGTTTCCTGCTGCAGACAGAAGTCTGGTATTTTAGTAGAGAAGGGTAGAGGGGAAGGTCCTTTATCCACCGAGTTTCAAACCATGAGCCTCTGGTCCTCTGGGATTTCTCAGTTATCTGGAAAAAGAAGTTTATCGGAAAATATAAAAAAAGACCTAATGTATGAATTTGGTACTGATAATATCAAAATGCAATTAAAACTTCTATGTTCAACTCCTCAACTCTAACATCATTTAATCTATTTTCAAGATGGCCACAGAAAGACAAATTTCATTACAAAATTGACTCTCAAGATACAAATGATCAAACCATAAAGTGGATAACTTCAATTGGAAATTGATGGGCACCTTATAATTGATAAACCATAAAACGGAATGAATATGTAATCTTCAGTTTCATATTAAGTCCTCCAGTAATTTACTAACTACATTTACATAGCAGAAGAGAGAAGCAAATAAGAAGCCTAGAATCAATAGTTGCAGGAAAAAATGACCACATACTAGAAGATAAAGAAAGATTCATTGTTTGAGATGAAAAAGGAATCTTATTAAAGGAGGTTGCATTATGGTAGTATCAGAAGATGTCGGGTCACAAATTCGAGAAGAAAAAGAAGATAATGATGAGAAAGAGGATGCCGAAGCACACATGGAGTGGAGCTCTACAATTTAGCACTCAAGATCCTTAACTTTTACCCCCCTTTTCTCTTTTCGTCGTTTCCTACTCTAAAATCAGATTGAATGCCTATCTTAGGTTCACTTTGTGTCTCATTAAAGTATGAAGGCAATAACTATTTAGCACTCAAGATCCTTAACTTTTACCCCCCTTTTTCTCTTTTTGTCTTTTCCTACTCTAAAATCAGATTGAATGCCCATGTTAGGTCCACTTTGTGTCTCGTTGAAGTATGAAGACAATAACTATTTGCTTCACATGACTCTATCAATTTGAACAATGAGCTGATACTTCTAATATACTAATCTTATTGACGCTGCAAAGGTTGAAGCCATTATTATGTTAAGTAAGACCAGGTGATGACCAGTAACACTAATCATACTAATACTGGGAAGGTTGAAGTCGTTATAATATTTACGGTGAAAATTTTGTTTGGTGAATGTATGGACTTATTTGGTGGGACCATACATTTTTCTTATTGCATAAACAAGTTGTTATATGGTGTGGAATTCAATTCTCACAGAAGACAATCTGAGAAGGAGGAATTAGATTGTTGTGAGTTCACATTACAGATGCAAAAAAGATGAAGAATGTGCAGATTACTAACTGTTGCATTGTAGAGCGACTTCACAAGTATGGGCAGTGTTATTCTTCATAAGATATCAATTGGGTTCTACTTAATAGTGTGCTACTCAGTTGAAGAATAAGGAAGTACAGTGACTGAGAGGAAAGCAGTGTGGAAACCTAGTCCACTGTGCATTTTTTGAACATTTAGTATGAAAGGAATAGGAAGTTGGTTCAACACTATGAAGAAGAGCTCAAGAAATATGAAAAAGAACTTGCTTTTTCATATATTTTAATTTGAGGAAAGAATATCTTTCATGTAGATAGTTGGATAGGCTTGACAGAACATCAAGTCTAGCCTACATACTCACCTTATATGTTTAGATGTACCCTTGGTTTTAACAAAGAACAAATTTGTATGGTACTGGTGAAAGATATAGCTAAACAAGTAAGTTCAACTTAGCACCAGATTTCTGATTTAATTCAATTACTAGTTTACCAGTACAAAAAAAGGCTAGATATTTTCATATGGACTAGGCAGCTGAGAGTTCTGCTTGGCTTGCTCAAAATTACCCACTTAGACTTAAATACACACATTTTCGCTGGTTTTTTGGTGCAGCATGGTGGGTATACATGAAGTGGATACTTTAATAGACTTTTCCCCATCATTACATGTGCAGTAAACAAAGTGAGTATTTGTATCTTCCCTAATGCAAATTTCCAGCACTTGGTGCTGGTCAGTGAACAAAATGAAATTACATATGAAATGAAAGTTTGTCTGATCAACTTCTTGCCTCTTTCTTTTACCTTTTCTTTGTGGGTTGCATGGAGAGTTTTTGTTTCTCTTGTCAACAGATGATAAAAATATTTATTCCTCTCTGCAGGTTACGAGCTTCAGGTCAATCTTACCTTGCCTATCATCCTGGGCTTAAGAGAGATGCCCTAGCCTATCATGGTTGTGCTGAAATATTTCAGGTTCCTAACTTTTTTCTTTATCTATGTACTCTCTTAACCTGATTGAGGTTATATCCTACTTCGAATGTCTAATCAGTACATCTCCGCTTGAAAATGTAATAATTTTGGTATATTCTGGTGACTTGTTCTGGAAATTAGCACAACAAAGACATATCCGTCTTCAAAGTGTGGTGTGGGTGCCAATGCTGAGAACAGGGGGATTCAAAGTGTGGTGTGGGTGCCAATGCTGAGAACAGGGGGATGATACATGACAAAACAAGGTTATCCGGTTCACATGTGTAAATATAAGTTAGCGTAAGTGTCATGGGCTTTCTCTTATCTTGTAGCTAGTATCAACTCTAGCCTGTGTTCTTGAATTCCCTTCCATTCTTGTGTTCTTGGGAAATGCAAGACTTGTGCATGAGGATCTGATGGTCCTAAAGATTCCACAAACAGTTACAATTGCCAAGACCACTCTACATTGATGAGAATCTGGGATTAGAATCAGCAGCATATTCTTATTCCCTACATAATATGTTTGGTTCAAACAAGTCTTCAAATCAAAAAAGGTTTGATTGAACCAATGGGAGGGGAAGAGAAATGGGGGAAGGAGACCTGTTAAATTTACTTAAAAAGAATGATTCATCATTGCCACATCCTTTTTGGCATGACAAGAGCGAGTGGATGAGAATTGAGATTTACTTCTTTCTTTTTGTCCAATTCTGGAGGTGTTTCTCCTCTCTTTGCTTAATTACTTCATAACCATACTAAGAAATTGATCCGAGTTTTGCCCAGCCCCAAATGATCAATCAAATGGATAAACTAAGGCAAAAGGACTAATCAGATGCAAGTGTAGCAAAGGGAAAGAATCCCAAGTGTTGAATCCCACAGAGAATAAGCACAAATAACTTCTAATAGGATTATCACCCTACTTCCTAAAACTAAACAAGCAACAAAGATGGATTGAGAACTTAAATAAAAACAAACTAAACAGTAGATTAAATGGATTAATGTATGAAGCAAAAGGCAATCTGATTAAATTGGGGAGTGTTTACTACAGAGAAAAGAGCAGTCAGGATCTGGGCCAAGGATTTGAGGGCTCAATCTTTAAGCTTGCAGCACCAGTGGCTTTGGAGATTCATCATGGAAGATGGGGCTTTGTTGAAGGATGTTATTGTTATGACATTTGAGCTTCTCAATCCCTGAATTGCCAAGCAATCACAGTTTTCTAGTATTTTTGGCATCTGGAAACATTTGAGAGCATAATTGAACTCTTTTTGGCATAACACTTCTGAAGCTGTTGGCAATGGCATAAAAGTGAGTTTTTTGGATAGACACATGGCCTGGTCAATCACCTCAAAAGGAGCAATATCCACTCTTTTCACTGTGGTGCAAGACTATGAAGCCAGAATTTCAAATTACAGATCAGACCACGGATGAAAAATCATTTTTAGGCGGCATATAACTGATTGAGAAATAGTCTCTCTGGACACTAATTTCCAATGCCCCTCCTTCAACCTTCCTTTTCTTCCACAAAATCATAATGTCAGTTATTAAGGTGGAAAGTTCTGAATTATTCCTTCCATTCTATTTCCTGATGCTTCTGATTTTGTGGCCTCACATGCTATATTTAGATAATCTTTCATTTCTCAACCTGTCTTTTCAAGTATAGGTGTGGCTAATTGTCATTCATTTGAATTGTTTGAGAAAAACTGAAAATGAAAGAAAGTGATTATGACTGTAGTTCTGGACCGTGAAGTGAGTTAATCATTCTATTGAGGGGAATATAAAGAGAAAAGGAAAAAGAAAAAAAAGAAGGGCAGAGAAAGAGGCAATATTAGCAGTGTGAAGCAAGGGAGAGTATTGCTGCAGTTAATCTGTTGAGCCTAACTGGTCTAATGAACCTAATGATGCCTTTTCCCTTTTAAAGAACAATTGATATTAGGGGGTACCTTTACATGGAGAAAAGGAGACAGGCAAGACGTAGCAGCAAAACTGGATAGGTTCCTATTCTCATAAGAATGGGAAGTATCCTTCAAGAAAATCAAGCAAACTATTATGCCTAGAATCACTTCTGATCACAATCTGCTGCTACTAGAATGTGGAAACTGGGAAAGGTCATTATCCTATTTTAAATTCGAAAATTGGTGGTTGCAAACTGAGAAATTCAATGCAAGAGTTGAGGGGTGGTGGGATTCTGAATCTTATACAGGAAGACCATATTACATTCTAGTTTGCAAGTTGAAAGCCCTCAAAGTGAAGTTGAAAGAATGGAGCAGAACTGTTCAAGGCAACCTAGGTCTACAGAAACAAAACATTTTAAACCAACTTTCTGATTTTGATGTGATCCAGGATCAAAGATGCTTATCTGATGATGAGTCTTTTCTAAGAGCTGTTCTAACAGTAGAATTGGAGGAGGTGGCAAAAAGAGAGGAAGTGGCATGGAGGCAAAGATCCAGGGCTGTATGGTTGAAAGAGGGGGATAAAAACACAAAAGTTTTTTCACAAAACAGCAAATTGTCGCAAAGATACAACAACATTGATAGTCTTTTGATCAATGGGACTACTGTATCTGGGCCAGCAGTGATCAGGGAGGAGATCATAGGTTTTTCCCAAAACCTTTATAGAAAGAATGAGCACTGGATACCTCAGTTCAACCCCAAAGATCAAGCTATGTTGAATGAGGAAGATAACTTATTGTTGCAAAGTCAATTTGGAGAACAGGAGATCAAAGAATGTGTTTGCTTGTGCAGGAGATAAGGCCCCTGGCCCAGATGGTTTTACTATGGCATTTTTCATACATTGTTGGGAGGTGGTGAAGACAAATGTAATAGCAGCCATTCAGAATTTCCATGGTCAAGGTTACTTTGAAAAAAGGCTTAAATGCTACTTTCATAGCTTTGATCCCTAAAAAGATGGATGCATCAAAATTTAAGGATTTTATGCTCATTAGTCTGATTGGCAGCATCTATAAAATCATATCCAAGATCCTAACAAAAAGGCTTAAGAAAGTGATGTTTAAGTTGGTGGATAAACATCAACTAGCTTTCATTAAGGGTAGGCAGATCATGGATGCCATTCTTATTGCCCATGGATGCCATTCTTATTGCCAGTGAATGTGTGGATGTGAGGAACTTAACAAAGTCCTTGGGATCCTATGTAAGTTGGATATAGAAAAGTCTTTTGATCATCTCAACTGGAACTTTCTCTGGAACACACTTGAGAGGATGGGTTTTGGAAATAGGTGGATAAAATGGTTAAAATACTGTGTTCTCAGTATTAATTAATGGTACCCCTTTTGGGAGAGATCCTCTTTTCCCTTTCCTTTTTATACTTGCTATGGGAGGATTGAGTGATATGTTGAAAGCAGCACAATCAAACAATAAGATCAAGGGCTTCTGGACGAATGATAGTGATATTCTGGGATTAAATATCTCCCACTACTTACAGTATGCATGCAGATGACACTTTAGTGTTCTGTGGTGCAGAGAAAGAGCAACTAAAGCATCTAAGGGTCATTTTTATTCTGTTCGAAGCTATTTCCGGATTACACATAAACTGGGGTAAAAGTTTTGTCTACCCAGTGAATGAAGTTCCAGATATCAATAGTCTAGCTAGTATCCTAGGAGGTAAAGTAGGAGAACTACCTACTACCTATCTAGGGATGCCTCTGGGAGCAAAAAGTAAATCCAAGAATATATGGAATGCAGTGCTGGAAAAATGTGAAAAGAAGCTGGCAAATCGGAGAAGCCAATACTTATCTTTGGGTGGAAGATTGACTTTAATCAATAGTGTGCTTGATGCTATGCCAACTTACATGATGTCATTATTTCCTTTGCTAGGGTGTGTCTTAAAGAAGTTAGACTCCATCCGGAGGAACATTTTATGGCAAGGAAATGGAGAGGGGGGAAAAGAAGCATCACTTGGTGAAATGGGATGCTGTCATCAACAACAAAAAATGAGGAGGAATGGGTATAAAGCACCTCAAAGTACAGAACCAGAGTCTTCTCTTGAAGTGGCTATGGAGGTGTCTCTGGAGAACAGAGTTTGTGGAAAGAAGTTATAGCTTCCAGATATACAATGAAAGACCTATGGATTACTAAGGAAGCTACAAGCCCATATGGGGTAGGCTTATGGAAAACAATCAGGATTTTGTGGCCTAAAATATGGAGAAATTCAACGATTCAAATAGGAAACGGAAGGAGGGCATCATTCTGGAATGATATGTGGGTTGATCAATACCCCTTGAAACAGTTGTACCCTGTAATCTACTATCTGAACCAACAGAAGGAGGCAACAATAGCAGATGTCAGGGCCAATCAAGGATGAAACCTCTCTTTCAGGAGAAGGTTGAATGACTGGGAAATAGACAACCTCACAGATTTCTTCAATTCTTTGGAGCATACCAATAACCTTGACACAAATGAAGACAGTCTACAATGGCTGAGAGCCAAAAATGGGAAATTCACAGTAAAATCAGCTTACAAACCCCTTGAGGTCAGTTGCAATGCTCTTATCATGGCCTTGGAAGATGATATGGAAGGTAAAGATACCCCACAAGGTGGTTTGTTACACCTGGTTGGTAGCCAGGAAAGCAGTACTAACTCAGGACAATCTAATGAAAAGGGGAAGGGAATTATGTTCCAGGTGCTTTTTTTGTGAAAGAGAAACAGAGACAACAAACCATCTCTTCATTCGCTGTAGAGTGACACTGAAATTGTGGCATGCGTTTTTTACCTTGAGGGGTATCAGTTGGTCCATGCCAAGGCATACATCAGAAGTCCTAACAGGATGGAATAGAGAAGGAAACATGTCAGGCCATACGGAGAGATGGAAGATTGTCCCTGCTTGCATCTAGTGGACAATATGGAAGGAAAGGAACCAGAGATGCTTTGAAAACAAGAGCATCCCTTTCTGCTTGAAACTGAATTGCCTTATAAACTTTTATTTTTGGTGCAACTATGTACTCCCCAGAAAGGTGGAGGATATTACTCACTTTTTAGATAGTTTAGGAGTAAAGGTGATAGATATATTTGGTTTTGCTAACTTCAACTCCTGATGTAATTACTACTGAAATACACTATTGGTGTGTTTTGTCTATAAAATGTTGAGCTTTCTCAAAAAAAACAACTGATATCATGACACCTGTAATATATTGCTTTCTCTTGGTGTAGGATGTTCACACAGAACTTATACAATACAGGAGGGCCCAGATGATTAAACAAGGAATTATCAGTGAAGAACTTAATGTTGACTCACATGCTCGGAAGAGAAATGGATCGTGCCCACTCATGCCAGAAGAGGTACTTTTTGAATCTTCTCTTTAAATCTTCATCAAAAGTTTATTCATCTGGCTCAAAGTAAAGTTTTTATAAGTAGCTTTATACAATATATTACATTTTAAGCTACCTTTTGATGCAGAGACTTTTTAGATAGCATCCATGCAGTGCACATTTTTTCTTCTTTTTTTGCTAATTAGTGCATTTTGTTACCATCTCATAGTTTAATCTTCAGTTCAAACTTCTTTAAATACAGTATAGGGGTCTTCATGTTCCTAGATTTACTTTATGCTCTAGATTCTTTTCTCACAACTAGGAAGAGATTTTGCGAGTTCCTTATTTGCTTGCCAATTGATGCAGAGATGAGATATTAAGGCACTGTAAAGATCAAAACAGTTTTTTTTGGGTAAAATAAGAAGTATTATTCATGTAAAAATAATAAACAACATATAGATAATGCTCTTACAGGTTACATTAAAAAAAGAGAGTAAAGACTTTACAAAAAGTGTGTTAGTTTAGCCAATGATTTGCTGCTAATAGTTTAAGATGTCGGGACATCCACCTGCTAGCTATCTTCTATATCGTGGAATAAATCAAGATTGCCTTAGGCTGAGATATTAATAGCTTGTTTCTGGAGATATTTTCTCGGAGGAGCTGCTGATAATTCAAACCCTCTTTGTTGTTCATTGATTGAGCTTGGGAAGGTTGATGCAAATGCTCTATTATAATCCCAGGCTCTTTCGTTCACAGAATTGCATGTTCTGTTCTTTCTCAAAAGAAAAAAGAGAGTTAAATACCTCAAAACCCTGTTAATTATTCACATTTTGTTAGTTTAATACTTAAACCATCGGATGTTGCTGTTACCCCTAGAACTATAACATTTCCTATGTAAAACCTCCCTGCAGTCGTTCTATTTTTTAATTCTTCATACATGTTTGCAAATTTAGGTTGGCCTTCTGCTTCGAGCCATGGGTTATCCACCTAGGACAAGAATATTCCTATCAGGTTCTGAAACCTTTGGCGGACAACGGGTTATGATTCCTTTACGCGCCATGTACACCAATTTAGTTGATCGTACTTCTTTGTGCAGCAAAACAGAGCTAGCCAATTTAGTTGGCCCTGAAACCCCCCTTATTCCTGATCCTGATCAGCTTTTACCAGTAAAAAGTTCAAATCAACTAAAATCAGAATGGGACAAGTCTGGGCCCCGCCCAAGGCCTCTACCACCTCCTCCTGATCGACCTATTTATCGACATGAAAAAGAAGGCTGGTATGGGTGGGTTGCAGAGAAAGATAAGGAACCAGAACCTTCTCTCAATGATCAGAGGGAGCAAGCACACCGACTGCTATGGGATGCTCTTGATTACATAGTCTCGGTGGATGCTGAAGTTTTTTTCCCTGGTTTTGACAATGATGGTAGTGGGCCTGATTTTGCTAGCTTGGTGATGGGACACCGACTTTATGAGATGGCATCTGCAAGAACATTTCGGCCAAACAGGTAAAACTAACAACACTCCTGGTCCTTTCTTTGTTTGGTGTTTACTATTTCTTTTTATTTACCATCACTTTCTAAAATGTATCTTGTATATGCAGGAAATATCTTGCAGAGCTCTTTAATACTACCGTTGATCATCTTTATTATCCACCTCGTAATTGGACTTTTGCTGTCAGAGAACATCTCAACAAAAGCCTGGCAGAAGAGGGCCTTTTGAAGGAATCTAATCTATCAAAAACAAAGTTTTTCCTCTCTCACCCTATTCCAGAATGCTCATGTTCAACTGTCAAGGCTACTGATATTGTGCATTCAGGAAAGAACAACAATCTCTATCTGTTGTTTGAAGGGCAGGATGAGTGCCCCAAATGGATGCAACAACTAAGGACTCAAGAGGCTAATGCTGATGAAGTTGATTCTCAAGAAGATGAGACTGATTTAAACGGGCAGTCAGAATCGGAAGGATACAATGGAACTGATGCAATTCCATCCCTGGAACAGGATGAGGAAATGGATCCTGATGATTAGGATTAGATGTACATATCTTGCCTTCATTTTCTTGTTCATTTCCCTCTATGCCACCAACGTCAAGCCTCACTCTGGATTAATCTTTTCTAAGAGAGTAAAAAACTTACAGCAGCAGCATGCTGCTTTTGGAATGTCTGGAAGCACTCCCAATTTTTTTGGGGCCAAATTAACTGCAATCACAGTTCTTCAAATGTGCTTTAGAAGAATCCGTGCAGTCTGCTTAGAGTTCATTGCTTGGCATCTGGACTCCATTGGTCTCTTCCATAGAACTCTCCCTCTTTCTCTCCTTCAAGCAGGACAAGTTTTCTCATCTTCTACAGGTATACAGCATACAAAAGATGTCTAAATTTCTAGTACTTTGCGACTGCACAAAGCAAAAGTGACACAGTGAAGCCATATATAGTTAACAACGATTCTTTGATTTTCATTTCACATCTTAAATGTTTTTAAAGTAGATGTTCGAACCTTTTTGCTATTGAGTAGTTTCGAATGCAACTAACTTTACAGTATATTGAAATTGTCTCTAGAGGAGTAAAGACCTAGTAGGAAATGTAGTAGTGGAGGACCTGCAGAATAATGGTGCCTATGCCATAAGCTGAAGTTTCTTGAAGCTACTCACATGGTGCAAGTCCGTTTGCCTTGTTCAAGCTCCAAAAGTTATATGGCTAAACAATACATACCGCCTACGGGGATACAACAATTACTTCTCAAATTGGTGCTGAGACTTGTTGGCTGCCGCCTAGAATTTGCAGAGCCAGTTGTGGTGTATTCATGTTGGGACTATATTTCTTAGTGATTTTCTTTTCGGAAATTGTAAGCATGGCGATCACGATTATAGTAAAATAGTACTACTATTAGGGGTGTACATGACCGGGTTGGTTTCGGTTTTTCAAATATCAAACCAAACCAATTGTGTAAAAATTTTAAATTTATAAACCAAACCAAACTAATAAAATTTGGATTTTTTCGGGTTTTTCAAATACCAAACCAAACCATTGTGTCGAATTTTTAAATTTATAAATCAAACCAAACTAATAAACCTCGGATTTTTTCGGTAAAGTTTGCATACAAACATATAATTAACTTGTGCTCCAAATATTTCTTTAGTCCAGCCAAAATATAATTATCTAAGGTGTTTCTTAAGAAAATAACACAAAATATGAGCTGAGTACTGATGACACTAAAATATTCAATAAAAAATAATAATGAAATCATCATATAAAATAAATATTGCAAAGTCATAATGAAAATGATTATAATTTAAAAGTACTAAATCATGCTAAAATAAGTAAATATTAGTTACATTACTAAATATTTAAGAAAAATTAAAATTAGATTATATATTTTAATTGTCTAAACCAATGTAAAACTAAAGAATAAATATTCAATATTATTGTCATTCTTGGTGTTGAATTGATTTTCTTTTTGCATTAGTATTAATTTGAATTTGATTTAAGTTTTATTATAATTATCAATATCTATGAACTATAATCTTTATTGGACCATTCCGAATTCTAAGTTTTAAACTTGAAATAATATATTAAAAGATAAAAAAACTATGAAATAGTATAAGAAATATTTTAAAATTATATCAAAGTAAATATTTTTATGTATAAAATAAAATTTTAAAATAACAAATATAATGTCGAGTTGGTTTGGTCTCGGGTTGGTTTTTTTTAGTTAAAACCAAACCAACCCAAATATAGTCGGGGTTTTTTTTTTCCAATACCAAACCAAGTCAAACCAAATCACTAGTCGGGTTTTTTTTTCCGGTTTGACTCGGTTTACGGTTTGGTTCGGTTTTCGATTCGGTTTTGTACACCCCTAACTACTATGTTAGAGAAGTAGATTTAGGATTGTCATTGAGGTCGCTTTAGTTCTTTTTGACCTATAACTAATTCTTGCATTAGGGTAGGCTGTCCACATCACACCCCTTGGGGTGTTGTCCTTCTATAAGGCGAACGGGATGCTTTGTGCACCTAGGTAACCTTTTAATGAGGTTGCTTCAGCAGTAGTTCATCTCCATATTAAAATTAATTACTACGCCCATTATCTACACACGTCAAAGGTCATAATAGATCACACTAGCAGTATTGCATACAACAACATACCACATGCAGTGAAATTTCATAAAGTGAGGTGTGGATGTATGCAGACATTACCATAACTCTCCGAGGTAGGGAGGCTGTTTTCGAAAGACCCTTGGCTCAAGCAAATCAAAGCAGTAATTAAAAGAAAAAGGCAGTGGAGAGAAACATGACAACTAATAACAAAGCAATGCGGACATATATGCAAAGCAACTTTAACAACAAGAAGGTGTGATCATCTAAATACACTAAACAACAGATCCACCGGCTAATACCACAACCAACTAGCAGCATTTATTTGGCTGATAGGTTCATGAAACACACACCACACACAAAATAAGAGTAATGTTTCAATATGTGTGTCCACCAAAACGTCTATGTCTTCGTTGAAAGGAAAATATGGCCTCCATGAAAGCTTGTTCTCCAAAGTCAGGAAAGAGTGTATTTGTAAAATACAATTCAGAGTAAGCTAGCTGCCACAATAAGAAGTTACTGATTCTTTGTTCACCTCCAGTCCTTATGAGTAAATCAGGTTTTGGGAACTTGGCACAATTGGTAGTTAGTTCTTGTTCAAATAATGTGTTGTCAATATCTTCTAATTGTATAAGACCATCCTTCACTTTACTTGCAATGTTTTTGGTTGCTTGTAACATGTCATAATGTCCTCCATAGTTTAGTGCCAACACAAGATGAAGTCCTTCATTGGCTTTAGTGGCTTCTTCTGTTAACTCTATGCCTTTCTGTAATTTTGTGGGAAGTTTGGATTTACCTCCAATAACAGACACCCGTACCCCAAGCCTTGTGCTCAGCCTGGAATATAATCATGAAATTTAAAATACCGAGCTCTACGTTTAAAACTTTCAACACAGTCATTCTTTAGTAGCTCGTAACAAAATTGAAAAGCAGTAATACGTTATTTTTTCAGTCATACACAATTGTTTGCATATTTTATTGATCGTTAAAGTAAGATAAATATATCGCTCTTTTTTGAAGAATTATCAAACTATTATTCTTTAGGTAAAACGATTTAATAGTTCTTGTATAATTCTAGTTTTAGTGTCTCTTGTTGAAGTGTATAATCATCTTGTATATATGATATATGCCCCTTAGGTGCTAGCGTGGTTGCTTTTTTTTTTTGTGGGCCAAATACGTAATTTTTAATAATGGGTGGGTTCAGAGAATCAAATCCACAACCTCTTTCTGCTTTGATGTTATATTGAAACGTGTGACAAATTTAATCTAAAATTTTTAAAAGATAGAGAAGAGTAATCATTTTGATTGTATTATGATTCAATATACACCAAACAAATAAATATTACCTCATAAATTCTTCAAAGAACTCTTCGAATAGTTGCATCAAGAAATCAACCTCCTCCTGTTCAAAGTTAAATAGTCATTCTTGAATAACGGAGAGAGAAAATTATTCAAAATCACATAAAAACAAGTCGCAAAACCGTACGCGTTAAATTGCAAATGAAAATAAATTACTCTCGAGTATTATAATGCGGCAACAGGTTTGGCTAAACTTAATAATTTTAGTTCAAACATTATATTTATTTTAAAGATTTATTGAGTGTATATATATATATATATAAATTATTATCTAACAATTTAAAAAGATTCGAATCCACCATTCATAAACCTTCAAATCTTGCCTCCACCTCTTAGTATTATAACTAACCAATTATATTCACGTGCCAACATACTTTGCATGCGTTTAGCTTACTTTTTGATGCGAATCATAAATTATGGCGGCAAAGGTATGAGGATAAATTATGAATAATTTTAAATTCTAAATTCGTCTCTACACACCTTGGAACGATTCCAATTTTCAGTAGAGAAAGCAAAAGCAGTGATAACTTGTATTCTAAGTTTGGAAGAAATGTTGCAAATATTCTTGAGATTAGGAGTAAGAAATTTGTGACCCTCTTGCACTGCTAAACCTCTAGCCTTAGCCCATCTCCTGTTCCCATCCATTATTATAGCAACATGTTTAGGTATAAGCTCTGAATTATGAATTATTTCTATACTACGACGACGGTCATCATCGATGCTCAGTGAGTTTGAAATCTTGAAGAAATGACCACCTCGACCACCACATATTGACGATGGAAGAGTATATAAATTATAAGAGCTCTTAGATATTGGCCTCCCTACAAACAAAGAGCTCATTTCCTCAACTTTTGTTTTTGGTTCTAAGTTAAGTAGAGTTGAGCAAGTATAGGTCTCAATGGAACTAATCAATACATTATATGTTTCAATATATAATAGGGCATGATGGATGTGAGTTGAAAGCACATAGCACTAATTATATCCTCATTGAATTTATGGTTATCTATTTCTTTTTAATTGTAAACAAAGACAATATATTAATAAAACTTAATATGCATCAATACATGATCGTGACAGAGAGGTGTAACTATTAATAAGGTTACAAGGAGGGGAGTTAAAATATGTACCTATTACAATATCATCTAAATTTGTAAATGACTTCTAATTAAGCATAACAAAAAGAATTCCTTCTTTATCTGTTTTTGGTCTTTTAGAAATAAGCAAAGGTGGAACTGTTGATTTAAAGTTAGTTGATCTCCTACCGTTAGTTTAAAGTGGACTGCCTCCATTCCAATTTATGGGACATAAAACATGTTTGGATAAACTTATTAAAAGTAACTAAATATACATTTTAAGGGCCGATAATTACTTTTAGGTGATGAAACTATTTTTATAAATAAATACATACTATAATAGATAATAGATAGTGTATTTGGTTAAAAAATTGTTACTTTCTCTATTTTAATTTGTTTGTTTTTTCTTTTTAGTCCGTTTGAAAGAAAAAATAACTCTTTCCATTTTGGCAACACTTTAATTAATTTCAACTTTCCCACATGACCTTTTTAATTAAAATTATAAGATTAAAATACATTTTACCAAATGCATAAATAAGCTAAAAGCATATATACTTATATAGGCTAATTTGACTAGCTTAGGCAAATACTTTCATACTTTCAAAGTATATAAATAGTAGTAAGTATAACCAATGCTCTACCAATTTAGGAATGTGTTACCTTTTCAAGGAAGTACATGTGAAGTTATACGTATATGCCAGCTGTCCAATTAAGTTTAATTAAAGTTGTTTGTGATTAATTAGTTGATTAGTTAGTTTGTTAAACAAGTTAGTTACAATTCTGTCAGAGTTAGTTAAGCGGTAGCATTTAGCTTTAAATACAGATGTATGAGCTTTGCTCAAGTTAGTTGTGTTGATTGATAATGAGAAGGTTTCTCAGTTTCTCTTCTCCCATGTATCTTCACACATCTCCTCTATAATTCTTCCTCCATTGTTGAATACTCTGCATCTTATCATGGTATCAGAGCCATAGGTTCTCAACCTAGCTGTTATTCCGTTGTATTTCTTTCAGTTTTAGATTACAAATTCTCGGTGCGTATTCATGGCGATTGAGGATCAGACTGGTAACACATCAGCAGTTACTCAGATTGTAGAGATTGATCATCATCATTCATTGTATCTTCATCCAAGTGATACACCAGGAAGCTCTCTAGTCTCTGTTCAGCTTACTGGACAGGAGAATTATGCAATTTGGAGTCGATCAATGCGTCTAGGGTTGCTGGGAAAGAGCAAATTGGGATTTGTTGATGGTAAGCATCCTAGAGAAGTTTTTCCTGCTTCTCTTCATGATCTGTGGGAAAAGTGCAATGCCATAGTGCTCTCATGGATTATCAATTCTATCAGGAAGGATTTACTGAGTAGTGTTATCTATGCTTCTAATGCTTCAAAGGTATGGATCGATCTAAACGAACGTTTTGATAAGGTTGATGGATCTAGGATTCACTACCTTCATAAGGAGATTCATACAATGTCTCAAGGAACTTCCACTGTATCTAGCTACTACTCTAGATTACGTGAGTGTTGGGATGAATTTGATGCAATTATGCCATGCCCAGGGTGCAATTGTCTAGAGTCCAGAACATATATGCATCACTTCGAGTATCAGAGATTGCTGCAGTTTTTGACTGGCCTAAACGATTCCTATGCTCAGAGTCGTAGTCAGATTCTCTTAATGTCTCCTACACCCTCCATTAACCAAGCCTATTCCATGGTGGTATCAGAGGAAAGCCAGAGACCTTTGGGCAAAACAGTTCAATCTGCTGAAGTAGGTGAAGGTACTGCATTCTACAGCTCTGGTAATAGAGGCAATTTTAGACAGGGATCAAGCTCTGGCAATACATCTTCCAGATCTGGATATCATAGAGGAAGTTTCTCTAGTTCTGGTGATAATTCCACCTTTGGTGTTGGTATGCCTAATGGATCATCTTCCAACCTTAAAACTGCAAAAGGCAATCAAGGTCTGTATTGTGATTACTGTCATCATACAGGTCATACCAGTGGTAATTGTTATAGACTACATGGTTACCCTGCTAACTTCAAGCACACTTTCAAGAAGAAGTCTAACAACTCACCCACAACTGGAAGGGGAGGGACTGCTCACTATGCTGCTGGAGATGCTAACTCTCAATGGAATAGGAATCCTGCATCTGATCTTGGAGGCTATGCAGGTAGTTCTATAAATGTATCTAGAGGGTTGCCAAATTCTCCTAATGTTGGCTCTGCAGGTCAGTTTGGAGAAAGTTCATCACAGATTGCTTCCCAAGGACCATATACAAGTGCTCCCTACTTCACACCTAAGCAATATCACCAACTTCTTCACCTCCTTGATCAGGGAAATGAAAGTAATGGTACAACTCTTTCGGCATCAGGTATGTCCAATTATACTACCTCTCCTACTGGTGGTTTTAACTGGATAATGGATACGGGGGCTACTCATCACATGGTAAACAATCCTAGAATTCTATTTGATGTTAAATCCTGCTCTAATTCTAGATCATGTAATGTGTCCTTGCCTACTGGAGGTATCGCAAAAGTTAGTCACTTAGGATCTACTGCAGTCTTGGATAATCAGACAGTTCATAATGTGATGTGTTTACCTGATTTTCAACACAATCTATTGTCAGTTTCAAAGCTTACAAGGGACTTAAAGTGCTCCGTCAGCTTCTATCCCGATTTCTGTATTTTTCAGGATCTCTACAGTGGACAGGTGAGAGGGATTGGTCAACATGATCAAGGTCTATATGTGATGAATTCTTCCTGTAATTTTTTGAAGCAAGCTGCTGAGAATAACCGTCTCCATAAGACTAGTTGCTGTTCTTTTCTAGTTAGAAAGCAGAAAAATAGCATAAGCCTAGCTTTATGGCATAAAAGACTAGGGCATGTTCCTATACATACATTAAAGAAGCTGAAATACTTTGATAATGTTTGTATTTCTGATTCGGATACTGATCATTGTACTGTATGCCCTTTGGCTAAGCAATCCAGACTTCCTTTTCCTCTTAGTTCTACTTTATCTGATGCCTGCTTTACACTCATTCATGGTGATGTATGGGGTCCCTACAGAGTCGCCACTCATGATGGTAAAAAGTACTTCCTTACCCTAGTTGATGATCACTCCAGGTATACCTGGTTATTTCTTCTCACCTCCAAAGCTGAAGTCATAGTAGCTCTCACAAATTTCATGTTGATGATTAAGAATGTATATTCTGCATCTGTTAAATTCTTCAGAACTGATAATGAATGTGAGTTTTTTAATTCTCAAGTCTCAAATTTGTTAAATACTCTTGGTATTGTCCACCAAAGTTCCTGTGTCTACACACCTTAACAAAATGGGGTGGTTGAAAAGAGGCACAAATATATCTTCGACACTGCTAGGGCCATAAGGTTTCAATCCAATGTCCCTCTTAAATTCTGGGGTTACTGTGTTACAACTGCTGTTTATCTAATCAACAAGTTACCATCTTCCACTCTTAAGGGGAAGGTTCCTTTTGAAGTCCTTCATAAACAACCTCCTGATCTTAGTCATCTCCGAGTCTTTGGCTGTTTGGGATATGTTACTTGTCTTCGAAAGTCCGATAAATTCTCTCCTAGAACTCTTCCTGCTGTCCTTCTTGGTTATTCTCTTACTCAGAAGGGCTATATCATGTGTACTCTTCACGAGGAAGACTTCATAGTCAGTAGAGATGTCCTTTTCAAGGAAGATGTTTTTCCTTTTCATCATCCAGTTCATAAGAGTTCTCTTCTGTTTCCTGTGCCTTCACTCTCCTCTGACTATTCTCCTCATGATAATGTGCAGTTTCATGTGTCTAGTACTCTTGTTCCTGATCCTCCCATTGCATGTGCTGAGTCTCCTATGCCTTCTGACCCTGTTCCCTCTGAGCCTCCTACCTTGCCTCTTGATGTGGCTCCTAGGAAATCCCACAGGACCACCAAACCTCCTATATGGATGCAGGACTATGTCGCTCCTTCTAAGGGCCTTGTCTCTTGTCAGTTTCCTATTTCCAATTATGTTGCCTATGACTGCTGGTCCCAGTCTTATAGCACTGCTTTAGCTGCATATTCAGCTAATTTAGAACCATCTAGCTACTATGATGTAGTAAAGAATCCTCTGTGGATTGATGCTATGAAGCTAGAAATTGCAGCTTTGGAAGATAATCACACATGGACTTTAGTTGATCTTCCCCCCGGTAAATCTCTTATTGGATGTAAATGGGTATTCAAAATCAAATACAAAGCCAATGGTGAAGTTGAAAGGTACAAGGCAAGACTTGTTGCTAAGGGGTTCAGTCAAAAAGAGGGCCTTGATTATACTGAAACTTTCTCTCCTGTAGCTAAAATGGTCACGGTGAGGTCTGTGGTTGCTGTGGCTGCTGCAAAACACTGGCCTATTTTTCAGATGGATGTTCATAATGCTTTCCTCCAAGGTGATCTTTATGAAGAAGTGTATATGCATGTTCCTCAGGGGTTTGGTAGTCAGAGAGGGAAAGTGTGCAGACTCAACAAGTCTCTATATGGTCTAAAACAGGCACCTAGACAGTGGAACAAGAAGCTCACTGAAGCTCTGATAGACCATGGTTTCTGTCAAAGTCATTTTGATTACTCTTTGTTTACCAAACGGGCAGATTCTCAAATTGTTGTGGTATTAGTATATGTAGATGATTTACTTGTTACTGGCAGTAGTTCAGAGATAATTCTACAGACTAGAAATGATCTGAAGCTCAAATTCAAGATGAAAGATTTGGGGCAATTGAAGTTCTTCCTAGGCATTGAATTTGCCAGGTCACAGCAGGGCATTCACATGAGCCAGAGAAAGTATGCTCTAGAGTTGATTGCTGAGATGGGATTAGGTGGAGCTAAGCCAGCTAGCACACCTATGGAAGCCAATATCAAATTGACTTCTGTTGACTTTGATGATCATATAAAAGGATCACAAACAGAAGACACTGATAGAATTCTGGATGATGCAGGTCCCTATCAAAGACTAGTTGGAAGATTGCTCTATCTAACAATGACCAGAGTTGACATCACCTATGTAGTGCAAGTGCTAAGTCAGTTTATGCACAAACCAAAACAATCACATATGGAGGCTGCCTTGAGGGTAGTAAGATATATTAAAGCTGAGCCTGGACTTGGTTTACTTATGTCTTCAGAAGACACAGACAATTTAACAGCATATTGTGACTCTGATTGGGGAGGATGTATTGAGTCAAGGAGGTCTGTCACTGGCTATATTGTAATGTTTGGTAATGCTTTAGTGTCTTGGAAGTCGAAGAAACAAGACACAGTATCCAGAAGCTCAGCAGAAGCTGAGTTCAGATCCATGGCTTCTACTGTGGCTGAAATAACTTGGCTAGAAGGCTTGTATAAAGAGTTGGGTGTTAGCATCAGTCGACCAGTGCAACTGTTTTGTGATAGTAAAGCTGCTATTCAAATTGCAACTAATCCAATATTTCATGAGAGAACTAAACATAGAGTCGGTGGTTGTGGTGGTGGTGGAGAACATATTACGGCGATAAGCGGCTCTTTCACGCTTATGAACATTCTGGTGTCCTCCAAGAGCTTGAGAAGTGCAAAACTTGCGAGAACAGTAGAGGCAAGAGAACATTCTAGAACACAGCATGTATCTACAAAGGAGCAGTTGGCTGACTTGCTTACTAAGAGTCTGGGCAGACTATCCCATGACTACTTAATGTCCAAGCTTGGTTTGAAGAACCTCTTCCAACCATTAGCTTGAGGAGGGGTGTGAAGTTATACGTATATGCCAGCTATCCAATTAAGTTTAATTAAAGTTGTTTGTGATTAATTAGTTGATTAGTTAGTTTGTTAAACAAGTTAGTTACAATTCTGTTAGAGTTAGTTAAGCTGTAGCATTTAGCTTTAAATACAGATGTATGAGCTTTGCTCAAGTTAGTTGTGTTGATTGATAATGAGAAGGTTTCTCAGTTTCTCTTCTCCCATGTATCTTCACACATCTCCTCTATAATTCTTCCTCCATTGTTGAATACTCTGCATCTTATCAGTACAAAACCAACTATATCCCAATTGCAAAATCATTGAATTGTGGGTGGATTTTAATTAGTATACGTCTGGCTTGTGAATGATTTTAATAGATAAAATGAAGCTAATATCAAATCATATTAATTTGGCATGATTTGTAAGTAATTTAATATTTAATATAAATAAAATGAATATTGTAAAAATTAAAGCCATATCAATTTGCACATGACTTGTGAATTATTCAGGACCTATTTGACTTCAAGAATACTTGAGAAAAATTTGGGAAATATTTGAAAAGTGGTGTTTGGTCATATAATTAGACAAATATATTTGCCAAGTATTCCAAGTTGCCAAATACTAGAAAAAATTAGTATTAAACCAAGTTCTAATAGTTGGAAATTTTAAAGAATTCAAAAATTATCCCAAATTTTTATATTTTATAAAAAATACCCATTTTTTTATTAATTCCAACTAATATTTGTAACTATCTCCACCGATTTTTTTTTTTATTTGAGTGATAAAATTGAGAAAAAAGAATAATTTGTGTTTAATGTGTTATAATTATAACTAAATCAATGACAAATTTTAGTATGCGATTAATGTATTGTGTTGCCTATATTGTTATTTTTTTATTTTTAATTTTAATTGTTATCAATTATATTATAAGATTATTTTTAATGGAACATATTCATTATAAAATGATAATATAAATTTATGGGTGTTTTAAATAATTTTTAGAACTTATAGATATAAATCATATTTTTTGAAATATTCAAATATTTTTGGAAAAATTTGAGGCCAAACAAGTGAAACTTCACCCAAATATAATTTACCAAGAATATTTGAGAACATAAGGCCAAACGCTAACCTAATAACATAGATAAAATGAAGATGATATCGATCAAGTCACTATTCATGATTTATGACTAATTTAACAAGATAGATACTCCCTCCGTCCCTTTTTAGTTGTCCACTTTAGAAATGGCACACAGATTAAGGCAACAATGATTAGCACAGTGAAGTTACAATTTTACCCTTATGACAACTTGTCACTTCAAAATTACAACCACTTCTTTGAATTCAAGTGAAATAAATTGGAGGGAAACAACATACACTTTTACAATTTTCAAGAAGTGTAAATAAAGGTATAATAGGAAAAATTTTGTTGTCCTTTCTTGATTTGTCAAAATGAACAACTAAATAGGGACAACCAAAAAAGGAAATATGGACAAGTAAATAGGGACGGAGGGAGTAGTATCCAATACAGTATAAAGTCGTACCAATCCATTCCAACTTGTGAACAGTCAAGTCATATCAATCCATTGTTATTTAATTTGTGAACTGTATATTTCATCATAGCTTGGTCATTAGTACGTAGTATTGTAATTGCTAAATATATAGCAATTTGATAGAACATTGGTTATACTTGCTATTTATAGATTTTTTTTCAGTTTTATTGAGAGTGATGTATATATCTTCGTTCTTTGCTTGTGCTTCGTTACTGAATTTTGCTTATTCTATATTCCTTTCGCATCATTTTATTAAAAATAAATTATCTAAAATAATTGTTATTTTAAAAAAATAAAAATTAATTAATACAGAAAATCTAAATGAAAGCACATAAACATATTCTAATATTATGATTACTTAGAGTTGCACTTCTTGTTATTTCCTTGAAGAGAGATTTAATGAAAAATATTTATTAAGGAGAGACTGACATTTTATCTATATCTATCTATCTATATCTATATCTTTTATACCACCTTAAAAGCATGAACTCTCAAACTTGAATGTTGAATTATTATAATTACCCCAATAATACTCAATTTATTTGATTTATTAATTTTATTATATTGAAAGTAGATACCTTTACAAATTAAAGAATTGTGACTTTTTCAAAGGGTTGTGACTTTTTTAATGAGCTGTGACTTTTTCAAAGGGTTGTGATTTTTTCGAAGAGTTGTGACTTTTCTAAAAGGTTGTGCCTTTTCGATGAGTGCCTTTTTCATAGGGTTGTGACTTTTCTGATAAGCAGTGACTTTTTCGAAAGGTTGTGACTTTTCGAATAAGGCACAATTAACACCTATTCATACTACTATGTGGTAGCTATAAAAAGAGGGGTTTCCTCACCCTTTTAAACTGCACTCTTCTACTTCTTAAAAAATCTCAAGTGTTATTTGCAAAAATTGATCAAGTTTGAAATTCAACGAAATTCGAGGTACCTCATAAAAAAAAGTTGTTGAAAAAATTGCAGCAAATTAGTCATCAATTCACACTCGTATTTTTTCTTACCATTTTCATGAGTTAACAGTGACGAACAGTTGTGGGAGAGACAATAATATTAAACATATATGAAAAAAGGCATATGATTTGGGTAAGATATTTCTTTTATATTTTTTTATTTTTATTCTTTTCCCTCAAATGAAGGAGTTTCTTCCAAATTTTGCTAAAACAATTGGTATCAACGTAGTCCATTGAATTATTAGTTTTGATGTTAAATTCACTATTTTAAAAATAGGTTTTCACTTTTACTTATAATATGATAACATAGCCATGATAATAATATTTTTTAATAGATATGTACGTAAAAATGAAGGAGAATGTAAAGTGTTGGTGGCAAGAAATTTAAATCAAATGGAACACTAGAGTGAATATATCATGATCATATATTTTCGTCTTCCTTCTTCATTGGCTATGTATTGTTCCATATAATTTTTCTTTATGGCACAAGATACACTCCTTACTAGCTATATAAAAATAGATAAGAAATAGTCTTAAATCAAATTAATGATTCTATAAATAATACTTTACATTTTATTCATTTATTAATTTTTATTATTGAAAATTTTAAATATTTTATATTATGATACAACTTCTATAAGATACTAGATACTTTCATTAGACAACAACTATATGATATGTATGTAGCAGAAAAAAGGAGAAGACTACAATTCCACAAATATAAGGTAGGAACTTAATGAAATGAAATATTTTTCACCATATGTGATGTTATTCATATATTAAAATTAAATTATTCTATAAAAGTATATATAACCATCATTCATGATAACAACCAAGTACACTTTTTTGGTAAAATTCCTCTCTATGATAGCCTTACTCAAATATTAATAGAGTAATAATATTTTGTAAAAGATATGTTACATATAAAGATAAAATATTGAAATACTTGTGGTAATCCTTATTAGTATCATGCACATACTAAATTTCAAGTATGAATATTTAAGACAAAATTTGTACTTAAATGTTGTACATCATTTATGTTCATAACCTCAAGAGAACAGACTATTGGTGACATTTTTTGAATAGATATTTTTTTTTCTATTTTGTTGGTTAGATTTGTTTACAAAATTGAGTGAAGTAAGAAATAATATTACTTATTAAAGAAATGTCACTTTATCCCATATTTAAACTTTGAATGTATTTTGAAATGTTTTAACGATTTTGATCTCAAAATACAAGTAATTCTATGACAATGTGCATTAATAATTTAAAAACACTTGTCCTATGTTCGTTCAATTGTAATTATTTACTAAAAAGCTTTAAATTAGCAATATTAATTCTATTTTACAACATCATATACTATATATACGTTACACACGTGCAACACATGTGCCGTAACACTAATTACCTTAAAAGCATGAACTCCTAACTTGAATGCTAAATTACTATAATATCTCTAACTTAGATTGTGACTTTTTCGATGAGTTGTGACTTTTTTTAAAGGGTTTTGATTTTTTGATGAGTTGTGACTTTTTTTAAGGGTTGTGATTTTTCGATGAGTTGTGACTTGTCCAAAGAGTTGTGACTTTTCCAAAGAGTTGTGACTTTTTCATTAAGTCGTGACTTTTCCAAAGAGTTGTGGCTTTTTCAATAAGTTGTGACTTTTCCATAGGGTTGTGACTTATCGGAAAAATCATGATTTTTCAAATAAGACACAAAAAATATTTGTTCATATATACTTCGCTTTGTTGAAAATTTTTAATATGGTTGAGGCCCAATCAACAATAGTTGTGTGAGATTCCATTCAATTTTTGACACTTGGATTTGTGGCTCCATTTTAATTAGCATCATCCATTTAACAAGGGACCCACTAAATAATGTCAGGTACTAAATATATTTCTAATTAACATCATCCACTTAACAAGGGACCCACTAAATAATATCAGGTACTAAATATATATATATTTTTTCATATTATATCATTATTATTTTTGCTAGATCACACTCTTTATGAAATCACCCACTAAAAGAAAAAGTGTTTTCACCAAATTATTTTTGATTAAATAATTAAAAAATTCTAGAATTTTTTAATTATATAAAAGATCACTTATTTAAATAAAGATAAATTTAAAAATTAATTAACAACTTCTTCAGTACTAGTTTTTTTTTTTGCAGTTGTTTTGTTTTATATCATTAAGAGGATTTTTTATTTTTGGGAAAAGAATATGAATGGTCTTAAATTCAAAATATTTGCCGTTCAATATATATTTATCGTTATAATTATTATTAAAATAGTTAGGGTTGTTCGTGGTTCGGTTTGGATCAGTTATTGATTAAAACCAAAACCAAACCAATCAAGTCGGTTTTTTAAATTTCTAAAACCAAACGAAAAAAATAACCGTCGGTTTGTTCATTGTCGATTTGGTTCAGTTTTTCTTATTTGAAAGTAATAAATTTTTTGAGGACCTACATATCTCGATAGACACAAACACCTAGTACATGAACAATCCACATGAAAGCTATTGTCGATTCAATTAAGCAATTTAACAATGCTAGAGTTATCAAAGTGATTCAATTAAGAGAAAATGTGACTATCTTATGTGAGGTAGGGTATGTAAAGACTAAAGTAAATGATTTTGATGGACTTGAACTTAGGATTGTAATAGTTGGGCTAAAATTTAAGTGTTGGGCTTGAAAAAATGGTAAAGTTAAAGATTTAAGTTAATTAAAATTTAACAAAATATTTATATTTTATTTATGAATAATATATAAATAATTATAAAATTTATATATCTAATTTATCAATTTGGTTTGGTTATTTTTGCGTTTGTCTTTCAGTAAAACCAAAATCAAACCAAATAGTATCGATTTTCAAAATTTAAAACCAAACCAAACCAAATATCAATTTTTTAAATCGATTTGATTCGAATTACGGTTTGATTTGGTTTTTTAACCATAACCACAAACATACTTAAAAATAGTTATCCTTTTTACTCATTGTAGTTTTTTTTAACTAATTGCCTCTCTTATCTGCTTTTTTTCTCTCGTTTTTTTCTTTTTTTGTTCATTATTTTCTATTACTCTACTTCTTCTTTTCTTTACTAGATACATGACCCCGTGCTCAATATATGTTATTTTTTTATTTTAATTTATGTGATACTCCGTTCATTTCATATTAATTGATTACTTTTCATTTTACACAGTACTTAAAAAATTATATATAAGAAAATAACTTTACTAATTCAACCCTTAAAAAACTTTGTGAGAATTTTACAAACAAATGTGACACTTTCAAAAGGAATTAACGGCAAGGGTAATATAGGAAAATTTTAAATGATGTTTTGTTGATTTAGTAAGGTGATCAACTAATATGAGATAACTATTTTTAGAATAATAGTCAATTAATATGGGACGAAGGGAGTGTCATAGAACTTGAAAAGTTAGCCAAATTTTTATATGATTTTAAAAAGATTTTAAGTTGTTAGTACTTTTTATATAATTTTAAAAATATATATATATTACTCTCTTTGTTTCAATTTACGTGGTATATATAGAATTTCAAAAATTAATCATTTGTGTCTTTTAAATATTTAACGTAATTTTCAGATCATATATGTTACTTCTCATGTCCCAAATTATGTAGCACTGATAAGATTTTTTTAGAGTCAAGTGATTTTTTATATGTATTTTATACTTTTTAAATTGTTAATTATTGTGATTTATAAATTGGTACCAATAGAATTTTTCACCATAATCAATTTTGGCTTTTTTTTTTTTTTTTTCGTAATCTAGTTTTATTCACTTTTTTTGTTATTTTTATTCTCTCTTTCTTTTTTTTAAAAAAAATTCTCTAGCTTTTATCCAACTTTTTGTTTTTTCTCCTCATTTTTCTCATATATATTTTTTTCAAATTATTTTATTTTTTTCACCATAATTTAATTTCATGTTCAACATTGGCTCTTTTTTGTTCCTTTTTATATCGATAAAAAAGATAATTGATAGTACATTTTTATTAATTAATTCCTATTTTTGTATATAAATTATCAAAATCAACGTATTCTAGCATATAGTATATCAAAAAATTAATAGAAACTGGACTATACTATTGCAGTATATTATGAATTATGAAATTTATATGTTATATATTGTTAAGGTATTATAGAAGGCTAATTTGTTTTGTTATAAAAATACTATTCAGTCCTCTATAATACTAGATGATAAATATCATCTACTATCATAGAAAATTGCTTATTCTATGACCTTGCTAACAATTTGAGGTTATGCCAGCTAATATTCCTATGTCGTTGGAAGGATAACATACAATTGTATCAAGCATATAATTTGATATTCTGCCATATCACCCGAACACGAGTTCTTCTGAATTTTCAGGCCACAAGTTTTCAACTTCTTTTCGATGATAATCAATATGTGACCTTGCTAATAACTTGGGTTTGAGCTTTATCGAACACATTTTTTTGAAATTAATAATTTTATCGAATCTATGCTACATGTTCACCCTTCATTCTACCCTAAATATTACTTTTTTTATCCGATATAAAAATATTTCATATCATTAGTGGAATTCTTGGCAAATCCACTTACACAAATAATTTGAAGTATATGTTATGATTTTGTTAAAGATAACATTATTAGGAGAAATAGTCCATGTATTATGTATGGTATTATATAGTACTATGTTTGATAAGAATTTAGGCCTATATATAACTACGGGCAAACAATATAAATCCCACTAGTTTAGGAGCTAATTACCTCTCTTCCTGTGAGTTTTCGATATTACAATTTCTACCATATTTTGGTTTCAGATACATGTACATAACATGTTTAGATACATGTATCTCGGATACATGCTATGCAGATACATCTAATTATATGTATCTAAATATAAAAGGTAGTTTAGATACATGTATCTCGGATACATGCTAAGCTGATACATCTAAATATATGTATCTAAATATGGAAAGTAACGTAAACACATCAATTTAGGAGGAAATCACGCGTTTTCCTATTAATTTCTTCTCCAATTCTTCCATGAATTTCCTCTCCTAAAAATTTCAAAAAAATAATAAATTTCTTCTCATTTTTTTGAGCATCATAATTTTTTTCTTATAGGTACATAATCTTAATTTAGATATGTGTACACATTATGAGATACACAAATTTTTAATTAGATACATGTATATACACATACAACTAACTAGATACATATTTTTACCACCATCTCTCTTCCCTTTCCCCTTTGTCTCTCTCATCTTTGGCAATAGAAAAAGTGGCCATTGATGCCACTAGTAAGAAAATAATAAGTATTTTGCTGTCAAATCAGTCCAATATCATACAAAAGTTTGATTCTTCAAGTTATAATTAATTAGATATTAAACTTCCGCATGTTGATAGTCTTAGAGAAGACACGCCCAATGATGCATTCTTCTGCTCCAGTGGAGGAGTCATCATTATACCGAGAGTATTTTGTGATGCGATGGGAGTGGAAGGATTAGGAGAGAGAGTATGTTGATCATTTGGAGTGACGATAAATTAGGGGAGAGGGGATGACGTGACAGATAATTTGAATTGCTAATCAATCATAAATTAAGGAATTTGAATTTTAAGATAATTATTCAACACCATATTTAAGGAACTTGTATAACTGATTAAATTTTTTAAAATATATGATATAATTATTAAAAGTGATATTATATGTAATTGTTTTAAACTAGTGGTAAAATAAGTATATATGATAGTGAAGTATGTTTAGATAAGTAGTTTTTCCTATAACAAATACATGGATTAGTTATACACCCTACATGGTATTAGAGGATGTATTACTAATACCTTCTATTTGGAGGTATTAGTAATACATATGATTTAATATCATGGGACAAGTCTATGTAAAGACAAAAATATCCCTCAAATCATTTTGTTTATTTTCTTGATTTTATGTTTTATATTTGTATTAGTAAATTAATTTAAATAAATTAGCATATAAATTATTAGAGAGTTATTTGTTACTAAATAAATTCAATACAATTTTTGAAATGTGAATTTAACATTTACTAATTAAAAAGGTAAATATATCACCAATGATGTTTCTTAATTGAATGTATAATATATATGTGTGTGTGGTTTTCTAATTATTTGTATTTTGAACAATTTATAAAATTGCATACATATTAAAACTATAACTTGCAATTTTTATGTGTAAATGTAGATGGTTTACTCAATTTTACTAAGTATTGTTTACCGTCTTATCGATTTTAAAAGTAGATGATTTATCTTTTTTAAATTGAAAAATGTCATTTTGTGAGTGCTAAATTTATTAAAATGACAATTATTTATCCTCAAATAATTCAAGTGAAAAAATAGCAATCATGACAACAAAATTGTTCTTCACCTAGCTAGTTAGAAGGTCATAAAAAAAATAACATTGTCCGGCAATTATCTACCTTGACCCAATTACATAATAATACAAGGGTATAATTGGAAATAAACTTTTTATAGAGTTTTAATCCAAACACAAGATAAAGTAGGAAACAATGAACCAAACACTTGATAAAAATAAACCCTGCATTACTAATCCCTACATTGCTAATCCCTGCGTTATTAATCTTTGTACCAAACGACCCCTTAACAGTGAGAGTTTCTTGCCGCTGTGTATTAGATAACTTATTATTAGATTGTTTGTTTGCTTCGAATTAAAGAACATAATTCATGTATTCTCTATTTTATGTGTATGCTTTAAATTATTATATATGTCAGATGATAAGATATTTTATTTTTAAGGTTGAATAACAATTAAAGAACATAATTCATGTATCCTCTACTTTATGTGTATGTTTAATTTGTATAATTCGCCTAATTTGTATAATTTGCTTTATTGTATAAATCAAAATTTTGTATAATTTGGTTTCTAATGGTATAAATCTAGAATTTGTATATGCTTACCTTAATTATTTTTATTTGATTTATGAAAAATTTCACAATAAATTACCTTATTTGTATATTGGCAATCGAATTATACAAAGTTTTGAAAAATGCCTAAATGTATCAATACTGAATTTGTATACATTTATTCTATTTGTATATTTGCAAGCGAAATATACGAATGGGCAAGTGAAATATACAAACCGCAGCCTCCATAACAAACGAAACTATAACTATGTAGCGCAATTATCGAAACTATAACTATAAAGCCTTACTATATCTATTATGTTTGCTATTTCTGAAATTTACTCAATTTTTTTATTAGATAAGTTTTTCCCTTATTAGAAAAAGTAGGAATTTGTTAAGAAATTCTACTCTTTTTTGGGTCAGAGTTATATTTATATAATTTGTAAAAGAATAAAATCTAAATAATAACCTAAAAAAGAGGTCATTCCCTTCAAGCAAGTCATGTCACCTTCTTTTTCAAATGCAACTCCCTCCTTTTTACTTTACTGAGCAAGGTTGATTTGACATTTTATTTAACACTTCATTAGTTTTACTTTTGAAAATCTAAATTGGACTGTACGTTATGTAGTTATTCAGTAATATGGATAATATTGAAAAATATACTAATATTTTTTTATTTGCTGAACAAATAAATTAAAAAGTTATTTTTAATATAAAAGCCAGAAAATAAAAGAGAGAGAGTAGATAATTTGTATTCTCCTATATGATAAATCCAATGTGCAGAATTTCCTTATTATTTTCTTTGTTTTAATTTATTTTTCGAACAAATTACATAAATCTTACTAATTTAGGTCTTAAACTAGTATTCACGTTAGTTTAGAATATTACTTCCTATATCATATTTCGGCCTTTGGATACACGTATCATGAGTTACCAGGAACATGTATCCGGCAGCTTAAAAAAATAGATATACATAATTTATTATTTTTGAATTTTATGTGTGTAAATGTTATCCTTAATTAAAGAAGTATTAATTAAGAACTCTAACAAATTTCAACCTTTGGATACATGTATCCAAAAATTATTAAAGTCGAGATACATGTATTTGACAGTAAAAAAAATTGAGATACATGTTTTATTAATTCTGAATTAAATTTGTGTAACTGTTTTCCTTAATTAAAGGAGTAATTGAGTATTAATTAACAACTCTAACATATTTAAAGATTTCCTAGCTTATCAATTCTAACAAATCTTCCTAAAATAACGAAATAATAAATCCAAAACAATTCTCTAATTATAAACTTCATCTTCGTGTGTCTGCAATCTTTTTTGTTCCTTTCTTTCTTGCGGTTGTGAGTTATTGTCCGCCATGAAAATGATTTGATGAGAAACCCCAAAATAAAACCATGTAGATCTTAATCCGTAAAAAATTTTAACATTAAAATTTAAAGCAATATGAGTTTTTACCTCAGATACACAAAAAGATTGAACTTTCAGATACATGACAATAATGAAACAAAAGTAACAAACCTACAAATTGTATGTTTTTTAAAATATATGTATAAAATATTAAAAGTGGTAATATATGTAATTGTTTGAAAGTAGAGGTAATGTTAGTATCTATGATAGGAATATTTGTCTAGATAGGTAGTTTTTCCTTATTTTTTTAGTCCGTTTAAGAAAATACGTCTCTTTTTTTTCTTTCAGAAACTTTTTAATTTTCAACTTTCCAAATGATATGTTTAAACCACAAGAGTAAATGATATTTGTGTATGTTTACATACATATAATTTAATATCACAAGATTTAAAAATATGTTTTTATTTTATTATACTTCATGCTGAATAAAATTAAACAAATAAATTAAAATGAAAAAAAATAATAAAAATGAATATATATACTCACACAGTGCGCGAATCGTTAAACAAGAGAAGTAATATAAACAAATGTATGCGAACTAAGTGCGACATATTGCAGATTTTATATTCTCATTTTTAATTATAGACTTACAATTTTTATAATATAGGTAACTGCTGCTGTTTCATCAAACAAAGAGAAAATGGTCTGAAAAATATTTTAATTTTTGTCGAAATTGTTGTTACGATACCAAATTTTATGGATGACCTTTTACCCCTGCACTATTTAATACTCCCTATGTCCCTAATTACTTGTCCACTTTTCTTTTTGTAGTTATCCCTAATTACTTGTCCATTTTGACAAATCAAGAAAGGACAAAATAATTTTACCTATTATACCCTAAATTAATTAGTTTGAAAAAAGTAGAATTTCTTGAAAATCTTAAATTTTTAATTCATCCACTTCATAATTAATAGGGGTAAAAAGGTAAACTCACTATATCAATAATTGTTTTCTTAATAGGTGTGTCAATTCAAAAGTGAACAAGTAATTAGGGACAAAGGGAGTAGTGTATTTTAAAGGTATATATGTGTTCATGTGGACACATTACTATTTATAATTATGCAATATTTATGATGTCCACGTGGGCACATATATACCTTTAAAATACACTATTAAATAGTGCAGGGGGTAAAAGGTCATTTCCAAAGTTTGTATCATTACAACAATTTCGATCAAAGTTTGAATATATTTTAGATTTTTTTCTCTCAAACAAATGTACACTATTTTATAAATCGCTAGGTGCACGTATTCCAATATATATAATTCAATTATTAATGGAAAATAACGCTAGATAAAGTCTTAGCACCCAATTCAATAAAACAAAATGGTCGATAGCGCCCTAATTCAATTTGGACATGCAATGATTTATATTGTTCTCCATTATATATATAGAGAGAGAGATAATAATTGCATGAATATAATGATAATAAATACAAATAAATCAACATTCGTCAAAATACTGATAATTACACGATACAATATGCCCAGGTCATTCGTGGAATGCATGACAAATCCACTAACACAAATAGTTTGAAGTGTATCAAATGAAATTGTTAAAGATAATATAATTAATTTGATGGTCTATATTTAAGTAGTTAAGTCAAATTGTAGAATATAATTCAATTAATTCATTTGAGAGAGTATTGAAAATATTACTAAATTTGATGTGAATTATTAGTTTTATTTCTGAACTATTGACAACCTCAAAAACATCTTTTTACTTGATTAATTAAACTTATATATACCCCAATTTTGTAACATGAATGAAATACACCCCTAAATTCTTGATAAGTTTACGGGTGCTTTCAACACTTCTTTTGACTTTTTATTAAGAGTCACATGCTTCTATAAGAGTTTGAGACCACTTGTTATGTCATGTGATATATCGGGGGATCGGGAGAGGCGTGTGTGTTTAAGTTTAGTTAGTCAAGTAAAAAAGTTTTTTTTAAGACAATCAATAATTCGGGGATGAAACAAAAAATTTGCGTCAAGTTCAAAAGTGTTTTCAATAATTCTCATTTACTTATTTATCAAAATCTAGGCACGTGGAATGACGACAAATAGAGTTATCACCTTGCACCACATCGAATTCGGCTATCCTCCATTTCTTTTCTTATTTTTTTTTTCAAATTTTATATGAATTAAAGACACATAGCATATGGAGAAATTAATGCCTAAAATTTAATTAATTAAAGTAAAATTTTAATCATAATTTAGATAATTAATATAATATTTCATAAATAAATTAACAATACCATAATTATAGCAGTATATTATGTTATTCATAAATATATATTAACTTTTCTCTCTCTATTTTTTCCCTAGGCTGTATTTATCTTTCATTTTTTAAAATAATAATGATAAAATGGTCTAGTGGATCTTTATACTTGTATGAGTTTGTATTGTAAACTCTTCTACTTAACATTTTGTCAACTGAACCCTTAAACTCAATAAAACACAACATATTAAATCCCTCTAACCATTGACCATGCTTATGTGACATTAATATAGATGAGTTGGCAAGAGAGTGTAACTACACGCTTGTTAAGACAAGTGAACATGATATTTTAAATTATTAAAATTATAAGAAAATAAAATAATAAATTTTAAAAGGAAAAAAAATCATCTTCTTCCCCACACCACCTTCTTTTTCAGCCAACCCCACCCCATCGCTGCCCCAACCCCATTTTTCTTTCTTCTCCACACCCCATCGTTATCTTTTTTAGCCGATCTTGGCATTGACACTTTCGTGATGTCAAATTTCATGGCGATTATCAGTAGAGGGAGAGAGCAGCATTGATTTCACGGTGGTGCTCGCCGGTTCGCAGTGCTCTGAGAGGGAGAGAGGCGGCGCTGGTCCCTTTTCGCTAGAATGGAGGCAATGTTGGTCCCTTTTCCGCCAGAATGAGAGACGGCAAGGGAATTTGCTGGTACGTCGAAAGGGTGGAGAGGAGACCTCATTTCTGGTGGTTCACAGGGGGTCTTCATTGGAGTGGAGAAAGGAAAATAGTAAAAGGGAGAACGAGGCGGGAGATGACACAAGGAACTGGTCACGGCGGTAAAAAGGTTTGCCGGCCGGAGCTGGTGGAGTGGCTGCTTACTGATGCTTCCGTGAAGGTCGGAGAAGAGGAGTGATTACTTTAAGAAATAAATTAAATTTTTATTATTTTATCTTTAATTTAATATATTTAGTTAATATTTTTTTTAAAATAGCAATTAGTAAAGAAAATGATGATTATTATTAATTTTAATGACATGAATTTGACATGTCATCTATTCAAAGGAGAGTGAGCTATACACATGGTAGGATGGGTTTAAAAATCTTTTTTTGATTGAGTTTAATGATTTAGTTAGTAAAGGGTTAAATAGAAGGATTTACAATACAAACAGATATAAGTACAGGGATCTATCAGACCCTTTTGCCAATAATAATTGATAACTTACAATTTTTTATCAATAATTCTGAATTCTCTATGATAGCCAATTTTAAAAGAGAGATATTCGGAAATTTTCAATCAAATTAACTTAGTTCAAAAACAAAAAGAGGGAAAGAAAGAAAAGTTTATTATGTATTTATAAACAAAATAATATATTACTAATTTGTTTATAAAATATTAATTATCTAAATTATGATTAGAATTTTGATTTAATTAATTAAATTTTAGCTATTTTTTTTTTTTATATGTCATGTATCTTCAATCCAAGTAAGAACTTAGGGAAAATAGAGAGAAGATCGAAATGGAGTTGAGTGAGATCCACACTCAATGATGGCCCCTTTAACTTAACACTAAATTTGATCATTTTGACACTCCAACTCAATTTTGTTTTATTTTAACCTTCAATTTTATTTCTAATGTGTCATTTTAACACACAAAATGTTGACCGAACATATAAATGAACTTATTCATCTAAAATACGTGAGAAGAGATCCTTTTTAACGTTAATAGTCGACATTTTTATCGTTAAGAACTTTCTTCCCTATTTATTTACCCTATCTTCTCTTCAACTCTATTTTCTCCTTTATCTACTTATCCATTTATTTTCTTCATCTATCTCCTTTTCTATTCAACACTCTTTATGCTAAAGGTTAGGGGTGTACAAAACCGAATCGAAAATCGAACCAAACCGCAAATTGAGTCAAATCGAAAAAAAACCCGAATAGTGGTTTGATTGGACTTGATTTGGTATTAGACAAAAAAAACCCGACTATATTTGGGTTGGTTTGGTTTCAACCCGAGACCAAACCAACCCAACATTATATATATAATTTTAAAATTTTATTTTATACGTAAAAATATTTACTTTGATATAATTTTTAAATATTTCTTATACTTTTTCATAGTTTTTATCTTTTAATATATTATTTCATGTTTGAAAGTTAGAATTCTTAATGGTGCAATAAAGATTATAGTCCATAGATGTTGGTAATTATAATAAAACTTAAATCAAAATCAAATTAATACTAATGCAAAAAGAAAATCAATTCAACACTAAGAATGACAATAATATTGAATATTTGTTCTTTAGTTTTACATAGGTTTAGACAATTAAAATACATAATCTAATTTTAATTTCCTTTAATATTTAGTCATGTAACTAATGCTTATTAAACTTATTTTAGCATGATTTAGTACTTTTAAATTATGATCATTGTTATTATTACTTATTAATTTGCAATATTTGTTTTACGTGATTTTATTATAATTTTTTTGTTGGATGTTTTAGTGTCATTAATCATATCATATTTTGTGTTATTTTCTTAAGAAACACCTTAGATAGTTGTATTTTGGTATCACTAAAGAAATATTTGAAATACAAGTAAATTATATGTTTGTATGAATACTTTACCGGAAAAACCCGAAAAAATCCGAAAAGATCCAAAAAAACCCGAGGTGAAAAACCCGAGTTTTATTGGTTTGGTTTGGTTTATAAATTCAAAAATCTGACACAAATGGTTTGATTTGATATTTGAAAAACCTGAACCAACCCGGCCATGTACACCCCTACTAAAGGTAATATTTTTTTATTTTAATTTATATAATTCATCTTGTATCAATTACATTTTATGTTATAAAAGACTACATAAAATGTTAAAATAATAAGTAAATAGCTAGATTGAGGAAACAATAACAAATCAAAATTTAGAATTATAACTATCCAAATGATGTCAAATTTGTTAATGCCGTATAAATTTTTTAAAAATGGATATATTCATAATAACATAAACTCGATGTTTATAACTAATGTCACAAATCGATTGTCACGACCCAAAAATGGACGTGATGGCACTCGTCTTATCCCACCAAGACAAGTCAGCCTAAAACTCAACCATTACAATAAAATGCGGAAATTTCATAATCAACTCAAAAATACCCTCAAAATCTGGTTGTCACGTGTACAAACCTCTAAAGTATTACAACTGATTCAAAAGAAAAACACAAGTCTCAAATGACATTGTTTCTAGAATAGAACAAGATCATAATTAAGGAGAAAGAAGGATCGCTGAGAAGACAAACAACTACCTCACAAATCTCCCAGAAGCCTTGGAAAAGAAGAGAATGACAAGTACCACAAAAATCCAGGCTCGTAACCTACAAAAATTTGTAGAAGCAAGGGGTAAGTACCAAACCACACGGTACTCAGCAAGTAAACCTCTAAACACGAGCTAAGGGGATAGAATACAAGTACTCCTTACACCCCAACCGAACCTTCACAACTACAATCTGTATAAAACCAGCCCAACCTAACATTTCACAATTTACAAGCACATATCTCAACAACGACATTCTAACAATCATATATTCTCAACAACAAGCTCAATATTTATCAATTACCACCTCCACAACTACAACCTGCTTAGTACCAGCCCAACATAACAGTTCACAATTTACAAAGCACATAGCTCAACACAACACTCTAACAATTTCATATCCTCAACAACAACAATAGTTTCATATCCTCAACAACAACACTCTAACAATTGCATATCTTCAACAATAAGCCCAATATTCATCAGTCACAAGTTTCTTAGAAAGGCACTCGCAAGATCAGCAACACACAAGATCAAGTTCACCAATAATAAAGAAGTGCAATGCAATGTCAAGTATAGTGATGCATGTCTGACCTAATGATACACACCCACTGTCTCTCAGTCCGGGACCCATGGGGGACATATATGTCCATGCATCCATCGCGGCGCGCGATACGACCCTCGATAATAGTAACCATTGCGGCGCGCGATACGTCCCTCGAAATATAGTATCCGTCGTGGCGCGCGACACATCCCTCGAAATATAGTATCCATCGCGGCGCGCGATACGTCCCTCGAAATGGTACATCCTCTTTATTTTCTTATTCTTTCTCAATGCACATAACACTTGTCACAACCATGTCTCGGAACAATGCAAATAACATGTTCACACAAATAATGAAGAGATGGCCATTTTCATAACATTGCACAATTCACAACAACACAATCAGGATACAACATCAACAATGATTCAACAAGCCTTTCAAACAATTCTCAACACATCACACAAACAATTGATCACATTGCCTTTTATTATCCCTTTCTCATCATTAGAATTAATCAATGTGGACAAGTCAACCCATCACCAAGTCTCATAACTCTAAACACATATTACAAGGAAATACATGAATTCCATACACTTAACAAGGGTTTAGAAATCTACTTGAACTTCCCTTTTCATTGAACTTCCAAATCAAAGCAATCTATTCAAATAAATGACCACAATAAGATTCCAAAACTAACAACACTCATATTACTATGTGTTTAGCTTTGACCCAAAAATTTACCCAAGTTTATAATCAAGTTCTTAAGCTCGATGTCCATTAACATGTCAACTTTCATATTTCTCAAATTCATGCCTAAGGTTAAGTCATAATTTCTCCAACACTATAACCCTAATAGCTTTCATATAATATAATACACATAATATTTACTTACATGTATCAATAGGTTAAGATAGGAGTCATAATGTGACAACCACGAAAAATCCAACTGGAAAATCGATACAAGAACAAAAAACCCAATAACCTCTAGTAATGAAATTATATTTTAATTCATAATCACATTCATCCTCCTAACCTTCTTTATGATTATTATCATTGTCAACTAAATGTTAGACCCAAATTTCTCCAATTTCAATAATATTGTACAGTATTCCAATTTCCACTTCTTCTTGATCCAAACTCACTTTCTTGTTTTTCTTTTTCTATTACAATCAACTATAATAATAATAACAATAATAAATAATGATAACATGACATCTATGAATATACACCAACACATTGATTAAGGCATAATTAATGTTTACCTGCGGGAGGTTCGTCGCTCATATGTTTGTGCCGACTGCCGAGGTTATGTCGTGCTTCTTTGGAAATTTCTTTTCTTTTTAAAATTAAAAGATTGATCGAAAATAATATAGGGTATTAACTTAAATTATATTATATATGGATTTGGCCCATTTATTTTCTTTTCTTTTATTATTAACAATAAAAATAATCATTTATTAAATTTAAAAATTATATCACTCATTCTCACAAGTCATAAATCATTTATAAAAACTATTAAACGGGGCTAACTTAGAAAAATGGGTAAAATTCATAAAATGACTAAGAGGGTCGTTACATCGATCTAAACAATAAATTTGGTAATAAATTAAATATAGACAATAAGTGTTTTTAGTTATTATTATTTTCTTTGTCGCTGGCTCACTACATTTAATACCGTGAAAAGTATAAATGAGATCGAAAATGAGAAATATGAAAGTCTTAAACCAAATTTTGAAAAAATATATGAAAGTATATAAATTCGGTCAACTTAATTTGAAAAATACACCTTTTTTTTTTAAATCAATAGAATTCGGTTTGTTTTTATCACAAAAAAGAAGAAGCTTGAAGAGTATAAATGAGAAATATGAAAGACTTAAACCAATAATCACCAATGATCTAGTGGTAGAATAGTATCTTATTACCACATTAAAGATGGAGATTCACATTTTTATAGTTATGTATTTTAAAATTGATCGAGTTTGATTGTTTTTTCATTTTTTTAAAAAATTGTGTGTTAAAAAATGATTAATTTTATGTATTTAAAAGACCAATCGATTCAGATGAATTTTTGGACCGACAAGCATTTTCCCAAAAACAAGTTTTTGTCAATTTTTTTCTAAAATAATCAGCTATTAATATTTGAATGTGAGACCTCAAGATACTCAATCCATTTCATCAATCAAACCCACCCTTGGCTGCATTGACATAATTGATCCATTCAATTTAATACTTCTATGCTATGTACACATAATTGATCCATTCAATTTAATACATTCAATTATTCTCAGTACACAATACACATACTTAAACAAACCGAAAAAAGAGAGGAAGAACTACAGAGGAGGCATTGACATTTATATATATTTCACAACAAAACATCAAAATTCTTCATTGTTTCTATAATCTATAGCAATTAAATATAGATTTTCCTTTTTCTCCGCGGTTAATCCATGCGTTTCAGTCATATCCAAATCTTTCGGATTAGTTCCATTAGGAAGTTCCCATTCAAAGTGGTAGAGTAACTGAGCTAAAGGATGTATAACATTAGCAAAACCAAGTAACAACCCTGGACACACCCTTCGTCCTGAACCAAATGGAATAAACTCAAAATGATTTCCCATAAAGTCAATAGAAGAGTTCTCAAATCTTTCTGGTATAAAGTTTTCAGGATCATCCCAAGTTTTAGGATCTCTTGCGAGTGCCCATGCATTGACTAGTACTCGAGCCTTAAGAGGTATGGTGTATCCATTTATAACTGTTTGCTCTCTACATTCCCTAGACCCGAGAAGAGGAACTGGCGTATGTAGCCTTAATGTTTCCTTAATCACCGACTTTAGGTATGTCAAGTTTTCAATATCTTCTTCACTAAAATTTTGTTTTCCTTTACAAACTCGTCTCACTTCACTTTGAGCCTTGATCATAACATTCGGGTTCTTTATCATTTCTGATAACGCCCAAATAATAGTTGAAGATGAAGATCCAGTTCCTCCTAGGAATATGTCCTACATCAACAACAAATAAAATAAATCCTAGAAAAGGGAAAGGAAAAGCGAACAAAGATAAAGAAGGAAAACAAACTTACAAAAATCACAGCTTTAGAATGGTCATTTGTGATTGGATATTGAAGTTCCGCGTTCTCTTTCACCCTAAGTAAAACATCAACCAAATCTTCGCCTCCAAACTCACCATTTCCCTTCTTCCCAGCTGCTTTATTTTCGATATGTTCATTCAGGATTTCCTCCATAACTGCATCCTTCTTATGCACGTTCACCATTCTAGTTTTCTCACCTCTTAGGTTGTGAAGTAACTTCCAAGAAGGGTACAAATCAGCCATAAAAAATCCTGCTGCTAATAACAGTACTTCCTTCAAAGTTGTTAAGAACTCGCCTCGATCTTTGCATACTTTTCCAAAGGCTGATCTACAAATGATACAATTAGTAAACAGAAAAATCTTTTTTGTCATGTTTACTGGAGAACCCCTCATGGAACGAATTGATGAAATGAGACTCGTAAGCTCAACCTCTCAAATTGCACTAAATAATTTGATCATCTTTATACTAAAAAGTTCTCAAGTACAAATTTTACGCATTTGTCTCCAGTAGACTAAATGCAATGTCTATACTGTTGTAAGATATGATGTCTGTGGATGTAAGTTGTGGTCTACAAGCAAAGGCGTGATCATGAGTTCTTAGAATTTCTTTTGCGATAGTAGTTGATGATATGACCACGGTAGAAACTTCCCCGAGTTGCAAGTACATAAGAGGCCCATACCTTTGAGATAATTTTCTAAAAATATGATGTGGCAACCCTCCTCCGATTAAGTGATGAAGATTTCCAATGAGGGGAAGTCTCCATGGATCTGGAGGCAACCTAATTTGTTTTTCGTTTCGATTTTTTGGTTTTCTCCATTTTCGAACTATAAGAACGAGGGAGGATAAAATGAGAAGCAACTAAATTGGAAAGAAAAGAGTTAAACATCTCCATTGAAAAGTAAGGAAAGAGAAAGAAACTTATAATATTACATTTGATCTATACGGCTATAGCTGCTTTTATAATGACTCAATAATTATTCAAATGACCTTATAAATAAATAAATGACAAAATTTTTATCAAAATAGTCCTTAATATATACAAAAGGATAAGTAATTATTAGTATATGTTTCATTTCAAAAGAATTATTAACTTTTGATCATTTACTAACGCAAGAGTTTCTCATCTCTTGACAACTCATTTTCCAAGTGTCATTTTGTATGTAAAGGAATTGGTCTTTTGTCATTGTTTCATCAATATCTACCACTGCAAATTCAACTTTCTTCATTAGAAATATATAGATGAAAACCAGATTCAGCCTCCCTTGCATGATGAGTTTATCTATGTTATTTTATTTCTCCACTAATAACTTATTGATGTTAATTAATTTGTTGATTCATGTATCCTCTATTTAAATAGGAAAGACTTGTTTAATTCCGAAGAAATATTTCATATCGTTAAAATTATTTTTTAGGACAGTGCCTAGCACGACTCAAGTATTAATCTTCTGCACTATATCATCATAATAATATTTATCTAATTTTCAATATTATTATTTTGCTAAATAATAAGTTATATTATTATTGTGAATTTTTATTAGTTCGCAACAATTATTTTGTTCCTAATTAAGTCTTAAAATTAATTATTAAAGTAAAATGTTTTGTTAAAATTTAATTGCCGATCTCTTAAAATTGACACATCATTTTCCCCTCAATCTTCTTTCTTTCATCATTAGAGGTCATGCTCCATCCTCAATCATGTGACCAACAAAGATTGTGGTGGACTGGTAAGTATTCCTTCATCTTTAACCAAAGATCTCAAGTTTGACTTTTTTAAGATACGTAGTCACCTTTATTAGCGAGCACATTTTACCTCCAATATGAAACGTAACTTCCTAACGCGAATCCAAATTTAATTTAAACTAAGAAAATCAAATGAAATAAAATGGCGAAACTGAATGAACAAAGGTGGAAAATAGAATTAAAAAAAAATTCTTTCGAAATTTGAAGATATTTTTGTGTCAAAGAAGGTTTTGGTAATGGAAATAAGAATAAAGTACCAACAAAACTTCAAGGGGTATACCAGGGGCCAATTTTGAGGGATAATAGAACATGGATCACTCAAATAAGGCTCTGTCCAGCATATTTGTCCTAATTTTAAAGTTTGTGGCGGTGGCTTGCTCCATTGTTGATGCCAGATAAGAGCATTGATGAAGACCACAAAAGAGTTTTGGGTGTGTTTGGTACTACGGAGAAATGTTTTTCGATTTTTCTACATATATTTGATTGGTTAAAATATTAAAAAATATTTATCAAATATTAGAAATCAATAAATCAAAAAATTACTTACTTTTAGGATATCACTTTCTAAATAATTATTTTCTATGGAAAAATAATTTTCTTCCTACCAAACGCATCCGAGACTCGATGATTAGTGGATGTGATATTGTTCTTCATGATGACTCTGAACCCAAATTTGGGCATGCGATGATTGTTGTTCCCTAAATTATAGATTATAATAATTGTATGTTTATAAAATTTCTATTATATAGAAGAACCATGAGAAGGACGATCAATGTCATTTTAGTAATAAAATAATAATTGTATAATTAATAGTCAAATGAAAATCTAGAAGAATCCATAATGTCTTAACTTTTGTTATGGGTCCATAAGAATATTATTGTAATTTTGTTAAAATGAAGAGTTTCTATTAGTTAACTTCTTACAAACAATAATAAATGCTAAGCTTGTTTTGACATATTTTAGAAGGAAAATTTTGAACTAATTAAAATAAAATGTGTTTGAATAGTTAATATTTTGTTCCTAGAAATACTTTAAAAGATTATTGCGTAAACATATTTTTAATATTATGTTACATAATATGACCACTAAATTCGTATCTTGATTATTAAAATAGTCTTTAACATGGCATATCAATATTTTTTAATTAATTTGAAGAAAATATCAAATTTCGTGACTAAAAGAATGAACAATGTTTGACTATCAAGAAATTAATAATTTGATAATGTATTCATCGAAAGATTAAAAAATATAAAATTTTCATTTCTATATAGGATATTTTCTTAATATCTAAATTCTTATCTTGATAATTAAAATAGTCTTTAAAATGACGTATCAATATTTTTTAATTAATTTGAAGAAAATATAAAATTTTGTGACTAAAAGAATGAACAATGTTTGACTATCAAGAAATTAATAATTTGATATGTATTCATCGAAAGATTAAAAAATATAAAATTTTCATTTCTATATAGGATATTTTCTTAATATCAAATATGATAAACTATTTAACCGAGAAAATTTGACAAGGAAAAAGTTTACCATTCAAAATATTAAAATACAAACTAAAGAAAAATGAGTAGTTAAAAAATAAAGAAGAACAACAAAAGAAAATGTCAATAGAAAAAGACTTTGTTGAGAAATATAGAGGAAGAAAAAAACTAAAAAATAAATAAATTAGGAAAAAACAGCCTGTAAAAAAAAGTATATTGGTTATTTTGTGGGGTAAGATTTAGAGTTTTCTTTACGGCATGATATTAAGAGTGTAGTATCAAAAAAATAAATAATGTAATTTATAATATAACATTACGATAATTGTTATTGTATCTATAAATAAAGTTGCTTTCAAGATTGTTTTTTATTGTTGTGGAGTTAGAAATTAATTTTTTAATAAATACTTTCAATATTTAGAATATAACATTACGATAATTGTTAATGTATATAGAAATAAAGTTGCTTTCATGAATGTTTTTATTGTTGTGAAGTTAGAAATCAATTTTTTTTAAGTATTTCTATTTATCGAAGACAATAATAAAATGTATCACAAAATTCATCGACAAAGCCAACTACAAACACAATATACTTAAGTTGAAGCAATAGAGATTTGAAAGACTTTAAATCGATCTTTACGAATGGGTTGATCAATGATTAGTATTTTATCAGATGTAAAGCTTATGGTGCAAATATTACAAAACGAAGATAATAACATTGTGGAAAATAGATACCACTTGCGAATATATATGAAGATCGATGAACTTTTTCAAAGATATCAATATTTTATATATTCCTCGAACACGAAATGTTTTTACTCATAATCTGTAATGACCCTAAAGGTCATTTTTGGAAATTTTCATAAAATGACCGTTTTACCCCTCCCGATAGTTGCCCCGAGTCCTAATTGTTGTATTTTCGAAGTTGGTTTGAAGGAAAATTGATGAAAAGTTGAGTTTTTGGAAAATTGAGTTTTTAAGAGTTAAAGTTTGGTTAAAAGTGCTATTTCGAGTCATTTGGAGTTTCGAGACTCGAATCGGATTTCCATCGATTCCAGCAGTTTTAGAATGTCAAAACGGGTCTATGAGAATTTACGGAGTCGAATTTGGAGTTAAAACGAAGATTTGAGGTCCTAAGTTGCTAAAATTGTGAAATTTTGATCAAGAGTTGACTTTGGTCAACAAACGAGGTTCCGGTGCTCGAAATGGAATTCCGAGGGCACCGTTGGATTCAGGGGGTGATTCTAAGTCTAGAATGAGTCTTGGTTGAATTTTTAGAGGCCCCGAGTGCGTTTCGAATTTTTGAGCCTAAAGTTAGTTTCTTGACGCCTTATCGGATACCGGGTCAAGGAAACCTCGAATTCAAATTCCGACGATTTCATTGAGTCCGAAATGTCATTTTCAAGCTAGTAGCATATTTGGTTTGTGTTCGGGAAGTGCCAAATGATTTTTGGGTGAGCTTTTAAGCTTCTTGGATGCTTTGACACTATTTCAGCAAATTGTGGCAACTAAAGGGTTCATTATTAGTTTTAAAGGTCGAAAAATTATTCCGAAGGTTCTGAAATTTTGAGCATGAATTATAAGACTTATCTGCAAATTTAGGTGCATTTTCGCTAACCCGAGATTGGACTTTTATCGCAAATAAGACATAATTGTTTACCGAGTAGAAATGATATTTGACTGGGCAAACGAGCATGAAATTGAGCTCCGATTGGACGAGCAGGTCCGTATCATTATTTAAGACATTTACAAAAAAAGAATCAGGTCATTTCACTATCGTATGAGGAAATTACGGTCTTTTTAGTGAAGGATTAACTGCTGTTTTTCTGGTGCATAACAGTCATGCACTGTTATAAAAATCTCAGACTGTGTTCATTTGGTATTTTTGAGCATATCGGGAGTTCTAGAGATCGGAATTGAGTGATTCTTACGGGTTTCTTCTTGAATTAATATGAGGGTTAATATTCAATCTTCAATTCGACATTTTCTCATAATTTCTTTATCTGGTTTTTTTCCCTATCCGTAAGTTTCTTGGGAAAAATTGGGGTTTTATCGATATGGACTCCCTTTTTGATGAAAAAGATTGTGGTGATTTGGAGCGTGCTCGGAAGGGTAAAACTCAAATTTGAGTTACTAGTTGAAGTGTTTTGAGGCAAGTGACTTCTAAACTTTGTTAAACTCTTAGACTACGCATGACTACTTTCCTAATTGTGTTGGGGAGTAAGGGGGATTGAGGATGGGTTTTATTTGTTGATTGAAATTATTGTAAATGAAAGATGGGGAATAAAACGAGCTAAATGTGTTATATGTGACTTGAATTTGTTGAATAAGTCATGTGATAACTGATATTGAGGGGATAGAAGAGCATGAGTAGGCTATGATTGATACAGACATTGATGTTGAGACAGATGATGTGTAATACTATGATGTGGTCGTGATATGGTTGTGATTGAGACAGATGATGTGTAATACTATGATGTGGTCGTGATATGGTTGTGATTGAGACAGATGATGTGTAATACTATGATGTGGTCGTGATATGGTTGTGATTGAGACAGATGATGTGTAATACTATGATGTGATCATGATATGATTGTGATTGATGACATGTGCATATTCATTATTCATCCCATGTGTGAACTATCTGTTGCATGAGTTCTGAGACACTGATATGAGGATGGATGGATATGAGACACAGTTGAGACTAGCTCTGGCTAGAGATATATGAGATGGACTAGCTCCGGCTAGCGATTTGGATGTCGATGGGATCTGGTTCCGGCGGTGATACATGGTCCATGTGTGGCCCCCATGGGTTCTGATTTGAGTATTCAGCGCGGACTGATTACGTCAACAGATGTGTATCGTAGGACAGACATGCATCACGACTACATGACATCATTATTGCATTTACATCGCATTTGACTTCATCTTTGTCTGTGGTGTGTGGATTTTACCTATTTGCCCCTCTTCATGTGATATATGATCTATTTGCTCTTATATGAGGATATGAGGTTGATGTTGAGACACTGTTGGATATATCTGTTGATTATGAATTGTGTAGTATAGGTGGTTGGTTCGCTGTTAGAATGAAGTTTCGGTGGTTCGGTTGGGATTGAAAGGAGTTGTTTGTAGCTGCTAGTTTAGCTTAGTTTAGTGTTACTTGCGAGTACCTGTGGTTTTCGGTACTCACCCTTGCTTCTACACAATTGTGTAGGTTGACAGCCCTCTCTCAGATTCGGCTTAGTATTTTCTTTAGCAGATTGAGCTTCGGGACATACTCGAGAGGTAGCGGTTCATTCCAGACGTGCCCTTGAGTTATCTTTACTTCCAGTTTTGTTCTATTCGAGAACTATACTCTGAGACTTGTATATTTTTATTTGAATTTTGTATTTAGAGGTTTGTACATGTGACAACCAAATTCTGGGTAGTGTTGAGTTTTAATTAAAGTCTTCCGCTTATTTATTATCTTTTATTCTCGTATTTCTACTTCTCTATCGTTGTGGTTGGGTTAGGCTGACGTGTCCGGTGGGAAATGGACACGTGCCATCACATCCGGATTTGGGGTGTGACATAATCTAACACAATTTTCTATTTCCTTGTTGCATAGAATTTTTTAGAATTCAGCTTTCTCAGTTTAGGTTGTAAACGACACATACATGTCGTATGAACATTTGAAATAGATTATAAAGTAAAATATTGAAGTTGTTTACTAAAGAAAAAAATAGTATAAAGTACATAAATCTCATATATTTGGAGGCTAATTACATCATATCCGGGAAGTTTCCTCAATTACAAAAATCTCGAATTTTTCATTGCTCTCGAATACATTTTTTGGTTGTCCGATACATTGCAAATGACATATTACTTCCGGGGAGGGATGCATTCGAGAGAGGATAGATATGTATCCGAGAGGAAATAGAGATGTATCCTAGAGAAGATTATAATATCTTAAGTTGTGAATTTATGTAATTTTTCCAACAAAATATATGAAATTATATTGGGACCCGTATCACGGGCCTTAAATTATCTAGTATATAATACAAATAAATCAACATTCGTCAAAATACTGATAAGTTACATGAAAAAATATATCCATATCATTAGTGGAATAGCTGACAAATCCACTCATAAATAATTGGAAGTGTATCTCATGAAATTGTTAAAGACGACAACGTTTATTAGTTAGAAAATTTATCATTTAAGTAGTTAATTCAAATTATAGAATGTAATTAATTTACTTATTTGTCGAATTCTGGGCATGTGAAATGACGCCAAATAGAGTCTTATCACCTTTTACACCTAATAATACAATTAAAAAAAATCGTCTATTCATGTGCAGTTGTTGCTCACTACTGACAGCTACATATGGGATAAAAATACACTATGCTTGGAATATGACATGTACAATCATCAAAAAAAAAAAAAAAAAGACATGTACAATCATAGAAAAAATAATTAATTATTTGATGGAAATTTTATCTGATATAACATATGAACATACTTATTTTATTTTCATTATGTTGTAGATCTTTAAATAATACTCCTATAATTATGTAGTATGATAATGTAAATTTATCCTCATTCTAACCTAATGTCATTGACGTTTCAATAAGCTCTTGAAAAATCAACACTGTTTTATTGGAAATCGCAATCTTTAAAGGTTTTAACAAAAAATATTTTCTAAAATTCATATATACAATTCTTGCCCCAAATTCATTAACAAAGTTATATGTGTAATGTAAGAAATAAATACTCGATATAAATGTAGGATGTACACACAATATATAATTTAGGTGTTGGATCTCCCATACATACAACATACGTCTTGACATACTATCCTTTTTAGGTACAATTTGCCTTCTATATAGTTGTCCAATGTTGTGTAAATATAGTTTTAAAATACATACATTAGATCGAATTGACCACACATGCAATTAATGTCTTCACGTAAATACACATATATCCAACTTTTACCTTGAGAATAGATATATACACATATATTCAATTTCTGTTTTGAAAACATTTAAATGTGTAATGCAAACAAATTTACATGAACATACAATTCACCCCACATAAAAGTAATTCATTAGATGAAATGAGATTTACAAGTTCAACTTGTCGATCTTGGCCATCTTCGACAGTTTTTTTAGTAGGGTTGTAAATTAATGAGTAGTATGATGATTGTTTGGAGGTGAGGTATGCGGGTAGTATTTAATACTACGTAAGTAAATATCATGTTTGGTAGTTAATTAGTCCGACGGATTGAAGCAATGGTAAAACCAACAAATGCATACATCTTATTATTCAAATGGATACACATCCATAATTAAACTAAAGCAAAAAAAATAAATCAGAATAATTATTCTTCATCGTTTTTATGATCTATAGCAATTAAATACAGATCTTTTTGCCTTGGGGCACTTAATCCATGTGTTTCCGTCATATCCAAATCATTTGGATTTGTTCCATTTGGCAGTTTCCAGTCAAAGTGGTAGAGTAACTGAGCCAAAGGATGTCCAACATTAGCTAAACCAAATACCATTCCCGGACAAATTCTTCTTCCTCCACCAAACGGAATAAACTCAAAGTGATTTCCTATAAAATCAACTGAAGAATTCTCAAATCACTCTGGTATAAAATTATCAGGATCATGCCAGCTTTCGGGATCTCTCCCAATTGCCCATCCATTGACTATTATTCTAGTGCTAATTGGTATGGTATATCCATCAATATCAGTTTGTTCCCTGCATTCCCTAGGTGCTAGAAGAGGAACTGGAGCATGAAGCATTAATGTCTCCTTAATCACTAAATTTAGATATGTCAAGTTTTCAATATCTTTTTCATCATAACTTTTCTTTCCCTTAAAGACTCGTCTCACTTCACTTTGGGCCTTCGCCATGATATGTGGGTTCTTCATTAGCTCTGTAAACGTCCAAACAAGAACTGTAAATGAAGTTTCAGTTCCAGCCAGAAAGATGTCCTGCATCAACAAACAAATCAAACTTAGGAAATTGAATTGAAGTTTCGCGTTCTCTTTAGGAAAGGGAGAAAACTTACAAAAATCACAGCTTTAATATTGTCATTTGTGATTGGAAATTGAAGTTCCGCGTTCTCTTTTACCCTTAGGAAAACATCAACCAAATCTTCGTCTCCAAACTCACCATTTCCCTTCTTCCCAGCTACTTTATTTTCGATATGCTCATTCAGGATCTCCTCCAAAATTACATCAACTCTTTTATGCGCATTCACCATTCTAGTTTTCTCACCTCTTATGTTGTGAAGTAACTTCCATGAAGGGAACTAATCAGCCAAAAAAAATCCTGCTCCAAATAGGAGTACTTCTTTCAAAATTGTTATGAACTCATCTGGATCTTTGCATATTTTTCCAAAGGCTGATCTACAAGTTATACAGTTGCTAAGCAGAAAAATCTTTTCAGTCATTTTGATCGTAGAGCCACTCATGGAACGAAGTGATGAAATGAGACTCGAAAGTTCATCTTGTTGAATGGCACCAAATGACTTGATCATCTTCGTACTAAGAAGTTCTAAAATGCAAATCTTACGCATTTGTCTCCAGTAATCACCATTTGGACTGAATGCAATATCTTTATTGTCATAAAATATGATGCTTGTAGATGTAAGTTGTGGCCTATTAGCAAAGGCGAGATCGTGAGTTTTTAGAACTTGTTTTGCCATACTAGGTGATGATATGACCATGGTAGGAACTTTTCCGAGTTGCAAGTACATAATAGGCCCATACCTTTGAGATAAATTTCTAAGAACGCGATGTGGAAGTCCTCCTCCGATCAAGTGATGAAGACTTCCAATGAAAGGAAGTCTCCATGGACCTGGAGGCAACTTATTTTGGTTTTTATTTCTCCATTGTCTAATTACAATAAAAATGGTGAAGAAGAAGAGAAGCAATGAAGCTAAGGAGTTAATCTCCATTGAACAAGAGTAAGGTGTGAAATTAGGTCTTGGACCTAACTCACACCCCAAAAGCTAGCTCAAAGGGAGGAGGATTGTCCAAGCCTTATAAGTAGTCCACCCATTTCATTAACCACCAATGTGAGACTTTTTTGTTTTAACACCCCACCTCATGCCCAATGCTTAGCATCTGGTGCGTGGACAATTTTGGGAAATTTTTGACCCACCTCACGCTCGGTGCTTAGCATCTGGTACGTGGGCATCTTTTGGGCAATTTTTTATTTTTTATCTTTTTGGGCCCCAACATCGGGTGAGATGAACCCTACGCTCTGATACCATGTGAAATTAGGTCTTTCACCTAACTCACACCCCAAAAGCTAGCTCAAAGGGAGGAAGATTGCCCAAGCCTTATAAGGAGTCCACCCATCTCATTAACCACTGTTGACACCCAATTTTGGCTCTCCACACTTAAATTCTGTAATAATAATAATAAAATATATACGTTATGAAATTTCTATAGGAACACGAAAAGATTTTTAATTATTTATTTTTACCTCATAAATTTATTTCAATTTCTTATAAAAATTAAATATATTATATTACTACTTACTTTCTCATTTTTTAAATAAGTGTCGTTCTTAAGAATTGAATCTATTTTTGTTCAAATATAATTTCTTTGTCGCAATAGTTATTTTTCGTACATTTTTTAAGTTAGAAAGCTTAATTAATTAATGAGTTACTAATTTACATTTAATTTAATTTTAATAGTGACTAATTTTATCAAATAAGCTAATCTTGCAAAATAATTATTTTAATTTAATAAATTATGACTATTTAATAAAGAAGAGGTTATAATTTAAATGAATTTAATTTAAGCAATTTTGGCAATCCAAGTCCCTTTAAACCGGCCAATTCGTGTGTGCCATGTAGGCGAGCACATGAATTGTGCTTCTTTAGCTTAAATCTTGACCCTACGATTAAATCGAATGGTCCTAGTAAATTAAGCTTTTACCATTATTTAATATATATATATATATATATATATATATATATATATATATATATATATATATATATATATATATATATATCTAACTTTTCCTTTCAATTTCTGATTTATTTTAACCGTCTGATCAAATGATCGGACGACCCAAATTAAATCCCAAATTGTTTTCTTCTTTTCGAAAAAATAGTACGCCTCCCAGTCTTTCTTTTTCCCAACGTCGCTCTTTTCCTAGAACAATCTCCTCCTTCCCTAGACGCTCCTCTCCTCTCCCATCGCGTCTGCCGAGAACGGCAATGAACCGCCGGAAAATGTTAATTTCCGGCGGTCATCTTCCCCAGACGTCCTCACTTCCCCATGCCCCTTCATCCTATCTCATCAATCTGCCATCACATCACCCGTTGTCAAAGAAACGACCATGAACCACCGGAAAACAACAATACCCGGCGATTTCCAACATCATCTCCTCCCTCATCCGCCTCCTCCCTCTCTCCTGTCAACTTTATGTCTCTTTATATCAACTTTTCTATCACCTTTTCTGAAGAAAAAAAATGGATCGCTACAACACCTACGCCTCTACTTCGGCTATGTTTTGTTCAAATAATTTAAATTTGTGGTCGAAATGGATCCAACGATTCACAATATGAAAAAAACGATGTTTGATTTCTTGACATCTACTTGCAGCTCTGTCCCCAGCGATTTTTGGATTATAAATCCGATTTCACCTATAAAAGGACAAGCCTCTTTACATTCGAAACCATCCAGCAAAATCCGATCAATCTAGAAAATCGAGCAACAATAGAAAAGATCTAAGAATCTAAATAGAGATTCAAAATGCGTCCGAAAAGAAAAGATTCACACTTTTTTTTTTAATTTCGAGTTTGAGTTTGAACTTTGAATCTTGACAACAAAGTCTTAGTTTGCTGCTCAACACAAGGTAAAATCTCTCTTTCCTCTTGCATGTTTTATTTAAATTCTAAGTGTTAAGTGGTGAATCCGATTCTGTTGAGCTCATTTGGCTTCATTCTTGTTCTTTTTTATTTCGACCTCAATGCTCTGAGTTGAAAGTTTGTTTTAGTTTGAACACGAGTCTCTCGAAATTAGTTCTGCTCAAAATGCTTACTGGTTGTATGGCATAATCTGGTCAGGCCCATGTTATTGTTTTGCTTAAAATCTTGAGGGATTTTTTTTAAGTCCTCTGCTATTTGCGATTCAGCCGATATAAAATGTAATCTCATTACGATAGTTAAGTGATTTTCATTCTTTGGGTCAGCTGTATGGCTCTATTAGTTCAGAATATATATGAGAATTGGATTATTTATCTCACTACTAGAAATTTGATCTATTGCCACAGTTCATGTACCGTTGCAATAGACTTTCCTACCGTAGCCATTAGTCTAATGCAACGGTTAAAGCAACCGCTACAACAGATCGCGTAGAAATAGATCTGTTGCTACGGTTATGTACGACGGTTCAAAAAACTGTAGCAGTAGATAGACCTATTGCCACAGTTTTAATTTTAATAAGTTGCCAACGCTTTGTGTTGTATTGCTACGGTTATGAACCGTTGGAAAAGAGTTTTATGCATCAGTTCTTTTGAGGCTATGGCTACAGTTTTTCTTTCTATTCAAAAACCATTTCATTCTATTGCGACGGTTGTTATAGGGTAATGCAACGGTTATTACAGGGTACTGCAACAATTCTTACTTTCTGCAACAGTTGTTATTAAGCTATTGCAACGTGTGTGTATATATATCTATATATATATATATATATATATATTGTTGGTGAACTTCCATAAATATTATATTATTGAGCTAATGCAGTAATTTTATAACATAAAATACACATAAATTGTTCACGAGAAGAAATGTTCATTACCAAAATTATAATTCAAGATCCATAAAACCAAAATATATATACAAATATTTTTTTACCATTCAAAAAGGGTGAAACACAAGCATTCACCACACAGTTTTCAATCTTCAAAAATAAAAGATTTCTAGAACATCAGTAAAGTTAACATTAACAATACTTCAGCTTCTATGTCAAGTCTTCACTACTGCTTTCATCGCCTTCTTCGATTTCATCACCTACATACAATTAGACAAAATATAAATAATTTAGCAATTTTTTCGCAAAAGCCTAACGGTTCCACAGTAGTCATATATTACAAAGTTATTACTCTATATCTAAGACATACATATAATTCAATAAACTCAAATAACATTAAACTATATATATGGAGTATGGACTAATCTCAAACTTTTCCGCAACTTCATTGCTGCCATAGATGCTTCAGCTTGGGGAGTTGGAAGTCTATAATCCCAAAATGAATGCATGTATCTCATCCTAACTGGAGACGGTGTAAAGAATACCATACATCCCGACCCCTCCAACCAGAACAACTACATTCATTTAGTTGTCTCTGTTTTGTTACCAAACCAGAGAACAAAGGAACCAAAGAAATACCAAACTGGTCGCCATCATGTATGTGTAATGTTCATGACTTCTAGCTAATAATAGAAGATAATGGAAGCAAATTAACCATATGGACAGTGACAACTAGTTCAAATTAAGGTTTAGTTATTGTTTTTACTGTTACATTAAATCTGGTGCCTGTCAGGAATACTTTTAGTTCAGTAAATACTCTCTACCTTACAAAGATAGGGGTAAGGTCTGTCTCTAACACTCCCTAGACCCCACTAGTAGGGATTACACTAGGTGTATTGTTTTTGTTTGTAGAAATAATGAGAGATAAAGATGGACTAGTGCATACAACATGGGTATAGGCTCACAGCAGCCAACCTCCATCGGCACTCCACCAGCCAATCTTATAAGTTAAAATTTAAAATAAATAATTGATCTCAATTAAAAAATTGAAAATAGACAATACTCATACAATTTTACTAGTAGTATTTTCATTCGAAGCCTTGTACAAACGCCCGGGTTTTCTTGTTCTTGTAACCACAAAGAGATCCTTAGATGATACTGTCTCCTTTTCTTTCTCCTAGTCACATTGCAATGTGTATCAGAAATTGTTTAAATGTCATGTTAATACTAGACAGTAAATAAGAGAACACACCAGCTTATTACGGACTAAAGCGAAACTCTTTTTGCCAGCAGTGTGTGGATTCATCAGCTTTTTTCGATTCTTAGTATTTGTTTCAGACATTTTCTGCAAAGAAGTGAATCAATAATGTTAATCGAAGGCATATTAGTGCTATATAGTGTACTAGACGAGGTCATTATCTCAATATTTCTTTTTCAACAAGTCCAACTGAATAAAAAGAGCGAGTAAACAGATTTGGAAGGTTGCAACAATTATCAAACTCATAACATGAGCGAATCAATAATGTGTCTTGTAAACAAGTTGTTTTAATTGTGGCTTCCACACCAACATTTTTACCTTGAATTTTTCAGACTTCCAATATTTGAGGAGCTCTCTAAATTGACATTCTGGAATATGACCAGGCCTGTTTTCCATTCGAACTTCATCATTATCATATGGATCATAATAAGTCATCTTCAAATCACTTCTATGTCTTCTCCAAGCCTCTCGAATTGTTACCATAGTCCAATTGTACGCAGCTTCAGGAATAATGTATTTCTCCTATAATTTTGTGTCATTCGCTTAGCCAATAGAAGTAAAATACTTTTACAAATAATTTAATATTGTAAACTACAAACCTTGGTATAATCCCATAAATCTTGTTTAGTGTCCATGCTCCTCCAATCTAATATATCAAATGGGCAAAGAGTCGCATTTCTAGCCAATGTTCCTAGGAAGCTGCTTAATTCTATGACAACATCATCAGTAGGACCAACAGGCTGATTTTCCCTATTCAGTAGGATCAATTTACGCTCTTTTCGGGCATGTACATTATGCATTTGAGTTCTACCTCTTTTATTTTGAGTGGGAACGTGTTCAGCTATAAGAAAATACAAGAAATATAATTAGAAATCATGGATACATTTAATAAGTTTCTAAGCTTATATGCTACCTTGTTCTTCAGGTTGATCATCTGTTTGAGGAGTGACATAATTCATTTGCACTTGATCTACGGAAGGCAGCTCCTCGACAGGCTGATCCTCGACAGGCTGCTCCTCGACAGGCTGCACCTCTACAGATTGTCTATTTGCTTTAGATTGTGGTGCTATTGGTTGTTGCACTTCAAGTAATTTAAGCAAATGTCCTTTCTCGCACTCTATAGCTTGGACAATTTCATTTGTTGTCAATAACCACCGTTTCTTATTTGCCAAGAATGATAACGATCCTGGTTTAGCGAATGTCTTATTTTTTGGTTTTTTGTTTCTTTTTGAAGGTTCTTGTTGACTCATGACTATTCAAACCTGTGTAAAAATAGGACTACAGAAGTTACAGAAGTTGTACTGTTCACCAAGGTCTTACCAATAACATTTTTTATCTGTAAAATTTGAAACCAAATATTTAACTCAACTTAATAATTATATCCGTTTTATGAAACAAAGAGCTGAAAACAAAATGTACCCTTAAGTAGCAGCAGTAGCAACAACATATTATCAAGAGCTTAGAAGAAAATAAATATAAAACTAGTTTGAACTAGTTCGAAATCTAACTTTTGAAAGTCTGCAACTTAATGACCTCAATGGGATTTCAAAGAAATGACAAAAGATGTAAAGAGAAGTATTAGCAAAGAAATATTCAAAGAATCATAATAAAGAGATAAGAACCTGGTGTTTTGGACCTTAATAAAGATATAAGAACCTGGTGCTTTGCTGGTATACTGTGATGTTGAAGATTGCTCAGAGAAACTGCAGAAAGAAGAATAATGAAAATGAATAAGAGAGAAAAAAGACTTAGCAAAAGTACTAATCCCAAAACAAGAAATGAAGGACCACAAAGAAAGATTTCATAACATATCCAACAATTTTTAGCACGTGTATTATTAAAGTTGCAGTAATTTAGAGATAACTTGAAAACGAAACACATTAATAGAAATAAAAAGAAGAGATAACAAGTCCAAACAACATTCATAATTTATATGATGCAACTCAAAAGGATATTCATTACTTACAACAAAAAAAACAAGAAGAGCATGTATTTGAACAAGTTCACAAGATCTTTTGTCAATCATCAGCTTCCATCCAATCCCAATCAGTATCATCAAAGTCATCCTCCTCTTCCGATGTTTCCATTGCTACATCTTGTGAATGTTGTGCAATGGAAGGAACATCGATGATATCAACAGGGAGATCTTCTCTCGACCATCTAACATCTACATCAAGTAATCTTTCTGATGAACCAATATCATCATTAGGCTCTCTCCAAAATGTTTCTTCAATATTAGGACAACTCTCTTCCTCCAAATCATACAAATCCACTGGGACTTTGTTTCTTGCATAATAAACATTTTTCTCAATTGGGTCTTCCACATAAAAAACTTGATGCACTTGAGATGCTAGTACAAAAGGATCATCTGTACTACATTTTTTGTTGAAGTATACCCGAGTCAATCCATATTCATCGACTTCATTATGAAACCAATCACATTTAAAAAGTACAACACTAAAGCAACCCCAATAATCAATCTCAATGATATCCTGAATAATTCCATAATAGATAACCATTCCATCGACAGGATTTTGGTCCCTAGCACTAGCAAAACTATCTGTTGTTGCTGACAAAGTCACTCCACTATTTTGAGTTTTGCAAGGGGCATCACGTGTCTTCGTATGAAATTGATATCCATTAATGAAATATCCAGTATATCTTTTTGCCACAAAGTTAGGCCCTTTAGCTAGCCATCTTAAATGATTGGACACTTCAATATTTTTAACTTTGTCCCTAAACCAATCACCAAATTCTCTACTATGGACCCGTGCTTTTACCCATGCATTTCCTCTAGTACGATTATCAATTAAACTCTTATGTTCCCTGTAAGCATGTAATGTAATTTCATCAATGTGTATTTATAAATGAAATGAAATTTGAAATACATTATCATAACATCTAAATGATGTTTAAAAACAAACTACTATTTTATCTTACTTGATGAATGTCTCTACTTGTTCATCCCCGGTATTGAACAAAGTATATCGATGTGATTCAAACCACTCATGCTGCTCCATGATAATAGATTTGCCTTTCCTTATATTCTCACTTCCGATTGGATGACCTGTCTTAGGAAATAAAGGTGAAACATCACCTTCCTCTGTTTGAATGTCCTCATCATCCTCCGTTTGATACCTACTTAATCTTGTCTTCACCGTATTAGGTAGGTGTATCGAACAGAAGTTCAAACAATCTACAGCTGAAAAACCTTCTACTATTGATCCTTCTGGATTTTTTCGATTACGAACAAACCCCTTGAAATTACACATAGTTCTTTCAGTAGAATACATCCAACGCAAATGAGTTGGGCCTCCAAGCTTAATTTCATCTACTAGATGGATAGGCAAATGTGTCATTATATCAAAAAAAGATGGAGGAAAAATCTTTTCAAGCTCGCATTCAATATCTATGATTTCTGTTTTCATCTTATCAAGATCACTTCTTCTTATAACCTTGCTACATATGGATCTAAAAAAATTCTCCAACCTAATCAAGACCATAGATACATTCTTGGGTAACACTTTTCTGACTGCAACCTAGAGCAAGTAATGCATTATGAAATGAGCATCATGACTTTTGTATCCTGATACTTTCATCTCTTCAATTTGAACACGACTTGATATATTAGAGGCACACCCTTTTGGTAATTTGGCATCTTTTAAGACAGTGCAAAATAACTTTTTCTCTGATGGTTTCATAGAGAAACAAGCTTTAGCTAGATGGATATTTCCTGTAGCACAGTCTTTTACAGGTTGAAGCTCTTTACGTATCCCCATTTCATACAAGTCATAGCGAGAATTTATATGATCTTTGGACTTTCCAAGTATATCCAATAAAGTCCCAAGCAAACTGTCACAAATATTCTTCTCTATGTGCATCACGTCAAGATTGTGCCTCAATTTGTTGGTTGCCCAATACGGCAACTCAAAAAATATGGATTTTTTTTTCCATGGACCATCATTCTTTCGTTTTCTTTTCTTGTTGTTCTTTCCAAAAACATTATTGAATTCACGAAGCTCTTCAAGAACTTGTACCCCTGATAATGGAGTAGGTGCAACTTTATGCTCCTCTTTACCATTAAATGATTTTTTATCTCTTCTAAATGGATGATCGGAAGGTAAAAATGCCCGATGACCCAAGTAACACATCTTATGACTATGTTTGAGATATTGGGAACAAGTATTATGATTACAAGTGGGGCATGCCCATCTCCCCTTGGTGCTCCATCCAGAAAGCATTGCTAGAGCTGGAAAATCACTAATTGTCCACAATAAAGCTGCACGCATTTGAAATGTTTGATTAGTTACAACATCATATGTTTCAAGTCCGACTTCCCATAGTTCCTTCAACTCCGCAATCAGTGGTTGCAAGTATACATCTATATCCTTTCCCGGAGACGATGGACCTGGAATAATCATTGACAACATAATATTCTCCGACTTCATGCAACTCCATGGTGATAAATTATAGTTCATTAACATAACTGGCCATGTGCTATGGGAAATGCTCATAGTTCTGAATGGATTGAAACCATCACTTGAAAGACCCAATCTAACATTACGAGCATCATTAGCAAATTCAGGATGCAAGGAATCGAAATCCTTCCAAGCTTCACCATCTGCAGGATGTCTTAAATTTCCATCTTTAGGTCGTTCAGTATCATGCCATCTCATAGCTACAGATGTTTCAGAACACATGAATATCCTCTGAAGCCTAGGCTTTAAAGGAAAGTACCTTAAAACCTTCACTGGGATTTTAGTGACCTTATTAGTTAAGTCATTACGAACATTCTTCCATCTTGAAGCTCCACACACAGAGCAATTATCTAACTTAGCATTGTCATTCCAAAATAACATGCAATCGTTAGTGCAAGCATGGATTTTCTCATAATGAAGACCCAAATCTTTTATGACATTTTTTGCCTTGTAAAAAGACTCGGGTATCTGAGCAAATGGAAATGCCTCTCTTATCAAGTCCAACAAATCTGAAAAGGCCACATCAGTCAACTTGTGAATGCATTTGAACAAGTATAACCGGATGGTAAAACTCAACTTACAAAAATTCTTACACCCCGGATACAACTCTTCTTTCCCTTCCTCCACTAATTTAGAAAATCTCTTTGCATATTTAGATGGTCCCTCTCTCACTCCTTCATGCCTCTGGTCATCTTCTACATTTCTAAAAGTATTATGAAGTAGTCTATCAATATCATCATTCATGTTGGAAGTTTCTTCATCATTGGTTGGATGTGGCGTATTTCTTGAGGAAAATCCTTCTCCATGAAAAACCCATTTGGTGTATCCATGAACAAATCCATGACAAATTAAGTGACCCTCTACCATATCTCGACAATGCCAATTACGATTAAAGCACTTCTTACAAGGACATAATATTTCATTTCCTTGGGAAGCTCGTTCAAATGCTTTATCAAGAAAATCATTAACTCCATGAATATATTCATTGGTGGATCTTCGGAGATTCATCCAACTTTTATCTCCAAAATCCATTGAATATATATATCCTACATGACATGTGCAAATCATCAAAGCCAATAAATTCATGAGTACAGGAAATATCAAGAGAACTTAACCTTTCAAAGTTTTAGATTAATCGAATCTCAAACCTCCGCATCAATTCAACACCAAACAATGGCAATATTAATAGTAGAATCCAAAAAATATTGACAAGTTAAGTTATTAGCAGCTTCTACCATTTAAGAAACTTTATACAAATGAATGAAAAAAAAATCAAAAGAAAAACTAATTATAGAAAAAAGTATTCCAATATTCAGTGTACACCTTAACATTTTTGTAATTCTAATTACCTTCCTATGCTTGGCTACTAAGATACAATAATAGTAGACCAAATACTTCAAATTGTGTATTATTTTTTTGGCCAAATGTGTAATGTTTGTTGTATAAGCTGAACTTTTTTATATGATTCTCTTTAGAGTTTAGACTGTTAAAGAAATCAGACAGTTGACAATTGCACCAATACATACACACTGTTAATTAGAAGAGTTTCACCTATCCTATGCATGCTACTCTCACAATCAAAAATTGCAACAAAATCATAAATAAATAGTGTAATCAGAATCTTCATCTACGTAGCTACCCCTAAAATGGATATTAGCATCAAAAGGTAGAGGGAATAAACTCAAACACATACAAGAAGTAAATTTAGTGAAATTCTCTTAGACTCTAGCATGAAAATTCTTCCTGAAATTTTCAAATCTAATCAGTCCAGCATATTCAGTTTATTGTATAGAAAAAGATGACAAGTATCTTAGACTTTTTTTTACCTGAAATATGTCCTGTGCGTGATTTTTAGGGAAAAAATCAACTACAAATCGAAATTTCTCTCATAAAACTAAAATTCACTCTCTCAAAGACTTTTGCTTGAGAGTTCTCAAATCTCCACCAAACACGAAATACAAGCTATAACCCTAGATTATATGGCAGACCTAGATTAGAACAAATAACATAGATTTAAGACAAACCCATATATTATTCTTTACGATTTTTCAAAAATCATTCAATGGGGACTCAGAAATCATTAACTAGCAGAGAAAACATAAAATTTACTCACCTTTACATCCAAGAATTTGTTGTCGAAAGACCAGTGGAGCTTCAACTGAAGTAAAAGATATCAATGCCCAAGAAATTTGCTGTCGAAAGACCAACGAGCTTCACCAGAGAGATTTCTTCACCAAGAACTTCGCTGTTGTTTTCTTCACCAAGAATTTCGCTGAGATTTTGTAGAATAGAACAACATTTGGGAAAAAGCGTGCTTTAGTTTGGTTGAAAAAGGGTTTTATGGGAAAGGCCTTTTTTCTTTTAGATTTTTTTAATGACATAAAAAAAATTGGCGCTTTGCAAATTAGTGGAGGGAAATATATATTTTTTGGGAGGGAAATATATATTAGGGATAAAAATCGAAACCACAATATTTCTCCTAAAATAATCGTTGCCATAGAGTCATCTATTGCAACGATTCTAAAATCTGTAGCCATAGAAACTCTATAGGGACGGTTATAGGGATGATGCCACGGTTCATTTTAAGAATTGTTCTATTAAATCCAATGATATATTGCAACAGTTATAACTGTTGTAATAGGCAATCTATTGCTACGATTGTGTAACCGTTGCTACATAAGCGTTGCAGTAAGTCAAATTTCTAGTAGTGCCTGTAGTATATACATGGCTAGAATCTTTCATTAATTGTTTTAAATGATAACCTTGTTCAAAATTACAAATTTCTCTTCTTTGTGAAGTCTATGTTTATTTTAGTCTAGTTGTTAATTGGTTGGTTTGTTTGAACCTGGTGTCATTAATATTTCAATATATCCTCAATCAAATTTGCTTTGTACAATAGCATATCAAAAGCATTTGTATCATTTGTTTGGTGGTAGTATCAGCTTAATGAAATGATAGTTATTCACCTTCATCTCTTGCCATGTTGCATTTCGGTCTCTAAATTCATATGAAAAAGAATCACTCTTTATAACTACATCAATTTATTTAGTGGTATTGTTACATAATCTCACCTAAGTATTATTTAAATAAATCTTAGTGTTGGCATCTTCACATAGTTAGAGTAGGTCACAAAATTAAAACGGTAGGTTTTAGTTTTTTTTTAATTGGATGGATCTAGCTTTTTCTAATTGAATGTTAAGAGATAAATGTTGATGTTATCTACTTAAAAATGACATGTTGTATATATATTATTTTTCAAAGATGTCATTTTATTTTTGGAAGTTATGTCTTGATTGTAGATTTGTACGTATGACCACTAATACTTAATATCAACTCTTATGTTCTGCTTTACTTTTGGTCACAAGTGTTCTCATTCATAGAGTATGACCACATTAGTAGCCTGGGGATCATGAATATTTTTAAAATAGTGAACTATTCCTCTTTAATAATTTGTGTTACTGTTTACTTATCAAAAGCGAATGAATAGATAATTTTTGTGGATTTAACGTTTCGTATTTGCAAAATCTATTTCGATTTCTTTACTTCTTGCAATAACAAATCTAATCTTTTATTTTCTTTTTTCTCATGTACAATCGGAGAGCTGGAGTGTCTACTCTGGAACTCGTTCTTAGGCCAACAACAATTAGGATCATCGCGATGCTTGGAGTCTCACAAATTAGGAGTCTAATATTTTCTTAGCCTTTTTTTCGTTGTCCTAATTATGTTATTTGGCTAACCTTTACTCACAAATTTTGATATATTGCTTGTATTTTATTTTGAAGTTTATTTACGTGAGCTAATATTATTTGTTTATGAATTTAGTTGAAACGCTTTTAGAACAAATGATACAAAAAATATTTTCTTAAAAATGGGTTATCATTTTTACTTATAACATTCTTTCAGGCCTTTTAAGTTGAAAAGAGGGGGCTTATAGTTTAAAAGTTTCCAAATGAAGTTTCAAAAGGGCTAAAATAATATTCATTTAGGTATTTAAGTAGGAAAAATAAAACTCATGAATTGGGACTTCCAAATGAATTTACAGATACCTAAAAGCTAAAAATAATTAACTTGCGGAATTATATTTTTTTTAAAGAAGAAATAAGTAGGGAAGTAGGCTTATATATTTAACAAAACAAATGTAACTATAGAATAAGGCTCAATAGTTAGGCATATTTTTTATACTCTTTACATCACCCCTTTATAAAAAAAATGTATTGACTATTCTTACTTTTTTTTTTTTTTTTGAATCAAACATTGCTAATAACATTTTAATCTTTTTAACATGCTATTTCAAATTTTAGATATGCAAACAGGTTCAAATACAAGGTACACATATGTATGTCGTACATATAAAGGTATAAACTCTATATTTTTCTCTACATAACCTATTATTATCTACTATCTCTTTTGCTAATATTATTTATAATTTATAAATTCCTACACTTAAATATACATATTATTTTACTAAATACAATCTATCGTCAACTTATCCCTACATGTAAAAAGAATAATAAACATTCATATGTTTTGAACAACTTACATGCATATACTACACTTTATAATAAACATATTTCAGATCACAAACTTTTATATGATATTTGGACATTTAGTATCATTTATTTTATTTTATTTTAGAAAACTCCATTTTATATATTTTCATTCAAATTACACATCACATATTACTACGTATTCACACCCAACTACTATCTTATTTTTCTTTCACGTCTTAAATAAGACGATAGATTCTCGCAAATTCAACATCTACTTATTTTTTAGGATAATTTTATGATACAACTATATATATTTTTACATATAAATTTATCATACTCTTAAGTACATTTATTTATTTATTTTTACAATATGAGAAAATACTAGTATTAAATATATCTTATAAGATGTATATATGTCGTACCTTGTATTGTACACTTTTCTTAAACTAACTAATTAACTTATCATTTGATTTTTAAAGCAAATAAATAAACAAGGTTTCCTAATCATATTTTTCTAAATTGAGTTTAAGGACTGTCTTCAGATAGGCTCTGAGGGATGCTTGACACCTTCCCCTCGAGTAACCAAAACCCTTACTCAGAATCTCATTGGTTTCGCAAATCTAAACAGAGTTTACATTTACATAAAAATGGTTTTCCTAATATTTTCCTTAAAATTTAGGTGGCGACTCTAAAACAAAAATAAAACAATTGTTCCAAAAAAAACAGAGTGTTAGCCATATTATGTTGTGAACTGTTTCGGCCAGTTCGAAATAGGGTGCGACAATCACCGATGTGAGACTTTTGTCATTCTTTAACACCCCACCTCACGCCCAGTGCTTAACATCTGGTGCATGGGCAATTTTGATTTTGGGGTCCCCAACATCGGGTGAGACGGACCCTGCTCTGATACCATGTGAAATTAGGTCTTAGGCCTAACTCACACCCCAAAAGCTAGCTCAAAGGGAGGAGGATTGCCCAAGCCTTATAAGGAGTCCACCCATCTCATTAACCACCAATGTTGGACTTTCTTGTTTTAACATAAGGATTGTTAATGATTAGGAAGGTTAGCTTAATTAAAGAAGAAAATCACGTAAACAATTGTATTACAAACGTCCTTTACGGCACATCTTATATAAAGATGCTAATTAAGAGATACCTAACGCCTCCTTTGTTTGAATTTTGTATTCATCCGTTGTTAAATAAAGATAATCACTTTTCAGTCAATCAAAAGTCGATATGACGTATAATCACCGGCCTCAACTATCACAAATATATGGATTCGATAAAGAAACATAACCACACACAAAAAAAAAAAAAACAAGTCAATAATACATCAGTTAATGCTCAAATGCTTTGGCATTTTCGGATTACAATCCATCACTCTATAGTACAATTCAATTACTTTGAATAATGAAAAAAGTTTCAACAAATCAATTAATATGGAATAGAGGGAGTATAATATATTTTAACATCATATAAATATTTAAAAATTTAACATAACTTATAATATTTTTATATAATTTTTAAATATCTAAATTTCAATTTCAAAATTTTAAATTAATCTAGTTTCAAAAAATTTAATCAGTTTATTTTAATTTTTTTAATTAAATTAACTCTTAAAAATAAAATAAAATAAATATTTTGAAAAGGAAGAAATACTATATTTGAAGAGCCTCGCATACCTTAGTGAGTCCCTCGTTAAATTGACTAGTTGAATGATCCCGTGTCAACAAAAGCTTAATGTATGTTACTTCTCATATTTTAATTTATGTGACACAGATAGAAATTTAAAAGTTAATTGATTTTTTCTTTAGTTATAATTTTTAAAATTTTGAAATTACTTTAAGTTTTTAATTATTGTGATAGATAGTACTTTTAACGTACTTTGCAAATATATTAATTATTTAAAAAACATTTTTAATTATTGGAAATGTATTAGTGCCTCTACTTCAATTTATGTGGGAATGAAATTTGTAGAGTCAATCAAAATTTTCTTTGATCGTAAGTTTTTTTCGTATGTCATAGGACCAATAAATGGATCAATATATGTAACTCCCTCTATCCCAATTTATGTGACACAAATATAATTCGAGTGTTTATTAACTATTGTGAGTTATATTAGTATACCTTACATAAATCTCATAGTGTAAAGAGTAAATTACATCGTATTCCTACTTTTTTTCGAATTACAATAATCCTTAAAATTTGTATCTTTCAGATACATAAGTCACCATCCGGATACATCAATTCTAATACAAAAGTATTTCTGTTGCGCTAAAAAAAGGAATAAAATTTGAAAATTAATTAAATCCCATAAATTACGCTTATGTTTCTTCTTACTCTCAATCATACGGAGGCAAATCCTAATAGAACGAAGAGATTCAAAATTTCAAATTGCTCCCCCATTCAACGAAGAAACCTTTTAGATTTGATTCAAAAACTTTTGTTGAAATTTTGGGTAACCGAGGTGAGTTATGAAGGATACAAAAGTGATGGAATTGTTGTTGGACAAACGATATCCTTTTGAATCTTCAAGTTCATCGAAGATCCTTTCAATTTTGATTCATGATTATAAAAAAAATTGAGATTCAAGATTCTTTCTTCTCAATTTTGATTCATGATTATCAAAAAAATTGAGATTCAAGATTCTTTCTTGTCCTAGTTCAACAAAGATCCTTTCAATTTTGATTCAAAATTGTTGAAAAATTTGAGATTCAAAATTCTTCTCCTAGTTTATTGAAGATCCTCAAAAAATTTGAGAAGATACATCATGAATATCCTTGCTACTTAACATTTTTACTATTTATGTATCTTGTTTAAATTGATAAATATTGTATTTATACTAGATACATTAAATAAATAATTGTTGCCCATAAGATGTTAGATTTGAGATCGATACATTACTGTGTGGTAGTTGCTATGTAATTGATACATTTAATATAAATTCGAATTTACGTATCATATCTAAAAAAAATAGTGCATGATACATTACTATTTATGTATCTCGTTTAAATTGATAAGTATTGTATTTATACTAGATACATTAAATAAGTAATTGTTGCCCATAAGATGTTAGATTTGAGATCGATAGATTATAGTGTGGTAGTTGCTATGTAATTGATACATTTAGTATAAATTCGAATTTACGTATCATATCTAAAAAAAATAGTGCATGATACATTACTATTATGTATCTCGTTTAAATTGATAAGTATTGTATTGTTTGTCTTGAAAGATGTGTATAACTTACATAATGTATCATTTTGTAGTTGATAATAATCTATCTGATACAATAAGATTGTGAAAGAAGGATGTATGTAAGCTGAAATAAAGTATATCTATAAATGTATCCCAATAAATAAGAATTAAGTTATCAATTAGATACATGAACAAACACAATCCATTAAAGAAATTTGATCATGAAAACACCAGAAAAAAGAGGAAAATATTAGACTGTATGATTTTTTGGTGAAGTTGAAACTAATATTATAATGAGACAATGAAAAGATTAAATAATAATACAAGAATCCTAATCAGTTTCAATGAATGATTAGTTGTTAGAGTCCATAACCAACTCAAATTATGAAATTTTTTCAAATATTATATTAATTATTACTAAATAATAACTACTACTACTATTACTTCTTTTTTTCTAATACGTTTTGTTGTTGAAGATTTGAAGTTCACTTATTTTATTTTATTATAAATTTTGGAGTATGTTTAAAAATAGGTAAAAGAATCTTAAATATTCTTTTTAATCTTTTTTGTCAAAAAATATCCCTAACATACAGAAAAGAGACTTATTTTGAATTTCAAACGTGAATGAGAAAATAACTACCAAGATTCTGTGACTAAAAATAAGGAGAGATTTGTGGAGTAAAATAAGGAAAGTGCAAATGTTGGTTTTGGGAGTTAGGATTTATGTATCCAACGTTTGGGGGGTATGGGAGTAAAATAAGGGATTTTGGGAAATTTTAGAACTGGTAGGGAATAATGGGAATTATGGAAAAAAAAGTGTGTATATAGGTAATTTATCTTTTATATTATTTTAAACGCAATTTGCAAATATATAAATTATTGAAATGTCTTTACTTCCCCTGTCATAATTTATATGACACAAATGAAATTTGAAGAGTTAATCAAATTTTTATCAGCCTATAACTTTTTGATATTGTTAATTAGTTTGATTTTATGATATTTTTTACGTAATTTTTAAATATATGAATAATTAATATTATTAATATTTAAATAACAAAATTGTAACACCCCGCAACTAGAAAGAGCTAGAATTAGAAATAATCATTTTTGGAAAGAATGGAAATCTGGAAAATTGGCTAAATTAAGTTAAGTATGAGTTTTGGTCAACTTCAAACGACCATAACTCTTATCTTAGGATGATTTAGGTAGGCTTCCAGATACCGTAGAAAATATCTTGGTATTATCTTTCAAACGCCGCTGAGTTTGCTCAATTTCGAGTTCGTATGAGGGAGATATGCCCATTTGAAGTTGGGTTGTCTAGATAAGGAAAGTCAAAACCGGATTTTAGAAAGGTACTTTGGTCTTTTTACTACCCTATTAATTAATTTCGTTTTTGGTAATTCAATTGAGGTCTAAACTGATTTGGTTTAGTTTACGCTTTATTAAAAAGAGTTAGGGTTTTGAGAGAAGAGAAAATAAGAGGAGAAAAGAGGAGAAGAAACAAGGATTCGTCGATTTCTTGAGGAATTGAGTGCGGGTTTCACCAAGGATTAAATCCTATGAGGTATGTGAGTTCACATAGTATTGGGTTCGTTCACCCACGCGCCAAACATGTTTATTTCAGTATGATTTTCGTCCTAAAAGAGTGAGACTTTGATGTTCTTGAGTTGTAATCTTGAATTGCTTTCGTTCTTGAATTTGGGATGAGATTGAGGAGTTCTTGACATTTTAAGGTCGATTTTAGAGTTGTGTTTGATTATATTCTTGTGTACATATGTTGGGTATCTTAATCTAAAGAGAAATTGAGAAAAAGAATCGAATTTAGGCGAATTGGGATTAGAAAACGAAGTAGGAACTAGTTGGGCAAATCTGGGTACTAGGTCTGCGTCGCGGACTTGTTCCTAAGGATTGACAAAAGTTTCTCCGCGTCGCAGAGTAGTCATAGACCGTTTTGCCACAAAATTTATTTTGCGACCAAATAATTAAATGCATCTCCGTGTCGCGGACTTGCTTCAAGACAGTGATTTCTTGATCTTTTCTCATGTTTAACTATCTAAAAACACTCCTAAATATTATGAGATCTTTCCTATCGCAAATCACAATCCTTGAATCCATAATTCAATTCAAGGAAAGTTAAGAGTCAAGTCAAGAGAAGTTCTTAGAGTCTTCCAAAAGTCTTTTACAAACGTTTCAACTTTGTTTTAAGACTTGAGTTCTGAGTTGAGTAAAGAGTAAAGATTGAAGTTCATTTCTTCAAAGAGTATATGGGGACTGTGTATTCCCTAAAAGTTTAAAATTAACATTTAAATAAGAAAGGAAACTGAGATTTCCAAAGAGCCTTTGAACTAGTTTTCAGAAAAGAATAAATGCTTTCACAATTAAGCAAGAGGGGAAACTTTGATTTCCAAGATAACCTTTGAGCTAAGTTTTGAGCAATTATCTCAAACCACAGAAATAAGTATGTTTTTAAACATAAGAACTAGTATTATATTTTGGGAGTAGTATTGAGCACCGATATGGGGGAGAGTTCAGACAACTCCCTGCCCCCATAAACCATGTAGTCAGCAAAGGTAGAAAAGGGTCATACTTTTTAGATGATTCCTTAGTGCTTTTTAGCATAGACTAGTGGATCCACTTAGTAGTCAGGTATAGGACGGCCTTGGCAATGTGAGGCAAAACGATATATCATCACAATAGCTCTTATGTGATGGTTGTCGGTTAGAGAAACTCCCACATCAGTATTTTGTATTCTTATATACACATAGTTAATTGTATTTTTATATACATTCAGAGTTTATATTGTATCTTTGCATACATTCAGAGTTACTATAGTATTTCTAAATACACAGAGATGTTATCCATGTTTTAAAAGTTTTTCGTTATATTGCATTTATTTTATTGCTTTATATTAAAATGAGTTAAATTGAGTTGAGTTGAGCCCGGGTTTGTTCTCTCAGTTCCTTTCAAGCTTATGTCTTGTTTTAGAATTCCCCTCGCATGCTCGTACATTTAATGTACTGATGCCAGTTGGCTTGCATCTTACTATGATGCAGATTCAGGTAACCAGGATCAGCATCCAGTGCATCGTTGATCCATTTGATCTTTAGAGTTATTGGTGAGCCTCCTTGCTTCTGGAGGATCCCCATTTTCATTACTTTATCATTTTAGTTCATTAGGATGTTGGGGGTCTTGTCCCGACATCCATCTCAGTTTTAGAGGCTTCATAGATAGACAGTCAGTTAGTCATTTGTCTTTACCTTGTTATTGACTTATGCTCAGATTTGAGTTGCCACTTTGGCTAAGTTAAATGTTTATTTCTAAAACATTATGAGTTTAGTTTGAGACAGTTGATTATCTTGCATTTGAGTTCTTTTCTTAATGCTTAAAGTCTTCCGCTTAGTAAATAAGCCAGGCCAAGGGTTCGCTTGGGGCCAGCAATGGTTCTTGAGTGCCAATCCCTCCCAGGGTGTAGGCTCGGGGAGTGACAAACTAGGTATCAGAGAACAGAGTTTAAGAGTCCTAGGGAGTCTATGAAGCCGTGGTTGTAGAGTCCTAGTTATCGGTGTGAAACGCACCACATTTATAATTAGAAGGCTGCAACATTTAGGAATTCCTTCACTTATATCATGCTCACTTCGTGCGATAGATTAAATCTATATAAAAGTTCCTTTCTAATTCATGGTTGCGCGTATTTCTTTCAGATCATGCCTCCAGGAAGAGCTGTCAAAGGTCGTCCCGCCAGTAGAAATGTTGAACCATAGGAATAAGGGGTACCTAATGCACCCGAAGTGGAATCCTAATGAGGGGTCACCAATGCTTAGTTCCGTGAGGCCATCCGGATGTTGAGCCAAGTTGTGACTAACCAAGCTGGGCAACAAAGAGAGAATCATCAGGAAGTGGCTGATACTCGAGGATCCGTGAGTTCTTAAGGATGAATCCTCTAAGCTTCACAGGTTCAAGTGTTACTGAGGATCCAGAGATTTTTATTGAAGAGCTTCAGAGGTTTTTGAGATAATGTATGTTGCTGATGCTGAGAGAGTAGAACTAGCTGCATATCAACTAAAGGGTGTGGCTAGAATCTGGTTCAACCAATGGAAAAAGAATAGAGTTGATGATACACTAATAGTGAGTTGGGTTGTGTTTGAGAGTGCTTTCGTGGGACGTTCTTTCCCCGTGAGTTGCGAGAGGCAAAGATAAGAGAGTTTCTTATCCATAAGCAGGAGTCTATGCGTGTTCATGAGTACAATTTTAAGTTCACACAACTTTCTCGCTATGCTCCGGAGATGGTTGCTGACATAAGGAGTAGGATGAATTTATTCGTTGCTGGGTTGTCTCGCCTGTCAAGCAAGGAAGGTAAGGCAACTATGCTGATAGGGGATATGAACATAGCAAGGCTAATAATCCATGCGCAACAAGTTGAGGAGGACAAACTGAGGGATAGGGAAGAGTTTAAGAATAAGAGGGCAAAAACATTAGGGGATGAGTCAAGGCAGCAAAAGAGTAATGCCAACTGGTCTTCCTTCTAACAGAAACAGAAGGGACCTGTTTCATCATCTGCTAGTGCACTTGCACAAGGAAACAAATGTGAGTACAATAGTCAGAATTTCAGAGCTAAACCTGCCTGTTCTCAAGGTAGTATGGCACAAAGGGGTAGTATGCCTCATGCATGTGCTAAGTGTGGTAGGAACCACTCAGGGATGTGTCGTGATGGCTCCACTGATTGTTTCAAGTATGGTCAGAACGGTCATTTTATGAGAGAGAGTGTCCTGAGAACAGGCAAGGTAATGGTACTGGGGGCAATAGAGCCCAATCTTCTTCAGTTGCTCCACCAGACAGAGTTGCATCTAGAGGAGCTACTTCAAGGGCAGGCGGAGGATCAAACCGTCTTTATGCTATCACTAGTCACCAAGAGCAAGAGGATTCACCAGATGTTGTCACTGGTATGATCCAAGTCTTTAACTTTGATGTTTATGCTTTGCTAGATCCAGGAGCAAGTTTATCTTTTGGAACTCCATATGTTGTGATGAATTTTGATGTTCTTCTTGAGTAACTTCTTGAGCTCCTCAGTGTTTCTACACCTGTTGGTGAGTCTATTCTAGCTGAGAGAGTCTATCGTGATTGCACAATTTCTGTCAATCACAAGAGTACCATGGCTGACTTAGTTGAGTTAGATATGATAGAATTTGATGTCATTTTAGGTATGGACTGGCTTCATGCCTGTTATGCATCAATAGATTGTAGAACTCGAGTAGTCAAGTTTCAGTTCCCAGTGAACCAGTTATAAAGTGGAAGAGCATTTCAACAGTGCCTAAGGGTCGTTTTATTTCGTACCTTAAGGCGAGAAAGTTAGTTTCCAAGGGGTTTGTCTATCACTTAGTCCGAGTTAATGACTCTAGTGTTGAGATACCTCATATTCAGTCAGTTCCAGTAGTAAAAGAGTTTCCATAAGTCTTTTCAGATGATTTTCCCGAAGTCCCTCCAGAGAGAGAAATATACTTTAGTATATATATTCTTCTCGATACTCGTCCTATATCTATTCCGCCATATAGGATGGCACCAACAGAGTTAAAAGAGTTGAAAGAGCAATTGAAAGTAAGGGAATGTGATATTCCTAAGACAACATTCAGGACCCGTTGTGGTCATTATGAGTTTTTGGTCATGTCGTTCGGTTTAACTAATGTACCTGCAACATTCATGAACCTTATGAATAGAGTATTCAAGCCTTATTTAGATATGATTGTTATCATATTTATTGATGACATACTTATCTATTCGAGGAATGAGGAAGATCATGCTAGTCATCTCATAATAGTTCTCCAAACTCTAAAGGATAAGGTATTGTATGCTAAGTTATCAAAATGTGAGTTTTGACTTGAGTCTGTGGCATTCTTAGGCCACATGGTTTCCGGTGATGGGATTAGAGTTGATACTCAGAAAATAGAGACAGTGCAGAATTGGCCTAGACCCACTTCTCCAACTGATATTAGGAGTTTCTTGGGGTTGGCTGGATATTATAGAAGGTTCATCGAGGGATTTTCATCTATTTCATCTCCTTTGACTAAGTTAACTCAGAAAACAGTTAAGTTTCAATGGTCTGAAGTTTGTGAGAAAAACTTTCAGGAATTGAAAAAGTGGTTGACTACTGCCCCAGTATTGACCTTACCAGAAGGTACTCAAGGTTTTGTGGTATATTGTGATGCGTCCAGAGTTGGTTTGGATTGTGTGTTAATGCAGAATGGCTAAGTTATAGCTTATGCCTCCAGACAATTGTAAGTAATGAGAAGACTTACCCAACCCTTGATCTAGAGTTGGCTGCCATAGTATTTGCTTTGAAAATATGGCGTCACTATCTTTATGGTATTCATGTGGATGTGTTCACCGATCACAAGAGTCTGCAATATATGTTTCGTTAGAAAGAGCTTAATCTCAGACAACAAAGGTGGTTAGAGTTACTCAATGATTATGACATGAGTATTCTTTATCACCCAGGTAAGGCTAATGTTGTTGCTGATGCCTTGAGTAGATTATCTATGGATAGTACTGCCCATTTTGAGGAAGCTAAGAAAGATTTCGCAAAAGATGTGCATAGACTTGCACAATTAGAAGTTTGACTAATGGATACTAGAGAAGAAGGAGTAATGGTGATGAATGGGGCTGAATCATCATTAGTGTCAGAAGTTAAAGAGAGCAAGACCAAGATTCTATTTTGCTTGAATTGAAGGCAAATGTTCATAAGCAAAAAGTAATGGCTTTTGAACAAGGAGGAGATGGTGTATTGAGGTATCAAGGTAGATTGTGTGTACCAAGGGTGGATGAACTCCAAGAGAGGATCATGGAGGAAGCTCATAGGTCCCAGATATTCTATTCATCCGGGTTCCACAAAGATGTATTGAGACTTGAGAGAAGGCTCCATTAGTGCTGTGAGGAAGAACTTGTGATGTTTGTTAAGCATTTGAACCCTATGAAGAACATGTTGGGTTCTGACTTCTGACTGAACTAATATTCCATACAAGTGCTTTCTGAATCATTTATAAATAGATCTAGCACTCCTTTTAGGAATAGTTCTTGTAGGCTTACTGGTTTCAGCATTAGCCCTATTTTTCTTCCCCTTTTATTAAACATCTGGAGATAAATCTGCCACCTTCAAAGCATGATTGAGATTGTGCTAATTTTGATCTTCATCTGCATCTTCCTTGCTTATTTCGTCATTAACTTCCACATGTTGCTGTTCATTTATCTCATCTATATTGTGTGCAACAATGTTATGCTGGACCTTAACAGGAGAATCAACTGTTGAAGCTACAATTGCATGTAGTAATGATTCAGTTAACCCTGCTATCTCCATCTTCCCCAAAAGCGAAAGCTCAACGAACCTTCTGACTTATCATAAAGTGTGCAATTATTACATTTAATTGTGGTAAGTGTTCATTATCCAATAATATTACTCATTAAATAATGTCCATATTTGTAATGTCCTTTTTATGCCTCGTGTTTCAGGTGGGGTTTGGAGATTTGTACCAATCATTAGTTTTTTTTAGACTTTATATTTATATTAAAAAAATTTAAAATATATATATATTAAGTTGTGAACCTCTCACCTAACTGATTAATGGCTCTATGGGAAGAAAAGGCGTAGAAATATTTTATATGCTAAATGGATTTGAACCCCACTGGAATATGCGTGGCAACTGCACTGTGCATTTAATTCTGTAATGAGAACACTGTTTACTATTTAAAGAAAAAAAATCAGTCTAATTTCAGGAATAATGTAAATTATTTATGAAAAGACACAATATTAAAGGCGATCTAAATCTTATCCTACGTACACATCACATATTGTAAGCAATTAATTTTGGCAAAAAAAGAAGAAGCTAAACAATGAGGATATCATTGAAACAAAATAATAAGGATACACTTCTATCACTAGATAAATTAATGCATTAATTTTATGTAGTTGCTTAATAATAAGGATATTATTGAAACAAAATAATAAAATCTTTTTTATTTATAAAATGAATAAAAAAAAATCTATTTTTAGTATAAGTGATAGCTAAAATGATGAAAGGAGCATTTTTTAAAAATTTTTTTTGCTATTTCCTTTCACATAACATGCATTTTGTTTATTAAATTAATATTTCATTGTACATGCTTACCAAAATCGTCAATTACATAGAATTATGAAAAAATAACAAAAAGTGAATGTTTCAGTGCGTATTATCATATTATATAGTGTTCATTGCACTTGATTGAATGATATTTTATTAAATAATGAGCATTAAAAAACACATGTCACACCAATTAACAATTCAACATGATATTTTTTTAAATATTAAATAATATAAGCGTAAATAAATAAAAAGTATATGGTCAACTACAATGTCCATTAATGTTGTTCTAATAAACTCAAGGGTCCATTTTGGACCCCTTTCATTTTAAAAAATAATAATTAAAGAAATAATCCATTAATGCAAATGATTACCATATCCACTACACTATGGTCAACAAAAAATAGAAAGAGTTTTCACTAAATTATCTTTAATTAAATACAACTTTTTAGTTATAAAATAATTCATTATTTAACTAGAGATAAGTTTAGAAAAAATAATTAATAACTTCTGTAACGCCTCGAGCCTACACCCTGGGCGGGACCGGCACTCGGAGACCATTGCTAGCCCCAAGCGAACCCTTGGCTTGTCTTTCTTAACTCAGCGGAAACTTAACTCAACAGTACAACTCAATGCAATGAAAGGTTATAAAACAACCAACTGATGCATAACATGCCAAAAGGCAGCTCGAGTCTCAAAATAGAATATTTACATATATACATAGATGAGAGACTCAATACTAACTGACTGACTGTCTATGAAGCCTCTAAAATACTGAGATGGGTGTTGGGACAGACCCCGTAACACCCTAATAGAACAAAACTACAAGAAACAAAATATCTGAGTCTTCCGGAAAGCAAGGAGGCTCGCTACTGACTCTGGAGTGCTCAGCTGGATCAACGACGTGCAGGATGCTGATCCGGGGTACCTGTGTCTGCATCGTCATAAGATGCAGGCCAACTGGCATCAGTACATTGAATGTACGAGTATGCGAGCTGGAAAGCTAAACCACAACTTAAGCTCGGAAAGAGTACAAGAGAACACTTGCCTTGGCTCTTTCAACTCATGAATAACTGAACTCAATATATAAAGCAATAAGACACATGCAATATATAAAGCTTGTAAAACTCTTAAAACATGACGTAAAAATCATATTTATAATATCATGAAAATATTATGTTTCCTCTCAAGGTCTACTTGTGCAATGTATGAATGAAGTCCCATACCCCCATCCATACTAAGCAGAACCCTCGAGGAACCATGCTCTTTCTACTGTGGGAGCTTCTCTAACCGACAAACCACCACTATGAATATGAGTGGTGATACAACGTTTTACCTCACGTTGCCCAAGGACCATCCTATACCTTGCCGTGATATAAGAAGCTAATGATACAATGTTTTACCTCACGTTGCCTGAGGACCATCCTATACCTGGTCTTGATATAGGAAGCTAACTTTACTAAGTGGATCCACTAGCTTAACTTTACGGGTTCATCTAAAAAGTATGACCCGTTAACTCCCATGTTGGCTACATGGTTCTTATGGAGAGTTGAGTTTAATATGAACTCGCGTCCCCAAATCGGTGCTCGATACTACTCCCAAAATGCTTTTAGTTCATAAGTGTTTTAAACATATCTTTCTTTAAATGAGATAATTACTCAAAATCTAGCCCAAAGGCTCACTTGGAAACGATGTTCCTTTTTCTTGAAAACTAGCCCTAAGGCTCTTTTGGAATCATAGTTCCTTTCTTACTCAAATTTAAAAACATTTAGAAACTTCTTTGGGAATACATAGTTCCCTAATAGCTTTTGAGAAATGAACTCAACTTACACTCTTGACTTAATTTGAGTCTTGAGACTCCTTACTTAGCTAGAAACTCTAAGCTCTTTACTTGACTTGAAACTTGAGTCTAAAAATGAAGTTAAAACGTTCAATGAAGACTTTTGAAAAGCTTGGAAGACTTGCTTGAACTTACTTCTTAACATAGCTTGACTTGACTCTAACTTCTCTTTAACTTGATACTAACTTGCCTTGAGTTGAACTATGGATTCAAGGTATATGATCACACGTATTTAGATGAGTTCGGGATGTTTAGAAACACTTTGGGGTGTGGGAAACAACTAGGGAACATAGGTATAACACCTAGGAACATGCATGAGAAAGCATGGAAGAATGGGGGAAACTTGGCGCTCTGAGAGGCGCGGAGCGCCGGCCAAAACTTCAGAGAGGGCTTGCTGGCGCTCTGAGTGGCGCGCCGACCCAAGGGCTGGGCTTCAGAGCCCCTCTTGGGGCGCGATGACAGGCGCGATGCGCCAATTCCTTTGCCCAGAAACTCGACTTTTCTCCCTGTTTTCTTCAACTCTAAACCATCCTTACTTCAAAGGATCTAACCTCAAACACTAAGGATCATCATATCCCTCAACATACCATGGATTACAACTCAAAACACAACCCAATCATGTCTCACAACCAACAACAATTTCAACAACACAACTAACAACTTCAACAACAATTCCAATCTTTCCTCAAATCATAAAAATGAGCTTGGTGTGTGGGGGAAAGGATCAACCCACACAAAGAACTCACATACCTTGATAGGGATCACCCCCGACGATTTCCACGACGGAAACTTGTTGATCTCCTCTTCTTCTCTTCTTCTTCTCTTTCTTCTCTTTTTCACTCTCAAGAACCCTAACTTTCTCTCTTTAAAATGGAATAAAAATGATCCAAAGATCAGTCCACAAGCTTCACAACCATAAGTGGAACTACTCCTAACTCATCCTGAGCTGGAAGTTATGACTGCTCAAAGTTGGCCAAAAACTCACTGATTTCCACACTTAGCCAAATTCCAGATTTTCAAACCCTTTCCAAAAATGAAAATTTTCAAATTCCAAGCCTCTTCTTAGCTATTTCAAATTGTCGGATGTTACAATATCTCCCCCTTGGGAACATTCGTCCTCGAATGAGGTTACTCTTACAAAGCTAAGGGTGTAACAATTACTCAAACACCCAACAATCAACTAAGCAAACACAACAACCATCACAATATGCTCATTATAATTAAAAGAGCACTAAGAAGGAAATTAATACCTTAATCTGCGTTTCCTCCGGATTCAAAGAGATGTGGATATCTCTTCTTCATGTCCTCTTCGGCTTCCCAAGTAGCTTCTTCAACAAATTGGTTCCTCCAAAGGACTTTGACTGAGGCTACATCCTTCGTTCTCAACCTACGAACTTGACGATCTAGAATCTGAACAGGAACCTCCTCATAAGATAAGTTATCCTTGAAGGATCGCCTATGCACTTCTTCAACATGGAGATGTGGAATACCGGATGAACCGCTGCTAGTTCCTGCGGTAACTCCAACTCATATGCAACATTGCCAATCCTCTTGGCTATGTGGTAAGGTCCAATATACCGGGGACTAAGTTTCCCCTTCTTACCAAATCTCATAACCCCTTTCATGGGCGAAACTCGCAAATATACCCAATTATCTATTTCAAACTCTAACGCCCTTCTCCTAACATCAGTGTAGAATTTCTAGCGATTCTGTGCTGTTTTCAACCTCTCTTGAATCACTCTCACCTTCTCCTTAGCTTGGTGAACTAAATCTGGTCCTATCAACTGTGCTTCACCAACTTCAAACCATCCAATAGGAGATCTACATCTTCTCCCATAAAGAGCTTCATAAGGAGCCATCTGGATGCTAGAGTGATAACTGTTATTGTAGGCAAACTCGATGAGAGGTAGGTGATCATCCCAATTGCCTTTGAAATCGATCACACAAGCCCTCAACATATCATCTAAAGTCTGAATAGTACATTCTGCTTGCCCATCAGTCTGAGGATGAAAGGCAGTACTTAAGTTCACCTTGGAGCCCAAGCCCTTTTGAAAAGATTTCCAGAACTGTGCAGTAAACTGTGCACCTCTATCTGAAATAATGGAGACTGGGACTCCATGAAGTCTCACTATCTCTTGCATATACAACTTGACATAATCTTCTGCTGAATTGGTAGTCTTTACCGGTAGAAAATGGGCTGACTTTGTCATTCTGTCGACAATCACCCAAATGGAATCATGCTGTCTGCACGACCTTGGCAACCCTGTGATGAAATCCATATTGATCATCTCCCACTTCCATTCCGAAAGCTCTATCCTCTGAGCCAAACCATCGGGCCTTTGGTGCTCAACTTTCACTTGCTGGCAATTTGGACACTTAGCCACAAACTTTGCAATGTCCTTCTTCATGCCATTCCACCAATAAACTTCTCTCAAGTCACGGTACATCTTTGTGGAACCCGGATGAATGGAATATCTGGAGCTATGAGCTTCCTCCATAATCCTTTCTTTGAGTCCATCTACCATAGGTACACACAATCTACCTTGATATCTCAATGCACAATCTCCCCCTTGTTCAAAAGCTAATACTCTTTGCTTTTGGACATTTGCCTTCAACTCAAGCAAAATGGGATCTTGATCTTGCTTCTTTTTCACTTCTGACACTAGTGATGACTTGGCCTTGCTCGTCATTTCTATTCCTCCTTCTGCGGAATCTGTAAGTCTGACTCCCAGGCATGTTAGTCTGTGCACGTGTTTTGCTAACTCTCTCCTTCCTTCTTCAATATGGGCGGTGCTACCCATAGACAACCTGCTCAAAGAATCAGCAACAACATTAGCCTTACCTGGGTGGTAAAACATACTCAGGTCATAGTCCTTGAGTAATTCTAACCATCTCCTCTGTCTGAGATTAAGTTCCTTCTGAGTAAGCACGTATTGAAGGCTCTTGTGATCAGTGAATATATCAACATGCACACCATACAAGTAATGACGCCATATCTTCAAAGCGAACACTACAGCCGCTAACTCTAAGTCATGGGTCGAGTAGTTCTTCTCATGAACTTTCAACTGTCTGGAGGCATAAGCTATAACTTTGCCATTCTGCATTAGGACACAGCCCAAACCAATTCTAGATGCATCACAATACATCACAAGACCTTGACTACCTTCTGGTAACGTCAATACTAGAGCTGTAATCAATCTCCTTTTCAATTCCTGAAAGCTTTTCTCACAAGCTTCAGACCATTGAAATTTCACTGCTTTCTGAGTCAACTTTGTCAAAGGAGATGCAATAGATGAGAACCCCTCAACAAACTTTCTGTAATAGCCAGCTAAACCCAAGAAACTCCTAATTTCAGTTGGAGATATGGATCTAGGCCAATTCTGCACTGCCTCAATCTTCCGAGTATCTACTTTGATTCCGTCACCAGACACAATGTGGCCTAGGAATGCCACAGACTTGAGCCAAAACTCACACTTAAAGAACCTGGCATACAACTCTTTGTCTTTCAAAGATTAAAGAATTGTTTTGAGGTGATTAGCATGATCGTCCTCGTTCCTTGAATAGACTATTATGTCATCAATGAAGACGATAACAAACGTATCTAAATAAGGCTTGAAGACTCTATTCATCAAGTCCATGAAAGCTGCCGGTGCATTGGTCAACCCAAAAGGCATGACCAAGAACTCGAAATGACCGTATCTGGTCCTAAAAGTTGTCTTTGAAATATCACATTCCCTTACTTTTAACTAATGATAGCCTGATCTGAGATCAATCTTTGAAAAACAGGTGGCACCCTGAAGCTGATCGAAAAGATCATCAATTCTCGGAAGAGGGTACTTATTCTTGATGGTAACCTTATTCAACTGGCAGTAATCTATACACATCCTAAGGGAACCATCTTTCTTTCTCACAAACAAGACCGGAGCACCCCAAGGTGAGACACTCGGTCGAATGAAACCTTTATCTAGAAGGTCTTTCAACTGCTCTTTGAACTCTTTCAACTCTTTCAACTCTACTGGTGCCATTCTATATGGCGGAATAGAGATAGGACGAGTATCTGGAATGAGATCTATGCCGAAATCTATTTCTCTCTCAGGAGAAATTCCGAGTAGATCATCAGGGAACACTTCTGAAAACTCTCTTACTATAGGAACTGACTGAAAATGAGGTATCTCAACACTAGAGTCATGAACTCGGACTAAGTGATAGATACAACCCTTTGAAACTAACTTTCTCGCCTTAAGGTACGAAATAAAATGACCCTTAGGCACTGCTGAACTACTACTCCACTCTAAGACTGGCTCATTCGGAAACTGAAACTTGACTGCTCGAGTCCTACAATCTATCGATGCATAACAAGCATGGAGCCAATCCATACCTAGAATGACATCGAAATCTACCATGTCTAACTCAACCAAATCAACCATGGTGCTCTTGTGATTGATGGAAACAGGACAATCACGATAAACTCTTTATGCTAAAATAGAATCCCCAACAGGTGTAGAAACACAAAAGGGTTCACAAAGTCTTTCAGGAAGAACATCAAACTTATTTGCAACATAAGGAGTTACAAAAGATAAACTTGCTCCTGGATCTAGCAAAACATACACATCAAAAGCAAAGACTTTGATCATACCGGTAACAACGTTTGGAGAGTTCTCTTGCTCATGACGACGGGTGATGGCATAGAGGCGAATTGCTCCTCCACCGTTACTAGAAGTAGCTCCTCTAGGTGTCGTCCTGTCTGGTGCAACAACTGATGAAGAATGGGCCCTACTGCCCGTATTTCCACTACCTTGATAGTTCTTAGGGTACTCTTTCATGAAGTGACCCTCTTGCCCACATTTGAAGCAACCTGTCTGGCCTTGACAACACTTCCCTGGATGGACTCTACCACACCTAGCACATGCAAGACCCCGGTTACTTCCTTGTGCTATACTGGAACTACTCCTAACTCATCCTGAGCTGGAAGTTATGACTGCTCAAAGTTGGCCAAAAACTCACTGATTTCCACACTTAGCCAAATTCCAGATTTTCAAACCCTTTCCAAAAATGAAAATTTTCAAATTCCAAGCCTCTTCTTAGCTATTTCAAATTGTCGGATGTTACAACTTCTTCCTTACTTATTTAAAAACAGCTCACTTTTCCTTTTGGTTTTTTTGTTGGCTCTATTTTGGTTTGTTTGTTTTAGGGAAATTATTTTTTATCCAAAAAGTAAGATTATTTACAAATTCACGCCCTTTTCATTTTTATGTCCTTTTTTATTTTAAAATAACATATATCTATTTTTACTCGCGCGATGACGTCAGCGCACACCCTTTTTTCCCCTCGTTGATACCATTACAATATATTACAACATATGCATATACTTTGATGGTATCAAAGAGTAACTGAACATTTATTCATTGAGGGGTTGCTTTTTCTTCCTTGATACCGATAGGGTATCAATATACTGATGGAGTATCATAGATGATTAAGCTCAGTCTTATATTATACCGATATGGTATCAATATATCGACAAAGTATAAAAAAAATATTTTCTACTAAATTAGAGTTTTAATAAATAAGATTGTAACTTTAATAATTTTCTCATAATTATTTCATATTTATTTCTTTAAAAAATAGGCCAATCCTCAACTCTAACATCATTTAATGTATTTTCAAGGTGGCTACAGAAAGACACGTTTGATTACAAAATTGATTCTCAAGATACAAGTGATCAACCATAAAGTGGATAACTTTTCTCACAAGTTATTGCGAGTTTCCTTATTTGCTTGCCAATTGATGCATAGATGAGATATTAAGGCACTGTAAAGATCAATGCAGTTGTAACTTGAACTGTGAATGTGTGCTTCTTGTTGTCTAAATTAACTGTGAATGATAACTTTCTTGGATGTGATGATATGTTTATGTGCATTGTAAATGTGCGTCTGAACTTTGATATGTGCAATATGTTGGTCGAGTTGTTGAATTTATGAAAGTTGTAACCGCGTGAGTGTCTGGGTGAATCCTGGGGATGTGTAGGTTATGGTGTTGAATTAATGAGAACGAGATGGATCGTGCATCGCTGGATCAATTGGGGGTAGATTTTAATTGTCCTAGCTAGGAGGATCATCCTAAATTGCTCGGTAAAGCTGGAAACTTTTGGGAATCTTAGGGGAGAGAAAAAAACCCAAAAAAATTTAGTTCCTGGGTACTGTTTCCGTCGGAGCCGTTGGGGCGAAATAATCTCGCCAGCGCGAGGCCGCCAGGGCGGAAATCCCCGCCAGAGCGGGATAGGGAGAGGCAGAACCTCAACCATGTCTCCTCTGTTTTTCCCAGGTCACTTTATAGTCCCCGAATCATATCCGAACTAACACCTGCAAGTCAATCAGTGCTCAGCAATAGAACAGTAAGTCATAACATTAGTATTTAATTATCGGTTGTGTCAGACAACAAAAACTAGCATCCATGTACTTACAAAAATATAAGGAAAGGCGTAAAGATAAAAATAAAGTATTGTTCCAAATTACAAGCCTAAGAAGGCGAAAAACCAAGTCAAGAACCCTGGGACTGAGAGATGTCACCATCAGAGTCCAGATCCTCCGGGGGCACCAGACCTATAACGGCCTCATCCATGAAAGTGAAATGCTAGAAATCTCCTCTCTCGACTCGGAGAATCTCCTATCCGGGGGTGATGCATGTGAACATGATCCTCACCGCCTTCCATATCCTGACTATCAGACGAACCCTCTCCAAACCCTTTCTCATCTCCTGACGCCGCTCGCGGCGAAACATCTCAACCTCTAAGGCAGTGCTAGGTGGAACCATAGTGGTGTCAGCAAAGGAGCACCCCAATCTCCTCCGAACGGCCGTCAGGTCTTCTTCTACCCGTGCACCTGAGAGTGGGATCTGGGATAAGTATCGTCGTCTCCCTCGTTGTCTGTCTCTGCAGCCTCCTTACTGCTGCTGGCCCTGTCCGTCCTCTTGCTCTTGCTCCGAGAGGTAGAGCCCTGCCTAACCAAAAAAGGGTGAAATGGGGGATCTATATGAAGCACCTTATCAGTATCTAAGAGGGGCACCCCCGCCTTCTTGCACAGCACAGTCACGAGTACGAGTAGGAAGAAGGCCTTCTTATTACCTCGGTAGAACATCTTCCACTGCGAAATAATCTGCTCCCCCACATTTAGCTCAATGCCCTGCACCGCGTACGCCACCACCAAGGCCTGAGGAAAGGTCACGTCTGTGCGGTTGTCCGACGGGCGGATCCTTCTAGTAACCAAATGTAGCCACCTCTTAGCATTCGGTGACCAGTCCGCGTTAGTGATACCATCGGCAGTAGGTCAATAGACTCTATCTCGGCGCATAGGCTCAACCTGCATATCCCTTAGCCAGCCCATATCCATCTCCCTCAGCTTGGTCGCGTACGCTGCGTTCGAGGCCTCGGGCAACTCTAGTACCTCATTAATGGCAGTAGCATTCAGGGGATGCTGACTCCCCGAATGCAAATGATAGGATGGGGATCGTTCCAGTTGACAGTGCATGATAGCATAGAACTCCCTCATCCAGTCGACACGTATGTCAGGGAGAGCCTTAGTCAGTGGAGCCCATCCGAACTCTATCAGGCGAGCATAGAAGGCAGACACTTTCTCCTCTAGCTTGAGTAAAACAAAACCCCTCTCACAACAAAATTTGTTATTTCTGTAGTCGTGGTGTCATTCCCGACTAGCAGCATCTGGTAATTAGACGAATGGTTGATTTTCTTCGTTAAGACTGTTATGCCGTAATTTTACTATCTTTTGCAAAATCAAGTTTTGTAATGTTTTAAGTATAAAACAATTTGAGAAAAATACTTAGAAAAGAGTCGCCATCTGTTATGCTGTAATTTTACTATCTTTAGCAAAATCACTTTTGGAATGTTCTAAGTATAAAACATTTTGAGAAAAATACTTAGAAAAGAGTCGCCACTTAGTTTTTTAAAGAAATTAAGAAAACTTAATTTAGAAAGGCCTTAACATAAACCTTTAAAAATTTAGAAAAAATGGGTAAGAAGTTCTTATTTCTACTCTAAGAAGGTATTAGCACTTAAAGTTGACTTTTTCAGGAAAATATTTAGCAACATAAATATTAGATTTTTTTTACAAGTGGTTACAATTTTAATAAAAAACTAGATTAATTAAAATTTATTTGAATCATTTTAGAAATAATAATTTGAACCAATTTGGTCAATTAAAGCATGAAAACTATTTTAAATTAATTGAAGAATAAATAAAAAAAATTAACTAAAGATATTCGATAAAAGCATAAGAGTTGATAAAAAATGAATTTTATTAAACAAACTAACATAAAAAATATAGTTCGTCTTTTGGGGAATTCAATTAAATTATTTAAAGTTAGAGTTAATAAAAAAAACCAACAATAAATAAACACAATTAAATAATCTAGGAGAATAAAGGAGAAGATGAATTTGGATTTTTTTTTGGGCCAAACTTGCTACTGATTTGGGCTCTTGGCTCAATTCTCCTTTTTGTATATATCTGATTATATCAGTGTATATCGAATGTATACGCACTCGTTTTTCTGCCTTCCAAACCTGTAGAAGCTCCATTTTAGCATGTCTCGGCTTCCTTTATTTTGTATCAGCTTCCAAAACTTGTAAACAATGTCGAATTTGACTCGAAGAAGGAGGAATGCAAGGGAGCGAAGGAGAGAGTCCTAGATTGGACTCGGAACAAGAGATTCATGCAAGGAAAATAAAACGATAAGAATTAAAATGGTAATTCAAACAACTCAAAATCGTTCACAACTAATGATGAGAGGCCCATTATAAGAAGTATTTAATAAGCCATAACAAAATGAATTAACAGATTAAGCTAAGTGTCCACCAGTAACAAGTTAAGCATTTATTAATTTAAGAACAAATAGCTGCTGAAAACATATGTATAGTAACCAACATACAAAAATAAAAATGATAATAATAATAAAAACAACGGGGCATGAATCATGTTGACTATGAGGATCAAAGATTAAATTTTATTCACCAAATTGCATATAGATAGTTGATTTGAACTCGAAATCTATACGAAAGATCCTATGAATAAGTAATGAACACTTCAAAGGACATTAGCTTACATAAATAAATTTATACAACAGATAAAATAACATGCTAAGGTGAAGACTAAACTCATTTTTATGCAACAAAGCTACTTCTCTGTTAGATCTTATCACAAGATACCTTAGAGTTTCTTAAACATGATAACTAAGAGCAATAAATGGCAAAAGATGCATTCCTCAATGTAACAGTAATCAAAGAGCAGCTTCAGAATAACCAGCAGGCTAAAGCAAAACATACAAGACTACTGGATTCAACATAAGTGTGGAAATTTTATTCTAAAAATATACCTAGATAAAAATGTAACATACATAACAAGATCAAAGTGAAACAAGATGCACATGCTGCTATGAAACATTCTAATAGACCAAAACATTACCAATACAACGAACCAATATTATGTTTTTTATTATCAGTTTCAGAAACCAAATCCTCACCAAGCACACCGTATTTAATATCGAGATAAAAACACAACAACGAGTATCAATTCACACAAACTATAACAATCCAACTATAAGCTAGAAAACTAAGCAACAAATCAGAGTGGAAAGAAATTACTTCTTCGAAGCAGCAAATGGGACGAACGAGCTTGAAGGAGCTTTCTACGATCACAAGTGCGATTTCGACGAAAATTCTAATTTCGAACAGTATACCCAGAAATTTTAACTATATGAATACTATCACTTCAAGTTTTCCTTCTCTTTTTACTTGTAATTCCCGTTTCTAATGGTAGAACTCTCTTCCCCTCTCTTTTTCCACACCCAACATTAAAGAAGATAGATGTTTATATAGAGAAAATTTGAGGTTGATTTAGGGGAGAAATCGGGTGCAATTTTGAATGGATTTAAATTCAAAATTCAAATTCTTCTTAAGAGATGAGGTTGCCAGCCAAGAATTGTACCAACTCTCAACGGCTTGGAAAGGATGGTCGTCTGATCTTGGAGGAAGGACGAAGAACATATGATATTGAGACACCTGGATTCTCCAATGACCCTTTGTACGAGGGGATAAAGAGAGAGAGAGGGACGCGTTGGGCTCGAGGTCCGAGCTTGCCGCGATTTTCTGGGATTTAGTCGTGTTCCTCGCTGACAGAAGAAGAAGAAAACGTAGGGGGTGGGGTCTATTTTGGTATTGTTGTGTATGTGTCTGGGTTTCTTTTGGAATATTGTTGTTGTTGGGCTGGGTTGATGGGTATTGTTGTATTGTGGGATTTGGAATTAAAAAAGTGGGTTGATGTGTTGGATGAAGAGTTGGGCTTGGATTTGGCTTAAATTTTGGCCCAAAAAGTGGTCTTGAATTGAGTTAAGGTGAGGTAATAAAGTGGCTAATTTTGTAATTGATAAAATGCCAAATAAATTTCCGTTGTAGCCAAATTAAATTTAATTGGTGAATTTGGCTAAAATTTAAATAAAATGAATTAATATAAATTAATTAATGAGCTTGTTAATCTTAACAAAACAGAATAATTAATTTACTTGTAAATAAATTTACTCAAAAATATAAACATAACTTAAACTAATTAAACAAATACTTAATTAAAACAAAAATCTTTTTGAGACTATTTTCCAATATTCCTAAAATATACTAATTATATACACATATTATTTTAAAATTATAAAAATGATACAACTATTTAAAATAACTTGCAAACTATATTATATATTTTTTAATTTTTTTGTAAAACTAATTATTTTAAATCGTTTGAAATTGAAGAAGCTTAATAATTAATCTATAATGTGGAGGTCCAAAATTGAGTGTCAACAAAGACCAGTCATTTAGAAAAGCCTGTAAAAGTTTTGAATATATATATACGTTAAACGGCCATGAGAGTGGGCAATATCCTGTTTAAAGAGAAACAAAAATTTTCTAGTTCAAGGAGCTCAGGCCACTGCCCCACGAAATTCTTCTATAACGGCTTAAATCCCTCTCTAGCGGGATGAGGGAGGCCGCCACAGCGGGATGAAGGGCGCCAGAGCGACCTTCATCTAGGACGAACACTAGGCGCGTTCATGGCGCCTCTTCGTCCCAAAATCCCTATTTTTCATAGAATTTCAACAGATCAGAGTATATTAAGTATCCTAGAACCCAAGTATGCAAGCATATTAGCAACTAAACCCCTAAATAGCACCCAAATCTAAGTTTTACACCAAGAGACCTTTCAACTTCCCCCACCCAAGTTGGTACCGTTTTGACCATATTTCTACGAATTCCTTATTCCCAGGACGTTGTGGAGACGTTGGGGACATAAGGAAAGTATCCATGTTACGTTTATTTATCAAACAAGCAACTTATTTTCATTTTTGAATAACTACCCGAAAATCGTTCTAAGCAATTAGGTAGTAGCATGCAATCGTTGTTAATCAAGTATTGATGTGAAGAGCGTAATGAACAAGAAAATTACCTTATAAATGACGTTTGGAGCAAGTGAATCGAGAGGAAATTGGGAGAGTTTGAGTAAGGAAAGGGAGAAATGAGGAAACCATTCCCCATTTCCCCTTTATTGTTTCCGATCTCCTGCTACTGTGGGAGATTCCTTGCCATAGTGTCCTCGCCTCAGCGGAAGGGTTGCCACCCTGGCGGGGTTAGGCTATGAAAATTGGGTGCGATATTTCTCTGTATGTTGCCTCAGATTCCTTCTGGTCCTTTGAAGCTTAGCATCTTTGTGTTTCGATTTGGAAGAGTCACCATTCGTCGTGGTTTCCGTAACAGATCAATACTTAGTGTAGAATTACTCTGAAATATGGCGTGTGATTATCCGTGCACTAGTTGTTCGGGTATGAATGAGGGGTAAATTGGTATCTATTGTAACGACCTGAACCGTCGTTATTTAGGAAAATTAAAACTTTGGGAAATTACTGGGCCACTGTCCCGCCAGGGCGAGCCAGATGCCGCTAGGGCGGTGGCGCCATGGTGGGGTAAGCTGGTGCCAAAGCGGGATAGGCGAGACATAATGTAAATAACGCAAAATCTTATTTACTCCTTCTTCCTAAAATACCTAATTTAGACAAAAATCACCCTAGAAACCCCCAAAAAGCTGCTCTAAGCTTGGGAAGGAAGGAAAAGGATATTTCTAGCGTAAAGAGATCGATGGATTGTGGATTTCCGGTCAAGATCACCGTCACGAAGCCTGAAAACAAGAATCGAAGCCAAAAACTCTGTGCAGTTGCTTGGCGCCAGGTAGGCTAGGTTTATTAATTGAGTAGTTATAAATCTGTGCTCCTTGCGTAGTATAATGTCAATCAACGGTAGGAAGTATGCGTAGACCTTCGTGTACCTATTAAAATTTAACTTAATGGTAAGAATGAGCCTTAGACGATGAACTAGGGCTAAGTGATAACTATGATTTCATGATTGTGTGATATATGCTTGTCCTTTCTTCATTATAATATGTGTATGTATGCAAATGTTGCATTATTTATCACACTAGTTGTAAATGAGGATAGATGAATGATGAATGTCATGAATCATGACTTAATTGTATGATTTTAAGAATATACTTGTGATTTTGATTGTGGCTTTTTGAATGAATCGGGTGTTGCGTTTCGACACACTAAATCGGTTGCCATGTTCCGGCATAAATATGGAATCAATTGCCACATTATGGTATAAACATTGGATCGGGTACCACGTACCGATATGCTAATAGTTTGGATTTGGGTTTCATGAGAGGACCAATGACTTGACATAACTGTATATCTTGGGAATGTGGAATTGTCATTGATCTTGGCGTAATATTTGGTTGGTGCATTCTTTATGAATGTATGTGTGGCTTGAGGTATGGTAAGCTAGTTGGATACACTATTTGGTGTAGGGAATCGGGAATGGTTAGGTTCCAATCGGGATGTGATACGGTAAGCAGAGACCAAGGGTCCAATTGTCATTAAGTGTTGCCTAGGGACGTGGTGTTGGGTATTTTTATTGCAAGTTGGGGGGTGCTGTTACGTTGTGTTGTCAAACGAATTTGTATTATCTGGTAGGGGATTAGCATTTCAAACGGTTAGCAAGGACCGGGTAGGATGAAGAGAAGGCAAGGGTATGTCGTGTGTGATTATTTGTTTGGGGAAATGTGGTAGTTGAAATTGTGGACCCTCATATGAGTTAGAAAGGTTAAGCTATGATTCAGAACCTAGTAAATAGGTTGACTAAGTTGATGGTTAGTAGTAAGGGTACCAGGGTAATCTTGAGGTATTCGAGAGAGGGAAAAGATGGAGAAGCGAGTGGTTTATTGTATGATTTCTGCTAGTCGATTTCTTATATTATGCGGTGGGCGTCGGGTTGACCAATGATGCCTACCAGTACGTGTGGTTTGAATTGATACTACTCTTGCTATGCCTTTTTGGCATAGTCTGGATGCAGGGTCGGTGTTGTGTGACAAATTTGAGTTAATATCTCAGATAATCACTCAACTTTGAATAGTTCACTTAGAAAGTCATTAAACTTTGTTTTATAACTCAAAAAGTCATTCAACTATTGATATTTCATTTAAAAAGTCATCCAAGTATTTATATTTCACATAGAAAGTCACTCAATCAATTTAAATAGTTTTTCATTAAATCTTGAAAAAATACAAAAAAATAATTAAACAATTTTAAAAAATAAAATAAGATGCTTATTTTATTGAAATATAATTTTTGTTTTTACTTTTTCTTTAAAAAAATAAAATAGTAGAAGATTGCTACTGTCCGTTTTTTTTTAAGGAAAAAATACAGAAATGCCACCTTTTAGTTTACTTGTTACCATTATCCCCTATAAGTTTTACAAATCTCCAAAATTCCTCATTTTCGCGCATCAGATTAGTGTGTCTCGCGCATCAGATTAATGTATCTCGCGCATCAAATTAGTGTATCTCGTGCATCATATTAGTGTATCATGTATAAAATGTTCCTCGTGTATCAGATCAGTGTATCTCGCGCATCAGATTAGTGTATGTCGCACATCAGATTAGTGTATCTCGCGCATCAGATTAGTGTATCTCGCGCATCAGATTAGTTTATCATGTATAAAATGTACATCAGATTAGTGTATCATGTATAAAATGTAATGTATCTTACTCAACGATTAATGTATCTCGCGCATCAGATTAATTTATCAACGCTTATTTTATTGTATCAGTTTTTTAAAATTTTGAGGGATTTCTGTAATTATAAACTTATAAGGGACAAATGGTAATTTTGCCTTAAAAGTATGTGATTTATGTCCTTTGCCCAAACTAATTACCTCTTATCAATTACAACTTTTTTTTTGATAGATTTTTAACAATTTAATTATTTTTTTACAATTACTCGAACGGAAATTTTTTTGGGGGGTCAATTGCTACTGTAGGTTTTTTCAGAAAAATTATAATTAAATAATTTGAGCGGATTAATAAGATAATTAAAATAGTTATCTTATTATTTCTTTAAAAATAGTTTAAAATAAAATTTAATGAAAAAATTATTTAAATTGATTGAGTGACTTTCTAAGTGAAATATAAATAGTTGGGTGACTTTGTAAGTGAAACATCAATAGTTGAGTGACTTTTGAGTTATAAAACAAAGTTGAGTGACTTTCTAAATGAACAACTCAAAATTGAGTGACTCTCTAAGTGAACTATTCAAAGTTGAGTTACCATATGAGATATTAGCTTTGACAAATCTGATCTAAAAAATATAAACGGTTATGCTACAAGCACACATTTTTATTCTATTATCTAAACAAATAAATATTACCTCATAAATTCTTCATAGACCTCTTCGAATAGTTGCATCAAGAAATCAACCTCCTCCTGCTCAAAGTCAAATTGTTATGCTTGAACAACGGTAAAAGAAAATTATTCAAACATTATATTTGTTTTAAAGATTTATTGAATATGTGTAATCATTTAAAATTTATTAAATATAAATTTATAAAATGATTGGAATTATATTAAATTCATTAATATATTAGTCCAAATAAATATTATGGATTAATATAATTGAGTTAATTATTTAAATTCAATAAATATGAATTTAATTAAGGCCCGCTCCATAAAGCCATATGCCATGTCACTTAAATCTAATTGGCCGAAAGGAGTCCTCTTCTAATCACAAATCCTCTATTTTAAAACTATAAATAGGGGTCTTCATAAATCAGAAAAGAGGACCAAGAATTTTAACAAGAAGCTAGAGGAAGCTCATGGATCAAAAGCTGCAGATTTCTCTACAAGTTCAAGAGTTCAAGAATTCAAGCATTCAAGTTTCAAGAACGTTCAAGTCTCAAGAACGATCAAGATCAAGAAGGATAAAGATCAAGAACGATCAAGATCAAGACCGCCGGATTCAAGATCAAGCTCGAAGCCCTTGGATTCAACTAGAAGTCAAGATCAAGATAAAGTTCAAGTTCAAGTTCAAGATCAAGATAAAGTTCAAGTCCAAGTTCAAGTTCAAGTTCAAGATCAAGATAAAGTTCAAGTTCAAGTCCAAGATCAAGATCAAGATAGAGATCAAGATCGAGATAAATCTCAAGTTCAAGATCAAGCTCAAGAGCCCTTGAATTATATTTGAAAAGGCGAATTCAGAGGAATAATAGAGATTGTAACACTCGCACTTAAATCAATAAAACGATTGTTGCATAATTTTCCATTCTTGATTATTGTTTTCTCGACGCGAATTTTATTGTCTACAAATTCTGGCACGCCCAGTGGGACAATCTCTACCTCTCATCTCAACTTTTCAAGCATCAAAGAATATCGAGATGACTTCTATGAAGAACAACTCCCGATCAACTGCCTCTAAGGCTACTAGCTCCAAGTTCTCTAATGAAGTTGAAGGCATTTTGGGTGTTACCTTTGGAAGTTTTGGAGCTGTTACGAGAAGCAAAGCTGCTACACTAGAACAACAAACACTTAAAGTGTCATCCACATCAACTCCAGTTTTTGGGTCTACTACTCCAAAAAAATCAAGTTCCTCCGCAAACGCTTTAGAAGGAGGAAGCAGTGTTGCTGAAAAGATCAAGAAGACATTGGCTCTTCTTGAGCAATCTGGTTCCAAGAACTCTACCACAAGGGAGAGCTATGATTCAACGAATGAGTCACCTCCACGTGCATCGCGTAATGTGAGTCCGCTGAAGATCAACTTACGCGTCAATCCATGCTACTCTCCTATATCTCCAATGATCATGCAAATAATGGTGGCTGCTGCTTCTTCTTCTGAGGAACAACTCGCAAATCTGACGAAGTTGGTTGAAGGATTGACAAAACATGTACAACACCAAGAGTCTAGAATCGATAAGTTGATGGATCAAATGGAAGGACTTTTAGACGGAGAATTGAGTCATGCACCCGGAAAATGTGTTGAAGTTCAAGAGATTGGAGATCCTGCAAAGAAAGCACCGATTGTTAATGAGATGCCAGTTTCTTCTGAAGGGATGATCCCACTCGATCGCTTGAAGGAGTTCATTAAAGGCACTGTCAAAGATAAGTATGAAGTCTCCACCAAGTCTTCTCATATGTATGCCAAGCCATACACTGCAAGAATGGATAACTTAAAAATGTCTGTTGGTTATCAACCTCCCAAATTTCAACAATTTGAGGGTAGAGGAAATTCGAAGCAACATGTTGCACACTTTGTGGAGACATGTAATAATGCTGGAACATATAGAGACTATCTTGTCAAGCAGTTTGTCCGGTCTCTTAAAGGAAATGCCTTTGATTGGTACACAGATCTTGAGCCCAATTCTATTGATGGTTGGGAGCAACTAGAGCACGAGTTTCTCATTCGATTCTATAGCACGAGACGTACTGTGAGCATGGTAGAACTTACGAATACTCGCCAAAGGAAGGATGAACCAGCCATAGACTTCATAAATCGATGGAGGAACGCGAACATGAATTGCAAGGATAGGCTTAGTGAATCCATGAATGCTAATACGTCGCCTGCGAAGTTCACTACGAATGAGGGCATGAAGCAAAATGTGAGAACAGCTTTCCAAGCACATTCAAATGAAAAGTCGACACTAAGGGAGATGCAAGGAAAAAAATATCCCTTCTTAGATTCTGATGTTTCTGAGATTTTTGATGAGTTGCTCGAGTTAAAGCTCATTGATTTGCCAGAGATGAAACGACCCGATGAAGCTGGAAAAACTGATGACCCAAATTATTGCAAGTATCATAGACTTGTGAGCCATCCTCTCGAAAAATGTTTTGTCTTCAAGGACAAAGTGATGCGATTGGTTAACGGAAAGAAAATTGTCCTTGATGATGAGAAGGCTAGTTCTAACTAGATCTCTATCACGTTCGGCTCACTCGATCCGGTCCAAATATATATCTCTGAAAATCTTGAAGAAGAGTCATTGGAGTAGGAAGTTGATATAGATGGTGACGAAGGCTGGATTCTTGTAACTAGGCGAAGACGCAACAAGTCAAGCTTATGAAAAGAACCATCCAAGCCACCGATTAGAGGAAAAATGGTGAAGAAATTGGAGAAGCAGAAATTAATCAAGCGTCCAAAGAGGGCAAAGGTAGAAGTGCATCACTACCAAAAACCCCGACATCCTGTGACTCTAGAGGACTTCTTACCAAGTTGGTTGCGGACAAAGTCTATTCAAGAAAATGTCGAGGCACCATGTTTTAATGTTGATAAAGAAGAAACAATGAATGTGTCTCCAACTGACAGAGAAGGAACAACGAGAGAATCCTCACCAAAAGTGTCTCCTAGTGGCGAAGAAAAAGCAACAAGGGAAATCTCGTCAATGATGTCTCCTTCATATTCTGAAAAGCCTATTGAACCTTCTTCCCAAGAAGCTTATACATATGATACATAAATCACATTCACAGATAACGATCCTCTATTTGGTGAAATACTACACATTCGTCCTTTGTATATGGTTGGTCACGTGCGAGAGAAGAAGATAAATAGAATCTTGATAGATGAAGGATCTGGAGTCAACATCCTGCCTATCCACACATTGAAGGAACTCGGCATCACGACCGAAGAACTTAGTGAAATTCGTTTGTTGATACAAGGATTCAATCAAGGAGGACAGAGGTCCATAGGCTCCATTAAATTAGAAATTCACATGGAAGATTTGCGATCAAGCACATGGATGCACGTGATCGATGCAAAGACTTCATACAATATATTACTTGGTAGGCCTTGGGTACACGAGAATAGAATTGTCTCATCTTCTTACTATCAATGTTTAAAGTATCTTGAAGACGGGATTGAAAAGAAGATAGTTGCAGACGATAATCCTTTCACCGAAGTTGAGACGCACTTTGCCGATGCAAAATTCTATTTGAAGAGTTATGTTGTTAAAGGGACAAAATCTAATGATGTCAAATCAACCAAGTCTGACAAGATCACAAGAAAAATAATCGACACGGCTGTCGAAAAGGTAAAAGTTGACACTAAAGTACTTTGTCCCAATCTCAATGAAGGGAAGACCATGTCTTCAAAAAAAAATCTGACTTCTTGACTTTGCTATGTTCCAAAAGTAAAGAAAGAAGAAGTCAAATCATCTAACCTTCAAGAAGATGCATTAAGAGGACTAACTCTTCCTATCAGACGGATTGATGCAATAAACTTGCCTTCAAAGCTGTCAGTAAAGACAGTCGCTCAAAATCAAGTGCGAGATGTAGCACTCCCTACAAAACACACGGGAGAAGGTTTTGATCCTAATGCTTACAAGTTATTTCCGAAGGCTGGATATAACCCTAATGAGCCATCAATGTTAGGGAAACTCCCATCAGTTGATAGAACCAGGCAAGCACGTGAGGGCATAGGCTATAACCAACAATCGTCAGTTCGCATCTCCATAAGAAGAGCAAGTAATAATCATATAGCTTTTGAAGATGATGTTACTACTCCCAATAGAAAGCTTTCCGTCTTTGATCGACTCGGAGAATCGACTGCAAGAACTTTTGTGTTCGAGAGATTAGGTCCATTGAAGAAAAACAAGAATCTGAGAAGTTATTTAAAAGTTACAATGCCTGCTTCACATTTGGTTCGAAAGGATTTTAAAAGTTTGATTCCTTCTAGAATGAGGCGACGAGTGGAACTTGTAGTTTCATGTAAAGAAGAGCTCAAGGCAAATGTTCGCACCGTGTTCCAAAGAGCGCAAGGAAGATGAAGAAAGTGTAGGTTCCTCAAATCATGTTACAATCCAAAATGAGTACGATTCTCTACCTCAAATAAAGATTGATGAAGAGTTAGAAGATATTGTCTGGTGTTGTCATATATCTGCCAATGACAATGATCCTTTAGAAGAGGAAGATGCTGGAGATGCTCCACCGGAACTTGAAGAAGGAGTAAAGACCACAATAGACCCTTTGAAAGAAGTTAACATTGGCACTGATGAAGACCCAAGGCCAACTTACTTGAGTGCCTTTCTAGAAGTTGATGAAGAAATCGCTTATCTGAATATACTCAAAAAATATAGGGATGTCTTCGCTTAGAGTTATAAAGAAATGCCTGGATTGAATCCTAAAGTAGCGGTCCATCAGTTGGCAGTCAAAAATGGTTCTCGTCCCATTAAGCAAGCTCAAAGACGCTTTAGGCCAAACTTGGTTCCATTGATAGAAAATGAAGTTAATAAACTCATTGAGGCAGGCTTTATTCGTGAGGTCAAATATCCTACATGGATTTCAAGTATTGTTCCTGTGAAGAAGAAGAATGGTCAAATTCGAGTATGTGTTGACTTTAGAGATCTTAATAATGCATGCCCTAAAGATGAGTTTCCTCTTCCCATTCCAGAGCTGATGATTGATTCCACCACTGGATATGAGGCAATGTCATTCATGGACGGTTCTTCTGGCTATAATCAAATCCATATGGCTCCAAATGATGAAGAACTCACCGCATTTCGCACACCTAAGGGTATTTATTGCGACAAAGTGATGCCATTTGGTTTAAAGAATGTTGGTGCTACATATCAAAGGGCTATGCAAAATATATTTGATGACTTGCTCCATAAAAATGTTGAATGTTATGTGGATGACCTAGTGGTAAAATCTAGAAAGATGAGTGATCATTTGAAAGAATGGTGTTTGAGCTGCTTCGAAGATATCAACTAAGGATGAATCCATTGAAGTGTGCCTTTGGAGTTACTTCTGGAAAGTTCCTTGGCTTCATTGTGAGACATCGAGGAATTGAAATTGATCAAGCCAAAGTTGATGCAATATTGAAGATGCCTGCACCTCAAAATATTCATGAGTTAAAAAGTCTCCAAGGAAAGTTGGCATACTTGAGGAGGTTCATCTCAAACCTAGCAGGACGATGCCAACCATTCGGTCATCTCATGAAGAAAGGTGCTCCTTTTAATTGGGACAAAACATGTAGTGATGCCTTTAAAAGTATCAAGTCATATCTAGCAAAACCTCCAGTTTTGGCAGCCCCTATACCTGGAAAGCCATTGATACTCTACATTGCAGCACAAGAAAGGTCCGTAGGAGCCCTGTTAGCTCAAGAGAATAGTGAAGGCAAAGAAAACTCTCTTTACTACTTGAGTAGAACGATGACACCAAATGAGCTGAATTATTCGTCGATTTAAAGATTGTGCTTGGCGCTAGTCTTTTCAATTCAAAAGATGAAGCATTATTTTCAAGCCCATGTTGTTCGTCTTATTTCTAGAGCAAATCCCATTAAGTTTGTTATGTCGAAACCTGTCCTTAGTGACCAACTAGCAAGATGGTACCTCCAATTCCAACAGTTTGAGATCGTGTACATCCCTCAAAAAGTTGTGAAAGGACAAGCATTGGCGGATTTCTTGGCAGACCATCCGATACCGAATGATTGGGAGTTAACTGATGAGCTTCCTGATGAAGATGCAATGTTAATTGAAGTTCTACCTAATTGGAAAATGTACTTTGATGGAGCTGCACATCGTCGCGGAGCTGGTGCTGGCGTAGTGTTCATTACTTCACAAGAAGAGATCCTACCATTCTCATTTTCTTTGAAGCAATGTTGCTCCAATAATGTCGCTGAATACCAAGCGTTGATACTTGGACTTGAGATGGCCGTTGACATGAAGCAATTAAACTTACAAGTCTTTGGTGACTCTCAGTTGGTGATCAACCAACTCTTGGGAAGTTATGAGGTGAAGAAGCCTGAATTGCGTCCTTATCATGATTATGTTCAAAAGTTGATAGGATGGCTTGGAGATGTAACACTTCAACATGTGTGTAGAACGGAGAATAAGAAAACTGATGCATTGGCTGCTCTAGCTTCAACGCTAACCTTTCCTGATCAGACGCAAGTGACTATTTGTCAAAAATGGATAGTACCACCGCCAAATGAGGAAGAATGTATAGAAAATGAGTCTAGTCATTTCGTTGCCATTTCTGAAGCCGCGAAGGAAGAGTGGAGACAACCCATTATTGACTACATGTGTTATGGGATACTTCCAGAAGATCCAAGGAGAAGGACTGACATTCGTCGTCGTGCACCTCGCTTCCTTTATTACAATGACACATTATATAGAAGATCATTTGAGGGTGTACTATTACGATGTTTGGGAGAGAAAGAAGCAATTCAAGCTTTGCAAGAAGTACACTCGGGAGTGTGTGGATCACATCAATCTGGACCAAAACTCCACTTTCACATAAAGAGGATGGGTATTATTGGCCAACCATGGTGAAGGATTGCTTAGATTATGCTCGGAGGTGCGATGCTTGTCAATTTTATGTGAATTTTATACATCAGCCGCCCGAAGTATTGCACCCAACTATTGCATCTTGGCCATTTGACGCTTGGAGATTGGATGTTGTGGGACCACTACCAAAATCTTCTGGTGGACACTTGTACATCTTGGCTGCAACAGATTACTTCTCAAAATGGGCTGAAGCTGTCGCTCTTAAAGAAGTGAAGAAAGAGAATGTTGCAAATTTTATCCGAGTGAATATCATATATCGCTTTGGCATCCCTCGCTACATTATAACAGACAATGGCAAGCCATTTGATAATAAGTTAATGAACAAAATTTGTGATCTCTTTAACTTCAAGCAACGTAAATCTTCTATGTATCATGCTGCCGCCAATGGTCTTGCTGAAGCATTTAATAAAACTCTTTGCAACCTCCTCAAGAAAGTTGTCTCCAAGTCCAAATGAGATTGGCATAAAAGGATGGAAGAAGCTTTGTGGGCATATAGAACGACATACCGCACTCCAACTCAAGCAACACCATATTCACTTGCTTTTGGAGTTGAAGCAGTCTTGCCACTTGAGCGTCAAATACCTTCCTTGAGACTTGCTATTCAAGAAGGGCTCACTGAAGAAGAAAATGCTCGACTTCGTCTTGCTGAGTTAGAAGCACTTGATGAAAAGAGGCTAGATGCCCAACAAAACCTTGAATGTTATCAAGCTCGTCTATCTCGTGCTTTTAATAAGAGGATTCGCTTGAGGTGCTTCCAAGTTGGAGACCAAGTTCTCGCAGTAAGAAGACCCATCATTACTTCGCACAAGTCTGGGGTCAAATTTACCTCAAATTGGGATGGACCATATGTCGTACAAAAAGCATATTCACATGGTGCTTACAAGCTTGTTGATGCAGATGGCGTAAGGATCGGTCCTATTAATGCAAAATTCCTAAAGAGGTACTACCCTTGAAGTAGGATGATGCTCCTTAAGGTACGAGCCTAAACTGCATGTCACTCCTGGCCCATAAGAGTATAAACTGTGTATGGCACAACAAAAAAAATCACTCAATCCCCCAGAACTACGTTGTGACTTGATCCTCTTTACTGAGGTACGTAGGCGCTTAGAATATATCCTAAGTTCAGTTGCATAAGTGTCAAAAAACCACATGTTCCCACTTGATCTGTCACATGACAATCAAAACGGTAAGTATTTTGTTTTATCTTTTGTCCCATCAAACTTTAGACTTGTACGAAGTATTCATTGGTCAATAGATGGGGGCAAACCTTTAAAAAAAATGAGTTCGGTTAACAACATGCTTGAAGTTTCTTTAAAATTGAAGTCTTCAAGTCTTCTAAGTATGCAAGTTGAAATCTTCAAATCCTCCAAGTATACAGGCTGAAGGTCTTCAAGTCTTCTAGGTATGCAAGTTGAAGTCTTCGAATCCTCCAAGTATACAGGCTGAAGGTCTTCAAGTCTTCCAGGTATGCAAGTTGAAGTCTTCAAATCCTCCAAGTATACAAGCTGAAGGTCTTCAAGTCTTCCAAGTATGCAAGTTGAAGTCTTCAAATCCTCCATGTATACAGGCTGAAGGTCTTCAAGTTTTCTAAGTATGCAAGCTGAAGTCTTCAAGTTTTCTAAGTATGCAAGCTGAAGTCTTCAAATCCTCCAAGTATACAAGCTGAAGGTCTTCAAGTCTTCCAAGTATGCAAGTTGAAGTCTTCAAATTCTTCAAAGTCTGCAAGTTGGTGTCTTTAAATTCTTCGAGTTTGCAAGTTGATGTCTTCAAATTCTTCAAGTTTGCAAGTTGATGTTTTCAAAGTCTTCCAAGTATGCAAGTTGAAGTCTTCAAATCTTCTAAGTATACATGCTGAAGGTCTTCAAGTCTTCCAAGTATGCAAAGTTGAAGTCTTCAAATCTTCTAAGTATACATGCTGAAGGTCTTCAAGTCTTCCAAGTATGCAAGTTGAAGTCTTCAAATCCTCCAAGTATACAGGCTGAAGGTCTTCAAGTTTTCTAAGTATGCAAGTTGAAGTCTTCAAATCCTCCAAGTATACAGGCTGAAGGTCTTCAAGTCTTCCAAGTATGCAAGTTGAAGTCTTCAAATTCTTCAAAGTCTGCAAGTTGATGTCTTTAAATTCTTCAAGTTTGCAAGTTGATGTCTTCAAATTCTTCAAGTCTGCAAGTTGTTGTCTTCAAAGTCTTCCAAGTATGCAAGTTGAAGTCTTCAAATTCTTCAAAGTCTGCAAGTTGATGTCTTCAAATTCTTCAAGTTTGCAAGTTGATGTCTTCAAATTCTTCAAGTCTGCAAGTTGATGTCTTCAAAGTCTTCCAAATATGCAAGTTGAAGTCTTCAAATCCTCCAAGTATACAGGCTGAAGATCTTCAAGTCTTCCAAGTATGCAAGTTGAAGTCTTCAAATTCTTCAAAGTCTGCAAGTTGATGTCTTCAAATTCTTCAAGTTTGCAAGTTGATGTCTTCAAATTCTTCAAGTCTGCAAGTTGATGTCTTCAAATTCTTCAAGTTTACAAGTTGATGTCTTCAAATTCTTCAAGTCTGCAAGTTGATGTCTTCAAAGTCTTCCAAGTATGCAAGTTGAAGTCTTCAAATCCTCCAAGTATACAGGCTGAAGCTCTTTAAGTCTTCCAAGTATGCAAGTTGAAGTCTTCAAATTCTTCAAAGTCTGCAAGCTGATGTCTTCAAATTCTTCAAGTTTGCAAGTTGATGTCTTCAAATTCTTTAAGTCTGCAAGTTGAAGTCTTCAAATTATTCGAAGTTTGAAAGTTGAAGTTTTCAAGTCTTGACCTCTAAATTACCTTCCTTAAGGTGAAGATGCGTATCCATCCTCTTTTCACATTAAGGATACCATAAAGTTACCTTTTCTTAGGGCGGGGATGCGTATCCATCCTCTTTTCGCCTTTAAATAATACATTTAGATTACCTTTCTTAGGGCGGGGATGCGTATCCATCCTCTTTTCGCCTTAAAGAATACCTTTAGATTACCTTTCTTAGGGCGGGGATGAGTATCCATCCTCTTTTCACCTTAAAGAATACCTTTAGATTACCTTTCTTAGGGCGGGGATGCGTATCCATCCTCTTTTCGCCTTAAGAATACCATAAATTACCTTTCTTAGGGTGGGGATGTGTATCTATCCTCTTTCGCCTTAAGAATATCAGCTGCATGACAAAATTTAAAGTTAACTTCAAAAAATCACCTAGAAAGATTCTGAAGGTATTAAACCTTGAATTTCGGATATATTGTAGACCTTTGTGTCTAGATTCTAAATAATCAAGTGGCTTGTGATTTCGTCGTTCCTACATCAAGACACAAGAGTTTTAGTAAAGCCACACAAATCTGGAATTTTCAGCATGACAGAATTTAAAGCTAACTTAAAAAAATATCATCTAGAAATATTCTGAAGGTATTAAATTCCGAATTTCGGATATGTTAGAGATCGAGAAGTCTAGTTTCTGAAAAATCAAACCGTTCTTGATTTAGATTTTTCTACAATGAGATATGAATTTTCTACGACAAACGTGTCAAGCTGTAGAAAAGGTGATGAAAATCAGAAAAAGGGAGGAAAGCTACTTTGAATTATGCCCCTTTCGTCACAGGCTCGTAGCTCACTATCTGCAATTGAAGACAAAATTATGGATACTATGTGTCTATTTATAGATGTCATGTGGTGGGAATAAAATCTCTCTCCTATTCCAATTACAATTCCCTTTTTGCTAGGACAATGAAAAAGGATATGAATTTGAAATTAAGTGGGATTACAATTCCTAGTTCAACTACATTTTGAATTTAAATGGCATCATAAAATCCCTCTCCTAGACTAATAGCAATTCCTTTTTGGCTATAGTAATTGACGGAAATACTGTCCTAGTCAAATTGGTTTTCCTATTGCTTTTTAACAAGCATATATTTGCCTCCTATCATGATTCAAATTGGTCAAATATATGTTTGAAAGTGGTAGACTCACGTGCCCACTCCAATTACATGTATTGGAGTCGGACAACAAATTAAACATTGCAGGGGCATCTCAAATAAATTATTATTTAATTAATACTTCAAGTCTAGTCTTTGAAAGATAAAATATCTCGACAAGACTTGAAGCAGGGGGCATTTGTTATCATTTAAAATTTATTAAATATAAATTTATAAAATGATTGGAATTATATTAAATTCATTAATATATTAGTCCAAATAAATATGTCATGTCACTTAAATCTAATTGGCCAAAAGGAGTCCTCTTCAAATCACAAATCCTCTATTTTAAAACTATAAATAGGGGTCTTCATAAATCAGAAAAGAGGACCAAGAATTTTAACAAGAAGCTAGAGAAAGCTCGTGGATCAAAAGCTGCAGATTTCTCTACAAGTTCAAGAGTTAAAGAATTCAAGCATTCAAGTTTCAAGAACGTTCAAGTCTCAAGAACGATCAAGATCAAGAAGGATAAAGATCAAGAACGATCAAGATCAAGACCGCCGGATTCAAGATCAAGCTCGAAGCCCTTGGATTCAACTAGAAGTCAAGATCAAGATAAAGTTCAAGTTCAAGTTCAAGATCAAGATAAAGTTCAAGTCCAAGTTCAAGTTCAAGTTCAAGTTCAAGATCAAGATAAAGTTCAAGTCCAAGTTCAAGTTCAAGTTCAAGTTCAAGATCAAGATAAAGTTCAAGTCCAAGTTCAAGTTCAAGTCCAAGATCAAGATCAAGATAGAGATCAAGATCGAGATAAATCTCAAGTTCAAGATCAAGCTCAAGAGCCCTTGAATTATATTTGAAAAGGCGAATTCAGAGGAATAATAGAGATTGTATCACTCGCACTTAAATCAATAAAACGATTGTTGCATAATTTTCCGTTCTTGATTATTGTTTTCTCGACGCGAATTTTATTGTCTACAATATGTATAAATTATTATCCACTAATTTAAAAGGGTTAGGATCCACAATTCATGATAAATCTTCAAATTTTACCTCCGTCTCTTAGTATTATAACTAAACGATTATCTTCGCATGTCAACATATTTTTGCATGCATTTAATTTACTTTTCATTACTAGTAATATAGTTATATACTATGAAATTATCGATAGGCAAATTAATCGCATTAAAAAAAAGATACAGATTCAGTACATGCATGCAACCATAATAGGAAAAAAATAATCAAAAGAATAAATTTGAGTTCTTTCAGTCAGGGGTGGATCGAGGATCCAATGTATCGGTATTGATATTAGGTATCAGGTCATCTGAACCCAGGACTTTTAATGCGAAGCATAAATTATGCATAATTTTAAGCTCTAAACTGTCTCTAATTTTACTATGTAAAAGTAAACGCACCTTGGAACGATTCCAGTTTTCAGTAGAGAAAGCAAAAGCAGTGATAACTTGTATTCCAAGTTTGGAAGAAATGTTGCAAATATTCTTGAGATTAGGAGTAAGAAATTTTTGACCCTCTTGCACTGGTAAACCTCTAGCCTTAGCCCATCTCCTGTTCCCATCCATTATTATAGCAACATGTTTAGGTATAAGCTCTGAATTATGAATTATTACGATACTACGGCGACGATCATCATCGAGGCTCAGTGAGTTTGAAGTTTTGAAGAAATGGCCACCACATACTGACGATGGAAGAGTATATAAATTATAAGAGCTCTTAGATATTGGCCTCCCTACAAACAAAGAGCTCATTTCCTCAACTTTTGTTTTTGGTTCTAAGTTAAGTAGAGTTGAGCAAGTATAGGTCTCAATGGAACTAATCAATGCATTATATGTTTCAATATATAATAGGGCATGATGGATGTGAGTTAAAAGCACATGGCACTAGTTATTATCGACGTTTGATTTATGGAATTAGCTATTTATTTTAATTTTAAACAAAGATAATATATTAATAAAACTTAATATGCATCAGTACATGGTCGTGACAAAGAGGTGTAAGTGCTAATAACGTTACAAGGAGGGGAGTTGAAATCTGTAAAGTCTAATAAAAGAGTTCCTTCTTTATCTGTCTTTGGTCTTTTAGATACAAACAAAGGTGGAACAGTCGATCATTGAGTTGCATGATTTAGGCACGTGAAGAGAAGAATATGTATACATGTCGTAGTGAGGAGGTGTGAGAGATTGGAATAATTGGTACGAGGAGAGGCAAAGATAGACCACAGAAGTATTGGAAAGAGATGATTAAAATATACGACATGACACAATTCAATTTGCCAAGGATGGCATATATAGCCTTAGAGGTTATGGAGATTGCGAATTATGGTAGAAAATTAGCAGGTGGTTAAACATTGTCTTACTTTTTGAGGAGATTAGGCTTGGTGGTAGTGTGAGGCACCATGTCTTTCATAGTAATAATCTTATTCATGTAGTTTGTTACTTTTTTTATTTGTTATTATATGTTGTTTATTATGATCACGTAATTTCACTATTTTGTTGATGTTACTATTCTTTGGTTGCTTGTGTTACATTGTTTTTTTATTAGTTACATTGGTTTTCTTTTCATTAGTATTTTATTTTATTTCACTTGAGTCGATGGTCTTGCATAAACAATCTTTCTACCTTCACAAGGTAATGGATAAGATCTACGTATACTTTATTCTCTCTTAACTGCACTTTGTGAGATTTTACTAGATATGTTGTTATTTTTATCGTACATTGATAAATATGATTTTTTGTGATTACTAAATGATAGCATGCATTTTGCTTGTTTTAAATATCTCTTTGTGCGTGTGTTATCATATTATAGTTATCATAATCACTACCCCATACAAGGAAAATATTTTACTCTACATGGTTACCATATTTGGCCATTACACATAATTATCATAATCAACAAAAAGAGAATGTTAGTTTCAGTGCGCATCATCATATTATATTGTAATGATCGGGTTCCGTCGTTATAGAAAAGCTAATGGGAAAATTTTTTAGGCCAGAAAACTTTTTCGAAGTAACTTGTAATTTTCCAATCTAGTCCAGATTTGGATGAAATCGAAGTCATTAAAGTCTAGAGAAATATGGTAGCAACTGGGTGATCTATTTATGTTTTTGATTACATGAGTTGTTAGATAAGTCGTTAAGGAATCCGTACGACTTTACGGAATTGAATTCGGGTGAGTAGAACTCCCGAAATCGATCTTAGCGTGAATGGTATTTTTCTGAGCGTCGTTGGTTAAAGGTGTGTTGTGAAATTGGGGTTTTGAAATTCTCTAAATAGTTCACTGTTTCGTGCAAGCCGCTATGGCGGTGGTTTTGGTTGCTCTGGCGGAGCCACTGTAGCGGGCCAGACGCGGTTTAAAATCGTAAATAAACCCAAAATGTCTTTATTCTACACTTTTCAGTTTTTAGAGCTAAGGAACCTCAGGCGATTCTTGACAGTTTTCCACCATTCTTGAGGCTAAAGATAAGATTTTAACTCCCCGAATCTTATTTTCGATCCGTAGAACGTAATAGAATGGGTAATTCTCGATGGGGCAGGGTTTTGATCTAGAACTATGGTGGAAAAAGCCCTATTTTGGAAATTTAGGATCATGGGTATGATCTAGGGTTGTTAGAATTGGTAGTAATCCGGGTAATTAGTGATTTTTTATTGATTCCCGTATTATATTGATTGTTTGTAGACCAAGAACAAGTAGAACGAATCTGGAAAGGGTAGGAAGCAAAAGTTTAATAATTCCAAGTTAGTACCTCCATGGCTTCGGATAAGAAGTGGCTGGAAATAGCATGTGCATTGCAGGAAATAGCAGGGAAAATGAGTTTAGGAGTACACATCATAACCTTGGAATGCAGTATTTTGGTCATGCTCTAGGACCTAATACTTTCCACAGGTATCAGATTTACCTTATATAGGCAGGTTCTCAGCAGTTGTCCTTTCGCACTTGCAATCCTCTGTCGCCCACAGAACCTTTTTAGTTTTGTAAATTTGATTCTTTCACAATTTTTAGGTTTAGGACCAAAGTTACTCTAATTTATTTGATGTCATACATTGATAGTGACCTTTCAATGCCTCAAAAGAGGTAAACGACTCAATTCTTTCGGTCATTAATTAAACATTAAAAAACTTGTCTGATAAAAAAATATAATATCTTGCTGGCCTCTATTATGTGCATGCTTGAATTCCTCGTCCACTTGCTTATGACTTGGTTGTTACTTATGCGAACTAGTGTATGTATGCATTGACATAAATTAATTCTTCCACGGTTATGTCAATCTGCATATAGCACATGTGTTCTGCTAAATTTGAAGCAAACTCCCCTCACATGCATACAGATGAAGCATGAAGTTTTCACTTTTCAGAATTGTTATAACCAAGTCTTTGCTTCAGCAGAGCCCAATAATGTGCTAATTTAGTTGGTACTCATCAAGATGATCCTTACTCTGTCTTAGAAGTTGCGCAACATTCTTCATCAGTATGATTTGCGATGATAGTCACTGGCTAAATTAGGAGATTCTGCCATTCGAGCAATTATTAGTGTTGATCGAACTCAACAGTTACAAAAATAACCAAGTTATATATACGTAACCAAGGCAGGGGTGAAATATGTGTATCATGTGTGTCATGTGATGTGATAACCAATATGTGTATCTTAGCATCTGTATCAGTTTAATTTGCGATGATAGTCACTTACTAAATTAGGAGAACCCAACAGTTACAAAAATAACCAAGTTATATATGAATCGAAATATCAACGGAACCAAGGGGCAGAGGTGAAATATGAGTTATGACTGTATCATATGTGATGTGATCAGGGGCGGCGAGGCCTAAAACGAAATTTTAATTAGAGGCCTAAAATTTAAATAAATTTTATCTGTATTTATTTATTTTTCTAAATTTTTAGATGTAAATTACTACTTAATATCTTTTTTATAAATGATTTTTTCAAATAATTTTTTTAATTATTATTTTTAGGAAGGATTTTATCAATTCAACATTGAAAAGAATTATTTTATTGAGACAAATATTATATGAATCGATAACATAGTTCTATAAGTAATAAGTTGATAAATTTTAAATAAAGATAAGAGTTAGAATCATAGAATATGATTCAAAAAGATGATTACTTGGTGTACCCTACTTTAAAATGAGAAGTTACGAAGAAATAAAAAAATATTTGTAATTTACTTTGTTCAACACTTTTCAGCTATTGATTCATATTTTTTGATAGAGTATTACTTTAACTATCAAAGATTTGAAGAAATAGAGTGTAGAAGGAGTTAAAAAGGACAAATAATATGAATGTTAGCAAAGAAAATATAATATATATATACTTTTTATTATAAATAATTAAATTTTTTTCATGAATAAATTAAACATGATTTAAGAAATTTGAGGCCCCCAAGGCATTGGCCTTAAAATTTATAGGCAAGACCCGGCACTGGATGTGATAATCATTCTGCAAAACTGGAAGAAAAATGCATCCATGTGTAATCAATATCCTTCTCCTCCAAAGTAAGTCTCGTTTCTGACTATTCAACCCCCTAGTAATATCTGATTACAACAAAGTTGCTACCTGGACTTAATAAACACCTCACTCAATTTCTATAGAAATTAAAACTAATTAGCCAATCCTCAAAAGTCAAAACCAAGAATAACAATGGAGCACCAAACAACTGATTATTAATTTTAAGAAAGTTTTAGAGGGACGATTTTGCTGCCTAATAGTCAGATCTAGATACAACTTTGTGATTCTTCTTTCTTATTTTTTTCTTTTTAATTTCCAAGATTGCGACGATGCATATATAAATCATGTAAGCGCACAACATTAAGTATATACAATTTTTTTATTTATACATTTAGAATTTTTTTAAAACTATGTTTGTATATTTCACTTGCCGATATACAAACAGGTTGATTTATTATGATTTTTTCATAAATCGTATACAAATATCTAGGGTATACATATACAAATTCTGGATTTATATAATTAGAAAATCGAATAGCAAAATTTCGCGAATTTATAGCCACAAACTAAAAATAATAGAAACTATAGCTCTATTACATAATAGATTCTAGATTTCGCGTAATTTTCCCAAATAATTATATTCGTTAGCCAACTACAAAAGATACACACTATTTTGTATAAAAAGTGTAAATTTTATGTATGTCACACATTAATATACAAAAAATATATACACATTTATATGTATGTCACACTTGACAACGCAATCACAACCTAATTCTTGTGTAGATCCTGAAATTTCCTTATGTACTCCTATTAGTACTGTTACCATCCAATTTAAGGTCATGACCGACACTATCAAATTTCAATGATTAATACAATATATTGGAACATTAGAGGAACTGGACACAAAGGATATATCTCTTGAGAGACTCTGGTCACTTGAGCAATTATTCAACTTCACAAATGTCAATTATCTAGTATTAGAAGAAGATATGACAAGTCTAATATAATTTCCTTCTAAGTTAATATTTTTTTTTTTATTAGGAAGAGATCTTGTGTAGGTTTATCTCTTCCTTTTTTTCTTCTTTTTCATTTCGCTTGTGAATGAATAAGGATGTAAGGTCAATATCTTCCTGTTTTTTTTTTTTTTTTTTTTTTTTTGTAATTATGGTTCAATCATAGCGATATAACGATGGAGAACGATACAATCTATCAAAATGTTGTATTCATCAAATAATACAGTACGATACAATATAATATAATACAACAATACAATACGTCAATACTCAATACGATACATTATGAAACAATATACATAACAATCATCCAAACAAAGTGTAAAAGCAATTACTGGTTCTTTTATTATCAATCACACAAATAGGAGGATTTCAAGTTATATGCCTCCAAATTAGTACTTGACCATGCGTCAACATAATTATCCTCATATCTGAACAGGTTCAACCAGTACCGAGTTAATCATATTTTTAAGTTTGCCTTTGGAGTTTGTGTATCCATCTTCTTCTTTATATAGAGTGTCCATAACACGTGCGAAATTCAAAACTCGTTCAAGAACAAATATTGGTATTTCAGTTGGATGAAGGAGGAGTTCTTTGTTTATGTCCTTCCATCCATTGACAACTTCTTTATGATATTTAGTGTATGCCTCTTGCTTCGAAGCTCCATATTCTTTCATGTAGCATTCAATACTTGAAGCTACATGTCCTCTTTGTTGTTCATCCTACATCACAATAAGTGGTTACAATTAATAGTTAGAACGAATAGGAATTACTTAATTAATTAAGGTATTGTTGTACTTACTTCATGTCCAATAATATCGTCCATTCCTCTGTTAATTATCGATGCTGCACAAACTATTAAAGGCTCATTTATCATCCATTCAAACGTATGTGTGCTTATAAATTCGTCCATACCGATCAAGGAAGTTGTTGCTGCCATCATATACCCACAACTTACAAGTGCATTCTTCATATGCTCCTCACATTTTGGAATATAACGGGCATCCAACCATTGAGCTTCCTTAAAATAGGCTCTTACCAACTTCTTCATCTAAATAATATATATATGTGATAATGTAAAAAATAATACAATAATTGGAATGAGAGCGGTTTATTATGTGGGTTATAAGTTAATAGGAATATTACCTCATACTTTGCATAGTATACACGGTCGGATTTACCTTCTTTCGCCAATAATTGTTCCATTTCATTGTAAACGTCTATAAGAGCTTGATAAGCAGGTCTCATATATGGCGATAGTGAATCAATCACACTAATGTCCCATCTAAAAATTAAATCAGTTTTATTTGTATCAAGATTAACTACAAGCTAAGCTACTAAATTTTTATGTCTTGCATGCACATGATATTGTGCAAGATGAAGATATGTTCTTCACACTAATCAATCAGGGATATATTATATAATACCTCTGGATTGCATCAGTGAACGGCACAAGTTCGTCAAAGGTTGCATAAGCATCATAGGTGTCATCAATAATTGAAGTCATCTTGATTACTTTTGCCATCATTTTTCTTGCACGACTATATTTAGGCTCAAAATACACTCCTAATATCCAAAAGTAACACTCAACAAGTCTGTCTCTTGCATGTGGATATTTGTTTGCAAAATCCAAATCTTTCCACCACCTACATGAAAAGATCAGCAGTTAATTTGTTGCATTTCATTTTTATTGTTTAATTAATCTAAAATTATGTACTAGCTAGCTAGTACCTTGTTAGCTCGCTAAGCTCTCTCTGATGCAGCTTTTGGAGCGCGTTAAAATCCAATTTAGCAAATTTCAAAAGCAAATGATTGTGTGCATCATCGTTTTCGTAAGTGGATATGTATTTCCTTGCTCCCACCCTTGGTACAGTCTTGCGAATAGGCTGACTTAAGGCTTCAGTTACTTCAACTTTAAGAGAGTTATTGCTCAAGTTGGAGACAATAGACTCGAGATGAGTTGTGGTAAAGGTAAGAGCTTCTTCAAGAATCTCCTCATCGCGCACTCTCAGATGTGATGCTTCATACAAACTCAATAATCCTTGAACATCATTAGTAAGCGTTTCCTTGAATTTCCCATCTTGGTCGGTGAATTGCTTGAAGACATCTGGTTAATTAAACATCATGTTCATTGTTAGTAAAAAATTTAACCTTATTAAAATTTTTACGTGATAAAGAAGAGCAAATATATATATATAGAGTACATTTACCAGAAGAGTTATAATGTCCTTGTTGCCTCAGTAGGCGAAAACGAAGAGAAACAACGTGAAGGTTGTCATCATTGATCTGTTGGGATGCATAAAAAATGTTTTGAATGGATGTTTCAATTTCATTATGGAAATGATATACCACTCCCAATCGTTGCATTGTGTCTATCAACACAAGTTTTTGTGTACAGTCATGAGTTTCCATCAACATTTTCCTAATTGCGTCTTTTAACTCATCAAGCTCAACTTTTTCTTGGTTACTAATTTCCTGCAACATGCGACAAATCAGCCTATATTATTGTTAATTAATTGGATGTTATGTTAAGTTTTAAGCGCCTTTTCGTTGAATATTTAGACAACAATTAAATTAGAAAAAAAGAGGAATAAGTAACATGCAAAATTAAGCAACAATAAGTAAACAAATATGTGTGACTCACACAAGTATAAGAAATGAAATGATATCCCCAAACAGTTGGGTGAAAATTTGCCAAAGGACGAGACTTATTAGGAGAAGAAGTAGTCATTGTGGCTATAAGTTGTGCTAATAGTATCACCTATTTATATTACATATAGTAAAAACATATCTCATTTATATAATCCATCAATATGTGAAGGGGCCTGATATATTAATTTTATATTTGATTGTTAATGATCGATAGCTTTTTATGTGTTAAAATGATCAATATTTGATGTATTTTGGTCGTGTAGTGATAAAGATACCTCCTAAGCTATCTGTCATGGGGGTTAGGAATATAATGCAAATTATAAATTACTCTGCTTCAATTAATTTTAGTTGTTTCTAATGACCGCCCATGTGGCCCAATTAATTAGAGAAAACATAATTATAATTGTAGTAAGAGAAGGAATTTGTAAAAACTTTTTGACAGATATTACTTCAATTAATTTTAGCTTATCGTTTTAATATCTACTCAATGAGCAAATCAATCAAAGAAGGGGTAAGAAGCCATAACTTTATAAACTAATTATATCATAAATTTATGAATGTCGTAAAACTTAAGAATAAAAGAACAATATAAAGAAGAAGACAAGAAGAATATAAGATAAGATAAACAATATAAGATAACTTTCTTTCTTTCAAGTGTTCACCAAATCTTCAAGTATATCCAATATGAACCCTTATGCCTCTATTTATAGTGTAATATAGAGGCATACAAAAGGTTAGTCATAAACATGACATTAAACATGAATATAATGGAGGAGGTTATGGAGGTGAAATGTTACAAGAATAATGATCATAAAAGTGGATGTTATCTTCATAATGGAGGGAAGTAATGTAGTAACTTCTTGGTGTAGTGGACATCCACAATATATTATTTTATAACACTCCCCCTTGGATGTCCATAGATAATATTGTAACATCCGACAATTTGAAGTGGCTTTGAAGAAGCTTGAAATTGGAAAGTGGTCATTTTTGGAAAAAATTTAAAAATCTGGAAATTTGGCTAAGTGTGGAAATCAGTGAGTTTTGGCCAACTTTGAGTAGTCATAACTCCTATCTCAGGATGATCCAGGAGTAGTTCCAGTTATTTTTAGAAAGCCCTTGGAACGATCTTTCCAACGCCACTGAGTTTACTCGATTCCGAGTTCGTATGAGGGAGTTATGACCTGTAGAAGTTGGGTAGTTGGAAGGGAAATCCGTCCGGAAATTTAAGGGCATTTTGGTCCTTTCACAAATCATTTATTTTGAGCTCATATTGTTGTATTAGGCTGATCTTTGGATCATTTTTGTCCCTTTTTGAAAGAGAAAGAGTTAGGGTTCTTGAGAGTGAAGAAGAGAAAAAGGAGAAGAAGAAGAAGAGGAGAAAGAGGAGATCAACAAGATCATTGTGGATTTTCGTCGGGGGTGATCCCTATCAAAGTATGTGAGTTCTTTGTGTGGGTTGATCCTTTCCCCCACACACCAAGCTTATTTTATGAATTGAGAAAAGATTGGAATTGTTGTTGAAGTTGTTAGTTGTTGTTGAAGTTATTGTCCGTTGTGAGACATGATTGGGTTGTGTATTTAAGTTGAAACCTATTGTATGTTGAGGGAATTATGATTCTAAGAGTTATGACCCTTTTAAAGTTGATTCACCATCAATTCGCAGCAATTTCTGGGCTGTCGATCCCCATCTACGGGCGTGACCTACGGACCGTAGATCGATTGACGGTCCGTACTGGTCAACCGTCGATCGGGATAGAAGTTGGGTTTTGGGGCATCGATCTACGGGAACGACCTACGGTCCGTAAGTCCGTACCGTAGGTCAACACTTAGTCATTTTTTTTAACTGAATTCTGGGGAAGTCTCTGACGCGATCTACGGACCTGCAGTACGGACCGTAAGTCCATCCACGGTCCGTCAATGGCGTCCGTAAGTCCCATCTGTGTCACCAGAAATTTGAAGTCTCAGCCAAGTTTTCCCCACTTCTTTTCTCACTTTCTCATGCATGTTCTTAAGTATTATACCTATGTTGTATCATTGTTTCCGACATTCCAAAGTACGTCTAAGCGTTCAAGAATCCCTCCATAACATGTGATCGAACACCTTGAATTCATAATTCCGGTTCAAGGAAAGATAGTTCGAAGTCAAGTAAAGGAGTATAGAGTTTCAAGCTAAGTAAGAGTCTCAAGTTTCAAGTCGAGTAAGAGTCTCAGTTTCAAGTTAAGTCAGGAGTTTAAAGTTGAGTTCGTTTCGCAAAGTTATTAGGGAACTATGTATTCCCAAAGAAGTTTTAAAGAAATGTCTTTACATTTAAATAAGGTTGGAAACTGAGATTTCCAAAGGGGCCTTCGGGCTAGTTTTTTTTGGAGTAATTATCTCATATCAGCAGGAATAAATATTTTTTAAAAACATAAGAGCCAGTACATTTTTTGGAGTAGTATCGAGCACCGAATTGGGGGAGCGTTCAAAGAACCCACAGCCCCCATAGAACCATGTTAGCCACCATGGGTAGAAAAGGGATTATGCTTTTTAGATGAATCCTTTTCAGATTAGACTAGTGGATCCATTAGGCAGTTCAGGTCTTATACCTTTGGCCGGGTGTAAGATGCTCTGGCAGTGTGAGGTCGATCGCTGTATCATCACTATAGCTCTTATGTGATGGTTGTCAGTTAGAGAAACTCCCACAGCAGTTATTGTATTTTCATACACAGAGGTTATTGTATTTTTATATACATCAGTTCATTGTATTTCTATATACATTTCAGCTTATTGTATCTTTGTATACACACAGAGTTTATAACATGTTTTAAATAGTCTTTCTTTATATCGCACTTGTGTTAAATTGCCTTATATTGAAAAGAAGTCAGTCAGGTTGAGTTGAGTTGAGCCAGGTAAGCTATTCAGTTTCTTTCAGATTTTCCTTCTAGCCTTTGTTGCTTAGTTTTCCAGCTTGCATACTCGTACATTCCACGTACTGATGCCAGTTGGCCTGCATCGTTTGATGATGCAGATTCAGGCACCCCGGATCAGCATCCTGCACGTCGTTGATCCAGCTGAGCACTCCAGAGTCAGTGGTGAGCCTCCTTGCATTCCGGAGGACTCAATTATTTTGTGTTCTTAGTTTTTGTCTTATTAGGATGTTGCGGGGTCTATCCCAACATCCATCTCAGTATTTTAGAGGCTTCATAGACAGACAGTCAGACAGCTAGTTTTGAGTCTCTTATCTATGTATATATGTAAATACTCTATTTTGAGACCCGAGGTGCCTTTATGGCCAGATTTGTATCAGTTAAGTTATTTTGTAATATTTCATTACATTGAATTATTCTGTGAGTTAGGTTTCCGCTAAGTTAAGAAAGCCAGGCCAAGGGTTCGCTTGGGGCCAGAAATGGTCTCCGGGTGCCGGTCCCGCCCAGGGTGTAGGCTCGGGGCGTGACAAATATGCCTCGTTAAAACCTTACTAGGAAAAAACCCCGTGGGAAAAAATCCTAGTGAAGAAAAAAAAGTACATATATCTTTTAATACGCTTTGAATATTGCCTCGTTAAAAACCTTACCAGGAAAACCCAATTGGAATAAAATTATGATTAAGGAAAAGAGTACAACACACATTTTTCTCCCCTTGATAAAAACTTTACTTGATATCTCGGAGACGATGCATTCCAATCTTATATCACAACTTCTCAAAATATTGATGTTGACAATCCATAGTGAATAAGTTTACAAGATTGTCACTTGAACGAGTCTTTTGAACGTCTATCTCACCATTTTTGTTGAAGATCATGTGTGAAAAAAGAATTTTGGTGAAATATGCTTTGGTTGGTCTCCTCTGATTGTATTCTCCCTTCAATCGAGCTATATGTTATTTTCGTATATGTTGGCTAGAATATTCCGTTCCAAAGGAAAATCACATACTTCCTGGATATGATAGCTCATGATTCCAACCAAACACACTCCTGACTTACTTCATAATCAATGTTATGTATGATTTGAAGAAGTGGTTACTAGAGTTTGATTCTTTGAATGCCAAAATATTGTTGTGCGTCCAAATAGCCCATTTGCGATAAAGCTTTATGCAGATCAAATAAATATTTTGCATCTATATAATCAAATAGTTTCTGACTCGGAGATTGATCATTTCAATTTTATTGAAACTCATCTTTTCTTCTAAAAGAAAATCACACATCTTCTGTGTTGAGTCACTTGATTTGTTAGTTTATTGGCATAACTTGAATGATAATATGACAATCCCTTCACATAACTTTCGTTGTGTATATCAAATAATCTTCTAACATTTGCATAACGAACAGTCTGTAAATGCACCAATTTACACTAATACATGACATTTTAAATCATTTTCATGAGGTCGAAAAGATATTTTCTTTGTGCTAAGCAATCTCAGAACCATTGGGTACTCAATGGAATTATTTTAAGACCTTTTAAATCCTTCAAGAATTTTCATATAACATACATTGTCTAGTTAGACATAATAATCATTCATTACACATATTCAAGTATTTCATTTATTGCCAGACTGAAACAAGTCTCATTGCATCCACCACTAGAGAATATATCTCCATTTAATGATGTCAGGATTTTTGTGAAAACCCTTTATGCCCCGAGGCACAAACCGTACTTTATATCTTACGGTTATACTTTTGCACAATGATTCATTTGTACCCCACTGACATATATTTTGATATGTGAACTATAAGTTCAAAAACATCACTTTTCTAAGTGAAACAAAATATACTTGAATAGTGCATTTTATTTGGCTAATCATTTATCTGTCCACACTATATGACAAATTTGAATTTGAGATGAGTAGTGGTAAAAGGTAAGAGCTTCTTCAAGAATCTCCTCATCGCGCACTCTCAGATGTGATGCTTCATACAAACTCAATAATCCTTGGACATCATTAGTAAGCGTTTCCTTGAATTTCCCATCTTGGTTGGTGAATTGCTTAAAGACATCTGGTTAATTAAACATCATATTCATTGTTCGTAAGAAATTAACCTTGAACACCCAATTAATAAAGAAAAGTAATAGAGTAGATTTACCTGAAGACATGTAATGGCCTTGTTGCCTCACAAGTCGAAAACGAAGAGAAACAACGTAACGGTTGTCATCATTCTGTTGGGACGCATAAAAAATGCTTTGAATGGATGTTTCAATTTCATCAACGAAATGATATGCCACTCACAATCATTGCATTGCATCAATCAACAAAAGTTTTTGTCGACTATCCTCTGGTGCTTCCACCAAATTTGCCAAGGGGCGACATTTAATAGGAGAAGAAGCAGTCATTGCTTGTTCAAAAGTTTTTTTTTCAAGCTTAATTTGTGGTTTTAAGTTGTGCTAATAGGATGGCCTATTTATAATGTACCGTAGTCCATTGAATTGAATTTTTAGGATTCAATTAATTTGTTATTGGCTAGTTAAGTCTACATTATAAGTCAATGCATATTAATTAGAATTAGTTGTTAGAAAATAGCACATACATCGGAAGCATTCTAGAATCATACATAGACAACAACCATAAATACGTATCACTTACAAAGCATGTTGAAAATTAACTCAAGGATTACCTCTTAAAGCATGTGCAGATATCTCGAAGCAAATCAAACTCCAGCTCTATGGTTTTCTACATTGATCCCAAACTAACAATTGAACTCTCTCAATACTTGGGTGGGCAATTATCGTATAGAAAACTGAATATTTTTCTATGTTAGAAGAATCCTACTTATAGAGATTTCTTCCAAGTTCAAAAAGGAGAAGAAAATACAAATCTTTTTTCTTCAAGTAGAGAAACACACGTTTCTTTTCTTTCTTGAAAAAAATTGCACACTACTTTTCCTTCTTCAACTAGAAAATAGGATTCTGAGTTCTAATTAAATACGGGTATTGTAGAGACCACATAATTAATAACTGAGGCTTCCTATTATGGAAATAATTTCAAATAATTAACTTGAATTATTCTTACCAGAATAAATTACAAATCATTCCATTAGAAATTCGTAATTGCACTCCTCTATTTATATTTCGAAACCCCCCCATTAAACACTTATGTAATTTCCCACGTTAAGATTACAGATACTAATTAATAAACTAAATTACTGATGAATTTAATTCAATGATTAACTTCCTTTAGAGCATTACTTTACTTACTTCATGTGCCAGATTCATAAATCTACCGGCCGAGTTTACACATGAAACTTATAAGTTTCTCATAAAAACAGTGTATCATCAATCTCTATATTGAGACATTGATTCCATCAACTAACTAATTATTTCACCAATATATATTATTATCATTTAATCTACTAGGCATATTGATCCATCTCAGAATCTCACCTTTTTAATAAAGCAAAACGATAATTAATATATACAAATCATAATCGTTATATCAAGATTAAGAATATAAGTACATTTGACATTTTAGAGAATATGTTTTTATCAATCCGTCTAAAACATCTATCTCTACTCGGTCCCGTTCAATACATACAAAATGCACTAGCACAAAAAGTTAGAACTAATTATCATTCTCATAATCAAGATAAATTACCTTTAATCCCGTGCTACAATCTTTCTGATGGTTTGTTCAAATTTTCATCTACGATTGTGAACTATAACTTTTAACTCATAAAAACCGATGATTTAATCTTCTGTGTATAAGCATAAACTCTATACACCAAATCATCTATTATATAAGTTGAGGACACATATGCGACAAATTGATCTATTTAATGTAACACTTTATTGAATTAAGCAAATAAATAAATAATTGTTCAATAAATAATATTATATTAAAACGCATGGTTAATAATATATCCTAACAATCTCCCACTTAGACTCATAACCATGCACCTACAACTCTAACACCCATTCCTTCAACATGCCTATCAAAAGACTTTTACAGTAAAGCTTTTGTGAAAGGATCTGCGAGGTTATTTTCTAATGCAATCTTCGCAACCATCACATCTCCTCTCTGTACTATGTCTCGAATCAAATGTTACTTTCGCTCAATGTGCTTTACCTTCTTATGATTTTGTGGTTCCTTTGAATTTGCAACCGCACCACTATTACAATGATTTAAAGATGGTGATAAAAACACAAACTACTTTCACAGTGTACTAAAAGGAGAAAGTTATAGATTCTAAGAATTAAGAATGATAGAGGTAAGTGGATTATAGAGACAATAAAATTGCCAAAGTTGCCGTCAAACACTTCCAAAGACAATTCAACCTTAGCCATCCTAACAACGATCATACTATAATGGACTAAATTCCAAAAGTCATTATAAATGATGATAATCAGATGCTAACTAGGATTCCTGATTAAAAGGAAATCAAGCAAGTTGTCTTTAGTATGAGTACAGAAAGCTCTGCAGGTGCGGATGGATATAATGATATGTTTTTCCAATCTTGTTGGTCTATTATCTGCATTGATGTTATTGCATTTTTCAAGGGCAATAATCTCACTAAATTCTATACTCATTCCTGTTTGACCTTGATTCCAAAAATTGAGTCTCCAACTAATTTTGTTGAGTTTAGACCTATTAGCTTAATCAATTTTACTAATAATATGATTTCTAAAACTTTAGCTAATGGAATCAATGCGTTACTTGGCAAATTGATTTCTGAAAATCAAAGTGGATTTGTTCCTGGTAGGCTTATGCTTATTATTGGTAATGTTATGCTCGCTCAGGAATTCATGGAATTGCAAAAGATAATATAAATGCGGTTTTAAAATTAGATATGACTCATGCTTCTGATAGACTCTCTTGGTCTCTTCTAATCAAGGTATTAAAATTTTTTTGACTTTAATAATGATTTAGCGATGGGGTAGATGAGGTAGGATCTTTTTCAACAAAGATCTCTGTAATATTAAGGATGACAAATTATCGTGACTTTAGAAAAATTCTTGTTGAACAAAAGCTTTATAATGAATTTAAGGGTACTTGCTTTGGACACTTGAGGCATATTCTAGATTAATTTAAGTTCAACGGACATATTTTCTATTATATGTTGCTGTGCATGTGAAAAATGACAAAAATTTGCATGAAATCTACTTTTGTGTGAATGATAAGCCTACATGTTTTGGCTTAAAAAAAATTGCATTGATTACGGGGCTGAATTGGTCAACATACCCCCGTGAATAAAAAATGAACAAAGTCCTTAGAAAATGTGAGAATTTTCATTTCAAGGTGACAAGGAACATGAAATATCACTGGTACAAAGTTGATGAGTTTAATCAAGGGTAACAAATTAAATAAGGAGTAAAAGTTGAAGTGCTCATTAGTTTGGTTCGTCCACGCGATGTTGCTTGCCCATGATCGATCTACTATTGTGGATTCAAACCACATCAAAATGACGAATGATTTGGATTTATTCAAAAGTTATCCATGAGAGGAAGAGTCTTTTGATTTAACATTGATCTGGTCTGAAGAATCAAATTAATTTGAAGAAAATGGGGAATATATAATGAAAAGAAGAATGCATTTTATGCTCTGTACGACTTTTCCTGGGCATTTCTGGTACCTTTTATTAACCATTTAGTCAATTTATGATATACTCTTATTTATTTGTATAGTACTACATAAATGTAACATCTCGCAACTAGAAAGGACTAGAAAGAAGTTTAAAATCTAGAAATAGTCATTTTTGGAAAGTATAAGGAAATCTGGAAAATTTTAAGTTAAAGTGAGTTTTGGTCAACTTCAAACATCCATAACTCCTAGTTCAGGACGATTTAGGTGTAGTTCCAGATATGGTTGGAAAGATCTTGGAACAATCTTTCCAACGCCACTGAGTTTGCGCAATTCCAAGTTTGTATGAGCAAATTATGTCCTTTGGAAGTTGGGATGTTGGATTAAGGAAAGTCCAAATCCGGATTTGTGAAGGGTAAACTAGTCTTTTCCTTACCTATTTTTCCTATTTCATTTTTAGGAATTAATTGGGGTAAAACAAGACTTTATTCAGTTTAGAAAAAAATAGAATTTACACTAGGGCTTGGAGAGGAGAAGAAAGAAGAGAAAAGAGGAGAGAAATCAAGAAATCGCCAAGAACGTTCAATCTTTGAGAGTGAAATTCGTCGAGGGTGATCTCTACAAGGTATGTGAGATCACATAGTGTTGGGTTAGTTCACCCACATGCCAATCTTGTTTCAACTCAGCGAATTTAAATTGTTTGAATGCAAAGAAAGGGAGTTCTTGAAGAACATTGTTGAAAATTCGTTGAGTTCTTGATGGTTGTGTTGTTGAAGTCTCTTGTTGATTTGATTCGTGTTTCTGGGTAAATTTTTGAGTTAAATCTATTGTATGTTGAGGGTACTATTGATCCTAAGTGTTTGGGGAAAGAACCATGGAAGTTAGGAGGGTTTAGAGATGAAAAACGGAGAAGAAGATCGTCAAAAACCTGGGGAAGGGAGGTGGGGAGTTGCGCCAGCCAGCGCCCCCCAAAAGGGGTTCTGAAGTTCACCCCTTGGGGCAATGCGCCAGCCAGAGCGCCCCAGCAGTTTCCCTGACGTTTGAGGGCTGGCCCCCCGCGCCTCTCAGAGGGCCAGAGACGCCAGTTCTCCCCATTCGTTCCCCACCCTTTCGTACTAGTTTCTTAGCAATGTACCTATGTTTTCTAGTTGATTTCAACACTCTAAGGTACATCTAAACATCATGAAATCATCCATAAACATGAGATCATGAACCTTGAATCCATAATCCAATTCAAGGAAAGTTAAGATCAAAGTCAAAGAAGTTAAGAGTCAAGTCTAGAAGTTAAGAAGCAAGTCAAAGCAAAGTTTCTTAAAGTTCTCAAGAGTCTTTAACAAGGTTTTAAATTCATTTTAAGACTCAAGTTTTCAAGTTAAGCAAAGCGTAAAGAGTTGAGTTCATTTCTCAAAAAGCTATTAGGGAACTAAGTATTCCCAAAGATGTTTATAAATGTTTTCACATTTGGACAAGAAAAGGGAACATCGATTCCAAGAGAGCCTTTGGGCTAAGCTTTGAGTAATTATCTCAAATTAAAGAAAGAGTTATGTTTTTAAACATATTAGCTAAGTATATTTTTGGTAGTAGTATTGAGCACTAATATGGGGACGCGAGTTCATATTAACTCAAGCACCCATAAACCATGTAGCCATCATGGGCAGAAAAAAGGTCATACTTTTTAGATGATTCCTTAGTGTTTTTCAGCATAGACTAGTTGATCCATTTAGTAGTTCAGGTTCTATACCGATGGCAAGGTATAGGACGGTCCTTGGAAACATGAGATAAAACGTTGTACCATCACTTAGGCTCATAGTGATGGTTGTCGGTTAGAGAATCTCCCACAGAAGTTATTGTATTTTTTATATACATCAGTTTATGGTATTTTTACATACATTTCAGAGTTATGTTGTATCTTGTATATACACAGAGTTGACATCATGTTTTAAAACAATTTTCTTTATATTGCACTTGGTTTAAACTGCTTTATATTGAAATGAGTTCAGTTAAATATTCATCAGTTGAGAAGAGCCAAGGTAAGTGTTTCTTTCATAATCTCTTTCGAGCCTATGTTTGTTAGCATTCCAACTCGCATACTCGTACATTCAATATACTAATGCCAGTTGGCCTGCATAGTATTATGATGCAGACGCAGGTAATCAGGATTAGCATCCAGAGCCTCATAGATCCAGCTTGAGCATTCAGAGTCTATTGGTGAGCCTCCTTGCATTCCGAAAGAGTCCTTTATTTTCTTTCTAGTTTAGTTCATTAGGATGTTGTGGGGTTTGTCCCAACATCCATCTCAGTTGTTTTAGAGGTTTCATAGACAGTCAGTTATTAGTTCTTTAGTCTTCTCATTTTACCTTATTTTAAGACTTGGGTTGCCATTTTGGCTAAGTTGAATGTTTAATTACTTTAACATTCTAAGTTATATTAATAATCTATTTGAGTAAGTTCATTTGATCATTTTAATCATGCTTAGAGTCTTCCGTTGAGTTAAGTAAGCCAGGCAAAGGTTCGCTTGGGGCCAATAATGGTTCTCGAGTGCCAGTCCCACCTACGGTGTAGACTCGGGGAGGCGACAAACTTGGTATCAGAGCACAAAGTTCAAGAGTCCTAGGGAGTCTATGAAGCCGTATCTGTAGCGTCCTAGTTATCGGTGTGAAGTGCATCACATCTATAATTAGGAGGCTGCAACATTTAGGAACTATCTCACTTCTTTCACATTTATTTCTTGTGATAGAGTTAACCTCTATAAAATTTCCTTCTAATTCGTGCTTGCGCGTGTTTCAGATAATCATGCCTCCACAAAGAGCTGTTAGAGGTCTTCATGCGAGACACAATGTTGAGGAACAAGAGTTACCCAATGCACCTGAAGTGCAACCTCAAGGAGAATTCACCAATGCTGAGTTCCGTGAGGCTATCCAAATGTTGAGCCAAGCTGTGACTAACCAAGTAGGGCAACAACGACGACAAGAAAAGGCTGACACTTCAAGGATTCGTGAGTTCTTGAGGATGAATCCTCCAAGTTTCACTGGTTCAAGCACTACTGAGGATCCAAAGAACTTCATTGAGGAACTGAAAAAGGTATTCGATGTTATGCATATTGCTGGTACTGAGAGAATTGAGCTAGCTGCATACCAGATGAATATTGTTGCTAGGACCTGGTTCGATCACTGGAAAAGGGGTAGAGCTAAGGATGCACCACCTGCGAGTTAGGCTTGTTTTGAGGAAGCTTTCTTGGGGCGTTTCTTTTCTCGGGAACTGAAAGAGGCGAAGGTACGTGAGTTTCTCACACTTAAGCAGGATTCTCTAAGTGTGCATAAGTATGGGTTGAAGTTCACCCAACTATCCCGTTATGCTCCGGAGATGGTTAAGGACATGAGAAGTAGAATGAGCTTTTTCGTTGATGGGTTGGGACGTCTATCAAGCAAAGAGGGCCGGGTAGAAATGCTTATTGGGGACATGGACATATCAAGGTTGATGGTTTATGTGCAGCAGGTTGAGGAAGAGAAGTTGAGAGACAAGGAAGAGTTCAGAAATAAGAAAGCGAAGACAGGAAATGAGTCTGGGTAGCAAAAGGGTAGTGTGAATTCTTCGTCCTTTCAGAAGAAAAAAGGGTCTGCACCATCATCTGCTAGTGCACTTGCACCTAAGAACAAATGTGAGTATAATGGCCTGAATTCACAGAACTTCAGAGTTAGACCAGCACAATCTCAAGGTAGTGTGGCATAAGAAGGTAGTTGGGCTCCTATACGTGGTAGATGTGGTAGAAACCACTCAGGTAAGTGCCATGATGGCCAGACAGGTTGTTTCAAGTGTGGGCAAGAGGTACATTTCTTGAAAGAGTGTCCTAAGAATAAGCAAGGTAGTGGAAATCAGGGAAATAGAGCCCAATCTTCATCAGTTGCTCCACCAGATAGGGTTGTACCTAGGGGAGCTACTTCCAGGACTGGCGAAGGGGCTAACCGCCTCTATGCGATCACGAGTCGCCAAGAGCAAAAGAACTCTCCAGATGTTGTTACTGGTATGATCAAAGTTTTTTCTTTTGATGTTTATGCTTTGCTAAACCCAGGAGCAAGTTTATCTTTTGTTACCCCTTATGTTGCAAATAAGTTTGATGTTCTTCCTGAGAAACTTTGTGAACCCTTTTGTGTTTCTACACCTGTTGGGGAGTCTATTCTAGCTGAGCGAGCTTATTGAGATTGTGTTATTTCCATCAATCACAAAGACACTATGACTGATCTAGTTGAGTTAGACATGGTAGATTTTGATGTCATTCTAGGTATGGACTGGCTTCATGCCTATTATACATAAATAGATTGTAGAACTCGAGTAGTCAAATTTTAGATTCCTAAGGAGCCAGTCATAGAGTGGAGTAGTAGTTCGGCAGTGCCTAAGGGTCGTTTCATTTCGTACCTTAAGGCGAGAAAGTTAGTTTCAAAGGGATGTATCTATCACTTAGTCTGAGTTAATGACTCAAGTGTTTAGGTACCTCATATTTAGTCAGTTTCTATAGTAAAAGAGTTTCCAAAAGTCTTTCTTGATGACCTACCCGGAGTCCCTCCTGAGAGAGAAATAGACTTCGGTATAGACATCATTCCAGATACTCGTCCTATCTCTATTCTACCATATAGAATGACACCAGCAAAGTTGAAAGAGTAGTTGAAAGATCTCTTAGATAAGGGCTTTATTCGACCAAGTGTCTCACCTTAGGGAGCTCCGGTCTTGTTTGTGAGAAAGAAAGATGGTTCCATTAGGATGTGTATAGACTATCGCCAGTTGAACAAGGTTACCATCAAGAATAAGTATCCTTTTCCGAGGATTGATGATCTTTTCGATCAGCTTTAGGGTGCTTCCTGTTTCTCTAAAATTGACCTCAGATCAGACTACCATCAGCTAAAAGTAAGGGAATGTGATATTCCCAAGACAACATTCAGAACCCATTATGGTCACTATGAGTTTCTGGTCATGTCCTTTGGTTTGACTGATGCACCAGCAGTGTTCATAGATCTTATGAATAGAGTCTTCAAACCTTATTTAGATATGTTTATTATCGTCTTCATTGATGACATACTAATCTATTCAAGGAATGAATAAGATCATGCTAGCCATCTCAGAATAGTTATTCAGACTTTGAAAGATAAGGAATTGTATGCCAAGTTCTCTAAGTGTGAGTTTCGGCTTGAGTCTGTGGCATTCTTGGTCCACATAGTTTCTACGGATGGAATTAAAGTTGATACTCAAAAAATTGAGGCAGTGCAGAATTGTCCTAGACCCACATCTCCAACTGATATTAGGAGTTTCTTAGGTTTAGCTGGCTATTATAGAAGGTTTGTAGATGGGTTTTTGTATATTTCGTCCCCTTTGACCAAGTTGACTCAGAAGACGGTTAAATTTCAATGGTCTGAAGCTTATGAGAAAAACTTTCAGGAATTGAAGAAGAGGTTGACTACTACCCCAGTTTTGACCTTACCAGAAGGTACTCAAGGTTTTGTGGTGTATTGTGATGCATTTAGAGTTAGTCTGGGTTGTGTCTTAATGCAGAATGGCAAAGTTATAGCTTATGCCTCCAGACAGTTGAAAGTTCATTAGAAGAATTATCCAACCCATGATCTAGAGTTGGCTGCTGTAGTTTTCACTTTGAAGATATGGCACCATTATTTGTATAGTGGTCATATGGATGTGTTCACCGATCACAAGAGCCTTCAATATGTGTTCACTCAGAAGGAGCTCAATCTCAGACAGAGAAGGTGGTTAGAGTTACTCAAGGACTACGACATGAGTATTCTTTACCACCCAGGTAAGGCTAATGTAGTTGTTGATTCCTTAAGCAGGTTTTCTATGGGTAGCACCACCCATGTTGAAGAAGGAAAGAGAGAGTTAGAAAAAAGATGCACATAGGCTTGCACGCCTAGGAGTCCGACTCATGGATTCCACAGAAGGAGGAATAGTGGTGACGAATGGAGCTAAATCATCACTAGTGGCAGAAGTTAAAGAAAAGCAAGACCAAGATCCCATTTTGCTTGAATTGAGGGAAAATATTCATAAGCAAAAAGTATTAGCTTTTGAACAACGGGGAGATGGCGTACTAAGATATCAAGGTAGATTGTGCGTACCAATGGTAGATAGACTCCAAAAGAGGATTATGGGGGAGGCTCATAGCTCCAAATATTCCATTCATCCGGGTTCCACAAAGATGTATCGTGATTTGAAGGAAGTGTATTGGTGGAATAATATAAAGAAGAGCATTGCAAAATTTGTTGCCAAGTGTCCAAATTGCCAACAAGTTAAAGTAGAGCACCAAAGGCCCGGTGGTTTGGCGCAGAATATAGAACTTCCAGAATGGAAGTGGGAGATGATTGATAGGACCACCAAGCTATGGAGAAGGTGAAAGTGATTCAAGAAAGGTTGAAAATGGCACAGAGTCGGCAAAAATCCTACACTGATGTTAGGAGAAGGGCGTTAGAGTTCGAAGTAGATGATTGGGTATATTTGAAAGTTTCACCCATGAAGGGTGTTATGAGGTTTGGTAAGAAGGGAAAGCTTAGTCCCCGTTATATTGGACCTTATCACATAGCCAAGAGGATTGGCAATATAGCTTATGAGTTGGAGCTGCCACAGGAATTAGCAGCGGTTCATTCGGTATTTCATATCTCTATATTGAAGAAGTGCATGGGTGATCCTTCATTGATCATACCAACTGAAGACATTGAGATCAAGGGTAGCTTATCCTATAGGGATATTCCTATCTTGATTCTAGATCGCCAAGTTCGCAAGTTGAGAACAAAAAAGGTAGCATCAGTCAAGGTCCTTTGGAGGAACCAATTTGTTGAAGAAGCTTCTTGGGAAACTGAAGAGAATATAAAGAAAATATATCCACATATCTTTGAGTTCAGGGAAAATGCAGACCAAGGTACTAATTCTCTTCTTAGTGCTATTTAAATTATGAGTGAGCATGTTGTTTTGTTTGTATTTGCTTGTTGGGTGTTTGAGTTGATGTTACACCCTAAGCCTAGTGAGAGTAATCTCATTCGAGGACAAATGTTCCCAAAGAGGAGATATTGTAACATCTCGCAACTAGAAAGGACTAGAAAGAAGTTTAAAATCTGGAAATAGTCATTTTTGGAAAGTATAAGGAAATCTGGAAAATTTTAAGTAAGTTAAAGTGAGTTTTGGTCAACTTGAAATGGCCATAACTCCTAGCTCCGGACAATTTAGGTATAATTCTAGATATGGTTGGAAATATCTTGGAACGATCTTTCCAACACCACCGAATTTTCACAATTTCGAGTTCGTATGAGTAAGTTATGTCATTTGGAAGTTGGGATGTTGGATTAAGGAAAGTCCAAATCCGGATTGTGAAGGGTAAACTAGTCTTTTCCTTACCTATTTTTCCTATTTCGCTTTGAGGAATTAATTGGGGTAAAACAAGACTTTATTCAGTTTAGAAAAAAATAGAATTTACGTTAGAACTTGGAGAGGAGAAGAAAGAAGAGAAAAGAACAGAGAAATCAAGAATGTTCAATCTTTGCGAGTGGAATTCGTCGGGGGTGATCCCTACAAGGTATGTGAGATCACATAGTGTTGGGTTAGTTCACCCACACGTCAATCTTGTGTCAACTCAGCGAATTTAAATTGTTTGAATGAAAAGAATAGGAGTTCTTGAAGAAAATTGTTGAAAATTCGTTGACTTCTTGATGGTTGTGTTGTTGAAGTCTCTTGTTGATTTGATTCATGTTTCTAGGTGAATTTTCGAATTAAATCTGTTGTATGTTTAGGGTACTATTGATCCTAAGTGTTTAGGGAAAGAACCATGGAAGTTAGGAGGGTTTAGAGATGGAAAACAGAGAAGAAAATCGCAAAATCCTGGGGAAGAGGGTGGGGAGTCGCGCCAGCCAGCGCCCCCCAAAAGGGGCTCTGAAGTTCACTCCTTGGGGCAACGCGCCAGCCAGAGCGCCGCAGCAGCTTCTCTGACATTTGAGGGTTGGCGCCCCGTGCCTCTCAGAGCACCAGGGACGCCAGTTCTCTCTATTCGTTCCCCACCCTTTCGTACTAGTTTCTTAGCAATGTACCTATGTTTTCTAGTTGATTTCAACACTCTAAGGTAGATCTAAACATCATGAAATCATCAATAGAAATGAGATCATGAACCTTGAATCCATAATCCAATTCAAGGAAAGTTAAGATCAAAGTCAAAGAAGTTAAGAGATCAAGTCTAGAAGTTAAGAAGCAAGTCAAAACAAAGTTTCTTAAAGTTTTTAAGAGTCTTTAACAATGTTTTAAATTCATTTTAAGACTCAAGTTTTCAAGTTAAGCAACGAGTAAAGAGTTGATTTCATTTCTCAAAAAGCTATTAGGGAACTAAGTATTCCCAAAGAAGTTTATAAATGTTTTCACATTTAAACAAGAAATGGGAACATCGATTCTAAGAGAGCCTTTGTGCTAAGCTTTGTGTAATTATCTCAAATTAAAGAAAGAGTTATGTTTTTAAACATATGAGCTAAGTATATTTTTGGGAGTAGTATTGAGAACCAATATAGGGACGCGAGTTCATATTAACTCAAGCCCCCATAAACCATGTAGTCATCATGGGCAGAAAAAGGGTCATACTTTTTAGATGATTCCTTAGTGCTTTTCAGCATAGACTAGTGGATCCACTTAGTAGTTCAGGTTCTATACCGATGGCAAGGTATAGGACGGTCCTTGGCAGCGTGAGGTAAAATGTTGTACCATTACTTAGTCTCATAGTGTTGGTTGTCGGTTAGAGAATCTCCCGCAGAAGTTATTGTATTTTTTATATACATCACTTTATGGTATTTTACATACATTTCAGAGTTATGTTGTATCCTTGTATATACACAGAGTTGACATTATGTTTTTAAATAGCTTTTCTTTATATTGCACTTGGTTTAAACTGCTTTATATTGAAATGAGTTTAGTTAAATATTCATGAGTTGAGAAGAGCCAAGGTAAGTGTTTTTTTCATAATCTCTTTCGAGCCTATGTTTGTTACCATTCCAACTCGCATACTCGTACATTCAATGTACTGATGCCAGTTGGCCTGCATCGTATTATGATGCAGACACAGGTAACCAGGATCAGCATCCAACGTCTCGTTGATCCAGCTTGAGCATTCAGAGTCTGTTGGTGAGCCTCATTGCATTCCAGAGGACTCCTTTATTTGCTTTCTAATTTAGTTCATTAGGATGTTGTGGGGTTTTTCCCAACATCTATCTCAGTTGTTTTAGTGGCTTCATAGACAGTCAGTTATTAGTCCTTTAGTCTTCTCATTTTATCTTATGTTAATATTTGGGTTGCCATTTTGGCCAAGTTGAATGTTTAATTCATTTAACATTCTAAGTTATATTAATAAGCTATTTGAGTAAGTTCATTTGATCATTTTAATCATGCTTAGAGTCTTCTGCTGAGATAAGTAAGCCAGTCTCGCCTAGGGTGTAGTTTCGGGGCGTGACAACAAACTCTATTTATTTGTTTGTTTGTTATTCTATGGATTCCAAGTTTGGATATATGAGGCTTTTCCATATCTTGGAAAGTATGTCGAGAAGTCCTTGGCTACTCCACTGCCCATTCCCCATTTACTTAGATGGAACATACAAAGAATGATAATATAGTTGAAGGTGATCCATTTAAGTACAAAGGAAGAAGTATAGAGGTATATATATTTATGTGTTATTATCTGACAATATTTTTAAATTAGTAAATATTGTGTAATATTTATATTCTTTTTTTAGACTGTGCACCCATACCTTACCCCTACTGTCCGTGAGATGGAACAGAATTACAAGGCACTATTTAAGCCATATACATATGAAGTGAATGACACAACCATATTTTTAATGCCTCTAAACTACTAAAATGTATCTACTAATGAGTTATCAAGTGATTATGGAAGATTTTTCAAACTTCTAAAATGACAGGAAAATAATTTTGAATTTTGGTTTTTGAAAGAAAATGGAGTGAAAATGAAAGCAATGAGTAGGATGATGATGATTTTACAAGTGAAATGGATAATATGACTGGAAAATTGGGCGGAATCGGCAAAATCAGCAACAAAACAAGCCCCTATTTTGATTTCTTGTTGGAGAGTTTATCTTTTTCAAATATAATTTAAAAAAATGAAAATACACATATTATTCCATATTTGTTGAAAAAGAAGGGAGGGGGGGGGTGGGGGGGACCAAAGTGTATATATTAAAACTTAGAAGATGCTTTTGTATGTCCTAAGTAGGTCACATAGGTGATGTCATAATTAAGGGGTATACCACAAATTTTTCAAGACTTGTGACTTTATGTCCAATTAAGTCTTGAGAGTGGCTATTTTGCCAACTCTCCCGAGAAACACCTATCTACTTGTTCAATTATTAATGGTTTAAATTTAATTTTCTTAAATATTAGTCTAACTATAATTAAAAACATGACCAACTCCTGCAAATCAACAAGAAAGATAATTTTTTTTAACACTATTGCATATAGTGTAGACATGTAATTTTTAACCTCTCCCCTCCACCTAGGTTTTTACAATACTTTAGCATTAAATAGTTCTTTTATAGGCTTAGCTTGGACTTGGTTTTCCTCCGGTGAAGATCCCCTCTATTTCCCCAGTGCACCCTTCAATGAGCAACACCTATCAACTTGTTTAATTAATAATCTAAATTCAATTTTCTTAAATATAATCTAGCTATAATTAAAAAAACACCAACTCCTGCAAATCAACAAGAAAGATAGATTCCAAAAACAATACTTGTTTGAATTGTGATCCTCTGAAATTGAACCAAAGACTTGGATAATCTGGAGGTTAAAGCCCCTTGAGAAATATGGATTTTTTTTAAAAAGATGATTGCCTATTTTTTGTTAATGTGCATATTTATTGCCGCTAAAAAAAATGTCTTTCTATAGGCTTAAGTGGGAATGATAAAATAAGAATGAATAAGTTGAAGCAGATGTTGAGGGCAGAGTGGACATTACCTTAGCTAGATGTTTTGGTAGAAGTTGTTAGGGATATGGATATACACGTGTAGTTAGCTAGAAAATAACAATTGTTAATTGTCAGCTTTATAGAGTAGGATATATACTTTGTAGTGGATGTACAAGCTAACTAATTCATTTTTCTCAAAAGGTATATAATTCAGTTTCTCTATGGCTATCAATGGTGTTGAAGATTTTCTTACATAGATTTTTCCTCTATGGCTATCAATGGTGTTTAAGAATTTTTTTACATAGGTATTTTTAAAATAATATATAAGAACACGTGATTTAATTTTGTTAACAAGAAATTTTAGGTGTCTTTGGGTGCTCAAATATAGAAGCGTGCTCTATTTTTCTCTTTCCAATTTTCTCTCCATTTTCCCCAAGTTCCTACTTAGATTGATGACACTTGTATTATTTAAATATCAATGGTGCATATTTTTAAGTAATCAAATACCTTAATCATAATTAAAAGGATATATATTACCATTTAAATCTGTCTAATTATTGCTATAAAAAAAACCATCTCATAATTTTTTCACACCATTCAAATCATTTTCGTTATCTATAGTTTTTCCATTCACCAAAAAAAAAAATGTTTCTTCATAGACTGAATTTCTGCCAATTTAAAATAAAAATTTTAATAAGTTATTTTACGAAGAAAAATATTGTAAATCATAAAATAGAATTTTTAGCATTCAGATATTAAATAAAAAGTATTGAAAATTACTTTGCCATAAAATATCAAAGAAAACTAAAAGTTATACAAACTTTTCCAAAAAATAGATATAATTTATTTTAAACAATAAAATGTATATATTTTTGATCGTGACTCAAGTTGTTAAACTATAGAAGAACTCTTTTTATATCAAAAGCTTAATGCTATTTAATTGAAGTAAATCCATTTTTTCTCAAAAAATTGGAAAATGAATATTTTCTTACTAAAGTTGGGAATCTTAAATATCTTTTTTAATCATAGTTAATTAGTATACTTCTTTGATTAAGAAAACTAATTAATCTAGACCTTTAATATTTAAATAACTAGGGGAAAATGGAGAGAAGAGAAATGGAGATGAGCCGGATCCCTATAACTGCATGCACTTACTTGATTCCTCAAGTGTAGCATGTTCACATTAATTAAACACGTTAATTATCATTATTATGTAAATTTTAGGATTGATGAAGAGTAAGTGATCCATTCGCTTTTGAGTATTCAAATTGTTCGAAGATATGTATGGCCATGATTTTAATACAAGTAGTTCAAAACAATTTTTCTATTCCATAAACAATTTTGTATTAATATATTCTCTCTTGTATCACTTGTATTAGAATTTTTTGCATCACTTGTGTTCATGTAACTAGAGGCGGATCCAGGATTTGGAGTCTGGGTGCCAACTTGACACATTGATTAGATCGCTAAATCAACATTAGGCTTCGATTCTGCACAAAGTCCACATAGCATAATTTTTTAAGAATAATTTACTAATATTATGAATATATATTTTTCATTTATAATTATTCTCAACGAGTTTACATATTTTGAAAACGGTTAATGAGATCATCATTATTTATATTTGTAAATATATCATGCACTATATAACAAACTAAACAATCATTTGAATATTAATCACCAATTCTATTCCATACTTTACTTTTTATCTATTTCATGGAAGATAATGATATTTCCACCATTACTATAGCTACAAGTAAATTATTTGCTTAATCAATTTCAAAAAGATTAAGAAATAAAAATGTTTTTTATTTTATTAGAAAAAAGATTTTATCATTATCTAAATAAAAATTAAAGATGAAGTTACTAAAATATTATTTAAAAAGTACATGAAGTTATTCTATATAAATTATAAAATGAGATTAAGAAAAATATTACTTCCGACCTTTTTCTTAAAGTTAAAAGAATTTCAAAAGAAAAGAAACAAAAAAGGGGTTCTTTAAGAATAATAATATTATTAGAAAAATAAAAAGATACTACGTTTATCAGAAAAAGTATATTTTGACACAATAAAGTAACAACAAAGACTTTTTTGGGATTAAACTATTAATAGTGGGAATATTTTTAGAACAAATTAATAATAATAGAGACATTTTAAAACCAAATTATTAACGGAGAATATTTTTATTCAATAAGACATAGTTTAAGGCTAACTTTAACACTTCTCCATCAAACAAATAACTAATAGAAAAAACAAAGATTAATAAATTGAATTAGTCAACAATAATTACTAATTAAAACTAAGCCAACTAGAATTAGAAAGAAAAAGGAAAATATAATCTTTAAAACCCTCAATTGTTGAAGCTGGATTCACAATTCTTTAGACTGCTAGTTAATTTTTTTTTTTAAATCTCACCTCCCAATTTTGAACCTGGGTCTGGCAGGAGGAAGTTTCGCCTTTAACCAGTGACACCACAACAACTTTTGGTTTTGTGGGTGCCATTTGTTTATTTATACAATATATTACAAAAAATACACCTATACATATATCAGATTTCGATCGAAGTTTGTGGGTGGCGTGACACTCCCACCAGACACAATAGATCCGCCCCTGCATGTAACACTCTAATTTTTTTTTAAGTTAAGGCCCAAACCATTTTTTATTTACTACATGTAAAGTCGTATCGGGAGATTATTAAATTACTCATACGTGTAAAAGATCAATTCTTTAGTGTTGGAATAAATTTGGATATGAATTAAGGTTACAAGAACCCCCTAGCACAATGTTGAGTTGAAAGCTTCCTTATCGATTAAATTTTGACATAAGATTCCACTTATGTCAACTTCAAACGATCATATCTCCAAGCACATAATGAGTTAGGTGGCCCATGACCTACCAAATTGAATGTCTTTGAGTCCTCTTTCCAGTGCCACAAAGTGTGGACCCGTAGAATGGACTTTTGAGCCTGAAAATTATATAAATTCTACATATTGTATCTACGATCCGTAGAAACTTCAACGGGTCATAAATTGGACCCGTAGAACGAGATTTTTAGCCGAAAAGTTCAATATAAATTCAACGAATGGGATCTACGGCCCGTAGAACAAACCACAAACTGTAGATAGCCCCGTAGAATGTTGTTGTCACGTCTCGAGCCCACATCTTAGGCAGGATTGGCACTCAAGAACCATTGTTGGGCCCAAGCAAACCCTTGACTTGGCTAGACTCTCAGCGGAAGACTTTAAGCATTAATAAAGGAAATCAAATTCAAACTTTACTCAAACTGTCTCAAAGTAAACTTAGAATGTTTTAGAAATAAGCATTCAACTAGCCAAACTGGTAACTCAAGTCTCAACATAAACGAAATGAAAATGAAAAGACTCAGGAACTAGTGCCTATTAATCTATGAAGCCTCTAAATACTATGAGGGATATCGGGACAAGACCCCCGATCATCATAACAACTGAAATAAATGAACTATAACAAAAGGGATCCCCTGAAAGCAAGGAAACTTACCAAACAACTCTGGAGCTCAATTAGATCAGCGAAGCGCTAGATGTTGATCCTGGTTACCTGTATCTGCATCTAAAAGATGCAGACCAACTGGCGTCAGTACATGAAATGTACGAGCATGCGAGGGGAAATCTAAACAAGACATAAACTTGAACTAGAACTGAAAGGAACACTTACCTCATCTCAACTCAACTTAGAGATACTAAACTCATTTCAATATAAAGAAGTAGTAAAGCATGTAGTATAAAGAAAAGCTTTTAAAACAGTAGATATCAACTTCATGTCTTTAAAGAAATATGATGTACTCTGATTGTATGCAAGGATACAATATAAACTTTGTTTGCATTTGAAAACACAAATTTAACTCTGTGTATATAAGAATACAAAATATCTCTGTGTATTTAAGAATATAAATACATCTATGGGAGTTTCTCTAACCGACCACCATCACTATGAGTTATGTGATGATACATCATCTAACCCACGCTGCGAGAGCCGTCCTATACTTTGCCAAGGTATAGAACCAACTACTAAGTGGATCCATTAGTCTATGCTAAAAAGCATTAAGGAATCATCTAAAAAGTATGACCCTTTTCTATCCACGTTGGCTACATGGTTTATGGGGCTGTCATGAGTTGTATAAGCTCTCCCCCATATCGGTGCTCAATATTACTCCGAAAATATACTTAGCTCATTATGTTTTAAAGAAAATATTTCCTCTTTCTGTGGTTTGAGATTATTACTCAAAAACTATCTCTTTGTGATTTGAGATTATTACTCAAAATCTATCTCGTAAAAGAGATGGAACTCAACTGCTCATGAAAATTCTCTTAAAAATCAGTGTTTCCCTTCTTGCTTAAATGTGAAAAAAATTTAATCTTGGGAATACTTAGTGTAACATCTCGCTAATTGAAAGCACTAGAAACAGATAGAATTGGAAATAGTCATTTTAGGAAAGAATGAAAAATCGAGAAATTTGTTTAAGTTAAGTTAAGAATGAGTTTTGGGTCAACTTCAAACGACCATAACTCCTAGCTCAGGATGAGTTAGGTGTGCTTACAGATATCTTAGGAAATATCTTGGAATTATCTTTCCAACGTCGCCTAGTTTGCACGATTCCGAGTTCGTATGAGTGAGATATGCCTATTTGAAGTTGGATTGTTCAAATAAGGAAAGTCTAATACGGATTTGGGAAGGGTAGTTTAGTCTTTTCCTTACCAAATTACTTTATTTCGTTATTAGGAGTTTAATTGGGGTCTAAACTGAACTTGGTGTAATACCCTAGAAATTTTTTCGAACGAAGACTTGAACCATCCTTCGTTGTGAATAGGATTTTACCGAGGAATTAAAGTTTCTTAAGTGTTAAGGTCACTAGATGTAGCACCTTGAGTTCCAAAAAGAATTAAATTGGAAATAGCAATATCTGAAATTTTGCTAGTTAAGCTAAGTATGAGTTTTGGGTCGACTTCAAACGACCATAGCTCCTAGCTTAGGATGATTTAGGTGTGCTACCAGATACTGTAGGAAATACCTTTGAATTATCTTTCTAACGCCGCTGAGTTTGCTAAGTTTCAAGGTCGGATGAGTGAGATATGACCTTTTGAAGTTGGCTGTCCAGTTAAAGAAAGTCAAAACCGGGTTTTAGAGGGGTATTTTGGTCTTTTCCTTACCCAATCAGATTTAATTCGTTTTTAGTAATATTTTAGGGGTATAATCTGATTACGTTCAGTTTTATAATCCTAGTCTACGCCTAGGGTTTTAGTTGAGAGTTCAAGAAGAGAAAAGAAGAAGAGAGAAGAAGAGAAAACAGAAAGGATGAAGGTGTTCGTCGACGTTCTTGAGAGTTGTTGCGGATTGTCGCCATGGGTTTGATCCCTAAGAGGTATGTAAGCTTCCACAGTGTTGGGTTTGTTCACCCACACGCCAAACATGTTATTTTCAGCGCAAATTTCATTCTTGAAGTTGAAAGATTTGAGTTCTTGATGAGTTCTTGATATTCTTGAAGTTCATTCTAAATCTTGTTGTGTTGGGTTTTGGATGATTTCTTGAGATCAAAGTGAGTGTTTTAAGGGATGTATTGAGTAGATTAAAGTGTACTTATGTTAAGAAATCAATTCTAAGTGATTGGGAAAGAAACCATTTGATTCTAGGCAAAATAGGGTGAGAAAACGAGAAAAGAAACTTGCTGAATTTTCTGGGTTAGGGGCCTGGCGCGATGCGCCTACCAGAGCGCCCCAAACCCACCTCTGAAGTTTAGGGGCTGGCGCCCCGCGCCATCCATAGCGCCAGGGTCGCTTGCCCCATCCAGTTTGTTATCGGTTGCCCCGTTTGAGTTCGTTTAAAGTGCACCTTCACTCCTTTTCGATTCTAACTACTCTAAGCTACTTCTAAACACCTAAAATCATTCCTCACATGATCATAACCTTGAATTCATAAATCAAATTCAAGGTAGAGTTGAGAGTCAAGTTTGAGAGTTGTTTCAAACCTTTTTGATAAGATCCCTTAGAGTCTTTGAAGAGTCTTCTACAATTACTAGTAACTTGTTTCAAGACTCGAGCAAGTGAGTATGAGGATGAGGAGAATGTATTCATGAATCTACTTTGTTATCATGAGATCCTTCATATCATGAACCAAAACTCTTGAATTCATAAATCACATTCAAGAGAGAGTTAAGAGTAAAGTTCAAGTAAGCCTTTGAGTTCAATTGTGAATCCTTTGAGATTAACTATAGATTTGAACTAAGTTTTGAGAAAGTAAGTAAGAGAATGAGAAGAGTCGTATACATGAGTCTATGTTGTTATGTAGACCATCGAGTCGAGTTGTTTCATTCCCATAACTCCTCATGAACTTCGTAAGTTGAGCATCTTTCAGAGAAGTGGTATCTTCAAGTTTTAAGCCTTTAAGTGTTGAGCTCTTAAGCCCTTTTGAGAAGTATCTTTGAGTTCTTGAGTTAAGAAGTTCATGCTTATAATTCCGCATGAACCCTTTGAGTTGAGCATTCTTTAAATGAGTAGTATCATTGAAGTTCTTAAGTTCCAAGTATTGAGTTCTATCTATGGTTATTGAAAACCGTGCATTTAGTCATTCATGTCCCTAATTCGGCATGAACCATATTTTAAGGAGTCTTTTACAAATGTTTTAACTTTGTTTTAAGACTCAAGTTTTGAGGTTAAGTAAAGAGGAAGAGTAAAGTCTTTTATAAACGTTTTAACTTCGTTTTAAGACTGAAAGTTTCAAGTTAAGCAAAGAGTAAAGAGTTGAGTTCATTTCTCAAAAGTTATAAGGGAACTAAGTATTCCCTAAGAGTTTATAAATGTTTTTACACATTTGAGCAAGAAAAGGGAACATGATTCCAAGAGAGCCTTTGGGCTAAGCTTTGAGTAATTATCTCAAACTAAAGAAAGAAGTTGTTTTAAAAACATATGAGCTGAATATATTTTTGGGAGTAGTATTGAGCACCGATATGGGGATGCGAGTTCATATTAACTCAAGTCTCCATAAACCATGTAGCCATCATGGGTAGTAAATGATCATACTTTTTAGATGACTCCTTAAGATGCTTTTAGCATAGACTAGTGGATACACTAAGTTAAGCGTTTTATATGACGGCAAAGTATATGACAGCAAAGTATATGACAGTTCTGGCAGCGTGAGCAAGACGTTGTATCACCAGTTAGGCTCATGGTGGTTGTCGGTTAGAGAAACTCCCACATAAACTATATTACTTTATAATATAAGTAAAGTTGAATTTGTTATTGCATTTTATTTAACGAACTAAGTTGTTTTACTGTTTTATAAAGCTTTCCATATATTGCATGTGTATTGTTGCTTTATATTGAGTTGAGTATCCAGAGTTGAGTACCCAGAGTCGGATATTATATCTTTTAGTTGAGTATCTTATCTCTGAGTTGAGTATCTAATCTTATGAGTTGAGTAAGTTTGAGTAGTTATGAGTATCCTTGAGTATCCCTTGAGTTAAGTAAGTTTGAAAAGAGATAAGTATGTTTCCTTTTTATCAAGTTTCAAGCTTATGTTTATGCTTTAGAATTCCTCTTTCATGCTCGTACATTCCACATACTGAGCCATTTGGCCTGCATCTTCTCATGATGCAGACACAGGTATTCAGGATCATCAACAAGAGCTTCGTTGATACATCCGAGAGTTCGAGTTAGCTATGGTGACCCTCCTTGTTTCCGGAGAATTTCATTTACCTTTCAGTTTAGTCAGGATGTCGTGGGTCTTGTCTCGACTTCCATCTTTATCAGTTAGAGGCGTCATAGATAGTCAGTATAGTTGAGAAGTCTGTATTATTCATTTATTTTATTAAATGTTTTAAAGACTTAAGTTGCCTATTTTATAGCGAGTTGAATATTATTTTTATATTCAGAGTATTTCATTTGAGTTAAAGTTTTATATTTCAGTTTCATGGATTTTTATTCAGTTTTTAAGCTTTTGCATGCTTAAGTTAGTTTTCCGCTTGTAGTCAGCCAGGATGAGGGTTCGCTTGGGGACCAGTAATGGTTCTTGAGTGCCAGCCACGTCCAGGATGTAGACTCGGGTCGTGACACTTGGTCAGTTTACTCTTTTGAAAACTAAGTTACGGTTTTGAGAGAAGAGAAAAGAAGAGGAGAAGGAGCAAGAATCGTCAAGTTCTTCAAGAATCGCTTGGGGATTTCGTCAAGGGGTGATCCCTATGAGGTATGTGAGATCACATAGCATTGGGTTAGTTCACCCATGCGCCAATCATGATTCAATTCAGCGAAGTTGTGTAGTTTTGAAAGTAAATCCTATGAGTTCTTGATGTTATATCATTTGAAATCTTGTGGGTTCTTGTTGTTGAAGTTTCTTGAGGTTGATTCATGATTTTAGGTGTGTTTTCGAGTATAAACTTACACATATTAATGGTATAGTTGATTCTAATTGCTTGGGGAAAGAACCAAGTTGAAATATGGGGTTTAGAATTGAAAAATGAAGGAGAAAAGTGGGAGTGCACCTGGCCAGGAGCCTGGGGCGACGCCCCTCTCAGAGCCCCAAGAAGGGACCTCTGAAGTTTGGGTATTGGAGGGGCCACGCCAGCCAGAGCGCCCCACCCTTGCTTCTGAAGTTTTTCCTCTAGCACCTCACGTCGCTGAGAGCGCCCGGGACGCCAGTTCTTCCCATTCTTCCCCCTTCTTTCTGTACTAGTAACTTAGCAACGTACCTATGTCTCTTAGTTGATTTCAACACTCTAAGTGTAATGACCCGAAAAATCATTTTTGGGAATTTTGAACTATTTGTTGACTTTAGTTAATTAGTTGAGGGGGAATTGTGGATAATTAACTTAAGCGATAGTTAATGGGCTAAAGTGATCATATATTTAGGACCCTATACCATTTGTTCCATATAATAAGATTAAGTAAGTGTAATTTGCCACTTTGAATACCTAATTATTTTATTTAGGATTTAGGAAAAGAAAAGAAAGGAAGGGAGAAACTACCTGTGCAGAGCGTCATGGAACCTCGACAGTTCGCGTCAAGGTAAGAGGCTTACCTCTATATCCATAAGAAATAAATTCTAGTGCATAATATATGTGAATATAGAATACTATTATAGTAATGGGAATTAGATGCACATGAATTGTGATAGGAGTGGCGACAATTATTTTGGGGTTGGAGGAGACAATTCTGACAACCACCATTAATTGAGTAAGAATGGATTACATGAAAATAGCGGCATGAGATTACAAGAATTTGGCAAATTTGTTTGCTGCTGTGCAGCGTCACTTTTATCCATTGTTACGAGTTAATTATTATTATTATTATTATTTGTTATTTTGGTGGCCAGTGAGGGTTTCTAATTTTACAATGATGGGGAGTGATTATGTATATATATAAATTGAGTGATGTTATGAAAATTTTGATTGGAAAAATTTGGAACAAGCAATTATGACCAGTAACTATACGTTAAAGTTGGAATTGGGTTCCTGGGTGTTCTAATTATTTGGAATATTTTAGGGTGCATGGAATCTGGGTATTATTGACTATAGTAAGTTGACGTGTTATTGTTTCGTTAGTTCTTAATAATTTTCTTATGATATTTGGAGAAATTGGAATTTAACCCTACGCTTGAAATTTAGAAAATATGAGAGTTGACATGTTAATTGGCACCAAGATATAAGAACTTGATTTTAGGTTTGGGTGAGCTCTTGGGTCTAGTTGGACATAGAGTAATATGAATATTGTTAATTTCGAAATCTTATTGTGGTCATTTATTTGAATAGATTGTATTGATTTGGAAGTCCAACGAAAGGGAAATGCTCAAGTCCCGGAGTGATTGTTTGACTATTTGAGGCAAATGGATTTCTAAACCCTTGTTAAGCGTATGGAATTCGTGTATTTCCTTGTGGTATATGTTTGGGAGTAATGTGATCAATTGTTTGTGTGATGTGTTGAGAATTGTTTGAAAGACTTGTTGAATCATTGTTGAAGTTGTATCATGATTGTGTTGTTGTGAATTGTGCAATGTTATGAAAATGGTCATCTCCTAATTATTTGTGTGAACATGTCAATTGCATTGTTCTGAGACATGGTTGCGACAAGTGTTATGTGCATTGAGAAAGAATAAGAAATTAAAGAGGATGTACCATTTCGAGGGACGTATCGCACACCGCGATGGATACTATATTTCGAGGGACGTGTCGCGCGCCGTGACGAATATTATATTTCGAGGGACGTATCGCGCGCCGCGATGGATGCGTGGGCAGATATGTCCCCCATGGGTCCCGGACTGAGAGACAGCGGGTGTGTGTCATTAGGTCAGACATGCATCACTATACTTGACATTGCATTTCATTGCATTGCACATTTTTATTATTAATGAACTTGATCATGTGTGTTGCTGATCTTGTGAGTGCCTTTCTGTGAAACTTGTTATTGATGAATATTGAGTTGTTATTGAGAATATATGATCTGTTAGAGTGCTGTTGTTGAGTTGTATGCTTTGTAAACTGTGAATTGTTAGGTTGGGCTGGTTTTATGTAGGTTGTAGTTATGGAGGTTAGGATGGGGTGTAAGGAGTACCCGTATTCTGTACCTTTAGCTTGTGTTTAGAGGTTTGCTTGTTGAGTACCGTGTGGTTTGGTACTCACCCCTTGCTTCTACAATCTTTTGTAGGTTACGAGCCCGGATCTTGGTGATACCTTCCATTCTATTCGTTTTCGAGGCTTTCTGTGGAGATCTGAGAAGTAGCTGTTTGTCATCTCAGCGAACCTTCTTACTCCTGTTTATGATTTTGTTTTTACTTGAAAGACAACGTCATTTGAGACTTGCGTATTTTATTTCAATTCTAGTATTTACATTAGAGGCTTGTGCACGTGACAACTATGTTTTGAGGATTAAATTAAGTTGACTTGTTTTCGTAATAGTAATTGTTATTGAACTTTGCTTTATTTCCGCACTTTATAGAAATGATTGGGTTTTAGGCTGACTTGTCTTAGTGGGATACGACGAGTGCCATCGCATCCATTTTTGAGTCGTGACACTAAGGTACGTCCAAACATCAAGAAATCATCTATAAACATGAGATCATGAACCTTTAATCCATAATTCATTTGAAGGAAAGTTAAGAGTCAAGTCAAGTAGAGGTTAAGAGTTTGGACATTTTTACCCTTCTAACTTAAAAATTGAATATATTCTTGGAATCTCTATATTCTTCAATCATGTTTCCAATATATTAAAAATAATTAATGACATTAATTATTAATGATTCCATAGTCAATTATGGAAAGAGACTACAAAATCCACCAAAGAGAACATTATTTATAAAAATTCTTTTCAAACTATGTTTTACAGAAAAGAGAATAGTGACATCAGAAGTAAGAAATATTATTTTTTTCGCTTTAACTATACACATCTTGGTGTCATTAATTATGGATGATTCCATAGTCAATTATGGAAAAGGACTACAAATTCCACCAAAGAGAACATTAATTATCGAAAAATTGTTTTCCAATTATGTTTTACAAAAAAAATAAATTCTGGCATCAATAGTAAAAAAAATATTTTTTTCACTTTAATTATGAGATATTACCTCCTGCACACGATGATTGGTGACGTATAGTTTTTTTTTTTTTTTAATCCAAAGGGCAAAAAAACAATTTATTGAAAAAGAAATATGCTACGGTTAGCAGAACCCTACTCGAGTATGTGGAAAGCCACGATCCAATTTAAGTCAAAAAAAAAAAAATGAAATTGGAACAAACAAACAAAAATTAAATAATGTCCATATTTGTAATGTCCTTTTTATTCCTCGTGTTTCAGGTGGGGTTTGGAGATTTGTACCAATCATTAGTTTTTTTTAGACTTTATATTTATATTTAAAAAAATAAATAATAATAATTAAAAAAAAATGAAAAAAATAAAAAATAAAAAAATAAATATATATATATATATTTAAATATATAAAGTTGTGAACCCCTCACCTAACTGATTAATGGCTCTATGGGAAGAAAAGGCGTAGAAATATTTTATATGCTAAATTTATGGATTTGAACCCCACTGGAATATGCGTGGCAACTGCACTGTGCATTTAATTCTGTAATGAGAACAAATAAAACATTGTCAAGTACATTAAACAAATAACATAATCGATTGGATAATATTCCTAATTTTTTTTTAATAAAAACACAAATAAATAAACATTTGTCCAAATACCGATAGATTACATGAAAAAATTATCTTCAGGTCACTAGTGGAATACTTGACAAATCCACTTACATGAAAAAAATTATCTTCAGGTCACTAGTGGAATACTTGACAAATCCACTTATGCAGATAATTTGAAGTAACAATTTATGTGATACATTTCAGATTTTGAGAATAACTTTATTTTTTACCATAAATTTTTCATATATCTTTTAAATATTTTAAAATGTCAATTATTGTGAATTATAGTACTTTTTATATAGTTTACAAATATATAAATTTCATTTTAAATTTTTTAAAGATTTCATAAGAAAATTTTCGATCAAACTTAAATTGTTTGGTTTTTGAAAAATAAAATGTGTCATATAAATTTAGACAGAGCGAGTATATGTTTATGGAATCATTAAAATATATATTATTAGTTAAAATTATCAGAGTGGCAGTTCTTACTATGAAAGCACTAGATGATTTATCATAGCTATTCAAATCATAGGACATAATTCAATTAATTAATTTACGTATTTGTCGTATTTGGGCATAGGGAACGACGCAACATAGTCACTTTACAGCTAATATATAATACAATAAAAAATGGTTTATTGCTCCCAATAATTCTTAACATCTTTATTAGTGACGATTTCATAAAAAAAAAATACGCACTACTTTATAAATTATTGAGCCCTCGCTGACACGTATAATCTACTTATTAATAGAAGTTTGGAGATAAAACATGATGCAAGATAAAATCTTACCACCTAATACAATAAAAAAATGGGATCGTATTTCCATATTAAAAAATAAATTGGACATAAATAATGATGTCAGATAGAGTCTTATTAGTAATCACCTAATACAATATAAATGGAAAAATATTATCTTGTTAAGTATAATTATTTCAAGTGATATTCAGTGGTCTATAACATGTATCATAAAATATTCGGTGTTTACAAAGTCCTCCATCTCTTTTATTCTCAACCGTGTAAATAAAATTTGAATTTTTGATTTCTACTAATAAAATTATTAACAAGCAAATCATTTTTATTTTTCTTATTTATTTCATTATTAATTTTCATTAATTTATATGTTTGATTACTAGTTTTACACTCTTCTTTTCATTTGAAAAATAATATTTATTTGCTAAAGGGTAAGTCTAAAATATAGATAAAAATATTATGATATTAAAGAAGCAAAAAAAAGAAGAGAGAGACAAGAATTAGTAGTTTAAAGGGTAAAATATGCATTTAAAAAAACAATTGAAATCTGATGTTTATTATTTTGGAAAGGAGTTTGATTTTTGCTGTAAAGTTTGAAAATATATATTTTAATATAAATTCCACTGCAGTGCGTTGTCATAAGTAGAACCTTTTACAAATTATTCATTGCAAAGTATCGTTATAAAGAGAATTTATTGTAATATTTTACTGTAAATGACCTAAAAAAGATATATGTAATACATAAATGTGTCTTTTACTTTGGTCTCATTTTATAGTTGTGCTCTCCAATTCGGATATGCACAAGTAGGTACTTAAACTTATATAAAGTTGAACAAGTAGACACATAAGTTATACGAGACATAATACATGTAAAATATCACATAATACACAAATTGCCATGTAGGATGACACGTAGGACGCGTGTATCTATTTGTTCAACTTTATACAAATTTAAGTGTCTATTTGTAATACACATCCAAAATTAAAAGACATAAATATAAAATAAGATCAAATTAAAGGGCATATTTATGTATTATACTATCGAGAAATTCTCTTTTGAGATAGACAAATAAATTATCTTTATAAAGACAAATATAAAGTAATCATAAAATTCATATGTCAGATAAATTCTATTGTTTTATATTTTCTATATTTAGATTACTATCGAAGAGAAAAAGATGTTAGTGATGGCATATTTTATTTATATATAGTAAAATTAGAAAGCTATCCAATATGTGTAGTGTGCTTTCATTATGTATCATCACTGTTTACTATTTAAAGAAAATAAAGTCAGTCTAATTTCAGGAATAATGTAAATTATTTATGAAAAGACACAAAATTAAAGGCGATCTAAATCTTATCCTACGTACACATCACATATTGTAAGCAATTAATTTTGGCAAAAAGAAAGAAGCTAAACAATGAGGATATCATTGAAACAAAATAATAAGGATACACTTCTATCACTAGATAAATTAATGCATTAATTTTATGTAGTTGCTTAATAATAAGGATATTATTGAAACAAAATAATAAAATCTTTTTTATTTATAAAATGAATAAAAAAAATCTATTTTTAGTATAAGTGATAGCTAAAATGATGGAAGGAGCATTTTTTTAAAAAAAAAAAATTTGCTATTTCCTTTCACATAACATGCATTTTGTTTATTAAATTAATATTTCATTGTATATGCTTACCAAAATCGTCAATTACACATAATTATGAAAAAACAACAAAAAGTGAATGTTTCAGTACGTATTATCATATTATATAGTGTTCATTGCACTTGATTGAATGGTATTTTATTAAATAATGAGCTTAAAAAAACACATGTCACACCAATTAACCATTCAACATGATATTTTTTTAAATATTAAATAATATAAGCGTAAATAAATAAAAAGTATATGGTCAACTATAATGTCCATTAATGTTGTTCTAATAAACTCTAGGGTCCATTTTGGACCCCTTTCATTTAAAAAAAAAATAATTAAAAAAATAGTCCATTAATGCAAATGATTACCATATCCACTACATTATGGTCAACAAAAAATAGAAAGAGTTTTCACTAAATTATCTTTAATTAAATACAACTTTTTAGTTATAAAATAATTCATTATTTAACTAGAGATAAGTTTAGAAAAAATAATTAATAACTTCTTCCATACTTTTCCTTTTGATTTTTTTGTTGCCTCTATTTTGTTTTGTTTGTTTTAGGGAAATTATTTTTTATCCAAAAAGTAAGATTATTTAAAAATTCATACCCTATTTATTTTTATGTCCTTTTTTATTTTAAAATGACATATATCTATTTTTACTCGCGCGATGACATCAGCGCACACCCTTTATTTCCCCTCGTTGATACCGTTACAATACATTACAACATATGAATATACTCTGATGGTATCAAAGAGTAACTAAACATTTATTCATTGAGGGGTTGCTTTTTCTTCCTTGATACCGATAGGGTATCAATATACTGATGGAGTATCATAGAGGATTAAGCTCAGTCCTATATTATACCGATATGGTATCAATATATCGACAGAGTCAAAAAAAATATTTTCTACTAAATTAGAGTTTTAATAAATAAGATTGTGACTTTAATAATTTTCTCATAATTATTTCATATTTATTTCTTTAAAAAATAGGCCAATCCTCAACTCTAACATCATTTAATGTATTTTCAAGGTGGCCACAGAAAGACATGTTTGATTACAGAATAGATTCTCAAGATACAAATGATCAACCATAAAGTGGATAACTTTTCTCACAAGTTATTGTGAGTTCCTTATTTGCTTGCCAATTGATGCAGAGATGAGATATTAAGGCACTGTGAAGATTAGTGCAGTTGTAACTTGAAACTGTGAATGTGTGCTTCTTGTTGTCTGAATTAACTGTGAATGTGAAAGTTATACTTTCTTGGATGTGATGATATGTTTATGTGCACAGTAAATGTGCGTCTGAACTTTGATATGTGCAATATGTTGGTCGAGTTGTTGAATTTATGCAAGTTGTAACCGTGTGAGTGTCTGGGTGAATCCTGGAGATGTGTAGGTTATGGTGTTGAATTAATGAGAATGAGATGGATCGTGCATCTCTGGATCGATTGGGGGTAGACTTTAACTGTCCTAGCTAGGAGGATCATCCTAAATTGCTCGATAAAGCTGGAAACTTTTGGGAATCTTAGTGGAGAGAAAAAAACCCCAGAAAAATTTAGTTCATGGGTACTGTTTCCGTCGGAGCCGCTGGGGCGGAATAATCTCGCCAGCGTGAGGATGCCGCCAGAGCGGGATAGGGCGAGGCAGAACCTCAACCATGTCTCCTCTGTTTTTCCCAGGTCACTTTATATACCCCGAATCATATCCAAACTAACCCCTGCAAGTCAATCAGTGCTCAACAATAGAACAGTTAGTCATAACATTAGTATTTAAAGATCGGTTGTGTCAGACAACAAAAACTAGCATCCATGTACTTACAAAAACATAAGGAAAGGTGAAAAGATAAAAATAAAGTATTGTTCCAAATTACAAGCCTAAGAAGGTGAAAAACCAAGTCAAGAACCTTGGGACTGAGAGGTGTCATCGCCAGAGTCCAGATCCTCCGGGGGCACCAGATTGTCATGGCCTCATCCATGAAAGTGAAATGCTAGAAATCCCCTCTCTCGACTTGGGAAATCTCCTATCTGGGGGTGATGCAGGTTAACACGATCCTCACCGCCTTCCCCATATCCTGACCATTAAACGATCCCTCTCCAGACCCTTCATCCTCTCCTAGCGCAGCTCACGGCGAAATATCTCAACCTCTAAAGCAGTGCTAGGTGGAACCAGAGTGGTGTCAGTAAATGAGCCTCAATCTCCTTCGAACGACCGTTAGTCTTCCTCTACCCATGCACCTGAGAGTGGGGTCTGGTACCGGGTGGGATAAGTATCGTCGCCTCCCTCGATGTCTGTCTCTGCAGCCGCCTGACTGCTGTTGGCCCTGTCCGTCCTCTTCCTCTTGCTCCGAGAGGTAGAGCCCTGCTTAACCAAAAGAAGGTGAAAAGGGGGATCCATATGAAGTACCTCATCAGTATCTAAGAAGGGCACCCCCGCCTGCTTGCACAGCGCATTCACGAGTACGGGTAGGAAGAAAGCCTTTTTATTGCCTCGGTAAAACATCTTCCACTCCGAAATAATCTGCTCCCCCAGATTCAGCTCAATGCCCTGCACCGCACACGCCACCACCAAGGCCCGAGGAAAGGTCACGTCTGTGCGGTTGTCCGACGGGCAGATCCTCCTAGTAACCAAATGTAGCCACCTTTTAGCATCCGGTGACCAGTCCGCGCTAATGATACCCTCAACAGTAGGCTAATAGACTATGTCTCGGCGCACAGGCTCAACCAGCGTATCCCTCAACCAGCCCATATACATCTCCCTCAGCTTGGTCTCGTACGCCGCGTTTGAGGCCTCGGGCAACTCTAGTACCTCATTAATAGCAGTAGCATTCAGGGGGATGTTGACTCCCCAGATGCAAATGATAGGATGGGGATCGTTCCAGCGGGCAGTGGGCAGAATAGCATAGAACTCCCTTATCCAGTCGGCAGGGGGAGCCTTACTCAGTGGAACCCATCCGAACTCTATCAGGCGAGCATAGAAGGCAGTAGCCTTCTCCTCCAGCTTGAGTAAAACAAAACCCCTCTCACAACAAAATTTGTTGTTTCTGTAGTCGTCGTGTCATTCCCAACTAGTAGCATCGGGAAACTAGACGAAGGGTAGATTTTCTTTGTTAAGACTGTTATGCCATAATTTTACTATCTTTTGCAAAATCATGTTTTGTAATGTTTTAAGTATAAAACAATTTGAGAAAAATACATAGCAAAAAGTTGTCATCTGTTATGCTGTAATTTTACTATCTTTAGCAAAATCACTTTTGGAATGTTCTAAGTATAAAACATTTTGAGAAAAATACTTAGAAAAGAGTCGCCACTTAATCTTTTAAAGAAATTAAGAAAACTTAATTTAGAAAGGCCTTAATAGATAAACCTTTAAAAATTTAGAAAAAATGGGTAAGAAGTTCTTATTTCTACTCTAAGAAGGTATTAGCACTTAAAGTAGCCGCTAACATGCGGTTATCCAACGACTTGACTAAAATATTTTTTGACTTTTTCAGGAAAGTATTTAACAACATAAATATTAGAATTTTTTACAAGTGGTTACAATTTTAACAAAAAACTAGATTAATTAAAATTTATTTGAATCATTATAGAAATAATAATTTGAACTAATTTGGTCAATTAAAGCATGAAAACTATTTTAAATTAATTGAATAATAAATAAAAAAATTTGACTAAAGATATTCGATAAAAGCATAAGAGTTGATAAAAAATGAATTTTATTAAACAAACTAACATAAAAAATATAGTTCGTCTTTTGGGGAATTCAATTAAATTATTTAAAGTTAGAGTTAATAAAAAAAAATCAACAATAAATAAACACAATTAAATAATCTAGGAGAATAAAGGAAAAGATGAATTTGGATCCTCTTTTGGGCCAAACTTGCTATTGATTTAGGCTCTTGGCTCAATTCCCGTTTTTGTATACATCAGATTATATCAGTGTATATCGAATGTATATGCACTCGTTTTTCTGCCTTTCAAACCTGTAGAAGCTCCATTTTAGCATGTCTCGGCTTCCCTTTATTTTGTATCAGCTTCCAAAACTTGTAAACAATGTCGAAGTTGACTTGAAGAAGGAGGAATGCAAAGGAGCGAATGAGAGAGTCCCAGATTGGACTCGGAACAAGAGATTCATGCAAGGAAAATAAAACGATAAGAATTAGAATGGTAATTCAAACAACTCAAAATCGTTCACAACTAATGATGAGAGGCCCATTACAAGAAGTATTTAATAAGCCATAAAAAAATGAAATTAACAGATTAAGCTAAGTGTCCACCAGAAACAAGTCAAGCATTTATTAATTTAAGAACAAATAGCTGCTGAAAACATATGTATAGTAACCAACATACAAAAATAAAAATGATAATAATAATAATAAAAAACAGTGGGGCATGATGAATCATGTTGACTATGAGGATCAAAGATTAAATTTTATTCACCAAATTGTATATAGTTAGTTGATTTGAACTCGAAATCTATATGAAAGATCCTAAGAATAAGTAATGAACATTTCAAAGGACATTAGCTCACATAAATAAATTCATACAACAAATAAAAGAACATGCTAAGGTGAAGACTAAACTCATTTTTATGCAACATAGCTACTACTCTAATCCAAGACAACAAGGGGGGTTGCCTAGTGATACAATGGAAAACCTTAAAATAAAGCTTGAGTGGGTACTTGCGTCGTACCACGACGTTAACTAAGACGCTTCTTGGGAGGAAATCAAGTTTTTAATGCTTTAAGTTTGATTTTGAATAACGGGTGTTGATTGTGTAGGTTGAAAAGTGAAGTGTGTTTGAAAGCAGGAGGTTTGGTGAGATAACAGTCCAGTCGGCGAGCCCAATCTGGACCGCCATTGGATCCACAATGCCTAAAGTGGAAGTCTGTAAAACTTGGCGAACCAATTGCTTAATCGGTGACTCACCGAACAGGTCGGTGAGCTCGACTTTGTCTGCCGTTTGGACCCCCTAATTAAATGGAGGTCCTGTAAAACTCGGCGAGGTAAGTTACCACTCAGCGTATCGCTGAGTGGTTCGGCGTGGTCGACTAATACCACCAAAAGGGTTGCGAACTGAAAGGTTTTAAAAGCCCAAACGGTTTAAAATTCAAAATCTTTCATATTCTCTCATTTCTAACCTTGTACACTTTCACCCGCACTTTAGATTTTCCATACTTTGCTATTTTTGTTCGATTTTTGTGTGTGATCTTGTCACACCCCAAAATAGGGGGAGTAACTGGCACTCGATACCCTATAAGATCGAGTTACCCATTAAAACAGACTAGCTAAACCAAACAGAGAAAAAAAGATTGGGCAGCACAACTTCTAAAAAGTGAAGCCTGGACCCTGAGGTCATGACCTGAATGAGAATAAACCATACAAACAATGGTCGACAAATCGAAAAAATAAAGATGTAATATCTAGCCGATGAGGCCACAACCGAAGATATACCTACTTATACACACACATATATACATGCCAAGACTATTGGCTGGAGGTTGAAACATACAAAAAGAAAACGCAAAATATTGTGTCCACAATAGCCTCTATGAGTGACAAAGCACTGTCGGGACAAGGCCCTGACTACAATCAAACTGTACAACAAAATTAAACATCCTCTGATAGCCCCAGGATAAGATGGAGCTTACCAACTCACAGCTGAACCTGAATCCTAGCGGGTGGGTCGATTAGAGTCCCTACCTGTACCTGCTTGCACAAAACAAAACGCAGCGTCCCCAGGCAAAGGGACGTCAGTACGAATAAAAATGTACTGGTATGTAAAGCAAAAAGTAGAATCATAAATATTTACTGTAAAAGAGTAATAGAGATACCACCTGAAACTGAAACTCAAACAATCTCCATGGCTGACACTTGGCCCCCTACTACTTAAATATGCATGGTATGCTCGTATAATGTGAATACACACATATATAGATGCAAATGCATGACATACCCAACCAAATGCTAGCAATGGTGGTGCTTCCTGGTAGCTAACCGACATCATATACGCCAATCTGTGGCCATCGGTGTCTCATACGTATAAATATAGGCAATAGGCCCCATACTTCTCGATTATAGCTCGGAAGTAAAATGCATAGCATGTCATGTCATGGATTTATAACACCTATATGTTACCATTGTCATGTTGCCAATCTTTCCCCGTTTGTAGTCTTGTCCTCATAACCCCTTAATAACTTTCGTATAACATATAACAATCTCATGGAACCTCATATGTTCTTCCAATTAAGCTTGAAAAGTTAACTCGAATTTTACAAAGATAACCTAACATTGTTGATATTCATAACAAGTTTTAGGTGACTTACTTAGTTCCTAACTTGGTTCCTAGATAATTTATAAAAGAAATATTTCAAAAACCAAGTGTTCTAATAGTTTACATTTAAATTATATTTGAGAGTTTTGAAGATCGTGAGCTACTTTAAAGATTTTTATAATAATAACTTTAGTGGAGAAAGAGGGCTGGTCACAAGTAATAAGGGTCTCGCGTGATATTTTAAGTCACATCACTCAAAGAAGAATAAGAATTCATACGTGCGGACATATAATCAAGGAAACCGATAAAATGACATGTAGATGTCGAACACTCTATTTATCTGAATGAGTGGATTATCAAAATAATAGAATCATGAAAATAATTCAGTTGAGATTCCAATGCCTTTCACCGAAGGTCTTTCTAGCAAGAGAATAGCAAAATATCACATTAGGCTTTTTAGGAATTTCCTAGGAGTGGTGCTAAATTGGGGACGTAGCTTCTCCTTAACATACCTTTCCAATGAACACTCGAAGGCCGTAGCTTCTTCACGAAAGTTGTTCCTTACGTCCTAAGCTTCGCAAACACTATATATACATAGCTGGTATGCTCCTATAAACAGTTCATAATTGTTCTTAAATCGGCAGATTTGCCAAATTGCCTCAACTTGACGAAATGTCCATAGAACTTCATAAAAACAATCAGAAAAGAGTCCCGAGATGATTAACTTAGTTAACCAAGGGTAAACCTTGAAGAAACACCAATAACTACAAATTTTTATCTTCAAAAACTAGCTCCAAACGCACCTAATAGAAGGGGAAAACGATTGCCACGTGTATAAATCACGTTTCTAGGCACGGGGGCAACCTTTAATTGTAGAAATCGTCAAAAACTAACCTTCATCATGCAAGAACACCATAGGAACCCTCTCTTAAGATTTCTTTCTGGTTTGTAAGTAAAATGAAATATTTTCATGGCTTAAAACGTTGAGTAAGCTGACATACCACATTTTGACCCGACCCGGATTCTGCCCCGGCAGTCCGTAGTAAAACCCTCATAATTTTTTACTCCGATGTTGGTTGGATACGGGGTTTTGTGCGTTACAAACTACACTCGTAGGCCTTCGATTTAATGGGTGGTAGGCCTTCTAACTCTTTATATATTAGGAGAAAACATCCAAGACATTTGACCCAAAGTTAAGAAAATATTATTAGAGAAACTTCAATAACTTTTGCCGACCTTAGTTTCACTAATTTTCTTGACTTCAAAACCTAAACATACGACCCTTGTGCTATGATAATACCTCATAACACACTATTTTTAGCATGTTGTACACTCATAGGATTATCCACAAGGTATGGGACAATTTAAACAATTCAAACGGACTAAGTTCTACCCGAGCCATTTCTTTAATCATGAACTTTGTTTAAGGGGTCCCTTTGACCTAAAACTTTAGTTTAGTTCCTTGATATTGCCACCTATTTGCAATCTTAATCTCCAATATATGATACAAAGTCATATACACGTCATATAACCATGCCATACTACGCCACATATATTATGCATGATTAGAGAAAGAGCATGAAATCTTATAGATCTCGTGCTCGGAGTCGGATTACTTTGCCGCCTAACTTTTCAAATTATTTATTTGGCATATAGGTTGGTTTTCCAAACCCCGCACCTTTGATTAGTGGTTGAAATCATGGTTTATATGTGTCGATTGCCCGTATGGTTTTCGAACTTGTGCCTAAATGCTTAAAATGATGATTTCCTGTGTTTAATGCACTAAAATTGATTCTAAATTTTTGGCTTGCGGTTAATTTATATTGGGTCTAGGCGGGTGAAGTCTGAGTAGCCTCGAATTGAGCCAAATGAAGTAATTTGCCCAATGATGGAGCATTTGACGTCATTCTTAAGGGCAAAGGTCGTCAAATGACCAATTTTGGCAAAACCAGGGGAAGTCTGAGTACCCTAGAGGCATGGGTCGAATGGGTTTGGTGTGAATTGAGTGATATGTGTATTTGGTTTTGATTTCGGGGGTTGTGGGCTTGATTTTGGAAAATGGGGTTGAAAATTGGCTCATTGGGGAGTTTGGTGAGCTGGGTTGAGCTCGCTAAACGGTTCAACGATTCGCCAAAGTTTCCCTATTATCGCCCTTATTTTCTTGATTTGGCTTGGTTGAGTCTGTAACTTTCGGCGGAAAGCCTGAGCTTGCCGAGTTCACTCGGTGACTCGCTGAAAGGTTCCTTTGATTGCCTTTTCTGCGCCCCTAACCCCTAAAACACACTGTAATATTCGGCGGGCTAGTCTGAGCTTATCGAGTGGTGTCGGCGATACTACGAAGGGCCCTGAGCATTGCCGACATGCCTTATTTATGGAAAATTTTCAAGCTGGTCCTTTTGGCAAGCCCGATCTGGCTCGCCTAAGTGACTCAACGACTGGTTCGGCAAGCCCGATCTGGCTCGCCTAAGTGACTCAATGACTGGTTCGGCAAGTCTTTGTGCAACTTGAATTTTTCAAATTTTCTTGAATTATTTCTAACTCTTTTTGATGTGTTTTGCAGATATGGCTAGGACCAATTTGGATGAAAGTGGCATGCCGCCCCACAAACGAGCACGTGGCATTATAATAAATGAGGAAGCAGCAACTTCCAACAAAAAGGGCACGAAAGCACCTCTGAAGGGATGCGAAGCCGAGAGCAACGCGCCCGTAACTGAGAGACCGGAGCACAACTCTGGCAATGATGGGGAGTCTTTTGATTCTCAGGCCTCATTCTTCGAGCCTGAGGATGACCAATTACTACAGACCCAATGAGTAGAAATTCATGCAAAGGCTTGTCAAGGTCCGTCTAGGATTCCAGAGTCTACTCCTCCTGCTGCAGATAGTGTCAACTCTGGCACAGACAGTGGTTCCAGCACCACCAGTTTAGGGTCCTCCTCCCCGGTAACTTAACCGGTTAAAGGCCGAGGGTTTGAGGACCATCCTAGAAGAGAAGAGGTTGTCCACGGATGGGGTAGTGGACAGGTACCCTAATGTATGGGACACCCTCCGATACCATAGGTTCGAGATCTTCACCAGGCCCCATTGCCCGTACATTCCCATATGGGTCCGAGAGTTGTACATGGCTTACAGTGATTGGTACCCAAGGGGAAGAATAAGGCAAGTGCTTTCAGGCCAGTGGAGTCAGTGGTGGTCTGAGGGGGGGACAGTGAGATTCAATAGTGATTATATCAACGTTGTATTTGATAGAGGTTCAGATTTTGACTACCTAAGTTTGGCTATCGCAACGATTCTGGATGAACTAAAGGAATGGCTAGCTCCCCTTATTTCTGACACCACCCCGAGGTGGATTCAGGCCGGAGCCCCTATTGAGAAGAAGGACTTGAACATAGCAACTCGGTACCGGTTTGGGTTCATCAGCAGCTCCATCATGCCGTTATAGAATGAGTGTATTCTCTGCCACCCAAAGGCGACATGTCTCGGATCGATCATAGCCGGGAAGAACATCAACTTAGGGCTAATCATTGAGCAGGAGATGGCCATGAGGGCCAAATAGTGTCAGACGTCTCTTCCATTCCTAATGCTTATTACAAAGTTGTGTCGGCGGGCTGGAGTTCCTCTTGGCGAGAAGAGGGATCTCTAGGTTACACCCATATCCTCCACCAACATCCGGCGCATAGAGGCCGAGTACACACGGTAGGAGGCGGACAGGAAGAGAGCAGCTCCGGTAGATACATCCTCGGAGGTTGATGTTGATTCTATACATGCAGAGGCAACTTTGCCTACTCCAGCCTCCGGACCTTCAGGTACATCTACTTCCACTCCTTCCCAGGTCAGGTTCTTCTACTGCCTCCTAGCCTCCTAGAGCTACATCATGTACCACTGCCTCGAGGCCTCCAATCACTCAGTCCATTCTCCTTAAGATGGGGCACTTAGCCCATTCTGCCGATGTGCGGGCTTCCCGGCTAAAGGCCGAGGTTCCCTGGATGATTGAGCGAGCCATTTCAGCTTCTTCTACAACTCTCCAGACTTCCATTGATTCTCTCACGGTGAGAGTAGAGATTTGTGAAAGAGGATAGGGGATTACTACTGAGGTTACAACTTTGAAAGCTGAGGTTTTTGAGTTGAGAAAGGATATGGACCATCTGAAGTCCACAAACTTCACTGTTTGAGTCAACAGATGTTCCTGATGTTTCGGGTGCAAATGCCCGGCCACTTTTGATATGCCTTCGACTACCACCGGAGCTGAGACTATGGAGGATGTGGCTGCTACTGAGTCAGATGAGGAGACCAACTCGATGTTCAAGAGGCAACCATTTATGGGGACCTGCCTGATTTAGAGGAAACGATAGTACAATCAGTTATTCAGACATCATTAACAGATACCTCCAGAGCTGGATCTAGCAGAGCCACAGTTGTTGAGACTCCGGGCACTGATGCCCAACCTCAGAGTGGTACACCAGGAACTGATGCCCTGACAGACGGAGTGACTGAGTAGACATGATCATTTTTACCTCCCGCTCTGTTGTTTTATTAACTATCTCTATTTTAGTTGCATTTAAAAACAATTGCTTTTCTTTTGTGGGTGGGGTGAGCTATTTCCATACCTACCTCTTGTGATTCTCTTTTATTTGTGAATATTAGGATTTGTGATCTATTTATATCTTATGGATGTTTGACCTTATGACTCCTTGTTTTGAACGAAAATGATTTTGACCTATTTTTAAAATTTGTTCCACCTCTATTATTTGCGATTGTGGTTGTTCTTGTGCAAATTGAAGTATCGATCATGATCAATAACGATGACTTGAATAGTGCTCTTAATTGAATGAAATGAATGTGCGGCTACGATGAGGCCAAATGAAGTTTCATAGATAATGTGTGAACTTTTAGCATCTCGTTGTGACTAGCCGATTATGGAATGAGTCTCTTGTGATGAACATTATACACTAGCTAGAAAGTGTGGAGTCTTGTTTGATATTGGTGCCAATGCCGTGTGTGATGAGTTTACTTTGAACATCGTGTGTGATAAGATCTAGAATTTCCCCGTTGGTCCGGTTGACTAAATGATGCGAATACTTTAAATAATTTTAGGCAACAATTTTGAAGAGTGAAACAATTTGACAGTATACTTCTTTTGTGGCCAACCTTGTGAGATGTGTGAACCCTTCTTGAACCCTCTTGTGCCTTATCCTTTTCTTGGAAGAAACTTGAACAAATTGTGACCCCTCTTTATCCATTCACCCATAACTCTCATAAAGTGTGGTTGGTTTGAATAGCCTACTTAGTCCAAAAGCCTAAGTTGGGGGTGTGGTAAAAAGAGAAAGGAAATCAAGAAGTGTGAGAAATTCCCCATTGTGAACAATGGTTTTGAAAGAGATGGAACCCCTCTATATAAAAAAAATAAAAGAGAAAAGAAGCAAAGAAAAAGAAAGAAGAATTTGCGAAATAAAGTGATGAAAATTGCAAAAGAAATGGGGTGTCGGTAATGCATATGAAGTTGAATAATGGGGTGGATTATGAGCATGTTTGAAATGTTAAAAAAAAAGAAGGAAAGTGATGTTCAGACCACACTTCATGAGGGTAGCAACCATTGAGCCTAAATGACCATACCTCTACACTTATCCTCGTTACAAGCCTTGAAAAGACATTTGTGATCTTGAGTGAGTTGAAACGAAGGTTGATTGGAAAAAAGGGCAAACCTATGGGTGAAAGCATGCATGTGTTCATCTTTGTGAGTGTGAGAGTCGTATGTAATTCCGGAACTATAAATTGGTGAAGAACTTTGTGTGAATAGGGAATCATCTTTGTTGTGAGGGCATTTGCATACCTTTGTTGAGCTTGAACTTGCATTTGAAGCATGTATTGTGAACTTGAGCATTTGTTGATAATGGTGAGTCACAATTTGAATCTTTGAGTGCACAATTGATCATTGCATGAGTAAGTTGAGCCTTGTTGTTTGCATTCATGTTGAGTCTTATGCAACACTATTTGAGATATCCTTTTTGAACTGTTGTTCTTGAGTTTTACTTGAGGACAAGCAAAAGTTTAAGTTAGGGGGTGTTGATGAGTCCGAAATTTGGACTCATTTGGGGCTTTGTTTATTTAGATTTAGTGTCCTCAAATGCTTAATTTGTGCCATAAACTAATGTTTAAGCCTTGATTTTCAGGTATATGGATTGAGGAACAAAGCAAGGACACTAATATGCAAAAAAGAAACAAAATAAACTGAAGAAATGAAGAAAGGAAAGCCTGGAGATCGCCAAGAGCACTTGGCAAATCACCGAGTGGATAGCTTGACCGCCTAAAGGTCCAGTGTGCCAGCCCCGAGGGAAGAAACCAAGTCGGCGATTGAAAAGGAGTAGTCGGCGAATCGCCGAGAAGTTCTGCGATGCAAAGATAGATCGCCCAAAGTTACATGACTTGAGGATGTTGAATGCCAAGGCAAACAAGACGATGGAAGAGATCAATGGGCGGATCGTCGAGTGGTTCGACGAGCCCGACTTACTTTGCCAAACGGCCCTTCGTGGCTTATTTTCGGAGACTATAAATTAGATTTTGAACAATTATTTTAGTATCTGGATTAATCCTGAGTTGTCCTAACTTAGTTTTAGAACATTTTTCTTTGTAGTTTTTTTAGAGTTTTTGAAGAATTCTAGAGATTCAATTTGGAGATTTTGGAAGTGGGAAATATGCTACAAATTGAAGCATTGTAAAGACTAAATTCCTATTACTCAGTTGATGGCTAATCGATTTGGTAATCATTTTTCCTCTTTTATGATGTTTGGTTAAAACCCCAGTTCTTGGGGTGTGATCATGTGATTATGGGATGAATAATTGTATGTGTATTGTAATTACTAGTTCAAATGCTAATTTGAAGTGAGTTTAATCATTAATTATGGTTTAATTTATGAATTGTAGTTGCAAATGCAGTTCTAATTTTGTGTTCTTGGCTTGCTCGAGAGAGAGGTTTTAGAATTAAGATTATTGATTAATGATTTGTAGGTATTGGGTTGAGCTGAGTTTAGCTCGAAAGAGTGAATCCTAAGTCCAATCCTACCCATCTAGGTCAAGAAAGTGGATGAATTAAGGTGTGGGTTGTTCTTCATTGTTATGCTTGTTGATATTCGAAAGAAATCATCTGATTCGTGATAATTGTTCGAGAGAAAACTATCCCCCTCATAGTCTAGCCTACTCACTGATTTTTAGCTGTTTACTAATAGTTTCAATTACTCATATATTGAAATTTGCCTATAATCGATCACATCTTGAGAATTCGTCTCCTTATTGTTATTTCAAATTGTTTGTGACTGCTTGGTTGCTAATAATTAAAAACCAAAACCCCCATCTGACATTTGTGTCACCCCTTAAATTTGAATCATGTTTTTTTTTCTATAATTTATATTCCTATGGCTGATTTGACCACATTTGCACTTCCTAATTGAATTTGAACATGTACCGCTCCCTGTAGGATTCGACCCCAACTCAATTATTGGATTATATATTTCTTAACGATCATTTACACCTAGAATTGGATGAGGTGTGCTTTAGGACGTTATTCATCACAGGTTCCTAGTGCCACGGAGCCGAACAGGTGGTGCATTGCAGGTTAGTATCAGATATATGATGAAAGAAAGATACTGAATGAGCATCGGAGGGTAGCCCACCCGATTACCGATAAGCACCAAGTTCTGACAGGGAGCCTCCACACGATACCCTCAATTCATGCTCTATTTAAGCAGCACAGGTACGATTGGATGGCTGAGAGTCCAGGGAGATATAGCGAGGAGATTGTGTGTGAGTTCTATGCCTTTTATGCTGCTACTGTTACTAGTGTCTTGCCACCACGCGCCAAGGCTTTAGCTCAGCCACCTCTCTTGACCAACATGGTGCAAGGTCTACCAGTCGACATTTCTGAGACCACCATTTTATTTACGGGCCAACACACACTCTGCCGACCAATACGGCAGATTATGACTACCTGATGGGGATTGTTCAGGGTCGTGCTTTTTTATACCCCAAGCAGAGAGAGGCACTACTTCACTGGATAACACTCCATTTAGTTGATGAGGGAGAGAGTACCGAGTGGGTGAAAAATATGCAGTTGCCGATCAAAAAGGCGACTATGAGATTTAGGGCCAAATTTTGGTGGTCCATTATCCGTACCAGACTGTACCCCACACAAACGGACAATAACGTTACTTGGGACCGGGCTATGACGCTTGCTGCATTATTAGCGGGATTAGAGATTGATTTCTCCCGTATTATTATTGCTGAGATACATGAGAGTGCCTTCTGGAGGACGACGACCATACCCTTCCCATGTTTGATTTTTTAATTCTGCAGAGAGTCTACTGTGCTAATTTGGCACTGTGATAGTTTGGTTGAGGTGACCAAGATGATAAATGTTAGGCTCATTCAGGATGATACTAACCCCGCTGCCCCACTTCGGAGTACTCTAGTTGTCGTTCCTCCCTTGGGTGTTGATCTTATTGATGATGTGGAGCATATGCAGGTCGATGATGCTACCGTACCTCTCACTACTGCGGCTACTCCGCCCCCCATTCCGCTGCTACGAATCAGGCTACATGCTCATCCTGAGCCACCCCCTTCAAGGTCCACTCTCGTCCCTCTGGCCCTAGTCGAGAAGTTGGAGACCCGGATGGCTACACTTCTGCAGCACATGGGGCCCTAGATCCTGCGATCTATAGAGGAGTCTGAGGCTAGGATGGAATGCATGATGGATGTGAAGATTCAGGCGGTGAACAAACGCCTATATGCATTCGAGCTGAGAGTGTTGGAGAGGCCTGCACCTACCATTGATGTCACCACTTTTGAGACTGAGTTGGCTAACTTCTGTGTTGATGTTGCTGCCCTTCTAGCCCTTGTTGAGACTGTACCGGAGGCTGCACCTAAGGTTGATGAGGATGAGGTTGTGATGACTGGCCTTTTTGGCGATATTTTACCACCACCCAACCTCTCCCGCGCTGCCATCTTTTGAGCATACTACTGATACTGAAGAGGCCTGACGGGCAAGAAAGAGAAAGCGGCAGGAGTTGGCGGCGGCTGATATACCGTGAGTTTACGATATTTCTAATACATTTCACTTACAAGTTGTGTGTGTCTAGGGCCTTTTTATATTGGTTTCTATGTGTTTTATCATGTTTTGCAGGAAAGGTGTTCAGGCGCGAAAGTTTAGAGACAGCTGAAGAAAATGCAGAAAAAGGCATCCACGGAGGTCATCTACGGACCGTAGGTCCATTCACGGTCCGTAGGTGAGGACCGTAGATCAGCAGGAAAGTGTTGAGGACAAATCAGGGAAATCTGACCAAGTGTGGAACCACAGTGCCCATTGACGGTCCGTAGATTGATCTACGGACCGTACTGTTGATCCGTAGATTGAGACTGCGAGGGTTCCAGTACCTGATTTTTGAAGATGCTAAGTATGGAGCTACGGAAGGGATTGATGGACCGTAGGTCGATCTACGGTCCGTACTGTTGGTCCGTCGTTTGCTTCAGAGAAGATGATTTTTTGGAAGCTGAAATATTTTCTAAGTCCCGAGTGACGGAAGGGACTTACGGACCGTAGATCGATCGACGGTCCGTAAGTCAGTCTCGTGGATCGAAGACGCGTACCTGAACAAAACTTTCTTTAATTTGTTTCCCTTTTTATTTAGGATTTGTTTTCTATAAATAGGACATGTAAACCTCGTTTTTGGGGGTTAGACACTATTATTCTATTTTTGCTTTGTAACTTTGGAGATTAATTTGCAACCCTAGCAATTATTGATTTCTGAAGTTCGTTTTGAAGATTTTGGCTTTGCAATTCAAGTAAATTTTCTGGGTTTATTATTCTCTTTAAGTAAGTTCATGATTTCTTCATCTACAATTATGAAGTGTGTTCTTGCTAATATGAGTAACTAAATCCACAACTAGGGTTGTGGGAACCATGATCGATGAACAAAGTATGAATAGTAAATAAGCAATTCTTGAATAGTGTTTTGCATGTATTGATAATTCTTTCGTTTAGAAGTCTTTTTAACGAGTGCACGCGTTAGAACTCGCCTTGTTACTACTTGCCGGACCAAGGAGGTAATTAACAAGAAAAGAATTATCAACATAGATTTAGTGTGATACTATCTAATAGGCTAGTGTCGATTGGTGCGAAGTAATAACTAAGCCAAACATCGATTATGATGTCTAATATGAGGTAAAGGTAAGGGTTAGTAAATTATACACACGTAGCCGGACCAAGGTGCGGGGTGAAATTCTCTAGATGCTGGACCAATGATTTAGAGATACCTAACTTATCACTTTGCATGTAATATACTAGAAAATGATTGCTATTACTAGGATTACTGCGTTATGAGAGTATGGGGAACACGTATACCCTAGTTATTTCTCTTATCTTGATAACAACCAAAGTTGAGTTTAATTATTGATTACTTATTAAATTTTCACTATTTGTTTCACACAAGCACAACCCCCCCTTTTTTATTACCTGTTTCTGGAAATAATTTGACTAATTGAATATAATTGTTGGTTAAAAGTAAAGTCTAAACCATTTTCCTCGTGGGATCGACCTCAACCTACAAGTTGGGTTCTTTACTTGATAACGATCGCTTATGCTTCTGAAATGAAGTGTAATTTGAGCGTGTCAAATTTTTGGCGCCGCTGCCGGGGAATCTGGCTTTTAGATTTAGTTTTAACTACAATATTGAACATTAGTCAAATATTTCCTAATTTTACTTTTTTTTCTTTGTTTTTGTCTCTCTCAGGTTCCGACCCTAGTGTATGCCAAGTACACGGAGCCAAGGCGAACCACTCACTTCATACGACCCAGAGTTGAACAGAACTTTGCGAAGAATGAACAATCAAGGACTTCCAGTTCATTCTATCGGAGGAAATCTAGATGAAGCAATTGAGTTACAGCAGCCAAGAGTAGTTGGTGGGGAAAACCGGGGTCTAGCTGAAAATCAATTGGGAGATGCAGTGAGAGTGCATGGCCCACCAGGCCCACAACCGCATGACAACTATCGGGGCAACATCGATATAGCAGACTCTGATGGACCTATTGTCCTACCTCCTCTACCTCCAGGGCACACATTTGTGGTGACTAGTAGTTTGATGCAGATGCTTACAGCAAGAGGCTTATTTTCAGGATCGCCATCGGAGGATCCACATGCTCACTTAGCCAAGCTCAGGGTGGTTTGCAAAAGTTGTGTAGGTAGACCAGACTTGGATATGAGCATCATTGGGTTACGAGTGTTCCCTCTGTCACTGACAGGTGATGCTGCAGTATGGTTCACTGAGCTTCCTTATAACTCAATATTCACATGGGACCAATTGGCGGAAGTGTTTAAAGCAAAGTACTATCCGGTGTCTAAGAAGCTCAATCACAAAGATAGGGTCAACAATTTTGTAGCATTACCTGGGGAGTCTGTGAGCAGCTCGTGGGACAGATTCACTGCATTCGTAAGAGGTGTTCCAAATCACCGTATTGATGAAGAGTCGCTGAAGGAATATTTCTATAGAGGACAGGATGATAACAATAAAGCCGTTCTTGACACTATTGCTGGAGGTTCATATGGTGATTGTACATATGCACAGATTTCTGAAAAACTGGAGAGGATCTCTCGCAACAATAAAGCATGGAGTACTAGGAGGTCAGATACTGGGAGAAACACATTTGCCGTTCATAATGCAACTGTTAACTCTGCAGATGATATCCGTGAGGAGATGGCTCAGATGAGGACAGAGTTGGGGTTAGTATTGAAGCATGTGAGTGGAGGAGCAGAAAAGGTGAATGCTGTAAACTACTTAACTAGAACTCCACCACCAGTTGAGGAGTGTTACTATGAAGAGGACACTTATGCGGTGAACGATCAGGCGGGGGGTTTCCGACCAAACGCCCAAGGATCCAACACGGAAAATTGGCGCCAAGGTCAAGGGAACCAAGGTCGGAACTATGGAAATTACAACCGAGAGGGTCACTATGTCCGAGATGGGAACTTCAATCGCGACAACAACTACAACAGGAACAACTATGGCAACAGAAATGATCGGGTTGGACCCTATGTTCCCCCTCAAAATCGGGAATCTGGTGCTAGGGAAGCTGGAGGTAATATGACGCGTATCGAAGATATGCTGCATAAGATGATGAGAAGGTTTGATGCAACTGATGAGAACGTGAAAGAGATGAGAAATGACTTATCTGGTATTGGTCAAAAGGTTGACGCCCATGCAGTGTCAATAAAGCATCTAGAGCAGCAAATGACGCAGTTGTCTACTACAGTGAACCCGCGTCAACCTGGCACTCTTCCAAGCAATACCATCCAGAATCCAAAGAATGATGGACATTGTATGGCAATTACCACTCGAGGAGGTAAGCAAACCATAGATCCACCTATGCTGTCTACGGTGGAAGTTGAGAATAGAAAAGAAGATGATGTGGTGAAAGTTAGAGAGGAGCTAGAGGTTGTCACAGAACAAGAAGTGGAGATACCTCAGAAAGTGGTTCCCATACCTAGACCTCCACCACCTTTTCCGCAGAGGTTAGTGAAGAAGACTGAAGATGGTAAATATCGCAGGTTTATCACTATGTTGAAGCAGCTTTCTATCAATGTTCCTTTGATAGAAGCCTTGGAGCAAATGCCTGGATATGCAAAATTCATGAAAGATATGGTGACAAAGAAAAGGTCTGTGAGTTTTGAAGATGATGACAGATTGCAGCATTGTAGTGCTATTGCTACAAGATCTCTAGTACAGAAGAAGGAAGACCCTGGTGCTTTCACGATCCCATGTACTATAGGGTTATTACACTTTGCTAAGGCATTGTGTGATCTTGGTGCTAGCATCAACCTCATGCCTTTATCTGTTTACAAGAAGTTGGGTCTAGGGGATCCAAAGCCCATTGCAATGCGGTTACTGATGGCTGATCGGACTGTGAAGAGGCCCATAGGTGTGCTCCATGATGTGCTAGTGAAAGTAGAGTCTTTCATCTTTCCGGCAGATTTTGTGATCCTTGACTGTGAGGTTGATTTTGAGGTTCCCATCATCCTTGGGAGACCATTTCTTGCCACAGGACGTGCGTTGGTTGATATGGAAAAGGGACAGATGAAGTTCAGACTGAACAATGAAGAAGCAACGTTCAATAACTGTAGATCCATGAAGCAGAATGGTGAGCTACAAACCGTATCTGCTATAACTTACAAAGTGGAGAGTGGGTCAGAGGTGCAAATTGAAGAGCGATTAGGTGTTGAGGCACTAGCAGCAGTCATGATGAATTTTGGTAGTGATGGTATTGATGAGTATGATGAGTTGGTAGCCGCACTTGATAAGTTTGAATACCGGTCCAAACCAAAGAAGTATGAGCTAGACATGAAAAATTGCGAGTCCCCACCCACAAGACCATCTATTGTGGAGGCACCGAAATTAGAGCTCAAAGTTCTACCATTACACTTGAGGTATGTATATTTAGGCGAAGAGAATACTTTGCCGGTCATCATTGCAGCAGATTTAAATGCAAGGCAAGTTGAGTGTTTGGTGACTATATTAAAGAAGTTCAAGCGAGCGATTGGGTGGACTATCGCAGATATTATTGGGATCCCCCCCGGTATCTGTTCTCACAAAATCCAACTCATGCCAGATCATAAGCCCAGTGTTGAGCACCAGAGAAGATTAAATCCACCTATGCAAGAGGTAGTCAAAAAGGAGATCATCAAGTGGCTGGATGCGGGAGTTATTTATCCCATCTCAGATAGTAATTGGGTATGTCCTGTGCAGTGTGTACCAAAGAAAGGTGGTATGACTGTGGTTCCAAATGAACGAAATGAGCTTGTTCCAATGCGGCCTGTCACGGGATGGAGAGTTTGCATGGATTATCGGAAGCTGAATGCGTGGACAGAGAAAGATCACTTTCCTATGCCATTCATGGACCAGATGTTAGATAGGCTTGTAGGCAAGGGTTGGTATTGTTTTCTTGATGGTTATTCGGGCTACAATCAAATTTCTATAGCTCCGGAAGACCAAGAGAAGACCACCTTCACTTGCCCATATGGGACTTTTGCTTTCAAGCGGATGCCATTCGGATTGTGCAATGCTCCAGCGACCTTCCAGAGATGTATGATGTCGATATTTTCTGATATGGTGGAGGACACTATTGAGGTGTTCATGGATGATTTTTCAGTGGTAGGGAATTCGTTTGATCACTGTCTAAAACATCTGGCCGAGGTGCTCAAAAGATGTGAAGACTGCAACTTGGTGCTGAATTGGGAGAAATGTCATTTCATGGTAAAAGAAGGTATAATGTTGGGTCATCGAATTTCAGAGAAAGGTATTGAGGTTGATAGAGCTAAAGTCGAGGTAATAGAAAAGCTTCTACCACCTATCTCTGTAAAAGGTGTTAGAAGTTTTCTTGGACATGCAGGTTTTTATAGGAGATTCATCAAAGATTTCTCAAAAATTGCACATCCCTTGTGCAAACTGCTCGAGAAGGAGAATAAGTTCTGCTTTGATGATGCTTGTCTTAGAGCATTTGGAGAGTTGAAGGAAAAGTTGGTTACAGCACCTATCATTATTTCACCAGATTGGGAACAACCGTTTGAGGTAATGTGTGATGCGAGTGGAGTGGCGCTTGGTGTAGTATTGGGTCAAAGGCGTGAGAAAATTCTTCACCCTATTTACTATGCTAGCAAAGCTCTGAATGTGGCCCAGAAAAATTATACAGTGACCGAACAAGAACTTCTTGCGGTGGTTTTTGCATTCGAAAAATTTCGTTCCTACTTGCTTGGTACTATGGTCATCGTGCATACTGACCATTCTGCATTGAGGTATTTGATGGCGAAAAAGGATGCAAAACCACAATTGATCAGATGGGTATTGTTGCTGCAAGAGTTTGATTTTGTGGTAAAAGATAGAAAGGGAACCGAAAATCAAGTTGCCGACCACTTGTCCAGATTAGAGGAAGAGGCCATGCTAAAGCTTGGAGATAGGGCTGAAATTAATGATGCGTTTCCAGATGAACATGTATTGGCCGCTTCTAATGATTTGATTCCTTGGTTCGCAGACTTTGCTAATTATTTGGCAAGCGACATTGTGCCACCCGATTTGTCTTTTCACCAAAGAAAGAAATTTATGCATGATGTGAAGAAATTCTTTTGGGATGAACCTTATTTGTATCGTAGTTGTGCTGATGGGATTATTCGTCGCTGTGTGCCTGAGGTTGAAATGCTAAGTGTACTTGAAGCATGCCATTCATCACCCGTTGGTGGGCATCATAGTGGTATTCGGACTGCACATAAGATTTTCCAGTGTGGGTACTATTGGCCTACCATCCACCAAGATGCTTATGATTTCGCCAAGTCTTGTGATCGGTGCCAAAGAGATGGAGGGATTTCAAAGAGGCAAGAGCTCCCTATGAATCCCATATTGGTGATCGAATTATTTGATGTATGGGGCATTGATTTCATGGGCCCATTTGTGAGTTCATATGGGATGAAGTATATTCTGGTCGCGGTTGATTATGTATCGAAGTGGGTGGAAGCAGTAGCACTTCCCAAAAACGAAGGTAAAAGTGTCACCGCATTCTTGAAAAAGAATATCTTCTCCAGATTTGGTACACCAAGGGCTGTTATTAGCGATGGAGGCTCTCACTTTTGTAACAAGTTGTTCAAAACACTACTTGAGAAATATGGTGTCCGTCACAATGTAGCCACTCCTTATCATCCACAGACTAGCGGTCAAGTTGAGGTGTCCAACAGAGAAATAAAGCAGATATTGGCGAAGACTGTGAACGCCAATCGAACTGATTGGTCAAGAAAGCTTGATGATGCTTTATGGGCATATCGCACTGCATACAAGACCCCCATAGGTATGTCGCCTTACCAACTTGTATATGGGAAGTCTTGTCATTTACCAGTAGAGTTAGAGCACAAAGCTATGTGGGCAATGAAGAAGTTAAATTTGGATTGGGGCACTGCATCTAATCAAAGGTTGAACGACCTGAACGTGCTCGATGAGTTTCGCCTAAAAGCTTATGAGAGTTCAGCCTTATACAAAGAGAAGATGAAGAGGTATCATGATCAAAGAATTGAAAAGCGAGAATTTGTGGTTGGCGATCGTGTGCTGCTATTCAACTCAAGGTTGCGCTTGTTTCCAGGCAAGCTCAAGTCCAAGTGGACTGGGCCATTTTTGCTCACAAAAGTGCTCTCGCATGGAGCGGTTGAGCTTGAAAATAAGGATGGAACAAGGTTCGTGGTGAACGGGCAAAGGATAAAGATCTATCTGGGAAATGTTGAAACTGTGCAGGAAGTGATTGAGGCCTGCAATCTTGATGAAGTCTGAATAATCAAGATACATGCGTCGTGCCGCGACGTTAAATCAAGCGCTGCTTGGGAGGCAACCCAAGATGTAAAATCTAGCCAACAATAGGGTTCTGTTTTACATTATGTAGTTTAGCTTTCTTTGATTACTTACGTTTTTGTATCAAAGTAGGTAGGGGTTTCAGTATTTTAGTTCTTAGTGTTGGCTAGAAGTAATATAGGGTCCGTGTCTAAAAAAATGTCCAGAAAATGTAAAAAAATAGCCTATTGGTTGCTTCATGTGCAGGTACACCACGCAAGAAATCTGCAGAAAATTGTCTGGTGCAGAGGTCTACGGACCCCATCGACGGTCCGTCGATTGATCCACGGACCGTCAATGGTATCCGTAGATCCCAGGTAAGTCCCTAACATTGTCCTAGTATAATTGTGATCTACGGTCCTGATCTACGGACCGTAGATCGACTCACGGACCGTAGACGGGGTCTCGTGAGTCCACACCCTAGAGTTGAATGACCCGACCCGGATCCCCATTACTTAAAACCCCCATTGTTTCAAATCATTTCCCTTCCCTCCATTGCTCCCACAACCGTTTCTCCCACTAATTAAACTCCCCAAATCACTCCATAACCACCACATAATATCCTCCCTTCCATATATTCCCAAAACCCTTTTCATACCATAATCAACCCACTCCATAATCTGATAACAAGGGTACGGTGTTTGGTCAGTGACGAAAAGGTGACTCCTTGGTCTTGCTAAATCATAGTACCATCACGCAATCACCCCACTCCTTGTTGCTTGTAAGGTAATAGACTTTCTCTTCTCTTTGAATTTCAATTCATAGATTGAATATAGAGGGTCGGGAGTGGGTCTTGACCTTGGGTAATTGTTAGATGAAATTGCATGATATACTTGAATAGTACAATGCCCTTGGAATGATAGATAGTGATTGTATAGCATTAATTGTGATGTGAGTTTATGTGATCGTAAATTCTATATGCTAGTTTCGATTTAGGGTTCCACATCTAGTCTAAATTGTTGGGTATAATAATCGGTAGGGAGTTTAAGAATGATGAACTAGCATATTTCAATTGTATAGATGCATGATTAGGTTGTGATTATGTTGAAGCCAAAAGCCAAAAATGTATGATACCTGGCACTGATTGCTTCCACGATACCCCGTCTACGGACCGTAGATCCATCTACGGACCGTAGATGGGGTTCGTCATTAGATGCACCTGAAATTTACACCAAGTGTAAAACTACGGATGTGGACTACGGTCCGTAGATCCATCTACGGTCCGTAGATCCATCTACGGACCGTTCTGCACTTCCGTGGTTTTCATCTGCGACCTATAATACAGATACCCTGATCCACGGAATATATCCACGGACCGTAGATCAGTCTACGGACCGTAGGTCTCCTCCGTGGATGACTTCTGTAGCATCTGTCATATTTTTTTTGTAGACTTAGTTTGGTTCGTTACCAACTCTAAATAAGTTCTTTTGCTGCGTATGGTTAGTTTTGGCACTAATGACGTTCCTGCAGGTACGATGGCACCCAAGAAGATGGTAACCTACTCGAAACGGGGCAAGTCCAAATCGGTTGCCCCTAGCTTCCGGTTGATTGATGAGGACACCGAGAGCGACTCTGACCCAGCATATGTGCCTCTCAACCCTAGGGCCTCTCGCGCAGCACCCAGAAGCAACCCCCGGAAGGTGATCCCCGACGTAGTCACTGTCTCCCAGTCTGATGAGGAGCACACACTGATCGGGTCACCAACTGGGGCTGCTTCCAGTTCTGAGAGACCTATGTCCGGATCCGAGTCTACCCATGCCTCAGGCTCTCAGTCCGCCCACTCTTCACAATCAGAGCCTGACCATGCTACAGGGTCCAACGCCAAATCATCCACAGGGTCTGGGGAGAATGACCAAGCAGCCTCGTCTGATGAGGCAACTAGTTCAGAGGCCGTTCTTGCACCAAGGAATGAAGAACCCGCTCCGGTAGCAGGGGAGCTGAATAGGTGGTGTGTCGAGGGTTAGTGGCAAATCTATCGGGATGCTAAGATGGTGAATGACAAACAAAAAATGGCCCAATTAATTCAAGAGGAGCGCAGAGTCCTCACGGGGAGCTTGCATACTGTGCCAGATATTCACCGGCTGTTCAAACTGCACAAGTGTGACTGGATGGCTAGAGACCCAGGGACGTATAGCGAGGAGATTGTCCGGGAGTTCTATGCTTCCTATGCAGCCACTCTCCGCGGGTCCATTTCCAAGCGGTCAAAGCCGTTAGCTCAGGCTCCGCTCACTTCCACCATGGTTCGAGGGTGTCCGGTGGACATATCACCTACCACCATTAGCCGTTTTCTCTATGGTCCTACCACGGGCCACGCTTGGTCGCCTAACACTTCAGAGTTTGATTACCGCTGGAACATCGTGCGGAGTGGTGCCTTCCAGAGGAATGCTGACCAGCGAGAGGCTGTGATACTATGGCTGGCCCGGTACATTGCTGCAGATGGCGAGCGAGCGGAATGGGTCGCTGCTCCGCGGTTGGGCATCCGGAAGGCCACACTGAACTTCGTCGCAAAATTCTTCTGGCTGTTGGTACGCAACAGAGTGTCGCCCACAAAAGCTGACAATCAGGTCACTTGGGACAGAGCGGTGATGGTTGCTGCATTGGTTGCGGGAGTAGAGATCGACTTTGCCCGAATGCTGCTGGCAGAGATCCACGAGAGTGCTTTCAGGACCTCCACTACTTACCCTTTACCCTGTATGATATTTCACTTGTGCAGGGACTCTGGAGTACCGATCTGGCATTGTGACAGGCTAGTCCACCCTACAGGGGCATTGGACATCGGCCTTATTCGGGATGACGCGAATGTGGCAGCACCTCGCAGAGATCCCCAGATTGAGGTACCCCCCTTGAGCTCCGATCTTGCAGACACTGTGGGGCAGGCACAAGGCGGTGACCCCATTATCCCAGACCACACCGACACTGTCCCAGGCTCCTCGTCTCAGGCAGCTAGTGTTGCTCCTAGTTCTTCCCGGTCCACACCACTGCTAGGAGCGATGGTTGTCCCGATGGCCAGAGTACAAAAGTTAGAGGCGCAGATGGCCACACTGCTGCATCACATCCAGCCTTGGATGCATAAGTCAATTGCCGAGTCCGAGGCGAGAATGGAGCGCAGGATGGAGGGGATGATGGACGGTAAGGTCCTGGCGGTAAATAAGCGGCTTGACGCCTTTGAGTTGCGAGTTCTCGAGCGAGCAGTTCCGGCCACAGACTTATCTGCTTTGCAGGCTGACATAGCCAGCCTCCGGACTGATGTTGATGCCATTCTTGCTGCACCTACAGTTGAGACTCAGGCTGCCCTTACTGCGCTGGCTGATGATACAGTGCTAGATGCTCTATTCAGTGACATCGCCGAGGAGGGGACTGCACCGACACATGCAAAGGGGAAGCGGCACCGTTCTCATCGCACGGAGGAAGAGAAAGCTCAGAAAAGACAGCGTCGACAGGAGAAGGAGGCTAGGAGGGCATCGATTGCTGACAAGGAGTTGCGCCAGCAGAGGGTGCGTGAGAGAGCTGCAGGGGCGTCGAGCTCTGCCCCAGTTACAGAGGTTCAGCCTATTTTGAGGGGCGTTGTGAGCACCTCTGATGGTGCAGAGCAGTTGATAGCGAGCACTACTGAGAGTGCTAGGATTGTTGAGGGGGGCACTGCTGAGGGTGCTCCCGCTGATGTTCCAGAGGGCTCCGGGAAACCGGACCCCCCTGCTTGTTGATGATTCGCCGGCGCTTTGCGCCACAGGTTTGCTTCACTCAAATCCATTCACTTTTACTGTCTATGTATGCATTGTGGACAATTGCATCTATTTTTGTTGGGGGTGGGGTAAATGGATCGTGAGTGATAGGGTGAAGTCTGAGTAACCCAACTCATGAATCCTCTCTTGGGGTTTTCTTGCCTGTGTTCTTTTCCCCCAAGTGACTGTTTAATTTTCTGTTGAACCGGCATGTCTTAGGATTGTGTGTATAGAAGCATGATACAGAATGAAGCATGATGGCTTAGAAAAATGATACCCGTCAGATTCTGGGTTGTATGCTAGAAGTAGGCTACGATTAGTTGACTGTGTTAGCTCTGAGTATGACATAGTAACAATCAACTTGATTGCATGATTAAACCTGAGACTTGAACTGGGTAATCTGATAATCTGATAATGAATCTATGTGCCAAGAGTGGGTGAGAATCATTGACTATTCAAACAGTTTTGTGCAAAACTAGAACTTGCCCGGTTAGTCCTGCTAAGACAATTCAATCTAAAGGATAGGAAGTGATCATAGGCCATTGTTCTGATACATCTACAAAGTGCCTAGAAAAATTTAACCAAATGAAATAACTATTCCCTTTGATCCAACTTTGAGCCTAAAATAGACCATTTCTTTTTAACAACCCGAACTCACTTTCCTATCATCCACTATGTTGGCCCCGGTCCCTCCTTGGACATGTGCACTTTGACTTAGGCCAAAAGCCTAAGTTGAGGGTGGCTAATGTAAAGAGTAACTTCAATCTTGGCCTGACCTGACATCGGGTATTGTGCACCTCGACTAACGGAAAATCCATAAGTTGAGGGTGGCTATGAAAGAGGAAACGGAAACAAAAATGGGTATATTCAAAAAAAAAAGAAAAAAAAAAAGAAAAAGGGGGGATGTGACTTGTTAAAAGCGAAAGGAACAAGAAAATAAAAGGAAAATGAGCTACAAAGTCTAAAGTCACATCCGTGGTTGAAGAAAATCAAGGGAAAGAAGGTAAAGCAATAATATGACAAAAATAGGACAAAAAGAGGTTAAAAGCCTAGTGTAATGGCAAGGAGGGCAGAAAGTCACTAAACAGTACCTAAATGTACCACACCTGACCCTGAGCCTACGTTACAAGCCAATAAAGTCCTATAGTGATCTTAGAATCTAGTTTGGAGAGTCCAAGCAGTGAAAATAAGGGCAAGCTTATGGCAGTAAGCACTAACTGAATTTGAAATTACTACTGAGCGTGAGTGTTGAATGAATCCTTGTACCATGAATGAAATTAAATTTTTGCGAAATGAGGATTTCAGTTGAAGTAAGGGCACTAGTTACATTGCTGGAAAGTTGGTACCTGGCTGACAGTGAGAAGGTGTATGTTGTGTGTCAGTAGGTTGGTCTGTGTCATGATGTGATCCACATGAGTTGGCTTATCGAGTCTATGAGAAAAAATGTGCACCCGAACAATGAGGAGGTAGAGAGCCATGTGATTGCTTGAGTTAGAAATGCTTGCTTCTATACAAGTGTCGTTTAGAGTCCTAGTGCGTCGCTTGAGGACAAACAACGAATTTAAGTTGAGGGTGTTGATATACCGTGAGTTTACGGTATTTCTAATACATTTCACTTACAAGTTGTGTGTGTCTAGGGCCTTTTTATATTGGTTTCTATGTGTTTTATCATGTTTTGCAGGAAAGGTGTTCAGGCGCGAAAGTTTAGAGACAGCTGAAGAAAATGCAGAAAAAGGCATCCACGGAGGTCATCTACGGACCGTAGGTCCATTCACGGTCCGTAGGTGAGGACCGTAGATCAGCAGGAAAGTGTTGAGGACAAATCAGGGAAATCTGACCAAGTGTGGAACCACGGTGCCCATTGACGGTCCGTAGATTGATCTACGGACCGTACTGTTGATCCGTAGATTGAGACTGCGAGGGTTCCAGTACCTGATTTTTGAAGATGCTAAGTATGGAGCTACGGAAGGGATTGATGGACCGTAGGTCGATCTACGGTCCGTACTGTTGGTCCATCGTTTGCTTCAGAGAAGATGATTTTTTGGAAGCTGAAATATTTTCTAAGTCCCGAGTGACGGAAGGGACTTACAGACCGTAGATCGATCGACGGTCCGTAAGTCAGTCTCGTGGATCGAAGACGCGTACCTGAACAAAACTTTCTTTAATTTGTTTCCCTTTTTATTTAGGATTTGTTTTCTATAAATAGGACATGTAAACCTCGTTTTTGGGGGTTAGACACTATTATTCTATTTTTGCTTTGTAACTCTGCAAAAATAGAATAATAGTGTCTAACCCCCAAAAACGAGGTTTACATGTCCTATTTATAGAAAACAAATCCTAAATAAAAAGGGAAACAAATTAAGGAAAGTTTTGTTCAGGTACGCGTCTTCGATCCACGAGACTGACTTACGGACCGTCGATCGATCTACGGTCCGTAAGTCCCTTCCGTCACTCGGGACTTAGAAAATATTTCAGCTTCCAAAGAATCATCTTCTCTGAAGCAAACGACGGACCAACAGTACAGACCGTAGATCGACCTACGGTCCGTCAATCCCTTCCGTAGCTCCATACTTAGCATCTTCAAAAATCAGGTACTGGAACCCTCGCAGTCTCAATCTACGGATCAACAGTACGGTCCGTAGATCAATCTACGGACCGTCAATGGGCACCGTGGTTCCACACTTGGTCAGATTTCCCTGATTTGTCCTCAACACTTTCCTGCTGATCTACGGTCCTCACCTACGGACCGTGAATGGACCTACGGTCCGTAGATGACCTCCGTGGATGCCTTTTTCTGCATTTTCTTCAGCTGTCTCTAAACTTTCGCGCCTGAACACCTTTCCTGCAAAACATGATAAAACACATAAAAACCAATATAAAAAGGCCCTAGACACACACAACTTGTAAGTGAAATGTATTAGAAATACCGTAAACTCACGGTATATCAACACTCTCAACTTAAATTCGTTGTTTGTCCTCAAGCGACGCACTAGGACTCTAAACAACACTTGTATAGAAGCAAGCATTTCTAACTCAAGCAATCACATGGCTCTCTACCTTCTCATTGTTCGGGTGCACATTCTTTCTCATAGACTCGATAAGCCAACTCATGTGGATCACATCATGACACAGACCAACCTACTGACACACAACAGACACCTTCTCACTGTCAGCCAGGTATCAACTTTCCAACAATGTAACTAGTGCCCTTACTTCAACTGAAATCCTCATTTCGAAAAAATTTACTTTCATTCATGGTACAAGGATTCATTCAACACTCACGCTCAGAAGTAATTTCAAATTCAGTTAGTGCTTACTGCCATAAGCTTGCCCTTATTTTCACTGCTTGGACTCTCCAAACTAGATTCTAAGATCAATATAGGACTTTATTGGCTTGTAACGTAGGCTCAGGGTCAGGTGTGGTACATTTGGGTACTGTTTAGTGACTTTCTGCCCTCCTTGCCATTACACTAGACTTTTAACCTCTTTTTGCCCTATTTTTGTCATATTATTGTTTTACCTTCTTTCCCTTGATTTTCTTCAACCACGGATGTGACTTTAGACTTTGTAGCTCATTTTCCTTTTATTTTCTTGTTCCTTTCGCTTTGTAGATTGATCTACGGACCGTACTGTTGATCCATAGATTGAGACTGCGAGGGTTCCAGTACCTGATTTTTGAAGATGCTAAGTATGGAGCTACGGAAGGGATTGACGGACCGTAGGTCGATCTACGGTCCGTATTGTTGGTCCGTCGTTTGCTTCAGAGAAGATGATTTTTTGGAAGCTGAAATATTTTTGAAGTCCCGAGTGACGGAAGGGACTTACGGACCGTAGATCGATCGACGGTCCGTAAGTCAGTCTCGTGGATCGAAGACGCGTACCTGAACAAAACTTTCTTTAATTTGTTTCCCTTTTTATTTAGGATTTGTTTTCTATAAATAGGACATGTAAACCTCGTTTTTGGGGGTTAGACACTATTATTCTATTTTTGCTTTGTAACTTTGGAGATTAATTTGCAACCCTAGCAATTATTGATTTCTGAAGTTCGTTTTGAAGATTTTGGCTTTGCAATTCAAGTAAATTTTCTTGGTTTATTATTCTCTTTAAGTAAGTTCATGATTTCTTCATCTACAATTATGAATTGTGTTCTTGCTAATATGAGTAACTAAATCCACAACTAGGGTTGTGGGAACCATGATCGATTAACAAAGTATGAATAGTAAATAAGCAATTCTTGAATAGTGTTTTGCATGTATTGATAATTCTTTCGTTTAGAAGTCTTTTTAACGAGTGCACGCGTTAGAACTCGCCTTGTTACTACTTGCCGGACCAAGGAGGTAATTAACAAGAAAAGAATTATCAACATAGATTTAGTGTGATACTATCTAATAGGCTAGTGTCGATTGGTGCGAAGTAATAACTAAGCTAAACATCGATTATGATGTCTAATATGAGGTAAAGGTAAGGGTTAGTAAATTATACACACGTAGCCGGACCAAGGTGCGGGGTGAAATTCTCTAGATGCCGGACCAAGGATTTAGAGATACCTAACTTATCACTTTGCATGTAATATACTAGAAAAGGATTGCTATTACTAGGATTACTGCGTTATGAGAGTATGGGGAACACGTATACCCTAGTTATTTCTCTTATCTTGATAACAACCAAAGTTGAGTTTAATTATTGATTACTTATTAAGTTTTCACTATTTGTTTCACACAAGCACAACCCACCCTTTTTTATTACCTGTTTCTGGAAATAATTTGACTAATTGAATATAATTGTTGGTTAAAAGTAAAGTCTAAACCATTTTCCTCGTGGGATCGACCTCAACCTACAAGTTGGGTTCTTTACTTGATAACGATCGCTTATGCTTCTGAAAGGAAGTGTAATTTGAGCGTGTCAACGGCCCAGAGACAGTCTATCATTAATGAGGAGATACGACAGCAGAGGGCCTGTGAGATAGGTGTTGGTCCGTCAGGTTCGAGGAGCACTACTGAGGGTGTTCCCACTATTGATGAGGGCGCTATTGATGACATTCCTAATGTTGATCTAGCGGGTTCCAGAAAACCCTAAGGGAGGATTATGAGTTGGGTTACTAGGACTTCACCCTATCACTCACAACCCATTTACCCCACCCCCAACAAAATATGGTGCATTTACCCTTAATGCACATATACAAGAAAAGTAAAGCATAAGGTGAAGCAAGTGTTTGAGCCTAATGTAAACCACTTCTTTCAATACACCTAACTCACATTCCCTAAAAGACTGTTTTGGCCTTGGTCCGTCCTTGGACATATGCACCTTAAATTAGGCCAAAAGACTAAGTTGAGGGTGGCTAATTCAAAAAAGTTACCTTAATCTTGGTCCTGGTCCGACATTGGATACTGTGCACCTCAACTCATGCAAAATACATAAGTTAAGGGTGGCAATGAAAAAAGAAACCGAAAGAAAAGGATATGAAAATAGTTGTGTATAGAAGAAAGAAAAAGATAGAAAAAGATGTGACTGAAGTCAAAAGAAACAAAAGGAATGCTAATGATGATGAGAAACGAAGAAAGAATAAAAAAAAGTGAAGAAGAGGATCGATAAAGTCAAAGTCAAAGTCACATGTGTGCTAAAGAGAATGAAGGAAAATAGCAAAAATAAAGAGATGTTAAGAATTGGTTGAGAAAAGAGGTGAAAAGTCAATGTAATGTCAAGGAAGGAAGAAAAGTCACTAAAAGTACCCAAATGTACCATACCTGACCCTGAGCCTATGTTACAAGCTAAGAAAGTCCTATAGTGATCCTAGTGATTAGTTTGGAGAGTGTGCAGTGAATATAAGGGCAAGCCTATGGTATTGAGCACTAACGGTATTTGAATTCACTTCTGAGCGTGAATGTTGAATGAATCCTGGAACTTAAAATTATACTCATTGTGTAAAAAAGGATTTCTTTGAAGTGAGGGCACTATTATTAGAGAGTTGGTACCTTGGTGATTGTTGAAAAATGTATGTTGTGATGTCTATTGGTCTTTCTGTTTCATGTTTTGATTCACATGAGTTAGCTTGTTGAGTTTAGATAAAAAGATTTGCACTAAGTGATGTAATTGATTGAGAAAGCCATCTGATTGCTTGAGTTTGTATGTTTGCTTCTACGTAAGTGTCGTTTAGAGTTTCAGTGTGTCGCTTGAGAACAAACAACAAGTTTAAGTTGAGGGTGTTGATGTGCCATGAGTTTACGGTACTATTGATGCATTTCACTTAGAGTTTGTGTGTGTCTTGGGCTGTTTTATTATTAGAATCGATGGTTTTGATGTAATTTTTAAAGGAAATTGGTTCAGAAGCGGTTGAGAGAGAAAAGCACTAAAGTGGCAGCAACAGTAGTCAATGGAGCCAAACCATGAACCGTTGTTTCATTGACGGGCCGTGGGTGGACGATCGTAGGTCTTGGTCAGAAATTTAATTTCAGTACTCAAACCACGGAGTGACAGGACGGACCGTATGTGGGACCATCGTATGTAAGGGGTGAAATATTTTCTAAGTGTTGAACCACAGAGGGTAACCACAGACGGTATGTGGATCTATGGTCTATAGGTTTGGTTGTCGATCGAAAACCGTGTCTGACCCATTTTTCTTTATTTTGTTTTCCCGGTTTGTTTAGGATATGTTTTTTTTTATAAATATGGGTTGTATTTTCCATTTGTGAGAGTTAGACATTATTGTAACGTTTTAGTTTTGGTCTTTTGGAATTTTTTTGCAAACTTTGAGCAATTTAATTTCCGAAAGTTGGTTTTTGCAAACTCACTTTGGATTTCAATTCAAGATTTCGTTTTTCATCTATTCTAATTGTAAGTTCATGATTTCTTTTAACCTAATTATGAATTGTGAACTCTCAAGCATAAGTAGCTAAATCCACAACTAGGGTTGTGGGAACCATGAGCAATTAACAATGTATGAATAATAACTAAGTAATTATTGACTAGTGTTTATGCATGTATTAGTAATCCTTTCATTTAGAAGTCTTTTTAATGGTGGCCAAGGTTAGAACTCGCCTCGTTCCTACTTGCCTTACCAAGGGAATAATGAATGAGAAAAATATTAAACAACAGAGATTTAGTTAAGGATTTGCTGCTATCTAATATTCTGACTTTAATCAATCGAGGTGAGGGTGAAAATCCAACTAAATTGACACCATGACTAATCTGGGGTGAAGGTAAGGGTTAGTAAAGCACACATTCGTAGATTTACCAAGTCGCGAATGAAAGTCCCTACTAAGATTATCAATCATGTAGGGATACATAACTTATCGGCCTTGCATGTCAAAAACTAGGAGAGGATTACTATTATTAGGATTACTGCGTTAAAAGCTTGTGGGGAACACATATACCCTAGTTTCCATTTTATATTGAGAACTCAAAGTGTGAATCTTGTTTACTTGTTACTCAATCATTCAAATTAACAATCTGTTACTTATTTACACCAACCCCTATTTACTTTTCTCGGAAATAGTTTTGCTAAAAAGATATAATTATAAGTTAAGTTTAAGTCTAGACCATATTTCTCGTGTGATCGAACCTAACCTACAAGTTTGGTTTTTTATTTGACAACGATCGCTTATATTTTTTTAGGGAGGTGTAATTTAAGCGTATCAGGTGTCTTTTGGATTTTCAAGTGTCGAAATGGAATTTTTCAATTCGATCAGTCTCAGAATATGAAATTTGGTCTAAGTGAGTTGTCAGTTTCATATGCGGAGTCCTTTTGAGGAATTGAGGTCCGAAATTGGAAGTTGTTAAGATTTTCATCTTTGTGTTGATTTTGGTCAACATTCAGGGTTCAAATACTCATATAGGAGGAGTTTCGAGAATTTTGTTGGATTCAGGGGATGATTTTAGGCCTAAGTGTGGTCTTGGTTGATTTTTGAGAGGTCTCGAGCTTGTTTTAGCCTTTTTTAGGTGTTATGTTAGTTTATTGTGGTTTTCACGGATGTCTGGTTGAGGAGACCTCATATTTGATTGATTGATAAAATGCTTTGATAGTATGAAAGTGGATTTGAATTACTTGAATTGTTGTCTCTTCCTAGTGGTGTGATATTTGCTTATGTGCATTGATTGTTGAATATCGTGATGAGATATGCATTGTAAATCTGAAAGGAAATATTTCCAGCTAGTGAAATGAGATAAAGCTGAAAGGAAATGATTTCGGCTAGTGATGTGATATAAAGCTGAAGGGAAATGGTGTCGGCTAGTGAAATGATGTAAATCAAAAGGGAAATGGTTCCGACAAGTGATATGATATAAATTTGAAGGGAAATGGTACCGGCTAATAAAATGACATAAAGTCGAAGGGAAATAGTTCGAGCTAGTGAAATGATATAAAGCCGAAGGAAAATGCTTCTTGACTGGTGAAATGATATAAAGCTGATGGGAAATAGTTCCCGCTAATAAAATGATATAAAGTTGATGAGAAATAGTTTTGGCTAGTGAAATGATGTAAAGTCGATGGGAAATGGTTCCAACTAGTGACAATTTTGCCGAAGGGAAATGGTTTTGGAAAAAGTTCCTTATTTTGCTTGATGCCTTGAAAACTTGTGATTGGCCTACTTGTTAATTTAGATTGATGTACTCGATAATTGTGATTGGCCTACGATTAATATTTGTGATTGATCTACTTGATACCTGAGATTGACTTTTGATTCGTTGGTTCTTGAATTGTGAATATTGGGCCTTGTGAGCCACATATTGTAGAACATTTAGGTTGGGGTGATCTCTATGCTGGTTGTAGTTTGAAGAGGTTCGGTTAGAATGAAAAGAGTATTCGATTTCAAGCTAGGTTGCATTGTTTATTAGGTTTCTTGTTGGGTACTGTATTGTTGGTACTCCTCTTTGCTTTTATACTTGTATAGGTTCCGAGCCCACTACTGTGTGATCGTCCATCTTCTCCTACTTTTTGAGGCTTGTCAAAGGACTATTGAGAGGTAGTTACTTGTCATCCTAGCGAGACTTCTTTTCCATTATGTTATCCTTTGTTCTACTTGATAAGCAAAGACATTGACACTATGTAATTATTTCAATTCCGCACTTTATGTATTAGAGGATTGTACATGTGACAACCATGTTTTGGGGTGTTAATAGAATGAATAAGTTTTCCTCTTTCATCTTGTTCTTGCTTTATCTTTCCATATTTCTTTCATTTCATTGGGATGAGCTAGACTTGTCTTGGTGGGAATAGACAAGTTTCATCATGTTCATTTTTGGGTCATGACAGTTGATGATTTGACTTAGAAGGTGTTTAAAGAGTCCTATGGTTCTTGGTATTCAATTTATTCAGGTGTAACAAAAATATATCTTGACTTGGGCTAACTTTATTGGTAGCATGGGATGAAGAGGAATATAGTTGAGTATGTGTCTAAGTTTCAGAAATGTCAGTAGGTAAAGTATGAGCACTAGATGCTAGCAGGATTACTTCAAAGGATGTACTTTCCCGAATGAAAGTGTGAAAAGATAGTCAGAGACTTTGTGGTGGGTCTTCCTATGATTTTGAGTCGGAAAGTATGATTCCTTCTGGGTTATTGTTGACAGGTTGACTAAATTAACCTATTTCATTCAAGTTAAAGTGGACTATAACTCTAAGCAGTTGGCTAAGATTTATGTGAAGGAGATAGTAAGGTTAAACGGCCCTTTTGTATCATTTTAGACAGAGGCACTCAGTTTACTTCTAAGTTCTAGGGTAAGTTATATGAAGCGTTGGGCAATCAACTCACTTTTAGCACAACCTGCCATCCTTAGATAGATGGCCAATCGGAAAGGATGATTCATGTGCTAGAGGACATATTGAGAGCATGTATGATTGACTTTATAGGTCATTGAGATCAATTCTTGCCTTTGCGTGAGTTCTCATATAACAACAATTATCACTCCAACATATATATGGCATCATTCGAGACCTTTATAGGGGTTAGATCGCTCATAAGGTGGTTTGAGGCTGGTGATAAAGCCTCTGGGTGTTTTCTTGGTGATTGAAGCTCAAGAGAAGGTAAGGGGAATCCAAACCAAGTTGTTGTCAGCTCAGACCAGACAAAAGAAGTATGTAGACCATAAGGTAAGAGATATGGCATTTCAAGTTGGTGGACAAGTTTTATTGAAGGTGTCACCAATGAAATGGGAGATGAGATTTGGCAAAAAGGATAAGCTTAGCCCTCGGTATATTAATCCATTCAAGATTCTTTACAGTGTGGGGCCAATGGCTTATAGGTTAGCCTTGCCACCCATGATGTCTAGGTATAAACAGTTTTCCATATGTCCATGCTGAAAAAGCACCAAGGGGATGGAGATTACATTATCGAGTGTGACTCGATAGTGATTGACATTGACTTGTAGTATGAAGAAGAACCATTTCAATTCTTGATCGAGATGTTTGGAGGTTGAGGACAAAGGAAATCAAATCAATGAAGGTTCATCGTCTGATTGAGAAAGCCACTTGAAAAAACCGAGAGGGACATCCGGGACAAGTAGCCTCACCAATTTGAGGATTCTGGTAATACATTCTTCTTGACTTAGCCCAGTTTTCTTATTTGAAGACGAATGATTGTTACAGGGGTTGCGACTACGAATGATCAAGGAGTGTATTTAAGTTTAGTTAATTAAGTATATTGTGTTTTTAAAGCTATCAATACTTCATAACAAAACTAGTAATTCACGTCAAATTTAGAGGTGTTTTAAAGACTTTTCTCATTAAGAAACGATACACAGTGAAAGATTCTCTTTAACGTAAGGTAACACTCTTGAATGAATATTTTACTTTGAGTGTAATGATAGAATAACCATATGTGATCTCCAAGTATAATAATTGTTCATGTGTTGTGAAAGATTCTCATTACTCTCTTCGTTCTATAAAAACATTTTAGCTAGATTTGAAATTTTAGAACAAATTTTTTTTTAAAAAAAAAATTTATGGTAAAAAATAAAATATTGATAATCATGTGATTACAAATTATTTTAATAAAAATAAAACAGAAATATTATGATTAATCATTTTTATACATAAAAATATATCATTATTTTTGTTAAAGATTTTTAAAATAATATCCATCACTTATCTTTGGAAGATAAATGTTTGTATTTAATACACATGTGAGATTGTGCGTAACCATGTGTAACGACCTAATTTCGTCGTTAGGAAAAAGCCAATGGGGAAAGAATTGGACCAGAAAAACTTTTGAGCAGTAACTTGGAATTTCCTAGCCTAGTCCAGATTTGGACGGAATTGGAGTTAGGCGAGTCTAGGGAAATCTGGTAATGAATAAGAAGTGTAATAATGATATTGATTGCATGAATAGATAGCTAAGAATTTAAGGAACCCGTACGACTTTACGGAATTGAATTCGGGAGAGTAGAACTCCCGTAACTAATCTTAGCGTGAACATGTATTTTCTGAGTGTCATAGGATGAAGGTGTGTTGTGAAATGGGAGTTTGAAACTTTTAATTTAGCTCTCTGTTTCCGTGCAAGCCACTAGGGTGGGATTATTCCCGCCATGGCGGGGCCGCTGTAGTGGGATGAGGTCTGCTGTGGTGGTATGAGGTCCGCTGTGGCGGGACAGTCGCGACTTAAGTTGGAAATAAACCCAAAACGTTATTTTTCTGCAAGTTTCGTTCTTGAGAGCTAGGAGACGGCCCCAGGCGAGTTTTTGACAGTTTTCCACGAAATTTGGTGCTAAAGGTAAGGATTTTACTCCCCTATCCGTTTTTCGATCAGTAGAACTTAGATTCTTGATTAGTTATTATTGGGGGAGGGTTTTTGGACTGAATTAGATGGTGGGAAAAAGCCCTAATTTGGGTATTGGGATCTTGGGTTTGCTTAGGGTTGATAATGTTGATTATAATCTAGGTAATTACGCCTCGTTTATTGATCCTTGTGTTAATTGTATGTTTTTAGACCACGAACAAGCGGCAAGAATCCGGAAAGGGAAGATTCAAGTGCCTAGGGGATTCAAGCTTGGATTCGAGGTAGGTGATGCTTGTGATTTCATGTTTTGCGTGATGTATGTTAGTAATTGCTTCATTGTAATGCATGCATGTATGTGAATGAAGCCTATTGATCACACCTAATGTAAATAATAGTATGAACAAAGAACTACATACCATGAATCACCTATTGTTGTATGATTGTGAAAATATACATTATGATTGTGATTGTGGTTTGTTGAATAGAGAGAGTGTCACGTTCTGATACACTAACTGGAATCGATTGCCACGTACTGGAATAAACATTGGAACGGGTGTCACGATCAGACACACTAACATTGGAACGGGTGTCACGATCCGGCACACTAGTAGTTCAGGTATGAGTTCCATGAGTGGACCATTGAATTGGGTTCCATGAGAGAACCATTGATTTGTTATTGAGAATGTGGAATCGTACATTGCTCCTGAAATGATAATCGATCTGTAAATATATATTATGTGCATGTACGTGTTTACCTTGTTATAATTCTGGTATATGTTGTGCTTACTAGAATAGTCGCGTGATCCTACCAGTACACTGTGGTTGTGTACTAATACTGCACTTGCTTGTTCTTTGTTAAGTACAGGGCATTTTCAGGCGGCTATTGATAGACCTCAGCTAGGTGACTGTTGAGTGTGACAGGATTCAAGGGTGAGCCAGTTCTTTCAGGCTGCCATGGATCATTCACATTTTGTTTAGTCCACTCTTTTCGGACTTAGACATTGTTTTAGTAGTTGTTTAGTTTTCGGGGTTGTACCCCTCTTCTTATACTTGTTGGTTAATCAGAGTTTTGGTACAATGACTTTCAGGTTCTAGGGGTTAAGACTTCCGTATTTCTTTTGGTCATTTAAACCTGCTTCTGTATCTTTAAATGCCTATCTTTTCGTTAAGTTGCTTAGTCGGGTTGTAGTAATGGTTCTCCCACTAGAGAGTTAGTGTGGGTGCAAATCATGACGGTCTGGTTCGTGACAAAGTTGGTATCAAAGTCCTAGGGTCGTTGATCTCATTGTACCAAAACGAGTCTAGTAGAGTCTTATGAAATGGTATGAAGACATCCATACTTTTCTTCGAGAGGCTATAGGACTTTAGGAAAATCTCACTTCTTTCTACTCCTTCGTGCTATGACTTGAATCCAATTGGTATTTGGGTGATACAAATTGGTATGTTTCCCTCCTTCACTCTATGGTCCGAACTAGAGCAATAAAAGTGGTAACACCATCACTACCAAGAGAGGATGTATATAGACTAGCGACAGTTGAATATGGTCACCATTCAGACAAGTATCCACTGCCTTGGGTAGATGATTTAATGACCAATTGCAAGGTACATCCGTGTAACACCTCGCTAATTGAAAGAACTAGAAAGATCTAGAATTAGAAAGAGTCATTTTTGGAAAGAATGAAAAATCTGGAAAATTAGTTAAATTAAGTTAAGTATGAGTTTTTGGTCAACTTCAAACAACCATAACTCCTATATCAGGATGAGTTAGGTGTGCTTCCAGATACTGTAAGAAAGATCTTTGAATTATCTTTCCAACGTCACCAAGTTTACGTGATTCTGAGTTTGTATGAGTGAGATATGCCCATTTAAATTTGGGTTGTTTAGATAAGGAAAGTCTAATCCGGATTTTTGAAGGGTATTTTGGTTTTTTTCGTACCCCATTAATTTATTTCGTGTTTAGGTAATTACTTATGGGTCTAAACTGAAATTGGTCAGTTTAAGATTTTCAAAAGAGTTAGCATTTTGAGAGAAGAGAAAAGAAGAGGAGAAAAGAGGAGAAGAAGCAAGGATTCGTCGATGTCATGGAAAATTTCGTGTGGATTTCGCCAAGGGTTAATCCCTACGAGGTATGTGAGATCACATAGCGTTGGGTTAGTTCACCCACGCGCCAATCATGATTCAATTCGGCGAAGTTGTGTTGTTTTAAAAGCAAATATTATGAGTTCTTGATGATAATTCATTTGAAATCTTGTGGGTTCTTGTTGTTGAAGTTTCTTGAGTTTTATTCATGAAATTAGGTGTGATTTCGAGTAGAATCTATTGTATTTTGAGCATATAGTCAATTCTAAGTGTTTGGAGAAAGAACCAAGAGAAATTAGAGTTGAAAAATGAAGGAGAAAAATCAAAGTTTTCTGGGCCGGGGTCTAGGGTGCCGCTCCAGCCAGAGCACCCCACTTCAGTGTCTGAAGTTTGGGCTCTGGGGCGACGCGCAAGTCAGAGCAACACAACTTCAGTTCTGAAGTTTGGGCTCTGGCGCTCCCGCCTCTCAGAGCACTAGGGATGCCAGTTCTTCCATCTTTTCCCACTTCTTTCCATACTAGTTCCTTAGCAACGTACCTATGTTTTCTAGTTGATTGCTACACTCTAAGGTACGTCTAAAAATCATGAAATCATTCATAAACATGAGATAATGAACCTTGAATCCATAATTCAATTCAAGGAAATTTAAGAGTCAAGTCAAGAGAAGTTCATAGAGTTTTCCAAGTCTTTTACAAACGTTTTAACTTTGTTTTAAGACTTAAGCTTTGAGTTGAGTAAAGAGTAAGAGCAAAGTTCATTTCTTTCAAGATTATACGGGAACTAAGTATTCCTAAGAGTTAAAATGTTTTCACATTTGAGCAAGAAAGGAAACACCGATTTTCAAGAGAGCCTTTGAGCTAGTTTTTGAGTAATTATCTCAAATCACAGGAAGAGTTTTGTTTTTAAAACATATGAGCTGAGTATATTTTGGGAGTAGTATTGAGCACTGATATGGGGACCCGAGTTCATAATAACTCAAGTCTCTATAAACCATGTAGCCATCATGGGTAGAAATGATCATACTATTTAGATGATTCTTTAGTGCTTTTCAGCATAGACTAGTGGATCCACTTAGTTGACGCATTCTATATGACGGTAAAATATAGGACAATTCTGGTAGTGTGGGTGAGACGATGTATCATCACTTAGGCTCAAAATGGTGGTTGTCGATTAGAGAAACTCCCACAATATTATATTACTTTAATATATGAGTAAACTGAGTTGTTATTGTATCTCTTTACTAAATTGAGTTATCACCTATTGTTTTTAATGCTTTATATAAACTGCACCATTATTGTTGATTTTACCTTGCATTTGAGTTGAGTTATTCATGAGTTGAGTAAAGCCAAGGTAATTGTTCTTTTCAGATTCCTTTCAAGCTTATGTCTTCTTTAGTATTCCCCTCACATACTCATACATTCAATGTACTGATGCCATTTGACCTGCATCATTTTATGGTGCAGACACAGGTAATCAAGATCATCATCCAGTGCCTCGTTGATCCAGTTGAGCACTCAGAGTCAGTTGGTGAGCCTCATTGCTTTCCGGAGGACTCCTTTTACATTTCTTTAGTATTTCAGTTGTTAGGATGATCGAGGGTCTTGTCCCGACATCCCTCTTTGTTTTAGAGGCTTCATAGACGAGTAGTCATAGTTCTTTAGTCTTGTATTTTAGATGTTTTGCTATAAGACTTGAGTTACCATCTATGGTTAGTTTGAACGTTTTATCCTTTAAAGTTATAAGTTTAAATTGAGACAGTTGTTTTATAAATGCATTTGATCCTTGTAATAATGCTTAAAGTCTTCCGGTGAGAGTCTAGCCAGGCGAAGGGTTCATTTGGGGTAAAAAATGGTTCTTGAGTGCCAGTCTCGCCCAAGATGTAGGGTCGGGGCGTGACAAACTTGGTATCAGATCACAAGGTTCAAGAGTCCTAGGGAGTCTATGAAGACGTGTTTGTAGAGTCCTAGTTATCGGTGTGAAGCGCGTCACATCTATAATTAGGAGGCTGCAACAATTAGGAACTATCTCACTTCTTCCTATTCATTTCGTGCGATAGAGTTTATCTCTATAAAGTTCCTTTCTAATTCGTGCTTGTGCGTGTCTTTCAATTAATCATGCCTCCATGAAGAGCTGTCAGAGGTCGTCCTTCTAGGCGTAGCGTTGAGAAGCAAGAGGTACCAAATGCATCTGAAGTGCAACCTCAAGGAGAGGTCACCAATGCTGAATTTCAGGAAGCAATCTGAATGTAAGTCAAGCTGTGACCAACAAAGTTGGGAAACGAGTGATTTGAACTAGATGCATATCAACTAAAGAATGTTTCCAGGACTTAGTTTGACCAGTAGAAGAAGGGTAGAGCTGAGGGTGCACCAATTTTGACTTGGGCTATATTTGAGGAGGCTTTCTTGGGGCGTTTCTTCCCTCGTGAACTGAGAGAAGTTAAGGTACGGGAATTCCTTACTTTTAAGAAGGATTCACAAAGTGTTCATGAGTACAGTTTAAGGTTCACCCAACTATCCCGATATGCTCCGAAAATGGTTGTGGATATGAGGAGTAGGATGAGTTTGTTTGTTGATAGGTTGTATCGTCTATCAAGTAAGGACGGTAAGGCTGTGATGCTAATATGTGACATGGATATATCAAGGTTGATGGTTTATGTGCAGCAGGTTGAGGAAGAAAAGCTGAGTGATAGGGAGGAGTTTAGAAATAGGAAGGCTAAAACAGGAATGAGTCTGAATAGCAGAGAAATAATGTGAACCGTTCGTCCTTTCAGCAAAAGCAAAAATGACCTGCTCCATCATCTACTAGTCCACCTGCACCTAGAAACAAAGGTGAGTATAATGGTCAGAATTCACAGAACTTCAGAGCTAGGCCTGCACAATCTCAGGGTAGTGTGGCACAAGGAGGTAACAGGGGTCCTGCATGTGCTAAGTGTGGTAGGAACCACACAGGTAAGTGCCACGATGGCTCGACAGGTTGTTTCAATTGTGGACAAGAGGGTCACTTCATGAAAGAGTGCCCTGCGAATCGGCAAGGTAATGGGAATCAGGGCAATAGAGCCCAATGTTCATCAGTTGCTCCACCAGACATGACTGCATCTAGAGGAGCTACTTCTGATACTGGCGGAGGAGCTAACCGCCTATATGCTATCACTAGTCGTCAAGAGCAAGAGAATTCTCCAGATGTCGTCACTGGTATGATCAAAGTCTTTACTCTTAATGTTTATGCTTTGCTAGACCCAGGAGCGAATTTATCTTTTATGACTCCTTATGTTGCAATTAAATTTGATATTCTTCGTGAGAAACTTTGTGAACCCTTTTGTGTTTCTACACCGGTTGAGGAGTCTATTCTAGTTGCATGAGTATATCATGATTGTGTCATTTCCATCAATTGTGTTATTGAGAATGTGAAATCGTGCATTGCTCCTGAAATGATAATTGACGTGTATATATATTTTGTGCATGTATGTGTTTACCTTATTGTAATTCTGGTATATGTTGTGCTTACTGGAATATCCGCGTGATCCTACCAGTACACTGTGATTGTGTAATGATATTGCACTTGCTTGTTCTTTGTTGAGTACGTGACATCTTCAAACGGCTATTGATAGACCTCAGCTAGGTGAATATTAAGTGTGACCGAATTCAAAGGTGAGCCAGTTCTTTCAGGCTGCCATGGATCATTCACATTTTGTTTAGTCCACTCTTTTCGGACTTAGACATTGTTTTAGTAGTTGTTTAGTTTTCGGGGTTGTACCCCTTTTCTTAGACTTGTTGGTTAATTAGAGTTTTGGTACAATGACTTTCAGGTTCTAGGGGTTAAGACTTCCGCATTAGTTTGGTTAGTTATTTGTTTAAACCTTTGGAGTTTATGGAAACTCCATATTTCTTTTGGTCATTTAAACCTGCTTCCGTATCTTTAAATGCCTATCTTTTCGTTAAGTTGCTTAGTCGGGTTGTAGTAATGGTTCTCCCACCATAGGGTTAGTGTGGGTGCCAATCACGGCGGTCTGGGTCGTGATACCATGGACATCGAGATTCTTTTTGCAGTAACATTACTATGTAAATGATTGGATTTGGATGGATTGAATATGGATAGAGCCAACAAAAAAAAGTTAAATGTTTTTCATATTGCCTCCACCATATCCCCCTCCTGGACCCCCTACCCCACCACCAACATTTTTTAAAAATAAATAGATAAAAACCTTTTTTAAAAATTTAAATTTGGAAACTAAGAAAATACCCCATAAAAGCAAAATAATTACAAACATATACCCCTTTACATTCATATCCCACTAAATAATTACACTATATGTCCCCAACAAAATTTGCTTAACTGATGCTAAATCAGTATCACATATTGTATTGGTATCATTAGGGCTCATAATTTTGCTTAACTGATACTAAATCAGTATCATATAATGTATTGGTATTATTAAGATTGCTAATTTCGCTTAATTAATAATAAATCATTGACTAATGAGTAATTTCTGAACAAGAAACCTTAAAGATACCATAATATATATATATATATATATATATATATATATATATATATATATATATATATATATAGTATCATTGACTAATGAGTAATTTATGAACAAAAAACCTTAATGATACTACAACAATATACATATACTTTTATAGTATCATTGACTAATGAGTAATTTCTGAACAAGAAACCTTAATGATACCAGTACAGTAAATATATATATAGTATCAAGTTAAGCGAAATTATCAGCTTTAATGATGTAAATACATTATATGATATTTATTTAGTATTAGTTAAGCGAATACTATCAGCCTTAATGATATCAATACAATATATGATACTGATTTAGTATCAGTTAAGCAAAAATTATAATCAGCCTTAATGATATCAATACAGTATATGATACTGATTTAGTATCAGTTAATCGAAAATTATAATCAACCTTAATGAATGGGGATATGGGTTGTAATTATTTATAAGAGAATGAGTAATTCATGAATTACTTTGGATTTGGATATAAACTTGTAACTATTTTGGACTTTATGGCCTATTTATATAGTTTTCCCTAATATTTACCCATGCAAAAAATATGAGCGATCCATTAAAATAAATATGGGTTAAATGGATTTCTTTTACTTTATTTGGGCCTGAAATTATCATTCCGGTGTATAATGCACAATTATGTCAAATATACTCATGTGTTGTGACTTTTTTTTATTGATTCTCATTACTCTCTCCATTACATGAAAAAAAACATTTTGACTGGATATAAAATTTAAGATCGAAATATTTTTTAAAAAAAAATTTATGATCAAAGTAAGATAATTGATAATTTTACGGCTGTAAATTATCTCATTAATTTATCATATTTTTGAAATTTATCATATTCTTGTTTCTTTTCTTTTAAAAATCATTCTAACAAATAAATAAGTAAGAAATGATTGTGTTCCTTTTTAATCACATTTTAACAATTAAAATAGAATAACTCTGTATATTTCTAACGGATAATATATGTCACTTAATGATCTGGGTGTGACAACATCTTCTTTTTAAAAATTGGGATAGACCAAAAAATGAACAAATACTCTTTATTTATTTTTACTTACTTGTCACTATTTGACTTGGCACATACATTAGGAAAATAATTATTTTATAACACTAGTCCTATTAATTGATGTTTAGTATTAGGTCTTGGAAAATGATTTGGAGAATAGTATTAATGCTAAGGGTAAAATATGAAAAAAATTATTTTCTTTTTTTATATGTCAAAAATGACAAGTAAAACTGAAAATATAGTTTAGAAATAAGTGATAAATAAAAGTGAACTCGGAGAGTAGCTTAACTTCAAACTAATTTGAGGGGTAAGTTTGGATGTCTTTATTTAAAAAGGGTCATATTTCATGGGGATTTCTATGCATTTTCTCATTACTTAATTATTGCAAGTTTTACTTAATATTATATCGTGTTAATCAATACATTGAAGAGTGTTACGGTAAAAAGAATCTTTTGGTGTGAATAGTTACTCACGTGATTTTTTAATTAAATAGTAATCTCTCTATCCCATATTAGTTGGTCACTATACTAAAAATAGGTGGTCATATTAGTTGACGGGTAATGCTAAATCCAGAAAATTTTAAAAGTGTATGATATCTATTCTATTTTAAAATAAACTGATCTTTTTTCCATTTTTTAATTAAAAGGTATTAAAGTTAAAAGGGTAAAATTGTTCAAAAAGGTAAAATAACATTGGTAAAATACCATTCTGGCCAAAAAGATTTTTTCTTAGTTGATCACTTAACTAAATAAAGAAAGTATTACTCCCTCCGTCTCATTTTATATGTCATCCCTTTCTATAAATAATTGGTCCATAATACTTGTCATTTCATAAAATCAATGCATAAATTAGCATATTGTTCCTTTTTTACCCTTGTGAGTTATTAGCATTGAAAACATACATTTGACCAACTTGGAAAAGTTAAGTAAATGATTCTTATTTATTGGTTAAATTAATTAATCAAAATAAATTAATTCATATTCATTGATTGAACACTTGAGTTCCAAAAAAATTAAATAAGGGTAGAAGGGTAAAGTTACATCATTTCTTAATGCAAGTGCAAAGTAAAAATGTGACATATAAAATGGGACGGAGGGAGTAATTGTTTTTTTTTCATATTGTCCTTTCAATTAATTTGTTTTTAAAAGGCTTGACACTTGTTTGTAAAGTTCAAAAGAGGTTCTTAAGGCGTTAATTGGCAAAACTATCATTTTATTTATGACTTCTTAATATGCATGTAAAAAGGAAAGTGATCAACTAATATGGAACGGAGGGAGTAAATATATAAAAAGATGATTGAACATATATTCCATACATAAAATTGTGGACAAAATCAACGTTAAAAATATGCAAAAGTTTGGAGGACAAAAACGCACTTATATTGCAAATATGAGGGACTATGAGTGCTTCATGTAAAATTTTAATGATAATTTAGTCTTAACTCAAATATAAAGGGCTATTTTAAAAATTTTCTTGATAAATATTCGTATTGAATTAAAATCACGTGAGATTGTGATTAACCATGCACATCAAAAGAATATTTTTGCAGTAGCAGCACTCTGTAATGTACTCCCTCCATTTCATATTAATTTAATTTTTGAGGTATTTTTTATTTTTCAAATTAATTTAATTGTTCTGTTTTCAAGACTACTTTTAGAGTGTTCTTCCAATTTTACCCGTCATTAGTTAGTATTGAAATTAGTAGTTAATTAATATTTAGTTATTTTAATCATATATTTGACAATAATTAATAAGGGTCAAAATGAAAAACTATATTCAATTTATGTCTTAATCTACTTTTCTTAAAGGGTGTGAAACACCTCAAAAATTAAATTTATATTGAATGGAGGGAGTATTGATTAACATTATCTAATCATTAAAGAACCATATAAATTAAAGATTCTTTTCAACTTATGATAACACTCTTTAATGCATATTTTATAAACTTTGGTTACTGTAATGATAGTAATAATCACGTGTAATTAGGGACGGGTAAATGGCTGGATTTGATTTGATTTGATTGGATTTGGATGGATTGAGCTAAAAAAATAAAATTAAAAATTAAAAAAAGTTAAATATTTTTCATACCACCTTCGCCCTACCCCCACCTGGACACCAACATCTTTTAAAAATAAATAAATAAAAACTTTCAAAAAGAAAGTTAAATTTTCATATTTACCCAGGAAAAATGACAAAAATACACAATTTGTTTTATCATATTTTCTAAAATTTTCTACTATTTGAAGTTTTTTTTTAAAATCTCTACTCTCCTATTTTCACATACATCACTTTACACGATGTATCGGTCGAATACATCACTTTATGTGGTGGTATCGATTGGATACATCACTATACGCGATATATCGGCACATAATACATCACTTTACAGGATGTATCGGTCAGATACATCACTATACGTGAAGTATCAGTATGTACGCGATGTATCGGGACGTTGAGTGATGTGTCTGAAATCGCGACGTGATGTATCGAGACATTGAGTGATTTATCTGAAATCGAGACGCAATGTATCGGGATATTTTGGGATGTAACCGGATTCCACCAAATTTAAGCGATTTTTATAACTATGTGATGCAATTAGCTCTTAACACTATGAAATTTGTGTAAAATTCCTTTTAGAAAATATGATTGATCCATTAAAATAAATATAGGTTAAATGGACTCATTTTAATTTATATGGGCTAAAATTGTCACCACTATGTGCAATGCACAATTATGTCAAATACTCACTTTGTTTCTAATTACTTGTCCACTTTTCCTTTTATAGTTGTCCCTAATTACATGTCCATTTTGACAAATCAAGAAAATACAATTTTTTTTTACCTATTATACCCTTAATTAATTACTTTGAAAAAGGTAGAACTTTTTGAAAATCTTAAAATTTTAATTCATCCACTTCATAATTAATAGGGGGTAAAATGGTAAACTCACTTTATCAATAATTGTTTTCTTAATAGGTGTTCCCGTTTAAAAGTGGACAAGTAATTAAGGACAGAGGGAGTATAATCATGTGTTGTGATTTTTTTTTATTGATTCTCATTGCTGTCTCCATTCCATGAAAAAAACAAACATTTTGACTGGATGTGAAATTTAAGAACGAGAGAATTTTTTTTGAAATTTATGATCAAAATAAGATACTTGATAGTTTTGTGGCTATAAATTATATCATTAAAGATAAAATAGAAAAGGGTAAAAAATGTCTTTAAATTATGTGAAATGAATAAACATGCCCTTAGTTGATAGTATGGTCCAAAAATGCTTTTGACATCAATAATTTGGTCCCAAAATGTCATTATTGTTACTTAATGGGTCAAATCCCTTTTCCAAATAAATATATTATTTCTTTGAGATAAGTATTGAAAATACCCCTAAATATAACGTGAATTATTACTTTAATCCCCAACTATTGACAGTCTTAAAAATACCTCTCTATATGATTAAGTAATTTTAAAACACCCCTCCATCCACGCGTATATGAAATTGTTTGCAGACATGATACACATATATATATATATATAGTAAAATTAATTTATTTTTTTAAAAAATAGATGCTAAAATTTAGCAATGAAAGAAGAGAAGAAAAACTTCTTAGAAAAGATAATTTATGTTCTAACCCTAACCCATCCCCATCTCCTACACAATATCCCAAACCCACCTCTCACCCCACCCCACCCCTCATCCCCTTAATTTTTTAAAAGTGTTTGAAGAAATATCTTATGTCACACCATCACCTGTCCCGACTTTCTTTAAAGAATGATTTTGAGTCTTATTCAAAGATAAGAGATTATTTTTAAATTTTTTCTCGATAAATATTCATCTTTATTTAATTAATTAAATAAAAAATCATGTGAGATTGTGAGTAATCATGCATAACAAAAGATTCTTTTGGCAGTAACAGGACTCTGTAATGTATTGATAACATTATCTAATCATTAAAGAACCATATAAATGAAGGATTCTCTTCAAACTCTTATGATAACACTCTTTGATGCATATTTTATTAACTTTGGTTACTATAATGATAGTAATAATCACGTGCAATTACGGACGGTGAACCAATATATTGAAGAGTGTTACGGTAAAAAGAATCTTTTGGTGTGAATAGTTACTCACGTGATTTTTTAATTAAATACTAATCTCTCCATTCCATATTAGTTGGTCACTATACTAAAAATAGATGGTCATATTAGTTGATTACCTTACTAAATCAAGAAAATATTTTTTTATTCTCATATTGTCCTTGCAAATAATTTTTTTTTTGAAAGGGTTCACACTTGTTTGTAAAGTTCAAAAGAAGTTCTTAAGGCGTGAATTGATAAACTATCCTCTTATTTATGACTTCTTAATATGCATGTAAAAATGAAAATGATAACCTAATATGAGACGGAGGGAGTAAATATATAAAAAGACGATTGAACATTTCATACATAAAGTTGTAGACAAAATCAACGTTAAAAAATATGCAAAAGTTTGGAGGATAAAAAAGCACCAATATTATAAATATAAGGGACTATTAGTGCTTTATGTAAATTTTTAATGATAATTTTGAGTCTTAACTCAAATATAAGGGACTATTTTAGATTTTTTATCGATAAATGTTCATATTGAATTAAAATCACGTGAGATTGTGAGTAATCATGCACATCAAAAGATTCTTTTTGCAGTAGCAGCACTCTGTAATGTACTCTATTGATTAACATTATCGAATCATTAAAGAACCATATAAATGAAAGATTCTTTTCAACTTATGATAACACTTTAATGCATATTTTATAAACTTTGCTTACTGTAATGATAGTAATAATCACGTGTAATAAGAGCGGTAAAAGACTGGATTGGATTTGATTGAATTTGGATGGATTGAGCTAAAAAAGTAAAAAAAAAAAAAGTTAAATGTTTTTCATACCACCTTCACCCTACCTCAACCTGGACACCAACATCTTTTAAAAATAAATAAATAAAAACTTTCAAAAAGAAAGTTAAATTTTCATATTTATCTTGGAAAAATTATAAAAATACAGAACTTGTTTTTATTATATTCTCTAAAATTTCCTATCATTTGAAAAAATTATAAAAATTCCTACTCTCCTATTCTCACATGCATCACTTTATGCAATGTATCGGTCAAATACATCCCTTTATGTGATGTATTGATTGGATACATCACTATATGCGATAAATCGGTACATAATACAACACTTTACGGAATGTATCGGTCGGATACATCACTATACAAGAAGTATCAGGATGTACGCGATGTATCGGAACGTTGAGTGACTAAGTGTAGCAACATCTTGTTTTTTAAAATTAGGATAGACCAAAAAATGAACAAATAATCTCTCTATTTATTTTTACTTGTCACTATTTGACTTGGCACATACATTACGAAAATAATTATTTTATCATACTAGTCCTATTAATTGATCTTTAGTATTAGGTCTTGAAAAGTGATTTGGAGAATAGTATTAATGCTAAGGGTAAAACATGAAAAAAAAAATGATTGTCTTTTTTTATATGTAATAAATGACAATTAAATTGAACATATATTTTAAGAATAAGTGACAAGTAAAAGTGAACTCGGAGAGTAGCTTAACTTCAAACTAATTTGAGGGGTATGTTTGGATGTCTTTTTTTAATAAGGGTCATATTTCATGGGGATTTCTATGCATTTTCTCATTACTTAAGTATTACAAGTTTCATTTAATATTATATCGTGTTAATCAATACATGGAAGAGTGTTGCGGTAAAAAGAATCTTTTGGTGTGAATAGTTACTCACGTGATCATTTAATAAAATACTCTCTCTATCTCTAATTACTTGTCCACTTTTAAACGAGCATATCTATTAAGAAAATAATTATTGAATATAGTGAGCTTACCATTTTACCCCCTATTAATTATGAAGTGGATAAATTAAAAATTTAAGATTTTCAAAAAGTTCTATCTTTTTCAAAGTAATTAATTGAGGGTATAATAAGTAAATTTTTTTTTGTCTTTTTTTGATTTATCAAAATGGACAAGTAATTAGGGACAACTATAAAAGAAAAAGTGGACAAGTAATTAGGGACAGTGGGAGTAGTAATTTCTCTATCCCATATTAGTTGGTCACTATTCTAAAAATAGGTGGTCATATTAGTTGATGGGTAATGCTAAATGACCAGAAAATTTTAGAAGTGTATAATATCTATTTTATTTTAAAATAAACTAATCTTTTTTCTATTTTTTTAATTAAAAGCTATTAAAGTTAAAAGGGTATAATTGTTCAAAAAAGTAAAATAACATAGGTAAAATATCATTCTCGCTAAATTTTCTGGCCAAAACGATTTTTCCTTAGTTGATCACGTTACTAAATCAAGAAAGTATTAATTGTTTTTTTTCATATTGTCCTTGCAATTAATTTTTTTTAAAAAGGGTTCACACTTATTTGTAAAGTTCAAAAGAAGTTCTTAAGGCGTGAATTGATAAAACTATCCTCTTATATATGACTTCTTAGTATGAATGTAAAAGGAAAGTGATAAATTAATATGGAACGGAGGGAGTAAATATATAAAAAGAGGATTGAACATATATTCCATACATAAAATTGTGGACAAAATTAATGTTAAAAAATATGCAAAAGCTTGGAGGACAAAAAAGCACCTATATTGCTAATATGAGGGACTATGAGTGCTCCATGTAAAATTTTAATGATAATTTTATCTTAACTCAAATATAGGGGACTATTTTAGACGTTTTCTCGATAAATGTTCGTATTGAATTAAAATCACGTGAGATTGTGATTAACCATGCATATCAAAAGGTTCTTTTTGCAGTAGCAGCACTCTGTAATGTATTGATTAACATTATATAATCATTAAAGCCACTACAACAAATGTGATATATAGCTATGAAATTATTAGCTACGATATCAAATTCGTCACTAATTATTCGCTTTTAGTGACAAAATTTACTTTTCGTGCTTAAATATATGAGACACATACTTTTAGTGACGAAACAAAAAAAATCCGTAGCAAAGTTTCGTCTACTATAGTTTACCACCAAAAAATTAATTGGCGCCATTTGTTAAGTAGTGTTAGTCACGAATTTAAAGTTATCGGTGACACATTATTTCGTCACTAATAATGTATCTAATTCATGACAAATTACTTTTTGTCTTAAAATTTATTGATTTTTTTACCCAAAAAAATTTCATCTAAAAAAATATGTTGTTACAATATCGACAAATTTGAATTCGTAGTTAAATATTATAAGTTTTAGCTATAAGAATTTAGCTTTAATTATGATATTTATTTTCGTCACTAATAGTATATATAATTGGTGACAAAGATTTTATTGTCTCTAAACAATCTGTGATTTAGTGACAACAAAAAAATTGTCACAAAATATGTAAGGTGTTAAATAGCGATGACTTAAAATTTGTAGTGAATAATTCAATTATTTGCTACGAAAAAAATTCATAGCTAAATACAATTTTTTTTGCTACAATTGTTCATAATTACAAGTGACAACTTACAAAAAGAATAATATAAGTGCTTCATAAGAAATAGACAGAGTCCTTTCATTAATTGGCGAGGGAAAATATTAAAACCAATGAATTCGGTTCATTTTGTAAAAATGAAAAAGTTCAATTCATGAATTTTCTTAAATTACACAATTATAAAATGCATCATTTCAAAAATACAATCCAGGTTATAAGTATCGTGAGTGGGGTACGATTCTGCCACTAGATCACTAATATTTGTTGGTTTAACACTTTGTTTTTTATTTGATACACTTTCATCGATAAAGATGATAGAAAAAATAATTTCTCAAGTCTTGGTGCTAATTTTTGTGCGTGTCTATTGATTTGTGATTGGTAAACTACATAGACTAAGTCAATCTATTTGCTTCTGTCTAAAAATATGTAGATATTTAATAGTAATTCCACAAATGCACGTAGATCGACTATATAGAAATAACATCGACTTACAAACTTAGACTTTGTAAAGGTGCGAAATATTTCATGAATTTCTATTAACTTTTCCATCAGTGTGAAAATCAAAATAAACTAAAAAATGAAAGCACAAATGAAAGAAACGAACAACCTAGGATTTCAAATATATTATGATGAAGTACTATAGTTATGGGTATCGATGTTTTTTTTTTTTTACAAAATAATTGAATTACTGACCGAATTGAACCGATTATTCAATTTTTTAAATAAAATCAAAAGTTTAATTTTATATAAATTTATAATTGTACTATATAATTTTTAGAATTTATAAAAATAACAGAATCGTACTAAATATATTTAAAGATATGTTAAAAAATATACAGTTTAATTAGAATATAATCTACATTTGAATGAATTGTGAGTGGTAAATTTCATGCACTTGTGTATAAATAATCATATAATATATTATATCTACAAAAGTTAAATTTGAAAGAAGTGAATGAAGTAGAAAATAAATTAAAAATGAGAGACAAGAGAGAGTTGATCGGATGGTAAGCACTCCTCACTTCCAACCTTAAGGTTGTGAGTTCGAATCCCCAAGAAAGCATGATGTGGGAGCTCCTAGGTAGGAGTTTAAAATAAATTTGAGATGGGGCGGGGGGGGGGGGGGGGGGGGAGGATAATAGGAAAATTAACCTTTTTTATAATAATAAAATTGTCCCTAATTAGTACATTTACTAACAAAATAATTTTTGGTATATAAAATATAGTCATTAGTGACGAAATTAGATTTTGTTCAACTACGAAATGCATATAACTTTAGAGACAACTGATATCGTCACTGATTGAAGTAAAATAATTAGCGACGATATAATTTTGTCGGTAGTAATAACCTTTTTAGTGACAAAACATACTATTATCTACAAAAAAATACTTTTTTATGACAAATGAATTTGTCACAAATGTTTAAGCATTTGGGGACGATTTTTTTTTTGTAGTTAATATAATACTTTTAGCGACGAAGCACTAAATCGTCTTTGTATACTTTTAGAGACACACATTTAGTGACGACTGAGTGACGAATAAATGGCTGAATCGGATTTGATTGAACTTGGATGGATTAAGCCAAAAAAGTAGAAAAAAAAAAGTTAAAAAAAGTTAAATGTTTTTCATATCACCTTCACCCTACCCCAACCTGGACACCAACATCTTTTAAAAATAAATAAAATAAAATTTTCAAAAAGAAAGTTAAATTTTCATATTTACCATGGAAAAATTATAAAAATACACAATTTATTTTTATCATATTCTCTAAAATTTCCTATCATTTGAAAAAATTATAAAAATTCCTACTCTCTTATTCTCACATACATCACTTTACGCAATGTATCGATCGAATACATCACTATACGTGATGTATCGATTGGATACATTAGTATACGCGATATACCGGCACATAATACATCACTTTACGGGATGTATCAATTGGATACATCACTATATGCAAAATATCTGGATGTACGCGATGTATTGGAACGTTGAGTGATTTGAGTGTGACAACATCTTGTTTTTTAAAAATTGGGATAGACCAAAAAATGAACAAATACTCTCTATTTATTTTTACTTGTCACTATTTGACTTGGCACATACATTAAGAAAATAATTATTTTATCACACTAGTCCTATTAATTAATGTTTAGTATTAGGTCTTGAAAAATGATTCGGAGAATAGTATTAATGATAAGGATAAAACATGAAAAAAATAAAAAAAAATTTAAATATATAATAAATGACAAGTAAACTGAAAATATATTTTAAAAATAAGTGACAAGTAAAAATGAACTCGGAGAGTAAGCTTAACTTCAAACTAATTTGAGGGGTAACTTTGGATGTCTTTTTTTTTTAAAGGTCATATCATGGGGATCTCTATGCATTTTCTCATTACTTAATTATTACAAGTTTCATTTAATATTATATCGTGTTAATCAATACATTGAAGAGTGCTACGGTAAAAAGAATCTTTTGGTGCGAATAGGTACTCACGTAATTTTTTAATTAAATAGTAATCTCTCTATTCCATATTAGTTGGTTACTATATTAAAAATAGGGTAATGCTAAATAGCCAGAAAATTTGGTCAGAATTTAGCCAGAAAATTTAAAAAGTCTATAGTATTCTTTTTATTTAAAGTTAAACTGATTTGTTTTCCATTTTTTAATTAAAATATATTAAAATTAAAAGGGTAAAAATGTTTAAAACGATAAAATAACATATATTTTTTTAATTTTCTAGACAAATTTCTGGCAAAAAGAATTTTTCCTTAAAAATAGGTGGTCATATTAGTTGATGGGTAATAAGTGGCCAGAAAATTTTAAAAGTGTATATTATCTATTTTATTTTAAAATAAACTGATCTTTTTTCCATTTTATAATTAAAATGTATTAAAGTTAAAAGGGTAAAATTGTTCAAAAAGGTAAAATAACATAGATAAAATACCATTCAGGCCAAATTCAGGCCAAATTCTCTGGCCAAAAAGATTTTTCCTTAGTTGATCACCTTACTAAATGAAGAAAGTATTAATTGATTTTTTTTTCATATTGTCCTTGCAATTTTTTTTAAAGGGTTCACACTTGTTTGTAAAGTTCAAAAGAAGTTCTTAAGGTGTGAATTGGTAAAACTATCCTCTTATTTATGACTTCTTAATATGCATGTAAAAATTAAAATGATAAACTAATATGGAACGGAGGAAATAAATATATAAAAAGACGATTGAACATATATTCCATACATGAAATTGTGGACAAAATCAAAGTTAAAAAATATGCAAAAGTTTGGAGGACAAAAAAGCATCTATATTGCAAATATGAGGGACTATGAGGGCTCCATAGAAAATTTTAATGATAATTTTGTCTTAACTCAAATTTAAGGGACTATTTTAGACTTTTTCTCGATAAATGTTCATATTGAATTAAAATCACGTGAGATTGTGATTAACCATGCACATGAAAAGATTCTTTTTTTGCAGTAGCAGCACTCTGTAATGTATTGATTAACATTATCTAATCATTAAATAATCATATAAATGAAAGATTCTTTTCAACTTATGATAACACTCTTTAATGCATATTTTATAAACTTTGGTTAATGTAATGATAGTAATAATCACGTGTAATTAGGGGTGGTAAATGGTTGGATTGGATTTGGATGGATTGAGCTAAAAAAGTCATAAAATTTTTAAAAAAAAGTTAAATGTTTTTCATATCACCTTCGCCCTACCCCCACCTAGACACCAACATCTTTTAAAAATAAATAAATAAAAACTTTCAAAAAGAAAGTTAAATTTTCATATTTACCCAGGAAAAATTACAAAAATACACAACTTGTTTTATCATATTCTCTAAAATTTCCTACCATTTGAATTTTTTTTAAAAATTCCTACTCTCCTATTCTCACATACATCACTTTACGCGATGTATCGGTCTAATACATCACTTTATGTGGTGTATCGATTGGATACATCACTATACGCGATATATCGGCACATAATACATCACTTTACGGGATGTATCAGTCGGATACATCACTATACGCGAAGTATCAGGATGTATGCGATGTATCAGGACGTTGAGTGTTGTATTCGAAATTGAGACGCGATGTATTGAGACATTGAGCGATTTATCTGAAATCGAGACGCGATGTATCGGGATATTTTGGGATGTAGCCAGATTTAAGTGATTTTTATAATTTCTAAAAGAGTAGGAATATGATGTAATTAACTTTCAATACTATGAGATTTGTGTAAACCTTGTTTTAGAAAATATGAGTGATCCATTAAAATAAATATGGGTTATGTAACACCCCGTAACTAGAAAAAAACTAAAAAAGAATTTAATAGAGGAAATAGTCCTTTTTGGAAAGTATACAGAAAATCTGGAAATTTTTGTGTGTTAAAGTTGAGTTTTTGGTCAACTTCAAACGACCATAACTTCTAGCTCAGGATGAGTTAGGTATGTTTCCAGATATCGTAGGAAAGATCTTGGAATAATCTTTCGAACGCTGCCGAGTTTTCACGATTCCGAATTGGTATGAGTGAGATACGCTTATTTGAAGTTAGGATGTTCAAATAAGGAAAGTTTAATCCGGATTTTAGAAGGGCATTATGGTCATTTCCATACCCCATGACTTGATTTCATTTTTGGTAATTAGTTGGGGTCTAAACTGATAGGATTCAGTTTACGCTTTCATGATATTGAGTTAGGGTTTTAGAAAAGAGAAAATAAGAAGAGAAAGGAGGAGAAGGAGCAAGAATCGTCAAGTTCTTCAAGAATCGCTTGTCGATTTCGTCAAGGGGTGATCCTTACGAGGTATGTGAATTCCCACAGCGTTGGGTTCGTTCACTGACGCACCAAACATGCTTTATTCAGTGTGATTTCATCCTAAAAAGATTAAGAATTTGATGTTCTTGAGTTATATTCTTGAATTGCTTTCGTTCTTGAATTTGGGATGAGATTGAGGAGTTCTTGAGAGTTTAAGATTGATTATTAGAGTTGCTTTGAGTTAGATTCTTGTGTATATGTTGTGGGTACCAGAATCTAAAGAGATATGGAGAAAAAGAATCGAAATTAGGCGAATTGGGGCTAGAAAACGAAGAAGGAACAAGTCGGGAAAATCTGGGTACTAGGTCCGCATCGCGGACATGTTCCTCAGATTTAAAATTTCCCCTCGCGTCGCGGAGCGGTCACGGACCGTTCTGCCTAAAAAATTATTTTGCGACCGAAAATTTAAATACATCTCCGCGTCGCGGACCAGCTTTTAGACAGTGAATTCTTGATATTTTCTCATGTTTAGCTATCAAAAATCATCCCTAAACATCATGAGATCTTTCCTATCACAAATCACAATCCTTGAATCCATAATTCAATTCAAGGAAAGTTAAGAGTCAAGTCAACAAAAGTTCATAAAGTTTTCCAAAAGTCTTTTACAAATGTTTTAACTTTGTTTTAAGACTTGAGTTTTGAGTTGAGTAAAGAGTAAAGTTTAAAGTTCATTTCTTCAAAAGTATATGTGGACTATGTATTCCCAAAGAGTTTAAAATGTTTTCACATTTAAACAAGTAAGGAAACTTTGATTTTCAAAAGAGCCTTTGAGCTATTTTTCAGTTAAAGAGTAAATGTATTCACATTTGAGCAAGAAAAGAAACTTTGATTTCCAAAAGAGCCTTTGAGCTAGTTTTCAGTAAAGAGTAAATGCTTTCACAATTAAGCAAGATAGGAAACTGAGATTTCCAAGATATCCTTTGAGCTAAGTTTTGAGCAATTATCTCAAACCACAGAAAGAAGTTATGTTTTTAAAACATAAAGAGCTAGTATATTTTGGGAGTAGTATTGAGCACCGATATGGGGGAGAATTCAGAGAACTCCGAGCCACCATAAACCATGTAGCCATCATGGGTAGATAAAGGGTCATACTTTTTAGATGATTCCTTAGTGCTTTTTAGCATAGACTAGTGGATCCACTTAGTAGTTCAGATTTTATACCCCCAGCAAACGCTGTATCATCACGATAGCTCTTAAGTGATGGTTGTCGGTTAGAGAAACTCCCACAACAGTAATTTGTATTTTTATATACATTAGAAATATTTTTATTTTCATATACAAACAGAGTTCATATTGTATCTTTGCATACATACATAGTTATTATTATATTTCTAAATACACAGAGTTAAAAACCATGTTTTAAAGCTTTTCTTTATATTGCATTTATATACACTACTTTATATTGAAATCAGTTCAGTTGAGTTGAGCCAAGTAAGTTCTTCAGTTCCTTTCAAGCCTATGTCTTGTTTTAGAATTCCCCTCGCATACTCGTACATTCAATGTACTGATGTCATTTGGCCTGCATCTTATTATGATGCATACACAGGTAACCAAGATCAGCATCCAACGCATCGTTGATCCAGTTGAGCATTCAAAGTCAGTTGGTGAGTCTCCTTGCTTTTTGGAGGATCCCTTTGGTTATGTTTTGTTTTATTGCTTGCTTATTTTAGTTGTTAGGATGATCGGGGGTCTTGTCCCGACATCCCTTAGAGTTTAGAGGCTTCATATACAGAGTTAGTGATGTTAGTTTATGAGTCTTTACTTTTCCTTTTCAATTAAGTTGAGACTTGAGTTGCCACTTTGGCAGTGAATGTTATTATAATATATTCTAAGTTATATTTTGAGCAGTTCAGTTTACTTGTTTTAAAAGTATTTATCTTGGGTAAAGTCTTCCACTGGGTAAGTAAGCCAGGCCAAGGGTTCGCTTGGGGCCAACAATGGTTCTCGAGTGCTGGCCACGTCCAGGGTGTAGGCTCGGGGCGTGACAAACTTGGTATCAGAGCACAGAGTTCAAGAGTCCTAGAGAGTCTATGAAGCCGTGTCTGTAGAGTCCTAGTTATCGATGTGAAGCGCGCCACATCTATAATTAGGAGACTACAACATTTAGGAACTATCTCACTTATTTCATACTCATTTCGTGCGTTAGAGTTTTATCTCTATAAAAGTCTCCTTCTAACTCGTGCATACGCATAATCAATTTTGAGTTGGCCTATGGTCGAGAGTGCCTTCATGAGGCGTTTCTTTCCTCGTGAGCTAAGAGAAGCAAAGAGATGGTTGCTGACATGAGGAGCAGGATGAGTTTATTCGTAGTTGGGTGACTCGTCTGTCAAGTAAGGAAAGTAAGGCAGCCATGCTAATAGGTTGCATAGGCATAGCAAGGCTAACGATCCATGTGCAACAAGTTGAGAAGAACTAGCTGAAGAATATAGAAGAGTTTGAGAATAAGAGGGCTAAGACATCAGGGAATGAATCGGGGCAGCAAAAGAGTAATGTGAATTGGTCTTCTTTCCAACATAAGCAAAAAGGACCTGCTCCATCATCTGCTAGTACACTTGCACCAAGGAACAAATGTGAGTACAATAGTCAGAATTCTCAGAACTTCAGAGCTAGACCTGTGCATTTTCAAGGTAGTAAGGCACAAGGGGATACTAAGACTCCTGCATGTGCTAAGTATGGTAGGAGCCACTCAGGGATGTGTCGTGATGGCTCCACTAATTGCTTCAAGTGTGGCCAGAACGGTCATTTTATGAGAGAGTGTCCTAAGAGCAGACAGAGTAATGACAATAGGGGCAGTAGAGCCCAGTCTTCTTTAGTTGCTCCACCAGATAGAGATGCATCTAGATGAGCTACTTCAAGGGCAGGTGGAGAAGGAAACCGACTTTATGCTATCGCTAGTCGCTGAGAGCAAGAGGATTCACCAGATGTTGTCACTGGTATGATCTAAGTCTTCAATTTTGATGTTCTTCCTGAGCAACTTCTTGAGCCTTCAGTGTTTCTACACCTGATGGTGAGTCTATTCTAGTAGAAAGAGTCTATCGTGATTGTTCCGTTTCTGTTAATCACAAGAGTACCATGACTGATTTAGTTGAGTTAGACATGGTAGAGTTTGATATCATTCTAGGTATGGACTGGTTTTATACCTGCTATGCATTAATAGATTGTAGAACTCGAGTAGTCAAGTTCCAATTTCCAGTGAAGCAGTTATAGAGTTGAAGAGCAGTTCAACAGTGCCTAAGGGTTATTTTATTTCGTACCTCAAGGTGAGAAAGTTAGTTTCCAAGGGTGTGTCTATCACTTAGTCAGAGTTAATGACTCTAGTGTTGAGATACCTCCTATTCAGTCAGTTTCAGTAGTAAAAAAGTTTCCAGAAATCTTTCCAGATGATCTTCCTGGAGTCTTACCTGAGAGAGAAATAGACTTCGGTATAGATACTATTCCTATCTCTTTTTCGCCATATAGAATGGCACCAATAGAGTTGAAAGAGTTAAACGAGCAGTTGAAAGATCTTTAATTCGACCAAGTATCTCACCTTGGGGTGCTCCGGTCCCATTTGTGAGAAAGAAAAATGGTTCCCTTAGGATGTGTATATATTATTGTCAATTGAAAAAGGTGTAACATCTCGCAAATTGAAAGAGCTAGAAAGAGCTAGAATTAGAAATAGTCATTTTTGGAAGGAATGAACATATGGAAATTTTGTTAAGTTACTTCTAGCTCAGGGTGATTTAGAGGTATTTCCAGATATGGTAGGAAAACTCTTGGAATGATCTTTCCAATGCCTCTAAGTTTATGCGATTTCGAGTTCGTATGGGTGAGTTATGCACTTTGGAAGTTGGGCTATTGTAATAAGGAAATTCCAATCCGGATTTTGAAAGGGTAGTTTGGTCTTTTACTTGACCTATTATTTTATTTTGCTTTTGGTAATTAAGTAAGGGTCTAATCAGAATTAGATCATTTTACGCTTTTACCAAAATACGCTAGGGCTTGGAGAAAAGAGAAAAGAAGAGGAGAAAGGAGAAGAGAAGCAAGATTCGTCAAGATCGTCGAGTTTAGCTTGTGAATTTCGTCGGGGGTGATCCCTATAAGTTATGTGAGATCACATAGCATTGGGTTAGTTCACCCACGCACCAATCATGATTCAATGCAGCGAAATATGGTTGATTTGAAAGTAAATTCCTTGAGTTCTTGATGACATTCATTTGAATTCTTGTGGGCTGTTTTTGTTGAAGTTCTTGCGATTTGATTCATGTTTTCGGGTGTAATTTCAGTTTGAATCTATCATATATTGAGGGTATTAATGATCCTAAGTGTTTGGAAAAAGAACCATCGAAGTTTAGAGGGTTTAGAGTTGAAAAATAAAGAAGAAATTTCGTCTGTCGAAATCGGGTAGTGTCTCCGCATCGCGGACCCACTCCCCAGTTTTGGTAAAAGTTATTTCGCATCGCGGAGCGGACGCGGAGCATTCTACCTAAAAAGTTAATTCTTGACCTAAGATTTTAAATCACCTCCGCGTCGCGAAACAGTTCCCCAGAATCGATTTTTGATCATTTTCTCATGTTTAGCCATCTAAAATCATTCCTAAACATCATGAGATCTTTCCAATCACAAATCACAATGTTTGAATCCATAATTCAATTCAAAGACCAGTTAAGAGTCAAGTCATGAGTAGTACGTCAAGAGAAGTTCTTAGAGTCTTCCAAATATTTTAACTTTGTTTTAAGACTTGAGTTTGAGTTGAGTAAAGAGTAAAGTTGAAGTTCATTTCATCAATGGGGACTATGTATTTCCAAAAGAGTTTAAAATGTTTTCACATTTAAATAAGAACGGAAACTGAGATTTCTAAAAGAGCCTTTGAGCTAGTTTTTCAGTAAGGAGCCTTTGAGCTAGTTTTTCAGTAAAGAGCCTTTGGGCTAGTTTTCAGTTAAAGAGCAAATGCTTTTACAATAAAGCAAGAGAGGAAACCTTGATTTCCAAGATAGCCTTTGAGCTAAGTTTTTGAGCAATTATCTGAAACCACAGAAAGAAGTATCTTTTTAAACATAAAGAGCTAGTATCATATTTTAGGAGTAGTATCGAGCACCGATATGAGGGAGCGTTCTGAGAGCCCACAACCCCCATAAACCATGTACCCACCATGGGTAGAAAATGGTCATACTTTTTAGATCAATCCTTTAATGCTTTTTAGCATAGACTAGTGGATCCACTTAGTGAGTTAGGTCCTATACCCCCGACAAGGTACATGATGGTCCTTGGCAGCGTGAGGTAAAGCGTTGTATCATCACTATAGCTCTTAAGTGATGGTTGTTGGTTAGAGAAACTCCCACAACAATATTTCATATTTTTATAAACATCAGTTTATTTGTATTGAAATACATATCAGATTTATATGTATCTTTGCATACACACAGAGTTGATATCATGTTTTAAATAGCTTTTCTTTATATTGCACTTGTTTTAAATTGATTTATATTGAAATGAGTTCAGTTATGTTGAGTTGAGTTGAGCTAGGTAAGCTCTTGAGTTTCTTTCATATTCTTTTCAAGCCTATGATGTGTTTAGCATTCCAACTCGCATACTCATACATTACCTGTATTGATGCTAGTTGGCCTGCATCGTCTTATGATATAGACGCCGGTAACCAGGATCATCATCCAACACCTCGTTGATCAGGTTGAGCACTCAGAGTCTGTTGGTGAGCCTCCTAGCTTTCCGGAGGATCCTTTTATTGCTTTCAATATTTTTGTTCATTAGAATGTCGTGGGTCTTGTCCCGACGTCCATCTTAGTTTTTTAGAGGCTTCATAGACAAAGTTAGTGATGTTAGTTCATGAGTCTTTTCTTTTCCTTTTCAATTAAGTTGAGACTTGAGTTGCCACTTGGGCGGTGAATGTTATTATAATACATTTTAAATTATATTTTTTAGCAGTTAAGTTTACCTATTTTAAAAGTATTTATCTTGAGTAAAGTCTTCTGCTGAGTAAGTAAGCCAGGCCAAGGGTTCGCTTGGGGCTAGCAATGGTTTTCGAGTGCCGGGACGTCCAGGGTTTAGGCTAGGGGCATGAAAAACTTGGTATCAGAGCATAGAATTCAAGAGTCCTAGGGAGTCTATGAAGCCCTGTCTGTAGAGTCCTAGTTATCGGTGTGAAGTACGCCACATCTATAATTTGGAGGCTGCAACATTTAGGAAATTCCTTACTTCTTTCATACTCATTTTGTGCGTTAGAGTTTTATCCCTAAAAAGTTTCTTTCTAGCTCGTGCTTACGCGTAACCGATTGTGAGTTGGACTGTTTTGAGAGTGCTTTCATGAGGCGTTTCTTTCCTCGTGAGCTAAGACAAGCAAAGAGATGGTTGCCGACATGAGGAGCAGGATGAGTTTATTTGTTGCTGGACTGTCTGGTCTGTCACGTAAGGAAGGTAAGGCAACCATGTTAATAGGTTACATGGGCATAGCAAGGCTGATGATCCATGTGCAACAAGTTGAGAAGAATGACGAGTCCACAAATTGGACTCATTTAGGGCTTTATTTTAATAGAATTAGTTTCCTCAATTGATTATTTAGTCTAAATATCTTATAAAAACACTTAAGTTTCAGGTATTTGAAGTTTGAAGGAAAACATAGACACTACTTCGTAAAAAGGAATAAAAAGGCTGAAAAGAACGATAAAACGAAGGCCTGAGGATCGCTGAGTACACTTGGTGATTCGCCGAAGGGACGCACTCCGCCCTTTGTTCCAGTACGCGAAGCCCTGAAGGAGAAGGATAAAAAGGGCAATGAAAGGATCAGTCGGCGTTTCGCCGATCAGTTTTGCGAAGCAGAAGTATACCGCTAAAATATCCAGAACGCACAGATGCTGAAGGCAAAGTACAAATGGTGATGAACTAGAAGAAGGGTGAATCGCCGAGTCATTCGGCGTTCGCTACTAACCTTGCCGAGCGATCTGCCAGCACTATTTTCTGAAGTCTATAAATGTTAAACTCTTCATTAATTTTAAGGGTGGTACATTAGGTTGTGAAACAATTAATATAATTTTAGTAGTTTTTATTTTCTCTCAAGTTTGGAGATGGTTTTTAGGAGACTTAAGAGAGAAGGAATTCATCTTCCCCAAATTGGAAGTGGATCGTCTCCATTCTTCTTCCTTTGCTTATATTAGGGTTTAATTTCTTATACCCATTTGACTTCTCTATCATTTCAGGTATAATTTCTTATTTCTTGATGTGTGGCTAAAATCCCCCATTCTTGGGGTGTGATTTAGCAAATATGTGTTGATATTATTGTTGGGTTTTGCTTGCTGATAGGTTAGATGTATTTTAATGGTGATTTCACCTAGTGGTTGTGGTTTAATTTAATTGGTTTGTAGTTGCAAATACAAAGCCACCCATGTGTTTTTGGCTTGCTCGAGAGAGAGGTCGCGAAACCAAGACTGCTAGACTGATGATTGACATGATGTTCAGCCCGAGAGGGTGAGCCCTAGTCCCATATCCTAACACTCAGCGAGAGAGAGTGAGTGTGGTAAGGCGTAGGCTGGCCTTCATGCGGCAACTGGGTGTCCGAGAGGAACCCATTTGAAACGGGGTAAGTTGCCCGAGAGGGAACTTATTTCCATCTAAAGCTTGGCCTAGTCACCATTATCTTGCAAATTTCCTATCGAAAGCATGTTCCCAACGATTTATATCAATATATATTGCGGTCACACCCAAAGAACTTCTCCCCATACTTGAATTTTCTCTTTACTTTTGTTGTATTAACTATACTTGTGACAAACCCCCATTGATAATTGACACTTTGATTTCAGCCTCTTTAATTTGCTATGCATTCATTCGTGAAAATCTTTAGCTATGATTAGCTTTAGCACATTTGTGCTTAACCACTAATTTTCACGCCCACTCCCTTGGGACACGACCCCAACCCTTGGTTGGGTTATTATACTATTGCATGATCGTAGACACTTGCATCAGAAGTTGTGCCATTTATTATGCAAACATCAAAATGGCGCCGCTGCCGGGGAACGGTGTTATGTGAGAATTCTTAGATTAGTAGAATTTTTGTTCTTCTTAGTTATAGTTACTAACCTTATTTTTAGTTTTGTTTTTCTCTAAGTTGCTATATGCTGAAACCCTAAGCATGACTGAGGGAAGTGGTGACAAGTTAGCTGGGATGAACCAAGAAGTCGAGGGTAACTTCAAGATAGCTGCACTAGCAACTCAGCTGAACGACTTAGCCACCAAAATATCAAAGGTGGAAAACCAGTGCAAAAGCCAAAGGGGGCATATACCTCCTTATGGGCAAGAAAGGTCTAGGAGCAATGAAAATAAACGTATCGAGGATACGCTATTAATCATTCTCCAAAAACTTCATGAGCAAAATAGAATGCTAGAGGTTATGAAGGAAAGCGTGGAGGTACTGAATCAGATGAGTGGCTCCCACTCAAGATCAATCAAGTTGATTGGAAACCTCTTGGACCACACATTGCCTCATCTCTACACAAGCAGTAAAGGCGGGTTGCCTAGTGGCACTAGGTCTAACCCCAGAGACGAAGTTTGACTGGTAGGTCACGTCGAGCCACAACGTTAAATGAGGCGCTTCTTGGGAGGCAACCCAAGGTTTTAAATGCTTTCGTATGTCTCAGAAATAATGGTCTATTGAATGAACAAGTTAAAGTGTGGAAAATGTGTGGAAATTGGATTGGGCGAACTAATAGTTCCATTTAGCGAATCACCGACCAGGTTGGCGTTCCCGATGAAAACCGCCGTTTGGACCTTCACTTTGACTGAAGGTCCTATAAAACTGGACGATGTAAATGACCATTCGGTGTGTCGCCTACTGGATCAGCGAGTACAACTAATGTCGCCGAATGGTTGCAAATTGGACGGTTTATAATTGCCAAAGGTCCAAAAATTTGAAATCCTTCACTTTCCCTCGCTTTGAATCTTCACAAATTCACACCAAGGTAGTATTTTCAATATTCTTATATTCCACTAGTATTTTGGTTGAGTGATCAGTGCTCAGAGTTGGACTTCTTTGCTGCCTAGCTTTTCAATCACATTTTAATCGGCACAAAAGGTTAGTTCTCCAAGCCCCGAGTTTACTTTCGAATAGTTTGAACTCTTTTGCAATAATCGTATCTTATTGATGTGTGCTAGGCCTCTATAATAGGATTAGAATGTTTACATGCCTATTTAGTTATGCCAAAATGTGGCAATCTGATCCCATATTTATGCCGAAATGTGGCAACCGATCCCAGTTAGTGTGTCGGATCGTTACACCTACCCATTCAACAAACCACAATCACAATCACAATGTATATTCTCACAATCATATAACAAGAGGTGATTCATGTCATACAATTATTCAATTATCCTCATTTACAACAAGTGTGATCAGTAATGCAACATTCGCATACATAAATGTATCATAATGAAGCAAGAACAAACATACATCACACAATCATAGAATCACAACCAACACCTACCTCGAATCCAAGCTTGAATCCCCTAAGGCACTTGAATCTTCACTTTCCAGATCCTCTCCGCTTGTTCTAGGTCTACAAACAACAATTTATATGCAAGGATCAACAATCAAAGGTCTAATTATCCAGATTATAAGAAACCCAATAATTCTAGACAAAACCCAAGATCCTAATACCAAATTAGGGCTTTTCCCATCATAAATTCTAGATCAAAACCCTTCCCCATCGATAATGACCCACTAGATTACGTTCTATGGATCGAAAAATGGATTCAGGGAGTTAAAACCTTACCTTTAGCCTCAAGAATGGTGAAAATGAGTAGGGGTCGCCTGGGGGTCGTTCCTTAGCTCTAAAAGTCAAAAAGTGCATAATGAGGTCGCTTAGGGGTTTATTAACGACTTTAATTCGCATCGGGCCTGTCACAGCGGCCCCACCAAAGCGGTAAAACCCAGTGCCAAAGCGACATTCTCGAGACAGAGAGTTATTTCAAGAATTCCAAAATTCTTATTTCATAACACACTTCTAATCCACGATGCTCAGTAAATACCCTTTACGCTAAGATCGATTCCGGGAGTTCTACTCGCCCAAATTCAATTTCGTAAAGTCGTACTGATTCCTTAACGACTTATCTAACTACTCATGTAATCAAAATCATAAATGATTCACCTGATTGTTACCAGATTTCCCTACACCTCAATGACTCCGATTTCATCCAAATTTGGACAAGGTTGGGAAATCTCAAGTTACTACGAAAAAGTTTTCTTGCCCAATTCTTTCCCCATTGGGTTTCTATACGACAAAAATCAAGTTGTTACAATAGATATCAATTTACCCGTCACTCATCCACGAGTAATCTACTAGGAAAGACTGGCTAAAGTAAGGGTAGAGTAGTATCTGAACTGTCGAATTACTGGGGATACTTCTATCACACGCACTTCTTACCGAATCTTATTACCCCTAAGTGTTTCACATCTCCAACCTCAAACCAACCAATTGAATACCTACACATCCTCCCTTACAATGCCTTAATGAAGTCATCTCAATACTCGGGTGATAAATATTATTGTATGTAGCTTAACTACAACAAAAGCGATTCCCAACAACCACCAAATTTGAGAAAACCACAACCTTTTGATACTTGCAAGTCGTAATTACTATACAAAAATTTGCTTTAACTAACAATTTTATTATATAGTTGCATCTCGTCACAATCCATCACGAACTCTTATTACCATTACGCTTAGTCAGCCTTGACTATCATTATGAAGCCAACATTTCATCAACACGACACCTCAAACTCAGGTAAACTCATCAAATTCAAAGGACTAACCTAGCCTTGGTATGCACTTTCTAACTAAAATCTTAAATTTTCTTCACCTAAGTATACTCAACGGAACTTTCTTTATCCATAAGCTTGTCATTCCGGTGTTAATCCACTCCTTTATGGATTAAGATAAAATCATCAGTCCTCATACTACGCTCCTTCTTCTTGCCAAACAAGACAGGAGAACCCCATTTGGAAACACTAGGACGAATGAATCATTTATCAAGAAGCCCTTGGATTTGAGCTTTAAGCTCTCTCAATTCTAACACCACATGAATAGACTCAATAAAGAGGGATTCGACCTCAGCATCCCGATATGAGCCAATTACGTCAAACAATCCTGACCTACCAGTTTCCTAGCCCGAATGGAGGATATGATCTTAGCTAGCTTAGGATTGTACACCCCTTCCCACTTTAATCTTTCCCTACCGGGATCTCTAGAGTTACCGACTTAGAATTACAATTAAATCCGGTATAACTGGGGACAACCAAGTCATGCCTAAGATTACATCAAGTCAATCATATCTAGCATAACCAAATCAACCCAAGTCTAAAAATCCTTAAACACAACAGGACAAACACGATATACAAGGGTGACTATGACTGACTCTTCAACTGGGGTAGAAACATGGATGGGGGAATTAAGTATATCACAAACCACATCAAATACCAAGGCAATTGAACTGACACGTACGAATAAGTAGAACCCAGATTACACAAAATAATAGCTATCCGGGTACAGAAAAGAGTAGCTCTTGTGACCATTGCATCACACCCTCAAACTCAGTCTTACCCGAAAAAACATAAAACTGAGCCCTGTTCTCTTGACGGGCAACCTTATTGCCTGGCTGCACTACTCCTCTACCTGCATTACCATTTCCCTGGCCTCCACGGCCTTGCTGATTTCCTCATCATATGCCTAGGTCCTCCATAATTTTAACACACCTTATAACTTATATTCGATTGCTCAACACTGAATTAGATCGCGGGGGTTAGTTCAGGTACGATTCGGGGTGCATAATTATGACTAAAAAAAATAGGGGAGACAAGGCTGAGATTATGTCTCGCCCTGTCCCGCTCTGATGGGAGGATTCCCGCACCGGTGGCCTCGCCATGGCGGGAAGAATCCCGCCCCAGCAACCATAATGGAAACAGAACCCATGCCAACACATTTTCTGGGGTTTTTCTCTTTTCTAATTTCCCCCATAGGTTCCCAGCTATAACACATATATATTTTTGAATAATCCTCATAACTAGGATAATTATTGTTAAGCCCTAGTCAATCCCACGATACACGAATCAATTCATTCTTGTTTATTCAGCACCACAACCCACACATCCCCAGGATATATCCAGACACTCACACGGTCCTTAGTCAAGATCTTCCTTTCACAACGAGTTTCACGATACTCAAGTATTTAAAACTTGTATAACTTCAATGACCAGGCCAACATATTTTACATATCAAAGTTAAGACACCCATTTATTGTGCACATAATCACCTCATCACATTCAAGCAATTACAACTTCACATTCATAATTATTTCAAACATCCAGAAGCACGCATTCAAAGTTTCCAAGATGCAATTTACAGATAAGTCCAAATTCTTAATTAATTATTTCGCTCCATAGATGACCATTCCTGATCATCCATGCATTCACACTACCCCTAGGGCCATATACCAATTGGAACCTTCTCAGTTTCCAATTTGCTTTGCTTGTGGCCCCTCAGTCGTGACCACGACATCTAGTTCACTTTGTTGAGATACCAATTGGAATCGGGAGATACCAATTAGACTCAACACATACCACAATCGACAATAGTAGCTAGCGAGCCCCACAAAACTGCTAATTCAATCATAGAACTTGGTCGAACCCAATTATTAGCCAGCTCAATCTTTAACAGATGGTAGCCAGACCTTAAATCAATCTCAGAGAAAATCGATGCACATTGCAATTGATCAAAAAGGTCATCTATTTGAGGCAATGGATACTTGGTCTGAATGGTGACCCTATTCAACTGTCGGTAGTCTATACACATCCTCTCTTGCTAGCGATGGTGTTACCACTTTTATTGCTCTAGTTCGGACCATAGAGTGAAGGAGGAAAGATACCAATTTGTATCACCCAGATACCAATTTGATTTAAGTCATAGCATGAATGAGTAGATAGAAGGGAGTTTTTCCTAAAATCCTATAGCCTCTCGAAGAAAAGTACGGACGTCTTCGTACCATTCCGTAAGACTCTACTAGACTTGTTTTGGTACAATGAGATCAACGAATCTAGGTTTTGATACCAACTTTGTCACAACCCAGACAGTCATGATTGGCATCCATACTAACAATTCGGTCGGAGAACCACTACTACAACCCAAACCAAGCAATCAATCTAAAAACTAAGGCAGATAAGTCAAATACTAAGGAAAGAAAATAGTGTTTCGATGAACTCTAACAAAAGTTCAACAATAACTAACAAATGCGGAAGAATTAACCTAGAACCTGAAAGTCAATGTACCAAAACTTTACCAATGACAAGTCTAAGAGCAAGGGGTACAACCCCGAAACTAAACAACACCTTAAACAAAAGTCTGAGTCCGAAAAGAGTGGACTTAAACAAGGAAGATCCTTGGCAGCTTGAAAGAACTGGCTCACCTTTGAATCCGGTCACACTCATGGTCATATAGCTGAGGTCTATCAATAGCCACATGAAGATGCCCTGTACTTAACAAAGAAAGAGCAAGTACAGTATCAGTACACACCCACCGTGTACTGATAAGATCACATGGCTATCCCACTAAGTGTAACATATATTAGTCAATACAACAATATAATCACATGCACATATCGAACATTTACAATATCATCAATATATACGAATAATGATCAACTTCATGATTCTCACATATCACAGTTATATCAATTTAGAGCAACATACCATCTTCCAATATCAATCATCATTAGATATGAACGAACTCATAACAAGTAGATACATAACACAATTCAATGGTCCTCTCACGGAACCCAATTCAATGGTCCTCTCATGGAACCCAAACCTAAACAGTTAGCATGTCGTAACATGGCAATCTGATCCCATATTTATGCCAGAACGTGGCAATCCGATCCAAGTTAGTTATGCCAGAATGTGGTAATTCGATACCATATTTATGTCGAAACGTGGCAACCGATCTAGTTATTTATGCCGAAATATGGCAACCCGATCTCATATTTATGCCGAAACGTGGCGACCGATCCCAGTTAGTGTGTCGGATCGTGACATCCGCCCATTCAACAAACCACAATCACAATCACAATGTATATTCTCACAATCATACAACAAGAGGTGATTCATGACATACAATTATTCAATTATCCTCATTTACAACAAGTGTGATCAATAATGCAACATTCGCATACATACATGTATCATAATGAAGCAAGAACAAACATACATCACACAATCATACAATCACAACCATCACCTACCTCGAATCCAAGCTTGAATCCCCTAAGGCACTTGAATCTTCCCTTTCCGGATTCTTTCCGCTTGTTCTAGGTCTACAAACAACAATTTATATGCAAGGATCAATAATCAAAGGTTTAATTATACGAATTATAACAAACCCAATAACCCTAGACCAAACCCAAGATCCTAATACCAAATTTAGGGCTTTTTCCACCATAAATTCTAGATCAAAACCCTCCCCCATCGATAATGACGCACTAGATTACGTTCTACGGATCGAAAAATGGATTCGGGTAGTTAAAACCTTATCTTTAGCTTCAAGAATGGTGGAAAACAAGTAGGAGTCGTCTGGGGTCGTTCCTTAGCTCTAAAAGTTGAAAAGTGCATAATGAGGTTGTTTAGGGGTTTATTAACGACTTTAATTCACGACGGGCCCGCCACAACTGCCCCTACCCTGCCAAAGAGGCAAAACCCAGCACCAAAGCGGCATTCTCGAGACAGAGAGTTATTTTAAGAATTCCAAAATTCTCATTTCACAACACACCTCTAACCCACGGCGCTCAGTAAATACCCTTTACGCTAAGATCGATTCGGGAGTTCTACTCGCTTGAATTCAATTTCGTAAAGTCGTACAGATTCCTTAACGAGTTATCTAACTACTCATGTAATCTAAATCGTAAATGATTCACCAGATTGTTACCATATTTCCCTACACCTCAATGACTCCGATTTCGTCCAAATCTGGACAAGGTTGGGAAATATCAAGTTACTACAAAAAAGTTTTCTGGCCCTAGTTGTTTCCCCATTGGCTTTTCCATATGAAGAAAAGAAGGTCGTTACAAGAATGGCATATTCACACTATTAACAGTTTTATTTTTTGACATTCTTACCCTTATTCAAATTTAAATTTATTAATTATTTTTTAATACTTGACAAAGTTTCCCAATAAATGGGGAATAGACTTATTCCCAGATTCCCATAAATACATGTGAATTTCAATTTCTTTTTGAAAAGGCTACAAAATGGTAGCCACTCATGAATAATTTCTTTTTCTTTCCTCTATTTTCTAATATATTATAAAGAACACAAATTTGAATTGACGATTAAGAAATAAAATTTAAAATTTGAATGACAAGATAAACACTAATAATATTAAATTTAAAATGAATTTAACTCACACACAATTTAAATTCAAGATTTATAAAATAACTTAACAAGTAAAATTATTAATCAAAAGTGTCATATATATTGTCCATTTATATAACAATAATAATAATGAATTATATTTCTTAATTTTATGATTTAGAGATAATATATTTTTTGTTAAAAGAATGTGGCTCACATTTATTTCAATTGTTACATATATAACTTTGATAGAGCCAAAATCATTTTTAGCTGACGGAAGTGAAAAAAATGATTCAAAATTACTTTTTGATAAAATAAAATTATACAAGGTATATTTAACCTTTCTCAAAATATTTTGAGGCATGTTTGAAGAACCACGATCATTTTTGACTGACGGAAATAAAAAACTGATTAAATTTTTTTATAAAATAAAAATTATACAAGGTATATTTTACCCTTCTCGCAATATTTCGAGGTGTATTTGATCCTCTTCATACATGAACTTGCCTTTTTTTTTTTTTATCATCTTTATTCAATGACTAATATTAATTTACTATGTTGCTGATGAATTTCATTTTTTCTCTTATCTTCTTACAGAGAGTCTATTATAGATGCATCAACTTTTTTTACAACTACAAAAATAAAATTCAATATGATCGCAAAAAAATAATAATTTTAGTTTATCATTTTTATTTCGTTCATTGTTTCTTTTTATTTCTCATGTTTTCTACTCTAAATAATGAAAGCGAAAAATTACATAAGAACAACAAACTCAAATAATGATTAACAAATAGGTTCATTAGGGAGATAATTAAGACCCATATTAGCCGTTAAATTAAAAAAAAGTCAAAAATAAAATCACGTGAAAAAAATATCAAATTTACCTCTATATGAAAATTGTTTGATCAAATAACTAAAATAAATAAATTAAAAATCAGAATTTTAACTTTCACTAGTCAAAAGAGGATATATGAGTTATTTAATTTGCACATGTAACAGTAAAAGTATATGTGAGTTTCTTTTTTTTCCCGAAATATATAATATCTCTATATCTCTACATCACATAAATAAGGAGTATATCAAATCTTTTTCTCCTAATAGTAATCCAACATAATCTGCATAATATTAATTATTATTTTTATAAAGATCAAACAAACGATGTGGTATAATAATGATGTGTAAAAAATATTATGAACCTTATTTGAGTAATGTATATCAATATTAGTATTATATTAAGAAGAGAGTAGTCAACCTTGATATTAAGACAATTGTATTATAAGAAATAACTTTCTTGATTCAAGACATTACTACAAAAGGTGCATTATTATTAATATTTATTTAAAATATCTAAGTCCCAAAATTATATTATTATTTTTCTAAAAAAAGCACACACGATGTATGAAAAGTTAATTAATCATTGAAGAAATGTATTAATCATTAATCATCCAATTGTAAATTTCATAATCCATATTGAATTTACTAAGTATATTGTATATTGCTGAAAATCTCCGAGAGTAACGTGTTAATGTTAATTATCATTTTGTACCGACCCTATATTATGCAAATTTGATAACTTATAGATCATTACTCAAATTTGTTATTAATATGATGTCTAAGTATATAATTTTATTAATTATTATGTTTAAATAAATTTAAGTTATTTATTTGAATATTTTAAAATATAATCTAAATTCATATTAATAACTTTCGAAGCATGTTATGTCCTTTCCTTTGATTTTCTTTAGACTTTTCAATCTCATGGTCTTGCTTTTCTTTTTGGATAGTAAGGATAACTTTTGAAGTATCTAATTTACTTGATTTTTATTTTTATGTATAATTTCAAAACTTCACGTAGCATATTTGTCATTATATAATTTATTGAGAAGCATATATTTATTTATTAATTGTTATTGTTATTGTTATTGTTATTATTATTATTATTATTATTATTATTATTATTATTATTATTATTATCATCATCATCATCATTTTATCATCAGTTAAGACCATTTTAAGCAAATTATATATGTCACGCTTCGACCCTACACCCCGGACGTGTCTAACACTCGAGAACCATTACTGGCCCCAAGCGAACCCTTGGCTTGACTTACTTACTTAGCGGAAGACTTTAAGCATTAAGAAAAGAACTCAAATGCAAGATAACTCAACTGTCTCAAACTAAACTCCTAATGTTTTAGAAATAAACATTTAACTTAGCCAAATTGACAACTCAAAACTGAACATAAGTCAATAACAAGATAAAGACAAATGAACTAACTAACTGTTTATCTATGAAGCCTCTAATAACTGAGATGGATGCCGGGACAAGACCCACGACATCCTGATGAATAAAATATTGAAAAGCAATAAAAAGGATCCTTTAGAAAGATATGAGACTCACCAACTGACTCTGAGTGCTCAACTGGATCAACGAGGCGCTGGATGTTGATCCTGGTTACCTGTGTCTACATCATAATAAGATGCAGGCCAACTGGCATCAGTACATTAAAAGTACGAGTATGCGAGTTGAAATGCTAAACATAACTTAAACTTGAAAAGAATCTGAAAGAAACACTTACCTTGGCTTTACTCAACTCCTGAATAACTTAACTCAATATAAAGCAATAAAACACATGCTATATATAGAAAACCTTTAAAACAGTAGAAAACAACTTAGTTCGTTAAAGAAAATACAATGACAAACTCAACTTTACTCATATAAGAAAGTACTATAGTTTTTGTGGGAGTTTCTCTAACCGACAACCACCACTATGAGCCTAAGTGGTGATACATCGTCTTGCCCACGCTGCCAGAACTGTCCTATAATTTTCCGTCATATAGAATGCCTTAACTAAGTGGATCCACTAGTCTATACTAAAAAGCACTTAATGAGTCAGGTAAAAAATATGATCCTTTCTACCCATGATGGCTACATGGTTTATGGGGGCTGTGAGTTATCTGAAATCTCACCCATATCGGTGCTCAATACTTGTAACATCTAACAATTTGAAATAACTAGGAAGAAGCTAAAAATTGGAAATAGTCATTTTTGGAAAGAATGAAAATCTGGAAATTTTGTTTAGTTAGGAAAAATGAGTTTTGGGTCAACTTCAAATGGCCATAACTTCTAGATCAGGATGAGTTATAGGTACTTCTAGATTGGTAGGAAAGATTTTGGAATGATCTTGAAGTTGGGATGTTGGAATAAGGAAAGTCCAATGCGAATTTTTAAAGGGTAGTTTGTCTTTTCTTTGCCCATTTATTTTATTTCGTTTTTGATAATTAACTTAGGGTCTAATCAGAATTAGATCAGTTTACACTTTTACCAAAATACACTAGGGCTTGGAGAAAAGAGAAAAGAAGAGGAGAAAGGAGAAGAGAAACAAGATTCGTCAAGATCGTCGAGTTTATCTTGTGGATTTTGTCGGGGTGATCCCTATAGGGTATGTGAGACCACATAGCATTGGGTTAGTTCACCCACGTGCCCAAATTGATTCAATTTCAGCAAAGTATATTGATTTGAAAGTAAATCCCTTGGATTCTTGATGAAGTTCGTTTGAATCCTTGTGGGTTGTGTTGTTGGAGTTTTCTTGAGATTGATTCACATTTTTGTTGTGTTTTCGAGTAGAATCTGATGTTATTTGAGGGTATTCTAAGTGTTTGGAGAAACAATCAATAGAGTTTAGAGGGTTTAGAACAGAAAAACAAAGAAGAAATTTCGTCAGGCAAATCTGGGCAGTGCCTCCGCGTCGCGGACCTGCTCCCCAGATTTGGAAGGAAATCGTTTCGCGTCTCGGAGCGGTCACTGACCGTTCTGCCTCAAAAGTTGTTTGTGAACCAAAAATTTAAATGCTTCACCGCGTCGCGGACCCACCCTCAAACATTGATTTCTTGATCTTTTCTCATGTTTAGCTATCTAAAATCATTCCTAAACACCATGAGATCTTTCTTATCACAAATCACAATCCTTGAATCCATAATTCAATTCAAGGAAAGTTAAGAATCAAGTTAGAAGTTAAGAAGCAAGTCAAGAGAAGTTCTTTAAAGTTTCCAAAATGTCTTTACCAAATGTTTTAACTATGTTTTAAGACTTAAAGTTCAAGTTGAGTAAAGATTAAGGATTCAAGTTTTGAAGTTCATTTCTTCAAAAGTATATGGGGACTATGTATTCCCAAAGGGTTTAAAATGTTTTCACATTTAAACAAGAAAGGAAACCTCAATTTCCAAAGAACATACGGGCTAGTTTTCAGAAAAGAGTAATCGCTTTCTAAATGAAGCAAGAGAGGAAACTTTGATTCCAAGATAGCCTTTGAGCTATGTTTTTGAGCACTAATATCAAATCACAGAAAGACGTATGTTTTGAACATAAGAGCTAATATCATATTTTTGGGCGTAGTATTGAGCACTGATATGGGGGAGAGTTAAGACAACTCATAGCCCCTATAAACCATGTAGCCATCATGGGTAGAAAAGGGTCATACTTTTTAGATGATTTCTTTAGTGCTTTTTAGGATAGACTAGTGGATCCACTTAATAGTTTAGGTTCTATACCCCCGGCAAGGTATAGGACGGCCCTGGCAGAGTGAGGCAAAATACTGTATCATCACAATATCTCTTACGTGATGGTTGTCGGTTAGAAAAACTCCCACAGAAGTAATTGTATTCTTAAATACACAGTTTATTTGTATTCTTACATACATTTCAGAGTTATATTGTATCCTTGCATACGCACATAGTTGACATCATGTTTTAAACAACTTTTCATTATATTGCACATGTTTTAAACTGCTTTATATTTAAATGAGTTCAGTTATGTTGAGTTGAGTTGAGCCAGGTAAGTGTTCCTTTCAGATTCTTTTCTAGCCTATGTTGTGTTTAGCATTCCAACTCGCATACTCGTACATTTAATGTACTGATGCCAGTTGGCCTGCATCTTATTATGATGTAGATATAGGTAAGTAGGATCGACATTCAGTGCATCGTTGATCTAGTGAGAATTCCAGAGTCAGTTGGTGAGCCTCCTTGCATTCCGGAGGACTCCGTTTTATTGATTTCAGTTATTTTATTAGTTCATTTGGATGTCGTGGGGTTTTTCTCGATATCCATCACAGTTGTTTTAGAGTCTTCTTAGACAGTCAGATGTTAGTTCTTTAGTCTTTTCATTGTCATTATCTTATATTGAGACTTAAGTTTGCTTTAATGGCGAGTTGAATGCATCATTTATAACATTCCAGTTTATTTCATAGATATATCTGTGTTGAGTTAAGTCTTCCGTTGAGTAAGTAAGCCAGACCAAGGGTTTGCTTGGGGCCAACAATGGTTCTCAAGTGCCAGCCACATCCGAGGTGTAGGCTCAGGGTGTGACAAACTTGGTATCAGAGCCAGGTTTCAACAGTCCTAGGGAGTCTATGAAGCCGTGTCTGTAGAGTCCTAGTTATCGGTGTGAAGCGCGCCACATCTATAATTAGGAGGCTGGAACATTTAGGAATTCCTTCACTTCTTTCATACTCACTTCGTGTGATAAAATGTATCTCTATAAAAGTATCTTTCTAACTCGTGCTTACGCGTAATCGATTTTGAGCTGGCCTATGGTCGAAAGTGCCTTCATGAGGCGTTTCTTTCCTCCTGAGCCAAGAGAAGTAAAGAGTTGGTTGCTGACATGAGGAGTAGGATAAGTTTATTTGTAGTTGGGTTAACTTGTCTGTCAAGTAAGGAATATAAAGCAGCCCTGCTAATAGGTGACATGGACATACCAAGGCTGATGATCCATGTGCAACAAGTTGAAGAGGACGAGCTGAAGGATAGAGAAAAGTCTGAGAATAAGAGGGCGAAGACATCATGGAATGAATTCGGGCAGGAAAAGAATAATGTGAATCGGTCTTCTTTCCAACATAAGCAGAAAGGACCTGCTACATCATATGCTAGTGCACCTGCACAAAGAAACAAATGTGAGTACAATAGTCAAAATTCTCAGAACTTCAGAGCTAGACTTCCGCATTCGCAAGGTAGTAAGGCACAAGGGGATACTAAGACTCCTGCATGTGCTAAGTGTGGTAGGAACCACTCAAGGATATGTCGTGATAGCTCTACTGGTTGTTTCAAGTGTGGTCAGAATGGGAATGTTATGATAAAGTGTCATAAGAGCAGACAAATAATGGTAATGGGGAAATAAAGCCCAGTCTTCTTCAGTTGCTCCACCAGATAGTGCTTCATCTAGATGAGCTACTTCAAAGGCAGGCTGATACGCTCAAATTACACCTCTTTTCAAAAGCATAAGTGATCGTTATCACGTAAAAAACCCAACTTGTAGGTTGGGGTCGATCCCACGAGGAATATGGTTTAGACTTAAGTTTAAAAACGATTATATTCATTTAGCCAATGTACTTCCGAGACAAATAAGTAAAAAAAGGGGGGGGGGATTTGTGTAAAATTTTTTGGAAATTATGAAAGTAGTTAGTAAGCAAGATTCAAACTTTTGTTGTTATCAAATTGAGAAAGAAACTAGGGCATACGTGTTCCCCATGAGCTCATAACTCCGTAATCATAGTAATAGCAATCCCTTCCTAGTGTATTACATGCAAATCAATAAGTTATGTATCTCTAAAACCTTGGTCCGGCATCTAGAGAATTTCACCCCGCACCTTGGTCCGGCTTCGTGTGTATAATTTACTAACCCTTACCATTACCTCATATTAGACGTCACATCGATGTATGGCTTAGTTTTCACCCTTTCACCAATCGACATTAATTCTATTAGATAGTATCATACTAAATCTATGTTGATAATTCTTTTCTTATTAACTACCTCCTTGGTCCGGCAAGTAACAACAAGGCGAGTTCTAACATTGCGCACCATTAAAAAGACTTTTAGACGACAGAATTATCAATGCATGCAAAATACTATTCAGGAATCACTTAGTTACTATTCATACTTTGTTAATCGCTCATGGTTCCTACAACTGTAGTTGTGGATTTAGTTACCCATATTAATAAGAACACAATTCATATTTTTAGAAGAAGAAATCATAAACTTACGTAATAAGAATGATAAACCCATAATTTCAACTTGAATTTTCGAACCAAAATCTTCAAACCAAACTTCGGAAATTAAGAATTGCTAAAGTTGCAAGGTAATCTCCAAAGCCAAAACCTAGAACTAAAATAATAAAGTCTAACCTCCAAAAATTAGGTTTACATGCCATATATATAGAAAAATAAGTCCTAATTAAAAATGAAATGAAATAAGGAAATAATATTTAAGGACGTGGTATCGATTAACGATACTGACCTACGGACAGTGGATTGATCTACGGTCCATAGGTCCCTTCCGTGACTCATGACTTGGGCAAATTTCTAACTTCAACATCTTCAAATCTCTTAACCGAATGACGGAGCTCCAGTACGGACCGTGGATTGATCTACGGTCCATGGATCCTCCTCCGTAGCTCCATACTTAAAATCTTCAAAATCAGGTACTGGAACCCTTCTCTAAATCATTTGACGGATCAGTAATACGGTCCGTAGATCAATCTACGGTCCGTTGATTGCAACCGTGGTTCCACACTTGGTCAAAAATTCCCTGATTTTCCTTCAAGCCTTACCTGCCCATCTATGACACCCATCTATGGAGAGTGAATGGACCTACAGTCCGTAGATCACCTCCGTAGATGCCCTTTTCTGCACATCCTTCAGCTGTTTCTCTCAGTTTCCACGTCTGAATATATTTCCTGCAAACATGAGCAAAATACATAAAAACCAATACAAAATGGCCCTAGACACACACAGTTCTTAAGTGAAATATATTAAAAATACCGTAAACTCATGGTATATCACAGAAGGAGAAGGAAACCATTTTTATGCTATCGCTCATCGCCGAGAGAAAGAGGATTCGCTAGATGTTATCACTGCTATGATCCAAGTCTTCAATTTTGATGTTCTTCTTGAGCAACTTAGTGAACCATTCAGTGTTTCTACACCTGTTGGTGAGTCTATTCTAGCATAGACAACATATCGTGACTGTCCCATTTCCGTCTATCACAAGAGTACCATGGCTGATTTAATTGAGTTAGACATGGTTGATTTTGATGTCATTCTTGGTATAGACTGGCTTCATGCCTGTTATGCCTCAGTTGATTGTAGAACTCAAGTTGTCAAGTTTTGGTTTCCAAATGAGCTAGTCTTAGAGTGGAAAAGCAATTCAGCAGTGCCTAAGGGTCATTTTATTTCGTACCTTAAGGCAAGGAAGTTAGTTTCTAAGGGGTGTGTCTATCACTTAGTACGAGTTAATGACTCTAGTGTTGAGATACCTCATATTCAGTTAGTTTCAACAGTAAAAGAGTTTCCAGAAGTCTTTCCAGATGATTTACCTGGAGTCCCTCCTGAGAGAGGGATAGACTTTGGTATAAATATTCCCCCAGATACTCGTCCTATATCTATTCTGCCATATAGAATGGCACCAACAGAGTTGAAAGAGTTAAAAGAGCAGTTGAAAGATCTTTTAGAGAAAGGTTTTATTCGACCAAGTGTCTCACCTTGGGGCACTCCGGTCTTATTTGTGAGGAAGAATGATGGTTCCCTTAGAATGTGTATAGATTATCGCCAGTTGAACAGGGTTATCATCAAGAAAAAGTATCCTCTTCCGAGAATTGATGATCTTTTCGATCAACTTCAGGGTGCCACATGTTTCTCTAAGATAGATCTCAGATCTGGCTACCATCAGTTAAAAGTAAGGGAATGTGATATTCGAAAGACAGCTTTCAGAACCCGTTATGGTCATTACGAGTTTTTGGTCATGTCCTTTGGTTTGACCAATGCACCTGCATCATTCATGGACCTTATGAATAGAGTATTCAAACCTTATTTAGATATGTTTGCTATTGTCTTCATTGATGACATACTAATCTATTCAAGGAATGAAGAAGATCATGCTAGTCATCTCAGAATAGTTCTCCAGACTCTGAAAGATAGAGAGTTATATGCCAAGTTCTCTAAGTGTCAGTTTTGGCTTGAGTCTATGGCACTCTTAGGCCACATTGTATCTGGAGAAGTAATTAAAGTTGATACTCAAAAAGTTGAGGCAGTGCAGAATTGGCCTAGACCCATATCTCTAACTGATATTAGGAGTTTCTTGGCATTAGCTGACTATTATAGAAGGTTCTCATCTATTTCATCCCCTTTGACCAAGTTAACTCAGAAAATAGTGAAGTTTCAATGGTATGAAGCTTGTGAGAAAAACTTTCAGGAATTGAAAAAGATGTTGACTATTGCCCCAGTTTGACCTTACAAGAAGGTACGCAAGACTTTGTTGTCTATTGTGATGCGTCTAGAGTTGGTTTAGGTTGCGTGTTAATGAAGAATGACAAAGTCATATATAGCTTATGCCTCGAGACAGTTGAAAGTTTATGAGAAGAATTACCCAACCCATGACTTAGAGTTGGCTACCGTAGTATTTACTTTGATGATATGGCATCATTATTTGTATGGTGTTCATGTTGATGTATTCACTGGTCACAAAAGTCTTCAATATGTGTTCACTCTGAAAGAGCTCAATCTCAGACAAAGGAGGTGGTAAGAATTACTCAAGGATTATGACATGAGTATTCTTTACCACCCAGGTAAGGCTAATGTTATTGCTGATGCTTTAAGCAGGTTGTCTATGGGTACTACTGCCCATGTTGAGGAGGAAAAGAGAGAGTTAGCGAAAGATGTGCATAGACTTGCACGCTTAAGAGTCTGACTAATGGATTCCACAGAAGGAGTAGTAGTGGTGATAAATGGGGCTGAATCTTCATTAGTGTCAGAAGTGAAAGAAAATCAAGACCAAGATCCCATATTGCTTGGATTGAAGGCAAATGTTCATAAGCAAAAAGTATTAGCTTTTGAACAAGGGGGAGATGGCATATTGAGGTATCAAGGTAGACTATGTGTACCAATTGTAGATAGACTCCAAGAGAGAATCATGGAGGAAGCTCATAGCTTCAAATATTCCATTCATTCGGGTTCCACTAAGATGTATCGCGACTTGAGAAAGGTGAATTAGTGGAATAGTATGAATAAGGGCATTGCAGAATTTGTTACTAAGTGCCCAAATTGCTAACAAGTTAAAGTAGAGCACCAAAGGCTCGGTGGTTTGGCTCAGGATAAAGAACTTTTGGAATAGAAGTGGGAGATGATTAATATGGATTTCATTACAGGTTTACCAAGGTCTCGCAGACAACATGTTTCTATTTGGATGATTGTTGACAGAATGACAAAATCAACCCACTTTTTGCCAGTAAAGGCTACTTATTCAACATAAGATTATGCTAAGTTGTATCTTCAAGAGGTGGTAAGACTTCATGGAGTTTCGGTCTCCATTATTTCAGACAAAGGTACGCAATTTACTGCACAATTTTGGAAGTCATTTCGAAAAGGCTTGGGTTCAAAGGTGAACTTAAGTACTGTCTTTCATCCTCACATAGATGGGAAATCAGAGCGTACAATTCAAACTTTAGAGGATATGTTGAGGGCTTGTGTGATTGATTTCAAAGGTAATTGGGATGATCACCTACCTCTTATTGAATTTGCTTACAACAATAGTTACCACTCAAGCATCCAAATGGCTCCTTATGAAGCTCTTTATGGGAGAAAATGTAGATCTCCTATTGAATGGTTTGAAGTTGGTGAAGTAGGGTTGATAGGACCAGATTTGGTTCATCAAGCTATGGAGAAGGTGAAAGTGATTCAAGAGAGGTTGAAAACAGCACAGAGTAGTCAGAAATCCTACATTGATGTTAGGAGAAGGGAGCTAGAGTTTGAAGTAGATGATTGGGTATATCTAAAATTTTCACCCATGAAGGGTGTTATGAGGTTTGGTAAGAAGGGGAAACTTAGTCCCTGGTATATTGGACCTTATCAAATATCCAAGAGGATTGGCAATGTAGCTTATGAGTTGGAGCTACCACAAGAGTTAGTCGCGGTTTATCCGGTGTTTCACATCTCCATGTTGAAGAAGTGCATGGGCGATCCTTCATTAATCATACCAACTAAAAATATTGGGAGCAAGGAAAGTTTATCTTATGAAGAGATTCCGGTTCAAATTCTAGATCGCCAAGTTCGCAAGTTGAGAACAAAAGAGGTAGCATCAGTCAAAGTCCTTTGGAGGAACCAATTTGTTGAAGAAGCTACTTGGGAAGCTGAGGAAGATATGAAGAAGAGATATCCACATCTCTTCGAATCCGGAGAAGTTCTGAATTAAGGTACTAATCCTTCCTTAGTATTTATAATTTATAAGTTGGCATGTTGTTTTGCATTTGCTTATGGGTGTTTGAACTAAATGTTGCATGTTACACCCTTAGCCTAGTAAGAGTAATCACATTCGAGGATGAATGTTCCCAAGGAGGAGATATTGTAACATCTCGCAATTTGAAATAACTTCGAAGAAGCTAAAAATTGGAAATAGTCATTTTTGGAAAGAACGAAAATCTGGAAATTTTGTTAAGTTAGGAAAAATGAGTTTTGGGTCAACTTCAAACGGCCATAACTTCTGGCTCAGGATGAGTTAGAGGTACTTCCAGATATGGTAGGAAATCTCTTAGAATGATATTTCCAACGCCGTTGATTTTACGTGATTCCGAGTTTGTATGAGTGAGTTATACCCTTTGGAAGTTGGGTTGTTGGAATAAGGAAAGTCCAATCCAGATTTTTAAAGGGTAGTTTGGTCTTTTCCTTGCCCAATTATTTTATTTTGTTTTCAGTAATTAAGTGAGGGTCTAATCAGAATTAGATCAGTTTACGCTTTTACCAAAATACTCTAGGGCTTGAAGAAAAGAGAAAAAAAGATGAGAAAGGAGAAGAGAAGCAAGATTCGTCAAGATCATCAAGTTTAACTTGTGGATTTCGTCGGGGGTGATCCCTACAATGTATGTCAGATCACGTAGCATTGGGTTAGTTCACCCATGCGCCCAACTTGATTCAATTTCAGAAAAGTATATTGATTTGAAAGGAAATCCCTTGGATTCTTGATGAATTCATTTGAATCCTTGTGGGTTGTGTTGTTGGAGTTTTCTTCAGATTGATTCACATTTTTATTTGTATTTTTGAGTATAATCTAATGTTATTTGAGGGTATATATGATTCTAAGTGTTTGGGGAAAGAACCAATGGAGTTTAGAGGGTTTTGAGCTAAAAAAACGAAGAAGTAATTTCGTCGGGCAAATTTTGGCAGTGCCTCCACGTAGCGGACCTGCTCCCCAGATTTGGAAAAAAATTGTTTCGCATCACGGAGCGGTCATGGACCGTTCTGCCTCAAAAGTTATTTTCGAACCAAAAATTTAAATGCTTCTCCGCGTCGTGGACCCACCCTCAAACAGTGATTTCTTGATCTTTTCTCATGTTTAGCTATCTAAAATCATTCCTAAACACCATGGGATCTTTCCTATCACAAATCAAAATCCTTGAATCCATAATTCAATTCAAGGAAAGTTAAGAGTCAAGTTAGGAGTTAAGAAGCAAGTCAAGAGAAATTCTTTAAAGTTTTCAAAAAGTTTTTTCCAAATGTTTCAACTTTGTTTTAAGACTTAAAGTTCAAGTTGAGTAAAGATTAAATAGTAAAGTTTTGATGTTCATTTCTTCAAAAGTATATGGGGACTATGTATTCCCAAAGGGTTTAAAATGTTTTCACATTTAAACAAGAAAGGAAACCTTGATTTCTAAAAAGCTTTCGAGCAAGTTTTCAGAAAAGAGTAATCGCTTTCTAAATGAAGCAAGAGAGGAAACTTTGATTTACAAGATAGCCTTTGAGCTAAGTTTTTGAGCACTATTCTCAAATCACAGAAAGAAGTATGTTTTAAACATAAGAGCTAATATCATATTTTTGGGAGTAGTATTGAGCACCGATATGGGGGAGAGTTTGGACAACTCACAGCCCCCATAAACCATGTATCCATCATGGGTAGAAAAGGGTCATACCTTTTAGATGATTTCTTTAGCGCATTTTAGCATTGACTAGTTGATCCACTTAGTAGTTCAGGTTCTTTATATACCCCCGACAAGGTATAGGATGACCCTGGCAGCGTGAGGTAAAATGTTGTATCATCAGAATAGCTCTTACATGATGGTTGTCGGTTAGAGAAACTCCCACAGAAGTAATTGTATTCTTAAATATACAATTTCTTTGTATTTTTACGTACATTTCAGAGTTATTTTGTATCCTTGCATACACACAGAGTTGATAAATTCATGATATACTAAGATATTTTTGGTAGTGTGGTAGGTGAGGAATTCATGACTTTTTTGGTAATTGTACCATTTTTGGTAGGTGAGGAATCAATTTTAAAGATTTTATTATAATATTCTTTTGCTAAGTGTCTTAATCTTGATATCTCTTTAATATTATTTATGATATTTGTTTGTTCTTTGGATTTTTAGATAATTTACAATCTTTAGCTATGTGTCCTAATTTTCCACAATTATAACAAGTACATTCCGTTAGTTTTCTCATTGGTCTATATGGTCTTTTGGTTTTGTAGTTTTTTACATAGTATCTTCTTCTTGGTTTTTTATATTTATATTTTGATCTATATTTTTTATTATATTTCTTTTTATAGTATCTGTCTGTACAACCGAATTGGGGTGCTGCTTTATTTTTACAACATGCTAAGTTTTTTACCAATATTTTTTCCATTTCTATTTCTTCTTTATGCTTTTCACATACTTCTATAAACCATCGTTGTAAGAATTTTATTCTAGCTCCTAAGGTATCTGTTAATCCTGCTTCATTCCAACTTTTTATTACTTTTGAATTAAAAGGTTCTGGTAATTTTGTAAAATATAATTTTCTTATTTCCTTACTTTCTTCTGTGCTATATGTTCCTTTATAATAGTATTCTCTAAATGCACATGTATATTCATCTATATAACACATATTGCATATTGTTAATTTTGTCATTAGATTCCGGTTTATGATTTTTTCTTTATTTTGTTCTTGTACTTCTGTTGTCATACTACTAAATTCATTTCTTATAGCTATTTCGTATTTATATATTATCTCCATAGTTGTAGTAGTTAATTCACCAACAAATTTTTTATTACTTCGTAAAGTTTTTAAACTTTCATCTCATAAATTTTGTAACCATAATTTTACTGTTTCTATAAGTGTTCTTTCTATATATCCTGGTGTTTCTGTCATTCCTATTATGTTGTTTATTAATTGTTTTGATATATATCTCATCCATAATTGGATTTTTTTATTTATATCTGCTACACAGTCTAAATCTAAAAAATCATGTTGTTCAATTATTGGTTTAGGTGCCCATTTTTTATTTAATCTTTTATCCCATATAATTTTTTCTTTATCATACTGTCCATAGTTTGCATTATAATATTTAAAAATTTTTGAGTTTTTTATTCCTGATGTACTAGGTTTTTCATCTACGTCTCCTGTATTTACTTCTAAATTCTTTGTATTATCTATGTTTGCTAAAAGTTCCGTATATGTTTCGCTTGTTTCCGAATGTTGTTCGTCTAGATCATCGTTATTTATTTCATCAATTCTTATTTCAGGTAGATTATCTTGGTTATTTTCTTCTTTTTCTTCTAGTTCTTCTTCTAATTGCAATTTTTCTTTAAATTTATTTATCTCATTTGCTAATTTTGTTTTTTGTTCTTTTTCTTTTTGTTTAATGTCATACATTTCTTTTAATATTGCTAGTTCTTTTTCTAGTTCTATTATTTTAGTAATTTTTACTTCTTCTAATTGTTGTACTTCCTTTTTTTCTTGTTGTTTTATTTTTTCAATTTCCGTTTTTCTATCTATTTCTTCATTTTCTTTTGTTATTCTTATCATAGCAGTTAAACTATCTTCTAGTTTTACCATTTATTTTTCTAACATTAAACTTATATTGTCACCTATTTTCTTGTATCTTCTTCCTAGATTAGAAAATATTATCTTTATTTTTAATCCGTCATAGTTTTCATATGTTTTTTCGTCTATGACATATTCTTCCTTATTCATTTATAGATTGTGTTGAAGTTTATATTCTAAACTTTCTATCCGTATCTGTAGACATAAAATAGTTTTTCTTTGTGCTTTTATAGATTTTTTACAAATTCCTACAAATATATTACTATTAAGTCTATTTTGCCTATGTCTTAATTCTTGTCTTTTCACTATAATTATTTCAGTAAGTTTTTATCTATATTCGTTATTCTCGTTATTCATTGTATTTTTAAATACTGAATATATTTATATTCTATTTTAGATATAATATCTATTAATTGATCTAATTTGTCGTTATCAGTTTTTGTGATATTGAGTTGTTTATATTTCGGATATAATTTGTTTAATTTTTTTCTTAATTTTCTTATCTTTCTACTAGTATGTTTCTTCTTATATTTCTTTTCATCCATAGCTCTGATACCATTTTTCGTTGTGAAATTCATTTTATTGGTAGGTGATAAATTCATGATATACTAAGATATTTTTGGTAGTGTCGTAGGTGAGGAATTCATGACTTTTTTGGTAGGTGTACCATTTTTGGTAGGTGAGGAATCCATTTTAAAGATTTTATTATAATATTCTTTTGTTAAGTGTCTTAATCTTGATATTTCTTTAATATTATTTATGATATATTCTAGATATAAGATATCTTGGGTTCTTAGGTACATATATAAATTATTTTCCATTAATTGTTCTAATAGTTTTATATTTTACATAGCTTCTGTCCAATATTGTAAATATTCGTAGTTCATTTTAATCTGAATTTATTTCTAAATCATACCATTCTATTCTTTCGAGGTCTAAATCATGTAGGTCTATTTCATACCATTGTTGGTTTAATATATCTTCTGATCCGTTATCATTAAATATTTTTTCCCATATTATTCTTCTTAATTCAATTATTTCTATATCTTTAAGTATAAATAAGATTGAAGTTTCATAGTTTTTTATCATTTTATCATGCATGTATGTAGTCATGTTCTTTATCATGCAGGTTTTTATTTTCAATTATTCCTTCCTATCATATTCATAATTGATTAAATTCATATTAGATCATTATGAACTAGATTATCTGTTTATCATGTTCTCCTGTCACTACTAGCATCGTACTTTAGTGGATACTTCCTCCTTATCAGCGCCTCAACTTTGTTTACTCCCCTAAATGGCTTTCCTTGCCTACCAGTTTCAACATTAGGATGACATAGTATAGAAGTTTTCTCCTTGTTTCCAGTGTGCTAATAAACTAGAAATCATGATTCAAATAATTCTAATACATAATAACTAACATAAATTTATTCAATCATATATATGATATTCAGGAATATATGAAATTAGTTCTGCATATTTGTTGAACAATATACCTTTGCCTTTTGCTTATCCATGATATCTGAAGTTTGTTCCATTATCTATTAAGTATTAAATATTTGAGAGAGTGTTTTTAGGAAACTTGCTTCGTTTTATTCAAAGCTTCAAGGCCTGCCTCTTAATATACATTTACCTTCCTTTATATAGAAAGGAATTTCTATCTTATGTCTATAGTAATACACAATAATGCACGTACTATACTACTTACTTTACAATCATCCATCCCTACTACTACACTTGTCCTATAATAATGCACACCACCTACCATTCATACACTTGTCATCCTTATTAATAATGCACACCACCTCCCATACCTACTACTTTACACTTGTCTTATTAATAATGCACAATAATGCATAATCATGCATCTACTTCATGCCTTTATTACATAGTACTATTTACTTTATGACTTTTTACCTGGTACTATTTACTTGCCTTAACTCTTTATCTACGACTTTCTTCTTTATCTTCTTATCTCTTTAGACTTTATTCTAGCTGGACATCTAGAATCACATTTTCTTCTCCATTACATTTTATACATAGATGATCAGGGTATTTGTGTCCAATTAGCTTGCAATATCTGGTTAATAGTTCTGGCGAAATAAATCCTGCTTTGGGTGCTCTTGTCGTAGGTCTTTCTTCTGGTTTTAATAATGATAAAATCCATCTCTGAACTTCATCCATATCTGCTTTCCTTAGTTCTCTTGAATTTGAATATATCATTAACTGGTCTCTAGAGTAGTAACTCCATATAGCATTTCCGTTTAAATAATTGTTTGCTAACTCTTGTATAATAGTTGATATACCAATTATTCTTTTATTGACATAAAAACTTGGTATCTCTATTTTTCGTATTTCTTCCTCTTGTTCAATATCTTCAGGTATAATCATGTCTTTGGTTAGTCCGATCTTAGTAACTTGAATTGGAGGTTTTATCTCTTCGTATAATATCTCCGTTGGTGCTGTATAAAACTTTATATAAAATAAGTTTCCTTTGGTAACTCTTTTATATGTGACGAATGCTTTGTGTAGTTCTGATATTTCACTTATCTCTTCTCCATCGTATGTATATACGGTATTTAATAGTCCATAATTGTAACATGTTCTTACTAAATTGGCGTTAGTTTTTAGTTGTGCGATTAATTTGTTATAACCTTGTAATTTTTGGGTTAGGTAGTCTTGACTTGGTTCTTTGGTTGTAGTGGATCTAGGATTACGGTTTAAATAGGTTTGGATTTTGTATATATTTTCAATATATGTTCTCGTGACATGGTTATATAATTTTTTTCTCATTTTGTAGGCAATCTGCATAGGTAGAGGTTTGTGGTTCCATAGTTAATGTGTTTCTTGGCATTTTTGGAATAAATGGTTTTTCGAATAGCTGGTTTAAGTTTGTATTCTTGTGTTGTTTTTCACTAACTTGTTTACTTGTACCTGTAGCTGTATTTAAACAAATATTATGGGTTTTAAGGTGTTTCCCAACGTCACCTTTTAGCTCTGAATTTTTAAATTCTCCCGATAGACTTAGCTTCGCATTTTTACAGTCATGCTGTTGACCTGTATTAGCTTTAGACTTCAGATTATCTTCATTAGTCTTTAGCTTTTGTATCTCATTGTCCATACTGTCCACTTTTATACAAAGTGGAGTAATGGCTTTGAGTATATCTTCAATTGTATTTTCTTTTTCAGTCTGAGTAGCTTTGTCTTGATAAGTAATCTGCAATAACATTCTTATCAGTTTTTATTACTTCAATTGTAAATGTAAAATTTAATATATTTAATACCAATCTTCTCATTTCTTTTGTAGTTACTGAATCCTGTATTTTTCTTGTTAGCCACCATTTTACTTGTGTGTTATCTGTCCTTATAATAAATTTGTTGTATACAATATATGGTTCAAATGATAGTAAACATTTATACAGTGCATATAATTCTTTCCTATTTATTTTTCATTTTATTTCCATATTAGTAAATGTTCCTGAATAATATCTGCAATGATGTTCTATTTTTTCTTCATCATACCTGTCTTTTAAGACTCCTCCATAACTTTTTTCATTGGCGTCTGATTCTACTATATAAGTAAATTTTTTGTTTTCATCCGGAAAATATAGTTTTGGTAGGTTCTTACATAATAGTTTTATTTTTTGTATTTGTGTTTGGTCTTTTTTATCAAACTGGTATTCTACATCTTTCTTTAATTTTTGTTGTAATAGTTTTAAATTCCCTGCTAATTTTGGTATGTATTCTCTTACTTGATTTACTAGTCCTAGAAATGATTGTAATTTCTTTTTTGTATCTAGTTGTTCATTTGAGTTAATTATTTTTTGTACTATATGTATTTGCATTTTTAATCCATTTTTATCTATTTGTATTCCTAAAAATTCTTAGACTTATGCTTAGACTTATGCCTGAATATTCTATAATATGTATAAACCTTTTCTAATAATCTTATATGTTCATCTTGTGTTTTGGAATATAGTAATATATCATCAATATATACTACACAATTTTCTAGTTGTTTAAAATAGTTATCCATAAATTGTTGATATCTACCTGGTGCATTTTTATATCCAAATGGTAATACATTTTATTCATAAAATCCTTGTGGTACTGTAAATGCTGTAAGTTTTTTAGATTCTTCTTCTAACTTTAAGTGGTAAAATCCTGATTTGCAGTCAAATTTACTAAAGTAATTATATCCTTATATTTGTCTTATTTTTAATATTTTATTAGGTATTGGGTAATTATATGTTTTAGTTTTTGCATTTAAGTTTCTATAATCAATAACCATTCTACTTTTTCCTCTTTTTTGCTCACTATGTTTATTTACTATAAATGCTGGACTTGTATGCTTGCTATTACTTTATTGTATATATCATTTTTCTAATAATCCGCTTATATGTATCTTAAATTTTGTTAAATCATTAAAATTATATTATTATCAATTAGCTCAATTTTTACTTTTGTTTTATGTTTTTCCCACCCTTGTAAAGGATCTTCGCTATATAACAATTCTAACTTATCTTGGATTATTTTTACTTTATCTATAGAGAATATAATTAATTCTATTTTAGGGTCTTGTTCTTTTATATTTTCTAATTTTTGTGTAATTTTTTCACTTCCTTTTATCTATTCTGTTGTTTTCCGTTTTTTATTATTCACTCTTTTTGCTCATATTTTTTGTTTACATGGTATTGTGAACCACCAGCGTGTTTTTGTTATTATATGTGGGTATAGTTTTTGTCACGACCCGATTTCTCAAGTCATGATGGCACCTACTATAACCCACAAGCAGGTAAGCCAACCCGTAACCCGGAACAACAAGTAATGGGTCTGAGGGTAGAAACTAAACAAGAGTAAACAAATAACAATATAAATAGGCGGAAGCAAACCAAAAACATATATACAAATAACGATCCCTCCCAGAACCTGGAAGTCAATAGTACAGAGCTACTAACAAAACGAGTACAAGTCCCAAAAGTGGATAATAGAGACTGGACTGTCTCGAAAGGTAAAAGACAAGTCTATATATACAGATGGAGACTGAAATAGTACCAAACGTTGTGTGCTCACTCCCGTCTCCGGATCAGTCTGCTCCAAGCTCGATCAACGCTGGCTACTAGTGCCCGGACCTACATCACGAAATAGATGCAAAGCGTAGCATGAGTACCAAAACAACAGGTACCCAGTAGGCATCATAGGCCGACTGAACTTGAAAAGTAAATGCAATATGAAAAGAAGGAATAATACAAACCGAGGGTCAAGAGCGGAAATCTAAGTAACAATGGAATGCACACAAGTGCACAAAGAACTAACTAAAGTAATCTATAAGCTAACTACACCTAACTGGCCCCCCATAAACCCAGAAAGTACACTCGTGCGCAAGTTAAATAAAAACCCGCACGGACCCCCATAAGCCCGACGAGCACACAGAATAACTATAACTAAAGAGAATTTCATATACGAACCCAAGAACGAAGAACATCGAACCAGAACCTCAACCCTAATTAGTAGAATTTGACAGTACGGAGGCCAGACCTCGAACCGGATGCTCACCAGAAGTACCCAAATAACCAATCACAAGTGACCAGTATAAGAGGCCGGAACTCTAACCGGATGCTCTATATAGGTATCTGAGCAATAGAGGTCGGAACTCTAACCAGATGCTCTATATCAGTATCTGGGCAATAGAGGCCGAAACTCTAATCGGATGCTCTATAAAGGTGCCAATGTAGTTGCTGAAAGAGTCCTAATCGATCCACACTCATAAATGTCCATGGAACGCCGTCCATACTTATCCAATCAATGTTAGTCCTTGGAACCAAATCGAAAATCAAATTCAAATCGCGAAGCAGGACTAGCGTCGCCGATGTAACTCGTGAAGCCGTAACATCGGGGAAAATAAGGATAACTATAGTCGGAGAAAGAGTATCACCTAACTAAGGCCCAAACTATCAGACTCAATTCTGCTACACTAATCTACAGGGATCTAAGCCGACCGAGCGACGTCGGGGTAAAACTAAACCCTATCGGATCCGAATTATGTATTTCTAAGGCAAGCCCTAGTCAAACCTAAACTAAGGCCCAACATGCTTCAAATAAATAGTAATTAAGCATGCAAGCACTCCACATAGCGAGGAGGGTCCATTAATAACACAAAGCATGCTCACAGTTACCCGATAATTCCCGAAATAGGCCGAAAACAAGATTTCTTAACACCTATGAAGGATTCAATAACTACCCAACCCAAATCCCAACTAAACAACATGCATTCACACTCTCAAGCTCAATCTAAGAGAGGGAAACCGTAGCCTACCTGTAAGCCGATCACACGCGCTCCAAAATCACTTCTCCGGAGCTTTCCCTTGCCGAACGTCCTCGAAACGCTGCCCCGCTATCAAAAATAGAGTCATAACGTTATTACGGTCGTTTAGACACTAAAATCACAACAAACGGAGATGGGTCAATTTTGGAGTCAAAACGGGAACCGTGGGACCCGCGCAGGAAATTTCAGAATTACCCCAAAAGTGGGTCCTAATCAGTTCCCCCAGCTCATGTTCCATAATGGGACACAATTCGGGGCTCGGGAACAACACAATATCAACATGCAACTAAAACCCAAATTTTCTCAAAAATTAGAAATGGGACAGCAGCTAATTCAGCGTATTTACCAAAAATGGGCGATCTACAGTAAAATATGACAACACCACAATGTTCTCCTCGAAAAACCACTCAAGATAGCCTCAAAAATCACTGAAATCGGACCTAAAATGGCTAAGAAAACAAGTCTAAAAAATTCCCAAAATCAAGCTCACAAAAAGGGTGAGGCAGCAGGTATTTTTCGAAAATTACCTCAAACGGGGACTCCAAATCACTATTCGAGCTCACCAACACGTTCTCCTCGAAAAATCTCACAACTTAGCCTTTTGAATCACCCAAATCGGTTGAGAGATGAGGGTTTGAAATTTGGGAAATGTTACTGATTTTCTGTAATTTATTGCAGAAAATCTGCAATATTTCCAAAACTTAAAATTCCGATGGGGTGCTCCGAACTGTCAGTTCCAGCAAGTCATAAATGACTTGGGGTCGCTACAGGAACGCTCTAAACGACATACAGAAGGCAAGACACAGAAATGACCAAGAGGGTCATTACAATATCCACTACTAAAAAGGACTTTCGTCCGCGAAAGAACGGATCAAGAAGTACCTGAAAGCTCAAACAAGCCAGGAAACTGCTCTCGCATCTCCTGCTCGGTCTCCCAGGTATCCTCCTCGACTGGATGATGCCTCCAACGGACCTTAACAACAAGAATGGCTCTCGAGCGCAATCTCCTTACATCTCTGGCTAGAATGGCAACTGGCTCCTCTACAAATGTCAAACGATCATCCAACTCGACTGCATCATACTGGAGCACATGGGACTCATCAGGAACATACCGCCACAACATTGAGACATGGAAAACTGGGTGGATGGCCAAAAATGCTGGAGGTAGGGCCAACTCATAAGCAACCTCTCCAACTGTCCGGAGTATCTCAAAAGGCCCAATGTACTTGGGGTTAAGCTTGCCCCGCCTCCCAAACCTCATCACACCCTTCATGGGCGACACACGGAGGAATACCCGGTCACCAACAGAGAATCTCAAAGGTCAACGCCTCTGATCAGCATAACTTTGGTGCCTACTCTGAGCCGTCCTGAGCCTATTCTGAATCACCCTCACATGATCCAGGGCCTCCTTAAGCAAATCTGTACCACGCGGCCTAGGCTCTGTAGACTCAAACCAACCAACTGGAGAGCGACAACGCCTACCATATAAGGCCTCAAATGGGGCCATCTGAATACTAGAGTGGTAGCTGTTGTTGTACGCAAACTCCGCCAAAGGCAAAAATTGGTCCCACTGACCTCCAAAATCCATAACACAGGCCCGCAACATATCCTCAAGGACCTGAATAGTACTCTCTGACTGACCATCCGTCTGTGGGTGAAATGTTGTGCTAAGGTGGACACGGGTTCCCAACTCCTTCTGAAAAGCCCTCCAAAAGCTGGAAGTGAACTGTGAACCCCGATTTGAAATGATAGAAACAGGCACACCATGAAGACGAACTACCTCCCGAATATAGATACGAGCCAACCTCTCAGCACTGAAGGTAGTATGAACAGGAAGGAAGTGTGCTAACTTGGTCAATCGATCCACGATCACCCAAATGCTGTCAACACCTCTAGAAGTCCGAGGCAACCCCACAACGAAGTCCATAGTGATACGCTCCCACTTCCACTCCGGAATGGGTAATCTCTGGAACTCGCCACCAGGCCTCAAATGCTCGGCCTTTACCTGCTGACAGCACAAGCAATGGGAAACAAAGTCAACAATATCTCTCCTCATGCCACTCCACCAGTAATGCTGCCTCAAATCACGATACATCTTCGCTGTGCCCGGATGGATAGAGTATCTAGACTCATGGGCCTCAGAAAGAATCAACTGTATCAAATCTCCAATTCTCGGAACACAGATGCGGCCGGCAAATTTCAACACTCCATCAGGATCTAAGGTAACCTGACCACCAGCACCCGCTAACACTCGATCTCTAAGGGCCACCAAGGTATCATCCTCAAACTGGCAACCACGGATCCTATCAAGCAAGGAAGACTGAACTCCCATAAAGGCCAAGACGCGTCTAGAATATGAGATATCCAACTGAACCATGCTATTAGCTAAAGACTGAATGTCCAAAGCTAAGGGTCGCTCCTCAACATATAAGAAGGTTAGACTACCCATACTCACTCCCTTCCGGCTCAAGGCGTCCACTACCACATTCGCCTTACCCGGATGATAGAGAATAGAGAGGTCGTAGTCCTTCAGGAGCTCAATCCAACGACGCTACCTCGAATTAAGGTCCCTCTGGCTCATGATGTACTGAAGACTCCTATGATCGGTATAGATCTCACATCGAACTCCATACCAGTAGTGCCTCTAAATCTTAAGCGCGAAAACTACCGCTGCCAACTCCAAGTCATGGGTGGGGTAGTTGCGCTCATGAATCTTAAGCTGCCTCAATGCATAAGCAATAACCCGGCCCAGCTGCATCAATACACAGCCCAAACCAACACCGGATGCGTCACAATAAACTGTAAGCCCTCGCCCTCAACTGGAAGAGTCAATATAGGAGCGGTGGTCAATAACTCCTTGAGCCTCAAAAAGCTCGCCTCACACTCCTCTGACCAAAAAAAGGGAACATCAACACGAGTTAATCGAGTCAACGGGACTGCAATAGTAGAAAAGCCCTCAACAAAGCGTCTGTAATAGCTTGCTAGTCCGACGAAGCTCCGAATCTCAGTAACTGAAGTGGGCCTGTGCCAATCACGAATAGCCTCAATCTTCGCCGGATCAACCCTAATACCCTCCTTGGACACCACGTGCCCCAAGAAGGCTACAAACTCAAGCCAAAATTCACACTTTGAGAAGTTGGCATAAAACCGCTGATCTCTCAAAGTCTGGAGCACAATCCTCAAATGTTACTCATGTTCACTCCGGCTCCGCGAATACACCAGTATGTCATCAATGAAGACAATAACAAATAAATCAAGGTATGGCCTGAATACACGTGTCATCAAGTCCATGAAGGCAGCAGGGGCATTAGTCAACCCAAATGACATCACCAAGAACTCATAATGGCCATAACGGGTCCTAAATGCAGTCTTAGGGATGTCTGCTGCCCTAATCCTCAGCTGATGGTACCCAGACCTCAAATTAATCTTAGAAAACACGGCGGCACCCTGAAGCTGATCAAATAAATCATCAATACGAGGCATGGGGTAATGGTTCTTCACCGTCACCTTGTTCAGCTGCCTATAGTCAATACACATCCTTATAGTCCCGTCCTTCTTTTTCACAAACAGAACAGGAGCACCTCAAGGCGACACACTCGGACGGATAAACACCTTACCTAAGAGATCCTCTAACTGAACACTGAGCTCTGCAGGAGCCATCCGGTAAGGCGAAATAGAAATAGGACGAGTGTCGGGCTCCAAATCTATGGCAAAATCAATGTCATGATCGGGAGGTAGGCCAGGTAGGTCTGTAGGGAACACATCTGCAAACTCTCTAACCACAGGAACTGAGTCAACTGAAGAGCCTTCCCTACTCACATCTCGCACATAAGCCAAATAAGCTAAACACCTAGAAGCAACCAACCGTCCAGCCCGCATAAAAGAGATGGTCCCTGTCGGTGTGTGACTATAAGCACCCTGCCACAACACTGGGGAAATGCCAGGCATGGCTAAAGTAACGGTCTTGGCGTAGCAATCCAAGACCACATGGTAGGGAGATAACCAGTCCATACCCAGAATCACATCAAAATCAACCATATCTAGCAGAATAAGGTCAACTCTAGTATCACAACCCTGGATAGTCACTAAGAAAGATCGCAATATCTGATCCACTACTAAGGACTCACCCACCGGGGTCGAAACATGAACTGGCTCTGCCAAAGACTCACACCTCATACCCAATCGGGGAACAAAATAAACAGATACATACGAGAATGTGGACCCGGGATCAAGCAATATTGTAGCAGGCTGATGGCATAATAAAAGCGTACCTGTGATAACAACGTCAGATGCCTCAGCCGACGCCCTCGCCGGGGATTCGTAGAAATGGCCCTAAGCACCTCTACCCGATGCATCTGATCTACCACATAGCCTGCCTCCTCGAGCTCCGCCTCTGGTACCCTGTTGGCTGTCCCGACGACCCTGGTCCTGACCACCACCTTTAGCTAGAGGGGGCACTGCTGAAACTGGTCTAGGTGCAAGGGGAGCTGGTACAATCGCTCCTCGCCCTCGCCGGGGGCACTCTCTGGATCAATGGTCAAGAGCACCGCAATCAAAACACCCCGAAGCTGAGCGCCCTGAACCGCGATAGGAAGAGAGGGAATCTGATACCCTCGAACTCTGGCCCGTACTAGGACCACCCTGGTGATGCTGGCCTCCCTCAGAAGCAGGTAATGCAGCCTGAATAGGCCGACTAGACTGACCCTGCTGGAACCTCTGACGGGGCCTATCATAATAGTCTATCCCTCTAGTCTGGGACCCGCTGTAGCTACCCTGGTAGCGTGCCCTCTTATCGCTGCCCCCTTGGGCCTCGCGATGAATATGCTCCATGGATTGGGCATGGTCGACCACATCAACAAATGAACGGCCGGCCGAAACTAAATGCTTTGTGTCGACCCTCAGACGGTACCGCAACCCACGTACAAAACAACGAACTCTCTCCTCCTCCGTGGGTAGGATCATGGTAGCATGTCGAGATAACTCATGGAACCTCGTCTCGTACTCTGAGACGGTCATAGGGCCCTGCTCTAATCTGGAGAACTGATCACGAAGCCTATCCCTGACGCTCCGTGGCATGAACCGGGCCAAGAAAGCCTCTGAGAACTCACTCCAAGATACAGGAGGCGATCCAGCTGGCCTGGACTCTCGATACGAGCTCCACCACTGCCTGGCTGGCCCACGAAACTGATGAGCAGTGAAGTCGGCTCCTCTTGACTCCAAAAGGCCTAAGGACTGTAGCTGCTCCTGACAAGTGAGCTGGAACTCGTAGGCATCCTCCCCCATCGCCCTTGAGAATATCGGCGGTGCCAACCTCTGGAATACCCCAAGCATCTTCTGCTCGCGCAGTGGCATCTCCCCGTCCCTTAAGTATGACACGACAGTCACATGAACTGGTGGCAGCTGAACCTCTGATGCCGCTGCGGCAGGCTGACCCTGCGACGCTGGAGCTGGTGCTGCTAGGACTGGGGCTAGTGCTGCTAGGGCTGGTGCCTGTCGCATCTCCCCAATAACTGCTAGTATCTGATTCAGCAGAGCATGAATATCAGGAGCTGCAGCTGCAGGTGGTGGCTGGGCTGGCCCCGGCCCCACCGGCTGTGGAGGAACATATGCTGCCTGAGGCTCCTCCTCCCCATCTCGGGCTGGTGCTACGGCCCTGCCTCGACCTCGGGGTCGGCGTCTACCCCAAGCTCAGGCTCTGCCTGTAGACCCGAGTGCGCCACCCCTAGCCGCGCCACCTCGCGAGCGAGCCATTCTGCGAAAGAGTGAAACAAGGGAGATTTCCAGAAACCAATAAGACACACGATGGACGAAAGCGAAACAAAAGAGGAAATTTTCCTAAGGACATCCTGTAGCCACCCGAAGATAAGTTACGGATGTCTCCACACCGATCCGCATGACTCTACTAGACGTTAGCTCTGTACAAGTGAGACCGGTGAACCTGAGGCTCTGATACCAACTTGTCACGACCCGATTTCTCAAGTCATGATGGCACCTACTATAACCCACCAGCAGGTAAGCCAACCCGTAACCCGGAACAGCAAGTAATGGGTCTCAGGGTAGAAACTAAACAAGAGTAGACAAATAACAATATAAACAGGCGGAAGCAAACCAAAAAACATATATACAAATAAAGATCCCTCCTAGAACCTAGAAGTCACTAATACAGAGCTACTAACAAAATGAGTACAAGTCCCAAAAGTGGACAACAGAGACTGGACTGTCTCAAAAGGTAAAAGACTAGTCTATATATACAGATGGAGACTGAAATAGTACAAAACGTCGTGTGCTCACTCCAGTCTCCGGATCAATCTGCTCCAAGCTCGATCAACGCTGGCTACTAGTGCCCGGACCTACATCACGAAATAGATACAGAGCGTAGCATGAGTACCAAAACAACAGGTACCCAGTAGGCATCATAGGCCGACTGAACTTGAAAAGTAAATGCAATATGAAAAGAAGGAATAATACAAACCGAGGGTTAAAAGCGGAAATCTAAGTAACAATGGAATGCACACGAGTGTACAAAGAACTAACTAAAGTAATCTATAAGTTAACTACACCTAACTGGGGCCCCATAAGCCCAGAAGGTACACTCGTGCGCAAGTTAAATAAAAACCCGCACGGACCCCCATAAGCCTGATGAGCACACAGAATAACTATAACTAAAGAGAATTGCATATACGAACCCAAGAACGAAGAACATCGATCCAGAACCTCAACCCTAATTAGTAGAATCTGATAGTACGGAGCCCACACCTTGAACCGGATGCTCACCAGAATTACCCAAGTAACCAATCACAAGTAGCCAGTATAAGAGGCCGGAACTCTAACCGGATGCTCTATATAGGTATCTGAGCAATAGAGGCCGGAACTCCAACCGGATGATCTATATAAGTATCTGGGCAATAGAGGCCGGAACTCTAACCGCATGCTCTATAAAGGTGCCAATGTAGCTGCTAAAAGAGTCCTAATCGATCCACACTCATAAATGTCCATGGAACGCCGTCCATACTTATCCAATCAATGTAAGTCCTTGGAACCAAATCGAAAATTAAATTCAAATCGCGAAGCAGGACTAGCGTCGCCGGTGTAACTCGTGAAGCCGTAACATCGGGGAAAATAAGGAAAACTATAGTCGGAGAAAGAGTATCACCTAACTAAGGCCCAAACTATCAGACACAAGTCTGCTACACCAGTCTACAGGGATCTAAGCCGGCCGAGCGACGTCGGGGAAAAACTAAAGCCTATAGGATCCGAATCATGTATTTCTAAGGCAAGCCCTAGTCAAACCTAAACTAAGGCCCAACATGCTTCAAAAAGATATTAATTAAGCATGCAAGCACTCCACATAGCGAGTAGGGTCCGTTAATAACACAAAGCATGCTCACAGTTACCCGATAATTCCCGAAATAGGCCGAAAACAAGATTTCTTAACACCTATGCAGGATTCAATAACTACCCAACCCAAATCCCAACTAATCAACATGCATTCACACTCTCAAGATCAATCTAACAGAGGGAAACCGTAGCCTAGTTGTAGGCCGATCACAGGCGCGCCAAAATCACTTCTCCGGAGCTTTCCCTTTCCGAACGTCCTCGAAACGCTGCCCCACTATCAAAAATAGAGTCACAACGTTATTACGGTCGTTTAGACACTAAAATTACAACAAACGGAGATGGGTCAATTTTGGAGTCAAAACGGGAACCGTGGGACCCGTGCAGGAAATTTTGGAATTACCCCAAAAGTGGGTCCTAACCAGTTCCCCCAGCTCATGTCCTAACCAGGGCTGGTGCCTGTCGCATCTCCCCAATAACTGCTAGTATCTGATTCAGCAGAGCATGAATATCAGGAGCTGCAGCTGGTGCAGGTGGTGGCTGGGCTGGCCCCAGCCCCACCGGCTGTGGAGGTACATATGCTACCTGATGCTCCTCTTCCCTATCTCAGGCTGGTGCTACGGCCCTGCCTCGACCTCGGGGTCGGCGTCTACCCCAAGCTGAGGCTCTGCTTGCAGACCCGGGTGCGCCACCCCTGGCCGCGCCACCTCGCGAGCGAGCCATTCTGCGAAAAAGTGAAACAAGTGAGATTTCCAGAAACCAATAAGACACACAATGCACGAAAGCGAAACAAAAGAGGAAATTTTCCTAAGGACATCCTGTAGCCACCCGAAGATAAGTTACGGACGTCTCCGCACCGATCCGCATGTCTCTACTAGACGTTAGCTCTGTACAAGTGAGACCGGTGAACCTGAGACTCTGATACCAACTTGTCACGACCAAATTTCTCAAGTCATGATGGCACCTACTATAACCCACCAGCAGGTAAGCCAACCCGTAACCTGGAACAACAAGTAATGGGTCTTAGGGTAGAAACTAAACAAGAGTAGACAAATAACAATATAAACAGACGGAAGCAAACCAAAAACATATATACAAATAAAGATCTCTCCCAGAACCTGGAAGTCACTAGTACAGAGCTACTAACAAAACGAGTACAAGTCCCAAAAGTGGACAACAGAGACTGGACTGTCTCGAAAGGTAAAATACTAGTCTATATATACAGATGGAGACTGAAATAGTACAAAACGTCGTGTGCTCACTCCCGTCTCCGGATCAGTCTGCTCCAAGCTCGATCAACGCTGGCTACTAGTGCCCGGACCTACATCACGAAATAGATGCAGAGCGTAGCATGAGTATCAAAACAACAGGTACCCAGTAGGCATCATAGGCCGACTGAACTTTAAAAGTAAAGGCAATATGAAAAGAAGGAATAATACAAACCGAGGGTCAAAACCGGAAATCTAAGTAATAATGGAATGCACACGAGTGTACAAAGAACTAACTAAAGTAATCTATAAGCTAACTACACCTAACTAGGCCCCCATAAGCCCAGAAGGTACACTCGTGCGCAAGTTAAATAAAAACCCGCACGGACCCCCATAAGCCCGACGAGCACACATAATAACTATAACTAAAGAGAATTGCATATACGAACCCAAGAACGAAGAACATCGAACCAGAACCTCAACCCTAATTAGTAGAATCTGATAGTACGGAGCACGGACCTCGAACCGGATGCTCACCAGAAGTACCCAAGTAACCAATCACAAGTAACCAGTATAAGAGGCCGGAACTCTAACCGGATGCTCTATATAGGTATCTGAGCAATAGAGGCCGAAACTCTAATCGGATGATCTATATAAGTATCTGGGCAATAGAGGCCGGAACTCTAACCGCATGCTCTATAAAGGTGCCAATGTAGCTGCTAAAAGAGTCCTAATCGATCCACACTCATAAATGTCCATGGAACGCCGTCCATACTTATCCAATCAATGTTAGTCCTTGGAACCAAATCGAAAATCAAATTCAAATCGCGAAGCAGGACTAGCGTCGCCGATGTAACTCGTGAAGCCGTAACATCGGGGAAAATAAGGATAACTATAGTCGGAGAAAGAGTAACACCTAACTAAGGCCCAAACTATCAGACTCAATTCTGCTACACTAATCTACAGGGATCTAAGCCGACCGAGCGACGTCGGGGTAAAACTAAACCCTATCGGATCCGAATCATGTATTTCTAAGGCAAGCCCTAGTCAAACCTAAACTAAGGCCCAACATGCTTCAAATAAATAGTAATTAAGCATGCAAGCACTCCACATAGCGAGGAGGGTCCATTAATAACACAAAGCATGCTCACAGTTACCCGATAATTCCCGAAATAGGCCGAAAACAAGATTTCTTAACACCTATGAAGGATTCAATAACTACCCAACCCAAATCCCAACTAAACAACATGCATTCACACTCTCAAGCTCAATCTAAGAGAGGGAAACCGTAGCCTACCTGTAAGCCGATCACACGCGCTCCAAAATCACTTCTCCGGAGCTTTCCCTTGCCGAACGTCCTCGAAACGCTTCCCCGCTATCAAAAATAGAGTCACAATGTTATTACGGTCGTTTAGACACTAAAATCACAACAAACGGAGATGGGTCAATTTTGGAGTCAAAACGGGAACCGTGGGACCCGCGCAGGAAATTTCAGAATTACCCCAAAAGTGGGTCCTAACCAGTTCCCCCAGCTCATGTCCCATAATGGGACACAATTCGGGGCTCGGGAACAACACAATATCAACATGCAACTAAAACCCAAATTTTCTCAAAAATTAGAAATGGGACAGCAGCTAATTCAGCGTATTTACCAAAAACGGGCGATCTACAGTAAAATATGACAACACCACAATGTTCTCCTTGAAAAAACACTCAAGATAGCCTAAAAAATCATTGAAATCGGACCTAAAATGGCTAAGAAAACAAGTCTAAAAAATCCCAAAATCAAGCTCACAAAAAGGGTGAGGCAGCAGGTATTTTTCGAAAATTACCTCAAACGGGGACTCCAAATCACTATCCGAGCTCACCAACACGTTGTCCTCGAAAAATCTCACAACTTAGCCTTTTGAATCACCCAAATCGGTTGAAAGATGAGAGAGAGATGAGGGTTTGAAATTTGGGAAATGTTGCTGGTTTTTTGCAATTTATTGCAAAAAATCAGCAACATTTCCAAAACTTAAAATTCCGATAGGATGCTCCGAACTGTCAGTCCCAGCAAGTCATAAATGACTTGGGGTCGCTACAGGAACTCTCTAAACGACATACAGAAGGCAAGACACAGAAATGACCAAGAGGGTCATTACAGTTTTTCTAAAACTAGCATTCCTACTAGCATATCTTTTGTTGTAAGCTCAAAGTTATATATTTCTTCTATAGTTAATATCTTATCCCATATTTGTATTTTTATATTTTTGGCCTTATATGTGATCATGCTTCCTTCATTATTAAATCATGTTACTACTATCGGTGTTTTTAATTTTTCCCATTTATCTTCTGGTAAGCAATTGTATTTACATATATTAGCTTCTGCTCCTGTATCTGTCATTAGTGTATAATATCTGTTATAATATCCTTCTATTATTATCTTTGGAAGTATATATATTTTCATTTTATCATATTAAAGTTCTTTTTATTATTACTCTTTTATTTTCATAATTTATTGTCAACTGTTTGTCTTCTAGATTATATGATTTTACTTGTTCTAGCCATTTTATTTCTAAAGTGATATTTTTATCTCCTTGATATACCTTAAACTTTATTACTATTGGTACTCCTCCAATGATTATTTACTTTTCTATAGTTTCTTCGGTATATATTAATGCCTTTGGTAGTTCAAGGCATAATTGTTCAGTAGTACTTATTTCATGTTCTGTTACTTATTCTCTTGTAATATAGTTTTCTTCTTGTCCTGTATTTATTAATATTAAATATTTTCGTTGTTCCATTACTCCCGTTATGTAGTAATGATGTGGTTTTATTTCTTCTTCTATTGATTTTTTTGGAGTTTTATCTATTCTTCTTGAGGTACTCATTTTTTATGATATTTGTGGTATTTCATAGTTTATTCTTTTTGATGTGCTTAATATTTCTTTTACTATTTCTAAATCTTCTTCTATATCAATTTCATTATAACTATAATCATTATTATCTATGACTGTAACTATCCTTTCAAAAGGATCTTCTATTTTTATTTTATTTATTTTATTTTTTGTTGTTATTTTATGTTTTGTTGTTAAAACATATAAGTTTTTACATCTAGCTATAAATATTTTACTTCCTGGGGCTAGTTCTATCCTTGACATTTTCCAATATAATAGTAGTGATTTATCTATGTTTCTGTCATTTATTGCTACTGAGTAGTTAACACTTATTATAAATTTAAATTTTTGGTATATGAGGTTACCTTGTACTGCACTTATTATACTTTTTTCTATAGGTTGTATGATCCTATCATCTGCTAAGTATATTTCTATGAGTGTATCTATTCCATCTCTAAAACATGCTTTTATTAATATTTCCATTCCTCCTAAATGCACATATTTAATTGGATTTTTATCCTTAATATCTTGTATTTCTTTATTGATTATTCGTTTGTTTATTATTGGTATTTTAGCCTTTCCTTTGGTGTATTTGCAATCTATGATATGTTCTCTTTGACTTACTACATAATATTCTTCTTTTTGTTGTTTAAACCAGTTTCTTATTGTTGGTATTTCGAATATTTTTTCTACGCTTAGGTCTAATTCTTTTTCTTTTATTTGTTCAAATATATTATTATCAAATATTATCTTTTGTTCTGAAGATTCTTTATTTTGGTATTCTTCTTTAGTTATTATTTGTATATCTTTTTCAGTCATTCGTTATATTATAGAATTCATTGTCTGATATAAGAAAAATGGTATCAGAGATATGGATGAAAAGAAGTATAAGAAGAAACATACTAGTAGAAAGATAAGAAAATTAAACAAATTATATCCGGAATACAAACAACTCAATATCACAAAAATTGATAACGACAAATTAGATCAATTAATAGATATTATATCTAAAATAGAATATAAATATATTCAGTATTTAAAAATACAATGAATAACGAGAATAACGAATATAGACAAAAACTTACTGAAATAATTATAGCGAAAAGACAAGAATTAAGACATAGGCAAAATAGACTTAATAATAATATATTTGCAGGAATTTGTAAAAAATCTATAATAGCACAAAGAAAAACTATTTTATATCTACAGATACAGATAGAAAGTTTAGAATATAAACTTCAACACAATCTATAAACGAATAAGGAAGAATATGCCATAGACGAAAAAACATATGAAAACTATGACGGATTAAAAATAAAGATAATATTTTCTAATCTAGGAAGAAGATACAAGAAAATAGGTGACAATATAAGTTTAATGTAAGAAAAAGAAACGGTAAAACTAGAAGATAGTTAACTGCTATGATAAGAATAACAAAAGAAAATGAAGAAATATATAGAAAAATGGAAATTGAAAAAATAAAACAACAAGCAAAAAAGGAAATACAACAATTAGAAGAAGTAAAAAATACTAAAATAATAGAACTAGAAAAAGAACTGGCAATATTAAAAGAAATGTATGACATTAAACAAAAAGAAAACGAACAAAAAACAAAATTAGCAAATGAGATAAATAAATTTAAAGAAAAATTGCAATTAGAAGAAGAACTAGAAGAAAAAGAAGAAAATAACCAAGATAATCTACCTAAAATAAGAATTGATGAAATAAATAACGATGATCTAGACGAACAACATTCGGAAACAAGCGAAACATATACGGAACTTTTAGCAAACATAGATAATACAAAGAATTTTATAAGTAAATACAGGAGACGTAGATGAAAAACCTAGTACATCAGGAATAAAAAACTCAAAAAATTTAAAATATTATAATACAAACTATGGACAATATGATAAAGAAAAAACTATATGAGATAAAAGATTAAATAAAAAATGGACACTTAAACCAATAATTGAACAACATGATTTTTTAGATTTAGACTGTGTAGCAGATATAAATAAAACAATCAAATTATGGATGAGATATATATCAAAACAATTAATAGATAACAAAATAGGAATGACAGAAACACCAGGATATATAGAAAGATCTCTTATAGGAACAGTAAAATTATGGTTACAAAATTTATCAGATGAAAGTTTAAAAACTTTAAAAAGTAGTAAAAAATTTGATGGTGAATTAGCTACTACAACTATGGAGATATTATATAAATACGAAATAGCTATAAGAAATGAATTTAGTATTATGACAACAGAAGTAGAAGAACAAAATAAAGAAAAAATCATAAACCGGAATTAGTCAGATGTTACAATATCTCCCCTTTGGGAACATTCGTCCTCGAATGATCTTACTCTTAGTAGGCTAAGGGTGTAACATTTAACATGCAGCTAACAATCAAGGCAATTACGACATGCAAATCTTATAAATAAACGCCAAGAAAAGGATTAATACTTTAATTTGGAACTTCTCTGGATTCAAAGAGATGTGGATATCTCTTCTTCATATATTCCTCAGCTTCCCAAGTAGCTTCATCAACAACTGGTTCCTCCAAAGAACTTTGAATAATGCTATCTCTTTTCTTCTCAACTTGTGAACTTGGCGATCTAGAATCTGAAGAGAAATCTCTTCATAATATAAGCTACCCTTGATACCAATGTCTTCAGTTGGTATGATAAATGAAGGATCTCACATGCACTTCTTCAACATGGAGATGTGAAACACTGGATGAACCGTGGCTAACTCTTGTGGTAGCTCCAACTCATAAGCTACTTTGTCAATCCTCTTGGAAATTCTGTAAGGACCAACATACCGGGGACTAAGCTTCCCCTTCTTACCAAACCTCATAACACCCTTCATGGGTGAAACTTTCAAGTTAACTCAATCATCTACTTCAAACTCTAACTCCCTATTCCTACCATCAGTGTAGGATTTCTGACGACTCTGAGCTGTTTTCAATCTCTCTTGAATAACTTTCACTTTCTCTATAGCTTGATGAACTAAGTCTGGTCCTATTAACCCAACTTCACCAACTTCAAATCATCCAATAGGAGATCTACGTCTTCTCCCATAAAGAGCTTCGTATGGAGCCATTTGGATGCTAGAATGGTAACTATTGTTGTAAGCAAACTCAATGACAAGTAGGTGATCATCCCAATTACCCGTGAAATCAATCACACAATCTACCTTGATACCTCAAAACATCATCTCCCCTTTGTTCAAAAGACATCACTTTTGCTTATAAACTCTTGCATTTAATTTACGCAATAAAGGATCTTGGTCTTACTTCTCTTTTACTTCTGACACTAATGATGACTCAGCCCCATTCATCACCACCACTCCTACTTCCGTGGAATCCATTAGTCGAACTCCTAGTCATGCAAGTCTATGCACCTCTTTTGCTACCTCTTTCTTATCTTCCTCAAAATGGGCGGTACTACCCATAAATAACCCGCTCAAGGCATCATCAACAACACTAGCCTTACCTGGGTGATAAAAAATACTTATGTCATAATCTTTGAGTAACTCTAACTACCTTCTCTATCTAAGATTAAGCTTTTTCTAGCTAAACACATACTAAAGACTCTTGTGATTGGTGAACACATCCACATGAACACCACAAAGATAATGACACCATATTTTCAAAGCAAATACTACGACAGCCAACTCTATATCATGGTTTAGGTAATTCCTCTTGTGAACCTTAAGTTGTCCAGAGGCATACGCTATAACTTTGCCATTTTGCATTAACACACAACCCAAACCAACTCTGGACGCATCACCATATACAAAAAAGACTTGTGTACCTTCTGGTAAGGTCATATTGGGGCAGTAGTCAACCTCTTTTTCAATTTCTAAAAGTTTTTTTCACAAGCTTCAGATCATTAAAACTTCACTGTTTTCTGAGTCAACTTGGTCAAAGGAGATGAAATAGATGAAAATCCCTCGACAAACCTTCTATAATATCCAGCCAATCCCAAGAAACTCATAATGACTATAACGGGTCCTTAACATTGTCTTTGGAATATCACATTCCATTACTTTCAATTGATGGTAACCTGATCTGAGGTCTAATTTTGAGAAACAAGAAGCACCCTGAAGTTGATCGAAGAGATCATCAATTCTCGAAAAAGGGTACACATTCTTGATGGTAACCTTGTTCAATTGATAGTAATTTATACACATTCTAAGGGAACCATTTTTCTTTCTCACAAATGGGACTAGAGCTCCCCAAGGTGAGATACTTGGTCGAATGAAACCTTTCTCTAAAAGATCTTTCAACTGCTATTTTAACTCTTTCAACTCTGTCGGTGCCGTCATTTATGGCGAGATAGAGATAGAATGAGTATCTGGAAGAGTATCTATACTGAAGTCTATCGCTCTCTTAGAAGGGACTCCAGGAAGATCATCTGCGAAGACTTATGGAAACTCTGTTACTACTGGAACTGACTGAATATGAGGTATCTCAACACTAGAGTCATTAACTCAGACTAAGTGATAGATACACCCCTTGAAAACTTACGTTCTCGCCTTAAGGTACGAAATGAAACGACACTTAGGCACTGCTAAACTGCTCTTCCACTCTATAGCTGGCTCACTAGGAAATTGGAACTTGACTACTCGAGTTCTACAATCTATTGATGTATAACATGCATGAAGCCAATCCATACCTAGAATGACATCAAAATCTATCATGTCTAACTTAATTAAGTTAGCCATGGTACTCTTGTGATTGACGAGAAAAATGGTGCAATCACGATAGATTCTCTCTTCTAGAATAGACTCACCAACAGGTGTAGAAACACTGAAGGACCCGAGAAGTTGCTCAGGAAGAACATCAAAATTCAAGACTTGGATCATACTAGTGACAACATCTAGTGAATCATCTTGCTCTTGGTGACTAGTGATAGCATAAAGATAAATTAGTTCTCTACCTGCCCCTGAAGTAGCTTATCTAGATACAACTCTATCTGGTGGAGCAACTGAAGACGACTGGGCTCTATTGCCCCCATTACCATTTCCCTGTTTGTTCTTTAGACACTCTCTCATAAAATGACTATTTTGGCCACACTTGAAGCAACAAGTAGAGCAATCATGACACATCCCTGGGTGGTTCCTACCACACTTGGCACATGCAGGAGGCTTACTACCCCTTTGTGCCTTACTACCTTGCGAATGTGCAGGTCTAGCTCTGAAGTTCTGAGAATATTTACTATTGTACTCACATTTGTTCCTTGGTGTAGGTGCACTAGCAAATGATGGAACATGTCATTTCTGCTTACATTGGAAAGGAGATCGATTCGCCTTACTCTTTTGCTGCCCGGAATCATTCCCTGACGTCTTAACCCTCTTATTCTTAAACTCTTCTCTATCCTTCTGCTGGTCCTCCTCAACTTGTTGCACAATGATCATCATTCTTGCTATGACCATGTAACCTATTAGCATGGTTGTCTTACTTTCCTTACTTGACAGACGAGTCAACCCAATAACGAAAAAACTCATCCTGCTTCTCATGTCAGCAACCATCTCTTTGCTTCTCTTAGCTCACGAGGAAAGAAATGCCTCATGAAGCACTCTTGACCATAGGCCAGCTCACAATCGATTACGCATAAGCATGAGCTTGAAAAAGACGTTTATAGAGATACACTCTATCACACGAAATGAGCATGAAAGAAGTGAAGGAATTCCTAATGTTAGCCTTATAATTATAGATGTGGTGCGCTTCACACTGATAACTAGGACTCTACAGACACAGCTTTATAGACTCCCTAGAACTTTTGAACTCTGTGCTCTGATACCAAGTTTGTCATGCCCCGAGCCTACATCCCGAATGTGGCTGGCACTCGAGAACCATTGTTGGCCCCAAGCAAACCCTTGGCCTGGCTTACTTATTCAGCGGAAGACTTTAAGCATTAAGAAAAGAACTCAAATGCAATATAACTCAACTGTCTCAAACTAAACTCATAATGTTTTAGAAATAAACATTTAACTTAGCCAAAGTGGCAACTCAAGACTGAACATAAGTTAATAACAAGATAAAGACAAATGAACTAACTAACTGTCTATCTATGAAGCCTCTAATAACTGAGATGGATGTCGGGACAAGACCCGCGACATCCTAATGAACTAAATACTGAAAAGCAATAAAAAGAATCCTCCGGAAAGCTAGGAAGCTCACCAACTGACTCTGAGTGCTCAACTGGATCAACGAGACACTGGATGTTGATCCTGGTTACCTGTGTCTGCATCATAATAAGATGCAAGCCAACTGGCATCAGTATATTGAATGTACGAGTATGTGAGTTGGAATGCTAAACATAACTTAAACTTGAAAAGAATCTGAAAGAAACACTTACCTTGGCTTTACTCAACTCATGAATAACTTAACTCAATATAAAGCAATAAAACACATGCAATATATAGAAAGCCTTTAAAACAGTACAAAACCACTTAGTTCGTTAAAGAAAATGCAATAAGAAACTCAACTTTACTCATATAAGAAAGTAATATAGTTTCTGTGGGAATTTTTCTAACCGATAACCACCACTATGAGCCTAAGTGGTGATACATCGTCTTGCCCATGCTGCCAGAACTATCATATACTTTGTTGTTATATAGAACGCCTTAACTAAGTGGATCCACTAGTCTATGCTAAAAAGCACTTAAGGAGTTATCTATAAAGTATGATCCTTTCTACTCATGATGGCTACATGGTTTATGGGGGCTGTTAGTTATCTGAACTCTCCCCCATATCGGTGCTCAATACTACTCCCAAAATTTACTAGCTCATCTATTTAAAAACATAACTTCTTTCTTTGGTTTGAGATAATTACTCCAAACTTAGCTTAAAAGATCTCTTGGAATCGATGTTCCCTTTCTTGCTCAAATGTGTAAACATTTACTCTTTAACTGAAAACTAGCTCAAAGGCTCTTTTGGAAATCAAGGTTTCCTTTCTTCTTTAAATGTGAAAACATTTACTGAAAACTAGCTCAAAGGGTCTTTTGGAAATCAAGGTTTCCTTTCTTTTTTAAATGTGAAAACATTTTACTCTTTGGAAATACATAGTCCCACTATACTCTTTTGAAGAAATGAACTTCAAACTTTACTCTTTACTCATCTCAAAACTCAAGTCTTAAAACAAAGTTAAAACATTTGTAAAAGACTTTTGGAAGACTCTATGAACATCTCTTGACTAGACTCTTAACCTCTCTTGACTTGACTCTTAACTTTCCTTGAATTGAATTATGGATTCAAGGATTGTGATTTGTGATAGGAACGATCTCATGATGTTTAGGAGTGTTTTTAAATAGTTAAACATGAGAAAAGATCAATAAATCACTGTCTAGAAGCAAGTCCGCAACGCGGAGATGCATTTAATTATTTGGCCACAAAATAAATTTTGAGGCAGAACAGTCCGTGACCACTCCGTGACGCGGAGAAAATTTTGACAATCCTGAGGAACAGGTCTGCGTGCGGACCTGGTAGCCAGATTTGCCTGACTTTTTTGTTCTTCATTTTCTAGCCCCAATTCGCCTAGATTCAATTCTTTTTCTCCATATATCTTTAGATTCAGGTACCCACAACATATACACAAGAATCTAACTCAAAGCAAATCTAATAATCAATCTTAAACTCTCAAGAACTCCTCAATCTAATCCCAAATTCAAGAACAAAAGCAATTCAAGAATACAACTCAAGAACATCAAACACTCAATCTTTTTAGGACGAAATTACACTGAATAAAACATGTTTGGCACGTGGGTGAATGAACCCAACACTGTGTGAACTCGCATACCTCGTAGGGATTAACCCTTCGCGAAATCCACAAGGAATTCTCCACAAAATCGATGAATCCTTGCTTCTTCTCCTCTTTTCTCCTCTTCTTTTCTCTCCTCTCAAAACCCTAACTCTTTTGTGAAAGATTAAACTGATCTTATTCTGTTTAGACCCCTAAGTAATTACCAAAAACGAATTAAATCAATTGGGTATGGAAAAGACCAAAATACCCTTCTAAAATCCGGTTTTGACTTTTCTTATCTTGACAGCCCAACTTCAAATAGGCATATCTCCCTCATAAGAACTCGGAATCACGTAAACTTGGTGGCGTTGGAAAGATAATTCCAAAATCTTTCCTACAATATCTGGAAGCACACCTAACTCATCTTGAGCTAAGAGTTATGGTCGTTTGACGTTTACCCAAAACTCATTCTTAACTTTACTCTTGTCAAATTTCCAAATTTTTTATTATTTCCAAAAATCACTCTTTCTAATTCTAGCTCTTTCTAGTTCTTTCAATTAGCGAGATGTTACAATATAAATTATTATAGTAACTATTATTGCAATATATATATTATATTAACTTTAATTAATATTTTAAGTTCTCTTTATTTGAGGTAAAACATTCATTCATCAGGTATATAAATTACTTTAGAGAAAATTATTTGCTTAATATAGTAAATTGTTCTCCTTATTTTTATGAATATAAAGACAAGACAAATAGTCATAACTTTTTTTCTCATCCTTTTATCACTTTGTAATGAATGGAACGATTCATTCTAATTTTCATCAAGTAGGTCATTATTTATGTTTTTAAACACCTATAACACAACTTTTAAGTGTAATCAAAATTAAATTATAGATGGATCAATTGACTATATTGCTTCATATAGTTTATAAAAATTGTTAATATAGTGATACTCATAATTTTAGGGTGTGTTTGGTATGGAGGAAAACATTTTTTGGAAAAATATTTCAAATTTTAAAAAATTTCATTTTATATGCCACCCCTACCTCTAACCCCCTCCCTTCCCCGCCACCCCACCCAAGCCATTCCCATCAATTTTTTTTAAGAAAAACCCTTTTTGGGAAATATTTCAAATATAAAAAATTTCCATTTTTTATGCCAACTCCACCCCTACCTCTTACCCCCCTGATGGGATCGGATTGCCACGTTCTGGCATACTAAATGTTTGGATATGGGTTCCATGAGATGACCATTGAATTGGGTTCCATGAGAGGACTATTGAATTGTGTTGTGTATCTACTTGTAATGAGTTTGTTCATATCTAATGATAATTGATATTGGAAGATGGTATGTTACTCTATATTGATATAACTGTGATATGTGAGAATCGTGAAGTTGTTCATTGTTCGTATATGTTGATAATATTGTATATGTTTGATATATGCATGTGATTATATTGCTGTATTGACTAATGTATGTTACACTTAGTGGGATAGCCGGGTGATCCTACCAATACATGGTGGTTGTGTACTGATATTGCACTTGCTCTTTCTTTGTTGAGTACAGGGCATCTTCAGGTGGCTATTAATAGACATCACCTAGGTGACCATGAGCGTGAGCGGATTCAAGGGTGAGCCAGTTCTTTCAGGCTTCCATGGATCTTCCTTGTTTAAGTCCACTCTTTTTGGACTCAAACTTTTGTTTAGGTGTTGTTTAGTTTTGGGGTTGTACCCCTTGTTCTTAGACTTGTCATTAGTAGAGTTTTGGTACATTGACTTTCAGGTTATAGGTTAATTTTTCTGCATTTTTTAATTATTGTTGAACTTTTGTTAGAGTTTATGGAAACTCTATTTTCTTTCCTTAGTATTTGACTTATATGCCTTAGTTTTTAGATTGATTGCTTGGTTTGGGTTGTAGTAGTGGTTTTCCCTCTTGATTGTTAGCGTGGGTGCCAATCACAACGGTCTTGGTAGTGACAAAGTTGGTATCAGAGCCTAGATTCGTTAATCTCATTGTACCAAAACAAGTCTAGTAGAGTCTTGTGGAACAGTACGAAGACATCCGTACTTTTCTTTGAGAGGCTATAGGATTTTAGGAAAAACTCACTTTTTTCTACTCCATCATGCTATGACTTGAATCCAATTGGTATCTGGGTGATACAAATTGGTATCTTTCCTCCTTCACTCTATGGTCCGAACTAGAGCAACAAAAATGGTAACATCATCGCTAGTAAAAGAGGATGTGTATAGACTACCAAACGTTGAACAGGGTCACCATTCAGAACAAGTAGCCATTGCCTCGGATAGATGAACATTTTGATCAATTGCAAGGTGCATCAATTTTCTCTAAGATTGATTTAAGGTCTGGTTACCATCAGTTAAATATTGAGGCGGTTAAGAATTGGGTTCGACCAAGTTCTATGATTGAAATCGGCAGTTTTGTGGGGCTCGCTAGCTATTATTTTCAATTGTGGTATGAGTTGATTCTAATTGGTATCTCCCGATTCCAATTGGTATCTCAACAAAGTGAACTAGATGTCGTGGTCACGACTGAGGGGACACAAGCAAAGTAAATGGGAAACTGAGAAGGTTCCAATTAGTATCTGGCCCTAGGGCTGGTGTGAATGCATAGATGATCAGAAATGGTCATCCATGAAGTGAAATAATTAACTAAGAATTTGGACTTATCTATAAATTGTATCTTGGAAACCTTGAATACGTGCTTCTGGTTGTCTGAAGTAACTGCGAATGCATGGATGATGAGGTGATTATGTGTACAATAAATAGGTGTTTGAACTTTGATATGTACAATAAGTTTGGCTGGTCGTTGAAGTTATGTAAGTTGTAAATAGTTGAGTATCATGAAACTCACTATTAAAGGAAGATCTTGACTAAGGATCATGTGAGTGTCTGGGTGTATCCTGGGAATGTTTGGGTTGTGGTGCTGAATTAAAAAGAATGAATTAGTTCGTGTATCGTGGGATTGACTGGGGGTAGAAAATGATTATCCTAGTTTTGAGGATTATTCAAAATAAATGCATGTTTTACAGCTGGAACCTGTGGGGGAAATTAAAAAAGAGAAAAAGCCTAGAAAATTTGTTGGCATGGGTTTTGTTTCCGTTATGTTCGCTGGATCAGGATTCTTCCCGCCAAGATGAGGCCACCAGTGTGGGATTCCTCTGTCAGAGCAGGACAGGGCGAGATAGAATCTCAGCCCTGTCTTCCTTATTTTTCTAGTCATAACTATGGACCCCGAATAGTACCCAAACTAACCCCCTCGATCTAATTCAGTGTTCGGCAATCAGATATAAGTTATAAGGTGTATTGAAATTATGGAGGACCTGGGCATATGAAGAGGAAATCAGTGAGGCGTTAGACACCGGGTAAATGGTAATGGAGGTAGAGAAGTAGTGCAGTCAGGCAATAAGGTTGCCCGTCAAGAGGACAGGGCTTAGTTTTATGTTTTTCTGGGTAAGGCAGAGTTTGAGGGTGTGATGTAGTGGTCACAAGAGCTACTTTTGTCTGTCCCCGGATGGCTATTGTTTTGTGTGATCTGGGTTCCATGAGAGGACCATTGAATTAGGTTCCATGAGAGGACCATTGAATTGTGTTGTGTATGTACTTGTTATGAGTTCGTTCATATCTAATGATAATTGATATTGGAAGATGGTATGTTACTCTAAATTAATATAACTGTGATATGTGAGAATCGTGAAGTTGTTCATTGTTCGTATATGTTGATGATACTGTATATGTTCGATATGTGCATGCGATTATATTGCTGTATTGACTAATGTATGTTACACTTAGTGGGATAGCCGCGTGATCCTACCAGTACATGATGGTTGTGTACTGATACTGCACTTGCTCTTTCTTTGTTGAGTACAGGGCATCTTCAGGTGGCTATTGATAGGCCTCAGCTAGGTGACCATGAGCGTGACCGGATTCAACGGTGAGCTAGTTCTTTCAGGCTGCCATGGATCTTCGTTGTTTAAGTCCACTCTTTTCGCACTTAGACTTTTGTTTAAGGTGTTGTTTAGTTTCGGGGTTATACCCCTTGTTCTTAGACTTGTCGTTAGTAGTGTTTTGGTAGATTGACTTTCAGGTTCTAGGTTAATTCTTCCGCATTTGTTAGTTATTGTTGAACTTTTGTTAGAGTTTATGGAAACTCTATTTTCTTTCCTTAGTATTTGACTTATATGTCTTAGTTTTTAGATTGATTGCTTGGTTTGGCTTGTAGTAGTGGTTCTCCCACCGGATTGTTAGTGTGGGTGTCAATCACGATGGTGTGGGTCGTGACAATTCTAGCCAAAAGGATCTTTCCAATCAGATTGATATCATTAAGGTTGCTTTTTCAGAAATTACTTAGTCAATGATACTATAAGAGTATATTTATACTCTTATAATATCATTGACTAATGAGTAATTTCTGAACAAGGAACATTAATGATACCACAACAATATATATATACTCTAATGTCATGAAATTAGGTGTGATTTTGAGAAGATTCCTTCATGTATTGGTGATATGGTCGAATCTAAGTGTTTGGGAAAAGAACCAATTGAATTTAGGGGGTTTAGAGTTGAAAAACGAGCAAGAAAATTTTCTGGAGAGGGGGTTGTGGCGCCGCGCCTCTCAGATTGCCCAAAAGGCAACTCTAAAGTTTGGGCTCTGGGGCGCTGCGCCATCCAGAGCACCTCAACCCAGATGCTAAAGTTTCAAGGTTGGCGCCAGGGTCACCAGGTCTTCTACCTTTTCCCACTTCTTTCCGTTTGAGTTCCCTAGCAACGTACCTATGTTTGCTAGTTAATTTCTATACTTTAAGGTACATCTAAACATCATGGAATCATCCATAAACACGAGATCATAAACCTTGAATCCATAATTCAATTCAAAGAAAGTTAAGAGTAAAGTCAAGAGAGTTCATAGAGTTTCCAAAAGTCCTTTACAAACGTTTTAACTTTGTTTAAGGCTTGAGTTTTGAGTTGAGTAAAGAGTAAGAATAAAGTTCATTTCTTCAAATGATTTAAAAGGAACTATGTATTCCCAAGAGTTGAAATGTTTACACATTTAAACAAGAGAGGAAACACCGATTTCAAAGAGAAAGAGTTTTGTTTTTAAAAACATATGAGTTGAGTATATTTTGGGAGTAGTATTGAGCACCGATATGGGGATGAGTTCATAATAACTCAAGTCTCCATAAATCGTGTAGCCATCGTGGGTAAGAAAGGGTCATACTTTTTAGAGGATTCCTTAGTGCTTTTTAGCATAGACTAGTAGATCCACTTAGTTGAGGCATTCTATATCACGGCAAGGTATATGACAGTTCTGGTAGCGTGGGCGAGATGTTGTATCATCACTTTAGCTCATAGTGATGGTTGTCGGTTAGAGAAACTCCACAGTATTATATTACCTTATATGTAAAATGAGTTGTTATTGTATTTCTTTAACACATTGAGTTGTCACCTACTATTTTAAATTCTTTGTATAAACTGCCCCTTTATTGTTGTTTTACTTTGCATTTGAGTCGAGTATCCATGAGTTGAGTAAAATTAAGGTAAGTGTTCTTTTCAGATTCCTTTCAAGCTTATGTCATGTTTAGTTTTCCCCTCGCATGCTCGTACATTCAATGTATTGCTACCATTTGGCTAGCATATTTTAATGATGCAGATACAAGTAACTAGGATCAACATCCAGCGCCTCGTTGATCCAGTTGAGCACACAAAGCCAGTTCGTGAGCCTCCTTGCTTCCAGAGGATTACCTTTTATTGCTTTGTTAGTTAGTTGTTAGGATGATTAGGGGTCTTATCCCGGCATCCCTCTTAGTATTTAGAGGCTTCATAGACAGTTAGATATGAGTTCTTTAGTCTTGTATTTCAGATGTTTTGCTATAAGACTTGAGTTGCCACTTTGCCTAATTCGAATGTTTATCCTTAAACGTTCTAAGTTTATTTGAGATAGTTGTTTTAAGGTGCATTTGAATCCTTGTATTAATATTTTAAGTCTTCCGCTATAAGTTAAGTCAGGTCAAGGGTTCACTTGGGGCCAATAATGGTTCTCGAGTGCCAGTCCCGCCCAGGGTGTAGGCTCGGGGCGTGATAAACTTTGTATCAAAGCATAGAGTTCAAGAGTCATATGGAGTCTATGAAGCCGTGTCTGTAGATTCTTAGTTATCGATATGAAGCGCACCACATCTATAACTAAGAGGCTGCGACATTTAGGAAATTTCTTCACTTCTTTCATACTCATTTCGTGCGATATAGTTCATCTCTATAAAGTTTATTTCTAACTCGTGCTTGTGCGTGTCTTTCATTTGATCATACCTCCATGAAGAGCTGTCCGAGGTTGTCCTGCTAGAAGGAACGTTGAGGAGCAAGGGGTACCTAATGTGCCAGAAGTGCAACCCTAAGGAGAGGTCACCAATGTTGAATTTCAGGAAGCAATCTGAATGCTAAGTCAAGTTGTGACTAACCAGGTTGGGCAACAAAGAGGGACCCAATACGAAAAGGCGAATAATTTGAGGATCCGTGAGTTCTTGAGAATGAATCCTCCAAGCTTCACTGGTCCAAACACTCATGAGGATCCAAAAAAATTTGTTGAGGAACTGCAAAAGGTGTTTGAGGTTATGCATGTTGCTGATGCTGAAGGGCTTCACAGTCCGTGAAGCCCTCTATGGTCCTTACTTAGAAATCTTCAAACACACCTCTTAAAAGCCTGCACACTGGGAACCTACCACGGGCGTCACCACGGACCGTTACAATGACCACGGTTTGTCTGGGTGTCTGTGGTCTTCACTTGGCCAACTCACACTTCAGCTTCTCAAGATCTTCCCATTGGATCAACTCTACGATCAACATCACGGTCCGTCATGGGTGTCACGGTCCGTCAGATCTTTCATGGTCCTTACTTAGCATTGCCAAAGTTTATCTTCTCAAGGCCTTCTCATTGGGAGTCCATTACGATCACTATCACGGACCGTTGTGAGGACCACGGCTCGTGAGGCCTTCTATGGTCCTTACTTGGTCCAAATCACCATTTACTCTGCAAAGGCCTGTCTACTGGGCCTTCTTCACGAGCTTCAGGATGGAACATGAAAGAGACCACGGCCTGTCTTATGCTCCGTGGTGCTTGTTCCAGAACTTTCTTCTTTTCCTTTCTATCTTCCACGTCCACATGTTTTACTTATACAAACATCACCAAGCGCATCATATCCACATAAATACACTCAATTCTCATATTAATCCTTAGTTTTGAGCAACAAATGTGCCAAGATCTCACGGCATATCAACACCATCAACTTAGAACCATTACTTGTCCTCAAGTGATGATAAAGACAACACATTTTGACTCTCAAACACCTCAAACCTCTTAATACTTATGCAGCAGCTATCTTAACCAAAACTTATATCCGAAACCATCTATCCAACATGCAAGGATTAATATATGACATCTCTTTACTCACAGTCGACCATGCTTATGCTTATGTACTTATCAGCCAACACAATTTTACTATCAAATGTAGTCTCAGTGTCCTCACATCAAAGAAGTCCCTCACACATGATAATTGAGACTAAATTCTATGCTCACGCTCCCAAAGAACTTCTAACACTAAAAACAGAAGACTATAGGCTCGCCCTTGCTTTCTACGCTCTCTCTTTCAAACCACCGGAATAGGATCACAGTAGGACCTTATTGACTTGTAAAATAGGCTCATGCTAGCGAATGGAATTTTGGTTCTGTGAGTGACTAATACCTTGGCTCTCCAAAGTTTCGTTCGCACACATCTTTTTCTGAGCGATTCGCTGCTTTTTTTATTTCAATACATCCCAACAACCATTATTTTTTTTATATATACACATTTTTATTTGTGCCTTCAAGATGATTGAGTGAACCTTCTTTTTATACTTTCCTTTCTGCTCGGGTCGTAATCACCCTCAACTTAGGCTTTTGGCTTAAGTAGTGGCATCGTATCTTCGAAAATCCAAGGATATGATATCAAGTGGGTAAGAATAAAATTAGTTTCAAGGCCCAAATCAAGTTCAAGGGTTATGCTTTTTATTTAGTGATTTATTTTTTTGGCTTTTAGTGGGCTTACCGAAAAAATGGCCTATTGATCCTTTCCTATCCAGATATTCTCAGATTCTAGCAAGACTACTCGGGCAAGTTCTAGTTTCTCCACCTAGCATTGAACTTCAAGAAAACCTTACACACACATGACACATGTGACATGACTATATTTTCTAGTTTCTTAGTTCACCAATTTAGATTTCAGACTAGCAATACTAAACACATGAGTATATAAGATGTCATCTAAAGACCCTAACAATCAAACTTTTCGGTTGAGGACAAATTTGTTATTATATCAAACACAACAAAAACTCAAACACTTAGCTGCTGCATGATATACCGTGAGTTTACGGTATTTCTAATACATTTCACTTACAAGTTGTGTGTGTCTAGGGCCTTTTTATATTGGTTTTTATGTGTGTTATTATGTTTTGCAGGAAAGGTGTTCAGGCGCGAAAGTTTAGAGACAGCTGAAGAAAATGCAGAAAAAGGGCATCCACGGAGGTCATCTACGGACCGTAGGTCCATTCACGGTCCGTAGGTGAGGACCGTAGATCAGCAGGAAAGTATTGAGGACAAATCAGGGAAATCTGACCAAGTGTGGAACCACGGTGGCCATTGACGGTCCGTAGATTGATCTACGGACCGTACTGTCGATCCGTAGATTGAGACTGCGAGGGTTCCAGTACCTGATTTTTGGAGATACTAAGTATGGAGCTACGGAATGTATTGACGGACCGTAGGTCAATCTACGGTCCGTACTGTTGGTCCGTCGTTTGCTTCAGAGAAGATGATCTTTTTGGAAGCTGAAATATTTTCTAAGTCCCAAGTGACGGAAGGGACTTACGGACCGTAGATCGATCGACGGTCCGTAAGTCAGTCTCGTGAATCGAAGACGCGTACCTGAACAAAACTTTCCTTAATTTGTTTCCCTTTTTATTTAGGATTTGTTTTCTATAAATAGGGCATGTAAACCTCGTTTTTGGGGGTTAGACATTATTATTCTATTCTTGCTTTATAACTAGGGAGATTAATTTGCAACCCTAGCAATTAGTGATTTCTGAAGTTCGTTTTAAAGATTTTGGCTTTGCAATTCAAGGAAATTTTCTGGAGTTATTATTCTTTCTAAGTAAGTTCATGATTTCTTCATCTACAATTATGAATTGTGTTCTTGCTAAGATGAGTAACTAAATCCACAACTAGGGTTGTGGGAACCATGATCGATTAACAAAGTATGAATAGTAAATAAGCAATTCTTGAATAGTATTTTGCATGTATTGATAATTCTTTCGTTTAGAAGTCTTTTTAACGAGTGCACGCGTTAGAACTCGCCTTGTTACTACTTGCCGGACCAAGGAGGTAATTAACAAGAAAAGAATTATCAACATAGATTTAGTGTGATACTATCTAATAGGCTAGTGTCGATTGGTGCGAAGTAACAACTAAGCCAAACATCGATTATGATGTCTAATATGAGGTAAAGGTAAGGGTTAGTAACTTACACACACGTAGCCGGACCAAGGTGCGGGGTGAAATTCTCTAGATGCCGGACCAAGGATTTAGAGATACCTAACTTATCACTTTGCATGTAAGATACTAGAAAAGGATTGCTATTACTAGGATTACTGCGTTATGAGATTATGGGGAACACGTATACCCTAGTTATTTCTCTTATCTTGATAACAACCAAAGTTGAGTTTAATTATTGATTACTTATTAAGTTTTTACTATTTGTTTCACACAAGCACAAACCCCCTTTTTATTATCTGTTTCTGGAAATAATTTGACTAGTTGAATATAATTGTTGGTTAAAAGTAAAGTCTAAACCATTTTCCTCGTGGGATCGACCTCAACCTACAAGTTGTGTTCTTTACTTGATAACGATCGCTTATGCTTCTGAAAGGAAGTGTAATTTGAGCGTATCACTGCACAACTTAATACGCACAAACTTCACAATTTTCATTAAAACACCAAAACTTCACAATTTATCAGAACACAACACAGAGTCAACCTCCATTCATTCTAACAACTAAAATGGCAGGTTGCTCACCACCCCCTCCCCAAATAAAAAGGAATTTTCCCTCAAAGTAGATATAAGAAAACAATACAGGGCTGTGAGGATGGGTCATACCTACGACGCACTAGGTGCCGGTAGTAGGAGCAGCGTCGACACCCTTATCAACGTGTGCACTGTCAGAAACCTGCAATGGGATCCTCACCAGTCTGCGATCCTAAGAACTCAGGCGAATTCATCCTAACAAAATCCCGAACTATACCTGCAGCTGACCCAACATTAGCTTTTGCCAGAATTGGAACCTGTTGATTATTTAGTTGGTCACACTCTGAGCCAACAACTGGATAGCATTCCAAAATTCAGCATTTGAAACTTCCTGATTTGGAATTGGAGGAGTTGCGTTAGCATTGCGTGCATTAGTATTCCTGGGAATAGCTCTACGAGGAGGCATGATCTGAAAGTGCATAACTAAGGATTAGCACGGGGAATTAGATCATACCTTATGCACGAAAAAAGTAACAAGGAAATTAAAGTTTTCCCAAAACACCTTGTAGCCTCTTTCTCATTAGATATGGTGCACTTCACACCCATGAAAAGGACTCTACTTAGTGTGGCTTTTCAGACATCCTACGACTCTTAAACCTAATTCTCTAATACTATATTTGTCACACCTCGAGGCTACCCCCTGGACGCGGACACGAGACATAGGATCACGAGTGACCCCATACTAACCCTACTGGCATATCATAAGCATACTCAAGTAATTTGAATAAATAAACACTGTGCGAAAACTAAATCATATAAGAATCTGAAATGATGGGGAATACCCATATACTAAATTTGAATATAAGAAACTGAGAGTTTGAATACAAATGAAAAGTCAAACTCTAACACTAAAGCTGAAACTAACTATGTCTGAAATAAACCCTCTACTAACTAGAAATGCTGGGACATGCCCCATCTAGATCTAGCAAAACTGAAACTAAAACTAAAAGGAAGAAAGATAATCATGCCACTAGTCCTCGAAGAATGAGGATTCACCACTGATGCTGCTGAACTGAATATCGGAAATCAATCTATGGGTGATCTGACTGCTGAGGACCTGAACCTACATCACGAAAAGATGTAGCACAGAGTATGCTTCAGTACTCGAAAAGTACTGAGCATGAAGGATAGAGTAAAGCTAAATAATAACATAACTGAACAAGCAATAAAGTAATGATATAATCTGATTATGATAAGGATACTGGAAATACTGAACATGGTTAAACTGAATGCAATGACCAATTTTATATCATGCTGAGACTGAATATTGAACTATACTGATAACATGATCAATACAATAGAATCTGACTGAACTGTAAGGGAGCAACTAATAACCGACATAAAACCACATGAGCTAAATGTGGGGTTCGATGTATACGCCCCATCGAGAGGACCCAATATAGCTTGTCAAAGGTATAGATGCATGCTGGTGTGATCACTAAAATGATGTTCACAGAGGGGACTTACAACCTACGGGGCACGTAGTTCTGGGACTTGAGGGTGACTGACCCTAGTCCACTCGGTATTAAGCTTCCCATATGATTAAGTAATTAACACTTTATGACTGAAATGTTGTAATACTGGATAGCTCAAAATACTGACACGTGAACTGAGAATGCAACATTAATATACTAATAATAATACATTCGAAAACCGAGGCATGTTTATATATGACTGAGTTAACTGGCCTAGCATATGTAATTCATGAACTAAGAGAACTACGTAGCTAGGGTTTTGAAAACATTCATGAACCTGGGCAATAGCGATACTGAATTCATGATAATACGATTTGGATCATTCTAACAACTAAAACCCAATAATTCTAACATTCAAGAAACCCTAAGTCTAGATAATATCAAGGGAATCACGATTCTGACTGAAATCTAGGGACCTAATGAGTGAAAGGAACCCACTAGTGAAATCCCACATACCTAGTGACGAATTCCATGGAGAAACCTTTTGATTTCGGGGCTGGAACTGATGGAACCTTGCTACGTTCTTGAACTAGGGTTCTTGACCTCTTTATCCTCTTACACTCTAATTTTTTTCTAAGTTTTGATGAACTATCTGACTTAGGTAAGTTCTAGTTATGTTTCTAGGCTAAAACTGACCAAAATCATGTAGTTTAGGGTCTAAACAACGTAGTTTAGGGGTCCAACGCATAAGGAAAAGACCAAAAGACCCTTGACTTAACTGCTGTCAAAATTACCGACGGACCGTCGATCGACTGACGGTCCATCCTGGTTAACCGTTAGTCGCGATTGGAGGCTAGAATCAGAGGGTCCGACCTACAGCCCTGGACCATGGACCGTGGTCTGACTTACGGTCTGTAGGTCCTGGCGTGGGTCGGAACTTAGATTATTTTTTTGGGGTTGAGTCTGGGGGTTGCAGATGCGAACCACGGACCACCAGCATGGGCCGTGGGTCACCCTATGGTCTGTGGGTGGCAACCATGGATTGCACCTGTAACTTCTGGAAATCTGCCATGAGGTATGTTTTTGAATACGGGGTGTTACGGGCGGTTTCAACTTCAAGAACTTAGTCAACATTTCATGCTCATTACCAGTCATAACAGGGCCTAACAAAGGACGAAAGAAAACGTCATTACCTATATTCCCACCCACCTTGGGGACAATGATAACAATAGGAGGATTGGTGGGAGCTTAAGTTGCTTGAACAGAGGGAAGTACTCCAGGACCAACCAATCCATTCAAGAATGACATGATCTGTTGAGCTAACACTGGGTCTATGAGAGGAATACCTATAGTCTCAGCCTGCACCTCTTCCTCTTGTCCAACATTCTCCTCATTCTCCACCTCGATATTCTCTTCTACCTCTTCATGATGAGCAGGAGAGGCCTCATTCCTGGGAGCATTTTCAACCGGTGCTCCATTCCTAGTAGGCGTCACCCTTCCTCGGCCTCTATCCCTGCCTCAACCGCGACCTCTCGCTGCAGATTCCTCAGCTGGAGCATTGACGGGAGCTACGGGCCTGACACTGTTGAATCTAGTGTTAACCATCTGCGGACAGAATAGTGAAGGAGGGTAGAAACCAATTTGAATCACCAGATACCAATTGGAATCAAGTTATAGCACGAAAGGACACAAAAGAAGTAAAGAGATTTCCTAAAGTCCTATAGCCTCTCGAAGAAAACTACAGACGTCTCCGTACTGTTTCGTAAGACTCTACTAGACTCATTTTGGTACATCAAGATCAACGAACCTAGGCTCTGATATCAACTTTGTCATGACCCAGACCATCGTGATTAGTACCCACACTAACCCTCCGGTGGGAGAACCATTCATACTAATTAGCTAACCAACTTAATCAAAATACTAAAGCATTCAAAGTTACGAAAGCAAGTTTAAATGCTAAGGAAAAGATAGGGAGTTCCCATAAACTCCAACAAAACTCTAACAACGAAAACTAACATTGCGAAAGTAATACCTAGAACCTAGAAGTCAATGTACCAAAACTCTAACAAGATCCATATGTCTATACAAGAAGGGGTACAACCCTAAACTAACATAGGAATAACTAACAAGAAAGTCTAAGTACGAAAATATGGACTTTAAACGAAAGAGAACTCATGGCAGCTCGGAAGAACTAGCTCACCCTTGAGTTCGAAAATGGTCATTGATCTTCTAAGTGAGGTCTACCAATAGCCGCCTGAAGATGCCCTGTACACAATAAAGAAAGAGCAAGCCACAGTGTATTGGTAGGATCAATCGGCTATCCGACAAAGTGCAACATACTTAATCCATTACAACATAATAATAACATGCATACAACGAACATATACAATATCAATATCATTTACGAACAACGATCAAGTTCACAATTCTCAATTACACAGTTATGTCAAGTCAATGGTCCTCTCATGGAACCCAAACCCAAACTCAAATTGTTAGCATACCTGTCCGTGGAATCCGATCCAATGTTTATGCAGGAACGTGGCAACCGATCCCATATTTATGCCGAAACGTGGCAACCAATCCAAGTTAGTGTGTCGGAATGCAACACCCGATCCATTCAACAAGCCATAATCACAATCATAAAGTACATTTTCATAATCATACAATCAAGTCATGATTCATAACATTCATCATTCATTTATTGTCATATCACTACAACAAATATGATATATAGCTACGAAATTAGTAGCTACGACATCAAATTTGTCTCTAATTGTTCGCTTTTAGTGAAAAAATTTACTTTTCGTGCTTAAATATATGAGACTCATACTTTTAGTGACGAAACATAATAATCCGTAGCAAAGTTTTGTCCACTAAAATTTCCCACCAAAAAATTAATTGGCGTCATTTGTTAAGTAGTGTTAGGCACGAATTTAAAGTTATCAGTGACACATTATTTCGTCACTAATAATGTATCTAACTCATGACAAAGTATTTTTTGTCTTAAAATTTATTAATTTGTGGACACAAAAAAATTTCATCTAAAAATATATTTTGTTACAATTCGAGAAATTAGAGTTTGTAGTTAAATATTATAAGTTTTAGCTATAAAAATTTAGATTTAATTATGACATTTATTTTCGTCACTAATAATAAAAATAATCGGTGACAAAGATTTTATTGTCTCTAATCAATCTGTGATTCAGTGACAACACAAAATTGTCACAAAATATGTAAGGTGTTAAATATCGACGACTTAAAATTTGTAGTGAATAATTCAACTATTTGCTACAAAAAAAATTCAAAGCTAAATACAATTTTTTTGGCTACAATTGTTCATAATTACAAGTGACAACTTACAAAAAGAATAATACAAGTGCTTCATAAGAAATATACAGAGTCCATTCGTTAATTGGCGAGGAAAAATATTAAAACCAACGAATTCGGTTGATTTTGTAAAAACGAAAAAGTTCAATTAATCAATTTTATTAAATTATACAATTATTAAATGCATCATTTGAAAAATACAATCCAAGTTATAAGTATCGTGAGTGAGGTACGGTTCTACCACTATACTACTAATATATGTTGGTTTAACACTTTTGTTTTTTATTTGATACACTTTCATCGATAAAGACCATAGAAAAAAGTATAAATTATAGGAACCACATATTATAAGTACTAAATAACATCATATCCCTTCTAGTTTTCTATTTACCAAAAATCCCTTAAAAATGATGTTTGCGGGATACATAGCGTTGTGCACAGGATACATTAGGTTTGATACATTCCACATAGCGGGATGCATAGCGTTGTGCACGGGATACATTTGGTTTGATACATTCCACATAGCGGGATACATAGCGTTGTGCACGGGATACATAGCGTTGTGCACGGGATACATAGCGTTTGATACATTCTACATAAAGAGATACATAGCGTTGTGCACGGGATACACGCGGGATACATAGGTAAAATAAGGGATTTTTAAAAAATTTGAAATAAGTAGGGATAAATGGATATTAAGGTAAGTAAAGGAGTGTAGTTAAGTAATTTGTCCTAGAAAAAATAATTTCTCAAGTCTTGGTGCTAATTTTTGAGCATGTCTATTGATTTGTGATTGGTAAACTACATAGACTAAGTCGATCTATTTGCTTCTGCCTAAAAAAATGTACATATTTAATAGTAATTCCACATATTTACGTAGAGAAACTATACAGAGATAACATCGACTTACAAACTTAGACTTTGCAAAGGTGCGAAAAATTACATTAATTTCTATTAACTTTTTCCATTAGTGAAAATTGAAATAAACAAAAAAATGAAAGCACAAATAAAAGAAATGAACCAACTAGGATTTCAAATATATTATGATGAAGTACTATAGTTATGTGTTTCGATGATTTTTTCAAAACAATTGATTTATTGATAGAATTGAACCGATTATTCATTTTTTGATAAAATAAAAAGTTTAATTTTATATAAATTTACAATTGTACTGAATAATATATAAAATTTATAAAAATAAATAAATTTAAATGATAGAATTGTACTAAATATATTTAAAGTTATTTTAAAAAATATACAGTTCAATTAAAATATAATCTACATTTGAATGAATTGTGGGTGGTAAATTTCATGCATTTGTGTATGTGTATAAATAATAATATAATATATTATTTCTAGAGAAGTTAAATTTGAAAGAAGTGAATGAAGTTAAAAATAAATAAAATGAGAGATAAGAGAGAGTTGATCGGATGGTAAGAACTCGTTACTTTCAACCTTAAGGTTGTGAGTTCGAGTCCCCAAGAAAGCATAATGTGGGAGCCCCTCTTGGGGAGGGGTTAAAAAAATTCAGATGGGAGATAATAGGAACATTAACATTTTTTATAATAATAAATTTATCCCTAATTAATACATTTAAGAACAAAATATTTTTTTTATAGAAAATATAGTCATTAGTGACAAATTTAGATTTTGTTCAACTACGAAATACATAAATCTTTAGAGACAATTGATGTTGTCACTGATTGAAGTAAAATAATTAGCGACGATATAATTTTGTCGGTAGTAATAACCTTTTTAGTGACACAGCATACTATTAACTACAAAAAAAATATACTTTTTACGACAAATAAATTTGTCACAAATGTTTAAGCATTTGGGGACAATTTTTCTTTTTGTAGTTAAATAATACTTTTAGCGACGAAGCACTAAATCGTATTTGTATACTTTTAGCGACACACATTTAGTGACGACTGATTGACGAATTATTTTTCATCTCACAAGATTTTTAGTGACGAAATATGATTTATAAATGACGAAATTATTTGTCCCTGATAATCGAATTTGTTGTAGTGTATACAATTAGTGTGATCAATAATGCAACATTCACATACATACATGTATTATAATGAAGCAAGAACAAACATACATCACACAACATGAAATAACAACCATCACCTACCTCGAAACTAGCTTAAATCCTTTAAGAAACTTGATCCTTCCCTTTCCGGTTTCTTTCCACTTGTTCTTGGTCTACAAACAATCAATATAATGCTAGGATCAGTATACAAGACTTAATTACCCAGATTGTAATCAATAAGATCAACCCTAGGTTAAACCCTTGATCCCCATACCCCAAATTAGGGCTTTTTCCACCATAATTCCCAAATCAAAACCCTCCCCCATCTATAATTACCCATTAGATTACAATCTACGGATCAAAAAATGGATTTGGAGAGTTAAAACCTTACCTTAAGCTTTAAGAATGGTAAAAAAACCATCAAAAAAGCACATGGGGTCGTCTCCTAGCTCCCAAAGTCGAAAAGTGCAAAATAAAACATTTTTAGGGTTTATTTCCGACTTAAATCGCGACTGTCCTGCCACAGCAGTGCTCATCCCGTTACAGCAGCCCCGCCCTGGCGGGAATAATCTTGCCTTAGTGGCTTGCACGGAACTAGTGAGTCGATTTAAGAATTCCAAACTCCCATTTCACAACACACCTTCATCCTATGGCACTCCGAAAATATCCGTTCACGCTAAGATCAATTTCGGGAGTTCTACTCTCCCTAATTCAATTCAGTAAAGTCATACTGGTTCCTTAACGTCTTAGCCATCTACTCATGTGATCAAAGTCATAATTAGATTACCCAATTGTTACCAGATTTCCCTAGACCTTACTGACTCTGATTTCGTCTAAATCTGGACTAGGTTGGGAAATTCGAAGTTACTACGAAAAAGTTTTCCGGCCCAAAATATTTCCCATTGGCTTTTCTATAACGACCCCGAACAGGTTGTTACACTACTACACTCTATGCGAATGATGACTTATTAGCTGATTAATTTTAGGTTTGAACTAAAAACGTTAATGCCGTGTAGAAAATAAATCATACATCATTTAAGTAATTAAACTTTGATATCCTAATTATATGAACGTTGAAAAAATATAATACTAAAATAAATGATGTACGAGGCATGTGGAATATAGAAAAGGGGTTTACAATATTTATAACATACAAAAAAAATTAATATTTGACTTATGGGTGTATATCATCTAAGGTGTAGGCTAACATTGGGTCTAGTATTCTATGAAGCACGTAATGTATGAGCAAGAAGTATATGAATCATATATTATATGATACCCTATCTTACGAAATCTATAACATGTAAATACATTCTTAATGAAACAAATAATATTTTAACAATAATTCATATCATGCATAGCCTATAACCAAATGATCTAGAATGCAATTAACATTAAAACAATTATCTCATAAAATATATTACACATGTGTCGATTTTTTTTTGAAACATATAAAATGTAAGCACACTCTTTGTAAAAAAAATGACTGTACGGAATGATTCATATAACGTGTAATTTATATATATGTTCCCTAGAAATAAACAATTCAAATGATTTGCAATATGCAAACAAATACTTTATGAGATATATATATATATATATATATATATATATATATATATATATATATATATATATATATATATATGATCAATAGCGCATATGCACACGATCATGTGATTGAGTCTTCTATAAAAATGACTAATATATAAGCAATTAACCCATGAATCACGTAATTATGTAATTTTTATCCTACAAAATATAAAATATATAAATAACTAGTTTGTGTAACAATAAATAAGTGTCTGCTAAACAAATAGGTAAGTCTTTGTGGGTTAGAAATTAAATTTTGATAAACTTACAATTAAATTAAGTAAAAATGGCAAATAGTTCTCCATGTATAACACATAAAAAACTTGATAGTCCCACAAATAAAATTACTCTCATATATACACAATTAGGTCTCATATTAGAGTTCAAGATTATTCTCTGATACATATACTTACTTAGCTTAAAGAATTCTTTCTACATATCTTATTTACTCCAAAAGATTCATCGTGTACATAATTATTCAAATAAAAATACCATATTACGACAAGGACTTTAAGGAATTAATTGAACATACAACAAAATATTTTTTTATGAGATTGTCTACACATATTATTTACCATACGAATTCAAAAAAAATAATAATCAAATTGTCGTTAGGGAACATAAGACACCTCAGGTGGACCTAGTGAGTGCGTTAACCTTATAAAAAAAATATAACACAAAATAATAGACAAACATCAAATACATACATGAAACCTATAGAAGAACTCTTAATAGTATTCTCCCACTAAGGACTCAAAATTAAAACCATACAATAACTTGTCCCTAAAGCAATACGAAATAATTAATACTTAACTACTTAAAAGGTAGTTCATTACATACTTTCTTTTACAATTATATGAGCTACAAGTACTTATTAATTCAAATTATCAAGAGCAACACCACATGAGAATTATATATATTTTTCTCAATACTTTCTAATTTTTTTTACAAATAGTCAAGAATAACGACCTTAATAAACAAAAAAAGTACAGAATGTCAAGAAATACATTAAGGGTGTGTTTGGTACGAAGGAAAACATTTTCCGGAAAATGTTTTCCAATTTTCTCATGTTTGGTTGGGTTAAATGTTTTGGAAAATGTTTTCCAAATCAACTCATTTTCCTCAAATTTAAGAAAAATGACTTCCCTTCAAAACTTAAGGAAAACATTTTCCAAAACTCTCTTCCAACTTCCGATTAAAAAAAAAATTGTTGAAAAAATCAATTTATGTGGTCCCTACCCTCAAACCAGCCCCCCCAACCACCCCCCAAAAAAAATAAAAAATTTAAAGTTTGTTTTTAAATTCAATATTTTTACCCCACCCTCACCCCTACCCCCACCCGCTACCACTACCCCTCCCAAAAAAATATTAAAAGTTGTTTTTAAAAGATATTTCTAATTTTAATTTTTTATTTTTTTACACCCCCACCTCCTACCCTCGCCCCCCGCCTCCCAGCCCCCTATCCCACCCCCTTCAAAAAGAAAAAAATTTAAGTTTGTTTTAAAAAAAAATTATTTCATTTTTTCACCCTTACCCTCGACCCCCCTACCAGCCCCCCACTCCCCCAAAAAAACTTTAAGTTTGTTTTTAAAAAATATTTTCGACTTCAAAATTTCATTTTTTCACCCCTTCGACCCCCCCCCCCCCCCGCCCTACCAGCCCCCCACCCCCAAAAAAAAATTTAAGTTTGTTTTTAAAAAATATTTTCGACTTCAAAATTTCATTTTTTCCACCCCTACCCTCGACCCCCCCACCCAACCACGCACCACCTAGCAGCCCCCCCCACCCCTACCAGCCACCCCACCCCCCAAAAAACAATTTAAGTTTGTTTTTAAAAAATATTTTTAACTTCAAAATTTCAATTTTTCACCCCTACCCTCGACCCCCCTCCCAACCCCCACCCCCCACCCCCAAAAAAAAATTAAGTTTGTTTTTAAAAAATATTTTCAATTTCAACAATTATTTTCTACTCTAGTAAAATAAAAAGAAATTTTTCAAAAACATTTTTCATTCATAAATCAAACACAAAAATCTTTTTCAGAAAATATTTTCTACTCACCAACCAAACATGAGAAAATAAGTCAAAAATCAACTTGTTTTCCAAGAAAATATTTTCTAGGAAAACATTTTCCTTCATACCAAATACACCCTAAGTCTATGATCAATTATGTGAATAAAATAATTATAACAAGTATTTCTTTAAACATTTATAAAAATACTTTTTTTTTACCACAAAATTCTTGTTGAGGAGAGTGCATATATGCCAAAACTTCTTGTAACATATAACACGTAAGCAGATTCTTTATAAAAATAAGTAATATATACTAATGATTCACGTAACATATAATTGCAGATAACGGATTGGTGAAAAAAAATGTGCAAATCATTACTTCCAAAAGGTTACTTAGTAGGTAAGCTAGTAATCCTATAAAAATAGTACCATGTATATTACTACGTCCTGAAAACATGTAACTCCTATATTCTCACAAGAAAATGTACTATAAATATTCATAAACACACACACACACACACACACACACACATATATATATATATATAATTATATATATATATTTAACGACTTACTCTTATAGGCATTAAATGTCATGATTAATGGGATCATCTTAATCATGGTTTATAATCTATAACATATCTAATCGATAGGTATATATAAAGTATAGACATTTTGTATAGAACTGACGACATATGAAAATTTGATCTAACATAGTACATCTCTCATGACAAAATTTACTTACAGTACAAATATCGTAACAAACAATCTTGAGGATAAGAAAAGAAAATAATATATAATAGCAGCTTATGAACTAAACAAGTAATAGTTAACATGTAAGACATGTAACACTTGTAATCTTATAAAGAAATAAACTATAGGAGATGCCCATATAAACTTATATTAGCTTAATTCACTAGATAGTAATTAGTACCTATGTAAATTATCCAATCCTTCCTTTAGCCCTTAAAAGAGTCATACCCTAACTAAGAACCGCATTTTACATATATATATATATATATATATATATATATATATATATATATATATATATATATGTGTGTGTGTGTGTGTGTGTGTGTGTGTGTATTTAATCTAGCTAATTCATACAACATTTTTCAATGGAGAAAAAGTAACCACTTGCTTCCTCGTGACAAATAAGTGATACTATATCCCCTTCTACTCTTAATATTTAAGTTATGTATAATCCCCTTGATATTTTCACTCTAACATTAAGTCGCGTGGAAGAAAAATAAAAAAAAATAATAAGATAAATCTTTACATATACATCCTTATAAAACAATTGAAAATACTTATGCCTCTCTGGAAAAAAAATAGCGTTTGGCCTTTGGCCCTAACATAAGGTTGCCATTAAAAAGAAACAAGAATCATAAGACACTAAGCAGAGTGTGAATTAAAAGAAACTTCCTATGATTTAGCTTTATCGCACGATCTAGGTAATGAAAGAATGGTATCCATCTCTAAATGCATGGTAGACTCTTGATCATAAGTGTGGTGCACAACACACCCATAAGCAAGACTCTACCAGACATGACTTGTGGACACCCTAGGACACGACCTTCTCTGATACCAAGTTGTCACACCCTAAAATTAGGGGAGTGTAACAGATCAAGTGAACAAATTAAACTTAAACATAAAGAAAGTGAAACATTGAGGGCCGACAAGGTCGCCATAATTACTGTTGAACCAAGATAACTGAATTAGCGAGGAAACAACCCATCAAAGACATAATGAAATGGGACAACAAGGCCAATATAACATCTTGCCAATTTGAAATAACTAGGAAGGAGTTAATAATTGGAAATAGCCGATTTTGGAAAGTATATGAGAATCTGGAAAATTGTTAAGTATGTTAGTTGAGTTTTTGGTCAACTTCAAACGGCCATAACTCCTATCTCAGAATGAGTTAGGTATATTTGCAGATATGGTTGGAAATCTCTTGGAATAACCTTTCCAACGCCGCTGAGTTTGTGCAATTCTGAGTTCGTATGAGTGAGTTACACCCTTTGGAAGTTGGGCTGTTGGAATAAGGAACAACCTAATTCGGATTTTTGAAGGGTAGTTTAGTCTTTTCCTTAGCCAATTTATTAAATCCGTTTTTTAGTAATTATTTGGATTCTAAACTGAGTTAGTTCAGTTTACACACTTAAGAAATAGCTAGGGCTTTGAGAGAAGAAAAAGAGGAGAAAGGAGAAGAAAAACTCAAGATTCGTCAAGTTCTTGCGATTTTGGTTGTGGAATTCGCCAAGGATTCAATCCTACAAGGTATGTGAGGCTTTCATAACGTTGGGTTTGTTCACCCACATGCCAAACATGTTTATTTCAGTGTGAATTCGTCTTGAAAGAGTTTGAAAGTTGATGCTCTTGATTTGTATTCTTGAATTTGATATTGTTCTTGAATTGGGCTGAATTGAGATGTTTTTGAGATCTTTACGTCGAGTTTTAGAGTTGCTTTGAGTTATGTTCTTGGGTACATATACTGGGTATCGGGATATAAATAAAATTTGAGAAAAATAGTCAAGTTTAGGCGAATTGGGGCTGGAAAATGAAGGAGGAAAAAGTTGAGTGGGTTTTGGCACGCAAGTCCACGTTGCGGACTTGCTCCCCCAGTGAACAAAAACCAGCTCCGCGTTGCGGTTGGGACATGGACTCCTCTGTCACAAAATTGAATTTCGCGATCAAATATTTAAATGAAACTCCGCGTCGGGAACCTGTTCTAAGACGGTGATCTTTTCTCATGTTTAGGTATCTACATACACTCCTAAACATCATGAGATCTTTTCTATCACAAATCACAATCCTTGAATCCATAATTCAATTCAAGGAAAATTAAGAGTCAAGTCAAGTGAAGTTAAGAGTCAAGTTAAGAAACGTTTTTAAAGTTTTCAAAAGTCTTTCACAAATGTTTTAACTTTGTTTTAAGACTTATAAGTTTCGAGTTAAGCAAAGAGTAAAGAGTTGAGTTCATTTCTCAAAAAGCTATAAGGGAACTAAGTATTCCCAAGAGTTTAAAATGTTTTTCACATTTGAAAAAGAAAGAGAAACACCGATTTCCAAGAGAGCTTTTAAGCTAAAGTTTTGAGTAATTATCTCAAACCAAAGAAAGAAGTTTGTTTTGAAAACATATGAGCTAAGTATATTTTGGGAGTAGTATTGAGCACCGATATGGAATGTGAATTCATATTAACTCAAGTCTGTATAAACCATGTAGCCATCATGGGTAGTAAAGGATCATACTTTTTAAATGACTCCTTAAGATGCTTTTAGCATAGACTAGTGGATCCACTTAGTTAAGGCATCCTATATGACGGCAAAGTATAGGACAATTCTGGCAGCGTGGGCAAGACGATGTATCACTACTTAGGCTCATAGTGGTGGCTGTCGGTTAGAGAAACTCCCACAGAAACTATATTACTTTATTATATGAGTAAAGCTGAGTTTGTTATTGCATATTCTTTAACAAACTAAGTTGCTTTTTTACTTTTTTATAAAGCTTTTCATATATTGCATGTGTTTTAGTGCTTTGTTATGAGTTAAGTTATTCATGAGTTGAGAAAAGTCAAGGTAAGTGTTTCTTTCAGAATCTTTTCAAGCCTATGTTATATTTAGCATTCCAACTCGCATACTCGTACATTCAATATACTGATGCCAGTTGGTCTGAATCAATTTATGATGCAGACGTAGGTAGCCAGGATTAGCATCCAGCGCCTCGTTGATCAGGTTCTACATTTAGAGTCAATTGGTGAGCCTCATTACTTTCCGAAGGGCTCCTTTTTATCATTTTCTTTCTAGTGTTCAGTTGTTAGGATGATCGGGTTCCTGTCCCGACATCCCTCTTTGATTTAGAGGCTTTATAGACTTTTAGTAGTTTAGTTGTCTTTACATTATCATTTCATATGTTAAGACTTGTGTTTCCATTTTGGCCAAGTTGAATGTTTGACTTTTTAAGCATTCTCAGTATTTTATTATTCAAGTGAGTATAGTGCTTTTGATTATTATAAATATGCATAGATTCTTCCGCTGAGTAAGTAAGCCAGGCCAAGGGTTCGCTTGGGGCCAACAATAGTTCTCGAGTGCCAGCCACGTCCGGGGTGTAGGCTCGGGGTATGATAAACTTGGTATCAGAGCCCAGAGTTCAAGAGTCCTACGGAGTCTATGAAGCCGTGTCTGTATAGTCCTAGTTATCAGTGTGAAGCGTGCCACATCTATAATTAGGAGGCTGCAACACTTAGGAAAATTATATCACTTCTTCACACTCATTTCGTGCGTTAGAGTTTGATCTCTAAAAAGTTTCCTTCTAATTCGTGCTTGCGCGTGTTTTCAGATAATCATGCCTCCACGAAGAGTTGTCAGAGGTCGTCCTACTAGGAGGAATGTTGAGGAGCAAGGGGTACCCAATGAACCTGAAGTGAAACCCCAAGGAGAGGTTACCAATGCTTAGTTCCGTGAGGCTATCCGGATGTTGAGCCACGTTGTGACCAACTAAACTGGGCAACAAAGAGGAGCTAGACAGGAAGTGACTGATACTTCGACGATCCGAGAGTTCTTGAGGATGAATCCTCCAAGTTTCACGGGTTCAAGCACTACTGAGGATCCAGAGAGTTTTGTTGAGGAACAAAAAAAGGTATTTGAGGTTATGCATGTTGCCGATACTGAGAAAGTTGAACTAGTTGCATATCAACTGAAGAATGTTGCTAGGACTTGGTTTAACCAGTGGAAAAAGGGTAGAGCTAAGGATGCACCACCTGCGAATTAGTCACGTTTTGAGGAGGCTTTCTTGGGGCGTCTCTTTCCTCGAGAACTGAAAGAGGCTAAGGTACGGGAATTCCTCACACTTAAGCAGGATTATTTGAGTGTTCATAGTATCGGTTGAAGTTCACCCAACTATCCCGTTATGCTCAAGAGATGGTGGCAGACATGAGGAGTAGAATGAGTCTGTTTGTTGCTACGTTGTCGCGTCTATCAAGCAAAGAGGGCAGGGCAACTATATTAATTGAGGACATGGATATATCAAGGTTGATGGTCTATGTGCAGCAGGTGGAAAAAGAAACGCTGAGGGATAGGGAGGAATTCAGAAATAAGAAGGCTAAGATAGGGAATGAGTCCGGGCAGTAGAAAAGTAATGTGAACCGTTTGTCCTTTCAGCAAAAGCAAAAAGGACCTGCTCCATCATTTGCTAGTACACCTGCACCCAAAAACAAATGTGAGTATAATGGCCAGAATTTGCAGAACTTCAGAGCTAGACCTGCATAGTCTCAGGGTAGTGTGGCACAAGGAGGTAACTGGGCTCTGTATGTGCTATGTGTGGTAGAACCCACCCATGTAAGTGTCGTGATGGCCAGACAAGTTGCTTCAAGTGTGGACAAGAGAGTCAATTCATGAAAGAGTGCCCAAAGAACTGTCAAGGTAGTGGAAATTAGGGCAATAGAGCTCAATTTTCATCAGTTGCTCCACCAGACAGGGCTGCACCTAGAGGAGCTACTTGCGATACTGGCGGTGGAGCAAACCGCCTCTATGCAATCACCAGTCGTCATGATCAAGAGAACTCTCCAGATGTTATCACTGGTATGATCAAAGTCTTTACTTTTGATGTTACCTACGTGCTGGTAAACGAAAACCACCTCGACCGGATCAGAGTAGACCCCAAGAGCAAGTTTATCTTTTGTAACCCCTTATGTTGCAAATAAGTTCGATGTTATTCCTGAGAAACTCTGTGAAACCTTTTGTGTTTCTACACCTGTTGGGGAGTCTATTCTAGTTGAGCGAGTATATCGTGATTGTGTCATTTCCATCAATCACAAATACACCATTGCTGATTTAATTGAGTTAGACATAGTAGATTTTGATGTCATTCTAGGTATGGACTGGCTTCATGCATGTTATGCATCAATAGATTGTAGAACTCGAGTTGTCAAGTTTCAAATTCCTAATGAGCCAATCTTAGAGTGGAAGAGTAGTTCAACAGTGCCTAAGGGTCATTTTATTTCGTACCTTAAGGCAAGAAAGTTAGTTTTGATGGGGTGTCTCTATCACTTAGTCCGAGTTAATGACTCTAGTGTTGAGATACCTCCTATTCAGTCAGTTCCTATGGTAAAAGAGTTTCAATAAGTCTTTCCAGATGATCTACCCGGAGTCCCTTGTGAGAGAGAAATAGACTTCGGTATAGAAATTCTTCCAGATACTCGTCCTATCTCTATTCCACCATATAGAATGGAACCAGCAGAGTTGAAATAGCTTAAAGAACAGTTGAAAGATCTCCTTGAGTAGGGTTTTATTCGACCAAGTGTCTCACCTTGGGGAGCTCCAGTCTTATTTGTGAGGAAGAAAGATGGTTCTCTTAGGATGTGTATAGATAACGGCTAATTGAATAAGATTACCATCAAGAATAAGTATCCTCTTTCGAGAATTGATGATCTTTTTGACCAACTTCAGGGTGCTTCTTGTTTTTCAAAAATAGACCTCAGATCGGGCTACCATCAGTTGAAAGTAAGGGAATGTGATATTCCAAAGACAACATTTAGGACCCGTTATGGTCATTATGAGTTTTTGGTCATGTCGTTCGGTTTGACTAATGCACCTGTAGCATTCATGGACCTTATTAATAGAATTTTCAAACCTTATTTAGATATGTTTGATATTGTCTTCATTGATGACATACTAATTTATTCAAGGAATGAAGAAGATCATGCTTGCCATCTCAGAATAGTTCTTCAGACTTTGAAAGGTAAGGAGTTATATGCTAAGTTCTCTAAATGTGAGTTTTGGCTTGAGTCTATGGCGTTCTTGGGCCATATAGTTTCCGGTGATGGAATTAGAGTTGGTACCCAAAAGATAGAGGTAGTGCAGAATTGGCCTGGACCTATGTCTCCAATTGATATTAGGAGTTTCTTTGGTTTGGCTGGCTATTATAGAAGGTTCGTAGATGGGTTCTCATCCATTTCATCCCCTTTGACCAAGTTAACTTAGAAGACAGTTAAGTTTCAATGGTCTGAAGCTTGTGAGAAAAGCTTTCAGGAATTGAAAAAGAGGTTAACTACTGCCCCAGTATTGACCTTACCAGAAGGTACTCAAGGTTTTGTGGTGTATTGTGATGCATCTAGAGTTGGTTTGGGTTGTGTGCTAATGCATAATGGCAAAGTTATAGCTTATGCCTCTAGACAGTTGAAAGTTCATGAGGAGAACTACCCAACCCATGACTTAGAGTTGGCTACTGTAGTATTTTCTTTGAAGATATAGCGTCATTATTTGTATGGTGTGAATGTTGATATATTCACTGATCACAAGAGTCTTCAGTATGTATTTACTTAGAAAGAGCTTAATCTCAGACAAAGGAGGTGGTTAGTGTCACACCCCTTTTTGCGCGCGGTGATAGGGTCTTTCTAATTTAAGTGATTGTATTGAGTAGAGATTATTTTATTTTTTCAGTGTCGCCACTTGAAATTGAGTTATGGTGTTCCAAGTCACCTTTTTGTTTAATCTCTAATCAAACGAAAATGACTCTTAATTTTGGTCTGCGAACTAGAAATCCGGGTAAGGAATTCTATTGACCGAGGGGAAGGTATTAGGCATCCCTCGAGTCTCGTGATTCTAGCACGGTCGCTTTAATTGACTTATACTTATCTTAAATTATTTTTTGGATATATTATTACAGGCCATGATTTGCTCATATTTATTTTATTGTTGAACTTTTATTCGCTTCAACCTAGATGTGTAACTACATTCTTGGTCTTTCATTTTTAAGAGATCACAACTAATGAATAAAAATAAATAAATAGAAAATAATCATCAATTAAAGCTACCTTCATTCATTAAACAGAGGTATAATAACTAACAAATTGTTCATTTCAATCAAACTATGAATAAAAAAATAGAAAAAGTTGTCATAAAATTCCAGAAATAGATTAAAGAGATAAGGAAAAATTGAATACCGCAAAGTCTTGACCGAACCTCGATTAGAACACCCACAACTTTTTATATTTTGTGTTTTGTTCTTGAAAGGAAATGAAAAATGTTTTTTTCTAGTTTTCCTAAGTGTGTCGTGTGTTGCTGATTTTCTTTTTGCTTCTTGTGTGCGTGTGTTTTGTAGTGTTTTCTTAGGATAGTTTGGAACTTTTTGTGTTGTGCAGAATGTTGATTTTTCTTTCGTGCATGTGTGTGTGCAGAATGATTTTTCTTCCTTTTTCTTTCGTGCATGTGTGTGTGTTGCGTATATTGTTTTTGGTGATTTTTTTTCTTTGTATTTTTGTGTTGCTGTGCGTATGTGTGTTTGGTTTGTATTATGTATTTGTTGCTGATTTTTTCTTTTCTTTTGTGCATTTTCTTTTGCTGATCCTTTTCGTGTGGGTGTGTATTGCTAATATAGTAGTGTATGTGTGTGTTGTGTAGAAGTGTGTAGGGTGGGTTGTGTGGTAGTGTGAGGAAGTGAGGTGAGTGGATTGTATAGGTAATGGGGGTGTAGTGTATGTGTAGTGTGATGAGTGGAAAGTTTAGGTTGTTTTCTTTTATTAAAAAAATAAAATAAAATAAAATAAATTGTTGTTAACAAATAAAATATAATAATAATAATAATAATAATAATAATAATAATAATAATAATTACAATTACTTATTTTGGATTAATAAAAATATAGAAAAGTTAAATAACTAACATAAAAATATAATTGAGAAACACTAACTTATTCATTAAATCTAATTTAAAAACATATATATTTGTAAATTTCCTTTTCTTTTTGAAAAATAAAACTTAGCCTAAAACATGACTCTATTTTTTGTTGTTTTCAAACCTTTTACAATAAAGTTAATAAAATATAGTAAAAGTCAAAGTATTTAATTTAGGTTTTTTATAAAATATTTAAGATCTAAAAATGGTGTTAAACTTAAGTTCGGTCAAAAATTACATGTCTACAGTTAGAATTACTCAAAGATTATGACATGAGTATTCTTTATCACCCAGGTAAGGCTAATGTTGTTGCTGATACTTTAAGCAAGTTGTCTATGGGTAGTACCACCCATGTTGAGGAAGAAAAGATAGAGTTAGCGAAAGATGTGCATAGACTTGCACGCTTAGAAGTCCGACTGATGGATTCCACAGAAGGTGGAGTAGTGGTGATGAATGGGGCTGAATCATCATTAGTGTCACAAGTAAAAGAGAAGCAAGACCAAGATCCTATTTTACTTGAATTGAAGGCAAATGTTCATAAGCAAAAGGTACTAACTTTTGAACAAGAGGGAGATGGCGTTTTGAGATATCATGGTAGATTGTGTGAACCAATGGTGGATGGACTCCAAGAGAGGATCATGGAAGAGACTCATAGCTCCAGATATTCCATTCATCTGGGTTCCACAAAGATGTATCGTGGCTTGAGAGAGGTGTATTGGTGGAATAGCATGAAGAAGGGCACTACATAATTTGTTGCTAAGTGTCCGAATTGTCAACAAGTTAAAGTAAAGCACCAAAGGCCCGGTGGTTTGGCCCAGAATATAAAACTTACGGAATGGACGTAGGAGATGATAAACATGGATTTCATCATAGGTTTGCCAAGGTCTCGCATGCAACATGATTCTATATGGGTGATTGTGGATCGAATGACCAAATCAATCCACTTTTTTCTGGTAAATACTACCCATTCACCAGAAAATTATGCCATGTTATATATTCAGGAGGTAGTAAGGCTTCATGGAGTCCCTATTTCGATTATATCATTTAGGGGTGCACAATTTACTGCATAGTTTTGGAAGTCATTCCAGAAAGGCTTGGGTTCGAAGGTGAACTTAAGTACTGTTTTCATCCTCAGACAGATGGTCAAGCAGAGCACACTATTCAGACCTTAGAGGATATGTTGAGGGCTTGTGTGATTGATTTCAAAGGTAATTGGGATGATCACCTACCTCTTATTGAGTTTGTTTACAACAATAGTTACCACTCCAACATCCAGATGGCTCCTTATGAGGCTCTTTATGGGAGAAGATGCAGATCTCCTATTGGATGGTTTGAAGTTGGTGAAGCAGGGTTGATAGGACTAGATTTAGTTCATCAAGCTATGAAGAAGGTGAAAGTGATTCAAGAGAGGTTGAAAACGGTGCAAAGTCATCAGAAATCCTACACTGATGTTAGGAGGAGGGAGTTAGAGTTTGAAGTAGATGATTGGGTATACTTGAAAGTTTCACCCATTAAAGGTGTTATGAGATTTGGTAAGAAGGGGAACCTTAGTCCCTGGTATATTGGCCTTTACAGAATATCAGAAAGGGTAGGTAGTGTAGCTTATGAGTTGGAGTTACCACAAGAGTTAGTCGCGGTTCATCCGGTATTTCACATCTCCATGTTGAAGAAGTGCATGGGTGATCCTTCATTGATCATACCAACGGAAGATATTGGGATCAAAGATAGCTTATCTTATAAGGAGATTCCTGTTCAGATTCTATATCGCCAAGTTCGCAAGTTGAGGACTAAGGAAGTTGAATTAGCCAAAGTTCTTTGAAGGAACCAATTTGTTGAGAAAGCTACTTGGGAAGCTGAGGAAGATATGAAGAAGAGATATCCACATCTTTTTGAAACTGGAGACAATCCAGATCAAGGTACTAATTCTCTTCTTAGTACTCTTTCATTTATAAGTTAGCATGTTATAATTGCATTGCTTGTTGGGTGTTGAGTTGAATGTTAGATGTTACACCCTTAGCCTAGTAAGAGTAATCTCATTCGATGATGAATATTCCCAAGGGGGAGATATGGTAACATCTCTCCAATTTGAAATAACTAGGAAGGAGTTAATAATTGGAAATAGTCGTTTTTGGAAAGTATATGAGAATCTGGAACATTGTTAAGTATGCTAGTTGAGTTTTTGGTCAACTTCAAACGGCCATAACTCCTATCTCAGGATTAGTTAGGTGTGTTTCCAGATATGGTTGGAAAGCTCTTGGAATAACCTTACCAACACCGATGAGTTTGCGTAATTCCGAGTTCGTATAAGTGATTTATGCCCTTTGGAAGTTGGGCTGTTGGAATAAGGAAAGTCTAATCCGGATTTTTGAAGGGTAATTTAGTCTTTTCCTTATCCAATTTATTAAATCCGTTTTTGAGTAATTATTGGAGTCTAAACTGAGTTAGTTCAGTTTACACACTTAAGAAATACTTTAGGTCTTTGAAAGAAGAAAAAGAGGAGAAAGGAGAAGAGAAACTCAAGATACGTCAAGTTCTTGAGATTTTGGTTGTGGAATTCGCCAAGGATTCAATCCTACAAGGTATATGAGGCTTTCATAACGTTGGGTTTGTTCACCCACATGCCAAACGTGTTTATTTCAGCGTGAATTTGTCTTAAAAGAGTTTGAAAGTTTATGCTCTTGATTTGTATTCTTGAATTTGATATCGTTCTTGAATTGGGCTGAATTGAGATGTTTATGAGATCTTTACGTCGAGTTTTAGAGTTGCTTTGAGTTAGGTTCTTGGGTACATATGTTGGGTATCGAGATCTAAACAGAATTTGAGAAAAATAGTTGAGTTTAGGCGAAATGGGGCTGGAAAACGAAGAAGGAAAAAGTCGAGCGGGTTTTGGCACGCAAGTCCGCATCGCGGACTTGCTCCCCCAGTGAACAAAAACCAGCTTCGCGTCACGGTTGGGATGCGGACTCCTCTGTCTCAAAATTTGATTTCGCAATCAAATATTTAAATGAAACTCCGCGACGTGGACTTGTTCCAAGACGGTGATTTCTTGATCTTTTCTTATGTTTAGCTATCTACAAACACTCCTAAACATCATGAGATCATTCCTATCACAAATCACAATCCTTGAATCCATAATTCAATTCAAGGAAAGTTAAGATTCCAGTCAAGTGAAGTTACGAGTCAAGTTAAGAGAAGTTTATAAAGTTCTCAAAAGTCTTTCACAAACGTTTTAACTTTGTTTTAAGACTTAAGTTTCAAGTTAAACAAAGAGTAAAGAGTTGAGTTCATTTCTCAAAAAGCTATAAGGGAACTAAGTATTCCCAAGAGTTTAAAATATTTTTCACATTTGAACAAGAAAGGGAAACACCGATTTCCAAGAGAACTTTTAAGCTAAAGTTTTAAGTAATTATCTCAAACCAAAGAAAGAAGTTTATTTTAAAAACATATGAGCTAAGTATATTTTGGGAGTAATATTGAGAACCGATATGGGGATGCGAGTTCATATTAACTCAAGTCTCTATAAACCATGTAGCCATCATGGGTAGTAAAGGATCATACTTTTTAGATGACTCCTTAAGATGCTTTTAGCATAGACTAGTAGATCCACTTAGTTAAGGCGTCCTATATGACGACAAAGAATAGGACAGTTCTGGCAGCATGGGCAAGACACTGTATCACTACTTATGCTCATAGTGGTGGTTGTGGGTTAGAGAAACTCCCACAGAAACTATATTACTTTATTATATGAGTAAATTTGAGTTTGTTATTGCATTTTCTTTAACGAACTAAGTTGCTTTTTTATTGTTTTATAAAGCTTTTCATATATTGCATGTGTTTCATTGCTTTGTCGTGAGTTAAGTTATTCATGAGTTGAGAAGAGCCAAGGTAAGTGTTTCTTTCAGAATCTTTTCAAGCCTGTGTTATGTTTAGCATTCCAACTCACATACTCGTACATTCAATGTACTGATGCTAGTTGTCCTGCATCATTTTATGATGTTGACGCAGGTAACCAGGATCATCATCCAGCGCCTCGTTGATCAGGTTCAACATGCAGAGTTAGTTGGTGAGCCTCCTTGTTTTTTGGAGGGCTCATTTTTATCATTTGCTTTCTAGTTTTTAGTTGTTAGAATGATCGGGGGTCCTGTCCCGATATCCCTCTTTGTTTTAGAGGCTTCATAGATAGTTAATAGTTCAGTTGTCTTTACATTATCATTTCATATGTTAAGACTTGAGTTGCCATTTTAGCCAAGTTGAATGTTTGACTCTTTAAGCATTCTCAATATTTTATTATTCAAGTGAGTATAGTGCTTTTTATCATTATAAATAAGTATAGAGTCTTTTGCTGAGTAAGTAAGCCAGGCCAAGGGTTCGCTTGGGGCCAGCAATGGTTCTCGAGTGCTAGCCACGTCCGGGGTGTAGGCTCGGGGCGTGATAGCCAACTTAACTGATGAAGAAATAGCAAGCCGACAAGGCTGCAACTGAAAAAATATACATTTAGATGAAAAGGCTACAAATTGAAGCTAAGAAGACCCAACAAGGTATGTCCACAAGTCTTTAAGAATAATACAACTCATCTGATTGGGAAAGTTCCCCAACTATACCAAGAACTATTTACAAAACTCAAGTGTGTAAAACCTATATACAACCAATAGCTCTGGGAAGAATGGAGCTTACCAATCTTCAGCTGAGACAACACCCCTATTGCAAAGACGATCAAGACATCTGTCAGAACCTACATCATGACATGTAGCGTCCCTAGGCAATGGGACGTCAGTACGAATGAAAATGTACTGGTATGCAAGGCAAAAAGTGAAACCATAAATAGCTGCGATAAAAAGGGTAATAGAGATACAACCTGAAATTAAAACTCTAATAGCCATTATGGCTGATACCTGACATCATAGAAATCAAATATGCATGATATGCTCGAGTAATCGTATGTTGTGAATACATACATACATATATATATATATATGCAAATGTATGACATACCCAACCAAATGCTAGCAATGGTGGTGCTTTCTGGTAGCGAACCGACATCATATTCGCCAACTTCTGGCCATCAGTATCTCATACGTATAAATATAGGCAATAGGCCCCATACCTTCTGATTATAGCTCGGGAGTAGAATGCATAGCATGTCATGTCATGGATTCATAATGCATATATTTTGCCGTTTTCATGTTGCCAATTTTGGCCCGTTGGTACTCTTGTTCTCATAAACTCGTAACCACTTTCGTATAACATGTAACGACTCATAGAACATCATAGGCTTTTAGAATGAACCTGAATACTTAACTTGACTTTAGTAGGTAACTTAAACATGAGGATATTCATAAATAGCTTAAGGTCATTAAAGAGTCTCATCGTAACTTCACTTAAATTTCATACGACCATTTAGGCCTATAGACTCATAATAGACTCGAAGCTCTTTACTGGACTTCAAGTTAGAAAATTAATCATTTACAAACTCAAAAGAGACTGACATGTCTGACTGATTTACTATAGAAGACTCCAATTCGGTAATGGAATGAGCCTGCTTAGAAACAAGATTGTTTCACAAGTATATAACCAAAAGAACAGGGTACCAACCAAAAGAATAGGATACAAGGTTTAGTATGAGAATAATTTTCAGCCAACATTTTCGTAAGAACTTCTCACGAGAAACAACGGTTTTACAGCTCCTTGGATACAACATAATAAATCTTCATTAGTTCAGCCTCATTTTTAGGACAATAGCTCACTACTAAATATAAGGAATAAGAAACTGCAGGAAAATAGCTTTAACCGTCAAGTATACATCAAATAGTACAAACATAGTAATGATATGATAAAGTAAAGAATAAGATCAACTGACATCCCAATTTCCTTCACAGGTGGTCTTCCTAGCAATAGATTAGTAAAAAATGACGCATTCGATGATTTATAATTTTTAGGATTCGTGCAATATGAAAAAAAAAAAGTTTTGCCTTAACATACCATAATGACCGCATGCCAAAAGCCACCACTAACTCCATCTAGCCAATTTCTTTGTCCAATACTTATGATTTGCTATAATTTGGAACTCACGCGATACAAGAATTAAGAAAATAGCGGAGAAATTAGGAAGCTTAACCCGGAAAATAGCACATTTTGATTTGTGGATGATAGGTGTGTCTTTATTTACATATAGAACATACCGATCAGAAGCCATAATTTTTTTTAAAGAACTGATGTTGTAAGATTTATTTCTCTAAGTTATAGAAACATAAAAAGGAAAACTTATACTTTTATATTAAAATAATTATCACAACCCCACTTAACTCCTTAATTCATTAAATGAGGAAAAGTACACATGTATTTATTTTATATTAGATATAAATACATGTTCCAGTTAAGTTACGTGGAACTACATAATTAAAGAGAAATTTATTTTTAAAGAGATAAAGACTATGTAACATTGATCCAAAATGATATTTTCTAAGTGGCTAGAGAAAACATCTCCATTAAAATGATTAATAAATTATTAAGAAAAACTTATAAAATATATACACAACTATATTGTAACTAAATAATTTTCATGTAAATATATTCATATCAAATTTCAATTTAAAATTAATATTTTTTAACACAAGCGATGTTAGTAAAACTCTCAAACTTAGGATCGTAAGTGTTGTACGCAAGACAAAAGACAACCATAAACATTCAGGGTGTTACATTAGTAATATGCATCTGCGTCCCTATGACCCAAACCACATTCTCACCTTCTTATGCAATTAGTCCTGCAATCCAGCGCATGACCCGTTCTCTAGAACTCTGATCCTCCATCTCAGTCTCACTCATCACAGCATGATGTTTGCCTTCAGAAAGGCCAACTGAAGCTGGTGTTGTGTATTCTGGACCATGCAGCATCCTATTGATAGTAGACTCAGAGATATCCACAGATTTTCCTCGAACCGCAATTGAGTTAAGTGTTCTCCAGGTACTTGCAATTGCATTCTGCCCCCGTTTAGTTGTTTCAGTAGTTGCAACGAAGTTCATCAATGTGACTGCATAGGAGGCATATAATTCTCTGGTCAGGTGGGGGAGAACTATCCAGGTGAGTTGTTCATCAATTCGAACTGATGCAGCTGAATATCCTGTAGATGTCTGGAAATGTGTGGATATCTGCCACCACTACTCTAGTCTCCAGCATGACTGGTCTACCGCTAAAGCCACCCGACTTGTTCACAATCCCATTCTTGAAGAAATCTTCAGACCTGTTCACAGTCCACATAGAACGGAAATAGTCAATCAGTTGTTGTCTCACCACTAGGTCAACTTCATGTACGTGAACATATTGGACCATTGCAGCGTCGGTGCTAACATCATCATCCCCCTCTTCATCACCTGCCTCTTCATGTGCTCCTGTGTCGGGTTCCGCTCCTACCTTCGGTGGAGATGCAATTGCATTATCCTGAGATTCGCTAATAGACTCCTGATTGCCTCCAGAACCACTCCCAGATGCTTCACCGCTTTCGAAACCACTACCAAATGCCTCACCACTCCCGAATCAGATACCTTCCTCTTCAGACTAGAAATGAGTGTCCTGAAGAATTGCTCTCGCTGTCCTTGATCTAGTAGTTCAAGGAGAGTGATCTTCGCTAGTAGTGTTAACATGTACCTCCGAACTACTAGATTCTGCTATATTATTACTTTGCAATGGAGAATGAGGTAGTGAGGGATGTGGAGTTGCGGACTTTCTTCAGGGTGCCATAGTACCTGAGGATTAAACAACAAAAATGAGTTACTCAACGAACGGGTACTCAGACTTCCCCTATGTAATGACAACGTGACACCATGTCTTAAGAATGTCGTCACCCAATCTATCATTGGGAAGGGCCACAAAATCAAACTGATAAATAGAAATTAATGTAGAGAAAATAAAAATAATTTTTTAAACTTTTTTTTATACAGGGTCCTACACGGGTCGTGGTGGGCACCAAGGTTCGTGGAGACGATAGTGAAAACGAGACAGAAGATAGGTTAAGTAAGGAAGTGTACTGGTTTGGTTCACGGAGGACTTCACGGTTTGTGGAGTGAACCACGGTCTGTGATGACCCTCGTGAACTTATCCAGTGCTCTTTCTTTGCTCAAGTGTGGACAAAGAGTGGTTCCACATCCCGTGGTTGGCACCATGGTCGGTGAAGCCCATCGTGGACTTACACTTGGCTACTCTTCAGTGATCTTTCCACCCAAATGCATAGTGTCTCAAATTTCAACCATATACAACACACTATTATACCTCTACGAGACATTTTAGCACATATTTACCACTCATCTCCCACTTATCATCAATTCCTATTAAAACAAGACCAATATTCGCCTAGTACGACCATACCCACACGCACACAAGTATAATCTCTCAATTTCAACAATTTTATTGGCAAAATTCATTAAATCATACTTTTCTTTCACAAATTGGACTCAAACTCACAGTCATATCATCATTCAACACCATTTTCACATAAATAAAATCTACGCACAAGCGAAAACTACCAATTCCACCTAATTTCTACAAACCCACAACAATTAAGAAGCAACAATGATAGTTCATTGCATAAAAGGCTAAAATTCAAGCACGCAAAGTAGTTCTAACTTGCCTATCGATAAGATCAAACTTATAACAAGATAATAGACGAACTTACTTTAAATTAGATAAAAAAATTTGCCCAAAAAGATAAAAGAAGAGCTTCACTTCGATTTCTTGACAATATAGAACTAAGGTTTTGATTCCTTGATGAATTGTGAATTTATGGATATTGAAAAACCTTTTAATAACTTTAGGAACCATTATGGCTGAGAGGGAAGAGGAATAAACCGACCCTTGGAACTTTTAGAGATTATATAAAAAAATTTAAACTTTTAATTGTACGCGGGTCGGGTCAGATTGGATCGACTGGGCACTGCTGGAATAAAGACGACGGACCGTGATGAGGCTCTTGAAGAGATACACGGTCTGTGGTGTGGTCCATGACTAACACTTGGTGGGAAAAACTAACTTGAGGTTCACGAGAGGCTAAATGGTTCGTCTAAGAGTAAACGGACCGTAAACGCTTTCGTGAACCTTATGGGTGCATTTCCAGTAGGTCCCCTTTAAGGGGCTAGTGATTATGACAGATAATGAAGTTGCCCGTGAAGGGCACCATAGTCCGTAGGTTTTCTAGTGAAGGGCTTCCTGCACCCAACTCCTCACTTCTATGTTCAATTCCTTTCTGCACACACACCAACAAACAGTGACACTATCAAATTAAAAAAAACTGTTAAAATGTAAACTACCTACAACATTAACAATCTTGGGTTGCCTCCTAAGCAGCGCACAATTTAACTTTGCAGCGCGACACAAGTTACTTGATCACTCAGACTTCATCAAGCTTGCATTTCTCCACTAGTTTTACTTCCTCTGGGACTCCCAAGTATCTCTTGATTTACTGACCATTGTCTTTGAACCTCTTTCCCTTGTCATTCTCAATCTCAATAGCACTTGACTGAAAGACCTAAGCTACCTTGAATGGCCCAGACCATTTGGACCTCAACTTCCCAGGAAATAGATGAAGCTTGGAATTGAACAGTAGCACCAAGTCACCAGGACTGAAGGTCCTTTTCCCAATATGCTTGTCATTATACCACTTCATTCTTTCCCTGTATAGAACAGACCTCTCATAAGCCCTTAGACGGAACTCATCCATCTCACTGATCTGATCTAATCTCAGGTTCGTTGTTTCACTCCAACTAAGGTTCAATTTTTTTAAATCCCAGAGTGTCTTGTGCTCAATCTCAACAGGTAAATGACATGCCTTTTTAACACCATATGATAAGTAAACATGTCGATAAGTGTCTTGAAAGCTGTCCGAAATGCCCATAAAGCATCATCCAACTTTCTTGCCTAATATGTCCTGTTGGCACTCACTGTTTTTGCCAAAATAGCCTTGAACTCCCTATTCGATACCTCCACTTGGCCACTTATCAGTGGATGATATGGTGTTGCCACCTTGTGTTGTTTAACCCCATATTTAGCCAAAAGTGCACTGAACACTTTATTACAGAAATGGGAGCCTCCATCATTGATAATTGTTCTAGGAGTACCAAACCTTGAGAATATGTTCTTCTTCAGAAAACCAGCAACGCTCTTACCATCATTTTCAGGCAGGGCGACTGCCTTAACCCATTTGGACACATAGTCCACTGCCACCAGTATGTACTTTTGCCTATAAGAGCTCACAAATGGACCCATAAGTCAACTTCTCACACATCACAACTCTTTACTATATCAATTGCATTTTGATGGATTGTAGGCCATTAATACCCACTTTGGAGAACCTTGTGGGCTATTCGGGCACCTCCATGATGACCACCTACTGGAGATGAGTGACAAGCTTCTAAGTTATGCATCAGCCTCAAGGATACATCGCCTAATGATATTATCAGCACACACCCTGTACATATATGGTTCATCCCAAAAATATTTTCCAACATCATGTAGGAATTTTTCCTTTGCTGGAATGTTAGCCCTTCAGGCATCAAATCGCTGACAAGAAAGTTAGCAAAGTCAGCAAACCAAGGAATGAGATCAAGAGTGGCGGCTAATACGTGCTCATCTAGGAATGAGTCATTGATGTCTAACTCAAGTTCCTTCTTCTTTTATGCCTCCAGTCTAGATAGGTGATCAACTACCTGATTTTCACAACCCCTTATGTCTTTGACTTCGAAGTCAAATTCCTAAAGCAGCAACACCCATCTTATCAATCTTGGCTTTGCATCTTTTTTTTCCATGAGATATCGCAGTGCTGCATGATCTATGTTGAGTATCACTCTAGTGCCCAACAAGTATGCCCTGAACTTCTTGAATGCATATACCACAACCAGTAGTTCTTTGTCAGTAACAGTGTAGTTGTGTTGAGCTCCATTCAGTGATTTGCTAGCATAGTAAATGGGGTGGAAAATCTTGTTGCGCTTCTGCCCCAACACAACTCCCAAGGTAGTACCGCTAGCATTGCACATCACCTCAAATGGTTCCACCCGATCTGGTCCAATGATCACTGGGGCATATACCAGCTTCTCTTCCAGGCATTCAAAGGCTTTCAGGCATGCATTATCAAAGGCAAATTTCACCTCTTTCTCTAACAATTTGCAAAAGGATGTGCAATTTTCGAGAAATCCTTTATGAAACGCCTATAAAATCCTTCATGGCCCATAAAACTTCGAATACCTTTCACACAGATAGGTGGGGGCAACTTTTCAATTACCTTAATATTCGATCTGTCTACCTCTAGTCCTTTCTGCGACACCTTATGGCCTAGGACTATGCCTTCCTTGACCATGAAATGACATTTCTCCCAGTTCAACACCAAATTAGCTTCCTCACATCTCTGTGAAACCCTGCTAAGATTCAACAAACAATCATCAAATGTGTCACCTACCATAGAAAAATTATCCATGAATACCTCCAGAGTGTCCTCTACCATATCCGAGAAGATGGATATCATACACCTTTGAAAAGTTGCTAGTGCAGTACATAATCCAAATGACATGCATTTGAACGCAAAAGTACCATAAGGACATGTAAAGGTAGTCTTTTCCTGATCTTCAGGAGCAATTGATATCTGGTTGTACCTAGAGTATCGATCTAAGAAATAGTACCACCCCTTTCCAGCAAACCTGTTAAGCATCTGGTCCATGAATGACATTGGGAAATGGTCTTTCAAGGTCCACTTGTTCAGATTTCTGTAATCTATGTAAAATTGCCATCCAATGATTAGTTTTTATGTAATTAGCTCATTTTTTACATTTGCTACCACTGTCATACAACCCTTCTTGGGCACACATTACACTGGACTAACCCAATGACTGCCTGAAATGGGATACACCACCCCAATATCCAACCACTTAATGATCTTCTTTTTAACCACCTCTTGCATTGGTGAATTTAACCTCCTCTGGTGCTTTTTGCTTGGGCTGGAGTCCTCCTCAAGTTGAATCTTATGAGTGCAGATACCCAGAGGTATCCCAATAATGTCAGCATTATTCCACCCAATTGCCCTTTCATACCTTATCAAAAAATTTATCACCGCTTGCACTTGTTCATCATTCAAATCTGTAGCCACAATGACTGGTAAAGTATTGTTGGCACCCCAGAAAACATACCTTAGGTGACTGAGTAACTGTTTAAGTTCATTTATAGGCGGCTCCTCAATGGATAGCTTTTCTGGATGATTTGGACTGTTTTTTTAGATCTGGTGTAATTTCTTTGAAGCATAAGAATGTGATCCCATGACCTGTAGAGAATTCACAGTCTCTACTTAACCATTCTAGTAGTCTACTTCAAAATTCATTAGCACAGCTGCCAATGTTTTGACAACAAACCTTTCCTTAATAGCAGCTCCCTGCTCCTCTTTATCAAAGACCTTTATCGCAAACACCACATTCATATCCCGTGGTTGCTTCATAGACCTGCAAATCTTAAACTTTATCTCTTCATTGTTGAGCCTGAATTTCAACTCTCCACTCTCAACATCAACCCGTAGCCAGGAATGGCCACCCCAAAATTATATGCACTTCAAAGTCCACTTCGCAATCCAGAATCATGAAGTTTGCCGAAAAAATAAAACTATCCACTTTTACAAGAACATCACATAAGATACCCACAGGCCATTTCACTGACCTATCTGCCATCAACAATCTCATCGCAGTAGGTTTTGGAACCCCCCAAGCCCAGTTGCTTGTAGATGGCCAAAGGCATCAGATTTATACTTGCCCCTAGATCACACAGAGCCTTTGCAAAATCAAATGATCTGATTGTGCATGGTATAATAAATGCACCTGGATCATCTTTTTTCTGCACCAGAGACCTTGTAGCAATAACACTATAATGATGAATATTTTCAGTTAGATCAAAACTTATGGCTCTTTTCTTGGTGACTAAGTCTTTCATGAACTTAACATATCCTGACATCTGCTCCAAAGCTTCTACCAACAGGATGTTCACTGATAGTTGTCTCAACATAGTTATGAACTTTACAAATTTCCCATTTTTAGCTTTCTTCTTGAGTCTATGAGGGAACACAGGAGGTGGTCTTGGTATCTGCTGTAAAAGAAAAGGTTACCTCAACTTCTTTTTCCTTCACCCCTGCTGGCTTTCTTGTTAGTTGAGCCTCTTCTACATCATCTACTTGTTCAGTTTCAACCTCTTCTCCGTTTGTCCCTATGCATTATTCCTGCTCAGTACCTGCAGATATTTTCTCATTCAAAATCTTACCGCTTTTAGTGGTGATAGCCATGCAGTGTTCGTCTTTCTTGGGATTCTAAATAGTAACACTTGGTAGTGACCCATTCTTCCTCTGGTTCAGTGATGTTGATAATTATCCCAACTGTTGTTCTATCTGCTTGATGGAAGTGGTGTGAGAACCCACTAGTTGACTCATACTAGAGAAATCACCCTTCATCTCTTTTACACCTACATCAGTTGATTAAACCTTCTGCAACACCTTAGCCAAGATATCTTTTACTTAGGACTCGCTGGAACTACCACTTTCACGATCTCTATTACTTGGGGGAACATACACATAACTGCGGTCATTCCCGTAACTATCTCTGTTTTGCAAGTTGTCTTGTTCTCTATTTACTGTCCTATCATACTGACCTTCTCTAGAGTAGTTCCGATCTGTATTTCCTGAATTATATTATTGGTTTCCCGAGTTATAATTTCAGAAACCCCCTTGGTTGCCCAAGTATTTAGCCTCCTCATCCAAGTCGATGTCCTGATCTTCATACTTGTTTAAGGATCCTACAACATTCACCTTCTCAGAACCTGCCATGATATGCTTCATGAGTAAGTCCATCTAGGTTATCATGTGAGCCATATCTTGATCCCTTTGTTCTTCTCTCCTTTTTCAGTTTAGCTCAAAGCTCAAAAGTGAACCCCCGATCTTCTACTTCAGCATCCCTAGTGTGCTATGCTATATTATTCTTTGACACTTCATCCATTAAATACATGATTTTTGGGAATGGCTTCCTCATAAATGGTCCTCCAAAAACTGCATCAACAACAGGCTTAGCAACATAATTTAACGATCTACAAAAATCTTGTTTCAGATGTCTCTCAGTGAGACCATGGTTTGGGCACTTTTTCAGCTTTTGGCTGTATCTCCACCAAGTATCATGCATTGTGTAACATCTCGCAATTTGAAATACCAACGAAGAAGCTAAAAATTGGAAATAGTCATTTTTTGAAAGAATTGAAAATCTGGAAATTTGTTTAAGTTAGGAAAAGTGAGTTTTTGGTCAACTTTAAATGGCCATAACTCCTAGCTCATGATGAGTTAGGTGTACTTCCAGATATGGTTGGAAATATCTTGGAATGATCTTTCCAACGCCACAAAGCCTCTTTGGAAGTTGGGCTATTGGATTAAGGAAAGTCCAAATCGAAATTTTTGAAGGGTAGTTTGGTCTTTTCCTTACCCTTTTATTTTAATTCATTTTTGGTAATTACTTAGGGATCTAAACTAAACTTAGTCAGTTTACGCTTTTGGAAAAAAAGTTAGGGTTTTAAGAGAAGACAAAAGAGGAGAAAGGAGAAGAATGTTCAAGATTCGTCAAGATAGTGGAGTTTGGCTTGTGGATTTAGTCGTGGCTGATCCCTACAAGGTATGTTAGATCACATAGCATTGGGTTAATTCGTCCATGCACCAATCATGATTTATTTCAGCGAATTTAAGTTCTTGAAAACTTAGAAATTGAGTTCTTGAATGGGTTTGTTGAAGTTTCATTAGATTCTTGTTTCGTTGAATTCGTTGAGGAGTTGTTTGATCCTAATATGTGATTTTAGGTTTGATTTTGAGTAGAATCTGATGTACTTTGAACATTTAATCGATTCTAAATGTTGGGTAAAAGAACCCCCGAATTTCAGAGGGTTTAGAGTCAAAAAACAAAGAAGAGATTTCGTCGGACGAAATACGACATAAGTGGCACCTCGTGGAGCTAGTTCCCAGTTTTGGGAATATTTGTTTCACGTCACGGAGTCTTCTGCCTCAAAAGTCATTTTCGAAACTAAAAATTAAATATGTCTCCGCGTCGCAGACCCACCCTCGATATTTTTTTTTGGTCTTTTTCTCATGTTTAGCTATCTAAATTCATTGCTAAACTTCATGAGATCTTTCCTAACACAAATCATGGTCCTTGAATCCATAATTCAATTTAAGGATCAGTTAGGAGTCAAGTCAAGAGAAGTCAAGAAGTCAAGAGTTAAGTTAAGTTAAGAGAAGTTCATAAAGTTTCTTTTTTTTAAAAGTCTTTTACAAAAGTTTTAACTTTGTTTTAAGACTTAAGTTTTGAGTTGAGTAAAGAGTAAAGAGTAAAGCTTGAAGTTCATTTCTTCAAAAGTGTATAGGGACTATATAATCCCAAAGGGTTTTATATTTTTTCACATTTAAACAAGAAAGAAAAACCTTGATTTCCAAAGAGCCTTTGAGCTAGTTTTCATAAAAGAGTAAATGCTTTCATAATTAAGCAAGAGGAGAAACTTTGATTTCCAAGATAACATTTGAGCAATTATCTCAAATCACAGAAAGAAGTATGTTTTAAACATAAAGAGCTAGTATCATATTTTGGGAGTAGTATTAAGCACCGATATGGGGATGAACTTGAGTCCAGATAACTCACGTCTCCATAAACCATGTAGCCATCATGGGTAGAAAAGGGCCATACATTCTAGATGAATCCTTCTCACATAGACTAGTGGATCCATTTAGTAATTTAGGTCTTATACCCCTGGCAGGGTATAGGATGCGCTGGCAGCATGTGGGAGATCGTTGTATCATCACAATAGCTCTTATGTGATAGTTGCCGGTTAGAGAAACTCCAACAACAGTACTTTGTATTTTTATATACATCAGTTTATTTGTATTTTTACATACATCTTAGAGTTATTTGTATCTTTGCATACACAAAGAGTTGACATCATGTTTTAAAAAACCTTTCTTTATATTGCACTTGTTTTAACTACTTTATATTGAAATGAGATCAGTTATGTTGAGTTGAGTTGAGCCAGTTAAGTTCTTCAGTTACTTTCATATTCTTTTCAAGCCTTTGTTGTGTTTAGCAATCCAACTTGCATACTCGTACATTCAATGTACTGATGTCAGTTGGTCTGTATCGTATTATGATGCAGACGCAAGTAATTAGGATCGGCATCCAGCGCATCATTGATCTAATGAGCAGCTCAGAGTCTGTTGGTGAGCCACTTTGCATTCCAGAGGATCCCTTTTATTTACTTTCAGTATTAGATAATTCATTAGGATGTCGTGAGCCTGTCCCGACATCCATCTCAGTTGTTTTAGAGGCTTTTTATATAATCAGTCAGATGTTAGTTTATTCGTCATCATTTTGTTATTGACTTATGTTCAGATTTGAGTTGCCATTTTGGCGAAGTTAAATATTTATTTTCAAAATATTATGAGTTCAGTTTGAGACAGTTAAGTTGTTTAGCATTTGAATTCCTTTCTTATTACATATAGTCTGCCACTGAATAAGTAAGCCTAGTCAATGGTTCACTTGGGGCCAACAATAGTTCTCGAGTGCCAGTCCCGCCCAGGGTGTAGGCTCAGGGAATGTCAAACTTGGTATCAGAGCACAGAGTTCAAGAGTCCTAGGGAGTCTATGAAGTCGTGTCTGTAGAGTCCTATTTATCGTTGTGAAGCGCGCCACATCTATAATTAGGAGGCTGCAACATTTAGGAAAATTTCTCATTTCTTTCACACTCATTTCATGCGTTAGAGTTTGATCTCTAAAAAGTTTCCCTCTAATTTGTTCTTGCGCGTGTTCTAGATACTCATGCCTCCACGAAGATCAGTCAGAGGTCGTCCTGCTAGAAGAAATGTCGAGGAACAAGGGGTACCTAATTCGCTAGAAGTGCAACCCCAAGGAGAGGTCACCAAGGTTGAATTCCGTGAAGCTATCCAGATGTTAAGTCAAGTTGTGACCTATCAAGTTGGATAGAGAGATAATCGACAGGAAGTGACTTATATTTCAAGGATCTGTGAGCTTTTAAGAATGAACCCACCAAGCTTCACAGGTTCAAGTGTCACTGAGGATCTGGAGAACTTCCTTGAGGAGCTGAAAAGGGTATTTGATGTGATGCATGTTGCTGATGCGGAGAGGGTGGAACTAGTTGTATACCAAATGAAGGGTGTCGCAAGAATCTGGTTCGACTAATGGAAAAAGAATAGGGATGAGGATGAGCCAATAGTGAGTTGGGCTATGTTTGAGAGTGCTCTCATGAGGTGTTTCTTTCCCCATTAGTTGCGAGAGGCAAAGATAAGAGAGTTTTTCACCCTTAATCCAAAGTCTATGAGTGCTCATAAGTAAAGTATTGAAGTTCACACAACTTTCCCGCTATGCTCCGGAGATGGTTGCTGATATGAGGAGCAGGATGAGTTTATTTGTTGTTGGGTTGTGTCGTCAGTCAAGCAAGAAAGCCAAGGCAGCTATGCTGATAGTGGATATGGACCTAGCAAGGCTTATGATCCATGTACAACAAGTTGAGGAGGATAAGCTGAAGGATAGAGAAGAGTTTAAGAATAAGAGGGCTAAGACATCAGGGAATGAGTTCACACAACAAAAGAGTTGTGCAAACCGAACTTCCTTCCAACAGAAACAGAAGGAACCTGTCTCGTCATCAGCTAGTTCATTTACACCTAAGAACAAATGTGAGTACAATAGTCAGACTTTTGAGAGTTTTAGAGCTAAACCTGCCTATTCTCAAGGTAGTATTGCACAAAGGGGTAGTAAGCCTCCTGCATGTACTAAGTGTGGTAGGAACCACTCATGGATGTGTTGTGATGGCTCAACTGGTTGTTTCAAGTGTGGTCAGAACGAGTATTTTATGAGGGAGTGTCCTAAGAACAGGCAGAGTTATGGTAAAGAGGGTAATAAAGCATAGTCTTCTTCAGTTGCTTCACAAGACAGATCTGCACCTAGAGGAGCTACTTCAGGTACTGGCGGAGGAACATGCCGCTTGTATGCTATCAATAGTTGCCAAGAGCACAAGGATTCACCAAATGTTGTCACTGGTATGATCCAAGTCTTTGACTTTACTGTTTATGCCTTACTAGACCCAGGAGAGAGTTTACCTTTTGTAACTCCTTATGATGCTATGATCTTTGATGTTATTCCTGAAAAACTTAGTGAACCATTCAGTGTTTCTACACCTGTTGGTGATTCTATTCTAGCAGAAAGAGTTTATCGTGATTGTTCCATTTCCATTAATCACAAGAGTACCATGGTAGATTTTGATGTCATTCTAGGTATGGACTGACTTCATGCTTGTTATGCCTCAGTTGATTGTAGAACTCGAGTTGTAAAGTTTCAGATTCCAAATGAGTCAGTCTTATAGAGGAAAAGTAGTTTAGCAGTGCCTAAGGGTCATTTTATTCCTCACCTTAAGGAAAGGAAGTTAGTTTCTAAGGGGTGTTTCTATCACTTAGTCCGAGTTAATGACTTTAGTGTTGAGATACCTCATATTCAGTTAGTTTCAGTAGTAAGAGAGTTCCTAGAAGCCTTTCCAGATGATCTATCCAGAGTCCCTCCTGAGAGAGAAATAAACTTCGGTACAAACCTTCTTCTAGATACTCGTCCTATATCTATTCAGCCATATGGACTGGCACCAGCAGAGTTGAAACAGTTATAAGAGTAGTTGAAAGTAAGGGAATGTGATATTCCAAAGATAACATTCAGGACCCGTTAAGGTCATTATGAGTTTCTATTTATGTCGTTTGGTTTGACTAATGCACCAGCAACGTTCATGGACCTTATGAAAAGAGTCTTCAAACCTTATTTAGATATGTTTGTTATAGTCTTCATTGATGGCATACTAATCTATTCAAGGAATGAAGAAAATCATGCTAGCCATCTTATAATAGTTCTTTAGACTTTGAAAGAGAGGAAGTTGTCTGCCAAGTTCTCTAAGTCTGAGTTTTGGCTTGAGTTTGTGGCATTCTTGGGCCATATAATTTTTAGTGATGGAATTAGAGTTGACACACAGAAGATAGAGACAGTGCAGAACTGGCCTAGACCCACATCTCTAGTGCATATTACAAGTTTCTTGGGGTTGGCTGACTATTATAAAAGGTTCGTCGAAGGGTTCTCGTTTATTTTGTCTCCTTTGACAAAGTTGACTCAGAAGACAATGACATTTCAATGGTATGAAGCTTGTGAGAAAAGCTTTCAAGAATTGAAAAAGAGGTTAACTATTGCCCCAGTATTGACCTTACCGGAAGGTACTCAAGGTTTTGTGGTGTATTGTGATACATCTAGAGTTGGCTTGGGTTTTTTATTAACGTAGAATGGCAAAGTTATAGTTTATGCCTCCAGACAGTTGAAAGTTCATGAGAAGAACTATCCAACACATGAGTTAGAGTTGGTTGCCGTAGTATTTGCTTTGAAAATATGGCATCATTATCTTTATGGTGTGCATGTGGATGTGTTCACTGATCATAAGAGCCTTCAGTATGTGTTTAGTCAGAAAGAGCTTAATCTCAGACGAAGGAGGTGGCTAGAATTACTCAAGGGTTATGACATGAGTATTCTTTACCACCCAAGTAAGGCTAATCTTGTTGGTGATGTCTTAAGAAGGTTGTCTATGGGTAGTACCGCCAATGTTGAGGAAGATAAGAAAGAGTTAGCAAAAGATGTTCATAGACTTGCAAGATTATGAGGACTACTAATGTATTCCACAGAAGGAGAGTGGTGGTGATGAATGGAACTTAATCATCATTAGTCTTAGAAGTAAAAGGAAAGCACGACCAACATCCTTTATTGCTTGAATTAAAGGCAAGTGTTCATAAGCAAAAAGTGGTGACTTTTGAACAAGGGGGAGATAGTGTTTTGAGGTATCAAGGTGGATTGTGTGATTGGGTGTACTTGAAAGTTTCACCCATGAAGGGTGTTATGAGGTTTGGGTAAGTAGGGGAAACTTAGCCCCCAGTATGTTGGTCCTTACAGAATTTCCAAATTGATTGGCAAGGTAGCTTATGAATTGGAGTTACCACAAGAGTTAACAACGGTTCATCCGGTATTCCGTGCCTCCATGTTAGAGGAATGCATGGGAGATCCTTCACTTTTCATACCAACCAAATATATTGATATCAAGGATAGCTTGTCTTATGAGGACAAAAGAGGTAGCATCAGTCAAAGTTCTTTGGAGGAACCAATTTGTTGAAGAAACTGCTTGGGAAACTGAGGAAGATATGAAGAAGAGATATCCACATCTCTTTGAGTTCGGAGAAAATGCAGACCAAGGTACTAATTCTCTTCTTATTACTCCTTAAATTATAAGTTAGCATGTTGTAATTGCTTTGCTTGTTGGGTGTTTGAACTTGATGTTACCACCCTTAGCCTAGTAAGAGTAATATCATTCGAGGACGAATGTTCCCAAGGGGGAGATATTGTAACATCTCGCAATTTGAAATAGCTAGGAAGAGGCTAAGAATTAGAAATAGTCATTTTTGGAAAGAATTGAAAATCTGGAAATTTGTTTAGGTTAGGAAAAGTGAGTTTTTGGTCAACTTCAAATGGCTATAACTCCTATCTCAGGATGATTTAGACATACTTCCAAATATGGTTGGAAATCTCTTAGAATAATATTTCCAACGCCGCTGAGTTTGCACTATTCCGAGTTCGTATGAGTAAGTTATCCCCTTTGGAAGTTAGGCTGTTGGATTAAGGAAAGTACAAATCTAGATTTTTGAAGGGTAGTTTGGTCTTTTCTTTACCCTTTTATTTTAATTCATTTTTGGTAATTACTTAGGGGTCTAAACTAAACTTAGTGAATTTACGCTTTTGGAAAACGACTTAGGGTTTTGAGAGAAGAGAAAAGAGGAGGAGAAAAGATGAGAAAGGAGAAGAATGTTCAAGATTCGTCAAGATCGTCGAGTTTGGCTTGTGGATTTCATCGGGGGTGATCCCTACAAGATATGTGAGACCACATAGCATTGGGTTAATTCACCCACGCGCCAATCATGATTTATTTCAGCGAATTTAAGTTCTTGAAAGCTTAGAAATTGAGTTCTTGAATGGGTTTGTTGAAGTTTCATCAGATTCTTGTTTTGTTGAATTCGTTGATCAGTTGTTTGATCCTAATATGTGATTTTAGGTTCGATTTTGCGTAGAATCTGATGTACTTTGAACATTTAATCGATTCTAAGTGTTGGGTAAAAGAACCCACAGAGTTTAGAGGGTTTACAGCCGAAAAATAAAGAAGAGATTTAGTCGGACGAAATCTGACATCAAGGGAGTGTCGCGGAGCTGGTTCCTAGTTTTGGGAATTTTCTTTTCGCGTCACAGAGTCTTCTGCCTAAAAAGTCATTTTCGAAACTAAAAATTAAATATGTTTCTGCGTCGCGGACCCACCCTCAGATATTGATTTTTGGTCTTTTTCTTATGTTTAGCTATCTAAATTCATTCCTAAACATCATGAGATCTTTCCTACCACAAATCACGATCCTTGAATCCATATTTCAATTAAGGATCAGTTAGGAGTCAAGTCAAGAGTTACATTAACAGAAGTTCAAAATAAAGTTTTTTTTAAAAAGTATTTTACAAACATTTTAACTTTGTTTTAAGACTTAAGTTTTGAGTTGAGTAAAGAGTAAAGAGTAAAGCTTGAAGTTCATTTCTTCAAAAGTATATGGGGAGTATGTATTCCCAAAGGGTTTTAAATTTTTTCACATTTAAACAAGAAAGGAAAACCTTGATTTCCAAAGAGCCTTTGAGCTAGTTTTTAGAAATGAGTAAATGCTTTCATAATTAAGCAAGAGGGGAAACTTTGATTTCCAAGATAGCCTTTAAGCTAAGCTTTGAGCAATTATCTCAAATCACAGAAAGAAGTATGTTTTAATCATAAAGAGATTGTATCATATTTTGGGAGTAGTATTGAGCACCGTTATGGGGACGAGCTTGAGTTCAGATAACTCACGTCTCCATAAACCATGTAGCCATCATGGGTAGAAAAGGGTCATACTTTTTAGATGAATCCTTTTCGCATAAACTAGTGGATCCACTTAGTAATTTAGGTCCTATACCCTGGCAGGGTATAGGATACGCTGGCAGCATGAGGGAGATCGTTGTATCATCACAATAGCTCTTATGTGATGGTTGTTGGTTAGAGAAACTCCCACAGCAGTACTTTGTATTTTTATATACATCAGTTTATTTGTATTTTTACATACATCTTAGAGTTATTTGTATCTTTGCATACACACAGAGTTGACATCATGTTTTAAACAACTTTTCTTTATGTTGCATTTATTTTAAATTGTTTTATATTGAAATGAGTTCAGTTATGTTGAGTAGAGTTGAGCCAAGTAAGTTCTTCAGTACCTTTCAGATTCTTTTCAAGCCTTTGTTGTGTTTAGTATTCCAACTCGCATACTCGTACATTCAATGTACTGATGTCAGTTGGCCTACATCATATTATGATGCAGATGCAGGTAACTAGGATCGACATCCAGCGCATCTTTGATCCAGTGAGCAGTTCAGAGTCTGTTGGTGAGCCTCTTTGCATTCCGGATGAGCCCTTTTGTTTACTTTCAGTATTAGATAGTTCATTAGGATGTCGTGGGCCTGTCCCGACATCAATCTCAGTTGTTTTAGAGGCTTCATAGATAGTTAGTCAGATGTTAGTTCATTCGTCATCATTTTGTTATTGACTTATGTTCAGATTTGAGTTTCCATTTTGGCCAAGTTAAATGTTTATTTTCAAAACATTATGAGTTCAATTTGAGATAGTTAAGTTGTTTAGCATTTGAATTCCTTTCTTATTGCATATAGTCTTCCGCTGAGTAAGTAAGACAGGGCAAGGGTTCGCTTGGGGCCAGCAATGGTTCTCGAGTGCTAGTCCCGCCCAAGGTGTAGGCTCGGGACGTGACACATTGCGTCCCCTGGTAGTTTCTTGTGAGCATGTATATCATCTTTCATTTGCAAATCTTTCGATCCAGGGTAGAATCGTTCTAGGAAAGCCTCCTTCAGTTCATTCCAGGTCCTGACTGAATCATCTGGCAGCTCATTTAGCCAATTGTTGAACTATGTAAATTGTTGAGGTATTTTATTAAAATTTTGTTTTAAGCCATTAATTTTATTGAAACTTTCTATGATCAAATCCTCTGTGATATTACAATAGACATATTATTATTGTAGAACTATGTATATATTTGAGGTCTTTTATTAGTATTTTACTTTAGGCTACTAATTTTATTGACACTCTTTAATCTTTAAACTTTGTATGATCAGATTTGCTTGTGAGATTACTCTGTATATATTATTTTTGTTGAACTATGTATACACTTGAGATCTCTTGTTTTAGGCCACAATTAACGTTTAAAAATATTCATTATTTTCTTGTTTATAGTTTTGACATTAGTACTGTAGTAACTTGTCTTTCTAATTTTTAAGTTTTAGTAAAATCGTTATAGAACTTTGTTTGATAATTTTAAATTTTAGATTAAACAATTTAAATTTAATATAGTAGTAATATTTTTGAGATCTAAAACCAAGGTATTATATTGCAACAAATGGCTAATATTTTTTTAACTTAAAAAGAACTTTTACAAGTTATATATTTATTTTTAAACTATGTATATTCTCTTATTAAAATTTTGCTTTAGCCAACTAATTTTATTGAGATTCTTTGATCATTAAACTCGTTGGTATAATCAAACCTACTTGTAAGATTACATTAGATATATTATTATCGTTGTTGTATTTTAATCTTCTAATACATGTGAATCAGAGAGTCGGAGAAAAATGAGATACTTTAACATACTACAACTAGCTTAATTTTTACTTCTATATTCTAAATATGAATATGTTTTCTTCATTTTTTATCTTTAATCATCTTGATTGTGTTTGTTTAGTTATTCTATGTTGTTTGTTTAGTTATTTTATGTTGCATATGTTATATCTATTATAGTTTATATTTCAGCTATGCAACAATCTAATGAAAATCCAAGAGTATTTTGGAAGAGTTTGGAGATAGATAAGACTTTTTTAGAAAATTGTATTCAAGAAATATCCTTGCATGGAAGACTTGGAAGTAGTTTGAAGATAGAGTCATGAAATAGGGTTAGAATAGCTCTGGAAACCTATCATGGCTTTATTGTTACCCAAAGACAGATGAAGAATCGTATTGATTATTTTAAAAAAAAATATCAAGCTTGGGTGCCAATAACTAAAAAGACTGGCAATATTTATGATCTAGCAACCAATACTATTTTGATGTCTAATAGTGAGTGGGATGAATACATAAAGATTAGTATTATTTAATTAATGTTTTCTTCGTTTTGCTGTTAAAAAATAGGTTTGAGGTTCATATACAATGTATGGTCTCTAATAGTATGGTCTCTTATATTTTAATATAGGCTCGTCCAAAAGCAAAGACATTGAAAACTTCATCATTACCCTTCTCAAATTTGTGTACGAAACTTTTTGAAGGTTCTACTGCAACAGAAAATCATCATTGGAGTCTAAGTTGTACCTATTCTTCTCGGTTTTTTATATTTATAGTTTGATCTGTATTTTTTATTATATTTCTTTCTATTTTTATAATACCTATCCGTACAACCAAATTAAGGTGTTGTTTTATTTTTGCAACATGCCAAGTTTTTACTAATATTGTTTCCATTTTTATTTCTTCTTTATGTTTTTCACATAGTTTCATAAACCATCGTTGCAAGAATTTCATTCTAGCTCCTAAGGTATCTGTTAATTCTGCTTCTTTCCAACTTTTTATTATTTTTGAATAAAAAGGTTCTGGTAATTTTGTAAAATATAATTTTCTTATTTCTTTACTTTCTTCTGTGTTATATGTTCCTTTATAATAGTATTCTCTAAATGCACATGTATATTCATCTATGTAACACATATTACATATTGCTAATTTTGTCATTAGATTCCGATTTATGATTTTTTATTTATTTTGTTCTTCTACTTCTGTTGTCATACTACTAAATTTTAGATTTTAGAGAGTATATTTTACCCACAAATCGGGTGGGTTTATTGGGTTATGGGGCGGGTTCTTAGGATTTGGGTTAAAAGAATTAGTCAACCGGGTAGTGGCTTAGGATTTCGCCATGTGTACACAAAGAGGGTGTCGTTAGTGGGAGGGGTAAATGTGCACCGATTATTTGACGACAAAGACTGAGATGGACGAAAAGTATAACGGAGGGTATAGATATACCATTTATCAAAGTTCGGAGGTATATTTGTCCTTTTTTCCTTCTTTATAACTTTATGGTCCACTAGTTTTCTCTAACTAACTCTTACCTTACAGTCATGTCTACGTAAAGGCAAAATATTAGAGGGTAAATAAGTAAAAGAGCATTAGGTCCTGTTTGTGTGCACCTGGTACCTCCTATTTCCCACTCGTACATGTACTAGATAATTTTGTCCGTCTAGACTTTGACTGATGATATAGAAGAAATCCCCTGCTATATGTTGCCGATTTAAAATTACCAAATGAAATAAATAAATAAATTAGATTTTGCCATAAATAAATTTTAAATATAAAGTTTATACATACTTTTGCACAGTTTGTTAGATTTTGAAAAGCCTCGTATGAATTTGCATGTTAGATTCAGAATTGATGTGATAGATTATAGATTAAAATTACTACATTTTTAAAATTTGTATGCATACATAGAGCTAGAGGGGCCAAAATTGGCCCAAAAATACCTTGACCCACCCAGCTTGGACCACTTGTTTAATCAATATTTTATTTATTCATTCCGATCTCATGAGGTCAGTAAATTTATTTATTTTGAAAATATCGATCTCATTAGGTTAATTTTATGTATGAATCTTTTCTTGCAGTGATATAGGAAACTAGCTAATTAATGATTTTCTATTTCTTTAATGTGCTTACATTACAATACTGTGTCGTTGTCCCTTTTCATCTTTTTTGTATTGGTCAAAATCAATATAAACGTGATGATTTATCCAGATGTGTTCAAGCAATTCATGGATCATAACGGAAATTTCAAGGAAACACTTATTAATAATGATGTCCAAGGATTATTGAGTTTGTACGAAGCATCACATATGAGAATGCACGATGAGGAGATTCTTGAAGAAACTCTTATCTTTACCACCACTCGTCTCGAGTCCATGCTCCCCAACTTCACCATTAACTCACTTAGGGTTCACGTTATTGAAGCCTTACGCCAGCCTATTCGTAAAACAGCACCAAGGGTAGGAGCAAGAAAATACACACATTTATGAAAACATCGAATCAGATAATGATTTACTATTGAAATTCATGAAATTGGATTTTAACATGTTGCAAAAGTTTCATCAAGACGAGCTTAACGAGGTGTCAAGGTTGTTGACTATACCTTATTTATCGACACTAAATCAAGGATCTCCCACTATGGCTAAAGGTCATTAGCTTGAAATCAGTAGATAATTAGGACTCTATTACTTGTATAAATATCTTATAAATCCTACAGTTTTATTATTCAATAAACAGATCACAATTCTTTTATCTCTAATTGTTTTGGATCTCTATCGTTATTTAACTTGGTATCAAGAGTCTTGTTTTTTTTTCCCAGGTCTTCACTGGTCAAAAAAATTTTCTCCAGTAAATTTGTTTCGTTCATCTTTGGTTCAGATTCTCAATCCATATCCATCATTCCTATAGTCATCTCTAAATCTATTCCTTGACTGATCCCTTCGACTTCTATTTTCCTCTTTGAATTAGGATGGATTCACAAGATACCTTGTCAACAATATTTGATGGGCATAACTATCTGATTTGGAAGTTCCATTTCAAAGCCTTCTTTAGAGGCAAAGGCTCCTTGGTATTCTGGAATGCTCAAAGGTTGTACCCACAGAAGACATAGAAAAAGAGGCTTGGGAGGCTGACAATGGAAAAATTATCACATGACTTGTCAATTCCGTCTCTATTGATATAGCCATGGAACTGACATCTTTTGAGAAAGCATAAGAAATGTGGAGTCATCTACATAACCTCGGTAAACAACAAAATCTGGCTCGAGAATTTGAATTGGAAAGACTACTTGTAGAATCTATACAAGGTGAGAAAAATGTTTGTTGTTTCTATTCTGTATTACTCACATTATGGGCAGAACAAGATCAGGTTTTTGCTGCCTCTATCCCTGCGTCTGGATTGAAGGATTTCATGACTATGATGAAGAGGACAAGGACGGTCCAATTTCTAATGAAACTCAGGTCCGAGTTCGAGCATTTGCGTGCTAGTATTCTTAACAGGGAAAAACTACCAACTTTGGAGGTGGTAGTTTCTGAAGTTCTTCGAGAAGAAACTCGGTTGAGTTCTCAAGCTTCTATGGAGAATTCCCTTACCATGGACACTGCCATGGCTGCATACAAAAGTTCTTCTTCCTCGGGCAACTCTAACAAGCCTGTTCAATGCTATCATTGCAAGGAAACAGGGCACATTATTTCCCACTGCAAGAAGCAAAATTATTGCAACTATTGTAAGAAAATGGTCATATTATTCTGGAATGTCGGAAGAAATCTGGTGCAAGGAAACGCTCAACTCCTCATAAAGCCTTCCAAGAGATGGCAAGGGATGCTGGAACACGAGAAACACCAAGCTCAAAAGTGATTGATCGCAATGATATCTACAAAATGATACAAGAATCATTGGTGGCTGCTCTTCCTAATGCAATCTCTTCAGCTCTGACTGCTACGTATCCTGGTAAGACCAAACTTTCAGACTCAACGGTATGACATATTGATTCTGCTGCTGATGAGTCCACAAATTGGACTCATTTAGGGATTTATTTTAATGGAAATAGTGTCTTTGAATGCTTGTTTTATCTCAATACCTGATTAAAATACTGAAGTTTCAGGTATTTGAAGTTTTAGTGGAAGCATGGACACTTAGGCGCAAAACGGACCAAATAAGGTTGAAAAGAACAAGAAATGGGATCCTGCGGATCACTGAGTTCAACTTGGTGAGTCGCCGAAACGACATGAACCGCCCTTCGTTCCAATACGCAAAGCCTTGAAGGAAGTGGATCAAAAGGCGAGGAAAGGAGCAGTCGATGAGTCACCGATCAGTTCTGCGAAGCAGTACTGTACCGCCCAATGATCCAAAATACGAGGATGCTAAAGACAAGACACTGAAGGCGATGAGCTGACCAAAAGGCGGATCACTGAGTTCATCAGCAATCTCAACTAATGTCACCGAACAATCCTCCGCAACACTATCTGTGAAAACTATAAATACTAGTTATAATTTTATTTTGAGGAGAACAATTTGGAGTGGAATAATTATTATTATTATTATTTTCAATTTAGAACACACTTTAGTTGATATTTTTCTCTCAAGTTTGGAGAGGGTTTTTGTGGAGACTTGAAGAAAGGAGTTCTTCTTCCCCAAGTTGGAAGTGGGTCTTCTCTATTCATTTTTCTTTGCTTAATTTAAGGTTTAATTTCTTATACCTAGTTGATTTCATTATCATGTTAGGTATAATTTCTTATTTCTTGATGTGTGGCTAAAAACCCCCATTCTTGGTGTGTGATTTAGCAAATATGGGTTGATATTCTTGTTGGGTCTTGCTTGCTGATAAGTTAGATGTATTTTAATGGTGATTTCACCTAGTGGTTGTGTTTTAATCTAAAGGGTTTGTAGTTGCAAATACAAAGCTACCTATGTGTTTTCGGCTTGCCCGAGAGGGAGGTCGCGAAACCAAAACCACTAGACTGATGGCCTAAGGAGTGGGTCGACATAAGGTTCAACCCGAGAGGGTGAGCCCTAGTCCCATATCCTAACACTCAGCTTGAGAGAGTGAGTGGAGTAAGGCGTAGGCTGGTCTTCATGCGGTAAATGGGTGTCCGAGAGGAACGCATTTGAAACGGGGTAAGTTGCCTGAGAGGGAACTTATTTCAATTTAAAGCTTAGCCTAGTCACTATTGTCTTGCAAATTTCCTATTGAAAGCATGTACCCAACAATTTATCTCAACTTGTATTGCGGTCACATCCCAAGAACCTTTCCCCATACTTGATTTTCTTGTTTATTTTGCTGTTTTATCACTTGTTACAAAACCCCCATTTCATTTATGACAATTTCGTGTCACCCCCTTTTATTTACTATGTTTTTGTTCGTTAATATCTTTAGCTACGACTAGTTAAAATGTAATTCTATTTTTCTATCAATTCTCAAAACCGCTCATTTGGGACACGACCCCAACCCTTGGTTGAGTTACTATATTATCGACGATCGTAGACTCTCATACCTTAGGATAGTGTCGTTGGTCACGATAAGCATCAAAATGGCGCCGTTGCCGGGGAGTGCTGCTATTTGAGAATTTTTAGTTCACTAGAATTTCCGTCTTATTAATCGTAGTTCACTAACTTTATTTTTCGTGGAGTTATCCACTTTGACGAACATGGATGAGCAGAGTAGTGGCAAGTTGGTGGAATTGAGCCAAGAAGTCCAAAAGGACCTCATGTTGACTGCCCTGGCATCTTACCTAAACGAACTAGTCACCAAACTCTCAGAGGTGGAAGTCCAATGCAACAACAAAGGAAGGTATATACCCCCTCATGAGCAGAGGAAGTCCAGAGATGGGAGAGAAAATCGTGTCGAGGACACACTTCAAATCATTCTCCAAATGGTCACCGATCAGGATTGGGTATTGGAGGAAATGAAGGAGAATGTTGAAGTGTTGAATCAAATGATTGGATCTCACTCTAGATCAATCCAGTTGATCAGGTCATTCCTGAGTTTTGCAGTGCCCTATCACCACCCAAATGACATATTGGGGTCACCTAGTGACACTAGGGCTAACCCCAATAACAGAAAGTGAGACCGAACTTACGTCGTGCCACGATGTAAAATAAAGCGCTTCTTGGGAGGCAACCCAAGGTTTTACTGCTTTTTAATTATTTTGTTCGAATAAGGGTGTGCTGATTTTGTAGGGTAAAATGCGAAAGGTGTTGAGTAGTACAAGATGGCGAGCCAAGGACCCAGTGGGCGAGTCACCGAATCTATCCGCGATTCTGACTTAATCCACCGTTGGGACCCCAAATTATGGGAGGTCCTGTAAAACTCGGCGAGGTAAGTAAGCTTTCGGCGACATGACTAACGTCGCCGAAAGGCTAGGAACTAAACGGTTAATATTTGGCCAAAGACTGCCAAATTTTTAAAACTATTCACTTTCCCTCGCTTTGATGCTTCATAAGTTCGCACAATAGTAGCATTTTATAGATTATTGTTTGTAATTAGTATTATAGTTGTTGATTGGTACTCGAAACTAGGATTTCTTTGCTGCCTAGCATTACAAAAAGCTATTTGATCGGCATACAAGGTTTGTCTCTAAAACCCCAATTTTATTTTTGAAAATTTTGCACTCTTTTGCAGTTATAGTAACAGGATGACATGTGCTGGGCCTCTTTGATAGAAATAGTTTACTATGATGCTGTTTTCGATTCGTAACCTTGCCTAAAATGCTTAAATAATTGAATGCCTTAGTGTTTGCATTTTGAATTAATTGATATCGATAAGGGTGTTACATGTTAGTTGTTAGGTTGATTGGGTGAAGTCTGAGTAACCTATATGTGCACTAAATAACGAAAATTGCTTAATGGAAGATCGGGTAACACCAATCTTATATGCGGGCATCGTCAAATGGCTAAAATTAGGCAAATTCGAGAGAGTCTGAGTATCTCGAGAGTGATAGGTAGTGTGGGTCTTATTTGAATTCCATGAGTGCATGTTTTGATTTGATTTTCTGGGATTTGGGGGATTGAATTCGAGAAAGTGGGTAAAAAATAGTCACGTTGGGTCAATTGGCGAGCTAAATCGAGATTGCTGAACAACTCGGCGGTTCGCCTAATGCCCCTACCCCGCCGATGATTTGGCACCTCAATTTACATTTGATTCTGTAACTTTCGGCGAGACTCGGCTACTTGCCGAAAGTATTATAATCGCCCTTTATCTGCATCCCTGGGATCCTGTTGCATTGTCACTTTCGGTGGATACATCCTGCTCGCCGAAAGTAGTCGGCGATTCACCGAATGATTCTACCTATCGCTGTTTTCTTCTCATTGTTAAGCCAATCTCTTCGGCGAGCTCGTTATGGTTCGCCAAAACGATTCGACGACTCGCCGATCAGATCAACGAGTCTACCTGCAATAAATTTTCTGTACTTGCATTTGAGTTTCTTCTCGATCTTTTGCAGAACTGGTACGGACCAACCTAAACGAGCCCCCTCAGGAAACAACAAAGGGCATCACAATAAATGAAGGAGGATCACGTCATTCACAGAAAAGAAAGTAAGATCTCCCATCGGGAGATAAAAGAAAAAGAAAAAAACATATAGCAAAGAAAGGAATAGCTGTGGAGCCAGATTTTGTTGAACCAGAGGATGAACTGCCTCTGATTGACCGAAGGAAAGCGCTCCGTGCCAGGTCTCAGTCCACAGCCACCAGCACCCCCTCAACTGCCACTTTGTCTACTTCTGCACCGGTGCCAACCCTAACACCACCTCCAGTGGCTCCTGCACTTCCCGTAGTTCCACCTTCACCGAGATTGTTGAACATATTGAAAGGAGATGGTTTACACACCATTCTCAAAGAAAAATTGGTATCCGTGGAAGGCCTGGAAGGTAAGCATGCTGAGGTGCTTGACACGCTCAAGTATCACGAGTTTGAGCAATTCACGAGGCCACGGGGTACTTACATACCTTCCTGGGTCTGGGAATTCTACTTAGCCTATGGGGAGTTGGTCTCGAAAAGCAGAAAGAAGGCCAGTGATTTCCGACCAGTGAAATCGGTTATAGTTAGAGGCAAGGAAGTAGAGTGTCACAGCGAACACATAAATGCTATATTGGGACAACCGCTGCACTTGGTACTTCCCTACCATGGTTTGCCTATTGCTCCATCTCTCGATGATTTGAATGGTTGGTTAGCTCTGATGATCTCTGACACCACCCCGAGGTGGATGGACGCGGGAGTCCCCATTGAGAAGAGGGATATGAACACCGCTTCTCGGTATTGGTTTGGGTTCATCAGCAGCACTATCATGCCATCCCAGAACGAGTCCATTCTGCATCATCCGAAGGTGGCTCACCTTGGGTCTATCATATCCAAAAGGCAGATTGACTTGGGATTGTTGGTTTCACAGGAGATGGCTATGAGGGCTAGACAGACACAGACGTCCTCTGCCATTTCCTGTACTAATCACTGATCTATGCCGGCGAGTTGGAGTACCACGTGACATTACGAGGGATGTTGAGGTTACCCCATGTTCCTCCACCGACATCCGACGTATAGAGGCCGAGTTCCTACAAGAGGAGATTGACAGGAGGAGGGCAGCCCCAACAGATACATCTCCAGAGGTCGATGTTGATGTATTACTAGCAGAAACAACTTATTTCCATTTAAAGCTTAGCCTAGTCACTATTGTCTTGCAAATTTCCTATTGAAAGCATGTACCCAACAATTTATCTCAACTTAATTGTATTGCGGTCATATCCCAAGAACCTTTCCCCATACTTGATTTTCTTGTTTATTTTGTTATTTTACCAATAGTTATAAAACCCCCATTTGATATTTGACACTTTCGTGTCACCCCCTTTTGTTTACTATGTTTTTGTTCATTAATATCTTTAGCTACGACTAGTTAGAATGTAATTCTATTTTTCTATCAATTCTCAAAATCGGTCCCTTGAGACACGACCCAACCCTTTGTTGGGTTACTATATTATCGACGATCGTAGACACTCATATCGTAGGATAGTGTTGTTGGTCACGATAAGCATCAGCTGCATCTAATCATATGATAGGAAATCAAAAACTGTTTTTTGATTTATCTAAACCACGTTCTAGGCATGAAATTGTTACATCAAATGGTCATGTTTTAACTGCCTCAGCTATTGGCTCCATTAAACCATTTTCAAAAGTTCTTTGTGTACCAAAGCTTACTGCAAATCTTTTATCTGTTGGGTAACTTGTAGAACAAAATTTTTTGGTTATTTTTTCTCCTAACGGTTATGTTATTCAGAACATATTGACAGGGAAATGATGGCCAGGGGACGTAAGGTCGGCATGCCGTTTCTTCTTCAATCTCAGGATACCAAACTCCATCACTATTTTCTTTCAGCTTCAAATAAAGATATCCAATTTTCAAATAAAATGTGGAGCTTGTGGCATCTCCGTTTAGGCCATCCACACACTTCTCGGTTAAATTTTATGCTTAAATCTTGTAATTTGTTGGGAAAACATTCACTGATTTTTCCCTCTAAATTACCTTGTGAAAGTTGTGCAAAATCAAAGAGTCATAAACTTCCTTTTTCAATTAAGCAGTACTAATTATTCTACTCCTTTTGATTTAATTCATAGCGATGTTTGGGGACCTTCTCCAATTAAATTTCGTTTGCGATACAAGTATTTCATTTTATTCATTGATCAAATGTCTCGTTGTACATGGATTTTCTTCTTGAAACACAAGTCTGAGGTACCAAATATTGTCAAATTTTTTTATCACCTTATAGAAACCCAATTTGAGAAAAAGATCAAGATTTTTCGTTCAGATTCAGGAGGGGAATATGTAAATACAAACCTTACTACTTTTTTTAAAGAAAAAGGCATAATTCATCAGCGTTCTTGTCTGTATACACCGGAACAAAATGGTGTGGTGGAACGTAAGAATAGATATGTTGTTGAAACTGCCTTAGCCCTTCTTGATACTTCAAATGTTCCAAAAAAAAATTGGGTTGAAGCAATCCAAACATCTATTTATCTCATAAATAGAAAATCATCCTCGATCATGAAACAAAATTGTCCTTATTTTATTCTTTTAAAAAAATTGCTTGACTATTCACATCTTAAAGTATTTGGTTGTGTGTGCTTTGTTCTTCTTCCGGATCATGAACGCCATAAATTATCTTCAAAAGCCGTTAAATGTGTTTTCTTAGGATACAATGTTATTCAAAAGGGATATTTGTGTTATGATTCAACACATCGTTCATTAATAATCTCACGACATGTTATCTTATTTGAGAATTCTTTTATTTATACTAACAAAGATTCACAAATCTCTACTATGTCTTGCCTGAATAAATTTTCTTCTCATGATGCTGCTTGCCATAGCCACCTTGCCGTTAGTCCTTCGTCGACCATGTCCTCTACCACATCAGGCACTACTTATGACTTGGATCTTTTTTTTATATTGATACTACTTCGGCTAATACTAATTCTCTACCTCACCCACATAGTGCTTCATTAAATCTTAACAACCAACCTTCTCCCACTCGTCAAAATAACATTGACCCCATTAGATGATCATCTCGGCATGCTCCCCCTCAAGAATGATATGGATACTCAACAGGTGAATATGGTTGATCTTATGCCTTACTAACTATCGTGAATTCTATAGTTGTACCAAACTCTTACATGCAGGCTAGTGGTCAGAAATGTTGGGAGGATGCAATGCATGAAGAATTAGTTGCCCTTCAAGAGAATGATACATGGGATATGGTGGATAGACCAAAAAATGCAACAATTATTGGAAGTAGATTGGTGTACTCAATCAAGATGAAAGCTGATGGATCCCTAGATCGATACAATGCAAGATTAGTAGCTCAAGCATACAAGAAGGAATATGGAATCGACTATGATGAAACATTTGCTCCAGTAGCTAAGATGACGACCGTACATATATTTCTTGCCTTAGCATCAATAAAAGGTTGAAAGTTACATCAACTAGACGTCAAGAATGCTTTCCTGCATGGAAACTAGCAAGAAGTGGTCTACATGAATCCACCACCAGGTTATAAATACATTAAACTAAATCAGGTGTGTCGTCTTAAGAAATCTCTCTATGGATTAAAGCAGGCTCCTCGTTCTTGATTTGAAAAGTTTCGCACTACAATCTTAGGTGCTGGTTTTACTCAAAGTAGCTCAGATTATTCATTATTCTTACGTTGGACTACTTCATGTATTACTATTCTCCTTCTTTATATGGATGACATGATTATCACAGGAAACGACAAAGTTGGTATCTCTCATTTGAAAGATCTGTTACACTCCTCGTTCAAAATGAAGGACTTGGGAAAGCTAACATATTTTTTGGGCTTGGAGGTAAGTTATGGAAAGGAAGGCATACGATTGAGTCAACAAAAGTATGCAGAAGATCTAGTTCAATTAGCAAATCTTATTGATCATAAGAAGGTTCATACTCCAATGGAAGGGAATACGAAATAAAAAAAAGAGGAAGGAGAGATTTTTGGAGATCAGACCTTGTATAGATGTCTAGTTGGATCACTTATATATCTTACTATGAGTCGTCTTGACATCTCTTAAGCAGTACAAATGTTAAGACAATTTGTTACCAAGCCTTACAAGATGCACTACACTGCTTTGCTCAGGGTTATTAGATACATAAAATGTACTGTGAATTAGAGTCTCTTATTCGCATCATCTTCATCATTGGACATGGTGGGATACGCTGACGCAGATTGGGCAGGATGCCCTGATTCAAGACTATCCACTATAGGTTGGTGCATGATGCTTGGCTCGTACATGATTTCTTGGAAGTGCAAGAAACAATCTCAAACATCGAAGTCATCCACAGAGGCAGAATATAGAAGTATGTCTGCTGCATGCTCTGAAATCATTTGGCTGCGAAGGTTGCTATCAGAACTTGACATCGAAATGAAAGGATCAACCACATTGTATGGAAACAACACTGGTGCAATCAGAATAGCAACAAACCCCGTTCATCATTAAAACACCAAGCACATAGATGTAGACTGTCACTACAATAAATAACCGGTTGAAGATCATAGTATTAGCCTGAAGTATATATCCTCTAAGGATCAACTGGCTGACTTATTTACCAAGGCCATGTCAAGAAGTAGACACAATTATCTGCTATCCAAACTCAAGTTTTGTGATACACAACATTAGTTTGAGGGAGGGTGTTGACTATACCTTATTTATCGACACTAAATCAGGGATCTCCCATTATGGCTAATGGTCATTAGCTTGAAATCAGTAGATAATTACGACTCTATTACTTGTATAAATATCTTGTCAATCCTACAGTTTTATTATTCAATAAATAGGTCACAATTCTTTTTTCTCTAATTGTTTTGGATCTCTATCATTATTCAACTCATGTATATATTCATTCATGTTAATATCCCCTTCCTAAATGAATATACGAGTACTATGGTATTTATAATGGTCTCTATCGTTATATATGTAGGTGGTGGAAAGATTTGGATATTGAAAATAAATTACCATATGCAAAAGACAGATTTGTGGAGGGTTACTTCTCGATGATGGGATTGTTTTTTGAGCCCCAATGTAGTCAATTGAGAAGAATGCTAACAAAAGTAGTCTACATGAACTCTATCGTTGATGACACTTATGGAACCCATGATGAACTTGTGCTTCTCACTAATGCAATTGAGAGGTAACATGTTTAGTTTTTAATATGTAGGTCATTTGACCAATATAATATATATTGAGATTGTTTTGGTATATTTTTCTGTAACTTGCAATTATAATTAGCTTCCACATGTTGCTCTTGATATTATTTCGATCCCAACAAATTCAACTGTCAAGTGCAAATGGGACATAAGCGCTATGGATTCATTACCACCATATATGAAAATTATTTATGAAGAACTTCTCAATATCTACATTGAAGCAGAAGGTATTGGCCAAAGAAGGCAAATCGAACAGCGTAATCTACTATGCAAAAAATGAGGTAATTCTTGCTTAAGCTACATCCAACTATAGGTTAAAACGAAATTGTTGACATTTTGAATCAAAAGGAAGATGTGGTGTTAGTGTTGGGGCATAGTTTGGGAAAATCCGAAATCCAACTTGAAATTTGAATTTTTTAGATTATTTTTTTTGTTTGAATTTTGGATTATGAATTGAATTTTGATACCTATACTAAGTCCAATAAAATGAACACCTCAATATATTCTATAGTCTTTCTATTAGCTAATACATTGTGCAAACTGAGATGCATCCACCAAATTGCACATCGCATATAAGGATTGAGTAGTAAAGTTGATTTGAATATGAACTATTGTTATGAGGGAAACTTAAATGAAATTCCACTAGGTTAGAAACTAATTACTTAGATACATTCTAGTTTGTAATATTACATATCTAACCAGATTTTGATGCATCCAAATACGTCCAATATATGTATCTCGGGATACATGGGTCAGAATTAGGTGTAATTTGTTCTAGATACATTGTATCCAATTGAATTCACGTATATTTGTGATACATAACAAATCTCGCTCGCCTCTTCGCCTCTCTTCCATCTCGCTCGCTACTCTCCTATGTATCTGGTATCCCAGCTACATGTGAATCACACCATATACATACAAATACGTGTATCTAGTGTGATTCACATCATCACATGTATACAAATCTTGCTCGCCTTCCTCCCCATCTCGCTAGCTTGCCTCTCTTTCAGTGTATCTGGTAGCAAATACATTATCTAAGTGTATCTTCCTCAATATATGATAAAAAACTCTTGATTAGTGGTAAGATCAATACATAATATTTTGAAAGCAAAAGTAATAATAGTATAAAATATGATAGTGAAGAAATTAGGTAGTTTCTCCCTATTAGTATGATCTATCTAAACTTGATCGTTTAGATTAGGATTTTATAATGATTTCAATGTTTGGTATTTTGTTGTAGTGGAAAAAATTGGGGGCTGCCTATATGAAGGAAAGTGATTGGTTGAATGCTGGCTACATTCCAAAATGTGATGAATATATGAAAATTGCAGTATTAACAGCTGCATGTGTGTTTTATGTAACAAATTCCTTGGTTGGCATGGACAAATTATATCTAACAAATGGGTTTTTGGTTGCACGTTCTGCTGGAGTAATCTGTCGATGTATGGTTGATATTTCTGATCATGAAGTAAGTATAACACAACATTTATACAATATTTTTTAATTATATAGATGTTGTATTGAAGATATTGAAGTAGAATAAAACTTTCAAGCTGTAACAATAAAAAATTTCAGGTTGTAACATTTTATTAAATAACAAAAGATTTTTTAATTAATTGTAAAAATCTGTTTTGAAAAAAAATAAAAAGGATAAAAAATAGATTTTGAAAAAAAAAAAGAAGATAAAAAAGGAAAAAAAAATAGATTTTGAAGAAAAAAAGAAGATAAAAACGGAAATAGATGTATTAATAAAATTTGAATTGATTGATGATAATTATTAATTAGCATAAATTTAGGAGATTCAAACTAATTAGGAATATTTAGTTTCCTTAATTCACTCTAATCTGTTAAAATTAATTAAAAAGTCTGATATTATCCATTTATTTCTATGTTACTCTCTCTCGTTTTTTTTTTCCAGAATTGTTGTCACTGACGAGTAAATCAAGTTTTTTTTGTTTGAAAAATCTTGATTTTGTTGTGATGGACGACTGCTTATCTTTATTAATTAAACATGGTGGTAGATGAGATTCTTCAGGTTGAATAAATGTTGGTATGAATAATTGGATGTCAACTATATACAGTTCGGATACCAATTATATGGTGTTCATTTTGATCTCCAATTAAATATCAAAACTAAACTGCTTATGTATCCAATTGTTATGTAGTTTGTATATAACTGATATCCAGAAATTTATATCCAATTGATATGCAGTCTGTATATAACTAGTATCCTGAAATTATGAGAATCAATTTGTAATTTATATGTAGTTGATACTGACTTGAAGAAAACTATGCATATTCTATATCATTCAATACTTAAAACTGTATCAAAAACAAATATATATCATTCAAAAGTTAAAAAGACATGAAATACTAAAGAGTCTAAGCTGCAATCAACTATCACAAATTCGATCTCCGTAGTATTGGTGTAGGATAATTGCTGATATCTGGAGAATGTTTTTTTGCTATGCGGGATCCATCAAATTTGCTAGCAACAGTCCCAGTTACTTCACTCTCACTGATCGCGCCATCATCGTTCTTTGTTTTTCCGCATTGCCATCAACCTAGTTGGAGAAATTGAACTAATCCTTACTTATGAATCACCCAAAATTTTATGCATATGTTTTAACAATAGTCAGTCCCCATTCATGTAGGGAATTATTGAGTTTTAAAGGTGTGAATGAGATATGAAGGGTTGTGAGTCTCCTGAAGGGTTGTAACTTTTCCGAAGAGTTGTGACTTTTATGAAATGTTGTGTTTTTTCTAAAGGGTGTGACCATTTTAAAAGGTTGTGCCTTTTCAAGGGTTGAGACATTTCTAAAAGGTTGTCCCTTTTCCAAAGGGCTGTGACCTCTCTGATAAGGTACAATTAACATTTTTTCATACTCCCCCTTGTTGACTATAAATAGAGGGGTTTTCTTTCATTTTTTTCTGCATCGAATTTTTCATTCTTATGCATACATTTTCTTACAAACAAAGTAGAGTTTGTGTGTGATTCCTTGTTGACTTTTGAGTTAGTCAATTTTTTTGAAATTTGAGGTACTCCAACTTCTTTAATAGTTTATCCCTTTTATTCTGGGATGAAATAATTCACAACCTCGAATACAGTGAGGGAATTAAATTTCTTAAGGGCACACAGTTAGTTTTGTGGACTCAAATAGTTTATTTTGTTTCATCTTTATTATTTCTGATTTGCTATCCTAAATACAGGAGATAACAGCTAGCTTCCGAAGATGTTTATCTCCATAGTGAATTTAATTACGGCGCCCATTATCTACACATGACAAAGGTCCATTAATGTTGCAAAAAGAAATCAAAAGCCCGTTCTTCAAATCTTTTATTTGGCTGATAAGTTCATGAATGAAAGGATGCCGAGATCAGAAAACACACATAGAAAATAAGAGAACTAGTACAAAAAGGTAATGTTTCAATATGTGTGTCCACCAAAACGTCTGTGTCTTTGTTGAAAGGAAAGTATGGCCTCCATGAGAGCTTCTTCTCCAAAGTCAGGGAAGAGTGTATTGGTAAAATATAATTCAGAGTAAGCTAGCTGCCACAATAAGAAGTTACTGATTCTTTGTTCTCCTCCAGTCCTTATGAGTAAATCAGGTTTGGGAAACTTGGCACACTTGGTAGAGAGTTCTTGCTCGATTATTTTGTCGTTGATATCCTCCAACTGTAGAAGACCATCGTTTACTTTACTGGCAATGCTCTTAGTTGCTTGTAACATGTCATAATGCCCTCCATAGTTTAGTGCTATCATAAGATGAAGTCCTGCCTTAACTTTTGTGGTTTCCTCTGTTAACTTAATGCTTTTCTGCAAGGTAGCGGGAAGTTTGGATCTATCTCCAATAGCAGACACTCGTACCCCCAATCTGTTGATATAATGTTATGAGAATATATATATAATATTCTTTAACCAAACAAATAAATATTACCTCATAAATTATTCAAAGAACTCTTCGAATAGTTGCATCAAGAAATCAACCTCCTCCTGCTCAAAATCAGATTGTAATGTTTGTAACAGAAATTTTGTCCAAGTTGTTGTAACCTCAAAGTGTGAAAAACCGATCCAAACAACCATTATAAATTATGATACAGGATAATAACTAGTACCTTGGAACGTTTCCAGTTTTCAGAAGAGAAAGCAAAAGCAGTTATAACTTGTATTCCAAGTTTGGAAGAAATGTTGCAAATTTTCTTTAAATTTGGGGCGAGAAATCGGTGACATTCTTGCACGGGTAAACCCCTAGCCTTAGCCCATCTCCTGTTTCCATCCATTATTATAGCAATATGTTTAGGGATAAACTCCGGATGAAGACAATCATTATCATGAAGCGTAATTTCCTGCAGGCTCAGTGAGTTTGAAATCTTGCAGAAACCACTACGAAAACATACTGATGAATTAATCTGCCGTAAACATGGTGATGTATATGATTGAAGGCCTAAATTAGAGCGCTTTGATGGGGGAAGCTGCCACATTAACAAAGAGTTCATTTCTTCCGTTTGAAGTAAATTAAAGTGAAATGGGGTATTGGCACTTGGGAGATGGGAGTTGAGGGCAGCAGGTACTAATCTCAATGATAAAGGAATCTAATCTCTACGCTGCTTAAATATGCATGATCGATATAGGACTAGTTAAGCACTTCGCAGTTCGCACCAATAGCAATATCTTATATGCCGAGAATAGCTATTTTATTTTATTTTATTGTCTATTTAGTTTATTGTATTATAAAAATAACATATATTGCATAATTTCTAATAATAAGTTGTTTGTTATAAAAATATTCTCCACCTTAATAGAATTTGAGAAATCTCAAGGGTATTTTTTTCATTTTTATTATTTTATCCTAGAATATCTAATCCTGATACTATTATTCCACCCTCTGGCGGGTAGGGGTGTTCCCAATTTGGATAAAAATCAATCCAAATCGACAAATCAAACCAAACAGATTTTATTTGGATTCGGTTTGGTTTTGTTTAAAATTTTAAAAATCAATAGTATTTGGTTTGGTTATGACTTTGTTCGAAAAGAACCAAAGAAATAACTGAATCTAACCGACAAATTATATACATATATTTTATTATTATACATACTATATTATTCTTATAAACAATTTTAAAGATCTTATATAGTTTTCATCAAAATTTATTTATAATTTACTTATGAAAGCAAAAATGCCCAAGGTGAGAACATTTATTTTGTTGGTTTCACGTATATGATTGTCTATGACAATTTTTGATGGACTGAAATGTCACGGTCTCTTCCTTCTAGAACAAACTAGTGAATTTTGAAGCTTTATTCATAGTAAATTTAGTGATTGAAAGTTCGGTCATGTCAGTCGTTCTAACTATTTTTCGTTTTGAATGGATTATTATCGCTTTTTTTCACATTTTGATTGATATTTTTTTTATGTATGGTTAATGATTGAATAACCGAATCAAACCACACTGAAACTGATAACAACCAAACTGATAAATGTATATTATATTTAATTTGGTTTGATTTTGATAACTTTAAAACCCATTAAGTTGGTTTGATTTTGGTTTTGACCCATAAATGACCCAAACCGACCCGTGACCACCCCTACTAGCAGGGGTACCTTATCCTGATACTAATTACTAATTCTAGTATAACTTATCTCAAGGATTAGTGACCAAGCAAGGGATAAGACAATTGTTGACAATAAAGTTATGGTCGAGAAAATAATAATCAACACAAGAAAATATCGCAACGATCCTAGTATTTTATTTCACATATGAAACTCTATGAACCCTCTTATTCTTTCCTTCAAAAGTTATATTTGAGGGCTTTTAAAATTGATCTTGAACCTATATTGGATTTGGTCTTGACTAATTGTACTTGGATTCAATGGTGTGAAGCTTGATCTTGAATCTTCGTCTTGATCATAAGAACTTGCAAATAATTTGTCACGCCTCGAGCCTACACCCTACAAGTGGCAGGCACTTGAGAACCATTGCTGGTCCCCAAGCGAATCCTTGGCTTGATTGACAACTTAACGGAAGACTTACTTGTCATGCCCCGAGCCTACACCCTGGCGGGACTGGCACTCTAGAACCATTGCTGGCCCCAAGCGAACCTTTGGACTGACTTACTTACTCAGTGGAAGACTTAAATAAAAGAAATAGTCTCAAAATATAACTCATGCAATAACTTAAAGAGATATTAAGCTTAGCCAAAATGGCAACTCAAGTCTTAACGTATACAACTGAAAATGGAAAGACTAAAGAACTATAACTACTCGTCTATGAAGCCTCTGAAACATAAAGGGATGTCGGGACAAGACCCCCGATCATCCTAACAACTAAAGTACTAAATCAAATGATAAAAAGGGGTCCTCCAGATAGCAATGAGGCTCACCAACTGACTCTGAGTGCTCAACTGGATCAACGAGGCGTTGGGTATTGATCCTGGTTACTTATGTCTACATCATAAAACGATGCAGGCCAAATGGTATCAGTATTGAATGTACGAGTATGCGAGGGAAAAACTAAACATGACATAAGCTTGAAAGGAATTTAAAAAGAACACTTACCTTAGCTTTACTCAACTCATGAATACTCAACTCAAATGCGAAGTAAAACAACAATAAAGGTGCATTTTATACAAAGCATTTAAAACAGTAAATGACAACTCAATGTATTAAATAAATACAAAAGCAACTCAAGTTACACATGAAGTAATATAACACTATGGGAGTTTCTCTAACCGACAACCATCACTATGAGCCTAAGTGATGATTCAACGTCTCGTCGACGCTGCCAGAACTTTCCTATACCTTGCCGTGATATTGAACACCTCAACTAAGTGGATCCACTAGTCTATGCTAAAAAGCACTAAGTATTCATCTAAAAAGTATGATCCTTTCTACCCATGATGGCTTCATGGTTTATGGAGACTTGAGTTATTATGAACTCGTCCCCCTATCAGTGCTCAATACTACACCCAAAATATACTCAACTCATATGTTTTAAAAACAAAACTCTTTCTTTGGTTTGAGATAATTACTCAAAAACTAGCTCAAAAGCTCTCTTGGAAATTGGTGTTTCCTCTCTTGTTCAGATGTGAAAACATTTTAACTCTTTGGAATACCTAGTTCCCGTATAATCTTTTGAAGAAACGAACTTTAGTCTTTCTTTTTACTCAACTCAAAACTCAAGCCTTAAAAACAAAGTTAAAGCATTTGTAAAAGACTTTCGAAAAACTCTATGAACTTTTCTTGACTTGACTCTTAACTTTCCTTGAATTGGATTATGGATTCAAGGATCATGATCTCATGTTTATGGATGATTTCATGATGTTTAGACGTACCTTAGTGTGTAGAAATCTACTAGAAAAGATAGGTATGTTGCTAGGGAACTAGTACGGAAAGAAGTGGGAAAAGGTGGAAGAACTGGCATCCCTGGCGCTCTGAGAGGCGCGAGGCACCAGAGGCAAAAATTCAGAGACTAGGTTGGGGAGCTCTAACTTGCGCGGCACCCCAGAGACCAAACTTTGGAGCCCCTGTTGAGGCGCTCTGGCTGGGGTGGCGCCCCAGGCCCCTGCCCAGGTGAATTTCGACTTTTCTTGCTCGTTTTTCAACTCTAAACCCCCCTATTTCAATTTGGTTCTTTTCCCAAACACTTAGATTCGAATACATAACTAGAATATGTAAGAATCTACTCCAAACAAACCTAAATTTCATGAATCAAACCCAAGAAACTTCAACAACAAGAAGCCACAAGATTTCAAATGAATTTCATCAAGAACTCATAATCTTAGCGTTCAAAAGAACACAATTACGCTAAATCGAATCATGATTGGCGTGTGGGTGAAATAACCCAATGCTATGTGATCTCACATACCTTGGAGGGATTAACCCTTGGCGAAATCCACACGAAATTCTCCAAGAAATCGACAAATCGTTGCTTCTTCTCCTCTTCTTTTCTCTTCTCTCAAAACCCTAACTCAAATTTCAAAAGCGTAAACTGACCAATTTCAGTTTAGATGCCTAAGTAATTACCAAAAACGAAATAATTTAATTGGATAAGGAAAAGACCAAAATCTGGATTAGATTTTCCTTATCTAAAGAGCCCAGCTTCAACTGAGCATATCTCACTCATACGAACTCGAAATCGCGCAAACTTGGCAGCGTTGGTTAGATAATTCAAAGATCTTTCCTACGGTATCTGGAATCACACCTAAATCATCATGATATAGGATTTATGGTTGTTTGAAGTTGACCAAAATCTCAACTTAACATAACTTGACCAATTTTTCCAGATTTTTCATTCTTTCCAAAAATGACTCTTTCTAAATCTAGCTCTTTCTAGTTCTTTCAATTAGCGATATGTTACAATATCTCCTCCTTGGGAACATTCATCCTCGAATGAAATTACTCTTATTAGGCTAAGGGTGTAACATCTAACATTCAGCTGAAACACCCAACAAGCAAATCTAACACATCAAGTATAAAAATTAAATAGTACTAAGAAGAGAATTAGTACCTTGGTCTGGAATTTCTCTGGGTTCAAAGAGATGTGGATATCTCTTCTTCATATCCTCCTCAGCTTCCCAAGTGGCTTCCTCAACAAACTGGTTCCTCCAAAGAACTTTGACTGATGCTATCTCTTTTGTTCTCAACTTGTGAACTTGACGATCTAGAATTTGAACAAGAATCTCCTCGTAAGATAAGCTATCCTTGATACCAATATCTTCAATTGGTATGATAAGTGAAGGATCTCCCATGCACTTCTTCAACATGGAAATATGAAATACCGGATGAACCACTGCTAACTCTTGGGGTAGCCCTTTTGGATATTCTGTAAGGGCCAATATACCGAGGACTAAGCTTCCCCTTCTTACCGAATCTCATAATGCCCTTCATGGATGAAACCTTCAAGTATACCCAATCATTTACTTCAAACTCTAACTCCCTTCTCCTAACATCAGTGTAGAATTTTTGACGACTCTGCGCTGTTTTCAACCTCTCTTGAATGACTTTCACTTTTTCCATAGCTTGATGAACTAAGTATGGTCCTATAAACCCAACTTCACCAACTTCGAACCATCCAATAGGAGATCTGCATCTTCTCCCATAAAGAACTTCATATAGAGCCATTTAGATGCTAGAATGGTAACTATTGTTGTAAGCAAATTCAATAAGAGGTAGGTGATCATCCCAATTACCCTTGAAATCAATCAAACAAGCCCTCAACATATCCTCTAAGGTATGAATAGTGCTCTCTGCTTGACCATCTGTCTGTGGGTGAAAAGAAGTTAAGTTCACCTTTGAACCCAAGCCTTTCTGAAAAGATTTCCAAAACTATATAGTAAATTGCACACCTCTGTATGAAATAATCAAAATTGGAACCCCATGAAGTCTGACTACCTCTTGAATGTACAACTTGGCATAGTCCTCTACTGTATGGGTAGTCTTTACTAGCAAAAAGTGGGCTGATTTGGTCATTCGATCCACAATCACCCAAATAGAATCATGCTGCCTACGAGACCTTGGTAAACCTATGATGAAATCCATATTGATCATCTTCCACTTCTATTTCGGAAGTTCTATATTCTGAGCCATACCATCGGGCCTTTGATGCTCTACCTTAACTTGTTGGTAATTTGGACACTTAGCAACAATTCTGCAATGCCCTTCTTTATACTAATGCACCAATAAAATTCTCTCAATTCATGATACATCTTTGTGGAACCGGATGAATGGAGTATCTGGAGCTATGAGCTTCCTCCATGATCATTTCTTAGAGTTCATCCAACTTTGGTACACACAACCTACGTTGATACCTCAATACACCATATCCCCATTGTTCATAAGCCAATATTTTTTGCTTATGAACATTTGCCTTCAATTCAAGCAAAATAGGGTCTTGGTCTTCTTTCTCTTTTACTTATGACACTAATGATGATTCAGTCTCATTCATCACCACTACTCCTTATTCTGTAGAATCCATTAGTCGAACTCCCAATCGGGTGAGTCTATGCACATCTTTTGCTAACTCTTTCTTAACTTCCTCAAAATGGGCGGTACTACCCATATAGAATCTACTCAAGGCATTAGCAACAACATTAGCCTTACCTAGGTGATAAAGAATACTCATGTCATAATCCTTGAGTAATTCTAACCACCTCCTTTGTCTGAGATTAAGCTCTTTCTGACTAGACCATACTGAAGACTCTTGTGATCAGTGTACACATCCACATGAACACCAAAAAGATAATGACGCCAGATTTTCAAAGCAAATACTACGATAACCAACTCTAGATCATGTGTCGGGTAATTCTTCTCGTGAACTTTCAACTGTCTTGAGGCATAAGTTATAACTTTGCCATTCTGCATTAACACACAACCCAAACCAACTCTAGACGCATCACAATACACAGCAAAACCTTGAGTACCTTTTGGTAAGGTCAACACCGAGGCAGTAGTCAACCTATTTTTCAATTCCTGAAAGCTTTTCTCACAAGCTTCAGACGATTGAAACTTAACTATTTTTTGAGTTAACTTGGTCAAAGGGGATGAAATAGATGAGAACCCATCTACGAACCTTTTATAATATCCAGCCAACCCCAAGAAACTCCTAATATCAGTGAGAGATGTGGGTCTAGGCCAATTCTGCACTGCCTCTATTTTTTGGGTATCAACTTTAATTCCCTCTCTGGAAACAATGTGACCTAATAATGCCACAGACTCAAGCCAAAACTCACACATAGAGAACTTGGCATACAACTCTCTATCCTTTAAGGTTTAGAGAACTATTCTGAGATGGCTAGCATGATCTGCCTCCTTCCTCGAATAGATTAGTATGTCATTAATGAACACGATAACAAACATATTTAAATAAGGCTTGAATACTTTATTCATAAGGTCAATGAATGTTGCAGGCGCATTGGTCAAACCAAATGACATAACTAGGAACTCATAATGACCATAATGGGTCCTAAATGCTGTCTTTGGAATATCACATTCCCTTACTTTCAATTGATGATAGCTTAATCTGAGGTCTATCTTAGAGAAACAAGTAGCACCCTGATGTTGATCGAAAAGATCATCAATCCTCGGAAGAGGATACTTTTTCTTGATGGTAACCTTGTTCAACTGATGGTAATCTATACATATCCTAAGGGAACCATCTTTCTTCCTCACAAATAAGACCGGAGCGCTCCAAGGTGAGACACTTGGTTGAATGAAACCTTTATCTAGGAGGTCTGTTAACTGCTCCTTCGACTCTTTTAACTCTGATGGTGCCATTCTATATGGTGGAATAGATATTGGACAAGTATCGGGAAGAATATCTATACTGAAGACTATATCTCTCTTAGGAGGGACTCCGGGTAGATCATCTGGAAAGACTTCTGGAAACTAACTCACAACTGGAACTGACTCAATGTGAAGTATCTCAACACTAGAGTCATTAACTCGGACTAAGTGATAGACACACCCCTTGGAAACTAACTTTCTCGCCTTAAGGTACGAAATAAAACGACCCTTAAGCACTGCTAAATTGCTACTCCACTCTATAACTGGCTCATTAGGAATTTGGAACCTAACAACTCGAGTTCTACAATCAATGGAGGCATAACAAGCATGAAACCAGTCCATACCTAGAATGAAATCAAAGTCTACCATGTCTAAATCAACTAAATCAACCATGGTGTTCTTGTGATTGATGGAAATGACACAATTACGATAGACCCGCTCAGCTAGAATAGATTCCCCAACAAGTGTATAAACACAAAAGGGTTCACAAAGTTACTTAGGACGACCATTAAAATTCATCGCAACATACAGAGTTACAAAGGATAAACTCGCTCCTGGGTCTAGCAAAGCATAAACATTAAGAGTAAAGACTTTGATCATACTAGTGACAACATCTGGAGAATTCTTTTGCTCTTGACGACTAGTGATCGCATAAAGGCGGTTTGCTCCTCCGCCAGTACCAAAAGTAGCTCCTCTAGGTGCAGCCTTGTCTGGTGGAGAAACTGATGAAGATTGGGATCTATTGCCCTGATTCCCATTACCTTGCCAGTTCTTAGGGCACTCTTTCATGAAGTGACCCTCCTGTCCATACTTGAAACAACCTGTGGAGCCATTGCGACACTTACCTGGGTGGTTCCTACCATACTTAGCACATGCAGGAGCCCAGTTACCTCCTTGTGCCACACTACCCTGAGACTGCACGGGTCTAGCTCTGAAGTTCTGCGAATTCTGACCATTGTAGTCACCTTTGTTTCTGGGTGCAGGTGCATTAGTAGATGATAGAGCAGGCCCCTTTTGCTTTTGCTGAAAGGACGGACGGTTCACATTACTCCTTTACTGCCCAGACTCACTCCCTATCTTAGCTTTATTGTTTCTAAATTCCTCTCTATCCCTCAGATTCTCTTCCTCAACCCGCTGCACATAAACCATCAACCTTGCTATATCCATGTCACCTATTAACATCGTAACCTTACCTTCCTTACTCGACAGACGAGACATCCCAACAACAAACAAACTCATCCTACTCCTCATATCTGCAACCATCTCCGAAGCATATTGGGAAAGTTGGGTAGACTTCAAACCATACTCTAAGAACGCACTCTCGAACACAACCCAACTCAAAATCGGTGCATCCTCAGCCCTACTCTTCTTCCACCCGTCAAACCAAGTCCTAGCAACATTCTTAAGTTAATATGCAACTAGTTCCACTCGCTCAACATCGGTAACATGCATAACTTCAAATACATTTTGCAGTTCCTCAACAAAATTTTCTAGATCCTCAGTAGTGCTTGAACTAGTGAAGCTACGAGGATTCATCCTCAAGAACTCGCGGATCCTCAAAATATCAGTCTTTTCCTATCGAGCCCCTTTTTATTTGCCCAACCTGGTTAGTCACAACTTGATTTAGCATTCAGATTGCTTCTCGAAATTCAGCATTTGTGACCTCTCCTTGGGGTTGCACTTCTGGTGCATAGGTACCCCTTGCTCCTCAACGTTCCTCCTAGAAGGACGACCTCGGACAACTCTTCATGGAGGCATGATTACTGAAACACATGCGCAAGCATGAGTTAGAATGAAATTTCATAGAGATTAACTCTATCGCACGAAATGAATGTGAAAGAAGTGAAAGAATTTCCTAAATGTTGTAGCCTCTTAATTATAGATGCGGCGTGCTTCTCATCGATAGCTAGGACTCTACAGACATGGCTTCATAGACGCCTTAGGACTCTTGAACTATGGGCTCTGATACCATGTTTGTCACACCCGAGCCTACACCCTAGGAAGGACTAGCATTCGAGAACCATTGCTGGCCCCAAGCTAACCCTTGGCCTAACTTACTTACTCAGCGGAAGACTTAAACATAAGAAATAGTCTCAAAATATAACTCATGCAATAACTTAAAGAGATATTAAGCTTAACCAAAATGGCAACTCAAGTCTTAACGTATACAATTGAAAATGGAAAGACTAAAGAACTATAACTACTCGTCTATGAAGCCTCTAAAACAAAGAAGGATGTCGGGACAAGACCCTTGATCATCCAAACAACTAAAGTACTAAATCAAATGATAAAAAGGGGTCCTCCGGATAGCAAGGAGGCTCACAACCTGATTCTGAGTGCTCAACTAGATCAACGAGGCGCTCGGTGCTGATCCTGGTTACTTGTGTCTGCATCATAAAATGATGCAGGCCAAATGACATCAGTACATCGAATGTACGAGTATGCGAGGGGAAAATTACAGAAGCTTGAAAGGAAAATAAAAAGAACACTTACCTTAACTTTACTCAACTCATGAATACTCAACTCAAATGCGAAGTAAAACAATAATAAAGGTGCAGTTTATACAAAACATTTAAAACAGTAAAACTAAATGTATTAAAAAAATACAAAAGCAACTCAAGTTACATATAAAGTAATATAACACTGTGGGAGTGTCTCTAACCGACAATCATCACTATGAGCCTAAGTGATATTACATCGTCTCGCCCATGCTTCCAGAATTGTCCTATACCTTGCCGTGATATAGAACGCCTCAACTAAGTGGATCCACTAGTCTATGCTAAAAAGCACTAAGGATTCATCTAAAAAGTATGATCCTTTCTACCCATGATGGCTACATGGTTTATGGAGACTTAAGTTATTATGAACTCATCCCCATATCGGTGCTCAATACTAATCCAAAAATATACTCAGCTCATATTTTTTTAAAACAAAACTCTTTCTTTGGTTTGAGATAATTACTCAAAAACTAGGTCAAAAGCTCTTTCGAAAATCGGTGTTTCCTCTTTGTTCAAATGTAAAAACTTTTTAACTCTTGGGATTAGTTCCCGTATAATCTTTTGAAGAAGTGAACTTTACTCTTTCTCTTTACTTAACTCAAAACTCAAGCCTTAAAACAAAGTTAAAGCGTTTGTGAAAGACTTTTGGAAAACTCTATGAACTTCTCTTGACTTGACTTTTAACTTTCCTTGAATTGGATTATGGATTCAAGGATCATGATCTCATGTTTATGGATGATTTCATAATGTATAGACGTACCTTAGAGTGTAGAAATCGAATAGAAAACATAGGTACGTTGCTAGGGAACTAGTACGGAAAGAAGTGGGAAAATATGGAGGAACTGGCGTCCCTTCTATGAGGCGCGGGGCGCCAGAGGAAAAAATTTAGAGACTGGGTTAGGGCGCTCTGGCTGGCGGGGCGCCCCAGAGCTCAAACTTTAGAGATCCTGTTGGGGCGCTCTGGTTGGGGCAGGCGCCGCCCCAGGTGAATTCTGTCTTTTCTTGCTCATTTTTCAACTCTAAACTCCCTATTTCAACTCGGTTATTTTCCCAAAAACTTAGATTCGACTACATAACTAATATATGTAAGAATCTACTTCGAACAACACCTAAATTTCATGAATCAAACCCAAGAAACTTCAACAACAAGAACCCAGAAGATTTCAAGCGAATTTAATCAAGAACTCATAATCTTATCTTTTGAAAGAACACAATTAAGCTGAATTGAATCATGATTGGCGCATGGGTGAACTAACCCAATGCTATGTGATCTCACATACCTCGTAGGGATTAACCCTTGGCGAAATCCACACGAAATTCTCCAAGAAATCGATGAATCCTTGCTTCTTTTCCTCTTTTCTTCTCTTCTTTTCTCTTCTCCCAAAACCATAACTCAAATTTCAAAAGCGTAAACTGACCAATTTCAGTTTAGACCCCTAAGTAATTACCAAAAACAAAATAATTTAATTGGTATGGAAAAGACCAAAATACCCTACCAAAATTCGGATTAGGTTTTCCTTATCTAAACATCCCATCTTTAAATGGGCATATCTCACTTATACAAACTGGGAATCGCGCAAACTTAGCGGCGTTGGAAAGATAATTCAAAGATCTTTACTTCGGTATCTGGAATCACACCTTACTCATCTTGATCTCGGTGTTATGATCGTTTGAAGTTGACCAAAAACTCAACTCAACATACTTTACCAATTTTTCCAGATTTTTCGTTCTTTCCAAAAATAACTCTTTGTAAATCTAGCTCTTTCTAGTTCTTTCAATTAGCGAGATGCTACATTACTCAAGCAATGATAGGCTCAAAACAAAATTTAATCAGATAAACTCAAATACTCATCTAAAAAAATTTGGAAAATACTTAATAACAACACTTATAGTTTTGAAGATAAATCAAAGAGACTAAATACTAAGAGACACCTCGACTCTATCAATCTATGAAGCTTCTACTATTAAATAAGGATGTCAGGACAAGACTCACGACATCTCAAAACTACTAACTAGAAAGTAAATGTGAAGTCCTTCGGAATACAAGGAGGCTCATCAAAAGCTAGCTGGACTGTATAGTAATCTTAACAAAGCGCTTGTTGATGATCCTGAACATCTGTATCTACATCATAAAAAGATGCAAGTCGAATGACATCAATACATTGAATGTACGAGTATGTAAGATAGCTGAATAACATATAACTAAACTGAAAGAATGCAATAGATAAAATATACTCAAGCTGAATGTGAAGAATTGAAGGAGTCAAAACATTTAAAACTTTACAAAATACTTAGTCATCTCTGAACTCAACATAATAAGTAATATATTAAAATACCATTAAACTCTATTGGGAAATTCCCTAACTCACAACCATCACTACGAGCTGCATGATGATACAACATCTTATCCACATTGTAGAACTGACCTATATAGTGCGGGGATATAAAACCACTCAACTAAGTGGATCCACTAAGCAATAGGGATTCATCTAAAAAGTATGATCATGTACCCATGTTGGGAAGACATGGTTTATGAGGATTTTGAGCTTTCTAAACATCCTCATATTGGTGCTTTATACTATTTCCAATATTATATATACGCATGCTCAAATGTATAAAATATATTCTTTCTCTGGTTTGAGATAATTGCTCAACCTTTCCTATTAAAACAGGTAACTGCTCTGAAATATCTGTGAACTCATAAACTCATTTAGAAATCAAAGTTTCTCTTTTCTTAATGTAACAAAATGATACATTTGGGGCTACTTTATTCCTTCAAACTTTATTCAAAATTCTTTTTACACTCTACTCAAACTCTACTTTACTTTGTCAGAAAAAAGGTTGAAAATAAATGTTTGTTGTGATCTAATCATTAATGACTAGGGAAGTCATACTGCATAAACATTGACGACATATCTAGATGTCATACTGCTCACACATTGATGGCATACTCAACTGTCATTCTAATCATGAATCATAGTTCTCTTCTCAATGTAAAAATATTTCTTTCGAAACCATTTGTGTTCCCTTAAACTCTTCTCAAAAGATACTTTATAATACTCTTACTCAAATCTTGGTTAAACTCTTTCTCAAAACTCATATTTGCTTTCTCAGGAAATCAGTTTTAAAAAAATGTTTACTTTAAAAGATTCTCAAAAATTATAACTCAAAATAGGATTCATGCTGAAATATAGATATGAACAACTCAACTCAAGAATCTCAATGCATAACATATAACAATTCAATAATTAGGAATATAATTTCAAAAAGAATCAGGAACTCAAGAACTCAGAACTCAACATCAACTCATCTCAAGAATGCTCAAACCTAAGAATAGAACCCTAGATTACTCGTTTACTGATTTAAAAGTAGATATAGAGCATGAGGATAAACTAGTCCAACACTATGATAGCCTTAAATACCTGGAAAGACCAAAGTTTTTGAAAAAATTGATGGAAACTTGAAGAACGCTTGAAACCCTAGCTTTTCTCTTCTTGAATCCTTGGTCTAAATCTTTGAAGTGTTAAAGAACATAAAAGAATATTTTAACACTGTTTAGACCCTTAATTAGGTGAAAAGGGTCAGGATTTAGGCTTCAAATAGATGGGAAAGGTCTGAAATGTAACACCCTGTATTCTAGAAAGACCAAATTGCAGAAATTCAGAAGTTGCAGATGCCACCAACGAGGACCACCTACGGACCGTAGGTGTGGTCTGTGGTTGGTCACCTCAACTCCACCCAAAAATTCCAGAAAGAGTCTAGAACCACGCCAGGACCTACGGACCGTGGTCCAGGTCTGTGGTTTAGACCCCAATTTCCAACACTCTAAAGCCAAACAACAAGATGACAGGATGGGCCATAGGTCCACCCACGATTTGTCAGTCAGGCCCATCGTTGGCCCTGACATCTTTTAAGTTAGAGTCATTCTGGTCTTTTCCCCTTTACGTTGGACACCTAAATTACACCATTTAATGCCTAAACTATATAGTTTTGGTTAGTTTAAACCTAGTAACTAAATTAGAACTTACCCTAAGCGATTCATTCACAAAAGAATTGATCAAACCAGAGCAAAGAGAGAAGAAATAGTCGACCAAAACCCTCCAAGAGTGCAGCCAATTTTCTTCAGTTCCATCCCCGAAATCGAAATATTTCTCCATGAAATTTGTCACCAGGTATGTGGGATTTCACTGGTGGATTCCTTTCATCCACTAGGTCCTTAGAATTCAGTCATAATCTTGATTTTTATATCTTGCTTAGACTTAGGGTTTATAAAACCTTAAGATATTAGTTGTGATTTAGTTGTTAGAATATTCCTAATCAGATTATCATGTTTTCGTAACACTGTTGCTTCGCTCCTTGCATCAAATTTAGAACCCTAGTTGTGTAGATTCATTTAGTTCATGAATTACACTAGTTGGGTCAGATAAACAGATATACATGCCTCAGATTTCGAATGTTACATTATCAATACTTATGTGTTGCATTATTAGTTAGCATGTCAGAATATTGAGCTATCCAGAATATTTCAGTTATGTTGTATTGTACACATTTCCAGTTAGGAGTAGGCTTAACACCGAGTTGGACTAGGGTTCAGTGTACCCGTATAGTCCCAGAACTATGTTCCCCTGTAGGTTTATAAGTCCCCTTTGTGGGCATCATATTTAGTGATCACGCCACTAATGCCTTTATACCCTTGGCAAGGTATATTGGGTCTTCTCGATAGGGCGTATATATCTAGCTCACGTGGTTTTATGTCGGTTATTAGTAGCTCCCACAGTCAGACTCTAGTGTATTTGACCAGGTTCTCAATTATATTTTAGTATTCAGTCTCAGCAAGTTATGTACTTGGTCATTGCATTCAGTTCAGCCGTTTTCAGCATATTTCAGTATTTCTATTATGTTAAGATTATATCATTGTTCCGTATGCTTTGTTCAGTTATATGAGTTGTTCAACTTTTATTCTATTTTGCATGCTCAGTACCTTCCAAGTACTGATGCATACTCTATGCTACATCTTTTCATGATGTAGGTTTAGGCCCTCAGCATTCAGATCATGCGTAGATCGGTTCCCGATCTACACTCAATAACATCAGTGGCGAGTCCTCATATTTTGAGGGCAACAAACATGTTTTTATATCTAGTCTTCCATTTCAGTTTTCGTTTTGCTAGAGTTAGCTGGGGTCATGTCCCAACATCTCTAGTCAGTTAGAGGCTTTATTCACACTTAGTTTTAGATTCAACTTTAGCTTTGAGTGAATGTTTGGTATCATTAACTCTTATTTAATATTATATATTTAGACTAGTATTGGGTATTTCCTATCATTAAGTTTATCTCATGTTTTAAGCTTCCGCATAGCATCTTTTGTTCAGTTGTTTAAGTTTGCTTATGATATGCCAGCTCAGGGTTAACTTGGGGTCACTCGAGATCCTAGGCCTCGTGTTTATGTCAAGGGGTGGTCTCGGTGTGTGACAAACTTGGTATCAAAACCTTAGGTTTAAGAGTCCTGGGATGTCTGAAAAGCCGCACTAAGTAGAGTCTCTTTCATGGGTGTGAAGTGCACCACATCTAATGAGAGGGAGGCTATGAAGTGTTTTAGGAAAACTTCACTTACTTTGTTATTCTTATCGTGCATGAGGTATGATCCAATTTCCTCATTTCTAATTCGTCGTTTTGAGTTTCAGATCAAGCCTCCTCGTAGAGCGTACGCAAGAAATGTTAATTCCCGCAACCCTAACATAGTTTCTCCAGTCCCAGACCATGAGGTTTTGAATGCAGAGTTTCAGAATCCTATCCAACTTTTGGCTTAGATTGTGGCCAATCAAAACAATCACTACGTTCCAGTTCCTACCAATGCTAATGGTGGATCATTGGAAGCTAGGGTCCGAGATTTTGTTAGGATGAATCCGCCTAATTTTCTAGGGTTGCAAGTTGGTGAGGACCCATAGAGCTTCGTTGATGAGGTTAAGAAAATCTTTGGAGTGATGCAAGTGACTGGAAATGATAGGGTAGAGTTGGCATCCTACCAGCGTAAGGATGTGGCTCACATATGGTTTACACAGTGGAAAGACAACATGGGTGAGAATACATCTCTTATGACTTGGGAGTGTTTTACCAGAGCTTTTCTGGATAGGTGCATCCCGAGAGGGTTGAGGGAGGCTAAAGCTCAACAGTTTATGAATTTGAGACAAGGTTCAATGTCAGTCTAAGAGTACGAACTTAAGTTCACCCAGCTCTCCAGGTATGCTCCACATATGGTTGCCGATCCCAGGGCACAAATGCGTAACTTCCTATTTGGGGAATCATACATGGTGAAGACAGAATGCAAAAATGCTATGTTGTTAAAGGATATTAATATCTCTAGGCTCATGACTTATGCTCAGCAGGTTGGGGGAGATAAGCTTAGAGAACTATCTAAGGATATTAAGAAGGCTAGAATAGGAAACTATGAGTACTCTCAGCAGAAATCGGGTGGTGGAAATTGCTCACAGTTTCAGCAGAAATCTTCAGCTCCAGCACCTTCATCAACTAGTGCTCCCTCCCCCAGGTTTTGACAGGATCAGAAAGGTAGGGCATGAGGCTCTAAGTCTCAAGGAAGTACCTTAGGTAACAAGACATACCCGACTTGTCCAAAGTGTGGTAAGAACCATCCGGGCGAGTGTCTTGTACGAAAGAAAGGATGTTTTGGGTGTAGATAGTCTGGTCACAGGTTGAGATGTTGCCCTTCTTATAAACAGGGACAAGAAGGTAACACTAATAGGGCTCACTCTATAGCCCTAACAACACCAACAAGTTGCCCAACTCAGCAGGGTACTTCATCTGGTACAGGTGGCGGTAAGCGCCATAACAAGTTGTATGCTCTCCACGCTCGCAAGGCCTAGGAATATTCTCCTGATATGGTCACTGGTACGTTACGTATTTTTTAATTAGATGTTTATGCGTTGTTAGATCCAGGGGCTACTCTCTCCTTTGTAACTCCATATATAGTAGTGAACTTCAGTGTCAATCCTGAAACTCTCTCAGAACCCTTCTCAGTCTCTACTCTAGTTGGTGACCTAGTTATACCTAGACAGGTATACATAAATTGCCTAATCACAGTCTCCCAGAAAGTCACCTCAGCAGATCTTGTAGAGCTAGAAATGGTAGACTTTGATATCATTCTAGGCATGGATTGGTTACATTCCTGTTATGCCTCAGTCGATTGTAAAACTAGGATCTTCCGGTTTCAGTTTCCAAATGAGCCATTCTTAGAATGGAAGGGTAGTAGCTTAGTGCCTATGGGTCGATTCATCTCTTACCTTCAATCCAGAAAGATGATTTCCAAGGGGCATGTCTATCATCTTATGCGGGTTAAGGATTCAAACATCGAAACCCCAAATCTTGAGTCAGTTCTAGTAGTAAATGAGTTTCTATAAGTGTTTCTAGAAGATCTTCCCGGAGTTCCTCCCGAAAGGGAAATCGACTTCAGAATTGATCTCCTTCCAAGTACCGAGCCCATTTCTATTTCTCCTTTCAGAATGTCTCCAGCTAAGCTTAAGGAATTGAATGAACAGTTGAAAGATCTTATAGATAAGGGTTTCATCAGATCGAGTATCTCTCCATGGGGTGCTCTAGTGTTATTCATGAAAAAGAAAGATGGTTCTCTTATGATGTGCATTGATTATCATTAGTTGAGCAAAGTCACAATCAAGAATAAGTACCTTATCCCCAGGATTGATGACTTGTTCGACCAACTTCAGGGTGCTAGTCATTTTTCAAAGATAGACCTCAGATCCGATTATCACCAGCTCAGAGTCATAGATAGTGACATCCCAAAAATAGCCTTTAGAACTTGGTATGGTCATTATGAATTTGTAGTTATGTCATTTGGACTAACCAATACTCCTACGACTTTCATGGATTTAATGAACATGGTATTTAAGTAGTATTTGGACTTGTTCGTTATCGTCTTCATTGATGATATCCTCATTTACTCTAGGAATGAGGATGAGCATGCGACTCATCTGAGAGTTGTTCTCCAAACTCTCAACGATCGCCAATTATTCACTAAGTTTAGCAAAAGTGAGTTTTGGTTACAATCAGTTGCTTTCCTTGGTCATGTCGTATCTAGCGAAGCGATACGAGTCGATTCTTAGAAAATAGAGGCAGTGAAACAATGGCCCAGACCCACCTCTCTAACAAATATCAGAAGTTTCTTGGGTTTAGCAATTAATACAGAAGGTTTGTGGAGGGACTTTCATCCGTTGCTTCCCCATTGATTAAGTTGACTCAGATAAAGGTTAAGGTTCAGTGGTCAGATGAGTATAAGAAGAGCTTCTCAGAACTGAAAACTAGGTTGACTAGAGCACTTGTTTTGACTCCACCAGAGGGTTCAGACTGTTATGCGATCTATTGTGATGCATCCAGAGTCTACCTAGGTTATTTGTTGATGCAGCAAGGTAGCCTTATAACTTATGCTTCTAGACAACTTAAGGTACATGAGAAGAACTACCCAACTCATGACCTCGAGTTTGCAGTCGTAGTATTTGCCTTAAAGATTTGGAAACATTACTTGTATGGTGTTCACGTAGATGTGTTCACAAACCATAAGAGCCTCCAGTATGTGTTCACCCAAAAAGAGTTGAATATTCGCCAGAGGAGATGGCTTGAATTCCTCAAGAACTATGACATGAGTGTGCTTTACCATCCAGGTAAGGCCAATGTAGTAGCTGATGCTCTTAGCAGATTATCCATGGGTAGTGTAGCACATGTTGAGGAAAAAATGAAGGAATTAGCAAAAGATGTTCATCGGCTTGGTCGCTTAGGAGTTGGTCTTACAGATAAGTCAGATAGTGGTGTGATAGTTTAGAATAGATTAGAATATTCATTGGTAGCGGAGGTTAAGGAAAAGCAAGATAGTGATCCCATTTTTCTTTAGTTGAAAGGTGCAGTTCATCAACAGAAAGTTGAGGTTTTCTGATATACCGTGAGTTTACGGTATTTTTAATGTATTTCACTTAAAGAGTTGTGTGTGTCTAGGGCCATTTTGTATTGGTTTTAATGTATTTTTATCATGTTTGTAGGAGATATGTTCAGACGTGGAAAGTAAGAGAAATAATTGAAGGATGTGCAGAAAAGGGCATCTACGGAGGTGATCTACAAACCGTAGGTCCATTCACGCTCCATAGATGGGTAGGCATGGCTTGAAGGAAAATCAGGGAATTCTTGACTAAGTGTGGAACCACGGACCGTAGATCGACCTATGGGCCGTACTACTATTCCGTCAAATCAATCATAGAGGGGTTCCAATACCTAATTTTGAAGATTCTAAGTTGGAGCTACGGAGAAGGATCCACGAACTGTAGATCAATCCACAATCCGTACTGTGGATCCATCGATTGATTCAGAGAAGTGGAGATTTTGAAGATTGGAAAATTACCTAAGTCCTGAGCCACGGAAGGTACCTACGAACCATAGATCATTCCACAGTCCGTAGGTCAGTGTCGTAGATTGAAACCGCGTCCTGAAACATTATTTCCTTATTTCGTTTCCTTTTTAGTTAGGACTTGTTTTTCTATATATAGGGCATGTAGACCTCGTTTTTGTGGGTTAGACTTTATTACTTTTATTCTTGTTCTTGAATTGGGAGATTAACTTGCAATTTAGCAATTCTTAATTTCCTAAGTTCGTTTTAAAGATTTTGGTTTGGAAATTCAAGTTGAAATTCTGGGTTTATCATTCTCATTACATAAGTTCATGATTTCTTCTTCTAAAAATATGAATTGTGTTCTTGCTAATATGGGTAACTAAATCCACAACTAGGGTTGTGGGAACCATGAGCGATTAACAAAGTATGAATAGTAACTAAGGAATTCCTGAATAGTGTTGTTGCATGCATTGACAATTCTTTCATTTAAAAGTCTTTTAAACGAGTGCACACGTTAGAACTCGCCTTGTTCCTACTTGCCGAACCAAGAAGGTAGTTAATAAGAAAAGAATTATCAACATAGATTTAGTGTGATACTATCTAATAGTCTAATGTCGATTGGTGCGAGGGTGAAAATTAAGCCATACATCGATGTGATGTCTATTATGAGGTAAAGGTAAGGGATAGTAAATTATACACACGTAGTCGGACCAAGGTGCGGGGTGAAATTCTCTAGTTGCTGGACCAAGGAATTAGAGATACCTAACTTATCACTTTGCATGTAATACACTAGGAAAGGATTGGTATTACTAGAATTTCTGCGTTGTGAGCTTATGGGGAACACGTACACCCTAGTTACTTTCTCATCTTGATAACAACTAAAGTTTGAATCTTGCTCACTGAATGCCTACATAATTTCCTAAATTTGTTTCTTAAATATCCCTCTTTAATTACTTGTTTTTGGAAATACATTAACTAAACGAATATAATCATCAATTAAGTTTAAGTCTAAACCATATTCCTCGTAAGATCGACCCCAACCTTCAAGTTGGGTTCTTTACTTGATAACTATCACTTATGCTTCTTTAGGGAGGTGTAATTTGAGCGTATTAAATTTTGGCGTCGCTGTTGGGGAATAAGGCTTTTAGATTAAGTTTAACTACATTATTGATCTTTAGTCAAATATTTCCTAATTTTACTTTTTCTTTTGTTTTTTTGTCTCTCTCAGGTTCCTACTCTAGTGTATGCCAAGTACACAGAGTCAAGGAGAACCACTTACTCCCTATGATCCAGAACTGAACAGAAATTTGCGGAGAATGAATAATTAAAGAGTGCTAGCTAATCCTATTGGAGCAGAAGTAGGTGATGGTGCAATCTTTGAGGGTTGGTGATGAGAATAATCAATTTCAAGCTGAGAATCTATTGAGAGATGTAGTGAGGGTACATGATCAACCAGGGCTAATACTATATGATAACTGTAGGTTCAACTTTAATACTGATGATTCTGACAGACCTCTTTTCCTACCTCATCTACCGCCGGGGCATACATTTGTTGTGACTAGCAGTTTGATGCAAATGCTTACATCGAGGGGCTTGTTTGTGGGTGTGGCATCAGACGATCCACATGCTCACATAGCCAAGCTAAGAAGTGTTTGCAAAAGTTGTGTGGGTCGACCGGACCTGGACATGGATGTCATTAGATTGCGAGTATTCCCTCTATCAATGACCGGCGATGCTGTTGTGTGGTTTAATGAGCTTCCTTATAATTCAATCTACACATGGAACCAATTGAGAGATGTGTTCCTAGCAAGATTCTTTCCAGTGTCCAAGAAGCTGAACCATAAAGATAAACTCAACAATTTTGTAGAGCTACCTGGAGAGTCCATGAGTAGTTCTTGGGATAGGTTCACTGCTTTCATACGAGGTGTTTCGAATTACCGTATTGATGATGAGTCACTGAAGGAATACTTCTACCAAGGTCAGGATGACAACAGTAAGGAAGTGCTTGATACTATTGCTGGACGTTCATATGGTGAGTGCACTTTTGAGCAGATTGTGGAGAAACTGGAGAAGTTCTCTCGAAATAATAAATCTTGGTGCACTAGAAAGTCGGATACTGGGAGAACCACATTTGCCGTTCAAACTACAAACAACCAATCTGCAGATGAGATTCGTGAGGAGATGGCTCAGATGAGGACTGAACTAGAGTTGGTTTTGAAGCATGTGAGTGGAGGTGTGGAAAAGGTAAATGTTGTGAATTATTTGACTACGAATCCATCACCGGTTGAGGAGTGTTACTATGAAGAGGATACACATGCGGTGAATGATCAGACGAGGGGTTTTCGACCAAATGCCAAAGGTTCCACGACAGATAATTGGCGCCAAGGTCAAGGAAACTAAGGTTAGAACTATGGAAACTACAACCGAGAGGGTCAATATGTTCGGGATGGGAACTTTAATCGCGACAACAACTACTATCAGAACAACTATAGCAACAGAAATGATCGGGTTGGACCTTATGCTCTCTCTCAAAATTGGGAATCTGGTCCTAGGGAAGCTGGAAGTAATATATCACGTATTGAGGATATGATGCAGAAGATGATGATGAGGTTTGATGCAACTGATGATAATGTGAAGGAGATGAGAAATGACTTGTCTGGTATTGGTCAAACGGTTGATGCCCATGCAGTGTCAATCAAACATCTTGAGCAGCAGATGACTCAGTTGTCATTTTGGCACTCTTCCTAGAAACACCATCTAAAATCCAAAGAATGATGGGCATTGTATGGCAGTCACTACTCGAGGGGGGAAGCAAACCATTGATCCACCTATGCCACCTAGGATGGAAATTGAGACTTGTAAAGATAATGATGTGGTAGAGGTAAGTGGAGAGTCTGAGAATGCGACAGAGAAAGAAGTGGAGTTAACTCAGAAAGTTGTCCCCATACCTAGACCTCCACCTCCCTTCCCATAGAGGTTAGTGAAGAAGACTGAAGAAAGGAAATACCGCATGTTTATTGGAATGTTGAAACAGCTCTCCATCAATGTTCCATTGATAAAAGATTTGGAGCAAATGCCTGGGTATGCAAAATTTATGAAAGATATGGTGACAAAGAAGAGGGCAGTGAGCTTCAAAGATGATGATAGATTGCAAAATTGTAGTGCTATTTTTACAAGATCCCTTGTGCAGAAACAGTTGGATCCTAGTGCCTTCACTATTCCATGTACCATTGGGTTGTTGCATTTTGCTAAGGCGTTGTATGATCTTGGTGCTATCACTAATTTGATGTCACTGTCTATTTATAAGAAGTTGGGTCTAGGAGATCCAAAATCGACTGTGAAGCGGTTGCTCATGGCCGATAGAACTGTGAAGAGGCCCATTGGTGTTCTCCATGATGTACTAGTGAAAGTGGAGTCATTCATCTTTCCGACGGATTTTGTGCTTCTTGACTGTGAGGTTGATTTTGAGGTTCCCATCATTCTTGGGAGACTATTGATGAGTCAAAAATTGGACTCATTTAGGGCTTTATTTTAATAGAAAAAGTGTCCTTAAATGCTTATTTAGTCTAAATATCTTATGAAAACACTTAAGTTTCAGGTATTTGAAGTTTTAGTGGAAGCATGGACACTTAGGCGCAAAAAAAGAACAAAAAGGCTGAAAAGAATGAAGAAGCTGAAGCCTGAGCATCACCAAGCATGCTTGGCGATCCACCGAAGGGATAAACTCCGCCCTTTGATCCAGTACGCGAAGCTTGAAGGAAAGGATCAAGTCGACGGGAGAAGGAAGCAGTCGGCGCATCGCCAAGAAGTTCCGCGAGGCAGTACTATGTCGCCCAATGACCCAGAGCACGAAGATGCCGAAAGATGGTGCAAGACAGCGATGAACTACACTAAAGGGTGAATCGCCGAGTTGATCGGCGATTCCGACTAATGTCGCCGAATGACCCAGTACAACATAAATTTTTGAAAACTATAAATACTAATTAAAATTTATAGCTTAGTATCAGATTTTAGTATCATAACACTTTCAGTGTGAAACAATTAATATAATTTTAGTAATTTTTCTCTGAGTTTGAGAGGGTTTTGAAACTTGAAGAAGAAGAGGGTTTCATCTCCAAGGATTTGAACTTGGGTCTCTCGAATTCTTCACTCTTGGCCTATAAGAAGACTTAAATCTTCATACCCATTTGAATGCAAGGTGATTTAGGTATAAATTTCTATCTCTTGATGTGTGGCGAAAAATCCCAATTCTTGGGGTGTGATTTAGCAAATATGTGTTAAGATTATTGTTGGGTTTTGCTTGCTGATAGGTTAGATGTATTTTTAATGGTGATTTCACCTAGCAGTTGTGGTTTAATTCAATGGGTTTGTAGTTGCAAATACAAAATCACCTATGTGTTTTCGACTTGCTCGAGAGAGAGGTCGCAAAACCAAGACCACTAGACTGATAGCCTAAGGAGTGGGTCGACATGAGGTTCAGCCCGAAAGGGTGAGCCCTAGTCCCATATCCTAACACTCAGCTTGAGAGAGTGAGTGGGTAAGGCATAGGCTGGCCTTCATGTGGCAAATGGGTGTCCGAGAGGAACCTATTTGAAACGGGGTAAGTTGCCCGAGAGGGAACTTATTTTCATCTAAAGCTTAGCCTAGTCTCTATTATCTTGCAAATTTCCTATCAAAAGCATGTACCAAATGATTTATACCAATATATATTGCGGTCACATCCCAAGAATCCCCTCTCATTCACAGATTTCTTTGTTATTTTTACTGGTTTTGCTATATTTGTGACAAAATCCCCATTTGATTTTGACACTTTTGTGTCACCCCTCTTTAATTTACAATGCTTTTAGTCGTTAATGTCTTTAGCTACGACTAGTTAGAACTAATTTTATTTTTCTATTAATTCTCGAAACCTCTCCCTTGGGACACGGCCCCAACCCTTGGTTGGGTTATTATACTATTGCACGATCGTAGACACTTTCATTAGAAGTTGTATCGTTGATTACGCAAACATCAACCATTCCTTGCCACTGGGTGCGTCTTAGTTGGTATGGAAAAGGGGCAGATGAAGTTCAAACTGAACAATAAAGAGGCAACTTTCAATATATGTTGGTCTATAAAGGAGAGTAGTGAGCTCCAATCGGAATCTGTGATAACATATAGAGTTGAGAATGGGTCTGAGGTGCAGATTGAAGAGAGACTGGGTGTTAAGGCACTAGCAGCAATTATGATGAACTTTGAGAGTGATGGTATTGAAGAGTATGATGAGTTGGTCGCTGCACTTGATAGGTGCGAATATCGATCAAAACCAAAGTAGCTGGAGTTAGACATGAAAAATAGTGAGTCCCCACCCGCAAGACCGTCTGTTGAGGAGGCATCGAAATTGGAGCTTCAGGCTTTACCATCACATTTGAGGTACGTATTCTTGGGAAAAGAAAATACTTTACCGGTCATCATTGCGACAGATTTGAATGGGCGACAAGTAGAGTGTTTGGTTTCTGTGTTAAAGAAGTTCAAGCGAGCTATTGGGTGGACTATTGCATACATTATTAGGATCTCTTCTGGTATCTGCTCTCATAAAATCCAACTCATGCCACATCACAAGCCTAGTATTGAGCACCATAGAAGATTAAATCCGCCTATACAAGAGGTAGTTAAAAACAAAATCAACAAGTTGTTGGATGCCTGAGTTATCTATCCCATTGCAGATAGGTGTTGGGTGTGTCATGTTCAATGTGTGCTCAAGAAAGGTGGGATTACTGTGGTTCCTAATAAGAGAAACAAGCTTGTTTCAATGCGGCCCGTGACTAGATGAAGAGTATGCATGGACTACCGGAAGCTAAATGCTTGGACAGAAAAAGACCATTTCCTTATGCCATTAATGGATCAGATGTTGGATAGACTTGCAGGTAAGGGTTGGTATTGTTTTCTTGATGGTTATTCGGGCTACAATCAGATTTCTATAGCCCCGAAAGACCATGAGAAGACCACCTTCACTTGCCCTTATGAGACTTTTGCCTTCAAACGGATGCCATTTGGGTTGTGCAATGCTCCAGTGACCTTCCAGCATTGTATGATGTCGGCATTCTCTGATATGGTGGAGGACACTATTGAGGTATTTATGGATGATTTCTCAGTAGTAGGTGACTCTTTTTATCGATGCCTGGATCATTTAGCTGAGGTGCTTAAAAGGTGTTAAGACTGCAATCTGGTGCTAAATTGGGTGAAGTGTCACTTTATGGTGAAAGAAGAGATAGTTCTGGGTCATTGGATTTCTGAGAAAGGAATTGAGGTTGATAGAGCAAAGGTAGAGGTAATAGAAAAGCTTCCACCAACTATCTCAGTAAAAGGTCTTAGAAGCATTCTTGGGCATGCAAGTTTATATAGGAGGCTTATCAAGGACTTCTCTAAAATTGCACATCCATTGTGCAAACTGCTCGAAAAGGAGTATAAGTTTGCTTTTGATGATGCTTGTCTGAGAGCATTTGTAGAGTTGAAGGAGAAGTTGGTTACTGCACCTATCATTATTTCACCGAATTAGGGACAACCGTTTGAGGTAATGTGCGATGCGAGTGGAGTGGCACTTGGTGTAGTATTAGGACAGAGGAGAGAGAAAATTCTTTATCCTATTTACTATGCTAGCAAAGCTCTAAATGTGGCCCAGAAGAATTATACTGTGATTGAACAAGAACTTCTTGTGGTGGTTTACGCATTCGAGAAGTTTCGATCCTACTTGCTTGGTACTAAGGTCGTAGTGCATACCGACCATTCTGCATTGAGGTATTTGATGTCGAAGAAGGATGAAAAACCAAGGATGATTAGATGGGTATTATTGCTACAAGAGTTTGATTTTGTGGTAAAAGATAGAAAGGGGACTGAAAATCAAGTTGCCGATCACTTGTCTAGATTAGAGGAAGAGGTTATGCTAAAGCTAGGTGATAGGGCTGAAATTAATGATGCTTTTGTAGATGAACATATATTGGCTGCTTCTCATGATTTGATTCCTTGGTTCACAGACTTTGCTAATTATTTGGCAAGCGATTTGGTTCCCCCGGATTTGTCTTTACACCAAAGGAAAAAGTTTATGCATGATGTGAAGAAATTCTTTTGGGATGAGCCTTACTTGTATCGTAGTTGTGCTTATAGGATTATTCGTTGCTGTGTTCCCGAGTTTTCTAGTCATAATTATGGACCCCGAATCATACCTGAACAAACCCCCGCGATCTAATTCAGTGTTCAGCAGTCGAATATAAGTTATAAGGTGTGTTAAAATTATGGATGACCTAGGCATATGAGGAGGAAATCAGTGAGGCCGTGGAGGCTGGGATATGGTAATGCAAGTAGAGGAGTAGTGCAGCCAGGCAATGAGGTTGCCCATCAAGAGGATAGGGCTCATTTTTATGTTTTTTTGGGTAAGACTAAGTTTGAGGGTGTGATACAGTGGTCACAAGATCTACTATTTTATGTACCCAGATAGGTATTGTTTTATGTGATTTGGGTTCTACTTATTCGTACGTGTCAGTTCAATTGTCTTAGTATTTGATGTGGTTTATCATATACTTGATGCCCCCATCCATGTTTCTACCCCAGTTGAAGAGTCAGTCATAGTCACCCTTGTATATCGTGTTTGTCCTGTTCTGTTTAGGGATTTTCAGACTTGGGTTGATTTGGTTATGCTAGATATGACTGACTTGATATAATCTTAGGCATGAATTGGTTGTCCCCTGTTATACCGGGCTTAATTGTAATTCTAAGTCGGTAACTCTAGAGATCCCGGTAGGGAAATATTAGAGTGGGAAGGGGTGTATAATCCTAAGCTAGCTAAGATCATATCCTTCATTCGGGCTAGGAAACTGGTAGGACAGGATTGTTTGACGTAATTTGCTCATATTTGAGATGCTGAGGTCGAATCCCTCTCTATTGAGTCTATTCATGTGGTGTTAGAATTGGGAGAGCTTATAGCTCAAATTCAAGGGCTTCTTGATAAATGATTCATCCGTCATAGTGTTTCCAAGTGGGGTTTTCCTATCTTGTTTGGTAAGAAGAAGGAGAGCAGTATGAGGACTGATGATTTTATCTTAATCCATAAAGAAGTGGATTAATACCGGAATGACAAGCTTAAGAATAAAGAAAGTTCCATTGAGTATACTTGGGTGAAGAAAATTTAAGATTTTAGTTAGAAAGTGCATACTAAGGTTGGGTTAGTCCTTTAAATTTAATGAGTTTACCTGAGTTTGAGGCGTCGTGTTGATGAAATGTTGGCTTCATAATGATAGTCAAGGCTGACTGAGCGTAATGGTAGTAAGAGTTCGTGATGGATTGTGACGGGATGCAACTATATAATAAAATTGTTAGTTAAAGCAAATTTTTGTATAGTAATTACGACTCGCGAGTATCAAAAGGTTGTGGTTTTCTCAAATTTGGTGGTTGTTGGGAATCGCTTTTGTTGTAGTTAAGCTACATACAATAATATTTATCGCCCGAGTATTGAGATGACTTCATTAAGGCATTATAAGGGAGGATGTGTAGGTATTCAATTGGTTGGTTTGAGGTTGGAGATGTGAAACCCTTAAGGGTAATAAGATTTGGTAAGAAGGGCATGCGATACAAGTATCCCCAGTAATTCGACAGTTCAGATACTACTCTACCCTTACTTTAGCCAGTCTTTCCTAGTAGATTACTCGTGGATGAGTGATGGTAAATTGATATCTATTGTAACGACCTGATTTTTGTAGTATAGAAACCCAATGGGGAAAGAACTGGGCCAGAAAACTTTTTTGTACTAACTTGAGATTTCCCAACCTTGTCCAAATTTGGATTAAATCGGAGTCATTGAGGTGTAGGGAAATCTGGTAACAATCGGCTGAATCATTTATGATTTTGATTACATGAGTAGTTAGATAAGTCATTAAGGAATCTGTACGACTTTACAAAATTGTATTTGAGCGAGTAGAACTCCCGAAATCGATCTTAGCGTAAAGGGTATTTACTGAGCATCATAGGTTTGAGGTGTGTTATGAAATAAGAATTTTGGAATTCTTGAAATAACTCTCTGTCTCGAGAATGCCGCTTTGGCGCTGGGTTTTACCATTTTGGCGGGCCCGTTGTGGTAGGGTGGGGGCTGCTATGACAGGCCCGATGCTAATTAAAGTCGTTAATAAACCCCTAAGCAACCTCATTATGCATTTTTTGACTTTTAGAGCTAAGGAATGACCCCAGGTGACTCCTACTCATTTTCACCATTCTTGAGGCTAAAGGTAAGGTTTTAACTCCCTGAATCCATTTTTCGATCCGTATAACGTAATCTAGTGGGTCATTATTGATGGGGAAGGGTTTTGATCTATAATTTATGATGGTAAAAGCCCTAAATTTGGTATTAGGATCTTGGGTTTTGTCTAGAATTATTGGGTTTCTTATAATCCGGATAATTAGACCTTTGATTGTTAATCTTTGCATATAAATTGTTGTTTGTAGACCTAGAACAAGTGGAAAGAATCCGGAAAGTGAAGATTCAAGTGCCTTAGGGGATTCAAGCTTGGATTCAAGGTAGGTGTTGGTTGTGATTCTATGATTGTGTGATGTATGTTTGTTCTTGCTTCATTATGATACATTTATGTATGCGAATTTTGCATTATTAATCATACTTTTTGTAAATGAGGATAATTGAATAATTGTATGCCATGAATCACCTCTTGTTATATGATTGTGAGAATATACATTGTGATTGTGATTGTGGTTTGTTGAATGGGTGGGTGTAACGATCCGACACACTAACTGGGATCGGTTGCCACGTTTTGGCATAACTAAATAGGCATGTAAACATTATAATCATATCATAGAGGCCTAGTGATTACCGTGAGTTTACGGTATTTCTGATACATTTCACTTACAAGTTGTGTGTGTCTAGGGCTTTTTTGTATTGGTTTTTATGTGTTTTTATCATATTTTGAAGGAAAGATGTCCAGGCGCAGAAGTATAGAGACAGCTGAAAGAAATGCAGAAAAAGGCATTCACGGAGGTGATCAACGGACCGTAGCTCCATTGACTGTCCGTAGATTATGATCGTAGATCAGCGGGCAAGGTATGGAAGACAATCAGGGAAATCTGACCAAGTGTGGAACCATGGTGGCCTTTGACGGTTCGTAGATTGATCTACGAACCATACTGTTGATCCGTAGATTGATACTGCGAGGGTTCCAGTACCTGATTTTTGAAGATTCTAAGTGTGGAGCTACGGAGGGGATTGACAGACCGTAGATCGGTCTACGGTCCGTACTACAAGTCCGTCGTTTGCTTCAGAGAAGCTGATTTTTGGAAGCTGAAGTATTTTCTAAGTCCTGGCTGATGGAAGGGACTTAGTGACCGTAGATCCATTGACGGTCCGTAAGTTAGTCTCGTGGAATGAAGACGCGTGCCTGAACAAACTTTCCTTAATTTGTTTCCCTTTTAATTTAGGATTTGTTTTCTATAAATAGGGCATGTAAATCTCGTTTTAGAGGTTAGACATTATTGTTCTAGTTTTACTTTGTGATTTGGGAGATTAATTTGAAAACCTAGCAATTATTGATGTCCTAAGTTCATTTTTAAGATTTTGGCTTTGCAATTCAAGTTGAATTTCTGGGTTTATTATTCTCTTTATGTAAGTTCATGATTTATTTATCTAAAACTATGAATTGTGTTCTTGCTAATATGGGTAGCTAAATCCACAACTAGGGTTGTGGGAAGCATGAGCGATTAACAAAGTATGAATAGTAAATAAGCAATTCTGAATAGTGTTTTACATGCATTGATAATTCTTTCGTTTAGAAGTCTTTTTAACGGTGGCCAACGTTAGAACTTGCCTCGTTACTACTTGCCGGACCAAGGAGGTAATTAACGAGAAAAGAATTATCAACATAGATTTAGTGTGATACTATCTAATAGTCTAGTGTTGATTGGTGCGAAGTAATAACTAAGCCAAACATCGATTATGATGGTTAATATGAGGTATAGGTAAGGGTTAGTAAATTATACACACGTAGTCGGATCAAGGTGCGGGGTGAAATTCTCTAGATGCCGGACCAAGGATTTAGAGATACATAACTTACCACTTTGCATGTGATATACTAGGAAAGGATTGTTATTACTAGGATTACTGCGTTATGAGCTTGTAGGGAACACTTATACCCTAGTTAATCCTCTCATCTAGATAACAACCAAAATTGACTTTTATTCACTGATTACTTACTAAATTCTTACAATTTGTTTCATAAAACCACCCTTTTATTACTTGTTTTTTGGAATGAATTTGACTAATTGAATATAATTGTTGGTTAAAGTAAATTCTAAACCATTTTCCTCGTGGGATCGACCTCAACCTACAAGTTGGGTTCTTTACTTGATAACAATCGCTTATGCTTCTTTAGGGAAGTGTAATTTGAGTGTATCAAATTTTGGCACCGCTGCCGGGGAAATTGGCTTTTAGATTTATTTCAACTACATTATTGAAAGTTAGTCAAATATTTCCTAATTTTACCTTTTCTCTTTGTTTTTGTCTCTCTCATGTTCTGACTCTAGTGTATGCCAAGTACAAGGAGCCAGGGTGAACCACTTACACCTTACGATCCAAAGTTGAACCGCATTTTGCGAAGAATGAACAATCAAAGAGATCCAATTAATCCTATCGGAGGAAATCTAGATGATGCAGTTGAGTTACAATAGTAGAGGGTAGTTGGTGGGGACAACCAGGTTCCAACTGAAAATCGAGTGGGAGATGCATTGACGGTGCGAGATCCACTAGGCCCACGACAACATGACAACTATCGGGGAAACATCAATATAGCAGACTCTGATGGACCTATTGTCCTACCCCCTCTACCTCCAGGGCACACATTTGTGGTGACTAGTAGTTTGATGCAGATGCTTACAGCAAGAGGCTTATTCTCAGGATCGCCAACGGAGGATCCATACGCTCACTTAGCCAAGCTAAGGGTGGTTTGCAAAAGTTGTGTAGGTAGACCAGACTTGGATATGAGGGTCATTAGATTACGAGTGTTCCCTCTATCACTGACAGGCGATGCTGCAGTATGGTTCACTGAGCTTCCTTATAACTCAATATTTACATAAGAACAACTGGCGGAGGTGTTCCGAGCGAGGTACTATCCAGTTTCCAAGAAGCTCAATCACAAAGATAGGGTCAACAATTTTGTAGCATTACCTGGAGAGTCTATGAGTAGCTCTTGGGACAAATTCACTGCATTCGTAAGAGGTGTTCCAAATCACCGTATTGATGATGAGTCACTGAAGGAATATTTCTATCGAGGACAGGATGATAACAATAAAGCAGTACTTGACACTATTGCTGGAGGTTTGTATGATGATTGTACATATGCACAGATTGCTGAAAAACTGGAGAGGATCTCTCGCAACAATAAAGCATGGAGCACTAGGAGGTCAGATACTGGGAGAAACACATTTGCCGTTCATAATACAAATATCAATTCTGCAGATGATATTCGTGAGGAGATGGCCCAGATGAGGACCGAGTTGGGGTTGGTATTGAAACATGTGAGCAGAGGAGCAGAAAAGGTAAATGTTGTGAACTACTTAACTAGAACTCCACCACTAGTTGAAGAGTGTTACTATGAAGAGGATGCTTATGCTGTGAATGATCAAACGGGGGGTTTCCGACCAAATGCCCAAGGATCCAACATGGAAAATTGGCACCAAGGTCAAGGGAACAAACGTCGGAACTATGGAAATTAGAACCGAGAGGGTCACTATGTCCGGGATGGGAACTTCAATCGTGACAACAACTACAACAGGAACAACTATGGTAACAGAAACGATCAGGTTGGACCTTATGTTCCCCCTCAAAATTGGGAATCTGGAGGAAATTTGGCGCGTATTGAAGATATGATGCAGAAGATGATGAGAAGGTTTGATGCAACTGATGAGAATGTGAAGGAGATGAGAAACGGCTTGTCTGGTATTGGTCAAAAAGTTAATGCCCATGCAGTGTCAATAAAGTATCTAGAGCAGCAGATGACTCAGTTGTCTACTACAGTGAACCCACGTCAACCTGGCACTCTTCCTAGCAACACCATCCAGAATCCAAAGAATGATAGTCATTGTATGGCAATTACTACTAGAGGGGGTAACCAAACCATAGATCCACCTATGTCGTCTGTGGTGGATGCTAAGATTAGAAAAGAAGATGTTGTGGTGGAGGTTAGAGAAGAGTCTGAGACTGCGACAGAGTAAGAAGCGGAGATATCTCAAAAAGTGGTCCCCATACCTAGACCTCCACCACCTTTTCCACAGAGGTTAGTGAAGAAGACTGAAGATGGTAAATATCGCAGGTTTATTACTATGCTGAAGCAGCTTTCTATCAATGTTCCTTTGATAGAAGCCTTGGAGCAAATGCTTGGGTCTGCAAAATTTATGAAAGATATGGTGACAAAGAAAAGGTCTGTGAGTTTTGAAGATGATGATAGATTGCAACATTGTAGCGCTATTACTACAAGATCTCTGGTGCAGAAGAAGGAAGACCCTGGTGCTTTCACGATCCCATGTACTATAGGATTGTTACACTTTGCTAAGGCATTGTGTGATCTTGGTGCTAGCATCAACCTCATGCCCTAGTCTATTTACAAGAAGTTGGGTCTAGGGGACCCAAAGCCCACTGCAATGCGGTTACTAATGGCTGATCGGACTGTGAAGAGGCCCATAAGTGTGCTCCATGATGTGCTAATGAAAGTAGAGTCTTTCATCTTTCCGGTGGATTTTGTGATTCTTGACTGTGAGGTTGATTTTGAGGTCCCCATCATCCTTGGGTGACCATTTCTTGCCACAAGGCGTGCGTTGGTTGATATGGAAAAGGGACAGATAAAGTTCAGACTGAACAATGAAGAAGCAATTTTCAATATATGTAGGTCCATGAAGCAGAATGGTGAGCTCCAAACAGTCTCTGCTATAACTTACAGAGTGGAGAGTGGGACAAAAGTGCAAATTGAAGAGCGACTAGATGTTGAGGCACTAGAAGCAGTTATGATGAATTTCGATTGTGATGGTATTGAAGAGTATGATGAGTTGGTAGCCGCACTCGGTAGGTGTGAATATCGGTCCAAACCAAAGAAGTATGAGTTAGACATGAAGAATTGCAAGTCCCCACCCGCAAGTCCATCTTTTGTGGAGGCGCCAAAATTGAAGCTTAAGGCTCTACCACCGCACTTGAGGTATGTATACTTGGGCAAAGAGAATACTTTGCCGGTCATCATTTCGGCAGATTTGAATACGAGACAAGTAGAGTGTTTGGTGACTGTGTTAAAGAGGTTCAAGCGAGCTATTAGGTGGACTATCGTGAATATTATTGGGATTTCTCCCGGTATTTGCTCTCACAAAATCCAACTCATGTCAGATCATAAGCCCAATATCGAGCACCAGAGAACATTAAATCCACCTATGCAAGAGGTAGTTAAAAAGGAGATCATTAAGTGGCTGGATGCGGGAGTTATTTATCCCATTGCAGATAGTAGTTGGGTATGTCCTGTGCAGTGTGTGCCTAAAAAGGGTGGTATAACTGTGGTTCCAAATGAAAGAAATGAGCTTGTTCCAATGAGGCCCGTTACCGGATGGAGAGTTTGTATGGATTACCGAAAGTTGAATGCATCGACAGAAATAGACCACTTTCCTATGCCATTCATGGACCAGATGTTGGATAGACTTACAGGAAAGGGTTGTATTGTTTTCTTGATGGGTATTTGGGCTATAATCAAATTTCCATAGCTCCAGAAGACCACCTTCACTTGCCCATATGGGACTTTTGCTTTCAAACGGATGTCATTCGGGTTGTGCAATGCTCCAGCAACCTTCCAGCGCTGTATGATGTCGATATTTTCTGATATGGTGGAGGACATTATTGAAGTGTTCATGGATGATTTTTCAGTTGTAGGTGATTCTTTTGATCGTTTTCTAGATCATTTGGCCGAGGTGCTTAAAAGGTGTGAAGACTGCAACTTGGTGCTGAATTGGGAGAAGTGTCATTTCATGGTTAAAGAAGGTATAATGTTGGGTCATCGAATTTCAGAGAAAGGTATTGAGGTTGATAGAGCTAAATTTGAGGTAATAGAAAAGCTTCCACCACCTATTTCTGTAAAAGGTGTTAGAGGTTTTCTTGGGCATGCAAGTTTTTATAGGAGATTCATCAAAGATTTCTCCAAAATTTCACATCTGTTGTGCAAACTGCTCGAGAAGGAGTGTAAGTTCTATTTTGATGATACTTGTCGTAGAGCATTTGGAGAGTTGAAGAAGAAGTTGGTTACTGCACCGATCATTATTTCACCAGATTGGGGACAACCATTTGAGGTAATGTGCGATGCGAGTGGAGTGGTGCTTGGTGTAGTATTGGGACAAAGGCGAGAGAAATTATTCACCCTATTTACTATGCTGGCAAAGCTCTAAATATGGCCCAGAAGAATTATAATGTGACCGAACAAGAACTTATTGCGGTGGTTTTTGCATTCGAGAAATTTTGATCGTACTTGCTTGGTACTAAGGTCATAGTGAATACTGACCATTCTGCATTGAGGTATTTGATGGCGAAAAAGGATGCAAAAAAAAGATTGATTAGATGGGTATTATTGCTGCAAGAGTTTGATTTTGTAGTAAAAGACAGAAAGGGGACCGAAAATCAAGTTGCCGATCACTTGTCCAGATTAGAGGAAGAGGCTATGCTAAAGCTTGGAGATAGGGCTGAAATTAATGATGTTTTTCCAGATGAACAGGTATTGGCTGCTTCTCATGATTTGATTCCTTGGTTCACAGACTTTGCTAATTTTTTGGCAAGCGATATTGTGCCTCCCGATTTGTCTTTTCACCAAAGGAAAAAGTTTATGCATGATGTGAAGAAATTATTTTGGGATGAACCTTACTTGTATCGTAGTTGTGCTGATGGGATTATTCGTCGTTGTGTGTCCGAGGTTGAGATGTTGAGTGTACTTGAAGCATGCCATTCATCACCCGTTGGTGGGCATCATAGTGGTATTCGTACTGCACATAAGATTTTACAATGTGGGTACTACTGGCCTACCATCCACCAAGATGCTCACGATTTCGCCAAGTCTTGCGATCGTTGCCAAAGAGAAGGAGGGATTTCAAAGAGGCATGAGCTCCCTATGAATCCTATATTGGTGATAGAATTGTTTGATGTATGGGGCATTGATTTTATAGGTCCATTTGTGAGTTCATGTGGGATGAAGTATATTCTTGTTGCGGTTGATTATGTTTCGAAGTGGGTGGAAGCAGTTGCGCTCTCCAACAATGAAGGTAAGAGTGTCACCGCATTCTTGAAAAAGAATATCTTCTCTAGATTTGGTACATCGAGGGCTATTATTAGAGATGGAGGGTCTCACTTTTGTAATAAGTTGTTCAAGGCACTACTTGAGAAATATGGTGTCCGTCACAATGTAGCCACTCCTTACCATCCACAGACTAGTGGTCAAGTTGAAGTATCCAACAGAGAGATCAAACAGATATTGGCGAAGACTGTGAATGCTAATAGAATGGATTGGTCAACGAAGCTTGATGATGCTCTATGAGCATATCGCACTGCATACAAGACCCATATAGGTATGTCTCCTTACCAACTTGTATATGGGAAATCTTGTCATTTACCAGTAGAGCTAGAGCATAAGGTGATGTGAGCAATGAAGAAGTTAAATTTGGATTGGGGCGCCGCATCTAATCAAAGAATGAATGACTTGAATATGCTTGATGAGTTTTGCCTAAAAGCTTATGAAAGTTCAGCCTTGTACAAAGAGAAGATGAAGAGGTATCATGATCAAAGAATTGAAAAGCGAGAATTTGTGGTTGGTGATCTTATGCTTCTATTCAAGCTTCATAGACAGAGTCAGTGATGTTAGTTCATGAGTCTTTTCTTTTCTTTTTCAATTAAGTTGAGACTTGAGTTGCCACTTGGGCAGTGAATGTTATTATAATACATTTTAAATTATATTTTTAGCAGTTCAGTTTACCTGTTTTAAAAGTATTTATCTTGAGTAAAGTCTTCTGCTGAGTAAGTAAGCCAGGCCAAGGGTTCGCTTGGGGCCAGCAATGGTTTTCGAGTGTCGGGCACGTCCAGGATTTAGGCTCGGGGCGTGACAAACTTGGTATCACAGCATAGAGTTCAAGAGTCCTAGGGAGTCTATGAAGCCGTGTCTGTAGAGTCCTAGTTATCGGTGTGAAGCACGCCACATCTATAATTTGGAGGCTGCAACATTTAGGAAAGTCCTCACTTCTTTCATACTCATTTCGTGCGTTAGAGTTTTATCCCTAAAACGTTACTTTCTAGCTCATGCTTACGCGTAATCGATTGTGAGTTGGACTGTTTTGAGAGTGCTTTCATGAGGCGTTTCTTTCCTCGTGATCTAAGACAAACAAAGAGATGGTTGTCGACATGAGGAGCATGATGAGTTTATTTGTTGCTGGACTGTCTGGTCTGTCATGTAAGCAAGGTAAGGCAACCATGTTAATAGGTTACATGGGCATATCAAGGCTGATGATCCATGTGCAACAAGTTGAGAAGAATGATGAGTCCACAAATTGGACTCATTTAGGGCTTTATTTTAATAGAATCAGTGTCCTCAATTGCTTATTTAGTCTAAATATCTGATAAAAACATTTAAGTTTCAGGTATTGAAGTATGAAGGAAAACATAGACACTACTTCGCAAAAAGGAATAAAAAGACTGAAAAGAACGATAAAACGAAGGCCTGAGGATAGCCGAGTACACTTGGTGATTAGCTGAAGGGACGCACTCCGCCCTTTGTTCCAGTACGCGAAGCCCTGAAGGAGAAGGATAAAAAGGGCGATGAAAAGAGCAGTCGGCGTTTCGCCGATCAGTTCTGCAAAGCAGAAGTATACCGCTAAAAGATCCAGAACGCACAGATGCTAAAGGCAAAGTACAAATGGTGATAAACTAGAAGAAAGGTGAATCGCCGAGTCATTCGGCGTTTGCTACTAACCTCGCCGAGCGATCCGCCAACACTATTTTCTGAAGTCTATAAATGTTAAACTCTTCATTAATTTTAAGGGTGGTACATTAGGTTGTGAAACGATTAATATAATTTTAGTACTTTTTATTTTCTCTCAAGTTTGGAGATGGTTTTTGGGAGACTTGAAGAGAGAAGGAGTTCATCTTCCCTAAATTGGAAGTGGATCTTCTCCATTCTTCTTCCTTTGCTTATATTAGGATTTAATTTCTTATACCCATTTGATTTCTCTATCATTTCAGGTGTAATTTCTTATTTCTTGATGTGTGGCTAAAATCCCCCATTCTTGGGGTTTGATTTAGCAAATATGTGTTGATATTATTGTTGGGTTTTGCTTGCTGATAGGTTAGATGTATTTTAATGGTAATTTCACCTAGTGGTTGTGGTTTAATTTAATGGGTTTGTAGTTGCAAATACAAAGCCACCCATGTGTTTTCGGCTTGCTCGAGAGAGAGGTCATGAAACCAAGACTGCTAGACTGATGATTAACATGAGGTTCAGCCCGAGAGGGTGAGCCCTAGTCCCATATCCTAACACTCAGCTCAAGAGAGCGAGTGGGGTAAGGCGTAGGTTGGCCTTCATGCATCAAATGGGTGTCCGAGAGGAACCCATTTGAAATGGGGTAAGTTGCTCGAGAGGGAACTTATTTCCATCTAAAGCTTAGCCTAGTCACCATTATCTTGCAAATTTCCTATCGAAAGCATGTACCCAACGATTTATATCAATATATATTACAGTCACACCCAAAGAACTTCTCCCCATACTTGAATTTTCTCTTTACTTTTGTTGTTTTAGCTACACTTATGACAAACCCCCATTGATATTTGACACTTTGGTGTCAACCCCTTTAATTTTCTATGCATTCATTCGTGAAAATCTTTAGCTATGATTTGCTTTAGCACATTTGTGCTTAACCACTAATTTTCACGTCCACTCCCTTGGGATATGACCCCAACCTTTGGTTGGGTTATTATACTATTGCACGATCATAGACACTTGCATCAGAAGTTGTGCCATTTATTACGCAAACATCAAAATGACGCCGCTGCCGGGGAATGGTGTTATGTGAGAATTCTTAGATTAGTAGAATTTTTGTTCTTCTTAGTTATAGTTACTAACCATATTTTTAGTTTTGTTTTTCTATAAGTTGTTGTATGCAAAAACCCTAAGCATGACTGAGGGAAGTGGTGACAAGTTAGCTAGGACGAACCAAGAAGTCGAGGGTGACTTCAAGATAGCTGCACTGGCAACTCAGCTGAACGACTTAGCCACCAAAATATCAAAGGTGGAAAACCAGTGCAAAAGGCAAAGGGGGCACATACCTCCTTATGGGCAAGAAAGGTTTAGGAGCAATGAAAATAAACGTATCGAGGATACGCTATTAATCATTCTCCAAAAACTTCATGAGCAAGATAGAATGCTAGAGGTGATGAAGGAAAGCGTGGAGGTATTGAATCAGATGAGTGGCTCCCACTCAAGATCAATCAAGTTGATTGAAAACCTCTTGGACCACACATTGCCTCATCTCTACCCAAGCAGTAAAGACGGGTTGCCTAGTGGCACTAGGTCTAACCCCAAAGACGAAGTTTGACTGGTAGCTCACGTCGAGCCACAACGTTAAATGAGGTGCTTCTTGGGAGGCAACCCAAGGTTTTAAATGCTTTTGTATGTCTCAGAAATAATGGTGTGTTGAATGAACAAGTTAAAATGTGGAAAATGTGTGGAAATTGGATTGGGCGAACTAATAGTTCCATTTAGCGAATCGCCGACCAGGTTGGCGTTCCCGATGAAAACCGCAGTTTGGACCTTCACTTTGACTGAAGGTCCTATAAGACTCGACTAGGTAAATGACCATTCGGTGTGTCACCTACTGGATCGGCGAGTACAACTAATGTCGCCGAATGGTTGCGAATTGGAAGGTTTATATTTGCCAAAGGTCCAAAAATTTGAAATCCTTCACTTTCCCTCGCTTTGAATCTTCACAAATTCACACCAAGGTAGTATTTTTAATATTCTTATATTCCACTAGTATTTTGGTTGAGTGATCAGTGCTAAGAGTTGGACTTCTTTGCTGCCTAGCTTTTCAATCACATTTTAATCGGCACAAAAGGTTAGTTCTCCAAGCCCCGAGTTTACTTCCGAATAGTTTGAACTCTTTTGCAATAATCATATCTTATTGATGTGTGCTAGGTGATACGCTCAAATTACACTTCCCTAAAGAAGCATAAGTGATCGTTATCAAGTAAAGAACCCAACTTGTAGGTTGAGGTCGATCCCACGAGGAAAATGGTTTAGACTTTACTTTAACCAACAATTATATTCAATTAGTCAAATTACTTCCAAAAAACAAGTAATAAAAGGGGGGGGGGGGGTTGTGAAACAAATTGTAAGAATTTAGTAAGTAATTAGTGAATAAAAGTCAATTTTGGTTGTTATCAAGATGAGAGGATTAACTAGGGTATAAGTGTTCCCCACAAGCTCATAACGCAGTAATCCTAGTAATAACAATCTTTTCCTAGTATATCACATGCAAAGTGGTAAGTTATGTATCTCTAAATCCTTGGTCCGACATCTAGAGAATTTCACCACGCACCTTGGTCCGGCTACGTGTGTATAATTTACTAACACTTACCTATACCTCATATTAGCCATCATAATCGATGTTTGGCTTAGTTATTACTTCGCACCAATCAACACTAGACTATTAGATAGTATCACACTAAATCTATGTTGATAATTCTTTTCTCGTTAATTACCTCCTTGGTCCGGCAAGTAGTAATGAGGCAAGTTCTAACGTTGGCCACCGTTAAAAAAACTTCTAAATGAAAGAATTATCAATGCATGCAAAACACTATTCAAGAATTGCTTATTTACTATTCATACTTTGTTAATCGCTCATGCTTCCCACAACCCTAGTTGTGGATTTAGCTACCCATATTAGCAAGAACACAATTCATAGTTTTAGATAAAGAAATCATGAACTTACATAAAGAGAATAATAAACCCAAAAATTCAACTTGAATTGCAAAGCCAAAATCTTAAAAATGAACTTAGGACATCAATAATTGCTAGGTTTTCAAATTAATCTCCCAAATCACAAAGTAAAACTAGAACAATAATGTCTAACCTCTAAAACGAGGTTTACATGCCCTATTTATAGAAAACAAATCCTAAATTAAAAGGGAAACAAATTAAGGAAAGTTTGTTCAGGCACGCATCTTCATTCCACGAGACTAACTTATGGACCGTCAATGGATCTACGGTCCATAAGTCCCTTCCGTCAGCCAGGACTTAGAACATACTTCAGCTTCCAAAAATCAGCTTCTCTGAAGCAAACGACGGACTTGCAGTACGGACCGTAGATCGATCTATGGTCCGTCAATCCCCTCCGTAGCTCCACACTTAGAATCTTCAAAAATCAGGTACTGGAACCCTCGCAGTATCAATCTACAGATCAACAGTATGGTCCGTAGATCAATCTACGGACCGTCAATGGCCACCGTGGTTCCACACTTGGTCAGATTTCCCTGATTTGTCTTCCATACCTTGCCCGCTGATCTACGGTCATAACCTACGGACCGTCAATAGAGCTACGGTCCGTAGATCACCTCCATGAATGCCCTTTTCTGCATTTTTTTCAGCTGTCTCTATACTTCCGCGCCTGAACATCTTTCCTGCAAAATATGATAAAAACACATAAAAACCAATACAAAAAGGCATTGGACACACACAACTTGTAAGTGAAATGTATTAGAAATACCGTAAACTCACGGTATATCAACACCCTCAACTTAAACTTGTTGTTTGTCCTCAAGCGACGGACTACGACTCTAAACGACACTTGTATAGAAGCAAGCATTTGAGGCCCAAGCAATCACATGGCTCTCTACCCCCCTCACTTTTCGGGTGCAAATTCGTTCTCTTAGACTCAACAAGCTAATTCATGTGGATCACACCATGACACAGATTGACCAACTGACACACAACATACACCTTCTCACTATCACCAAGGTACCAACTTTTCGACAATGTTACTAGTGCCCTTACTTCAAACGAAATCCCCTTTTCACAAAAATGAATGTCGTTCATGGTACAAGGATTTATTCAACACTCACGCTCAGAAGTAATTTCAAATACAGTTAGTGCTCAATGCCATAAGCTTGCCCTTATTTTCACTGCTTAGACTCTCCAAACTAGACTATAGGATCACTATAGGACTTTCTTGGCTTGTAACGTAGGCTCAGGGTCAGGTGTGGTACATTTGGGTACTACTTAGTGACTTTCTGCCCTCCTTGACATTATACTAGGCTTTCGACCTCTTTTTGCCTTATTTTTGTCATCCTATCGTTTTACCTTCTTTCCCCTAATTTTCTTCAACCACGGATGTGACTTCAGGCTTTGTAGCTCTTTTTAGTTTTATTTTATTTTCTTTTAGCTTTTAACAAGTCACATCCTTTCCTCTCTTTTTTTTCTTTTTTTTTTCAACATCACTCTTTTCATACCCATTTTTATTTCAGTTTCCTCTTTCATAGCCACCCTCAACTTATGGATTTTCCCTTAGTTGAGGTGCACAATACCCGATGTCGGGTCAGGGCCAAGATTGAAGTTACTTTTTACATTAGCCACCCTCAACTTAGGCTTTTGGCCTAAGTCGAAGTGCACATGTCCAAGGAGGGATCGGGGCCAACATAGTAGATTATGGGAAGGTGAGATTGGGGTTTAGAAAGAAATGGTTTAATTTTAGGCTAAAAGTTTTTGGATCAAAGGGAGCATTTATTTCATTTGGTTGGATCCTTCTTTTAGGCAATTTGTGGACTTTTCAGAACAATGGCCTATGATCACTTCCTAACATCTAGATTGAATTGTCTTAGCAGGACTAACCGGGCAAGTTCTAGTTTTGCACAAAAACTGTTTGAACACTCAACGATTCTCACCCACTCTTGGCACATAGTTTCATTATCAGATTATCAGATTACCCAATTCAAGTTTCATCTTAAGTCATGACATCGAGTTGATTCGTTATTATTTCATACTCAGAGCCAACACATTTAACTAATCGTAGCCTACAAATTCTAGCATACATCCCAAAATCTGACGGGTATCATTTTTCATAAGCCATCATGCTTCTTTCTTTATCCTGTTTTTAGACATACGATCCTAAGACATGTCGGTTCAACAAAAATTAAACAGTTTCTTGGGGAAAAAGAACACAGGCAAGAAAACCCCAAGAGAGGATTTATGAGTTGGGTTATTCAGACTTCACCCTATCACTCACAATCCATTTACCCCACCCCCAACAAAAATAGATGCGATTGTCCCCAATGCATACAAAAACAGTAAAAGAAAATGGATTGGGTTAAGCAAACCTGTGGCGCAAAGCGCCGGCGAATCATCAACAAGTAGGGGGTCCGGTTTCCCGGAGCCCATCGGAACAATAGTGGGGGCACCCTCAGTAGTGCCCACATCAGCAATCATAAAACCCTCAGTAATGCTCTCTATCAATCTCACCGCACCATCAGTGGTACTTACAACGTCCCTCAAAATAGGCTGGACCTCTACAACTGGGGCAGAGCCCGATGCCCCTGCAACTCTCTCACGCACCCTCTGTTGGCGCAACTCTTCGTCTAAAATCAAAACCCTCCTAGCCTCCTTCTCCTGCCTACGCTGTCTCTTTTGAGCTTTCTCCTCCTCAGTGCGATGAGAACGGCGCCGCTTGCCTTTGGCATATGTAGGCTCAAGCCTCTCCTCGGCGGTCTCACTGAATAAAGCATTCAGCACTGTATCATCAGCCAGTGCAGTAGGTGCAACCAAAGGTTCAACTGAAGGGGCGGCAAGAATGGCATCAACGTCTATACGGAGGCTGGCTAATTGAGCCTGCAAAGCAGATAGATCTATGGTCGGGGCTGATCGCTCGAGGACTCGCATTTCAAAGGCATCAAGACGCTTATTAACAGCGTGGACCTTCCGGTCCATCATCCCCTCCATCCTTCGCTCCACTCTAGCCTCGGACTCGGTTATCGACTTTTGCATCCACAGCTGGATGTGATGCAGCAGTGTAGCCATCTGAGCCTCTAATTTCTCTACTTCGGCCAATGGGATAACAGTAGCTCCTAACTGTGGTGTGGACCGGGAAGAGCTAGGAGCCATACTAGCTACCTGAGATGAAGAGGCCGAGACAGTATCGGTGTGATCTGGTATGCTGGAGTCACCGCCCTGTGCCTGCCCCACTGTGTCTACAAGATCGGCACCCAAGGGAGGTACCTCAACCTGAGGCTCTCTGCGAGGTGCCGCCACATTTACCTCATCTTAAATGAGGCCTATGTCCAATGTCCGTGTAGGGTGGACTAACTTGTCACAATGCTAGATCGGCACTCCAGAGTCCCTGCACAATTGAAAAATTAGACATGGGAATGGGTAAGTAGTGGAGGTCTTAAATGCCCTCTCGTGAATCTCTGCCAGTAGCATGCGAGCAAAGTCAATCTCCACTCCTGCTACCACTGCCGCAACCATAACCGATATGTCCCATGTGACTTGGTTGTCAGCTTTTGTAGGCGACACTCTGTTACGTACCAGCAGCCAGAAGAACTTGGCCACAAAATTTAATGTGGCCTTTCGGATGCCCAATCGTGGAGCGGCAACCCATTCCGTGGGCTCGCCATCTGTAGCAATGTACCTAGCCAACCATAGTATAACAGCATCTCGCTGCTCAGCGTTCCTCGGGAAAGCGCTACTCCGTAAAATGCCCCATCTGTAATCAAACTCTGTTGTGTTGAGAGACCAAGAGTGACCCGTGGTAGGACCATAGAGAAAACGGCTGATAGTGGCAGGTGAAATGTCCATCGGACAACCTCGAACCAAAGTGGAAGTGAGAGGGTCTTGGGCTAGGGGCTTTGACCGCTTTGAAATTAAACCTCAGAGAGTGGCAACATAAGAGGCGTAGAATTCCCGCACAATCTCCTCGCTATACGTCCCTAGGTCTCGAGCCATCCAGTCACACTTGTGAAGGTTAAACAGCCGGAGGATGTTCGGAACAACGTGCAAGCTCCCTGTGAGGACTCGACACTTCTGTTTGTCGTTTATTATCTTGGCATCCCGATAAATTTGCCATTGGCCCTCTACACACCATCTATTTAGCTCGCCGGCTACTAGAGTGGGGTCATCATTCCGTGGTGCAGGTACGGACTCCGAGCTAGTGGCCTCCTCAGACGAGGCTGCTTGGTCATTCTCACCGGACCCTGTGGCTGATTTTGCACTGGACCCTGCGGCATGGGCAGACTCGGATCCTGAGGCATGAGTAGACTCAGAGCCCAAAACATGGGCAGACTCGGATCCGGACATAGACCCTTCATCTGAACTGGAAGCAGCCCCAGTTGGTGATCCGATCAGTGTGTGCTCCTCATCAGATTGGGAGACAGTGACTACGTCGGGAAGCACTTTCTGAGGGGTGCCTATGGTGACTCGGGGTGCAGTGCGAAAAGTCCTAGTGTTGGGAGGAACGTATGTTGGATCCATTTCTGTGTCCGTGTCCTCATCGATTAACCTGAAGCTAGGGGCAACAAATTTTGATTTGCCCTGTTTTGAGTAGGTGACTAGCTTCTTGGGTGCCATCGTACCTGTGGAAGCGATATTAGTGCCAAAACTAACCATACACATTCTAAGAAAACGTTTAGAACTATAAACGAAAAGTAACAAAGTCCCAAAAAAATTTCATACATAGGCTACAATGGTCTTCCACGGTGGGGATCTACGATCCGTAGAATGATCTACGGTCCGTGGATCCCTTCCGTGAGTCAGAGAGACAATAGTACTGGTCGCAGATGGAAACCACGGATGTGTAGAACGGTCCGTAGATTGATCTACGGACCGTAGTCCACATCCGTGGTTTCACACTTGGTGAGATTTTCAAGTGCGTCAACCCACGAACCCAATCAACGATCCGTAGATGGGGTATCGTGGATGCGATTTGTGCCCGGTTTCAACCATTCTTCATTTGCAAGCCCACATATTAGACCATTTTCAACAATATCCTAGTCTAACCATGTATTTCAACATTTAATCATGCTAGTTTGTCCTTCTCAGGATTCCGATTAATCATTTTAACCAAGTATTGAAGACAAACTTTTGGAACCCTAAGTTGAAACTTACATTTAGACTTATAATCATATACAATAAGGCTACACAATCACTATCTATCGTTCCAAGGGCATTGTAATTTTCAGGTTTATTATGCAATTTCATCTAACAATTACCCAAGGTCAAGACCCAACTCCCGACTTTCTATATTCAATCTATGAATCGAAATTCAAAGTGAGGGAAAATTCTATTACCTTACAAGCAACAAGGAGTGGGGTGATTGCGTAATGACACTAAGCTTAGCAAGGCCAAGGAATCACATCTTCGTTACTAACCAAACACCGGACCCTTTTTGTGGAATATGGAATACGTTGTATTCGAAATGGAAGGGAATTGGGGGACTTATGGAAGGGATGATATTATGGGGGAGTTATGGAGTGATTTAGGGAGGTTATAGGATGGTTGAAACGGTTGAGGAGTGAATGGAGGGAAGTGGAAATGATTTGAAATTAGGGGAGTTTTTAAGTAAGAGGGTCCGGGTCGGGTCGAACAGAATTAGGGTTTGGACTCACGAGACCCTGTCTACGGTCCGTGAGTCGATCTACGGTCCGTAGATTAGGACCGTAGATCACTCTTACACTAAGAAAAATTTAGAGGCTTACCTGGGATCTACGGACACCATCCACGGTCCATGGAATAAACGACGAACCGTCGATGGGGTCCATAGACCTCTGCACCAGACCATTTTCTGCAGATTTTTCGTGGTGTACCTGCACATATAGCAACCAATAGGCTATTTTTTTTACATTTTCTAGACATTTTTTAGACACGGACCCTATACTAATTCTAGCCAACACTAAGAACTAAAACTCCTGCCTAAATTGGTACACAGAAGCAATTAAACAAAGAAAACTACTAAATGGAAAACGGAACCCTGTCGTTGGCTAGATTGTACATCTTGGGTTGCCTCCCAAGCAGCGCTTGATTTAACGTCGCGGCACGACGCAAGTGTCTTGATTACTCAGACTTCATCAAGATTGTAGGCCTCAATCACTTCTTGCACAGTTGCAGCATTTCCCAGATAGATCTTGATCCTTTGCCCGTTTACCATGAATCTTGTTCCATCCCTATTTTCAAGCTCAACCGCTCCATGGGGGAGCACTTTAGTGAGAAAAAATGACCCGGTCCATTTAGACTTGAGTTTGCTTGGAAACAAGCGCAACCTAGATTCTAAACAACTAAGATGGACATTGGGACAAGACCCACGACATCCTAATGAACAAAAATACTGAAAGCAATACCTATAAATCTGAGATGTATTTAAAAATACAAATAAACTGATGTATATAAAAACATCGATTTCGCGACGCGAAATAACTTTTACCAAAACTAGGGAGTGGGTCCGCGACGCGGACACACTACCAGATTTCAACAGACGAAATTTCTTCTTTATTTTTCAACTCTAAACCCTCTAAACTTCGATGGTTCTTTTTCCAAACACTTAGGATCATTAATACCCTCAATATATGATAGATTCAAACCGAAATTACACCCGAAAACATGAATCAAATCGCAAGAACTTCAACGAAAATAGCCCACAAGAATCCAAACGAATGTCATCAAGAACTCAAGGAATTTACTTTCAAATCAACCATGTTTCGCTGAATTGAATCATGATTGGTGCGTGGGTGAACTAACCCAATGCTATGTGATCTCACATACCTTGTAGGGATCACCCCCGACGAAATCCACATGCTAAACTCGACGATCTTGACGAATCTTGCTTCTCTTCTCCTTTCTTCTCTTCTTTTATCTTTTGTCCAAGCCCTAGCGTAATTTGGTAAAAGCGTAAAATGATCTAATTCTAATTAGACCCTTACTTAATTACCAAAAGCGCAATAAAATAATAGGTCAAGTAAAAGACCAAACTACCCTTTCAAAATTCGGATTGGAATTTCCTTATTCCAATAGTCCAACTTCCAAAATGCATAACTCACTCATACGAACTCGAAATCACGCAAAGTTAGAGGCGTTGGAAAGATCATTCCAAGAGTTTTCCTACCATATCAGGAAGTACCTCTAAATCACCCTGAGCTAGAAGTAACTTAACAAAATTTCCAGATTTTCATTCTTTCCAAAAATGACTCTTTCTAATTCTAGCTCTTTCTAGCTCTTTCAGTTTGCGAGATGTTACACCTTGTTCAATTGACAGTAATATATACACATCCTAAAGTAACCATCTTTCTTTCTCACAAATGGGACCGGAGCACCCCAAGGTGAGATACTTGGTCAAATTAAACCTTTCTCTAAAAGATCTTTCAACTGCTCGTTTAACTCTTTCAACTCTGTTAGTGCCATTCTATATGGCGGAAAAGAGATAGGACGAGTATCAGGAATAGTATCTATACCGAAGTCTATTTCTCTCTCAGGTACGACTCTAGGAAGATCATCTGAAAAGATTTCTGGAAACTTTTTTACTACTGAAACTGACTGAATAGGAGGTATCTCAACACTAGAGTGATTAACTCCGACTAAGTGATAGACACGCCCTTGTAAACTAACTTTCTCGCCTTGAGGTACGAAATAAAACGACCCTTATGCACTGATGAACTGCTCTTCAACTCTATAACTGGTTCACTGGAAACTGGAACTTGACTACTCGAGTTCTACAATCTATTAATGCATAACAGGCATGAAACCAGTCCATACCTAGAATGATATCAAACTCTACCATGTCTAACTCAACTAAATTAGCCATGGTACTCTTGTGATTGACAGAAACGGAACAATCACGATAGACTCTTTCTGCTAGAATAGACTCACCATCAGGTGTAGAAACATTGAAGGCTCAAGAAGTTGCTCAGGAAGAACATCAAAATTGAAGACTTAGATCATACCAGTGACAACATATGGTGAATCCTCTTGCTTTTGGTGACTAGCGATAGCATAAAGTCAGTTTCCTTCTCTACCTGCCCTTGAAGTAGCTCATCTAGATGCATCTCTATCTGGTGGAGCAACTAAAGAAGTTGCTCAGGAAGAACATAAAATGACCGTTCTGGCCACACTTGAGGCAATTAGTGGAGCCATCACGACATATCCCTGAGTGGCTCCTACCACACTTAGCACATGCAGGAGTCTTAGTACCCCCTTGTGCCTTACTACCTTGAGAATGCGCAGGTCTAGCTCTGAAGTTCTGAGAATTCTGACTATTGTACTCACATTTGCTCCTTGGTGCAGATGTACTAGCAGATGATGGAGCAGGTCCTTTCTGCTTATGTTGGAAATAAGACCCATTCACATTACTCTTTTGCTGCCCCGATTCATTCCCTGATGTCTTAGCCCTCTTATTCTCAAACTCTTCTATAATCTTCAGCAGGTTCTTCTTAACTTGCTGCACATGGATCGTCAGCCTTGCTATGCATATGCAACCTATTAGCATGGTTGCCTTACTTTCCTTACTTGACAGACGAGTCAAACCAACTACGAATAAACTCATCTTGCTCCTCATGTCAGCAACCATCTTTTTGGTTCTCTTAGCTCACAAGGAAAGAAACGCCTCATGAAGGCACTCTCGACCATAGGCCAACTCAAAATTGATTATGCGTAAGCACGAGTTAGAAAGAGACTTTTATAGAGATAAAACTCTAACGCACGGAATGAGTATGAAATAAGTGAGATAGTTCCTAAATGTTGTAGCCTCTTAATTATAGATGTGGCGCGCTTCACACCGATAATTAGGACTCTACAGACACGACTTCATAGACTCTCTAGGACTCTTGAACTCTGTGCTCTGATACCAAGTTTGTCACGCCTCGAGCCTACACCCTAGACGTGGCCAACACTCGAGAACCATTGTTGGCCCCAAGCGAACCCTTGGCCTGGCTTACTTACTCAGTGGAAGACTTTACTCAAGATAAATACTTTTAAAACAAGTAAACTGAACTGCTCAAAATATAACTTAGAATATATTATAATAATATTCACTGCCAAAGTGGCAACTCAAGTCTCAACTTAATTGAAATGGAAAAGTAAAGACTCATAAACTAACATCACTAACTCTGTCTATGAAGCCTCTAAACTCTAAGGGATGTCAGGACAAGACCCCCGATCATCCTAACAACTAAAATAAGCAAGCAATAAAACAAAACATAACCAAAGGGATCCTCCAAAAAGCAAGGAGGCTCACCAACTGACTCTGAGTGCTCAACTGGATCAACGATGCGCTGGATGCTGATCCTGGTTACCTGTGTATGCATCATAATAAGATGCAGGCCAAATGACATCAGTACATTGAATATACAAGTATGCGAGGGGAATTCTAAAACAAGACATAAGCTTGAAAGGAACTGAAGAACTTACCTGGCTCAACTCAACTGAACTGATTTCAATATAAAGCAGTGTATATAAATGCAGTATAAAGAAAAGCTTTAAAACATGGTTTTCAACTCTGTGTATTTAGAAATACAATAATAATTATGTATGTATGCAAAGATACAATATGAACTCTATTTGTATATGAAAATAAAAATATTTCTAATGTATATAAAAATACAAATTACTGTTGTGGGAGTTTCTCTAACCGACAACCATCACTTAAGAGCTATTGTGATGATACAGCGTTTGCCGGGGGTATAAAACCTGAACTACTAAGTGGATCCACTAGTCTATGCTAAAAAGCATTAAGGAATCATCTAAAAAGTATGACCCTTTATCTACCCATGATGGCTACATGGTTTATGGCGGCTCGGAGTTCTCTGAATTCTCCCCCATATCGGTGCTCATAATACTCCCAAAATATACTAGCTCTTTATGTTTTAAAAACATAACTTCTTTCTGTGGTTTGAGATAATTTCTCAAAACTTAGCTCAAAGGCTATCTTGGAAATCTCAGTTTCCTATCTTGCTTAATTGTGAAAGCATTTACTCTTTACTGAAAACTAGCTCAAAGGCTCTTTTGGAAATCAAAGTTTCTTTTCTTGCTCAAATGTGAATACATTTACTCTTTAACTGAAAACTAGCTCAAAGGCTCTTTTGGAAATCAAAGTTTCCTTACTTGTTTAAATGTGAAAACATTTTAAACTCTTTGGGAATACATAGTCCCCATATACTTTTAAAGAAATGAACTTTAAACTTTACTCTTTACTCAACTCAAAACTCAAGTCTTAAAAAAAAGTTAAAACATTTGTAAAAGACTTTTGGAAAACTTTATGAACTTTTGTTGACTTAACTCTTAACTTTCCTTGAATTGAATTATGGATTCAAGGATTGTGATTTGTGATAAGAAAGATCTCATGATGTTTAGGAATGATTTTTGATAGCTAAACATGAGAAAATATCAAGAATTCACTGTCTGAAAGCTGGTCCGTGACCGCTCCGCGACGCGAGGGGAAATTTTAAATCTGAGGAACATGTCCGCGACGCGGACCTAGTACCCAGATTTGCCCGACTTGTTCCTTCTTCGTTTTCTAGCCCCAATTCGCCTAATTTCGATTCTTTTTCTCCATATCTCTTTAGATTCAGGTACCCACAACATATACACAAGAATCTAACTCAAAGCAACTCTAATAATCAATCTTAAACTCTCAAGAACTCCTCAATCTCATCCCAAATTCAAGAACGAAAGCAATTCAATAATATAACTCAAGAACATCAAATTCTCAATCTTTTTAGGATGAAATCACACTGAAGCATGTTTGGTGTGTGGGTGAACAAACCCAACGCTGTGGTAATTCACATACCTCGTAAGGATCACCCCTTGACGAAATCGATAAGCGATTCTTGAAGAACTTGACGATTCTTGCTCATTCTCCTCCTTTCTCTTCTTCTTTTCTCTTTTCTAAAACCCTAACTCAATATCGTAAAAGCATAAACTGAATCCTATCAGTTTAGACCCCAATTAATTACCAAAAATGAAATCAAGTCATGGCGTATGGAAATGACCATAATGCCCTTCTAAAATCCGGATTAAACTTTCCTTATTTGAACATCCCAACTTCAAATTGGCATATCTCACTCATACGAATTCGGAATCGTGAAAACTCGGCGGCGTTCGAAAGATTATTCCAAGATCTTTCCTACGATATCTGGAAACATACCTAACTTATCCTGAGCTAGAAGTTATGGTCGTTTGAAGTTGACCAAAAACTCAACCTTAACACACTTGAAAATTTCCATATTTTCTGTATACTTTCTAAAAATGACTATTTCCTCTGTTAAATTCTTTTTTAGTTTTTTTCTAGTTACGGGGTGTTACATAACCCATATTTATTTTAATGGATCACTCATATTTTCTAAAACGAGGTTTACACAAATCTCATAGTGTTGAAAGTTAATTACATCATATTCCTACTCTTTTAGAAATTATAAAAATCACTTAAATCCGGTTACATCCCAAAATATCCCGATACATTGCGTCTCGATTTCAGATAAATCGTTCAATGTCTCAATACATCGCGTCTCAATTTTGGATACAACACTCAACGTCCCGATACATCGCATACATCCTGATACTTCGCGTATAGTGATGTATCCGACTGATACATCCCGTAAAGTGATGTATTATGTGCCGATATATCGCGTATAGTGATGTATCCAATCGATACACCACATAAAGTGATGTATTAAACCGATACATAGCGTAAAGTGATGTATGTGAGAATAGGAGACTAGGAAAAAAAAATTAAAATTCAAATGGTAGGAAATTTTAGAGAATATGATAAAAACAAGTTGTGTATTTTTGTAATTTTTCCTAGGTAAATATGAAAATTTAACTTTCTTTTTGAAAGTTTTTATTTATTTATTTTTTAAAAGATGTTGGTGTCCAGGTGGGGGTAGGGCGAAGGTGATATGAAAAACATTTAACTTTTTTTAAAAAAATTTATGACTCTTTTAGCTCAATCCATCCAAATCCAATCCAACCATTTACCACCCCTAATTACACGTGATTATTACTATCATTACATTAACCAAAGTTTATAAAATATGCATTAAAGAGTGTTATCATAAGTTGAAAAGATTTTTTCATCTATATGGTTCTTTAATGATTAGATAATGTTAATCAATACATTACAGAGTGCTGCTACTGCAAAAAGAATCTTTTGATGTGCATGGTTAATCACAATCTCACGTGATTTTAATTCAATATGAACATTTATCGAGAAAAAGTCTAAAATAGTCCCTTAAATTTGAGTTAAGACAAAATTATCATTAAAATTTTCTATGGAGCATTCATAGTCCCTCATATTTGCAATATAGATGCTTTTTTGTCCTCCAAACTTTTGCATATTTTTAACTTTGATTTTATCCATAATTTTATGTATGGAATATATGTTCAATCGTCTTTTTATATATTTACTTCCTCCGTTCCGTATTAGTTTATCATTTTAATTTTTACATGCATATTAAGAAGTCATAAATAAGAGGATAGTTTTACCAATTCACGCCTTAAGAACTTCTTTTGAACTTTACAAACAAGTGTGAACCCTTTAAAAAAAAATTGCAAGGACAATATGAAAAAAAAAATGAATTAATACTTTCTTGATTTAGTAAGGTGATCAACTAAGGAAAAATCTTTCTAGCCTGAATTTGGCCTGAATGGTATTTTATCTATGTTAGTTTACCTTTTTGAACAATTTTACCTTTTTAACTTTAATACCTTTTAATTAAAAAAAATGGAAAAAAAGATCAGTTTATTTTAAAATAAAATAGATAATATACACTTTTAAAATTTTATGGCCAAATTCTGACCAAATTTTCTGGCCACTTATTACCCATCAACTAATATGACCGCCTATTTTTAAGGAAAAATCCTTTTGGCCAGAAATTTGTCCAGAAAATTTAAAAAAAATATGTTATTTTATCTTTTTAAAATTTTTTACCCTTTTAATTTTAATATATTTTAATTAAAAAATGGAAAACAAATCAATTTAACTTTAAATAAAAAGAATACTATAGACTTTTTTAATTTTCTAGCTAAATTCTGACCAAATTTTCTTGCTATTTAGCATTATCATATTTTTAATATAGTAACCAACTAATATGGAATAGAGAGATTACTATTTAATTAAAAAATCACGTGAGTAACTATTCACACCAAAAGATTCTTTTTACCGTAGCACTCTTCAATGTATTGATTAACACGATATAATATTAAATGAAACTTGTAATAATTAAGTAATGAGAAAATGCATAGAGATCCCCATGATATGACCATTAAAAAAAAAGACATCCAAACTTACCCCTCAAATTAGTTTGAAGTTATGCTTACTCTGCGAGTTCATTTTTACTTGTCACTTATTTTTAAAATATATTTTCAGTTTACTTGTCATTTATTATATATTAAAAAAAACAATTATTTTTTTCATGTTTTATCCTTATCATTAATACTATTCTCCAAATCATTTTTCAAGACCTAATACTAAACATTAATTAATAGTACTAGTGTGATAAAATAATTATTTTCTTAATGTATGTGCCAAATCAAATAGTGACAAGTAAAAATAAATAGAGAGTATTTGTTCATTTTTTGGTCTATCCCAATTTTAAAAAACAAGATGTTGTCACACTCAAATCACTCAACGTTCCAATACATCGCATGCATCCAGATATTTTGCGTATAGTGATGTATCCAATCGATACATCCCGTAAAGTGATGTATTATGTGCCGGTATATCGTGTATAGTGATGTCAATTGATACATCACGTATAGTGATGTATTCGATCGACACATTACGTAAAGTGATGTATTCGACCGATACATCGCGTAAAGTGATGTATGTGAGAATAAGAGAGTAGGAATTTTTATAATTTTTTCAAATGATAGGAAATTTTAGAGAATATGATAAAATAAGTTGTATTTTTATAATTTTTCAAGGTAAATATGAAAATTTAACTTTCTTTTTAAAAATTTTATTTATTTATTTTTAAAAGATGTTGGTGTCCAGGTTGGGGTAGGGTGAAGGTGATATGAAAAACATTTAACTTTTTTTAACTTTTTTTTTTTACTTTTTTAGCTTAATCCATCCAAGTTCAATCAAATCCGATTCAGCTATTTATCGCCCCTAATTACACGTGATTATTACTGTACTATCATTACAGTAACCAAAGTATAATTAATATGCATTAAAGAGTGTTATCATAAGTTGAAAAGAATCTTTCATTTATATGGTTCTTTAATGATTATATAATGTTAATCAATACATTACCATGCACATCAAAAGAATATTTTTGCAGTAGCAGCACTCTGTAATGTACTCCCTCCATTTCATATTAATTTAATTTTTGAGGTATTTTTTATTTTTCAAATTAACTTAATTGTTCAGTTTTCAAGACTACTTTTAGAGTGTTCTTCCAATTTTACCCGTCATTAGTTAGTATTGAAATTAGTAATTAATTAATATTTAGTTATTTTAATAATATATTTGACAATAATTAATAAAGGTAAAAATGAAAAACTATGTTCAATTTATGTTTTAATCTACTTTTCTTAAAGGGTGTGAAACACCTTAAAAATTAAATTTATATGGAATGGAGGGAGTATTGATTAACATTATCTAATCATTAAAGAACCATATAAATTAAAGATTCTTTTCAACTTATGATAACACTCTTTAATGCATATTTTATAAACTTTGGTTACTGTAATGATAGTAATAATCACGTGTAATTAGGGACGGTAAATGGCTGGATTTGATTTGATTGGATTTGGATGGATTGAGCTAAAAAAATAAAATTAAAAATTAAAAATTAAAAAAAGTTAAATGTTTTTCATACCACCTTCGCCCTACCCCCACCTGGACACCAACATCTTTTAAAAATAAATAAATAAAAACTTTCAAAAAGAAAGTTAAATTTTCATATTTACCCAGGAAAAATGACAAAAATACACAATTTGTTTTATCATATTTTCTAAAATTTCCTACTATTTGAATTTTTTTTTAAAATCTCTACTCTCCTATTCTCACATACATCACTTTACACGATGTATCGGTCAAATACATCACTTTATGTGGTGGTATCGATTGGATACATCACTATACGCGATATATCGGCACATAATACATCACTTTACAGGATGTATCGGTCGGATACATCACTATACGCGAAGTATTAGTATGTACGCGATGTATCGGGACGTTGAGTGATGTGTCTGAAATCGCGACGCGATGTATCGAGACATTGAGTGATTTATTTGAAATCGAGACGCAATGTATCGGGATATTTTGGGATGTAACCAGATTCCACCAAATTTAAGTGATTTTTATAATTATGTGATGCAATTAGCTCTTAACACTATGAAATTTGTGTAAAATTCCTTTTAGAAAATATGAGTGATCCATTAAAATAAATATAGGTTAAATGGACTTATTTTAATTTAAATGGGCTAAAATTGTCACCTCTATGTGCAATGCACAATTATGTCAAATATTCTCGTTGTTCCTAATTACTTGTCCACTTTTCCTTTTATAGTTGTCCCTAATTACTTGTCCATTTTGACAAATCAAGAAAATACAATTTTTTTTACCTATTATACCCTTAATTAATTACTTTGAAAAAGGTAGAACTTTTTGAAAATCTTAAAATTTTAATTCATCCACTTCATAATTAATAGGGGGTAAAATGGTAAACTCACTATATCAATATTTGTTTTCTTAATAGGTGTTCACGTTTAAAAGTGGACAAGTAATTAGGGACAGAGGGAGTATAATCATGTGTTGTGATTTTTTTTTTAATTGATTCTCATTGCTCTCTCCATTCCATGAAAAAACAAACATTTTGACTGGATGTGAAATTTAAGAACGAGAGATTTTTTTTTTTGAAATTTATGATCAAAATAAGATAATTGATAAGTTTGTGGCTATAAATTATATCATTAAAGATAAAATAGAAAAGGGTAAAAAATGTCTTTAAATTATGTGAAATGAATAAACATGCCCTTAGTTGATAGTATGGTCCAAAAATGCTTTTGACATCAATAATTTGGTCCCAAAATGTCATTATTGTTACTTAATGGGTCAAATCCCTTTTCCAAATAAATATATTATTTCTTTGAGATAAGTATTGAAAATACCCCTAAATATAACGTGAATTATTACTTTAATCCCCAACTATTGACAGTCTTAAAAACATTTCTCTATATGATTAAGTAATTTTAAAACACCCCTCCATCCACGCGTATATGAAGTTGTTTGCAGACATGATGTACATATAGATATATATATTGTAAATTTTTATTTTAAAAAAAAAAATAGATGCTAAAATTTAGCAATGAAAGAAGAGAAGAAAAACTTCTTAGAAACGATAATTTATGTTCTAACCCTAACCCATCCCCATCTCCTACACAATATCCCAAACCCACCTCTCACCCCACCCCACCCCTCATCCCCTTAATTTTTAAAAAGTTTTTGAAGAAATATCTTATGTCACACCATCACCTGTCCCGACTTTCTTTAAAGAATGATTTTGTGTCTTATTCAAAGATAAGAGATTATTTTTAAATTTTTTCTCGATAAATATTCATCTTTATTTAATTAATTAAATAAAAAATCATGTGAGATTGTGAGTAATCATGCATAACAAAAGATTCTTTTGGCAGTAACAGGACTCTGTAATGTATTGATAACATTATCTAATCATTAAAGAACCATATAAATGAAGGATTCTCTTCAAACTCTTATGATAACACTCTTTGATGCATATTTTATTAACTTTGGTTACTATAATGATAGTAATAATCACGTGCAATTACGGACGGTGAACCAATATATTGAAGAGTGTTACGGTAAAAAGAATCTTTTGGTGTGAATAGTTACTCACGTGATTTTTTAATTAAATACTAATCTCTCCATTCCATATTAGTTGGTCACTATACTAAAAATAGATGGTCATATTAGTTGATTACCTTACTAAATCAAGAAAATATTATTTTTTTCTCATATTGTCCTTGCAAATAATTTTTTTTTGAAAGGGTTCACACTTGTTTGTAAAGTTCAAAAGTTCTTAAGGCATGAATTGATAAACTATCCTCTTATTTATGACTTCTTAATATGCATGTAAAAATGAAAATGATAACCTAATATGAGACGGAGGGAGTAAATATATAAAAAGACGATTGAACATTCCATACATAAAGTTGTAGACAAAATCAACGTTAAAAATATGCAAAAGTTTGGAGGATAAAAAAGCACCAATATTGTAAATATAAGGGACTATTAGTGCTTCATGTAAACTTTTAATGATAATTTTGAGTCTTAACTCAAATACAAGGGACTATTTTAGACTTTTTCTCGATAAATGTTCATATTGAATTAAAATCACGTGAGATTGTGAGTAATTATGCACATCAAAAGATTCTTTTTGCAGTAGCAGCACTCTGTAATGTACTCTATTGATTAACATTATCGAATCATTAAAGAACCATATAAATGAAAGATTCTTTTCAACTTATGATAACACTTTAATGCATATTTTATAAACTTTGCTTACTGTAATGATAGTAATAATCACGTGTAATAAGAGCGGTAAAAGACTGGATTGGATTTGATTGAATTTGGATGGATTGAGCTAAAAAAGTAAAAAAAAAAAAGTTAAATGTTTTTCATACCACCTTCACCCTACCTCAACCTGGACACCAACATCTTTTAAAAATAAATAAATAAAAACTTTCAAAAAGAAAGTTAAATTTTCATATTTATCTTGGAAAAATTATAAAAATACAGAACTTGTTTTTATTATATTCTCTAAAATTTCCTATCATTTGAAAAAATTATAAAAATTCCTACTCTCCTATTCTCACATACATCACTTTATGCAATGTATCGGTCGAATACATCCCTTTATGTGATGTATTGATTGGATACATCACTATATGCGATAAATCGGCACATAATACATCACTTTACAGAATGTATCGGTCGGATACATCACTATACACGAAGTATCAGGATGTACGCGATGTATCGGAACGTTGAGTGACTAAGTGTAGCAACATCTTGTTTTTTAAAATTAGGATAGACCAAAAAATGAACAAATAATCTCTCTATTTATTTTTACTTGTCACTATTTGACTTGGCACATACATTACGAAAATAATTATTTTATCATACTAGTCCTATTAATTGATGCTTAGTATTAGGTCTTGAAAAAGTGATTTGGAGAATAGTATTAATGCAAGGGTAAAACATGAAAAAAAATGATTGTCTTTTTTTATATGTAATAAATGACAATTAAATTGAACATATATTTTAAGAATAAGTGATAAGTAAAAGTGAACTCGGAGAGTAGCTTAACTTCAAACTAATTTGAGGGTTATGTTTGGATGTCGTTTTTTAATAAGGGTCATATTTCATGGGGATTTCTATGCATTTTCTCATTACTTAAGTATTACAAGTTTCAGTTAATATTATATCGTGCTAATCAATACATAGAAGAGTGTTACGGTAAAAAGAATCTTTTGGCGTGAATAGTTACTCACGTGATTATTTAATAAAATAATCTCTCTATCTCTAATTACTTGTCTATTTTTAAACGAACATATTTATTAAGAAAATAATTATTGATATAGTGAGCTTACCATTTTACCCCCTATTAATTATGAAGTGGATAAATTAAAAGTTTAAGATTTTCAAAAAGTTCTATCTTTTTCAAAGTAATTAATTGAGGGTATAATAAGTAATTTTTTTTGGTCTTTTCTTGATTTATCAAAATGGACAAGTAATTAGGGACAACTATAAAAGAAAAAGTGGACAAGTAATTAGGGACAGTGGGAGTAGTAATTTCTCTGTCCCATATTAGTTGGTCACTATTCTAAAAATAGGTGGTCATATTAGTCGATGGGTAATGCTAAATGACCAGAAATTTTTAGAAGTGTATAATATCTATTTTATTTTAAAATAAACTAATCCTTTTTCTAATTTTTTTAATTAAAAGCTATTAAAGTTAAAAGGGTAAAATTGTTCAAAAAGGTAAAATAACATAGGTAAAATATCATTCTCGCTAAATTTTCTGGCCAAAACGATTTTTCCTTAGTTGATCACGTTACTAAATCAAGAAAGTATTAATTTATTTTTTTTCATATTGTCTTTGCAATTATTTTTTAAAAAAAAGGGTTCACACTTATTTGTAAAGTTCAAAAGAAGTTCTTAAGGCGTGAATTGATAAAACTATTCTCTTATATATGACTTCTTAGTATGCATGTAAAAGGAAAGTGATAAATTAATATGGAACGGAGGGAGTAAATACATAAAAAGAGGATTGAACATATATTCCATACATAAAATTGTGGACAAAATTAATGTTAAAAAAATATGCAAAAGCTTGGAGGACAAAAAAGCACCTATATTGCTAATATGAGGGACTATGAGTGCTCCATGTAAAATTTTAATGATAATTTTATCTTATAACTCAAATATAAGGGACTATTTTAGACATTTTCTCGATAAATGTTCGTATTGAATTAAAATCACGTGAGATTGTGATTAACCATGCATATCAAATATTGAATATTTATCGAGAACAAGTTTAAAATAGCCCTTTATATTTGAGTTAAGACAAAACTATCATTAAAATTTTACATGAAGCACTCATAGTCCCTCATATTTGCAATATAAGTGTGTTTTTGTCCTCCAAACTTTTGTATATTTTTAACGTTGATTTTGTCCACAATTTTATGTATGGAATATATGTTCAATCGTCTTTTTATATATTTACTCCCTCCGTTCCATATTAGTTGATCACTTTCCTTTTTACATGCATATAAGAAGTCATAAATAAAATGATAGTTTTACCAATTAACGCCTTAAGAACCTCTTTTGAACTTTACAAACAAGTGTCAACCCTTTTAAAAACAAATTAATTGAAAGGACAATATGAAAAAAAAAACAATTACTCCCTCCGTCCCATTTTATATGTCACATTTTTACTTTGCACTTGCATTAAGAAATGATGTAACTTTACCCTTCTACCCTTATTTAATTTTTTTGGAACTCAAGTGTTCAATCAATGAATATGAATTAATTTATTTTGATTAATTAATTTAACCAATAAACATGAATCATTTACTTAACTTTTCTAAGTTGGACAAATGTATGTTTTCAATGCTAATAACTCACAAGGGTAAAAAAGGAACAATATGCTAACTTATGCATTGGTTTTATGAAATGACAAGTATTATGGACCAATTATTTATAGAAAGGGATGACATATAAAATGAGACGGAGGGAGTAATACTTTCTTGATTTAGTTAAGTGATCAACTAAGAAAAAATCTTTTTGGCCAGAAATTTTGGCCAGAATGGTATTTTACCTATGTTATTTTACCTTTTTGAACAATTTTACCCTTTTAACTTTAATACCTTTTAATTAAAAAATGGAAAAAAGATCAGTTTATTTTAAAATATAATAGATATTATACACTTTAAAATTTTCTGGCCAAATTTTCTGGATTTAGCATTACCCGTCAACTAATATGACCACCTATTTTTAGTATAGTGACCAACTAATATGGGATAGGGAGATTACTATTTAATTAAAAAATCACGTGAGTAACTATTCACACCAAAAGATTCTTTTTACCGTAACACTCTTCAATGTATTGATTAACACGATATAATATTAAGTGAAACTTGTAATAATTAAGTAATGAGAAAATTCATAGAAATCCCCATGAAATATGACCCTTTTTAAATAAAGACATCCAAACTTACCCCTCAAATTAGTTTGAAGTTAAGCTACTCTCCGAGTTCACTTTTATTTATCACTTATTTCTAAACTATATTTTCAGTTTTACTTGTCATTTTTGACATATAAAAAAAGAAAATAATTTTTTTTCATATTTTACCCTTAGCATTAATACTATTCTCCAAATCATTTTCCAAGACCTAATACTAAACATCAATTAATAGGACTAGTGTTATAAAATAATTATTTTCCTAATGTATGTGCCAAGTCAAATAGTGACAAGTAAGTAAAAATAAATAAAGAGTATTTGTTCATTTTTTGGTCTATCCCAATTTTTAAAAAGAAGATGTTGTCACACCTAGATCATTAAGTGACATATATTATCCGTTAGAAATATACATAGAGTTATTCTATTTTAATTGTAAAAATGTGATTAAAAAGGAACACAATCATTTCTTACTTATTTATTTGTTAAAATGATTTTTAAATGAAAAGAAACAAGAATATGATAAATTTTAAAAATATGATAAATTAATGAGATAATTTACAGCCGTAAAATTATCAATTATCTTACTTTGATCATAATTTTTTTTTAAAAAAATATTTCGATCTTAAATTTTATATCCAATCAAAATGTTTTTTTTCATGGAATGGAGAGAGTAATGAGAATCAATAAAAAAAAGTCACAACACATGAGTATATTTGACATAATTGTGCATTATACACCGGAATGATAATTTCAGGCCCATATAAAGTAAAAGAAATCCATTTAACCCATATTTATTTTAATGGATCACTCATATTTTTTGCATGGGTAAATATTAGGGAAAACTATATAAATAGGCCATAAAGTCCAAAATAGTTACAAGTTTATACCCAAATCCAAAGTAATTCATGAATTACTCATTCTCTTATAAATAATTACAGCCCATATCCCTATTCATTAAGGTTGATTATAATTTTCGATTAACTGATACTAAATCAGTATCATATACTATATTGATATCATTAAGGTTGATTATAATTTTTGCTTAACTGATACTAAATCAGTATCATATATTGTATTGATATCATTAAGGCTGATAGTATTCGCTTAACTAATACTAAATAAATATCATATAATGTATCTGTATCATTAAAGCTGATAATTTCGCTTAACTTGATACTATATATACTGTACTGGTATCATTAAGGTTTCTTGTTCAGAAATTACTCATTAGTCAATGATACTATAAAAGTATATGTATATTGTTGTAGTATCATTAAGGTTTTTTGTTCATAAATTACTCATTAGTCAATGATACTATAAGAGTATATATATATATATATATTATGGTATCTTTAAGGTTTCTTGTTCAGAAATTACTCATTAGTCAATGATTTATTATTAATTAAGTGAAATTAGCAATCTTAATGATATCAATACAGTATATGATACTTATTTAGTATCAGTTACGAGAAATTATGAGCCCTAATGATACCAATACAATATATGATATTGATTTAGTATCAGTTAAGCAAAATTTGTTGGGGACATATAGTGTAATTATTTAGTGGGATATGAATGTAAAGGGGTATATGTTTGTAATTATTTTGCTTTTATGGGGTATTTTCTTAGTTTCCAAATTTAACTTTTTAAAAAAGGTTTTTATCTATTTATTTTTAAAAAATGTTGGTGGCGGGGTAGGGGTCCAGGAGGGGGATATGATGGAGGCGATATGAAAAACATCTAACTTTTTTTTGTTGGCTCTATCCATATTCAATCCATCCAAATCCAATCAAATTCAATCATTTACATAGTAATGTTACTGCAAAAAGAATCTCGATGTCCATGGTATCACGACCCAGACCACCGTGATTGGCACCCACACTAACCCTCTGGTGGGAGAACCATTACTACAACCCGACTAAGCAACTTAACGAAAAGATAGGCATTTAAAGATACGGAAGCAGGTTTAAATGACCAAAAGAAATATGGAGTTTCCATAAACTCCAAAGGTTTAAACAAATAACTAACCAAACTAATGCGGAAGTCTTAACCCCTAAAACCTGAAAGTCATTGTACCAAAGCTCTAATTAACCAACAAGTCTAAGAAAAGGGGTTCAACCCCGAAAACTAAACAACTACTAAAACAATGTCCAAGTCCGAAAAGAGTGGACTAAACAAAATACGAAGGATCCATGGCCGCCTGAAATAACTGGCTCACCCTTGAATTCGGTCACACTTAATAGTCACCTAGCTGAGGTCTATCAATAGTCGTTTGAAGATGCCTTGTACTCAACAAAGAACAAGCAAGTGCAATATCATTACACAATCACAGTGTACTGGTAGGATCACGCGGATATTCCAGTAAGCACAACATATACCAGAATTACAACAAGGTAAACACATACATGCACAAAATATATATACACATCGATTATCATTTCAGGAGCAATGCACGATTTCACATTCTCAATAACAAATAGATATAACAAATCAATGGTTCTCTCATGGAACCCAATTCAATGGTCCTCTCATGTAATCCATACCCAAAATTTAGTGTGCCGGATCGTGACACCCGTTCCAAAGTCAGTGTGTCAGATGGTGACACTCGTTCCAATGTTTATGTCGGTACGTAGCAACTGATCCAGTTAGTGTGTCGAAATGTGACACCCGCTCCATTCAACAAACCACAATCACAATCACAATGTATATTCTCACAATCATACAACAAGAGGTCACTACAAGAAAATTGTGAATTACATGGGGATTTTCCTGGGGATAAGTATGAAAATTTGCAGGAAAACAGGTTTCCGGCAGATTTTCATACTAATCCCTAGGAAAATCTCCATGTAATTCACACTTTTCCTGTAGTGGGTGATTCATGACATGTAGTTCTTTGTTCATACTTATTTATATTAGGTGTAATCAATAGACTTCATTCACATACATGCATGCATTATAATGAAGAAATTACTAACATACATCACGCAAAACATGAAATCACAATCATCACCTACCTTGAATCCAAGCTTGAATCCCTAGGCACTTGAATCTTCCCATTCAGGATTCTTCTCGCTTGTTCGTGGTCTAAAAACATACAATTAACGCAAGGATCAATAAAAGAGGCCTAATTACCCAGACTATATCAACATTATCAATCCTAGGCCAACCCAAGATCTCAATACCCAAATTAAGGTTTTTATCACCATCCAATTCAGTCCAAAAACCCTCCCCCAAAAATAACTAATCAAGAATCTAAGTTCTACGGATCAAAAAATGGATTAGGGGAGTAAAATCCTTACCTTTAGCACCAAATTTCGTAGAAAACTATCAAGAACTCGCCTGGGGTCATCTCCTAGCTCTCAAGAACGAAACTTGCAGAAAAATAATGTTTTTGAGGTTTATTTCCGACTTAAGTCACGACTGTCCCGTCACAGCGGACCTCATCCCGCTACAGTGGCCCCGCCCTAGCGGCTTGCACGGAAACAGAGAGCTAAATTAAGAGTTTCAAACCCCCATTTCAAAACACACCTGCATCCCATGACACTCAGAAAATACATGTTCATGCTAAGATTAGTTTCGAGAGTTCTACTCGCCCGAATTCGATTTAGTAAAGTCGTACCGGTTCCTTAACGTCTTAGCTATCTATTCATGCAATAATTTCATTATTACACTTCTCATTCATTACTAGATTTCCCTAGAATCGCCTGACTCCAATTTCGTCCAAATCTGGACTAGGCTAGGAAGTTCCAAGTTACTACTCAAAAGTTTTTTCGGTCCAATTTTTTCCCCATTGGCTTTTCCCTAACGATAGAATCAGGTCGTTACAATAGATACCAATTTACCCATCACTCGTCCCCAAGAGATCAACTATGAAAGACTGTATAAAGTAAGGGTAGAGTAGTATCTGAATCATCGAATTACTGGGATACTTGTCTTGCATGTCCTTCTCGGTTTCCCAAGTAGTTTCCTCAACCGGACGATGCTTCCATTGAACTTCCACAGACTTTATCTCCTTGTTCCTCAGACCAACCAATTGAATACCTATACATCCTCCCATACAATGCCTCAATGAAGTTATCTCAATACTCGAGTGATAATTATTGATGTTTATAAACTTAACTATCAACAAAAGCGATTCCCAACAACCACCAAAGTTGATCGTACACACGTCTGCAACTTGTTATCAAGGACCTTGACACAATCATCTGGACGAATCATTTAGCACTTAAGCATGATAAAATTCAAAATCAACACTCTATCTACGATTAGAAGTGAACCTGAACCAACCAACACACACTCATAATACTCAAACAATCATAGTTCTTATCAACATCTCCTTCTCACAACATAAATTTCCATGAGCTTAAGCTATAACAATTTGATCTTTAGACATCAGATACTCATTGAGGGATATGTCCAAGCATACAAACCCTCTAACAACACTATCGAAATGCTAGATTTAGCTATTGTGATTGTAGATTACCTTTAAGAATAGTAGAATTGGACCCAATGATCCCCGCATTCAATCACACGTAATCGTTACATGACCTCGACGTCAAGATGAAAATTAAGAATGTTGAACAACCATAAATATGCATGGTAGCTCTTCTATAAATTCTCATAAGCAAGATGGTACCTGTAGAACCACTAAAATATTTTAACAACTCTAAGACAACACCAAATATGTCATTTGAAATAACCAAATCTTCCCAATATTTCCACTTAACCAAGAGAACATCGCAGGATCAGCACACCCGATCCACCACTAGGGATCCACCCACAAAGGTTAAAACACACGTGATCATATCTAGTGAAACATACTCACCACCGTGTACAAAACAAAATAGATGGTCACACAAGAATTTTACCGAATAACACTAAAGGTTTTTCTCTGAAGAGTCGATACCAGTTATTTCCATTCACTTGACTCCACATACTATTCACGTCATTCCACTAAAGTCCACACTCTCAATACTAACAACCATCATAAACACTCCGACCATTTACCTTACTCTAACCTGACACTTTTAAATGAAAATCTTTCTTAGGTACTTTAATAATCCACAGTAATAAACTTTACGACTTAAGTAAGTCCTTTCAAATGCTCAATAGCAAATACAATTTCTCGTTTCTCACTTGCCAATTTATACCTTGACAAAATATATCACCACGAATATAGACTTACAATGAAAAATCTGAATTGTAAACTCAACTGTATAACACAATCCCCTTACCTATCAACATTAGCTTATACCTTGAAGATTTTTATGAATTCATGGATCTTCGCTTATCATTGATCGCATCTCCATCGATCTTACAATATCTTTCGCTAACAAATCAATCGTACTCATTACTAAACTCAAAACAAAAACAAAGCACTTATCATGACACTCGAACTAATGTATGTACACTCTTTTCTCAAGTCCTTTCCAATAGTTTTTAACCAATTTGATGACTTGTGACACTATTACCATAGCTACAGCAAAACAAATGAAATCACGTGTCTCTGAACCCAATTATCTACCCCTCTGAAGATATCTCTTTAGCCTTTACAATCAAATAAAATATTCATTCACTCGCCTCTCTCTAAAGGTTGTACTACATCCCACTATATTTTCTTCATTATGACTCTAGCTCTTTAAAATTCAATTTGAGTGGTGTCCCACCATCTCTTAAAACTTTCCATACTACGTTACTCACCAAATATTAGAAAACCACAATCTTAGATACTTGCAAATCGTAATTACTGTACAATTTTTGCTTAACCAACAATCTTATTATATATTTGCATCCCGTCACAATCCACCACGAACTATTATTACTATTATGCTATGTTAGACCTGGCTGTTACTATAAAGTCAACCCTTTCATCAACATGACACCTCAAACTCAGGTATACTCATCAAATTCAAAGGACTAACCCAATTTATACGCACTTTCTTACTAAATACTTCAATTTCCTTCACCCAAGTATACTCTATGAGACTATCTTTATCCATAAGCTTGTTATTCCGGTATCAATCCACTATTTATGGCTTATAAAAAATTCATCATTCCTCATACTACTATCCTTCTTCTTAACAAACAAGACAAGAGCACCGCATAGGGAAGTACTAAGATGGATGAAACCTTTATCCAGAAGCTCCTGGATTTGAGCCTTAAGTTCTCTCAATTCTACTAGAGTCATGCGATAAAGAGGGATGGAAATGGGGCGGGTATCCTGTTCCAAGTCATTGCAGAAATCTATATCTCCATTCGGAAGCATACCAAACAAATCGGTAGGAAACACTTCCTTAAACTAAGACATTACAGGAATAAACTCAATAGAGGGAGACTCAACATCAACATCCCGAATATGAGCCAATTACGCCAAACAATCCTTCCCCTCCAGTTTCCTACCCCACACGAAAGATATGGCCTTAGTTGACTTAGGCTTGTACCTCCTTCCCACTCTAACCTTTCCCTACCCAGGATCTCTAGAGTTACCGACTTAGCATTACCACTAAGCACAACATAATAGGGGACAACCACGCCATGCCTAAGATTATATCAAGTCAGTCATATTCAGCATAACCAAATCAACCCAAATCTGAAAATCCATAAACACAACAGGACAACACGATATATATGGGTGACTATGATTAACTCTTCAACTGGGGTAGAAACATGGATGGGGGCATCAAGTATATCACAAATCATATCTAATTCTGAGGCAAATCGCACAGACATATAAGAATAAGTATAACTCGGATCAAACACACATTAGCCATCCGGTCACAAACAATAATAGTACTTGTGATATCTTGCCCAGAAAGGAATAAAACTGAGCCTTGTCATCTTGACGGGTAACCTCTTTGCCTGGCAGCACTGCTCCTCTACCCGCATTACCATTTCACCGGCCTCCACGGCCTCGCTGATTTCCTTCTCATATGCCCAGGTTCTCCACAATTGTAACACACTTATAACTTAACCAAGTAAGCATTGTTGCTATTGTAGTAGTAGTATCATGACTCACTTTGATATACCATCAATCCAGGAAATCATAGTATAACTTCTAACCTCAATTAGCATAACTTAATTTCATCATTCGCTAAACAAACCATACATGTAGAGGTGTTTGCGGTTTGGTTTGGGTCGGCTATTAGTCAAAACCAAAACCAAACCAACTTAATCGGTTTTAAAATTATCAAAACCAAACCAAACCAAATATAATAACATTTATCGATTTGGTTGTTTTCAGTTTTGGTTTGGTTTGGTTTGGTTCGGTTATTCGATTATTAACCATACATAAAAATAAAAGAAACAATTCATTCAAAACGTGAAAAAAGTGACAACAGTCCATTCAAACAAAAAAAATAGTTAGAATGACTGGCATTACAAAACTTTTGATCATTGAATTTACTGAATAAAACTTCAAAATTCACTATTTTGGCATAGAAGGAAGAGACAATGACATTTTCAGTCCCACAAAGAATTTCCATAGACACTCATATACATGAAACCAATAAGAAAAATATTCTCACCTTGGACATATTTTCTTTCATAAGTAAATTATAAATAAATTTTGATGAAACATATATAAAAATTTTAAAATTGTTTATGAATATAATATATTATGTATGTATAATAATAAAATTTATGTATATAACTTGTTGGTTCGGTTCGGTTATTTCTTCGATTTTTTTTTAACAAAACCATAACCAAACCAAATACTTTCGGTTCTTAACAATCTAAAGCCAAACCAAACCAAAACCCAAATTAAATCGGTTCATTTAATCAGTTTGATTTGATTTTTTGGTTTGGATCAGTTTTTATCCAAACCATGAACACCCCTACATACATGTTATGACAACAATACTAAATTCATCATCTAACCGTCCCTTACCAAAACTTCTTGAATGTTGTCACCTATAAACTCGAATCTGCATATCTGACATTAATCCCTTCATAAGTGACGATAGTAGCTAGCGAGCCCTACAAAACACTTAAATTCAGTCACAGAACTAGGTCGGACCCAATTCCTAACTGCTTCAATCTTTTGAGGATCTACCATTACCCTTTCCCTTGAAACTACATGCCCCAAAAAGGCAACTGAAGTCAACCAAATTCACACTTAGAAAATTTCGCATATAACTTTTGTTTCCCAAGAACACCCAGAATACTACGGAGATGGTCGGCATGATCTTCCTCACTTTTCAAATAAACCAAAATGTCATCAATAAATACTATAAGAAACGAATCACGAAATGGTTTGAACACACCATTCATCAAACTCATAAAAGTTGCAGGTGCATTAGTCAACCCAAACGACATAACTAGAAACTCGTAGTGCCCATAGTGGGTTCTAAATTATGTCTTGAGCACATCTTCAGGCTTAATTTTTAACTGATGGTAACCATACCTTAGATCAATCTTAGAGAAAACTGATTGTCATGCCCCGAGCCTACACCCTGGGAGGGACTGACACTCGAGAACCATTTTTGGCCCCAAGCGAACCCTTGGCCTGGCTAGACTCTCACCGAAAGACTTTAAACATTATCACAAGGATCAAATGCATTTAAAAAACAACTATCTCAATTTAAACTTAGAACTTTAAAGGATAAAACATTCAAACAAACCATAGATGGTAACTCAATTCTTATAGCAAAACATCTTAAATACAAGACTAAAGAACTATAACTACTCGTCTATGAAGCCTCTAAAACAAAAATGGATGTCGGGACAAGACCCCCGATCATCCTAATAATTGAAATACTAAAGCAATGTAAAAGGAGTCCTCTGAAAAGCAAAGAGGCTCAACAACTGACTCTGAGTGCTCAACTGGATCAACGAGGCGCTGGATGCTAACCCTGGTTACTTGTGTCTGCATTATAAAAATGATGAAGGCCAAATGACATCAGTATATTAAATGTACGAGTATGCGATGGGAATACTAAACAAGACATAAGCTTGAAAAGAATCTGAAAAGAATACTTACCTTGACTTTACTCAACTCATGAATAACTCAACTCAAATGCAAGTTAAAAACAACAATAATGGTGCAGTTTATACAAAGCATTTAAAACAATAGGTGATAACTCTATGTATTAAAGAGATATAATAACAACTCAGTTTACTCATATAATAAAGTAATATAATACTATGGGAGTTTCTCTAACCGACATCCACCACTATGAGCCTAAGTGATGATACATCGTCTTGCCCACACTGCTAGAACTTTCCTACACTTTGCCGTCATAAAGAATGCCTCAACTAAGTGGATCAACTAGTCTATGCTAAAAGGTACTAAGGAATCATCTAAAAAGTATGATGCTTTCTACCCATGATGGCTACATGATTTATGGAGACTTGAATTATTATGAACTCGCGTCCCCATATCGATGCTCAATACTACTCCCAAGATATACTCAGCTCATATGTTTTAAAAACAAAACTTTTTCTATGATTTGAGATAATTAAAAGAAATGAACTTTACTCTTACTTTTTACTCAACTCAAAGCTTAAGTATTAAAACAAAGTTAAAACATTTGTAAAGGACTTTTGGAAAACTCAATGAATTTCTCTTGACTTGACTCTTAACTTTCCTTGAATTGAATTATGGATTCAAGGTTCATGATCTCATGTTTATGGATAATTTCATGATGTTTAGACGTACCTTAGAGTCTAGAAATCAACTAGAAAATGTAGGTACGTTGCTAAGGAACTAGTACCGAAAGAAGTGGAAACAAGTGGGAGAACTGGCGTCCCTCGCGCTTTGAGAGGCGCGGGGAGCCAGAGCCTAAACTTTAGAACTGAAGTTGTGGTGCTTTAGCTAGCGCGTCGCCCCAGAGCCAAAACTTCAGGCACTAAAGTGGGGTGCTCTGGCTAGCGCGACGCCCCAGACCCCTGCACAGAAAACTCCAATTTTTCTCCTTCATTTTTCAACTCTAATTTCACTTGGTTCTTTCTCCAAACACTTAGAATTGACTATATGCTCAAAATACAATAGATTCTACTCGAAATCACACCTAATTTCATGAATAAAACTCAAGAAACTTCAACAACAAGAATCCACAAGATTTCAAATGAATTATCATCAAGAACTCATAATATTTACTTTCAAAACAACACAACTTCGCCGAATTGAAGCATGATTGGCGCGTGGGTGAACTAACCCAATGCTATGTGAGCTCACATACCTCGTAGGGATTAACCCTTGGCAAAATCCTCACGAAATTCTTCAAGAAATCGATGAATTCTTGTTTTTTCTCCTCTTTTCTCCTCTTCTTTTCTCTTCTCTTAAAACCCTAACTCTTTTGAAAAGCGTAAACTGACCAATTTCAGTTTATACCCCTAAGTAATTACCTAAAAATGAAATAAATTAATTGGGTATGGAAAATACCAAAATACCCTTCAAAAATCCGGATTAGACTTTCCTTATCTAAACAACCCAACTTCAAATGGGCATATCTCACTCATACGATCTCGAAATCGTATCAGTGTAGGATTTTCGATGACTCTGCGCTGTTTTCAACCTCTCTTCAATGACTTTCACTTTCTCCATAGCTTGATGAACTAAGTATGGTCCTATCAACCTAGCTTCACCAACTTCAAACCATCCAATAGGAGATCTGCATCTTCTCCCATAAAAAGCTTCATAAGGAACCATCTGGATGCTAGAGTGGTAACTATTATTATACGCAAACTCAATAAGAGGTAAGTGATCATCCCAATTCCCCTTAAAATCAATCACGCATGCCCTCAGCATATCTTCTAAAGTCCGAATAGTGCGCTCTGCTTGACCATCTGTCTGAGGATGAAAAATAGTACGTAAGTTCACCTTTGAACCCAAGCCTTTCTAAAAAGATTTCCAGAACTGTGCAGTAAATTGTGCAGATCTATCTGAAATAATCGAAATTGGCACCCCATGATGTCTAACTACCTCTTGAAGATACAACTTGGCATAGTCCTATGTTGTATGGGTAGTCTTTACCAGCAAAAACTGGGTTGATTTTGTCATTCTATCAATAATCACCCAAATAGAATCATGCTACATGCGAGACCGTGGCAACCCAGTAATGAAATCCATATTGATCATCTCCCACTTCCATTCTGGTAGTTCTATATTCTGAGCCATACCACTGGGCCTTTGGTGCTCTACTTTAACTTGTTGGCAATTCGGACACTTAGCAACAAACTCTGCAATGCCCTTCTTCATACTACTCCACCAATAAACTTCTCTCAAATCACGATACATTTTTTGTGGAACCCAGATGGATAGAATATCTGGAGCTATGAGCTTTCTCCATGATCCTCTCTTGGAGTTCATCCACCCTTGGTACACAGAACCTACTTTGATATCTCAATACGTCATCTCCCCTTTGTTCAAAAGTCAATACTTTTTGCTTATGAACATTTGCCTTCAATTCAAGCAAAATAGGGTCTTGGTCTTATTTCTCTTTAACTTCAGACACCAATGATGATTCAACCCCATTCATCACCACTACTCCTCCCTCTGTGGAATCCATTAGTCGAACTCCAAGCGTGCAAGTCTGTGCACATCTCTTGCTAACTCTTTCTTATCTTCCTCAAAATGGGAGGTACTACCCATAGACAACCTGCTCAATGCATCAACAACAGCATTAGCCTTACCTATGTGATAAAGAATACGCATGTCATAATCCTTGAGTAATTTAACCACCTCATTTGTCTAAGATTAAGTTCTTTCTGACTAAACACATTTTGAAGACTCTTGTGATCAGTGAAGACATCCACATGAAAACCATAAAGATAATGGCGCCATATTTTCAAAGCAAATACTATGGAAGCCAACTCTAGATCATGGGTTGGGTAGTTCCTCTCATGAACTTTCAACTTCCTGAGGCATAAGCTATAACTTTGTCATTCTGCATTATCACAGAATCCAAACCAACTCTAGACGCATCACAATATACAACAAAGCCTTGCGTACCTTTTGGTAAGGTCAATACTGAGCAGTAGTCAACTTTTTTTTCAATTCCTGAAAGCTTTTCTCGCAAGCTTCAGACCATTGAAACTTAACTATCTTCCGACTCAACTTGGTCAAAGGGGGCAAAATAGACGAGAACCCCTCGACGAACCTCCTATAATATCCAGCCAACCTAAAGAAACTCCTAATATCAGTTGGAGATATGGGTCTAGGCCAATTCTGCACTGCCTCTATTTTCTGGGTATCAACTCTAATTCCATCACCAAAAATAATGTGACCCAAGAATGCCATAGACTCAAGCCAAAACTCGCATTTCGATAACTTGCCATACAACTCCATATCCATTAGAGTTTGGAGAACTATTATGAGATGGCTAGCATGATCTTCCTCATTCCTCGAATAGATTAGTATGTCATCAATGAATACGATAACAAACATATCTAAATAAGGCTTGAATACTCTATTCATAAGGTCCATGAATGTTGCAGCTGCATTGGTCAAATCAAAGGACATAACTAGGAACTCATAATGACCATAACGGGTCCTAAATGCTGTCTTTGGAATATCACAATCCCTTACTCTTAACTGATGGTAGCCTAATCTGAGGTCTATCTTAGAGAAACATGTAGCACCATGAAGCTGAACGAAAAGATCATCAACTCTTGGAAGAGAATACTTATTCTTGATGGTAACCTTGTTCAACTAATGGTAATCTATACGCATCCTAAGGTAACCATCTTTCTTTCTCACAAATAAGACAAGAGCACCCCAAGGTGAGACACTTGGTAGAATAAAACCCTTATCAAAGAGATGTTTCAACTGCTCTTTAAGCTCTTTCAACTCTGCTGGAGACATTCTATATGGTGGAATAGATATAGGACGAGTATTGAGAAGAATATCTATATCGAAGTCTCTCTCTCACTCTTAGGAGGGACTCCAGGTAGATCATCTAGAAAGACTTGTGGAAACTGACTCACAACTGGAGCTGATTCAATATGAGGTGTCTCAACACTAGAGTCATTAACTCGGACTACGTGATAGACACAACCCCTATAAACTAACTTTCTCACCTTAAGGTACGAAATGAAACAACCCTTAGGCACTGCTGAACTGCTACTCCACTCTATAACTGGCTCATTAGGAATTTAGACCTAACAACCTGAGTTCTACAATTAATGGAGGCATAACAGGCATGAAACCAGTCCATACCTAGAATGACATCAAAATCCACCATGTATAGCTCAACTAAATCAGCCATGGTGTTTTTGTGATTGATGGAAATGACACAATCACGATAGACTCACGCAGCTAGAATAGACTCCTCAACCAGTGTAGAAACACAAAAGGGTTCACAAAGTTTCTCACGAAGAATAGCAAATTTAATTGCAACATAAGGAGTCATAAAAGATAAACTCGCTCCTGGGTCTAGCAAAGCATAAACATTAAGAGTAAAGACTTTGATCATACCAGTGACGACATCTGGAGAATTCTCTTGCTCTTGACGACTAGTGATAACATATAGGCGGTTTGCTAATCTGCCAGTATCAGAAGTAGCTCCTCTAGATGCAGTCATGTCTGGTGGAGCAACTGATGAGCATTACGCTCTATTGCCCTGATTCCCATTACCTTGCCAATTCGTAGGGCACTCTTTCATGAAGTGACCCTCTTGTCCACACTTGAAACAACCTGTAGAGCCATCGTGACACTTACCTGCGTGGTTCCTACCACACTTAGCACATGCAGGAGCCCTGTTACCTCTTTGTGCCACACTACCCTGAGATTGTGCAGGCCTAGCTCTGAAGTTCTGTGAATTCTGACCATTATACTCACCTTTGTTTCTAGGTGCAGGTGCACTAGCAGATGATGGAGCAGGTCCTTTTTGCTTTTGCTGTAAGGACGAACGGTTCACATTATTTCTCTGCTGCTCGGACTCATTCCTGTTTTAGCCTTCCTATTTCTAAACTCCTCCCTATCCCTCAGCTTTTCTTCCTCAAACTGTTGCACATAAACCATCAACCTTGATATATCCATGCCACATATTAGCATCACAGCCTTACCATCCTTACTTGACAGACGATACAACCCATCAACAAACAAACTCATCCTACTCCTCATATCCACAACCATTTCCGGAGCATATCGGGAAAGTTGGGTGAACCTCAAACTGTACTCATGAACACTTTGTGAATCCTGCTTAAAAGTAAGGAATTCCCATACCTTGACTTCTCTTAGTTCACGAGGGAAGAAGCGCCCCAAGAAAGCCTCCTCAAATATAGCCCAAGTCAAAATTGGTGCACCCTCAGCTCTACCCTTCTGCTACTGGTCAAACTAAGTCCTAGAAACATTCTTTAGTTGATATACATCTAGTTCAAATCACTCGTTTCCCAACTTTGTTGGTCACAACTTGACTTACATTTGGATTGCTTCCTGAAATTCAGCATTGGTGACCTCTCTTTGAGGTTGCACTTTAGATGCATTTGGTACCTCTTGCTTCTCAACGCTACGCCTAGAAGGACGACCTCTGACAGCTCTTCATGGAGGCATGATCAATTGAAAGACACGCACAAGCACGAATTAGAAAGGAACTTTATATAGATTAACTCTATCGCACGAAATGAGTAGGAAGAAGTGAGATAGTTCCTAAATGTTGCAGCCTCCTAATTATAGATGTGGCGCGCTTCACACCGATAACTAGGACTCTACAGACACGTCTTCATAGACTCCCTATGACTCTTGAACCTTGTGATCAGATACCAAGTTTGTCACGCCTCGACCCTACATCCTGGGCGGGACTGGCACTCAAGAACCATTTTTTACCCTAAGCGAACCCTTGGCCTGGCTAGACTCTCAGCAGAAGACTTTAAGCATTATTACAAGGATCAAATGCATTTATAAAACAACTGTCTCAATTTAAACTTATAACTTTAAAGGATAAAACATTCAAACTAACCATAGATGGTAACTCAAGTCTTATAGCAAAACATTTGAAATACAAGACTAAAGAACTATGACTACTTGTCTATGAAACCTCTAAAACAAAGAGGGATGTCGGGACAAGACCCCCGATCATCCTAACAACTGAAATACTAAAGAAATTTAAAAAGAGTCCTCCGGAAAGCAATGAGGCTCACCAACTGACTCTAAGTGCTCAACTGGATCAACGAGGCACTGGATGTTGATCCTGATTACCTGTGTCTGCACCATAAAACGATGCAACTCACATGGCATCAATACATTGAATGTATGAGTATGTGAGGGGAATACTAAAGAAGACATAAGCTTGAAAGGAATCTGAAAAGAACAATTACCTTGGCTTTACTCAACTTATGAATAACCCAACTCAAATGCAAGGTAAAAACAACAATAATGGTGCAGTTTATATAAAGCATTAAAAACAATAGGTGATAACTCAATTTATTAAAGAGTTACAATAACAACTCAGTTTACTCATATAATAAAGTAATATAATATTGTGGGAGTTTCTCTAATCAACAACCACCACTTTGAGCCTAAGTGATGATACATCGTCTCACCCATACTGCCAGAACTGTCCTATATTTTACCGTCATATAGAACGCCTCAACTAAGTGGATCCACTAGTCTATGCTGAAAAGCACTAAGGAATCATCTAAAGAGTATGATCATTTCTACCCATGATGGCTACATAGTTTATAGAGACTTGAGTTATTATGAACTCGCGTCCCCATATCGGTGCTCAATACTACTCCCAAAATATACTTAGCTCATATGTTTTAAAAACAAAACTCTTCCTGTGATTTGAGATAATTACTCAAAAACTAGCTCAAAGGCTCTCTTGAAAATCGGTGTTTCCTTTTTTGCTCAAATGTGAAAACATTTTAACTCTTGGGAATACTTAGTTCCCGTATAATCTTTAAATAAATGAACTTTACTCTTACTCTTTACTCAACTCAAAGCTTAAGTCTTAAAACAAAGTTAAAACGTTTGTAAAAGACTTGGAAAACTCTATGAACTTCTCCTGACTTGACTCTTAACTTTCCTTGAATTGAATTATGGATTCAAGGTTCATGATCTCATGTTTATGGATGATTTCATGATTTTTAGACGTACCTTAGAGTGTAGAAATCAACTAGAAAACATAGGTACGTTGCTAAGGAACTAGAATGGAAAGAAGTGGGAAAAGGTGGGAGAATTGGCATCCCTAGCGCTGAGAGGCGCGGAGCGCCAGAGCCCAAACTTCAGAACTGAAGTTGTGCTGCTCTGGCTGGCGCGTCGCCCCTGAGCCCAAACTTCAGACACTGAAGTGGGGTGCTCTGGCTAGCGCGGCACCCCAGACCCCGGCCTAGAAAACTCTGATTTTTCTCCTTCATTTTTCAACTTGTTCTTTCCCCAAACACTTAGAATTGACTATATGCTCAAAATACAATAGATTCTACTCGAAATCACACCTAATTTCATGAATAAAACTCAAGAAATCTCAACAACAAGAACCCACAAGATTTCAAATGAATTATCATCAAGAACTCATAATATTTGCTTTTAAAACAACACAACTCCGCTGAATTGAATCGTGATTGGCGCGTGGGTGAACTAACCCAATGCTATGTGATCTCACATACCTCGTAGGGATTAACCCTTGGCGAAATCCACACGAAATTCTCCATGACATCGACGAATCCTTGTTTTTTCTCCTTTTTTCTCCTCTTCTTTTCTCTTCTCTCAAAATGCTAACTCTTTTGAAAATCTTAAACTGACGAATTTCAGTTTAGACCCATAAGTAATTACCTAAACACCAAATAGATTAATGGGGTATGGAAAAGACCAAAATACCCTTCAAAAATCCGGATTATTCTTTCCTTATCTAAACAACCCAACTTTAAATGGGCATATCTCACTCATACAAACTCAGAATCGCGTAAACTTGGTGACGTTGGAAAGATAATTCAAAGATCTTTCTTACAGTATCTGGAAGCACACCTAACTCATCCTGATATAGGAGTTATGGTTGTTTGAAGTTGACCAAAAACTCATACTTAACTTAATTTAACCAATTTTCCAGATTTTTCATTCTTTCCAAAAATGACTCTTTCTAATTCTAGATCTTTCTAGTTCTTTCGATTAGCGAGGTGTTACACGGATGCACCTTGCAATTGGTCATTAAATCATCTACCCAAGGCAGTGGATACTTGTCCGAATGGTGACCATATTCAACTGTCGCTAGTCTATATACATCCTCTTTTATTGCTCTAGTTCGGACCATAGAGTGAAGGAGGGAAACATACCAATTTGTATCACCCAAATACCAATTGGATTCAAGTCATAGCACGAAGGAGTAGAAAAAAGTGAGATTTTCCTAAAGTCCTATAGCCTCTCGAAAAAAAGTATGGATGTCTTCATACCATTTCGTAAGACTCTACTAGACTCGTTTTGGTACAATGAGATCAATGAACCTAAGACTTTGATACCAACTTTGTCACGACCCAGACCGTCGTGATTTGCACCCACACTAACCCTCTGGTGGGAGAACCATTACTACAACCCGACTAAGCAACTTAACGAAAAGATAAGCATTTAAAGATAAAGAAGCAGGCTTAAATGACTAAAAGAAATACGGAGTTCCTATAAACACTAAAGGTTTAAACAAATAACTAACCAAATTAATGCGGAAGTCTTAACCCCTAGAACCTGAAAGTCATTGTACCAAAACTCTGATTAACCAACAAGTCTAAGAAAAGGGGTATAACCCCGAAAACTAAACAACTACTAAAACAATGTCTAAGTCCGAAAAGAGTGGACTAAACTAAATGTGAATGATCCATGGCAGCCTGAAAGAATTGGCTCACCCTTGAATCCGGTCACACTCAACAATCACCTAGCCGAAGTCTATCAATAGCCACCTGAAGATGCCTTGTACTCAACAAAGAACAAGAAAGTGCAGTATCAGTACACAACCACAGTGTACTGGTAGGATCACACGACTATTCTAGTAAGCACAACATATACCAGAATTATAACAAGGTAAACACGTACATGCACATAATATATATACAGATCGATTATCATTTCAGGAGCAATGTACGATTCCACTTTCTCAATAACAAATAGATATAACAAATCAATGGTTCTCTCATGGAACCCAATTCATTGGTCCACTAATGGAACTCATACATGAACTACTAGTGTGCCGGATTGTGACACCCGTTCCAATGTTAGTGTGTCTGATCGTGACACTCGTTCCAATGTTTATTCTAGTACGTGGCAATCGATTCCAGTTAGTGTATCAGAACTTGACACCCGCTCCATTCAATAAACCACAATCACAATCACAATGTATATTTTCACAATCATACGACAAGAGGTGATTCATGACATGTAGTTCTTTGTTCATACTATTATTTATATTAGGTGTGATCAATAGGCTTCATTCACATACATGCATGCATTAGAATGAAGCAATTACTAACACACATCGTGCAAAACATGAAATCACAAACATCACCTACCTCAAATCCAAGCTTGAATCCCCTAGGCACTTGAATCTTCCCTTTCCGGATTCTTGCCGCTTGTTCGTGGTCTAAAAACATACAATTAACGCAAGGATCAATAAACGAGGCGTAATTACCTAGATTATAATCAACATTATCAACTCTAAGCAAACCCAAGATCCCAATACCCAAATTAGGGCTTTTTCCCACCATCCAATTCAGTCCAAAAACCCTCCCCCAATAATAACTAATCAAAAATCTAAGTTCCACGGATCGAAAAATGGATAGGGGAGTAAAATCCTTACCTTTAGCACCAAATTTCGTGGAAAACTGTCAAAAACTCGCCTGGGGCCATCTCCTAGCTCTCAAGAATAAAACTTGCAGAAAAATAACGTTTTTGGGGTTTATTTCCAACTTAAGTCGTGACTGTCCCGCCACAGTGGACCTCATACCGCTACAACGGACCTCATCCCGCTATAGTGGCCCCGCCATGGCGAGAATAATCCCACCTTAGTGGCTTGCACGGAAACAAAGAGCTAAATTAAGAGTTTCAAACTCCCATTTCACAACACACCTTCATCCCATGACACTCAGAAAATACATGTTCACGCTAAGATTAGTTACGGGAGTTCTACTCTCCCGAATTCAATTCCGTAAAGTCGTACTGGTTCCTTAAATTCTTAGCTATCTATTCATGCAATCAATTTCATTATTACACTTCTCATTCATTACCAAATTTCCCTAGACTCACCTGACTCCAATTCCGTCCAAATCTGAACTAGGCTAGGAAATTCCAAGTTACTACTCAAAAGTTTTTCTGGTCCAACTCTTTTCCCATTGGCTTTTTCCTAACGACGAAATCAGGTCGTTACACATGGTTACTCACAATCTAACATGAGTATTAAATACAAACATTTATCTTCCAGTGATGGATATTATTTTAAAAATCTTTAACAAAAATAATGATATATTTTTATGTATAAAAATGATTAATCATAATATTTCTGTTTTATTTTTATTAAAATAATTTGTAATCACATGATTATCAATATTTTATTTTTTACCATAATTTTTTTTAAAAAAAATTCTTTTGTTCTAAAATTTCAAATCTAGCTAAAATGTTTTTATAGAACGAAGAGAGTAATGAGAATCTTTCACAACACATGAACAATTATTATACTTGGAGATCACATATGGTTATTTTATCATTACACTCAAAGTAAAATATTCATTCAAGAGTGTTACCTTACGTTAAAGAGAATCTTTCACTGTGTATCGTTTCTTAATGAGAAAAGTATTTAAAATACCTCTAAATTTGACGTGAATTACTAGTTTTGTTCTAAAGTATTGATAGTTTTAAAAACACACTATACTTAACTAACTAAACTTAAATACACTCCTTGATCATTCGTAGTTGCAACCCCTGTAACAATCATTCGTCTTCAAATAAGAAAACTGGGCTAAGTCAAGAAGAATGTATTACCAGAATCCTCAAATTGGTGAGGCTACTTGTCCCGGATGTCCCTCTCGGTTTTTTCAAGTGGCTTTCTCAATCGGACGATGCTTCAATTGAACCTTCATTGATTTGATTTCCTTTGTCCTCAACCTCCAAACATCTCGATCAAGAATTGAAACGGTTCTTCTTCATACTACAAGTCAATGCCAATCACTATCGAGTCCCACTCGATAATGTAATCTCCATCCCCTTGGTGCTTTTTCAGCATGGACATATGGAAAACTGTTTATACCTAGACATCATGGGTGGCAAGGCTAACCTATAAGCCATTGGCCCCACACTGTAAAGAATCTTGAATGGATTAATATACTGAGGGCTAAGCTTATCCTTTTTGCCAAATCTCATCTCCCCTTTCATTGGTGACACCTTCAATAAAACTTGTTTACCAACTTGAAATGCCATATCTCTTACCTTATGGTCTACATACTTTTTTTGTCTGCTCTGAGCTGACAACAACTTGGTTTGGATTCCCCTTACCTTCTCTTAAGCTTCAATCACCAAGAAAACACCCAGAGGCTTTATCACCAGCCTCAAACCACCTTATGAGCGATCTACCCCCTATAAAGTGCCTCGAATGATGCCATATCTATGTTGGAGTGATAATTGTTGTTATATGAGAACTCACACAAAGGCAAGAATTGATCCCAATGACCTATAAAGTCAATCATACATGCTCTCAATATGTCCTCTAGCACCTAAATCATCCTTTTCGATTGTCCATCTATCTAAGGATGGCAGGTTATGCTAAAAGTGAATTGATTGCCCAACACTTCATCTAACTTACCCTAGAACTTAGAAGTAAACTGAGTGCCTCTGTCTAAAATGATACAAAAGGGTTGTTCAACCTTACTATCTCCTTCACATAAATCTTAGCCAACTGCTTAGAGTTATAGTCCACTTTAACTTGAATGAAATGGGTTAATTTAGTCAACCTGTCAACAATAACCCAGAAGGAATCATACTTTCCGACTCAAAATCATAGGAAAACCCACCACAAAGTCTCTGACTATCTTTTCACACTTTTATTCAGGAATGTACATCCTTTGAAGTAATCTTGCTGACCTCTAGTGCTCATACTTTACCTACTGACATTTCTGAAACTTAGACACATACTCAACTATATTCCTCTTCATCCTAAGCTACCAATAAAGTTAGCCCAAGTCAAGACATATTTTTGTTACACCTGAATAAATTGAATACCAAGAACCATGGGACTCTTTAAACACCTTCTAAGTCAAATCATCAATTGTCATGACCCAAAAATGAATGTGATGAAACTTGTCTATTCCCACCAAGACAAGTCTAGCTCAACCCAATGAAATGAAAGACATATGGAAAGATAAAGCAAGAACAAGATGAAAGCGGAAAACTTATTCATTCTATTAACACCCCAAAACCTGGTTGTCACATGTATAATCCTCTAATACATAAAGTGCGGAATTGAAATAATTACATAGTGTCAATGTCTTTGCTTCTCAAGTAGAAGAAAGGATAACATAATGTAAAAGAAGTCTCGCTAGGATGACAAGTAACTACCTCTCAATAGTCCTTTGACAAGCCTCAAAAAGTAGGAGAAGAAGGACGATCACACAGTAGCGGGCTTGGAACCTATACAAGTATAAAAGCAAGGAGTGAGTACCAACAATACAGTACCCAACAAGAAACCTAATAAACAATGCAACCTAGCTTGAAATCGAATACTTTTTTCATTCTAACCGAACCTCTTCAAACTACAACCAGCATAGAGATCACCCCAACCTAAATGTTCTACAATATGCGGCTCACAAGGCCCAATATTCACAATCCAATAGTCACAATTCAAGAACCAACGAATCAAAAATTTAATCTCAGGTATCAAGTAGATCAATCACAAGTATTAATCGTAGGCCAATCACAATTATCGAGTACATCAATCTAAATTAACAAGTAGGCCAATCACAAGTTTTCAAGACATCAAACAAAATAACGAACTCTTTCCAAAACCATTTTCCTTCGGAAAAATTGTCACTAGATGGAACCATTTCCCATCGACTTTACATCATTTCACTAGCCGAAACTATTTGTCATCAACTTTATATCATTTTATTAGCGGGAACTATTTCCCATCAGCTTTATATCATTTCACTAGTCAAGAACCATTTTCCTTCGGCTTTATATCATTTCACTAGCTCGAACCATTTCCCTTCGACTTTATGTCATTTCATTAGCCGGTACCATTTCCCTTCAAATTTATATCATATCACTTGTCGAAACCATTTCCCTTTTGATTTACATCATTTCACTAGCCGACACCATTTCCCTTCAGCTTTATATCACATCACTTGCCGAAATCATTTCCTTTCAACTTTATCTCATTTCACCAGCTGGAACTATTTCCTTTCAGATTTACAACGCATGTCTTATCACGGTATTCAACAATCGACGCACATAAGCAAATATCACACCACAAGGAAGAGACAACAATTCAAGTAATTCAAATCCACTTTCATACTATCAATCATTTTATCAATCAATCAAATCTGAGGTCTCCTCGACCAGACATCCGTGAAAACCACAATAAACTAACATAACACCTAAAAAGGCTAAAACAAGCTCGGGATCTCTCAAAAATCAACCAAGACCACACTTAGGCCTAAAATCATCCCTTGAATCCAACAAAACTCTCAAAATTCCTATCTGAGTATTTGAACCCTGAATGTTGACCAAAATCAGCACAAAGATGAAAATCTTAACAGCTTCCAACTCAGGACCTCAATTCCTCAAAAGGACTCCGCATATGAAATTGACAACTCACTTAGACCAAATTTCATATTCTGAGACTGATCAAATTGAAAAATTCCATTTCGACACTTGAAAATCCAAAAGACACCTGATACGCTTAAATTACACCTCCCTAAAAAAGTATAAGTGATCGTTATCAAATAAAAAATCCAACTTGTAGGTTAGGTTCGATCACACGAGAAATATGGTTTAGACTTAAACTTAACTTATAATTATATCTTTTTAGCCAAACTATTTCCGAGAAAAGTAAACAGGGGTTGGTGTAAATAAGTAACAGATTGTTAATTTGAATGATTGAGTAACAAGTAAACAAGATTCACACTTTGAGTTCTCAATATAAAATGGAAACTAGGGTATATGTGTTCCCCACAAGCTTTTAACGCAGTAATCCTAATAATCGTAATCCTATCCTAGTTTTTGACATGCAAGGCCGATAAGTTATGTATCCCTACGTGATTAGTAATCTTAGTAGGGACTTTCACTCGCGACTTGGTAAATCTACGAATGTGTGTTTTACTAACCCTTACCTTCACCCCAAATTAGACATGGTGTCAATTTAGTTGGGTTTTAACCCTCACCTCGATTGATTAAAGTCAGAATATTAGATAGCAGCAAATCCTAAACTAAATCTCTGTTGTTTAATCTTTTTCTCATTCATTACCCCCATGGTAAGGCAAGTAGGAACGAGGCGAGTTCTAACATTGGCCACCATTAAAAAGACTTCTAAACGAAAGGATTACTAATACATGCATAAACACTAGTCAAGAATTACTTAGTTATTATTCATACATTGTTAATTTCTCATGGTTCCCACAACCCTAGATGTGGATTTAGCTACTCATGCTTGAGAGTTCACAATTCATAATTAGGTTAAAAGAAATCATGAACTTACAGTTAGAATAGATGAAAAACGAAATCTTGAATTGAAATCCAAAGTGAATTTGCATAAACCAACTTCTGGAAATTAAATTGCTCAAAGTTTGCAAAATAATTCCAAAAGACCAAAACTAAAACGTTACAATAATGTCTAACTCTCACAAATGGAAAATACAACCCATATTTATAAAAGAAACATATCCTAAACAAACCGGGAAAACAAAATAAAGAAAACTGGGTCAGGCACAGTTTTCGATTAACAACCAAATCTATAAACCATAGATCCGCATACCGTCTGTGGTTACCCTCCGTGGTTCAGCACTTAGAAAATATTTCACCCCTTACATACGACGGTCCCACCTACGGTCCGTCCTGTCACTCCGTGGTTTGAGTACTAAAATTAAATTTCTGACCAGGACCTACGATCGTCCACCCACGGCCCGTCAATGAAACAACGTTTCATGGTTTGGCTCCATTGACTACTGTTGCTGCCACTTTAGTGCTTTTCTCTCTCAACCGCTTCCGAACCAATTTCCTGTAAAGATTACATCAAAACCATCAACTCTAATAATAAAACAGCCCAAGACACACACAAACTCTAAGTGAAATGAATCAATAGTACCGTAAACTCATGGCACATCAACACCCTCAACTTAAACTTGTTGTTTGTTCTCAAGCGACACACTGAAACTCTAAACGACACTTACGTAGAAGCAAACATACAAACACAAGCAATCAGATGGCTTTCTCAATCAATTACATCACTTAGTGCAAATCTTTTTATCTAGACTTAACAAGCTAACTCATATGGTTCAAAACATGAAACAGACAGACCAATAGACATCACAACATACATTTTTCAACAATCACCAAGGTACCAACTCTCCAATAATGTAACTAGTGCCCTCACTTCAAAGAAATCCTTTTTTACACAATGAGTATAATTTTAAGTTCCAGGATTCATTCCACATTCACGCTCAGAAGTGAATTCAAATACCGTTAATGCTCAATACCATAGGCTTGCCCTTATATTCACTAAACACTCTCCAAACTAATCACTAGGATCACTATAGGAATTTCTTAGCTTGTAACGTAGGCTCAGGGTCAGGTATGGTACATTTGGGTACTTTTAGTGACTTTTCTTCCTTCCTTGACATTACATTGACTTTTTACCTCTTTTCTCAACCAATTCTTAACATCTCTTTATTTTTGGTATTTTCCTTCATTCTCTTTAGCACACATGTGACTTTGACTTTGACTTTATCAATCTTCTTCTTCACTTCTTTTTATTCTTTCTTTGTTTCTCATCATTATTAGCATTCCTTTTGTTTCTTTTGACTTCAGTAACATCTTTTTCTATCTTTTTCTTTCTTCTATACACAACTCTTTTCATATCCTTTTCTTTCGGTTTCTTTTTTCATTGCCACCCTCAACTTATGTATTTTGCATGAGTTGAGCTGCACAATATCCAATGTCGGACCAGGACCAAGATTAAGGTAACTTTTTTTGAATTAGCCACCCTCAACTTAGTCTTTTGGCCTAATTTAAGGTGCATATGTCCAAGGATGGACTAGGGCCAAAACAGTCTTTTAAGGAATGTGAGTTAGGTGTATTGAAAGAAGTGGTTTACATTAGGCTCAAACATTTGCTTCACCTTATGCTTTACTTTTCTTGTATATGTGCATTGAGGGTAAATGCACCATATTTTGTTGGGGGTGGGGTAAATGGGTTGTGAGTGATAGGGCGAAGTCCTAGTAACCCAACTCATAATCCTCCCTTAGGGTTTTCTAGAACCCGCTAGATCAACAATAGGAATGCCATCAGTAGCGCCCTTATCAACAATGGAAACACCCTCAGTAGTGCTCCTCGAAACTGATGGACCAACACCTATCTCACATGCCCTTTGCTGTCGTATCTCATCATTAATGATAGACTGTCTATAGGCTGCCGCCAACTCCTGTCGCTCTCTCTTTCTTGCTTGTCGGGCCTCTTCAGTATCAGAGTGTGCTCAAAAGACGGCAGCGCGGGAGGGGTTGGGTGGTGGTACAATATCACCAAAAAGGCTAGTCATCACAACCTCATCCTCATCAACCTTAGGTGCAGCCTCCGGTACAGTCTCAATAAGGGCTAGAAGGGCAGCAACATCAACACAGAAGTTAGCCAACTCAGTCTCAAAAGTGGTGACATTAATGGTAGGTGCAGGCCTCTCCAACACTCTCAGCTCGAATGCATATAGGCGCTTGTTCACCACCTGAATCTTCACATCCATCATGCGTTCCATCCTAGCCTCAGACTCCTCTACAGATCGCAGCATCCAGGGCCTCATGTGCTGCAGCTGTGTAGCCATCTGGGTCTCCAACTTCTTGACTCGGGCCAGAGGGACGAAAGTGGACCTTGAAGGGGGTGGCTCGGGATGAGCATGTAGCCTGATTTGTAGCAGTGGAAGGGGGGTTGAGCATCCGCAGTAGTGAGAGGTACGGTAGCATCATCGACCTGTATATGCTCCACATCATCAATAAGATCAGCACCTAAGGGAGGAACGACAACTAGAGTACTCCGACGTGGGGCAGCGGGGTTAGTATCATCCTGAATGAGCCCAGCATTTATCATCTTGGTCACCTCCACCAAACTATCACAGTGCCAAATCAGCACAGTAGACTCTCTGCAGGATTAAAAAATCAAACATGGGAAGGGTATGGTCGTCGTCCTCCAGAAGGCTCTCTCATGTATCTCAACAATAATAATACGAGCGAAATCAATCTCTAATCCCACTAATAATGCAGCAAGCATCACAGCCCGGTCCCAAGTAACGGCATTGTCCGTTTGCGTGGGGTACAGTCTGGTATAAACAATGGACCACCAAAATTTGACCCTAAAACTCATAGTCGCCTTTTTTATCGGCAACTGCATATTTTCCACCCATTTGGTACTCTCTCTCTCTCATCAACTAAATAGAGTGTTATCCAGCGAAGTAGTGCCTCTCTCTGCTTGGGGTATCGAAAAGCACTACCCTGAACAATCCCCATCAGGTAGTCATACTCCGCCGTATTGATCGGCAGAGTGTGTGTTGGCCTGTAAATAAAATGGTGGATGGTGGTCTAAAAAATGTCGACTGGTAGGCCCAGCACCATGTTAGTCAAAAGAGGTGGCTGAGCTAAAGCCTTGGCGCGTGGTGGCAAGACACTAGCAACAGTAGCAGCATAAAAGTCATAAAACTCACACACAATGTCCTCGCTATATCTCCCTGGACTCTCAGCCATCCAATCATACCTGTGCTACTTAAATAGAGCATGAATTGAGGGTATTGTGAGGAGGCTCCCTGTCAGAACTTGGTGCTCATCGGTAATCGGGTGGGCTACCCTCCGGTGCTCATTCAGTGCCTTTCTTTCATCATATATCTGATTCTAACCTACAATACACCACATGTTCGGCTCCATGGCACTAGGAACCTGTGATGAATAACATCTTAAGCACACCTCATCCAATTCTAGGTGTAAATGATTGTTAAGCAACATATAATCCAATAATTGAGTTGGGGTCGAATCCCACAGGGAGTGTACATGTTCAAATTCGATTAGGAAGTGCAAATTTGGTCAAATCAACCATAGGAATAGAAATTATCGAAAAAGACATGATTCAAATTTACGGGGTGACACGAATGTCAAATGGGGGTTTTGGTTTTTAATTATTAGCAACCAAGCAGTCACAAACAATTTGAAATAACAATAAGGAGACGAATTCTCAGGATGTGATCGATTGTAGGCAAATTTTGATATATGGGTAATTGAAACTATTAGTAAATAGCTAAAAAATCAATGAGTAGGCTAGACTATGAGAGGGATAGTTTTCTCTCAAACAATTATCCCGAATCAAGTGATTTCTTTCGAACATTAACAAGCATAACAATGAAGAACAGCCCACACCTTAATTCATCCACTCTCTTGACCTAGATGGGTAGGATTGGATTTAGGATTCACTCTTTCGAGCTAAACTCAGCTCAACCCAATACCTACAAATCATTAATCAATAATCTTAATTCTAAAACCTCTCTCTTGAGCAAGCCAAGAACACAAAATTAGAACTGCATTTGCAACTACAATTCATAAATTAAACCATAATTAATGATTAAACTTACTTCAAATTAGCATTTAAACTAGTAATTAACAATACACATACATTTATTCATCCCATAATCACATGATCACACCCCAAGAATTGGGGTTTTAGCCAAATATCATAAAAGAGTAAAAATGATTACCAAATCAATTAGCCATCAATTGGGTAATAGGAATTTAGTCTTTACTATGCTTCAATTTGTAGCATATTCGAAACCCACTTCCAAAATCTCCAAATTGAATCTCTAGAATTCTTCAAAAACTCTCAAGAAACTACAGATAAAAATGTTCTAAAACTAAGTTAGGATAACTCAGGATTAATCCAGATACTAAAATAATTGTTCAAAATCTAATTTATAGTCGCCGAAAATAAGCCACGAAGGGTCGTTTGGCAAAGTAAGTCGGGCTCGCCGAACCAATCGACGATCCGCCCATTGATCTCTTACATTGCCTTGTTTTCCTTGGCATTCAACATCCTCAAGTCATGTAACTTTGGGCGATCTATCTTTGCATCGCAGAACTTCTCAGCGATTCGCCGACTACTCCTTTTTAATCGCCGACTTGGTTTATTCCCTCGGGGATGGCACACTGGACCTTTAGGCGGTCAAGCTATCCACTCGGTGATTTGCCAAGTGCTCTTAGCGATATCCAGGCTTTCCTTTCTTCATTTCTTCAGTTTGTTTTGTTCCTTTTTTGGATGTTAGTGTCCTTGCTTTGTTCCTCAATCCATATACCTGAAAATCAAGGCTTAAACATTAGTTTATGACACAAATTAAGCATTTGAGGACACTAAATCTAAATAAACAAAGCTCCAAATGAGTCTAAATTTCAGACTCATCAACACCCCCCAACTTAAACTTTTGTTTTTCCTCAAGTAAAACTCAAGAACATCAGTTCTAAAAGGATGTCTCAAATAGTGTTGCATAAGACTCAACATGAATGCAAACAACAAGGCTCAACTTACTCATGCAATGATCAATTGTGCACTCAAAGATTCAAATTGTGACTCACCATTATCAAAAAATGCTCAACTTCACAATACATGCTTCAAACGCAAGTTCAAGCTCAATAAAGGTATGCAAATGCCCTCACAACAAAGATGATTCCCTATTCACACAAAGTTCTTCACCAATTTATAGTTCCAGAATTAAATACGACTCTCACACTCACAAAGATGAACACATGCATGCCTTCACCTATAGGTTTGCCCTTATTTTCCAATCAACCTTCGTTTCAACTCACTCAAGATCACAAATGTCTTTTCGAGGCTTGTAATGGGGCTAAGTGTAAAGGTATGGTCATTTAGGCTCAATGGTTGCTACCCTCATGAAGTGTGGCCTGAACATCACTTTCCTCCTTTTCTTTAACATTTCAAATATGCTCATAATCCACCCCATTATTCAACTTCATATGCATTACCGACACCCCATTTCTTCTGCAATTTTCATCACTTTATTTCGCAAATTCTTCTTTCTTTTTCTTTGCTTCTTTTCTCTTTTCTCTTTTTTTATATAGAGGGATTCCATCTTTTTCAAAACCATTGTTCACAATGGGGAATTTCTCACACTTCTTGATTTCCTTTCTCTTTTTACCACACCCCCAACTTAGGCTTTTGGACTAAGTAGGCTATTCAAACGAACCACACTTTATGAGAGTTACGGGTGAATGGATAAAGAGGGGTCACAATTTGTTCAAGTTTCTTCCAAGAAAAGGATAAGGCACAAGAGGGTTCAAACAAAGTTAACACATCTCACAAGGTTGGCCACAAAAGAGGTATATTGTCAAATTGTTTCACTCTTCAAAATTGTTGCCTAAAATTATTTAAAGTATTTGCATCATTTAGTCAACCGGACCAACGGGGCAAATTCTAGATGTCATCACACACGATGTTCAAAGTAAACTCATCACACACAGCATTGGCACCAATATCAAACAAGACTCCACACTTTCTAGCTAGTGTGTAATGTTCATCACAAGAGACTCATTCCATAATCAGCTAGTCACAACGAGATGTTAAAAGTTCACGCATTGTCTATGAAACTTCATTTGGCCTCATCGTAGCCGCACATTCATTTCATTCAATTAAGAGCACTATTCAAGTCATCGTTATTGATCATGACCGATACTTCAATTTGCACACCACAATCACAAACAATAGAGGTGGAACAAATTTTTAAAATAGGTCAAAATCATTTTCGTTCAAAACAAGGAGCCATAAGCTCAAACATCCACAAGATATAAATAGATCACAAAGCCCAATATTCACAAATAAAAGAGAATCACAAGAGGTAGGTATGGAAATACCTCACCCAACCCACAAAAGAAAAGCAGTTGTCATTACATGCAACTAAAATAGAGATAATTAATAAAACAACAGAGCGGGAGGTAAAAATGATCATGTCTACTCAGTCACTCCGTCTGTCAGGGCATCAGTTCCCGGTGTACCACTCTGAGGTTGGGCATCAGTGCCCGGAGTCTCAACAACTGTGGCTCTGCTAGATCCGGCTCTGGAGGTATCTGTTAATGACGTCTGAATGACTGATTGTACTATCGTCTCCTCTAAATCAGGCAGGTCCCCATAAATGGTTGCCTCTTGAACATTAAGTTGGTCTCCTCATCTGACTCAATAGCAGCCACATCCTCCATAATCTCATCTCCGGTGGTAGCCGGAGGCATATCAGAAGTGGTCGGGCATTTGCACCCGGAATATCAGGAACCTCTGTTTACTCAAACAGTGAAGTTTGTGGACTTCAGATGGTCCACATCCCTCCTCAACTCAAAAACCTCAGCTTTTAAAGTTGTAACCTCAGTAGTAATCCCCTGTCATCTCTCACAAATCTCTACTCTTGCCATCAGAGAATTAATGGAAGTCTGGAGAGTTGTCAAAGAAGCTGAAATGGCTCGCTCAATCATCCAGGGAACCTCGACCTCTAGCCGGGAAGCCCGCACATCGGCAGAATGGGCTAGGTGCCCCATCTTGAGGAGAATGGATTGAGTAATTGGAGGCCTTGAGGTAGTGGTACATGATGTAGCTCTAGGAGGCTAGGAGGCTAGGAGGCAGTAGAAGAACCTGACCTGAGAAGGAGTGGAAGTAGATGTACCTGAAGGCCCGGAGGCTGGAGTAGGCAAAGTTGCCTCTGCAGGTATAGAATCAACATCAACCTCCGAGGATGTATCCACCGGAGCTTCTCTCTTCGTGTCCACCTCCTCCCGTGTGCACTCGGCCTCTATGCGCCGGATGTTGGTGGAGGATGTGGGTGTAACCTCAACATCCCTCTTCTCGCCAAGAGGAACTCCAGCCCGCCGACACAACTTTGTAATAAGCATTAGGAATGGAAGAGACGTCTGACGCTGTTTGGCCCTCATGGTCATCTCCTGCTTAATAATTAGCCCTAAGTTGATGCTCTTCTTGGCTATGATCGATCCAAGACATGTTGCCTTTGGGTGGCGGAGAATAAACTCATTTTGTGACGGCATGATGGAGCTGCTGATGAACCCAAACCGGTACCGAGCTGTTATGTTCAAGTCCTTCTTCTCAATAGGGGCTCGGCCTGAATCCACCTCGGGGTGGTGTCAGAAATAAGAGGAGCTAGCCATTCCTTTAGTTCATCCAGAATAGTCGCGGTAGCCAAACTTGGGTAATAAAAATCTGAACCTCTATCAAATGCAACGTTAATATAATCACTGTTGCATCTCATTGTCCCCCCTCAGACCACCACCAACTCCACTGGCCTGAAATCACTTGCCTTATTCTTCCCCTTCGGTACCAATCACTGTAAGCCATGTAAAATTCTCGAACCCATATGGGAATGTATAGGCCATGGAGCCTGTGAAGATCTCGAACCTATGGTATCGGAAGGTGTCCCATACATTAGGGTACATGTCCACTACCCCATCCGTGGACAACCTCTTCTCTTCTAGGATGGTCCTCACTCCCTCAGCCTTTAACCGGTTAAGTAACCAGGGAGGAGGACCCTAAACTGGTGGTGCTGGAACCACCGTCTGTGCTAGAGTTGACACTGTATCTGCAGCAGCAGGAGTAGACTCTGGAATCCTAGACGGATCTTGACAAGCCTTTGCATGAATCTCTGCTCATCGGGTCTGTAGTAATTGGTCATCCTCAGGCTCGGAGAATGAGGCCTGAGAATTAAAAGACTCCCCATCACTGCCGGAGTTGTGCTCCGGTCTCTCAGTTACGAGCACTTTCCTCTCGACTTTGCATCCCTTCGGAGGTGCTTTCGTGCCCTTTTTGCTGGAAGCCACTGCTTCCTCATTTATTATAATGCCATGTGCTCGTTTGTGGGGCGGCATGCCACTTTCATCCAAATTGGTCCTAGCCATATCTGCAAAACACATCGAAAAGAGTTAGAAATAATTCAAGAAAATTTGAAAAATTCAAGTTGCACAAAGACTTGCCAAACCAGTCGTCGAGTCACTTAGGCGAGCCAGATCAGGCTCGCCGAAAGGACCAACTTGAAAATTTTCCATAAATAAGGCATGTCGGCGATGCTCAAATCCCTTCGTAGTATCGCCGACACCAATCGGTGAACTCAGACTAGCCCGCCAAATATTACAATGTGTTTTAAGGGTTAAGGGCGCAGAAAGGGCGATCAAAGGAACCTTTCGACGAGTCGCCGAGTGAACTCGGCAAGCTCAGGCTTTCCGCCGAAGTTACAAACTCAACCAAGCCAAATCAAGAAATTAAGGGCGATAATAGGGAAACTTTGGCGAACCGCTGAACCGTTCAGCGAGCTCGACCCAGCTTACCAAACTGCCCAACATGCCAATTTTCAACCCCATTTTCCAAAATCAAGCCCACAACCCCCGAAATCAAAACCAATACACATGTCACTCAATTCACACCAAACCCATTCGACCCATGCCTCTAGGGTACTCAGACTTCCCCTGGTTTGGCCAAAATTGGTCATTTGACGACTTTTGCCCTTAAGAATGACGTCAAACGCTCCATCATTGGGCAAATTACTTCATTTGGCTCAATTCGAGGCTACTCAGACTTCACCCGCCTAGACCCAATATAAATTAACCGCAACCCAAAAATTTAGAATCAATTTTAATGCATTAAACACAAGAAATCATCATTTTAAGCATTTAGGCACAAGTTCGAAAACCATACGGGCAATCCGACACATATAAACCATCATTTCAACAATTACCCAACACAAAATAACACATATTTACCAAAAGCATTTGAGTTCAACCACTAATCAAAGGTGCGGGGTTTGGAAAACCAACCTATATGCCAAATAGATAATTTGAAAAGCTAGGCGGCAAAGTAATCCGACTCCGAGCACGAGATCTGTAAGATTTCATACTTTTTCTGTAATCATGCATAATATATGTGGCGTAGTATGGCATGGTTATATGACGTGTATATGTCTTTGTATCATATATTGGAGATTAAGATTGCAAATAGGTGGCAATATCAAGGAACTAAACTAAAGTTTTAGGTCAAAGGGACCCCTCAAACGAAGTTCATGATTAAAGAAATGGCTCAGGGAGAACTTAGTCCGTTTGATTGTTTAATTGTCCCATACCTTGTGGATAATCCTATGAGTGTACAACATGCTAAAAATAGTGTGTTATGAGGTATTATCATAGCACAAGGGTCATATGTTTAGGTTTTGAAGTAAAGAAAATTAGTGAAACTAAGGTCGGCAAAATTTATTGAAGTTTCTCTAATAATATTTTCTTAACTTTGGGTAAAATGTCTTGGATGTTTTCTCCCAATATATAAAGAGTTAGAAGGCCTACCACCCATTAAATCGAAGGCCTACGAGTCTAGTTTGTAACGCACAAAACCCTGTATCCAACCAACATCGGAGTAAAAAGTTATGAGGGTTTTACTACGGACTGCCGGGGCAAAATCCGGGTCGGGTCAAAATGTGGTATGTCGGCCTACTCAACGTTTTAAGCCATGAAAATATTTCATTTTACTTACAAACCAGAAAGAAAGCTTAAGAGAGGGTTCCTATGGAGTTCTTGCATGATGAAGGTTAGTTTTTGACGATTTCTACCATTAAAGGTTGCCCCCGTGCCTAGAAACGTGATCTCTACACGTGGCAATCGTTTTCCCCTTCTATTAGCTGCGTTTGGAGCTAGTTTTTGAAGATATAAATTTGTAGTTATTGGTGTTTCTTCAAGGTTTACCCTTGGTTAACTAAGTTAATCATCTCGGGACTCTTTTCTGATTGTTTTTATGAAGTTCTACGGACATTTCGTCAAGTTGAGGCCATTTGGCAAATCTGCCGATTCAAGAACAATTATGAACTGTTTATAGGTGCGTACTAGCTATGTATATATACTGTTTACGAAACTTATGACGTAAGGAACAACTTTCGTGAAGAAGCTACGGCCTTCGAGTGTTCATTGGAAAGGCATGTTAAGGAGAAGCTACGTCCCTCAATTTAGCACCACTCCTAGGAAATTCCTAAAAAGCCTAATGTGATATTTTGCTATTCTCTTGCTAGAAAGACCTTCGGTGAAAGGCATTGGAATCTCAACTGAATTATTTTCATGATTCTATTATTTTGATATTCCACTCGTTCAGATAAATAGAGTGTTCGACATCTACATGTCATTTTATCGGTTTCCTTGATTATATGTCCGCACGTATGAATTCTTATTCTTCTTTGGGTGATGTGACTTAAAATGTCAGACGAGACCCTTATTACTTGTGACCAGCCCTCCTTTTCCACTAAAGTTATTATTATAAAAATCTTTAAAGTAGCTCACGATCTTCAAAACTTTCAAATATAATTTAAATGTAAACTATTAGAACACTTGGTTTTTGAAATATTTCTTTTATAAATTATCTAGGAAACAAGTTAGGAACTAAGTAAGTCACCTAAAACTTGTTATGAATATCAACAAGGTTAGGTTATCTTTGTAAAATTCGAGTTAACTTTTCAAGCTTAATTGGAAGAACATATGAGGTTCCATGAGATTGTTATATGTTATACGAAAGTTATTATGGGGTTATGAGAACACGACTACAAACGGGGAAAGATTGGCAACATGACAATGGTAACATATAGGTGTTATAAATCCATGACATGACATGCCATGCATTTTACTTCTGAGCTATAATCGAGAAGTATGGGGCCTATTGCCTATATTTATACGTATGAGACACTGATGGCCACAGATTGGCATATATGATGTCGGTTAGCTACAAAGGAAGCACCACCATTGCTAGCATTTGGTTGGGTATGTCATGCATTTGCATCTATATATGTGTATTCACATTATACAAGCATACCATGCATATTTAAGTAGTAGGGGGCCAAATGCCAGCCATGGAGATTGTTTGAGTTTCAGTTTCAGGTGGTATCTCTATTACTCTTTTACAGTAAATATTTATGATTCTACTTTCCGCTTTACATACCAGTACATTTTTATTCGTACTGACGTCCCTTTGCCTGGGGACGCTGCTTTTTGTTTTGTGCGAGCAGGTACAGGCAGGGACTCTAATCGACCCACCTGCTAGGATTCAGGTTCAGCTGTGAGTTGGTAATCTCCATCTTATCCTGGGGCTATCAGAGGATGTTTACTTTTGTTGTACAGTTTGATTATAGTCGGGGCCTTGTCCCGACATTGCTTTGTCACTCATAGAGGATATTGTGGACACAATATTTTGGGTTTTCTTTTTGTATGTTTCAACCTCCAGCCAATAGTTTTGGCATGTATATATATATGTGTGTGTAAGTAGGTATATCTTTGGTTGTGGCCTCGTCGGCTAGATAGTACATCTTTATTTTTTTCGGTTTGTCTACCATTGTTTGTATGGTTTATTCTCATTCAGGTCATGACCTCAGGGTCCAGGCTTCACTTTTTAGAGGTTGTGCTGCCCAATCTTTTTTGTCTCAGTGTGGTTTAGCTAGTTTGTTTTAATGGGTAACTCGATCTAATAGGGTATAGAGTGCCAGTTACTCCCCCTATTTTGGGGTGTGACAAGATCACACACAAAAAGCGAACAAAAATAGCAAAGTATGGAAAATCTAAAGTGCGAGTGAAAGTGTACAAGGTTAGAAATGAGAGAATATGAAAGATTTTGAATTTTAAACGGTTTGGGCTTTTAAAACCTTTCAATTCGCGACCCTTTCGGTGGTATTAGTCGACCACGCCGAACCACTTAGCGATACGCTGAGTGGTAACTTACCTCGCCGAGTTTTACAGGACCTCCATTTATTTAGGGGGTCCAAACGGCGGACAAACTCGAGCTCGCCAACCTATTTGGTAAGTCACCGATTAAGCAATTGGTTCGCCGAGTTTTACAGACTTCCACTTCAGGCATTGTGGATCCAATGGCGGTCCAGATCGTGCTCGCCGACTGGACTGTTATCTCGCCAAACCTCCTGATGTCAAACACACTTCACTTTTCAACCTACACAATCAACACCCGTTATTCAAAATCAAACTTAAAGTATTAAAAACTTGGGTTTCCTCCCAAGAAGCATCTTAGTTAACGTCGTGGCACGACGCAAGTACCCACTCAAGCTTTATTTTTAAGGTTTTCCATTGTATCACTAGGCAACCCCCCTTGTTGTCTTGGATTCAAATGTGACAAAATTTAACACATTTGGGTCTCCAGCTGCTTAATTGAGACTGAATGAGAGGTGACCGTCTGATTAAGTGTAGAGACATCCACCTTCATCTCTTTCAACACATTGTCAGACCCCTCAATTTTGCTGAGAATGCATGAGAGCATATCTTCTGTTCAAACACCTTCAGATTCCTTGGGCTTTTGACGCTCATGGGAAGGAACATACATAACCTTCTCCCCCTCTCTATCCTTCCAAGTGGCGTTACCATCATATCATTCTCTGTCAAGGTCTCTCCAGCCCTCATCTCTATTTCATCCTTGATTTCCACCCGGCCTTGGGTAGTTTGCATGATAACCTCCTCCTTGATTGGCTAGGAAGTTCACTTCCTCATTGTACAACGCTTCAAATTGTACCTATCGAGGTTTACTCCAACACCCACAACATTAACACTCCTTGCACCAGCACCCATGACATTTTTGGCTAAGATATCCAGCTGGGTCATCATTTTGTCCATGTTCAGGTCTCTCTCTTGATCCTTTTTGATCTGTTATTTTGTCATTTTATAAGTGAGAAGAGAGACTTGGTCTTCGCGAGTAAACCATGCCCGCTTAATCTTGGTCATGCAATCAAGGAGTTGGGACGCTATTGCATAGGGCTATTGCATTATACCACCCGAAGAAAGTTGATTAGTCACTCCTTTGTTTACCGAATCGAGGCTCTTATAGAAATATTTCAACAACACATGATCTAGAAGTCCATGAGTTGGGCACTGAAACACCAATTTTTTAAACCTTAGCCACGTCTCATGTATGTGATCTCCTTCCAAACGTTTTAATCCTTAGATGTTGTCCCTAAGAGTTATCATCTTCGAAGGAGGAAAGAATCGCACTTGGAATACAGTAATAATCTCATCCTACGAAGTGATAGAATCTGTTGGCAACTCAACCAACCACTTGCTTTCCTTGCCCATAGAGAAAATGGGAACAACCTCACACGAACCAATTTTTGCGATATGTTCTTAAATGAGAACGGTCCACAGACATCAACAAAATTTCTGATATGCTCATGGGGATCCTCATGAGCCATTCCCCCAAACAAACCCTTTATTTGTAGGAGCTGAAGCATGGTGCTTGTGATGTGAAAAACAATGTTTCCTTCAGCCGGAGGTAAGCGAATGGCACCAATACCACCCACTAGGTTTGGGTCATTGACATCATTGAGGTTTTCGACATCATATTGGTGGCCCACTTGGCTACCATTGCTTCCGTTAACGCTCATCTCTTCCTCTGTTTAGCACAAGCAACACAAAACCAAAACTAAAATAAGTAGATTCAACTATAACTAAAAATATCACAATTCAACTTCACCAAAAGAATTTTAAACAACACCACTCCCCGACAGCGGCGCCATTTTGATGAATAATGTCTCAAGCGCAAGTCATCCAATTCTAGATGTAAACGATCGTTAAGCAATATATAACCCAACAATTGAGTTGGGGGTCGAATCCCACAGGGAGCGGTACATGTTCAAATTCAATTAGGAAGTGTAAATGTGGTCAAATCAGTCATAGGAATAGAAATTATCGAAAAATACATTATTCAAATTTAAGGGGTGACACGAATGTCAGATGGGGGTTTTGGCTTTTAATTATTAGCTACCAAGCAGTCACAAACAATTTGAAATAACAATAAGGAGATGAATTCTCTGGATGTGATCGATTATAGGCAAATTTTGATATATGGGTAATTGAAACTACTAGTAAACAACTAAAAATAACAATGAAATACTGAAAGTAAATGATAAAAAGAGTCCTCCGGAATGCAAGGAGGCTCACCAACTTACTCTGAGTGCTAAACTGGATCAATGAGGCGCTGAATGCTGATCCTGGTTACCTGCATCTGCATCATAATAAGATCCAGGCCAACTGGCATCAGTACATTGAATGTACGAGTATGCGAGTTGGAATGCTAAACATAACTTAATCTTAAAAATGATCTAAAAGGAACACTTACCTTGGCTTTACTCAACTCGTGAATAACTTAACTTAATATAAAGCAATAAACATATGCAATATATAGAAAGCTTGTAAAACAGTGGAAAACAACTTAGTTCGTTAAACAAAATGCAATAACAAACTTAACTTTACTCATATAATAAAGTAATATAGTTTCTGTGGGAGATTCTCTAACCGACAACCATTACTATGAGCCTAAGTGGTGATACAGCGTCTTGCCCACGCTGCCAGAACTGTTCTATAATTTGCCGTCATATAGAACGCTTAACTAAGTGGATCCACTAGTCTATGCTAAAAGCATATTAAGGAGTCATCTAAAAAGTATGATATTTTACTACCCATGATGGCTACATGCATGTTTACGGAGACTTGAGTTAATATGAACTCGCATCCCCGTATCGGTGCTCAATACTACTCCCAAAATATACTTAGCTCATATGATTTAAAATCAAAACTTCTTTCTTTGGTTTGAGATAATTACTCAAAACTTTAGCTTAAAAGCTCTCTTGGAAATCAGTGTTTCCCTTTCTTATTCAAATGTGAAAACATTTAAAACTCTTGGGAATACTTAGTTCCCTTATAGCTTTTTGAGAAATGAACTCAACTCTTTACTCTTTGCTTAACTTGAAACTTAAGTCTTAAAACAAAGTTAAAACGTTTGTGAAAGACTTTAGAAAAACTTTATAAATTTCTCTTGACTTGCTTCTTAACTTCTAGACTTGACTTTTAACTTCTCTTGACTTTGATCCTAACTTTCCGTGAATTGGATTATGGATTCAAGGTTCATGATCTCATGTTTATGGATGATTTCATGATGTTTAAATGTACCTAAGAGTGTTGGAATCAACTAAGAAACATAGGTACATTGCTAAGGAACAAGTACGAAATGATGGGGAACAAATGGGGAGAACTGGCGTCCCTGGCGCTCTGAGAGGCGCAGGGCGCCAGCCCTCAATATTCAGAGACCAGTCTGGGGAGCGCTGGCTGGCGCGGCGCCCCAAGGGTGAAGATTCAGAACCCCTTTAGGGGAGAACTGGCTGGCGCGACGCCCCACCCCTATCTCCCGGTGTTTGACGACTTTTCTTCTCTGCTTTTCATCTCTGGTTCCCTCCCCAAACACTTAGAATCATTTATACCCTCAATATATGATAGATTCAAACAAAATTACACCAGCAAACATGAATCAAATCGCAAGAAACTCCAACAACACAACTCACAAGAAATTCAAACGAAACTTTCAACTATGTTCATCAAGAACTCAATTTCTAAACTTTCAAAGACTTAAATTCGCTGAATTGAATCATGGTTGGTGTGTGGGTGAACTAACCCAACGCTATGTGATCTCACATATCTCGTAGGGATCACCCTTTGACAAAATCCACAAGCTAAACTCGATGATCTTGACGAATCTACTTAAAATGTAGAAAATATCCCTATGATTTAAATTTAAACTTTTGGTTTAATTGTCCAAAATTCTGTCATCTTTTATTATTATTAACTAAGAAATACATTTGCTTATTATTTCTTGATCTTTTTATTCATAAATTTCCTTTGATTTCTAATGTTAATGTTAAATTGTTGATATTATTAGTAGAAAAAACAAATATTATTGTATTTTAAAAATTATCACGATTAAAAATTATGAATTTCAAATAATAATTGGGCCCGTGTGAAGAACAACTTCCCCTTTTCTTGTTATTTGTAGAGATGACAAATAGAGTGGGACAGGGTGATTGCAGAGTTAATTAACATAAATTTGTAAAAAAAAAAAATTATCCCGTTCGATTTCATATAACATAATTTTTTATTTTCAACCCGCTCCACTTCATCCTGCATAAATTTGCTTCCCGTAAATCCGTGATCTCACATAATTTAATTTTTTTAATTGAATGAATTTAAAAAAAAAAAAAACACATGCCTACCTATTTTTAAAATTTATTTATTGCTATCATTTTTCAATACTGCAGTACTTGTTCAATTATTTATCATTTGTCAATTTTTCTCAACTATTAGAGCAAGCAAAGCTGTCCAGATTTTAATTTTTTTTTTTTTTCTTGAAAAATTGCTATAGGCAACAAATATTTAAATGAAACTTACAAAAAAAAGGTGCCCAATTTTAGAGCATGCAAAGCTATCCAAATTAAAAATATATATAAATGTTAACAGTATGATTAGACAACAATTAATATAATATTGGGAGAGATAGTTATCAATTAATTGTACCACAAAATATTGAATGAATATTAAATTAATTTGTTATAGTAATAATATAATATTCTAAAAAAAAATAATTATCGTATCAAAATTTTTAACATTGTACCATGTTTACCTTAATTACGACTAGGTCCCACAAATTGGTGTACGCAATAAATATTTTAAAAGAAATTGTTGATGCCCTTAAGTTAATAAACAAAAGAAGTGAAATGTGATTCCATAGAAAATTTCCAGCTAATCCAAATGAATTCTTTTTAGAAATTATTCTAATAACTTAGTAAATTTTAAAATAGCTTACAATAAATAAAAAGATAATTCAAAAGAAAATTTTATAAGAAAATAAAATATACTAACTTGAAGAATTAATAAATAAATAAGAAAATTTGTTTTTAGTTTAGTCGTCTCGTTTCGCATAAATTTTCTAACTCACATAAGTCTATCCACGCCCACCACACATATGATTCAAATATGTCTCGCCATGTTCTATTGCTATCTTTAATTATTTACAATTAATTCAGAAATCATGATAGAAAATTCAAAGCTACCAATGATGTTCAAGCATTATTAAAAAATTATTGACAAACAACAAATGTATCAAACTTAAAAATTAAAAAAAAATAAAAATTCTTACTCGTGACTAATGAGGTTTAAGCATTATTAAATTCAAGTTAGGGACTAATAGAAAATTTATACAAACTCTTCTTGATGTTCAAGTATTATTAAGTTTGTTGAGATATCACATCTAAAAATACAACGAAGAGATTCTTGAAAAAGCTTTGACAACCACAAATGTGTCATGGAATTGCTTGCACATGAGATATATGAGACTACAGACATATGGGAATTGAAAACTACAAGTGAAAAATGAACAAATGGTTAAGTAGGATGTCACAAATCAATTTGATTATTGTTGATTTTGATTAGATTTAATTTGATTATTTGATTATTTAATTATACACAAAATAAAATTAAAATATAAGGTAAGAAAATAAAAAATAAATTAATTAGTAAATAAAGAATAATCAAACTACCCACTAGTTAATCATTACGTTCTAAAAGTCACTTAATTTTAAATTTTTAACTCAAAAGTCACTCATCAATTATGAGATATTTTCACAAAAGGTCACTCAGATATGATTTTAGCTCAAAAATCACTCAATTATAGGCTCTTTTCAAAGAAAATCACTCATCTACATGTGTTTTACTTACAAAGTTAGTCCATGCATAGTGACTTTATGTTAAAAAGTTCATAGTTTGCGTGATCATCTGAAATATTATCTCTATAAATATTTCATTATATTAGGCGTAAGTTTAGATATAAAACCTTTTTGTTGTAAAACTATGTGGATGACCATGAGGCCATTCTTTGTACCTAACTATTATGTACTGCAAGTAATGAGGCCAACACACTATATCTTGTTTGTATGGCCAAGTAATTTAAATTCATGAGACTTATAAATAGTCTATTAGTTACTCATCTTAAGTATGAGAAAAACACAAAAAGTGAATACAAAGTTACTACTACTCTTTCTCTCTTTCTTCTTATCATTTTATAATACTGCACATGCTTTATTTTATAACACTTTTTTATTTTTAAAAAAGACAACTTTTTGGGAGAGAAAAGAAAAAAGAATGAGTCAAGCAATAGTGGTTTCTCCCAACTTGACAAATTTTCAATCGAGCACTGGGAGACATAGTTTGAGTTTCCTCTCTAAAACATCAGTTCAACATAGAGTACTCGTGAGGGATTACAAGATGAGGAAGATGACTCGTGAATTAGCAACAAATGCTTCTTCAAAATCTCGTCACTTAGCGAATTTTGAACCAACTGTCTGGGGCAGTCATTTTCTCTCCTACACTCCTCAACTTACGGTACGCGTATATATATATATATAGTGCAAGTTTAGTGCACCAGTCTGTCTTTGTGGATCTAGCTAGGAGTAATATTCTTTCTGAAAGTTATAACTAGGACTCCAATGTATGCGACAGATAAAATTTTATAGCTAAACAACAAAAATTAATTCCAGGCTAATCCCATTTAGGTATGTATTAACGAAGAAAATTTAATTCGCTATGATATGAGCGTTTTATATAGCGAGGGATTAACTAAGAAATTCTGCAGCTAATTAATTTCACGTTTTCTTGTTGTTATTCCATATTATACTTTGAAATGCAGGAAATCAGTAGCCAAGAGAAACTTGAAGTTGAAGATTTAAAAGAAAAAGTCATGAAAATGTTGGTGGAAACTCCAGATAACAGTGCACAAAAACTTGTTCTGATAGACACAATGCAACGATTGGGAGTATCATATCATTTCGATAATGAAATCGAAAAATCCATTCAAAACATCTTTGATACGACAATGTCCCAACTACAGAGTGAAAATGATGACAACCTTTACATTGTTTCTCTTCGTTTCCGACTTGTGAGGCAACAAGGCCATTGCATGTCTTCAGGTAATATTAATTGTAATAATTCTACACTGTCTATCAAAAGTAAAACTATTTCCTTTTGGCTTAATTATTCTGAAATTTTGTTCTGTCAAATTATAAATATGATGTTAATTAACCAAATGTGTTCAAGCAATTCCGGACCATGGCGGAAAATTTAAGGAAACTCGTGATGTGCTGGGATTATTAAGTTTATATGAAGCATCACATATGAGAGTGCACGATGAGGAGATTCTTGAAGAAGCTCTTACCTTTACCACCACTCGTCTCGAGTCCATGCTCCCCAACATGACCAATAACTCGCTTAAGGTTCAAGTTACTGAAGCCTTAAGCAAGCCTATTCGTAAAACTGTACCAAGAGTGGGAGCAAGGAAATACATACACATTTACGAAAACATCGAAGCACATAATAATTTACTCTTGAAATTCGCGAAATTGGATTTTAACATGTTGCAAAAGTTGCATCAGCAAGAGCTTAATGAGATAACAAGGTATATATATATTCATTGAGATTAATTAATTCATAAGATAAATATGCAATTAATATTGGTCTTGATTGCTATGTACGTAGGTGGTGGAAAGATTTGGATTTTGCAAAGAAATTGCCATATGCAAGAGATAGATTGGTGGAGGGTTATTTCTGGATGAATGGAATGTCTTTTGTGCCTCAATATAGTAGAATGAGGAAAATAGTTGCAAAAGTATTCTATATGAACACTATTATTGATGACACCTATGATGCTTACGGAACCTTTGATGAACTTGTGCTTTTCACAAGTGCCATTCAGAGGTACGTACTATATATATACATTGTGTGTTGATCGAGGACATAATTAAATAAGTAAATAAATGTGTGATATAGCTAATAGCTTAAGCTTTTGAATGATAAATAAAAGTGTGATCTATCTAATACCTTAAGTTTTTACTCACATAATTGAACCGTCGAGTGTAGATGGGACATAAGAGCTATGGATTCATTACAACCATATATGAGAATAAGTTATCAAGAACTTCTCAACATGTACGATGAAATGGAACAAGTATTGACCAGAGAAGCTGGTAAATCGGAGAGCGTAGGTATTCATCAATTGATCGAGGATATCACACTTTGATCAATAAATAAATATGGTATATACGTAATTCACTATGATTATCTATTTTTACATTTTCTATGATATATTTTGGTTAGATGAAAAGGTTTTCGACAGCCCATATGAAGAAAATTGATTGGTTGAATGATGGCTACATTCCAAAATATGATGAATATATGACAAATGCACTAGTAACCGCAGCAGGTATGTTTTATGTAACGCATTCTTTGATTGGCATGGAGGAACTTATCACAAAAGAGACTATTGAGTGGATAACAAATGAGCCTTTGATTGTTCGTGCTGCATCATTAATTACCCGATTTATGGACGATATTGCTGATCATGAAGTAAGTACAATAATAACGATAAATTTTATTGTTTAGCTATAAATTTTCATTGTTAATTTTTTTTTTTTTTTTTTGTAGTAGTAGTGTAATATAGTAGGAACATGAATCATGATCAACCCTTGATGCACTTAGCTAGCCGCCCGATCATAAACTCTCAAGTTAAAAAAATACTACGTAGAAGGGTATAACTGTTTACATGGTGTATTGAATTAATATATTGAAATCTATTTCTCATAGGTTCAACAACAAATAGAACATATTGCTTCAATAATCGACTGCTACATAAAAGAATAGGGAGCTACAAAAAGAGGAAGCATGCATTGAGATGCAAAAGGAAGTCACAAATGCATGGAAAGACATAAATAAGGAATTTCTTCTCACGAGGAAAGTACCATTTTTTATCCTCGAACAAGCTTTAAATTATGCACGATCAGCAGATACAATTTTAGGAGGTGGTCATGATGGATACACAAATTCCAATTGCAAAACTAAAAACTTGATTACTTCGCTGTTTATTGAATCCGTCAACATATGATGACAATATTAATGTAGATGCACCTTCGACTACGTATTTTAATTTGGACGAGCTTTAATATATAAATAAAATCATTTGCTTCTAAGTTCTAAGCAATTTTATTTTTATTTGGAGCAAATGGGTTGTAGGTTTTATAACTATATATGTTGTAACAATCAAATGTAATTTCTTTAATAAACAATTTATCTTAATTACTGCTTGATACTTTTTTGTTGTTGATTACATTTGAGAAGGGAAACTGGGGAAGTAGCGATCTTGGTTCATGAGTGGTATATTATGCCAACTTTTTCTTCTAAACTATTAGGAGTGTGAGTTTCATATCTTAACTATCTCTTTGTCTATTTGTACACTCCACGTGCATAAAACATGTCACATTGATGAAAATTAAATAAATTATTAGTATTAGTTCAAAGTTAAAAATTAAAGTATCACTATCCCAAAAAAAAAAATTAAAAACATTTTTCTTACACCCTCCCCCCCCCCTCCCCTTCCAAAAAAATTAGATATTATTTTTTAAAAAAAAAATAAATCCTACTTCACCCCATATAACTCTCCGTTCCTAATTTTACCTTTTTTATTCGAGATAAATTGTATCTAACTAGATTTGCATGTATCTTACAGTGACCCTTTCACTTGTGTATCTCCTGTCTCGCTAGTCTCTCTCGTATATATCTATATTTCATAGTGTATCTGGGATACACTAACTCTCTCCCTCTTTTGCTCACCTCTCTCCATATTTATCTTGATCGAAATATGGAATGAATGGTAATTTTAAAAATTCACGAAAAGACACATAATTAGATCCGAAACTAATGAAATATGTATTGTTTGCCCATATTTAATTTTGTAAATTATAGGAATCACATACTTTTAAGGCGAAATTATAATCTATCCCTAATAAGTTTCTAATTACAGTAATCCCTTAAAATTTTTAAAAAAACCGGATACAATAATTGATGCTCGGATACATTAAAAAGTGGGTCGGATACATTATTAATTAAAGGTTATATATTTGTTTGTTGCGCTTTTAATGGAAAATAAAAATGGAAAATAAAAAATTGAATCCCTTAATTCACGCCAATCAGTTTCGCTCTTAATGTCAATTATAGAAATGTGATTCCCAAAATAACAAACCAAATCGGAATTCAGAGATTCAAATCGTGTTCGTCTTCTTCTCTGTTTCAACGAAGAAGAGTTCGACTGAGAATCAATTTTGTTCGTTGTGAGTTTGATTGGATAGATAATGAATATATCAATTTTGTTTAGGCATTCTGGAGTTTGCGAGAGTGAGATTAAATATGAAAGATACAAGAGTGATGGGATAGTGGTTGATGAACATGTTTCCTTCATGAATCTAGTTTCAACAATTGTAGCTGAGTTGAATATTGATGAGTCGAGAAAAAAAATTGAAATATGATACATTGTAGAAGGAAACTTCTCTCCAATGAGTATAAGGACTGATATGGGAGTAAAACTGTATGTAGAGGTAAAGAAATGCGAGATTGGATTTGGAATGTATCCCCTCTGTATTGATACAATTGATAAGGATGTTGGCGATATTGAAAGTTTTGATGTGTCGACTGGTTTAATCATCTGTGTTGAAGGTGCTGAACAGGATATACTCGCTCTCAACTTGGTAGAATCAAAAAATGGTAATTCGTGTTATATACCAGAGTTGGAGGTAACGAATTACATATGTGATACAAAAAGTACAGACGTGAAAGCGGATCAATTGTACAAGGATAAAGCCACTCTGGTATTTGTAATGGAAAAACACAAAATAAAACATGGCTTCAATTTTAGAGTAAAGAGATCTGATAACAAGAGGTATGGAATTTGGTCTACTTTCTTTCATGTGTTAATGTATCAATATATGATTGTTCTGATTAATATATCGTTGTATTTTGTTGAAACAGTAAGGATACATTACTGGCTAAAATTACGATACATTAAACGTGTGACGTATATATTTTGATGTATCATAAAGTAACTGATACATGTGGTATACTTTTTGTTGATGTTTGATTTTATTTATGCGTATAACAATTGTTTTACTTGAAAAAATAAAAATAAAAATGGTCTGATTTCGGAAAATCAACTAAACCTATGACTGGAAGAGAAATCGATTTTCCAAATAGAATCGCCACTTAATTTTTTAGTAAAAATCAAGAAAAAACGTAAGGTTTTCAAAAGACTTAAAACAGATAAAAATCGATTGAATAAAAAGGGTTCAAGTTCAATGTACATTCTGAGAAGGTGTTAGGCCCTCGGAATGTCCACTAACTTGCGGTTGACCGGCGATTTGACTAAAATGACATTATCTAATTTTAATTTTTTTTTAACTTAGTCAAAAGAAATTCATTTTTATTTTTTATTTTTTATATTTTAAGGAAAACAACTAAAGGGAAATCTTCTAAGGGGAGTAATTCAAGTGTTGACAAAACTAATAATAAAATGACTTTAGCAAACACAAAATTCATATTTGTATGCTATAATAAAGTTTGCATAATTGCGCTCCATAGCAAACATATATATGTATAATTCGCTATATATCTACAAAAAAAACAGTTGTATAATTCGCTATACATATACAAAGAAGGCAGTTGTATAATTCGTTATACATATACAAAAGAAAGCAGTTGTATACAAAAGATCAGTTGTATAATATGTGTATGTATAAAACAAGAAAGAGAGAAAAGCAAAAGAAAACTGGGCAGAGAAATATTTGTATTGTATAATTATAAGTGTATAGGACGAAGATATATGTATTTGCATGCATGTGTATATACAATTTTCTCTCGCTTTATACAAACAAAAGCGCAATTTATACATTTTGTTTCTGTTTGTATAAGCGAGAAAGGCGAGGGTGGCAAGCGAGATTTGGGAGAGTAGCGAGCGAGATCTGGGAGAGGGGAGAGAGGGGAACGAAAATATATGTATATATACAATTTTCTCTTGCTTTATACAAACACAAACACAGTTTATACATTTGTGTTTGTATAAAAGCGAGAGAGGCGAGCGAGACTGCCACCAAACGAGAGTGGCGAGCGAGATTCCACCAGGGAGAGTGGCGAAAATAGCAATAGTTTGCTATAGGATACAATTAAATCAAAGTATATTTATAGCATTTAATTTGAATTAATAGTTTGCGAAAGTATATATGTATATATATCAATTTGAATATAAAAAAAAAAGAAATGACTATCTTCGGGAGTTAATTAAGTCAAAACCAAAATCAAATATAATGTTAATCAACAATAATAAATAAAGAGTAAGGAAATAAATATCAAATTTGGGCCAAATTCCCAAATCTTGAACCTGTCCTAAGTCTAAAGTTGTCAAAATAGGTCTAGGCCTATTTAAATCCCCCAAAAAAAAGCTGTTGGTACTCATTTTTTATTGGGCCTTTGGGCCCATTTTTTGCTGCTTTACTTCATTGGGATTTTGGGCCCATTTTGGCTTGGACCTGCTGTAGCCAATAGAATTTGGGTTTTAACCCATTTCTTCTATGAAAATCTGCACATATATTGAGTGTATACTCATGTATATAGGCTGTATACTGGCATGTTTTCCTGTATCTCAGCCCATACACTAAATGTATACAATTTATTTTATCTCCCGAACACTTGTAATCTTGCTTTTAGCCATGTATACGCAGCTCTTTGACTTGTATATTATGTATATTATTGTATACTAGTGTATATCAACCTATTTTCAGCTTTCCAAAACCTATAATTTAAGTTTCTAGCCTTATTTGTTGCCTTCGACCTGTTCACCTGCTTCTCTATTGGCAATGAGGCTGACTCGAGAGAGAAACAACTGGATTTGGGCATTTACGGCCTATCCAAAATATGGGGGAAGAAGATAGGAGTCCAAGAGGACTCGGATAGTATTACATGCAACAAAAAAAGATGACAAGGATTAGTACTCAAACAATACATCTCAAAACTGTAAATCTAAATGACAAAGAGGATCGATTACTTACAACAACACACACATAGTGAATACAACTTAACAATCCTCAAACTAAAGTAAGACAAATTAATTAAGTTGGTCAGAATAACAGAACAAAGAGCAGTGACAATGAGTTCAAAATTAAGCAATGAATAAGACTTTCAAGCTAAAAGTAGCTACTGGACAAATCTAATGATTTTTCATGAGACACACCAACAAGTAATCAAGAAAATCGACAATTCAATAATATCGAACAAAAAAAGATAGAAGAAATGACGTCATGCCGAGACAAAGATTTTCATGCTTAGGATACCAATTTTTATCATTTGAAAACAAACAATTTTTAAATAAGTATAAAAATAAAGCACCCATCTACACCTATCTAGAACATATGAATAAGGTAATTAGATAATGAATATATCAATTTTGTTAAGGAAACTCGTGATGTGCTGGGATTATTAAGTTTATATGAGGCATCACATATGAGAGTGCACGATGAGGAGATTCTTAAAGAAGCTCTTACCTTTACCACCACTCGTCTCGAGTCCATGCTCCCCAACATGACCAATAACTCGCTTAAGGTTCAAGTTACTGAAGCCTTAAGCAAGCCTATTCGTAAAACTGTACCAAGAGTGGGAGCAAGGAAATACATACACATTTACGAAAACATCGAAGCACATAATAATTTACTCTTGAAATTCGTGAAATTGGATTTTAACATGTTGCAAAAGTTGCATCAGCAAGAGCTTAATGAGATAACAAGGTATATATATATTCATTGAGATTAATTAATTAATAAGATAAATATGCAATTAATATTGGTCTCGATTGCTATGTACGTAGGTGGTGGAAAGATTTGGATTTTGCAAAGAAATTGCCATATGCAAAAGATAGATTGGTGGAGGGTTATTTCCGGATGAATGGATTGTCTTTTGAGCCTCAATATAGTAGAATGAGGAAAATACTTGCAAAAGTATTCTATATGAACTCTATTATTGATGACACCTATGATGCTTACGGAACCTTTGATGAACTTTTGCTTTTCACAAGTGCCATTAAGAGGTACTATATATATACATTGTGTGTTGATCGAGGACATAATTAAATAAGTAAATAAATGTGTGATATATCTAATATCTTAAGCTTTTGAATGATATGGTCAATCACACAATTCAATATGGTTTCACAGACGTAAAAGATGTGTGTTGAAGACATATATAATTAAATAAATAAAAGTGTGATCTATCTAATACCTTAAGTTTTTACTCACATAATTGAACCGTCAAGTGTAGATGGGACATAAGAGCTATGGATTCATTACCACCATATATGAGAATAAGTTATCAAGAACTTCTCAACCTGTACGATGAAATGGAACAAGTATTGACCAGAGAAGCTGGTAAATCGGAGAGCGTGTACTATGCAAAAAATGAGGTATTCATCAATTGATCGAGGATAACACACTTTGATCAATAAATAAATATGGTATATACGTAATTCACTATGAGTATCTATTTTTACATTTTCTATGATATATTTTTGTTAGATGAAAAGGCTTGCGACAGCCTATATGAAGGAAATTGATTGGTTGAATGATGGCTACATTCCAAAATATGATGAATATATGACAAATGCACTAGTAACCGCAGCAGGTATGTTTTATGTAACGCATTCTTTGATTGGCATGGAGGAACTTATCACAAAAGAGACTATTGAGTGGATAACAAATGAGCCTTTGATTGTTCGTGCTGCATCATTAATTACCCGATTTATGGACGATATTGCTGATCATGAAGTAAGTACAATAATAACGATAAATTTTATTGTTTAGCTATAAATTTTCATTGTTAATTTTTTTTTTTTTTTTTTGTAGTAGTAGTGTAATATAGTAGGAACATGAATCATGATCAACCCTTGATGCACTTAGCTAGCCGCCCGATCATAAACTCTCAAGTTAAAAAAATACTACGTAGAAGGGTATAACTGTTTACATGGTGTATTGAATTAATATATTGAAATCTATTTCTCATAGGTTCAACAACAAATAGAACATATTGCTTCAATAATCGACTGCTACATAAAAGAATAGGGAGCTACAAAAAGAGGAAGCATGCATTGAGATGCAAAAGGAAGTCACAAATGCATGGAAAGACATAAATAAGGAATTTCTTCTCACGAGGAAAGTACCATTTTTTATCCTCGAACAAGCTTTAAATTATGCACGATCAGCAGATACAATTTTAGGAGGTGGTCATGATGGATACACAAATTCCAATTGCAAAACTAAAAACTTGATTACTTCGCTGTTTATTGAATCCGTCAACATATGATGACAATATTAATGTAGATGCACCTTCGACTAAGTATTTTAATTTGGACGAGCTTTAATATATAAATAAAATCCTTTGCTTCTAAGTTCTAAGCAATTTTTATTTTTATTTGGAGCAAATGGGTTGTAGGTTTTATAACTATATATGTTGTAACAATCAAATGTAATTTCATTAACAAAAAATTTATCTTAATTACTGCTTGATACTTTTTTGTTGTTGATTACATTTGAGAAGGGAAACTGGGGAAGTAGCGATTTTGGTTCATGAGTGGTATATTATGCCATCTTTTGCTTCTAAACTATTAGGAGTGTGAGTTTCATATCTTAACTATCTCTTTGTCTGTTTGTACACTCCACGTGCATAAAACATGTCACATTGATGAAAATTAAATAAATTATTAGTATTAGTTCAAAGTTAAAAATTAAAGTATCACTATCCCAAAAAAAAAAAATTAAAAACATTTTTCTTACACCCTCCCCCCCCCCCCCTCCCCTTCCAAAAAAAATTAGATATTATTTTTATTTTTAAAAAAAAAATCCTATTTCACCCCATATAACTCTCCATTCCTAATTTTACCTTTTTTATTCGAGATAAATTGTATCTAACTAGATTTGCATGTATCTTACCGTCACCCTTTCGCTTGCCTATCTCCCGTCTCGCTAGTCTCTCTCGTATATATCTATATTTCATAGTGTATCTAGGATACAGTAACTCTCTCCCTCTTTTGCTCACCTCTCTCCTTATGTATCTGGATTGAAATCTGGAATGAATGGTAATTTTAAAAATTCACGAAAAGACACATAATTAGATCCTAAACAAATGAAATATGTATTTTTTGCCCATATTTAATTTTGTAAATTATAGGAATCACATACTTTTAAGGCGAAATTACAATCTATCCCTAATAAGTTTCTAATTACAGTAATCCCTTAAAAATTAAAAAAACCGGATACAATAATGGAAGCTCGGATACATTAAAAAGTGGGTCAGATACATTATTAATTAAAGGTTATATATTTGTTTGTTGCGCTTTTAATGGAAAATAAAAACGAAAAATAAAAACTTGAATCCCTTCATTCACACCAATCAGTTTCGCTCTTAATGTCAATTATAGAAACGTGATTCCCAAAATAACAAACCAAATCAGAATTCAGAGATTCAAATCGTGTTCGTCTTCTCCACCGTTTCAACGAAGAAGAGTTCGACTGAGAATCAATTTTGTTCGTTGTGAGTTTGATTGGATAGATAATGAATATGTAACACCCCGTATCCAAAACAGACCAAAAATGTAGATTTTAGAGAAGTTGCAGGTGCAACTTACGGTCACCATCCACAGACCGTAGGTCAGACCACGGCTCGTGCTGGTGGTCCGTGGTTCACCACTGCAACCCCTCCCCAAACCAGCTCAGAAAATTGGCTAAGTCTTGACTCACGGTCCGTAGATCAGACCACGGTCCGTGGTCTGTGTCCGTGGATCAAGACCTCCTTAACCCAGCCTCTAACACGAACTACGGTTGACCAGCACGGACCGTCGTTCGATCCACGTTCCGTAGGTCTGACCGTAGATGAAGGTCAACAGCTAGTTAGGTGAAAATTATTGATAGGTCAACTTCAGATGGTCATAACTCTTAGCAAAAAATGAATTATGTGTCCCATGACCTATGGTTAGATAGATAATTGAATTATCTTTCCAACGCCACCGAGTTTGCTAAATTCTGACCTCCGAGTAAAAGGTTATGCCCGTTTTAGTGAAGCCCTGTCGGGCAGACTCGACCTACGGACCCAATCGACGGTCCGTGGATTGACCTACGGCCCGTAGGTCCAAACCGTCGATCACTCCGACAGCAGTTAATTCAGGGGTCTTTTGGTCTTTTCCTATTTCGTTTAACCCCTAAGATACGTCGTTTAAACCCTAAATCATGAGGTTTTAATCAGTTTAAACCTAGAAACATAACTAGAACTTACCTAAGTCAAATCATTAATCAAACTTAGAAAAATTAGAAGCAAGAAAGGAGAAAAAGGTCAAGAACCCTAGTTCAAGAATGCAGCGAGGTTTCTTCAGTTCCAGCCCCGAAATCGAAAGATTTCTCCGTGGAATTCGTCACCAGGTATGTGGGATTTCACTAGTGGGTTCCTTTCGCCCATTAGGTCCCTAGAATTCAGTCAGATTCTTGATTCCATAATTATGAACAGACCTAGGGTTTCTAGAATTTGAACAGATCATCATGAATTAGTTATTTAAATGTTCCAAATCAGATTATCATATTATTGCTCAATTTATCGCATGAATTTCAGAACCCTAGCTATGTATTTCTTTAGTTCTTGAATTACACATGCTAGGTCAGATATCTCAGTATTCAGTTTTACATGCCTCAGTTTATGAATGCATCATTATCAGATTAATTATTGCATTTTCAGTTTGCATGTTCAGTTTTGAGCTATCCAGTATTTACAGAAATTCAGTCATAACTAGTTAACCACTTAATTCATTGGGAGTAACATAATACCGAGTTGGACTAGGGTTTCAGCGTACCCATATAGTACCAGAACTACGAGCCACGTAGGTGTAAGTCTCCTCTGTGGGCAACATCAGTTTAGTGATCACGCCAGCATGCCTCTATACCTCTGGCAGGGTATATTGGGTCCTCTCGATGGGGCGTATACATCGGACTCCACATTTAGCTCATGTGGTTTTATGTCGGTTATTAGTAGCTCCCACAGTTCAGTCAGACTCTATTGCATTGACTATTTATCAGTATATTCAGTATTCAGTCTCAGCATGTTATAAATTGGTCATTGCATCAGTTAGCTTAGTACTCAGTATATTCAGTATCTATATCATGTTCAGATTATTTCATTGATCAATATGCTTTGTTCAGTTATGTGTTATTTCAACTTTACTCTATCCTGCATGCTCAGTACCCTTCAAGTACTGACGCATACGTGCGCTACATCTTCTCGTGATGTAGGTTCAGGTTCTCAACATCCAGATCACGCTTAGATCGATTCTCGATCTCCAGTTCAGCAGAATCAGTGGTGAGTCCTCATTCTTCGAGGACAATAGTCATGAGTTTCTTTTCAGTATTTTTAGTCTTTAGTTTCAGTTTTGCTAGATCTAGTTGGGGCATGTCCCAACATTTCTAGTCAGTTTAGAGGCTTATTTCAGACATAGTTAGATTCAGCTTAGTATTTGAGTTTGATATTTCTTTTGTTTTAAACTCTCAGATTTGATATATTCAGTTATAGTATATGGGTATTCCCCATCTTTTCAGACTTAATTATGATTTAGCTTCCGCATCAGTTTATTATCTTTAGTATGCTCATGATCATGCCAGTAGGGTTAGCTTGGGATCACTTGTGGTCCTAGGTCCCGTGTCCGCGTCTCGGGGGTAGCTTGGGGCGTGACAAACTTGGTATCAGAGCATTAGGTTTAAGTGTCCTAGGATGTTTGAAAAGCCGCACTAAGTAGAGTCCTTTTCATGGGTGTGAAGTGCACCACATCTAATGAGAGGGAGGCTATGAAGTGTTTTATAAAAACTCCACTTTCTTGATATTCTTATCGTGCGTTGGTATGATCTCCTTTCTAATCCATCGTTATGCGCTTAAGATCATGCCTCATCATAGAGCTTAGGCAAGGAATGCTAATGCACGCAATGCTAACGTAGTTCCTCTAGTCCCAGATCAGGAAGTTTCTAATGCAGAGTTTCGGAATGCCAATTCAGCTTTTGGCTCAGGTATGACCAACGAGAACATTCAGCAAGTTCCAGTTCCTACTAATAGAAATGGTGGATTAGTGACAGCTAGAGTTTGAGATTTTTATAAGGATGAATCCGCCTGAGTTTTAGGGTCACAAGTTGGTGAAGACCCACAAAACTTCATTGATGAGGTTAAGAAAATCTTTGGAGTGATGCAAGTGAGTGATAATGGCATGGTTGAGTTGGCATCCTACCAACTTAAGGATGTGGCTCACATATGGTACACTCAGTGGAAAGATTTAGGGGGTACTTTATCTTTTATGACTCCCTATATAGCAGTAATCTTAGATGTCAGTCCAGAAACTCTTTCAGAACCTTTTTCAGTCTCTACTCCAGTCGGTGACCCAGTTATATCTAGACGGGTATACAGAAATTGCCCTGTCACAGTATCTCAGAAAGTCACCTCAGCAGATCTTGTAGAGTTAGAAATGGTAGACTTCGATGTCATTCTAGGCATGGATTGGTTACATTCATGTTATGCCTCAGTCGATTGTAGAACTAGGATTGTTCGTTTTCAGTTTCCAGACGAACCAATCCTAGAATGGAAGGGTAGTAGCTTAGCGCCTATAGGTCGATTCATTTCTTACCTTAAGGCCAGAAAGATGATCTCTAAGGGTTATCTCTATCATCTAGTTCGGGTTAAGGATTCTAGTTCCGAAACCCCAACTCTTGAGTCAGTTCCAGTGGTTAATGAGTTTCCAGAAGTGTTTTCAGAAGATCTTCCTGGAGTTCCTCCCGAAAGGGAAATAGACTTTGGAATAGATCTCCTTCCAGATACCCAGCCTATCTCTATCCCTCCTTACAGAATGGCTTCAGCTGAACTTAAGGAATTGAAAGAGCAGTTGAAAGACCTTCTAGATAAGGGTTTCATCAGACCCAGTATTTCGCCATGGGGTGCACTAGTGTTGTTCGTGAAGAAGAAAGATGGTTCTCTCAGAATGTGCATTGACTATAGGCAGTTGAACAAAGTCACAATCAAGAATAAGTACTCTATCCCCAGGATTGATGACTTGTTCGACCAACTTCAAGGTGCTAGTCATTTCTCAAAGATAGACCTCAGATCAGGTTATCATCAGCTTAGAGTCAGAGATAGTGACATTTCGAAGACAGCCTTCAGAACTCGGTTAGTCATTATGAATTTGTAGTTATGTCATTTGGACTAACCAATGCTCCTGCAGCTTTCATGGATTTGATGAATAGAGTGTTCAAACAGTACTTGGACTTGTTCGTTATCGTCTTTATTGATGATATCCTCATTTACTCTAGGAATGAGGAAGAACATGCAAGTCATTTGAGAGTTGTTCTAAAAACTCTCAAAGATCACCAGTTATTTGCAAAGTTTAACAAGTGCGAGTTTTGGTTACAATCAGTTGCCTTCCTTGGGCATATTGTGTCTAGTGAAGGAATTCGAGTAGATTCCCAGAAGATAGAAGCAGTGAAACAATGGCCCAGACCTACCTCTGCTATAGTTATCAGAAGTTTCTTAGGTCTAGCGGGCTATTACAGACGGTTTGTGGAAGGATTTTCATCCATAGCCTCTCCATTGACTAAGTTAACTCAGAAAAAGGCTAAGTTCCAATGGTCAGATGATTGTGAGAAAAGCTTTGCAGAACTGAAAACTAGGTTGACTACAGCTCCTGTCTTGACTCTACCAAAGGGTTCAGATGGTTATGTGATCTATTGTGATGCATCCAGAGTCGGCCTAGGTTGTGTGTTGATGCAGCGAGGTAAGGTTATAGCTTATGCTTCTAGACAACTTAAGGTACATGAGAAGAATTATCCAACTCATGACCTCGAGCTAGCAGCAGTGGTGTTTGCACTTAAGATTTGGAGACATTACTTGTATGGTGTTCACGTGGATGTGTTCACAGACCATAAGAGCCTTCAATATGTATTCACCCAGAAAGAGTTGAATCTTCGCCAGAGAAGGTAGCTTGAGTTCCTCAAAGATTATGATATGAGTGTGCATTACCATCCGGGTAAGGCGAATGTAGTAGCAGATGCTCTTAGCAGACTATCTATGGGTAGTGTAACACATGTTGAGGAAGAAAGGAAAGAGCTAGCAAAGGATGTTCACAGACTTGCTCACCTAGGAGTTCGTCTTATGAGCATATCAGATGGTAGTGTAACGGTTCAGAATGGGGCAGAATCTTCTTTGGTAGTAGAGGTTAAGAAAAAGCAAGATAGTGATCCAATCTTGCTTGAACTTAAGGGTGCAGTCCACAATCAAAGAGTGGAGGTTTTCTCCCAAGGGGGAGATGGTGTACTTCGCTATCAAGGTAGATTGTGTGTGCCTGATGTGGGTGAATTGAGACAGCATATTCTCGCAGAAGCCCACAATTCCAGATATTCTATTCATCCAGGCGCCACTAAGATGTACCGCGATCTACGGGAAGTCTACTGGTGGAATGGTATGAAAAGAGATATAGCAGATTTTGTGGCTAAGTGCCCCAATTGCCAGCAAGTCAAGGTAGAACATCAGAAACCAGGAGGTATGACTCAAGCGATTGACATTCCTACTTGGAAGTGGTAAGTGATCAACATGGACTTCATCACAGGTTTACCTCGTACTCGCAGGCAACATGACTCCATTTGGGTGATTGTTGATAGGGTTACTAAGTCTTCTCGCTTTTTGGCGGTCAAGACTACAGATTTGACGGAGGATTACGCCAAGCTTTACATTAATGAGATTGTGAGGTTGCATGGGGTTCCTTTGTCTATCATCTCAGATAGAGGTCCTCAGTTTACCTCTCATTTCTGGAAGTCATTTCAGAAAGGTCTTGGTACCCAGGTTAATCTTAGCACAGCATTTCATCCACAGACGGATGGTCAGGCAGAGCGTACCATTCAAACCTTAGAAGACATGTTGAGAGCTTGTGTGATCGACTTCAAGGGTAGTTGGGATGATCACCTTCCTCTTATAGAGTTCGCCTACAACAATAGTTACCATTCCAGCATTCAGATGGCCCCTTATGAGGCATTGTATGGGCGTAGATGTAGATCTCCAGTTGGTTGGTTTGAAGTAGGTGAAGCAGCCTTGATAGGACCAGATTCAGTCCTTGATGCTATGGAGAAAGTGCTACTCATTAGAGATAGACTCAAGACTGCTCAGAGTCGCCAGAAGTCTTATGCAGATGTGAGAAGAAGGGAACTAGAGTTCCAAGTTGATGATTGGGTTTTCCTAAAAGTGTCACCCATGAAGGGGGTGATGAGATTTGGCAAGAAAGGGAAGCTCAGTCCCAGATATGTAGGCCCTTACCGGATCTTGAAAAGGATTGGTAAAGTGGCTTATGAGTTAGAGTTGCCAGCAGACTTAGCAACAGTACATCCAGTCTTTCACATTTCTCTTTTGAAGAAGTGTGTGGGTGATCCAGCATCCGTAGTGCCAATAGAGACTGTGGCTGTAAGAGATAGCCTTTCTTATGAGGATGTACCAGTTGAGATTCTCGATCGTCAGGTTAGAAGGTTGAGAAATAAAGAAGTCGCTTCAGTCAAGGTTTTGTGGAGGAGTCAGTCAGTAGAGGGAGCTACTTGGGAAGCAGAAGCAGCCATGAAGTCCAAGTATCCTCACCTCTTTCCTTCCATTTCCATTCCAGCTTGAGGTAATAGTTCCTCTTCAGTTTTTCAGTCATTCAGGCGTAAATTCAGTCTTAGAATCATGTTCCTTCAGTTGTACTTGCATTTTCAGCGTATTTGCATGTTCTTGGAACTCAGTTCAGTCAGAAATTCAGTTCTCAGTGTTCAGTGGTAGGGATTGCAGCCCTCTCCCTCCATTTCAGCTAGTTTAGTCTTCATTCGAGGACGAATGGTCCCAAGGGGGAGATAATGTAACACCCCGTATCCGAAACGGACCAAAAATGCAGATTTTAGAGAAGTTGCAGGTGCAACTTACGGTCACCATCCACGGACCGTAGGTCAGACCACGGCTCGTGCTGGTGGTCCGTGGTTCACCACTGCAACCCCTCCCCAAACCAGCTCAGAAAATTGGCTAAGTCTTGACTCACGGTCCGTAGATCAGACCACGGTCCGTGGTCTGTGTCTGTGGATCAAGACCTCCTTAACCCAGCCTCTGACACGAACTACGGTTGACCAGCACGGACCGTCGTTCGATCCACGTTCCGTAGGTCTGGCCGTAGATGAAGGTCAACAGCTAGTTAGGTGAAAATTATTGATAGGTCAACTTCAGATGGTCACAACTCTTATCACAAAATGAATTATGTGTCCCATGACCTATGGTTAGATAGATAATTGAATTATATTTCCAACGCCACCGAGTTTGCTAAATTCTGACCTCCGAGTAAAAAGTTATGCCTGTTTTAGTGAAGCCCTGTCGGGCAGACTCGACCTACGGACCCAATCGACGGTCCGTGGATTGACCTACGGCCCGTAGGTCCAAACCGTCGATCACTCCGACAGCAGTTAATTCAGGGGTCTTTTGGTCTTTTCCTATTTCGTTAAACCCCTAAGATACGTCGTTTAAACCCTAAATCATGAGGTTTTAATCAGTTTAAACCTAGAAACATAACTAGAACTTACCTAAGTCAAATCATTAATCAAACTTAGAAGAATTAGAAGCAAGAAAGGAGAAAAAGGTCAAGAACCCTAATTCAAGAACGTAGCGAGGTTTCTTCAGTTCCAACCCCGAAATCGAAAGATTTCTCCGTGGAATTCGTCACCAGGTATGTGGGATTTCACTAGTGGGTTCCTTTTGCCCATTAGGTCTCTAGAATTCAGTCAGATTCTTGATTCCATAATTATGAACAGACCTAGGGTTTCTAGAATTTGAACAGATCATCATGAATTAGTTATTTAAATGTTCCAAATCAGATTATCATGTTATTGCTCAGTTTATCGCATGAATTTCAGAACCCTAGCTATGTATTTCTTTAGTTCTTGAATTACACATGCTAGGTCAGATATCTCAGTATTCAGTTTTACATGCCTCAGTTTATGAATGCATCATTATTAGATTAATTGTTGCATTCTCAGTTTGCATGTTCAGTTTTGAGCTATCCAGTAATTACAGAAATTCAGTCATAACTAGTTAACCACTTAATTCATTGGGAGTAGCATAATACCGAGTTGGACTAGGGTTTCAGCGTACCATATAGTACTAGAACTACGAGCCACGTATGTGTAAGTCCCCTATGTGGGAAACATCAGTTTAGTGATCACGCCAGCATGCCTCTATACCTCTGGCAGGGTATATTGGGTCTTCTCGATGGGGCGTATACATCGGACTCCACATTTAGCTCATGTGGTTTTATGTCGGTTATTAGTAGCTCCCACAGTTCAGTCAGACTCTATTGCATTGACCATTTATCAGTATATTCAGTATTCAGTCTCAGCATGTTATAAATTGATCATTGCATCAGTTAGCTCAGTACTCAGTATATTCAGTATCTATATCATGTTCAGATTATTTCATTGATCAGTATGCTTTGTTCAGTTATGTGTTATTTCAACTTTACTCTATCCTGCATGCTCAGTACCCTTCAAGTACTGACGCATACGTGCGCTACATCTTCTCGTGATGTAGGTTCAGGTTCTCAGCATCCAGATCACGCTTAGATCGATTCCCGATCTCCAGTTCAGCAGAATCAGTGGTGAGTCCTCATTCTTCGAGGACAATAGTCATGAGTTTCTTTTCAGTATTTTTAGTCTTTAGTTTCAGTTTTGCTAGATCTAGTTGGGGCATGTCCCAACATTTCTAGTCAGTTTAGAGGCTTATTTCAGACATAGTTAGATTCAGCTTAGTATTTGAGTTTGATATTTCTTTTGTTTTAAACTCTCAGATTCGATATATTCAGTTATAGTATATGGGTATTCCCCATCTTTTCATACTTAATTATGATTTAGCTTCCGCATCAGTTTATTATCTTTAGTATGCTCATGATCATTCCAGTAGGGTTAGCTTGGGATCACTTGTGGTCCTAGGTCCCGTCTCCGCGTCTCGGGGGTAGCTTGGGGCGTGACAGAATATATCAATTTTGTTGAGGCATTCTGGAGTTTGCGAGAGTGAGATTAAATATGAAAGATACAAGAGTGATGGGATAGTGGTTGATGAACATGTTTCCTTCATGAATCTAGTTTCAACAACTGCAGCTGAGTTGAATATTGATGAGTCGAGAAAAAAAATTGAAATATGATACATTGTAGAAGGAAACTCCTCTCCAATGAGTATAAGGACTGATATGGGAGTAAAACTGTATGTAGTAGTAAAGAAACGCGATATTGGATTTGGAATGTATCCCCTCTGTATTGATACAATTGTTAAGGATGTTGGCGATATTGAAAGTTTTGATGTGTCGACTGGTTTAATCGTCTGTGTTGAAGGTGCTGAACAGGATATACTCGCTCTCAACTTGGTAGAATCAAAAAATGGTAATTTGTGTTATATACCAGAGTTGGAGGTAACGAATTACATATGTGATACAAAAAGTACAGACGTGAAAGTGGATCAATTGTACAAGGATAAGACCACTCTGGTATCTGTAATGGCATAATATAAAATAAAACATGGCTTCAATTTTAGAGTAAAGAGATCTGATAACAAGAGGTATGGAACTTGGTCTACTTTCTTTCATGTGTTAATGTATCAATATATGATTGTTCTGATTAATATATCGTTGTATTTTGTTGAAACAGTAAGGATATATTACTGGCTAAAATTGCGATACATTAAATGTGTGACGTATATATTCTGATGTATCATAAAGTAACTGATACATGTGGTATACTTTTTGTTGATGTTTGATTTTATATATGCGTATAACATTTGTTTTACTCGAAAAATAAAAATAAAAATGGTCTGATTTCGAAAAATTGACTAAACCTATGACTTGAAGAGAAATCGATTTTCCAAATAGAGTCGCCACTTAATTTTTTAGTAAAAATCAAGAAAAAACGTAAGGTTTTCAAAAGACTTAAAACAAATAAAAATTGATTGAATAAAAAGGGTTCAAGTTCAATGTACATTCCGAGAAGGTGTTAGTCCCTCGAAATGTCCACTAACTTGCGGTTGACCGCTGATTTGACTAAAATGACATTATCTAATTTTTAAAATTTTTTAACTTAGTCAAAAGAAATTTATTTTTATTTTTTATATTTTAAGGGAAATCTTCTAAGGGGAGTAATTCAAGTGTTGACAAAACTAATAATAAAATGACTTTAGCAAACACAAAATTCATATTTGTATGCTATAACAAAGTTTGCATGATTGAGCTCCATAGCAAACCTATATATGTATAATTCGCTATATATATACAAAAAAAACAGTTGTATAATTCGCTATACATCTACAAAGAAGGCAGTTGTATAATTCGTTATACATATACAAAAGAAAGCAGTTGTATACAAAAGATCAGTTGTATAATATGTGTATGTATAAAACAAGAAAGAGAGAAAGGCAAAAGAAAACTGGGCAGGGAAATATTTGTATTGTATAATTATAAGTGTATAGTACGAAGATATATGTATTTGCATGCATGTGTATATACAATTTTCTCTCGCTTTATACAAACAAAAGCGCAATTTGTACATTTTGTTTCTGTTTGTATAAGTGAGAGAGGCGAGGGTGGCAAGCGAGATTTGGGAGAGTGGCGAGCGATATCTGGGAGAGGAGAGAGAGGGGAACGAAAATATATGTATATATATAATTTTCTCTCGCTTTATACAAACACAAACACATTTTATACATTTGTGTTTGTATAAAAGCGAGAGAGGCGAGCGAGACTGCCACCAAACGAGAGTGGTGAGCGAGATTCCACCAGGGTGAGTGGCGAAAATAGCAATAGTTTGCTATAGGATACAATTAAATCAAAGTATATTTATAGCATTTAATTTGAATTAATAGTTTGCAAAATTATATATGTATATATTTCAATTTGAATATAAAAAAAAGAAATGACTATCTTCGAGAGTTAATTAAGTCAAAACCAAAATCAAATATAATGTTAATCAACAATAATAAATAAAGAGTAAGGAAATAAATATCAAATTTGGGCCAAATTCCCAAATCTTGAACCTGTCCTAAGTCTAAAGTTGTCAAAATAGGTCTAGGCCCATTTAAATCCCCAAAAGAAAAGCTGGTGGTACTCATTTTTTATTGGGCCTTTGGGCCCATTTTCTGCTGCTTTACTTCATTGGGATTTTGGGCCCATTTTGGCTTGGACCTGCTGTAGCAAATAGAATTTGGGTTTTAACCCATTTCTCCTCTGAAAATCTACACATATATTGAGTGTATACTCATGTATATAGTCTGTATACTGGCATGTTTTCCTGTATATCAGCCCATACACTAAATGTATACAATTTATTTTATCTACCGAACACCTGTAATCTTGCTTTTAGCCATGTATACACAGCTCTTTGACCTGTATATTAGGAATATTGTTGTATACCAGTGTATATTAGTGTCACGCCCTGAGCCTACACCCTGGGCGGGACCGGCACCCGGAGACCATTCCTGGCCCCAAGCGAACCCTTGGCCTGGCTTTCTTAACTCAGCGGAAACCTAACTCAACAGAATAACTCAATGCGATGCAATATTGCAAAACAACTTAACTTATAAAGTATGGCCATAAGGCAACCCGAGTCTCAAAATAGGATGTTTACATATATACATAGATAAGAGACTCAAAACTAGCTGACTGACTGTCTATCTATGAAGCCTCTAAAAAAATACTGAGATGGATGTTGGGACAGACCCCGCAACATCCTAACAAAAACCAAAAAAACTAAGAACACACAATAATTGAGCCCTCCGGAATGCAAGGAGGCTCACCACTGACTCTGGAGTGCTCAGCTGGATCAACGACGTGCAGGCTGCTGATCTGGGATACCTGAATCTGCATCATGAAACGATGCAGGCCAACTGGCATCAGTACATGGAATGTACGAGTATGCAAGCTGGAAAACTAAGCAACAACGGCTAGAAGGAAATCTGGAAGAAACTGAATAGCTTACCTGGCTCAACTCAACTCAACCTGACTGACTTCTTTCAAAATAAGGCAATTTAAAACAAGTGCGATATAAAGAAAGACTGTTTGAAACATGCTATAAACTCTGTGTGTATTAAAAGATACAATAAGCCTGAAATGTATATAGAAATACAATGAATTGATGTATATAAAAATACAATAATCTCTGAGTATGAAAATACAATAACTACTGTGGGAGTTTCTCTAACCGACAACCATCACATAAGAGCTATAGTGATGATACAGCGATCGACCTCACGCTGCCAGAGCATCTTATACCCGGCCAAAGGTATAAGACCTGAACTGCCTAATGGATCCACTAGTCTAATCTGAAAAGGATTCATCTAAAAAACATGATATTTTTCTACCCATGGTGGCTAACATAGTTCTATGGGGGCTGTGGGTTCTTTGAACGCTCCCCCAATTCGGTGCTCGATACTACTCCCAAAAATGTACTGGCTCATATGTTTTTAAAACATATTTATTCCTGCTGATATGAGATAATTACTCAGAACTAGCCCGAAGGCTCTTTGGAAATCTCAGTTTCCAACCTTGTTTAGATGTAAAGACCTTTCTTTAAAACTTCTTTGGGAATACATAGTTCCCTAATAACTTTGAGAAATGAACTCAACTTTAAACTCTTGACTTAACTTGAAACTGGAACTCTTACTCGACTTGAAACTTGACTGCTAACTTCACTTGACTTGGAACTATCTTTCCTTGAATCGGAATTATGAATTCAAGGTGTTCGATCACATGTTATGAAGGGATTCTTGAACACTTAGACGTACTATGGAGTGTCGGAAACAACCATAAAACATAGGTATAATACTTTGGAACTTGCTTGAGAAAGTGAGAAAAGGAATGGGGAAACTTGGCTGAGACTTCAGATTTCTGGTGACACAGGTGGGACTTACGGACGCCATCGACGGACCGTAGATGGACTTACGGTCCGTACTGCAGGTCCGTAGATCGCGTCAGAGATTTTCCCCAGAATTCATCTAAGAAAAATGACTAAGTGTTGACCTACGGTCCTGACTTACGGTCCGTAGGTCAGGTTACGGACCGTAGATCGGTGCCCCAAAACCCAACTTCTGTCTTGATCGACGGTTGACCAGTACGGACCGTCAATCGATCTACGGTCCGTAGGTCAGGCCCGTAGATGGGGATCGACAGCCCAGAAATTGCTGCGAAATGATGATGAATCAACTTCAAATGGTCATAACTCTTAGAATCATAATTCCCTCAACATACAATAGTTTTCAACTACACAACCAACAATATCAATAACAACTAACAACTTCAACAACAACCAACAACTTCAACAACAATTCCAATCTTTTCTCAATTCATAAAATGAGCTTGGTGAGTGGGGGAAAGGATCAACCCACACAAAGAACTCACATACCTTAGATAGGGATCACTCCCGACGAAAATCCACAACGATCTTGACTAAGCTCCTCTTCCTTCTCTTCTTCTTCTTCTCCTTCTTCTCTTCTTAAATCTCAAGAACCCTAACTCTTTCTCTTTCAAAATGGGACAAAAATGATCCACAGATCATCCTAATACAACAATATGAGCTCAAAATAAATAATTTGTGAAAGGACCAAAATGCCCTTAAATTTCCGGACGGATTTCCCTTCCAACTGCCCAACTTCTACAGGTCATAACTCCCTCATACGAACTCGGAATCGAGCAAACTCAGCGGCGTTGGAAAGATCGTTCCACGAGCTTCGCAACCAAAACTGGAACTACTCCTAAATCATCCCTAGCTAGGAGTTACGACTACTCAAACTTGGCCAAAAACTCTTTTTTTTCCATACTTAACCAAATTTCAAGCTCCTTCTAAGCCACTTCAAATTATCGGATGTTACAATATCTCCCCCTTGGAAACATTCGTCCTCGAATGAGGTTACTCTTATAAGGCTAAGGGTGTAACATCAACTCAACACCCAACAAACAACCATGCAAACGCAACAACAATAACGACAGGCTCATTATAATTTAAAGAGCACTAAGAAGGAAATTAATACCTTGATTTGCGGATTCAAAGAGATATGGATATCTCTTCTTCATGTCTTCTTCGGCTTCCCAAGTAGCTTCCTCAACAAATTGGTTCCTCCAAAGGACCTTAACTGAGGCTACATCTTTCGCTCTCAACCTACGAACTTGACGATCCAAGATTTGAACAGGAATCTCCTCGTAAGATAAGTTATCCTTAATCTTGATACTTCCAGTCGATAGGATCAATGAAGGATCACCTATGCACTTCTTCAACATGGAGATGTGAAATACCGGATGAACCGCTGCTAGTTCCTGTGGTAACTTCAACTCATAAGCAACATTGCCAATCCTCTTGGCTATGCGGTAAGGTCCAATATACCGGGGACTGAGTTTCCCCTTCTTACCAAACCTCATAACGCCTTTCATGGGTGAAACCTTCAAATATACCCAATCATCTACTTCAAACTCTAACGCCCTTCTCCTAACATCAGTGTAGGATTTCTGACGACTCTGTGCTGTTTTCAACCTCTCTTGAATCACTTTCACTTTCTCCATAGCTTGGTGAACTAAATATGGCCCTATCAACTGTGCTTCACCAACTTCAAACCATCCAATAGGAGATCTACATCTTCTCCCATAAAGAGCTTCATATGGAGCCATCTGGATGCTAGAGTGATAACTGTTGTTGTAGGCAAATTCAATTAGAGGTAGGTGATCATCCCAACTACCTTTGAAATCGATTACACAAGCCCTTAACATATCCTCTAAGGTCTGAATAGTGCGCTCTGTTTGCCCATCAGTCTGAGGGTGAAAGGCAGTACTTAAGTTCACCTTTGAACCCAAGCCCTTCTGAAAAGATTTCCAGAACTGTGCAGTAAACTGTGCACCTCTATCTGAAATAATGGAGATTGGGACTTCATGAAGTCTCACTATCTCTTGAACATACAACTTAGCATAATCTTCTGCTGTATTGGTAGTCTTTACCGATAGGAAATGAGCTGACTTTATCATTCGGTTGACAATTACCCAAATAGAATCATGCTGTCTGCGAGATCTTGGCAACCCTGTGATGAAATTCATATTGATCATCTCCCACTTCCACTCTGGAAGTTCTATCCTCTGAGCCAAACCACCAGGCCTTTGGTGTTCAACTTTCACTTGTTGGCAATTTGGACACTTAGCAACAAACTCAGCAATGCCCTTCTTCATGCCATTCCACCAATAAACTTCTCGCAAATCACGATACATCTTGGTGGAACCCGGATGAATAGAATATCTGGAGCTGTGAGCTTCCTCCATAATCTTCTCTTGGAGTCCATCTACCATAGGTACACACAATCTACCTTGATATCTCAATATACCATCTCCCCCTTGTTCAAAAGCTAATACTCTTTGCTTCTGAACATTTGCCTTCAACTCAAGCAAAATGGGATCTTGATCTTGCTTCTCTTTCACTTCTGATATTAATGATGACTCGGCCCTGCTCGTCACCGCTATTCCTCCTTCTGCGGAATCTGTAAAGCTGACTCCCAGGCATGCCAGTCTGTGCACATCTTTTGCTAACTTTCTCCTTCCTTCTTCGATATGGGCGGTGCTACCCATAGACAACCTGCTCAAAGAATCAGCAACAACATTAGCCTTACCTAGGTGGTAAAGAATACTCAGGTCATAATCCTTGAGTAACTCTAACCACCTCCTCTGCCTGAGATTAAGTTCTTTCTGAGTAAGCACGTATTGAAGGCTCTTGTGATCAGTGAATATGTCGACATGCACACCATACAAGTAATGACGCCATATCTTCAAAGCAAATACTACAGCAGCTAGCTCTAAGTCATGGGTTGGGTAGTTCCTCTCATGAACCTTCAACTGTTTGGAGGCATAAGCTATAACTTTGCCATTCTGCATTAAGACACAACCCAAACCAACTCTTGATGCATCACAATACACCACAAAACCTTGAGTACCTTCTAGTAGTGTCAAAACTGGAGCTGTAATCAATCTCTTTTTCAATTCCTGAAAGCTTTTCTCACAAGCTTCAAACCATTGAAATTTCACTGTCTTCTGAGTCAACTTCGTCAAAGGAGATGCAATAGTCGAGAACCCTTCAACAAACCTTCTATAATAGCCAGCTAAACCCAAGAAACTCCTAATTTCAGTTGGAGCTGTGGGTCTAGGCCAATTCTGCACTGCCTCAATTTTCCGAGTATCAACTTTAATTCCATCACCGGACACAATGTGGCCTAAGAACGCCACAGACTTAAGCCAAAACTCACACTTAGAGAACTTGGCATACAACTCCTGGTCTTTCAAAGTCTGAAGAACTGTTCTGAGATGACTAGCATGATCTTCTTCATTTCTTGAATAGATTAGTATATCATCAATAAAGACAATAACAAACATATCTAAATAAGGTTTGAAGACTCTATTCATCAAATCCATGAAAGTTGCGGGCGCGTTGGTCAAACCAAAGGACATGACCAAAAACTCATAATGACCATACCTGGTTCTGAAAGTGTCTTTGGGATATCACATTTCCTTACCCTTAACTGATGATAGCCTGATCGGAGGTCAATCTTTGAAAAACAAGTGGCACCCTGAAGCTGATCGAAAAGATCATCAATCCTCGGAAGAGGGTACTTGTTCTTGATGGTAACCTTATTCAACTGGCGGTAGTTTATACACATTCTAAGGGAACCATCTTTCTTTCTCACAAACAAAACCGGAGCACCCCAAGGTGAGACACTCGGTCGAATGAAACCCTTTTCTAGGAGATCCTTCAACTGCTCTTTCAATTCTTTCAACTCTGCTGGTGCCATTCTATATGGCGGAATAGAGATAGGACGAGTATCTGGAATGAGATCTATGCCGAAATCTATCTCTCTCTCAGGAGGAATTCCGGGTAGATCATCAGGAAACACTTTTGGAAACTCTCTTACTATAGGAACTGACTGGAAATGAGGTATCTCAACACTAGAGTCATGGACTCGGACTAAGTGATAGATACAACCCTTAGAAACTAACTTTCTTGCCTTAAGGTACGAAATAAAACGACCCTTGGGCACTGTTGAACTGCTACTCCACTCTATGACTGGCTCATTCAGAAACTGAAACTTGACGGTTCGAGTTCTACAGTCTATCGATGCATAACAAGCATGAAGCCAATCCATGCCTAGAATGACATCGAAATCTACCATGTCTAACTCAACCAAATCAGCCTTGGTATTCTTGTGACTGATGGAAACAGGACAATCACGATAGACTCTTTCCGCTAGAATAGACTCCCAAATAGGTGTAGAAACACAAAAGGTTTCACAAAGTCTTTCAGGAAGAACCTCAAATTGATTTGCAACATAAGGAGTTACAAACGATAAACTTGCTCCTGGGTCTAGCAAAGCATACACATTAAAAGCAAAGACTGTGATCATACCAGTGACAACATTTGGAGAAATCTCTTGCTTATGGCAACTGGTGATAGCATAAAGGCGGTTTGCTCCTCCACCTACACTAGAAGTAGCTCCTCTAGGTGCCGTCCTGTCAGGGGGAACAACTGAAGAAGACTGTGCTTTATTGCCTCCATTACCCTGCCTATTCTTTGGACACTCTCGCATGAAATGCCCATTCTGATCACACTTGAAACAACCAAGGGAGCCCTCTCGACAAATACCTGAGTGGTTCCTACCACATTTGGCGCAGACCGGAGGCTTACTACTCCCTTGCGCCACACTACCCGAAGATTGTGCTGGTCTAGCCCTGAAATCCTTCGAATTCTGAACATTAAATTCACCTCTGTATCTGGGGCAGGTGCTCTAGCAAATGATGGAGCAGGTCCCTGTTGCCTTTGCTGAAAGGAGGAACGGTTTGAAATACCTTTCTGCTGCCCGGACTCGTTCCCGATCTTAGCTCTCTTATTTCTGAACTCTTCTCTGTCCCTCAGCTTCTCTTCCTCAACCTGCTGTACATAAACCATCAACCTTGATATGTCCATGTCCCTGATAAGCATTGCCGCCCTACCTTCCTTGCTCGACAACCGAGACAGCCCAGCAACGAACAGACTCATTCTATTCCTCATGTCCGCAACCATCTCCGGAGCATAGCGGGATAGTTGTGTGAACTTCAGACTGTACTCATGAACACTCAAGGACTCCTGCTTAAGTGTGAGGAACTCACGTACCTTGGCCTCTCTCAATTCTCGAGGAAAGAAATGCCCCAAGAAAGCTTCCTCGAAATAAGCCCAACTCGCAGGTGGTGCATTCTCAGCTCTGCCCCCTTTCCACTGGTCAAACCATGTTCTAGCAACATCCTTCAGCTGATACGCAGCTAGTTCAACCCGCTCAGTATCTACCACATGCATCACATCAAAAATCTTCTTCAACTCCTCAATGAAATCTTCTGGATCCTCAGTAGTGCTCGAACCCATGAAACTCGCAGGATTCATTCCCAAGAACTCACGAATCCTAGAAGTGTCAGCTCCTTCCTATCGAGCTCCCCTTTGCTGACCAATTTGATTAGCTACAGCTTGACTCAACATTCTAATTGCCTCTCTGAACTCGGCATTAGAAACTTCCTCTTGATCTTGCACTCCAGGTGCATCAGGTAACTCTAGCTCATCAACATAACGTCTGGGAAGAGGCCCTCTTCCAACTCTTCGTGGAGGCATGACTATCTGAAATACGCGCAAGCACGAATTAGAAAGAAACTTTTTAGAGATCAACTCTAACGCACGAATTGAGTGTGAAAGAAATGAGAAATCTTCCTAAATGTTGCAGCCTCCCAATTATAGATGTGGCGCACTTCACACCGATAACTAGGACTCTACAGACACGGCTTCATAGACTCCCTAGGACTCTTGAACTCTTTGCTCTGATACCAAGTTTGTCACGCCCCGAGCCTACATCCTGGGCGGGACCGGCACCCGGAGACCATTCTTGGCCCCAAGTGAACCCTTGGCCTGGCTTTCTTAACTCAGCGGAAACCTAACTCAACAGAATAACTCAATGCGATGCAATATTGCAAAACAACTTAACTTATAAAGTATGGCCATAAGGCAACCCGAGTCTCAAAATAGGATGTTTACATATATACATAGATAAGAGACTCAAAACTAGCTGACTGACTGTCTGTCTATGAAGCCTCTAAAAAAATACTGAGATGGATGTTGGGACAAACCCCGCAACATCCTAACAAAACCAAAAAAAACTAAGAACACACAATAATTGAGCCCTCTGGAATGCAAGGAGGCTCACCACTAACTCTGGAGTGCTCAGCTGGATCAACGACGTGCAGGCTGCTGATCTGGGATACCTGAATCTGCATCATGAAACGATGCAGGCCAACTGGCATCAGTACATGGAATGTACGAGTATGCAAGCTGGAAAACTAAGCAACAACGGCTAGAAGGAAATCTGGAAGAAACTGAATAGCTTACCTGGCTCAACTCAACTCAACCTGACTGACTTCTTTCAAAATAAGGCAATTTAAAACAAGTGCGATATAAAGAAAGACTGTTTGAAACATGCTATAAACTCTGTGTGTATACAAAGATACAATAAGCCTGAAATGTATATAGAAATACAATGAACTGATGTATATAATAATACAATAATCTCTGAGTATGAAAATACAATAACTGCTGTGGGAGTTTCTCTAACCGACAACCATCACATAAGAGCTATAGTGATGATACAGCGATCGACCTCACGCTGCCAGAGCATCTTATACCCGGCCAAAGGTATAAGACCTGAACTGCCTAATGGATCCACTAGTCTAATCTGAAAAGGATTCATCTAAAAAGCATGATCCTTTTCTACCCATGGTGGCTAACATGATTCTATGGGGGCTGTGGGTTCTTTGAACGCTCCCCCAATTCGGTGCTCGATACTACTCCCAAAAATGTACTGGCTCTTATGTTTTTAAAACATATTTATTCCTACTGATATGAGATAATTACTCAAAACTAGCCCGAAGGCTCTTTGGAAATCTCAGTTTCCAACCTTGTTTAGATGTAAAGACCTTTCTTTAAAACTTCTTTGGGAATACATAGTTCCCTAATAACTTTGAGAAATGAACTCAACTTTAAACTCTTGACTTAACTTGAAACTGGAACTCTTACTCGACTTGAAACTTGACTGCTAACTTCAGTTGACTTGGAACTATCTTTCCTTGAATCAGAATTATGAATTCAAGGTGTTCGATCACATGTTATGGAGGGATTCTTGAACACTTAGACGTACTATGGAGTGTCGGAAACAACCATAAAACATAGGTATAATACTTTGGAACTTGCTTGAGAAAGTGAGAAAAGGAATGGGGAAACTTGGCTGAGACTTCAGATTTCTGGTGACACAGGTGGGACTTACGGACGCCATCGACGGACCGTAGATGGACTTACGGTCCGTACTGCAGGTCCGTAGATCGCGTCAGGATTTTCCCCAGAATTCATCTAAGAAAAATGACTAAGTGTTGACCTACGGTCCTGACTTATGGTCCGTATGTCAGGTTACGGACCGTAGATCGTGCCCGTAGATCGGTGCCCCAAAACCGAACTTCTGTCTTGATCGACGATTGACCAGTACGGACCGTCAATCAATCTACGGTCCGTAGGTCAGGCCCGTAAATGGGGATCGACAGCCCAGAAATTGCTGCGAAATGATGATGAATCAACTTCAAATGGTCATAACTCTTAGAATCATAATTCCCTCAACATACAATAGGTTTCAACTACACAACCAACAACATCAATAACAACTAACAACTTCAACAACAACCAACAACTTCAACAACAATTCCAATCTTTTCTCAATTCATAAAATGAGCTTGGTGAGTGGGGGAAAGGATCAACCCACACAAAGAACTCACATACCTTAGATAGGGATCACTCCCGACGAAAATCCACAACGATCTTGACTAAGCTCCTCTTCCTTCTCTTCTTCTTCTTCTCCTTCTTCTCTTCTTAAATCTCAAGAACCCTAACTCTTTCTCTTTCAAAATGGGACAAAAATGATCCACAGATCATCCTAATACAACAATATGAGCTCAAAATAAATAATTTGTGAAAGGACCAAAATGCCCTTAAATTTCCGGACGGATTTCCCTTCCAACTGCCCAACTTCTACAGGTCATAACTCCCTCATACGAACTCGGAATCGAGCAAACTCAGCGGCGTTGGAAAGATCGTTCCACGAGCTTCGCAACCATAACTGGAACTACTCCTAACTCATCCCAAACTAGGAGTTACGACTACTCAAACTTGGCCAAAAACTCTTTTTTTTCCATACTTAACCAAATTTCAAGCTCCTTCTAAGCCACTTCAAATTGTCGGATGTTACAATTAGCCTGTTTTCAGCTTTCTAAAACCTATAATTTAAGTTTCTAGCCTTATTTGTTGCCTTCGACCTGTTCACCTGCTTCTCTATTGGCAAGGAGGCTGACTCGATAGAGAAATAATTGGATTTGGGCATTTACGACCTATCCGAAATATGGGGGAAGAAGATAGGAGTCCAAGAGGACTCGGATAGTATTACATGCAACAAAAAAAGATGACAAGGATTAGTACTCAAACAATACATCTCAAAACTGTAAATCTAAATGACAAAGAGGATCGATCACTTACAACAACACTCACATAGTGAATACAACTTAACAATCCTCAAACTAAAGTAAGACAAATTAATTAAGTTGGGCAGCATAACAGAACAAAGAGCAGTGACAATGAGTTCAAAATCAAGCAATGAATAAGACTTTCAATCTAAAAGTAGCTACTGGACAAATCTAATGATTTTTCATGAGACACACCAACAAGTAATCAAGAAAATCGACATTTCAATAATATCGAACAAAAAAAGATAGAAGAAATGACGCCATGCCGAGACAAAGATTTTCATGCTTTGGATACCAATTTTTATCATTTGAAAACAAACAGTTTTTAAATAAGTATAAAAATAAAGCACCCATCTACACCTATCTAGAACATATGAATAAGGTAATTAGAAAGTATTTAACTCCATATTATGACTAAACCCAATTTTTGAGACCTCTAAAAAGACAAAAGAAACCTTCTGTATTAGCAGGAAGAAAAAGAAAATATTTGTTCCTTACCTTATGACTTAACAGAGACAAGAATAAATTCAATACGAAAGAAAATGACAAATTTCACATTAAACTATGAAAAATCCAAACACAAGGAGATTCCTAAACATATGCATGTATAAAGACAGTAAAATTCAAAAGGAGAGTAATCATAGTCATAGCAAAATCAACTCACATTATGAACTGACTAATAAATAATCATATTTCAAAAATATAAAGGGGTAGAGAGAGCATGGTGCATACTAGACGAACATCATACTTCATGAGTTGAACCAAACAGTAAAGAATCAACTAAAAGAAATTCAGCTAAGCCATTATCGATTCCACTCAATTCCAATCATAAAGACAATACCAAGACAGATTTGAGAAAGCTTAAACAGAAAAACACAACACCAAAAATCAAATGAAACAAAACATGAGAAAGATTTTTACCTCTTTCCAGGCAGCGAATTGAGACGAGAACGAGCTAGCTACGAGGACAATTCCACCACCAACAAATTAAACTTCAATGATTCCGATAAACCCCCGCAACCCACGAACAGGAACCTAAAATGTATACTAAGTGTATTTCTCTTACGACTCACTGTAATTTGGTTTTTTTTTTTATAAAAGATGTGCCTCTCTTCTATCTTTTTCTATATTTTTTTCCCTTTGTTTCTTGTCAAATTTTTTCCAACCTTCTTCCCTCCCTAAAATAATGAAAAAGATGGGGTTGAATTTGAAATTCGAATTCTTCTTAAGGAGAATGTTGGGGGGGGGGGGGGGGGGACAGAAAATTGATAGGAGCCGCACGATTTCGAGCAAGGACAAAGAACACATGAGATTGCAACACCCGACTGATTCGAGTACATTGCTCGTACGAGAGGACAAAGAGAGAGGGACGTGCGCGAGCTGGCATTCACTGGACTCGGGTCGTAATTTCGCTGCTGGATTTCATTTTGGATTGTTCGCGACTAGTTCTGGGTTTCTCCTGCTGGTGTTCGCGAGGAAGAAGAAAAATGCGTGGGTTCTGGGTCGTTTTTGTACGCGTACACTAGGTCTTGTTGTTGTTATTATGGGCTGGGTTTTTGGATCGTTGTAATGTTGTTGTATTGTAAGGAGCCTTTTGGTGTGGAATAATGAAAATGGGCTGGCAATTGTTTTGAGATTGGGCTGCTGAAAAGAGGTGAAAAAAAGGCCCAAAATTGATCTCCAAATGGGTTTAAGGTGAGGTCAAAGATGGGTTAGATCTTGGAGTTTAAGAAATAGCTAAATTAAGTTAAATTAACACATTCGGCTAAACCCTAAATAAGAGGAATTAATATTAATTAATTAAAGAGCTTCTTAATCTTAACGAAATAAAATAATTAACTTAATTGAAAGCTAATGATTCAAAATTATAACCATAATTTTAACTAAACTAATTTAATGAAATACTTACTAAAATTAAAATCTTTTTGAGATGATTTTCGAAATATTTATAAAATATACTAATTATATAAAAAAAAATATATTACTTAAAAATCATAAAAGCGACTAAAATTACTTTAAAATAACTTGAAAAAATATTTTGAATGTTATAAAACTAATTATTTCAAATCGTTCGAAATTGAAGAAACTCGATGATTAATATATATTGTGGAGGTCCAAAATTGGGTGTTAACAACTGTCACTCATTTGTCTTGGATTGATGAAAGAAATCCAAGGCAAATGAAATTGACTAATCCAATTTTGGCCGACCACATCTTCGTCTTTCGGAAAAAGGGTTCTGGTACGGACTCTAGGAATTATAGTCGAACCCCGAAATCGAGTTTCCTACATATCTCAGGTTATATGAGAATTCAGGCCACTTGTAGTTCGATACGCTTGATTTAATGCATGATTTTTGAAAGAATTCAAAAGCTATCCCGATATCGAATTATGAATAAATCAGGTTGCTCGAGAATAAGATTTATGAGAGAATGTTGGAATAAACCGAGTTTTTAACATTGAGCCCGCCTACATATCCTTAAACCTTAGGAATCAGGCTGTTTGTAGTTCGACTCAATCGGTTAAAAATGAAATCTATTATGCAAGATAACCTTTGGTTCTGGAGGAGTGACAGTCGAGTATGAAAAAAAGGCTTGCAACCTCTTAGCCATGAATGTGGAGCTCTTCACATCCATAAGTAAGAACTTACACGAACATAATTTCCAAAGCTCTTGATGCATTGTCATTCAAATTGGAAAGTTGCCTCCGGTGAGAACCAAAATTTTCTGGATGCGAAAAAAACCCAATAAACCTAAAGAAAAACCCACATGCCTTCTGATAGGGCTGTGGTTTGATTGTGGTGAAAGTCGCTCCTCAGCTCGCGTCCTAAGAGTTTGATACTCCTCTTCGGACTATGTCCCAGTTCGCTGCTAAGAAAAAATTCCGCGTTGTGCTGCATCCTTGTTGATGTCGTCCGCACCTGTGGTTTGATTTGAGAATTCATCCTCTTGGATGATCTCGACAAAGACTGAAATAAACTTGTTAGCAAAAACTGTAGTTGGAAAAAGTGGTAGCATCTCTTACTACGCTTTTCACTTATCTTCTTGCACATTCTTGTGGATACGACATTATCTTGGTGTTTTAAAAATAACTCTTGCATTGAAATATGTTATATAGGTATGTTCAGTAAATGTCTGCACACTCAAAGTAAATAATTAATAGACATAGTGCCGCTTTAGCTAGCGGCTTAAGTAAAAAAAATAAAGAAAGATCGTTTATATAATAAATAAGTATGTTTTCATGAATAGTCATAAATATCATTTTAAACTAGACGAGAAAATAAAGGAGTATTGAGAGTAAAACATAATGGATACCACTTTCGAACACCGTGTGTCCATTACAACTCATGATTTGCTGAGGATTTGGAGATGTCATTGCTTGTTTTATGCATGGCAAACTCCAATTATCTTAGCAACGAGTCAGATGGCTTGATAATGATTCTACTGTAACGAGGTGGATGACTCGATAATAATCCTACTGTAATGAGGTGGATGCTCGATAATAGTCTAGTTGTAACGAGGTGGAAAATTGATAGTAGTCCAACTGTAATGAGGTGAATGCTCGATAATAGTCCAACTGTAACGAGGTGGATGCTCGATAATATTTCAACTGTAACGAGGTGGATTCTCGATAATATTCCAACTTTAACGAGGTGGATAGCTCGATAATATTCCAACTATAACGAGGTGGATGGCTCGATAATATTCCAACTGTAACGAGGTGGAGGCTCGATAATATTCCAACCGTAACGAGGTGGATGCTCGATAATATTCCAACTGTAACGAGGTGGATGGCTCGATAATATTCCAACTGTAACGAGGTGGATGACTCGATAATATTCCAACTGTCACGAGGTGGATGACTCGATTCAACTGTAACGAGGTGGATGACTCTATAATATTCCAACTGTAACGAGGTGGATGCTCGATAATAGTCCATTATAGTTCAAAATAGGAACTTGAAATGGACAAACAAATATACGAACCACTTATGAGGTGGATCGCCTAACAAAACTATATATATGAAAGTCTTTGATTAGCAAATCAAAACACATAATCCACTTATGGGGTGGATAACAAATTTTGAAATTTTGACCCTGGCATTGTCAAGAAACATGTATGCCTAAATTGCTACACGAGAGTCATACGAAAAAAAACTATATCGACGTATATGCACGTCGCAACTACAATTCTCTCTTTAAAAGACAAAAGTATCAAGGTGAATGATTTAATTCTTTCACACGAAGATTAAAGTCAATCTCATCTTCCTTGACAAACTCAATAAAATTTGAGTTTGTTGTTGACATTTTCAATTGTTATCGAAACTTGTAACGATTTGATAACTTCGAATGTCGTGAGGATATTCAGATCTCCAACATCTTTTCTGATGTGATGGACTTGGTGATTTTCCCTTGCAACACTTCTTAGATAGTGTCACTTTTGATCATCTTCAGATTTGATGTCGATTTCACATATGATCCTGATTTTACCAATACTATCACCTGCAAATCTTGACACCAAACATTAGTATCGACTCAATGCAAGGTTTTCAATAACCATAGATAGAACTCAAATACTTGGAACTCAAGAACTTCAATGATACTACTCATTTCAAGAATGCTCAACTCAGAGTTCATGCAGAATTATGAGCATGAACTACTCAACTCAATGACTCAAAGATACTTCTCATCTCAAGACTGTTCGACTTATAATATTCATGCGGAATTATGAGCATGGTATATTCAACTCAAGGACTCAAAGATACTTCTCAAAAGGGATTAGGAACTCAACACTTAAAGGCTTAGAACTTGAAGATACCACTTCTCTGAAAGATGCTCAATTTACGAAGTTCATGCGAAATTATGGGCATGAAACAACTCGACTCGATGGTCTACATAACTATATGGAACTCATGTATACAACTCTTCTTATTCTCTGACTTACTTCCTCAAAACTTAGTTCAAATCGATAGTTGATCTCAGGATTCACAATTGAACTCAAAGGCTTTCTTGAACTCTACTTTTAACTCTCTCTCGAATGTGAATTATGAATTCAAGAGTTATGCTTCATGGTAAGAAAGATCTCATGATGACAAGGTAGACTCATGAATACATTATTCTCACTCTCATACTCATGTACTCGAGTCTTGAAACAAGGTATTTAGAATTTGTAGAAGACTCCTCAAAAAGGACTTAAAGGAATTTCTTAGAATGTTCGAGAGAATTCTCAAAAACTTAACTCTTAACTCTACCTTGAACTTGAATTATGGATTCAAGGTTGTGATTTGTGATAGGAAAGGTCTCATGATGTTTAGGAATGATTTTAGATAGCTAAACATGAGAAAAGACTGAAAGTCAATATCTAAAGGTGGGTCCACGGCGCGTAGAAACATTTAAATTTTGGTTTCAAAAACGGCTTTTGAGGCAGAACACTCCGTGTCAGCTCCGTGACGCAAAATAGAAATTTCCAAATCTGAGAAGTGGCTGCGTGACGCGGAAGGGGTTCCAAATTTCGATCGATGAAATTTCTTCTTCGTTATCTAACCCCAATTCGCCTAACTTCGATTCTTTTTCTCAATCTCTCTTTAGATTTAAATACCCAGCACAAGAACACAAGAATTTAACTCTAACAACTCAATAACTTGACACAATAACCTCAAGAACTCCTCAATCTCAGTCCAATTCAAGAACGAAAGAAATTTCATGAATACATAACAAGAACATCAAAGCTTCAACTTTCTAGAACGAATTTAACGCTAAAATTAACATGATTGGCGTGTGGGTGAACAAACCCAACACTATGGAAGCTTACATACCTGAAGGAACCATCTTCTTGAAGCAAAAATCTTGAAAGATGAACCCTAGCCTAAGCGTTTCTTGAATTTCTTGAGCGTAGAATCTTTGGAGTGGATGAGAGGGTTTTTTATTTAAGAAAACTGATTTTCTACTCGCTTAGGGAAATTTAGATGACCTCCTAAGGGTTTTTACGACTAAAATACCCCTAAAGAAATAATTAAAACGAGCTGGGAGTCGGAAAGATCTTTCACCAGGCAGTGAGGTCCGTGTTGGCTCCGCGTCGCGGAGCTGTTGCCAGGGTTGCGCGACGTTAGTAAATCAGTCATAACTTCTTACTCAGAACTCAGAATTGAGCAAACTCAGTGGCGTTGGAAAGAGAACTCGAAGGGCTTTAATTTTATATCTTTAGCTGACCTAACTCATCCTGTACTAGGAGTTATGGTCGTTTGAAGTCTAACCAAAACTTAAGAAAAACTTAGGAATGACTTGAATGAACTCTCTTCGGTTCTTCTTGGAACTCAAGGTGCTACATCTAGTGACCTTAATACTCAAGAAATTTTAAATTCCGTGCAAAAATCTCACTCACTACGAAGAACGGTTCGAGTCTTAGCTCAAAAATTTTATGGGGTGTTACACAAAACTTTGAAGAACTTGGTAAGAAACAACAAAATTTAAAGAGTATTTTCAAAACTAGAAAATTAAAACTAGTAGAAAAAATAGAATTAGAAACAGGTTAGAAACAATAAACAAAATATTTTTCTGAAAGAAAGAAAATCGAGTCCATTGAATGCACAGTGTCCCCTTAAGAAAATTATTCCCCTCAAGTACCCGAGGTTAATGGAATATATCCTCCCAGGATAGAACAATCTTACTCACCGGTGTATCGGTACCTAAAACCACGGTGTCAGCGAACCACTCAACGCCAGTTAAGTACACTTAGAATACTATATTTAGTAGTAGTAGAAGAAGTCCAGAATATTGACTCTTTTAAAATGAGAGGAAATCTCTCAATTTATAGAAAACAAAGGGTAGTGTGAAAAAATTCTTATTGTGCCTTACCAGAAAGGTCACAACCCTTTGAAAAAGTCACAACATTTCGGAAATGTCACAACCTTTCATAAAAGTCACAACTCTTCATAAAAATCACAACTCTTCATAAAAGTTACAACTCTTCATAAAAGTCGCAACTTTTCATAAAAGTCACAACTCTTCATAAAAGTCGCAACTTTTCATAAAAGTCACAACTCTTCATAAAAATCACAACTCTTCATTTTCCATACACACCTTTTAAAACCCAACAATTATTAATGTGATGATTTATTATTTAAGTAGTTAAGACAAAATTTAGAATATAATTTAATGAATTCATTTACTTATTTGTCGAAAATCTAGGCATATGATCACGGCTTCCCTCCATTTCTCTTTTTTTTTTTTTAATTCTCTAATTTTTATTCTAAGATTTAATTGATTAGATCAAAATTTTAATTATAATTTAAATAGTTAATATTTTATAAAAAAATTAGTAATGCCACAATTATAGCAATATATTATGTTATTCATAGATATATTTTAACATTTCTCTCTCTTATTATATATTTTCCCTAAGTAGTATTTATCTTCTATTTTTTTAAGAAAAATAATAAGTAATTAATAACTTAGATTTTTTGTTAAGATCATCAGAAAATTTCAACCAAATTAACTTAATTCAAAAAAAGAAGAAGACAAATACTCATAGGGAAAAAAGAAAAGTTTATTATATATTTATGGACAAGATAATATATTATTATGATTATGACATTATTAATTTATTTATAAAGTATTAATTATCTAAATTATATTAGAGTCTTGATTTAATCAATTAAATTTTAGCTATTATCTTTTTTATATGCCATGTATTTTTAATTCAAGTAAATACTTGGGAATATGGAGAGGAACTGGATACACACCTAATGATAGTGTCCAATAGTCGTTATAAAAATTATGGCCAAACACATACATAATCCCTCTAACTTAAAACTAAATTTCATTTTGGCACTCTAACTCAATATTATTTTATTTTAACCTTCAATTTTATTTCCAATGTACCATTTAACACACAAAATGTTGACCGAACATATAAGTGAACTTATTCATCTAAAATGCGTGAGAAGAGATCCTTTTTAACGTTAATAGTCGACATTTTTATCGTTAAGAACTTTCTTCCCTATTTATTTACTCTATCTTCTCTTCAACTCTATTTTCTCCTTCATCTACTTATCCATTTATTTTCTTCATCTATCTCCTTTTCTATTCAACTCTCTTTGTGCTAAAGGTATTATTTTTTTAATTTAAATTTATATAATTCATCTTGTATCAATTACATTTTATGTTATAAAAGACTCCATAAAATGTTAAAATAATAAGTAAATAGCTAGATTGAGGAAACGATATCAAATCAAAATTTAGAATTATAACTATCCAATGATGTCAAATATTTTGTTAATGCCGTATAAAAAATTTTAAAATAGATATATTCATAATAACATAAATTCGATGTTTATAACTTATGTCACAAATCGATCTCAACAATAAATTTGGAAATAAATTAAATATAGACAATAAGTGTTTTTAGTTATTATTATTTTCTTTGTCACTGGCTCACTACATTTAATACCGTGTAAAGTATAAATGAGATCGAAAATGAGAAATATGAAAGTCTTAAACCAAATTTTGAAAAAATATATGAAAGTATATAAATTCGGTCAACTTAATTTGAAAAATACACCTATTTTTTTTAAAAATCAATAGAATTCGGTTTTTTTTATAGCAAAAAAAAGAAGCTTGAAGAGTATAAATGAGAAATATGAAAGACTTAAACCAATAAGCATCAATGATCTAGTGGTAGAATAGTATCTTAACTACATTAAAGATGGAGATTAACATTTTTATAGTTATGTATTTTAAAACTGATCGAGTTTGATTGGTTTTTCATTTTTTTTTAAATTGTGTGTTAAAAAATGATTAATTTTATGTATTTAAAAGACCAATCGATTTAGATGAATTTTTGAACCGACAAGCACTTTCCCAAAAACAAGTTTTTGTCAATTTTTTCCTAAAATAATCAGCTATTAATATTTGAATGTGACTATGTGAGACCTCAAGATACTCAATCCATTTCATTAATCAAACCCACCCTTGGCTGCATTGACATAATTGATCCATTCAATTTAATACTTCTATGCTATGTACACATAATTGATCCATTCAATTTAATACATTCAATTATTCTCAGTACACAATACACGTACTTAAACAAACCGAAAAAAGCGAGGAAGAACTACAGAGGAGGCATTGACATTTATATATATTTCACAACAAAACATCAAAATTCTTCATTGTTTCTATAATCTATAGCAATTAAATATAGATTTTCCTTTTTCTCCGTGGTTAATCCATGCGTTTCAGTCATATCCAAATCTTTCAGATTAGTTCCATTAGGAAGTTCCCATTCAAAGTGGTAGAGTAACTGAGCTAAAGGATGTATAACATTAGCAAAACCAAGTAACAACATTGGACACACCCTTCGTCCTGAACCAAATGGAATAAACTCAAAATGATTTCCCATAAAGTCAATAGAAGAGTTCTCAAATCTTTCTGGTATAAAGTTTTCAGGATCATCCCAACTTTTAGGATCTCTTGAGAGTGCCCATGCATTGACTAGTACTCGAGCCTTAAGAGGTATGGTGTATCCATCTATAATTGTTTGCTCTCTACATTCCCTAGACCCTAGAAGAGGAGCTGGCGTATGTAGCCTTAATGTTTCCTTAATCACCAACTTTAAGTATGTCAACTTTTCAACATCTTCTTCACTAAAATTTTGTTTTCCTTTAAAAACTCGTCTCACTTCACTTTGAGCCTTGATCATAACATTGGGGTTCTTTATCATTTCTGATAACGCCCAAATAATAATTGAAGATGAAGATCCAGTTCCTCCTAGGAATATGTCCTACATCAACAACAAATAAAAATAAATCTTAGAAAAGGGAAAGGAAAGGAAACGCGAACAAAGATAAAGAAGGAGAGAAAACTTACAAAAATCACAGCTTTAATATGGTCATTTGTGATTGGATATTGAAGTTCCGCCTTCTCTTTCACCCTTAGCAAAACATCAACCAAATCTTCGTCACCAAACTCACCATTTCCCTTCTTCCCAGCTGCTTTATTTTCGATATGTTCATTCAGGATCTCCGTCATAACTGCATCAACCTTCTTATGCGCGTTCACCATTCTAGTTTTCTCACCTCTTAGGTTGTGAAGTAACTTCCATGAAGGGTACAAATCAGCCATAAAAAATCCAGCTGCTAATAACATTACTTCCTTCAAAGTTGTTAGGAACTCACCTCGATCTCTGCATACTTTTCCAAAGGCTGATCTACAAATGATACGATTAGTAAACAGAAACATCTTTTCTGTCATGTTTACTGGAGAACCCCTCATGGAACGAATTGATGAAATGAGACTCGTAAGCTCATCTTCTCGAATTGCACTAAATAACTTGATCATCTTTGTACTAAAAAGTTCTAAAGTACAAATTTTACGCATTTGTCTCCAATAGTCACCATATGGACTAAATGAAATGTCTATACTATTGTAAAATATGATGTTTGTGGATGTAAGTTGTGGCCTTGCAGCAAAGGCGTGATCATGAGTTCTTAGAATTTCTTTTGCGATAGTAGTTGATGATATGACTATGGTAGGAACTTCCCCGAGTTGCAAGTACATAAGAGGTCCATACCTTTGAGATAATTTTCTAAAAATATGATGTGGCAACCCTCCTCCGATTAAGTGATGAAGATTTCCAATGAGGGGAAGTCTCCATGGACCTGGAGGCAACCTAATTTGTTTTTCGTTTCGGTTTTTTGGTTTTCTCCATTTTCTAACTATAAGAATGAGGGAGGACAAAAAGAGAAGCAATAAAACTAAGTTGGAAAGAAACGAGTTAAACATCACCATTGAAAAGAGAAAGAAGCTTATATTTATTACATTTGATCTATATATAGCTGCTTTTATAATGACTCAATAATTATTCAAATGACCTTATAAATAAATAAATGACAAAAAATTGGCCAAAATAATCCTTAATGTATATAAAAAAGATAAGTAATTATTATATGTTTCATTTCAAAAGAATTATTAACTTTTGATCATTTACTAACGCAAGAGTTTCTCATCTCTTGGCAACTCATTTTCCAAGTGTCATTTTGTATGTAAAGGAATTGGTCTTTTGTCATTGTTTCATCAATATCTACCACTATAAATTCTACTTCCTTCATTAGAAATATATAGATGAAAACCAGATTCAGCCTCCCTTGCATAATGAATTTATCTATGTTATTTTATTTCTTCACTAATAACTTGTTGATGTTAATTAATTTGTTGATTCATGTATCCTCTATTTAAATACGGAAGATCTGTTTAATCTCGAGGAAGCATTTCACATCGTTGAAATTATTTCTTAAGAAAGTGCCTAGCACGACTTAAGTATTAATCTTCTGCAACTATATCATCATTATAATATTTATCTAATTTTCAATATTATTATTTTGCTAAATAATAAGTTATATTATTATTGTGAATTTTTCATCAGTTCGCAACAATTATTTTGTTCCTAATTAAGTCCTAAAACTAATTATTAAAGTAAAATGTTTTGTTAAAATTTAATTGCGGATCTCTTAAAATTGACACATCATTTTTCCCTCAATCTTCTTTCTTTCATCATTAGAGGTAATGCTCCATTCTCAATCATGTGACCAACAAAGATTGTGGTGGACTGATAAGTACTACTCTTTATTAGCGAGCGCGCTTTACCTCCAATATGAAACTTCTTAACACGAATTCAAATTTAATTTAAACTAAGCAAATCAAATCAAATAAAATGGTGAAACTGAACGAACAAAGGTGGAAAATAGAATGAAAAAAAAATTATTTCGAAATTTGAAGATATTTTTGTGTCAAAAGAAGGTTTTGGTAATGGAAATAAGAATAAAGTACCAACAATTGGAAATTGCTTGGTTAAGGGAGAAGGGGTATACCAGTGGCCAATTTTGAGGGCTAATAGAACATGGATCACTCAAATAAGGCTCTGAGTTTGTGGCGGTGGCTCCATTGTTGATGCCAGAAAGAACATTGATGAAGACCACAGAAGAGTTTTGGGTGTGTTTAGTACTACTGAAAAAATGTTTTTCAATTTTTCTACATATATTTGATTGGTCAAAATATTAAAAAAATATTTATCAAATATTAGAAATTAATAAATAAAAAATTACTTACTTTTAAGATATCACTTTCTAAATAATCATTTTCTGTGGAAAAATATTTTCGTTCGTACAAAACACATTTGAGACTCAATGATTAGTGGATGTGATATTGTTCTTCATGATGACTCTGAACCCATATTTGGGCATGCGATGATTATTTGTTGTTCCCTAAAATTTAGATTATAATAATTGTAAGTTTATAATATATAATACAAATAAATCAACATTCGTCAAAATACTGATAAGTTACTTGAAAAAATATCTCCTGGAATAGCTGACAAATCCACTCATAAATAATTTGAAGTGTATCTCATGAAATTGTTAAAGACAACAACGTTTATTAGTTAGAAAATTTATCATTTAAGTAGTTAATTCAAATTATAGAATGTAATTAATTTACTTATTTGTCGAATTCTGGGCATTTGAAATGACGCCAAATAGAGTCTTATCACTTTTTACACCTAATAATACAATAAAATAAAAAAATCGTCTATTCATGTGCAGTTGTTGCTCACTACTGATAGCTACATATAGTATAAATAACAAATACACTATGCTTGGAATATGACATGTACAATCATACAAAAAAAGAAGAAGACATGTACAATCATACAAAAGATAATTAATTATTTGATGGAAAATTTATCTGATACACCATACTTATTTTATTTTCATTATGTTGTGGATCTTTAAATAATACTCTTATATTTTTTATTCTTTTTGGAACCCAGGATAATCCGCTGCCGCTTGCCCACGACAACTTCTGCCCTTCGGGTGAGCACTCTGTGGTGAACACTTTGTGCACACTGGGTAAACGGCGCCCCATTGTGTAATAGCCTACAAACCACACAGGCAGAGGCGAATCCAGGATTTCAAGAAAACGGGTGCACCATTGCTCTAGAATTTCATTTTTTTTTTTGAAAAAATGAGTGTTATTAGTTACTAAAAAAAATAGAAGTGAATTGTGGCTGGTTGGGATTGAACTTAGGACCTTGGTGTTAAAATATGGCTGTCAAACCAATGAACCATCCAGCAACTTTAAGAACGGGTTCAACAAGTGTTTATTTAATATGTTCTTTAATAATTATACAAGTAATATATCGAGTTTAGTCGGAGGACCACGGGTTCGGGTGACCCAATTTTTACACATAAATTCGCCACTGCACACAGGGGATGTAAACCGCACTAGGCAAGCCCTATGCGACAAACTCGACTCAGAAGGCATTGAGGGGATCGATCTTGAGTCATCCGTGTGGATAACCACCCTCCAAACTAACTGAGTAATCCCGAAGGACAATACTCCTATAATTATATAGTATGATAATGTAATTTTATCCTCATTCTAACCTAACCCGTTCGATATGGCCAAAGGTCATCGACGTTTCAATAAGCTCTTGAAAAATCAACTCTTTTATTGGACATCGCAATCTTCAAAGGTTTTCACAAAAATCTTTTCTAAAATTCATTTATACCATTCTTTCCCCAAATTCATTAACAAAATTATATGTGTAATGTAAGAAATAAATTCTCGATATAATTATAAACGTAGGATGTACATACAACATATAATTTAGGTGTTGGATCTCCCATACATACAACATACTGTTATAACCAAAATAATTAGGGTGTCATACTGAAGCTAACAAAGTAAATCTCGAAAGACAACGAGTAAGAAGACAAACAAGAAATATATCAAAAGACACAAAAAATTTAAATACATGTAGTAGGGAAGCATTTGTCATTTTGACACTTGGCAAAAATCTGGCCACAACATTTCCTAACACATAACTGCTCTAATACAAAGTTAAATGTGTAACGCAAATATATTTACATGAACATAAAAGCAATTCATTTGATGAAATGAGATTTAAAAGTTCATCTTGGCCATCTTCGACAGTTTTTTTAGTAGGGTTATAAACTAATGAATAGTATGATAATCGTTTGGAGGTGAGGTATGCGGGTATTAAATACTACATAAGTAATATCATGTTTGATAGTTAATTAGTCCAATGGAATGAAGCAATCGTAAAACCAACAAATGCAAACATCTTATTATTCAAATGGATACACAGACATAATTAAACTAAAGCAAAAAAAAAAATCAGAATAAATATTCTTCATCGTTTTAATGATCTATAGGCTATGGCAATTAAATACAGATCTTTCTGAAAACTTTTGAAAAGAATAGACATTTCATACCTCATGTACGTATGTTTTGTTATTGATTATTAATATATGAGGTAGGTAGGTATCATGTCTAACTCCTCCACTGTACATAAGCTTGTATTTTCTAGCGCTATCTTAATTTTCGTCTATATTTATGTAGTTAATATTTTTGTCATTGTATGTAGGTTTTTATTATATTTAAAATGAAAATAAAATAAAAGATCTTTTTTAAAGATGAGCCAACCAAAATTGACCCTCAGACAAATTTCCACATGCCATTTTCCTTGGTGTTTCACAGTGTAGTACACATTGATAAAGATTCATCACTTCTTTTTTTAAGAGAAAAGGACTTTACTTTTGGACAGCCATGTCCCCTATGGTCCACAACCAAGGTGATTTTTTTTGGGAAGAAAAAAAAAAGCCCAGCTGGATTGACTTTAAAAAAAGTGATTTAAAAAAAATACTTATAGGGCTAGTTTAGAAAGTCAGTCTAATAATTAAAGTATTTTGGTATATACTATTCGTCCTATTTGGTTGATTATGTAATTACATTGTCCAATTTATAGGGAGAAACTACTAATTGTTGGTAAGTATGATGTAATTATTAGGTAATTCTTTTTAATTTCTTCCTTAATTTATTTCTGTTTTAATTTTTTTCGTTTTAATGTTTTTTTTTATTTTAAATTCCTTTTTATTTTTATTACTCTCATATTTTCTAAAAATATTTTTTAATATTATTTATATTTCATTTCCTTCTTATTCTCAACATTTACTTCATGTGATTCTATGCAATTTTTCATATTATCTAAAAAAATATTTTAATTTTTAAATTAAAGTAGAATTCACTGTTGAATAAAGTTATGGACTTACGTTCTCCTTTTCATTTAAATCATATTTATGTATGTTATGTTGAAATTTGACATAAGAGTATTATGTTAAATTTTTTTGTTTTGAATTTAGAACTTATGTTATATTTTCAATTTAATTTGTTTTAGGAGTATTGACTCGATATTTTACATTGCAAGATATTTTATTAAGTTAGACTTGATATATTATCTTTTTGTCAACTTTTTAATAATTTTATGACATTATATTTATAATATTAATCTTTTATTCAAACATGCATTTCATGCATAGAGATTTTGTACTTTTAGTTTTTATAATTAATTTAATTAAAACATACTGAATTGAAAAATACAAATCAATTATTTTTCATAATATTATTTAAGCACATATGTTTATTAATTAATTAATTTTCAAAAGATAATATATATCTTAATATTCAATTTAATATCATTTATAAAGGTTCTTATTTGTCTAATCAATTTAATATCATGTGTTTGGTACACAAGTATTGCTAAGCCTTTTTTTGTCAAATTATCTGAAATACCCTTAAAGTTGTTAAACATTATAAAATACTAATTATTATAATTTTTATTTCTAAAATAAATCAAATAAAAATTAATTTATATTTTAATTCAACTTTAATATAAAATAATAATGACTATACCTTTTCATTACCACAAATCATTTATAAAGAAAAAATAGAAAAGGAAACAATAATTTAGAAGAAAAAAAGTAAAGAAAGAGCAAAGAGAAGTAGAAAAACGGAAGAAAAGAAAGAGCAAAAAGAGGGGGAGAAAGGGATAAAACGACAGAAAGAAAGCGCAAGAAGAAGAAAAAATGGAGGAAAACAATATATAAATTATAAAAGAATATTAGGGATAAAAAGGTAGGTGCTTTAGACTAGAACCTTACTCTAGCACTGCGAAGGGATAAGATGTTTGACTAGTTACTAACAGTATACCTTAATCATCAACCTTCGTATTCTCCTATCTAAGGTCATATCAACGATGAGATATAGTTGTATCATATCCTATTTTGAATTCTTTTTTGATCTACTTGAAGAAAATGATAACGGGTTGAATTTCTTAAGCTTCGTTCATATATTTACTTTTTTATTATTTAAACTTAAATTTTGACTCCTCTACCAACAGTTGTAATGTTAGTACGGCAGTTTCATGAGAAGGTTTACGTTATAATACAATATATTTATTTATCTATTTAGTATACATACATTATTTATCTATTTAATATAACTTTGATATATATGAATATCATAGCGGGATGGATTCTTTTTCATAAATCATGTGAATTTTTTCTATATAATATATACTAATTGATAATGAGGTCCTTTTTTTAAAGAAAAATAATGAGTGATGATGAAAGTTGAAACTAGGAGTGATTTCTCTATTACACCTATTGAATTATATATAATCTTGAGTTCTTGACCACCAAATTTAATGGTGATAATGCTATATGAAAATTTTGGTCACAAAATTTGATGACCCATGATGACATATTTGTATTTTTGAAATATATTAAGGATCATTAATATCATGTTTATGTATTAAGTACCAAATAAATTCAAAATTAGTCATACATTTTTTTTAAAAAAAATTAAAATTTAGTCATACATTAAGGACCTTTTTGATCATTTTCTCTACGCATCGAAATTGCTTCAATTTTATGCAAAGTGAGTTGTGTGTATGATTTTGCTGATCCACTAAGACAAATCCGAACAAATTAAACATTAAAGAAAGTGAGTTTTAGATATAGTACTTTCAAATTTCAATTTAAGAATTTTTTACTCGATTGGATCATTTTTATATGTTATAGTAAATAAATTATTTTATTTTAAATATATAAGAATTTCACATATTTAAAAACTAGACGAAGTAAACTGCAAGCCAACATAACTAATGATAAAAAATATTTTAAAAAATAAAAATCAAGGAGAAAATAGTTACACCTCTACATGAGAATGACATAAAGGGAATACTATCGTTTCCAAATTGTGGTTAACGGTGTGTTGAGGAAAATATCTTTCAAAAATTGTTTTCCAATTTTTATATATTGGTTAGTTAAAAACATTCAAAAATAAACAAGTTTCACAAGTGGTATTTCATATGATTGGTTCCTCTCCATCCTCCATTACATTACATCTTTCCCCTTACCGGCATCCACTCTTACTTCCACTCCATTTTTCATATTATTTGTTTATATTACATGTAAATATTTTTAAAATAATTTTTTTACGTACTCAACAAATACAACAAAATAAATTAAAAATTTACTTATTTTTCTAAAACTATTTCTTATGAAATATCTTTCATAAAAGACATTTTCCTTTTAACAAGTCAAAACCCATCATACGTCTGAAAGGTCGTTCTATTTATCAAACACATCATACGTTTGAAAGGTCGTTTTAAGTGAAAGATAAATGAATAAGACCATGTGCTTTAATTTTTGACAACTCAACAAGATATTTTAGGTTTTCTTAATTTGTTTGGACCAGCAGAATGAAAATTTAAAACCACACATTCGTATACTCTTTATATCACACATAAATAACCTGAATTGATATTATTATTTATTATTTAAATAAACTAATAATAATATTAATACATGTCGGTTACATATGATAAGAGATTAGATAAATGTGTATGTTGAACTAGAATTTAGAATTTATAAATTTAGACTTAACACCGAACTTATAATCGTTTTTTTAGTGAATTTACAATTAGGTATTTATTTATATTTAATAAATATCTTAATACAAATACAAAATAAAAATAAAAATTATTGAGTTCGCGTGAATTTTAAAAGCCATCTTTGTCAACGTATTTAACATTTACAACTTCATAATCTTAGTACAGTACTTTTTAGATGTTAGGCTTATGGGGACAACCACAAAAAGAAAAGATATAAATATCACACAGTTGTAAGGTTAGTACTATGTTTGAAAGGAACAACGACTAGGACTTTTATAAATTCGACTTTAATCTTAACTTTTTGGACTTTTATAAACTTGATTTGGTCTTAGAAAAAAATTCAATTATATTTGGATTGTTTTGATATCTCTTTGTACTCATCAAGTTCGAGTTTCTCTTGGGTATTACTAATTTCCTGCATGTATGAGATTTAAGATTCAACATTACGATTAATTATAAAATAAAATCTTAGTAAAAGGTATAATATTAATTATTATTTTTAATATGTGTGACTGACAGGAGTATAAGAAAGGAAATAATATCCCCAAACCGTTGGGTGAAAATTAGCCAAGTGACGAAACTTATTAGGAGAAGAATCATCCATTGCTTCACTTTACTCTTCTATCTTTCTTATAGAGATTATTATTTGTGGTTTTAAGTTGTGCTAATAGAATCACCTATTTATAGTGCACCACTTATTCTATATTATATTATATAGGGAATAATTGCAAATACCTCCCTTCACATTTGTCTCTATCACATGACTTACCTTTCTTGTGGTTTATTATACTAGCAAAGTACATATAAAATTAAAACTATATAGCCTTTTTTATAGTATTTCATTTATATTCTACTATAATATTAAAAGAGTGAGTAAATACTTGTGGTGTCAAACATATTTGTTTAGAGTAAATAAAAGTCTTGGTCGAGGGTATTTCAGTCTTTTACGACACTTTCTTATGCTACGAGTCCTTTAGATGGATACACATTGTATTCTTCAAATGGATACGCAACAAATGCATACATCTTATTCTTCACATGGATACACATACATAATTAAACTAAGCAAAAAAAAAAATCAGAATTATTATTCTTCATCGTTTTTATGATGTATAGCAATTAAATAGGCTTATGTCATGCCCCGAGCCTACACCCTGGGCGGGACCGGCACTCGGAGACCATTGCTGGCCCCAAGCGAACCCTTGGCCTGGCTTTCTTAACTCAGCGGAAACCTACTCAACAGATTAACTCGAAGCAATGCAAGATTTCAAAACAACTTAACTTATAAAATATGGCCATAAGGCAACCCGAATCTCAAAATAGCATGTTTACATAAATACATAGTTAAGAGACTCAAACTAGCTGACTGACTGTCTGTCTATGAAGCCTCTAAAAATACCGAGATGGATGTTGGGACAGACCCCGCAACATCCTAAAAGACAAAGACTAGGAACACAAAATAATCGAATCCTCCAGAATGCAAGGAGGCTCACCACTGACTCTGGAGTGCTCAGCTGGATCAACGACGAGCAGGCTGCCGATCCGGGGTACCTAAATCTGCATCACCAAACGATGCAGGCCAACTGGCATCAGTACATGGAATGTACGAGTATGCGAGCGGGAAAGCCAAAACACAACTTAAGCTTGAAAGGAAATACAAGAGAACACTTACCTCGGCTCTGTACGACTCATGACTAACTGAACTCAATATATAAAGCAGTAAGACGCATGCAATATATAAAGCTTGTAAAACAGTGTAAACAACTTAGCTTGTTAATGATAAAACAATAACAACTCAACTTTACTTATATAAAAGTAAAATAACTTATGTGGGAGGTTCTTTAACTGACAACCATCACTATGAGCCCTAGTGATGATACAACGCTTTACCTCGCGTTGCCCGAGGACCATCCTATACCTTGCCGTGATATAGGAAGCTAACTTTACTTAGTGGATCCACTAGCTTAACTTTCGTGATCATCTAAAAAGTATGATCCGAGAAATCCCATGATGGCGCATGGTTCTTATGGAGAGTTGAGTTATTCAGAACTCGTGTCCCCAATTCGGTGCTCAATACTGCTCCCAAAAATACTTTGGCTCATAAAAGTCTTTAAAAGCATCTTTCTTTAGTTGAGATAATTACTCAAAACTTAGCCCAAAGGCTCTTTTGGAAAACGTGGTTCCCCTCTTACTCAAATGTAACAACATTTATAAACTCCTTTGGGAATACTTAGTTCCCTAATAGCCTTTTTGAAATGAACTCAACTTACAACTCTTGGCTTAACTTGAACTGAGACTCTTACTCGACTTGAAAATATACTCTTTTACTTGACTTCTAACTTCACTTGACTAGGGACTATCCTTCCTTGAATCAGAATTATGAATTCAAGTTGTTCGATCACATGTTATGGAGGGATTCTTGAACGCTTAGACGTACTTTAGAGTGTCGGAACACAACTATAAATCATAGGTAGAATACTTTGGAACTTGCTTGAGAAAGTGAGAAAAGGAATGGGGAAACTTGGCTGAGACTGTAAATTTCTGGTGACACAGATGGCATCTACGGAAGCCATCGACGGACCGTAGATGGACCTACGGTCCGTACTGCGGGTCCGTAGATCGCGTCAGAGAGTTTTCCCCAAAATCGATTTTTTTGAAAAAGACTAAGTGTTGACCTACGGTCCTGACTTACGGTCCGAGGATCGATCTACGGACCGTAGGTAGGGCTCGTAGATCGATGCCCCAATAACCCAACTTCTGTCCCAATCGACGGTTGACCAGTACGGACCGTCGATTGATCTACGGTCCGTAGGTCAGTCCCGTAGATGGGGATCGACAGCCCAAAACTTCTGCAATTCGATGGTGGATCAACTCAAAAGGGTCATAACTCTTAGCATCGTAATTCCCTCAACATATACTAGGTATCAAAGTAAATATACGACCAAATCACGTCTTACAACGAACAATAATTCAACAACACCACCAACAACATCAACAACAACTAACAACTTCAACACTTCAATAACCATTTCCAATCTCTTCTCAAATCATGGAATAGACTTGGTGTGTGTGGGGGAAAGGATCAACCCACACAAAAAAACTCACATACCTTGGTAGGGATCACCCCCGACGAAAATCCACAATGATCTTGTCTAAGCTCCTCTTTCTTCTCTTCTTCTTCTTCTCCTTCTTCTCTTCTTTAATCTCAAGAACCCTAACTCTTTCTCTTTCAAAAAGGGACAATAATGATCTAAAGATCATCCTAATACAACAATAAGAGCTCAAAATAAATTATTGTGAAAGGACCAAAATGCCCTTAAATTTCCGGACGGATTTCCCTTCCAACTGCCCAACTTCTACAAGGCATAACTCCCTCATACAAACTCGGAATTGAGCAAACTCGGTGGCGTTGGAAAGATCGTTCCAAGGACTTCGCAACCATAACTGGAACTACTCCTAACTCATCCTGAGCTAGGAGTTACGACTACTCAAAGTTGGCCAAAAACTCATTTTTTTTTTTTCCACACTTAGCCAAATTTTCAGATTTTTAATTTATTTTCCAAAAATGACCACTTTCCAATTTCAAGCTTCTTCAAAGCCACTTCAAATTGTCAGATGTTACAGCTTAAGTCATACGTAGCCTCTTAAAGTTGTCCGCATAATTCACTTAGACACTTTAACTAAGACTAGTACCTATTGAACACCTCTACTTATTCGGATTTGAACCTTTTAAACACTTTTTTGACAATCAGCTAAAAGATATAAATGTGTGTAATACACTTGCGCTGACATGGCAAATTGACAAATCAGTGACGTACATGTGGCGTTTTGAGGGAAAAAAAAAGAAGAAATAAAGGAAAAGGAAGTTGCAGTGGAATCAACTACAAAACTATGATGAACAACTAATTTATCTCTGAGCAATCAAATGATTTAACTTATTGATGGTCAGTAGGGAAAGATTCACAATTCAAATGATTTAACTTATCGATGGAAATTCTTGATTTCAAAATGCCATTCCGTCCGGCCACCATTGTCGTCGTCACCTTCCAACCCTTTTAATTCAACGATTTTATTTTTCAGATCTAGTTTTTCTAAAAGTTGAAAATAGCAAATTACATATATATAAAAATTAATCAATACATGAACCACCTATAATTTTTTAGATACCAATGAAATCATTGACTACATAATCATCTAAGCAAAGCATGGAGAAAGGTAGAAGGAGAGGTGATTTCTTTTCTTTTTTTTTTAGATCTGATTTATTTGAGTACAGATTTAAACTTTTAAAGAAGAAAACAAAGAAAGGAACTTTTCCGATGAATAAGATTGGCGAAGGGGGTGGCAACATCGGCGGCAGCTATGGAAAAGGTGGTGGCGTTGAAGAAGTTATGACTAATGAAGAAGGAAGAAGAAAGAGAATAAATAAAAAAAACTAAAAGTACCCTTCTGACGCGCTAAATGTAGGTGATTTGCACCTTCCTTGCCACGTTAGCAAAAAGTGTTCAATAGGTAGTTGTTTTGAATAATAAAAGTGTTCAATAGGTACTAGTCTTAGTTAAAGTGTCTAAGTGAATTATGCGGACAACTTTAAGGGGCTACGTATGACTTAACAGATCTTTTTGTCTTGCCGCACTTAATCCATGTGTTTCCATCATATCCAAATCATTTGGTTTGGTTCCATTTGGCAGTTTCCAGTCAAAGTGGTAGAGTAGCTGAGCCAGCGGAAGTCCAACATTAGCTAAACCAAATACCATTCCTAGACAAATCCTTCTTCCTGCACCAAATGGAATAAACTCAAAGTGATTTTCTATAAAATCAACTGAAGAATTCTCAAATCTCTCTGGTATAAAATTATCAGGATCATGCCAACTTTCGGGATCTCTTCCAATTGCCCATGCATTGACCAATACTCTAGTGTTAAGAGGTATGGTATATCCATCAATAACTGTTTGGAGCATGAAGCCTTAATGTCTCCTTAATCACTAAATTTAAATATGTCAAGTTTTCAACATCTTCTTCATCATATATTTTCTTTCCCTTAAAGACTCGTCTCACTTCACTTTGGGCCTTCGCCATGATATGTGGGTTCTTCATCATTTCTGTAAATGCCCAAATAATAACTGTAAATGAAGTCTCACTTCCAGCCAGAAAGATATCCTGCAGCATCAACCAAGCAATGCAAATTATAATTATAATTAAGTGAAGTTTAATAATTTGCGCGTGTTTTTAAGAAAGGGGGAAAACTTCGAAAAATCACAGCTTTAGTGTTTTCATTTGCGATTGGAAATTGAAGTTGGGAGTTCTCTTTCATCCTTAAGAAAACATCAACCAAATCTTCGTCTCCAAATTTACCATTTCCCTTCTTCCCAGCTGCTTTATTTTCGATATGCTCATTCAGAATTTCCTCCATAACTGCATCAACTTTCTTATGCGCATTCACCATTCTAGTTTTCTCACCTCTTAGGTTGTGAAGTAATTTCCAAGAAGGGAACAAATCACCCACAAAAAATCCTGCTCCTAATAACAGTACTTCCTTCAAAATTGTTAAGAATTCGTCTCAATTTTTGCATATTTTTCCAAAGGCTGATCTACAAATGATAGAGTTGGAAAACAGAAAAATAATTTGTGTCATGTTGATTGTATTACCCATCGTGGAACGAATTGATGAAATAAGACTTGAAAGTTCATCCTCTCGAACTGCACCATATGACTTAACCATCTTCGTACTAAGAAGTTCTAAAGTACAAATTTTACGCATTTGTCTCCAGTAATCACCATATTGACTGAATGCAATATCTTTATTATTGTAAAATATGATGTTTGTAGATGTAAGTTGTGGCCTATTAACAAAGGCGAGATCATGAGTTTTTAGAACTTGTTTTGCCATACTAGGTGATGATATGACCACGGTATGAACTTGCCCCATTTGCAAATACATAAGAGGTCCATATCTTTGAGATAAATTTCTAAGAACGCGATGTGGAAGTCCTCCTCCAATCAAGTGATGCAGACTTCCAATAATGGGAAGTTTCCATGGACCTGGAGGCAATTTATTTTGTTTTTTATTTCTCCATTTTCTAATTACAATAAAAAGGGTGAAGAAGAAGAGAAGCCATGAAGCTAAGGATCAGTAATTGATCTCCATTGAAAGGAATAAGGATTATTAATGAATGAGAAGTTTAGTTTAAATTAAAGAAGAAAAATTGTATTCCAAACGTCTTTTGGCACGTCTTATTATATAAAGAAGATGAGAACAGATACCGAAGACCTCCTTTGTTTGAATTTTGTATTTATTAGCTTTTAAATAAAGATAACAAATCGTCTTTAATTATTTAAATTTTAATATTCAAATGTGTATTTAGATTCAGTCATTGTAATGAAACTGAGTCATGTTAAGTTGTCTTAACTAACCAGATTATTTTATTAATTCTGAAAGCGAGGAGCTGAAGTAATGTTAAGAAATTGTGTCAAGCACTTAATTGAGGTTGGTTTATCTGGAATTAGTTATTTTGAAAAATATCTGATAAATACACCTACAAGTGGAGAATAGCTTGCCTATCCCCAGCCCTAGTTAGGGGTGGCATATAATAAAAGAATTGTGATTTTAACTTTTCAAAAAATATTTCAAATTATGTCCCAACTAACATCTTATATGCATATAAACAAGAGGGAGTTACTCGAATGTTAAACATCCCTCACTTTTTATTCTAAAATTGAAAATTAGAATCACCGAGGAAAAAAAAAGGTGATAAAAAAACCTTTTTTTTTAGCATGGTTGGGTTCCATATGTGTCAAACAGCAATTAATCGCCAGAATTTACCTCCAATGACTCGAGTGAAGTTTGTTATACCCAAAAGGAATTCAATTTTACTCAATTCAATCTTTGACTAAAAAACCTGAACTCCAAAGTTTTAATTCCTAGGTTTTAGATAAAATCTCATTTTTTTGGTGATTTTATATAATGCTCGTGGTTCATACACCTATTTTGAAGTAACATATAAAAATGGGGTGAGACATTATCACAGAAATCCAAATAGTATTTATTATCTCAGAAATCAGCTATTTTTTAAGATTGTAATGGATGATAGTGATAATTATGATGATGGTTATTGTTGATGGTGATTGACAATTTATAATGGTTGCTGATGGTGGTGGTTGTCTGTAGCGATTAGTGTTTATTGCACCAATGTAAATTAGTGGTGATGATTTTAAATAGTGGCTAGTGATGGTACCGAAGGCTAACTGTGGTGATTGGTGGCGACAGAAGCAAGGGCGTATCTAGAGGGGGTGTTGTGGCTTCACGTGAACCCATGCTCCCTTCTCTAGATCATATATAATAGTGTTATATTTTAAAAACAATATAATTTACATATAGAGGTGTGAATCCACATTCAAAGTATCATATAATAATATGATGATGATTGGTGCACCTCTCTAAGTGAGGATAGAAATTTAAATCTTATATCTATCTTGTCTTTTTGAGTAAAATCTCTCTAAGTGGTTATCGGTTACACTTTTGGCGTCTCAACTAATTTTTCTTTTGTTTTTTGTCTTTAATCTTTCAAAATTTTCAAGTGTGTTACATTAAAAATTCATAAAAATTTAGCACTGTAAAATTTTTATATAATTAAATCAAATGTGTATATTAAAATTTAAAACTAGTAATATTATATGTTTTGGACCTATAATTTTTAAAATTTAATGGTTCATATTAATAATCTAAAATTCAAACCGATCAAATTTATATTTAAGATGCATTTTTTTGGTAATCGTGCACCCATCTCGCGAAAATCTTGGATAGAAATAGTTGATGAGGATGGTGGTTGTAGGTGGTGGGAGTTGATATTGGTGGATAGTGGTTGTTAGTAGTGAAGAGCCATTTTTATAGAAATTCTTGAACTGACATATTAGTGATATTAAGATTTTGTTATATACTCCCTCTGTTCAATTATACTTGTCACTTATTCCTAAAATAGATTTTCATTTTTACTTGTCACTTTTGACATATCAAGAACAGACGATTATATTTTCCCATGTTTTACCCTCAGCATTAAATACTTTTTCTCCAAATCATCTTTTAAGACTTAATACTAAACAATCATTTAATATGGATAGTTTGGTAAAATACCTATATCAATAATTGTTTTCTTAATGGGTGTGTCAAGTCAAACAATAACAACTAAAAATGAACGGAGGGAGTATCTAAATCATTCAAATTCATCAGGTGAACAAAATTTTAAAAAACAAATTTATTCGTTGAGAACAATTTATACATCCGTGATTGGGGTTGAAAATCGTGTTTGGAGCGCATGTAAAAATCATATTTAATCTCAGTCACGTGTCTGAAGATTTTTTGTCAATTTTTTTGTTCTTCGAGTTTCAACAATTCAACACTCAAATCTACTCCAAACAAGCTTTGATTTGAACATAGATTCCATATATCATAAAGAACAAAGTTTAATCCTTAATTGTGAAATAATGACAAAATCTAACAAATTCATTTAGCACTCATTTTTAAAAAATTCATTTATAAGACCATCTCCAACCCCACTCTATTTTACTCTCCATTCTCTATATTTGGAGAGTAAAATAGAGAAAAGGCTCTCCAACCACCCTCTAAATTACTCTCTATTCTCCATTTATAGAGAGGTGAATAGTAGTTCTCCAAATTTGGAGAACTACTATTCACACTCTCTATTTCACTTTTTCATTATTTTATTATTATTTCTATTACTTTCTAATTAACATATTATTTTACATATAATTCCATTAATTAAATATATAATATTCATAATTCTTTTTTAAATGTAATATAATATTTTTAAAAAATATTATTTAATATATACTATTTTAATTTCAAATTAATAGTTTTTTTTTCTAATTTTCGTGAATAATAAACTTTTATTTTATTATTAATTTTCATTATAAAGAATATGCAAAATTAAAATAGCAAGATGAAAACATTTAATTTAAAAATACAAAACATGATATGATAATTTAAATACAAGATAACAATACAATACATAACATAATAATTTAAATACAAGATAACAATACAATATAATACATAACATAATAAATTAAATACAAGATAAAATACAATACATAACATAATAATTAATTGATCACAACAATAATTTAGAAATCCGGTAGGTCGTTTCCAGATTTAGCACTATTCGGAAAAAAATAAGATATGATTCCGAGAATTGTTGCGATTGTGGTTGTGATTGTGGTTGTGACTGCGGTTGTAATTGTCGATTTATTTTTTCAAGTATTCGTTGTTGTTCTCGTTGCAGGTAATCACGAATATTCGGATCACTAATAGTTTCTAAATTTTTCATTAAAATTTTAGTTTCGTCTCTAAATTCCTTGGCTTTGATATATCTATCTAGCCTTTCGCCGTCCTGTTGTTTGGATGTAGCAGACTTTGATAACATCTTCCCAAGTCGATTATTTTCGGTTTCAAAAAGTTTCATAGCTGACGAAAGACCTTATCTCAAAAAATTACTTCTAGATAAAATAAAATTACTATGTAGATAAATAGGATAGAATGTAATTTTGATTTTTACTATTGGATGAATTTCATCATATTTTTAACCGTAGGATGAGATTCTCATAGTTATCTCAGAGTTATTTTACATAAATAAAATTATATGTAGATATTAATCGAGTAAAACCTATCCGCACATAATGTATACAACAATCTAATACATGCATCTCATGTGTTTGAATTTATAATTTATTTTACGCAATTTTAAAACCTATCCGCACATAATGTCTATTTTCTTGGAATTTATGTTATTTAAAAATTTAGAATAAAAAACAATTTTATATCATATTAAAAATTATATAAAGTAATTATTTGGGGAAAAAGAAATAAAGGATTTATATTATGAAATAAGAAAATAAGAATGAAATAGAAATAATAATATAATATTGAGGAGAGAGAAAAAGATTCCTTTTTAGAGAGTAAAATAGAGAATTGGGTTGGAGTTGATTGTCTGAAAAAATAGAGAACTCTATATTTAGAGAGTAAAATAGAGGATTGGGTTGGAGATGCCCTAAAAGTCATACATGATTTTAAGTTTTTTATTTTTGTTTGAAAAACAACTCTCGATCATTTATTTGTCAAATAATGACAAATCTAACCAACTGGACTCTCGATGATACTAGAATTTTTTATTTATGACTGCACTCGGTACATATATGACTGGAACATTTGTTAAAATTGAATAACTTCAGTTTTATATGTCTAAATGCAGAAGCAAAACAAAAGCATACGTTTTTGCATGTTAATTACCTAAATACTGAATAGTCATGATTTTTTTTTTTTTTACTTAAATAGGAAAACTAAAACAGGCACCTCATGAAATTTTTAGTATATTAAAAACCTAAGGCATAAAGATTTCCATTGACTAGTAAGGAAAGGAAAAATAGCTTTAATTTGATGGATATTGCATAGTAGCTTTTAGCCACTTTTATAATGGTCCAATACCCAAACAATTATGAATGTCGTTATTGAAAAAGTTATATTTTCACCCAACTTATTGTGTATGGTCTGATTTCTAATTTAAAAGCAAATAAATTCCAATTTTAAAATTTCATATTTCCATCTTGTCACTCAACGCTTCACCCTAAATTCTTTTTATTTCTTGGAAGTTGAAGAAGAAAAGTAGTCTTCCATCATATTATGTCTAGAGGATTGTAGGTCACAATTTATAACCAATCAGAAGTACTGCTTTTTTTAAAATTTTTTTTATCACCATATGGTGGTGAGACCTCTATATTGATGAATAAAATTACAAAGCTAAGGAGAGCTTAAGCTCGGCCCATTATTCAAGTAGCTGCTTTTCAAAAATTAAGGAATCAACAAAAACTATACAAGTTTTGCACAAATTTATAAGTTCAACGTAATAGACAAAATTAACTATAACATCTCAAGTGGATCAGTTATATACAAAATAATTTTTCCTCTGCTTATGTCTTAGGGACTCCATTTGTATGAGATCAAGTTTGTAAGGTCCAATGGCTAATCGATGGTAGGAGAGCCTGTGCAAAAATAAACAACTCCTCATTTGTAATACTCCATTTTGCCAAGACATCTGCAACTTGGTTGGCCTCCCTATAACAATGTCTAACCTCACAAGTAATAGTACTTGAGATATTTTGAATACAAGTAATGATGTTCTTCATTTGCCAATGGATAATCGATGGTAGGAGAGCCTGTGCAAAAATAAACAACTCCTCATTTGTAATACTCCATTTTGCCAAGACATCTGCAACTTGGTTGGCCTCCCTATAACAATGTCTAACCTCACAAGTAATAGTACTTGAGATATTTTGAATACAAGTAATGATGTTCTTCATTTGCCAATGGATATTGTAATTACCTTTGATCATCTCAACAACTATCTTTGAATCACATTCCACGATTACATTGCTAAGCTCATGTTGAGAACACCATTCCAGACCATTTAAAGCAGCATTGGCTTCGACTTTATTGGTAATATCCCTACCAATACTTCGAGCAATGGCAATGATAATTTTACCTCTATGATCTCTACAAATCCCTCTAGTTCCAGCTCTTCCAATGGCATCCATGCTTCCATCAGTATTAATCTACACCAAATTTTCAGGGGGTTTGATCCATTTAACCACACTACATTCAATTTTTTAGGAATAAAGTCAGTGATCTGTTGATAGATAACTCCCCACCTAGAGCTTCATTCTATATTAGTCTTTGCCCTAGACACCAACCATTTTAGATGAGATAGAATTTGATATTGAATCCTCTTTGTATAACATTTGTTTCCTCCATAAATTACTGAACATCTCGCTTTTCGTATCTCCCAACAAATTACTACAGGAGTAATTTGTAAAATAGTATAATGGAGTGAGTTTTTTGGCTTGATATCCCACCATATTTTGACCATATACTTGATAAGTACTGGGTATATCCTCCCAAGAAATTCCAACAGGATTTCTAAAAAAAAATCATATATGTTTTGCAATTTTCTCCCCAATGAAGGTGTGGTGCATAGTGTCTCTTTGGTCAATAGGGAAACAAAAACACATGGCATCACAGTATAACGACCATGTTCCGTCTTTATAGAAAAGCCAATGGAGAAAAAATTTGGGTCGGAGAACTTTTTCGTAGTAACTTGGAATTTCCCAACCTAGTCCAGATTTGAAAGAAATTAAAGTTGTCGAGGTGTAGGGAAATATGGTAGCAATTGGGTGATTTAATTATGATTTTGATTACATGAGTAATTAGATAAGTCGTTAAGGAATCCGTACAACTTAACGAAATTGAATTCGGGCGAGTAAAACTCCCTGAATCGATCTTAGCGTGAAGGGGATTTACTGAGTGTTGTTGGTTAGAGGTGTGTTGTGAAAAGGGGGTCTTGAAATTATTAAAATAACTCACCGTTTCGTGCAAGCCGCTTTGTCATTGGGTTTTGTTGCTCTGGCGGGATCGTGTAGCGGGGTGAGGGCCGTTGTGGCAAGTCAGACGCGACTTAAAGTCGTAAATAAACCCCTAAATGACTTTATTCTACACTTTTCGATTTTTAGAGCTAAGGAACGACCCAAGGTGACTCTTGACAGTTTTCCACCATTCTTGAGGCTAAAAGTAAGCTTTTAACTCTCTGAATCCATTTTTCAATCCGTCGAACGTAATCTAATGGGTAAATATCGATGAGGGAGGGTTTTGATCTATAATTTATGGTGGGAACAACCCTAATTAGGATAATTGGGATATGGATATGATCTAGGGTTGTTAGAATTGTAAGTAATTCGGGTAATTAGTGATTGTTTATTGATTCCCGTATTATATTGATTGTTTGTAGACCAAGAACAAGCGAAACGAATCTAGAAAGGGAAAAATCAAGTTCCTTAAGGTTTCAAGCTTGTTTCGAGGTAGGTGATGGTTGTGATTCTATGCTTGTGTGATGTATGTTTATTCTTGCTTCATTATGATACATGTATGTATATGAATATTGCATTATTGATCACACTTGTTGTAAATGAGATAGATGAATGATGGTTACCATGAAATCATGACTTAATTGTATGATTTTGAGCATATACTTGTGATTGTGATTGTGGTGTGTTGAATGGATCGGTTGCCACGTTCCGGCATAACTAACTTGGATTGGTTGCCATGTTCTGGCATAATTATGGGATCAGTTGCCACGTTCCGGCATAATCATTGGATCGGGCACCACGTTCCGGTATGCTAACTGTTTGGGTTTGGGTTCCATGAGTGGACCAATGACTTGTCATAATTGTGTATCTTGAAAAATGTGAAGTTGTTCGTTGTTCATAAATGTTGATAATATTGTATATGTTCGATATATGGATGTGATTATATTGTTGTATTGACTAATGTATGTTACACTTAGTGGGATAACCGTGTAATTCTACCAGTACACTGTGGTTGTGTACTGATACTGCACTTGCTCTTATTTTTGTTGAGTACAGGGCATTTTCAAGCGGCTATTGACAGACCTAGCTTAGAAGATCAGTGATCATTTTTTAACTCAAGGGTGTGCTAGTTCTTCCGGGCTGCCATGGGTTCTCTTTCGTCTATGTCCACCATTTCGGACTTAGACTTTTCTAGTTAATTGATTAGTTCATTAGTTAGGGTTGTATCATTTCTTGTTTAGACTTGTTGAACTTTAGATGTTTTGGTACATTGACTTTCAGGTTCTAGGTTATTTCTTCCGCATTATTTAGTTCGTTGTTAGACTTTTGTTGGAGTTTATGGGAACTTCCTAATTCTTTCCTTAGTATTTAACTTTCTTCTGTAACTTAAATGTTTTAGTTTTTGGTTCAGTTGCTTGGTTTGGTTTGTAGTAGTGGTTTTCCCACCGGAGGGTTAGTGTGGGTGTTAATCACGACGGTCTAGGTCGTGACAAAGTTGGTATCAGAGCCTAGGTTCGTTGATCTCGATGTACCAAAATGAGTTTAGTAGAGTCTTGCGAAAGAATACGGGGATTCCTTTAGTTTTCTTCGAGAGGCTATAGGACTTTAGGAAATCTCTCTGTTTTCTCTTGTCTCCTTTCGTGCTATAACTTGATTCCAATTGGTATCTGGCGATTCATATTGGTATCTAACCTCATTCACTCTTCTGTCCGCAAATGGTTAATACTAGATTTAACGGTGTCAGTCCATAGATCCTGTCAATGCTTCAACAGAGGAATCTGCAGCGAGAGGTCGCGGTCGAGGCTGGGGTAGAGGAAGAGCTAGGGTAGAGGCCGTGGAAGAGTAGTGCCTACTGGGAATGGAGCTCCTGTTGGGAATGCTCATGTGAATGAGAACCCTCCTGTGCATCATGAAGAGATAGAGGAGAATGTTGGTGTCGAGAATGTTGAGGATGTGGGACAAGAGAAAGAGGTGCAGGCTGAGACTACCGATGTTCCTCCCATAGACCTAGTGTTAGCTCGACAGATCATGTCATTCTTGAAAGGGTTGGTTGGTCCTGGAGTGCTTCCTTCTGTTCAAGCAACTCAAGCTCCTGCTAATTCCCTTTTTGCTAGCATTGCGCCCAAGACGGGTGGAATGGGAGGTAACGATGCTTTCTTTCATCCTTTGTTGGGTTCTGTTATGACTGGTAATGAGCATGAAATGTTGACGAAGTTTTTTAAACTAAAGCCTCCTGTGTTTCTTGGTTCTGAGAATGAGGATGCTTATGAGTTCATCTTAGATTGCTATGAGAGACTTCATAAGTTGGGAATTGTCCATCAGCATGAGGTTGAGTTTGTGTCCTTTCAACTTCAAGGTGAGGGTAAGCAGTAGTCGAGAGCTTATATGGAATGCAGATCTTCTACTTTACCTCTACTTAGTTGGACCCAATTTCATGCTCTATTTTTGGAGAAATATGTGCCTAGGTCTTTGAGGGATCGTAAGAAGGATGAGTTCATGGCTTTTGAGCAATGTGGTATGACTGTGGCTGCTTATGAGGCCAAGTTCCATATTTTGTCTAGATATGCTACTCAATTGGTGACTACTGAGGAAGAAAGAATCGGTTATTTATTAGGGGACTAAATTCTGAGTTGCAAGTGTTATCTGTTCATATGACTTCTACAGGGAAGAGTTTCAATGAGGTAACAAACTATGTTAAGAAAGTAGAAGGGGTGAGGCGAGACGGTTAGGCTAAGGCATTGGCAAAAGGGCGAAGAACTCGGGTAACTTTCAAGGTTCTTACTCCAGGGGGTCCGGAAGGTCAACGCTTGCAGCCAAGCCAATTCAGTCCGCTATGCCCACCTCTACAGGTAACTACTTAGGAACTCCATCTCATAATTTGATTCAGGATAACTAGGGAGTCGCACCTTCAGCAGGCAGCAGGCTATTTTTTGATCGTATATGTTACAACTATGGAGAGCCTGGGCATATGAGGAGAGATTGTCCCTACCCACGCGTGTTAGATTCTGCGCAGCAGCAGTCTAGAGCAATGGTACCCGCGGGGAATGGTAAATATGGTAAAGGACACCCACAAGGTGGGCGAGGAGGTAATCAGCAAGGCCGTGTAGGTAGAGAAAATGGTAATACATGCAGAGGTAACGTGCAACCAGGCAGAGAAGTGGCTCATCAAAATGATAGGGCTCAGTTCTATATCTTTCTGGGCAAGAATGAGGCAGAGGCGTCTGACGCGGTGATCACATGTACTATTTTTGTCTGTGACCGGATGGCTAATGTGATATTTGATCCAGGTTCTACTTATTCATATGTATTCGTGAGATTTGTCTCAAAGTTTGATATGATTTGTGATATACTTGATGCCCATATCCATGTTTCTACCCCAGTTGAAGAGTCAGTCATAGTCACCCATGTCTATCGTGTTTGTCCTATTTTTGATAGACTTGTCCCCCTATTATGTTGTGCTTAATTGTCCTACTAAGTCTGTAACTCTAGATATTCCGGGAAGGGAAAAATTAGAGTGGGAAGGGGTGTACAAGCCTAAGCAATCTAAGATCATATCCTCCATTCGGGCTAGGAAATTGGTAGAGCATGGTTGTTTGGCTTATTTGGCTCATGTTAGGGATGTTGAGGTTGAGACTCCATCTATTGAGTCTATTCCTGTGGTGTTAGAATTTAGAGAAGTGTTTCCTAATAAGTTGCCTGGTATGACTCCAGATAGAAATATATATTTCTGCATTGATTTAGAGCCCGGTATGCGCCCCATTTCTATCCTTCCATATTGCATGGCTCCAGCAAAATTGAGAGAGCTTAAGGCTCAAATCCAAGAGCTTCTTGATAAGGGATTTATTCGTCCTAGTGCTTCCCCTTGGGGAGCCCCAGTGTTGTTTGTTAAGAAAAAAGATAGTAGTATGAGAATGTGTATAGATTACCGACAATTGAATAGGGTCACTATTCGAAACAAGTACCCTTTGCCTCGAATGAATGATCTTTTTTACCAATTGCAAGGTGATCTAATTTTCTTTAAGATTGATCTAAGATCTGGCTACCATCAGTTGAAAATTAGGCCTGAGGATGTGCCCAAGACGGCGTTTAGAACCCGCTATGGGCACTATGAGTTTTTGGTTATGTCTTTTGGTTTAACTAATGCGCTTGCAACTTTTATGAGTTTAGTGAATTGGGTGTTCAAGCCATTTCTTGATTCTTTTGTCATAGTCTCTATTGATGATATTTTGGTCTATTTGAAAAGTGAGGAAGAGCATACCGACCATCTTTGTATTGCTTTGGGTATTCTTTGGAAGCAAAAGTTATATGAGAAATTTTCTAAGTGTTAAATTTTGGTTGACTTTTGTGGCATTTTTGGGACATGTAGTTTTAAAAGAAGGGGTAATGGTAGATTCTCAAAAGATTGAGGCGGTTAAGAATTGGGATCGACCAAGTTCTGTGACTGAAGTTAGGAGTTTTGTGGGGCTCGCTACCTATTATCGCCGATTTGTGAAGAACTTTGCTTCTATTGCCACCCACTTGACTAATTTGACCAAAAAGGAGATACCATTTGAATGGACAGAAAAATATGAGGAGAGCTTTCAAAAGCTCAAGACTCTTTTGACCACTGCACCTACCCTAGCATTACCGGTAGAAGGTAAAGATTTTATTGTTTATTGTGATGCTTCACATTCTGGTTTGGGTGTTGTGTTGATGCAGGATAAGAATGTCATAGCTTATGCATTGCGTCAATTAAAAGTGCATGAGAGAAATTACCCAACACACGATTTGGAGTTAGCAGCGGTAGTGTTTGCTCTTAAGATCTGACGACATTATCTGTATGGTGTCAAGTGTGAAGTGTTTACTAATCATCGTAGTTTGCAATATGTGTTCACTCAAAAGGATCTGAATTTGAGACAGCAAAAACGAATGGAGTTACTTAAATGTTATGATGTCATCATTCAATACCATCTGGGAAAGGCAAATGTGGTGGCAGACGCTTTGAGTCGAAAAACGGTGAGTATGGGTAGTTTAGCTTGCTTGAGTATAACCAAGCGGCCTTTGGCTAAGGAAATTCAGACCTTGGAGTCTAAATTCATGCAATTGGGCATCTCAGAAAGAAGTGGGGTATTAGCTAGTATTGAAGTGAATGTCACGTTCATTGAGGAGATCAAGGCCAAACAATTTAAAGATGAGAATTTGGAGGATCTTAGAAAAAATACTGTGATTAGTAAGGCACAAGAGACCAATCTTGATGCGGAAGGCGTACTTAGTTTCAAAGGAAGAATTTGGGTTCCTCGAGTTGATGATTTGATTCAAAAGTTATTGATAGAGTCTCATGGGTCGCGATATTCTATTCATCCGAGTGTGATCAAGATGTATCGAGATTTTAAGCGAATTTATTAGTGACCAGGCATGAAGAAGGATATAGCGGAGTTTGTGGCTAAATGTCAGAATTGTCAACAAATGAAGTATGAACATCAAAGGCCTGCAGGTTTGCTTCAAAGAATGCCAATTCCAGAATGGGAGTGGAAAAGGATAGCCATGGATTTTGTGGTTGGTCTTCCCAAGACTTTGGGGAAGTTTGATTCTATTTGGGTAGTGGTTGATAAAATGACTAAGTCCGCCAATTTTATTCTGGTAAGAATAAATTATAATGCTGAACAATTGGCTAAAGTGTATGTGAAAGAGATAATGAGGTTGCATGGGGTGCCCCTTTCTATCATCTCAGACCGTGGTACCCAATTCACATCCAAGTTTTAGAGGAAGTTACATGATGAATTGGGCACACAACTCACTTTTAGTACAACCTTCCATCCACAGACAGACGAGCAGTCAGATAGGACTATTCAAGTGTTAGAAGACATGTTGAGGGCATGTGTGATTGATTTTGGAGGGTATTGGGATAAGTTCTTACCTTTGTGTGAATTCTCTTATAATAATAGTTATCACTCTGGCATAGATATGGCACCATTTGAGGTACTTATGGGAGAGGATGTAGATCACTCATAGGTTGGTTCGAGGTTGGAGATGTGAAACCTTTAGGGGTTGATTTAGTGAAGGATGCTTAAGATAAGGTGATGAGTATTCAAGCTAAGCTTTTAGCAGCCCAGAGTAGACAAAAGAAGTATGCGGATCATAAAGTAAGCTACATGGCGTTTCAAACCGGTGAAAATGTTCTTCTAAAGGTATCACCCATGAAAGGGGTGATGATATTCGGCAAGAAAGGTAAGCTAAGTCCGCGATACATTGGTCCCTTTGAGGTTCTTGAATGTGTGGGACCGGTAGCATATAAATTGGCTTTACCTCTTAATCTATCGGGTGTTCATCCGGTATTTCATGTGTCCATGTTGAAGAGATATCATGGTGACGGGATTACATCATTAAATGAGACTCAATTGTGTTAGACAAAAACCTCCAATATGAGAATGAACCGATTGCAATTCTTGATTGTGATGTGCGCAAGTTGAGGACAGAAGATATTAAGTCTATGAAGGTTCAATGGAAGCATCGACCAGTTAAGGAAGCTACGCTTGGGAAACCGAGAGGGACATGCGAGACAAGTATCCCCAATTGTTCGTCGATTCAGGTACTACTTCATTCATTCTTTAGCCTATTTTTCCTAAGTTTGTCACTCGGGAACGAGTGATGGGTAAATTGGTATCTATTGTAACGACTGGGTTCCGTCGTTACAGAAAAGCCAACGAAGAAATTTTTTGGGTCAGAGAACTTTTTCGTAGTAACTTTGAATTTTCCAACCTAATCTAGATTTGGACGAAATCGGAGTCGTCGAGGTGTAGGGAAATATGGAAGCAATCGGGTGATTTAATTATGATTTTGATTACATGAGTAGTTATATAGGTCATTAAGGAATTCGTACGACTTTACGGAATTAAATTCGGGCGAGTAAAACTCCTAGGATCGATCTTAGCATGAAGGAGATTTTTTTAGTGTCGTTGGTTAGAGGTGTCTTGTGAAATAAGGCTCTTGGAATTATTAAAATAGCTCACTGTTTCGTGTAAGCCGCTTTGGCACTAGATTTTGTCGCTCTGGCGAGGCCGCTGTAGCGGGGTAAGGGACGTTGTGGTGAGCCAAACGCGATTTAAAGTCGCAAATAAACCCCTAAACAACTTTATTCTGCACTTTTTGATTTTTAGATCTAAGGAACAAACCCAGGCGACTCTTGACAGTTTTCCAACATTCTTGAGGCTAAAGGTAAGCTTTTAACTGCCCGAATCCATTTTTTGATCCATAGAACGTAATCTAATGGGTAAATATCGATGGGGGAGGGTTTTGATCTAGAATTTATGGTGGGAACAACCCTAATTGGGATAATTGGGATCATGGATATGATCTAGGGTTATTAGAATTGTTAGTAATTCAGGTAATTAGTGATTGTTTATTGATTCCCGTGTTATATTGATTGTTTATAGACCAAGAACAAGCGGAACGAATCTGGAGGATCAAGTTTCTTAGGGTTTCAAGCTTGTTTCGAGGTAGGTCATGGTTGTGATTTTATGATTGTGTGATGTATGTTTGTTCTTGCTTTATTATGATACATGTATGTATATGAATGTTACATTATTGATCACACTTGTTGTAAATGAGATAGATGAATGATGGTTTCCATGAAATCATGACTTAATTGTATGATCTTGAGGATATACTTGTGATTGTGATTGTGGTGTGTTGAATGGATCGGTTGCCACTGTCACAACCCGAGCCTACACCCTGGACGTGGCCGGCACTCGAGAACCATTGCTGGTCCCCAAGCGAACCCTAATCCTGGCTGACTTCAAGCGAAAGACTAACTCAAACATACAAAGCTTAAAAACTTAATAAAATTCAATAAACTCAACATTTCAAAACTTTAACTCAAATGAACAACTTTGAATATAAAAATAATATTCTACTCGCCATAAAATAGGCAACTTAAGTCTTTAAAACATTTAGTAAAATGAATAATATAGACTTCTCAACTATATTGACTATCTATGAAGCCTCTAATTGATAAAGATGGAAGTCGGGACAAGACCCATGACATCCTGACTAAGCTGAAAGTAAATGAAATCCTCCGGAAATAAGGAGGCTCACCATAGCTAACTCGAACTCTCGGATGTATCAACGAAGCTCTTATTGATGCTCCTGAATACCTATGTCTGCATCATGATAAGATGCAGGCCAAATGGCTCAGTACGTGAAATGTACGAGCATGTAAGGGGAATTCTAAAGCATAACATAAGCTTGAAAAGAATCTGAAAGAAACTGAAGAACTTACTTGGCTCAACTCAACTCAACATAACTGAACTCATTTCAATATAAAGCAGTTTAAAACAAGTGCAATATAAAGAAAAAGAAAAACTGTTTAAAACAGGATGTTAACTCATAATCATAATATTATAAAAGTCATACCATGCTCCCTCTCAAAGTCTACTTGTGCAATGCATGAATGAAGTCTCATACCCCCATTCATACTAAACAGAACCGCTTGAGGAATTATGCAAATACTGTTGTGGGAGTTTCTCTAACCAACAACCATCACTTAAGAACTATAGTGATGATACAGCGTTACTAGCCCCACGCTGCCCGGGCCATCCTATACCTTGCCGTGGTATAGGATCTGAACTACTAAGTGGATCGACTAGTCTATGTGAAAAGGATTCATCTAAAAAGTATGACCCTTTTCTATCCATAATGGCTACATGGTTTTCATGGAGACTTGAGTTAATATGAAACCCGCATCCCCACATCGGTGCTCAATAATACTCCCAAAAATATACTTAGCTCAGCTCATATTTTTTAAAACAACTTCTTTCTTTAGTTTGAGATAATTATTCAAAAACTTAGCTTAATAGCTCTTTTGGAATCAATATTCCCTTTCTTGCTCAAAACTCTTTTGGAAATCTCAGTTTCCTCTCATCTTAAATGTGAAAACATTTACTCTTGGGAATGCTTAGTTCCCATATATCATTTTAAAGAAAATGAACTTTACTCTTACTTTTTACTCAACTTCAAAGCTTAAGTTTTAAAACAAAGTTTAAACATTTGTAAAAGACTTCTTAAAAATATGGTTCACGCCGAAGTATGGACTTGAACGACTCAATGCAAGGTTTTCAATAACCATAGATAGAACTCAATTACTTGGAACTCAAGGACTTCAATGATACTACTCATTTCAAGAATGCTCAACTCAGAGGGTTCATGCGAAATTATGAGCATGAACTACTCAACTCAATGACTCAAAGATACTTCTCATCTCAAGAGTGTTTGATTTATAATGTTCATGCGGAATTATGGGCATGAACAATTCAACTCAAGGACTTCATAGGTAATAGGTAATAGTCCCATGATTAGGAATGTAATCTCAAATCGGTTAGAAACTCAATACTTAAGACTTAGGACATGAAGATATTACTCCTCTCATAGATACTTAACTTCTGGAGTTCATGCGAAATTTATGGGCATGAACGACTTGACTCGTAGGTCTACATAACATTATGTAACTCATGTATACTACTCTTCTCAGTCTCTTACTTACTTCTTCATAACTTATTTCAAATCAATAGTTGATCTCAAAGGGTTCACAATCGACCTCAAAGGCTTTCTTGAACTCTACTTTTTACTCTCTCTTGAATGTGAATTATGAATTCAAAAGTTATGGTTCATGATATGAAAGATATAGATGATAGTGTAGACTCATGAATACATTCTCCTCACTCTCATGCTCACTTACTTGAGTCTTGCAACAAGTTACTAGAAATTGTAGAAGACTCCACAAAATGACTCAAAGGGACTTTCTTAGAATGCTCAAAAGAATTCTCAAAACTTAACTCTCAACTCTATCTTGAATTTGAATTATGAATTCAATGTTATGATCATGTTAGGAATGATTTTAGGTGTTTAAAAGTAGCTTAGAGTATTTAGAATCGAAAGGGAGTGAAGGTGCACTTTAAACGAACTCAAACGAAGCAACAAAAGACAAACTGGATAGGGTAGGCGACCCTGGCGCTCTAAGTGATGCGGGGTGCCAGTCCCTAAACTTCAGAGGAGGGTTTGGGGCGCTCTGACTAGCGCATCGCACCAGGCCCCAACCCAGAAAACTCGACGAAATTCTTTGCTTGTTTTCTCACCTTAATTCGCCTAGAATCGAACGGTTTCTTCCTCAATCACTTAGAATCAATTAATTAACATAAGTACACTCCAATCTAATCAATACAGTCCTTAAAACACTCACTTTGATCTCAAGAAATCATCCAAAACCCAACACCACAAGATTTGGAATGAACTTCAAGAACACCTATTAAGAACTCAAATCTTTCATTTTCAAGAATGAAATTTCACTGAAAATAACATGATTGGCGTGTGGGTGAACTAACCCAACACTATGGAAGCTTACATACCTCTTAGGGATTAAACCCATGGCGAAAATCCGCAACAAGACGCAAGAATCTCGACGAACACTTGATCCTCTCCTCTTTTCTCTTCTTGAACTCTCAACTAAAACCCTAGGCATATTTTAGGATTATAAAATTGAACCTAATCAGATTAGACCCCTAAAATATTACTAAAAATGAATTAAATCTAATTGGATAAGGAAAAGACCAAAATACCCCTCTAAAATCCGGTTTTGACTTTCCTTATCTAGACAACCCAACTTCGAATGGACATATCTCCCTCATACAAACTCGAAACTGAGCAAACTCAATGGAGTTAGAAATATAATTCAAAGATCTTCCCTACGATATTTGGTATCACACCTAACTCATCTTGAGCTAGAAGTTATGGTCGTTTGAAGTCGACCCAAAACTCATACTTAGTTTAACTTGCAAAATTTGAAATTTTGCTATTTCCAATTTAATTCTTTTTGGAACTCAAGGTGATACATCTAGTGACCTTAACACTCAAGAAATTTTAAATTTCTTGCAAAAAATCTCACTCACTATGAAGAACGGTTCGAGTCTTAGCTTAAATTTTTTTTGAGGTGTTACAACCACGTTCTGGCATAACTAACTTGGATCGGTTGCCACGTTCCGGCATAATCATTGGATCGGGTACCACGTTCCGGTATGCTAACTGTTTGGGTTTGGGTTCCATGAGTGGACCAATGACTTGTCATAATTGTGTATCTTGAAAAATGTGAAGTTGTTCGTTGTTCATAAATGTTGATAATATTGTATATGTTCGATATATGCATGTGATTATATTGTTGTATTGATTAATGTATGTTACACTTAGTAGGATAGTCGCGTGATCCTACCAGTACACTGTGGTTGTGTACTGATACTGCACTTGCTATTATTTTTGTTGAGTACGAGGCATCTTCAAGCGACTATTGACAGACCTCGCTTAGAAGATCAGTGACCGTTTTTTAACTCAAGGGTGAGCTAGTTCTTCCGGGCTGCCATGAGTTCTCTTTCGTCTGTGTCCACCATTTCGGACTTAGACTTTTCTAGTTAATTGATTAGTTCATTAGTTGGAGTTGTATCCCTTCTTGTTTAGACTTGTTGAACTTTAGATGTTTTGGTACATTGACTTTCAGGTTCTAGGTTATTTCTTCCGCATTGTTTAGTTCGTTGTTACACTTTTGTTGGAGTTTATGGGACTCCCTAATTCTTTCCTTAGTATTTAATTTGCTTCCGTAACTTAAATGCTTTAGTTTTTGGTTTAGTTGCTTGGTTTGGTTTGTAGTAGTGGTTCTCCCACCGGAGGGTTAGTGTGGGTGTCAATCACGACGATCTAGGTCGTGACACACAATCTATCCCAAATTTAGCTGCAACATTATCATTAAAAGGTAACTTACTTTTCAAAAATGTCCACATTAAGAAAGACATTTTAAAAGGTAAATGCTTATGCCAAATCTTCTTTAAGAAATAAAAAATCTCATTTTTTCTGTCTAATATGCTTCCAGGCAGATGCAGTAGAGAGAATGTCATTACTGTTAGGCGTTCAAATAGGAGTATCAGAGATTTCGGGTTTGAGTTCCTCAAGTACGAAGTTGCTTTTGCTAGGGAACGCTTTACCCTCTAATATGAGACTTTCCGACTAATTCAGATTTAGTCGACTCAAATGTGTATATCAAACACCGAATAAAAAACTAAACAAAAAAAATCACAATATATGTACTTGAATATTTTGAGGTAAAAGTCCATATTACCCTATTCAAACTATAACCAACTTTTTTGTAGAATAGGGCATGAGGGGACAAGCCAAACCCAAAACGCGCAATATGACTATGATGATGGCAATTCCATTAAAAAATAACTCTCCTTTATGAATTTTTTTTTTAATATTTCCTCTGTCTCAATTTATGTGAATTAATTTAATTTGATACGAAATGCAAGAAACAAAGAAAGACGATCGAAATTTGTGGCTTGAATAAGCCATAAATATTTGTATCTATAAATAATTTCACTAAGGTAAAATGAACATTTTAAAATTAAATTGTTACTAAATATAGATATATGTCATTCTTTTTTGAATTAGCTAAAAAAAGTAAGTCATATAAATTGAGATTGAGAAAACAATTTAGGAATATTTATATCTCGTGACTCAACTTTTAAGTGTGTACCCGATTGTTTTATTTTATTAATTTTAACAAATTAATTTTACTTACTATTCTGCAAATTAAAACAGAAATAGAAAGGAAAAATAGAAATCATTGAGGTTGTGGAGATGAAGAAGAAAGAGGAAAGGAGTTGATTGCTCATATAGATAGTGTTCAACTTTGAGTAATTGATCATTAAAACAATCAATTAATTTTTACCTTTTAGAAGTCACTTTACTTCACCTAATTTTATATTTTTGGGTGAAATTTAATGACTTGGCAAGTTTAAATTTTTAAGAAAAAAACTAATTAAAACATTAATTAGGCATCTAGATCAATTTAGAGTCCAACCAAACGTTATTATTTTTATTAAAAAATTGAGAAGTGAATACAAAAATTAAATATATGAAGATGGTCATTAAAACTAGGGAAAGAAAATAAAATATTTTTTTAAAGAAATAAAAGATAAGCACTAACTTTAATGATTAATTATCCAACATATTAAATGATTAATCAAAAGACGTACGCAGATTATTTGGGAAAATTGTGGGTCCCAAGTAAGATTTGGATACCTTCTTTTCATTTTTTTCAAGTGCATATTTAGATAAGTGGCACTTGTTAAATTTATAATTTAAAAATCTAGATTAAATTAATTTAACAAGCTTCTTAATCATGGTTAAAGAACAAATTAGGAAAACACTCACCAACTTTGATAAGAAAATTTTCACCTTCCACTAATTTTGATTCCTCATTCATATCATCAATTTAATTATATTTTCTGATTTCTTGTTGATATAATTTTAATTTTATTTAAAAATTTAATCAATTGAAATTAAGAATATCCTTAATAAAGAAATACATAGAAGATAAAATACAAAAAAATAACTCGAGATAATCTCTAAAAATTTAATGTTAAAAAACATTTTAGATGATATTTTCTAAATTAATTTTAACATATACCATTGTTTATTTTAATTGAAATCTTGTAAACTATCTTTGACAAGATAGAAAAATCTAAAAAGTATATTTTATTTAGTAAAAAGATAAATATTTGACAAATAAATTATGTCAAAAATGAAAAAAAAAATGGAGAGGAAAGAAGATATTGTATAATAGTAATTGGAAAATATTTTAGAATGTTTTCTGTTTTTAAAAAAAATAAAGTTTGTCTCCTCTTTTTTTCTTAATTATTTTGCTTCATTTTTTGGTCAGATATAAAAAATTTAAAAGAAAAACGAAGGATATTTTTAAGTTTAGATTAGGAAAATGATATTAATGCAGACGTAAAACATATATCATAAAAATAACGATATTAGTGAGGAGCCAAAATTAGTGAAAGATGATATTTTTCTTATTAAAGTTGGTGAGTTTTTTTTCTAATTTATCTTTTAATTGTGGTTAAGAGGCTTATTAAATTAATTTAATCTAAATCTTTAAATTATATATATGACAATTGACAAGTGTCACTTATCTAAATATGCACTTGAGAAAATGGAGAGAAGATATAGTGGAGATGAGCCAACTTACACAAATTACACTAGTTTAGAAGCTAATTACTTAGTTACACTCTAGTTTTCAATATTATGTATCTTACCAGATTTTGGTGCCACTAGATACGTTCAGATACATGCATATCGATTATGTGGGGGCATATTTAAGTGTAGTTTGTTCTAAATACATTGAATCCAACTGGATTCGCATTTTTAGAGATACATAACAAATCTCACTGGCCTCTATTCCATCTCGCCACTCTTCCATGCATTACTCCCTATACATGTATCTAGTTTGTATCTAGTGTAATTCATATGTATATCAGATACATATGAATCCCACTCATTTTTCTCCATATTTTTGTATATCTGGTAGCAAAATAAATGTCTCTAAGTGTAAGATACATAGGAAACTCTTAATTAGTGATAAGATACATAATATTTTAAAAAATATAAATAATAATAATATATATAATAGTGAAGTATGTCTAATTATATTGTTTATCAAAAAAAAAAATAATAACAATCTCACAGAACTATTTTTTTTGAGTTTGTAATGGATATTGACAAGAACAAACCAAGCACTGCCAAGTACATTAAACAAATAATATAATCCAGGATGGATTTACCATATGTTAAGGGTGTCACGGGACACTGCTTGATCGGAAATTTTTATTAAATACTTTTACCTAATTAAAAAACAAAATCAGAAAATTGATTAAATGTAATAAAGTGACACTGCTTAACATAAATAGGGGCAATAGTTCAAGTGGTTTGGCGCCTTGATTGTTTGTTAGAATTTGTGAGTTCGAATTCCAGCAACTACACTTAGTATAATTTTTAAGTAAAATTTTCAGTTCAATGCTTTCCTATATATATATATATATATATATATATATATATATATATATATATATATATATATATATTATTTATATTTATTATTAATATTATATATTTATTTATTTTAAAATGTGACACTCCTTACAAAATATTCGGCGTACGCCACTGAATATAATTGATTGGATAATATTCCTAAATTGAATGAATACAAACGAATAAATATTTGTCCAAATATTACATGAAAAAATTATCTTCAGGTCGTTAGTGGAATACTTGACAAATCTACTTACGCAAATAATTAGAAGTACATATTTATGAAACCATTAAAAGATATATTATTTGTTAAGACTATCAAAGTGATAGTTCTTACCATGAAAGCACTAGATGATTTATCATAACTATTCAAATCAAAACCATAGAGCATAATTCAATTAATTAATTTACGTATTTGTCGAATTTGGGCATAAGAACTGACGCTACATAGACTTACCACTTTACACCTAATATAATACAACAAAAAATGGTTTATAGTGCCCAATAATTCTTAACATCTTTAATAGTGACGATTTCATAAAAAAAAAATTCACTATTTTATAAATTGTTAAGCACATGTTAACACGTAAAAGTTATTCATTATTATTAATAATAGTGTGGACATAAAAAATGATGCGAGATAGAATTTTATCACCTAATACAATTGTTAAAAAATGGGATAAAATTTCCTTATTATTAGAAATTTGCACAAATAAAAATGATGTCAGATAGAGTCTTGTCACCTAATACAATAAAATATGAAGGAAAAAAATCGTTATGTATAATTGTGTCAAAGTAATATTTAGTGGTCTAGTGATCTATCTCATAAAATAATTCGCAGTTATAATCCAAATTTAATTGATATGCTTATCAAAATAATTAAAAATGACAAAAAATATTAACAGCAAACACCGGTGCGAGTAAGTTTTTTCGTCAGTATTAATTGTACATTGATGGGATGATTTTTAAATATTATTTTAAATGATTTAAATTATAATTAGATAATTTTTTGTAATTTATAATAATTAAAATTATCTATCTCTTTATGCATTACCTACGTGAGTATATGTTTACAAATTCCTCACTCTCTTTTATTCTCAATTGTGTAAATAAAATTTGATTTTTAACAGAATTATTAACATGAGCAAATTACACTGATTCTGCTTATTTATTTTATTATTGATCTTCATTAATTTATATGTTTGATTACTATGTTACACTCTTTTAGGATAAAATATGCTTTTTAAAAAATACAATTGAAATATGATGTTTATTATTTTGGATAAGAGTTTGTAAAGTTTGAAAATATATATTTTCAATATAAATTCCACTGCAGTGTGTGTTAATAAATAGAACCTTGCACTGCACAAATCGTTCATTTCAAAGTATTATTATAAAAAGAATTTATTGTAATATTTTTCTGTAAATGACATAAAAATGATTACTTTGATAAATAATCACTATATTTAGATTACTATCGAGAAACTCTCTTTTGGGATAGGCAAATAAATTCTCTTCATAAAGACAAATATAAAGTAATCATAAAATTCACATATCACATAAATTATGTCGTCTTATATTCTCTATATTTAGATTACTATAGAAAAGAAAAAGATATTATTGATGACATATTTTATTGGGCAAATTACATAAATTCCACTAGTTTAGGTCCTAATTATTAAGATTTTCGATACTTTTAAATATTACTTCCTCTACCATATTTCATGCTTAGGGTATATGAGTCTGAATCCGTGAGATATATATATCTGTCGAATTTTTAAATCGGGATACATATTTTGTAACTAATTTCCTTAATTAGAGGAGTAATTGAGGATTTTCAAAATATATAGACAATTAATTCTAAAAATTTAAATTAATTAAATCCCTTAATGTAAGGTGGAAATCAAGGAGTGTATTTTTTAATTAATTTTATTTATTATTCTTTGAAATAACAAATTCATTAATATTAATAATAAAAAACAAAAACATGTATGTCTTGGTCATGTAATTTGATTAATTTCATTTTATTACACTTAAAATAATAAATTCATTAATTTGATATATCAATTATCAATATATAATGTATCCAATAAACTAAACACCTAGATACATGGGTATCACCAAGTACATTCATATGTATCATAGAAGTATCTAGTATTAATTTTATGTATTTGTTATTTGTATCTAGTATTAATTTCATGCATCTATTTATATGATCTAATATTATTTCATTTATCTTTTTTTATATATAATTTGATGTATCAAGTATCAATTTCATACGTTATATCCAAAACATGTATCTCGGATAAATATGAAAATAGTAAGATACATTGTAACATAACAAATATATATATATATACACACACACACATGATACAAATACATATGACAAGACTCAGATACATGGCACAACAAATTGTGTCAAATACATGCGTAAATCTCCAATATATTTATTTACATACACACTTAATAAGATACACTGATAGCGTATATAATCGGTACCATCTTCAATATCGAATTTGGTAAATCTATTGAACTTGAAATCTCTACTTACAACGATACACATTGTCTCTAGCGCGCGAGAGGGTCTCCCCTTGCAAGAAAAAATGGTGGGTATGTTGGGGGATTGATTTGAGAGTGAGAAAATCAAAGGCTAAGAGTTTGACGTGTGTGTTGACAAGTTACGTTGTAAAACATCCATTTTAATGGAGTGTTGACTACTGATCAAGGGAAGAGAAAGAAGAAGAGTTACGAGTTTTACCCTAACTCATATTCCTGAGAGAAAGACATTTGTTTTAATTAAAATGTTAATTTTGGAGTTTAAATGTAAAAATAATCTATCCATCCTAATTTTAAGGAATCGAAGGTGGGTATTTGATTGTATCTTTAATAATATATGGTATAAAATATTAAAAGTGGCAATATATATATAATTATTTAAAAGTAGAGATAAAATTAGTATATACGATAGTGAATTAGAAAGCTATCCAATATTCGCAGTGTGCTTTCACCATGTATCATCAATGTTTACTATTTAAAGAAAAAAAATCAGTCTAATTTCAGGAATGATGTAAATTATTTATAAAAAAAAAACAAAAAATTAAAGATGATCTAAACCTTATCCTATGTACACATCACATATTGTAAGCAATTTTGGCCAAAAAAAAAATGCTAAACAAATTGATCAAATAGAGATGGAGATCGTGTGTCCATAAAAAATTCTGACCAGGTTTACAGGGAAATCAACAACTTTGTTAGCTTCTCTGTATTAGTATGTTAGAGCGATATCATCTTGAACAATATTGCTAATAGTATTTTAATAAGGGGAACTTTCGCATATAGCCACTCAAAAATAGTTTAATTGCGCTTCATAGCTATAGTTTGCTAATTACGATTCGTAGCTACAATGTTATAGGGAGGAGAGTGACGAGCGAGATTGGGAGAGGGAGGAGAGAGGCGAGCAAGAGAGGGCAGAGAGTGGAGAGAGACGAATTGTATAGGTATATTTTTTTCGAATTGTATATATATAACTGTCAAATAATTGTATATATGTAATGGGTATACACATGTATTTGTATATCTAACGCTAGATTGGGAGAGGGAGGAGAGAAGCGAGCGAGAGAGGGCAAAGAGTGAAGAGAGGTGAACTGTATATGTATATCTGTCAGATAATTGTATATATATAACTGATATACATATGTATTTGTATATCTGGCGAGAGAGATTGGGAGAGGGAGGAGAGAGGCGAGCGAGATTGGGAGAGAGAGGAGAGAGGCGAGCGAGCGAGAAAGGTCAAAGAGTGGAGAGAGAATAATTGTAATATATGTCATATAATTGTGTGTGTGTATATATATATATATATATGTGTGTGTGTGTATAATTTGTATTTGTATAAGTATAAAAGAGGACAAGTGACATAAGTAAAGCAAAAATTAAGTTGTGAACCATAATTAATTCAAACTGTAGCTATATTAGCTAATTAACTAGTATATGTATGCTTTCCCGCGTAATTTTCCCTTTTAATAATGACCTTTAAACTAAGATTATGAAAGGTCTTGTTTTTCATAATATCTATAACAATCAGAGAGTCATTACTAAAAAAGTTATCAAAAAAAGATCTCAAATTGGAGATCAAATAATATAGATCAGGAAAAAAAAATAATCATAAGAATTCAATTTATCACATTATAAGGTCGGATTTTTAATTACTAAATAATAAAATGTATCATTGGGGGTTTAGATCTCAATCTTCACAATGACAAGATATTTCCTTTCACATAACATGTATTTTGTTTATAAAGATAATATTTCACTGAACATGCTTACCAAAATGGTCCATTACATATAATTATGAAAAATCAACAAAAAGTGAATGTTTCAGTGCGTATTATCATATTATATAGCCTTCATTGCACTTGATTGAATGGTATTTTATCAAATAATGAGTATAAGGAAACACATGTCACACCAATAATTGTCCATTCAACATGACATTTTTTATCTGATAAATAATATAAGCATAAATAAATAAAAAGTATATGGCCAATTACAATCGTCCATTAATGCAAATAATTACCATATCCACTACATTATAGTCAACTACATTATAGATTAAGCAAATAGTCCACACAATTAGTATCTCCTAAAGTGGAAAACAAATGCACTGATCTGGATAAGTGTTGTGGAAATGCTAAGTGGCTCCAAAAGTGGAAACTTAGATACTGCTCCGTTCATTTTTTTTGTCTATATAACTTTTTATTTTTCATTTTTTATATTCAATATTAATTACTTACTCCCTTACCGTTTCTTACAATTAATATGAATATTATAATAAAATACTTACATTTATTATTATTTCTTTAAAGTTGCGCAGAATTTAAAACAGATAAGTAAAAATGAAAAGGAAAAAAATATATATTAGGTGATCAATTTAATAACGGATCCACTAAGGCATTTGAGGCTCTTCAAATATATTTGCTCCTATGCATATTTGTTATAATACTTTTTGCTTGATCACATTTCTTATAAAATCACTAACATCGAAAAAGTAGAAAGAGTTTTCACTAAATTATCTTTAATTATATAGTATTAATTAAATATAACTTCTTAGTTATAAAATAATTCATTTATTTAAATAGAGATTTAGAAAAAATAATTAATAGCTTCTTCATTTCCCTTTTGTTTTTGAGCAACTTTCACATATAGCAAACACAAAAATCATATTTGTATGTTATATCTATAGTTTGCATAATTGTGCTCCATAGCAAACATAAATATGTATATTTCGCTATACATATACAAAAGAAAGCAGTTGTATATAATCTGTTTCTGTTTCGGTATACATATACAAAAGATCAATTGTATAATCTGTGTTTGTATAAAGCGAGAAAAAGAGAAAGGCAAAAGAGAACTGGGCAGGGGAATATTTGTATTGTATAGTTATAAGTGTATAGGACGAAGATATATGTATTTGCATGTGTATATACAATTTTATCTCACTTTATACAAACAGAAACACAATTTATACATTTCTATTTGTATAAGCGACAGAGGCGAGGGAGAGACTGGCGAGTGAGATCTGGGAGACGAGAGAGAGGAAAATGAAAATATATGTATATATACAATTTTCTCTCGCTTTATACAAACACAAACGCATTTTATACATTTGCGTTTGTGTAAAAGCGAGAGAGGCGAGGGAGAGAACGAGAGTGGCGAGCGAGATTCACTAGGAGAGAGGCAAAATAGCAACAGTTTGTTATGGGGTACAATTAAATCAAACTATATTTATAACATTTAATTTGAATTAATAATTTGCTATTATATACAATTTTCCCTTTGTTTTTCCCGTTGGCTCTATTTTGTTTTGTTGTTTTATGTCTGAGATTTGGGCCATTTGTTGGGCTGGATCTTTTTTTTTGGGGAAAACAACAGAATACTTGTAATTCAAAATATTTATCAATGACCTTTTATTTGTAGAGATTTTTTTATAGGGAAAATTGTATAAAATAGCAAACTATTAATTCAAATTAAATACTATAACCACAGTTTCATTTAATTCTAATCTGTAGCAAATAGTTTGCCACTCGCCTCTCTCCTCAGCTAATCTCGTTCGCCACTCTTCCTCGTCTCTCTCACTTTATACAAACACAAATGTATAAACTGTGTTTCTGTTTGTATAAAGCGAGAAAAAACTATATATACACATGCAAATACATATATCTTCGTCCTATACACTTATAATTATACAATACAATTTTTCCCTGTTTAGTTCTCTTTTTGTCTTTCTCTCTTTATCGCTTTATACAAAAACAAATTATACAAAATACAATGTATAATTTGTGCTTGTATAAAGCGAGAGAGAGATTTGTATACAAATCTATCTGTATACAAAAATACAGTTACATATACATATACATATTTATATTTAAATACATATAATACACATATACATATACGATTGAAATCACAACAAAAAAACATATATACAAAAATACGATAGATATACATTACAAATTTTTATGTATAATTATACCGAAATATACAAATACAAATTTTTATGTATATGTATATCGAAATATACAGATTAATAGCCATAGAAAAGTTTGTTATGGAACGCAATTATACAAATTATAGCTATAACATACAAATATGATTTTTATGTTTGCTAAACCTAAAATTTACTCTTTTTCTATAAATAAATATAGTTTGGATCATAATTATGAATTGTAACTACAGTTTACCTAATTGCTATTCATAGCAACAAGTTCAGAGAGGAGAGAGGCAAACAAATTGTATCTCCAATCCAATTTATATCTCAATTGAAATTGTGATACATAGATAACAGATACACATATCCACAACCTCCTCTTCCTCTGATCTCAAATATTGTCCGCCTTTGTTCTCTCTGTTTTAATCTCATACACATACAGAAATAACATATACACACTTTATCACTCCTAAAATAAATACACACATACAATATGTATCAATATTTTGTGATTCATGAATGGCAAAAAACATTGATACAATATTTGAGTATTGTATCACCGCTAAAATAAGTATACGGATACAATTTTTCTGATAATAGTTGTATCAAATTTTTTCGATACATAGATATAGCTTGATAGATGTATTATATTTTTATACACAAATATAATTTTTATCCCTAATATAATTTGATTGTATCAATATGTATAAATCGAAGAAGATATATTTTGAGAATATGCATATTAGTTTTTCTACATACACGGTATCCAAGTGGATTTACATGTATCTGAGATACATAGACATATTTCGGTAGCCTCACTCGCCTTCCTTCCATCTCGCTCGTCACTCTTCTATGTATATGGTCACACCTGATACATACAGATACATGTATTAGTGTGATTCACGTGTATTTATGATAAATAGCTATCTCGCTTGCCTCCCTCCCTATTTAATGTATCTGGTAGAAAAAATACATGTATATAGGTGCATATTTTTCAATATATGGTAGAAAACTCTTAATTAGTTCGTAAGATACGTATTTTTTAAAATGTATAAGTAGAATTAGTATATATGATATGAAGATATGTCTAATAAGGTAGTTTTCCCTTTACTTGGGAGCAGTGTTATAAAAGACTCAGTTGGAACTCGCCTCAGGGCTCGCCCCGAGGCAGGGCTCTAGCAAAATGTCCCAAGACTCAAGTGTGGGGCTTAGTTCGGTAAGACTTAGTCCCTAAGCGCTCGACTGTACGTTCTAAGCATGCCCAATGCTCAAGGCTTGCCTAACAGATCTTACACAAATTATGTATTAAATTCTTTAGCTGACATTGTTGACCCTCATAATTCTTGAATAAATGAATGATACTTAATAGTTTTTAATCCATAGAATTAAAAATATTGAGAGTAACTCAAATAGCAAGTTCTAATATCACATCTTTACTATTTCGTAACACTGTGAGAGAGTTATTATATATTACGTAACATTTCTTTTAAAAATACATAGATAAATTTTACTTTTTCACTTATCATTGGTCTTCATGTTGTTGTCACATGTCTCAAAATTATCATATTTTATTTAGCTATTTGAAAGTAATTTTATTTTTATTCATGATGGAGTGATGTTTTTATTATAATACTAGTAAATTTTATTGATTATTTTCTTTTAGGAGGGTACATTGTATAGTATAATAATAATAATAATAATATATTTTTAAAAATAATGATTCTTTTATTATTAGAAAGTTAAGATATTAGATTATTTATACTTATATAATCATGTTAGAAGTTTTATTTTCTATGAGTTTCCTTAATCATGTTTGTAATCATTTCAAACATTGATGTATTTTTATAATTTTGTGTTATTATATTATAATAGTATATTATAAATTAAAAATTGAAATATCCAAGGGCTTACACCATACGTCTCGAGGCTTACGCCTCACATTATACTAAGTAAAACGCCTCGTCTCACGTTCCCGCCTTTTAAAACACTACTTAAGAGTCGCATTTTAATGTTAGGCAGTTGCATTTTATCAAAAAAATAAAAAAAATAAGGACCCTTTACTCCCTGAAAACTGATCAATTTGTATATAGTAATTTCTAAGGGTGTTTTTGGTACGTCGGAAAATATTTTCTAAATTTTCTCATTTGATTTTGATCAAAACTTTTGAAAAATATTTATTCTAAAAAAATAAATTTCTTAAAATGAGAAATCATTTCCTTAACAGAAGTAGAGAAATAAGTTTCACAAGTGACCTTCCATTTTGACGGTGTCCTTCCTACTCTCAAAGACACATTATCTTTATCCCACCTCCCCTTCTCATAATATGTCTAGATTATATACAAATTTTTTACAATAGTATTTTTTACTTATATACAGAATATAAAATAATAAATAAGAAAAACTCACTTATTCTCTGATAAAATCATTTTTCTCTGTGTCGAACCACCCAAAGTTCCAATGTTTTCTCGGATAAAATATTTATTTTGAAATTGGCACAGAAGAATGAAACACAAAGTATAAAATGAATAAAGAAGTGCAAATAAAAGGACCAAATTAACATGTCTTTGTTAGTGGAATAGTGTGTAAGACTTTACTTTGCCAATATTATTTTAAATAGCATATCGAAGGATAAATATATTTTATTTTTGTGAGAATTCTACTATATTATAAAAGGGAGTTTAGGCCCAAATATAATATATAATATTCAAGATTGGGACTTTTCCCAATCTTCAATATTATATATTATACTTGTAGGACTTTTAAAAGCTTTTATAATATAGTAGAATATATATATATATATATATGTCACAAATGGAAAAGTCCCAATATATCATTTACAAATGACTTAAAAAGCATTAAAAATTACAATAATTACCAATTTAAAATATTTAAAAGCTACATAATAAAATAGGTTGACTCTCAGAATTCTATCAGGCTCACATATATTCGAACAGAAAAAATAACACGTATCATTTAAAAATTACCAAAAAAGTTTTATAAATAATAATAATTAACAACTTAAAATATCTGAAAGACATTTTAAAAGGGTTAATTTTGTAATTTTATCCATATCACATAAATTAGGACAAAGTGACCAGTAATGTATGTTATTTCAAAGTTACATAAAAATATTATAAATCACAATAATTAATAACTTAAATCATTTTTAAAAAAAATATGAAAATTTGGATGACTCTCCAAATTTCATTTGTGTCACATAAATTGAGACAACAAAAATAACATATATTGGGTCCATTTTAATTTATTTGTCTTGTTTTTTTTTTTATATTTTTAAAAATTGCATAAAATGATATGGATAAAATTACAAAATTACAAAATGGTCCATTTTAAAAGGGTTAATTTTGTAATTTTATTCATATCACATAAATTAGGACAAAGTGACCAGTAATGTATGTTATTTCAAAGTTACATAAAAATATTATAAATCACAATAATTAATAACTTAAAACATTTTTTAAAAAAATATGAAAATTTGGATGGCTCTCCAAATTTTATTTGTGTCACATAAATTCAGACAACAAAAATAACATATATTGGGTTCATTTTAATTGATTTGTCTTTTTTTTTTTTAATATATTTAAAAATTGCCTAAAAATACTATAAATCATGATAATTGACAACATAAAATATGTTTTGAAAAAAATACAAAAAATTCCACTGATTCTTGAAGTGAATCTATCGTAAAAATACTATAAATCATGATAATTGACAACAAAATATTTACAAAATGTTGTATGTAGGTAGTCTTATTATGCCTTAAATGCCGTCAAAGAAAGTATAGGTTTGTGATAAAAAAAACTTATTCTTTTATCCACGAAAACAATCGCTTCAAAAACTCGGTTATTAGCCCCAAAACATGTCATTTATATTATTGGGCCCGTGCATAGCACGGGCAACATTATCTAGTATAAAGATAAATATGACCTTTTTTATAATTAAATACACCATCCAATCCAAAATAAGGGAATTTCTAGTACTTTTCTTTAGTTCAAATCAAAATGAATGTTTTTTTCAAAGCTCCAAAGTTACCCTCTCTCTAATTGAATTTTCAAATTCAACACTACTTATTCCTACATTGAAAAAAATCTTGAGGAAATTAAAGTAAAAAAGAAAAATATTTTCAAACAGTAATCATTCAATTAATTAGTACAATTGATTATCTTTCTTAAAAAACAAATATTCATTTATTTTGAATTGAAGATAAGAGGGTCATCTCAATGTCATTCCTCACTAAAATACCTCATCAAGCATTACATGAAATAAATACATTTTTTTAAAAAGGCAATCAGTTTGCCCTGTTTTTTTTTTTAAGCCAGAGGCGTTAAGATTAGGAGTTTGGGATTCTAAATTTAGGACAGATCAGAAAAATATTGCAAAACATGAGTGTGAAAGTCATTTCCACCACCCTTTCTTATCATTGAGCTGTCAATCAATTTTGTTAAGGGTTCACATATTAATATACATATATATGTATTTATTTAATTTTCTAATACAAATACGAAATTTACTCTGTAAAAAAAACCCACGAACCCACACCTTGTTGTGAGCACTTGCACAATTATTTTCAGTATAATCTAAAGTACAGTAAGTATTAATAGCTGCAAAACTGGCAAATTTGTGTAAAGGAATCAGAATGTTTTCTATAGCACCAATCTTTCCAAATTCTCAATCAACTATTATTGGAAGGAGGACATACAATACTAATATTAATACTTATCAAGCAAATTATCTAAGTTTTCGTCTTTTGCCCAATTTGCGTTCCAGAAGAACAAAATTAAGGAGCCAAGCAATGGATCCTTCACGTCATTTGGCTGATTTTGAACCAACGCTTTGGGGAGACCATTTTCTCTCCTACACTCCTCAACAAACAGTAAAGGCGCCGCGCTGCGCCTTCTCTTCTTAAAATACATTTGAGTTGTATCGTTTAATTAATGAAAATGATTATTTATCCATTCGCAGGAAATTAGTACCCAAGAGAAAGTTGAAGTTGATGAATTAAAAGAGATGATCAGGAAAACGTTGGTGGAAACTCCTGACAATAGTACACAAAAACTTGTGTTGATCGACACGATTCAACGATTGGGAGTAGCATATCATTTTCATAATGAAATTGAAATATCCATTAAAAACATTTTTGATTCTCAACTACAGAGTGAGAATAATGATGACAATCTTCACGTTATTGCTCTTCGTTTTCGACTACTGAGGCAACAAGGCCATTACATCTCTTCTGGTAACTTTTATATATATATATATATATTCTGCAACTTCTTCATTGTTTTTCCTTTTCTTTACTTACTTTTTGGCCCATTAGCTTTTCTATCTAATTGTAACTCTTACCTTACACTCATGTACTAGCTGGTAATTAAAGGCAAAATACTTTGGAAGAACTTAAAATTTGTAAAGAGCTTCAGATACTAATTTCACGTGGTACCTTCTTTTCCCATCATAATTTTGTTTATCAAGATTTAGATAGATGAAATTGAAGAAATTTCCTATTATTTGTTGCTTCCGTTAGGATTTGAATATGAGGCTTCATGATTTATAAATTATTTTATTGACCATTATAGGCTACTACCAAGGGCAAGAAATTCATACTCGCTCCGTCTTATTTGATGTGACATCTTTTTCTTTTTAGTTCGTCCTAAAAAGAATGTTAAATTACTATAATTGAAAATAACTAAATTAAAAAATCTCTTTTTACCTTAATGAAATGATTTATAATCAGACAAATATCTAAGGATTATTTTAGACCTTAAATTTTAAAAGTCTTTATTTTTACCATAAATATCATGACAAGTTAATTAGCGTCACATGAGATAGGACAGGAGGAGTAATTCAAGTAAGCATATACTTCATATTTTGTTCTTTAACGATTAGTATTAGGATGAAAGTTTTATCCTTCAGGTAACCTAGTGGATTAGACAAATATCCAATCCATCGAATATGTATTTTTGTTATAATCAATACATAAATTAAGTAGTGCCTAATCCCCACAATTATGATTTTTTTTTATTAAAAAAAACTTTATTGTCAACAACGATAAAAGTGGAAAGATATAACTTTATTGGCAGGGTGTGGAAATTGTTGATGAGAAAACATGTTGATGGATTAGTGAAAAACTATGAAATTACCAAACAGAAATAAATAAACAAACTAGATTTTGCTATATATTAATTTTAAATATAAAGTTTATACAGACTGTACTTTTGCACAATTTATTAAGGAAATTTGGAAAAGTGCTTGTATGAATTTGCTCGTTAGATTCAGAGTTGATGTGATAGATTATAGATTAAAATTACATTTTAAAAGTTTTTATACACACGTAGAGGGGTCAATATTTTATTTTCTTTTATTTTATTAATCATGCATACTATTGCAAAGTTTTTTTTGGTCAAAATTAACATAAACATGATGATTTAACCAGATGTGTTCAAGCAATTCATGGATCATAACGGAAATTTCAAGGAAACACTTATTAATGATGATGTCCAAGGATTATTGAGTTTGTATGAAGCATCACATATGAGAATGCACGATGAGGAGATTCTTGAGGAAGCTCTTATCTTTACCACCACTCGTCTCGAGTCCCTACTCCCCAACTTGACCAATAACTCACTTAAGATTCAAGTTATTGAAGCGTTAAGTCAGCCTATTCGTAAAACAGTACCAAGGGTAGGAGCAAGAAAATACATACACATTTATGAAAACATCAAATCACATAACGATTTACTATTGAAATTCGCGAAATTGGATTTTAACATGTTGCAAAAGGTGCATCAAGACGAGCTTAACGAGATATCAAGGTATGTATATATTCATTCATGTTATATCCCCTTCCTAATTAAATGAATACGCGATAAATGTATGTACTATGATATTAATAATGGTCTCGATCACTATATATATATGTACGTAGGTGGTGGAAAGATTTGGATATTGCAAACAAATTACCATATGCAAAAGACAGATTTGTGGAAAGTTACTTTTGGATAATTGGATTGTCTGTTGAGCCCCAATATAGTCGATTGAGAAGAATGTTAACAAAAGTAGTCAACATGAACTCTATTGTTGATGACACTTACGATGCTTATGGAACCCACGATGAACTTGTGCTTCTCACTAATGCAATTGAGAGGTAACCTAATTAGTTTTTAATACGTAGGTCATTTGATCAATATTATATCATTATATGTTAGGATTATTTTAGTATATTTTTCTTTGTCATCTTATTTATCACTGCTATAGCTTGCCATTATAATTACCTTACACATGTTGCTCTTGATATTATTTCGATCCCAACAAATTCAACTGTCAAGTACAGATGGGACATAAGTGTTATGGATTCATTACCACCATATATGAGAATTGTTTATCAAGAACTTCTCAATATCTACGATGAAGCAGAAGAAGTATTGGCCAAAGAAGGCAAATCGAATAGCGTAATCTACTATGCAAAAAATGAGGTATAGTTTGGGAAAATCCAAAATCCAACTTAGTCTATTCTTGCTTAAGCTACATCTAACTATAGGAAATTGTTGACATTTTGAATCAAAAGGAAGATATGGTGTTAGTGTTGGGGCATAGTTTGGGAAAATCCAAAAATACAACTTGAAATTTGAACTTTTTAGATTTTTTTGTTTGAATTTTTAGATTATGAATTGAATTTCGAATCTGGGATCTTGATACCTATATTTGTCCCTACCAATTAGACATAAGCCCATCCACCTAATACTAAGTTCAATAAAAACAACACCTTACTATATCAATCAATATATTCTATAGTCTATTATATTAGCTAATAAATTGTGCAAGCTGAGATGCATTCACCAAATTGCACAGCACATATAAGGATTGAGTAGTGCAGTTGATTTGAATATGAACAATTATTAGTAGGGAACTTACATAAATCTCACTCGTTTAGGAGCTAATTACGTAGATACACTCTAGTTTGCAATATTACATGTCTTAATAGATTTTGATGCACCATGATACGCTCAGATATGCCTAGATATATGTATCTCGGGATACATGAGGTCAAATTTAGGTGTAATTTGTACTAGATACATTGTATTCAATTGGATTCACATATATTTGGGATACATAACAAATCTCGCTCACCTCCCTCGCCTCTATCCATCTCGCTTGCCACTCTCCTATGTATCTAGTATCCAAGATACATGTGAATCACACGATATACATACATATTCATGTATCTAGTGTGATTCACATGTATACGAATCTCGTTCGCCTCTCGACCTATTATATTGTATCAGGTAGCAAAAGTACATGTTTCTAAGTGTATTTTTCTCAATATATGATAGAAAACTCTTAATTAGTGGTAAAATACGTAATGTTTTAAATGTATAAGTAATAATAGTATAAAATTTGATAGTGAAGACGGTCTAATTAAGTAGTTTCTCCTATTATTATGATCTAGCTAGATTAGGATTTTATAATGATTTCAATGTTTGGTATTTTGTTGTAGTGGAAAAAATTGACGGCTGCCTATATGAAGGAAAGTGATTGGTTGAATGCTGGTTATATTCCAAAATGTGATGAATATATGAAAAATGCAGTAATAACAGCTACATGTATGCTTTATGTAACAAATTCCTTGGTTGGCATGGACAAATTGTATATGACCAAAGAGAATATTGAGTGGCTAACAAATGGGCTTTTGGTTGCACGTTCTGCTGGAGCAATCTGTCGATGTATGGATGATATTTCTGATCATGAAGTAAGTATAACACAATGTAACATACAAAATTAAAAGCAATTATATAGATGTTGTATTGAATGTATTTGTATCGTTGTTCGTAGGTTAATCAACAAAGAGGACATGTTGCTTCAATTGTTGACTGCTACATAAAAGAATATGGAGTTTCAAAGGAGGAGGCGTATGTTAAGATTCGGAAGATGGTCACGAATGAATGGAAAGATATAAATAAGGAATTCCTTTTTCATAAGGAAGTACCATTTTTCATCCTTGAACTAGGTTTAAATTTTGCGCAATTGGTAGATACAACTTTTGGAGATGGTCATGACGAATATACAAGTCCCAAATCCGAAACTAAAAAGATGCTTAGTTTGTTGCTTGTTGAATCCATCAATATATGACAACAATGCAGATGCACCTTCGACTAAATGTAATTTCTTTAATAAATAACTAGATGATGATTGCCCGTGCAAATACAAGCCCAATATATATTAAGCTACAAATTTCACAAATATTGGTAAGGCTACAATCAGTAAAAAATAGTTGCTACTGTATACACACCCACCCATATGTGAATCAACTATGGCTTCACTCAAGTTAGGTAGGATCAACTATATATATATATATATATATGAATCTTCACTGTCCATATCGCTTCACTGAAGCTAAGATATCATAGCCCAATATTGTAAGAAATATTGAACTAAAAGACGACATCACGACACCATCACCACCAACAACAATAACAACAAATGTCCTTCAATTCAGAGTAATTTCAGGTCGACTTAATGAATCGGATCGGATTGAATATATATCCTCATGCCCATGCCGCATTGTTAATTTAACTATCGACAAAAGCTACTACCGTAGTATTAAGAAAACAAATAGAGCCCAAGACCTGAATTATCTTTCTGATGGTGGAGCAAAACTAATGAAAAAGATAAGAGTGGGAAAACCTGCAATTGAATGTTGCATACTGTCCAAAGCACGCAGGAACCTTTCTCGCCAGCTGCCTTGTACATTTTAATAGCTATCTACAAATGGTTAAGGAAATGACAGTGATCAAGTCATTGGATTAGAATTGTAGAGCGTTGAGAGTAAGATCATCAATCAAGACAGAGTCATTAGTGTACAAAATCTCTTAGCCATTTAAGCAAACCAAAAAGCCTTTCAGCTTTTTACCCATTCTTTCAGAAACCAAAGCTTCAAGTGTTTAATTTGCACAGTGCAAAATCATCGTCATATTGGTGTTGGGAAAGGCAAGGCACTAACAAGAATGCCAGACAGGATAGTAATGGAATAATACCAAATCTAAACTTTTCCTTACAATTTGAACAGACAAACCAAATCAAACAATATGAAGAATGGACAACAAGTATATCAACCAAACTAAAGCAACAAGATAAGAATAAGTCAATCACACAAGACACAATGATTTACGTGGAAAATCCTTCGATGTGAAGAGTAAAAAATCACAGGGGCAAAAACTCCACTATAAACACCAAGAGTTACAAAATTGTTCTCCAAAATTGGACACAAAACAAGTGCCAAACAACGAGCAACAACAAATCAAGATTGCATCAAAACTAGAGAATTAAAGAAGAGATTTCACCCAAAAACGCGCTACTGTTCACTCCCCAAAATCAGAAGCTACAGACCTAAAAATCCGATCTCCACCGTCGAATTGCAAGAACTAGATGCTGAGAATTCCCAGTTCAAATTTGAGCACGATCCAACGGTTAATGAAGTGACAAACTCTGTCTGAAGCGTACTGCCTGAGCAGAAAATTTTCAGAAGTAAAACGGGATTTTTCTTTTTTTCTTTCAATCTCTAAAACGTAACTCTCTTGATTTTTCTCTCTTGTGTTTCTGAAAATAAGACCAAATAAGCCTTATATATGCCACATAATATTTGGGTTATGAACTAAAGTGGACTGATCTTAATAAGACTTTTATTTATCCACATAGGAAGGGAAAAAAAAAAGATCCTAAACCCAACAATTGGAATTCCAAATTGCCATGGAGCTTTACATAAATATGGAAGGAGACAAATAAATGGAGCCAAAATTCACATTCATATCATCAATAGATTGTCTACAAATTCATTGTGCATCAATAGATGATTTAGGGTACCGCGATCTTCTTTCCTTTCTCAACGATGAAGTAAAACCAAACTCATGAGATTATTATCCTATATCAGAACAAGTTGATAGAACCCATTTTTTACATCCCTATGTTCCTCCCGTGTGACGACATGGGGCGAAAAAAGAAAAGTGTAAAAATATCTGACATGAAAATAAGATTAAGAAGTCTAGTAAGTATATGATCAACTATTGTTGTTTGTTCATCCTCTACAAGCTCAAGTGACCACAATTTACAAAGTGAGTTGTCTCATCTTTCATGGTGCCAACAAATTCAATAAAGGTCGAAACCTTTGTCACATATAATTTAGTTATCTTAAGACCTCAATATATTTTGTGGTGCGTCGTCTATCAGCTAAGATGCCAACGTTTTTGCTCTACCTGTAAATAGTAATAGCAGTTAGGAGTGTACATGATCGGGTTGATTCGGGTTTTTCAAATATCAAATCAAATCATTTGTGTCGGATTTTTAAATTTATAAACCAAACCGAACCAATAAAACTCGGGTTTTTTCGGGTTTTTCGGGTTTTTCCGGTAAAATATTCATACAAACATATAATTTACTTGTACTTCAAATATTTCTTTAGTCCTACCAAAATACAACTATCTAAGATGTTTCTTAAAAATATAACACAATATGATATGATTAATGACACTAAAATATCCAACAAAAATAATAATAATGAAATAGCGTAAAACAAATATTGCAAATTAACAAGTCATAATGAAAATAATCATAATTAAAAAGTACTAAATCATGCTAAAATTAAGTTTAATAAGTATTAGTTACATGACTAAATATTAAAGGAAATTAAAATTAGATTATGTATTTTAATTGTCTAAACCAATGTAAAACTAAAGAACAAATATTCAATATTATTGTCATTCTTAGTCGTGAATTGATTTTCTTTTTGCATTAATATTAATTTGATTTTGATTTAAGCTTTATTATAATTACCAACATCTGTGGACTATAATATTTATTGGCCCATTCATAATCCTAAGTTTCAAACTTGAAATAATATATTAAAAGATAAAAACTATGAAAAAGTATAAGAAATATTTAAAAATTATATCAAAGTAAATATTTTTATGTATAAAATAAAATTTTAAAATTATATATATAATGTCGGGTTGGTTTTTTTTAGTTAAAACCAAACCAACCCAAATATAGTCGGGTTTTTTTTTTCAAAACCAAACCAAGTCAAACCAAACCACTAGTTGGGTTTTTTTTTCGAGTTGACTTGATTTGCAATTTGATTCAATTTTCGGTTCGATTTTGTACACCCCTAATAGCAGTTACGATTATCATTTTCTTATTGCCATGTAAATATATAATGTTTTCTTGTTGGTACAACATCACCGTGTAAGAGTTTTTTACAGTACAGATGATGGCTCCATCTTTCAACTATTCTCTCCAAATTTCTCTCATGGACATGCAAATTCAAGTTCAGTTCCCCTTTTTTTCTTTCTATTTGTGATTGTTCTGGTCAGACACACAAAAAAATCTGGATTTTTTTTATGGTTCTAACTAGGGGTGGCAAAATGGGTAAATAATATGAGTATTCGCTCATATTATCCATTTTAAATGGGTTGGGTATCCAACTCATTTAAAAATGAGTAAAAAACGAGTAATATCCATATTATTCATTTAAAAGTAGGTAGTTAAATAGATAAAATGGGTAAAAGCAAACAAAAAAAAAGTGATAAAGGTAAGAAAGTCTTTTTTTTTAAAAAGAAAAATCTATAAAAAAAAAAATGAAACTTTTTTTTACATTTAATTTGGGATAGGGGGGTGGGGGTGGTAGGAGGTGGGTTGGTAATTTTTTATATATATATATATTTTAAAAAAAATTAAATTTTGTTAATTATTTTTTTGGATGGGGTGTTGGGGGGGGCTGGTAGGGGGTGGGGTGGTAATTTTTTTTTTTAAAATAAAAATTTTAATGAAAAAATTAAAAAATTTTGTTAATTTTATTTTGGGATGGGGTGTTGAGGGGGGTAAGGGGTGGTAATATTTTTTTTTTTTTAAATTTAAATTTTTTTAATGAAGTTTATTTTTTTTTGGATGGGGTGTGGAGGCGGGGCTGGTAGGGGATAGGGGCTGTGGGGTGGAAATTTTTTTAAAAACATTTTAGTGAAAAAATTTATTTATTTTTTTTGGATGGGGTGTGGAGGGGGGGGGGGGAGGTAGGGGTAGGGGGTGGGGTGGTAATTTTTAAATTTTTTTAAAAAAAAATCAATGAAAATATTTAAAATTTTGTTAATTTTTTTTGGGATGAGGTGTGGGGAGGTGGTAGGGGGTAGGGGGTGGGGGGGGCTGGTAGGAGTAGGGTGGGATTTTTTTAATTTTTTTTTTTACATTTTTTTGGGATGGGGCTGGTAGGGGGTGGAGTGAAATGATAATTTTATTTTATTTTTGTTTTTAAAGCTTTTAACAAGATTTCTATTATAATATGGGTAAATATGGCTATCCATATTATCCATTAGGTAACTCGTTTTTACCCATTTAAAATGTGAGTCGAGTCGAGTAACTTACCCATTTTTATTTAACTCGTTTTTTGATCGATTCATATTCGACTGGACTCGCTCGTTTGCCACAACTAGTTCTAACTAACACGGATGATCTGGGTTTTGCAATTTTTGATAAGTTGTTATCTTAATTTTTAGGGAAAAGGTACAAGTACCCCCTAGACTATAACCGAAATTTCAGAGAAACACCTTAACTAAACTAAGGTCCTATTACCCCCTGAATCCATTTTTTTTGGTAATTTTGTGCACCTTTTTGGCTTACGTGGCATTCAAATATCTCCCACGCGCCTCAATTGCGTGGAGTCACGGAGTGTGCCACGTAAGACAAAAAATGTACAAAATTACAAAAAAATATAAGTTCAGGGGTAATAGGACTTTAGTTTAGTTAAGGTGTGTCTCTGAAATTTCGGTCATAGTCTAGGAGGGTACTTGTGCCTTATCCTAATTTTAACCATAATTTGAATTTTAATCACATTTTGACCAAACATCATCAACCGATAGAACTAAATGTAAAATCAAAACTATATAAATGTATTCAACCAAAAGTAGAAATGGAAGGAAAAAGTTAAAAAAATCAAGAGGAAAAGAACATAGGAAGAGCAAAACTTTGTAAATCAAATCTACAAATTGAAGAGAAAGACAGAGGAATAACAAATCACTACCTTAAGATTGCAGCAGAATCTTATGAAGAGCTATGAAAAAAATACCCAAATTTTATTTTGCTGCAGTAGAAGTGTCAAGTGTGTATGGATGAGGGGAATATGATGTTAATGAATGGTTGACACTAATTTTTTGTAGTCAGTTATTTTTTAGAAGGAAAATTTGAAATATAGTGATTTAGGTTCATGAGTAACAGTATATGCTATTTTGATTTAACATATTTAACCTTTAATTAAATAAAAAAAAATCTATTTTGGTTCCCCAAGTTAGGGGAAATCAATAGAATTAAGGGTAAACTACATAAATCAGTAGTTTAGATCCTAATTACTAGGAATCTCGATAGTTTTTGATATTACGTGTTGTATCATTTTCGATTGTTGGATACATGTGTCGAATTACATTAGATATGTGTATCAATCGGGTGTATAAGTCCGAGATACGTGATTTATTTTTTTTTGAATTAAATGTTGTAACTTAATGCCTTAATTAGTAGAGTAAATTATGGGAAATTAACATATAGACTCCTACAAATTCATCAACTAATTCGAAACCACAATAGACGTCTACAAATTGACTGAGATACATCTAACTTCTCTTTACAAATACTCAAATCATAAACAGTGAAAATAAGTTACATAATCTTCCAAACTCAATCTACTTATACAAAAACTCCATTTCATCAACAAATTCAAAACATAATATACACCTAGAATCGAGTGAGATACATCTGAACTACCCGTGTATCTGGGTTCATACGTGTATCTGGTCTCTGTTTAAGTAAAGTCTGGCGTAATTCAACCATTCTGATTAGGGTGTGGAGAGATACATCCGGTTAATGGGAATGGGGGAGGGAAACGATTGATGTGAGGTGAGAGAAAATAAATTTTGAATTTTTAATGTCTCATTAATTAAGGAGATTATATTTTAAGAAATTGTGTATCTTTTTAAAATACATGGTATAATTATTTTAAAAAAAAATGGTATTGTGTGTAGTATTTTTAAACTAGAGATAAAATATGTATATATGATAGTAAAGTATATGTGATTATGTAGTTTTTCCTAGAATTAACGGAACAATATGAACTTTTGGTCCATCCGGATCAAACAAATAATCGATAACAAAAAGAGAGAAGAAATTAAAAGAAAATAAATCTCCTATATACCATTTTTAATAATATTCAAATTTAGATAAACATCATTTAAAGTGCACTTTAACTCCACAGTAACATCGTCTTAATCAATACATTACTCCTATGGCTATATAGAAATGGGACTTGATGTACGAACAATGCAATGAATTATTGTACAAAAAGTAGGCCTATTTTATTAGTGAATACACATGTGGATTTCAATTCTCTTTTAAGTGTAAGTGAAACCATTTGTTTGTGAGCTCAATACACGATCTCGGATCGAGTAAAGGCATGCAAGTGCATTTCTTCTTATTTAATTTGATTATTTTCTCTTTCCTTCATAAGTTCTTCCCACAAGTGCAAAATTATTCAGCCAACAAGGTGTTTGCCTCAGAAAATTGAATAATCTGTTTGTTAGTTAGTTATTATTTTTTGTATGTGTTTTGCAACATACTCATCTAATTAATAATTAGAGAGCGTAATGTGTTTGTTTGTTTGTTTAAGAAAAAGAAAATTCTTTCTAAATTTTAGTTAGCTTGTAGCCATCATGTTATCCTTTACACTACTAGCTTTGCTATTTTAGTTGAACACAATCGATTTGCTGAAGAAATTCTTGTACTAGTTTTTTGGCTCTTTGCTTGACTTAATTAATGTTCTATAGTAGCTTGAACTTTTGTAGGTGTTGGTCAGCTTAATTCTTGACTTTAATTGGTTCCCAAATTGTTTCTTATTAGCAGATTATCAGGCCTTTGTTTTATGCATGCTAAATTGTGACATACAATTTTATTAGGTTTGGTTATTATTTAAGCTTTCATCTTTACTCATAGTTTTCTACTGTTCAAAATTTGCTTCGCAATATAAACTCCATAATAATTAAGTAATTAAATATGTGTTATCTCTAATAACTTAAGCTAGCTTTATGATGAGATGGTCACAGTACACTACAACATGCTATTAGAATTAGTAAACAAGAGGTCTTGTCTCCCTATCACCCATTATTATCAAAAAACAATTTCCCCGAACTTGGACCATGAAAAAGATTCGCAGATGAGTCACGTTTTGAAGCATAATTAAGTAATCAAACGTGTCTCTCTGACAGCTTAGACTTTAATTATATGAGATGGTCACACATTAAATAAAATGCAATGGCTTATTATGTGTTTCTGCATAATGCTGCAATATTGCAGTGTGTTCTTTTCTGGTTCTAATTTGACTTTTGCATATGTGTACATGTATTGTTGCTTTATTAAAGCCTTTTTGGTAATTTATTGAATGACGATAATAAATAAAATTGACTTTTTCCTAACACCAGTACTTGCCCATTGGTTTTTATTTGTTTCACTGCAACAAAACATCTGGAAATTTTTCTATGATCATCTTTGTTTCAGTTTGTCCTGCAATTCTGGTCAGTTTCTTCATTTTATTCTCCATCGAATGTACAATTTTAATTTATCTATTCTTTGCTCATCAATATCATCCGGAATGTGAAAGAAACTTGCAGGTTCCCACTCTAGAAGTTGGAGCTGAGATGAAATTCACATATATTGCTACATGTCAGAACTGTTGGATCAAAAGAGAAACATACAACTGATATTTTGTATATAATTATCAAGATTTGGAAAGTTCCGAAGGAACATAAGAAAACTGCACAAAGTTCGATTCTCCTTTACACAAATGAACTTGAATGACCTGTTGAAATCTGCCTCCTCTTTAATACATGCATCAATTCCTCTCTGTGTGTTGCATGTTGAAGAAGTTGAAGAGCTATAAAGTGACAAATATTTTTAAGGTTCACTATATCAAGGTGTGCCAAAGCAACAAATAATTTTGATTGCTTTATCATTTATCTTCTTCTTAAGTATTCTCTTTAATTGATTTTGAGTTGGCAGAAGGGGGCAAAGTACGTATAAAATGTGAAAATACAGTCAAGAGTCTTATTGTCTTGCAATCAACCGTGGATATTTAATTAATTTATGAGTATAAAATGCAGAAAGGAAAAGTGTAATCCATTGTGGAGATTGATTTGTTTGCTCTCAAATATGTAGTTTATATACTTTCTTTAATGCATAAACAAATTGTACAAGCAAAGATGATATACCAACTTTTTGGAAATAGAGCTAAGAAATGATTGAGCCATGAAAATTTTATAAGGATATGAAAGAACCTACGTTGATAAATTACCAAGGTAGTTTTGATATGTGCATTTCAAAATATACCAAGGTAGCTTTGATATGTGCACTTCAAAATATGCAACTTTTGAAGACACACATGTAGGACAAATTCATGTATATGAGTTCTGCTGGCAAAAATTATGTAGTTATAGCTTTTCTGTCTTGAAGGTCTCACTCAATGACTATGCAAAGCAACCACAAGTTGAAAATACAATTTGTTGGGCCCGTATTGACACGGGTCATACCCATCTAGTGTTAAATATAAAAATCAATATAATCTTGACAATTAAGTTCGAAAGGAGATGAGGGTAGGGTTATAAGATCCTCGCATAATAATTTAGGGGGTGAATAGGGCAGAATTTTTTTACGAATTTATAAATAGATATGAATATATATATTTTTAGGCTATTATTAGGTTATAGCTATGATTATTAAATTCATACCTATAAGTACATTGTCTAGTAGAATTCAATATCAAATGCATTAGACTATCAACTATTTGAGTAAATTTATTTACCATTTATTGTAATGATATTTTTGTCACACCCCGAGCCTACACCCTGGACGTGGCCGGTACTCGGAGACCATTGCTGGCCCCAAGCGGACCCTTGACTTGGCTTACTTAACTCCGCGGAAGACTTAACTCAACAGAATAAACTCAATGCAATAGTTTAAATGATAACATCTTAGCCAAAATGACAACTTATGTCTCAAAACAAAGTATCTACAAATACATAGATGAGAGACTCAATACTAACTGTCTGACTGTCTATGAAGCCTCTATAATACTGAGATGGATGTTGGGACATACCCCACAACATCCTAATAAAGCAAAACTAGGAAAGCGAAATAACAGAGTCCTCCGGAATGCAAGGAGGCTCACCACTGACTCTAGAGTGCTCAACTGGATCAACGGCGTGCTAGATGCTGATCTTGGTTACCTGTGTCTGCATCATAATAAGATGACATTGAATGTACGAGTATACGAGTTGAAAAGCTAAACAACAACTTAAGCTTGAAAGGAGTACAAAGGAACACTTACCTTGGCTCTGTTTAACTCGTGAACAACTGAACTCAATATAAAGCAATAAGACACATGCAATATATATAAAGCTTGTAAAACAGTGTAAACAACTTAGTTTGTTAAAGATAAAGCAATAACAAACTCAACTTTACTTAAATATAAAGTGGGACCGGCGCCTGTTAATTCCGGAATTAACCCCAAAAGTGGGTCCTAACCAGTTTCTCCCAGCTCATGTCCCAAAATGGGACACAATTCGGGGCTCGGGAACAACACAATATCAACATGCAACTAAAACCCAAATTTTCTCAAAAATTAGAAATGGGACAACAGTTGAATCAGTGTATTTACCAGAAACTGGAGGTCTACAGTGAAAGGCGACAACACCATGACGTTCTCCTTGAAAAACCACTCAAGATAGCAGCAAAAATCACTGAAATCGGACCTAGAAAGGCTGAGAAAACAAGTCTTAAAATCTTCCAAAATCAAGCTCACAAAAAGGGTCGTGGCAGCAGGTATTTTACAAAAATTACCTCAAACGGGGACCCCAAATCACTATCCGAGCTCATCAACGCGTTGTCCTCGAAAAATCTCACAACTTTTCCTTTTGAATCGCCCAAATCGGTTGAGAGATGAGAGAGTTATGAGGGTTTAAGTTTTGGGAAATATTGCTGAAAATCTGCACTATATAGCAGATTTTCTGCAATTTTTCCAACAACTAAAAAAACTCCAACGGGGTGCTCCGATCTCGTTCGGAACCCCGTGCACGCAAACGAGATATGCAATCATACCAAATTCGACATTCTAGACTCAACGGCGCAGTCGAAATTTCCATACGAGGTCATCTCGATAAAAAGTGGGTCTCACTTTCAAAAGCCATTTTAAGTCAAAAACTACAAAAGAGCTCCGAAAATATCGAAAACCTCGAGACACAAAAGAAAGGTCAATCTAGACCAAAATTGACATTCCGGAGCTAACCGCGATGACGGAATTTTCATCTGAGCGCGTTTTCCAAGAATGTTGACCAAAGTCAAAATTAAGCCAAATTTCAAAGGCTAAAACGCCTAATCGCACCGACTCACACTGAAAACCTCGAGAGTCATGCCGACCTTGATACTAGCCTAAAATGACCCTTCCGGAGCTGATGGAATCATTAGAATTGGATTCCGATGTCATCTTCTCAAACTTTTGATCGAAAATGTTCGTTCAAGGTTCATAAGCTCCAAAACACTAAAACTCACACCATAACCAAATGAACGACTAGGTGATCGAACTGTCAGTCCCAGCAAGTCATAAATGACTTGGGGTCGCTACAGGAATGCTCTAAACGACACACAGAATGCAAGACACTGAAATGACCAGGAGGGTCATTACAATAAAAACAAAACTCTTTCTTTGAATTGAGATAATTACTCAAAATTTAGCTTAAAAGCTCTCTTAGAATCGATGTTCCCTTTCTTGCTCAAATGTGAAACATTTATAAACTCTTTGGGAATACTTAGTCCACTTATAGCTTTTTGAGAAATGAACTCAACTCTTTACTCTTTGCTTAACTTGAACTTGAGCCTAAAAACGAAGTTTAAACGTTTAATAAGGACTCTTGAAAACTTTAAGAAACTTTGCTTTGACTTGCTTCTTAACTTCTAGACTTGACTCTTAACTTCTAGACTTGACTCTTAACTTCTTTGACTTTGATCTTAACTTTCCTTGAATTGGATTATGGATTTAAGGTTCATGATCTGATATTTACGAATGATTTCATGATGTTTAGATGTACCTTAGAGTGTTGGAAACAACTAGAAAACATAGATACATCACTTAGGAACTAGTATGAAAAGGTGGGGGAAGAATGGGGTGAACTAGCGTCCTTGGCGCTCTGAGAGGCGTGGAGAGCCAGAGCACAAACTTCAGAGCTGAAGTTGTGGCGCTCTGGCTGGCGCGTCGCCCTAGAGGCCAAACTTCAGACTCTGAAGTGGGGCGCTCTGAGAGGCGTAACGCCCCAACCCCTTGCCCAGCAACCTCCGACTTTTCTCCTTCGTTTTTCATCTCTAAACCCTCTAAACTTCTATGGTTCTTTCCCCAAACACTTAGGATCATTAGTGCCCTCAATACCCAATAGATTTAACTTGAAAAACAACTTGGAAACACGAATCAAATCAACACTGGGCATTCAACAATCAACCAACTAGAATTCAACAATGTTCTTCAAGAACTTCACTTCTTAACATGTAAACAACTCCAAATCGTTGAATTGAAACAAGTTGGTGTGTAGGTGAACTAACCCATCACTAAAAGATCTCACATACCTTAATAGGGATCACCCCCGACGAATTCCACTCGCAAGCTTGGATGATCTTGACGAATTCTTGCTTTTTTCTCCCTTTCTTTCTTCTTTTCTTTCTTCTCCAAGCCCTAAACGTATTTCTCAATTCTCCAAACTGACTAAGTCATGTTTTTACCCCAATAAATCCCTAAAATCAAATTAGGAAATTAATTAGAGAAAAGACTACTTTGCCCTTCCCTAAATCCGGATTGGGACTTTCCTCAATCCAACAACCCAACTTTTGAAAGGCATATCTCACTCATACGATGTCGAAATCATGAAATCTTGGCGGCATTAGAAAGATCTGTCCAAGGGATTTCCAACCATATCAAGAGCTGCTCCTAACTCCTCCTGAGCTAGGAGTTATGACCGTTTGAAAATGGCCAAAACTCATTTTCTTAACTTAGACAAAATTTCCAGATTTCCTTATTCTTTCCAAAAATCAATATTTTCATATTTTAAACTCTTTATAGTCGTTTCTAGGTGCGAGATGTTACAATTTTTTTTCACATGATCACTTTTAATATATTTATAATACAATTTTAATACATATTACATAAAACAATTAATAAAACACATATAATACAAGTTTTATTGATGGATAATATATTTATCACACATTTTAATACAATGTGTCAATTTCTTACCAAACAAGCATAATATATTTTAAAACAATTATAATACATATATATTGCATACATAATTCACATAATACATATTGCAAATTTATCATAGTATTGCTATAAATAATAATACATAAAAAATATCGCTAAAATCAATAATTATTTATTAAAGGTACTCATCCACGTAATTTTTCCATTATTAATTAGCATTAAATAGAGTGCTCACAAATAACACATCAAAATTTTCAAAAAAGGAGTCCATATAATATCCTAGAGTTCAAATTGTTGGAAAATCACAAATCAATTCATCATTATTTTTTATTACTTTTATGCTTAAAATGACATTAGTTTCTCTCATGTTTTTCATATCAAAATAAAAAGACAAAAAACTTTGATCTCATAAACAACTACATCAAAACTAGAATCAAAGGTAAGCATGCATGTCATCGTTCATATAAAGGATTATATTATCTTTATTAAACACCTTAGTAATAAGGCACAAACAAAAGACAAAAATGCATCATCATTATTATCAATAAACTGAAATAAATATCTAAAAATAGTAAGTACAAACCAATATTTTACTACTATGATCAATATATTGACATCATTTGATCATGATCAATTTCAAGAGAACGTTAAATTGGCTGCAATGAAACATCATCGTCTGACCAAGTTATGATGAATTATATTAAATCTAGCTTCTTGCATGCAGACTGGCTAGCAAAAATGACGATGAACTCTCAAACTAGCAATATTTATCGTTTGGCTCAACAACTTTCCAAGGCAGCAAAAGGACCTTTCATTCGGGATAAGAGACAAGTCTCGAGTATAAGGCGTTTTAAAAGTCGATGAGACAAATTTTATTGTTAGTTAGGTTTCTCTTCTTGTCGTAATAGTGATGGGCAATAGCCATTTTCTTGATGGATAGTTTCTGTGCGTCTTGTCATTAAACCTTTGGTATATTTTTTTATTTTTTTTAATGTAATATATATATATATATTATTTTTATTTTTAAATAAAAATCCTCAATAGAAATATGTACAAGCAAGGGGGGCTAGGCCTTATCTTGTCAATCCTAATGAGGCAACGAACCTTTACTAATTGACAAACATGAAAAAAATAAGAGCTAGAGAGAACTAGGTATTCTATGATCATCACAGAATTTGTAATACACTCTATGATGAAATTACAAATAAGAATACCTGAAAAATGCACAAATATAAAATCCAAGAAGAAAGTTGAGTTATCAACCTCAAACTTACTTTTAAAAATGTGTGAATTAAAAATGATAGATAGCCCATCTAAAATAACCTGAAGTATTTTCATCTTGTCTTCTTCTTCAAATTTGTCCAACAAAACTTGATAGTTCATCATTTCTTTTTGGATGTATTGGATCTTGTTGAAGCTATTGACATTGTTATATGGTTTTACTTTGCCAATCGCATCAATAGGTGTCTTGGAACAAACTCTCCTGTCACTGTACCGTCCCAACTGTGATGTGTGTCTTCTTTTTGTTTTTGTTGCTTCCATTTCTTTGATGCCGAGGTGAGATATCCCCATCCCTAGCCACTTTATCAAAGCATATGTCTAATATATTTTCTTCCTCATCCTCATCAAAAGAATCATCGCCCAAATCACTATCATAACACCTAGTTGGACTAAATTCTGATGCTAAGGCCTCTTGTTCATTCTTCTTTGCAATTATACTTTTAGGTACAAATTCCAAAGCTTGTGGTATATGATTAACAACACCTCAATTTATTTATTTTTTAATTGTTCATAAGCCTTGATAAATTGACAATTTTATCTATCTTGTTTAATACTTTTCCAATTATATTTCGATAGATTGATACAACTAGCAACGGAGGCGGACTAAAAAAAAGTAAACATACTAATTAAGCTGATAAATGAACAAGTCGAATCGAATCAATTCAATTATGAACGAGCTCAATAAAGTTCATAAAAAGTAATATATCATACAAATATGTGGTCAGGTTTAGGGAATGTTGCAAATAGGAGCAAGAATGATATAGGAAACTACATAAATGGGCCATAAAACACAAAATAATTAAATGTTCATACTCAAATTCAAAATAATTCAAGAAATACTCAGTCTCTCATAAATAATTACAACCCATACACTTCCTTCATTAAGATTGATAATTTTTGTTTAACTAATACTAAATCAATATCATATACAATATTAGTATCATTAAAGCTGATAATTTCTCTTAATTGATACAAAATCAATATATATATGCTGTATTGGTATCATTAAGGTTACTTGTTCAGAAATTACTCATTAGTCAATGATACTATAAGAGTATATACTGATTTAAGAAGCAAAATAATTTTTTTATTTCTGCTTCTACTTTTTTAAGAAGCAATTTTTTTTAGCTTCTTCTCAATAGCAGAAAAATTGCTTCTGCTTCTATTTAAAAGCAGTTTCAGGTTTGCCAAACACCTAATTATTTTTAAAAAAAATGTTTTTTCTCAAAATAAATGCTTATGGGCTCCCAACAGCAATGCCAAACACCTAATATATATATATATATTTTTTATTTTTTTTTCCGTCAAAATAAGGGCTTATGGGCTCCCAACAGCAATGCCAAACATGCTCTTAATATAAAATATTTTAGTGTGCTTGGTTCTCATGATTTTTTAAAACAATATTTCGCTTTTCAAAGTTACGTGAATATTTTATATTTTAATCTACCACAAATATAATGATACATTTCTATTAGAAAAAAGGGGTATATCTGAGTCATTTGTGTAACAATGAGTGTATATATGAGCCGCTTGGAGTATATCAACTCTAAATGACAAAATTGAAGGGTATATCAGACCTTTTTTCCTTTTTTAAATCCAATCTAACTACCCAACCCATCCTAGGTAAAAAACCCACCCAGTAACCCATTTTAAAATAAACCTAAACTATCCATGTAGTCCTTCCGGTCTTTTCGTCCTTCAATACATTTGCACATAGCAATGTGGCTTTGTCCGTTCTCGTTACGTTTGGAACCATTATCAAAATTAAACACTATCCATGTTACCTCTCAGGTTGGAAAAAGTAGTGGTATTTGTCTTTAATAATTTCTGAGCAAAAATTGGGTGATTTAACACATTTTTGTATGTATGGGTACTTATTTAAGATTTCATTCTTTGATTTTTGTCTTTTATACTATGTGCAAAAAACATTATTTTACCACATTTTTGTATGTAGGTACTTTCAAGATTCCATTTTTTGATTTGTGTCATTCATAATATATATGTGCCAAAATTGATTGTTTTAACACATTTTTGTATGTGGATAGTTGTCAAAGTCCCACATCGATAGATGGATAGGAATTTGGTCTCCTTATATGAACTTGGACAAACCTCCTCTCATTAACTAGCTTTTGGGGTTGATTTAGGCTCATGTGTCATATCTTTACATGGTATCAGAGACACTCCAAAAGATAGCACTTTTAAAGATGTTTCTGTGATTGCCCTTTCCACATAGTACAAATAGATCCATTTCAATTTTTCAATTGTTGCATGTTGATGTTTGGAGTCCATATAAATGGAATACTTTTGATGGAATGAGGTTCTATCTAACTATTGTTGATGATCACTCTAGATGGACATGGGTTTACTTGTTAAGGCTGATATTAAAAAATGTTCTTTTAGTGTTAAATTTGTTTTATACAAGTACAAACTCAATTCGGAAGGACAGTGCAAATATTGAGGTATGATAATGGTGGTGAGTTCTTTAGCCATGATTGTTGTCAGCTGCTTCAGAGTCTTGGCATATTACATGAAAGTTCATGTCCATACACACCACAACAAAATGGTGTTGTTGAAAGAAGACATCGACACATACTTGAAATTGCAAGGGCAATTAAATTTCAAAGTGGTCTGCCTAACAGGTTTTGGGGACTGTGTATTGAGACAACTGTGTATATTCTGAATAAAATACCTTCCTCATTGTTAAATGGGAAGTCACTTTTTGAGGAAATGTATAACAAGGTCCCTTCTTTGACACACCTAAGGGTCATAGGGTGTTTATGTTTTGCAACCAACCTTACACAGAAGGACAAGTTTGGTCCTAGGGCAGTGAAGTCTGTTTTGATTGGATACAGTTCCCATCAGAAAGGCTACAAATTGTATGACCTTGAAAACAACATCATTTTTGTTAGCAGGGATGTGTTGTTCATAGAGACCATATTCCCTTTCAGGGGAAGTGTGGAGGAAGGCCAACATGACTCAATGTTGCAACATCATTTTTCTTATGATGATTTCAGTATACACTCAATCCCTATTACCAGTGAATCTGAGGCAGCTTCTGAGAATGGGGTTACAGCTCCTGAGAATGCTGTTGAGGTTTCAGTAGGCATTGAAGACGTATCTCTAAATGTTGTTGCAGATCCCACTGCTGATATGGGAGTCAGGAAATCAGCAAGAGGATCTAGACCACTAATATGGCATAAGGACTATGTAGTCAAGGCCGGTTCTAGCACTTGTTTGTATCCACTTAGTGCTAACATAGACTATTCTGGATTGTCTTCAAAATATCAAAGCTATGTGTCAAAGTTTTCGACTGAGACTGAACCCTCAAGTTACACAGAAGTTGTTGCTGATAAGAGGTGGTGTTGGCCATGAAAGTTGAAATACAAGCATTGGAGAATAACAAGACTTAGGAGATTGTCTCACTTTCAAAAGAAAAAAAGGAAATAGGATGTAGATGGGTGTACAAAATCAAGTATAAGGCAGATGGGGAAGTGGAAAGATTCAAGGCAAGACTAGTGGCAAAGGGGTATAATCAGAAGGAAGGATTGGATTATCAAGAGACATTTTCCCCTGTGGTCAAAATGCCTACAGTCAGGGCTATTGTATTAATAGCAGCAACTAAAGGTTGGAAGTTATATCAAATGGACGTTTACAATGCATTTTTGCAAGGGGATTTGCTTGAAGAAGTATACATGACTATTCCTGATGGTTTTGCTGGAAAGAACAGAAATGAGGGTTGAGTATGTCGACTTCTAAAGTCCTTGTATGGATTGAAGCAAGCATCACGACAATGGAACATTAAACTCACCACTGCCCTGACTACAACTGGTTTTTGCCAAAACACAGTTGACTACTCTTTGTTTACAAAGAAGGAGGGTGACAAAATAGTGATAATCCTAGTTTATGTAGATGATCTTCTACTAACAGGGAATGTTCACTGCATGATGCAACATACCAAAGAAGTCCTTCATACAACTTTCAAAATCAAAGACTTGGGAGAGCTAAGGTATTTCCTTGGAATAAAGTTTGCTAGAAGTGAAGTTGGAATCCTAATGCATCAGAGAAAGTATGCACTGGAATTGGTGGCAGCCATAGGACTAGCAGGGGCCAAGCCTATTACCACTCCAATGGACCAAAATCAGAAACTTACCACAACTGAATTTGATCATCACATATTGTCATCCTCTAAAGATTTGGCATTGGAAAATCCTATCAGTTATCAGAAGCTCATTGGGAGGTTGTTATATCTTACAACCACAAGACCAGATATTGCATTTTCTGTACAAACTTTGGGTCAATTTATGCACTCTCCAAAAAAATCTCACATGGAAGCAGCCCTCAGATTGGTCAAGTACGTGAAGTATGCACCAGGGCTTGGTATATTGATGTCTTCAAATGGTGATGATCTCTTAAAAATTTACTGTGATGCTGACTGGGGGGCTTGTATTAATAGCAGAAAGTCCATTACAGGTTGTCTAGTTCATTATGGGAATTCACCTATTTCTTGGAAGTCAAAGAAGCAAGCAACTGTTTCCAGAAGCTCAGCAGAGGCTGAGTATAGGGCTATGGCTTCTTAGTGGCAGAAGTAGTGTGGATGATTAGCCTGTTCAAAGAACTCGGGGTGAATATTGAAATTCCTGTTACATTGTACTCTGACAACAAGTCAGCACTTCAAATAACTGCTAATCATGTCTTTCATGAAAGAACCAAACATATAGACATTGATTGTCATTTCACCAGGGAGAAAATTCAGGAAGGACTGATTGTTACTACTTACATACCCTCTGCAGAACAACCTGCTGATTTGTTTACAAAGGGAATTGGTCGATATCTACATTTGCATTTGTTATCCAAGCTAGGTATGAAGAATATCTTCATAAATCCCAGCTTGAGGGGAAGTGTGAAGAAGATCAATAAATCTGTAAATGTGCCTTAGTTAGTTAAAAGTTAGTTACTGATAGTTAGTTTAATTAAATATCATATTAGATGAGTAATTAGATGGTTAGAGATGACGTGTAAAGTCAGTTAGAAAGTTTGTTAGACACAGTGGTATCAACTTGTATATAATGTAGTTCACTGCATCATTCTTTTTCAATGCAAGATATTTTCTCTTCTTCTTCAATTCATCTCTTTCCTTCCTGCATTGTTCATGGATTCTATCATGAGCCACTCCAAAAGATGGCACTTTTATAGATGTTTCTGTGTTTTCCTCTGTCTTGAGAGCGGAAAATCCCTCGTAATCCACAACCTGTAGGTTATTCTATGGTAACAATTTCTCTTTGGTATATGTTTATTCCTTTTATATATAGTAGTTTCTCCCTTAGCTTTCATCTTTGTTCTCTAAATTATTCTTTCTTATTTTGCTAGCTGCTCCCTGTATAGATCAGATACTTGGGGATGTTCATTATTTTCCAAAGCATACTCAAGTTTATCTTTTCTTTGTTGTCAACCTTTCCAGTAGTTTTTTGTAACTATACTGTACCGAGAGAGAAGTTTACATATTTTGACTTGACATATATAACTGGTTATGTTGTTTTGGATTTTAACTAAACTAATTTCTATCAAATTAAAAATATGCATGGTGTTTGACCAGATGTCTTCAAGCAATTCACTGAATCGGATGGAAAATTCAAGGAAACGCTTACCAATGATGTTCAAGGATTATTGAGTTTGTATGAAGCATCACATCTGAGAGTGCATGATAAGGAGATTCTTGAAGAAGCTCTTACCTTTACCCCCAATCATCTTGAGTTCATGCTCCCCAGCTTGACCAACTCGCTAAAAGTTCAAGTTACTGAAGTCTTAAGGTACCCTATTCATAAAGCTACACCAAGGGTGGGATCAAGGAATTACATATCCATTTACAAAGGCATTGATGCACACAACGATTTGCTTTTGAGATTTGCGAAATTGAATTTTAATGTATTGCAGAAGCTGCACCAGAGAGAGCTTAGCGAGCTTACCATGTACATTATTTGATTTATCTTCCTTAATTTTATTATGAATTTTGGTTTAATGTACGAGAAATAAATGCAACAAATCAATCTTATATATGATGTAGGTGGTGGAAAGATTTGGATTTTGTAAACAAATATCCATATTGAAGAGACAGATTGGTTGAGTGCTATTTTTGGATATTAGGAGTGTATTTTGAGCCAAAGTATAGTCGTGCGAGAAAAATGCTAACAAAAGTAATTCAGATTAACAGCGTCATTGATAACACTTTTGATGCTTATGCAACCCTTGACGAACTTGTGCCTTTCACCGATGCAATCTAGAGGTAATTAATTGTAAATCTTGTTGTTATTGTGTGACGTAAAAGTTTGCTTTTAGGTCTGATACAAATCCTGATTTTTAGATGGGACATTACTGCGATCAATTCATTACCTCCATATATGAGACCTATTTATCAATCCCTTCTAGATGTTTACAGTGAAATGGAGGAAATATTGGCCAACGAATGTAAATCAGACCGCATATATTATGCAAAATATGAGGTAATATTGCTTGACTAACCCATATATAAATCAGTTCAGTTAAATTGAAGAAATGAAAACTTTTATGACAAGGAATATCTCTCATACCAAAAGAAGAAGATATTTATTTTCTAGCTTAATTACTTTGTATTTAATTTCCATTTTAGATGAAGAAGCTGCAGGTGAGAACCTTTATGAGGGATGCCCAATGGTTGGATGCTGGCTATACTCCGAATTGTGATGAGTATATGAAGAATGCACTTGTAAGCTGTGGCTATATGATGACAGCAACAACCTCCTTGATCGGTATAGACGAATTTATATCTAGAGAGACTTTTGAATGGATGATAAATGAGCCTTTGATAGTTCGATCTATCTCAGTAATTAACATGATAACGTGTGATATGACTGGACATGAAGTGGTACAACAACAAATATCTATTTATTATGTTTGCCAGGATCACACTTCTAATTATGTAATAAAAATTGTACTGAAGATATTTCATGTAGGTTGAACAACAAAGAGCACATATACCTTCAATTATTGAATGCTACATGAAAGAATATGGAGCTTCAAAGGAAAAGACATACATTGAGTTTCAGAAGGAAATCACGAATGCATGGAAAGATATAAACAACACATTAATATTCCGTCCTACTGAAGTACCAATGTTTATCCTCGAACGAATTTTAAATTGTGCACGCGTGATGGACACTCTATACCAAGAGGGAGATGGATACACAAACTCCAGAGGAAATGTCAAGAGCATGATTAACTTGTTGTTGGTTGAATCTATCGATGTGTGATCATGATAATGACGCAGATGAACTTTTGATCAAGTATTAATTTGGAGCAAAATAAGGGATTTGAATGGAAGTTTATGCAATTGATATTACATGAAACCATTGATTCATTTTACGAATGTCTGAGAGCAAGTTAGCAGTTTTCAACCAACTTGATAATATATGTTTTTTCGTTTATAAATAATGGCACGAATGGATTATTTGTGTCACAACAGTGGCATGGGTGAGCTCAACTTTTAACAGATGACATAAATAAGTCTTTTCTCAAAGTTGGACACGAATGGGTCACTTGTCTCAACGGCAGTGACATAGGTAAACAAACAGTTACCATGCATTCTCATTCTCAAGCTACATTGGTGAATCATCTCTCCGCGTCTTATCACTAATCAAATTACATAATCCAATTATTTGTATACTGAATTTAGAACCATATGTGACTAGCTTTCCCATGATATGGCAAACAGAGTATACTCTCTCTGTTTCTCTTTGCTGGCTCGCCTTTATCATACTCTTTTCAGAACTTGCACTCCATAGTTTATTGATAACTGTTGATTAAAAATGAGATCAATAACCTAACAAATAAGACATGTTACATTACACTGACAAAAGAATCATCAATAAAACAAAAGCAAATTAATATGGAGTAGCTTAGGAATTCTTCAAAGAACTCTTCGAACAGTTGCATCAAGAAATCAATCTCCTCCTGCTCAAAATCAAATTATTATGCCTAAACAATGGAAACAGAAAAAGATCATATAGATAGATACAAGATGCAACTTCATAGGTGCAAATGTTTTCACGGACTATGTTCTATTGAAAAATTACAAAATCAACCTCTTTAATCATCTTCATGAAGTAGGAATAAGATTTGTGTACACCCTATCCTCGTCAGACTCTACCTGTGGGATGCTCTTGTTGTTGCTGTTTTATTGAAAATTAATCATTTTATTATTTATTTATTTTATCGTGTTTGGTAAGTAAACAATAAGTATTGTCCCATAAACACCTATATGCAATCTAGAAATCGGTAAGTTATATCTAGCCTCTGCCCCTTGGCGAGAAAAAAACTATCATTCTGAAACTTTTTTTCCTCTACTACTCCCACTAAAAAAGTCATTTTCTTGATTCTGAAGAAACTATTTGCAAGGTCAATTTAACGAAAGACGCACCTTGGAACGGGTACAGTTTTAATGAGTAGAGAAAGCAAAAGCAGTGATAACTTGTATTCCAAGTTTGGAAGAAATGTTGCAAATATTCTTGAGATTAGGATTTAGGAGTAAGAAATTTGTGACCCTCTTCCACTGGTAAACCTCTAGACTTAGCCCATCTCCTATTGTCATCCATTATTATAGCAACAGGTATTAGCTCTGAATCATGAATTATTTTGATATATAGGACAGCAAGGCTCAGTGAGTATGAATTAAACAAAGCTATATAAAGGCCACTCAAAAATTATCCTGAGATTAACTCTTCTTATCCATTATACTGAACGACCCCTTAATATATACTTCATTTCCTATCCCTATGACTTAAGATAATATTTATAAGGTTGATCTTATTTTTCTCTTAATAATTTTATAGCCTTAAGATAATTTATTTGATAGGAAATAAACTTGCTGAAAGCACTTATGTGAGTGTGTAATGGTGTGGTCATCTTTTATGAAAGACTTGGGTCATCTTTCTAGAACACTCATGAGATTCAAGGCGTGTGTGCATTACCATAAAAATATTATGTCAGTATAGCAGTATTTGCATAATATCAAGGATATAGTATGTAGTGTCGGGTCTCAACTTATGTTCATTTTATTCAAGAATACTTCACTTTGTGGATATTTGTTGTTGCCTCATTTCACTATGTGTCAACTCAACTTGAAATATATATATTGACTAGATTCACTACACGTGCGTTGCACGTGTAGGTTAAGTCCTGAGATCCCTATACACGATATATTTTATATTTTATTGCACTACGTCATACTAAGTAAATGGCCAATCTATTTGCCTTCTTGCTTGTTCGGCATGTAGTGACGAACGTCGTATTCTTAAATTGTTATTAGGCAATTTGTTAGTAAGTAATTGTACACGAATTAACAGTTTGTCCTCTTAGTTATGTCGTGTCATGAAGTGTATGCTCCCTTTCAATATTTGAAATTCAGTGTACCCTGTATTTGAATAACTTTATATACACAAAAGTAATGTCTTCTGTGGTAGCTGTCTGTTGTTTTTCATATCGTCTCCTCTTCCACCAAAACTAAGAATTCTTCCAATATAATTTTCATTAGCTACATGTGTGGTGTATGTTTTTTCTTGTTTGATTTCTTACAATTTTCGTATTAATCAAATCTCACCTAATACTTTCTTATAGACAGTATTTTCTTGTGTATGTCCCGGTGTATCAATCTGGTTGTTCAGTCATGACCTGTTGACATAGATATTCCTCTAGATAATGCAACATATAGTTTGCCATGCGAGAAAGCATGTTGTGGTAGGTATACTCCTACATTTGATATCGTTTGACCTTTAGCTTTATTTATCATCATTGCAAAAATATAGACATATTGGAAATTGTTTCCGAATAAATTTGAAAGGGTATTGTTGTTTTTTCTACATGTATGACATTCTCGTCAAAGCCTCTACAAATCAACCATGCCCCATTGCATAAGCCATTTGAAGGGTCCAGTTTTCTCAGCAGCATGATGGGAGCATTTTCTTTCAAAACTAACCTAATGTATAAAATTAAAAGAATCATCAATTGTTATGTATATGTAATCGTGCAATTGTTTTCTTCTCTTTTGTGCTATGAAGTATCACAATAAGATAACTGTAAAAGTTAGGATGTATTAGACAACGTACCTATGCGGCAGAGTCCATTGGTTATTAAGGTGTTTAGGTATAAATACAGTTCATATCTTTACTGAGGTCGATTCTATGTAATCTTGCATGCTGCAGCCTAGTAAATATTTAGCCTCTTCAAATAGTATTTGGTAGTTAAATTTCAGTCGTCATGTGGGATGGAGCTTGATGACTATCATTGGGAGATGAGAGTGACAATGTTAATTCTATGCGTTATTGTGTATTAGTACCATTGATGAGGGTGGCAAATGGTTGAAATCGGCATGATTAGGCAGGGATTTGTTACATAAAAGAGGGTATCATTAAGATGTAAAGTGCATCTAAAGTAAGGTTAGAAGTAACATATATATGTAAAGTATGTGTTTAAAATTGGCAGGAAACTGTATGTGAGCAGGTTAACCAATAATAGGTTTTATAAGTAATGCTTCATGGTGAAGAAACAAAGTTGATTAGTGGTGTAAAGTATGCGTTTACAATTGCCAGGGGACTGTATGCAAGCAGGTGAACTAAAAAATATATAATTGCATTAATAAAAATACTTATCTCATAAAATTAGCTATTAAATAAATAATAAAAATTAAACTAATACAAATTTCAACTGGCGTTATAGCAAGTCATATGAACTTTTCTTTGTCTAAAATATTGAAATATTAAGAAATAATAAATATGTAAAAAAAAAACGGCAATGTTTATATAGTAATAACTATTTTGAAGCAAACATCCTGAGAGTCTAAATCATATAAGTAACATTGATAAATAAATTTATTCTTTTTTCTTGAGCATCAAAAACAAATCGTGACAATTCTCTAGATTTTGGTAAAAGATATTCAAAAGCATATATCTACATCACAAGAGAAATTGTTAGCAAAAACAAATGAATTTAGACTACATTATGTTAACTTCATATATTGGAACATTACATACTAATGTATATATTAAGCAAAAAAATAATTATTATATCATAAAAATTATATTATGTTCCTCAAGTACTCGAGGTTATGGAATATACCATCTTAGGATAGAACGACTTACTTCATCAGAATAGTGGTACCTCATATTATGCTAAATTTTGAACTAACTCAACAACAATAAATCACACAAAAAAATTTAGAATGCAAGAAGAAGAAGAAGAAGAGTAGAAGATTAGAAAAAATGTGGTTGAAAAATGAGAGGAAGTCCATCTATTTATAGTCAACAAAGGGTAGCATGAACAAAAAAAATTTGTGTCTTATCTGAAAAATCATGACCTTTCCGAGAAGTCACAACACTTTGAAAAATTCACAACTTTTTGAAAAAGTCACAACTCTTTGGAAAAGTTACAACTTATTGAAAAAGTCACAACCCTTTGGAAAAGTCACAACTTATTGAAAAACTCACAACTCTTTGGAAAAGTCACAACTTATTGAAAAACTCACAACTCTTTGGAAAAGTCACAACTGATCGAAAAATCACAACCCTTCGAAAAAAGTCACAAGTATTCGAAAAAGTCACAACCTAAGTTAAGGATATTATAGTAATTTAACATTCAAGGTAGGAGTTCATGCTTTTAAGGTAATATAAAATAGAATATAGATATAGATATTTAAGTACATGTTTTTATTTTTTTGCTCCCAAAAATTATTCCTATTCTTTATTTTTGCACTAGTCTTGGATTGTGGATATTTTTTTATTTAATACAAAGGATAATAACATTTTATAATTGATCTACGTAAACATTCTTAAGTTGTAAATATATATATATAATAGGAAGATTACCTCTTTATAAATGGTTCACATTTATGCAAGTGCCCCTTTATTAATTTGTAACTTTACTTAAAAGTTACTTTGCATTATGATAATTTTGTAGAATAGTATTTCATTACATTAATTTTACTTTAACTTTTACATTCTTATGATAAATGAAAAACATAAATGATACGTCTATTTAAGAAACATCATTTGTGGGCTTAACATAGAGAAGAGAAATAAATTAAAAGCCTTTCTTTCATCAATTTGTGCACTCCAAACTTCCAGCCACCAGTGCACTGTTTGAAAAAAAACTGTAAAACTTTGGACCTTAACGATTTGCACTGAAATCAGGGGCGGCTCAAGCATATTCGTGGCCTAAAACAAAAATCAAACGGGGCCTTAAGTTAAATTGTTAATAACTTTTATCTAATTGATTTGTTCTAGTTTTCAATTGATAATATAACCATTCTTATTTTAAATTATTTTTAATGAGATATAGTACTCCAAATATGTCAAATTCTTCTAATAATTCCTTCATTTTTCGTGAAAAATTACTTTTTCTACAAATAGTATTCAATATTTATTAAAAATAATAATAACTTATAATCTATTATTATTAAAAATGAGGCCCCTTAAATTTTGCGGCCTAAGGCACATGTCTTTTTTTTAACAGTGTTGAGCCGCCCCTGACTGAAATCGGGCCCAAACTTTGTAATATTTCATTACAATTATTTATATGCTGAATTTAGATTCATTTGTGAAACAAGTACACTAGTAGCTTTCTCATGATATGGCAAACAGAGTGTACTCTCTCACTGCTTGCTCGCCATTATCGGACCCTTTTCAGAACTTGCGCTAGATGTTCAGCTTTGGACGTTGGTAAGAAGCTTCATGCTTCCATCGTCACCACAGGTCTTGTAACTTGTCAAAATACATTTCTCCGTAATGCTATTCTCCACATGTATGCAGCGTGTGGGTCTGTTCTCTATGCACGTAAGGTGTTTGATGAAATTCCTCTTTCATACAAAGACACTGTCGACTGGACAACATTAATGGGGTGCTATGCTCGCGGGGGATTCCCTCTTGATGGCCTCAACTTGTTTGTTCATATGAGGAAGAGTGATGTTTTGATTGATGAGTATACTATGGTGGTTGTATTCCTTGCAAGCGCCAAAATGGGGTGTGAACAGTTTGGCGTTCAGGGACATGGTTGTATGGTAAAAATGGGTTTTAGTTCGAGTATTAAAGCGTGTAATGCTGTAATGGATATGTATGTGAAGTGTGGGTTAATTGATAAAACAAGAAGGATTTTTAGTGAGATGGGAGAAAAGAGTGTTGTTTCTTGGACTGTGGTTTTGGGGGGAGTGGTGAAGTGGGAAGGTTTTGAAAATGCGAGGTTGTTGTTCGATAAGATGCCTGAGAGGAATGAAGTAGCTTGGACTGTAATGATTGCAGCGTATATTGAGAATGGTTTAACGAAGGAAGCTTTTGGGCTTCTACGTGAAATGTTGTTTGAATCTGGATTTGTGTTGAATTTTGTAACATTGAGTTCGTTGTTATCAGCTTGTGCGCAGTCGGGGAATGTTTTGGTGGGTAAATGGGTACACGTGTATGCTTTGAAGATGATAGAACATGAAATAGATATAGTTGTGGCAACAACCTTGATTAATATGTATGCTAAGTGTGGCAGGATTGATGATGCTTTTCGAGTTTTCCTTGTGATGCCTCGAAGGAATGTGATTACGTGGAATGCTATGCTTAGTGGACTGGCAATGCAGGGAAAGGGAGATATGGTGTTGGATTTGTTTGGTCAGATGATTAGAGAGGTCAAACTGGATGATGTAACATTTACAGCTATATTAAGTGCTTGTAGTCACTCAGGTTTGGTTGATCAAGGTCGACATTTTTTCTATAGCCTTGAGTCGACATATGGAATAAAGCCTTCTATAGAGCACTATTCTTGCGTTGTGGATCTTTTGGGTCGGGCAGGATACCTTGAAGAAGCAGAATCCATAATAAGGGGAATGACGATTCCCCCCAATGAAGTTGTGTTGGGATCACTATTAGGCTCCTGCAGTGTCCATAAGAACCTCGAGCTGGGGGAGTGCCTAATTAAAGAGCTGGTCCAAATGTATCCTGATAATACCGAGTATCATGTTTTGCTTTCAAATATGTACTCCTTAGCTGGAAAAAATGACAAGGCAAATTCTATTCGAGTAGTTCTCAGAAGCAGAGGTGTTAGAAAAGTGCCTGGCATTAGTTCTATTTATGTTGGTGGTCAAATTCATTGCTTCAGTGCAGGGGATAAATTGCATCTGCAAAGTCAAGAGATATATATGATGTTGGATGAGATGATTCGAAAAATAAGATTGGCTGGTTATGCACCAGACACAGCCTGCCAAAAGTTTTCAGGATCTAATGATGGAGATTATTATGGTTACGGCCAGGAGGAGAAGGAACAGGCTTTGTTCTCTCACAGCGAGAAGCTGGCTGTTTGTTTTGGACTCATAAGTACACAAGCTGGCATGCCTATTTACATTTTCAAGAATTTAAGGATATGCCAGGATTGTCATTCAGCCATGAAGATTGTTTCCAAAGTTTACAATAGAGAAATTGTAATTAGAGATCGTAATCGCTTTCACCGTTTCAAGTTGGGTTCATGCTCTTGTTTTGACTATTGGTGACAAAACCCAAAGTGCTAAATGAAAGCCTAAAACCTATGAATAGTTTGTTAATTCTAAATCATGTATGAAAATTCTAGTTCTAGTTGAGGAATTATAGGATAGATAAACATATTCCTCCAGTGGGAAATGAAAATACAAGCATATACAGTGAGAATAGAGCGACAAATTCAGAAAATCTTAATGGTTCGTCTAACCGAATACTGAGATGTATGATGGTCATAATGGCTCTGCGACTCTAATGTTTAATGGAATCAGCAAGAAAGTGCAAAGCTCAATAAAGAACGTCAGGGTGTAAAGTTATGTTATAATTATTAGAGGAGATCAATCATAGGACATCAAGTACAAAGTCGTCAATATTTTTTAGGGTTCTTTTGAACATCGATTGTTTTGAATTAATGTTGGTTATCACTTTAAATTACTTTTGTGTTCTTGTTTTAGTATTTCTTGACTGACCATCATAGAGATAAATCTCTTGTCTCTTCTTAAACTCGGGAGACGCTAAGGTAGATAGATCAAATGATATAGAAAGCTTGATCTTCCATTAAATTGAGTAGATTTGTGTTTAGGAGTGACACCGGGACAAACACTTATCTTGGTTACGAAACATGATGAAATATAAATGCTCGCCAATTAGGACTGCCTATCCCTGCTCAACGATGTAGTTAGACAGCTAATTGGAGTAGGCGATTAGAGGTGGGGAGACCATAATCATAAAATCAACCCTGTAAATCAGTAATTTGATAACCGTAGTTAATTCATGCATGAGATGTGATACATGAAACCTATACATGTTGCAACCCTTGAATTTTTCAAATCACTGTAAGTAATTTTATTTTTTCATTCCTGCATTCTTAGCATTTAAATAAAAATCAAACACTTTTGGCACTCTTAAATAAATAATTAGACTAGTATAATTTAGTAAATAGTTACTTAGACCGAAATACCCTAAAACCCTAGCTCACGCCTATATAAAGGGGTCTTCATAAGATTAGAACACACAAACAAAAATACATAGATAATCATTGTGCTTCAAGGGTGATCCGCAAGTCTTTCGCATACAAAGAAGTCTTTGCTCCAAGTGATGAGCCGCAAATATTTCATCAAGTCAAGAACAATTGTGAAGAGAAGAATCAGGGGATTACATATCTTTTCTTAAAGATTTCATAAAGATTGTAACATTCGCACAAATTCAAATTCAAATATTATTGTTTGGTTGCTATTTTTCTTTCTTGTTTGATGTATTTTAGGATAACACCAAAATCTGGTTATCACATGTACAAGGCGTCAATGTATTAATACAGAATTGAAAGATAAGTACAAGTCGCAATGTCTTTGTATCTCGAATAGAACAAAACATAAAGTAAGGAAACAAGAGGGCCCGCCGGAAAGACAAGCAGTTAGCTCTCAATGTATCCTCAGCCTCGGAAATAGATGAAAGAGAAATGTCACACGGATCTAGACTCAAAACCTACACAGTGTAGTTGCTAGGAGTGAGTACCAAAACAACATGGTACCCAACAAATAAACCATTAAAACAAGGTAAAACTAGCTAGAAAACAAGAAACTCCTTTCACCCCAACCAAACCCCCAAAACTACAACATGCATAAAAGCAACACAACCTAACAATTCACAGTAAATAGCTCACATGGTTCCATAGTCTCATATCAATAGTTACACATCGTCAAATCACAAGTATCAAGTCATCAATCATGAGTAATAAGATTATCGAGCACAACAATCAAGTATATCAAATACAAGTATCAAGATTATCATGCACAATTAACAATCGGGACTCATGAGGAATACTCATAACCTAAGTACTTATCAGCAATGATCTCGACATCACAATACTTACCAGCATCAATAACACTCGTTGAAAATAACTTTGATATCAATAACACTCATCGGTAATGACCTCGACATCAATAATACTCCTTGGCAATGACCTTAACATCAATAACATTCGTGGGAAATACCCCAACATCAATCACAATAACATCTCACAATGTTCTAGAACCAATGCAAATAGTCTTGTTCACGCAATAATGAAGAGATGACAATTTCAAGCAATTCACATCGACACAATACTATCAAGTATCACATCAATCAGCGAATCAATATCAACACTCAAGACAATTCACAATGCAAACACCATTATCAACATGTTGTCTTTTTTTCATTAACCCCACCTTTATCATTAAGATTATTCAATTTGAGCAATTTAACCCATCACCGTATTTTCATTACTCCCCAACACATATAAGAAAGACAATTCAAGATTCCACAAGTCTTAACAAGATTTAGAAGTTCACTTGCCTCAATTCAATTAAAAGTCAATTCAAGATTTGCGCCTTTCCTTTCCGAACAATATCCAAAGTCACAAAATTTAATTCAATCAAATAATCACAATAAGATTTCGGAAATAACAACACCCATAGCATACACTTTGAAAAATGGGTCAATTGATCAGCTTAAAAATTCAATTCCAAAAATGAGGTTTGAACCCAAAATCTTTACTTGAAAATGTCACCCAAGGCATTTGAAACTCATTGGTGAAAATCATTTCAAAAAAGGAATTAAAATCAATTCAAAATCACCATTTAATTTTACTTTACAACTCAAGTTCTTGAAAAACATTGGCATTTGCCAATCAAAATCTCATTTTTTGGTGTTAAAATACATGAATGATAAAATGGAATTGAAATTTTAGGGTCACAAAAGCTTACCCAAATGATTAGCACAAGAAATCTCTTCAAAATTACCTCCAAGGATTTTTCATAACTCAAAATGGGAAAAAATGGGGTAAAACCCCATAATGGCACACCAAAAATCCTTTCTGAAGTCACTTAAGCGAACCCCGAGAAATACTCGGCCTCCACTTTCGCTAATGCGAAGAGCGTGATCGTGAACAAGCCTCGCTTCTGCGAAGGTCTGACTTGATCCTTTACAAAAGCGAACCGGTCTTCGCTAATGCGACCCTCACAAAAGCAAAGACCCTTCGCGATCGCGAGGTCAGCAGACAACAGAAAACACAACTAACTTTCAATTTCATGCATAGAGATTCTGTACTTTTAGTTTTTATAATTAATTTAATTAAAACATACTGAATTGAAAAATACAAATCAATTATTTTTTATAATATTATTTAAACACATATTTTATTAATTAATTTATTTTCAAAAGACAATATATATCTTATTATTCAATTTAATATCATTTATAAAGGTTCTTATTTGTCTAATATAAATATTCAATTTAATACCATGTGTTTGGTACACAAGTGTTGATAAGCCTTTTTTTTTATCAAAATATCTGAAATACCCTTAAAGTTGTTAAACATTATAAAATACTAATTATTATAATTTTTATTTCTAAAATAAATCAAATAAAAATTAATTTGTATTTTAATTCAACTTCAATATAAATAATAATGACTATCTTTTCATTACCACAAATAGTTTATAAAGAAAAAATAGAAAAGGAAAAAATAATTTAGAAGAAAAAAAGTAAAGAAAGAGCAAAGAGAAGTAGAAAAACGGAAGAAAAGAAAGAGCAAAAAGAGGGGGAGAAAGGGATAAAACGAAAGAAAGAAAGAGCAAGAAGAAGAAAAAATGAAGGAAAACAATATATAAATTATAAAAGAACATTAGGGATAAAAAGGTAGGTGCTTTAGACTAGAACCTTACTCTAGTACTGCGAAGGATAAAATGTTTGACTACTTACTATACCCTAATCATCAACCTTCATGTTCTCCTATCTAAGGTCATATCAACAATGAGATATAGTTGTATCATATCTTATTTTGAATTCTTTTATGATCTAGTTGAAGAAAATGATAACGGGTTGAATTTCTTAAGCTTCTTTCATATATTTACTTTTTTTACTATTTAAACTTAAATTTTGACTCCTCTACCAACAGTTGTAATGTTAGTACGGTAGTTCCATGAGAAGGTTTACATTATAATACAATATGCTTATTTATCTATTTAGTATATCTTTAACATATACATACATTATTTATCGATTTAATATATCTTTGATATATATGAATATCATAGTGGGGTGGATTCTTTTTCATAAATCATGTGAATTTTTTCTATATAATATATACTACTACCTCTGTCCCAATTTATGTGACACATTTCGGATTTCGAGATTCAAACAAGTTTATCTTTGACCGTAATGTTTTCATATATCTTTTAAATATTTTCAATTATCAATTATTGGGACTTATAGTACTTTTAATGTAGTTTACAAATATATAAAATTCATTTTAAAAAATTTGAAGATTCCATGAGCAAATTCTTGGTCAAACTTAAACTGTTTGACTCTCAAAAAGCGAAATGTGTCACATAAATTGGGACAGAGGGAGTAATTGATAATGAGGTCCTTTTTTTAAAGAAAAATAATGAGTGATGATGAAAGTTGAAACTAGGAGTGATTTCTCTATTACACCTATTGAATTATATATAATCTTTGAGTTATTGACCACCAAATTTAATGGTGATGATGCTAACATATGTGTATTTTTGAAATATATTAAGGACCATTACTATCATGTTTATGTATTAAGTACCAAATAAATTCAAAATTAAGTCATACATTTTCAATTTTATTTTTAAATTTAAAATTTAGTTATACATTAAGGATCTTTTTGATCATTTTCTCTACGCATCGAAATTGCTTTAATTTTATGCAAAGTGAGTTGTATGTATGATTTTGCTGATCATCTAAGACAAATCCAAACAAATTAAACATTAAAGAAAGTGAGTTTTGGATATAGTACTTTCAAATTTCAATTTAAGAATTTTTTACTTGATTGGATCATTTTTATATGTTATAGTAAGTAAATTATTTTATTTTAAATATATAAGAATTTCACATATTTAAAAACTAGATGAAGTAAACTGCAAACCAACATAACTAATGATAAAAATTATTTTTAAAAAAAAATAAAAATCAAGGAGAAAACAGTTACACCTCTACATGAGAATGACATAAAGGGAATACTATTGTTTCCAAATTGTGGCTAAGGGTGTGTTGAGGAAAATATCTTTCAAAAATTGTTTTCCAATTTTTATATATTGGTTAGTTAAAAACTTTCAAAAATAAATAAGTTTCACAAGTGGTATTTCATATGAATGGTTCCTCTCCATCCTCCATTACTTTACATCTTTCCCCTAACCGGCATCCACTCTTACTTCCACTCCATTTTTCATATTATTTGTCTATATTACATGTAAAAAATTTTGAAATAATTTTTTTACTTACTCAAAAAATACAACAAAATAAATCAAAAATTTACTTATTTTTCTAAAACTATTTCTTATGAAATATCTTTCATAAAAGATATTTTTCTTTTTACAAGTCAAAACCCATCATACGTCTGAAAAGTCGTTCTATTTATCAAACACGCGTCTGAAAGGTGTCGTTCTAAGTGAAAGAGAAATGAATAAGACCATGTGCTTTAATTTTTGACATCTCAACAAGATATTTTAGGTTTTCTTAATTTGTTGTAATATCTTTTAACTTTAGTTGCACCCGCAGAATGAAAATTTAAAACCACACATTCGTATATTCTTTATATCACACATAAATAACCTGAATTGATATTATTATTTATTATTTAAATAAACTAATAATAATATTAATACATGTCGGTTACATATGATAAGAGATTAGACGAATGTGTATGTTGAACTAGAATTTAGAACTTGTAAATTTAGACTTTAACACCGAACTTATAATCATTTTTTTAGTGAATTTACAATTAGGTATCTATATATATTTAATAAATGTCTTAATACAAATACAAAATAAAAATTATTGAGTTCGGGTGAATTTTAAAAGTTATCTTTATCAACGTATTTAACATTTACAACTTCATAATCTTAGTACAGTACTTTTTAGATGTGAGGCTTATGGGGACAACCACAAAAAGAAAAGATATAAATATCATACAGTTGTAAGGTTAGTACATGTTCGAAAGGAACAGTGACTAGGACTTTTATATATTCGACTTTAATCTTAACTTTTTGGACTCTTATAAATTTGATTTGGTCTTAGAAAAAAATTCGATTATATTTGGATTGTTTTTTATTATCTCTTTGTACTCATCAAGTTCGAGTTTCTCTTGGGTATTACTAATTTCTTGCATTCATGAGATCCAAAATTCAGCATTACGATTAATTATAAAATCAACTGAAGAATTCTCAAATCGCTCTGATATAAAATTATTAGGATCATGCCAACTTTCGGGGATCTCTCCCATCCATTGACTATTATTCTAGTGTTAATAGGTATGGTATATCCATCAATGACTGTTTGGAGCATGAAGCCTTAATGTCTCCTTAATCACTAAATTTAAATATGTCAACTTTTCGATATCTTTTTCATCATAACTTTTCTTTCCCTTTAAAACTCGTCTCACTTCACTTTGGGCCTTCGCCATGAAATGTGGATTCTTCATTAGTTCTGTAAACGCCCAAACAAGAACTGTAAATGAGGTTTCAGTTCCAGCCAGAAAGATGTCCTGCATCAACAAACAAATCAAACTTAGGAAATTGATCAATTGAAGTTCCGCGTTCTCTTTAGGAAAGGGAGAAAACTTACAAAAATCACAGATTTAATATTGTCATTTGTGATTGGAAATTGAAGTTCCGCATTCTCTTTTACCCTTAGTAAAACATCAACCAAATCTTCGTCTCCAAACTCACCATTTCCCTTATTCTCAGCTGTTTTATTTTTGATATGCTCATTCAGAATCTCCTCCAAAATTACATCAACTTTTTTATGCGCGTTCACCATTCTAGTTTTCTCACCTCTTATGTTGTGAAGTAACTTCCATGAAGGAAACAAGTCAGCCAAAAAAAATCCTGCTCCTAATAGGAGTACTTCCTTCATAATTATTATGAACTTGTCTCGATCTTTGCATATTTTTCCAAAGGCGGTTCTACAAGTTATACAGTTGCTAAGCAGAAAAATCTTTTCAGTCATGTTGATAGTAGAACCGCTCATGGAACGAAGTGATGAAATGAGACTCGAAAGTTTATCCTATCGAATTGCACCAAATGACTTGACCATCTTCGTACTAAGAAGTTCTAAACTATAAAATTTTACGCATTTGTCTCCAGTAGTCACCATATGGACTGAATGCAATATCTTTATTGTCATAAAATATGATGCTTGTAGATGTAAGTTGTGGCCTATTAGCAAAAGCGAGATCGTGAGTTTTTAGAACTTGTTTTGCCATACTAGGTGATGATATGACCACGGTAGGTACTTCCCCGAGTTGCAAGTACATAATAGGCCCATACCTTTGGGATAAATTTCTAAGAACGCGATGTGGAAGTCCTCCTCCGATCAAGTGATGCAGACTTCCAATGAAGGGAAGTTTCCATGGACCTGGAGGCAACTTATTTTGTTTTAAATTTCTCCATTGTCTAATTACAATAAAAAGGGAGGACAAGAAGAGAAGCAATGAAGCTAAGGAGTTAATCTCCATTGAACAGGAATTAAGGATTGTTAATGAAAAGGAAGTTTGGCTTAATCACGTAAACAATTGTATTACAAACATATTTTATGGCACCTCTTATATAAAGATGCTAATTAAGAGAAACCTAAGGCCTCCTTTGTTTGAATTTTGTATTTATTAGTTTCTAAATAAATAAAGATAAACTTTATATATTCATATGTTGAGAAAAGGCATAATACATATATTGGCCCCTAAACTTGGCTTCAAATTTTAACTTTGACCTCCAACTTTCATAATGCACAAATAGGCACTTTAACTATCCAAAACTTAAACAAAAAAACACTCGGATCCTACCTGGCAAAATGCGTGAAATACACTTAAATTAGGCGCGTCAGATGTAAAAATCTAGGGGGTCAACAATAAAAAAAGCATTGAAAGGACAATTAAACCCTTTTTATATTTTTTTCAACAATTTTCCCCTCTTTTTTGCATTATTTGTTGTTCACTGCAAAATGCAAGTGACATTTAATAAAAAAATTTGTTATTACGAAAAAAAATTATAATGAAGTTTTTTTTTGGCAAGAAGGAAAAAGGAACACGTGTAGTACTAAATTTTTTTTTTGAGATTCAATCAATTTTTTTTCTCTTTGAAATATTTCTAGTTGTTAATTACTGTAATTTATAGTACTTTCTAAGAAATTTTCAAATAATATATATTATTTCATTTGTCCGAATTTATGCGTCACCGATAAAATTTGAAGAGTCAATCAGATCTTTTATATATTTTTATATCTTTTAAATATTTAAGTAATTAATTATCGTAATTTATAATATTTTATACAATTATTTAGTATGGTAAAAGAAATTTAAAAGAAACACGCATCCTTCAATAGTAAAATATGGGTCCCCCTTTTTTTTTACAGGTTGACCTCCTGCCTGTATAGTCTTTTTTTGTCCAGAAGGAAAAAGGAACACGTGTCGACCCCAAGGTCCTCTCTATTCCCGCTTATTATATTTTATACTAGTGATGAAGAGCCCATGCTAATAATTAATTTAAAAGTTAATTTTTAACTGACGTTAAATAAATAGTTTTAAATTTTAAATTTGAATAAATTATATATATTTATATGGTAGTAAGCGTTCATGTTAACTCTAAAATGAATACATCACTATTAATAAAGCTTGAAGTTTAGAGAAAAGTCCTTAAATGACCAAAATAACCCTTAAACTCAATTTTAATCACAGAAAGCATACATGTCCACGGTGTGGTGGCTGATTCATCAACTAATTTTTTGTATGTTTTTTCAAAAATATTTTAGTTGCTAATTTGTTATAATTTATAAAAATCATTAACGTCATTTTCGAATAACTTATAGTATTGTTAACTTTCAATAATATATATTGTTCCATCTATTCAAATTCATGTGTCACCAATAGAATTTCAAGAGTCAACAAAAAATTTTCTAAAAACAATATATTTTAATTATGATTTATAGTACTTTTAAATATAACATATAGTGTCTTTGTAGGCTCTTATTAGATTGAAAAAATATTTTAAATTAGTAATTATTGTAATTAATAGTGTATATTACGTTATTTTCAAATTTGTAATAAAAATTTTTAAATATTAAGTCTAATAATTTATAGTATCTTAAATGTAATCTTTGAATACACATAAATTAAAAAAAGAAATAAGACAAATAAATTATAAATTGAATAATTGACATTTTCAAATATTAATTTACCACAAAATGAAAGTGAAGGAAGAAGTTGTGAGGCAGAAATAAAAAGAAGGGAATGGAATTAGTGAGGTGGGGTCCATATCCATTAAAAGAGATTGAAATAAATGCATGGCAAATTGAAAAGGTGTCAAATAGACAGGAAAACGGGCCCACATGCATTGAATAGTTGGCAGCCATTGAGTGGGTCATTAATACACGTGGGAGCGTTTGCATTTCACGCTTTTGGCTCCAAAAAATGCGTGTTTATTTATTTAAAGGTAGGATAGTTAAAGTGTCTATTTGTGCATTATGAAAGTTGGAGGTCAAAGTTAAAATTTGAAGCCAAGTTTAAGGGCCAATATATGTATTATGCCGTTGAGAAAATAAGGCACTGGAGAGACAGTAAACTGGCCGGAGATATCATAGATCCCGATGAAGGCTCAAATGGGTCTGAGAAAACCATCAAACAAACTTCCCACTGCAGATCGTAGAGCCAATGGGGTTGAAAATTTATCCAAGAAACACAACGTTCAGTTCCATCACTGGGCTTTTCTGGAAGTTCAAAATGATTTGACAAGATCTTCCCATGAAAATTATATCAATTTTTATGGAATATTGTGAGGCGAGAACAATGTCTGAACTTTGGTTATCATGAAAGTTACATACTGTTCTTATTATATATTTTTTGGTTTTCTATATTGTATTTGGTATCCACATTGCAGCCCGTGCAAGGCTCCATTCGGGGGAACATTTCCTACTAAGGAGTTTTTTCATACTCAAGATTTGACTAGACATCTGATTAAAGACAGTAGCGGTCTCTTTCAGTACACCTCATCTTTTCATGTTTGCTTATAAATTTTTGCCTCCAAATAAATGTAACATTTTATTACTAAAATAAATAAATAAATAAATATATATATATATATATATATATATATATATATATATATAACAATCTTAATTATTTAATATTCAGATCTTAATATTCAAATGTATATTGAGTGGTCGTAATCTTAATAAAGTAATGTTTAAATTAGAAACTGAGTCATGTTAAGAAACTGAGGCAAGCACTGAATTGAAGTTGGTATATCTGAAGTTGATTATATGAAAATATGTCTGATAAATACACTACAAATGGGGGAATAGCTTGCCGGTCCTAGCTAAAGGCGGACATGATATGATATACACAAATACAATAATTAAAATTTTGGTTTTGATAAGTTTCAATTTTCGATTTTTTAAAATATTCTATCATTATCATATTAAATTGATTCGTTATAGTTTGGTAATTCTTAAGTTTGATATCGGTTATAATTAGAAGTAAGGTTAATTAGTAATCATAGTTTGTTTAACTTCAACTTACATATACTTATGTAATAGAGAATTGTGATTTCGGCTTTTCAAAAAATGTCTCAATTATATCATAACTAACATATTACATAGATAAGAGGAAGTAACTCGATGGTAAGCACCCCTCACTTCCAACCTTAGAATTGTGAATTCTAATAAAAAAAAAAAGGTGATTAGGTTTTTCAGCAAGTAAAGTTTGTTATATCCCAAAGGAATTCAATTTTACTCAATTTAATACCGTGTTTTAAATAAAATCTCATTTTGGGTGGTTTATATAAGAGCAACTTTCACATAAAGCAAACACAACATTCATATTTGTATGCTATAGCAAAGTTTCCATAATTGCGCTCCATAACAAATAAAAATATGTATATTTCGCTATACACATACAAAAGAAAGCAGTTGTATAATCTGCTTTGATATACATATACAAAAAGATCAATTGTATAAAGTGATAGAGGCGAGTGAGCGAGCGAGATCTGGGAGAGTGGCGAGCGAGATCTGGGAGAGGGGAGAGAGGGGAACAAAAATATATGTATATATACAATATTCACGCATTTTATACATTTGCGTTTTTTTGTATAAAGTGAGAGAGTGAGATCTGGGAGAGTGGCGAGCGAGATCTGAGAGAGTGGCGAGCGAGATCTGGTAGAGGGGAAAGAGGGGAACAAAAATATATGTATATATACAATTTTCTCTCGCTTTATACAAACACAGACACACTTTATACACTTGCATTTGTATAAAAAACGAGAGTGGCGAGCGAGATTCACCAGGAGAGAGGTGAAATAGCAACAATTTGCTATGAGGTACAATTAAATCAAACTATATTTATAGCATTTAATTTGAATTAATAGTTTGTTATTATATACAATTTTCCCTTTTTATAATGCTCGTAGTTCATAAACCTATTTGAATTAAAATATAAAAGTACGGTGAGATATTATCTCAAAAATCCAAAACACTAGATTTTTGTCTTTGTTGAATGTTCTTGAATCTTTGAGTGAATTTCTATTGATTTAATAACCCACAATATTGACATCAATTTGATGCATAATTTGGGGAACTGTCATTGTATTTAACTTCTTTTTTAATCTCAACAAAATTGTTGTATAATGTATCAAAAGTGATGTATCTAGAAGAATGGAATGTATCCGGATGACAGCAGTTTTAAGGGATTTTTATAAATTAAAAAAAATCTGAATAGAATGTAATTTGCTCCTTACACTATGGGATTCCTAAAATTTTTACTAATTTTAATTATTATGGCATGAAATCCAACTTAATTTGGCCATGAATTGACCCAAAGAACTTGCCTTTAGATTTCTCTAAAGGGGCATGAACTATACCCAATACCCAATATGTCTTGAGAAATCACTTCTCTATTGTGTTTTCATCCATGTATGAGTTTGTAAACTCCTTGAAGTCTCTTTAACCATCAATTAGTCGTCCATAAATTATTACTTATGATCTCAAAAATTTGCGAGTCTTTTAAATTATAGTGAATGATAGTGATAGCTAATTATATTATTGTGACAGTGATTGACAATATATAATAGTAATGGTTGTCTTTAGCGATTAGTGATTGTTGCATCAATATTGATTAATGGTGATGATTTTAAATGGTGACTAGCTAGTGATGGTATTGAAGGCTAACTGTGGTGATTGATGATGGTAGAAGTAGTGGATGAGGATGCTGATTGTGGGTAGTGGGAGTTGATAATGGACGTGAGTGGTGGTATTTAGTAGTGAAGTGTCATTTTTTTTTTTGGTAGAAATTCTTGAATAGTCATATTAGTGATATTAAGACTTTGTTATATATCTTAATTACTTAAATTCATCAGTGGTTACAAAATTTTAAAAACAAATTTACTTGCTTTTGAGAACAATTCATACATGCCTGTTTGGGATTGAAACTCATGTCTAGAGTGCATGTAAAATCTTATTTAATTAGAGCTGGGATTTGAAACATACGTTTCATATTTTATAAAAAAAATTGAGACCAAAACAAGCTCTAATTTGAAACATAGGTTCTATATATCCTAAAGAACTCGAAATCTCTGATAAAAGGTGAAGTAGTCTCATCACTATACCATAATCTATATTGATGAAAATAAGTTAGATTGTCGTCTAGACTACTAATTTTTAAAGATACAAAGATAAGCACAAACTTTAATGATTAATTATCCAATATATAAATTATTATTGAACAATTAACTCAATGAAAGAATCGAAAAACATGCGGATATTTGGGAGGAGCAAGAGATCCAGTGGAAAATTGTGGGTCCCAAGTTATGTACTTCCTCCATTCCATATTAATTGAACTTTTGAAGTGTTTCACATCCTTTAAAAAAAGTAGATTAAGACATAAATTGAATATAATTTTCCATTTTTACCCTTATTAATTATTGTCAAATTTATTGAAGTCATCATATTGAAAATTCAAATGAAGGATAAAATTGGAAGAACACTCTAAAAATAGTCTTGAAAATTGAACAATTAAGTTAATATAAAAAATGAAAATGCCTCAAAAATTTAATTAATATGAAATGGAGAGAGTACTAGTTTCAAACTCGTAGTGAATTCTACGTCCAATATACTTGTCACATTTTTCTTATAAAAAAATAAATTACATACGTAATAGATTTGCAACTTATTTCTAAATTAGATTTTTATTTTTATTTTTGTCACTTTTGACATATTAAGAAAAGACAATAATTTTTTTGTCATGTTATGTTTTACCCTCAACATTAAATGTTTACTCCCTCAATTTAACAATATTTGTTCACTATTGACTTTGCACATTTCTTAAGAAACTCTAAATAAAAAGGTAATTTTACTACAGCACCCTTTGAATATAATAAATATAATATCTGAAAAATGTAATAGGGAAATGACTAAAATTAATAATAAGGTAAATTAGAAACTAAGTGTATAATTATCCATTGATTTAATAAAATCGACAAATATTGTTGGACATCACAAAATAATATATATATAGTGGACAACTATTGTTGAACAGATGAAGTATTTTACAAATCATTTTCTAAGACATCATTTAATAGGCGATAGTTTAGTAAAATACATATATCATAAATTATTTTCTTAATGGATATGGCAAGTCAAACAATGACAAATAAAGTGAACGAAGGGAGTAACATTTTAAAATGTATTTTTACATAATAAAAATATTTAAAAATTATAATTAAAACTTTTTAATTTCTTAATTTTAATTTTAAAACTTTAAATTAATTTATTTTTAAAAAATTAATTAAATTAACTCTTAAAAATAAATATAACAAATATTTTGAAATGGAAGAAGTACTAAATTTGAAGAGTCTAACATACGTGTCTATTAAATTGACTAGATGAAGATTTTTGTGCCAGCATATGCTCAATACATATTACTTCTCATATTTTAATTTATGTGATAATATAGAAATTTGAAATTTCATTGATTTTTTTCTTAATTGTAATTTTTAAAAATTTTAATCCAAAAAAACACATATCGTCGACATATACTATAGTAAGTCCAATGACCTAACCAACCTTGTTTTTTCTAACTTTCCCCTCAGCATTTCAAAAGAAATATTATTTGTTTAATGTACTTGATATAATGTTTTTGTTTGTTCTCATTATTTTATTTAAAATAAATTAAATATGTGCAGCGGACAATTAGGTTATTTAGAGGCATATCTGTGAGGGGGTCATTAGTTTCATGTGAACTCATGCTTCCCTCCTGAAATCATATAATTATAGTAGTGTTATATAATTTAAAAAATATATCTAAATATAAATGGGTATACCCATACTTGAAATATCATATAATGATGTGTGATGATGATTAGATACATCTCTCTAAGTGAGGTTAGAAACTTGAATTTTCTTTCTAAAATTGGGAACACCTCTAAGTGGGTTGGATAGATAAAAAAAATAATGTGAAAACTACCAAAGTATACATCTTTAAGACTTTAATTAACTTAAAATCAATATATTTATATATAATTACATAAATAGTTTTTTAATTACATAGATAACCAAATCATTATTTTTTGTATTTAAATAAAAAAAATAATTCAATTTTCTCTCTCCTTTTCGGTTTCTATCTCTTGATTTTTGATTAGGTGCCTTTTTATGTGGAGCATAATTAGGGTATTAAATATTATCTATATTATCTCTCCTAATACAGTCCCATATATACACGTTTTTCGTTTTCCTATGCGGTTAATGACTTTTTATTGGGATCTTAATTATTTGCTTCCTTTTTGAATAAAACCTTTCACGTAACCAATAAAGATGTTGTAGGTTTCTAGGTGTTTCATAGTTTCAAGTACAAATATTGTTTCTAATGCCTTTAACATCAATATTCATCTCATCAGATTCTAAACCTACATATTCCTCTCTTCATATCGTTTGAAGATCAAATTTCTCCAAATCAGTTGTTCTTTGTACCAAAGTATTAACCATAGTTCTACATTGTTATCAAGTTGGTCTTTGTTGAATATGTGCGCCGTGGAGATAGGAACATATCTATGTCGATTTTCAATTATGAAAATCTTCGGTTGAGATTTGGAGCATTACCGTGGGAATATGAAAGATGAAAATTGATATTGAATCTGTTAGTGAAGATGAAGCATCTAAGCAAGGTGGTCAGTCAAATCTGAGGGTCAAGGAATAAAAAGTGTTATTCGTTAAGACATAATTTCATGAATGTTTTTATGGAGTTGAATCTCTTTTGTTATTTTGGATAGAACTTTAGTTGCGTATTTGATATGTTTGATGATTTTGATTTTGTTGTTGGATATTGTGTTTATTCTGAGATTATCCATTTACTTGGTTGTTTTTTTGGTTAAATTTTTGTGATAAATTTATAGTGTGAGTTTGATTTGTAAATTTATGAGTTTGGTATAAATTTAGGTATACATTATGTAAATTATTTAGGTGTTGATTAATGAATGAATGTTTTAGATTGGTATATAATTCAAACAGTTGATTTACTATTTACAACCATTATTATGACAAAGGGTTTTATCATTACTGAAAAATTATAGTAAATCCTTTTTGTATGATGGATTTGATTTTCATTCAAAGTTGCAGGTTGGTATACATACCAATGTGTTTACCCAGTTTTGTGCTCTTTTTTTTTCATATGTAGACCAATTTTTTTCATTAACAGAGTGTGTTTATTATGATTTCAGGTCTAAACAAGATTGTATTTTAACCTGTTTCTTCCAATGCAAAGTTTTAGGTTTGTATATAATGTAAGCATTTGAATTTATATATACAATCATTATTATGACATTTGGTTGTAATATATTCCAACATTTTGACCAAGTTTTGTGCTAGTTTTAATATAAGTAAACCAATATTTACATTAACAGAGTGTTAATTATGGTAGCGTTCAAACTAATATATTAACATTTAATACTTTTCAATTAATTGTTTTAGGTTGGTGTATACTGCAAACAGTTGATTTACTATATACAACCATTATTATGATCCTTTATTTTTACCAAAAATTTGTGCCTATTTATCATAATTTCACCTAGAATTTGGCTTATTTTACCATATCAAATCAACAACATAATATCATCCAATAAGTTTATTTTTTATCGCTATTTCTGGATGTGTCACAACAAGTAATCCAGAAGAATTCATGATATTGATTATATACAACCATTTATAACAATTGTGACTTAAAAATATGAATACGATAACAAAAAGTAATCAACTTTGAAATAAGGTTCCATTGAAATTTAAAAACAGTACATCTAATAAAAGTAATATAGTTCAACTGCATAACTGCAAAGTGAAAATAACAACAAAAATACCATAAAGCTAATTCTCATGAGATTTTTTTGGGCAAGTCTTCTTGTTATGCCCAGCTATACCACATTCACTACAGGTTACTCAATGGATTCCATAGCTTTGTCCACACATGTCTCACACATAAAGGATATTTTGAAAAGAAATCATAATTGCATCTCTTTTGATCTAAATAAACTTGCACACCCATATCGTTATGTATCTTCATTGGTGGAGATGGACAACTCACGAAATACTTGAGTTCCAAATGATAAATTGTCGTGTCCACTCCCAATTGTGAAGATATCGCAATAATCAAGCCTTCGTATTTGGTGGTTGAATCATACACCACTCCTTCAATATTGTAATCCACGTGACTTGTTTAAAATAACAAATTCTTCATTAATTTAAAAAGGAACTTTCAAAATTAATTACTGCAATCATCTTATTTAGCTTTGTTTTTACATTGGTTTTCGATGGTATATAAGACAGTTATTGATATACTTTAATAATTTACCAAAATTTCACCATTTAATGAACTAGAAATAAACGGTCAAAGATTACATACCCTTAAATCAATTTTTAAAATTTATGATTTTATCAGATTACCATCAATAAATGTAGGAACAAATTTTCATATTATTATATACACCAATTCACATAAGTAAAATACACTAAAATATGTACCATATTTTTATTTATGAAGATCTAATTATATACCATAGATCGTCAAACTTGTGCTTATTTATACCATCAATTACACCAAATAATTTATTACACCAATCATTTATAACATATGTATGTTGATATGTAAGGTAATATAAATTTGACCAAAAAATACACCAAAACATACATCAAGTTATTAGTTTGGTGTTAGTTCTTAGCGACAAATATACCAGCTTATGTACCACATCACATACAAAAACAAAATTTTCAATTTGGTATTTTATTAGGATACCACCAATATGAAATGTTTTTTCTAATTATTATATACACTAACTAAATAATTATAATACGGCAAAAAATGTACCATACTTTTATTTTTGAAGTTGTTTTTTTATATATTATATTATATCAATAAATACAGAAATACATGTACATGAAATTAACTTGAAGTTGGTATGTGATGACATATCAAAAATCAAAAGAAAATATTGATATAATCTGCTAACATACGACACACATCATACCAATTAAACCACATAATTATTGATTTTATATTAAATCGATGTTTTTTTTCAATTAAACCTAAACTTTAATAAAAAACAAATTTGACACATCTGTCTACAACCAAATCGTATGAAGTTGTTGTAATTACACCAAAATTTCGACGCTCCAGAACATCAACCAAATTATATGAATTCAATTACACCAAAATTGACAAACTAAACCAAACGAATAACTACCAAAAATTACAAAATAGATATTTGTGAAAAATCAAATACAACCACGCAATAAAACACCATGCGAACTATTTTTTATACAATTACCTGATGAGTCCCATCGTCCGTTGTGTTGAATTAGAATTGAAAAATTATTGGTATGCATTTTTCGATAGTCGTTCTTATCAGAGAAGGGGAATTTTGTTTTGGTAGGAAACTTCTATTTATGGGAGATAATATAAATTTGAATAAATCAGGGAAGGTAAAATAATTGGAGAAATTAATGGGAATCGCGATAAGCGTGGCTGATTTGGAAAACCTTTTTTTTATTATTATTTAAATTCTATAATTGAAAAAAAATATTGCTATATTGGTGTAAATACAGTTGTTAAGTTGTATACTTAAAAAAATTGACCCAAAAATAATTATGGACCTATAATTTAAAATTTTTAATGATTTTCAATGATAAGAACCTAGATGTTAAACCAATCAAATTTACATCTTAGATCCACATTTTCATAATAATATACCCATCTTCTCAAAATCCTGGATACGTCTATGAGATAACCATGTAAGTGAACGATTAGGTAACCATGCGCTTTAATTTTATTTATGCGCATTATTTAATACTAATATCATGGGTAACGAACACTTACCATAATTACCATGATAAGTCACCAATATTAATCCTCCTTATCACAGTTTTCTTTTAAAAAATTAATAAATTAAACTCCCTCTATTCCATATTAAGTTAATTTTTGAGGCATTTTCCATTTTTCAAATTAACTTAATTGTTTAGTTTTCAAAACTACTTTTAGAGTGTTCTTCCAATTTTACCCTTCATTAGTTAGTATTGGAATTAGTGATTAATTAATATTTAATTATTTTAATCATAAATTTGACAATAATTAATAAGGGTAAAAATGGAAAACTAGGTTCAATTTATGTCTTAATCTACTTTTCTTAAAGGGTGTGAAACACCTCAAAAATTAACTTAATATGAAATGGAGGGAGTACATGTTTTATTTACTAAATTATTCTTATCTCTCTTTAATAGATTTATGCATTATTAAAGAGCAAGCGTAAGTTGATCTTTTTTTACATATATATTTAAACAATCGCATTACCAACCAATAATCACTTGTTTGAAATCTTAAAATTTATAATTTATAATTTTTATGTTATGTAATCAATGTTCAAAGATGAACCTAGAAATTAAATGGGGACATTACTATCTTGAAGATAGACATATTAAATGTTTCTTCTTCAAATAATATAAGACATGTCAATTACTTACTATAAAATTTGAGGTAGAAGTCCCCGAAAACTAAAGGAAAAACAATTTTAAAAAAATTGATTGTAATTACTAAAATATTATAAAAAAAAAAAAAAAAAAAAGAATTTGGGAGAATGTTAAAGTGGAGATCAAACCCAGATGAGATCACAAAATATTCACCCATGCACTCCAAATCAAAAAGTAAAATCACTTTATATCTATTTTTTGAGATTATCGGGTGCTGACCCAAGTGGCGTAGCTACATACAGAGGTGTCTATAGTTTCTAAAAACTCGATTTAATCACTAAATCGAACCATGTCGAATCGGTTTTAATTTCCATTTAATAAAACTGATAATTTTTATATAAATATATAATTGTATTAAATAATTAATTAGATTTATTATTATATATATATATATATATATATATACACGCGCGTGTATCTGTATATGTGTAAAATAATATAATATTAATGTTTACCTTTAGATCTAGGGTGATGAAAGTGACTAGCCAACTATAAGCGGCAACATAATTAACACCCAAAGTCTAAACAGAGAAACTTATTATACTACTCCGATCAAAATAAAATTAGTTCTAAAATTTTGACTCTTGATACTAGTAAGCTACAAGGTATTCCAACGAACGTGGATAACAAGTTATAAGTTGTTAGATATTTTTTTCTCTCCTATGATTTAAATTTCTCCTATTGGATACTTAATTTTAAGTTAGACTGAATTCTTGTGTTTCGTCTTGATTGATTTCTTCTCGTTGGTGGATCTAAATTTTTTATTTAAAAAAAAAAAAACTTTACTTATTATACTACACTACCGTAAAAATAATGGGACTGATTTTTGTTCTTGTTTTCTTGATACATCACCTTTTAAATAATAAAAATGTCTAGAGAGTTTTTGCCGAAGTCATACACAAGTATACATGGTAGCATGTTTCAACTTTTATATATATATTTGAAAAATTAGAAACAAATCGTACCGTATCGATACCGAAGAAAATTTCACAACAGCAAGAGAGTAACAATGACATCAAATATTAAAATGAGATAAATATGATATTTGAATAAATAATATTTAAGAAAAATCATATAATAATACAATAACACTTATGACAACTTGGTAGTGTTTAAAGAAGACTACTCTTGTATAAGAACAACACTCTTTTATTTTTTATAACTCACAGTAATATTACACTCACAGTAATTCTCACAAACTAAGAAATAGTTTGTGGATTATTCTTCCTACTCTTTATTGCGCTCTCTATTTTGGTATGTCCTTACAAATGAGTATAAATGCTTTATTTATAAGGCAAAATCTGCCCCATTTGATGTCACTAATGATATCAATGAGAAATAGCAATTCAAACTTGTAGGTAAATAAATCTAAGTCTTTTTGACATTGTTGCAATCTTGCAGCAATTGAGGACCATTGTTGTTGGTTTATTATAGCAAAATGAAGACTTTCAATATACATGGATGGGCCCCACAAATTTCTCCCTTAAGTTTGATTTCATTATCACAATATTCCACAAGGTTAAAATCATCAGAAGAAGAATAAAATAGTCCAAGATCGATTGTACCTTTTAAATAACGAAGAATTCTTCTAATGACCTTTAAGTGAGTGAAGGTAGGAGCTTCCATGAAGAGACTTATTACTTCAACTGCAAAAAGTATATCTGGTCTCGTACAAGTCAAGTACCTCACACTTTCTATGAGACTTTTAACAAATTAAAGTAGAGTCCACCTTCTGTCCATTATCAAATTTTGACAATTTTGTTCAACTTTTCATTGGGGGTGTTAACACGGTTGCAATCAAACATGTTGAACTTCTTCAAAATCTTCTTTGTATAGCTTTCTTGAGATATGAAGTCGCCTTCTTCCATTTGCTTCACTTCTAGACCCAAGTAATATGATGCTTCACTTCTAGACCCAAGTAATATGACATGACTCTTATGTCCGTCATCTCAAACTCAAGGGACATGACTTTCTTGGAAGCTTCAAATAAAACTGGGTTGATTCCCATCAAAATAAGATCAACATAAAGCAAACAAGCAGAATATCTCCATTAGTATAAACACTACAAAAAAGTTGTCAAATTGCTGGGCTTAAAATGGAAATTGTTGGGGTTGTTAACCCCTGCAATATGTTGTCTCGGAGTTTTATGAAATATGGTCTGTCACAAATTGATTGTGGGGGTTTTGGGAGAACCTCTGTAACCACTTTACGACGGTCATTTTGCAGGGGTTTTGACCTCCTCAATCGGTCTCGACAATTTCCTACTTCATTTTATAGAGGTTTAACCTCCACAATTTTGTTGCCAAATTTTAATTACTTCATTTTCGCTGGGTTATAAACTTGTATATTCCTAATAATAACAATTAAACCTATAGAAATAGCCTTACAAATAATAAAACAATAATACTTTATAAAATCATTAAGATGTTAACATTAGTAATATCTAAAGTCATCAAACTACATATGCATTTTCTTTGCACCATAAATATACAAGAAAACTGTAATACATCTAATATAGCTACCAAGATTGAACAAGTGATCAACTCCTCGGATCTCTAATATTGGCAACAAGCTTGAATTCGACCTCCGGACATCATCTTGGTGACCTTTAAGAATGCATATTGATTTCTCCGAAAGAGCAAAAAGAGTTTCTGGTACATTGGCATACTCCGAAACTAAGTTTTCTTTTTTTTATTGATGTAATATGTCCAATCTCCGGCAGAAGAGGTCGGTCTAAATTGGACCTGACAATTGGATGAACATGGGAGGCATTGAGAGATCCATTCGACCAACCGTTAATTGAATGGGTGAGGCACTTGTAGCACCTGTCATTGTACCACCAATTGTGTTAGAATAATTAGCTGAAAGCTTCAACTCACACCCCTGGTTCATGTTTGAACTGCACTAAAGCATATGTAACTGTGAGGTTATAACTAATGAGGGTTCTATCAAGAACTGCACAAATGCATATATAACTAGTAGAGCAATATTGTACTTGAGTTGGGACTAATAAAGGTGAAATAACTCCATATAAAATGGCAGGTAATTTTGAGCTTCACAAGTTAAAGAACACTTACACTTTATCAAAGAGGTTTACTCATGGCTGCCGTGCAATGACTGTAACATACTTGTCACTTTACTACAATTATTGAAGATGTTAGTCCTTCCGTGAGCTTCAATCTACGATAGAAATCACCAAAGAAGCTTCCTTGGCCAAAGAAGCTTGTATTATTTCTATTATCATACCTTACAATAAACAAAATCTCAGGAAAACTAATTCAAGAACTAGCTAGTTTCATAATAAATTCTAAAAAAAAAAATTCCGTTACATTGCACATGTTGGGATCAGGAGTAACAACCTGATTCCGTTGTTAGGGAAAAGCAAATGGAGAAAGAATTGGGGTCAGAAAACTTTTGGTAGTAACTTGGAATTTCCTAACCTAGTCCAGATTTGGACGAAATCGGAGTCAGTAAAGTCTAGGGAAACCTGGTAAAAATTGGGTGATTTAATTATGATTTTGATTATATTAATAGATAGCTAAAACGTTAAGGAACCCGTACGACTTTACGAAATTGAATTCGGGCGAGTAGAACTCCTGAAAATGATCTTAGTGTGAACGGGTGGTTTTTGAATGTCAAGGGTTGAAGGTGTGTTGTCAAATGGGGGCTTGGAATTCAAATTCCAGCATTCTGTCTCCGTACATGCCGCCGTAACGGGATGGTTGCCGCTGTAGCGGGATAGGTCCTGCCGTAGCGGGATACACGCGAGTTAAAGTCGGAAATAAACCCCAAAATCGTATTATTCTGCAATTTCTGAACTTGAGAGCTAAGGAACGAACCAATGGATTTTCTTGATTGTTTTTTACCATTCTTGAGGCCAATGGTAAGGTTTTCACTTCCCGAATCTGTTTTTTGATCCGTAGAACTTGGTTTCTTAGGTGATTAGTGTTGGGGAAGGGTTTTTGGAACTGTTTGGATGTTGAAAAAAGCCCTAATTTGGGTAATGGGATCTTGGGTTGGCCTAGGGTTGATAATGTTGATTACAATCTGGGTAATTAGGCCTCATTTATTGATCCTTGCGTTAATTGTATGTTTTTAGACCACGAACAAGCAGGAAGAATCTGGAAAGGAAAGATTCAAGTGCCTTAGCGGATTCAAGCTTGGATTCGAGGTTGCTGATGGTTGTGATTTCATGTTAGTGTGATATATGTTTGTAATTGCTCATTATAATGCATGTATGTATGTGAATGTTTCATTATTGATCACCCTAATTGTAAATGAGGATAATTGAATAATTGTATGTCATGAATCACCTCTTGTTGTATGATTGTGAGAATATACATTGTGATTGTGATTGTGATTTGTTTAATGGATCGGGTGTTACGTTCCAACACATTAACTTGGATCAGTTACCATGTTTCGGCATAAATATGGGATCAATTGCCACGTTTCGACATAATTATGGAATCGGTTGCCACGTTTTGGCATAACTATTGGATCGGGTAGCACGAACCGGTACACTAACATTTTGGGTGTGGGTTCCATGAGAGGACCATTGAATTGTGTTGCGTATCTACTTGTGATAATTTCGTTCATATCTAATGATGATTGATATTGGAAGATGGTATGTTGCTCTAAATTGATATAACCGTGATATGTGAGAATAGTGAAGCTGTTCATTGTTCGTAATAGCTGACTAATATTGTATATGTTTAGTATATGCCTGTTTTACAATGATTGTGGTTACTTGCATGTGTTGCACTTATTGTGATAACCATGTTATCCTACTAGTACACTGTGGTTGTGTACTGATACTGCACTTGCTTTTTCTTTATTGAGTACAGGGCATCATCAGGTGACTATTGATAGACCTCAGCTAGGTGACTATTGAGCGTGGCCGGATTCAAGGGTGAGCTAGTTCTTTCAGGCTGCTATGGATCTTTCTTGTTTAAGTCCATTTTCTTCGGACTCAGACTATTTGTTAGAGGTGTTTGTTTAGTTTCGGGGTTGTACCCCTTGTTCTCAGACTTGTCGTTCGTAGAGTTTTGGTACAATGACTTTCAGGTTCTGGGGGTTATTCTTCCGCATTAGTTTGGTTGGTTGTTTGTTAAAACCTTGGAGTTTATGGGGACTCCATTTTTATTGTCATTTAAACTTGCTTCCGTATCTTTAAATGTCTTGGTTTTCATAAAATTTGTTAGTTTGGGTTATAGTAATGGTTCTCTCACCGGAGGGTTAGTATCGGTGTCAATCATGACTGTCTGAGTCGTGACAAAGTTAGTATCAGAGCTCTAGGTTCGTTGATCTCATTGTACCGAAATGAGTCTAGTAGAGTCTTGCGGAACGATACGATGACATCCGTACTTTTCTTCGAGTGGCTATAGGACTTTTGGAAAAACTCACTTCTTTCTACTCTTTCGTGCTATGATTTGAATCCAATTGGTATCTAGGTGATACAAATTGGTATCTTTCCTCCTTCACACTATGGTCCAAATTAAAGCAACAAAAGTAGTAACACCACCACTAGCAAGAGAGGATGTGTATAGACTACCGAGAGTTGAATAGGGTCACCATTCAAAACAAGTATCCATTGCTTCAGATAAATGATTTTTTTGACCAATTGCAAGGTGCATCGATTTTCTCTAAGATTGATTTAAGGTCTGGTTACTATCAGTTAAAGATTGAGGCGGTTAAGAATTGAATTCGACCAAGTTCTATGATTGAAATTAGCAGTTTTGTGGGGATTGTTTGCTACTATTGTCGCTTGTGGTATGAGTTGAGTCCAATTGGTATCTCCCGATTCCAATGGGTATCTCAACAAAATGAACTAGACGTTGTAATCCCGGCTGAAGGGACACAAGAAAGTTAATTGGAACTGAGAAGGTTCCAATTGGTATCTGGTCTTAGGGGTCGTATAAGGCATAGATGATCAGTAACAATCGTCTATGGAACGAACTAATTAAAGAGTTTAGACTTATCTGCAAGTTGTAACTGCTTGAGTGTCGTGAAACTTATTGCGAAAAGAAAGTCATCACGAGATTATGTGCAAGGGTCTAGATAAATTATGATGTGGTTCGTAAGCGAGAAATCTGAACGTGCATTGCGACCAACTGATAATCGTGTGAGAGTCAGGGTAAATCCTGGGGATATTTGTGTGGTAGTGTTGAAACAATGTAAAAGGATTCTAAAGTACGTACGTTGTTGGGTTGACCGAGGGGTAGACAACGATTGTCCTAGCTAAAAGGATTTTCTAAAATGCATGTGTATAACTGAGAACCTTTGGGAGAACTTGGGAAAGAGAAGAACCCCAGAAATTGTTGACAGAGGTTCTGTTTTCGTTATGGTCGCTGGGGCGGGATTTTTCCCGCCAAGGCGAGGTCACCAGTGCGGGATTTCATCCGCCAAAGCGGGACAGGGCGAAACAGAATCTCAGCCCTGTCTCCCCTGTTTTCTCTAGTCACAATTATGGACCTTGAATCGTACCCGAACTAACCCCCGCGATCTAATTCAGTGTTTAGCAATCGAATATAAGTTATAAGGTGCGTTAAAATTATAGAGAACCTGGGCATATGAGGGGGAAATTAGCGAGGTCGTGGAGGCCGAGGAAATGGTAATGCAGGTAGAGGAGTAGTGCAGCCAGGCAATAAGGTTGCCCGTCAAGATGACAGGGCTCAATTTTATGTTTTTTTGGGTAAAACCGAGTTTGAGGGTGTGATGCAGTGGTCACAAGAGCTACTCTTGTCTGTGCCCGAATGACTATTGTTTTGTTTGATCCGGGTTCTACTTATTCGTATGTGTCAGTTCAATTGCTTTGGGATTTGATGTGGTTTGTGATATACTTGATGCCCCCATCCATGTTTCTACCCCAGTTGAAGAGTCAGTCATAGTGACCCATGTATATCGTGTTGTCCTGTTGTGTTTATGGATTTTTCAGATTTGGGTTGATTTGGTTATGTTGGATCTGACTAACTTGATATAATCTTAGGCATGATTTGGTTGTCCCTCTATTATACCGAGCATAATTGTAATACTAAGTCGGTAACTCTAGAGATCCCCGGTAGGGAAAGATTAGAGTGGGAAGGGGTGTACAAGTCTAATCTAGCTAAGATCATATCCTCTATTCGGGCTAGGAAACTAGTAGGGTAGGGTTTTATTTGGCTCATGTTTGGGATATTGAGGCTGAGTCTCCCACTATTGAGTCTATTCCTGTGGTGTCAGAATTGAGAGAGCTTAAAGCTCAAATTCAGGAGCTTCTTGATTAAAGTTTTATCCCTCCTAGCGCTTCCATGTGGGGTGTTCCGTCTTATTTATTAAGAAGAAGGATGGTAGTATGAGGCCTGTTGATTTTATCTTAAGCCATAAAGAGGTGGATTAATACCGGGATGATAAGCTTATGGATAAAGAAAGTCCCATTGAGTATACTTGGGTGAAGGCAATTGAAGTATTTTAGTAAGAAAGTGCGCATAAAAATTAGGTTAGTCCTTTGAATTTGATGAGTTTACCTGAGTTTTAGGCGTCGTGTTGATGAAAAAGGTTGAGTTTGTAGTGATAGTCAAGGTTGACGGAGCGTAATGGCAATAAGAGTTCGTGATAGATTGTGACGGGATGCAATTATATAATAAATTGTTGGTTAAGTGAATTTTTGTATAGTAATTTTGACTTGCGAGTATCCAAGGTCGTGGTTTTCTAATACTTGGTGAGTAACGTGGTTGTATGGAAAATTATAAGAGATGGTAGGACACCACTCGAATAGAATGTTAAAGAGCTAGAGTTATAATGAAGGAAAATATAGTAGAATGTAGTATAACCTTTAGAGAGAGGCGAGAGCAAGAATATTTTATTGGATTCTTAAGACTAAAGAGGTATCTTCAGAGGGGTAGATAATTGGGTTCAGAGACGCGTGATTTCATTGTTTTGCCGTGGCTATGGTAATAGTGTCATGTGTCCATCAGATGGGTTAAAAACTATTGAAAAAGATTTGAGAAAGGACTGTGCAGACATTAGCTTGAGCGTAATGATAAGTGCTTGTTTTTGTTTTTGAGTTTAGTAATGAGTACGATTGGATTGTTAGCGAAATATATTGTAAGATCGATGGAGATGCGATCGATGATAAGCGAAGATCCATGATTTCATAAAAATCCCCAATGTATAAGCTAACGTTGATAGATAATGGGATTATGTTATACAGTTGAGTTATTTAGAGTTTTCATTGTAAATCTACATTCGTGGTGATATATTTTGTCAAGGTATGAATTGGCAAGGTGAGAAATGATCAATTGTATCCGGTATTGAGCATTTAAAAGAACTTACACCTAGGTTGAGTCGTAAGTTTACTACAATTGATTGTTAAGTACCTAAGAAAGTTTTCATTCAAAAAGTGTTTGTTTATAATAAGGTAAATGGTCGGAGTGTTTATGATGGTTGTTAGTATTGTGAGTATGATTCACTAGTTAAGCCCACGTGTGTTTTCACTTTGTGGGTGGATCCCTAGAGGTGGATAGGTGTACTGATCATGCAATGTTCTCTTGGTTGAGTGGGATGATTTGGGAAGGCGTGGTTATTTCAGTTGACTTATGTGATGTTGTCTTGGAGTTGTTAAAGTATTTCAGTGGTTTTACGTATATCACCTTGCTTATGAGAATCCATAGAAGAGTTACCCTGCGTAATCTATGGTTTTTCGACAATCTTAACATTCATCTAGTCATCGAGGTCGTGTATTGATTATGTGTGATTGAATGTGGAGATCATTGGGTCCAATTCCACTGTTCTTATGAGGTAATCTACAATTGCTAAATCCAGCATTCGATAGTGTGGGTAGAGGGCTTGTATGCTTGGACATATCCCTTGATGAGTATCTGATGTTTAAAGATCAAATGTTTATAACTTAAGCTCATGGGAAATTGGGTTATGAGATGGAAATGTTGATAAGAACTATGATTGGTTGGGTATTATGATTGTGTGTTGGTTGGTTCAGGTTCACCTCTAATTGTGACGAGTTTTGATTTAGGATTTTATCAGGGTTATGTAAGAAAGGATTCGCCCTGATTTTGTGTCAAAGTCCTTGATAACATGTTGCAGACATGTGTACGATCAACTTTGGTGGTTCTTGGTACATACAACAATAATTATCACTCGAGTATTATGATGACTTCATTTAGGCATTATATGGGACGATGTATAGGTATTCAATTGGTTGGTTGGGGATGAGGATTATATTATAAAGTAAGACTCAGTGTTGTTAAACAAGACCTTCGGTGTAAGGAAGAACCGGTTGAAATTCTCGATTACTATGTGCGGAAGCTAAGGACATGCGAGACAAGTATCCCCAGTAATTTGACGTTTCAGATACTACTCTACCCTTACTTTAGCTAGTCTTCCATAATTGATCACTCGGGGACGAGTGATGGGTAAATTGGTATCTATTGTAACGAATTGATTCTGTCGTTAGGGAAAAGCCAATGGAGAAAGAATTGGGGTCAGAAAAATTTTGGTAGTAACTTGGAATTTCCTAACCTAATCCAGATTTGGACGAAATCGGAGTTAGTAAAGTCTAGGGAAATTTGGTAACAACTGGGTGATTTAATTATGATTTTTATTACATGAATAGATAGCTAAGACGTTAAGGAACCCGTACAACTTTACAAAATTGAATTCAGGCGAGTAGAACTCCCAAAAATGGTAGTAGCGTGAATAGGTGGTTTTTGAATGTCAAGGGTTGAAGGTGTGTTGCAAAATGGTGGCTTGAAATTCAAATTCCAGCATTCTGTCTCCGTGCATGCCGTCGTAGCTGGATGGCTGCCACTATAGCGGGACAGACGCGACTTAAAGTAAAAAATAATCCACCAAAATTGTATTATTCTGTAATTTTCGAACTTGAGAGCTAAGGAATGAACCCAGGGATTTTCTTGATTGTTTTCTACCATTCTTGAGGCTAAAGGTAAGGTTTTCACTCCCCAAATCTATTTTTCGATCCGTAGAACTTGGTTTCTTAGGTGATTATTGTTGGGGAAGGGTTTTTAGAACTGTTTGGATGGTGGAAAAAGCCCTAATTTGGGTAATGGAATCTTGGGTTGGCCTAGGGTTGATAATGTTGATTACAATCTGGGTAATTAGGCCTCATTTATTGATCCTTGCGTTAATTGTATGTTTTTAGACTACGAACAAGCGGGAAGAATCCGGAAAGGGAAGATTCAAGTGCCTTAGGGGATTCAAGCTTTGATTCGAGGTTGGTGATGGTTGTGATTTCATGTTGGTGTGATATATGTTTGTAATTGCTCATTATAATGCATGTATGTATGTGAATGTTTCATTATTGATCACCCTAATCGTAAATGAGGATAATTGAATAATTGTATACCATGAATCACCTCTTGTTGTATGATTGTGAGAATATACATTATGATTGTGATTGTGGTTTGTTAAATGGATCGGTGTTACGTTCCAACACACTAACTTGGATCAGTTGCCACGTTTCGACATAAATATAGGATCGGTTGCCACGTTCCGGCATAATTATGTGATCGATTGCCACGTTTCAGCATAAAGATTGGATTGGGTACCACGAACCGGTACACTAACAGTTTTAGTGTGGGTTCCATGACAGGACCATTGAATTGGATTCCGTGAGAGGACCATTGAATTGTGTTGTGTATCTACTTGTGATGATTTTGTTCATATCTAATGATGATTGATATTGGAAGATGGTATGTTACTCTAAATTGATATAACTGTGATATGTGAGAATCGTGAAACTATTCGTTATTCGTAACAGTTGACTAATATTGTATATGTTAGGTATATGCCTGTTTTACAATGATTGTGGTTACTTGCATGTATTTCACTTATTGGGATAGTCGTGTGATCCTACCAGTACACTATGATTGTGTACTGATACTGCACTTACTCTTTCTTTGTTGAGTACAGGACATCTTTAGGTGGCTATTGATAGACCTCATCTAGGTGACTATTGAGCGTGACCGGATTCAAGGATGAGCCAATTCTTTCAGGCTGCCATGGATCTTTCTTGTTTAAGTCCATTCTCTTCGGACTCAGATTATTTGTTAGAGGTGTTTGTTTAGTTTTGGGGTTGTACACCTTGTTCTTAGACTTGTCGTTCATAGAGTTTTAGTACAATGACTTTCAGGTTCTAGGAGTTGTTCTTCCGCATTAGTTTGGTTGGTTGTTTGTTAAAACCTTGGAGTTTATGGGGACTCCATTTTTATTGTCATTTAAACCTGTTACTGTATCTTTAAATGCCTTAGTTTTCATAAAATTTGTTAGTTTGGGTTGTAGTAATGGTTCTCCCCCTGTAGGGTTAGTGTGGGTGCCAATCACAACGGTCTGGGTCGTGACATCAGGGCAGAGATTGAAGCCTGCTTTCCTCGTCGACATAGCCTGAATTCATGTTGACTATGATTAGAAACTGACAAATATGATCCAACAAAACAAAATAATGCATTTTTCACAAATCTATTGAAAAGAAAAGTAGCGGTAATTTGGATATGATATTGATTCTCAACTTCATAATAAAAGTTGCAGACAATGGTGTACATTTCCTTCATTCCTAAAGTATTATTTTGCCAGCTATTCTCTATTTGTTTTTGTTTTTCCTTGTCCTACAAATGGAAAGAAAGTAAAAGATCCACTAATAAAAAAAAAACAGATTCCTTTCCTTGTTATTTCAATTGTTAGTTTTTTAACAAAAGTTAACAAAAGGATGTTTGTCGCAAAGTTTAAGGATAGTTAAAGGATATTTTTTGTTAATAGAAATATCGTAAGGATGTACCCTAAATTTGAACTATACTTCAGGGATGATTTTAGCCCAAAACACCAAATAGTTGATCGGATTCACTATTTACGCAAAATATCTGCACTTTCATTTGCTTAGTATCAAGTATCAACTACATATGATGCTTCAATCCACAATATGACTGTTCAGATACTCTTCTTCAAAGAAACACACTTCTCATGGACTAAAACAAAAATAACAACAGAGACTCTGTTAGCCAAGCCATATGATACAAAATTTCTCCTTTGGATAGACAAGAATTCTTCCTCAACTGCTAGCATCTACAAAGAGTGCTTGCTATGTGACATTTATAAATGGATGGGTCTTGTAAGCATTACAAATGCTTTCCACGAGTACTAAAGATTTTTAATTGCTTAAGGAGAACCAATAATTTTCAAATATCATTTTTCCCTTTGAAAACAAAACTAATTTTTTTAAATTTCACAATGAAACATGGTCAAACGCCCATTTAGCAAGGCAATTCAAAATTCAGCATAAAAGTAAGCAATCAAAAATTAATAATGTTTTTTTCACAAGCTAATATGAACATGACTTGACATTCACCCCAACAATCATTTCGGATCAATTTGAAGATAACCAGAAATGGGGTTCCATCTATTGATCAAGGGAACAAAGTGAATATATTAATTACTATACCTGTCCGGAAGGGAGCAATCTAGCAGTCTTGTAACATCTCGCAACTAGAAATGACTAAAAGAAGTTTAAAATCTGGAAATAGTTATTTTTGGGAAGTATAAGGAAATCTGGAAAATTTTAAGTTAAAAGTGAGTTTTTGGTCAACTTCAAATGACCATAACTCCTAGCTCAGGAAGATTCAAGTGTAGTTCCAGATATGGTTGGAAATCTCTTGGAATTATCTTTCCAACGCCGCTAATTTTGGGCGATTCCGAGTTCGGATGAGTGAGTTATGGCCTTTGGAAGTTGGGCTGTTGGAATAAGGAAAGTCCAATCCGAATTTTTAAGGGGTAGTTTGGTCTTTTCCTTACCCAACTTAATTAATTCATTTTTCGTAATATTTTTAGGGGCTAAAATGACTGGGTTCAGTTTACGCTTTTGAAAAATAGAGTTAGGGTTTTTGGAGAAAGAACGCAAGAGAAAAGAGAAGAGGAAAAGCAAGATTCATCATTTCGAAAGGATTTAATCTCAGATTTCTTCAAGGATTTGATCCCACCAGGTATGTGAGCCTCTCATAGCGTTGGGTTCATTCACCCACGCGCCAAGCATGTTTAATTCAGTGAAATTCATCCTAGAAGAGTTGGAAAATTGATGTTCTTGACAAATATTCTTGAATTTGAATGTTGTTAGCGAATTAGGACGAATTGAGAAGTTTATGAGATCCTTCCATTGGGTTTAGGGTTGCTTTGAGTTAGTTTCTTGAGTATACATGTTGGGCATCGGGATTTAAAATGAATTTGAGGAAGATAATCTAATTTAGGTGGATTGAGGCTGAAAAACGAAGAAGGATAAAGCCGAGTAAAGTTCATGAAACAAGTCCGCGTCGCAGACTTGTTCCCCCTGTGAACAAAAATCTGCTCCGCGTCGCGGAGAGGATGCGGACTCCACTGTCTCAAATTTTAATTTTGCGAATAAATGTTTAGGAACATCTCCGCGTTGCGGACTTGTTCCAAGACGGTGATTTCGTAACTTTTCTCAAGTTTAGCCATTCCAAATCATTCCTAAACATCAAGAGACCTTTCCTATCACAAATCATAATCTTTGAATCTATAATTCAAATTCAAGGAAAGTAAAGAGTAAAGTCAAAAGAAGTCAAGAGTCAGTAAGAGAAGTTCATTTCAAGTTTTCATAAGTCTTTTACAAACGTTTTAACTTTGTTTTAAGACTTAAGTTTTGAAGTTGAGTATAGAGTAAGAGCAAAGTTCATTTTTCTTTAAAATGATATATGAGAACTAAGTATTTCCAAGAGTAAATGTTTTCACATTAGAGATGAGAGGAAACTGAGATTTCCAAAAGAGTTTTGAACAGCAAAAAGGGAACATTGATTCCAAGAGAGCTTTTTAAGCTAAGTTTGAGCAATTACCTCAAACCAGAGAAGAAGTTGTTTTAAAAATATATGAGCTAAGTATATTTTGGGAGTAGTATTGAGCACCGATATGGGGACGCGAGTTCATATTAACTCAAGCCCCCAAAACCATGTAGCCATCATGGGCGGAAAAAGGATCATACTTTTTAGATGATTTCTTAGTGCTTTTTAGCATAGACTAGTGGATCCACTTAATAGTTCAGGTTATATATCGATGGCAAGGTATAGGACGGTCATTGGCAACGTGAGGTAAAATGTTGTACCATCACTTAGGCTCATAGTGATGGTTGTCGGTTAGAGAATCTCCCACATAAGTTATATTACTTTATAAATGAGTAAAGTTATGTTTGTTATTGCTTTATCTTTAATGAACTAAGATTGTTTTCAGTTGTTTTATAAGTTGTATATATATGTTACATGTGTTTTATTGCTTTATATTGAGTTGAGTATTCATGAGTTAAGAAGAGTCATGTAAGTGTTTCTTTCAGAATCACTATCAATCCTATGTTTGTTAGCATTCCAACTCGCATACTCGTACATTCAATGTACTGATGCCAGTTGGCCAGCATCGTCTTATGACGCAGACGATACAGGTAACCAGGATCAACATCCAGCGCCTCATTGATCCAGTTTGAGCATTCAGAGTATGTTGGTGAGCCTCCTTGTATTCCAGATGACTCCTTTAATTGCTTTCTAGTCTTTCAGATGTTAGGATGATCGGGGGTCATATCCCAACATCCCTCTTTGTTTTAGAGGCTTCATAGATAGTTAGTAATTCAGTAGTCCTTGCATTATTATTCTTATGTTAAAGACCTGGGTTGCCACTTTTGTCCAAGTTGAATGTTTAATCCTTAAAACATTCTCAGTTATTTTATTATTCAGTTCAGTTAAGTTCATTGATCATTATAGATATGAATATTGTCTTCCGCTGAGTTAAGTAAGCCAGACCAAGGGTTCGCTTGGGGCCAACAATGGTCTTCGAGTGCCAGTCCCGCCCAGGGTGTAGGCTCGGGGCGTGACAAGTCCATCCTTCAATCTCCTTGACTCCAACATCGAAGCGAGGACTAATGACACCACACTTGTTTAGCCGTCCATTTAGTTCAACAATATTTTTCCGTACCAATGATCATCGACATACTCAAATTCTCCGATGTAACCTACAGATAGATACCAACAGTAAGAAAATGATAGGGTGATGCTAGCAGTGCATACAACTAAAAAATGAACTAAATTGATGAAGAGAGATTGAAAGCAAAGATTCTGATTTCTAATTAAATTGAACTTGACAATTTTTACGTACCATTGTTCGAGCAAGGGTAGAAGTCACCAGGCTGTCCAGCGGAGTTGGGTCTTTCTCTCAGCATTGGATTTGATTTGGAGTCTCGTCATGCTTCCCTTGTTCGTCAAAAGAGAGCAACAAAAGATTAAACCAGCAGGCCACACAAGATATAGCACAGTGAAAGTCTAGTGAAGGTGTAAGATTTTAAGTGGCTCCGTGAAGTTAAGGACACAATTACGTGGTGAATGGGCAATGAAGGCACAAAAAAATCAAGAGTTTCCCTATTCCTAAGCTCAAACTGAAAAAATTCTCTTTTTTAGGATGCAAAAATCACATTCGTCTTGTCACACTTGTTAGGTAATTAAGTGAAGAGTTTGAATTGAAATAATATGTTTTCAATAACAGGCACATCAAGTATTGAATCACCCAAATGATAATACCACCTTCCTATCCAACCAACATATTTCGTTTTGCCTCATTCTATACTTTTTTTCTGCTTGAATAAAGCTCCAATTTAATCTATCAAATAGCAATGCTAAAAACAGAGTAAAATCATCCCTGACAATGCTTGTATTAAACAAATTTTAGATAAATGAAATAAATTTAAGCATCTAGAATACCTGATTGTAAGGAACTAGTGATACATGTGCATAGAACTCATCAGAAATCGCATCCATTTGTAATCAATTAATTAAGGTATTGTTGTACTTACTTCATGTCCACTAATATCGTCCATTCCTCTATTAATTATCGATGCTGCACGAACTATTAAAGGTTCATTTATCATCAATTCAAAAGTCTCTGTGCTTATAAATTCGTCTATACCGATCAAAGAAGTTGTTGCTGCCATCATATACCCACAACTTACAAGTGCATTCTTCATATGCTCCTCACATTTTGGAATATAACGAGCATACAACCATTGAGCTTCCTTAAAATAGGCTCTTACCAACTTCTTCATCTAAATTAAATATATGATAATGTAAAAAATAATACAATAATTGGTCGTCTTTTGGAATGAGAGCGGTTTATGTGGGTTATAAGTTAATAGGAATATTAACTCATACTTTGCATAGTATACACGGTCGGATTTACCTTCTTTCGCCAATAATTGTTCCATTTCATTGTAAACGTCTATAAGGGCTTGATAAGCAGGTCTCATATATGGTGGTAGTGAATCAATCACACTAATGTCCCACCTAAAAATTAAATCAGTTTTATTTGTATCAAAATTAACTACAAGCTACTAAATTTTTATGTCTTGTTCATGATATTGTATAGCATTTCTTAATAACAACGTCACAATATGTTTTTCACACTAACCAATTAGGATTATATAATATATGTATTTTTACCCCTGGATCGCATTAGTGAATGACACAAGTTCGTCAAACATTGCATAAGCATCATATATAGGTGTCATCAATAATTGAAGTCATCTTGATTACTTTTGTTATCATTTTTCTTGCACGACTATATTTAGGCTCAAAATACACTCCTAATATCTAAAAGTAACACTCAACGAGTCTGTCTCTTGCATGCGGATATTTGTTTGCAAAATCCAAATCTTTCCACCACCTACATGAAAAGATCAGCAGTTAATTTGTTGCATTTCATTTTTATTGTTTAATTAATCTAAATTTATGTACTAGTACCTTGTTAGCTCGCTAAGCTCTCTCTGATCCAACTTTTGGAGTGCGTTGAAATCCAATTTAGCAAATTTCAAAAGCAAATGGTTGTGTGCATCATCATTTTCGTAAATGGATATTATTTCCTTGCTCCCACCCTTGGTACAGTCATGTGAATAGGCTGACTTAAGGCTTCAGTTACTTCAACCTTAAGAGAATTATTGCTCAAGTTGGAGACTATAGACTCGAGATGAGTGGTGGTAAAGTAAGAGCTTCTTCAAGAATCTCCTCATTGTGCACTCTCAGATGCTGCATCGTTTGTACGTAAGAAATTGAACTTCATTAAAAGTTGTAGGACGTACACCCAACAATAATAAACGCAAGTCTATTAAAATTTAAGTAATTAAGTATAGTAATTACCAGAAGAAATGTAATGTCCTTGTTGCCTCAGTAGTCGGAAACGAAGAGAAACAACGTAAAGGTTGTCATCAATATTCTCACTCTGTAGTTGGGATATTGTCGTATCAAAAATGTTTTGAATGGATATTTCGATTTCATTATGGAAATGATATGCTACTCCCAGTCGTTGGATTGTGTCTTCACAAGTTTTTGAGTGCTATTGTCACAAGTTTCCACCAACATTTTCCTGAATATCTCTTCTAACTCATTAATTTCAACCTTTTCTTGGCTACTTATTTCCTGCAGGACATTCAAAATTCAGCATTATTTACTATAATTGATTATAAGTTTTAAACGCGTCGTGGTTGTAATATTTCTCTAGTACAAAAATTAAGAAGGTATAACATGAAAAATTAAGCAACAATATAATGTACCTACCTAGATCCATTGAATTAAATTTTAAGGATTCAATTAATAATTTGTTATTGGTTCCTTAATTTTTGTAAAAGATTGGACATTCATAATTTTGAAAACTTTTGAAAAGAATAGACATTTCATACCTCGTGTACGTATGTTTTGTTATTGATTATATTAATATATGAGGTAGGTGTCATGTCTAACTCCCCCACTCTACCCTGAAAAAAACATGTTTGAATAAATAAGCTTGTATTTTCTAGCGCTATCTTAATTTTCGTACGTCTATATTTATGTAGTTAATATTCTGAGAAAATGATCAATATGGTCCTTGATGTATAAAGGTTGAATTATTTTGGTCCTTCATATATATGACCTTATCGAAATAGTCCTTAATGTATATAAAAATATGATCATTTTAGTTCTTAACCCTAAAACTAACCATAAAAGTAAAAAGTGTTGTTAAATTTAACAGTGGATCCCTCAATATTGACACCTAGCATACCTCTTCTTCTTCATTCTTCTCACTTTCACCATTAGAGATCATTCTCCATCTTCAATCCACCCGTTTGCCATATTCTTACAAGAAAAGTTACACACATTACACTCATTTTTTATCTTCATCTACCTCTACAAAACAATTCCAGTAGCTTAAATTTTCATACATACAAAAAATAAAAAATAAAAATGAGACCACTGACACAAATACAAACTAAATAAATTTACTAAAACACTTCATTAATTCCTCTTAGAAGACTGCCATAATTTTAACTTTTTTCTAGCTTTAATTATATAATCTTATTGAAACTCTATACGGAAAGGATATAGTTTTGTTGTTTCCTCTTTTTGAAATTAATAATTTTTTCATGATTTTTTTTTTATTCCATTGTTCATATAAAAGTAAAAATTGAACGGGACAGAGGTAGAAAATAAAATTTTTAAAATGTTTTTTAGAGATTTTAATTTATTAATCAAAGAGAATTTTGATGATGGGAAAAAAAAAATTGGCTTTTCTTCTTTGTCAAGTGAAGAAGAATTGGGTGAAGAGAGAAGATTTGGGGGAAAGGAGTTTGTCAAGTATTAATATAGAGGATCCACCATTAAATTTAACTGTACTTTTTTATTTTTATGATTAATTTTAGGGCTAAGAACTAAAATGATAATCTTTTTATATACATCAAGAACTATTTTGATAAGTTGATATATATGAAGAATTAAAATCATTCAAACCCTCTATACATTAAGGATCATTTTGATCATTTTCTCTTAATATTCTTGTCATTGTATGTAGGTTTTTATTATCTTTAAAATGAAAATAAAATAAAAGATCTTTTTTAAAGATGAGCCAACCAAAATTGACCCTCAGACAAATTTCCACATGCCATTTTCCTTGGTGTTTAACAGTCTAGTACACATTGATAAAGATTCGTAATTTCTTTTTTTAAGAGAAAAGGACTTTACTTTTGGACAGTTGTTAGAGGTTCAGTCCATGTCCCCTATGGCCCACAACCAAGGTGATTTTTTTTAGGAAGAACAAAAAAGCCCAGCTGGATTGACTTTAAAAAAAGTGATTTTTAAAAAATACTTATAGGGCTAGTTTAGAAAGTCAGTCTATAATTAAAGTATTTTGGTATATACTATTTCTTTAAAAAAAGTGATTTTAAAAAAATACTTATAGGGCTAGTTTAGAAAGTCAGTCTATAATTAAAGTATTTTGGTATATACTATTTCTCCTGTTTGGTTGATTATGTAATTACATTGTCCAATTTATAGGGAGAAATTACTAATTGTTGGTAAGTACATGATGTAATTACTAGGTAATTACTTTTTAATTTCTTCCTTAATTTTATTTCTGCTTTAATTTTTTTCGTTTTAATGTTTTTTTTATTTTAAATTCCTTTTTAATTTTATTATTCTAATATTTTCTAAAAATATTTTTTAATATTATTTATATTTCATTTCCTTCTTATTCTCAACATTTAAATCATTTGATTCCATGCAATTTTTCGTATTATCTAAAAAAATATTTTAATTTTTAAATTAAAGTAGAATTCATTGTTGAATAAAGTTATGGACTTACGTTCTCCTTTTCATTTAAATCATATTTATGTATGTTATGTTGAAATTGGACATAAGAGTATTATGTTAATTTTTTTTTTGTTTTGAATTTAGAACTTATGTTATATTTTAAATTTAATTTATTTTAGGAGTATTTACTCGATATTTTACATTGCAAGATATTTTATTAAGTTAGACTTGATAGATTGTCTTTTTGTCAAATTTTTAAATAATTTTATGACATTATATTTATAATATTAATCTTTTATTCAAACATGCATTTCATGCATAGAGATTTTGTACTTTTAGTTTTATAATTAATTTAATTAAAACATACTGAATTGAAAAATACAAATCAATTATTTTTTATAATATTATTTAAGCACATATGTTTATTAATTAATTAATTTTCAAAAGACAATATATATCTTAATATTCAATTTAATATCATTTATAAAGGTTCTTATTTGTCTAATATAAATATTTAATTTAATGTGATGTATTTGGTACACAAGTGTTGATAAGCCTTTTTTTGTCAAAATATCTTAAATACCCTTAAAGCTATTAAACATTATAAAATACTAATTATTATAATATTTATTTCTAAAATAAATCAAATAAAAATTAATTTATATTTTAATTCAACTTTAATATAAATAATAATGACTATATCTTTTCATTACCACAAATAATTTATAAAGCAAAACTAGAAAAGGAAAAAATAATTTAGAAGAAAAAAAGTAAAGAAAGAGCAAAGAGAAGTAGAAAAACGGAAGTAAAAAAGAGCAAAAAGAGGGGGAGAAAGGGATAAAACGAAAGAAAGAGCAAGAAGAAGAAAAAATGGAGGAAAACAATATATAAATTATAAAAGAATATTAAGGATAAAAAGGTAGGTGTTTTAGACTAGAACCTTAGTACTAGCACTGCGAAGGAATAAGATGTTTGACTACTTACTAACAGTATACCTTAATCTATCAGGCTGACTCAACAAGATTGGGACTTAAAGCCAAATTTAAAAAGGGGCCTTAATATTTTTTTAATATTTTTTTTTTCAAAAAAAATCATGTATATATTTATTTAAAATTTATTTTTCTAACCTTTTTAGATGTGAAGTCATTATTACTGTTTTCTAATCGATTTGTTTTAGTAATTCCTTTTCAATTGATAATATAATTAATGCATTCAATCTCACCTTGTTGATCTTAGATAAGATTTTATCGATTTTAGTTTCGAAAAACTTCTTTCAACCGAGGCAATAGTTATAGGAATTGTTAATATTATTCTATAAGCATTAGGAAAAGAATCAAGTCTTTTTATTCGATTGAGTATTTTCATTAAATTAGTATCTTCTACTTGTATTATTTCTCTTAATAATAACTAAAACAAGAATATATATACTTACTAAGAATATCAACAATAACAAAAGTTCAATAAAAATTATAAAATAAAGTTATAATAATAAAACCTGGCTCACGAATTTGATTAGTTGATATAACAATATTGAAATAGTGTTGTGTTCCTTCAATATAATAATTGCTTGTTGCACTTCTTAAGATTTTGAAAAAGACCCTCAAAAGCAATTTTTTTCTTTTTTAACTTGTAAGCAACAATAATTTATTTTTTTTAGGAGACAGTTCAATATCGAGAATAAAAATAATAAAATAGAGAATAAAAAAGATGAGTATAAGGTAAATAATAATATAAGGTCAAATTTTTAGGAGATAAATAAAGAAACACAATTTCTCACTTAAAGAAATTATTTTTAAAAAATGTTTCATTCCCTTAGAAAAGTGGGGAAAACTAAGGGTTATTTTGTTTTTTTTATACTTCTTACATGTTTTTTTTTAAATTTAAAAATACATATAATTTTGAGTAATAGTATAAGTAACTTTTTTTTAAATTGGGGCCCCATCCTAGTGGTTAAGACGGCCCTGCGCTAATCATCAACCTTCATATTTTCCTATCTAAGGTCATATCAACGATGAGATATAGTTGTATCATATCCTATTTTGAATTCTTTTTTGATCTAATTGAAGAAAATGATAACGGGTTGAATTTCTTAAGCTTCTTTCATATATTTACTTTTTTATTATTTAAACTTAAATTATGACTCCTCTACCAACAGTTGTAATGTTAGTACGGTAGTTCCATGAGAAGGTTTACGTTATAATACAATATGCTTATTTATCTATTTAGTATATCTTTAACATATACATACATTATTTATCTATTTAATATATCTTTGATATATATGAATATCATAGCGGGATGGATTCTTTTTCATAAATCATGTGAATTTTTTCTATATAATATATACTAATTGATAATGAGGTCCTTTTTCTAAAAGAAAAATAATGAGTGATAGATGAAAGTTGAAACTAGGAGTGATTTCTCTATTACACCTATTGAATTATATATAATCTTGAGTTCTTGACCACCAAATTTAATGGTGATGATGCTATATGAAAATTTTGGTCACAAAATTTGATGACCCATGATGACATATGTGTATTTTTGAAATATATTAAGGACCATTACTATCATGTTTATGTATTAAGTACCAAATAAATTCAAAATTAAGTCATACATTTTCAATTTTATTTTTAAATTTAAAATTTAGTCATACATTAAAGATCTTTTTGATCATTTTCTCTACGGATCGAAATTGCTTCAATTTTATGCAAAGTGAGTTGTGTGTATGATTTTGCTGATCATCTAAGCAAATCCGAACAAATTAAACATTAAAGAAAGTGAGTTTTAGATATAGTACTTTCAAATTTCAATTTAAGAATTTTTTACTCGATTGGATCATTTTTATATGTTATAGTAAATAAATTATTTTATTTTAAATATATAAGAATTTCACATATTTACAAACTAGACGAAGTAAACGGCAAGCCAACATAACTAATGATAAAAAATATTTTTTTTAAAAAAAAAAAGAGGAGAAAACAGTTACACCTCTACATGAGAATGACAAAGGGAATACTATTGTTTCCAAATTGTGGCTAAGGGTGTGTTGAGGAAAATATCTTCCAAAAATTGTTTTCCAATTTTTATATATTGGTTAGTTAAAAAAAACTTTCAAAAATAAACAAGTTTCACAAGTGGTATTTCATATTATTGGTTCCTCTCATCCTCCATTACATTACATCTTTCCCCTAACCGGCATCCACTCTTACTTCCACTCCATATTTCATATTATGTCTATATTACATGTAAATATTTTTAAAATAATTTTTTTACTTACTCAACAAATACAACAAAATAAATAAAAAATTTACTTATTTTTCTAAAACTATTTCTTATGAAATATCTTTCATAAAAGACATTTTCCTTTTTACAAGTCAAAACCCATCATACGAAAGGTCGTTCTATTTATCAAACACATCATACATCTGAAAGGTCGTTCTAAGTGAAAGAGAAATGAATAACACCATGTGCTTTAATTTTTGACAGCTCGACAAGATATTTTAGGTTTTCTTAATTTGTTGTATTATCTTTTAACTTTAGTTGGACCCGCAGAATGAAAATTTAAAACCACACATTCGTATATTCTTTATATAACACATAAATAACCTGAATTGATATTATTATTTATTATTTAAATAAACTAATAATAATATTAATACATGTCGGTTACATATGATAAGAGATTAGACGAATGTGTATGTTGAACTAGAATTTAGAATTTGTAAATTTAGACTTAACACCGAACTTATAATAATCATTTTTTTAGTGAATTTACAATTAGGTATTTATATATATTTAATAAATGTCTTAATACAAATACAAAATAAAAATAAAAATTATTGAGTTCGCGTAAATTTTAAAAGCCATCTTTGTCGACGTATTTAACATTTACAACTTCATAATCTTTAGTACAGTACTTTTTAGATGTGAGGCTTATGGGGACAACCACAAAAAGAAAAGATATAAATATCATACCGTTGTAAGGTTAGTACTATGTTTGAAAGGAACAGTGACTAGGACTTTTATAAATTCGACTTGAATCTTAACTTTTTGGACTTTTATAAACTTGATTTGGTCTTAGAAAAAAATTCGATTATATTTGGATTATTTTTTATTATCTCTTTGTACTCATTAAGTTCGAGTTTCTCTTGGGTATTACTAATTTCCTACATGCATGAGATCCAAAATTCAGCATTACGATTAATTATAAAATAAAATCTCAGTAAAAGGTATTATATTATTTTTTTTTTAAAATTTAAAAATATGTGTGACTGACAGGAGTATAAGAAAGGAAATAATATCCCCAAATCGCTGGGTGAAAATTAGCCAAGTGACGAAACTTATTAGGAGAAGAAGCATCCGTTGCTTCACTTTACTCTTCTATCTTTCTTATCGAGATTATTATTTGTGGCTTTAATAAGTTGTGCTAATAGAATCACCTATTTATAATGCACCACTTATTCTACATTATATTATATAGGAAATAATTTCAGATCCCTCCCCTCACATTTGTCTCTATCACATGACTTACCTTTGATCTTGTGGTTTATTATACTAGCAAAGTACATATAAAATTAAAACTATATAATTTTTTTTATAGTATTTCAGTTATATTCTACTATATTAGAAGAGTGAGATAAATACTTATGGTGTCAAACATGTTTGTTTAGTATCAATAAAAGTCTTGGTTGAGGGTATTTCAGTCTTTTACGACACTTTCTTTTGCTACGGGTCCTTTAGATGGATACACATTGTATTCTTCAAATGAATACACAACAAATGCATGCATCTTAATATTTGTATAGCATTTCTTAATAACAACGTCACAATATGTTTTTCACACTAATCAATCAGGATTATATAATATATGTATTTTTACCCCTGGATCGCATCAGTGAACGGCATAAGTTCGTCAAACATTGCATAAGCATCATATATAAGTGTCATCAATAATTGAAGTCATCTTGATTACTTTGTCATCATTGTTCTTGCACGACTGTATTTAGGCTCAAAATACACTCCTAATATCCAAAAGTAACACTCAACCAGTCTGTCTCTTGCATGCGGATATTTGTTTGCAAAATCCAAATCTTTCCACCACCTACATGTAAAGATCAGCAGTTAATTTGTTGCATTTCATTTTTATTGTTTAATTAATCTAAATTTATGTACTAGTACCTTGTTAGCTCGCTAAGCTCTCTCTGATCCAACTTTTGGAGTGCGTTGAAATCCAATTTAGCAAATTTCAAAAGCAAATGGTTGTGTGCATCATCGTTTTGGTAAATGGATATGTATTTCCTTGCTCCCACCCTTGGTACAGTCATGTGAATATGCTGACTTAAGGCTTCAGTTACTTCAACCTTAAGAGAATTATTGCTCAAGTTGGAGACTATAGACTCGAGATGAATGGTGTTAAAGGTAAGAGCTTCTTCAAGAATCTCCTCATTGTGCACTCTCAGATGTGATGCAAGATACAAACTTAATTAACCTTGGACATCATTAGTAAGTGTTTCCTTGAATTTGTATACACATCTCTGAAGTAAATTAGAATCTTTACACGTGCACTCTCAGATGGTAAGGTAGAATCACTACAAGAAAGTATACTTATTGCTACGAAATCTAAGTTATGAATTTGAAAATTGTAGTTGTTATCTAATAATAGCCATAAAAAAATAAATTTCGTTGCTATCTAAAAAAAATTCAAATTACTTAGCCACGAATATTAAGTTGACAAAGCTAAATCCTTGTATTTGCTATAATTGTTAACAATAGTGGCAATAATTATCTAAATAGCTACAATTTTTTTACTACAATAAAATTTTGTAGCTAATTATAACTTTTTTGCTACGCAATAAAAATAATTGTAACAATAGTAACTCTTTAGCCATAATAAGTTATTTGAAATAAAATATCGTAGCAAAATAAATGATTTAATTTTGCTTCAAGTTATAGAAAGATGTGACAATAGATAAATGAAATAGCCATATAATTTTTGCTACCGAAAAATTTCGTAACTAATTACAATTTTTTGTCACAAATTTAAATTTACCGTGGTAAAAATAACCTTTTAGCCACAATAACTTATTTGAAGAAATATTTGTAGCTAAATAAATAATTTAGCTTTAAGTTATAAAATATTGTGGCAATAATTAAACGAAATAGCCATAGATTTTCTTCTATAATAAAATTTTGTAGCTGATAAATTATTTTTGCCACGAGTTTGAATTTATCATAGTAATAATAACCTTTCAGCCACAAAAAATTATTTGAACAAAAATTTGAGGCTAAATGTTTTTTTCAAGTTATAAAAGTTATGACATATTAAAAATATAATCATAGATTTCTTGCTATAATAAAATTTTATAGTTAATTATTATGTTTTTTCATGATCATGTTGAAACTTGTTGAAGCAATAGTCACCTTTTATCCATGAGAAGTAATTTAAAATAAAATATTATAACTTAATAAATATTATGTTTCGAGTAGCACAAAATTGTTGCAATAATTAACTTAATGGTTATAATTATTTGTCATGGCAAAATGATTTATCCATATCTGTAAAATTGAGGTGATACGTATTATCTGATACAAGGTGAAACGTAAGCCTTGAGGTGCTTTATCTTGTGTTGAGAATTCATGTTATACGACTCGGGCCTCTTCTATCGAACAATGCGTTTATCGAGCTAGCTTAATTAAAGATGTTAATCATTCTATCAATTCAATTTAACAAGATCTTAAATTTTCAGTTTTAAGTATAATTTAAATAAATAGAAGTTATACAAAAAATAAATTAATTAGAAGTTATGTTTAATTAATTTGATGTAATTGTACTTTTTTTTTATATAAAAATATGTATAATCAATTTACAAATTATTAAATAATGTCATATTTATTGAAATATGCAATATGAATTATTCTGGAATATGGATATATAAATGAATTGTTTATTGAATCTATCTATATATAATAGAAGTAAAAAGTGTCACATGTCAGCACCACAAAATTTCTCAATTATTTTGTTTTAAAATATCAGTTTTTTTTTTAAAAAAAAAGTAAAAACTAAAAAATTATATTTTATTTAAATCTAACTATTAAATTTTCTTATATTTTTATTATTTTAACAAGAAGATAATATGTATAGAGTGACATTACTTATCATTTAGATAAATTAAATAATGATATAAGATTATTATTTTTAAATTTAACTAATGAACTAAGCTTATATATTGATTTATTGACATAAATATTCTATCATAACACATCAAGATGTTAAATGTTAACATTCTCAAATAAACTTTACAATATTATCTTATAATAAGATAAAATTTTATAGGAGCGGGGGTTTTACCCTGTGCGCACCCAAAGGATAGCGGCTGCGGGTTTCCCTTGTCATCAAAAAAAAAAAAAAGATAAAATTTTAAACTATCAATAAATTAATATTTATGATTACATTTATTAATGGAAAAATCACACCATATACACATTTAAGAGACAATATTACGAGTTTAAAACCTACTCTTAAAAAATTCTTACTTATAACAATTTAATTACGGATTATAACATATCAATTAAATTTAACTTTATTTAAAAATCAATTAAAATTTACTTTATTAAATGATTAATCTTTTTATATTTTTATATTATTAATTATTTAATTATATTGATTGCAGTTCCTTTTATATAATTAATAGGTGAGAGAAATAATATTAATGAGAGAGAATCAATTTGTAATTATCTATTACACCTTTTAAGGGATTTTTTAACTTATTCAAATAACTTTTATTTATTAATGACTATTGGGGCCTTTAATTATTTTTAAAAAATAATTTATGACAGTATATTTTAATATGTAATTTTCTCTCTCTTTAATCTATTTTTTTTTGCTTTTCTTCATATTTTTTTAATTTTAAATTTTGATATTGTTTTTTTTTTAATCTGATTTTTTTAGAATTAAGAATTCTATATTTTGAAAATTTGATTTCGTTTTTTATTTTAATTAATCTAAAACTTGATTTCTTGAGAAAAAAATCGTTTTACTTAAGTTTTGAACTTGTTTTTGGTGTGTTTTTCTATCTCTAAAATATTGTTTTGTTGGTGAAATAAGTATATTTAATTCTGAAATTTGTTGATATATATAAATAATATGAGATCATAAAATCTTTAATAAGGATTTCTTAAGTTTTAGCTTAAATATGATAAAAAAAAAAATCACACTTGAATACGGAATATAAATTGAAGAGAGAGGAAAATATAGAACTTGTATTAATTATTGCAATTTAGACTTTTAATTACATGTTTTGATTTCTTTTGCTACAATTTCTGACAACAATATATAATATGCATTGTTTTACAACCAAATTTATTCTTCCCGGATTTATACCCGTTGGATACTAATTTTATACATTTTTATTTTTTGTTCTAAAATTTCAAGTTGGATACCAAGTGTATATAAATTGGATAAAACATTAACTTGTTTTAGATTGTCTAATTTGGTTGAAATATCAGTTATATTTTGTTTTTTCATTTTCAAGTGGGATATCTGTTGGATACCAATTGAATACAACATTAACTTGTTTAGGTTGTCTAATTTGATTGATATCTCAACCTCCTATTGATTTTTCAATTTTCCAATGGGATATCAATTCAATACTAAATTTATACAAAGGATACAATATTAACTAGTTTTACGTTGGCTATTTCAGTTGAAATCTCAATTACATGTTTAATTGAAATCTCAATTACATTATCCATTGCTATATTCTTCAAAGTTATGCACAATGGATATTTAGTAAAGAAGTCTAAATTAACTTTCTTTTGATCTAAAAAAACCCGTACACCAACATCATTGTGAATTCTAACAAGTGGACATCTATCATTTACTGAATATTTTATCTCTAAATCATTTATATTAGTCTCTATCATAAGCTGCGATGCGATGTTATCGCACTTACTAGGCGACTATAAAGACTAGAAGAATCGTATATAACCCCCTCCATTTGAAAATCGACATAATTCCCTGTTTCATTAAAAAATATATAAATTAGTCTCACATTATAAACAAACAATTCGAAATACAAATATCATTCAGACAGACAGAACATTACAAAACAAATTTTATATTCAATAAAAAAATATTTCATACAAATATCATTCAAATAGTAACGTTCATACTATTTTAATACAAATTTCATACAGCAAATATGTACATTTTTTTTACGAAAATACTTCATTAATGTCACACAAATTTATACAAAAATGTCAACAATAAAATTTCAAAATTAATACAACCTTAAAACACTTATAATACAATTCGTCAAAGTTTCAAATAACTTTTTTTTTTCCAGATTACTGGACACGCTTTCATACAAATTTCATACTTTCTTAATTTACATTTCATACATATATCATTAAGACAACTTATTTCATAACAACTTTCAAACTCACTTAATACACATTTCATACAACAAATAATCACACATTACAAATATCTATATCTTATCGTACCAAATAATTCATTTCTATCTCACTAATTACTTCAGAAATGACAACATCTAATATAACACCTTAAAATTTATAATTTAATACCAACTTAAAACACTTGTTATACAATTCGTCAAAAATCCAAATAAATTTTTTTACATCTTACGAAACACATTTTCTTACAAACTTCTTTCCAATAATTCTATTAAATTCATTCATAAATATACAATTACTTTATAATTTTTTTTAAAAAAAATACACAAAACAATCACAAATACAGAAAATCACTAATATTATACATTTCACAACAGTTAATAAGCAATGATATCATCTTAAACATAGAGACGATTTACAGTTTAATTTTTTTTTTTCATTTCAATGTAATTTAAAAACAAACACTAAACAATAATAAATATTAACCTGAATGATCCCATCTTCCACCATGTTTAATTAGAATTGATACGTAATTGTCCATCTCAATAAAATTAATTTTTTTTAATGAAAAAAACCTTCAATTACTCGATTGTGGTAATTTTTTAGGCTGAAGAATTAAGAGAGAGAAATGTTGAAGAAAAAAAGGATATGATCTGATTTTTTATTTTATTTTAACTGCTTTGAGTGAATTAAGGATAAAAAATATGGTTAATTTGTTTGAATCCCTTATTTCATGCTAATCATTAATTATCTACAATAAGTTCAAATTAAATTGCAAGCCACAATTTCAGTTTTTTACTTTATTATTCTAATTCCGTTTTTTATAAATTTTCGTTTACCTTTTTATTTTATTTTTAAGTTTTTTCCAATTAATAAAAACATTTCTTTTTTTTTTGTAAATTTGTTATAACCTGAAATTTTTAATGCTATAACTTGAAAGTCTAGATCTACTATTATAGCTTGAAAATAGTACTATAATATATGTCATATATGAAATTTACACTTTATTAATTAACTGCGCATCGCGCGAACACATATACGAGTATAATTAATATACAAAGAAGTGATATTGACATTCAATTATTTTTTTTCAATTTTCTGTTATTGACAATTTTTAAAATTTTTGAATTTCTTATTTTAATCTTAACTTCCTAATCCATATAATTTTTGTATTTTCAATTAAAACTATAAAACTACAATCCAAATTCACATCTCCATTAAATTTCAAATTGAAATAACCAACCAATATGGAAGTATAGTTTCACTATAGTTGAACAATTTGACTTGACGGTGTTTTTGGCACGTATGAAAATATTTTCTAAATTTTCTCATTTGATTTTGATCAAAACTTTTGAAAAATATTTATTATAGAAAAATTAAATTTCCTAATGAGAAATCATTTCCTTAACAGAAGTAGAGAAATAAGTTTAACAAGTGATCCATTTCATTTTGATAGTGTCCTTCCTACTCTCAAAGACACATTATCTTTACCCACCTCCACTTTTCATAGTATGTCTAGATTGTATACAAATTATTTTTTTAGAATAGTATTTTTTACTTATATACCAAATATAAGAAAATAAATAAGAAAACTCACTTTTTCTCCGATAAAATCATTTTTCTTTGTGTCGAACCACCCAAAGTTCCAATGTTTTCTCGGATAAAATATTTATTTTGAAATTGGCACAGAAGAATGAAACACAAAGTATAAAATGAATAAAGAAGTGCAAATAAAAGGACCAAATTAACATGTCTTTGTTAGTGGAATAGTGGGTAAGACTTTACCTAGCTAATATTATTTTAAATAGTATATCGAAGGATAAATATATTTTATAATAAGGATAAATATAACCTCTTTTATAATTAATTAAGAAGAATAATTTAGAAAATTAATTAAGAAGAATAATTTGGAAAGAAAAAACCCCTGATAAATACACCATCCAATCCAAAAGAAGGGAGTTTCTAGTACTTTTCTTTAGTTCAAATCAAAATGAATGTTTTTTTCAAAGCTCCAAAGTTACCCTCTCTCTAATTGAATTTTCAAATCCAACACTTCTTATTCCTACATTTAAAAAAATCTTGAGGAAATTAAAGTAAAAAAAGAAAAATATTTTCAAACAGTAATCATTTAATTAGTACAATTAATTATCTTTCTTAAAAACCAAATATTCATTTATTTTGAATTGAAGAGATAAGAGGGTCATCTCATTGTCATTCCTCACTAAAATACCTCAAGAAGCATTACATGAAATAAATACTTTTTTTTTAAAAAAAAAGGCAATCAGTTTGCCCTTCTTTTTTTTAAGCAAGAGGCCCCAAGATTAGGGGTTTGGGGGTTCTAAATTTAAGAACAGATCAGAAAAATATTGCAAAACATGAGTGTGAAAGTCTTTTTCACCACCTTTTCTTATCATTGAGCTGTCAATCAATTTTTTTAAAAATTCACATCTACCACCTTTTCTAATCATTGAGCTGTCAATCAATTTTTTTTTAAATTCACATCTTAAATATATATATTTATTTATTTAATTTTCTAATACAAATACAGAGTTTACTGTGTAAAAAAAGCCCACGAACCCACACCTTGTTGTGAGCACTTGCACCATTATTTTCAGTATAATATAAAGTACAGTAAGTATTAATAGCTGCAAAACTGGCAAATTTGTGCAACTGCAAAGGAATCAGAATGTTTTCTGTAGCAGCAATCTTTCCAAGTTGTCAATCAACTATTATTGGAAGGAGGACATACAATACTAATATTAATACTTATCAAGCAAATCATCTAAGCTTTTGTCTTTGCCCCAATTTCAGTTCCAGAAGAACAAAATTAAGGAGCCAAGCAATGGATCCTTCACGTCATTTGGCTGATTTTGAACCAACACTTTGGGGAGACCATTTCCTCTCCTACACTCCTCAACAAACAGTAGACGCACCGCGCCTTCTCTTCTTTAAATACATTTGAGTTGTACTGTTTAATTAATGAAAATGTATTTATCCATCCGCAGGAAATTAGTAAACAAGAGAAAGTTGAAGGTGATGAATTAAAAGAGATGATCAGGAAAACGTTGGTGGAAACTCCTGACAATAGTACACAAAAACTTGTGTTGATCGACACGATTCAACGATTGGGAGTAGCATATCATTTTCATAATGAAATCGAAATATCCATTCAAAACATTTTTGATTCTCAACTACAGAGTGAGAATAATGATGACAATCTTCACGTTGTTGCTCTTCGTTTTCGACTACTGAGGCAACAAGGCCATTACATCTCTTCTGGTAACTTTTATATATATATATATATATATATATATATATATATATATATATATTCTGCAACTTCTTCATTGTTTTTCCTTTTCTTTACTTACTTTTTGGCCCATTAGCTTTTCTATCTAATTGTAACTCTTACCTTACACTCATGTACTAGCTGGTAATTAAAGGCAAAATACTTTGGAAGAACTTAAAATTTGTAAAGAGCTTCAGATACTAATTTCACGTGGTACCTTCTTTTCCCATCATAATTTTGTTTATCAAGATTTAGATAGATGAAATTGAAGAAATTTCCTATTATTTGTTGCTTCCGTTAGGATTTGAATATGAGGCTTCATGATTTATAAATTATTTTATTGACCATTATAGGCTACTACCAAGGGCAAGAAATTCATACTCGCTCCGTCTTATTTGATGTGACATCTTTTTCTTTTTAGTTCGTCCTAAAAAGAATGTTAAATTACTATAATTGAAAATAACTAAATTAAAAAATCTCTTTTTACCTTAATGAAATGATTTATAATCAGACAAATATCTAAGGATTATTTTAGACCTTAAATTTTAAAAGTCTTTATTTTTACCATAAATATCATGACAAGTTAATTAGCGTCACATGAGATAGGACAGGAGGAGTAATTCAAGTAAGCATATACTTCATATTTTGTTCTTTAACGATTAGTATTAGGATGAAAGTTTTATCCTTCAGGTAACCTAGTGGATTAGACAAATATCCAATCCATCGAATATGTATTTTTGTTATAATCAATACATAAATTAAGTAGTGCCTAATCCCCACAATTATGATTTTTTTTTATTAAAAAAAACTTTATTGTCAACAACGATAAAAGTGGAAAGATATAACTTTATTGGCAGGGTGTGGAAATTGTTGATGAGAAAACATGTTGATGGATTAGTGAAAAACTATGAAATTACCAAACAGAAATAAATAAACAAACTAGATTTTGCTATATATTAATTTTAAATATAAAGTTTATACAGACTGTACTTTTGCACAATTTATTAAGGAAATTTGGAAAAGTGCTTGTATGAATTTGCTCGTTAGATTCAGAGTTGATGTGATAGATTATAGATTAAAATTACATTTTAAAAGTTTTTATACACACGTAGAGGGGTCAATATTTTATTTTCTTTTATTTTATTAATCATGCATACTATTGCAAAGTTTTTTTTGGTCAAAATTAACATAAACATGATGATTTAACCAGATGTGTTCAAGCAATTCATGGATCATAACGGAAATTTCAAGGAAACACTTATTAATGATGATGTCCAAGGATTATTGAGTTTGTATGAAGCATCACATATGAGAATGCACGATGAGGAGATTCTTGAGGAAGCTCTTATCTTTACCACCACTCGTCTCGAGTCCCTACTCCCCAACTTGACCAATAACTCACTTAAGATTCAAGTTATTGAAGCGTTAAGTCAGCCTATTCGTAAAACAGTACCAAGGGTAGGAGCAAGAAAATACATACACATTTATGAAAACATCAAATCACATAACGATTTACTATTGAAATTCGCGAAATTGGATTTTAACATGTTGCAAAAGGTGCATCAAGACGAGCTTAACGAGATATCAAGGTATGTATATATTCATTCATGTTATATCCCCTTCCTAATTAAATGAATACGCGATAAATGTATGTACTATGATATTAATAATGGTCTCGATCACTATATATATATGTACGTAGGTGGTGGAAAGATTTGGATATTGCAAACAAATTACCATATGCAAAAGACAGATTTGTGGAAAGTTACTTTTGGATAATTGGATTGTCTGTTGAGCCCCAATATAGTCGATTGAGAAGAATGTTAACAAAAGTAGTCAACATGAACTCTATTGTTGATGACACTTACGATGCTTATGGAACCCACGATGAACTTGTGCTTCTCACTAATGCAATTGAGAGGTAACCTAATTAGTTTTTAATACGTAGGTCATTTGATCAATATTATATCATTATATGTTAGGATTATTTTAGTATATTTTTCTTTGTCATCTTATTTATCACTGCTATAGCTTGCCATTATAATTACCTTACACATGTTGCTCTTGATATTATTTCGATCCCAACAAATTCAACTGTCAAGTACAGATGGGACATAAGTGTTATGGATTCATTACCACCATATATGAGAATTGTTTATCAAGAACTTCTCAATATCTACGATGAAGCAGAAGAAGTATTGGCCAAAGAAGGCAAATCGAATAGCGTAATCTACTATGCAAAAAATGAGGTATAGTTTGGGAAAATCCAAAATCCAACTTAGTCTATTCTTGCTTAAGCTACATCTAACTATAGGAAATTGTTGACATTTTGAATCAAAAGGAAGATATGGTGTTAGTGTTGGGGCATAGTTTGGGAAAATCCAAAAATACAACTTGAAATTTGAACTTTTTAGATTTTTTTGTTTGAATTTTTAGATTATGAATTGAATTTCGAATCTGGGATCTTGATACCTATATTTGTCCCTACCAATTAGACATAAGCCCATCCACCTAATACTAAGTTCAATAAAAACAACACCTTACTATATCAATCAATATATTCTATAGTCTATTATATTAGCTAATAAATTGTGCAAGCTGAGATGCATTCACCAAATTGCACAGCACATATAAGGATTGAGTAGTGCAGTTGATTTGAATATGAACAATTATTAGTAGGGAACTTACATAAATCTCACTCGTTTAGGAGCTAATTACGTAGATACACTCTAGTTTGCAATATTACATGTCTTAATAGATTTTGATGCACCATGATACGCTCAGATATGCCTAGATATATGTATCTCGGGATACATGAGGTCAAATTTAGGTGTAATTTGTACTAGATACATTGTATTCAATTGGATTCACATATATTTGGGATACATAACAAATCTCGCTCACCTCCCTCGCCTCTATCCATCTCGCTTGCCACTCTCCTATGTATCTAGTATCCAAGATACATGTGAATCACACGATATACATACATATTCATGTATCTAGTGTGATTCACATGTATACGAATCTCGTTCGCCTCTCGACCTATTATATTGTATCAGGTAGCAAAAGTACATGTTTCTAAGTGTATTTTTCTCAATATATGATAGAAAACTCTTAATTAGTGGTAAAATACGTAATGTTTTAAATGTATAAGTAATAATAGTATAAAATTTGATAGTGAAGACGGTCTAATTAAGTAGTTTCTCCTATTATTATGATCTAGCTAGATTAGGATTTTATAATGATTTCAATGTTTGGTATTTTGTTGTAGTGGAAAAAATTGACGGCTGCCTATATGAAGGAAAGTGATTGGTTGAATGCTGGTTATATTCCAAAATGTGATGAATATATGAAAAATGCAGTAATAACAGCTACATGTATGCTTTATGTAACAAATTCCTTGGTTGGCATGGACAAATTGTATATGACCAAAGAGAATATTGAGTGGCTAACAAATGGGCTTTTGGTTGCACGTTCTGCTGGAGCAATCTGTCGATGTATGGATGATATTTCTGATCATGAAGTAAGTATAACACAATGTAACATACAAAATTAAAAGCAATTATATAGATGTTGTATTGAATGTATTTGTATCGTTGTTCGTAGGTTAATCAACAAAGAGGACATGTTGCTTCAATTGTTGACTGCTACATAAAAGAATATGGAGTTTCAAAGGAGGAGGCGTATGTTAAGATTCGGAAGATGGTCACGAATGAATGGAAAGATATAAATAAGGAATTCCTTTTTCATAAGGAAGTACCATTTTTCATCCTTGAACTAGGTTTAAATTTTGCGCAATTGGTAGATACAACTTTTGGAGATGGTCATGACGAATATACAAGTCCCAAATCCGAAACTAAAAAGATGCTTAGTTTGTTGCTTGTTGAATCCATCAATATATGACAACAATGCAGATGCACCTTCGACTAAATGTAATTTCTTTAATAAATAACTAGACGATGATTGCCCGTGCAAATACAAGCCCAATATATATTAAGCTACAAATTTCACAAATATTGGTAAGGCTACAATCAGTAAAAAATAGTTGCTACTGTATACACACCCACCCATATGTGAATCAACTATGGCTTCACTCAAGTTAGGTAGGATCAACTATATATATATATATATATAGATGAATCTTCACTGTCCATATCGCTTCACTGAAGCTAAGATATCATAGCCCAATATTGTAAGAAATATTGAACTAAAAGACGACACCATCACCAACAACAACAATAACAACAAATGTCCTTCAATTCAGAGCAATTTCAGGTCGACTTAATGAATCGAATCGGATTGAATATATATCCTCATGCCCATGCCGCATTGTTAATTTAACTATCGACAAAAGCTACTACCGTAGTATTAAGAAAACAAATAGAGCCCAAGACCTGAATTATCTTTCTGATGGTGGAGCAAAACTAATGAAAAAGATAAGAGTGGGAAAACCTGCAATTGAATGTTGCATACTGTCCAAAGCACGCAGGAACCTTTCTCGCCAGCTGCCTTGTACATTTTAATAGCTATCTACAAATGGTTAAGGAAATGACAGTGATCAAGTCATTGGATTAGAATTGTAGAGCGTTGAGAGTAAGATCATCAATCAAGACAGAGTCATTAGTGTACAAAATCTCTTAGCCATTTAAGCAAACCAAAAAGCCTTTCAGCTTTTTACCCATTCTTTCAGAAACCAAAGCTTCAAGTGTTTAATTTGCACAGTGCAAAATCATCGTCATATTGGTGTTGGGAAAGGCAAGGCACTAACAAGAATGCCAGACAGGATAGTAATGGAATAATACCAAATCTAAACTTTCCTTACAATTTGAACAGACAAACCAAATCAAATAATATGAAGAATAGACAACAAGTATATCAACCAAACTAAAGCAACAAGATAAGAATAAGCCAATCACACAAGACACAATGATTTACGTGGAAAATCCTTCGATGTGAAGAGTAAAAAATCACAGGGGCAAAAGCTCCACTATAAACACCAAGAGTTACAAAATTGTTCTCCAAAATTGGCCACAAAACAAGTGCCAAACAACGAGCAACAACAAATCAAGATTGCATCAAAACTAGAGAATTAAAGAAGAGATTTCACCCAAAAACGCGCTACTGTTCACTCCCCAAAATCAGAAGCTACAGACCTAAAAATCCGATCTCCACCGTCGAATTGTAAGAACTAGATGCTGAGAACTCCCAGTTCAAATTTGAGCACGATCCAACGGTTAATGAAGTGACAAACTCTGTCTGAAGCGGACTGCCTGAGCAGAAAATTTCTAGAAGTAAAAACGGGATTTTTCTTTTTTTCTTTCAATCTCTAAAACGTAATTCTCTTGATTTTTCTCTCTTGTGTTTCTGAAAATAAGACCAAATAAGCCTTATATATGCCACATAATATTTGGGTTATGAACTAAAGTGGACTGATCCTAATAAGACTTTTATTTATCCACATAGGAAGGGAAAAAAAAAAGATCCTAAACCCAACAATTGGAATTCCAAATTGCCATGGAGCTTTACATAAATATGGAAGGAGACAAATAAATGGAGCCAAAATTCACATTCATATCATCAATAGATTGTCTACAAATTCATTGTGCATCAAGAGATGATTTAGGGTACCGCGATCTTCTTTCCTTTCTCAACGATGAAGTAAAACCAAACTCATGAGATTATTATCCTATATCAGAACAAGTTGATAGAACCCATTTTTTACATCCCTATGTTCCTCCCGTGTGACGACATGGGGCGAAAAAAAGAAAAGTGTAAAAATATCTGACATGAAAATAAGATTAAGAAGTCTAGTAAGTATATGATCAACTATTGTTGTTTGTTCATCCTCTACAAGCTCAAGTGACCACAATTTACAAAGTGAGTTGTCTCATCTTTCATGGTGCCAACAAATTCAATAAAGGTCGAAACCTTTGTCACATATAATTTAGTTATCTTAAGACCTCAATATATTTTGTGGTGCGTCATCTATCAGCTAAGATGCCAACGTTTTTGCTCTACCTGTAAATAGTAATAGCAGTTAGGAGTGTACATGATCGGGTTGATTCTGGTTTTTCAAATATCAAATCAAACCATTTGTGTCGGATTTTTAAATTTATAAACCAAACAGAACCAATAAAACTCGGGTTTTTTCGGATTTTTTCGGGTTTTTCCGGTAAAGTATTCATACAAACATATAATTTACTTGTACTTCAAATATTTCTTTAGTCCTACCAAAATACAACTATCTAAGATGTTTCTTAAAAATATAACACAATATGATATGATTAATGACACTAAAATATCCAACAAAAATAATAATAATGAAATAGCGTAAAACAAATATTGCAAATTAACAAGTCATAATGAAAATAATCATAATTAAAAAGTACTAAATCATGCTAAAATTAAGTTTAATAAGTATTAGTTACATGACTAAATATTAAAGGAAATTAAAATTAGATTATGTATTTTAATTGTCTAAACCAATGTAAAACTAAAGAACAAATATTCAATATTATTGTCATTCTTAGTCTTGAATTGATTTTCTTTTTGCATTAATATTAATTTGATTTTGATTTAAGCTTTATTATAATTACCAACATCTGTGGACTATAATATTTATTGGCCCATTCATAATCCTAAGTTTCAAACTTGAAATAATATATTAAAAGATAAAAACTATGAAAAAGTATAAGAAATATTTAAAAATTATATCAAAGTAAATATTTTTATGTATAAAATAAAATTTTAAAATTATATATATAATGTCGGGTTGGTTTGGTCTCGGGTTGGTTTTTTTTAGTTAAAACCAAACCAACCCAAATATAGTCGGTTTTTTTTTTTCAAAACCAAACCAAGTCAAACCAAACCACTAGTCGGGTTTTTTTTTCGAGTTGACTTGATTTGCGATTTGATTCAATTTTCGGTTCGATTTTGTACACCCCTAATAGCAGTTACGATTATCATTTTCTTATTGCCATGTAAATATATAATGTTTTCTTGTTGGTACAACATCACCGTGTAAGAGTTTTTTACAGTACAGATGATGGCTCCATCTTTCAACTATTCTCTCCAAATTTCTCTCATGGACATGCAAATTCAAGTTCAGTTCCCCTTTTTTTCTTTCTATTTGTGATTGTTCTGGTCAGACACACAAAAAAATCTGGATTTTTTTTATGGTTCTAACTAGGGGTGGCAAAATGGGTAAATAATATGAGTATTCGCTCATATTATCCATTTTAAATGGGTTGGGTATCCAACTCATTTAAAAATGAGTAAAAAACGAGTAATATCCATATTATTCATTTAAAAGTAGGTAGTTAAATAGATAAAATGGGTAAAAGCAAACAAAAAAAAAGTGATAAAGGTAAGAAAGTCTTTTTTTTTAAAAAGAAAAATCTATAAAAAAAAAATGAAACTTTTTTTTACATTTAATTTGGGATAGGGGGGTGGGGGTGGTAGGAGGTGGGTTGGTAATTTTTTTTATATATATATATTTTTAAAAAAATTAAATTTTGTTAATTATTTTTTTGGATGGGGTGTTGGGGGGGGGGGCTGGTAGGGGGTGGGGTGGTAATTTTTTTTTTTAAAATAAAAATTTTAATGAAAAAATTAAAAATTTTGTTAATTTTATTTTGGGATGGGATGTTGAGGGGGGTAAGGGGTGGTAATATTTTTTTTAAAAAAAATTTAAATTTTTTTAATGAAGTTTATTTTTTTTTGGATGGGGTGTGGAGGCGGGGCTGGTAGGGGATAGGGGCTGTGGGGTGGAAATTTTTTTAAAAACATTTTAGTGAAATTTTTTTTTTTTTTTTTTGGATGGGGTGTGGAGGGGGGGGGGAGGTAGGGGTAGGGGGCTGATAGGGGGTGGGGTGGTAATTTTTAAATTTTTTTTAAAAAAAAATCAATGAAAATATTTAAAATTTTGTTAATTTTTTTTGGGATGAGGTGTTGGGAGGTGGTAGGGGGTAGGGGGTGGGGGGGGCTGGTAGGAGTAAGGTGGGATTTTTTTAATTTTTTTTTTTACATTTTTTTGGGATGGGGCTGGTAGGGGGTGGAGTGAAATGATAATTTTTTTTTTTTTGTTTTTAAAGCTTTTAACAAGATTTCTATTATAATATGGGTAAATATGGCTACCCATATTATCCATTAGGTAACTCGTTTTTACCCATTTAAAATGTGAGTCGAGTCGAGTAACTTACCCATTTTTATTTAACTCGTTTTTTGATCGATTCATATTCGACTGGACTCGCTCGTTTGCCACAACTAGTTCTAACTAACACGGATGATCTGGGTTTTGCAATTTTTGATAAGTTGTTATCTTAATTTTTAGGGAAAAGGTACAAGTACCTCCTAGACTATAACCGAAATTCCAGAGAAACACCTTAACTAAACTAAGGTCCTATTACCCCCTGAATCCATTTTTTTTGGTAATTTTGTGCACCTTTTTGGCTTACGTGGCATTCAAATATCTCCCACGCGCCTCAATTGCGTGGAGTCACGGAGTGTGCCACGTAAGACAAAAAATGTACAAAATTACAAAAAAATATAAGTTCAGGGGTAATAGGACTTTAGTTTAGTTAAGGTGTGTCTCTGGAATTTCGGTCATAGTCTAGGAGGGTACTTGTGCCTTATCCTAATTTTTACCATAATTTGAATTTTAATCACATTTTGACCAAACATCATCAACCGATAGAACTAAATGTAAAATCAAAACTATATAAATGTATTCAACCAAAAGTAGAAATGGAAGGAAAAAGTTAAAAAAATCAAGAGGAAAAGAACATAGGAAGAGCAAAACTTTGTAAATCAAATCTACAAATTGAAGAGAAAGACAGAGGAATAACAAATCACTACCTTAAGATTGCAGCAGAATCTTATGAAGAGCTATGAAAAAAATACCCAAATTTTATTTTGCTGCAGTAGAAGTGTCAAGTGTGTATGGATGAGGGGAATATGATGTTAATGAATGGTTGACACTAATTTTTTGTAGTCAGTTATTTTTTAGAAGGAAAATTTGAAATATAGTGATTTAGGTTCATGAGTAACAGTATATGCTATTTTGATTTAACATATTTAACCTTTAATTAAATAAAAAAAAATCTATTTTGGTTCCCCAAGTTAGGGGAAATCAATAGAATTAAGGGTAAACTACATAAATCAGTAGTTTAGATCCTAATTACTAGGAATCTCGATAGTTTTTGATATTACATGTTGTACCATTTTCGATTGTTGGATACATGTGTCGAATTACATTAGATATGTGTATCAGTCGGGTGTATAAGTCCGAGATACGTGATTTAATTTTTTTTGAATTAAATGTTGTAACTTAATGCCTTAATTAGTAGAGTAAATTATGGGAAATTAACATATAGACTCCTACAAATTCATCAACTAATTCGAAACCACAATAGACGTCTACAAATTGACTGAGATACATCTGACTTCTCTTTACAAATACTCAAATCATAAACAGTGAAAATAAGTTACATAATCTTCCAAACTCAATCTACTTATACAAAAACTCCATTTCATCAACAAATTCAAAACATAATATACACCTAGAATCGAGTGAGATACATCTGAACTACCCGTGTATCTGGGTTCATACGTGTATCTGGTCTCTGTTTAAGTAAAGTCTGGCGTAATTCAACCATTCTGATTAGGGTGTGGAGAGATACATCCGGTTAATGGGAATGGGGGAGGGAAACGATTGATGTGAGGTGAGAGAAAATAAAATTTGAATTTTTAATATCTCATTAATTAAGGAGATTATATTTTAAGAAATTGTGTATCTTTTTAAAATATATGGTATAATTATTTTTTAAAAAATGGTATTGTGTGTAGTATTTTTAAACTAGAGATATGTATATATGATAGTAAAGTATGTGTGATTATGTAGTTTTTCCTAGAATTAACGGAACAATATGAACTTTTGGTCCATCCCGATCAAACAAATAATCGATAAAAAAAGAGAGAAGAATTTAAAAGAAAATAAATCTCCTATATACCATTTTTAATAATATTCAAATTTAGATAAACATCATTTAAAGTGCACTTTAACTGCACAGTAACATCGTCTTAATCAATACATTACTCCTATGGCTATATAGAAATGGGACTTGATGTACGAACAATGCAATGAATTATTGTACAAAAAGTAGGCCTATTTTATTAGTGAATACACATGTGGATTTCAATTCTCTTTTAAGTGTAAGTGAAACCATTTGTCTTACTTATTATAACATAGTTTCTGTCATTTACTCTCCCCTCTGCTACTTCTCCCTTACTCTGCAATTCCTTTTCATGTACGTCTTCCTTCTAATTTTTGTCTTTCTCTTTGTAACAAACTAGCTTTGAAAATGTTATTTGCTCGACAAAATTAGAGAGTATATATTTCAGTGGTTGTCGCGAAATCTAGATTCAAATTAAGGTGAATTTTTTGAGTTAGCAAATCCAAATCTGTTTGTGACCTCAATATACGATCTCGGATCGAGAAAAGGCATGCAAGTGCATTTCTTCTTATTTAATTTGATTATTTTCTCTTTCCTTCATAAGTTCTTCCCACAAGTGCAAAACCAACAAGGTGTTTGCCTCAGAAAATTGAATAATCTGTTTGTTAGTTAGTTATTATTTTTTGTAAGTGTGTTTTGCAACATACTCATCTAATTAATAATTAGAGATCGTAATGTGTTTGTTTGTTTGTTTAAGAAAGAGAAAATTGTGGCTTTGGATATATTAACTGAAAGTTGAAATTTTGTTTTTGTCAATTTTAAGGATGCATGGCAAGTCGTATGAAGAAGGGGACACATAATAATGAAATTATATATATTGGTGGTCGGTGGAGCTTCCTGCACCTCCTTCCTGGAAAAAAAAATTGGTACTCAAGAATTTTCTTTCTAAATTTTAGTTAGCTTGTAGCCGTCATGTTATCCTTTACACTACTAGCTTTGCTATTTTAGTTGAACACAATCGATTTGCTGAAGAAATTCTTGTACTAGTTTTTTGGCTCTTTGCTTGACTTAATTAATGTTCTATAGTAGCTTGAACTTTTGTAGGTGTTGGTCAGCTTAATTCTTGACTTTAATTGGTTCCCAAATTGTTTCTTATTAGCAGATTATCAGGCCTTTGTTTTATGCATGCTAAATTGAGACATACAATTTTATTAGGTTTGGTTATTATTTAAGCTTTCATCTTTACTCATAGTTTTCTACTGTTCAAAATTTGCTTCGCAATATAAACTCCATAATAATTAAGTAATTAAATATGTGTTATCTCTAATAACTTAAGCTAGCTTTATGATGAGATGGTCACAGTACACTACAACATGCTATTAGAATTAGTAAACAAGAGGTCCTGTCTCCCCGTCACCCATTATTATCAAAAAACAATTTCCCCGAACTTGGACCATGAAAAAGATTCGCAGATGAGTCACGTTTTGAAGCATAATTAAGTAATCAAACGTGTCTCTCTGACAGCTTAGACTTTAATTATATGAGATGGTCACACATTAAATAAAATGCAATGGCTTATTATGTGTTTCTGCATAATGCTGCAATATTGCAGTGTGTTCTTTTCTGGTTCTAATTTGACTTTTGCATATGTGTACATGTATTGTTGTTTTATTAAAGCCTTTTTGGTAATTTATTGAATGACGATAACAAATAAAATTGACTTTTTCCTAACACCAGTACTTGCCCATTGGTTTTTATTTGTTTCACTGAAACAAAGCATCTGGAAATGATCATCTTTGTTTCAGTTTGTCCTGCAATTCTGGTCAGTTTCTTCATTTTATTCTCCATCGAACGTACAATTTTAATTTATCTATTCTTTGCTCATAAATATCATCCAAGGAAGTTAAGGAATGTGAAAGAAACTTGCAGGTGCCCACTCTAGAAGTTGGAGCTGAGATGAAATTCACATATATTGCTACATGTCAGAACTGTTGGATCAAAAGAGAAACATACAACTGATATTTTGTATATAATTATCAAGATTTGGAAAGTTCCGAAGGAACATAAGAAAACTGCACAAAGTTCGATTCTCCTTTACACAAATCAACTTGAATGACCTGTTGAAATCTGCCTCCTCTTTAATACATGCATCAATTCCTCTCTGTGTGTTGCATGTTGAAGAAGTTGAAGAGCTATAAAGTGACAAATATTTTTAAGGTTCACTATATCAAGGTGTGCCAAAGCAACAAATAATTTTGATTGCTTTATCATTTATCTTCTTCTAAAGTATTCTCTTTAATTGATTTTGAGTTGGCAGAAGGGGGCAAAGTACACAGCGTATCAAATAATAGTTCTAGAGTGGCAAGTTATAAAATTGCTCTCTGTGGTATATCAAAACAACAATAGTTAGGATTGCAAGATGTGACAATACAGTCAAGAGTCTTATTGTCTTGCAATCAACCGTGGATATTTAGTTAATTTATGAGTATAAAATGCAGAAAGGAAAAGTGTAATCCATTGTGGAGATTGATTTGTTTGCTCTCAAATATGTAGTTTATATACTTCCTTTAATGCATAAACAAATTGTACAAGCAAAGATGATATACCAACTTTTTGGAAATAGAGCTAAGAAATGATTGAGCCATGAAAATTTTATAAGGATATGAAAGAACCTACGTTGATAAATTACCAAGGTAGTTATGATATGTGCATTTCAAAATATACCAAGGTAGCTTTGATATGTGCACTTCAAAATATGCAACTTTTGAAGACACACATGTAGGACAAATTCATGTATATGAGTTCTGCTGGCAAAAAATATGTAGTTTTAGCTTTTCTGTCTTGAAGGTCTCACTCAATGACTATGCAAAGCAACCACAAGTTGAAAATACAATTTGTTGGGCCCGTATTGACACGGGTCATACCCATCTAGTGTTAAATATAAAAATCAATATAATCTTGACAATTAAGTTCGAAAGGAGATGAGGGTAGGGTTATAAGACCCTCGCATAATAATTTAGCGTGTGAATAGGGCAGAATTTTTTTACGAATTTATAAATAGATATGAATATATATATATTTTGGTTATTATTAGGTTATAGCTATGATTATTAAATTCATAGCTATAAGTACATTGTCTAGTAGAATTCAATATCAAATGCATTAGACTATCAACTATTTGAGTAAATTTATTTACCATTTATTGTAATGATATTTTTGTCACGCCCCGAGCCTACGCCCTAGACGTGGTGTCACGCCCCGAGCCTACACCCTGGGCGGGACCGGCACTCGGAGACCATTGCTGGCCCCAAGCGAACCCTTGGCCTGGCTATCTCCTTCACGTCTCCAACTCTAAATCCTCTAACCTCAAGGGTTCCAGCCCCAATCACTTAGAAACCATATTATCCCTCAACATTCAATAGAATACCACTCAAAAACACAATCCAATCATGTTCCACAACCCACAATAATTCCACAACAACAACAAACAACTTTAACAACATAACCAAACCTTTCTTAATGAATAAAAGGGGCTAGGTGTGTGGGGGAAAGGATCACCCAACACTAAAAGCTCACATACCTTGTTAGGGATCACCCCCGAAAATCCACGATGATCTCCTCTTCTTCTCTTCTTCTCTTCTCTTCTTCTTCTCTCAAAACCCTCACTCTCACTTCTTTTAAAATGGTAAAACTGATCAAAATGATCAGCCTAACACATTTATAAAACCAAAATAAAAGGCTAGGGAAAAGACCAAAATGCCCTTAATGATTCCCGGACGGATTTCCTTGTCAACTGCCCAACTTTCAAAGGCCATAACTCGCTCATACGAACTCGGAATTGAGCAAACTCGGCGGCGTTGGAAAGATCGTTCCAAGGGCTATCCAACCATAACTGGAAATACTTCTAACTCGTCATGAGCTAGAAGTTACGACTGATCAAAGTTGGCCAAAAACTCACCTTTTCCATACTTAGCCAAAATTTTCCAGATTTTCAAATCCTTTCCAAAAATGAAAATTTCCAATTCTAAGCCTCTTCAATTATTTCACATTGCCGGATGTTACAATATCTCCCCCTTGGGAACATTCGTCCTCGAATGAGGTTACTTTTACAAAACTAAGGGTGTAACATCAAATTCAAACACCCAGCAAGCAATCATGCAAACAACAACAACAACAACAACATGCCCATTATATTTTAAAGAGCACTAAGAAGGAAATTAATACCTTAATCTGCATTCCCTCTGGATTCAAAAAGATGAGGATATCTCTTCTTCATGTCCTCTTCGGCTTCCCAAGTGGCTTCCTCAACAAATTGATTCCTCCAAAGGACCTTGACTGATGCCACATCTTTCGTTCTCAACCTACGAACTTGGCGATCTAAAATCTGAACCGGCACCTCCTCATAAGATAAGTTATCCTTGATCTTAACACTTTCAGTCGGTAGGATCAATGAAGGATCACCTATGCACTTTTTCAACATAGAGATGTGAAATACCGGATGGACCGCTGCTAGCTCTTGTGGTAGCTCTAACTCGTAAGCCACATTGCCGACCCTCTGTACTATGCGATAAGGTCCGATATATCGGGGACTAAGTTTCCCCTTCTTACCAAACCTCATAACCCCCTTCATGGGTGAAACCTTCAAATATACCCAATCACCTACTTCAAACTCTAACGCCCTTCTCCTAACATCAGTGTAGGATTTCTGGCGACTCTGTGCCGTTTTCAACCTCTCTTGAATCACTTTCACCTTCTCCATAGCTTGGTGAACTAAATCTGGTCCTATCAACCGTGCTTCACCAACTTCGAACCATCCAATAGGAGATCTACATCTTCTCCCATAAAGAGCTTCATATGGAGCCATCTGGATGCTAGAGTGATAACTGTTGTTGTTGGCAAATTCAATTAGAGGTAGGTGATCATCCCAACTACCTTTGAAATCGATCACACAAGCTCTCAACATATCTTCTAAGGTCTGAATAGTGCGTTCTGCTTGCCCATCAGTCTGAGGATGAAAGGCAGTACTTAAGTTCACCTTTGAACCCAAGCCCTTCTGAAAAGATTTCCAGAACTGTGCAGTAAACTGTGCACCTCTATCTGAAATAATGGAGATTGGGACTCCATGAAGTCTCACTATCTCTTGAACATACAACTTGGCATAATCTTCTGCTGTATTGGTAGTCTTTACCAGCAGAAAATGAGCTGACTTTGTCATTCGGTCGACAATTACCCAAATGGAATCATGCTGTCTACGAGACCTTGGCAACCCTGTGATGAAATCCATATTGATCATCTCCCACTTCCACTCTGGAAGTTCTATCCTCTGAGCCAAACCACCGGGCCTTTGGTGTTCAGCTTTCACTTGTTGGCAATTTGGACATTTAGCAACAAACTCAGCAATGCCCTTCTTCATGCCATTCCACCAATAAACTTCTCGCAAATCACGATACATCTTGGGGGAACCTGGATGAATAGAATATCTGGAGCATTGAGCTTCCTCCATAATCTTCTCTTGGAGTCCATCTACCATAGGTACACACAATCTACCTTGATACCTCAATACGCCATCTCCCCCTTGTTCAAAAGCTAATACTCTTTGCTTCTGAACATTTGCCTTCAACTCAAGCAAAATGGGATCTTGATCTTCCTTTTTTTTCACTTCAGACATTAATGATGACTCGACCCTGCTCGTCACCACTATTCCTCCTTCTGCGGAATCTGTAAAGCTGACTCCCAGGCATGACAGTCTGTGCACATCTTTTGCTAACCCTCTCCTTCCTTCTTCCATATGGGCGGTGCTACCCATAGACAACCTGCTCAAAGAATCAGCAACAACATTAGCCTTACCTGGGTGGTAAAGAATACTCAGGTCATAATCCTTGAGTAACTCTAACCACCTCCTCTGCCTGAGATTAAGTTCTTTCTGAGTAAGCACGTATTGAAGGCTCTTGTGATCAGTGAATATGTCGACATGCACACCATACAAGTAATGACGCCATATCTTCAAAGCAAATACTACAGCAGCTAGGTCTAAGTCATGGGTTGGGTAGTTCTTCTCATGAACCTTCAACTGTCTGGAGGCATAAGCTATAACTTTGCCATTCTGCATTAAGACACAACCCAAACCAACTCTAGATGCATCACAATACACCACAAAACCTTGAGTACCTTCTGGTAGCGTCAAAACTGGAGCTGTAATCAATCTCTTTTTCAATTCCTGAAAGCTTTTCTCACAAGCTTCAGACCATTGAAATTTCACTGTCTTCTGAGTCAACTTTGTCAAAGGAGATGCAATACTCGAGAACCCCTCAACAAACCTTCTATAATAGCCAGCTAACCCCAAGAAACTCCTAATTTCAGTTGGAGATGTGGGTCTAGGCCAATTCTGCACTACCTCAATTTTCTGGGTATCAACTTTAATTCCATCACCGGACACAACGTGGCCTAGGAACGCCACAGACTTAAGCCAAAACTCACACTTAGAGAACTTGGCATACAACTCTTTGTCTTTCAAAGTCTGAAGAACTGTTCTGAGGTGACTAGCATGATCTTCTTCATTCCTTGAATAGATTAGTATATCATCAATAAAGACAATAACAAACATATCTAAATAAGGTTTGAAGACCCTATTCATCAAATCCATGAAAGCTGCGGGCGCGTTGGTCAAACCAAAGGACATGACCAAAAACTCATAATGACCATACCTGGTCCTGAAAGCTGTTTTTGGGATATCACATTCCCTTACCCTTAACTGATGATAGCCTGATCGGAGGTCAATCTTTGAAAAACAGGTGGCACCCTGAAGCTGATCGAAAAGATCATCAATCCTCGGAAGAGGGTACTTGTTCTTAATGGTAACCTTATTCAACTGGCGGTAGTCTATACACATCCTAAGGGAACCATCTTTCTTTCTCACAAACAAGACCGGAGCACCCCAAGGTGAGACGCTCGGTCGGATGAAACCCTTTTCTAAGAGATCTTTCAACTGCTCTTTCAACTCTTTCAACTCTGCTGGTGCCATTCTATATGGCGGAATCGAGATAGGACGAGTATCTGGAATGAGATCTATGCCGAAATCTATTTCTCTCTCAGGAGGAATTCCGGGTAGATCATCAGGAAACACTTCTGGAAACTCTCTTACTATAGGAACTGACTGGAAAAGAGGTATCTTAACACTACAGTCATGAACTCGGACTAAGTGATAGATACAACCCTTCGAAACTAACTTTCTTGCCTTAAGGTACGAAATAAAACGACCCTTGGGCACTGATGAACTACTACTCCACTCTAAGATTGGCTCATTCGGAAACTGAAACTTAACTGCTCGAGTTCTACAATCTATCGATGCATAACAAGCATGAAGCCAATCCATACCTAGAATGACATCAAAATCTACCATGTCTAACTCAACCAAATCAGCCTTGGTGTTCTTGTGACTGATGGAAACAGGACAATCACGATAAACTCTTTCCGCTAGAATAGACTCCCCAATAGGTGTAGAAACACAAAAGGGAAGTCTTTCGGGAAGAACCTCAAACTGATTTGCAACATAAGGAGTTACAAAAGATAAACTCGCTCCTGGGTCTAGCAAAGCATACACATCAAAAGCAAAGACTTTGATCATACCAGTGACAACATTCAGAGAATTCTCTTGCTCATGGCGACTGGTGATAGCATAAAGGCGGTTTGCTCCTCCACCTACACTAGAAGTAGCTCTTCTAGGTGCCGTCCTGTCTGGTGGAACAACTGAAGGAGACTGTGCTTTATTGCTTCCATTACCCTGCCTATTCTTTGGACACTCTCGCATGAAATGTCCATTCTGACCACACCTGAAACAACCAATGGAGCCCTCTCGACAAATACCTGAGTGGTTCCTACCACATTTGGCGCAGACAGGAGGCTTACTACTCCCTTGCGCCACACTACCCGAAGATTGTGCTGGTCTAGCCCTGAAGTCCTTCGAATTCTGAACATTAAATTCACCTCTGTATCTGGGTGCAGGTGCTCTAGCAAATGATGGAGCAGGTCCCTTTTGCCTTTGCTGAAAGGAGGAACGGTTTGAATTACCTCTCTGCTGCCCGGACTCGTTCCCGGTCTTAGCTCTCTTATTTCTGAACTCTTCTCTGTCCCTCAGCTTCTCTTCCTCAACCTGCTGTACATAGACCATTAATCTGGATATGTCCATGTCCCCGATAAGCATTGCCGCCCTACCTTTCTTGCTCGACAATCGAGACAGCCCAGCAACGAACAGACTCATTCTATTCCTCATGTCCACAACCATCTCCGGGGCATAGCGGGATAGTTGTGTGAACTTCAGACTGTACTCATGAACACTCAAGGACTCCTGCTTAAGTGTGAGGAACTCACGTACCTTGACCTCTCTCAATTCTCGAGGAAAGAAATGCCCCAAGAAAGCTTCCTCGAAATAGGCCCAACTCGCAGGTGGTGCATTCTCAGCTCTGCCCCCTTTCCACTGGTCAAACCATGTTCTAGCAACATCCTTCAGCTGATACGCAGCTAGTTCAACCCGCTCAGTGTCTGCTACATGCATTACATCAAAAATCCTCTTCAACTCCTCAATGAAGTTCTCTGGGTCCTCAGTAGTGCTTGATCCCATGAAACTCGGAGGATTCATCCCCAAGAACTCACGGATCCTTGAAGTGTCAGCTTCTTCATGTCGAACTCCCCTTTGCTGACCCACCTGATTGGCTATAGCTTGACTCAACATCCTAATTGCCTCTCTGAACTCGGCATTAGAAACTTCCCCTTGATCTTGCACTCCCGGTGCATAGGGTAACTCTTGCTCATCAACATAGCGTCTAGGAAGACGCTGTAACATCCGACAATTTGAAGTGGCTTTGAAGAAGCTTGAAATTTGGAAATAGTCATTTATGGAAAAAAATTTAAAATCTGGAAATTTGGCAGTCCAGAATCTGGAAAATTTGGCTAAGTTCAAAAATCTGGAAATTTGGCTAAGTGTGGAAATCAGTGAGTTTTTGGCCAACTTTGAGCAGTCGTAACTCCTAGCTCAGGATGAGTTAGGAGTAGTTCCAGTTATGGTTTCGAAGCTTGTGGAACGATCTTTCCAACGCCACCGAGTTTGCTCAATTCCGAGTTCGTATGAGCGAGTTATGATCTTTGAAAGTTGGGCAGTTGGCAGGGAGTCCGTTCCGGAAATTTAAGGGCATTTTAGTCTTTTCACAAATCATTTCTTTTGAGCTTATATTGTTGTATTAGGCTGATCTTTGGATCATTTTGTCCTATTTTGAAAGAGAAAGAGTTAGGGTTCAAGAGAAGAAGAAGAGAAGAAGGAGAAGAAGAAGAGAAGAAAGAGGAGATCAATAAGATTTGTCAAAATCATTGTGGATTTTCGTCGGGGGTGATCCCTATCAAGGTATGTGAGTCTTTAGTGTGGGTTTATCCTTTCCCCCCACATACCAATCTCGTTTTTATGATTTGAGAAGAGATTGGATTTGTTGTTGAAGTTGTTAGTTGTTGTTGATGTTGTTAGTTGTGTTGTTGAAGTTATTGTTGGTTGTGGGACAGGATTGGACTGTGTATTTGAGTTGTGATCTATTGTATGTTGAGAGATTGATGATCCTTAGTGTTGGTTGGTTCATACCCCCACACACCAACTCGTTTTTAATTCCAAGAGAAGATTTATTGGTTGTTGAAGTTGTAGTGGTGTTGTGTTGAAGTTCTTGCTGATTTAGTACAGATTTCTGGCTGTGATTTTTGAGTTGAATCTATTGTATAATAAGGGTCTTTATGATTCTAAGTGTTGCTGCTGAAACCTTGAGGTTGAGAGGGTTTAGAATTGGAAAGAAACAAGGGGAAAAAGTCGGTTTTTTGGGGAAAAAGGGGGGCTGGGCTGTTGCACCTCTCCTAGTGCCAAGGACACCAATCCTTCCCTTTCATTCACCATTTTTTTTCATACATGTTCCTAGGTATTATACCTATGTTTCCTAGTTGTTTCCAACACTCCAAGGTACTTCTAAAAGTCAAGTAAAACTACAAGTCTAGTGAAGTTAGTTTCCAATTAGTGAAGTTAGTTTCCAATCCAAGTGAAGTCAAGTGAAGTCAAGCTTAGAAGTAAGTAAGTCAAAGCAAGTCTTTAAGGTTTTTCCAAGAGTCTTCATTGAACGTTTTAACTTCATTCTAAGGCTCAAGTTCCAAGTTAAGTATTGAGTTTCAAGTCAAGTCAAAAGTTAAGAGTTTCATGTTAAGTTAAGAGTTTCACATCAAGCTAAGAGTTCAAGTAAAGTAAAGAGTTTAAAGTTGAGTTCTTTTCTCAAAGTTATTAGGGAACTATGTATTCCCAAAGAAGTTTTAAAGAAATGTTTTAACATTTAAACAAGGTTGGAAACTGAGATTTCCAAAAGAGCCTTCGGGCTAGTTTTTGAGTAATTATCTCATATCAGCAGGAAGAAATATGTTTTAAAAACATAAGAGCCAGTACATTTTTGGGAGTAGTATCAAGCACCGAATTGGGGGAGCGTTCAAAGAACCCACAGCCCCCATAGAACCATGTTAGCCACCATGGGTAGAAAAGGATCATACTTTTTAGATGAATCCTTTTCAGATTAGACTAGTGGATCCATTAGGCAGTTCAGGTCTTATACCTTTGGCCGGGTATAAGATGCTCTGGCAGCGTGAGGTCGATCGCTGTATCATCACTATGGCTCTTATGTGATGGTTGTCGGTTAGAGAAGCTCCCACAGCAGTTATTGTATTTTCATACACAGAGATTATTGTATTTTTATATACATCAGTTCATTGTATTTCTATATACATTTCAGGCTTATTGTATCTTTGTATACACACAGAGTTTATAGCATGTTTTAAACAGTCTTTATTTATATCGCACTTGTTTTAAATTGCCTTATATTGAAAGAAGTCAGTCAGGTTGAGTTGAGTTGAGCCAGGTAAGCTATTTCAGTTTCTTCCAGATTTCCTTCTAGCCTATGTTGCTTAGCTTTCCAGCTCGCATACTCGTACATTCCATGTACTGATGCCAGTTGGCCTGCATCGTTTGATGATGCAGATTCAGGTACCCCGGATCAGCATCCTGCACGTCGTTGATCCAGCTGAGCACTCCAGAGTCAGTGGTGAGCCTCCTTGCATTCCGGAGGACTCAATTATTTTGTGTTCTTAGTTTTTGTTTTATTAGGATGTTGCGGGGTCTGTCCCAACGTCCATCTCAGTATTTTAGAGGCTTCATAGACAGACAGTCAGTCAGTTAGTTTGAGTCTCTCATATATATATATATATATATGTAAATATTCTATTTTGAGATTCGAGTTGCCTTTATGGCCATATTTTATAAGTTAAGTTGTTTTGTAATATTGCATTGTATTGAGTTATTATGTTGGGTTAGGTTTCCGCTGAGTTAAGAAAGCCAGGCCAAGGGTTCGCTTGGGCCAGAAATGGTCTCCGGGTGCCGGTCCCGCCCAGGGTGTAGGCTCGGGGCGTGACAGACGCCCTCTACCAACTCTTCGTGGAGGCATGACTATCTGAAAACACGCGCAAGCACGGATTAAAAGGAAACACTTTAGAGGTCAACTCTAGCGCACGAGATGAGTATGAAAAAAATGAGAAATTTTCCTAAATGTTGCAGCCTCCCAATTATAGATGTGGCGCGCTTCACACCGATAACTAGGACTCTACAGACACGGCTTCATAGACACCCTAGGACTCTTGAACTCTGTGCTCTGATACCAAGTTTGTCACGCCCCGAGCCTACACCCTGGGCGGGACCGGCACTCGGAGACCATTGCTGGCCCCAAGCGAACCCTTGGCCTGGCTTTCTCCTTCACGTCTCCAACTCTAAATCCTCTAACCTCAAGGGTTCCAGCCCCAATCACTTAGAAACCATATTATCCCTCAACATTCAATAGAATACCACTCAAAAACACAATCCAATCATGTTCCACAACCCACAATAATTCCACAACAACAACAAACAACTTTAACAACATAACCAAACCTTTCTTAATGAATAAAAGGGGCTAGGTGTGTGGGGGAAAGGATCACCCAACACTAAAAGCTCACATACCTTGTTAGGGATCACCCCCGACGAAAATCCACGATGATCTTCTCTTCTTCTCTTCTTCTCTTCTCTTCTTCTTCTCTCAAAACCCTCACTCTCACTTCTTTTAAAATGGTAAAACTGATCAAAATGATCAGCCTAACACATTTATAAAACCAAAATAAAAGGCTAGGGAAAAGACCAAAATGCCCTTAATGATTCCCGGACGGATTTCCTTGTCAACTGCCCAACTTTCAAAGGCCATAACTCGCTCATACGAACTCGGAATTGAGCAAACTCGGCGGCGTTGGAAAGATCGTTCCAAGGGATATCCAACCATAACTGGAAATACTTCTAACTCGTCATGAGCTAGAAGTTACAACTGATCAAAGTTGGCCAAAAACTCACCTTTTCCATACTTAGCCAAAATTTTCCAGATTTTCAAATCCTTTCCAAAAATGAAAATTTCCAATTCTAAGCCTCTTCAATTATTTCACATTGCCGGATGTTACACGTGGCCGGTACTCGGAGACCATTGCTGGCCCCAAGCGAACCCTTGGCCTGGCTTACTTAACTCAGCGGAAGACTTAACTCAACAGAATAAACTCAATGCAATAGTTTAAATGATAACATCTTAGCCAAAATGGCAACTTATGTCTCAAAACAAAGTATCTGCAAATACATAGATGAGAGACTCAATACTAACTGTCTGACTGCATATGAAGCCTCTATAATACTGAGATGGATGTTGGGACATACCCCACAACATCCTAATAAAGCAATACTAGGAAAGCGAAATAACAGAGTCCTCCGGAATGCAAGGAGGCTCACCACTGACGCTAGAGTGCTCAACTGGATCAACGGCGGGCTGGATGCTGATCCTGGTTACCTGTGTCTGCATCATAATAAGATGTAGGCCAACTGGCATCAGTACATTGAATGTACGAGTATGCGAGTTGGAAAGTTAAACAACAACTTAAGCTTGAAAAGAGTACAAAGGAACACTTACCTTGGCTCTGTTTAACTCGTGAACAACTGAACTCAATATAAAGCAATAAGACACATGCAATATATATAAAGCTTGTAAAACAGTGTAAACAACTTAGTTCGTTAAAGATAAAGCAATAACAAACTCAACTTTACTTAAATATAAAAGTAATATAACTTTTGTGGGAGATTCTCTAACCGACAACCACTACTATGAGCCTAAGTGGTGATACAACGTCTTGCCCACGCTGCCAGAACTGTCCTATACTTTGCCGTCATATAGAACGCTTAACTTAGTGGATCCACTAGTCTATGCTAAAAGCATCTTAAGGAGTCATCTAAAAAGTATGATCCTTTACTACCCATGATGGCTACATGGTTTGTGGAGACTTGAGTTAATATGAACTCGCATCCCCACATCGGTGCTCAATACTACTCCCAAAATATACTTAGCTCATATGTTTGTAAAAACAAAACTCTTTCTTTGAATTGAGATAATTACTCAAAATTTAGCTTAAAAGCTCTCTTGGAATCAATGTTCCCTTTCTTGCTCAAATGTGAAACATTTATAAACTCTTTGGGAATACTTAGTCCACTTATAGCTTTTTGAGAAATGAACTCAACTCTTTACTCTTTGCTTAACTTGAAACTTGAGCCTAAAAACGAAGTTTAAACGTTTAATAAAGACTCTTGAAAACTTTAAGAAACTTTGCTTTGACTTGCTTCTTAACTTCTAGACTTGACTCTTAACTTCTTTGACTTTGATCTTAACTTTCCTTGAATTGGATTATGGATTTAAGGTTCATGATCTCATGTTTACAGATGATTTCATGATGTTTAGATGTACCTTAGAGTGTTGGAAACAACTAGAAAACATAGATACATCACTTAGGAACTAGTACGAAAAGGTGGGGGAAGGATGGGGTAAACTGGCATCCTTGGCGCTCTGAGAGGCGTGGAGAGCTAGAGCACAAACTTCAGAGCTGAAGTTGTGGCGCTCTGGCTGGCGCGTCGCCCAAGAGGCCAAACTTCAGACTCTGAAGTGGGGCGCTCTGAGAGGCGCAACGCCCCAACCCCTTGCCCAGCAACCTCCGACTTTTCTCCTTCGTTTTTCATCTCTAAACCCTCTAAACTTCTATGGTTCTTTCCCCAAACACTTAGGATCATTAGTGCCCTCAATACCCAATAGATTTAACTCGAAAAACAACCCGGAAACACGAATCAAATCAACACTGGGCATTCAACAATCAACCAACAAGAATTCAACAATGTTCTTCAAGAACTTCACTTCTTAACATGTAAACAACTCCAAATCGCTGAATTGAAACAAGTTGGTGTGTGGGTGAACTAACCCATCACTAAAAGATCTCACATACCTTAATAGGGATCACCCCCGACGAATTCCACTCGCAAGCTTGGATGATCTTGACTAATTCTTACTTTTTTCTCCTTTTCTTTCTTCTTTTCTCTCTTCTCCAAGCCCTAAGCGTATTTCTCAATTCTCCAAACTGATTAAGTCATGTTTTTACCCCAATAAATCCCTAAAATCAAATTAGGAAATTAATTAGATAATAGACTACTTTGCCCTTCCCTGAATCCGGATTGGGACTTTCCTCAATCCAACAACCCAACTTTCGAAAGGCATATCTCACTCATACGATGTCGAAATCGTGAAATCTTGGCGGCGTTGGAAAGATATATCCAAGGGATTTCCAACCATATCAAGAGCTGCTCCTACATCCTCCTGAGCTATGAGTTATGGCCGTTTGAAAATGGCCAAAACTCACTTTCTTAACTTAGACAAAATTTCCATATTTCCTTATTCTTTCCAAAAATCAATATTTTCATATTTTAAACTCTTTATAGTCGTTTCTAGGTGCGAGATGTTACAATATCTCCCCCTTTGGAACATTCATCCTCGAATGAGCTTTATTTCACTAAGCTAAGGGTAGCAACATCAAGTTCAACACTCAACAAGCAAAAGCAAGTAACAACATGCATACTCATAATTTAGCTAGTACTAAGAAGGGGATTAGTACCTTGATCTGAATTTTCTCCGGATTCAAAGAGATGTGGATATTTCTTCTTCATATCCCCTTCAGCTTCCCAAGTAGCTTCTTCAACAAATTGGTTCCTCCAAAGGGCTTTGACTGATGCGATCTCCTTTGTTCTCAACTTGCGAACTTGGCGATCTAAAATCTGGACCGAAATCTCCTCATAAGATAAATTATCCTTAATCTCAATATTTTCAGTTTGCACTATCAATGAAGGATCTCCCATGCACTTCTTCAACATAGAGATGTGAAACACCAGATGAACCGCCGCTAATTCCTGTGGTAGCTCCAACTCGTAAGCTACACTGCCAATCCTCTTGGCTATGCGATAAGGTCCAATATACCGGGGACTAAGCTTCCCTTTCTTACCAAACCTCATAACACCCTTCATGGGTGAAACTTTCAAATATACCTAACATCAGTGTAGGATTTCTGATGACTCTATGCTGTTTTCAATATCTCTTGAATTACTTTCACTTTCAACATAACTTGATGAACTAAATCTGGTCCTATCAACCCTGCTTCACCAACTTCAAACCATCCAATAGTAGATCTGCATCTTCTCCCATAATTTTTTTTCCATATAGAGGCATTTGGATGGTAGAGTGAAAACTGTTATTGTTAGCAAACTCGATGAGAGGTATGTGATCATCCCAATTTCCCTTGAAATCAATCACACAAGCCCTCAACATGTCTTCTAAGGTTTGAATAGTACACTCTGCTTGCCCATCTGGCTGAGGATGAAATGCAGTACTTAAATTCACCTTCGAACCCAAACCTTTCTGGAAAGATTTCCAAAACTATGCAGTAAATTGTGCACCTCTATATGAAATAATGGAGACCGAAACTCCATGGAGTCTTACCACTTCTTGAATATATAGCTTAGCATAATCTTCTGCTGAATAGGTAGTTTTTACCGGCAAAAAATGGGCTGATTTTGTCATTCTGTCGACAATCACCCAAATAGAATCATGTTGTCTGCGAGACCTTGGCAAACTTGTGATGAAATCCATATTAATCATCTCCCACTTCCATTCTGGAAGTTCTATATTCTGCGCTAAACCACCGAGCCTTTGGTGTTTGACTTTCACTTGCTGGCAATTTGGACACTTAACAACGAACTCTGCAATGCCCTTTTTCATGGCATTCCACCAATACACTTCTCTCAAATCGCGATACATCTTTGTGGAACCTGGATGAATGGAATATCTAGAGCTATGAGCTTCCTCCATGATCCTCTCTTGGAGTTCATCCACCATTGGTACACACAATCTACCTTGATATCTCAATACACCATCTCCCCCTCGTTCAAAAGCTAATACTCTTTGCTTTTGAACATTTTCCTTCAAGTCGAGCAAAATGGGGTTTTGGTCTTGCTTTTCCTTCACTTCTGACACTAGTGATGATTCAGCCCCGTTCGTCACCACTATTCCTCCTTCTGTGGAATCCATAAGTCTGACTCCCAGGCGTGCAAGTCTGTGCACATCTTTGGCTAACTCCCTCTTTTCTTCCTCAATATGGGTGATACTACCCATAGATAACCTGCTTAAAGCATCAGCAACATCATTAGCCTTACCTGGGTGGTAAAGAATACTCAGGTCATAATCCTCGAGTAATTCCAACCACTTCCTCTGTCTGAGATTGAGCTCCTTCTGAGTGAACACATATTGCAAGCTCTTGTGATCAGTGAATATATCAACATGAACACCATACAAGTAGTGTCGCCAAATCTTCAAGGCGAAAACTACAGCAGCCAACTCTAAGTCATGGGTTGGATAATTCTTCTCATGAACCTTCAATTGTTTGGAGGTATAAGATATCACCTTGCCATTCTGCATTAACACACAACCCAAACCAACTCTGGATGCATCACAATACACCACAAAACCTTGAGTACCCTCTGGTAAGGTCAAAGCTGGGGCACTAGTCAACCTCTTCTTCAATTCCTAAAAGTTCTTCTCACAAGCTTCAGACCATTGAAATTTCACTGTGTTCTGAGTCAACTTGGTCAAAGGAGACGAAATAGATGAGAACCCCTCTACAAATCTCCTATAATAGCCAGCCAAGCCCAAGAAACTCCTAATATCAGTTGGAGATGTGGGTCTAGGCCAATTATGCACTGCCTCAATTTTTTGAGTATCAACTCTAATACCATCACCGGAAATAATATGGCCTAAGAATGCCACAGAATCAAGCCAAAATTCACACTTGGAGAACTTGGCATACAATTCTCTATCCTTCAAGGTCTGAAGAACTATTCTGAGATGACTAGCATGATTTTCTTCATTACTTGAATAGATTAATATGTCATCAATGAAGACGATAACAAACATATCTAAATAAGGTTTGAAGACTCTGTTCATAAGATCCATGAAAGCTGCTGGTGCATTGGTCAAACCAAAGGACATGACCAAGAACTCATAATGACCATATCTAGTCCTGAATGCTGTCTTTGGAATGTCGCATTCCCTAACTTTCAACTGATGGTAGCCTGATCTGAGGTCAATTTTCTAAAAATAGGTGGTACCCTGAAGTTGTTCAAATAAATCATCTACCTTGGAAGAGGATACTTATTCTTGATGGTAACTTTATTTAATTGACGGTAATCTATACATATCCTAAGGGAACCATCTTTCTTTCTCACAAATAAGACTGGAGTGCCCCAAGGTGAGACACTTGGTCGAATGAAACTCTTATCTAGGAGATCTTTCAACTGCTCTTTCAACTCGTTCAACTCTTTCAACTCTGCTGGTGCCATTCTGTATGGCGGAATAGAGATAAGACGAGTATCTGGAATTATGTCTATACCAAAGTCTATTTCTCTCTCAAGAGGGACTCCGGGTAGGTCATCAGGAAAGACTTTTGGAAACTCTCTTACTATAGGAACTGAATGAATGAGAGGTACCTCAACACTTGAGTCATTAACTCGGACTAAGTGATAGATATAACCCTTCGAAACTAACTTTCTCTCCTTAAGGTACGAAATGAAACGACCCTTAGGCATAACTGAACTACTACTCCACTCTATGACTGGCTCATTAGGAATCTGAAACTTGACAACTCGAGTTCTACAATCTATTGATACATAACATGCATGAAGCTAGTCCATACCTAGAATGACATCGAAATCTACCATGTCTAATTCAACTAAATCAGCCATGGTGTCTTTGTGATTGATGGAAATGACACAATCACGATAAACTCGCTCAGCTAGAACAGACTCCCCAACAGGTGTAGAAACACAGAAAGGTTCACAAAGTTTCTCAGGGATTACATCAAACTTATTTGCAACATAAGGGTCACAAAAGATAAACTTTCTCTTGGGTCTAGCAAAGCATAAACATCAAAACCAAAAACTTTGATCATACCAGTGACAACATCTGGAGAGTTCTCTTTCTCTTGGCGACTGGTGATTGCATAAAGACGGTTTGCTCCTCCGCCAATACCAGAAGTAGCTCTTCTAGGTGCAGCCCTGTCTGGTGGAGCAATTAATGAAGACGGGGCTTTATTGCTTGGATTTCCACTACGTTGCTTATTCTTAGGACACTCTTTCAAGAAGTGTCCCTTTTGTCCACACTTAAAACAACCTGTCAAGCCATCACGACACTTACCTGGGTGGGTTCTCCCACAGTTAGCACATGCAGGAGCCCAACTACCTCCTTGTGCCACACTACCCTAGGACTACGCTGGTTTAGATGTAAAGTTCTGCGAATTTTGACCATAATATTCGCCTTTGTTTCGAGGTGCAGGTGCACTAGCAGATGATAAAGCAGGCCCCTTTTGCTTCTTCTGAATGGCCGAACAATTTAAATTGCCTTTCTGTTGCCCAGACTCATTCCATGTCTTCACTTTCTTACTTCTGAACTCTTCCCTGTCTCTCAGCTTCTCTTCCTTAACCTGTTGCACATAAACCATCAACCTTGATATGTCCATGTAACCTATCAGCATTGCTGCCCTACCCTCTTTGCTTGACAGACGACCCATGCCAGCAATAAACAAGCTCATTCTGCTCCTCATGTCCTTAACCATATCAGGAGCATAGCGGGATAACTGGGTGAACTTCAACCCATACTCATGCACACTCAAGGAATCCTGTTTCAGTGTAAGAAACTCTCGTACCTTAGCCTTCTTCAGTTCTCGGGGAAAGAAATGCCCCAAGAAGGCTTCCTCGAAACAAGCCCAACTAGTAGGTGGTGCATTCTCAGGTCGACCCCCTATCCACTGATAGAACCACGTTCTAGCAACATCCTTCAGTTGATATGCAACTAGTTCAACTCGCTCAGTATCTGCCATATTCATCACATCGAATACTTTCTTCAGCTCCTCAATAAAAAATTTCGGATCCTCAGTAGTGTAAATGTGTAAATGTGCCTTAGTTAGTTAAAAGTTAGTTACTGATAGTTAGTTTAATTAAATATCAGATTAGATGAGTAATTAGATGGTTAGAGATGACGTGTAAAGTCAGTTAGAAAGTTTGTTAGACACAGTGGTATCAACTTGTATATAATGCAGTTCACTGCATCATTGTTTTTCAATGCAAGATATTTTCTCTTCTTCTTCAATTCATCTCTTTCCTTCCTGCATTGTTCATGGATTCTATCATGAGCCACTCCAAAAGATGGCACTTTTATAGATGTTTCCGTGTTTTCCTCTGTCTTGAGAGCGGAAAATCCCTCGTTATCCACAACCTGTAGGTTATTCTATGGTAACAATTTCTCTTTGGTATATGTTTATTCCTTTTATATATAGTAGCTTCTCCCTTAGCTTTCATCTTTGTTCTCTAAATTATTCTTTCTTATTTTGCTAGCTGCTCCCTGTATAGATCAGATACTTGAGGATGTTCATTATTTTCCAAAGCATACTCAAGTTTATCTTTTTCTTTGTTGTCAACCTTTCCAGTAGTTTTTTGTAACTATACTGTACTGAGAGAGAAGTTTACATATTTTGACTTGACATATATAACTGGTTATGTTGTTTTGAATTTTAACTAAACTAATTTCTATCAAATTAAAAATATGCATGGTGTTTGACCAGATGTCTTCAAGCAATTCACTGAACCGGATGGAAAATTCAAGGAAACGCTTACCAATGATGTTCAAGGATTATTGAGTTTGTATGAAGCATCACATCTGAGAGTGCACGATAAGGAGATTCTTAAATAAGCTCTTACCTTTACCCCCAATCATCTTGAGTTCATGCTCCACAGCTTGACCAACTCGCTAAAAGTTCAAGTTACTGAAGTCTTAAGGTACCCTATTCATAAAGCTACACCAAGGGTGGGATTAAGGAATTACATATCCATTTACAAAGGCATTGATGCACACAACGATTTGCTTTTGAGATTTGCGGAATTGAATTTTAATGTATTGCAGAAGCTGCACCAGAGAGAGCTTAGCGAGCTTACCAGGTACATTATTTGATTTATCTTCCTTAATTTTATTATGAATTTTGGTTTAATGTACGAGAATTAAATGCAACAAATCAATCTTATATATGATGTAGGTGGTGGAAAGATTTGGATTTTGTAAACAAATATCCATATTGAAGAGACAAATTGGTTGAGTGCTATTTTTGGATATTAGGAGTGTATTTTGAGCCAAAGTATAGTCGTGCGAGAAAAATGCTAACAAAAGTAATTCAGATTGACAGGGTCATTGATGACACTTTTGATGCTTATGCAAACGAACTTGTGCCTTTCACTGATGCAATCCAGAGGTAATTAATTGTAAATCCTGTTGTTATTGTGTGACGTAAAAGTTTGCTTTTAGGTCTGATACAAATCCTGATTTTTCGATGGGACATTACTGCGATCGATTAATTACCTCCATTTATGAGACCTATTTATCAATCCCTTCTAGATGTTTACAGTGAAATGGAGGAAATATTGGCCAACGAATGTAAATCAGACCGCATATATTATGCAAAATATGAGGTAATATTGCTTGACTAACCCATATATAAATCAGTTCAGTTAAATTGAAGAAATAAAAACTTTTATGACAAGGAATATCTCTCATACCAAAAGAAGAAGATATTTATTTTCTAGCTTAATTACTTTGTATTTAATTTCCATTTTAGATGAAGAAGCTGCAGGTGAGAACCTTTATGAGGGATGCCCAATGGTTGGATGCTGGCTATACTCCGAATTGTGAGGAGTATATGAAGAATGCACTTGTAAGATGTGGCTATATGTTGACAGCAACAACCTCCTTGATCAGCATAGACGAATTTATATCTAGAGAGACTTTTGAATGGATGATAAATGAGCCTTTGATAGTTCGATCTATCTCAGTAATTAATAAGATAACGTGTGATATGACTGGACATGAAGTAAGTACAACAACAAATATCTAAAGTACAACAACAAATATCTATTTATTTTGTTTCCCAGGATCACACTTCTAATTTTGTAATAAAAATTGTACTAAAGATATTTCATGTAGGTTGAACAACAAAGAGCACATATACCTTCAATTATTGAATGCTACATGAAAGAATATGGAGCTTCAAAGGAAAAGACTTACATTGAGTTTCAGAAGGAAATCATGAATGCATGGAAAGATATAAACAACACATTAATATTCCGTCCTACTGAAGTACCAATGTTTGTCCTCGAACGAGTTTTAAATTGTGCACGCGTGATGGACACTTGGTACCAAGAGGGAGATGGATACACAAACTCCAAAGGAAATGTCAAGAACATGATTAACTTGTTGTTGGTTGAATCTATCAATGTGTGATGATAATTAATGATGCAGATGAACTTTTGATCAAGTATTAATTTGAAGGAAAATAAGGCATTTGAATGGAAGTTTATGCAATTGATATTACATGAAACCATTGATTCATTTTACGAATGTCTGAGAGCAAGTTAGGAGTTTTCAACCAACTTGATAATATATGTTTTTTCGTTTATAAATAATGGCACGAATGGATTATTTGTGTCACAGCAGTGGCATGGGTGAACTCAACTTTTAACAGATGACATAAATAAGTCTTTTCTCAAAGTTGGACACGAATGGGTCACTTGTCTCAACGGACATAGGTAAACAAACAGTTATCGTGCATTCTCATTCTCGAGCTACATTGGTGAATCGTCTCTCCGCATCTTATCACTAATCAAATTACATATTCCAATTATTTGTATGCTGAATTTAGAACCATATGTGAAAAGAGTATACTAGCTTTCCCGTGATATGGCAAACAGAGTATACTCTCTCTGTTTCTCTTTGCTGGCTCACCTTTATCGCACCCTTTTCAGAACTTGCACTCCATAGTTTATTGATAACTGTTCATTAAAAATGAGATCAATAACCTAACAAATAAGACATGTTACATTACACTGACAAAAGAATCATCAATAAAACAAAAGCAAATTAATATGGAGTAGCTCAGGAATTCTTCAAAGAACTCTTCGAACAGTTGCATCAAGAAATCAATCTCCTCCTGCTCAAAATCAAATTATTATGCCTAAACAATGGAAACAGAAAAAGATCATATAGATACAAGATGCAACTTCATAGGTGCAAATGTTTTCACGAACAATGTTCTATTGAAAAATTACAGAAACAACCTCTTTAATCATCTTCATGAAGTAGGAATAAGATTTGTGTACACCCTATCCTCGTCAGACTCTACCTGTGGGATGCTCTTGTTGTTGCTGTTTTATTGAAAATTAATCATTTTATTATTTATTTATTTTATCGTGTTTGGTAAGTAAACAATAATTATTGTCCCAAAAACACCTATATGCAATCTAGAAATCGGTAGGTTATATCTAGCCTCTGTCCCTTGGCGAGAAAAAAAATATCATTTCTGAAACTTTTTTCCGCTACTACTCCCACTAAAAAAGTCATTTTCTTGATTCTGAAGAAACTATTTGCAAGGTCAATTTAACGAAAGGCGCACCTTGGAACGGGTACAGTTTTCATGAGTAGAGAAAGCAAAAGCAGTGATAACTTGTATTCCATGTTTGGAAGAAATGTTGCAAATATTCTTGAGATTAGGATTTAGGAGTAAGAAATTTGTGACCCTCTTCCACTGGTAAACCTCTAGACTTAGCCCATCTCCTGTTGTCATCCATTATTATAGCAACAAGTATTAGCTCTGAATCATGAATTATTTTGATATATAGGACAACAAGGCTCAGTGAGTATGAATTAAACAAAGCTATATAAAGGCCACTCAAAAATTATCCTGGGATTAACTCTTGTTATCCATTATACTGAACGACCCCTTAATATATACTTCATTTCCTATCCCTATGACTTAAGATAATATTTATAAGGTTGATCTTATTTTTCTCTTAATAATTTTATAGCCTTAAGATAATTTATTTGATAGGAAATAGACTTGCTGAAAGCACTTATGTGAGTGTGTAATGGTGTGGTCATCTTTTATGAAAGACTTGGGTCATCTTTCTAAAACACTCATGAGATTCAAGGTGTGTGTGCATTACCATAAAAATAATATGTCAGTATAGCAGTATTTGCATAATATCAAGGATATAGTATGTATTGTCGGGTCTCAGCTTATGTTCATTTTATTCAAGAATACTTCACTTTGTGGATATTTGTTGTTGCCTCATTTCACTATGTGTCAACTCAACTTGAAATATATATATTGACTAGATTCACTGCACGTGTGTTGCACGTGTAGGTTAAGTCCTGAGATCCCTATACACGATATATGTATATTTTATATATATGTGTAACATCCGACAATTTGAAGTGGCTTTGATGAAATTAAAAATCTGGAAATTTGACTAAGTGTGGAAAAACATGAGTTTTTGGCCAACTTTGAGTAGTCGTAACTCCTAGCTCAGGATGAGTTATGAGTAGTTCCAGTTATGGTTGCGAAGACCTTGGAACGACCTTTTCAACGCCACCAAGTTTGCTCAATTCCGAATTCGTATGAGGGAGTTATGCCCTGTAGAAGTTGGGCAGTTGGAAAGGATTTTCGTCCGGAAATTTAAGGGGCATTTTGGTCCTTTCACAAATCTTTTAATTGAGCTCATATTGTTGAGTTAGGATGATCTTTGGATCATTTTTGTCCCTTTTTGAAAGAGAAAGAGTTAGGGCTCTTGAGATTAAAGAAGAGAAGAAGGAGAAGAAGAAGAAGAGAAGAAATAGGAGCTTAGTCAAGATCGTGTGGACTTTCGTCGGGGGTGATCCCTATCAAGGTATGTGAGTTTTTCGTGTGGGTTGATCCCTTCCCCCACACACACCTAGTTTATTCTATGAATTGAGAAAAAGATTGGAATTGTTGTTGAAGTTGTTAAAGTTGGTGAAGTTGTTAGTTGTTGTTGATGTTGTGAATTGTGTAGTTGAAACCTACTGTATGTTGAGGAAATTATGATTCTAAGGGTTATGACCATTGGAAGTTGATTCACCATTAATTCGCAGCAAATTTTCTGGGCTGTCAATTTCCCATCTACGGGACTGACCTACGGACCGTAGATCGATCGACGGTCCGTACTGGTCAACTGTCAATCTGGGCAGGAGTTGGGCTCTGTGGGGCATCGACCTACGGGCACGATCTACGGTCCGTAGCTCGATCCACGGACCGTAAGTCGGGACCGTAGTTCAACACTTAGTCTTTTTCTCAAATGAATTCTGGGGAAAATCTCTTACGCGATCCACGGACCTGCAGTACGGACCGTAAGTCCATCTACGGTCCGTCGATGGCTTCCGTAGATGCCGCCTGTGTCACCAGAAATCTAAAGTCTCAGCCAAGTTTCCCCATTCCTTTTCTCACTTTCTCAAGCAAGTTCCAAAGTATTATACCTATGATTTATAGTTGTTTCCGACACTCCAAAGTACGTCTAAGCGTTCAAGAATCCCTCCATAACATGTGATCGAACAACTTGAATTCATAATTCCGATTCAAGGAAATGTAGTCCCCAGTCAAGTGAAGTTAGCAGTCAAGTTTCAAGTCGAGTAAGAGTCCCAGTTTCAAGTTAAGTCAAGAGTTTAAAGTTGAGTTCATTTCTCAAAGTTATTAGGGAACTATGTATTCCCAAAGAAGTTTTAAAGAAAGGTCTTTACATCTAAATAAGGTTAGAAACTGAGATTTTCAAAGAGCCTTCGGGCTAGTTTTGAGTAATTATCTCATATCAGCAGGAATAAATATGTTTTAAAAACATAAGAGCCAGTACATTTTTGGGAGTAGTATCGAGCACCGAGTTGGGGGAGCGTTCAAAGAACCCACAGCCCCCATAGAACCATGTTAGCCACCATGGGTAGAAAATGATCATGCTTTTTAGATGAACCCTTTTCAGATTAGACTAGTGGATCCATTAGGCAGTTCAGGTCTTATACCTTTGGCCGGGTATAAGATGCTCTGGCAGCGTGAGGTCGATCGCTGTATCATCACTATAGCTCTTATGTGATGGTTGTCGGTTAGAGAAACTCCCACAGCAGTTATTGTATTTTCATACTCAGAGATTATTGTATTTTATATACATCAGTTCATTGTATCTCTATATACATTTCAGGCTTATTGTATCTTTGTATACACATAGAGTTTATAGCATGTTTTAAACAGTCTTTCTTTATATCGCACTTGTTTTAAATTGCCTTATATTGAAAGAAGTCAGTCAAGTTGAGTTGAGTTGAGCCAGGTAAGCTATTCAGTTTCTCCCAGATTTTCCTTCTAGCCGTTGTTGCTTAGCATTCCAGCTTGCATACTAGTACATTCCATGTACTGATGCCAGTTGGCCTGCATCGTTTCATGATGCAGATCCAGGTATCCCAGATCAGCAGCCTGCACGTCGCTGATCCAGCTAAGCACTCCAGAGTCAGTGGTGAGCCTCCTTGCTTTCCGGAGGACTCAATTGTTTTGTGTTCTTAGCTTTGTTTTATTAGGATGTTGCGGGGTCTGTCCCAACATCCATCTCAGTAATTTAGAGGCTTCACAGACAGATAGACAGACAGACAGTCAGTCAGCTAGTTTTGAGTCTCTTAACTATGTATATATGTAAATATCCTATTTTGAGACTCGGGTTGCCTTATGGCCATATTTTATAAGTTAAGTTGTTTTGAAATCTTGCATTGCTTTGAGTTAATCTGTTGAGTAGGTTTCCGCTGAGTTAAGAAAGCCAGGCCAAGGGTTCGCTTGGGGCCAGCAATGGTCTCCGAGTGCCGGTCCCGCCCAGGGTGTAGGCTCGGGGCGTGACAATATTTTAGGCTTTCAACATATCAATATGCATTTAATATTGCACTACGTCATACTAAGTAAATGGCCAATCTATTTGCCTTCTTGCTTGTTCGGCATGTAGTGACGAACGTCGTATTCTTAAATTGTTATTAGGCAATTTGTTAGTAAGTAATTGTGCACGAATAAACAGTTTGTCCTCTTAGTTATGTCGTGTCATGAACTGTATGCTCCCTTTCAATATTTGAAATTCAGTGTACCCTGTATTTGAATAACTTTATATACACAAAAGTAATGTCTTTTGTGGTAGCTGTCTGTTGTTTTTCATATCGTCTCCTCTTCCACCAAAACTAAGAATTCTTCCAATATAATTTTTATTAGCTACATGTGTGGTGTATGTTTTTTCTTGTTTGATTTCTTACAATTTTGGTATTAATCAAATCTCACCTAATACTTTCTTATAGACAGTATTTTCTTGTGTATGTCCCGGTGTATCAATCTGGTTGTTCAGTCATGACCTGCACTTTTTTTGTTGACATAGATATTCCTCTAGATAGTGCAACATATAGTTTGCCATGCGAGAAAGCATGTTGTGGTAGGTATACTCATACATTTGATATCGTTTGACCTTTAGCTTTATTTATCATCATTGCAAAAACATAGACATATTGGAAATTGTGTCTGAATAAATTTGAAAGGGTATTGTTGTTTTTTTCTGCATGTATGACATTCTCGTCAAAGCCTCTACAAATCAACAATGCCCCATTGCATAAGCCATTTGAAGGGTCCAGTTTTCTCAGCAGCATGATGGGAGCATTTTCTTTCTGTCACGCCCCGAGCCTACACCCTGGACGTGACTGGCACTCGAAGACCATCACTAGCCCCCAAGCGAACTCTTGGCCTGGCTTTCTTAACTCAGTGGAATAACTCAATGCAATGCAAGGTTTTTAAAACAACCTGCTTAAAATAACATCTGGCCAAAAAGGCACCTCGAGTCTCAATAATAGAATATTTACATATATACATAGATGAGAGACCAACTGACTGACTGTCTATGAAGCCTCTAAAATACTGAGAGGGATGCTGGGACAGGCCCCACGACATCCTCATAAAACGAAACTTGAGAGAACAAAATAATCGAGTCCTCCGGAATGTAAAGAGGCTCACCACTGACTCTGAAGTGCTCAACTGGATCAACGGCGAACCGGATGCTGGCCCTGGGTACCTGTGTCTGCATCATAATAAGATGCAGGCCAACTGGCATCAGTACATAGAATGTACGAGTATGTGAGCTGGAAAACTAAACCACAACTCAAGCTTGAAAATAGTACAAAGGGACTCTTACCTTGGCTCTGTTCAACTCATGAATAACTGAACTTAATATATAAAGCAATAAGACACATGCAATATATAAAGCTTGTGAAACAGTGTAAACAACTTAGCTTTGTTAAAGATAAAACAATAACAACTCAACTTTACTTATATAAAAGTAATATAACTTTAGTGGGAGACTCTTTAATCGACAATCACCACTATGAGCCCTAGTGGTGATACAACGTTTTACCTCACGTTGCCCAAGGACCATCCTATACCTTGCCGTGATATAGGAAGCTAATGATACAACGTTTTACCTCACGTTGCCCGAGGACCATCATATACTTTGCCGTGATATAGGAAGCTAATGATACAACGTTTTACCTCACGTTGCCCGAGGACCATCCTATACCTTGCCGTGATATAGGAAGCTAATGATACAACGTTTTACCTCACGTTGCCCGAGGACCATCCTATACCTTTGCCGTGATATTGGAAGCTAACTTTACCAAGTGGATCCACTAGCTTAACTTTACGTGATCATCTAAAAAGTATGACCCGTTAAATCCCATGTTGGCTACATGGCTCTTATGGAGAGTTGAGTTTATAGGAACTCGTGTCTCCGATTCGGTGCTCAAAACTACTCCCAAAAATACTTAGCTCGTAAGTGTTTTAAACACATTTTTCTTTATTTGAGATAATTACTCAAAACTTAGCCCAAAGGCTCTCTTGGAAATCGATGTTCCTTTCTTACTCAAATGTAAAAACATTTAAAAACCTCTTTGGGAAATACATAATTCCCTAATAACTTTCAAGAAATGAACTCGACTTTATGCTCTTGACTCAACTTGAAACTCTTACTTGACTTAACTCTTTACTTGACTTGAAACTCTTGAGCCTTAAATAATGAAGTTAAATGTTCAATAAAGACTCTTGAACAACTTTGGAAACTTACTTGAACTAACTTCTTAACTTTGTTTGACTCCCTTCTTGAACTTATAGACTCACCCCTTAACTTCACTTGACTTGGAAACTAACTTTCCTTGAATCGGAATTATGAATTCAAGGTGTTTGATCACATGATATGGATGAGTTCTTGATGTTTAACCATACCTTGGAGTGTTGGAAACAACTTGGGAACATAGGTACAATACCTAGGAACATGCATGAGAGAGTGGGGAATAAAAGAGTAGTCTTGGCGTCCTTGGCGCTTTGCAAGGCGCGGAGCGCCAGCCCTAAAACTTCAGAGGTGAGTTTGGGGCGCTCTGGCAGGCGCATCGCGCCAGGCCCCAACCCAGAAATTTCAGCAAGTTCATTTTCTCGTCTTCTCACCTTATTTCACCTAAAATCGAATGGTTTCTTCCCCAAATCACTTAGAATCATTACAACCCTCAATATACCATAGATTCAACTCAAAAACACCACCGGAAACATACACCAAACCAACAAGAAACTTCAACAACACAACCACAAACTTCAACAAATACAACCAACTTCAACAAACACAATCAAACAACTTCAACAACTTATCCAATCTTTTCTCAAAATAATAAAATGAGTTTGGCGTGTGGGGGAAAGGATCAATCCACACTAAGAACTCACATACCTAAAAGGGATCACCTCCGACGATATCCACGACGATCTTCGACGAAAACTTGCTTCTTCTTCTCCTTTCTCTCCTCTTCTTTTCTTCTTCACTCTCAAACCCTTACTTTCACTCTTTAAAAATGAGGAAAACTGATCAAAATCAGTCTAACACACTAATATATATCCAAAAGAAAAGGCTAGGGAAAAGACCAAAATACCCTTACAAATTTCCGGACAGATTTCCTGCCAACTGCCCGACTTTCAAAGGGCATAACTCACTCATACGAACTTGGAAACGAGCAAACCTTATGGCGTTGGAAAGATCATTCCACGGACTTTGCAAATATAACTGGAACAACACCTAGATCATCCTGATATAGGATTTATAACTGTTCAAAGTTGGCCAAAAACTCATTATTTTCCATACTTAGCCAAATTTTCCAGATTTGAAATTTTTCACATTTTTCCAAAAATGGCTATTTCCAATTTCAAGCTTTTTCAAAGTTATTTCAAATTGTCAGATGTTACACTTTCAAAACTAACCTAATGTATAAAATTAAAAGAATCATCAATTGTTATGTATATGTAATCGTGCAATTGTTTTCTTCTCTTTTGTGCTATGAAGTATCACAATAAGATAACTGTAAAAGTTAGGATGTATTAGACAACATACCTATGCGGCGGAGTCCATTGGTTATTAAGCTGTTTTGGTATGAATACAGTTCATATCTTTACTGAGGTCGATTATATGTAGTCTTGCACGCTGCAGCCTAGTAAATATTTAGCCTCTTCAAATAGTATTTGGTAGTTAAATTTCAGTCGTCATGTGGGATGGAGCTTGATGACTACCATTGGGAGATGAGAGTGACAATGTTAATTCTATGCGTTATTGTCTATTAGTACCATTGATGAGGATGGCAAATGGTTGAAATCGGCATGATTAGGCAGGGATTTGTTACATAAAAGAGGGTATCATTAAGATGTAAAGTGCATCTAAAGTAAGGTTAGAAGTAACATATATATGTAAAGTATGTGTTTAAAATTGGCAGGAGACTGTATGTGAGCAAGTTAACCAATAATAGGTTTTATAAGTAATGCTTCATGGCGAAGAAACAAAGTTGATTAGTGGTGTAAAGTATGTGTTTACAATTGCCAGGGGACTGTATGCAAGCAGGTGAACTAATAAATATATAATTGCATTAATAAAAATACTTATCTCATAAAATTAGCTATTAAATAAATAATAAAAATTAAACTAATACAAACTTCAACTGGCGTTATAGCAAGTCATATGAACTTTTCTTCGTCTAAAATACTGAAATATTAAGAAATAATAAATAAGTAAAACAAAACGGCAATGTTTATATAGTAATAACTATTTTGAAGCAAATTTCCTGAGAGTCTAAATCACATAAGTAACATTGATAAATAAATTCATTCTTTTGTCTTGAGCGCAGTCGGGGAATGTTTTGGTGGGTAAATGGGTACACGTGTATGCTTTGAAGATGATAGAACATGAAATAGATATAGTTGTGGCAACAACCTTGATTAATATGTATGCTAAGTGTGGCAGGATTGATGATGCTTTTCGAGTTTTCCTTGTGATGCCTCGAAGGAATGTGATTACGTGGAATGCTATGCTTAGTGGACTGGCAATGCAGGGAAAGGGAGATATGGTGTTGGATTTGTTTGGTCAGATGATTAGAGAGGTCAAACCGGATGATGTAACATTTACAGCTATATTAAGTGCTTGTAGTCACTCAGGTTTGGTTGATCAAGGTCGACATTTTTTCTATAGCCTTGAGTCGACGTATGGAATAAAGCCTTCTATAGAGCACTATTCTTGCGTTGTGGATCTTTTGGGTCGGGCAGGATACCTTGAAGAAGCAGAATCCATAATAAGGGGAATGACGATTCCCCCCAATGAAGTTGTGTTGGGATCACTATTAGGCTCCTGCAGTGTCCATAAGAACCTCGAGCTGGGGGAGTGCCTAATTAAAGAGCTGGTCCAAATGTATCCTGATAATACCGAGTATCATGTTTTACTTTCAAATATGTACTCCTTAGCTGGAAAAAATGACAAGGCAAATTCTATTCGAGTAGTTCTCAGAAGCAGAGGTGTCAGAAAAGTGCCTGGCATTAGTTCTATTTATGTTGGTGGTCAAATCCATTGCTTCAGTGCAGGGGATAAATTGCATCCGCAAAGTCAAGAGATATATATGATGTTGGATGAGATGATTCAAAAAATAAGATTGGCTGGTTATGCACCAGACACAACCTGCCAAAAGTTTTCAGGATCTAATGATGGAGATTATTATGGTTACGGTCAGGAGGAGAAGGAACAGACTTTGTTCTCTCACAGCGAGAAGCTGGCTGTTTGTTTTGGACTCATAAGTACACAAGCTGGCATGCCTCTTTACATTTTCAAGAATTTAAGGATATGCCAAGATTGTCATTCAGCCATGAAGATTGTTTCCAAAGTTTACAATAGAGAAATTGTAATTAGAGATCGTAATTGCTTTCACCGTTTCAAGCTGGGTTCATGCTCTTGTTTTGACTATTGGTGACAAAACCCAAAGTGCTACATGAAAGCCTAAAACCTATGAATAGTTTGTTAATTCAAAATCATGTATGAAAATTCTAGTTGTGGTTGATTGGGCCCTTTGAGGGACTTTTGAGTGAGGTGTAGAATGGGAAATTCTGAGAGAGGAATTATAGGATAGATAAACATATTCCTCCAGTGGGAAATGAAAATACAAGCATATACAGTGAGAATAGAGCGATAGATTCAGAAAATCTTAATGGTTCGTCTAACTGAATACTGAGATGTATGCTGGTCATAATGGCTCTGCGACTCTAATGTTTAATGGAATCAGCAAGAAAGTGCAAAGCTCAATAAAGAACGTCAGTAGTATAGATGAGTTAGAATGTAATGCTGAGTCACTGTCACAGAGAAGAGGAATATTGAGGTCTCCCCACCTTCTGCTGGTGCTGTATAAATGGAGTCAAGAAGGTAACATAATTTTCCTTGGCCTTCACCATCCTAGAACCCGGCAGCTGATGCTTTTATGGAAATCCACACCAAAAACTGTACTGATGTTGAAGACGCTGGGGAACAAACTCACAGAAGAAGCTAAAGAGGTTCTTCACACAATTCTCATTAATTAAGTTGATTTTTTACCGTGTGATTTTCATCTACTACTGATGCTGGAAGCCTCTCTTCATTCTTCACTTCTTTCACACAATTCTCATTAAAATTACACAGAAGGTGGAATTATGCTTATCATAAATAGAAAAGATAGTAGATCTTAGTGCTAGTATCCAAGTCTGTAATTTGCATAGCATGCACGGTGATCTGGGGCTGTAGCTACGGGTAATTGTTGAACATCGATTGTTTTGAATTATGTTGGTTATCACTTTAAATTACTTTTGTGTTCTTGTTTTAGTATTTCTTGACTAGCCATCATAGAGATAAATCTCTTGTCTATTCTTAAAATCGGGAGACGCTAAGATAGATAGACCAAAGGATACATAAAGCTTGATCTTCCATTAAATTGAGTTGATTTGTGTTTAGGAGTGACGCCGGGACGAACACCTAGCTTGGTTACGAAACATGATGAAAGATAAATGCTCGCCAATTAGGACTACTGTCTATCCCCGCTCAACGAGTTAGACAGCTAATTGGAGTAGGCGATTAGAAGTCGGGAGACCATAATCATAAAATCAATCTTGTAAATCAGTATTTTGATAACTGTAGTTAGTTCATGCATGAGATGTGATACATGAAATCTATACATGTTGCAACCCTGGAATTTTCCAAATCACTGTAAGTAATTTTATTGTTTCATTCCTACATTCTTAGTATTTAAATAAAAATCAAATACTTTTGTACTTTTAAATAAACTAAATTCACTGCACGTGCGTTGCACGTGTAGATCAAGTCCTGAGATCCCTGTACACGAGATATTTTATCTTTTTATGTATATTTTAGGCTTTCAACATATACATATGTATTTAATATTGCACTACGTCATACTAAGTGAATGGCCAATCTATTTGCCTTTTATTGCTCGTTGGGCATGTATTGACGAACGTCGTATTCTTAAATTGTTATTAGGCAATTTGTTAGTAAGTAATTGTGCACGAATTAACAGCTTGTCCTCTTAGTTATGTCATGTCATGAATTGTATGTTCCCTTTTATTATTTGTAATTCAGTGTACCCTGTATTTGAATAACTTTATATACACCAAAGTAATGTCTTATGTGGTAGCTGTCTGGTGTTTTTCATATCATATCCTCTTCCACCAAACCTAAGAATTCGTCCAACATTAGAACTATATGTTGCCTTTTGTTTTTTCCTGTTTGATTTCTTACAATTTTGGTATTAATCAAATTTCACCGAATACTTTCTTGTAGACAGTATTTCTTGTGTATCTCTCGGTGCATCAATCTGGTTGTTCAGTCATGACCTGCACTTTTTTTGTTGGCATAGATATTCCTCCAGATAGTGCAACGTATAGTTTACCATGCGAGAAAGCATGTTGTGGTAGGTATACTCCTACATTTGACATCGTTTGACCTTTAGCTTTATTTATCATCATTGCAAAAACATAGAAGTATTGGAAAAAAATTCCAAATAAATTTGAAAGGGTATCCTTCATTTTTGCGGGGGGAGGGAGGGTGATAGTTGTACTGTTGGAGTAAACACATGGTTTGCGGCATATTGACCTGTTTTTTTTCCTGCATGCATGACATTCTCGCCAGAGCCTCTACAAATCAACCATGTCCCATTGCATAAGCCATTTGAGGGGTCCAGTTTTCTTAGCAGCATGATGGGCGCATTTTCTTTCAAAACTAACCTAATGTATAAAATTAACAGAATCATCAATTGTTATGTATACGTAATCGGGTAATTCTTTTCTTTTCTTTTGTGCTATGAACTGTAAAAATTAGGACGAATTAGACAACATACCTATGCGACGAAGTCCAATGGGCGTTAAGGTGTTTAGGTATAAATACAGTTCATATCTTTACTGAGGTCGATTCTATGTAGTCTTGCACGCTACAGCCTAGTAAATATTTATCCGCCTCAAATAGTATAGCTCGAGCACGTTGTTTCCACCACTCACTTCAAGTCGTAAGCAATATCTGTTTAAAAAGGGGAGTCATTTAAAAGTTAAAGTTAATTTGTTTTCTAATTAGTAAATGTAGAATGGAGTTTTTACTAAGTCTAACCTCATTTCATGTTCTACATTCTCACTGTCACAATTGTTACAAGATACAATATGTTCTATGACTTTCACTTTTTTGCTGCACTTTTTGCAAGACAAATACCACGGCTCATCTTTGTGATTATATTTCTGATATTAAAATGGTTATTATTTTTAGAGAGTAGAAGTATAGGATAGTATGTACTTGTGAATAAGCTAGCAATCAATCCATAATATATATATCAACGAAACTTCTATGGCTCTTCTCATATCCTTAGTTGGTGTTACCAAATTTTTTTTATTTTCGGCCTTTACCATTTCACGCCTGTATTTTCGATGAGATTAGTTAACTGTATCACCAATTTTGAGTGAGATGTGCTCGGTGCAAAGTTTTTGGGAACTTAGGAATTTTAGTATGTAATAACCCAACAATGATAATAGAACAATTGTGTCATGTTATAGAAACTTTAAAAGTAACCTGCCTACAATGCAAAAGTATAGTATGTACATTAGTTGTGACAATCGGATTTAATAACATTGCAGAACATATGTGTGATTAATGTAATGTACCAGGTCCGTGGATTTTTGAAACTATGGATTGATCAAGACGCTACGCATGGAAATAGTAGATATTTCAAAAGTGCCTAGTGTGACAAGAGCTTGTTTCAAATTTGAAACAACAATTATACTCAGTTTATTATAAAAACATAAAGTAGTATGGCCAATACTTTTATAGATTGAGATTCTAACGTCACATAAGCCAAGTATAGGTTTATCATCTTTCATCTTTTCTAGAAAAACACCGTCATTTTCTGCAAAATCTTCTCATAGAGTAACAATTGTATGCTCCATGTTGGGTTATCAGGTAGAAGCGAAATGTCAATACTTCACCATATCTCTATATTGGTGGAAGATTAAGAATCTTCAAAACATACTGCTCATTTAATTTGTAACAAGTATCTCCCGTCTCTTGTTATATTCTTTTTGAATGAGGGGATTCATTGAAACTAAAACGCAAATCAAATTTTAGAATAGGTAATGTAAATTAGTGATAGCGATTACGTAATGCAACATGAAATTAAATAACAAATTATTTGGGTGGATAGTTACCTAGAATAGAACCATTAGGTAATTTATCGACATGATCCAATGATACAAAGCCAACAGAGAATGTGTGTGTTGAAACCTCAACGTCAGCCGCCTTTATGATTGTGTTATTTGTAAATGCCAATTAAAATTCAATATGTATGGAATAGTAGTTGGGATTGACGCGATCTAAGCGTTCTTTAGCAATGTAGTAAATCTTATTTTGTTTCAAGGAGTCCTTCCATGTTTTGATATGTTTATTAAATAGTGTTGCTTGAATTTTTGTACCTATTATTGTGCAAAGGGGTGGGGATATAAGTACAATAAACATGAACAATAAAATAATGAGGTAAGTAAAAATGTCAATGTTATTACCTCTTCGTTAACTAATATTATTGTTCTGAAAGTCCCTTCATGCCTTGAATTCTTGTAAGGTATTATTGAACCCCTTCAAATAACTAAGACTCTCATCACCGAATTGACGGACTGTTTTTGTATCTTGTTTATCGGTACATTCCATTTTGCTAGCTCAATTTCAGTCGACATGTGGGTTGGAGCTTGACGACTACCATTGAGTGACAATGTTAATTCTTGGCGTTATTGTGTATTAGTACCATTGATGAGGGCGGCAAATGGTCGAAATATGCATGATTAAGCAGGGATTTGATGCATAAAAGAGGGTATCATTAATATGTAAAGTGCGGCTAAACTAAGGTTAGAAGTAACATATAAATATAAAGTATGTGTTTAAATTGCCAGGGGATTGTATGTGAGCAGGTGAATCAATAATAGGCTATATAAGTAATGCTTCACGGGGAAGAAACAAAGTTGATTAGTGGTGTAAAGTACGTGTTTACAATTTTCAGGGGACTGTATGCAAGCAGGTGAACTAATAAACATATATTTGCATTAATAAAAATATTTATCTCATAAAATTAGCAATTAAATAAATAATAAAAATTAAACTAATACAAACTTCAACTGGCCTTATTACAAGTCATATGAATTTTTTTTCGTCTAAAATACAGAAATATTAAGATATAGTAAATAAGTAAAACAAAAGGGAAATGTTTATATAGTAATAACTATTTTGAAGAAAAATTCCTCAGAGTCTAAATCACATAAGTAGCATTGATAAATAAAGTCATTATTTTGTCTTGAGCATCAAAAACAAATCGTGACAATTCTCTAAATTTTGGAAAAAGATATTCAGAATCATATATCTACATCACAAGAGAAATTGTTAACAAAAACAAATGAATTTAGACTACATCATGCTAACTTCATATACTAGAACATTACATACTAATGTATATATTAAGCAAAAAAATAATTATTATATCATAAAAATTATATTATTTTCCTCAAGTACTCGAGGTTATGAAATATACCTTCTTAGGATAGAACGACTTACTTCATCAGAATAGTGATACCTCATATTCTGCTAAACTTTGAACTCACTCAACGACAATAAATCATACAAAAAAATTTTAAATGCAAGAAGAAGAAGAAAAGTAGAAGATTAGAAAAAAATGTGGTTGAAAAATGAGAGGAAATCCCTCTATTTATAGTCAACAAAAGATAGTATGAACAAATATTTTTTTGTGTCTTATCTGAAAAATCATGACCTTTCCGAGAAGTCACAACACTTTGAAAAAGACACAACTTTTTAAAAAAGTCACAACTCTTTGGAAAAGTCACAACTTAAGTCACAACTCTTTGGAAAAGTCACAACCCTTTGAAAAAAGTCACAACTTATCAGAAAAGTCACAAGTCGTCGAAAAAGTCACAACCTAAGTTAGGGATATTATAGTAATTTAACATTCAAGTTAGGAGTTCATGCTTTTAAGGTAATATAGATATAGATATAGATAATTAGATTAGTATAATTTAGTAAATAGTTAATTGACAAGTCCTTTGGGTTCGTAATCCGGTTCTTTTAAGAGCCACTATATTACTTGTGCGACCACGTACACTTGCGTGCGCAATTGGGAGCAACACACAGAGTATCATAGTGAGAAATATCCTCTTCCTTTTTGTCGAATCCTTACTACCAATAGCCATGGAAGGGAGGGGGAGGAAAAAAAATTCTGTCCATCATCAAGTACAATAGGGAGGAAAAAAAATCTAGAATTTTTATCATTTTCCATGTTTCCCACTGCTTGTTTTATATTTTTTCATTTTGGCTAAAACATTCCATTTCCTACTGAGACATAATTTTTTTTGCTTCCCTACTAAACTAGATGAAAGTTAAAAAAAATGCCATATCTTCATATGTATAACTAGCATTGCTATCAATTCTTTTTTCCCCTTTCCTTTTGTAAGTTAGCCATAATCCTGACTTATGGGTACCAATATGGAAATGTTCAAAGCCTTCTTAAAATGAATCAAACTGTGAACAATTGAAGATAGTAAATATGCTCGCACTTTTTTCTTATCTCATATGGTAGTGTAAATAAATAAGTGCGACTTTGGAATCATGGAGAGGAAGGATTGCATAAAGTTTGTGATTAAACAAGATAAATTGCATATTTGTGTATTCATTGGATCATTTTGGTTCGTGATTGCATTAAGGACATACAATAAGCTCCAGACATGAACTTTTCAAACCAAAAAAAAAAAAAGAGAAGAAAAAAATCAGTTCTAGATATGATAGTGATGTCATTTGATTTATGTCCAAAGGGATGTGCAAATATGGGTAATTCTCTAGCCTATTGAGATTTGTCTGTCCATTTCATTTTGAAAATCTTACACTTTGAGAGGATATTGCAGATCACGAAATACTAACACACATACAATAAGAGAATTAGGAAATAACAAAAGGAGTTTCAATATGTGTGTCCACCAAAACGTCTGTGTCTTTGCTGAAAGGAAAGTATGGCCTCCTTGAAAGCTTCTTCTCCAAAATCAGGAAACAGCGTCTCTGTAAAGTACAATTCAGAGTAAGCTAGCTCCCACAATAAGAAGTTACTGAGCCTCTGTTCTCCCCCAGTTCTTATGACTAAATCAGGTGGTTTAGCACACTTGGTAGCTAGTTCTTGCTCAAATAATTTGTTGTTGATATCCTCTAAATTTATAAGACCATCCTTCACTTTACTGGCAATGCTCTTGGTTGCTTGTAACATGTCATATTTTCCTCCATAGTTTAGTGCCATCGTAAGATGAAGTCCTTCATTGCCTTTGGTCGCCTCTTCTGTTAACTCTATGCCTTTCTGTAATTTTATCGGAAGTTTGGATCTACCTCCAATGACAGACACCCGTACTCCACCAAACCTGTTAGTTTAAACTAATGAGAAAATTGAAATTTCTGTCTCATATATACAACAAGTAAGTACCTCATAAATTCTTCAAAGAACTGTTCAAACAGTTTCATCAAAAAATCAACCTCCTCCTGCACAAAGTGCAAATTGTTACTAGCTAGCCACACAAATTAAATACTTAATAATAGTTTTAAACTCGTCTACTCCACATACCTTGGAACGATTCCAGTTTTCAGTAGAGAAAGCAAAAGCAGTGATAACTTGTATTCCAAGTTTGGTAGAAACATTACAAATATTCTTAAGATTAGGAGTAAGAAATTTGTGACCCTCTTGCACAGGTAATCCTCTAGCTTTAGCCCATCTTCTGTTCCCATCCATTACTATAGCGACGTGTTTAGGGGTAAATTCTGGATGAACTAATTGATCATCATGCCTCAAACTCTTGGAGAAATGGCCATACCTAAATATATCTGATGAATTCGTCGATAGAAGACGACGATCCAAATTACATGATACTGGGAAGAACTGGGCTTGGGGCAGTACTAACAAAGAACTCATTTAATTTTCACTAATCTTTGTTTGTTCATGGGTATTGGCGGGTACAGATGCACCAAATAAATAGGCATATGATGTGAGTTGTTTCAATTTATACGACACATTTTAAAAAATATATTGTTAATCTGTCTAATAGAAAATGTCATTTTTATAATTGAAAACAATTTTATTTCAAAATATGTCTATAAAGTTATCGCATTATAGATTGCATTAAAATTAACAACACAATTCTTTTATGTTTCATTATAGAACGACTTTAAATAATTAGAGAATAATAATTGATCTATGACTATTTTACTATACTAATCATATTAATTAATGTTTAATATTTGGTTTTGAAAAATAATTTGAAAAATAAGTAACTAATAGGAAAAAATAAATTTAAAGGGTATAAAAGCCGATTGATCAATATTTAAAAGATATTTTGATCAACCAATATTTTGATCAAACACTTTTGGCACTCTTAAATAAATAATTAGACTAGTATAATTTAGTAAATAGTTAATTGACAAGTCATTTGGTTCAATAATCCAATTCTTTTAAGAGCCACTATACCACGTACACTTGTGTGTGCAATTGGAGCAACACACAGAGTATCATAGTGAGAAATATCCTCTTCCTTTTTGCTTGTTGAATCTTTACTACCATTAACCAAGGAAGGGAGGAAAAAATTCTGTCCATCATCAATTACAATAGGGAGGAAAATCTAGAATTTTTATCATTTTCCATGTTTCCCACTGCTTGTTTTATATTTTTCCATTTTGGCTAAAATACTCCATTTCCTGCTGAGACATAATTTTTTTGCTTCCCTACTAAACTACATGAAAGTTATAAAAAAAACCCAGCAATGCTGGTGTTTATGCCAAATCTTCATATATATGTATAACTAGCATTGCTATCAATTCTTTTTTCCCCTTTTCTTTTGTAAGTTAGCCATAATCCTGATTTATGGGAACCAATATGGAAATGTTCAAAGCCTTTTTAAAATGAATCAAACTGTGAACAATTGAAGATAGTAAATATGCTCGTACTTTTTTCTTATCTCATGTGGTAGTGTAAATAAGTGCTACTTTGGAATCATGGAGAGGAAGGATTGCATAAAGATAATTGCATATTTGTGTATTCATTGGATCATTTTGGTTAGTGATTGCATTGAGGACATATTGCAATAAGCTCCAGACTTCACTTATTTTTCTAAAATATATTTCTTAGAAAACATTTTTCATAAAACACATTTTCCTTCGTACCAAACCCATCATACGTCAAATTGAAATGAAAGGTTCTAAGTGAAAGAGAAATGAATATGACCATGTGCTTCAATTTTTGACAACTCAACATGATATTTTTTTTTGATAACCGAGAAATCCGTTTGTGACCCGCCCATTGGACCAATCACAGCCTTCTAAACTCGGTGGATAATGGGACCACCCCTCTACTCTTCTCCACTTAAATACCGGGCTTCGCTTTGCAAGGTGTGGGGCTTGAACCTGCGACCTAAGCCACAAATCCTCCACCTTTTGCAACTTGAGCTAGGCCTTGGGGGCTGAAAAGTTCTAAGTGAAAGAGAAATGAATATGACCATGTGCTTCAATTTTTGACAAATCAATAAGATATTTTTTTTATATAACCGAGAAATCCGTCTGTGACCCACCTTTTGGACCAATCACAGCCATCTAAACTCGGTGGATAATGGGCCCACTCCTCTACCCTTCTCCACTTAAATACCGGGCTTCACTTTGCATGGTATGGGGTTTGAACCTACAACCTAAGCCACAAATCCTCCACCTTTTGCCACTTGAGCTAGGCCTTAATTGGAGGTTGAAAGGTTCAAAGTGAAAGAGAATTGAATATGACCATGTGCTTCAATTTTTGATAACTCAACAAGATATTTTTTTTTTGATAACTGAGAAATTCGTCTGTGACCCGCCCTTTGGACCAATCACAGCCTTCTAAACTCGGTGGATAATTGGACCACCCCTCTACCCTTTTCCACTTAAATACCGGGTTTCGCTTTGCATGGTGTGGGGCTTGAACCTGCGACCTAAGCCACAAATCCTCCACCTTTTGCCACTTGAGCTAGGCCTTGGGGGCTGAAAGGTTCTAAGTGAAAGAGAAAATGAATATGACCATGTGCTTCAATTTTTTGACAAATCAATGAGATATATATATTTATAACCGAGAAATCCATCTGTGACCCTCCTTTTGGACCAATCACAACCTTTTAAACTCGGTGGATAATGGGCCCACCCCTTTACCCTTCTCCACTTAAATACCGGGCTTCGTTTTGCATGGTATGGGGATTGAACCTACAACCTAAGCCACAAATCCTACACCTTTTGCCACTTGAGCTAGACCTTGGGGGCTGAAAGGTTCTAAGTGAAAGAGAAATGAATATGACCATGTGCTTCAATTTTTGACAACTCAACAAGATATTTTAGAACTCCTTAATTTGTTGTATTATCTAACTTTAGTTGGATCCACGAAATAAAAATTTAAAACCACACATTTGTATATTCTCTAATATCACACATAAATAACCTCAACTGATATTATTATTTATTATTTAAATAAATTACTAATAATTTCAATACATGGCATTTACGTGTGATAAGAGACTAAACAAATGTGTATGTGGAGAAACTCAACTAGAATTTAGAACTTTTTTCGTTCAAACTTACCATCAAACGTATAATCATACATATATTTAATAAATATCCTAATACAAATACATAATAAAAATTAAAATTATTGAGTCCGTCTAAATTTTAAGAGCTATATTTGTCAATATGTTTAACGTATACAATTCTATAATCTTAATACAGTGCATTTAGATCTGACGATTATGGGACAACTCTTTTAGAATGTTTTAAACTAAAAGAGGAGCAAATGAGAGAAAGAAAAAAAATTTAATTACAAGCCCTTTATACAAATTCTAAATAGTTGTCAAAACTCAAACCTATAAAGTTACGAACTTCATAATATTAACCTTACAAGATTAATGAGTTTTCTCAAACCTACTAAAAATGTGGCATAATTAAAATTCACAGAGATCGAGACACAAAGCAACAGAAGATATAAGATGCCGACATTTTATTAGCCACTCAAGAGTTTGAAGTGCCTGTCGGCATGTTTTTCGGACACTTTGAGTGTTGCTAAATGTGGCCCAAAAATGACCACAAATATAAAAGGGAAAAAAACACTTTTGGTAAACGGTGAAGTTTTATTGATAAATCATACTCTCTTCGTTTAAAAAAGAATGACCTTCTTTCCTTTTTAGTCAATTTTAAAAAAAATGACCTCTTTCTTTTTTTGGTAACATTTTAATTTCAGTTTTCTACGTGGCATATTTAAGGCCACAAGATTAAAGGGCAATTTTGTACATTTGACATAACTTTAATTTAGAACCACAAGATTCAAAAGTCTTCTTTATTTTCTTAAACTCCGTACCAAGTCAAACTAGACCATTCTTTGTGAAACGGAGGAAGTATAAAATTTGAAAAATTTTAAATTTATAATATGTTGACTAAGTCGAATTGTTGATTAATAAAATCGGATTAATATTTTAAGTCAAAATTATATAATTTAAATAAAATCCAAATTATATTTGGGCAAGTCTATTAAGTTGACAAGATGAGCCCAACTCACATTCTTCAAAGCTTCAAGCCCAAGGTCCTCTAAATTACTTGGACCAAAATACCCTAAAACCCTAGCTCACGCCTATATAAAGGAGTCTTTATAAGATCAGAACACACAAACAAAAATACATAGATAATCAATGCGCTTCAATGGTGCTCCGCAAGTCTTTCGCATACAAAGAAGTCTTTGCTCCAAGTGATGTGTCGCAAGTATTTCATCAAGTCAAGAACAATTGTGAAGAAAAGAATCAGGGGATTACATATCTTTTCTTAAAGATTTCATAAAGATTGTAACATTCGCACAAATTCAAATTCAAATATTATTGTTTGGTTGCTATTTTCCTTTCTTGTTTAATGTATTTTAGGATAACACCAAAACCTAGTTATCACATGTACAAGGCGCCAATGTATTAATACAGAATTGAAAGATAAGTACAAGTCTCAATGTCTTTGTATCTCAAATAGAACAAAACATAATGTAAGGAACAAGAGGGCCCGCCGAAAAGACAAGCAGTTACCTCTCAATGTATCCTCAGCCTCGGAAATAGATGAAAGAGAAATGTCACATGGATCTGGACTCGAAACCTACACAGTGTAGTAGCTAGGAGTGAGTACCATAACAACACAGTACTCAACAAATAAACCACTAAAACAAGGTAAAACTAGCTAGAAAACGAGAAACTCCTTTCACCCCAACCAAACCCCCAAAACTACAACCTGCATACAACACAACCTAACAGTTCACAGTAAATAGCTCACAAGGTTTCATAGTCTCACATCAATAGTTACACATCGTCAAATCACAAGTATCAAGTCATCAATCATAAGTAATAAGATTATCGAGCACAACAGTCAAGTATACCAAATACAAGTATCAAGATTATCATGCACAATTAACAATCGGGACTCATGGGGAATATTCATAACCCAAGTACTTATCGGTAATGACTTCGGCATCAATAACACTCGTCGAAAATAACTTCGATATCAATAACACTCATCGGTAATAACCTCGACATCAATAATACTCCATGGCAATGACCTCAACATCAATAACATTCGCGGGAAATACCCCAACATCAATCATAATAACATCTCACAGTGTTCTAGAACCAATGCAAATAGTCTTGTTCACACAATAATGAAGAGATGACAATTTCAAGCAATTCACATCCACACAATACTATCAAGTATCACATCAATCATCGAATCAATATCAACACTCAAGACAATTCACAATGCAAACACAATTATCAACATGTTGTCTTTTTTTCATTAACCCCGCCTTTATCATTAAGGTTATTCAATTTGAGCAATTTAACCCATCACTTTTTTTTCATTACTCCCCAACACATATAAGAAAGAGAGTTCAAGATTCCACAAGTCTTAACAAGATTTAGAAGTTCACTTGCCTCAATTCAATTAAAAGTCAATTCAAGACTTGAGCCTTTCCTTTCCGAACAATATCCAAAGTCACAAAATTTAATTCAATCAAGTAATCACAATAAGATTTCGGAAATAACAACACCCATAGCATACACTTTGAAAAATGGGTCAATTCAGCTTAAAAATTCAATTCCAAAAATGAGGATTGAACCCAAATCTTTACTTGAAAATGTCACCCAAGACATTTGAAACTCATTGGTGAAAATCATTTCAAAAAAGGAATTAAAATCAATTCAAAATCACCATTTAATTTTACTTTACAACTCAACTTCTTGAAAAACATTGTCATTTGCCAATCAAAATCTCAAATTTTGGTGTTAAAATCCATGAATGATAAAATGGAATTGAAATTTTAGGGTCACAAAAGCTTACCCAAATGATTAGCACAAGAGATCTCTTCAAAATTACCTCTAAGGATTTTTCATAACTCAAAATGGGAAAAAATGGGGTAAAACCCCATAATGGCACACCAAAAACCCTTTTTGAAGTCGCTTAAGCATTAGGGAACTGGAACTTGACAACTCGAGTTCTACAATCAACTGTAGAAATACCGAAGGGCTCAATAAGTTTCTCAGGAAGGACGTCAAAATTAATCGCAACATAAGGAGTTACAAAGGATAAACTCGCTCCTGGATCTAGCAAAGCATAAACATCAAAGTTAAAGACTTGGATCATACCATTGACAACATCTGGCGAATCCTTTTGCTCTTGGTGACTAGTGATAGCATAAAGACGATTTGATCCTCCGTCTGTCCCTGAAATAGCTCATTTAGATCAGTTATGTCTGGTGGGGCAACTGAAGAAGACCAGGTTATATTGCCCCTATTACCGTTACCCTGCATGTTCTTAGGACACTCCTTCATAAAATGACCATTCTGACCACACTTGAAGCAACCAGTGGATCCATCACGACACATTCCTGAGTGGCTCCTACCACACTTAGCACATACAGGAGGCTTACTTACCCCTTAAGTCATACTATCTTGAGAATGGGCAGGTCTAGCTCTGAAACCTGTGAATTCTGACTATTGTACTCACCTTTGTTCCTTGGTGCAAGTGCACTAGCAGATGGTGGAGCATGTCCCTTTTGTTTCTGTTGGAAGGATGACCGGTTGACATTACTCTTCTGCTTGCCCGGACTCATTCCCTGATGTCTTAGCCCTCTTATTCTTAAACTCTTCTTTAACCCTCAACTTGTCCGCCTCAACTTGTTACACATGGATCATTAGCCTTGCTATGTAGAGATACCCTATCAACATAGCTGCATTGCCTTCCTCATTTGACAGGCGAGACAACCCATGCATCTAATTTTACTCTCTCAGCATCGGTGGCATGCATAATCTCAAAAACCTTCTGAAGCTCCTCAACGAAGTTCTCCGGATCCTCAGTGATACTTGAACCAGTGAAGCTCGGAGGATTCATCATTAAGAATTCACGGATCCTTAAAGTATCAGCCATTTCCTGTCGATTCTCTCTCTGTCCAACTTGATTGGTCACAGTTTGACTTAACATCCGATAGCTTCACGGAATTCAATAATGGTGACCTCTCCTTGGGGTTACACTTCAGGCGCATTAGGTACCCCTTGTTCCTGTGGTTCAACATTCCTTCTAGTGGGATGACCTCTGACAGCCATTTGTGGAGGCATGATCTGAAAGACACTCACAAGCACGAGTTAGAAAGAAACTTTATAGAGATTAACTTTATCGCACGAAATGAATCTGAAAGAAGTGAGATGGTTCCTAAATGTTGCAGCCTCCTAATTATAGATGTGGCGCGCTTCACACCGATAACTAGGACTCTACAGACACGACTTCATAGACTCTCTAGGACTCTTGAACTCTAGGCTCTGATACCAAGTTTGTCACGCCCCGAGCCTACACCTTGGGCGGGACTAGCACTCGAGAACCATTGTTGGCCCTAAGCAAACCCTTGGCCTAGCTAGACTCTTAGTGGAAGACTTACTCATAGAAAATGTGCTTAAATACAATCTAAAAACAACTGTCGGATAGATAAACTGAGAAATGTTTAGAAAATAACATTCAACTTAGCCAAAATGGTAACTGAAGTCTTTAAATCAAACAACTGAAATATCAAGACTAAAGAACTCATATCTAACTGACTATGAAGCCTCTAGATACTAAGGATATGTCGGGACAAGATCCCCGATCATCCTAACAACTGAAATAGCCAAAAGCAATAAAACAAAACATAACCAAAGGGATCCTCCGAAAAGCAAGGAGGCTCATCAACTGACTCTGAGTGCTCGACTGGATCAACGAGGTGCAGGATGATGATCCTGATTACCTGTATCTGCATCATAAAATAATGCAGGCCAAATGGCAACAGTACATTGAATGTACGAGCATGCGAAGGGAATACTAAAACAAGACATAAGCTTGAAAGGGGAACTGAAAGAACAAACCTGGTCTCAACTCATCTCAACTGAACTTATTTCAATATAAAACAGTATAATAAATGTATTATAAAGAAAAGCTTTAAAACATGGATAACAACTCTGTGTATTTAGAAATATAATAGTAACTCTGTGTGTATGCAAAGATATAATGAAAACTCCGAATGTATATAAAAATACAATTAACTCTCTGTATATAAGAATACAAAATACTTTTGTGGGAGTTTCTCTAACCGACAACCATCACTTAAGAGCTATGTGATGATACAACATTTTGTCTCACGTTGCCAGGGTCGTCATATACCTTGCCAGGGGTATAGAACTTGACTACTAAGTGGATCCACTAGTCTATGCTAAAAAGCACTAAGGAATCATCTAAAAAGTATGACCCTTTTCTACCCATGATAGTTATATGGTTTATGGGGGCTGGGAGTTGTCTGAACTCTCCCCCATATCAGTGCTCAATACTACTCTCAAAATATAATACTAGCTCTTATGTTTAAAAACATAACTTATTTCTGTGGTTTGAGATAATTGCTCAAAACTTAGCTCAAAGGCTATCTTGGAAATCAAAGTTTCCTCTCTTGCTTAATTGTGAAAGCATTTACTCTTTACTGAAAACTAGCTCAAAGGCTCCTTTGGAAATCTCAGTTTCCTTTCTTGTTTAAATGTGAAAACATTTTACTCTTTAGGAATACATAGTCCCGATATACTCTTTTGAAGAAATGAACTTCAATCTTTACTCTAGACTCAACTCAAAACTCAGCCTTAAACAAAGTTAAAACATTTGTAAAAGATTTTTGGAAGACTCTATGAACTTCTCTTGATTTGGCTATTAACTTTCCTTGGATTTGAATTTATGGATTCAAGGATTGTGATTTGTGATGGAAAGATCTCATTATGTCTAGGAGTGTTTTTAGGTAGTTAAACGTGAGAAACGATCAAGGAATCACTGTCTGAAAGCAACTCCGCGACGCGGAGATGCATTTAAGTATTTGATCGCGAAATAAATTTCGAGGCCGAAGGGTCTGTGACCGCTCCGCGACGCGGAAAGAAAAATTCCCGCGTATAAAGGAAATTCTTGAAGAAGTTATAAGTCTTGTGATGACATAAATGCATCATGATAGAAATATACAAAGAAACTCTTATCAATGATATCCAAGCATTATTACTATATAAGAAATGTGAATAAGCAAGCAACACTCCATCAACATGATTGCTTATTCACATCTCAAACAGGGCCCACTTCTCTATTAATTTGCAATTGTTCCATTGTATTGCTCGTTCGTATTTACATAGCAAAAAGTTTTGGGGCCACTCAAACAGGGCCCACTTCTCTATTAATTTGTAATTGTATTGCTTATACATAATTACATAGTAAAAAACATTGGGCCACTTGAATATTGTTCATTTGCCTTCCAATTGAGGACCCACTGAATATTTGTAATTTCTTCATTTGTTCATTTTAAATTTTATATGCATCTTAAATTCTAATTAATATAACTATTTTATCATAATATTTATATTAATTGACATATAATTATACATTTTGAAAAATGATTTGAAATAAGTAATTAATGTTGAGGATAAAATATGAAAAGAAAAATTTAAAAACCTTGATATGCTAACTATGTAATTTAAATAAATATTAATTATTAAAATTTAATTATTTATGTATTAATTATTTCTATTTTTATTATTCCATCTTCTATCTTACCTAAAATAGTACATAATTTTTTATATTTTATACATATATTAATTATGCACGTTTCTAAATTTACTAGAAAAGGGGAAGTCGTGCTTGCACGGGCCCAATTATTATTTGAAATTCATAATTTTTAACCGTGATAATTTTTAAAATACAATAATATATGTTTTTCCTACTAATAATATCAACAATTTAACATTAACATTAGAAAACAAAAGGAATTTATGAATAAAAAGATCCAGAAATAATAAGCAAATGTATTTCTTAGTTAATAATAATAAAAGATGATAGAATTTTGGACAATTAAATCAAAATTTTAAATTTAAATCATAGGGATATTTTCTACATTTTAAGTAGTACTTATTTAGAGCAAGCAGCAATCCGTCTATATGCTTGCTTACATCTCAAACAGGGCCCACTTCTCTATTAATTTGCAATTGTCCCATTGTATTGCTCGTACATATTTACATAGCAAAAAGCCTTGGGGCCACTCAAAAAGGGCCCACTTCTCTATTAATTTGCAGTTGTATGGCTTATACATATTTACATAGCAAAAAACATTAGGCCACTTGAATATTGTCCATTTGCCTTCCAATTGAGGACCCACTTAATATTTGTAATTTCTTCATTTGTTCATTTTGAATTTTATATGCCTCTTAAATTCTAATTAATATAACTATTTTATCATAATATTTATATTAATTGACATATAATTATACATTTTGAAAAATGATTTGGAATAAGTAATTAATGTTGAGGATAAAATATGAAAAAAAAAAATTAAAAAATCTTGATATGCAAACTATGTAATTTTAAATAAATATTAATTATAAAAAGTGAATAAGCAAGCAGCACTCCGTCAACATGCTTGCTTATCCACATCTCAAACAGGGCCCGCTTCTCTATTAATTTGCAATTGTCCCATTGTATTGCTCGTACATATTTACATAGAAAAAAGCCTTGGGGCCACTCAAACGGGGTCCACTTCTATATTAATTTGCAATTGCTTATACATATTTACATAGCAAAAAACATTGGGCCACTTGAATATTGTCCATTTGCCTTCCAATTGAGGACCCACTGAATATTTGTAATTTCTTCATTTGTTCATTTTAAATTTTATATGCATCTTAAATTCTAATTAATATAACTATTTTACCATAATATTTATATTAATTGGCATATAATTATACATTTTGAAAAATGATTTGGAATAAGTAATTAATGTTTGGGATAAAATATGAAAAGAAAAATTTAAAAACCTTGATATGCTAACTATGTAATTTTAAATAAATATTAATTATTAAAATTTAATTAGTTATGTATAAATTATTTCTATTTTAATTATTCCATCTTCTATCTTACATAAATAGTATATAAATTTTTATAATTTATACAAATTAATTATGCACGTTTCTAAATTTACTAGAAAAAGGGAAGTCATGCTTCGCACGGGCCCAATTATTATTTGAAATTCATAATTTTTAATCGTGATAACTTTTAAAATACAGTAATATATGTTTTTTCTACTAATAATATCAACAATTTAACATTAACATTAGAAATCAAAAGGAATTTATGAATAAAAATATCGAGAAATAATAAGCAAATGTATTTCTTAGTTAATAATAATAAAAGATGATAGAATTTTGGACAATTAAACCAAAAGTTTAAATTTAAATCATAGGGATATTTTCTACATTTTAAGTAGTACTTATTTAGAGCAAACAACACTATGTCAACATGCTTGCTTATTCACATCTCAAACAAGGCACACTTCTCTATTAATTTGCAATTGTCCCATTGTATTGCTCGTACATATTTACATAGCAAAAAGCCTTGGGGCCTCTCAAACAGGGCCCACTTCTCTATTAATTTGCAATTGTATTGCTTATACATATTGTCACGCCCCGAGTCTACATCCGGACGTGGCTGACACTCGAGAATCATTATTGGCCCCAAGCAAACCCTTGGCCTGGCTTACTTACTAAGCGGAAGACTCTATGCATATTTGTAATGATCAATAACACTATACTCACTTGAATAATAAAATACTGAGAATGCTTAAAAGGTCAAACATTCAACTTGGCCAAAATGGCAACTCAAGTCTTAACATATGAAATGAAAATGTAAAGACAACTGAACTACTAATCGTCTGACTGTCTATGAAGCCTCTAAAACAAAGAAGGATGTCGGGACAAGACCCCCGATCATCCTAACAATGAAATAATGAAAGTTAATGATAAAAAGAGGCATCCGGAATGCAAAGAGGCTCACCAACTGACTCTGAGTGCTCAACTAGATCAACGAGGCGCTGAATGCTGATCCTGGTTACCTGTGTCTGCATCCTAATAAGATGCAGGCCAACTGGCATCAGTACATTGAATGTACGAGTATGCGAGTTGGAATGCTAAACATAACTTAAGCTTGAAAAGGATCTGAAAGGAACAATTACCTTGGCTTTACTCAACTCTTGAATAACTTAACTCAATATAAAGCAATACACATATGCAATATATAGAAAGCTTGTAAAACAATGGAAAACAACTTAGTTAATTAAAGAAAATGAAATAACAAACTCAACTTTACTCATTTAAAAAAGTAATATAGTTTATGTGGGAGATTCTCTAACCGACAACCACCACTATGAGCCTAAGTGGTGATACAACGTATTGCCCACGCTGCCAGAACTGTTCTATACTTTGCCGTCATATAGAACGCTTAACTACGTGGATCCACTAGTCTATGCTAAAAGCATCTTAAGGAGTCATCTAAAAAGTATGATCATTTACTACCCATGATGGCTACATGGTTTATGGAGACTTGAGTTAATATGAACTCGCATCCCCATACCTATGCTCAATACTACTCCCAAAATATACTTAGCTCATATGATTTAAAATCAAAACTTCTTTCTTTGGTTTGAGATAATTACCCAAAACTTTAGCTTAAAAGCTCTCTTGGAAATCGGTGTTTCCCATTTTTATTCAAATGTGAAAACATTTAAAACTCTTGGGAATACTTAGTTCCCTTATAGCTTTTTCAGAAATGAACTCAACTTTTTACGCTTTGCTTAACTTGAAACTTAAGTCTTAAAACAAAGTTAAAACGTTTGTGAAAGACTTTAGAAAAACTTTATAAACTTCTCTTGACTTGCTTCTTAACTTCTAGACTTGACTTTGATCCTAACTTTTCTTGAATTGGATTATGGATTCAAGGTTCATGATCTCATGTTTATGGATGATTTCATGATGTTTAAATGTACCTAAGAGTGTTCGAATCAACTAAGAAACAAAGGTGCATTGCTAAGGAACAAGTACGAAAAGATGGGGAACAAATGGGGAGAACTGGAGTCCCTGGCGCTCTGGAAGGCGCGGGATACCAGCCCACAATATTCAGAGACCAGTCTGGGGTGCGCTGGCTGGTGCGGCACCCCAAGGGTGAAGATTCAGAGCCCCTTTTGGGCCGCGCTGGCTGGCGCGACGCCTTACCCCTATCCCCACGTGTTTGACGACTTTTCTTCTCCGTTTTTCATCTTTAAACCCTTTAAATTTCAATGGTTACTTCCCCAAACACTTAGAATCATTTATACCCTCAATATATGATAGGTTCAAACCGAAATTACACCCGAAAACATGAATCAAATCCCAAGAAACTCCAACAACACAACCCATAAGAAATTCAAACGAAACTTACAACAATGTTCATCAAGAACTCAATTTCTAAACTTTCAAAGACTTAAATTCGCTGAATTGAATAATGGTTGGTGCATGGGTGAACCAACCCAACGCTATGTGATCTCACATACCTCGTAGGGATCACCCCTTGACGAAATCCACAAGCTAAACTCGACGATTTTGATGAATCTTGATTTCTCTTCTCCCTTCTCCTCTTTTCTCATTTCTTCAAGCCCTAGCGTGAAACTTCAACTTTTCTAAACTGACTAAAATCTGATTTTACCCCAATTAACTCCTAAAAACGAATTAGAATAATTTGGTAAGGAAAAGACTAAATTACCCTTCCAAAATCCGGATTAGACTTTCCTTATTCAAACAGCCCAACTTCCAAAGGGCATAACTCACTCATACGAACTCAGAATCGCACAAACTCAGCGGCGTTGGAAATGTTATTCCAAGAGCTTTCCAACCATACCTAGAAATACACATAAATCATCTTGAGCTAGGAGTTATGGCCACTTGAAGTTGACCAAAAACTCAACTAACATACTTCACAATTTTCCAGACTTTTATATTTACTTTCCAAAAATTATTCCTTCCCCAACTTTGAACTCTTTCCTAGTTATTTCAATTTGCGAGATGTTACAATATCTCCCCCCTTGGGAATATTCATCCTCGAAAGAGATTACTCTTACTAGGCTAAGGGTGTAATATCAGTCATACATTTCAAACACCCAACAAGCAAAGCAAACAGAACATGCCAATTTATAAATAAAATGCCAAGAAAAGGATTAGTACCTTGATTTGGGACTTCTCCGGATTTTAAGAGATGTGGATATCTCTTCTTCATATCCTCCTCAGCTTCCCAAGTAGCTTGCTCAACAAATTGGTTTCTCTAAACAACTTTGACTGATGCTATTTCCTTAGTCCTCAACTTGCGAACTTGGCTATCTAGAATCTGAACAGGAATCTCCTCATAAGATAAGCTATCTTTGATTCCAATATCTTCAGTTGGTATGATCAATAAAGGATCGCCCATGCACTTCTTTAACATGGAGACGTGAAATACCGGATGAACCGCTGCCAACTCTTGTGGTAGCTCCAACTCATAAGCTACTTTGTCAATCCTCTTGGCTATTCGATAAGGTCCAATATACTGGGGACTAAGTTTCCCCTTCTTACCAAATCTCATAACGCCCTTCATGGGTGAAACTTTTAAATATACCCAATCATCAACTTCAAACTCTAACTCTCTTCTCCTAACATCAGTGTAGGATTTCTGACGACTCTGCCCCGTGTTCAACCTCTCTTGAATCACTTTCACCTTCTACATGGCTTGATGAACTAGATTTGGTCCTATCAACCCTGCTTCACCAACTTCAAACCATCCAATAGGTGATCTACACCTTCTCCCATAAAGAGCTTCCCAAGGAGCCATTTGGATGCTCGAGTGGTAACTATTGTTGTAAGCAAACTCAATAAGAGGTAAGTGATCATCCCAATTACCTTTGCAACCAATCACACAAGCCCTCAACATATCCTTTAAGGTTTAAATAGTGTGCTCCGCTTGCCCATCAGTCTGAGGATGAAAAGCAATACTCAAGTTCACCTTTGAACCCAAGCCTTTCTGAAAAGACTTCCAAAACTGTGTAGTAAATCGCGCACCTCTGTCTGAAATAATGAAGAGCGGAACCCCATGAAGTTTTACCACTTCTTGAATATATAGCTTAGCATAATCTTTTGCTTAATGGGTAGTTTTCACCGGCAAAAAGTGGGATGATTTTGTCATGCTATCGACAATCACCCAAATAGAATCACGTTGCCTGCGAGACTTTGGTAAATCTGTGATGAAATCCATATTAATCATCTCCCACTTCCATTCTGTAAGTTCTATATTCTGAGCCAACCACCGGGCCTTTGGTTCTCTACTTTAACTTGTTGGCAATTCGAACACTTAGCAACAAATTCTGCAATGCCCTTCTTTATGCTATTCCACCAATACACCTCTCTCAAGTCACGATACATCTTTGTGCAACCCGAATGAATGGAATATCTGGAGCTATGAGCTTCCTCCATGATCCTCTCTTGGAGTCCATCTACCATTGGTACACACAATCTACCTTGATATCTCAATATGTTATCTCCCCCTTGTTCAAAAGCTAATACTTTTTGGTTAGGAACATTTGCCTTCAATTCAAGCAAAGTTAGGTCTTGGTCTTGCTTTTCTTTACTTCTGAAACTAATGATGATTCATTCCCATTCATCACCACTATTCCTCCTTCTGTGGAATCCATTAGCCGGACTCCTAAGCGTGCAAGTCTATGCACATCTTTCGCCAACTCTCTCTTTTCTTCCTCAACATGGGCTGTACTACCTATAGACAACCTGATCAAGGCATCAGCAACAACATTAGTCTTACCTGAGTGATAAAAAATACTCATGTCATAATCCTTAAGTAATTCCAATCACCTTCTTTGTCTGAGATTAAGCTTTTTCTGAGTGAACACATACTGAAGACTCTTGTGATCAGTGAATACATCAACATGAACACCATACAAATAATGATGCCATATCTTTAAAGCAAAGACTATAACAGTCAACTCTAAGTCATGGATTGGGTAATTCTTCTCATGGATTTTCAAATGTCTGGAGGCATAAGCTATAACTTTGTCATTCTACATCAGCACACAATCCAAACAAACTCTAGATGCATCACAATACACAACAAAGCCTTGTGTACCTTCTGGTAAGGTCAACACTGGGGCAGTAGTCAACCTCTTTTTCAATTCCTGAAAGTTTTTCTCACAAGCTTCAAACCATTGAAACTTCACTGTTTTCTGAGTTGACTTGGTCAAAGGGGAAGAAATAGGGGAGAACCCCTCTACGAACCTTCTATAATATCCCAAAAAACCCAAGAAACTGCTAATATTAGTTGGAGATGTGGGTCTAGGCCAATTCTGCACTGCCTCTATCTTTTGGGTATCAACTCTAATTCCATCACCGAAAACTATATGGCCTAAGAATGCCACAGACTCAAGCCAAAACTCACATTTAGAGAACTTAGCATATAACTCCTTATCTTTCAAAGTCTGAAGTACTATTCTGAGATGGCTAGCATGATCTTCTTCATTCCTTGAATAAATTAGTATGTCATCAATGAAGACAATAATAAACATATCTAAATAAAGTTTGAAAACTTTATTCATAAGGTCAATGAACGTTGCTGGTGCATTAGTTAAACCGAACGATATGACCAGAAACTCATAGTGACAATAACAGGTCCTGAATGCTGTCTTGGGAATGTCACATTCCCTTACTTTCAACTGAAGGTAGCCAGATTTGAGGTCTATTTTCGAAAAACAAGAAGCACCCTGAAGCTGATCGAAAAGATCATCAATTCTCGAAAGAGGATACTTATTCTTGATGGTAACCTTGTTCAATTGGCGGTAATCTATACACATCCTAAGAGAACCATCTTTCTTTCTCACAAATAAGACCGGAGTGCCCCAAGGTGAGACACTTGGTCGAATAAAACCTTTCTCTAAAATATCTTTCAACTGCTCTTTAAGTTCTTTCAACTCTGCAGGTGCCATCCTATATGGCGGAATAGAGATAGGACGAGTATCTGGAAGAATGTATATGCCGAAGTCTATTTCTCTATTAGGAGGGACTCCCGGTAGATCATCTGGATAAACTTCAAGAAACTCTTTAACTATATGAACTGACTGGATAGGAGGTATCTCAACACTAGAGTCATTAACTCGGACCAAGTGATAGACACAACCCTTAGAAACTAACTTTCTTGCCTTAAGGTACAAAATGAAACGACCCTTAGGCACTGCTGAACTACTTTTCCACTCTAAGACTGGCTCATTTGGAATCTGAAACTTGACAACTCGAGTCCTACAATCAATGGAGGCATAAGAGGCATGAAGCCAATCCATACCTAGAATGACATCAACATCTACCATGTCTAACTCAATTAAATCAGCCATGGTGTCTTTGTGATTGATGGAAATGACACAATCACGATAAACTCGCTCAACTAGAATAGACTCCCTAACAGGTGTAGAAACACAAAAGGGTTCACATAGTTTGTCAAGAAGAACATCAAACTTATTTGCAACATAAGGGGTTACAAAAATAAAGTTGCTCCTGGGTCTAGCAAAGCATAAGCATCAAAAGTAAAGACTTTGATCCTACCAGTGACAACATTTTGAGAGTTCTCTTGCTCATGACGACTAGTGATTGCATAGAGGTTGTTTGCTCCTCCGCTAGTACTGGAAGTAGCTCCTCTAGGTGCAACCCTGTCTGGTGGTGCAATTGATGAAGATTGGGCTCTATTGCCCTGATTTCCACTACCTTGCATGTTCTTAGGGCACTCTTTCATGAAGTGACCCTCTTGTCCACACTTGAAACAACCTGACTTAGCATCACGACCCTTACCTGGGTGGGTTCTACCACACCTAGCATATGCAGGAGCCCAGTTATCTCCTTGTGCCACACTACCCTGAGATTGTGCAGGTCTAGCTCTGAAGTTCTGGGAATTCTGGTCATTATACTCACTTTTGTTTCTGGGTGCAGGTGCATTAGCAGATGATGGAGCAGGTCCCTTTTTCTTCTGCTGAAAGGACGAACGGTTCACATTACCTTTCTGTTTCCCGGACTCATTCCCTATCTTAGCCTTCTTGTTTCTGAATTCCTCCATATCTCTCAACTTTTCTTCCTCAATTTGTTGCACATAGACCATCAACCTTGATATGTCCATGTCCCCAATTAACATAGCTGCCCTGCCCTCTTTGCTCGATAGACGGGACAACCCAGCAACAAATAGACTCATTCTACTCCTCATGTCCGCAACCATATCCGGAGCATAACGGGATATTTGGGTGAACTTCAACGCATACGCATGAACACTCAAAGAATCCTACTTAAGTGTGAGAAATTCCCGTACCTTAGCCACTTTCACTTCTCGGGCAAAGAAATGCCCCAAGAAGGCCTCCTCAAAAGATGCCCAACTCGCAGGTGGTGCATCATCAGCCCTACCATTTTTCCACTGGTCAAACCAAGTCCTAGCAACATTCTTCAGTTGATAAGCAGCTATTTCAACTTTCTTAGTAGCGGCAACATGCATAACCTCAAATACCTTCTTCAGTTCCTCAACAAAACTCTCTGGATTCTCAGTAGTGCTTGAACCCGTGAAACTTAGAGGATTCATCCTCAAGAACTCACGAATCCTCGAAGTATCAGTCACTTCTTGTCTAGCCCCTCTCTGTTGCCCAACCTGATTAGTCACAGCTTGACTGAGCATCCTTATCGCTTCTCTGAATTTAGCGTTAGTGACTTCTCCTTGGGGTTGCACTTCAGGTGCATTGGGTACCACTTGCTCTTCAATATTACACCTAGTAGGACAACCTTTGACAGCTCTTCGTGGAGTCATGATTATCTGAAAAACACGCGCAAGTACGAATTAGAAGGAAACTTTTTAGAGATCAAACTTTAACACATGAAATGAGTGTGAAAGAAGTGAGATAATTTTCCTAAGTGTTGCAGCCTCCTAATTATAGATGTGGCGCGCTTCACACCAATAACTAGGACTCTACAGACATGACTTCATAGACTCCCTATGACCCTTGAACTCTGGGCTCTGATACCAAGTTTGTCACGCCCGAGCCTACACCCCAGACATGGCTGGCACTCGAGAACCATTTCTAGCCCTAAGCGAACCCTTGGCCTGGCTTACTTACTCAGCGAAAGACTCTATGCTTATTTCTAATGATCAATAGCACTATACTCACTTGAATAATAAAATACTGAGAATGCTTAAAAGGTCAAACATTCAACTGGGTCAAAATGGCAACTCAAGTCTTAACATATGAAATGAAAATGTAAAGACAACTGAACTGCTAACTGTCTGACTATCTATAAAGCCTCTAAAATAAAGAGGGATGTTGGGACAAGACCCCCGATCATCCTAACAATGAAATACTGAAAGTAAATGATAAAAAGAGTCCTCCAGTATGCAAGGAGGCTCACCAACTGACTCTGAGTACTCAACTGGATCAATGAGGCGCTGAATGTTGATCCTGGTTACCTGCGTCTGCATCCTAATAAGTTGCAGGCCAACTGGCATCAGTACATTGAATGTACGAGTATGCGAGTGGGAATGCTAAACATAACTTAATCTTAAAAATGATCTAAAAGGAACACTTACCTTGGCTTTACTCAACTCGTGAATAACTTAACTCAATAAAAAGCAATAAACATATGCAATATATAGAAAGCTTGTAAAACAATGGAAAACAACTTAGTTCGTTAAAGAAAATGCAATAACAAACTTAAATTTACTCATATAATAAAGTAATATAGTTTCTGTGGGAGATTCTCTAACCGACAACCATTACTATGAGCCTAAGTGGTGATACAGCGTCTTGCCCACGCTGCTAGAACTGTTCTATACTTTGCCGTCATATAGAACGCTTAACTAAGTGGATCCACTAGTCTATGCTAAAAGCATATTAAGGAGTCGTCTAACAAGTATAAAATTTTACTACCCATGATGGCTACATGGTTTATGGAGACTTGAGTTAATATGAACTCGCATCCCCATATCGGCTCTCAATACTACTCCCAAAATATACTTAGCTCATATGATTTAAAATCAAAACTTCTTTCTTTGGTTTGAGATAATTACTCAAAACTTTAGCTTAAAAGCTCTCTTGGAAATCGGTGTTTCCCTTTCTTATTCAAATGTGAAAACATTTAAAACTCTTGGGAATACTTAATTCCCTTATAGCTTTTTCAGAAATGAACTCAACTCTTTACTCTTTGCTTAACTTGAAACTTAAGTCTTAAAACAAAGTTAAAACGTTTGTGAAAGACTTTAGAAAAACTTTATAAACTTCTCTTGACTTGCTTCTTAACTTCTAGACTTGACTTTTAACTTCTCTTGACTTTGATCCTAACTTTCCGTGAATTGGATTATGGATTCAAGGTTCATGATCTCATGTTTATGGATGATTTCATGATGTTTAAATGTACCTAAGAGTGTTGGAATCAACTAGGAAACATAGGTACATTGCTAAGGAACAAGTACGAAATGATGGGGAACAAATGGGGAGAACTGGCGTCCCTGGAGCTCTGAGAGGCGCGGGGAGCCAGCCCTCAATATTCAGAGACCAGTCTGGGGAGCGCTGGCTGGCGCGGCGCCCCAAGGGTGAAGATTCAGAACCCTTTTAGGGGCGCGCTGGCTGGCACGACGCCCCATCCCTATCCCCCGGTGTTTGACGACTTTTCTTCTCTGTTTTTCATCTCTAAACCCTCTACACTTCAATGGTTCCCTCCCCAAACACTTAGAATCATTTATACCCTCAATATATGATAGATTCAAACCAAAATTACATCCGCAAACATGAATCAAATCGCAAGAAACTCCAACAACACAACTCACAAGAAATTAAAACGAAACTTTCAACTATGTTCATCAAGAACTCAATTTCTAAACTTTCAAAGACTTAAATTCGCTGAATTGAATCATGGTTGGCATGTGGGTGAAATAACCCAACGCTATGTGATCTCACATACCTCGTAGGAATCACCCTTTGACAAAATCCACAAGCTAAACTCGACGATCTTGACGAATCTACTTAAAATGTAGCAAATATCCCTATGATTTAAATTTAAACTTTTGGTTTAATTGTCCAAAATTCTATCATCTTTTATTATTATTAACTAAGAAATACATTTGCTTATTATTTCTCGATCTTTTTATTCATAAATTTCCTTTTACTTCTAATGTTAATGTTAAATTGCTGATACTATTAGTAGAAAAAACAAATATTATTGTATTTTAAAAATTATCGCAATTAAAAATTATGAATTTCAAATAATAATTGGACCCGTGTGAAGAACAACTTCCCCTTTTCTTGTTATTTGTAGAGATGACAAATAGTGTGGGACAGGGTGATTGCAAGGTTAATTCACATAAATTTGTAAAAAAAAAACAATTTATCCCGTTCGATTTCATATAACATAATTTTTTATTTTCAACCCGCTCCGCTTCATCCTGCATAAATTTGCTTCTCGTAAATCCGTGATCTCTAAAACATCAGTTCAACATAGAGTACTCGTGAGGGATTACAAGATGAGGAAGATGACTCGTGAATTAGCAACAAATGCTTCTTCAAAATCTCGTCACTTAGCGAATTTTGAATCAACTGTCTGGGGCAGTCATTTTCTCTCCTACACTCCTCAACTTACGGTACACGTATATATATAGTGCAAGTTTAGTGCACCAGTAGTCTGTCTTTGTGGATCTAGTAGCTAGGAGTAATATTCTTTCTGAAAGTTATAACTAGGACTCCAATGTATGCGACAGATAAAATTTTATAGCTAAACAACAAAAATTCCAGGCTAATCCCAATTAGGTATGTATTAACGAAGAAAATTTAATTCGCTATGATATGAGCGTTTTATATAGCGAGGGATTAACTAAGAAATTCTGCAGCTAATTAATTTCATGTTTTCTTGTTGTTATTCCATATTATACTTTGAAATGCAGGAAATTAGTAGCCAAGAGAAACTTGAAGTTGAAGATTTAAAAGAAAAAGTCATGAAAATGTTGGTGGAAACTCCAGATAACAGTGCACAAAAACTTGTTCTGATAGACACAATGCAACGATTGGGAGCATCATATCATTTCGATAATGAAATCGAAAAATCCTTTCAAAACATCTTTGATACGAGAATGTCCCAACTACAGAGTGAGAATGATGACAACCTTTACATTGTTTCTCATCGTTTCCGACTTGTGAGGCAACAAGGCCATTACATGTCTTCAGATAATTTTAATTGTAATAATTCTACACTGTCTATCAAAAGTAAAACTATTCCCTTTTGGCTTAATTATTCTGAAATTTTGTTCTGTCAAATTATAAATATGATGTTAATTAACCAGATGTGTTCAAGCAATTCACGGACCATGGCGGAAAATTTAAGGAAACTCGTGATGTGCTGGGATTATTAAGTTTATATGAAGCATCACATATGAGAGTACACGATGAGGAGATTCTTGAAGAAGCTCTTACCTTTACCACCACTCGTCTCGAGTCCATGCTCCCCAACATGACCAATAACTCGCTTAAGGTTCAAGTTACTGAAGCCTTAAGAAAGCCTATTCGTAAAACTGTACCAAGAGTGGGAGCAAGGAAATACATACACATTTACGAAAACATCGAAGCACATAATAATTTACTCTTGAAATTCGCAAAATTGGATTTTAACATGTTGCAAAAGTTGCATCAGCAAGAGCTCAATGAGATAACAAGGTAATATTCATTGAGATTAATTAATTAATAAGATAAATATGCAATTAATATTGGTCTCGATTGCTATGTACGTAGGTGGTGGAAAGATTTGGATTTTGCAAAGAAATTGCCATATGCAAAAGATAGATTGGTGGAGGGTTATTTCTGGATGAATGGATTGTCTTTTGAGCCTCAATATAGTAGAATGAGGAAAATACTTGCAAAAGTACTCTATATGAACACTATTATTGATGACACCTATGATGCTTACGGAACCTTTGATGAACTTGTGCTTTTCACAAGTGCCATTCAGAGGTACGTACTATATATATACATTGTGTGTTGATCGAGGACATAATTAAATAAGTAAATAAATGTGTGATATAGATCATATCTTAAGCTTTTGAATGATATGGTCAATCGCTCAATTCAATATGATTTCACATACGTAATTAAATGTGTGTGCTGAAGACATATATAATTAATAAATAAAATAAATAAAAGTGTGATCTATCTAATACCTTAAGTTTTTACTCACATAATTGAACCGTCGAGTGTAGATGGGACATAAGAGCTATGGATTCATTACCGCCATATATGAGAATAATTTATCAAGAACTTCTCAACAAGTACGATGAAATGGAACAAGTATTGACCAGAGAAGCTGGTAAATCGGAGAGCGTGTACTATGCAAAAAATGAGGTATTCATCAATTGATCGAGGATAACACACTTTGATCAATAAATAAATATGGAATATACGTAATTCACTATAAGTATCTATTTTTACATTTTCTATGATATGTTTTGGTTAGATGAAAAGGATTGCGACAGCCTATATGAAGGAAACTGATTGGTTGAATGATGGCTACATTCCAAAATATGATGAATATATGACAAATGCACTAGTAACCGCAGGAGGTATGTTTTATGTAACACATTCTTTGATTGGCATGGAGGAACTTATCACAAAAGAGACTATTGAGTGGATAACAAATGAGCCTTTGATTGTTCGTGCTGCATCATTAATTACCCGATTTATGGACGATATTGCTGATCATGAAGTAAGTACAATAATAACGATAAATTTTATTGTTTAGCTATAAATTTTCATTGTTAATTTTTATTTTTATTTTTGTAGTAGTAGTAGTGTAATATAGTAGGAACATGAATCGTGATCAACCCTTGATGCACTTAGCTAGCCGCCCGATCATAAACTCTCAAGTTAAAAAAAATACTACGTAGAAGGGTATAACTGTTGACATGGTGTATTGAATTAATATATTGAAATTTATTTCTCATAGGTTCAACAACAAATAGAACATATTGCTTCAATAATCTACTGCTACATAAAAGAATATGGAGCTTCAAAAGAGGAAGCATGCATTGAGATGCAGAAGGAAGTCACAAATGCATGGAAAGACATAAATAAGGAATTTCTTCTCACGAGGAAAGTACCATTTTTTATCCTCGAACAAGCTTTAAATTATGCGCGATTGGCAGATACAATTTTCGGAGGTGGTCATGAGGGATACAAAAATTCCAATTGCAAAACTAAAAACTTGATTACTTTGCTGTTTGTTGAATCTGTCAACATATGATGACAATATTAATGTAGATGCACCTTCGACTAAGTATTTTAATTTGGACGAGCTTTAATATATAAATAAAATCCGTTGCTTCAAAGTTCTAAGCAATTTTTATTTTTATTTGGAGCAAATGGGTTGTAGGTTTTATAACTATATATGTTGTAACAATCAAATGTAATTTCTTTAACAAACAATTTATCTTAATTACTGTTTGATACTTTTTTTTTGTTGATTACATTTGAGAAGGGAAACTGGGGAAGTAGCGATCTTGGTTCATGAGTGGTATATTTTGCCATCTTTTGCTTCTAAACTATTAGGAGTGTGAGTTTCATATCTTAACTATCTCTTTGTCTGTTTGTACACTCCACGTGCATAAAACATGTCACATTGATGAAAATTAAATAAATTATTAGTATTAGTTCAAAGTTAAAAATTAAAGTATCACTATCCCAAAAAAAATAAATTAAAAACATTTTTCTTACACCCCCCCCCCTCCCCTTCCAAAAAAAATTAGATATTATTTTTATTTTAAAAAAAAAAATCCTACTTCACCCCATATAACTCTCCGTTCCTAATTTTACCTTTTTTATTCGAGATAAATTGTATCTAACTAGATTTGCATGTATCTTACCGTGACCCTTTCGCTTGCCTATCTCCTGTCTCGCTAGTCTCTCTCGTATATATCTATATTTTATAGTGTATCTGGGATACACTAACTCTCTCCCTCTTTTGCTCACCTCTCTCCCTCTTTTGCTCACCTCTCTCCTTATGTATCTGGATCAAAATCTGGAATGAATGGTAATTTTAAAAATTCACGAAAAGACACATAATTAGATCCTAAACTAATGAAATATGTACTGTTTGCCCATATTTAATTTTGTAAATTATAGGAATCACATACTTGTAAGGCGAAATTACAATTTATCCCTAATAAGTTTCTAATTACAGTAATCCCTTAAAAATTAAAAAAAAATCGGATACAATAATTGAAGCTCGGATACATTAAAAAGTTAAAGGTTATATATTTGTTTGTTGCGCTTTTAATGGAAAATAAAAACAAAAAATAAAAAATTGAATCCCTTAATTCACGCCAATCAGTTTCGCTCTTAATGTCAATTATAGAAACGTGATTCCCAAAATAACAAACCAAATCAGAATTCAGAGATTCAAATCGTGTTCGTCTTCTTCTCTGTTTCAACGAAGAAGACTTCGACTGAGAATCAAATTTGTTCGTTGTGAGTTTGATTGGATAGATAATGAATATATCAATTTTGTTGAGGCATTCTGGAGTTTGGGAGAGTGAGATTAAATATGAAAGATACAAAAGTGATGGGATAGTGGTTGATGAACATGTTTCCTTCATGAATCTAGTTTCAACAATTGCAGCTGAGTTGAATATTGATGAGTCGAGAAAAAAAATTGAAATATGATACATTGTAGAAGGAAACTCCTCTCCAATGAGTATAAGGACTGATATGGGAGTAAAACTGTATGTAGAGGTAAAGAAACGCGAGATTGGATTTGGAATGTATCCCCTCTATATTGATACAATTGATAAGGATGTTGGCGATATTGAAAGTTTTGATATGTCGACTGGTTTAATCGTCTGTGTTGAAGGTGCTGAACAGGATATACTCGCTCTCAACTTGGTAGAATCAAAAAATGGTAATTCTTGTTACATACCAGAGTTGGAGGTAACGAATTACATATGTGATACAAAAAGTACAGACGTGAAAGTGGATCAATTGTACAAGGATAAAGCCACTCTGGTATCTGTAATGGCAAAATACAAAATAAAACATGGCTTCAATTTTAGAGTAAAGAGATCTGATAACAAGAGGTATGGAACTTGGTCTACTTTCTTTCATGTGTTAATGTATCAATATATGATTGTTCTGATTAATGTACGTTGTATTTTGTTGAAACAGTAAGCATACATTACTGGCTAAAATTACGATATATTAAACGTGTGACGTATATATTTTGATGTATCATAAAGTAACTGATACATGTGGTATACTTTTTGTTGATGTTTGATTTTATATATGCATATAACAATTGTTTTACTCAAAAAATATAAATAAAAATGGTCTGATTTCGGAAAATTGACTAAACCTATGACTTGAAGAGAAATTGATTTTCCAAATAGAGTCTGTAACATCCGACAATTTGAAGTAGCTTTGAAGAAGCTTGAAATTGGAAAGTAGTCATCTTTGGAAAAAAAATAATTAGAATCTGGAAATTTGGTTAAGTATGGGAATAAGTAAGTTTTTTCCCAACTTTGAGCAGTCATAATTCCTAACTCAGGATGATTTAGGAGTAGTTCCAGTTATGGTTGCGAAGCTCGTGGAATGATCTTTCCAACGCCACCGAGTTTACTCGATTCCGAGTTCTTATGAGGGAGTTATGCCCTTTAGAAGTTGGGCAGTTGGAAGGGAAATCCGTCCGGAAATTTAAGGGCATTTTGATCTTTTCACAAATTATTTGTTTTGAGGTTACATTGTGTGTTAGGCTGATTTTGGATCATTTGTTTTATCCCATTTTAAAGAGAAAGAGTTAGGGTTCTTGAGAGTGAAGAAGAGGAGAAGAAGAGAAGAAGAAGAAGAGAAGAAGAGGAGAAAGGAGATCAACAAGTTTCCGTCGTGGATTATCGTCGGGGGTGATCCCTAATAAGTATGTGAGTTCTTTGTGTGGGTTGATCCTTTCCCCCAAACACCAAGCTCATTTTTTTTATGAATTGAGAAAAGATTGGAATTGTTGTTGAAGTTGTTAGTTGTTGTTGATGTTGTTGATGTTGTTGGTTGTGTTGTTGAAATCTATTGTATGTTGAAGGAATTATGATTTTAAGAGGTATGACCATTTGAAGTTGATTCACCATCAATTTTCAGCAAAGTTTGACTGTCGATTCCAATCTACGGGCGTGACCTACGGACCGTAGATCGATTGACGGTCCGTACTGGTCAACCGTCAATCGGGACAGAAGTTGGGCTCTTTAGGGCATCGATCTACGGTCCGTAACCTGATCTACGGATCGTAAGTCCGGACCGTAGGTCAACACTTAGTCTTTTTTTTAACTGAATTCTGGGGAAGTTTCTGACGCGATCAACGGACCTGCAGGACGGACCGTAAGTCCATCTACGGTCCGTCAATGGCGTCCGTAAATGCCATCTGTATCACCAGAAATCTGAAGTCTCAGCCAAGTTTCCCCCATTCTTTTCTCACTTTCTCATGCATGTTCCTAAGTATTATACCTATGTTTTATAGTTGTTTCCGACACTCCAAAGTACGTCTAAGCATTTAAGAATCCCTCCATAACATGTGATCGAACACCTTGAATTCATAATTTTGATTAAAGGAAAGATAGTTTCCAAGTCAAGTCGAGTTAGAAGTCAAGCTTAGAAGTTAAGAAGTTAGTTCAAGCAAGTCCTCCAAGCTTTTCAAGAGTCTTTATTGAACGTTTTAACTTCTTTCTAAGGCTCAAGTTGCAAGTCAAGTAAAGAGTAAAGAGTCAAGAGTTTAAAGTTGGGTTCATTTTCTCAAAGTTATTAGGGAACTATGTATTCCCAAAGAAGTTTGAAAGAAATGTCTTTACATCTAAACAAGGTTGGAAACTGAGATTTCGAAAAGAGCCTTCGGGCTAGTTTTTGAGTAATTATCTCATATCAGCAGGAAGAAATATGTTTTAAAAACATAAGAGCTAGTACATTTTTGGGAGTAGTATCGAGCACCGAATTGGGGGAGCGTTCAAAGAACCCACAGCCCCCATAGAACCATGTTAGCCACCATGGGTAGAAAAGGATCATACTTTTTAGATGAATCCTTTTCAGATTAGACTAGTGGATCCATTAGGCAGTTCAGGTCTTATACTTTTGGCCGGGTATAAGATGCTCTGGCAGCGTGAGGTCGATCGTTGTATCATCACTATTGCTCTTATGTGATGGTTGTTGGTTAGAGAACTCCCACAGCAGTTATTGTATTTTCATACACAGAGATTATTGTATTTTATATACATCAGTTCATTGTATTTCTACATACATTTCAGGCTTATTGTATCTTTGTATACACACAGAGTTTATAGCATGTTTTAAACAGTCTTTCTTTATATCGCACCTGTTTTAAATTGCCTTATATTGAAAGAAGTCAGCCAGGTTGAGTTGAGTTGAGCCAGGTAAGCTATTTAGTTTCTTCCAGATTTCCTTCTAGCCTTTGTTGCTTAGTTTTCCAGCTCGCATACTCGTACATTCCATGTACTGATGCCAGTTGGCCTGCATCGTTTGATGATGCAGATTCAGGTACCCAGAATCAGCATCCAGCACGTCGTTGATCCAGCTGAGCACTCCAGAGTCAGTAGTGAGCCTCCTTGCATTCTGAAGGACTCAATTATTTTGTGTTCTTAGTTTTTGTTTTATTAGGATGTTGTGGGGTCTGTCCTAACATCCATCTCAGTATTTTAGAGGCTTCATAGACAGACAGTCAGTCAGTTAGTTTTGAGTCTCTCATCTAGATATATATGTAAATATTCTATTTTGAGATTCGAGTTGCCTTTATGGCCATATTTTATAAGTTAAGTTATTTTGTAATATTGCATTGCATTGAGTTATTCTGTTGGGTTAGGTTTCCGCTGAGTTAAGAAAGCCAGGCCAAGGGTTCGCTTAGGACCAGAAATGGTCTCCGGGTGCCGGTCCCGCCCAGGGTGTAGGCTCGGGGCGTGACAAACTTGGTATCAGAGCACAGAGTTCAAGAGTCCTAGGGAGTCTATGAAGCCATGTCTCTAGAGTCCCAGTTATCGGTGTGAAGCGCGCCACATCTATAATTGGGAAACTGCAACATTTATGAAGATTTCTCACTTCTTTCATACTCAACTTGTGCGTTAAAGTTTATCTCTAAAGAGTTTCCTTCTAATTCACGCTTGCGCGTGTTTCAGATAGTCATGCCTCCACGAAGAGTTGGCAGAGGGCGTCTTCCTAGACGCTATGTTGATGAGCAAGAGTTACCTAATGCACCTGGAGTGCAAGATCAAGGGGAAGTTTCTAATGCCGAGTTCAGAGAGGCAATTAGAATGTCGAGTCAAGCTGTAGCAAATCAGATTGGTCAGCAAAGGGGAGCTCGACAGGAAGGAGCTGACACTTCTAGGATTCGTGAGTTCTTGGGGATGAATCCTCCGAGTTTCATGGGTTCGAGCACTACTGAGGATCTAGAGGATTTCATTGAGGAGTTGAAGAAGATTTTTTATGTGATGCATGTGGCTGATATTGAGCGGGTTGAACTAGCTGCGTATCAATTGAAGGATGTTGCTAGAACTTGGTTCGACCAGTGGAAATGGGGCAGAGTTGAGAATGCACCACCTGCGAGTTGGGTCTGTTTTGAGGAAGCTTTCTTGGGGCATTTCTTTCCTCGAGAATTGAAAGAGGCTAAGGTACGTGAGTTCCTCACACTTAAGCAGGAGTCCTTGAGTGTTCATGAGTACAGTCTGAAGTTCACACAACTATCCCGCTATGCTCCGGAGATGGTTGCGGACATGAGGAATAGAATGAGCTTGTTTGTTGCTGGGCTGTCTCGGTTGTCGAGCAAGGAAGGTAGGGCGGTAATGCTTATCGGGGACATGGACATATCAAGGTTGATGGTTTATGTGCAGCAGTTCGAGGAAGAGAAGCTGAGGGACAGAGAAGAGTTCAGAAATAAGAGAACTAAGACCAGGAACGAGTCCGGGCAGCAGAGAGGTAATTCAAACCGTTACTCCTTTCAGCAAAGGCAGAAGGGACCTGCTACATCATCTGCTAGTGCATCTGCACCCAGATACAGAGGGGAACATAATGGCCAGAATTCGAAGGACTTCAAGGTTACACCAGCACAGTCTTCAGGTAGTGTGGCACGCGGAGGTAGTTTGTTTCCTGCATGTGCTAAGTGTGGTAGAGTTCATCCAGGGAAGTGTCGTCAAGGCCAGACATGTTGCTTTAGGTGTGGACAAGAGGGTCACTTCAGGAAGGAGTGCCCTAAGAATAAGCATAGTAGTGAAAATTTGGGCAGCAGGGCCCAATCTTCTTCAGTTGCTCCCCCAGACAGGATGGCATCTAGAGGAGCTACTTCTAGTACCGGTGGAGGAGCAAACCGCCTTTATGCAATCACCAGTCGCCATGAGCAAGAGAATTCTCCAAATGTTGTCACTGGTATGATCAAAGTCTTTGCTTTTAATGTGTATGCTTTGCTAGACCCAGGAGCAAGTTTATCGTTTGTAACTCCTAATGTTGCAAATCAGTTTGAGGTTCTTCCTGAAAGACTTTGTGAACCCTTTTGTGTTTCTACACCTGTTGGGGAATCTATTCTAGCAGAAAGAGTCTATCGTGATTGTCCTGTTTCCATCAGTCACAAGAGCACCAAGGCTGATTTGGTTGAGCTAGACATGGTAGATTTTGATGTCATTCTAGGTATGGATTGGCTTCATGCCTGTTATGCATCATTAGACTGTAGAACTCGAGTGGTCAAGTTTCAGTTTCCGAGTGAGCCAGTCTTAGAGTGGAGTAGTAGTTCAACAGTGCCTAAGGGTCGTTTCATTTCGTACCTTAAGACAAGAAAGTTAGTTTCGAAGGGTTGTATCTATCACTTAGTCCAAGTTCATGACTCTAGTGTTGAGATACCTCATTTTCAGTCAGTTTCTATAGTAAGAGAGTTTCCAGAAGTTTTTCCTGATGATCTACCCGGAATTCCTCCTGAGAGAGAAATAGATTTCGGCATAGATCTCATTCCAGATACTCGTCCTATCTCTATTCCGCCATATAGAATGGCACCAGCAGAGTTGAAAGAGTTGAAAGAGTTGAAAGAGCAGTTGAAAGATCTCCTAGATAAGGGCTTCATTCGACCAAGTGTCTCGCCTTGGGGTGCTCCGGTCTTGTTTGTGAGAAAGAAAGATGGTTCCCTTAGAATGTGTATAGACTACCGCCAGTTGAATAAGGTTACCATCAAGAACAAGTACCCTCTTCCGAGGATTGATGACCTTTTCGATCAGCTTCAGGGTGCCACTTGTTTTTCAAAGATTGACCTCCGATCAGGCTATCATCAGTTAAGGGTAAGGGAATGTGATATCCCAAAAATAGCTTTCAGAACCAGGTATGGTCATTATGAGTTTTTGGTCATGTCCTTTGGTTTGACCAATGCACCGGCAGCTTTCATGGATTTGATGAATAGAGTCTTCAAACCTTATTTAGATATGTTTGTTATTGTCTTTATTGATGACATACTAATCTATTCAAGGAATGAAGAAAATCATGCTAGTCATCTCAGAACAGTTCTTCAGACTTTGAAAGACAAGGAGTTGTATGCCAAGTTCTCTAAGTGTGAGTTTTGGCTTAAGTCTGTGGCGTTCCTAGGCCACATTGTGTCCAGTAATGGAATTAAAGTTGATACTCGGAAAATTAAGGCAGTGCAGAATTGGCCTAGACCCACATCTCCAACTGAAATTAGGAGTTTCTTGGGATTAGCTGGCTATTATAGAAGATTTGTTAAGGGGTTCTCGTCTATTGCATCTCCTTTGACTAAGTTGACTTAGAAGACAGTGAAATTTCAATGGTCGAAAGCTTGTGAGAGCAGCTTTCAGGAATTGAAAAAGATATTGATTACAGCTCCAGTTTTGACGTTACCAGAAGGTACTCAAGGTTTTGTGGTGTATTGTAATGCATCTAGAGTTAGTCTGGGTTGTGTCTTAATGCAGAATGGCAAGGTTATAGCTTATGCCTCCAACCAGTTGAAGGTTCATGAAAAGAACTACCCAACCTATGACTTAGAATTGGCTGCTGTAGTATTTGCTTTGAAGATATGGCGTCATTACTTGTATGGTGTGCATGTCGACATATTCACTGATCACAAGAGCCTTCAATATGTGCTTACTCAGAAAGAGCTTAATCTTAGACAGAGGAGGTGGTTAGAGTTACTCAAGGATTATGACCTGAGTATTCTTTACCACCCAGGTAAGGCTAATGTTGTTGCTGATTCTTTGAGCAGGTTGTCTATGGGTAGCACCGCCCATATTGAAGAAGGAAGAAGAGAGTTAGCAAAAGATGTGCACAGACTGGCCTGCCTGGGAGTCAGATTTACAGATTCCGCAGAAGGAGGAATAGCGGTGACGAGCAAGGCCGAGTCATCATTAATGTCAGAAGTGAAAGAGAAGCAAGATCAAGATCCCATTTTGCTTGAGTTGAAGGCAAATGTTCAAAAGCAAAGAGTATTAGCTTTTGAACAAGGGGGAGATGGTGTTTTGAGATTTCAAGGTAGATTGTGCGTACCTATGGTAGATGGACTCAAAGAGAGGATTATGGAGGAAGCTCACAGCTCCAGATATTCTATTCATCCGGGTTCCACCAAGATGTATCGTGATTTGCGTGAAGTTTATTGATGGAATGGCATGAAGAAGGGCATTGCTGAGTTTGTTGCTAAGTGTCCAAATTGCCAACAAGTGAAAGTTGAACACCAAAGGCCCGGTGGTTTGGCTCAGAGGATAGAACTTCCAGAGTGGAAGTGGGAGATGATCAATATGGATTTCATCACAGGGTTGCCAAGGTCTCGCAGACAACATGATTCTATTTGGGTGATTGTCGACAGAATGACAAAGTCAGCTCATTTTCTACCGGTAAAGACTACCAATACAGTAGAAGATTATGCCAAGTTGTATGTTCAAGAGATAGTGAGACTTCATGGAGTCCCAATCTCCATTATTTCAGATAGAGGTGCACAGTTTACTGCACAGTTCTGGAAATCTTTTCAGAAAGGCTTGGGTTCGAAAGTGAACTTAAGTACTGCCTTTCATCCTCAGATTGATGGGCAAGCAGAACGCACTATTCAGATTTTAGAGGATATGTTGAGAGCTTGTGTAATCAATTTCAAAGGGAGTTGGGATGATCACCTACCTCTCATTGAATTTGCCTACAACAACAGTTATCACTCTAGCATCCAGATGGCTCCATATGAAGCTCTTTATGGGAGAAGATGTAGATCTCCTATTGGATGGTTTGAAGTTGGTGAAGCACAGTTGATAGGACCAGATTTAGTTCACCAAGCTATGGAGAAGGTGAAAGTGATTCAAGAGAGGTTGAAAGCGGCACAGAGTCGTCAGAAATCCTACACTGATGTTAGGAGAAGGGCGTTAGAGTTTGAAGTAGATGATTGGGTATATTTGAAGGTTTCACCCATGAAAGGCGTTATGAGGTTTGGTAAGAAGGGGAAACTTAGGCCCCGATATATTGGACCTTACCGCATAGCCAAGAGGATTGGCAATGTTGCTTATGAGTTAGAGTTACCACAGGAACTAGCAGCGGTTCATCCGGTATTTCACATCTCCATGTTGAAGAAGTGCATAGGCGATCCTTCATTGATCCTACCGACTGAAGGTATTATGATCAAGGATAACTTATCTTATGAGGAGATTCCTGTTCAGATTCTAGACCGTCAAGTTCGTAGGTTGAGAACGAAAGATGTAGCCTCAGTTAAGGTCCTATGGAGGAACCAATTTGTTGAGAAAGCAACTTGGGAAGCTGAAGAGGACATGAAGAAGAGATATCCGTATCTCTTTGAATTCGGAGGAAATGTAGATTAAGGTATTAATTTCCTTCTTAGTGCCCTTTTCATTCTATAATGAGCATGTCGTTATTGTTGTTGCGTTTGCATGGTTGTTTGTTGGGTGTTGAGTTGATGTTACACCCTTAGCTTTGTAAGAGTAACCTCATTCGAGGACGAATGTTCCCAAGGGGGAGATATTGTAACACCCGACAATTTGAAGTGGCTTTGAAGAAGCTTGAAATTGGAAAGTAGTTATTTTTGGAAAAAAAAAATAGAATCTGGAAATTTGGTCAAGTATGGGAATAAGTGTGTTTTTGGCCAACTTTGAGTAGTCATAACTCCTAGCTCAGGATGAGTTAGGAGTAGTTCCAGTTATGGTTGCGAAGCTCGTGGAATGATCTTTCCAACGCCACCGAGTTTGTATGAGGGAGTTATGCTCTTTAAAAATTGGGCAGTTGGAAGGGAAATCCGTCCGGAAATTTAAGGGCATTTTGGTCTTTTCACAAATTATTTCTTTTGAGGTTACATTGTGTGTTAGGCTGATTTTGGATCATTTGTTTTATCCCATTTTAAAGAGAAAGAGTTAGGGTTCTTGAGAGTGAAGAAGAGGAGAAGAAGAGAAGAAGAGGAGAAAGAAGATCAACAAGTTTCCGTCATGGATTATCGTCGATGGTAATCCCTAATAGGTATGTGAGTTCTTTGTGTGGGTTGATCCTTTCCCCCCCACACCAAGCTCATTTTTTTTATGAATTGAGAAATGATTGGAATTATTGTTGAAGTTGTTGAAGTTGGTTAAGTTGTTAGTTGTTGATGTTGTTGGTTGTGTTGTTGAAATCTATTGTATGTTGAAGGAATTATGATTCTAAGAGGTATGACCCTTTGAAGTTGATTCACCATCAATTTTCAGCAAAGTTTGACAGTCGATTCCCATCTACGGGCGTGACCTACGAACCGTAGATCGATTGACGGTCCGTACTGGTCAACCGTCAATCGGGACAGAAGTTGGGCTCTTTGGGGCATCGATCTACGGTCCGTAACCTGATCTACGGACCGTAAGTCCGGACCGTAGGTCAACACTTAGTCTTTTTTTTTAACTGAATTCTGGGGAAGTTTCTGACGCGATCTACGGACCTGCAGGACGGACAGTAAGTCCATCTACGGTCCGTCGATGGCGTCCGTAAATGACATCTGTATCACCAGAAATCTGAAGTCTCAGCCAAGTTTCCCCCATTCTTTTCTCACTTTCTCATGCATGTTCCTAAGTATTATACCTATGTTTTATAGTTGTTTCCGACACTCCAAAGTACGTCTAAGCATTTAAGAATCCCTCCATAACATGTGATCGAACACCTTGAATTCATAATTTCGATTCAAGGAAAGATAGTTTCCAAGTCAAGTCGAGTTAGAAGTCAAGCTTAGAAGTTAAGAAGTTAGTTCAAGCAAGTCCTCCAAGCTTTTCAAGAGTCTTTATTGAACGTTTTAACTTCTTTCTAAGGCTCAAGTTGCAAGTCAAGTAAAGAGTAAAGAGTCAAGAGTTTAAAGTTGGGTTCATTTTCTCAAAGTTATTAGGGAACTATGTATTCCCAAAGAAGTTTGAAAGAAATGTCTTTACATCTAAACAAGGTTGGAAACTGAGATTTCGAAAAGAGCCTTCGGGCTAGTTTTTGAGTAATTATCTCATATCAGCAGGAAGAAATATGTTTTAAAAACATAAGAGCCAGTACATTTTTGGGAGTAGTATCGAGCACCGAATTGGGGGAGCGTTCAAAGAACCCACAGCCCCCATAGAACCATGTTAGCCACCATGGGTAGAAAAGGATCATACTTTTTAGATGAATCCTTTTCAGATTAGACTAGTGGATCCATTAGGCAGTTCAGGTCTTATACTTTTGGCCGGGTATAAGATGCTCTGGCAGCGTGAGGTCGATCGTTGTATCATCACTATTGCTCTTATGTGATGGTTGTCGGTTAGAGAACTCCCACAGCAGTTATTGTATTTTCATACACAGAGATTATTGTATTTTATATACATCAGTTCATTGTATTTCTACATACATTTCAGGCTTATTGTATCTTTGTATACACACAGAGTTTATAGCATGTTTTAAACAGTCTTTCTTTATATCGCACCTGTTTTAAATTGCCTTATATTGAAAGAAGTCAGCCAGGTTGAGTTGAGTTGAGCCAGGTAAGCTATTTAGTTTCTTCCAGATTTCCTTCTAGCCTTTGTTGCTTAGTTTTCCAGCTCGCATACTCGTACATTCCATGTACTGATGCCAGTTGGCCTGCATCGTTTGATGATGCAGATTCAGGTACCCAGGATCAGCATCCAGCACGTCGTTGATCCAGCTGAGCACTCCAGAGTCAGTGGTGAGCCTCCTTGCATTCTGAAGGACTCAATTATTTTGTGTTCTTAGTTTTTGTTTTATTAGGATGTTGTGGGGTCTGTCCCAACATCCATCTCAGTATTTTAGAGGCTTCATAGACAGACAGTCAGTCAGTTAGTTTTGAGTCTCTCATCTAGATATATATGTAAATATTCTATTTTGAGATTCGAGTTGCCTTTATGGCCATATTTTATAAGTTAAGTTATTTTGTAATATTGCATTGCATTGAGTTATTCTGTTGGGTTAGGTTTCCGCTGAGTTAAGAAACCCAGGCCAAGGGTTCGCTTGGGGCCAGAAATGGTCTCCGGGTGCCGGTCCCGCCCAGGGTGTAGGCTCGGGGCGTGACAGAGTCGCCACTTAATTTTTTAGTAAAAATCAAGAAAAAATGTAAGGTTTTCAAAAGACTTAAAACAGATAAAAATTGATTGAATAAAAAGGGTTCAAGTTCAATGTACATTCCGAGAAGGTGTTAGGCCCTCGGAATGTCCACTTACTTGCGGTTGACCGGTGATTTGACTAAAATGACATTATCTAATTTTTAAAATTTTTTAACTTAGTCAAAAGAAATTCATTTTTATTTTTTATACTTTAAGGAAAACAACTAAAGGGAGATCTTCTAAGGGGAGTAATTCAAGTGTTGACAAAACTAATAATAAAATGACTTTAGCAAACACAAAATTCATTTTTGTATGCTATAACAAAGTTTGCATAATTGCGCTCCATAGCAAACATATATATGTATAATTCGCTATATATATACAAAAAAAACAGTTGTATAATTCGCTATACATATACAAAGAAGGCAGTTGTATAATTTGTTATACATATACAAAAGAAAGCAGTTGTATACAAAATATCAGTTGTATAATATGTGTATATATAAAACAAGAAAGAGAGAAAGGCAAAAGAAAACTGGGCAGGGAAATATTTGTATTGTATAATTATAAGTGTATAGGAAGAAGATATATGTATTCGCATGCATGTGTATATATAATTTTCTCTCGCTTTATACAAACAAAAGTGCAATTTATACATTTCGTTTCTGTTTGTATAAGCGAGAGAGGCGAGGGTGGCAAGCGAGATTTGGGAGAGTGGCGAGCGAGATCTGGGAGAGGGGAACGAAAATATATGTATATATACAATTTTCTCTCGCTTTATACAAACACAAACACATTTTATACATTTGTGTTTGTATAAAAGCGAGAGAGGCGAGCGAGACTGCCACCAAACGAGAGTGGCGAGCGAGATTCCACCAGGGAGAGTGGCGAAAATAGCAATAGTTTGCTATAGGATACAATTAAATCAAAGTATATTTATGGCATTTAATTTGAATTAATAGTTTGCGAAAGTATATATGTATATATTTCAATTTGAATATATAAAAAAGAAATGACTATCTTCGGGAGTTAATTAAGTCAAAACCAAAATCAAATATAATGTTAATCAACAATAATAAATAAAGAGTAGGAAATAAATATCAAATTTGGGCCAAATTCCCAAATCTTGAACCTGTCCTAAGTCTAAAGTTGTCAAAATAGGTCTAGGCCCATTTAAATCCCCCCAAAAAAAAGCTGCTGGTACTCATTTTTTATTGGGCCTTTGGGGCCATTTTCTGCAGCTTTACGTCATTGGGATTTTGGGCCCATTTTGGCTTGGACCTGCTGTAGCAAATAGAATTTGGGTTTTAACCCATTTCTCCTCTGAAAATCTACACATATATCGAGTGTATACTCATGTATATAGGCTGTATACTGGCGTGTTTTCCTGTATATCAGCCCATACACTAAATGTATACAATTTATTTTATCTCCTGAACACATGTAATCTTGCTTTTAGCCATGTATAGGCAGCTCTTTGACCTGTATATTATGTATACTGTTGTATACCAGTGTATATTAGCCTGTTTTCAGCTTTCCGAAACCTATAATTTAAGTTTCTAGCCTTATTTGTTGCCTTCGACCTGTTCACCTGCTTCTCTATTGGCAAGGAGGCTGACTCGAGAGAGAAACAACTGAATTTGGGCATTTACGGCCTATCCGAAATGTGGGGGAAGAAGATAGGAGTCCAAGAGGACTCGGATAGTATTACATGCAACAAAAAAAGATGACAAGGATTAGTACTCAAACAATACATCTCAAAACTGTAAATCTAAATGACAAAGAGGATTGATCACTTACAACAACACTCACATAGTGAATACAACTTAACAATCCTCAAACTAAAGTAAGACAAATTAATTAAGTTGGGTAGCATAACAGAACAAAGAGCAGTGACAATGAGTTCAAAATCAAGAAATGAATATGACTTTCAAGCTAAAAGTAGCTACTGGACAAATCTAATGATTTTTCATGAGACACACCAACAAGTAATCAAGAAAATTGACATTTCAATAATATCGAACAAAAAAAGATAGAAGAAATGACCCCATGCCGAGACAAAGATTTTCATGCTTAGGATACCAATTTTTATCATTTGAGAACAAACAGTTTTTAAATAAGTATAAATAAAGCACCCATCTACACCTATCTAGAACATATGAATAGGGTAAATAGAAAGTATTTAACTCCATATTATGACTAAACCCACTTTTTGTGACCTCTAAGAAGACAAAACAAACCTTCTGTATTAGCAGGAAGAAAAAGAAAACATTTGTTCCTTACCTTATGACATAACAGAGACAAGAATAAATTCAATACGAAAGAAAATGACAAATTTCACATTATACTATGAAAAATCCAAACACAAGGAGATTCCTAAACATATGCATGTATAAAGACAGTAAAATTCAAAAGGAGAGTAACCATAGTCATAGCAAAATCAACTCACATTATGAACTGACTAATAAATAATCATATTTCAAAAATATAAAGAGGTAGAGAGAGCATGGTGCATACTAGACGAACATCATACTTCATGAGTTGAACCAAACAGAAAAGAATCAACTAAAAGAAATTCAGCTAAGCCATTATCGATTCCATTCAATTCCAATCATAAAGAAAATACCAAGATAAATTTGATAAAGCATAAACAGGAAAAAAAAAAAATACAACACCAAAAATCAAATGAAACAAAACATGAGAAAGATTTTTACCACTTTCCAGGCAGCGAATTGAGACGAGAACGAGCTAGCTACGAGGACAATTCCACCACCAACAAACTAAACTTCAATGATTCTGATAAACCCCCGCAACCCACGAACAGGAACCTACAATGTATACTAAGTGTATTTCTCTTGCGACTCACTGTAATTTGGTTTTTTTTCTTATAAAAGATGTGCCTCTATTCTATCTTTTTCTATATTTTTTCCCTTTGTTTCTTGTCAAATTTTTTCCAACCTTCTTCCTACCCTAAAATAATGAAAAACATGGGGTTGAATTTGAAATTCGAATTCTTCTTAAGGAGAATGTTGGGGGGGGGGCAACGGAAAATTGATAGGAGCCGCACGATTTCGAGCAAGGACAAAAAACACATGAGATTGCAACACTTGACTGATTCGAGTACATTGCTCGTACGAGAGGACAAAGAGAGAGGGACGTGCGCGAGCTGGCGTTCACTGGACTCGGGTCGCAATTTTGCTGCTGGATTTCATTTTGGATTGTTCGCGACTAGTTCTGGGTTTCTCCTGCTGGTGTTCGCGAGGAAGAAGAAAAACGCGTGGGTTCGGGGTCATTTTTGTACGCGTACACTAGGTCTTGATGTTGTTATTATGGGCTGGGTTTTTGGATCGTTGTAATGTTGTTGTATTGTAATGGGTCTTTTGGTGTGGAATAATGGAAATGGGCTGGCAATTGTTTTGAGATTGGGCTGCTGAAAAGAGGTGAAGAAAAGGTCCAAAATTGATCTCCAAATGGGTTTAAGGTGAGGTCAAAGATGGGTTAGATCTTGGAGTTTAAGAAATAGCTAAATTGAGTTAAATTAACACATTCGGCTAAACCCTAAATAAGAGGAATTAATATTAAGTAATTAAAGAGCTCCTTAATCTTAACGAAATAAAATAATTAACTTAATTGTAAACTAATGATTCAAAATTATAACCATAATTTTAACTAAACTAATTTAATGAAATACTTACTAAAATTAAAATCTTTTTGAGATGATTTTTGAAATATTTATAAAATATACTAATTATATAAAAAAAATATATTACTTAAAAATCATAAAAGCAACTAAAATAACTTTAAAATAACTTGAAAAAATATTTTGAATGTTATAAAACTAATTATTTCAAATCGTTTGAAATTGAAGAAACTCGATGATTAATATATATTGTGGAGGTCCAAAATTGGGTGTTAACAACTGTCCCTCATTTGACTTGGATTGATGAAAGAAATCCAAGGTAAATGAAATTGACTAATCCAATTTTGGCCGACCACATTTTCATCTTTCGGAAAAAGGGTTCTGGTACGGACTCTAGGAATTATAGTCGAACCCCGAAATCGGGTTTCTTACATATCTCAGGTTATATGAGAATTCAGGCCACTTGTAGTTCGATACGCTTGATTTAATGCACAATTTTTGAAAGAATTCAAAGGATATCCCGATATCGAATTATGAATAAATCAGGTTGCTCGAGAATAAGATTTATGAGAGAATGTTGGAGTACAACCGAGTTTTCAACATTGAGCCCACCTACATATCCTTAAACCTTAGGAATCAGGTTGTTTGTAGTTCGACTCAATCGGTTCAAAATGAAATCTATTATGCAAGATAACCTTTGGTTCTGGAAGAGTGACAAATAAGTCGAGTATGAAAAATAAAGGCTTGCAACCTCTGAGCCATGAATGTGGAGCTTTTCACATCCATAAGTAAGAACTTACACGAACATAATTTCCAAAGCTCTTGATGCATTGTCATTCAAATTGGAAAGTTTCCTTCGGTGAAAATCAAAATTTTCTGGATGCGAAAACAAAACCCAATAAACCTAAAGAAAAACCCACATGTCTTCTGATAGGGGTGTGGTTTGATTGTGGTGAAAGTCGCTGCTCAGCTCGCGTCCTAAGAGTTTGATACTCCTCTTCGGACTATGTCCCAGTTCACTGCTAATAAAAAATTCCACCTCGTGCTGCATCCTTGTTGTTGTCGTCCGCACCTGTGGTTTGATTTAAGAATTCATCCTCTTGGATGCTCTCGACAAAGACTGAAATAAACTTGTTAGCAGAAACTGTAGTTGGAAAAAGTGGTAGCATCTCTTACTACGCTTTTCACTTATCTTCTTGCACATTCTTGTGGATACGGCATTATCTTGGTGTTTTAAAAATAACTCTTGCATTGAAATATGTTATATAGGTATGTTCAGTAAATGTCTGCACACTCAAAGTAAATAATTAGTAGACATAGTGCCGCTTTAGCTAGCGGCTTAAGTAAAAAAAATAAAGAAAGATCGTTTATATAATAAATGAGTATATTTTCATGAATAGGCATAAACATCATTTTAAACTAGACAAGAAAATAAAGGAGAATTGAGAGTAAAACATAATGGATACCACTTTCGAACACCGTGTGTCCATTACAACTCATGATTTGCTGAGGATTTGGAGATGTCATTGCTTGTTTTGTGCATGGTGAACTCCAATTATCTCAGCAACGAGTCAGATGGCTTGATAATGATTCTACTGTAATGAGGTGGATGACTCGATAATAATCCAACTGTAACGAGGTGGATGCTCGATAATAGTCTAGTTGTAACGAGGTGGAAAATTGATAGTAGTCCAACTGTAACGAGGTGAATGCTCGATAATAGTCCAACTGTAACGTCAAAGGAGATGCAATAGACGAGAACCCCTCAACAAACCTTCTATAATAGCCAGCTAAACCCAAGAAACTCCTAATTTCAGTTGGAGATGTGAGTCTAGGCCAATTCTGCACTGCCTCAATTTTCCGAGTATCAACTTTAACTCCATCACCGAACACAATGTGGCCTAGGAACGCCACGGACTTAAGCCAAAACTCACACATAGAGAACTTGGCATACAACTCCTTGTCTTTCAAAGTATGAAGAACTGATCTGAGATGACTAGCATGATCTTCTTCATTCCTTGAATAGACTAGTATGTCATCAATGAAGACCATAACAAACGTATCTAAATAAGGTTTGAAGACTCGATTCATCAAGTCCATGAAAGCTGCCGGCGCATTGGTCAAACCAAAGGACATGACTAAAAACTCAAAATGACCATATCTGGTTCTGAAAGTTGTCTTTGGAATATCACAATCCCTTACTCTTAACTGGTGATAGCCTGATCTGAGGTCAATCTTCGAAAAGTAAGTGGAACCCTGAAGCTGATCGAAAAGATCATCAATCCTCGGAAGAGGGTACTTATATGGTAACCTTATTCAACTAGCGGTAATCTATACACATCCTAAGGGAACCATCTTTCTTTCTCACAAACAAGACCGGAGCACCCCAATGTGAGACACTCGGTCGAATGAAACCCTTTTCTAGGAGATCCTTCAACTGCTCTTTCAACTCTTTCAACTCTGCTGGTGCCATTCTATATGGCGGAATAGAGATAGGAAGAGTATCTGGAATGAGATCTATGCCGAAATCTATTTCTCTCTCAGGAGGGATTACGGGTAGATCATCTAGAAAAACTTCTGGAAACTCTCTTACTATAGGAACTGACTGAAAATGAGGCATCTCAACACTAGAGTCATAAACTCGAACTAAGTGATAGATACAACCCTTCTAAACTAACTTTCTTGCCTGAAGGTACGAAACAAAACGACCCTTAGGCACTGCTGAACTACAACTCCACTCTAAGACTGGCTCGTTCGGAAACTGAAACTTAAGTGCTCGAGTTCTACAATCTATCGATGCATAACAAACATGAAGTCAATCCATACCTAAAATGACATCGAAATCTACCATGTCTAATTTAACCAAATCAGCCATGGTGCTCTTGTGATTGATGGAAACAGGACAATCACGATAGACTCTTTCTGCTAGAATAGATTCCCCAACAGGTGTAGAAACACAAAAGGGTTCACAAAGTCTTTCAGGAAGAACATCAAACTTATTTGCAACATAAAGAGTTACAAAAGATAAACTTGCTCCTGGGTCTAACAAAGCATACACATTAAAAACGAAGACTTTGATCATACCAGTGACAACATTTGGAGAATTCTCTTGCTCATGGCGACTGGTGATTGCATAAAGGCGGTTCGCTCCTCCGCCTGTACTAGAAGTAGCTCCTCTAGGTGTCGTCCTGTCTGGGGGAGCAACTGATGAAGATTGGGCCCTACTGCCCAGATTTCCACTACCTTGCTTATTCTTAGGGCACTCCTTCATGAAGTGACCCTCTTGTCCACACTTAAAGCAACCTGTTTGACCCTGACGACACTTCCCTGGATGGACTCTACCACACCTAGCACATGTAGGAAACAAACTACCTCATTGTGCCACACTACCTGAAGACTGTGCTGGTCTAGCCTTGAAGTGCTTCGAATTCTGGCCATTAAATTCCCCTCTGTATCGGGGTGCAGGTGCTCTAGCAGATGATGGAGCAGGTCCCTTTTGCCTTTGTTAGAAGGACAGACGATTCACATTACCTTTCTGCTGCCCGGACTCATTACCGGTCTTGGCTCTCTTACTTCTGAACTCTTCCCTGTCCCTCAGCTTCTCTTCCTCAACTTGTTGTACATAGACCATTAACCTTGATATGTCCATGTCCCCGATAAGCATTGCAGCCCTACCTTCCTTACTCGACAACCGAGACAGTCCAGCTATGAACAAACTCATTCTATTTCTCATGTCCGCCACCATCTCCGGAGTATAGCGGGATAGTTGTGTGAACTTCAGACTGTACTCATGAACACTCAAAGACTCCTGCTTAAGTGTGAGGAACTCACGTACCTTGGCCTCTTTCAATTCTCGAGGAAAGAAATACCCCAAGAAAGCTTCCTCAAAACAGGCCCAACTCGCAGGTGGTGCATCATCAGCTCTACCTCCTTTCCATTGGTCAAACCAAGTTCTCGCAACATCCTTCAATTGATATGCAGCTAGTTCAACTCGCTCAGTATCTGACACACGCATCACATCAAAAATCTTCTTCAACTCCTCAATGAAGGTATCTGGATCCTCAGTAGTGCTTGAACCCATGAAATTCGGAGGATTCATCCCCAAGAACTTAAGAATCCTAGAAGTGTCAGCTCCTTCATGTCGAGCTCCCCTTTGCTGACCAATTTGATTAGTTACAGCTTGACTCAGAATTCTAATTGCCTCTCTGAACTTGGCATTAGAAACTTCCCCTTGAGGTTGCACTCCCGGGGCATAATGGAACTCTTTCTCATCAACATAACGTCTAGGAAAACGCCCTCTGCCAACTCTTCGTGGAGGCATGACTATCTAGGACTGTAACGGAGTTGAGTGTGAAAGAAATGAGAAATCTTCCTAAATGTTGTAGCCTCCCAATTATAGATGTGGCGTGCTTCACACCGATAACTAGGACTCTACAGACACGGCTTCATAGACTCACTAGGACTCTTGAACTCTGTGCTCTAATACCAAGTTTGTCACGCCCTGAGCTTATACCCTGGACTTGGCCGGCACTCGAAGACCATTACTGGCCCCCAAGCGAACCATTGGCCTGGCTTTCTTAACTCAGCGGAAACCTAACTCAACAGAATAACTCCATGCAATGCAAGGACATAAAACAACTTAACTGATAAAATCTGGCCAAAAAGGCAACTCGAGTCTCAAAATAGAATATTTATATATATACATAGCTGAGAGACTCAAAACTAACTAACTGACTGACTGTCTATGAAGCCTCTATAATACTGAGATAGATGTTAGGACAGACCCCGCAACATCCTAATCAAACAAAACTGAGAGAACAAAATAATCGAGTCCTCCGGAAAGTAAGGAGCCTCACCACTGACTCTGGAGTGCTCAGCTGGATCAACGGCGTACTGGATGCTGATCCTGGGTACCTGCGTCTGCATCATAATAAGATGCAGGCCAACTGGCATCAGTACATGGAATGTACGAATATGCGAGCTGGAAAGCTAAACCACAACTTAAGCTTGAAAGGAATACAAGAGAACACTTACCTTGGCCCTGTACGACTCAAGAACAACTGAACTCAATATACATAAGGCAATAAGACACATGCGATATATAAAGCTTTTAAAACATTGTAAACAACTTAGTTCATTAATGATTAAAGCAATAACAACTCAACTTTACTTATATAAAAGTAATATAACTTTAGTGGGAGATTCTTTAACCGACAACCACCACTATGAGCCCTAGTGGTGGTACAACGTTTTACCTTACGTTGCCCAAGGACCATCCTATACCTGGCCGTGATATAAGAAGCTATCTTTACTAAGTGCATCCACTAGCTTAACTTACGGGATCATCTAAAAAGTATGACCCGTTAAATCCCATGTTGGCCGCATGGTTCTTATGGAGAGTTGAGTTAATAGGAACTCGTGTCCCCAACTCGGTGCTTAATACTACTCCCAAAAATATACTTTAGCTCATAAGTGTTTTAAACACATCTTTCTTTAATTTGAGATAATTACTCAAAAATCTAGCCCCAAAGGCCCTCTTGGAATCGATGTTCCTTTCTTACTTAAATGTAAAAACATTTAGAAACTTCTTTGGGAAATACATAGTTCCCTAATAACTTTTGAGAAATGGACTCGACTTTATGCTCTTGACTTAACTTGAAACTTGAGACTCTTCACTTGGCTTGGAACTTTATACTCTTTACTCGACTTGAGACTTGAACTCTAAAAACGAAGTGAAAACGTTCAATAAAGGCTCTTGAACAACTTTGAAAACTTGCTTGAACTTACTTCTTAACTTTGCTTGACTTGACTCTAACTTCACTTTGATTTGATACTAACTCGCCTTGAAATGGATTATGGATTCAAGGTATATGATCACACGTTTATGGATGAGTTCTTGACGTTTAGCAGTACTTTGGAGTGTTGGAAACAACTAGGAAACATAGATAAAATACCAAGGAACATGCATGATAAAGTATGAAAAGAATAGGGAAACTTGGCGTCCTTGGCGCTCTGCAAGGCGCGGAGCGCCAGCCCTCGAAGCTCAGAAGGGGCCCACTGGCGCTCTGCTAGGCGCGGCGCCCCAAGGGAGAAAGCTCAGAAGCTCTTTTGGGGCACGCTGGTAGGCGCGACGCGCCACCCCTTTCCCCAAAAAACTCGACTTTTCTTCTTCTTTTTTCCCAACTCTAAACCACCTAACTTCAAAGGTTTCAACCTCAACCACTAAGGATCATAAAATCCCTCAATATACAAGAGATTCAACTCAAAAACACAACCAAATCATGTCCCAACTCAACAAGGGACTTCAACAACCCAATCAACAACTTCAACAACACAACCAACCCTTTTTCTCACAAATAAAACGAGTTTGGCGTGTGGGGGAAAGGATCAACCCAACACTATGAACTCACATACCTAGTAGGGATCACCCCCGACGATATCCACGACGATCTTTGACGGAAACTTGCTTCTTCTTCTCTTTTCTCCTATTCTCCTCCTCCTCTCCCAAGCCCTAGCTCTCACTCTTTAAAATGGGACAAAATGATCCAAAAATCAGTCTAACACAACAATATAACCCCAAAAGAAATGGCTAGGGAAAGCACCAAAATGCCCTTAAAATTTCCGGACGGATTTCCCTGCCACTGCCTAACTTCCAAAGGACATAGCTCACTCATACGAACTCAGAATCGAGTAAAATCAGTGACGTTGGAAAGATCATTCCACAAGCTTCGCAAACATAACTGGAACTACACCTAACTCATCTTGAAATTGGATTTATGACTGTTCAAATTTGGCCAAAAACTCATTTTTTTTCCATACTTAACCAAATTTCCAGATTTTTGAATTCCTTCCAAAAATAGTTAAATTCCAATTCTAAGCCTCTTCATACCTAATTCAAATTGTCGGATGTTACATCCACCAAAACTAAGAATTCTTCCAATATAATTTTCATTAGCTACATGTGTGGTGTATGTTTTTTCTTGTTTGATTTCTTACAATTTTGGTATTAATCAAATCTCACCTAATACTTTCTTATAGACAGTATTTTCTTGTGTATCAATCTGGTTGTTCAGTCATGACCTACACTTTTTTTGTTGACATAGATTTTCCTCTAGATAGTGCAACATATAGTTTGCCATGCGAGAAAGCATGTTGTGGTAGGTATACTCCTACATTTGATATCGTTTGACCTTTAGCTTTATTTATCATCATTGCAAAAACATAGACATATTGGAAATTGTTTCCGAATAAATTTGAAAGGGTATTGTTGTTTTTTCTGCATGTATGACATTCTCGTCAAAGCCTCTACAAATCAACCATGCCCCATTGCATAAGCCATTTGAAGGGTCCAGTTTTCTCAGCAGCATGATGGGAGCATTTTCTTTCAAAACTAACCTAATGTATAAAATTAAAAGAATCATCAATTGCTATGTATATGTAATCGTGCAATTGTTTTCTTCTCTTTTGTGCTATGAAGTATCACAATAAGATAACTGTAAAAGTTAGGATGTATTAGACAACGTACCTATGCGGCGGAGTCCATTGGTTATTAAGGTGTTTAGGTATAAATACAGTTCATATCTTTACTGAGGTCGATTCTATGTAGTCTTGCACGTTGCAGCCTAGTAAATATTTAGCCTCTTCAAATAGTATTTGGTAGTTAAATTTCAGTCGTCATGTGGGATGGAGCTTGATGACTACCATTGGGAGATGAGAGTGACAATGTTAATTCTATGTGTTATTGTGTATTAGTACCATTGATGAGGGTGGCAAATGGTTGAAATCGGCATGATTAGGCAGGGATTTGTTACATAAAAGAGGGTATCATTAAGATGTAAAGTGCATCTTAAGTAAGGTTAGAACTTAGAAGTAACATATATATGTAAAGTATGTGTTTAAATTTGGCAGCAGACTGTATGTGAGCAGGTTAACCAATAATAGGTTTTATAAGTAATGCTTCATGGTGAAGAAACAAAGTTGATTAGTGGTGTAAAGTATGTGTTTACAATTGCCAGGGGACTGTATGCAAGCAGGTGAACTAATAAATATATAATTGCTTAATAAAAATACTTATCTCATAAAATTAGCTATTAAATAAATAATAAAAATTAAACTAATACAAACTTCAACTGGCGTTATAGCAAGTCATATGAACTTTTCTTCGTCTAAAATACTGAAATATTAAGAAATAATAAATAAGTAAAACAAAACGGCAATGTTTATATAGTAATAACTATTTTGAAGCAAACTTGCTGAGAGTCTAAATCACATAAGTAACATTGATATAAATTCATTCTTTTGTCTTGAGCATCAAAAACAAATCGTGACAATTCTCTAGATTTTGGAAAAAGATATTCAAAAGCATATATCTACACCACAAGAGAAATTGTTAACAAAAACAAATGAATTTAGACTACATTATGTTAACTTCATATATTGGAACATTACATACTAATGTATATATTAAGCAAAAAAATAATTATTATATCATAAAAATTATATTATTTTCCTCAAGTACTCGAGGTTATGGAATAGACCATCTTAGGATAGAACGACTTACTTCATTAGAATAGTGGTACCTCATATTATGCTAAATTTTGAACTAACTCAACGACAATAAATCACACAAAAAAATTTAAAATGCAAGAAGAAGAAGAAGAAGAGTAGAAGATTAGAAAAAATGTGGTTGAAAAATGAGAGGAAGTCCATCTATTTATAGTCAACAAAGGGTAGTATGAACAAAAATAATTTGTGTCATCTGAAAAATCATGACCTTTCCGAGAAGTCACAACACTTTGGAAAATTCACAACTTTTTGAAAAAGTCACAACTCTTTGGAAAAGTTACAACTTATTGAAAAAGTCACAACTCTTTGGAAAAGTCACAACTTATTGAAAAACTCACAACTCTTTGGAAAAGTCACAACTGATCGAAAAATCACAACTTGTTGGAAAAGTCACAAGTATTCGAAAAAGTCACAACCTAAGTTAGGGATATTATAGTAATTTAACATTCAAGCTAGGAGTTCATGCTTTTAAGGTAATATAGAATAGAATATAGATATAGATATTTAAGTACATGCTTTTATTTTTTTGCTCCCAAAAATTATTCCTGTTCTTTATTTTTGCACTAGTCTTGGATTGTGGATATTTTTTTATTTAATGCAAAGGATAATAACATTTTATAATTAATCTACGTAAACATTCTTAAGTTGTAAATATATATATATATATAATAGGAAGATTACCTCTTTATAAATGGTTCACATTTATTCAAGTGCCCCTTTATTAATTTGTAACTTTACTTAAAAGTTACTTTGCATTAGGGGTGTTCATGGTTTGGTTTGGGTCGGTTATTGTTCAAAATCAAAACCAACCAACTTAATCGGTTTTAAAATTATCAAAACCAAATATAATATACATTTATCGGTTTGGTTGTTTTCGGTTTTGGTTCGGTTGGTTCGGTTTTTCGGTTATAAACCATACATAAAAATAAAAGAAACAATTCATTCAAAACGTGAAAAAAGTGACAACAATCCATTTAAACAAAAAAATAGTTAGAATGACTGGCATTACAGAACTTTCGATCATTCAATTTACTGAATAAAACTTCAAAATTCACTATTTTGGCATAGAAGGAAGAGACAATGACATTTTCAGTCCCACAAAGAATTTCCATTGACACTCATATACATGAAACCAATAACAAAAACGTTCTCGCCTTAGACATTTTTTCTTTCATAAGTAAATTATAAATAAATTTTGATGAAACATATATAATATCTTTAAAATTGTTTATGAATATAATATATTATGTATGTATAATAATAAAATTTATGTATATAACTTGTCGGTTCGGTTCGGTTATTTCTTCGATTTTTTTCGAACAAAACCATATCCAAACCAAATACTATCGGTTCTTAACAATCTAAAACCAAACCAAACCAAAACCCAAATTAAATCGGTTCATTTAATCAATTTGGTTTGGTTTTTCGGTTTGGATCGGTTTTTATCCAAACCATGAACACCCCTACTTTGCATTATGATAATTTTGTAGAATAATATTTCATTACATTAATTTTACTTTAACTTTTACATTCTTATGATAAATGAAAAACATAAATGATACGTCTATTTAAGAAACATCATTTGTGGGCTTAACATAGAGAAGAGAAATAAATTAAAAGCCTTTCTTTCATCAATTTGTGCACTCCAAACTTCCAGCCACTAGTGCACTGCTTGAAAAAAACTGTAAAACTTTGGACCTTAACGATTTGCACTGAAATCGGGCCGAAACTTTGTAATATTTCATTACAATTATTTATATGCTGAATTTAGATTCATTTGTGAAACAAGTACACTAGTAGCTTTCTCATGATATGACAAACAGAGTGTACTCTCTCACTGCTTGCTCGCCATTATCGGACCCTTTTCAGAACTTGCACTAGATGTTCAGCTTTGGACGTTGGTAAGAAGCTTCATGCTTCCATCGTCACCACAGGTCTTGTAACTTGTCAAAATACATTTCTCCGTAATGCTATTCTCCACATGTATGCAGCGTGTGGGTCTGTTCTCTATGCACGTAAGGTGTTTGATGAAATTCCTCTTTCATACAAAGACACTGTCGACTGGACAACATTAATGGGGTGCTATGCTCGCGGGGGTTTCCCTCTTGATGGCCTCAACTTGTTTGTTCATATGAGGAAGAGCGATGTTTTGATTGATGAGTATACTATGGTGGTTGTATTCCTTGCAAGCGCCAAAATGGGGTGTGAACAGTTTGGCGTTCAGGGACATGGTTGTATGGTAAAAATGGGTTTTAGTTCGAGTATTAAAGCGTGTAATGCTGTAATGGATATGTATGTGAAGTGTGGGTTAATTGATAAAACAAGAAGGATTTTTAGTGAGATGGGAGAAAAGAGTGTTGTTTCTTGGACTGTGGTTTTGGGGGGAGTGGTGAAGTGGGAAGGTTTTGAAAATGCGAGGTTGTTGTTCGATAAGATGCCTGAGAGGAATGAAGTAGCTTGGACAGTAATGATTGCAGCGTATATTGAGAATGGCTTAACGAAGGAAGCTTTTGGGCTTCTACGTGAAATGTTGTTTGAATCTGGATTTGAGTTGAATTTTGTAACATTGAGTTCGTTGTTATCAGCTTGTGCACAGTCGGGGAATGTTTTGGTGGGTAAATGGGTACACGTGTATGCTTTGAAGATGATAGAACATGAAATAGATATAGTTGTGGCAACAACCTTGATTAATATGTATGCTAAGTGTGGCAGTATTGATGATGCTTTTTGAGTTTTCCTTGTGATGCCTCGAAGGAATGTGATTACATGGAATGCTATGCTTAGTGGACTGGCAATGCAGGGAAAGGGAGATATGGTGTTGGATTTGTTTGGTCAGATGATTAGAGAGGTCAAACCGGATGATGTAACATTTACCGCTATATTAAGTGCTTGTAGTCACGCAGGTTTGGTTGATCAAGGTCGACATTTTTTCTATAGCCTTGAATCGACGTATGGAATAAAGCCTTCTATGGAGCACTATTCTTGCATTGTGGATCTTTTGGGTCGGGCAGGACACCTTGAAGAAGCAGAATCCATAATAAGGGTAATGACGATTCCCCCCAATGAAGTTGTGTTGGGATCACTATTAGGCTCCTGCAGTGTCCATAAGAACCTCGAGCTGGGGGAGTGCCTAATTAAAGAGCTGGTCCAAATGTATCCTGATAATACCGAGTATCATGTTTTGCTTTCAAATATGTACTCTTTAGCTGGAAGAAATGACAAGGCAAATTCTATTCGAGTAGTTCTCAGAAGCAGAGGTGTCAGAAAAGTTCCTGGCATTAGTTCTATTTATGTTGGTGGTCAAATCCATTGCTTCAGTGCAGGGGATAAATTGCATCCGCACAGTCAAGAGATATATATGATGTTGGATGAGATGATTCGAAAAATAAGATTGGCTGGTTATGCACCAGACACAACCTGCCAAAAGTTTTCAGGATCTAATGATGGAGATTATTATGGTTACGACCAGGAAGAAAAGGAACAGGCTTTGTTCTCTCACAGCGAGAAGCTGGCTGTTTGTTTGGGACTCATACACAAGCTGGCATGCCTCTTTACATTTTCAAGAATTTAAGGATATGCCAAGATTGTCATTCAGCCATGAAGGTTGTTTCCAAAGTTTACAATAGAGAAATTGTAATTAGAGATCGTAATCGCTTTCACCGTTTCAAGCTGGGTTCATGCTCTTGTTTTGACTATTGGTGACAAAACCCAAAGTGCTACATGAAAGCCTAAAACCTATGAATAGTTTGTTAATTCAAAATCATGTATGAAAATTCTAGTTGTGGTTGATTGGGCCCTTCGAGGGACTTTTGAGTGAGGTGTAGAATGGGAAATTCTGAGAGAGGAATTATAGGATAGATAAACATATTCCTCCAGTTGGAAATGAAAATACAAGCATATACAGTGAGAATAGAGTGACAGATTCAGAAAATTTTAATGGTTCGTCTAACCGAATACTGAGATGTATGCTGGTCATAATGGCTCTGCGACTCTAATGTTTAATGGAATCAGCAAGAAAGTGCAAAGCTCAATAAAGAACGTCAGTACTATAGATGAGTTAGAATGTAATGCTGAGTCACTGTCACAGAGAAGAGGAATATTGAGGTCTCCCCACCTTCTGCTGGTGCTGTATAAATGGAGTCAAGAAGGTAAAATAATTTTTCTTGGCCTTCACCCATCCTAGAACCCGGCAGCTGATGCTTTTATGGAAATCCACACCAAAAACTGTACTGATGTTGAAGACGCTGGGGAACAAACTCACAGAAGAAGCTAAAGAGGTTCTTCACACAATTCTCATTAATTAAGTTGATTTTTTACTGTGTGATTTTCATCTACTACTGATGCTGGAAGCCTCTCTTCATTCTTCACTTCTTTCACACAATTCTCATTAAAATTACACAGAAGGTGGAATTATGCTTATCATAAATAGAAAAGATAGTAGATCTTAGTGTGCTAGTATCCAAGTCTGTAATTTGCATAGCATGCACGGTGATCTGGGGCTGTAGCTATGGGTAATTGTTGAACATCGATTGTTTTGAATTAATGTTGGTTATCACTTTAAATTACTTTTGTGTTCTTGTTTTAGTATTTCTTGACTGGCCATCATAGAGATAAATCTCTTGTCTATTCTTAAACTCAGGAGACACTAAGATAGATAGACCAAGGGATACAGAAATCTTGATCTTCCATTAAATTGAGTTGATTCATGTTTAGGAGTGAAACCGGGACGAACATCTAGCTTGGTTACAAAACATGATAAAATATAAATGCTTGCCAATTAGGACTGTATATCCCCGCTCAACGATGTAGTTAGACAGCTAATTGGAGTAGGCGATTAGAGGTCGGGAGACCATAATCATAAAATCAGTCCTATAAATCAGTAATTTGATAACCGTAGTTAGGTCATGCATGAGATGTGATACATGAAACCTATACATGTTGCAACCCCGGAATTTTTCAAATCACTGTAAGTAATTTTATTATTTCATTCCTGCATTCTTAGTATTTAAATAAAAATCAAACACTTTTGGCACTTTTAAATAAATAATTTGATTAGTATAATTTAGTAAATAGTTAATTGACAAGTCCTTTGGGTTCGATAATCCGGTTCTTTTAAGAGTCACTATATTACTTGCGCGACCACGTACACTTGCGTGTGCAATTGGGAGCAACACACGGGGTAATTCTCTTGCCTATTGAGATTTGTCTGTCCATTTCATTTTGAAAATCTTACACTTCAGTTTGATGAACTTATGTTGAAGTCTTATAAGTCTGAAAAATATAATAGTATATCATGTTAACTCATTTATAAGCTGGAAACTATGTGCTTGAAAGTTCTCTTTCAAATATTTTGGTTTACATCTCCATTAGCAATTATTCTCTGGCATTCATTCATATTCTCAAGTCTTAAAATCCTCTTAACAAACAGAAGTTGTAAGAGGATATTTTACCCCCGAAGGTTGTTTCTTTCTTGTATTTCACTTGCTTCAAACCATCAATTTGGCTGATACATTTTGATAGTATATTGCAGATCACGAAATACTAACACACATACAATAAGAGAATTAGGAAATAACAGAAGGAGTTTCAATATGTGTGTCCACCAAAACGTCTGTCTTTGCTGAAAGGAGAGTATGGCCTCCTTGAGAGCTTCTTCTCCAAAATCAGGAAACAGCGTCTTTGTAAAGTACAATTCAGAGTAAGCGAGCTGCCACAATAAGAAGTTACTGAGCCTCTGTTCACCCCCAGTCCTTATGACTAAATCAGGTGGTTTAGCACACTTGGTAGCTAGTTCTTGCTCAAATAATTTGTTGTTGATATCCTCTAAATTTATAAGACCATCCTTCACTTTACTGGCAATGCTCTTGGTTGCTTGTAACATGTCATATTTTCCTCCATAGTTTAGTGCCATCGTAAGATGAAGTCCTTCATTGCCTTTGGTCGCCTCTTCTGTTAACTCTATGCCTTTCTGTAATGTTATCGGAAGTCTGGATCTACCTCCAATAACAGACACCCGTACTCCACCAAACCTGTTAGTTTAAACTAATGAGAAAATTGAAATTTCTGTCTCATATATACAAGTAAGTACCTCATAAATTCTTCAAAGAACTGTTCAAACAGTTTCATCAAAAAATCAACCTCCTCCTGCACAAAGTGCAAATTGTTACTAGCTAGCCACACAAATTAAATACTTAATAATAGTTTTAAACTCGGCTACTCCACATAAATTGGGGCAAAGGAAGTAGTATACCTTAGAACGATTCCAGTTTTCAGTAGAGAAAGCAAAAGCAGTGATAACTTGTATTCCAAGTTAGGTAGCAACATTACAAATATTCTTAAGATTAGGAGTAAGAAATTTGTGACCCTCTTGCACAGGTAATCCTCTAGCTTTAGCCCATCTTCTGTGCCCATCCATTATTATAGCGACGTGTTTAGGGGTAAATTCTGGATGAACTAATTGATCATCATGCCTCAAACTCTTGGAGAAATGGCCATACCTAAATATATCTGATGATTTCGTCGATAGAAGACGACGATCCAAATTATATGATACTGGGAAGAACTGGGCTTGGGGGAGTACTAACAAAGAACTCATTTAATTTTCACTAATCTTTGTTTGTTCATAGGTGTTGGCGGGCACAGATGCACCAAATAAATAGGCATATTGTTTGATCTAATTTAAGTACTTAAATAACTTGTGTATGATTCTTGTTTTTTTTTTTATGATTTTCAGGATTTATTTGTGATTAAGTCACCTAAACAATCTTTGAGATTGGTCCTATTAGTATTTGCAGTGGTTTGTGGAATTTACATATTATCAATGTGTATAAACCAAACAAGTAATTATCTTTTACAAGCTAAATCACTAAGTATTCATGTGATTAATAGGCATAATTGTCACTATCCTATTTTTCAAGAAGAAGATATTTCATTATTTGCCGTGGTTTTCTTATTTTTAAAACAGCCTGCAAATCCCTGTGGCTTGTAAGGCTAAAAGTTGTCATAGCCTTACAAGGCTAAAAGCAGCCATAGCCTTACATGTTGCATGGGTATCTACGCTCAGGGGCGGCTCAAACCCATTGGTGGCCTAAGGCCAAAATCAAACTAGAGGCCTTAAAAAAAAATTATAAATGTTTTTATTTTAAATCTATTTTTCTAGTTTTTTGAGGTGCAAAGTTGTTAATAATTTTTGTGTAGTCAATCTCTTCTAATAATTCATTTTCAATCGATAATATAGCCAAACCACTTAATCTTTCTTGAGACATTGTCGATCTTAAATAAGATTTTATTATAAGTTCTTGATTTTCTTGGGAATCTACATCCGACTTTTCACTAATTTCCTCTCCTTCTTCTTCTTTTTGGTTTATATCATTATCTAACTCAACTTCAACTAAGTTTGTAACTTGTTCTTCTAAAGAGCATTCCCCTACCTTTTTTTATTTAATTTTATCATTGTTTTCCAAAAATTTATCAAGAGCACCTTTTTGAAATTTTATCAAGTTATCGACTTTTCTTTTTCTTTTAAGTTTTGAATGACCGGATTCATATTTTCTAGTTGACATATTAAAATCTAACAAATATTTTAAACACTATTTACAATATCAAATAAAAAATATATTAAACATAAGACACAAAACAAAAATAATATTAGAAATTAGAATGATATTACCGAATTCAAAAGCTATGAAGACTTGATTTCCGAAAATGAATCGGGCTGCTACAATATAGTTTTCTCCAAATTTAAAATATAAATTATCAATAGAACAAGTAAATTTTTTAGCTTTGAATAAGAGAGAGATGTAAGATTAGAAAATAGAAAGTGAGAAGAAATAGAAGGGAGGAGGATAGAATATACAAAAATAAAATTAGAAAAAAAAATAAGGTAAAAAAAAAGAAGATAACTTGTAAGTTAAAAAAAAATACACAACTTTTTATGGGAAAGTTAAAAAGTCATAGTCATATCTATGACTATCACTTTATTTAGCCGTTTACACTTTTTGACTTAGCTCTAACAATTTTTTTTTAAAAAATTTAATCTTTCCTAATTAACTAAAAAATGGGGCCTTTGCATTTATTGTCTTAGTTCTAATATTATTATTTTTTAGTTTAATCCTACCTAATTAACTAAAAAATGGGGCCCCCTAAAATTGGGGGCCTAAGGCCAAAGACTTTTTTACATGCCTTGCCAGCCGCCCCTGTCTACGCTTTGCGGTGAAAACCCTAATTTAAATGATGTTAAAATTTGTTGTCCATTTGGTTTGATAAATAATTTTATTGCTCTTATTTTCAAAAAAATTTATTGCCCTTTTGAATCCAGACTCATTATAATTGTGCCAAACTTCCAACCACAATGCACTGTTTGAAAAAACTGTAGAACTTGGAAGGTGACTTAACGATTTGCACCGAAATCGGACCGAAACTCCTTACAATTATTTATATGCTGAATTTAGATTCATTTGTGAAAGAAGTATACTAGTAGCTTTCTCATGATATGGCAAACAGAGTGTACTCTCTCACTGCTGGCTTGCCATTATCGGACCCTTTTCAGAACTTGCGCTAGATGTTCATCTTTGGACGTTGGTAAGAAGCTCCATGCTTCCATCGTCACCACAGATCTCGTAACTTTTCAAAATACATTTCTCCGTAATGCTATTCTCCACATGTATGCAGCGTGTGGGACTTTTGAGTGAGGTGTAGAATGGGAAATTCTGAGAGAGGAATTATAGGGTAGATAAACATATTCCTCCGGTGGGAAATGAAAATACAAGCATATACAGTGAGAATAGAGCGACAGATTCAGAAAATCTTAATAGATCGTCGCTACAAAAAATTCGCCTTTTAGCCACGCGTGAAACCGTGGCTAAATGGTAGCCAAACCGTGGCTATCACGTATTGGCCACGGCCACTTAGCTTTGCCACGGTTTAAGCGTCCGTGGTAAAATTCTTCTAGCCACGGTTTAGATTGTGTTTAGCCACGGTCTACCCATGGGTAAATTTGCCTACAACAAATCATGACTTACCCATATATTAGCCGTGGCTAATTTAGGCGTTGGTAATTTGCTCATAACTGTCATACAAAATATGAACTAGCTATGGTTCAACCGTGGCAAAAGTGTGTTTTTAAAAAAAAAAAACAATAATTTCCCTGCCATATATCCCAATATCAATACACTAATTGATAGGCATTCACAGTGATCACATAATTATCACTTTATACAATAAAATGATTTCCAAATGATTCATTGATCCAGTATACACAGAAAACTAGCTATTATAATAATGATCAAAGTTCCAACATTGTTCTACATATAGTCGCAAAAGATAAGAGCTTCAAACCTTGAATATTCATACAAAATACCACAAATACTGGAGTAATGGAAATACTAAAGGTTAAAAGAAACACCATATATATAGTTTGTTTTAAAATATACTAAAGGCTAAGAAGATTAGTTGAAAGTAGGCAACTCACTACCAAACTTAGCTTGTAAAAACCTATGAAGAGTTGCAAACTGATTCTCATTTTGCACAAGCCGATTCTTAGTTTCCTCGAGCGTTTATTTGGTCACCTCAAGCTGTTCTTTGGTCTCTTTATATCCCTTTTCTTTCAAGGTTTCTACATGTTTCTCTAGGTCTCCAACACGTTGATGAGACATACTACTAGAGCTACTAAGATTCGCATGACTAATTGAATGCAGGGCATTCCAAAAGGATTTGAAGGGCAAACATTACCACCTAAATCACGCACACGACCAGAATGTTCAATTCCATACACTTTTCCAACGGCATCATTAGGATGAGCTAGTATCTTCATAGGAACACCTGAACTGGCAGCAAGTTCCTGATCTTTAGGTAGATGCTCCGATATCTTATCCTACAAGAAAGGATATTTTCACAATACTAAAAGCAAATAGAACACACCCCAAAGCACTACTACTAACAGAAGTTAACAGAATTTGTACAAAAAAAAATATTAACAAAAGTATTACTACAAGACATCAACTATTTTGACTAAAACTTAAACAAAAACCACTTTTCTAATGTGTAATGAGAGAACACAAAACAAACGATCACAATTTCAAAGTTATTTGACGAGGAAAGTTGAAGAGCATCCTAGGCAAACACATTTATAGCACAAAGGCAACTGCTAGAACAATAAGCTCACTTCTCACCTACATTAGTTATTTTTTGTTTTTATTCTTTGATAGCTAGTTGAGTCTTATGCTAGGCTATGGACCAAAGAAAAAAGACAAGAATAAATCAACACCATAACTGAAATTTGAAAATGGACAGGTATATAAATCTTACAGCTAAAATCTTTCCTTCTTCATTCACATAATTACCATCCTTCTTCAGTAAAGTTGACAAAATAACCTCACTCCGACACACAGGTCTTCCCAATTTTTGCTCCTGTCATTAATCAAGTATACATAAATAAAAAATAAACATGAAACACATTTCACTTGATACAATAAAATGATTTCCAAATAGAATTCAAGGTTAAGAAACATACCATTTGACGACCTCTCCTTGCATTGCTTTTGCTACCACCGGCATGCGAGACTTTAAGTTTCTTTATATTTTTTACATTTTGTGCACAATTTCACAAGATGTAGGACACAAGTTCTTAAAGCTATATAAATCGCTTTAACACAGCCAACACCAACAATATTACTTAATGAAAGCAAACAAAAATCTGTCTTAAATTTTCAGACTCACAATGGTCTTTATAACACATTCATTTAGATTGCTCAACAATCATACAACTATATCCTATTTCATCATTGTTGGCATCTTAAAAGGAGTATCTACTTCCACACAAAGGATGCAATATAAAATTTAAAAGGAAGATATCGGAGTGAGAAAAGAGCTTAAGCTCTAATGATGTTGAAGGGAGAGAGCAAAAACAGACATTGCAAAGCCGAAACAAGAACTTACCAACAGATTTGAAGCATTCATTGACATCACATAGGTTTCTTATAAGTAACTAGTAATTTTCAGCCATTTTTGTCTCTACAGATTTAGCTTATAAGTTATAACTTCTAATTCTTATTGTATTTATAGTTGAAGGCATATTTAAATGTACAGAATGAGTTATATTGTGTATGTACAGAACTTAGGAGTTAGAAAGTTTCATATTTCTTCCTTTCCATACTTTTCTGAAGTAAAGTTGTTATGTAGCAGGAGTCCAATGGAGTAACAGGGTGAATTGCGATGGGCTGAAAACTAATGCAAAGGAAATATTTTATGGGATGCTATTTACAGAATGACACTTACAAGGATAATTTAACACTTGTGGCAGATGTCTAACTGAGGATATTCCAAAGCCAAGAAGAATAGATGAAGTCCTGATCAAAATCATCCTTCAAAAAGTATATTTGAGACCTCAGTCGGCCAGAAAACTAGGAGAACTGAATGTATACCTAACGTAAACTGTGGTGAATTTTTTTTTTCTAAGAGTCTACATAAGCAAGCCTAGAGATTTCGAATGAATATCGAACCTAGTTCTTCTGTTTTTTATTTTTTCCTTGAGTTGTAAAGTCCATTTTGGTTAATAATAAAAATTATTTACCCAAAAAATAAGAGAAAGAAAGAATCAAATTATGAACAACAATTACCTTCACCTTATCCTCATTACAGTGATGCACAAAGGCAGTCCAATCAATAGAATCCACATTTTCGGGAAGCTTGGCAAGTACCTCTTCTTTACTTTTGTTGGGGTAGAAGTTATTACATCGTAACTTATATTTATGGGCCCTCCACCTCTCGCGTAAAGATTGCATCACCCATTTAAATCCAATGTCATAATCAAACTCAAAATTCTCCTTCAAATATGTTTGTATTCATAAATCGGTACCTATTGAAAAAGATAACATTATTTGAATGACAATAAAGTTAGCTAGTTACCTCAATAAGTTGTCATTGTCGTTTTGTTTTATCATGTGGCATCCTATCTGTCATGCCCCGAGTCTACACCCTGGGCGGGACCGGCACCTGGAGACCATTGCTGGCCCCAGGCGAACCCTTGGCCTGGCTTTCTTAACTCAGCGGAAACCTAACTCAATAAGAATAACTCAAAGCAAAGGAATATTTCAAAACAACTTAACTTATAAAATATGGCCATAAGGCAACCCGAGTCTCAAAATAGGATGTTTACATATATACAAAGATAAGAGACTCAAAACTAGCTGACTGATTGTCTGTCTATGAAGCCTCTAAAAATACTGAGATGGATGTTGGGACAGACCCCGCAACATCCTAATAAGACAAAACTAAGAACACAAAATAATTGAGTCCTCCGGAAAGCAAGGAGGCTCACCGCTGACTCTGGAGTGCTCAGCTGGATCAACGACGAGCAGGCTGCTGATCTGGGATACCTGGATCTGCATCATGAAACAATGCAGGCCAACTGGCATCAGTACATGGAATGTACAAGTATGCAAGCTGGAAAACTAAGCAACAACGGCTAGAAGGAAAAATCTGGAAGAAACTGAATAGCTTACCTGGCTCAACTCAACTCAACCTGACTGACTTCTTTCAATATAAGGCAATTTAAAACAAGTGCGATATAAAGAAAGACTGTTTAAAACATGCTATAAACTCTGTGTGTATACAAAGATACGATAAGCCTGAAATGTATATAGAAATACAATGAACTGATGTATATAAAAATACAATAATCTCTGAATATGAAAATACAATAACTGCTGTGGGAGTTTCTCTAACCGACAACCATCACATAAGAGCTATAGTGATGATACAGCGATCGACCTCACGCTGCCAGAGCATCTTATACCCGGCCAAAGGTATAAGACCTGAACTGCCTAATGGATCCACTAGTCTGATCTGAAAAGGGTTCATCTAAAAAGCATGATCTTTTTCTACCCATGGTGGCTAACATGGTTCTATGGAGGCTGTGGGTTCTTTGAACGCTCCCCCAACTCGGTGCTCGATACTACTCCCAAAAATGTACTGGCTCTTATGTTTTTAAAACATAATTATTCCTGCTGATATGAGATAATTACTCAAAAACTAGCCCGAAGGCTCTTTGGAAATCTCAGTTTCCAACCTTGTTTAGATGCAAAGACCTTTCTTTAAAACTTCTTTGGGAATACATAGTTCCCTAATAACTTTGAGAAATGAACTCAACTTTACTCTTGACTTAACTTGACTGCTAGCTTCACTTGGCTTGATCCTAACTTTCTTGAATTTAATTATGGATTCAAGGACTTGATTGGTATTTGGAAGGACCCCATGGTGTTTAGGAATGATTTAGGAACGATTTGGGACAGCCAAACTAAAGAAAATCTTCGAACATAAATTCTGAAAACAGAGGAGTCCGCGTCCTGTCAGCGACGCGGAGAAGATTTTGTTCACAGAGGGAACAAGTCCGCGACGCGGACGTGCTCCTCGCAAGCTGCCCGACTTTCTCCTTCACGTTACCAACTCTAAACTTTCTAACTTCAAGGGTTCCAGCCCTAATCACTTAGAAACATGTAATCCCTCAACATTCAATAGATTTCAACTCAAAACCCCAACCGGAAACAAGTCCCAAATCATCAAGAATCTCAACATTACAATCAACAACAATACCAACAATAATTTCAACAACCACAACTAACAACTTTAACAACAAAGCCAATCCTTTCTTAATGAATAAAAGGGGTTAGGTGTGTGGGGGAAAGGATCACCCAACACTAAAAGCTCACATACCCTGTTAGGGATCACCCCCGACGAAAATCCACGATGATCTTGGTGGAACTTGTTGATCTCCTCGATTTTTCTTCTTCTTCTTCTCCTCTTCTTCTCTCTTCTTCACTCTCAAGCCCTAGCCTTCACTCTCTTAGAATGGAACAAAATGATCCAAAGATCAGCCCTATACATCAATATAATCCCAAAATAATTGGCTAGGGAAAAGACTAAAATGCCCTTAATGATTCCCGGACGGATTTCCTTGTCAACTGCCCAACTTTCAAAGGTCATAACTCGCTTATACAAACTCGGAATTGAGCAAACTCGGCGGCGTTGGAAAGATCGTACCGAGGGCTATGCAACCATAACTGGAAATACTTCTAACTCATCATGAGTTAGAAGTTACGACTGATCAAAGTTGGCCAAAAACTCACCTTTTCCATACTTAGCCAAAAAATTTCCAGATTTTCAAATCCTTTCCAAAAATGAAAATTTCCAATTCTAAGCCTCTTCAATTATTTCACATTGCCGGATGTTACACTATCCCATCACTCAACCGATATGGGACAAAATACAAACATTTGAGAAAGTTTGCCAAGAAATCTCACAAGCAAATTTGAACCATTGTCACTTCCTTTTCCATCACCATTTAGTTCCACCATGATTTTTTAATTTTTTTATAAAATTCCAAACTCGATTTGATTGCATCTTTTGAGTAGTAATTTCTCCGGTTGAAGTATCTATCATTTTTACAAGCCATTAACACAAATGAAAAGTAATGATAATCAACAAAATAATAATAAAGAATAAAAAGCAACAATCAACTCTAATATGAAATTACTTCTAACCTCTAATGTGGACAAGTAACCATTCATTTTTCACTTGTGAGCTAGCTCCAACAAAACTTGAAGAAGAAATTAAATTGCCATTACCGAGAGTAGGAGTTGTAATATTCTCATTCACAACTTGGTCATCTAGTTGATCCAAATTTAGGGAAGTTGTGCTATTGTTGTCAGCTTGTCGTCCTCGTAGGCTTTCTAACGATGATTGTGCTCTTACAACTAGAAACCCAATAAAACTTAAAACAAGTAGTAACATATTTGATCCCAGATAGGCACTGCTCTTTAATTTTTCAAATGTTGGACTTAAATTCATGTTCCTTATACAGAAACAAACGATAACTAGAACATGGTTTGAAATGCATAGAACAAAAAAAAGGAGATCTAATTCTGCAAAATTTCACACCTCTCAAGATTTATATATAAGTATATAGGTTATCGATTTATGGTAATAATTCCTCCAATGTATAATCTTATCTACAAAATTCGTGGTGAAAATCTATCCATCAATCTTTCCAGAGGTGTGAGCATGATTTTTCCAACATAAATAAAGTAGGATTTATAACCTACCACTAAAATTTCTATTCTTTACAACTAGAAAACCCAATAAAAACACAACAAATTGCGGATTTCAAAAGCTCATAACTTCAATAAACAAAAACTTGATCCAAAACCCTACATTCAATATTGAGTTTAAAGACAGATTCCAAAGATTTGTTACTTGAACGAAGAAAACTTACCATATTCCACAACTATTTGAAGCGGCTTTTGACAGAAATCGATTTTGAAGAAGAGAGTTGAATTTTGGGCAGAAATCTATTTGGATTTTGGGTGAAGTGAGAGAAAAGAGAGTGAGTAGAGGGAAATAATAGAAAAGGAGGCAAATGAAAGAATAAAGGGAGGGAATTGTTAGCTATCTTGATGAAGATAGCTTGAAGAACAGTTCCTGCAACTCTAGAATGTTCTCAGATGCAGAGAGAAAGAAGTGAATTCAATAGCACAAACTTGGAAGCTCTGTACATTTTTATACAATAATAAACATATTGTTGTAACTAATCTAACTAACTCCTTACTTGCTAGTCCTCTAATCTTCTATTATTTACAAAATGACCCTAACTAACTGCATTGTAACTAACTATGTAATGCCTTCTTCAATAGGAATGAAATTTTACCCGCCTATTTTAGCCACAAATGTTTAGCCACAGTTCGTACTGCGTAGAGAATTTTTTAATTTTTTGCTAATTTTGCCATAATTTTCGTGACCATGGCTATATATATCGCGATCTAACCGAATACTGAGATGTATGCTGGTCATAATGGCTCTGTGACTCTAATGTTTAATGAAATCAGCAAGAAAGTGCAAAGCTCAATAAAGAACGTCAGTAGTATATATATAAGAGATGAGTTAGAATGTAATGCTGAGTCACTGTCACAGAGAAGAGGAATATTGAGGTCTCCCCACCTTCTGCTGGTGCTGTATAAATGGAGTCAAGAAGGTAAAATAATTTTTCTTGGCCTTCACTCATCCTAGAACCCGGCAGCTGATGCTTTTATGGAAATCCACACCAAAAACTGTACTGATGTTGAAGACGCTGGGGAACAAACTCACAGAAGAAGCTAAAGAGGTTCTTCACACAATTCTCATTAATTAAGTTGATTTTTTACCGTGTGATTTTCATCTACTACTGATGCTGGAAGCCTCTCTTCATTCTTCACTTCTTTCAAGTTCTGAGGAATACAGAAGGTGAAATTATTCTTATCATTAATAGAAAAGATAGTAGATCTTAGTGCCAGTATCCAAGTCTGTAATTTGCATAGCATGCACAGTGATGTGAGGCCAAAGTTATATATATTTTTAATTATTATTTGCCTCATATTTATTATTTGTATTTGTCCGTTTTTGATGTAAAATTTAAAAGTTTGGAGCTAAAACGAATTAAAGATGAAAAGTTGAAAAAGAAAATCAAACAAACAGCTTAATAGATTAAATTGAATATTATATTAATATTTATATATATTCAGATATAAGCAGAATTGAAAGAAGAGAATCGATTGACCTGGCACAATTTGAACATTCCCACTTACTGAAGGCGGCGGACACAACTTCACGCGTATAGCGACGAGGAGTTCTAATTCTTTTTGGTTTTGGTTTTCCAATTTATTTTGGATTCAGTTATTTTATTTAGATTTTCTACCTCTATAAATAGCTATGAGAATAATTATTAGAGGAGATCAATCACAGGACATTAAGTACAAAGTCGTCAATACTTTCTAGGGTTCTTTTCTTAGATATTAGTAGCTAAAGGCCCTTGTTCTGGGGCTGTAGCTATAGGTAATTGTTGAACATTGATTGTTTTGAATTAATGTTGGTTATCACTTTAAATTACTTTTGTGTTCTTGTTTTAGTATTTCTTGATTGAACATCATAGAGATAAATCTCATTAACTACCATTAACAAGGGAAGGGAGGAAAAAAATTCTGTCCATCATCAAGTACAATAGGGAGGAAAATCTAGAATATTTATCATTTTCCATGTTTCCCACTGCTTGTTTTATATTTTTCCATTTTGGTTAAAACATTCCATTTCCTATTGAGACATAAATTTTTTTGCTTCCCTACTAAACTAGATGAAAGTTAAAAAAAATGCCAGCAATGCTGGTGTTTATCTTCATATGTATAACTAGCATTGCTATCAATTCTTTTTTCCCCTTTCCTTTTGTAAGTTAGCCATAATCCTGATTTATGGGAACCAATATGGAAATGTTCAAAGCCTTTTTAAAATGAATCAAACTGTGAACAATTGAAGATGGTAAAATATGCTCGCACTTTTTTCTTATCTCATATGGTAGTGTAAATAAGTGCTACTTTGGAATCATGAGAGGAAGGATTGCATAAAGTTTGTGATTAAACAAGATAAATTGCATATTTGTGTATTCATTGGATCATTTTGGTTCGTGATTGCATTGAGGACATACAATAAGCTCCAGACATGAACTTTTCAAACCAAAAAAAAAAGAAGAGAAGAAAAAAATCAGTTCTAGATATGACAGTGATGTCATTTGATTTATGTCCAAAGGGATGTGCCAATATGGGTAATTCTCTAGCCTATTGAGATTTGTCTGTCCATTTCATTTTGAAAATCTTATACTTCAGTTTGATGAACTTAGGTTGAAGTCTTATAAGTCTGAAAAATATTATAGTATATCATGTTAACTTGTTTATAAGCTGGAAACTATGTGCTTGAAAGTTCTCTTTCAAATATTTTGGTTTACATCTCCATTAGCAGAATTTTTTATCAAAATAAGTCATTATTTAAATCAATTCACCAAAATAATATGTTTTTCTGAAATTTTACAAAACTAGTATAAACATACTTCTCAATAACATAGTTGACAGCGTTAAATTAATTCGTTACTGTCAGTAACGTTTTGAGTTTAAAACGTAACCTGGGTCCACATCTCCAATTTGTCCCCCCACTCAAACAAACGATGCCGTTTTCTTTACATTTATATACCTGTTGTGCGTTTCAACTTCAAAGTTCAAACCTACTGATCTAACCCTTACACATCCTGCGATTCCCAATTTTGCCAACCCTAGCGACTCTGTTTCAATCCTCCGCCGATTTGTGTATGAAGAAAAAGGTGTGAAGAGGAAAAACATATTTTGGGGTTCTTCTTGGTTTCACCTCAAATTTGTCCTAAACGAGATTCACGACAATTTACTGCCATGAATTTTAAGAAAAGCTTGGAACGAAGTATTTTTTCTTTGTTTGAGGTATGTTTTTTCCTTATAAAATAGTAGAAGGAATGCTTGGATTTTTGAGAATTTATAACTTCTCATATTTATATCGTTTTTGTTGTGTAGAATACTGCTAAATATATAGATTCAGCCAAGCAACTCTTATTTTTGTATGTTGTGTTTTTATTTAGAGGATTCATGTATGCAGTGGGCCTGTAGTTTCGAGGATTATATCGTTCTTATATGTTGTCAGCAAGTAACTTTGATTATATCATTTTTATTTAGATTCTTATCGTCCTTGTTATCGGCCTATAATTCAGTCAAGCAAATCTGATAAGATTTCCCATATAACTTGTTTGACATAACAAAGAAAAACTTAGACTACTCACAGCCTAGAAACAGGGGGGAAGTTTAAAGGAAAATGAAAGAAATGATTATAGCTGTGAGGTTGGACTGCAACCACTATGTTGGAATTCTCCCCTCCTGAATTCTATACAGGAACACGTACTAACTACTTGTTCCTATTTGTTTGAAGCTTAACAATAAATAATTTCGTATAACAACTTGCTCAACACTTTGTATTACTTATAAACCTTCAAATAACACAACGATTACAAAGCTATGTAACCTAAGGAATTATAAACTCTAATTCCTAACTACCCAAGACACAAACCCCCAGGTTTAAGTCTTCTATCGTTCTTCAAGTAATTCAACTTGTCAAACGAAACCTACTTACAAACACTTGATTGTATTCAAAAACTCTTGACTACAATCGTACAATATTTCTCTCAACTCGCAGCTCTTGATCGTGTTTTGATATTACTCTCAATGTAAGTGCGCAATCTTTCTGAAGAAAATAACCCCCTATTTATAGATCAGAACTCCAGCTAGTCCTTGTTCGACTCAACTTTGTCTTTGCTGCTACAAAGCCTTGTTGAACTCAACTTGGACTCCTTTTTGTACTCGACTTCTTTCACAGAAACCTTACGCATAGTAGTTTTCCTACTTTATGTAGTTTTCCTTAATTGATTAAGAAAACTTCCTTAACCTTGAACTCCTACTTCTATACGTTTTTGACAAAGCACTTTTGTATCACGTATGCACGACCTGTTCTATTCACTTTGCCATTCTTCAAAACTTAGAGGCTTTAACACACTACTAACTAGATAATCTCTAATAAATCATGTACATGTTACTGATAAATCTTACATGCAACAGAAATAAGTTTAGACACTTGTTGCGTTAATTTATCCAACAACGACATCTTTTGGAGAAAATCATTTGGTGTTTTATCAAAAGTTGTCATAGTGGAAAGATATAATGCAGGCGTGAAGTGATTTTTATCTATTTGTCTGCTACTAAATATATAAATCTCTCTCTATCTAAGTTCGTTTGCTGCTTCTCCAAAGTGCAAGACTGGAGGTTTCCGCATCTTGTATATTCTAATTTTTTTTAATAGAAAAGAAAAGGAATGTGAAAAAATAAGTTAACTAACACGTTTCTATACTATAAGTGAGTTTGGTTTGATGTAAGAGGGAGGGAAAGATTGAAGAAAAAGAAGGTTTGGTTGAGGGATATTTAAGGGAGAAGGAGATGAATGTTAAGGAGAATGGAAAAAAAATGCATTCTTTTTGCCACCTCTCTACACTGCTCTTTCTTCACACTCTGTTTTCTTCCTTCTTTAGTTTTTTTTTTTGCTTTGGTAAATAGCCGGTATGTGTTTGATGAATAGTTGATGTGACGTGGTAGCACTAGTTTGAAAGAGTCAGAGGATGTTTGATCCTGCTTACCTTTACGTGCTTCCTCACTTTCCATTTACTAGTAGTATGGTACTTCCTCTGTTTTAATTTGTTTAACCTATTTTGACGTGACATGGAGTTTAAGAAGATAAAGAATCATTCATGTTAGTAAGGTAGTTGACAGTGAATCATTTTTCTTTGCAGCAACCTTGCCTCACCATAAATTATGAGAATTTATCATAAATTGATTAGTTTTATGTTGGCTACTACCTTATTGTCACCTCCTCCTTTATCTAGTTTTGGGACCAACAATCAGAGGCGTATCCAGGAGGGGGTCACCGGGTTCACGTGAACCCATGCTCCCCTCCTGAAATCATATATAGTAGTGTTATAATTTTTTTAAATATCTAAACATAGATATGTGAACCCACACTTGAAGTATTATACCGTGCGATTATGTTGGGTGCACCTCTCAAAGTGAGGTTAGAAATTTGAATCTTTTAGTTATCTTGTTTTATTTTTCTTTTTAAAATTGGGTAATGTCTCTCTAAGTGGTTTGGATAGGTAAAAATAACTTTGGACCTATAATTTTAAAATTTTAATTATTTTTAGTGATAAGAACCTAAATGTTAAATCGATCAAATTTATATCTTAGATCCACCTTTTTGTAATAGTGCACCAATCATCTCAAAATCCTAGATACGCCTCTGCCAACAATGTAAACAAGCTCACACTTGTAGTCTTAGCTTCAGTTGCACTTAAAACAAACTTGCACTTAATAGGGTACTTATGTTGTTATTGTTTTCCTAGCCTAGAAGAAAACAGTTTTTCAGTGGGCTAAGCTATTGGTATAAGAGTGTGTATAGAAGCTGGTGGCTTATATTGACATTACAATCTGAGTATTGATTTACTTGTGTTCTTACCTTAACTATATATTTTTTTTAACAAATTTGATGAGTGTTTTCTCTTTAAGGTTTAATGAGTGTTTTCCCTTAAGGTTTGATGAGGGTACAAATTTGATGGCATTACAACCTTGTCTTGCCATAAATTATGAGAATTTATCTAGTTTTGGAACCAACAACGTTTACAAGCTCGCACTTATATTCATAGCTTTAGTTGCATTTAAAATGTTGGCTTCTGTGTAGTTTTAAAATGTTATAATAGAATTTTTTGTGTACATATATATATGCAGGCATGGATTCACGAGTGGTGGTTTCTCAGTTAAAGTTTATTATCTAGTGAGCACATGTTAATGATATTTCATCCATTCTTTTGTAAATATGGTGAGTTGGTCAAGTTTTCTAGCAGAGGCTTCTTGGATTATTGTGATAAATTAGTTAAATCTAGCATAGGTGAAAATGCTTTATACAGTGGAGTTTATTGGCTTTCGTTTTGTACAGACATACATTAATTTGAATTCTTATACTTTTTGGTAAAAAATAGAATGTTTGTTGCCTTATTGACAAAGGCTTTGTCATTAAAAATATTCATTTGTTTGGTTCTTTACTCTCTTTTTTCTTAGTATTCTCAACATGTATAATGTTGGTTTTCAAACTCGAGAGCTATTTTCTCTCGCTAGGGTATTAATTTGAGGTGGTAATCTATCACTATAATTTATCAAACACTAGGCGGAAAATTGAAAGAAAAATCATCACTGTTTTATCTTTTTTGTTCACTTGAGTTTCACAAGAATAATCCAATAGAACATGGTTATGCACAGAAACATAGTTTATTCAAATGGGACAAGAACGAAAAAAATAAACGTTGTTGGTAACGTTTCTTTATTTAACGCCGTCAGCCCATATATTTTACACGTCAGGTTTTTTTAATAAAATATAGCCTAAAATGTTACTCAAGAATACGTTTATACTAGTTCTGTAAATTTTCAAAAAATATATTACTTTGGTGAATTGATTGAAATAATGGCTTACTTTGGTAAAAAATTCCCATTAGCAATTATTCTCTGGCATTCATTTATATTCTCAAGTCTTAAAACCCTGTTAACCAACAGAAGTTCTAAGAGGATATAAAAGCCGTTTGATCAATATTTAAAAGATATTTTGATCAACCAATATTTTGATCAAATACTTTTGGCACTCTTAAATAAATAATTAGACTAGATAATTTAGTAAATAGTTAATTGACAAGTCATTTGGTTCGATAATCCGATTCTTTTAAGAGCCACTATACCACGTATATTTGCGTGTGCAATTGGAGCAACACACAGAGTATCATAGTGAGAAATATCCTCTTCCTTTTTGCTTGTTGAATCTTTACTACCATTAACCAAGGAAGGGAGGAAAAAATTCTGTCCATCATCAATTACAATAGGGAGGAAAATCTAGAATTTTTATCATTTTCCATGTTTCCCACTGATTGTTTTATATTTTTCCATTTTGGCTAAAATATTCCATTTCCTGCTGAGACATTATTTTTTTTGCTTCCCTACTAAACTACATGAAAGTTATAAAAAAAAAAAAACCCAGCAATGCTGGTGTTTATGCCAAATCTTCATATGTATAATTAGCATTGTTATCAATTCTTTTTTCCCCTTTTCTTTTGTAAGTTAGCCATAATCCTGATTTATGGGAACCAATATGGAAATGTTCAAAGCCTTTTTTAAATGAATCAAACTGTGAACAATTGAAGATAGTAAATATGCTCGTACTTTTTTCTTATCTCATGTGGTAGTGTAAATAAGTGCTACTTTGGAATCATGGAGAGGAAGGATTGCATAAAGATAAATTGCATATTTGTGTATTCATTGGATCATTTTGGTTAGTGATTGCATTGAGGACATATTGCAATAAGCTCCAGACTTCACTTATTTTTCTAAAATATATTTCTTAGAAAACATTTTTCATAAAACACATTTTCCTTCGTACCAAACCCATCATACGTCAGATTGAAATGAAAGGTTCTAAGTGAAAGAGAAATGAATATGACCATGTGCTTCAATTTTTGACAACTCATCAAGATTTTTTTTTTTTTTGATAACCGAGAAATCCGCCTGTGACCCGTCCATTGGACCAATCACAGCCTTCTAAACTCGGTGGATAATGGGACCAACCCTCTACTCTTCTCCACTTAAATACCGGGCTTCGCTTTGCATGGTGTGGGGCTTTAACCTGCGACCTAAGCCACAAATCCTCCACCTTTTGCCACTTGAGCTAGGCCTTGGGGGCTGAAAAGTTCCAAGTGAAAGAGAAATGAATATGACCATGTACTTCAATTTTTGACAAATCAATAAGATATTTTTTTTATATAACCAAGAAATCCGTCTGTGACCCACCTTTTGGACCAATCACAGCCTTCTAAACTCGGTGGATAATGGGCCCACCCCTCTACCCTTCTCCACTTAAATATCGGGCTTCGCTTTGCATGGTGTGGGGATTGAACCTGCGACCTAAGCCACAAATCCTCCACCTTTTTGCCACTTGAGCTAGGCCTTGGGGGCTGAAAGGTTCTAAGTGAAAGAGAAATGAATATGACCATGTGATTTAATTTTGGACAACTCAATAAGATATTTTATTTTTTTTGATAACTGAGAAATTCATCTGTGACCCGCCATTTGGACCAATCACAGCCTTCTAAACTCGGTGGATAATGGGACCACCCTTCTCCACTTAAATACCGGGCTTCGCTTTGCATGGTGTGGGGCTTGAACCTGCGACCTAAGCCACAAATCCTCCACCTTTTGCCACTTGAGTTAGGCCTTGGGGGCTGAAAAGTTCTAAGTGAAAGAGAAATGAATATGACCATGTACTTCAATTTTTGACATATCAATAAGATATTTTTTTTATATAACCAAGAAATCCGTCTGTGACCCACCTTTTGGACCAATCACAACCTTCTAAACTCGGTGGATAATGGGCCCACCCCTCTACCCTTCTCCACTTAAATACCGAGCTTCACTTTGCATGTATGGGGTTTGAACCTGCAACCTAAGCCACAAATCCTCCACCTCTTGCCACTTGAGCTAGGCCTTAATTGGGGGTTGAAAGGTTCAAAGTGAAAGAGAAATAAATATGACCATGTGCTTCAATTTTTGACAACTCAACAAGATTTTATTTTTTTGATAACTGAGAAATTCGTCTGTGATCCGCCCTTTGGACCAATCACAGCCTTCTAAACTCGGTGGATAATGGGACCACCCCTCTACCCTTCTCCACTTAAATACCGGGTTTCACTTTGCATGGTGTGGGGCTTGAACCTGCGACCTAAGCCACAAATCCTCCACCTTTTGCCACTTGAGCTAAGCCTTGGGGGCTGAAAGGTTCTAAGTGAAGGTGAAATGAATATAACCATGTGCTTCAATTTTTGACAGCTCAACAAGATATTTTTTTTCTATTACCGAGAAATCCGTCTATGACCCACCCTATGGACCAATCACAGACTACTAAATTCGGTGGATAATGGGACCACCCCTCTACTCTTCTCCACTTAAATATCGGGCTTCACTTTGCATGGTGCGGGGCTTGAACCTGCGACCTATGCCACAAATCCTCCACTTTTTGCCACTTGAGCTATGCCTTGGGGGATGAAAGGTTCTAAGTGAAAGAGAAATGAATATGACCATGTGCTTCAATTTTTGACAAATCAATAAGATATTTTTTTTATAACCGAGAAATCCATTTGTGACCCGCCTTTTGGACCAATCACAGCCTTCTAAACTCGATGGATAATGGGCCCACCCCTCTACCCTTCTCCACTTAAATACCGAGCTTCACTTTGCATAGTATGGGGTTTGAACCTGCAACCTAAGCCACAAATCCTCCATCTTTTGCCACTTGAGCTAGGCCTTGGGGGGTGAAAGGTTCTAAGTGAAAGAGAAATGAATATGACCATGTGCTTCAATTTTTGACAACTCAACAAGATATTTTTTTTTTATAACCGAAAAATCCGTTTGTGACCCGCCCTTTGGACCAATCACAACCTTCTAAACTTGGTGGATAATGGGACCACCCCTCTACCCTTCTCCACTTAAATACCGGGCTTCGCTTTGCATGGTGTGGGGCTTTAACCTGCGACCTAAGCCACAAATCCTCCACCTTTTGCCACTTGAGCTAGGCCTTGGGGGCTGAAAGGTTCTAAGTGAAAGAGAAATGAATATGACCATGTGCTTCAATTTTTGACAACTTAACAAGATATTTTTTTTTGATAATCGAGAAATCTGTATGTGACCCGCCCTTTGGACCAATCACAGCCTTCTAAACTTGGTGGATAATGGGCCCACCCTTCTCCACTTAAATACCGGGCTTCGCTTTGCATGGTGTGGGGCTTGAACTTGCGACCTAAGCCACAAAATCCTCCACCTTTTGCCACTGTGGCTAGGCCTGGGGGGCTGAACGGTTCTAAGTGAAAGAGAAATGAATATGACCATGTGCTTCAATTTTTGACAGATCAACAAGATATTTTTTTTTTAATAACTGAGAAATCCGTCTGTGACCCGCCTTTTGGATCAATCACTGTCTTCTAAACTCGGTGGATTATGGGCCCACCCCTATGCCCTTCTCCACTTAAATACCGGGCTTCACTTTGCATGGTATGGGGCTTGAACCTGGGATCTAAGCCACAAATCCTCCACCTTTTGCCACTTGAGCTAGGCCTTGGGGAAAGAGAAATGAATATGACCATGTGCTTCAATATTTGACAACTCAACATGATATTTTAGATCTCCTTAATTTGTTGTATTATCTCTAACTTTAGTTGGACCACGGAATAAAAACTTAAAACCACACATTCGTATATTCTCTAATATCACACATAAATAACCTCAATTGATATTATTATTTATTATTTAAATAAATTAATAATAATTTCAATACATGGCATTTACGTGTGATAAGAGACTAAACAAATGTGTATGTGCAGAAACTCAACTAGAATTTAGAACTTTTTAATTCAAACTTACCATCAAACTTATAATCATACATATATTTAATAAATATCCTAATACAAATACATAATAAAAATAAAAATTATTGAGTCCGTCTAAATTTTAAGAGCTATATTTGTCAATATGTTTAACGTATACAATTCTATAAGAGTACTCATTCTATAATCTTAGTGCAATACATTTAGATCTGACGATTATGGGACAACTCTTTTAGAATGTTTTAAACTAAAAGAGGAGCAAAAGAGAGAGAAATTTTTTCTAATTACAACCCCTTTATATAAATTCTAAATAGTCAAACCTATAAAGTTACGAACTTCACAATATTATAAGGATAATTTTCCAACCTTACAAGATTAATGAGTTTTCTGAAACCTACTAAAAATGTGGCATAATTAAAATTCACAGAAATCGAGACACAAAGCAACAGAAGATATAAGAGGCCGACATTTTATTAACCACTCAAGAGTTTGAAGTGCCTGTCACATGTTTTTCGGACACTTTGAGTGTTGCTAAATGACCACAATTATGTGGCCCAAAAATGACCACAAATATAAAGGGAAAAAAACACTTTTGGTGGACGGTGAAGTTTTATTGATAAATCATGAAATTTTTTTAATTTATAATATGTTGACCAAGTCGAATTGTTGATTAATAAAGTCGGATTAATATTTTAAATAAGAAATATATAATTTAAATAAAGTCCAAATTATATATGGGCAAATCTATTAAGTTGACAAGATGAGCCCAACTCACATTCTTCAAGCCCAAGATCCTCTAAATTACTTGGATCAAAATACCCTAAAACCCTAGCTCACGCCTATATAAAGGGGTCTTCATAAGATCAGAACACACAAACAAAAATACATAGATAATCAATGCGCTTCAATGGTGATCCGCAAGTCTTTCACATACAAAGAAGTCTTTGCTCCAAGTGATGAGCCGCAAGTATTTCATCAAGTCAAGAACAATTGTGAAAAGAAGAATCAGGGGATTACATATCTTTTCTTAAAGATTTCGTAAAGATTGTGACATTTGCACAAATTCAAATTCAAATATTATTGTTTGGTTGCTATTTTCCTTTCTTGTTTGCTGTATTTTAGGATAGCACCAAAACCTAGTTATCACATGTACAAGGCGCCAATGTATTAATACAGAATTGAAAGATAAGTACAAGTCTCAATGTCTTTGTATCTCGAATAGAACAAAACATAATGTAAGGAACAAGATGGCCTGCCGGAAAGACTAGCAATTACCTCTCAGTGTATCCTCAGCCTCGGAAATAGATGAAAGAGAAATGTCACACAGATCTGGACTCGAAACCTACATAGTGTAGTAGCTAGGAGTGAGTACCAAAACAACACGGTACTCAATAAATAAACCACTAAAACAAGGTAAAACTAGCTAGAAAACGAAAAACTCCTTTCACCCCAACCAAACCCCCAAAACTACAACATGCATATATAAAAGCAGCACAACCTAACAATTCACAATAAATAGCTCACAAGGTTCCATAGTCTCACATCAATAGTTACACATCGTCAAATCACAAGTTGCAAGTCATCAATCATAAGTAATAAGATTATCGAGCACAACAATCAAGTATACCAAATACAAGTATCATGATTATCATGCACAATTAACAATCGGGACTCATGGGGAATACTCATAACCAAAGTACTTATCGGCAATGACCTCGGCATCACAATACTCACCGGCAATGACACCGACATCAATAACACTCGTCAAAAATAACCTCGATATCAATAACACTCGTCGGTAATGACCTCGACATCAATAATACTCATTGGCAATGACCTCAACATTAATAACATTCACGGGAAATACCCCAACATCAATCACAATAACATCTCACAGTGTTATAGAACCAATGCAAATAGTCTTGTTCACGCAATAATGAAGAGATGACAATTTCAAGCAATTCACATCCACACAATACTATCGAGTATCACATTAATCAGCGAATCAATATCAACACTTAAGACAATTCACAATGCAAACACTAGGGGTGTACAAAACCTAACTGAAAAATGAACCAAACCGCAAATCGAGAAAAAAATCCGACTAGTGGTTGGTTTGACTTGGTTTGGTATTGGAAAAAAAACCCCGACTATATTTGGGTTGGTTTGGTTTTAACTAAAAAAAAACAACACGAGACCAAACCAACCCGACATTATATATATAATTTTAAAATTTATATTTTATACATAAATACTTTGATATTATTTTTAAATATTTCATATACTTTTTCATAGTTTTTATCTATTAATATATTATTTCAAGTTTGAAACTTAGAATTCTGAGTGGTTCAATAAAGATTATAGTCCACGGATGTTGGTAATTATAATAAAGCTTTAATCAAAATCAAATTAATACTAATGCAAAATGAAAATCAATTTAACCCTAAGAATGACAATAATATTGAATATTTGTTCTTTGGTTTTACATTGGTTTAGACAATTCAAATACATAATCTAATTTTAATTTCATTTAATATTTAGTCATGTAACTAATACTTATTAAACTTATTTTAGCATGATTTAATACTTTTAAATTATGATCATTTTCATTATGACTTGTTAATTTGCAATATTTGTTTTACGTGATTTCATTATTATTATTATTATTATTATTATTATTATTATTTTGTTGGATATTTTAGTGTCATTACTCATATCATATTTGTGTTATTTTCTTAAGAAACACCTTAGATAATTGTATTTTGGTAGGACCAAAGAAATATTTGAAGTACAAGTAAATTATATGTTTGTATGAATACTTTACTGGAAAAACTCGAAAAAATCCGAAAAAACCTGAGATTGAAAAACACGAGTTTTATTGGTTTGGTTTGGTTTATAGAATATCCGACACAAATGGTTTGGTTTGATATTTGAAAACCCGAACCAACCCGCTCATGTACACCCCTAGCAAACACCATTATCAACATGTTGTCTTTTTTTCATTAACCCCGCCTTTATCATTATGGTTATTCAATTTGTGCAATTTAACCCATCACCTTATTTTCATTACTCCCAACACATATAAGAAAGAGAGTTCAAGATTCCACAAGTTTTAACAAGATTTAGAAGTTCACTTGCCTCAATTCAAATAAAAGTCAATTCAAGACTTGAGCCTTTCCTTTCTGAACAATATCCAAAGTCACAAAAATTAATTCAATCAAGTAATCACAATTAGATTTCGGAAATAACAACACCCATAGCATACACTTTGAAAAATGGGTCAATTCAGCTTAAAAATTCAATTCCAAAAATGAGGTTTGAACCCAAAATCTTTACCTGAAAATCATGTCACCCAAGGCATTTGAAACTCATTGGTGAAAATCATTTCAAAAAAGGAATTAAAATCAGTTCAAAATCACCATTTAATTTTACTTTACAACTCAAGTTCTTGAAAAACATTGTCATTTGCCAATCAAAATCTCAAATTTTGGTGTTAAAATCCATTAATGATAAAATGGAATTGAAATTTTAGGGTCACAAAAGCTTACCCAAATGATTAGCACAAGAGATCTCTTCAAAATTACCTCCAAGGATTTTTCATAACTCAAAATGGAAAAAATGGGGTAAAACCCCATAATGGCACACCAAAAACCCTTTTTGAAGTCGCTTAAGCGAACCCCGAGAAATACTCGGCCTTCGCTTTCTCAGACTGGCCTTCACTTTTGCGAACTGGCATTCGCTAATGCGAAGATCGGGATCGTGAACAAGCCTTCTCTTCTGCGAAGGTCTGACTTGATCCTTCGCAAAAGCGAACCGGTCTTCGCTAATGCTCGGGACCTCCAAAAATTCAACGAAGACCTCCTCTAAGTCTAAAATCATCCTCTGAATCAAATAGAACTCTCGAAATTCCAATTCGAGTATCCGAACCCCGAATGTTGACCAAAGTCAATCCAATACTAAAATTTCACATTTTCCAACTTAGGACCGCAAATCCTCAAAGAGACTCCGATTTGTAACCGGCGACTCTTTGACTCTAATTTCCATATTTCGAGACTGATGGAATCGACGAAATTTCATTTCGACACTCGAATCTCCAAAAGACACCGGAAACCACTTTTTAACAACTTAGCCATTTGAATTAAAAATACTCATAATTCACAACTTTTTACTCAAGCTCAAAATCAATTTCAAAATTCAATCAGAAATGACTTGGGATTAATATCGGGAGGGATAAAATGTTTTACGAAAAAATTGAAAAATGACCAACCGAATCATTACAATTATTAAATTTACAGTTAGATATTTATACATATTTAATAGGTATTCTAATACAAATACAAAATAAAAATTATTGAATCCGTCCAAATTTTAACTAATACTATCTTTTCGCCCTTGTATATATGACATATTTGTTTGGCCGATAGAGCTATCTTTGTCAATGTGTCTAACGTTCTTCATAATCTTAGTATAGTACTATTTATTAGATGTGCGGCGTATGGGGACAATCTCCATGTGAACCATATAAAGAAAAGACATAATATGATACATTTGTGAGGTTAGATTCTTTGAAGGGAACCGTGGCTAGAATTATTATAAATTCAACTTTTAGTTTAAAATTTTTAAAGTGACAATTCATGACCATCTTTAAACACAAACAAAAGTTCAAATGACCATAAATGCATAAATATATGGCTCAAAAGATGACCATAAATATAAAAAGGAAAATTATATAATTACACGATTTAAAATAATATAATTTTTAAAAAAATTCTATTATTTAAATTAATGGCAAGAATTTTCTATTTCCTTCTTTCTCTCTTAACATCCCAATACATCACTCCATCTCTATCAGATACATTATAACTTTGTTTGTGTAGATTGTATCTGGTATAATTAATGTTATTGTGAATATATAACCCCAATTATTTCAAACCTAAATCAGTATGAATATGCTTTATAGTTATGTTATCTGATAATATATAACTTAAGTATCTGATACATAACATATTGTCCTCCATAGTTTAGTGCCATCGTAGGATGAAGTCCTTCATTGCCTTTGGTCGCCTCTTCTGTTAACTCTATGCCTTTCTGTAATGTTATCGGAAGTTTGGATCTACCTCCAATAACAGACACCCGTACTCCAAACCTGTTAGTTTAAACTAATGAGAAAATTGAAAGCACTACTCTTTCTGTCTCATATATACAAGTAAGTACCTCATAAATTCTTCAAACAGTTTCATCAAAAAATATATCTGATGAATTCGACGATTGAAGATGACGATCCAAATTATATGATACTGGGAAGAACTGGGCTTGGGGTAGTACTAACAAAGCACTCATTTATTTTTCACTAATCTTTGGGAATTGGCGGATACAGATGCACTAAATAAATAGGCATATGATGTAAGTTACACGCATTGTTTCAATTTATGCGACACATTTTTAAAAATATATTGTTAATTTGTCTAATAGAAAATGTCATATTTTTATAATTAAAAACAATTTTATTTAAAAAATGTTTATAACGTTATCGCATTATAGATTGCATTAAAATTAACAACACAATTTTTTTATGTTTCATTACAGAACGACTTTAATTAGGAGAATGATGATTGATCTATGACTATTTTACTATACTAATCATATTAATTAGTGTTTAATATTTGGTCTTGGAAAATAATTTGAAAAATAAGTAACTAATAAAAAAAAATTAAAGGGTATAAAAGCCGATTGATCAATATTTAAAAGATATTTTGATCAACCAATATTTATATTAGTGTTCTAATAATTAATTCTACTATATTAGAAGAGTGGGTATCAACATGTCTGTTAGTTGACAATAAAATTTAAGTTGGGATATATTGGTAATACTCTCTTGTGCTACGTGTCATTTATATTGTTCTCAATAACCTGCATCAACTACTCCCTCCGTTTAAAAAAGAATGACCTCCTTTCCTTTTTAGAGTCTATTTCAAAAAGAATGACCTCTTTCTTTTGTTGGTAACTGTTTCAAAAAGAATACTCTATTCATAAGGTCCATGAACGCTGCAGGCACATTAGTTAAACCATATGACATGACCAGAAACTCATAATGACCATAACGGGTCTTGAAAGCTGTCTTTGGAATATCACATTCCCTTACCCTCAACTAATGGTAGCCTGATCTGAGATCTATCTTGGAAAAACAAGTAGCACCTTGAAGTTGATCGAAGAGATCATCAATTCTCGAATGAGGATACTTATTCTTGATAGTAACCTTGTTCAACTGATAATAATTTACACATTCTAAGAGAACCATCCTTCTTCCTCACAAACAAGACCGGAGCGCCCCAAGGTGCCTTTCTCTAAGAGATCTTTCACCTGCTCTTTTAATTTTTTTAACTCTCCTGGTGCCATTCTATATGGCGGGATAGATATAAGACGAGTATCAGGAAGAATATCTATACCGAAGTCTATTTCTCTCTTAGGAGGGACTCCGGAAATATCATCTGGAAAGACTTCTGGAAACTCTTTTACTACTGGAATTGATTGAATAGGAGGTATATCAATACTAGAGTCATTAAGTCGGACTAAGTGATAGACACACTCCTTGGAAACTAACTTTCTTGCCTTAAGGTACGAAATAAAACGACCCTTAGGCACTGCTAAACTACTTTTCCACTCTATAACTAGCTTCATGCCTGTTATGCCTCAGTTGATTGTAGAACTCGAGTTGTTAAGTTCTACAATCAACTGAGGCATAACAGGCATGAAGCTAGTCCATACCAAGAATGACATCAAAATTACCATGTCTAATTCAACTAAATCAGCCATGGTGCTCTTGTGATTGACGGAAATGGTACAATCACGATAAACTCTCTCTGCTAGAATAGACTCACCAACAGGTGTAGAAATACTGAAGGGCTCAATAAGTTTCTCAGGAAGAATGTCAAAATTAATCATAACATAAGGAGTTACAAAGGATAAACTTGCTCCTGGATCTAGCAAAGCATAAACATCAAAGTTAAAGACTTGGATCATACCAGTGACAACATTTGGCGAATCCTCCGTCTGTCCCTGAAATAGCTCCTCTAGATGCAGTTATGTCTGGTGGGGCAACTGAAGAAGACCAGGCTATATTGCCCCTATTACCGTTACCCTGCATGTTCTTAGGACACTCTCTCATAAAATGACCATTCTGACCACACTTGAAGCAACCAGTGGAGCCATCACAACATATTCCTGAGTGGCTCCTACCACACTTAGCACATACATGAGGCTTACTTACCCCTTATGCCATTCTACCTTGAGAATGGGCAGGTCTAGCTCTGAAACCTGTGAATTCTGACTATTGTACTCACTTTGTTCCTTGGTGCAAGTGCACTAGCAGATGGTGGAGCATGTCCCTTTTGTTTCTGTTGGAAGGATGACCGGTTGACATTACTCTTCTGCTTGCCCGGACTCATTCTCTGATGTCTTAGCCCTCTTATTCTTAAACTCTTCTTTAACCCTCAACTTGTCCGCCTCAACTTGTTACACATGGATCATTAGCCTTGCTATGTAGAGATACCCTATCAACATAGTTGCATTGCCTTCCTTATTTGAAAGGCGAGACAACCCAGCAACGAATAAACTCATCATGCTCCTTATATCAGCAACCATCTCCGGAGCATAGCGTGAAAGTTGGGTGAACTTCAGACTGTACTCATGAACGCTCAAAGAATCCTGCTTAAGTGTGAGGAACTCTCGTACCTTTGCCTCTCTTAGTTCTCGAGGAAAGAAACACCCCAAGAAGGCTTCCTCAAAACGAGCCCAACTCACAAGTGGTGCACCCTCAACTCGATTCTTCTTCAATTGATCAAACCAGATTCTAGCGACACCATTTAGTTGGTATGCATCTAATTTCACTCTCTCAGCATCGGTGGCATGCATAATCTCAAAAACCTTCTGAAGCTCCTCAACGAAGTTCTCCAGATCCTCAGTGATACTTGAACCAGTGAAGCTCGGAGGATTCATCATTAAGAATTCACGGATCCTTAAAGTATCAGCCATTTTCTGTCGATTCTCTCTCTGTCCAACTTGATTGGTCACAATTTGACTTAACATCCGATAGCTTCACGGAATTCAACAATGGTGACCTCTCTTTGGGGTTACACTTCAGGCGCATTAGGTACCCCTTGTTCCTGTGGTTCAACATCCCTTCTAGTGGGACGACCTCTGACAGCCTTTTGTAGAGGCATGATCTGAAAGACACTCACAAGCACGAGTTAGAAAGAAACTTTATAGAGATTAACTCTATCGCACGAAATGAATCTGAAAGAAGTGAGATGGTTCCTAAATGTTACAGCCTCCTAATTATAGATGTGGCGCGCTTCACACCGATAACTAGGACTCTACAGACACGGCTTCATAGACTCTCTAGGACTCTTGAACTCTGGGCTCTGATACTAAGTTTGTCAAGCCCCGAGCCTACACCCTGGGCGGGACTGGCACTCAAGAACCATTGTTGGCCCCAAGCGAACCCTTGGCCTAGCTAAACTCTTAGCGGAAGACTTACTCATAGGAAATGTGCTTAAATACAATCTAAAAACAACTGTCGGAATAGATAAACTGAGAATGTTTAGAAAATAACATTCAACTTAGCCAAAATGGTAACTGAAGTCTTTAAATCAAACAACTGAAATATCAAGACTAAAGAACTCATATCTAACTGACTATGAAGCCTCTAACCGACAACCATCACTTAAAAGCTATGTGATGATACAACATTTTGTCTCACGTTGCCAGGGTCATCATATACCTTGCCAGGAGTATAGAACCTGACTAGTAAGTGGATCCACTAGTCTATGCTAAAAAGCACTAAAGAATCATCTAAAAAGTATGACCCTTTTCTACCCATGATAGTTATATGGTTTATTGGGGCTGGGAGTTGTCTGAACTCTCCCCCATATCGGTGCTCAATACTACTCTCAAAATATAATACTAGCTCTTATGTTTAAAAACATAACTTATTTCTGTGGTTTGAGATAATTGCTCAAAACTTAGCTCAAAGGCAATCTTGGAAATTAAAGTTTCCTCTCTTGCTTAATTGTGAAAGCATTTACTCTTTACTAAAAACTAGCTCAAAGGCTCCTTTGGAAATCTCAGTTTCCTTTCTTGTTTAAATGTGAAAACATTTTACTCTTTAGGAATACATAGTCCCGATATACTCTTTTGAAGAAATGAACTTCAATCTTTACTCTTGACTCAACTTAAAACTCAGCCTTAAAACAAAGTTAAAACATTTGTAAAAGACTTTTGGAAGACTCTATGAACTTCTCTTGATTTGGCTATTAACTTTCCTTGGATTTGAATTTATGGATTCAGGGATTGTGATTTGTGATAGGAAAGATCTCATTATGTTTAGGAGTGTTTTTAGGTAGTTAAACGTGAGAAACGATCAAGGAATCACTGTCTGAAAGCAAGTCCGCGACGCGGAGATGCATTTAAGTATTTGATCACAAAATAAATTTCGAGGCCGAAAGGTCTGTGACCGCTCCGCGACGCGGAAGGAAAATTTCCCGCGTATAAAGGAAATTCTTGAAGAAGTTATAAGTCTTGTGATGACATAAATGCATCATGATAGAAATATACAAAGAAACTCTTATCAATGATAACCAAGCATTACTACTATATAAGAAATGTGAATAAGCAAGCAACACTCCATCAACATGCTTGCTTATTCACATCTCAAACAGGGCCCACTTCTCTATTAATTTGCAATTGTTCCATTGTATTGCTCGTACGTATTTACATAGCAAAAAGTCTTGGGGCCACTCAAACAGGGCCCACTTCTCTATTAATTTGTAATTGTATTGCTTATCATATTTACATAGTAAAAAACATTGGGCCACTTGAATATTGTTCATTTGCCTTCAAATTGAGGACCCATTGAATATTTGTAATTTCTTCATTTGTTCATTTTAAATTTTATATGCATCTTAAATTCTAATTAATATAACTATTTTATCATAATATTTATATTAATTGACATATAATTATACATTTTGAAAAATGATTTGAAATAAGTAATTAATGTTAAGGATAAAATATGAAAAGAAAAATTAAAAAACCTTGATATGCTAACTATGTAATTTTAAATAAATATTAATTATTAAAATTTAATTATTTATGTATTAATTATTTCTATTTTAATTATTCCATCTTCTATCTTACCTAAAATAGTACATAATTTTTTTATATTTTATACATATATTAATTATGCACGTTTCTAAATTTACTAGAAAAGGGGAAGCCGTGCTTGCACGGGCCCAATTATTATTTGAAATTCGTAATTTTTAATCGTGATAATTTTTAAAATACAATAATATTTTTTTTCTACTAATAATATCAACAATTTAACATTAACATTAGAAATCAAAAGGAATTTATGAATAAAAAGATCAAGAAATAATAAGCAAATGTATTTCTTAGTTAATAATAATAAAAGATGATAGAATTTTGGACAATTAAATCAAAAGTTTAAATTTAAATCATAGGGATATTTTCTACATTTTAAGTAGTACTTATTTAGAGCAAGCAGCAGTCCGTCTACATGCTTGCTACAACTCAAATAGGGCCCACTTCTCTATTAATTTGCAATTGTCCCATTGTATTGCTCGTACATATTTACATAGCAAAAAGCCTTGGGGCCACTCAAAAAGGGCCCACTTCTCTATTAATTTGCAGTTGTATGGCTTATACATATTTACATAGCAAAAAACATTAGGCCACTTGAATATTGTCCATTTGCCTTCCAATTGAGGACCCACTGAATATTTGTAATTCCTTCATTTGTTCATTTTGAATTTTATATGCTTCTTAAATTCTAATTAATATAACTATTTTATTATAATATTTATATTAATTGACATATAATTATACATTTTGAAAAATGATTTGGAATAAGTAATTAATGTTGAGGATAAAATATGAAAAAAAAATTTAAAAAATCTTGATATGCAAACTATGTAATTTTAAATAAATATTAATTATAAAAAGTGAATAAGCAAGCATCACTCCATCAACATGCTTGCTTATCCACATCTCAAACAGGGCCCACTTCTCTATTAATTTGCAATTGTCCCATTGTATTGCTCGTACATATTTACATAGCAAAAAGCCTTGGGGTCACTCAAACAGGGTCTATTTCTCTATTAACTTGCAATTGCTTATACATATTTACATAGCAAAAAACATTGGGCCACTTGAATATTGTCCATTTGCCTTCCAATTGAGGACCCACTGAATATTTGTAATTTCTTCATTTGTTCATTTTAAATTTTATATGCATCTTAAATTCTAATTAATATAACTATTTTATCATAATATTTATATTAATTGGCATATAATTATACATTTTGAAAAATGATTTGGAATAAGTAATTAATGTTTGGGATAAAATATGAAAAGAAAAATTAAAAAACCTTGATATGCTAACTATGTAAATTTTAAATAAATATTAATTATTAAAATTTAATTAGTTATGTATAAATTATTTCTATTTTAATTATTCCATCTTATATCTAACATAAATAGTATATAAATTTTTATAATTTATACATATTAATTATGCACGTTTCTAAATTTACTAGAAAAAGGGAAGTCGTGCTTCGCACGGGCCCAATTATTATTTGAAATTCGTAATTTTTAATCGTGATAATTTTTAAAATACAGTAATATATGTTTTTTCAACTAATAATATCAACAATTTAACATTAACATTAGAAAACAAAAGGAATTTATGAATAAAAATATCGAGAAATAATAAGCAAATGTATTTCTTAGTTAATAATAATAAAAGATGATAGAATTTTGGACAATTAAACCAAAAGTTTAAATTTAAATCATAGGGATATATTCTACATTTTAAGTAGTACTTATTTAGAGCAAGCAGCAGTCCGTCTACATGCTTGCTACAACTCAAATAGGGCCCACTTCTCTATTAATTTGCAATTGTCCCATTGTATTGCTCGTACATATTTACACAACAAAAAGCCTTGGGGCCTCTCAAACAGGGCCCACTTCTCTATTAATTTGCAATTGTATTGCTTATACATATTGTCACGCCCCGAGTCTACATCCGGACGTGGATGGCACTCGAGAATCATTATTGGCCCCAAGCAAACCCTTGCCTGGCTTACTTACTAAGCGGAAGACTCTATGCATATTTGTAATGATCAATAACACTATACTCACTTGAATAATAAAATACTGAGAATGCTTAAAAGGTCAAACATTCAACTTGGCCAAATTGGCAACTCAAGTCTTAACATATGAAATGAAAATGTAAAGACAACTGAACTACTAACCGTCTGACTGTCTCTGAAGCCTCTAAAATAAAGAGGGATGTCGGGACAAGATCCCCGATCATCCTAACAATGAAATACTGAAAGTTAATGATAAAAAGAGGCATCCGAAGAGGCTCACCAACTGAATCTGAGTGCTCAACTAGATCAACGAGGCGCTGAATGTTGATCCTGGTTACCTGCGTCTGCATCTTAATAAGATGCAGGCCAACTGGCATCAGTACATTGAATGTACGAGTATGCGAGTTGGAATGCTAAACATAACTTAAGCTTGAAAAGGATCTGAAAGGAACAATTACCTTGGCTTTACTCAACTCTTGAATAACTTAACTCAATATAAAGCAATAAACATATGCAATATATAGAAAGCTTGTAAAACAATGGAAACAACTTAGTTCGTTAAAGAAAAGACAATAACAAACTCAATTTTACTTATTTAAAAAAGTAATATAGTTTCTGTGGGAGATTCTCTAACCGACAACCACCACTATGAGCCTAAGTGGTGATACATGTCTTGCCCACGCTGCCAGAACTGTTCTATACTTTACCGTCATATAGAACACTTAACTAAGTGGATCCACTAGTCTATGCTAAAAGCATCTTAAGGAGTCATCTAAAAAGTATGATCATTTACTACCCATGATGGCTACATGATTTATGGAGACTTGAGTTAATATGAACTCGTATCCCCATATCAATGCTCAATACTACTCCCAAAATATACTTAGCTCATATGATTTAAAATCAAAACTTCTTTCTTTGATTTGAGATAATTACTCAAAACTTTAGCTTAAAAGCTCTCTTGGAAATCGGTGTTTCCCATTTTTATTCAAATGTGAAAACATTTAAAACTCTTGGGAATACTTAGTTCCTTTATAGCTTTTTCAGAAATGAACTCAACTCTTTACTCTTTGCTTAACTTGAAACTTAAGTCTTAAAACAAAGTTAAAACGTTTGTGAATGACTTTAGAAAAACTTTATAAACTTCTCTTGACTTGCTTCTTAACTTCTAGACTTGACTTTTAACTTCTCTTGACTCTGATCCTAACTTTCCGTGAATTGGATTATGGATTCAAGGTTAATGATCTCATGTTTATGGATGATTTCATGATGTTTAAATGTACCTAAGAGTGTTGGAATCAACTAAGAAACAGAGGTGCATTGCTAAGGAACAAGTACGAAAAAATGGGGAACAAATGGGGAGAACTGGCGTCCCTGGCGCTCTGGAAGGCGCGGGATGCCAACCCACAGTATTCAGAGACCAGTCTGGGGCGTGCTGGCTGGCGCGGCGCCCCAAGGGTGAAGATTCAGAACCCCTTTAGGGACGCGTTGGCTGGCGCGACGCCCCACCCCTATCCCCCGGTGTTTGACGACCTTTCTTCTCTGTTTTTCATCTCTAAACCCTCTACACTTCAATGGTTCCCTCCCCAAACACTTAGAATCATTTATACCCTCAATATATGATAGATTCAAACCAAAATTACACCCGCAAACATGAATCAAATAGCAAGAAACTCCAACAACACAACTCACAAGAAATTAAAACGAAACTTTCAACTATGTTCATCAAGAACTCAATTTCTAAACTTTCAAAGACTTAAATTCGCTGAATTGAATCATGGTTGGCGTGTGGGTGAACTAACCCAACGCTATGTGATCTCACATACCTCGTAGGAATCACCCTTTGACAAAATCCACAAGCTAAACTCGACGATCTTGACGAATCTACTTAAAATGTAGCAATTATCCCTATGATTTAAATTTAAACTTTTGGTTTAATTGTCCAAAATTCTATCATCTTTTATTATTATTAACTAAGAAATACAATTGCTTATTCGATCTTTTTATTCATAAATTTCCTTTGATTTCTAATGTTAATGTTAAATTGTTGATATTATTAGTAGAAAAAACAAATATTATTGTATTTTAAAAATTATCACGATTAAAAATTATGAATTTCAAATAATAATTGGGCCTGTGTGAAGAACAACTTCCCCTTTTCTTGTTATTTGTAGAGATGACAAATAGAGTGGGACGGGGTGATTGCAAAGTTAATTCACATAAATTTGTAAAAAAAACAATTTATCCCGTTCGATTCATATAACATAATTTTTTATTTTCAACCCGCTCCGCTTCATCCTGCATAAATTTGCTTCCCGTAAATCCATGATCTCGCATAATTTAATTATTTTTAATTGAATGAATTTTTTTTTTTAAAAAAAACATGCCTACCTATTTTTAAAATTTATTTATTACTATCATTTTTCAATACTGCAGTACTTGTTCAATTATTTATCATTTGTCAATTTTTCTCAACTATTAGAGCAAGCAAAGCTGTCCAGATTTTAATTTTTTTTTTTTCTTGAAAAATTGCTATAGGCAACAAATATTTAAATGAAACTTACAAAAAAAGGTGCCCAATTTTAGAGCATGCAAAGCTGTCCAGATTAAAAATATATATAAATGTTAACAGTATGATTAGACAACAATTAATATAATATTGGGAGAGATAGTTATCAATTAATTGTACCACAAAATATTGAATGAACTTTATAATATTAAATTAATTTGTTATAGTAATAATATAATATTCTAAAAAAACAAAATTATCGTATCAAAAATTTTAACATTATACCATGTTTACCTTAATTACGACCAGGTCCCACAAATTGGTGTAGGCAATAAATATTTTAAAAGAAATTGTTTATGCCCTTAAGTTAATAAACAAAAGAAGTGAAATGTGATTCCATAGAAAATTTCCAGCTAATCCAAATGAATTCTTTTTAGAAATTATTCTAATAGCTTAGTAAATTTCAAAATAGCTTACAATAAATAAAAGACAATTCAAAAGAAAACTTTATAAGAAAATAAAATATACTAACTTGAAGAATTAATAAATAAATAAGAAAATTTGCTTTTAGTTTAGTCGTCTCGTTTCGCATAAATTTTCTAACTCAACATAAGTCTACCCGCGCCCACCACACATATGATTCAAATATGTCTCGCCCTGTTCTATTGCTATCTTTAATTATTTACAATTAATTCAGAAATCATGATAGAAAATTCAAAGCTACCAATGATGTTCAAGCATTATTAAAAATTCTTGACAAACCACAAATGTATCAAAATAAAAAATAAAAAATAAAAAATTTCTTACTCGTGACTAATGAGGTTTAAGCATTATTAAATTCAAGTTAGGGACTAATAGAAAATTTATACAAACTCTTCTTGATGTTCAAGTATAATTAAGTTTGTTGAGATATCACATCTAAAAATACAACGAAGGGATTCTTGAAAAAGCTTTGACAACCACAAATGTGTCATGGAATTGCTTGCACATGAGATATATGAGACTACAGACATATGGGAATTGAAAACTACAAGTGAAAAATGAACAAATGGTTAAGTAGGATGTCACAAATCAATTTGATTATTGTTGATTTTGATTCGATTTAATTTGATAATTTGATAATTTAATTATACACAAAAATAATATTAAAATATAAGGTAAGAAAATAAAAAATAAATTAATTAGTAAATAAAGAATAATCAAACTACCCACTAGTTAATCATTATGTTCTAAAAGTCACTTAATTTTAAATTTTTAACTCAAAAGTCACTCATCAATTATGAGATATTTTCACAAAAAGTCACTCAGATATGATTTTAGCTCAAAAATCACTCAATTATAGACTCTTTTCAAAGAAAATCACTCATCTACATGTGTTTTACTTACAAAGTTAGTCCATGCATAGTGACTTTATGTTTAAAAGTTCATAGTTTGCGTGATCATCTGAAATATTATCTCTATAAATATTTCATTATATTAGGCGTAAGTTTAGATATAAAACCTTTTTGTTGTAAAACTATGTGGATGACCATGAGGCCATTCTTTGTACCTAACTATTATGTACTGCAAGTAATGAGGCCAACACACTATATCTTGTTTGTATGGCCAAGTAATTTGAATTCATGAGACTTATAAATAGTCTATTAGTTGCTCATCTTAAGTATGAGAAAAACACAAAAAGTGAATACAAAGTTACTACTACTCTTTCTCTCTTTCTTCTTATCATTTTATAATACTGCACATGCTTTATTTTATAACACTTTTTTATTTTTAAAAAAGACAACTTTTTGGGAGAGAAAAGAAAAAGAATGAGTCAAGCAATAGTGGTTTCTCCCAACTTGACAAATTTTCAATCCAGCCTGGGAGACATAGTTTGAGTTTCCTCTCTAAAACATCAGTTCAACGTAGAGTACTCGTGAGGGATTACAAGATGAGGAAGATGACTCGTGAATTAACAACAAATGCTTCTTCAAAATCTCGTCACTTAGCGAATTTTGAATCAACTGTCTGGGGCAATCATTTTCTCTCCTACACTCCTCAACTTACGGTACGCGTATATATATATATTGCAAGTTTAGTGCACCAGTCTGTCTTTGTGGATCTAGCTAGGAGTAATATTCTTTCTGAAAGTTATAACTAGGACTCCAATGTATGCGACAGATAAAATTTTATAGCTAAACAACAAAAATTCCAGGCTAATCCCATTTAGGTATGTATTAACGAAGAAAATTTAATTCTCTATGATATGAACGTTTTATATAGCGAGGGATTAACTAAGAAATTCTGCAGCTAATTTATTTCATGTTTTCTTGTTGTTATTCCATATTATATATATATATTATACTTTGAAATGCAGGAAATTAGTAGCCAAGAGAAACTTGAAGTTGAAGATTTAAAAGAAAAAGTCATGAAGATGTTGGCGGAAACTCCAGATAACAGTGCACAAAAACTTGTTCTGATAGACACAATGCAACGATTGGGAGTATCATATCATTTCGATAATGAAATCGAAAAATCCATTCAAAACATCTTTGATACGACAATGTCCCAACTACAGAGTGAGAATGATGACAACCTTTACGTTGTTTCTCTTCGTTTCCGACTTGTGAGGCAACAAGGCCATTACATGTCTTCAGGTAATTTTCAAAATTACTCTACACTGTCTATCAAAAGTAAAACTATTTCCTTTTGGATTAATTATTCTGAAATTTTGTTCTGTCAAATTATAAATATGATGTTAATTAACCAGATGTGTTCAAGCAATTCACGGACCATGGCGGAAAATTTAAGGAAACTCGTGATGTGCTGGGATTATTAAGTTTATATGAAGCATCACATATGAGAGTGCATGATGAGGAGATTCTTGAAGAAGCTCTTACCTTTACCACCACTCGTCTCGAGTCCATGCTCCCCAACATGACCAATAACTCGCTTAAGGTTCAAGTTACTGAAGCCTTAAGCAAGCCTATTCGTAAAACTGTACCAAGAGTGGGAGCAAGGAAATACATACACATTTACGAAAACATCGAAGCACATAATAATTTACTCTTGAAATTCGCGAAATTGGATTTTAACATGTTGCAAAAGTTGCATCAGCAAGAGCTTAATGAGATAACAAGGTATATATATATTCATTGAGATTAATTAATTAATAAGATAAATATGCAATTAATATTGGTCTCGATTGCTATGTACGTAGGTGGTGGAAAGATTTGGATTTTGCAAAGAAACTGCCATATGCAAGAGAGAGATTCGTGGAGTGTTATTTCTGGATGAATGGAATGTCTTTTGAGCCTCAATATAGTAGAATGAGGAAAATACTTGCAAAAGTATTATATATGAACTCTGTTATTGATGACACCTATGATGCTTACGGAACCTTTGATGAACTTGTGCTTTTCACAAGTGCCATTAAGAGGTACTATATATATACATTGTGTGTTGATCGAGGACATAATTAAATAAGTAAATAAATGTGTGATATATCTAATATCTTAAGCTTTTGAATGATATGGTCAATCGCTCAATTCAATATGATTTCACATGCGTAATTAAATGTGTGTGCTGAAGACATCTATAATTAATAAATAAAAGTGTGATCTATCTAATACCTTAAGTTTTTACTCACATAATTGAACCGTCAAGTGTAGATGGGACATAAGAGCTATGGATTCATTACCGCCATATATGAGAATAAGTTATCAAGAACTTCTCAACATGTACGATGAAATGGAACAAGTATTGACCAGAGAAGCTGGTAAATCGAAGAGCGTGTACTATGCAAAAAATGAGGTATTCATCAATTGATCGAGGGTAACACACTTTGATCAATAAATAAATATGGTATATACGTAATTCACTATGAGTATCTATTTTTACCTTTTCTATGATATATTTTGGTTAGATGAAAAGGCTTGCGACAGCCTATATGAAGGAAATTGATTGGTTGAATGATGGCTACATTCCAAAATATGATGAATATATGACAAATGCACTAGTAACCGGAGCAGGTATGCTTTATATAACACATTCTTTGATTGGCATGGAGGAACTTATCACAAAAGAGACTATTGAGTGGATAACAAATGAGCCTTTGATTGTTCGTGCTGCATCATTAATTACCCGATTTATGGACGATATTGCTGATCATGAAGTAAGTACAATAATAACGATAAATTTTATTGTTTAGCTATAAATTTTCATTGTTAATTTTTTTTTTTTTTTGTAGTATTAGTGTAATATAGTAGGAATATGAATCATGATCAACCCTTGATGCACTTAGCTAGCCGCCCGATCATAAACTCTCAAGTTAAAAAAATACTACGTAGAAGGGTATAACTGTTGACATAGTGTATTGAATTAATATATTGAAATCTATTTCTCATAGGTTCAACAACAAATAGAACATGTTGCTTCAATAATCGACTGCTACATAAAAGAATATGGAGCTTCAAAAGAGGAAGCATGCATTGAGATGCAGAAGGAAGTCACAAATGCATGGAAAGACATAAATAAGGAATTTCTTCTCACGAGGAAAGTACCATTTTTTATCCTCGAACAAGCTTTAAATTATGCGCGATTGGCAGATTCAGTTTACGGAGGTGGTCATGATGGATACACAAATTCCAATTGCAAAACTAAAAACTTGATTACTTCGCTGTTTGTTGAATCCGTCAACATATGATGACAATATTAATGTAAATGCACCTTCGACTAAGTATTTTAATTTGGACGAGCTTTAATATATAAATAAAATCCTTTGCTTCTAAGTTCTAAGCAATTTTTATTTTTATTTGGAGCAAATGGGTTGTAGGTTTTATAACTATCTATGTTGTAACAATCAAATGTGTAATTTCTTTAACAAACAATTTATCTTAATTACTGCTTGATACTTTTTTGTTGTTGATTACATTTGAGAAGGGAAACTGGGGAAGTAGCGATCTTGGTTCATGAGTGGTATATTATGCCATCTTTTGCTTCTAAACTCTTAGGAGTGTGAGTTTCATATCTTAACTATCTTTTTGTCTGTTTGTACACTCCACGTGCATAAAACATGTCACATTGATGAAAATTAAATAAATTATTAGTATTAGTTCAAAGTTAAAAATTAAAGTATCGCTATCCCAAAAAAAAAAATTACAAACATTTTTCTTACACCCTCCCCCCACCCCCCCCTCCCCTTCCAAAAAAAATTAGATATTATTTTTATTTTAAAAAAAAAAATCCTACTTCACCCCATATAACTCTCCGTTCCTAATTTTACCTTTTTTATTCGAGATAAATTGTATCTAACTAGATTTGCATATATCTTACCGTGACCCTTTCGCTTGCCTATCTCCTGTCTCGCTAGTCTCTCTCGTATATATCTATATTTCATAGTGTATCTGGGATACACTAACTCTCTCCCTCTTTTGCTCACCTCTCTACTTATGTATCTGGATCAAAATCTGGAATGAATGGTAATTTTAAAAATTCACGAAAAGACACATAATTAGATCCTAAACTAATGAAATATGTATTGTTTGCCCATATTTAATTTTGTAAATTATAGGAATCACATACTTTTAAGGCGAAATTACAATCTATCCCTAATAAGTTTCTAATTACAGTAATCCCTTAAAAATTAAAAAAAACCGAATACAATAATTGAAGCTCGGATACATTAAAAAGTGGGTCGGATACATTATTAATTAAATGTTATATATTTGTTTGTTGCGCTTTTAATGGAAAATAAAAATGAAAAATAAAAAATTGAATCCCTTAATTCACGTCAATCAGTTTCGCTCTTAATGTCAATTATAGAAACGTGATTCCCAAAATAACAAACCAAATTAGAATTCAGAGATTCAAATCGTGTTCGTCTTCTTCTCTGTTTCAACGAAGAAGACTTCGACTGAGAATCAATTTTGTTCGTTGTGAGTTTGATTGGATAGATAATGAATATATCAATTTTGTTGAGGCATTCTGGAGTTTGGGAGAGTGAGATTAAATATGAAAGATACAAGAGTGATGGGATAGTGGTTGATGAACATGTTTCCTTCATGAATCTAGTTTCAACAATTGCAGCTGAGTTGAATATTGATGAGTTGAGAAAAAAATTTGAAATATGATACAATGTAGAAGGAAACTCCTCTCCAATGAGTATAAGGACTGATATGAGAGTAAAACTGTATGTAGAGGTAAAGAAACGCGAGATTGGATTTGGAATGTATCCCCTCTGTATTGATACAATTGATAAGGATGTTGGCGATATTGAAAGTTTTGATGTGTCGACTAGTTTAATCGTCTGTGTTGAAGGTGCTGAACAGGATATACTCGCTCTCAACTTGGTAGAATCAAAAAATGGTAATTCGTGTTATATATCAGAGTTGGAGGTAACGAATTACATATGTGATACGAAAAGTACAGACATGAAAGTGGATCAATTGTACAAGGATAAAGCCACTCTGGTATCTGTAATGGCAAAATACAAAATAAAACATGGCTTCAATTTTAGAGTAAAGAGATTTGATAACAAGAGGTATGGAACTTGGTCTACTTTCTTTCATGTGTTAATGTATCAATATATGATTGTTCTGATTAATGTATCGTTGTATTTTGTTGAAACAGTAAGGATACATTACTGGCTAAAATTACGATACATTAAACGTGTGACGTATATACTTTTTGTTGATGTTTGATTTTATATATGCGTATAATTTTTGTTGATGTTTGATTTTATATATGTGTATAATAATTGTTTTGCTCGAAAAAGTAAAAATAAAAATGGTCTGATTTCGGAAAATCGATAAACCTATGACTTGAAGAGAAATCGATTTTCCAAATAGAGTCGCCACTTAATTTTTTAGTAAAAATAAAGAAAAAACGTAAGGTTTCCAAAAGACTTAAAATAGATAAAAATCGATTGAATAAAAAGGGTTCAAGTTCAATGTACATTCCGAGAAGGTGTTAGGCCCTCGGAATGTCCACTAACTTGCGGTTGACCGGTGATTTGACTAAAATGATATTATCTAATTTTTAAAAAATTTTAACTTAGTCAAAAGAAATTCATTTTTATTTTTTATATTTTAAGGAAAACAACTAAAGGGAAATCTTCTAAGGGGAATAATTCAAGTGTTGACAAAAATAATAATAAAATGACTTTAGCAAACACAAAATTCATATTTGTATGCTGTAACAAAGTTTGCATAATTGCGCTCCATAGCAAACATATATATGTATAATTCGCTATATATATAAAAAAAAACAGTTGTATAATTCGATATACATATACAAAGAAGGCAGTTGTATAATTCGTTATACATATACAAAAGAAAGCAGTTGTATACAAAAGATCAGTTGTATAATATGTGTATGTATAAAACAAGAAAGAGAGAAAGGCAAAAGAAAACTGGGCAGAAAAATATTTGTATTGTATAATTATAAGTGTATAGGACGAAGATATATGTATTTGCATGCATGTGTATATACAATTTTCTCTCGCTTTATACAAACAAAAGCGCAATTTATACATTTCGTTTCTGTTTGTATAAGCGAGAGAGGCGAGGGTGGCAAGCGAGATTTGGGAGAGTGGCGAGCGAGATCTGGGAGAGGGGAGAGAGGGGAACGAAAATATATGTATATATACAATTTTCTCTCGCTTTATACAAACACAAACACATTTTATACATTTGTGTTTGTGGGGAGAGAGGGGAACGAAAATATATGTATATATACAATTTTCTCTCGCTTTATATAAACACAAACACATTTTATACATTTGTGTTTGTATAAAAGCGAGAGAGGCGAGCGAGACTGCCACCAAACGAGAGTGGCGAGCGAGATTCCACCAGGGAGAGTGGCGAAAATAGCAATAGTTTGCTATAGAATACAATTAAATCAAAGTATATTTATAGCATTTAATTTGAATTAATAGTTTGCGAAAGTATATATGTATATATTTCAATTTGAATATAAAAAAAAGAAATGACTATCTTCGGGAGTTAATTAAGTCAAAACCAAAATCAAATATAATGTTAATCAACAATAATAAATAAAGAGTAAGGAAATAAATATCAAATTTGGGCCACACTCCCAAATCTTGAACCTGTCTTCAGTCTAAAGTTGTCAAAATAGGTCTAGGCCCATTTAATTCCCCAAAAAAAAACTGTTGGTACTCATTTTTTATTGGGCCTTTGGGCCCATTTTCTGTTGCTTTACTTCATTGGGATTTTGGGCCCATTTTGGCTTGGACCTACTGTAGCAAATAGAATTTGGGTTTTAACCCATTTCTCCTCTGAAAATCTACATATTTATTGAGTATATACTCATGTATATAGGCTGTATACTGGCATGTTTTCCTGTATATCAGCCCATACACTAAATGTATACAATTTATTTTATCTCCCGAACACCTGTAATCTTGCTTTTAGCCATGTATACGCAACTCTTTAACCTGTATATTATGTATACTGTTGTATACCAGTGTATATCAACCTGTTTTCAGCTTTCCGAAACCTATAATTTAAGTTTCTAGCCTTATTTGTTGCCTTCGACCTGTTCACCTGCTTCTCTATTGGCAATGAGGCTGACTCGAGAGAGAAACAACTGGATTTGGGCATTTACGGCCTATCCGAAATATGGGGGAAGAAGATAGGAGTCCAAGAGGACTCGGATAGTATTACATGAAACAAAAAAAGATGACAATGATTAGTACTCAAACAATACATCTCAAAACTGTAAATCTAAATGACAAAGAGGATCGATCACTTACAGCAACACTCACATAGTGAATACAACTTAACAATCCTCAAACTAAAGTAAGACAAATTAATTAAGTTGGGCAGCATAACAGAACAAAGAGCAGTGACAATGAGTTCAAAATCAAACAATGAATAAGACTTTCAAGCTAAAAGTAGCTACTGGACAGATCTAATGATTTTTCATGAGACACACCAACAAGTAATCAAAAAAATCAACAATTCAATAATATCGAACAAAAAAAGATAGAAGAAATGACGCCATGCCGAGATAAAGATTTTCATGCTTAGGATACCAATTTTTATCATTTGAAAACAAACAGTTTTTAAATAAGTATACAAAATAAAGCACCCATTTACACCTATCTAGAACATATGAATAAGGTAATTAGAAAGTATTTAACTCCAAATTATGACTAAACCCAATATTTGTGACCTCTAAGAAGACAAAAGAAACCTTCTGTATTAGCAAGAAGAAAAAGAAAATATTTGTTCCTTACCTTATGACATAACAGAGACAAGAATAAATTCAATACTAAAAGAAAATGATAAATTCCACATTAAACTATCAAAAATCTAAACACAAGGAGATTCCTAAACATATGCATGTATAAAGACAGTAAAATTCAAAAGGAGAGCAATCCTAGTCATAGCAAAATCAACTCACATTATGAGCAAGTGACTAATAAATAATCATATTTCAAAAATATAAAGAGATAGAGAGAGCATGGTGCATACTAGTCGAACATCATACTTCACGAGTTGAACCAAACAGTAAAGAATCAACTAAAAGAAATTCAGCTAAGCCATTATCGATTCCACTCAATTCCAATCATAAAGAAAATACCAAGACATATTTGAGAAAGCATAAACAGAAAAACACAACAACCAAAAATCAAACGAAACAAAACATGAGAAAGATTTTTACCTCTTTCCAGGCAGCGAATTAAGACGGGAACGAGCTAGCTACGAGGACGATTCCACCACCAACAAATGAAACTTCAATGATTTCGATAAACCCTTGCAACCCACGAACAGGAACCTAAAATGTATACTAAGTGTATTTCTCTTGCGACTCACTTTAATTTGGTTTCTTTTCTTATAAAAGATGTCTCTCTTCTATCTTTTTCTATATTTTTTCCCTTTGTTTCTTGTCAAATTTTTTCCAACCTTCCTCCCACCCTAAAATAATGAAAAAGATGGGGTATATGTAGAGGAGGATTGGGGTTGAAAAAGGGGAGAAATTGGAACCATTTTGAATTTGAAATTCAAATTCTTCTTAAGAAGAACGTTGGGGGGAAGGGGGGAACAAAAAATTAATAGGAGCCGCACGATTTCGAGCAAGGACAAAGAACACATGAGATTGAAACATCTGGCTGATTCGAGTACATTGCTCGTACGAGAGGACAAGGAGAGAGGGACGCGCGCGAGCTGGCATTCGCTGGACTCGGGTCGTGATTTCTCTGCTGTATTTCATTCTGGATTGTTCACGACTGGTTCTGGGTTTCTCCTGCTGGTGTTCACGAGGAAGAAGAAAAATGTGTGGGTTCTAGGTCGTTTTTGTACGCGTACACTGGGTCTTGTTGTTATTATTATGGGCTGGGTTTTTGGATCGTTATAATGTTGTTGTATTGTAATGGGTCTTTTGGTGTGGAATAATGGAAATGGGCTGGCAATTGTTTTGAGACTAGGCTGCTGAAAAGAGGTGAAAAAAAAGGACCAAAATTGGTTTCCAAATGGGTTTAAGGTGAGGTCAAAGATGAGTTAGATTTTGAAGTTTAAGAAATAGCCAAATTGAATTAAATTAACAAATTCGGTTAAACCTTAAATAAGACGAATTAATATTAATTAATTAAAGAGCTTCTTAATCTTAATGAAATAAAATAATTAACTTAATTGTAAACTAATGATTCAAAATTATAATCATAATTTAAACTAAACTAATTTAATAAAATACTTACTAAAATTTAAAAAAAATTGAGATGATTTTTGAAATATTTATAAAATATACTAATTATATACAAAATTATATAATAAAAAAAATATTACTTAAAAATCATAAAAGCGACTAAAATTACTTTAAAGTAACTTGAAAAAATATTTTGAATGTTATAAAACTAATTATTTCAAATCGTTCGAAATTGAAGAAACTTGATGATTAATATATATTGTGGAGGTTCAAAATTGGGTGTCAACAATAATGATGATACATTATTGTAGTAAACCTGATACAAGTATGATTTGATGAATATTTACTGGTTAATATTTTTTTTTAATCTTTTTGTCAATGTAAGATTACTATAAAGTATCAGATTCATTTCACCTTATGGTAATGTATAATAATGATGATACATTATTGCAGTTAACTTGATGTATCAATATAGTAATTTTTCAGTAATGTATCCTTGTGTAAAGAATCTATCTATTGTTTTAATGTATCAGTTATGCATTCTACTAATGTATCTGGAAAAATGGAGCTACAAATTATTATGTTTATCGGATGACTGTTGTTGGAGATTGAGTGCATCTGTTAGGAAGAAATCGAATTTAGTCAAAGTGAGGTACCTCAATAGTGAGCATACATGTCCGATAAGGGATAGGTTATTAACAAAGGTTCAAGCTACAGTTAGGTTTATAAGTGTTGTGACAACTCCTAAACTGCACAATCATAAAAGAATTCATACAGTAAATGATATTATTGAGAATATTAAAGCACTATAAGAGATTGATATTGCATACCAGCAAGTATGGCGTGCTAAGGAGCGCACAATAGAGATGATAAGGGGTAAATCTGCAAATAGATATAGACCGTTGCCTAAATATCTATATATGTTGGATACTGTGTATCCAAATTCTTATATACGGATGCATAAGTTGGAGGAAAATAAGTTCATGTATCTGGTCATATCATTAAGGTCACTAATGAGGGGGTTTGACTACTGTAGACCAGTAGTTGTTGTTGACGGTGCACATCTTGGTGGAGCTTACAAAGGAATTTTTGTATCAGCAAGTACGCTTGATGGTGCAAGTATGATTTCTGTATTAGAATTTATAATTTTTTGTCTCATAACAATGGTTACTTGATTTTGATACTTTATATATGAATAGTTGTGTTCTAGAAATTAACAAACCTACCCACTATTTATGAGTAGGATGCATATTGCCGTTAGCTTATGGAGTGGTGGACAGTAAAAATGATTGTTCATGGACATGTTCTTCTAACAGTTTAAAAGTGAATTTGGGGAGAGGGAACAAATGTGTGTTATATCAGATAAAAATGAAAGCATAATTAATAGTGTCAGAACTGTTTTTCCAAATGTTTCTCATTTTGCATGCATATGGCACCTTTGGAAAAATGTTTGTTCAAGCTTCAAGAGAAGCAAAAGTGTACTAAGTGATGTGTTCTATTCAATGGCCAAGGCTTATAGAAAAGAGGATTTTGACAAATTGATTGCTAAAGTCATTAAAATTGACAATCGGGTTAAGATGTATCTTGAGGATGTTGGTTATGAAAAGTGGTCAAGAGTTCATGCAACAGTAAACAGGGGGAGAATGATGACTTTTAACATAGCGGAATGTATCAATGGTTGCCTTGTTGAAGCGTGACAACTACCTATAATACAATTTTTTGGAAGAAGTCACAGTTCTATTCGATTCTTGGAACTCTAAAAATAGAGAAATAGCATCCTATACAAAGGAAACATTAGGGAAGAGATTTGAAAAGTTGTTGATTATAAACGCTTCTAAATGCTAAAAAATGTAGGTATGTGCATATATATAAACTATCTGGAATTTGTTGTTCTTTGGTTGTTATGAATATAAAATTGATTTCATTGATATGTGGTGTGTGTCTTACCTAATGTTGTCATGTTGTGCAATCTACTGAATTTGTATATTTAGTTTTTGAATGTGGGCGAAAATACATTATTGCCTTGAGAGAAAGATCTGTAACTGTGGGAGATTTCAAATAGACGAGATACCTTGTGCACATGCATTTGCTATTTTCAAGAAGAAAAACATTATAGATATACATCTCTACTGCTCAGATTACTATAAACCAGTTGCATTGGCAAACACATATGAAGTTTCGATAGTTTCAATGCCGGATAAGGAGGATTGGTCAGCACCGGAGTTTGTTTTGGAAGAAATCGTCTTGTCACCAAGATACAAAAGGCTGGCTGGACGACCAAGGAAAAAGAGGAAGAAAAATCCACGAGAAAAGATAATCACAAACACAAATCATTATGGACGTTGTGGACATGAAGGTCATAACATAAGGACTTGTACTTTCTTCCCGAAAGAAAACTGACAGAATTCTTTGTTAGAGCTATTATTATGTTTTAGATACATTATTTTAAATTTTGCTATATTTTCAATTTTTTTGCAGTTTTCAATTTAACCTTGATAAAACATTGCAATCTAATATTAGCTGGTGAAATCTCGTTACAATAATTGAAATGTTAAGATTTTCTATCTTGTGTTTGTTTTTATAACAGATTATGCTTCAAAATACGTGTTTAAATAATGTATCATTACTTATTTGCTAATAATGTACAATAAATTCTGATTGTGGGTATTGTATCAGTCTATGTATTTCAAATTTACAATTATATAACGTATCTTAAGTTTAATGAATGAGCCAGCATCTAATTAGAATAAATTGACCAAAACAAACAGCATAGTAAAGTTGTGTTTCCTTATGAATTATTGAATCTGATACATTGAGTTATTAAAGTGTAAAGGTATTGGATGAAAAATTTGAGCAAAAATTATTAGAGCATGAAAAGAGTGTCAAAGTATCAGCTCCAACCAGAAGTAATGAAAATGAATGAATTTGTCTGTTTATTAATTAATGAATCTGATACATATCATTAGTAAAGTGTGGAAGTATCAACTCCTACCAGAAGTAATGAGCATTAATGCTAGTGTGTGTTTAAGAATTAATGAATCTGATACATAAATGTTATCCAATTTTTGTATCAAATTATATATGACAAGCGTGTACATCAATGTAGTTCATATATAACAGGTGAAAAAATTGAAAGTTGATGTCAAACTAAACAAGTTTTAAGATAAACTTTAATGCTTGGGTACAAACATCTGAAAACAACAAAAACCATAAAAGTTTAAAGCTAGAGTTAATGTATCTCAAAAATGATAACACTGTAAAAAGTGTCTAAGATCTAATCAGCATTGACCACATCTTCTTGAGCTGGTTCTGTGGAATGACTTCTAGGCCTTGTGGGATCATCATTTTCACTAACGTATCCTGCCTTAGCCTTTACAGTACCGTATTTCCATCATAGGGATCCATATCGTGTACGGAGGTATTCTGAACAGAAACCAATTTTGAGAACAGTGATCCCATCGCTGAGGTACTCAGCATAGAAAGTTATAAACATTCCGCAATCCTTTGAAAAAATGAGGAATATACATTATAAAGAGAAAGAAGATACATTGTAATTTAAATAAAAAACATGCTAATACTTACAAGCTATCGCTTCTTTGTTGCATAATTTCTTGTACAAATTCAACTTGAAATACGTCCTTTGGTCCCAAAAGCATGACAGTTTGACTGTCCTTGTAAGCATCCAATGATGACCAGTCAGTTCGCTCAATTTGATAAAAAAAAACCATTGTCATAAAGGTAAGATGACAATATCATTGCCAACTTTTTTATCTCACCAGACGGCACTTTATTTTTGTACTCATTCATGAATTGTAGATGCGTATGACCCTCTCTTTTAAAACAACAACAGTCAACACCCAATGGAACTCACCATCTGAGTTCACCGGAATGTATACATCATCAACTAGATGCCACGGTAATCCAGTCGGGATGGAAAATTCTTTGATTATGTTTTTAATTGACCTCTCGAATGCAGATACAACAGCCCCACGCGCCATGTGCTCTTGCGTAGTTAAATTATCATTATGAGGGCTGCAGTAGTACCTATTGTGTGCATCATTAATAAATGTCTTGAATAAACAATTGACAGTGGTGAATCTGTATTGATTAGGGCTGCGTAGTTTTGACTTCTTCCTTAAGTAATACAAAATTACATCGATGTGCTGCAACATAAATTTAAAATAACACAAAATGTTAGACAATATGATAAAGCACAACAATCACAATTTCAAAATAATGTATATGCTATGATTTTGTATCATATACACTTTCAAATAATGTATATGATACAAAATACGCATGTATCGAGGATATATTAATAATGTATCTTTCTATCGTATCTCATCTGTCCAACATTTTTTTGACTGAGATATGACATAAAATCAATTTTTATCCCTGGGAAAGGCAACTACAAAGTCCATGTGTTCAAATCCAAATAAAACTGATTTGGCTCTGTATTTATCATCCATTGGTTTCCTATATATTTATATATATAGATTCATATATATTACAATTCTAAACAAGTGAAAACAATATGATATTTTACTATATGAAAATATTAAATTGTTACTCACTTGTTGGCATGAGTTTTAAGGAGGCCTATAGAAATTCACTTGGAATATTCGTCCAATAAATTTGACAGAGGTTGGTAAGAAATATCAAATCCATCAAATGGGGAGATCGGATGAACTTCTTCTTCAACTGTCTATTTTCCTTTGTCACTAGAACCAAATTCAGTCAAATATGGTGATTGAAGAATTTTTGATGACATTCGATTTCGTTGAAAAGGGGTTTCTGATAGTTGATACACGACCATCTCATTACCCAATATTTTCGTGGGTAATTTACTGTCAGGTACAGATTGATGTGTATCATTTAATGAATGTGACTTGACAACACTCAATAGTTGAACACACAAAGAAGTTTGAAGGCCTGCAATAAGTACACCTTTAGCTTCTTGGGTTCCAGCAGAAATGGATGTTGATGTGGTAGAATCCTATATTTTTAAATCAATAATAAGAAAATTGTATCATTCAATAACCAACAAACAATCGAAAAAAATATTTAGAATTTACCGATGTATCAATGTTTACTGAAACTTTGTCTGAAAGTGGGATGCTATGTTGTGATTTCTTAGCAACATCTTGAACCACATATGATTGTTCAGTTTTTTTTTGTGCCAAACTCTACTACATCATCGTGATAAGTAGCACGATATTTTTTGTTATAAAGCTACAATAAATGATAAAAAAAAATTATACGTAAAATTATACTTACAAGAACTTCCTTGGATACATTCTCCCCAGCTCTTTGATCCTTAATTGTATCAACAAAATATGAATATTACTACTTAAGTCAACAACTAATGTATCAAAAATGAAAAAAATACTACATTATTTGTGAATGATACATTAGATGAATAAACTAATAGATTTATACATAAACGTGTACTTTACAACTTCAGTGGATACATCCTCACCAGCTTGTGGATCCTTTGATGTATCATCAAACTATGAAAAATAGTAAATAATTCAAACAATAATGTATCAAAATCAATAACTTATACTACATCATTAATGAATGATACATTAAATGATTAAACTATGTCATATACATAAACTTAAACTTACAAAAACTTTCTTAGATACATTTCTTGCAACAGGAACACCTATTGTAGATGGGGGTTCTGATACATCATCATTGCCTCTTTTATCCTTTAATGTATCATCATCTTATGTTGATTAGAATATCAATCAAATAATAATGATTCAACAATTGAAACTAATCTTACATTTGAAGTTTAAACATAATGTAACTACTACACTTATTAATGTTTCACAAATGCCTAACCGTAATTGTATCATTACAATAATGTAACAGCTGGTGTTAGATACTTTATTGAATATTAGATACCTTAATGAATGTATCTGATTCTTACCTCTAAGACCTCATGTTGATGTACATGTGTATTTTCTTCATCCTCTACATCAGGGTTATCAACGAGGACATTGTTGACAAACTCCATATCAATTGGAGAACTTGGTTCAACAAATTGATTAGTAGTTTGGGGTTGATTCACATTTTCTTCTTCAATTACCTCTTCATCCGAGATTGAAAGTGATCTGGCAGCAGTTTTCTTCAAGCCAAAAAAATACAATATAATTAGAATAATAGATTTACAAATAGTAAAAATTTAGTAAATAACAACTACCTTCCGTTTTAGCTTCCGGATTGCTTTCAACAGAACTTTGTGATTATTTTTCATTAAGACTTGAAGATCATCAAACTTTTTGTCCACCTATGAAAATACGTAAATAAGTTAATAATGATTTACTGTAGAACAATTGAGAATTCAATAATAATTATGAGAATAACTTACATATTCCGTCAGCTATTGCTTAACTCCTTCGATTTCTGAAAAATCTTTCTTTTCTTTAGGATGAGATGAAGGATTAACTGAATCTGGAATAGAGAATGAATCTTTTTGTATCACGGGGAACTGCTCTGATTGTTCCATTGCAATACTTTTATTTTGGTCAAAACATCTTTCTTTCTTCTCTTCGGGGGAGGGGGTGTAGATGATGCACCAGATACATGTCTACTCCTTCTTACAATCTGATCCGATGGTTTAGAGGAGAAATCCTCAAACCCAGGAATGTCATCTGATATAGCTTGTGTAGGTTTATCAGTAGACATAAAATGTTCGGAATGAGAGACAATCCGATTGTTCGGCTAATCAAGTACAATCAATTCCTCACGAGTCAGTTGTATATTGGTACATGCATTCTAAAACAAATTTGTAAAGTCAGCATACCAAAAATAATTGAAACTTGAAATATATAAAAATGGTCGCTACCTCAGTAAAAATACTAGACATAAACATTTCAAATTTAGGCTTGACACCAACAACTCGCCAATTTAGTATCCTTGGGATGTAGTCTCCCTCCTTGACAACAATTTTCTCATTGACAGCTAATGCACATTCATACACCCAGATATTTAGAGCATAGGGCATGCCACTTAAACAATACAACTGTTTTACTTTGGTTCTCTCTTGCCTCCACGAGATCATTAACCTGATAAAGGTTGTCCCAAGGAAAATGTTCATATGTACCATCTTTGACCATCAGGAAGTCATTAACAGGGATAGGTGCTTCAGGTAGTTGTGAGAGAACAAATGAGTTGATGAAGTAGAGAATTCTCATTTGGAAAGCATCATGAGTGTTGTCCTAATTACCTTGAAGAAAACGTTGAACAAGTCGTCCCTTGCTCACACTATTAGACTTTACTAAATCAGGAAAGTATTTTTGAATAAGGCTGCTCTTAGAGGAATTCAGATATTGAAAGTCATTGGGATTTCCAGTGCATTTCATCCGGTTATTATTGCAAATTCCTTTATAGTGAAGCGCAAAATGTTTTCATTGGCATGCCAAATATAGAGCTCATTACTGTTATCCTGATTAATCTCAAGAAGAAACAAGCATTTTGATAGTTGACCCTGATAGTTGCAGGTATGAATGTCGAGATATGGCCCAAAAAAAAAATTTGTAAACAACTCGACAACCTCGACATTCATGTACTTTTTCAAATCTTCTACAAAATCATTGTTGTATGTTGGACCAAACATCAAACAGTGGGTTGGGATTTGTTTGATAACATACTTCATAGACTGTAATGATCCAAAAAATAACAGAATATTATGCAAAAAATAATGTATTTGTAAATAATGTATCTCATATGTAACTGATACAATATTTACTATGAAACTACAAATACCAGATACACAGACGGATAAACAAAACTTGGATTATACATTATTGACTGAGATCTACTGAAAGATGCATAACTACTAATGTTATAATAGTTGAAACAAAATATATTATAACTTAACTTACTTAGGGTTAGTGTACCAATTGGTTACAGATAATAATGATACATTAAAATACATTAGCAACGAAGATCATTATCAAAAAAAGCATGACTGAAACGATTAGTACACTGTAATGCAGAGTGAACATGATACCCACAAATACGAGATCTGAATTTGTTCATTTTTGTATCATCAATTGATTAACTAACCAAAAACATTATAACAATCGAAAGAAGAAGAACTAAAACCTAACCTTAGGTAATGAAGGTCGAGAAACCAGAGTTTACCACAAATACGAGATCTGACTTTGTTCATTTTTGTTTCATCAATTGATTAACTAACCAAAAACATTACAACAATAGAACGAAGAAGAACTAAAACCTAACCTTAGGTAATGAAGGTCGAGAAATTGCAGGAGCAAATTTTCTATCCTTTTTTTGGGGATTTTAGGAACCTGGATTTTTGAAGATGAAGCACCATCCTTTTTCTTCTTCCCATCTTTTACATTCGCCATTAGCAATGGATCGTGGAGCCTTTTGAATCTGTTCACCGCTCAACCAATATCTTCGTAGTCATAAATCCGATTAATTGATGGTGCATCATCCATGCCATTCAACAATTAGAGAAGAACATACAAATGAACAATAAAATCGAAAAAGGATTTCAAGAGAAGAGAAAGTACCGAAATTAACTAGATTATGTTTGACAGAGAGAGACTTGATTTTGAACACTGATGGAGAAATTAACTGTCTAGATAATGGGAGAAGATTAAGGAGAGAAATAAGGAAGTGGTAAACTCTGATTTTTAGTGTAGAAATTTTTGTATCCGGAAGTTTTGACTTAAGAGAAAAATATGGGATTTTGGAGATTTTTAAAAGTAATAAGGGATAGTGGAAATAAGTGAAATAAAGGTGTGTATTTCTGTAATTTTGCCTATTTAAATCTAATTAGATTGGTTCAAATAAAAAATTCATTATTATTGGGCTAGCCCATTTAGTTAGCCTCTACCAAATGGTCAAGCCCAATGGCGTATGAGCTTTTCTTGGAGGTAATTCCACCTTACACCTATTTAAAGGGTCACCACTCACCTCTCTCTTTTGAAAGCACCGGAAACTCAGATCATAACAAGAAAGACACAATAGAGTTTTTTTTTCTTTTTTTATTTTCCATCCGATCCTCACTGAATTTCGACTATTTCAGATGTGCACCACATGAGTCGTTTGGTAGAGTGTATAAGAATAATGCAAAATAGGGTGCATTAGTAATGCTTGCATTAGTAGTGCTTGTATTAGTAATGCTTGCATTAGTTATGCAAGCATTATTTCTTATACACTGTTTGGTTTGAGGTATTAGAAATAACAAATCTTTGCATAATTTCTATTTAAAAATATATGTTTACAAAAATATCCTTCACACTTTATTTATTTTTACACTCCCTTGCAACAAAGTTCTTTGCTAAAACATCATTAACTCCTCTTGTTCTTCTTCTTTTCAAAAATAATATTAAATTGTTGTACTATTTGAGTCAAAATATTTTTTTGAAAAGTTGGCAAACAATTTTTTAATCAAATCTATCGCCACAATAGTAATTTTTTTAATTAAATTATGTTGAAATTAGATTATTTTAAAATATATATATATATATTTAAGAGGCCATAAAGTCTATTAAGACACTAACAAATTAAAAGACATTAAAAAACAAATAAAAATAAAAATAAAAACATATGACAAGAAAGAAAATGAAAAAAAAAAGAGAAAATGTTAGAAAATGTTTTTAAAAGGCTATGAGGGTAGTTTTGTAATTATTTGATCTTGATGCAAGTGTTAAATGCTATGTATTACTAATATCTAGAATTATTTGGTATTAGTAATACACAACTTAATACACATGACAGGAAAAAATGTACCAAACAAGATACTACTAATACACACATCTAATGCATGTATTATATTTCCTAATACACTCTACCAAACGATTCCTTAAATTTCATAATTTAGTACTACCAATTTGTACTTGTCCAAAGTGAACATTAAAGGCCACGTGGCATTAGTCTTATAAAAAGTATTTACTCAAATAAGAACGTTTGACAAGTAAATTACAAATAAATAAAATTTTCTTAGATTTTGTTAGAGAAATTATATAGTAAGTGCAAGAGGAAAGATTCATCCTTTTCCCATTTTGATTTTCTCCGTGATTCATCAACGGTCTCTCATTCACGCCTATCCAAAAATTAAACGCCAACTTCCCCTATTTCTCTCTCCATCTCCAATTCCTCTAAAATTGTTGAATTGACATTCAATCTTTTTCAAATTACTCTCCAATTATTATTATTTTTTTTACTTTTTTTGTTTACATGTGCATTAAACTTTTCAAGTGCTCCTTTGATAATTTTGCTCAATATGTTAGGAAATTATTAGGTGATTCACAATGTTTAAATGTTCAATTGAAAATTCAAATGAAAATTTATGTATTATCCCTAAAAAGGATAAAAATAAAATAAAATTATGAATATAAAATCAATTTGACATTTAACCCCAAGTCTCGAATTTATAGAAAATTTTAATAGCTTAATGGACTGACAATCGAAACTCCCCAAAGCTAATTGTTCATTCCCAATTTATTTTACATCACATACTCAAAAACATCAAATCCAAGTTTGGGAAAATCAGAGACGGAAACAATGATGTACAAATTCGAACCATCTCAAACCCACCACTGATTTCCACAACTCTAATTTGTCCCATTATTCCTTCTCCCATATTATTATCCACACAATTTTTTTCCATTTCCACACAAAATTTCCCCTATTTTGTCACATATACATTCACACCCATTTTCTATTTAGCTTCAGAATTTGCATTTCACAAAAAAAATCTGATTTTTTTTTTTCACAAGTAGAACCCAAAATCTTGAAATACAAATTGATGGTTCTTGATTCATTATACTGATTTATTAGTACAGATACATAATTTGTTCATGGTGGTAACTGGTATGGCAACATGTTTTCGTTATTGTCCGTGCTACTTGAAAATGGGTCGTACAGGAATCCATCTTCAGTTTTGTCAGCTTAATTATGCAAAGATTAAGGGAAATGGGAATCGGTTTGGGTATCGTCGTCTCAAGTTTGTTGTCAGTGCTGAGCTATCTAATGCTTTCTCCGTCAACATTGGATTGGATTCTCAGGTAAATTTTGCTTGATTATTTCAGGTAAATTGGCTTGTGATAAGGAATCGTATGGTCACTCAACTAATAATTATTATATCTGAAAGTTACCCTTTTGTTATTTCAATCTTTTTCAACAGAGAAAGTAACTTTTTTGAGATAATAACTATGAGTTGAGCGAACATATGAGAAATTAACTCTTGAATGTTGCTTAAAATGGGTTAGTTAGGATATTTCTTGTATCAGCTGGCAAGTTTAGATCCTCTCCTCATGACTATTAAAAAGTGAGTGACCTATTCAGGTATAAGATACTGTCATTAATTTACTATTGGACTATTAAAGATTCAAACTTTAATCGCGATGATCCAATTGCAAGAGAGGAATTCTACCATCCAAGCATATCAGAATAGCTTGGATTTTTATAGAACTAGTCTGAGGGAAATTGCTATGATTGAGAGTACTTTTTAAACCAATTTAGAAACCTAAGGACTTACTTGTGTGGATATGTAAAATACGGGGTTTCCACTCCTAGATGGAAAGAGAGAAGAAATATTGCAACTCAATTAACTCCTATATGTCAAAAGGCATATTGAGATAATTTCGGGGGTTTTACGTGACATTATCCACGTCAACAAACAATTCGAAATACCTCGACCTTATCCATCATGTCCACTTGACCTTTCAACTGCATTATTATTTCCATTTTATCACTTCTGTTCATTGATTAGATAAGACATCCTCATGATAAAAGTTCTACATTTTCTTTTCACATAGATCTTTTAATTGATCCGGAACAGTTTTTCTAGTCAATTTCTAGTTCATCATTATCTAAGTATCAGTCTTGTGCAGACAGCACCATCATGAAAAAGAAAACAGAGATTCTAATTATCAGTTTTTTCTTGACTGTTGTGTGTTGAAAACTAGATACTGCCTGATATTTATTTTCCCACTAAATTTCAAAATGTATAGGCCAGTGATACTTCACAGTTTTCCCGGATTGGTCCACTACCTGGGGATATTGCTGAGATAGAGGCTTACTGTAGAATCTTTCGGGCTGCTGAACAACTTCATAATTCATTAATGGACACCCTATGCAATCCACTAACTGGAGAATGTAATGTCTCATATGATGTACCGTCAGATGATAAATCAATACTGGAAGATAAACTAGTTTCTGTTCTAGGATGCATGGTATGTCTTCTAAACAAAGGAAGGGAAGAAGTAATTTCTGGGAGATCATCGATTATGAACTTATTTCAAGATGTTGATGTGCATATGATGGATGATATGCTTCCTCCACTTGCTATTTTCAGAGGTGAAATGAAGAGGTACTGCGAGAGCTTGCATGTTGCTCTTGAAAACTATTTGACACCTGATGATCCTCGCAGCATTGTTGTGTGGCAAACACTTCAAAGACTGAAGAATGTATGTTATGATGCCGGATTTCCTCGTGGGGAAAAGAACCCCAGCCATTCACTGTTTGCTAACTTTAGTCCTGTTTATTTGTCAACATCAAAAGAAGAGACTCAGTCTGCAACTTCTGAGGCTGCTTTCTGGATAGGTGGCCAGGTAACTGATGAAGGTCTCAGATGGCTGTTGGAGAGAGGGTTCAAAACCATTGTAGATCTCAGAGCTGAGGTTGTAAAAGATATCTTCTATGAGAAAGTGCTAGATGAAGCCATATTGTCAGGGGATATTGAATTAGTTAATCTACCTGTTGAAGTTGGTATATCACCTTCAGTGGAGCAGGTTGAAAAGTTTGCAGCACTGGTCTCTGATTTAAACCAAAAGCCCATATATCTCCACAGTAAAGAAGGAATTAAGAGGACATCAGCTATGGTCTCTAGATGGAGGCAATATGTTACTCGCTACACACCACATGTTGTAGCCAATACATATAAGGCCATGGACTCGATTGAGAACTCATCACATGATGCTAGAGGAATTGAAGAAACATTTATGTCACCTAGGCCGGAAGATGGTAAAAACGTTACTGATGAAGTCAACTCTGCCTCTGATAATCATGATGGGTCGCTGCCTACAAGATCAGATGACATAAATTCTGCTGCGGAAGATATCAAGCACATTTCTGAATCTATGGACCTAGGCAAGAACGAAGGAGATGAAATTGTTTCGTCCAATCAGGAAAGCACAGTGCTAGCATCCGACAGTGGAGCAGCATCCTACATCAATGTGAACCCACTCAATACTCAGCTGCCGCCCTCTAATGTCTTCTCCAGAAAAGATATGTCCACATTTTTCAAAAGTAGAAAGGTTTCACCAGCAGCATATTTTACTCATGAAAGGAAAAGATTGGAGGTGCTTTCTGCTTCAAGATATAACTACAAGAGAGTACCGAAAGGAAATGAAACCCCAAGCATGTACAGTGCGACAAGAACGATGGAATCAGAAGATTTTAATGGATCATCTTCTGATAAACTCTTAATTACTGACCCTTCAACTTCCGCTTTTAATACAGACATGTATGCTGGTCAAAATGGCTCTGCGACTCCAATTTTGAATGGAAGCAGCAATGGGAAAGTGCAAACCTCAATAAAATATACTGGTACTGTTGATGCAAGAAATGAGTTAGAATGTATTGCTGACTCTAGAGTCACTACCGCAGAGAGTAGAAATATTGAGGTCACCACACCTTCACTGGAAGATAACTTGGAGCAGATTGAAGGAAATATGTGTGCTTCTGCCACTGGTGTCGTAAGAGTACAGTCAAGAAGGAAGGCAGAGATGTTCTTGGTTCGTACAGATGGGTATTCGTGCACCAGAGAAAAGGTAACAGAATCTTCCTTGGCGTTCACTCATCCTAGCACCCAGCAGCAGATGCTTTTGTGGAAATCCCCACCGAAGACTGTATTGCTGTTGAAGAAACTGGGACACGAACTCATGGAAGAAGCTAAAGAGGTTCTCTGCACAGTTCTCATTAATTTAGTTGAATTTTTACCTTGTGATTTTCATTTACTACTGCTGCTTATTATCTCTCTTCATTCTTCACTGCTTTCAAGCTCTGAGGCACATTTCAGGTGAGCGGATGCCTTATCATTGATAAAGAAGATAGCATAGATCTTAGTGCAATTATCCAACTTAGTAAACTTTTTACCACCTTAACCAAGGAAAGGAGGAAAAAGATTTCTCTATCATGAAGTACAAAAGAGAAGAAATCTAGTACTTCTCTAAAGTGATGAAAACATTTTTTTAAGTATTTCTTATATGGTTTCCATTTTTGCTAAAAGTTAAATTATAGATGAAATTTTCCATATCCTAGAAAGACATAAAAGAATTTCCATCTTCTATTAAACTAGATGAAAGTAAATAAGTGCTCTAAAAATACCATCATTACTGTTGCTTATGTCAAAGCTTAGTATGCATCTGCAATAAACATATGTCGCAAATTGGTTCACTAGGCCACTCAGGATCTTAAGCGCCATGGACAAGGCAAGAACTAGCATTACTATCAAATCTTTTCATTTGTATTTTCTTCGTTTCCAATGTTTGCTGTAATCCTATTTATGGGAACTGATGTGGAAATGTTAAGCTGTAATCCTTTCACGAAAATTCAAATTGTGAATAATTGAAGTTAGAAAATATACTTGTGTTGCTCATACTGTTTTTTTTTCTTTCAAATTGTGAGTAATTGAGAGGAAGGATTGCATAAAGTTCACGAGGAAACAGGAGAAATTGCATATTCATTGGATTCATTTGGTTTGGGATTGCATTGAGGACATAAGATCAGCTCCTGTCATGAATTTTCCCACCAAAAAAAGAAGAAAGTAATCAGCTCCCGACATGAGAGTGATGACATTTTATTCTTGTTCCCGTGGGGTATGAGAGATTATAAAACAAATGTCCAACAGGGGGATGTGCAAATTTGGGTAATGACATTTGATTCACTTTTGGTTGATGGATTGGGAGGGAGCTCATAAGTTAAAAAAGTAATCTGTGTAGTTATAGAACACCTTGGAAATTACCGTGAAGGGAGCATAATCAAGCATGGTAAGATACTCATCATACCTGAGGCTGCGGTCAGACTATGTTGTGGCTGGTATGAATACAAAGTAGGCTCAACTGTGTTGCCAAAAAAATGTAGCCATATCTGTCTGTATGATTTTGTTAGTATGTTGCAAAGGCTGCTCAAACATGTAAAGTGATTGTGAGTAATTGCGAGTATATTTGATTGTCACTCTGTTTATCTCATGAGAATCTCCATCCATCAACCAACTGGAGGAAAGGAAAATGTGATCATTTAGTTTTCTCTTCTTGATTTGGTGATTTGTCTTTACCTCTGATTTTCCTTCCCCTCCTACTAGCAGACTTTAAATATGCCAGTCTACTTGGTCAATTGGCACAATGCTGCGATCTTTCATCAATGTGAATCTCAAGTTATTATCTAGCCTGTTATGAGTTCCATCTGTCCATTCCATTTAAAAGAACCTTGAGGGTCAGTTTGATGAATTTTATGTTCTGAACTTAATTGAAGTCTTATAACCTCTAACATGTCAACTTTCTTATAAGCTGGAAACTATGCGCTTAAAAGTTCTCTTTCAAATGTTTACATTTCCATTTGCAACTGTTCTCTGACATTCATTCACATATACTCATAGGTTTTAACACTCTCTTAATAAACAGAAATCCTAACACTCTTTCTCCTTTTCCATTTCTTTCTCCCTGAAGGCTGCTTCTTTTTTGTATTCCCAAGAGAAGATGACTGTTCTTGTTGAACCTGAGGTGCATGATATTTTTGCAAGAATCCCAGGCTTTGGGTTTGTTCAGACCTTCTATAGTCAAGATACCAGGTGGGATGATTCATAACCGTACGTGCAAAAGCATTGTTCTTTTCATTTGTGTTCCCTCTGTGTGCTTATTACTTCACAGAGAGGTGTGACCTTGCCTGATGTACCAAATGCAGCGATCTTCACGAGAGGGTGGATTTTGTTGCGTGTTTGGGAGGAGATGGTGTGATACTCCATGCATCAAATATATTTCGAGGTGCTGTCCCACCCGTCATCTCATTTAACCTAGGATCCCTTGGATTTCTCACTTCCCATCCAGTATGCCTCTCAACTTAAATGTTAAGCTTTTATTTATTATCTATAAGTACTGATATTTTGCTTCTTGTCATCAATTCATACAGTTTGAAGATTATAAGAAGGATCTTAGAAAAGTCATCCATGGAAACAACACTCTAGATGGTGTGTATATAACCCTAAGGATGCGTCTCCGATGTGAGATATTCCGAAGCGGGAAAGCAATGCCTGGAAAGGTGTTTGATGTCCTAAATGAAGTTGTAGTTGATCGTGGTTCTAATCCATACCTGTCAAAAATAGAGTGTTATGAACATGACCGCCTCATAACCAAGGTGCGGTTTATATTCTTAACCATCAATTTTCCCTGACAAAGGATTTAGAGAGGGATTCTGTTTTAATATTTTAGATCACGTTTCTTCTAGAAAAAAAGAAGTGGATCCAACAAGTGCACTGCTGAATTAATGAGCAAGAGATGAAAGAATAATCTTGTCATACTGCCTTATTTTGTTCGGCAGGTGCAAGGTGATGGTGTCATTGTGGCCACTCCAACTGGAAGTACAGCTTACTCAACAGCTGCTGGGGGTTCCATGGTACTTCGGAGACACATCACTTATGAATATATATTGTGAAATGTCACAAGTGAATACTGCATTAGAATCTATAGACCAAGTTAAAAGTTAAAGTCCTAACGATAAAAAAATAGTGAAAGCCCTTAAACTCATATCAGAAGGTTGATGCTTATAGCTCAAGCAGTTTGATGTGGCAGCAATAAATGTTAGGGAGGGAATAACACACCCACTAAGCTCCCTCGCCCCCTAATAAAGGCAAGGAAAAGACGAAGATTGAAAACATGATAAATAGAAAGGACACCGTGCACTTCGTTGTAAAGTACATTCACTTTGCAAGTATGACTTTTAAGAATTGTTGACATAGTTGGGTTGATAACACTTGTCATACATTAAAGCAAATAAATGAGTAGGTATCTCCCTTTTATAGTAAATGATTCCCAAGAGGAATTTCTATTAGGCATCAAAAGCAGCAATTTTGGGAAATCCTATTGTGTATTAACTGAGCTTTGTCAGACCACTTGAGTTACCATTACATATCTGAACATGTTTTCATTCTGTGTAAACATTGTATTTAGCTGTTCTTTTTCTAATAACAAAAACTTGAAGTTACAATTTGGTGAAAGAATGGGTTTTGCACCTTAAATTTGATTCTGACACACAATGTTCTTAAGGATCTACTCATGAAAGGAATTTTTTGGAAATTACTGACTTGCTGTTGATCTTATTGGTGATGAAATCTGACTCCTTGAAACCGTTCTTCATCCTGCCAACAATTATTAATTATTTTACCTTCACCTATTGAATGCGTGAACATTATTTGACAGGGAAATTTATGTCATGCAGGTGCATCCTAATGTTCCATGCATGCTCTTTACACCAATTTGTCCACATTCTCTCTCGTTTAGGCCTGTCATACTTCCAGATTCTGCAAAACTGGAACTAAAGGTGACTGTCTTAATATGTATTTTATGATTACTGGAAAAGATTCTCATTACTAGTTTACTTTCCAAAGAAAAAAAGTATGACTAGTTTATGCTAATGCCTCTCATTTCCTAACTAAAAACTTTATACAGTTGACAGTATCTCCCATCTAAAATGGAAGAGGTTAAGAGCTTTATTCTTTCTTTAGTGCTGCTAATCTTATCCCTCAGCTTCATTTATTTGTATACGATGATGGTCTGGAAATATGTAATCACTAACTCATATAAAAGGGTAGAAAAATATGTAGTTCCTGTGTATTCTTAACTGTCTTGGCCTTTTCTTTGATATATTAATAACTAAGTGACATCTAAAAGTAATTTTCCCTGATAAAAAGATCTACATGCACTTATCCAGGGCCGCCTAATATAAAATAATTTTTTCAGATTGGTATATCTCTTGGGATGAAAGAAGTACATCATGTTAAATTTATCATTAGTTCAAGAGTCTTGCATCAGGTGAGGACTTAGGGTGCTGAATTTCATTCTAGGGCATTGTATGTTGTAATTAGATAAAAACTTCATGATATTTTGTATATGGATACTCTTTTCCTCAAAGTCATTAGGCTAGATCTGGAGACCAATGTTGCAAAGTATAGAACAAAGAGTTTGGTTAAAATGTTTTTGAGAGCCATATAGAACAAAGTATGTGGTTTGTTCAGGTCTTCCTTAGGTGTTACACCCGTGAATGAGAAGCTCTTAAATCTAAGCTCTATATCAGCTAAAATTGTTGTATCTTCATAAGGTGTGGTTAACTAGTGCATCCAAGGGTGTGTCCTAGTGGTCAATGAAGCATGTTGAGACCAATGAGGTCTCAGGTTCAATTCTCAGAGGAGCCAAAAACACTAACACTGAGTGATTTCTTCTCATCTATCCTAGCCTTGGTGGATAGTGTTACCCGGTACCTATACGGTGGGATGTGGCAGGTGCCCCGTAAAATTAGTCGAGGTGCGCGCAAGCTGGCTTGGACACCGCTTGAGAAAAAAATGCAGTTAACTAGCAAACATTCTCTTTTCATAATATGGTTGTTGGTTTGTTGCTGTGGGGAAGGTCTAAAGGTGTTTTAAATTCAGAAATATGGCTAAACTGGTTCAAAATGGTTGTGGTTCGGTTGATTCTATTATTGGTTAGGGAGGAGTACTGCTTTTGAGGCGGGAAAAGGCTGAGAACAAGAATCTTTAGAAATAATAACATAGCTGACAAGGGTTTCTAGAGAATGGTGTTCAAGGTTTCACTTTGAGAATCTCCTCGGCATCACATTTAGGGTTTAGTAGCATCACTCATTGCACATTGATCAGAATGGGCTCAGTTCTAAGCTTGTATTTATTGTGCCCTAGTGAACGAGAACTATTGGGATATCTTCTATAGTCTAACTCATAAAGCTTAGTGTGTGGGATGAAATAATTTAGTTCCATAAATCATGTGAATTAAACTATTATTTGGTAGCTGAATGCTTATTGTTGGACCGTACGGATGAAAATCAAATTTTAATAGATGCTGGGCAAAACGAACAGCTGTGTTTAATGATGCAAACCTCCACACATGGTAGTATTTTCATTATTGAAGATGCGACCAATGCCCATATAGTTGCCAAGTTCAGTGCAAAGGCATTAGAGCTGCTTTTGTAGGAGATGTGGGTGTAGCAGCCTTAACATTGATCAAAGCAGCTGGTGGAAAGAAAGTACCAGTCAGACCTGCAAGCATGGGAGAGTATGTAGCGGCAGTTTTCAATCATATGATCTGTATTCTTAGTCTGACTTTTAACAATAGTCAGCTGTTCTCGTTCTCCTTTTTGGATTGCCCTATTAAGCAAGGATTGGTGTTTGCAAAAATGTCGAGCCTATAGAGTTAGGTACTAGTAGTGACAATAGCAAAGGACCACTAGTTATTCTCGTGAGATAGCACAACTGGGCCTAGTTAGCCCAACAAATTTTTCTCTACTAGAGGATCTTGAACTAGAAGTTGCATAGATGTCAGATATAAGTACTGCTGAACTGGGAAAGATAGCTTAGTATTATAAAGTTGAGGATGTTGTCAAAGAGAGAAAGGTGAGCGAAGCTCTAATATAACAACCAAATACAAATTATGTTGAGAAAGGGGCTGCTGGTAATTATATTTCCATGTAGTGGTGCAGACGAGGCCGAGATAGAGATCCTATGCAGAGATACCAGCGTTCAGTTACTGGCCTGATACGTGTACCAAAAACTTCCACTAAATTGTGATGGGAAGCATATACTCTTGGTCAAGGAGCCATTACTATGTGAAGGATGTTCCCGTGGAATTAATCGAGGACACCATGGTTACCATTTTGTGATATCACAACTAAATGGATTAGTTCCTTAACAATACATGTCCAAACTGCACATATCATCACTTGATATCTACATCATGACATTGTTCAAGTATATCAGTGAGATCTCATTTGTGGGAAGATCATAGCCTATAAATTGTCTATTCCAGATTCATTGCTTCTCTCATTTTATCACTCTCTAAGAATCTATATGTTTTTTTATAACATATGAACAGATACCAGAGGATGCACGTAGCAATGCTTGGGTTTCTTTTGATGGGAAGAGAAGGCAACAACTCTCTAGAGGAGATTCTGTTCGCATATATATGAGCGAGCATCCACTACCTACAGTTAACAAGTCTGATCAGACAGGTGATTGGTTCCATAGCTTGGTTCGTTGTCTAAATTGGAACGATAGACTAGAGCAGAAAGCACTCTGAGACTATCAAAGATTAATCCTCTTCTCGTTCATGTAAATTAGTGTACAGTCATACATGTAAGAGAAAAATAACTAATAGTCTATACGGTTATATTTTACTCTGCATCTGGCTGTGATTTATGCAGTTAGGTTATACCTTATTTTTCAAAGTAAGAAATTTGTACAGTGCCATTTTCACATGGTTAATTATAAAGTTTCAATCTTTGCACATTTGTCTGAGATATTTCTGCTTCTTGGTCATCGTCCTTAACGATGCAACTTCATCTTAAGTCTGTTGAAGCTTACCTGTGGTATATGCTTTGTCATTTTTTGTTTTTATTTTTTAACATCAAACTTGTTATTAAAACTTTTTTGTATAAGTTGTTAATATACCAAAAAAAAAAATACACATGTGTTGGCTATTATTTGGTGGGTGGTTATTTACGTCAACAAGTCTATAGAGGTTAAGAAATTTTTTCATTTCTCACCCACGGTGCCCTATACTTGTATTGAGGCCAATAAATTTGAATTCGATAAGAAAGTCCACATTGGAAGATAATTAATCTAGCGCTCCTTACAAGAGGTGATTTCATACCCTGACTCGAATCAGAAACAAATTTACAAAGACAAGAATGGACAGATTTATTTTAAATAAAGAGCAGATACAAAAACTAATTATACATACTACCTTTATTTAATCTAAAAACTGAATGAAAAGAAGGTGGTAGGCATGCATAATTATATTTAAAAAACTAGTTCAGATTGCAGCCACAGCTTGAAACCTTGGTTCTTTAGGAAGGAACTTTTGCTCATTATAAACATTCATGTAATTCCCAAACACAAAAGTTGGATAAGTAGCAATTAATTGATCCACTTTTTTTTCCTCCACAAGTAGTAGCTCTGGTGCTGGAGAAATAGTGGCTTTCAATGAAGGATTATAGAATGAAGCAATGGATCTCCTATTCCCATCTGGTTTTGACAAGACACGGTGCCAAACGCTCTTGTATTTCCCATTGCTAAGCACTTCGATTTGATCACCTATAGAGTTTGAGCCAAAATTAACGAATGATAGATATGTAAAATGGATTTTTTAAGTAAAGATTTCTCATACTATGAGTATATTATATATATATAGTTTAACCTCCAATGACATGTTACGTTATGTTATTTACTACTATCTTTACTAGGTCACCAATTTTAAAAAAACTATTTATATACTTGTTATATATATATATATATATATATATAAACGCTGAGGATAATTTCTCGATTTTTTAAAATAACATGTCATTTTGAAATACTCCTAGTAACTATTTTTGAAAAATACGACAAGAAATTAAATGTGATCAAAAGAACTATTCATTATTATTATCTTATAGGTTCTAAATGACCAGAAAATTAAAAAAACTATAATTTTTTTATTTTTTTAAAAACAAATTGATCTTTTTTTTATTTTTTAGTTAAAAGGCATTAAAGTTAAAAGGGTAAAAATGTTTAAAAAGGTAAAATAACATATAAATAAAATATCATTTTGGCCAAAAAGATTTTTCCTATCTTATAAATGACATGATTACGCACCTATAATACATGTCAAGTCAAAATCAGACAAATGAAGGATGATCACGCACCTGTGTTGATCACAATGGCGTTAGGGATAGGAGGTACATCAATCCATTGTCCGTCTTTGAGAATTTGAAGACCATCGACTTGATCATCTTGAAAGAGCAAAATGACACCACCAGCATCAGTGTGAGCTCTTAGACCATTCACCTTTTCTGGATGTGGACATGGTGGGTAATGGCTCACTTTTGTACCAAAAAATGCACCATTATTATTGTTATTGAAGGCTTTCTTGATGTAACCTTTTGATAAACCTAAATTTTCATCCATTACTTCCATCACTCTTTCAGCTAGCTTTTTCACCTCTGATCTATACTCTTTCATTGTTTCCCTATTATTTTATAAAAATCAGATATGAATATATTTTTAACTTGATCAATATAAATGAAATGGAGTTATAATTCACATAGTAAAATTAATTTCAGAATTATTTTGTCACACATTAATCATGGATAATTATTTTTCACCTTTTTTTTTAGAATTAATATTCTGAAATTAAATATGTTTGAACGTATAGAATAGTTATTATAATTATTCGGAATTCAATACTTGAAGCTGATTTTTGGAAGATTCTTGATTTCAGAAAACTCTAAAAACATGTCAAAACTCTCATAAAAAATCATCATTTTCTCAAGTTATATTCATGTCCAAACACAACTTGAATTTTCAATTCGTTTTTCAAATTTCTCATTTTTTATGTTCAAACGTACAAAATTGAAACTTGTGATATGCATATATATAGGTAGCTAAATGTGTAGAAATTTACTTGAATTGAGGAGTGTTGGAGGGCCATTGATTATGATTATCATCAGTTAGAAGGAATACATCTTCCCAATCCACATTTTCAACTTTGCCATTTTTGTTGCTTTCCACAAACTCATTAAGCAAATTGACTGCTCTTGACTTGTTGAATACCTCTTCTCTTTCCAACTTAAAACATTCTCCACCCACCTTCTTCACCCTTTCTAATAACTCCACTGGAATCCCATGATTCACCAACTGCATACACAAAATAATATTAACAACTAGTATTATCCACTACAACAAAAATTAACTTTTAGCGGCAATAAATATACACATTAATTAACAGAGAGTGTTCAAACCTTTACCGGCATTAGTTAAATCTCATTAGATCCAATATTACTATAGGCTTTAGGGACATTTACAAATAGTGCTAAAAGCATATTTAGCGGCAATTAATTGCTATTGCCGCTAATCAATCACCGCTAAAAATATTTTGGTGTAGTGATCGTATGTAGTAGTAGGATATAGTGAATTTTCACCGATCGACTATATATATATATATATATATATATCATCACACTAAGGATATATCCTCAATTGACTAGTTTTATGTTGACTTCAGTATTAGCCTACCACATCGTTCTTTCTTTATCAAGGCTTGACATATATACGTAAGAAAACAAGAATTTTGAAAATTGATAAACATTTTCTTACTATCAATTAAGTCCGATATTCGTGGATGAGGTCATGAAGTTTCACATCGGTGATTAATATGATAAGTGGTCTCCTTATATGATCTTGGACAATCATTCCTTCATAAACTATCTTTTTGTGTTACGTTAGGCTCAAGATTCATTTGTCATAAATCAAGAACTCTTGGCTGATTACCAATTGAAAGACGAGCCATTTTTTATTTTAATAATTATCATGCATGAACTTTCACAATAAAAATAAATATATACCTGGAAGAATCCCCATTCTTCACAGCCTTTGGAAATTTGAACCAAAGTTGGGGCTCTTTCCTCTCCATAAAGTTTTGAAAAATCAATAACCGGGATAGTAGTCATTTGTTAAGTAACAAATTAAACACAAAAAAGAGATTAATTAGAGAATATAGAGAGAATAACAGCAATTGTAGCAGTTTGGTGGTCTAGAAAATATTCACAAACACCCTTTTTATAGCCAATAATATTCTTTCTCCCTAATAATAAATTAAAAAGCAATATTATATTTTAGCAGTTAAGAGTACGTTAATTAAATGGCCGGTGACACGATATTAATTGTTTTTTACTTTAAAATAAGGTCCAATGTTCTTTGTGAGGCATTGCGATCTCCCACAACAGAAGCGTTATACGTAGCTAGTGATGATATATTATAAATATCTATTTTAACTTTACCATCTTCGTTTCAATTTGTTTGACTAACTTTTCGTTATAATCTGTGTAAAAAAAAAAGGTTACTAATTTCTATATTAAGTACTAACTCTTTAACGCAACATCCTACTATTAGTTAGGAATTGTTTGGTAGCTTATTTATAAATGAGTTATGCATGTATTATATAAATTCTACATAAGTAAACCAAGATTGATAACTCATTAATTAAAGATAAATAAGATAAATTATTTATATATAAAATTAATATAAACATAACTTATGAGGGATTTTATATTACAATTTATACATGATATAAGATGAAATAATTAATTCATGCATGATTTATATATCTGCATAAAATATTACATAAATTATCTCAAAATTAATTTTTACATTATTAATATCCGTATAACTCTAACTAACTATTTTTCTTTTTCACCGACTACCGACTAAAACGGTTAATTATGTTGACTAATTTTCACAGTTAATCATGTGTTGACTATACAGCTTATCTTGCCGTCCTGAGCCTTTGACTTTTTAAAATTACTATTATTATTATTATTATTATTATAGTTAAACACGTCATAATTTTACATGTAAGCAATCTTATTAATAAAGTAATTTGCACTAATTTGCAGGCGTTGTTTGAGGGCAAAGGAACATTGATGACTTTTATTGTGGAAAAGAAGAATAGCAAACCCCTAATTTACTACAGTATTAATAAATTGTCAATGCCACGGTATTGCTAAAGTAAAACTTGGCTACTCTCCGTTTCATGTTACTTGACCTTTGCTGACCTAACAAATTCCTTTAAAAAGCTTTAACTAGAGGTTTATTAGACTAAAGTAATTTTATTAATAATGTTTTGAATCTCTAATTTTGATTATGCATTACTATTTCATGTAGTTATTTAATACAATAATATGAGAAAAAATAATAATAAAACTTTCTTGATTTGCTAAAATGACAAGTAAAATTAAACAACTATTTTTGTTATAGAGCCAAGTAAAATGAAACATATTACTTATAGAGGCCAAGCAAAATGAAATGAAGAGAGTATTTTACAATAACATACTCATTGTAATCACAGAAGTGGGTTGGGAGGGTAAAATGAACATAAATTTTATTTCTGCTTACGTGAGGATAGAGAGAATGTTACTGATAAACCATCCGTCAGTAAAAAGTCTTTCAAGTAGAATTGCATGAAAAATTTGAAGCAAAAAAAAATAGTTGATAGCAATATACATAGAAAAACTTGCCTAGAAATAGGGGTGTACAAAACCGAATCGAAAACCGAATCAAATCGCAAATCGAGTCAAATCGAAAAAAAACCCGACTAGTGGTTTGGTTTGACTTGGTTTGGTATTGGAAAAAAACCCGACTATATTTGGGTTGGTTTGGTTTTAACTAAAAAAATCCAACCCGAGACCAAACCAACCCAACATTATATATGTAATTTTAAAATTTTATTTTATACATAAAACTATTTACTTTGATATAATTTTAAAATATTTCTTATACTATTTCATAGCTTTTATCTTTTAATATAATATTTCAAGTTTAAAACTTAGAATTCGGAATGGTCTAATAAAGATTATAGTTCATAGATGTTGATAATTATAATAAAACTTAAATCAAATTCAAATTAATACTAATGCAAAAAGAAAATCAATTCAACACTAAGAATGACAATAATATTGAATATTTATTCTTTAGTTTTACATTGGTTTAGACAATTAAAATACATAATCTAATTTTGATTTTCCTTAAATATTTAGTAATGTAACTAATACTTATTAAACTTATTTTAGCATGATTTAGTACTTTTAAATTTTGATCATTTTCATTATGACTTTGCAATATTTATTTTATATAATGATTTCATTATTATTTTTATTGAATATTTTAGTGTCATCAGTACTTATCTCATATTTTGTGTTATTTTCTTAAGAATCACCTTAGATAATTGTTTTTTGGTTGGACTAAAGAAATATTTGGAGCACAAGTTAATTATATGTTTGCATGCAAAATTTTCCGAAAAAATCCAAAAATCTGAAAATATCCGAGGTTTATTAGTTTGGTTTGATTTATAAATTTAAAAAATTGACACAATGGTTTGGTTTGGGATTTGAAAAACCCGAACCAACCCGAGGTTGAAAAATCCGAAAAAATCCAAATTTTATTAGTTTGATTTGGTTTATAAATTTAAATTTTTTACACAAATAGTTTGGTTTGGTATTTGAAAAACCCGAACCAACCCAGTCATGTACACCCCTACCTAGAAGGAAATAAAGAAAAAGAGAGAATTATAGTGATAAATGAAAATAAATCAGATTTGGGCAATTTAACACTTTACCATATTTGGTACACCGTTGATTTTATTCTGATTGTCCGAATATTAAAGTTAATCATTGATGGGATACACAGGAAAAATAATAATTATTGATGGGTGCGCACTATAGTCTATATATACATTTATATGATCAAGTATTAAATAAAATACACAAAATCCAAATATATGTTCTTGATTTATATACCCTCTGATCAAGAACATAATTTTGGATTTTGTGTTAACCATTGACGGTGTTTTTTTAACCATTTATCCATCAATTATATGGAGTAATTAACTCCAAAAAAAGAAAAGAGAATTAATTGTTTACTTGTTTGAGCAGGTATAAATTAATTATATACAAATTATACAAGATTATACACATATTATACATAAACTATACATATATTATATATTTGTCGGCGACATATATATATTTATTTGATGAGATCTCAAAAAATGTGAGAAGGAATTAAAAAAACAGTGTTATTCAAATAATTCAATAGCCTAGAAAATGTTATGACTACCTCTTTGTTGAAACGTAAGAACCCAGAAAATGTTTGTTTTACGTGAGAAAAGTTAATTAAATAACCCAACATACTCTCTTTTAATTTAACAAAAAGTAAGTAATACTTTTTTGAGAAGTTAATTTTTTGGAGTTCTTTCTGTGTACCTAGTAAGTTTTTTGGACAATTAAACACCACAATTGTCTGCAAGAAAATATATAAAATCATCGAACATTAAAAAATTAAATAACTTGTAAGAGTGACCGAGTTGGTTGAGCAGTGATCTCCCAAATGAGGACCTCAGGTTCGATTTTGAAGCCCGCTTCATGTTTCACTTGAGCTCGTAATACGGAAGGAAGATGTCAAGTGCAGTTTACCTTTTCTATACATATGATTTGCGGGCTATTACACTAGAACATAATTTACCTCGTACACCCACCCAAAAGATAGCGATGTGGTATCTCCCTTTATTAGCAAAAACAACAAATTAAAGGTACTAGATTATGTTTTATGTTTTCCCTTGTTAACAAAAACAACAACATTAAAAAATTTAAATTGGTGAATCTAAAATAATCATTAGACTTGAATTTTATTTCATTCAGGCCAAAACATTCTCCATTTCCCCTATACCAGTACGTACAAGCCACTTTACAGAAAAAGGGTATATAAACAAGTAACAACTAAATCTATAATAATTATCTAGATCTTTTTAAATGGCCTTAAAAAATATTGCACATATTAAATATTTCTAACAAATTGCTAATCAATATGCATATGTCGTTAGTTAGCGTAATAGAGTTGAGTACCATATATTATAAGTAATTAAGTATAAATAACAACCAATAATTACTTAATTAATTCATTAGTGTGAGCCATATATGATTTCCTATGACTCTAATTTAGTCAAATATGGTACCTGGCTCCCTAATCATTTGAGTTAAATAATACTGATTTTTTTATTATTATTGTAAGGATCGGAATTTCGAGATAGTAAATATTTAATTAATAAAATAGTGTTATAAGATGACAATAACAAAGGCTTATGATGAGATTTTATTTTACTGAAAAAACAAATTTCGAAATATAAATGCCATAGAAAATTAAGAGTAAGTCGTGTTATTACATAAAAGATAGAGTAATATAATTTATCAAAAGAATAATATCTCTGATTAGCACACAATATATTATAAATGGTGTGTTTTGCTAGTCAAAGATAATATCGTATAAAGATCATCTTCATAGATATTGATACAAGTAATAATTCAAATAAAACTTACTAACTATTTATCGACAACAAAACTAACTAAAGACAATTGATAATGAAAACAATGATTACTATCAATTATTAACATAAAGTTAGAGGATTGTATTGTTTCTGACTTTTCGTAATTAAGTTATGTCTTGACCAAAAGTTATTGACATGTGACCAAAACTTGACAGGTATAACTATGGTTCCCTTCTTGTAAGCTCTACTTCAGAGTGAAACAAATAATAATATAGATTACCATTTAAGCTTCAATTTGTTTATTCCAAATATATCATGGTTGGATTATTTTGGTCTTTAATTAGTTCCATACCAAATAAACCATAAGATATTGTTGTCAATCTATAAATTTCTTGTCTTTATATATCTATGAAGGAAGGGTCAATAAACATGGACTAGCTGGAATACAAAGTAATCTTTCATGAGTATTTCTGAGATTATTGAAACATTTGGTCAAAATCTAGCTACTTGCAATTTCACTGTCTAGTGACTACATACATTGGAACAGGAAAAAATATAGTGAAAATAATAGTGGAATTAATTGCCAAGAATCCAGGATAGATAGATCATTGTCTTCTAAAACAGTACTTAAATTAAATAATTAAGCAAGCAACATTCATTGCATCATGAGGAAATTGGTATTTGAAGTAGCTAGTTGTTTGATTTAATCCCTTTTATTTGAAGAAGTTTAATCTGTGCTCTTCCTCATCACATGTTTCTAACTAGTAGATTAATAGTGAAAATGTTTAGGGTGCATGTACTTATTATACTTCTATTCATGGTCATTTTCTAGATTCTAAAAATAATTTTTAATTGATATATATCAGAGTATATTTGATACTGAATAATTATAGTTCATATCTTCTTCGAAATGAAATGGTGAGACACAAATACATTGTATGTTACTAACAATTGATACATGTATGTTATGAAACCGATACACATTGGTACAAAAGGTGTAGAAAACACAAATACTCTTATGTACTTCTGATAAGATACATATGTGTATTTAAAATTGAAATTCTGAAACACGGATACAAAGAGGACGAATACAAAGAGGGAGTGGGACAAGAGAGGCAAGAGATGAGTGATAAAAGAGGGAGGAAAGAGTTGAGCGCGAGAGTAAGAAAAACAATATTGTGAGATATTGCCTCTATTTAAGTGAGATAAAGTGTATACGATTTAAAACCAGGAGTAATTGTCTTTATAACAATGAGTTTGATAACAAAAATAAATATTACTCTATCTAATTAAAAAAAAAAACTCAAAAATAAAAGTTGGACGACGTAGCCAAAAAAAAAGGACAAGTTGGAGGAAGAAGATTTGCGGGACATGAAATAAGTTGACATTTGATGAATATTACTAACAAGAAGCAAAGTAGGAGTTAGAAGAAGAAAGAGAAAACTATATAAAATAGATCCAATTGTGAAATTATTTATCTAAATTGGATTCAATCCAAATTATTTATTTTTAATGGACTCATGCCAGAAATTATTTATACCTGCTTACCCCACTTTCTTCTTTCTTATTTCATGCATGATGTAAGTATCATACTATGAATTAATCCTATATATGTGATACTTCATCGGTATATTTATAACATATCGGTATCATATATGACTGGATTAATCCTCTGTGATATTCCGTCGGTATATTGATACTCTATCGGTATCATATAGGATTGAACTCTTTTTTAAAATAATAAATAAGAAATAATTAAGAGAAACTTATTACTGTCAAAATATTATTTATGAAACTCTAAATTAGTAGAAAAAATATTCTTTGTGATACTCCGTCGGTATATTGATATCTTATTGGTATCATATAGGACTGAACTTAATCCTCTGTAATACTCCGTTGGTATATTGATACCTATCGGTATCATATAGGATTGAACTCTTTTTTAATAAATAAATAAATAAGAAATAGTTAAGAGAAAATTATTAAAGTCACAATCTTATTTATTAAACTCTAAATTAGTAAAATTTTCTCTTTTTGCAAATTTTAAAAAAAAATTGTATCTAAATTATGACTCTTTTTAAAACTGTTTTTAAATTAAAATATTGAAGAATTGAAACATACATCTATGGTACCACGACAACATGTAGCTATATTGTAATGGTATCACGAATGATTGAGTAATTTCATCGTAGGACTAAGGACTGAAGCAAACCTCAATGAAAACACTACTCAATTACTCATTGATACCACCAGAGTATATTATATTTTGATAGTATCAAGGAGGAAGAATCAGTCCTCCAATGAAGACACTGCACAATTACTCTTCGATAGCATCAGAGTATATTTATATATTGTGATGGTATCAGAGAGAGAAAATGTGGGTGTTGACGTTATCATTACGTCAACAAGCAAATAAAAATAGATATATGCTATTTTAAAATAAAAAGGAAATATGAAAGTATTGAGGCATTTAAGGATAAATATCTTGTTTTTTTGAAATATAAGTGTTCTTTTCCCAAGAAGAAATTTGCGAGAGATGAAATAAATTGACATGGACCTTGAATTGAGTTGAACTTTAAATAGGATAATTACTCACTACTCAACATTTAAAATTCATGACCGTATCCCAACTTTCAATAAAGTAGGGGAAAAATTGTTTTTTTTCGGAAATGTTTTACATCTTTCAAACGGTGATTATTTATTTTAGGGTAATGCTAAATGGCCAGAATTGGCCAGAAATTTAAAAAGCCTATAATATCCTTTTAATTTTAAAATAACGGATCTTTTTTCTATTTTTTAATGAAAATGTATTAAAGTTAAAAGGGTAAAAATGTTCAAAAAGGTAAAATAACATAGTGTGAAATATGCTATTTTACCATACTGGCCAAAAAGATTTTTCCTTTATTTTAATATATACACAAATCATGCTTTAAATTAAATGCATTATTTTAGTAATGTGTTGAACTCTTAATATTTTTTAGGTAAGGATAAAGAAATGCATGCATCTATGTATAAGATGTTGTTTAGTTTGTATTTTCAAATTCCTTCTTCTACTATAAAAAAAAATAGCTTACTACAATTTGGTTTTCCTCCAGAGGTGATGAGATTTTACGTTTTGCCAAGCACACTCCTTACCTAATAGCAGATAATTAAATTTATTCTGCAGGAAATTCAGCATTTATGAAACTCAATATCCTTTTATTTACAAGACCAATACACATCGATTTGCTCCTGATTGCATAGTTCGCTGAGCTAGTAAGCTAAAGAGAGATGAGAGAGCTATCTGGAGTACTATTTGGTTGTAGATACAGAGGATGGTTGTGATCGATAATGGGAGCTATGTAGCTCAATTGTCCAATAGTTGCAGGTGCATGTGCTGTGTTTGATTACAAATTTGTAGCAGTTCCAGCTAAATCTATCATTGATACATGTTTACTAGTGAATCGACAGATTTCAAGCCTCAAATCTAAGCACCTTTGCTACACTCAAACGCGAAGCACTCTACCTAGGATCTTACACTGCTCTGATACCATGTAAACTCCATTGATGGTGCTTGTAAACTAGTTGAGAAGTAATGAAGGAATGTAGATATTTACAAGAGAAAGACAGTTCTATTCATTATTTTATCATTACAAAACTGTTTACATTTACATAGAGTTGATATTTATAAATTCCTTATTTGTCTTATTCCTAACAACCTCTAACTAACTTGAAAAGAATTGGAATTGGGGACACCTTTAAAATTTAATTTAACCAATAGCCACCTAATTTCTTTTTGAGTTAATTTGTAGGGTTATGGATAGAAAAAGGGGAAAAGTGGGGTTGGGTTGTGGAGTCATGGGCCTTTTCAGCATTATAAAAACTTGGGGATAAAAATACAAGTATAAAACACTTTAACATTAAATAAATTCATCCCTCCATAATAAAAAAATTAAAATTACAATCCCAAGAAGTATAAAAAAATATTTAATAATATTAGGTATAAGCATTTTCCGAGGAAACCTCAGAACCTTTCAGAGAACTTCTCCTCCACTTATGCAACAGTGATCTCTGGTAAGTCCTATAATCTAACTACATGTATGGATGAGTTAGGATCTTTTCCAGCCAAAATTTCTGTGAGACCAAGAATGAATCTTTATCGTGATTTTAGAAATGCTTTAGTTCAAGACAAAATTTATAATGACTTTAAAGGTACTTGTTTTGGACATTTAAGACATATTTCAGAACATTACAAGTTCAATGGACAAATGGTCCATTATATGTTGTTGCATCGTGTAAAAAGTGATAAAAATTTTTTGCATGAGATGTGGTTTTGTGTGAATGATAAGCCTGCTTGTTTTGGCTTAAAAGAGTTTGCATTGATTACGGGGATGAATTGCTCAGCATACCCCTGTGATGCAAAAATGAAGAAAGTGCTTCATAAAGGTGAGACATTTTACTATAAAGTGACCAAGAATAAGAATATCAGTGGTACAAAGTTGTTGAGTTTGATTAAGGGTACCAGATTGAATAAGGAGCAGAAGATGAAGTGCTCTTTAGTTTGGTTCGTCCACTCGATGTTGCTTGCCCACGATCGATCTAAGATTGTGGATGCAAACCACATTAAGATGGTCGATGATTTAGATTTTTTCAAGATTTATCCGTGGGGCAAAGAGTGTTTTGATTTAACAGTGAAGTATTTGAAGAACAAAATTAATTTGAAGAAACAAAGTGAAGTGTACAAGGAAAGAGGGAATGCATTGTATGCTTTGTATGGCTTTACCTGGGCATTTCTAGTAATTTTTTATCAATTATGGACTTGATTAATATTAAAATCTTATATATTTATATAGTATTTCATAGTCTCTGTTTATTTATTTGTTATTTTATTAATTTCAGGTTTGGATATATGAGGCTTTTCCTCATCTTAGTAATTATGCAAAGAAGTCCTTGGATTCTCCTCGGCCAATTCCCCATTTACTTAGATGGCACACGACAAAGAGCGATAACATTGTCGAAGGTAATCCATTTAAGTACAAAGGTATAAACTTGTTTATTATTATCTAGCAATATTTGTAAATTAGTGAAGGTCTTGTACTATTTATATTATTATTTTTGTAGGTTGTGCATCCATACCTCGTACCTACTGTTCGTGAGACAAAACAAAATTATATGACAACATTAAAGTCATATACGGACGAAGTGAATGACACAATTATTGATGCCTTAAAGGCCAATTTAAAAGGTGTCACTGTCCTCACTTCTGCAATAGAGAACCAGGAGGATGAAATATTGGGTGAGAACAATTCCAATCAACCTTGTGAGAATTCTGTTTGGAGTGGATAGAAAAATAAAAATGATAATTTGTGTGAGTGTGTTGCATCCCTTGAACTATCAATGATGGAAGTTGTTGCTTTCATACGAGATGAGAAATTGAGGAGAGCTCAAAAGAACAAGAAAAATGAAGGTAGACTAATTTATATACTATTTGTATGAAATTATTTATTTATAAGAATGCTAAGCCATTGATCTTACAACAACAGTTGATAAAGATGAAGACTATACAACACCAACAGTTGATGAAGATGGTGCTGAAGTTGATGTTGATGAAATACTTCCATTAGCAATAGTCAATGAAGATCTGATTGCAGTTGATGAGTACTTTGCAGAAGAAGTTAGTGGACAAGAGGAGGAGAAGATGGTAGAAAAGATGAAGAAAGAGAAGAGGAGAAACTGAAAGAGAACGAATAAGAAATTAAAGAGAAAAAATAAGAAGAAAAAGAAGAGGAGCAGATCGAAAAGAACAAAGAATAAGAAAAAGAAGAGGAGCAGATCGAAGAAAAGGAAGAAGAACAAAAAGAAGAGGAGAAGATCTAAGGTAACAAAGAGCAAGAAAAAAGAGTGGAGCATAGCGAATTGCAGGAAGAAGAAAAAGAACATGAGAAGCTGGAAGAGAAAGTAGATGAAGGCAGTGATGAAAATTCAGTGGACATGATGGATATTATTATGGAGCTCAATGGTGAGCTAAATGGTGATGAGTAAGGTTGGTTATTTGTGTTGATGATAAGACAATTAGTTTTTAAGATAATTAGTTTTTGGTGGTTGAATATTAAGACAATTGATTTTTGAAGTGGGTAAATGATTAAGACAATTGGTTTTTTAAATGGTTGGTTTTTGGTGGTTGATGATTAAGACAGTTGGATCATGTAAATGTTATTTTTGTTTTGATGGATATTGTTGCCAGTTATGGACTTTAAATTGTATATGTAATGCATTGTCCTACCAATTCCAAAAAGACTTCATTTTATTAATAGATTGTAATACTACATGAGTAATAAATTGTACTACTGCATCCCTGTTACACATTTCCAAAAAGCAACCACTAACAACAAACAATACAATATAATTTTTAGGCCTCTCTTTTTCTTTAGCCAATATCAACTTTTGTTTTAGTTGATCCCTATCTTTTTCGGTGTCTTTTAGCAATCCTTTAAAGTGATCTCTTTGCTCTTCGGCCTCTTCGAATAAACTCAATAACAAATCCCTATTTTCTTCAGAGTTTCGAAGCCTTTCTAATATTTGAAATTTGGTAACGCCTTGATAATTTGATGTCTCGAGTTTCAGACTCAATTTTGATGGGCTGCTCGTTGATGAATCATTTTCAAGCCACTTAAAAAAAGAGCATGCACCAATTGCACAGTTAAAGAATTGTCGACCTAGGTTCGTATCGGTGTGTGACGTCCTCAACATAGATAAATTACCACGACAAGCGTAAGATATTTTTGCATTGGATGTTTGAGATACTTGAGACATAACAAAAAGAGATGTTTAAGTATTATAAAATAGAATAGGATAGAAAAGTTCATGAATTCTTCTTTTTATACACTAAAAAAAAGTAAATGTTACCGTTGAAAAGTAGTAATTTGTACTTTGTTACTGTTGTAAAACTTGGATAATTGAGTATTGTCGCTGTTGATAAAAATATATAGATAATTAAGACAGTCATTTTTTTGTCACGACCTGAGTCTACACCCTGGACGTGGCCGGCACTTAAGAACCATTGATGGACCCCAAGCGAACCCTCATCCTGGCTGACTACAAGCGGAAGACTAACTTAAGCATGCAAAAGCTTAAAACTGAATAAAATTGAATAAACTCAACTTTTCAAAACTTTAACTCAAATGAACAACTTTAAATAAAAAAATAATATATTCAACTCGCCATAAAATAGGCACTTAAGTCTTTAAAACATTTAATAAAATAAATGAATAATACAGACTTCTCAACTATACTGACTATCTCTGAAGCCTCTAACTGATAAAGATGGAAGTCGGGACAAGACCCACGACATCCTGACTAAACTAAAAAGTAAATGAAATCCTCCAGAAAATAAGGAGACTCATCATAGCTAACTCGAACTCTCGGATGTATCAACGAATCTCCTGTTGATGATCCTGAATACCTGTGATGCAGGCCAAATGGCTCAGTACGTGGAATGTACGAGCATGTAAGAGAAATTCTAAAGCATAACATAAGCTTGAAACTTGATATAAAGGAAACATACTTACCTCTTCTCAAACTTACTTTAACTCAAGGAATACTCAAGGATACTCAAAACTACTCAATTTACTCAACTCAGAAGTATTCAAGGATAAAATACTCAACTCATAGATATGATATTCGACTCTGGGTACTCAACTCTGCATACTCAACTCAATATAAAGCAACAATACACATGCAATATATGGAAAGCTTTATAAAACAGTAAAACAACTTAGTTCGTTAAAGAAAATGCAATAACAAACTCAAATTTACTTATATAATAAAGTAACATAGTTTTTGTGGAAGTTTTTATAACTAACAACCATCACTTAAGAGTATAGTGATGATACAACACTTTACCTCACGCTGTCTAGGATCATTCTATACCTTGCCATCAGTATAGGACCTAACTGAACTTAGTGGATCCACTAGTTTATGCGAAAGTGATTCATCTAAAAAGTATGACATTTTTCTACCCATGATGGCTATATAGTTTTCATAGAGACTTGAGTTAATATGAAACTCGCATCCCCACATCGGTGCTTAATAATACTCCCAAAATATAATACTAGCTCTTTATGTTTAAAACATAATTTTTTTCTTTGGTTTGAGATAATTGCTTAAAAACTTAGCTCAAAGGCTATCTTGGAAATCAAGGTTTCCTCTCTTGCTTTATTGTGAAAGCATTTACACTTTAACTGAAAACTAGCCCAAAGGCTCTTTACTGAAAAACTAGCTCAAAGGCTCTTTACTGAAACACTAGCTCAAAGGCTCTTTTGAAAATCTCAGTTGTCCGTTCTTATTTAAATGTGAAAACATTTAAAACTCTTTTGGGAATACATAGTCCCCAGATACTTTTGAAGAAATGAACTTCAACTTTACTCTTTACTGAACTCAAAACTTAAGTCTTAAAACAAAATTAAAACATTTGTAAAAGACTTCTTAAAATATGGTTCATGCCGAATTATGGATGTGAACGACTCGATGCAAGGTTTTCAATAACCATAGATAGATCTCAATACTTGGAACTCAAGAACTTCAATGATACTACTCATCTTAAGATTTTTCGACTTATAGTGTTCATGCGGAATTATGGGCATGAAATATTCAACTCAAGTACTCAAAGATGATTCTCAAAAGGGATTAGGAACTCAACACGTAAAGGCTTAGAACTTGAAGATACCACTTCTCTGAAAGATGCTCAACTTACGAAGTTCATGCGAAATTATGGGCATGAAACAACTCGACTCGATGGTCTACATAACTATGGGTAACTCATGTATACGACTCTTCTTATTCTCTGACTTACTTCCTCAAAATTTAGTTCAAATCGATAGTTGATCTCAAATGATTCACAATTGAACTCAAAGGCTTTCTTGAACTCTACTCTTAACTCTCTCTTGAATGTGAATTATGAATTCAAGAGCTATAGTTCATGATAAGAAAGATCTCACGATGACAAAGTAGACTCATGAATACATTATTCTCACACTCATACTCTCTTTCTCGAGTCTTGAAACAAGTTATTAGAATTTGTAGAAGACTCCTAAAAAAGATAAGGGATTTTCTGAAAAATGTTCGAAAGAACTCTCAAGACTTGACTCTCAACTCTACCTCGAATGTGATTTATGAATTCAAGGTTGTGATTTGTGATAGGAAAGGTCTCATGATGTTTAGGAATGATTTTAGATAGCTAAATATAAGAAAAGACTGAAAACCAATATTTGAGAGTGGGTTCGCTACGCGGAGAGGGTTTTAAAATTTGGTTTCGAAAACGTCTTTTGAGGCAAAACACTCAGTGTCAGCTACGCGATGCGAAGCTGAAATTTTGAATTTGGGCACTAAGCGCGAGACGCACGACCACCTTCAAATTTCGTTCGATGAAATTTCTTCTTCGTTTTCTAACCCCAATTCGCCTAAATTCGATTCTTTTTCTCAATCTCTCTTTAGATTTAGATACCCAACACATGTACACTAGAATCTAACTTTAACCCCTCTATAAATCGACACATTAACCTCAAGAACTCCTCAATCTCAGCCTAATTCAAGAACGAAAGCAAATTCATGAATACATAACAAGAACATCAAAGCTTCAACTTTTAGAACGAATTTAAAGCTGAAATTAACATGATTGGCGTGTGGGTGAACAAACTCAACACTATGGAAGCTTACATACCTGAAAGAATTATCCTCTTGAAGCACCTTGAAAGATGAACCCTAGCCTTAGCGTTTCTTGAATCACTTGAGCGTAGAATCTTTAGAGTGGATGAGAGGGTTTAGATTTAAGAAAACTGATTTTCTACACATTTAGGGCAATTTAGATGACCTTCTAAGGGTTTTTAGGACTAAAATACCCTTAAAGAAATAATTAAAATGAGTTGGGAGTCGGAATAATTTTTTCACCAGGCAGTGAGGTCCATGTTGGCTCCGCGTCGTGGAGCTGCTGCCAGGTTTGCGCGACGTTAGTAAATCCGTCATAACTTTTTACTCAAAGCTTGTAATTTAGCAAACTCGGTGGAGTTGGAAAGAGGAATCGAAGGGCTTTAATTTAATATCTTATGGGTCTCCTAACTCGTCTTGTACTAAAAGTTATAGTCATATGAAGTTAACCCAAAACTGAAGAAAAACTTAGGAATGACTTGAATGAACTCTCTCCAGTTCTTCCTGGAACTCAAGGTGTTATATCTAGTGACCTTAATACTCAAGAAATTTTAAATTCCTTGCAAAAATCTCACTCACTACGAAGAACGGTTTGGGTCTTAGCTCAAAAAATTTCTGGGGTGTTACATTTTTCATGTACTTGGTTTAGATTGTACCAACGACATCTACACTTCAACACTAATAAGGTATTTATGGGTTGATATCATGATCCATAAATGATCTATACTGCACCTACTAGAGTATGACGCTTAAATATAGACTGTAGCTAGTATAATTTAAAATGGAGAATGATTAACTAATACTCCCCCCGTCCCATTTTATGTGAGGTACTTTGACTCGGCACGGAGTTTAAGAAAGAAATGAAGACTTTGAAAACTTGCGGTCCAAAATGAATGATAGAAATTTGTATGGCTGTAAATCATTTCATTAAGGGTGTCACGCCCCGAGCCTACACCCTGGATGTGGCTGGCACTCGGAGACCATTGTTAAGCGAACCTTTGGCCTGACATACTTAACTCAGCGGAAGACTTAACTCAAATAAACATGTCTCAAATAAGTTCTTAAAGAATAATAAGCTGGCCAAAATGGCACTTAAGTCATTAAACAACATCTAAAGGATAAAGAAAGACATCTTCACTAATAACTATCTGACTGTCTATGAAGCCTCTAAAATACTGAGATGGATGTTGGGACAAACCCCACAACATCCTAATAAATGAAAGACTGAAAGCGAATAAAAGAGTCCTCCTGAATGCAAGGAGGCTCACCATTGACTCTGAGCTGCTCAACTCGATCAACGAGGCGCTGGATGCTGATCGTGGTTACCTGAATCTTCATCATAAGATGATGTAGGCCAACTGGCATCAGTACATTGAATGTACGAGCATGCGAGTTGGAATGCTAAGCAACATAGGCTAGAAGGAAATCTGAAAGAAACTGAATAACTTACCTGACTCAACTCAACTCAACCTGACTGACTCATTTCAATAAAAAGCAATTTAAAACAAGTGCAATATAAAGAAAAGTTGTTTAAAAGCATGTTACAAACTCTGTATGTATGCAAAGATACAATAAATCTGAGATGTATGTAGAAATACAAATGAACTGATGTATATAAAAATACAATAACTGTTGTGGGAGTTTCTCTAACCGACAACCATCACATAAGAGCTATAGTGATGATACAGTGATCAACCTCACGCTGCCAGAGCATCCTATACCCGGCCAAAGGTATAGAACCTGAACTGCCTAATGGATCCACTAGTGTAATTTGAAAAGGATTCATCTAAAAAATATGAACCTTTTCTACCCATGATGGCTACATAGTTCTATGGGGGCTGTGGGTTCTTTGAACGCTTCCCCAATTCGATGCTCAATACTACTCCCAAAAATGTACTGGCTCTTATGTTTTTAAAACATATTTCCTCTGTGATTTGAGATTAGTGCTCAAAAACTTAACTCAAAGGCTATCTTGGAAATCAAAGTTTCCCTTCTAGCCTCATTTAGAAAGCGATTACCCTTTTTTGAAAACCAGCCCGAAGGCTCTTTGGAAATCTCAGTTTCCAATCTTGTTTAAATGTGAAAACATTTCTTTTAAAACTCCTTTGGGAATACATAGTCCCCATATACCTCTTTGAAGAAAGAACTTCAAACCAAAGCTTTACTCTTGCTTAACTTCAAAACTTAAGTCTTAAAACGACGTTAAAACATTGTTAAAGACCCTTGAAAACTTTAAGAAACTTTGCTTGACTTGCTTCTTAACTTCTAGACTTGACTCTTAACTTCTTTTACTTTGAACTTAACTTTCCTTAAATTGAATTATGGATTCAAGGTTCATGATCTCATGTTTATGGATGATTTCATGATGTTTAGATGTACTTTAGAGTGTTGGAATCGACTAGGAAACATAGGTACATCACTTAGGAACAAGTACAAGAAGGTGGGGAAAAATGGGGAGAACTGGCGTCCCTGGCGCTCTGAGAGGCGCGGGGCGCCAGCCCTCAAACGTCAGAGAGACTGCTGGGGCGCGCTGGCTGGCACGTCGCCCCAAGGGGTGGACTTCAGAGTCCCTTTTGGGGCACGCTGGCTGGCACGGTGCCCCACCCCCCTTCCCCAGGTTTTGACGATTTTTCTTCTCCAATTTTCAACTCTAAATCCTCCTAACTTCAATGGTTCTTTCCCCAAACACTTAGGATCGTTAGTACCCTCAATACCCAATAGATTTAACATGAAAAACAACCCAGAAACACGAATCATATCAATACTAGGCATTTCAACAATCAACCAACAAGAATTCAACAATGTTCTTCAAGAACTTCACTTTCTTAACATTCAAACAACTCCAATCTTTGTTGAATTGAACAACTTGGTGTGTGGATGAACTAACCCAACACGAAAATATCTCACATACCTTAATAGGGATCACCCCCGACGAATTCCACTCCAAACGCTTGACGTTCTTGGCGAAATCTTGGCTTTTCTCCCTTTCTTTCTTCCTTTCTCTTTTCTCCAAGCCCTAAGCGTAAATTCTAATTTTCTAAACTGAATAAAGTATGATTTTACCCCAATTAATCTCCTAAAAAATAATTAGAGTAATTAGGTAAGGAAAAGACTGAATCGCCCTTCTAAAATCCGGATTAGACAATTCCGTATTCCAACAGCCCAACTTCCAAAGGACATAACTCACTCATATGATGTCGAAATCGCGCAAACTTGGTGGCGTTGGAAAGATCTCTCCAAGGGATTTCCAAGCATATCCATAGATGCTCCTATATCATCCTGAGCTAGGAGTTATGGCTGTTTGAAAAAAGACAAAACTCACTTTCTTAACTTAGACAATTTCCAGATTTCCTTATTCTTTCCAAAACCAATATTTTCATATTTTAAACTCTTTATAGTCGTTTCTAGGTGCGAGATGTTACAAAGGGTAAAATAGACATTTTACCGTCAAGTTGTTACTTAATATAGAAATGTGTCATTCTTTTTTGGACTGACTAAAAAGGAAAGTAAGTTGCATAAATTGGGACAAATGGAGTAATAAACAATATTATTGAAATTTATTAAATTAAATAAGTTTAAACAAGTAATGTAAAGGTCCACATACATTGGGGGTGGAGATAAATGATGTATGAGAAAGAGTTGTAGTTATACAATGAACATCTTCAAACTAATGTGTGAAGAACGCACAAGTATGAATGAGGAATAGTTATGTGTGGTTATACAATCAACATCTTTACAACATAAGCATGTGATCATGTATGAGTCCATATAAATTGGGGTGGCAATCAACAATGTGTGGTTGAACAAGTGACATCCTCACAACATACTTATGTTTTCTCAAACATTGTTCTAAGGATGTTGATTGTATAGCCACAACTCTTCCTTGTACATCACTAATCACCACACCCAATTTATGTGGACTCTTACATGATCATATGACTTGTTTAAACTTATTTAATTGGATAAATTTCAAATATATAATTTATTATTAATTAATTGTTGTCTTTTTTAAATTCTACTAGTTTTGGTCTATATATAAGTGTCAGATTCTAGTTGGTGAAGTATCGATAATGCATTAACATAGATATAAACCCGAATATACCTTACTATGTCAGAGTGTAAATCTCATATGTCATACATACACCTTACACATATAGATGTATCGATTGTATAAAGGGTTTATATATTTTGATAACCAGTAAATATTTAGATATACAAATTTTACAACGGTAAAAAAAGTTCAAATTGTTACTTTTTTTAATGGTAACATCTATATTTTTGACAATTCATTAAGGATTCGTTTGGTAGAGTGTATATGCAAATAATGCTTGTATTAGTTATAGTTGAATTAGTTAAACTTAGATTATTTCTTAAGCATTGTTTGATTTGGTGCATTAAAAATAGTCACAAATAGCATTCTAATTCTAATTCTTAATCTTAATCTTAATCATATTCTAATTCATGCATTAGAATCATATTCTATTAATAATTTTCATATATTAATAATACACAACTTAATAAACAGTGTACAAAATATGTCATCTTATGATTGATCTATATTAGATCATGAGTAATTAAGTTAATAAATGACAATAAATTGACCAAAATGCTGGCAGTTGCTTGATTACAGTAGCAAAAATAAAACAAAAGCTTGATTACACTAGCAAAAAACAAACAGTAGCTTCATTACAAAAACAAATTCAATCAAGCTTGTTTAAGATTTGTTGTTGTTCAGACATGTAGTTCTCTTGTGTCCGGTTCTCTTACAAATTGAACATTTGTTCCTTCTCTTGCTCTTGAAATTCTCACCGATGCCTTTGACACGCTTTCTTCTTTTTCTTCCAAGCTTGGTATCGACAAGAGGCGGAAGATTCTTCACATTAAGCAATTCTTCTGGAACACACCATTCTAACTCGAGAGGGACAACATTAATAGAATCCATGTATGCAAGAAGGTACACTTCAACTTTATACAAAGGCGAAGAGTACTCATAGATGCTCATACCATACTCATTGCCATGTTTCGATCGCAAAGCAGTCATCGCGTGAGCACAAGGTATCTTGATCAAGTCATATTCCCTACATGAACATGACTTTTCCAGTACGTCCACATAGGCAATAACACCCGCACCGAACACGGTAAATTGATTGACGTCCCCGGTTACATTCTCCACATATAAGGAGTCACCCTCGATCATTTTTTTTCTTGCAATTTTTTCCGCAGCCGGCACCATTTGATTACCCATTGATTTGAGGATATATGCATGTCTCTCCCCAAACAATTCTCCAAACCTCTTAGCAATCGAATTAAATATAGATGCCACGGGATAATCTCTTTCGTCTATCAACATAACATTGAGTGACTCGACGATATTTGTGGTCATCACATCATATTTATTGCTAGGAAAATGTGCCCTACTCCACTTCTCAAAACCAATATCATGCTCAAGAACGACGGCTGCCGCGGGGCATTTGTTTTTGAATTCTACAAAATGATTGTCAAACTCCTCCAAAGAATAAGCTTTTCCCGCATTGTAGTAAAGATAAAGGTAATCTCCACAATGATGATTTATGCGGAGATTTTCACCGAGGTGCCCATACAATATCCGTGGTGAGCATGATTGTAAACATTCACAATACCGTTGGCGATACTCTTGTGTCTATCGGAGATAAAACACAAATTTGGTTCATCGACCATAATCTCCTTTAATTTCTCAAAGAAGAATGTCCAAGATGCATCATTTTCTTTGTCCACGACACAAAAGGCAATTGGATAAACATAATTTTCCGTATCTTGTGCAACAACACGCTCTTATATTTACCATATAAATGAGTGCCATCAACCGCAATCACCTTTCTCATGTGGGCAAATCCTTTAATGCAAGCACCAAAGGCCAAGAAATAATACATGAACCTATGACTATCCTCGTTTACCATGAGACAATAACTAGAACCAACATTAAGTGTCTCGAACATGTAGGAAAAAGTTGGTAAGCATGAATATCCATTCTCCGCTATCCCTCGGACCATTTCCTTAGCAACCACACCACCCTTCCAACATTTCCAATAGCTTGGACTCCAATGAGAAGAATTAAACATAGCTCTTTGAATCTCTTTAACATTTGGACCCTTTCCATCACAATTCATATTTACACAAAGTGAAGCAATGACTTTGATTGAGATCTTTCTATGATTATTGTTGGCATGTTCAACGCCACAACTATGTTCGCCAATGTACTTATAGATACAAAATCTATCCGAACATTCATATTTCCTCGCCCGCAACATCCATGTACAATTTTGAGATACACATTTCACCTTTAAGTATTTAGTACAACTCTTCACAGTAGCAAAATCAAAAGACTTTTTTGCCGCCGCTTTGACTAATAACAATTGCAACTCATTCTTGTTACTGAAAGTTTGGTTTAGACATAAATTAGTTCCATCGGAGAAGGAATGATTGGATTGTGATCCCAATTCCTTTTGTACCTGCATTTTTTCACAACATTCTGGTTCGGGATCTTTCGCATCTACTGGCTGATTTTCCATATTAGTTAGATCATCATGTATATTCATTGAATGATCACCCAAACCCTCATTTGAATTATCATCCAAGCTCTCCTTTGAATGATCACCTAATCTTTCATTTCCAATCGAATCATTGTCGCTGTTAAATGAATTTGTTGGTTCAATTGGAGGCCTCACATTAACGTTTATCCTCAATGTAGGCCTAGAGCCATCAATACCAATATCTAACATGTACAAGCTCACGTGCCTATTATTTTTTATGATTGTGGGATGTATTTTTCCCCTCCCATTCATTTAATAGCTAATCACCAAGTCATTTGGCTCGCAAGTTAACTCACCGGCCTCAATTACGCTTGCAATCATATCGTCATATGAACCATTGCGACGCAATGCAATGGGCATTGTCGTCTTACTAAAAGATTTCCAATTCTAGCTTTTGGGAGTCTCCTCCCATAGTCCCATATAATCACCACCAGCAACAACAAATTCAGTTACTGCCATTATCGACTACAAAGATATATACTAGATTACAGTATCAGTCATTAACGATTGATGAAGTCTGACATCCGTACAAAAACGCGACTGAATGAGATCGTGGTTCAAAACACAGCTCCTGCAATGGCAAAACAGATTTTTAATGCTTTTAAACAACTAAAATGTATCTATAATGAGTTATCAAGTGTTTATTATGGAAGATTTCTCAAATTTCTAAAATGGCAGAAAAATCATTTTGAAGCTTGGTTTTTGAAAGAAAATGGAGTAAACATGACTATGGAGTATGAGATGAATATGATTTTACCTTGAAAATGGATATTTTGGCTGGAAAACTAGCCGGAATCGTCAGTTTCGACAGCAGCAAAATGAGTTGCTCTTCTTTCCCGTTTGTTTGGCTTTTTTGTTTTTTTCTAATATAATTTTTAAGAAATGCAAATAGATATATATTATTCCAAATTAGTTGGAAAAGAAGGGGGACCAAAGTGGAGATATTAAAACTTAGTGAGGTCTTTTGTATGTGCCAATTAGGGCATGTGGATGATGTCATTAATAGTGGGTATACCACAAATTATTCAAGACTTTTGTCTTAATGTTCAATTAACTTTGGAGAGTGACTATTTTGCCAACTCTCCCAACTAACTTCGATGACTACCTTAATAATAACTAACTTTACTAACTAACTTTAACCATGATAGCTTGTTAAGCTTTCACCATGGTTAACAATAGTAATCTAATTATTACTTCATATATTATGATTTAGAAAAAAAGAAACAAAAATGACATTCTCAATCATAAATTATAAAATTATGCTTTTGTTGGACATGCAATTTCAAATTCATATTTATTTAAACCTTTAGTTTCAATTTAAAATATGATTTCAAACTCATTTAAAAGGGGAATTTTCAATATTCAATTCTTAAAATTTAAAATTTGATCCATAATTTAGACCACTTCTGCAATAACAAATTAAAAAAATCATCTTTATTATAAAAATAATAACACAACTCCTACTTTACCAACCAAGTTATCACAAAACAGAAATGATTTTGTAATCTTTTATTTTTAATTTTTAATTTTTAATAAGAAATATTCATTTCTATCCAAATTATAATGAATTATTTTCTTTATCCCCATATACATCTTTAAATAAGATGGTTAAGGTTGGGCACCGGATCGGGTTGTACCGGTACCGTTTCGGTTCGTTCCGGTCTGGTAGTCTTCGGAACGGAACGGGACACCGTGAACCGGTATACGGGACGGAACAGTATCACGATTTGATACCGGTATATCGATACCGGTTTATTTCGGTTCCGTTTCGATTCGATCCGGTTCCGATTAATTATTTTTTATTAATTAATTTATATTTTATATTATAATTTATATTTAAAAAAATAACAAACATAGGCTTTCCCAATACCCCAGGCGGCAGCTTTTCTGAAAGGCTGAAAAGCCTGCTGCCCCTCCGCCCTGCCGACCTGTCCCCATCCGGCCATCCCCAGTCCCCACTGGCTAATGCTGACTGCCCCAGCCCCCAACAGAAATATTTTCAACGTCTCCATATTCCATTCCAACGACTATATTTTTCAATTCCAAGTTTCCAACACATAATCACAATTTCTAAAAACTATATATACTCTCTCTCTTTATATTTTAATTACAATTTACGTATTTACAGTATTTAACAATTAACAATCATCAATTTCTCTCAATTCTCAATATTTCTCAAAGTTTCAGACTTTCAATATTCAAGTTCCAAATTTCAATCATATTATTTTGTAATTGTGAAGATTTCAATAATCATTTGGTGAATTTTGGAGTAGGCATCTTCTTCAAACTTCAAGTTTCGACATCAATTTTTTAATTTTTGGTTATAATCATTTGTTCTTTACACAAACGTTTGGTAACTTCGTTCCACTCTCTAATCTTATATTTATTTTTTGTATTTATTATTTGTAAGTTGTTCTTGTTATATTTTATTTGGTCTTGTTAAATTTTGTATTTTATAATTTATAATTTTATATCATGGAGTCTTCTAAAAAAAGTGGAGGTAAAAAAGGTATTGTACTCGGAGTAAAAATTATGTTTACAAAAAATAATAACGGTTCTAGTTCTTCTAAATCTAAATTTCCTCTTGTTAGAATGAATACTGATGTATTTACTCATGTGAATGACACTAGTTTTTCTCGTCCCGGTCCTATAGAAATTAATTCGGATACTCCTATAATTCCCGAAGAGGTTTATGAAAGACATTATGGTAATTATCAAGAAAATGAAGAAGTAGAAATTGATGAAGAAGATTTAGATGATACACCGACTAGTCTCGACCTCAATAGTACTGAAGTTCCACCTCAGGAGGACAATCCTCCGGTTGGAACTAGTCGTCCCCCTATTGTTCCAACTAGAGGTAAGACCAAGGTACAACGTACTTTAAAATCAAATGTGTGGAAATTTTGTTATTTGAATGAAGAAAACACTTTTAGTATATGTAATCTTTGTAAACAACATTTTAAATATAAATCTGGTGGGAGTGGAGGTTTAACGGGGGGATTAAAAAAGCATTTGATGCAAAAACATAGTAAAGAGTGGTTTGCATATTTATCTTCTGTTAGTGTTTGCGAAGATTCTAGCATTGGAGCATCGGCTAGAGGGTCAAATATGGTTCAAGGTGAATTAAATATTTCGAACCCAAGTGGTCCTCTTACACATCGAACCTATAATAAGGATCATGATCGTGAAAATTTTGCAAAAATGGTTGTTGTTTGTGGTTTACCTTTTAGTTTTGGAGAACATCCAGGTTTTATTGCATATATTCGTGATACATTAATCCTAGTTTTAAAGGTTTATCAAGAAGCATGGTAAAAAGAGATATTTTTGAATTTCAAGAAAAACATTGTCAATTTTTGTGTGCCTATTTTGAAACAATGGATTGTAGAGTTGCTATTACCACTGATATGGGTCGTAGTCCTAATGGTTTTGATTATTTAACTGTTATTGCGCATTGGATTGATAATAGGAATTTACAAAAAAGAATTATCGGTTATAAAATTTGTCAACAGAAAAAAACTGGAATGTATATTGCTACTACTGTGTTGAAAATTTTAGATTTTTTCGGTCTTTGTGATAAAGTCATTAGTATTACTTTAGATAATGCTTCTGCTAATTTAAATGCTATTAATATGCTAGAACCAAGAATTTGCCCTATTAGTAAATATGCTTTTCATGTTAGATGTGCTGCGCATGTATTAAATTTGGTTGTTAGTGACGGTGTGAAATTATTTGAAAATAGTTGTGATAAAGTTGATAATGCTTGTTTTTATATTTTTCATATGCATAGTAGTAGTCGAATTAATCAATTTAAAGAGATTTGTAATGCATGTAAACTTTCGTTTAGAAAAGTTTCAAAACATGTAAAAACTAGATGGAATTCCTTTTATGATATGCTTGAAGTTGCTTATACATATAGAGAACCTATTACTATGCAATTTAATAGTCATAATGCTTATCCTGAATTAAAACTTAATGATAGTTATTGAGATGAAGTAAATGAACTTAGAATATTTTTGAAATCATTTTATGATGCTACTAAAAATTTTTATGGAATGTATTATCCTACTATTTTCGAAATTTTAATACATATATGTGAGATTTCATCTCTTTTCTGAATATAAAACAAATGAATTATTTACTAGTGCTATTAAAGTTATGATTACAAAATTTAAGAAATATTTTTTTCCTATCCCTCAAATTTATTTAACTGCAATTCTTTTCAACCATGAATATAAACAATATGGTGCCAAAGCTTTAGTTGAACGCATTTATCAAAATTTAGTTATTAAACCAGAAGAACAACCTAATTTGGTAACATGTCAAAATAGTATAAAACTACTTGCTAAAGAAATGTATGATAAATATTGTTCCTTAGATAATGTTGAAAATCCTCAAATGTCTATGCCTCGAGTAGGTGCCCATGGTAGAGTGAAACATAAACTTGGTCTTGACTCTTCTAATAAATGTGAATTTGTTAAATATCTTGAACAGGGTTCAGATAATATTACAAACGAGGAAGGTATACCACAACTACTGAACTGGTGGAGGGCTCGTGGAACTCAATTTCCAAAACTTAGTAGGATGGTGAAGGATGTGCTTACAATTCAAGGATCATCAGTAGCTTCAGAGGCAGCTTTCAGCGCGGCAAGATTTCAAATTGGAGACCACAGATATTCGTTAGCAGAAGATAGTTTGGAGATATCGATGCTTTTTAGAGATTGGATAAATGTTGAGCGTAGAAATCAAGGACTTCCAAAGTTAGATAGTCAATATGAACTTTTCATAGATTCAACTATTGGATGTGGTAGTGACGATGACATGGAACTTCAAGATCATCAACGAGCTTTACCAAGACCAGTAGTTGATTACGGTCAATCTATAGCTGAGTTAGAGAAAGGCTTTACGGGACTATACAACTATTAGTATTACATTCGAGGCTTAGTTGAAACAGAACCCTTCCTAGAAGGTGGTTGCGTAAATTATGCACTCTATTAATAGTTGTAAATTGTAATTGTAATTTGTAATTTATAATACAAATTTAAATAAATTGGATTGATATTTTTTAAATTTGTCATTTGTGTCATTGTTTTATCCTTATTTTTACTTATTTTTTTAAAATTACAAACTTAAGTTATTTAAATTACAAGTTATAAATATAACTTATAAGTTATAACATATTAATAAGTAATAACTTATAAACTTCAAAAGATTCAAATCTTGAAATTTGAAAACTAAGCTAAAAAACTTTTTTTTAAAACTTTATTAAACTTAACTAATAGGTAAAAATTAAAAATAAAATCTTTAAAATAAACTTAAGTAAAATTACATTATAAATTTCAAAACTATTAATTTAAAGTTTAAACTTAGAAAAATAAAAAAAACATTCATATTTTCGTAATTCAAAAAATCAAAATAACTAAAAAAATTTTTATCATATTTTGAAATAGCTAGATGTGTCGTCCCGTTTATCCCATCCCGTTCCATTCCGGTCCGTTCCGGTTCCATCCCGGTATATAGTGGGATGGGACGGAACCAAGTATCCGTCCCGGTAATTCCGATCCGGTTCATCTCAGTATCGGTCAACAAACCGGTCAAATCGTCTCGTTTCGGTCCGATGGTTCCGTTCCGGTCCGTTGCGCAGCCTTAAAGATGGTGCTGTAATCATTAATTTAGGACGATTTGCTAGCTTGATTGATAAGATTGTATAAAAATAATGAAGTGTTATTGATTATTTTTTTTATAATAAGCAGGAAAATTACAAATTAATTTCAGATCTTTACTATATTATTATGAAAAAAATGTAGGTGACTTGATTAAATATAATAAAAATAAATATTAGTCTGTTTTTTTTTCAAAAAAAAATAAGGTAAAAGTGGGAAGGAGAAATAGGAAAAAAAGTTGAAGAAGATTTTGGGGAGATAAAACAAATTGAGCACGGGAGATGAAGTGAGTTGAACTTTTGATGAGCAGAAGTTGGAAGAACATGAGAGATGCAATAAGGTTTACATCCAATGTAAATTACTACTATTTAAATGGGAAGAACAACATTTTCTGAGTTGAAACAATTTCATACGAAATTGATTTGAGTGGAGGGATTACCATCACTGTTCAATGATCACTGCTTCACTGCTCACTTCTCACAATTATGTTTATCTTCTCAATAGATAGAAAAATTCCCTATAAATGCTTTACATCTTTCCAATTGAATCCACCATTTTACTAATGTGTTTTACTTTTGATACTTTTCAATTGAAAATGAAGAAATATATGCATTTTTGTATAAGATGTTGATCAATCTATTTACAGTGATTATTCTACTACTAAAATTTCAAAAAATAGTTTGATGTGATGTTGATCAATCTATTTACAGTGATTATTCTACTACTAAGATTTCAAAAAATAGTTTAATGCCATGTTGGTTTACTTCCCGTCATGATCAAGAATCTACTTACTGTCAACCACAAACCTTGCGTAATGGTTTACAATTCTCTCCATCTAGCAAAAGACAAATAGCCAAATAGTTAAATCTATTAAATAAAATACTCACACTTTCTCAAATCATTCATATTTCTTACACATTGATTTGGCTAAACGGTTTCACATAAATACATCAAAATACTTTCTCATTTTTAAATTATACACCCGTCGTTGTATTGGAGTTTTAGAACTCCTAACAAGTTGTAAGAATCATGTTTTCCCTATTAAAGAATATAAATCAATCAAGAAATAACTTAGAGATCCTTTTTAGGTTAAGTAATTCTTTTATATAAATTTTTATTTTTAATTTATAATAACTTGCTTGTTTCATTTTCTTAGTATGTTGGATATAATCCTGGGTGATTTTGATGATTTGAGTTTGTTTTCCCTTTATAAACAAGATCATTCAAGTAAAAAAGACAGGTAAAAAAATTGTATTATCTTAGAAAGAACATTTAGAAAAGAAAGACAAAAGAATTGTAATATTTCAAAATGGGAACTCTAATAACTCTATTATTTGTTTCATTTTGAAGCATGTTTTGAACATGCATGTACTTTCTTTTTTTTCATTTTTATTATAGTTGCGTGGCTAGAATGAACTAGAATAGTGTGGTGGCTGAATGAGCCAAAATAGTGGTAGTAAAATGGCTCAGAATAGTGATGGCCAGGAGCAGAATAGTGAATGGTCGCGAGACAGAGCCATTTACATTTAATTCTACCTATACTCTTGCAGAACTAAGAAAATCTATTATAATAGCTTTTTGTTCGGTGTTGGATGTTAAATTTTCATTTTTTTTTCTATTGAATCGAAATTTTGATGAGTTATTCAAAATTGATTGTGATGAAAAAAATTATCATTTTTCAGTCTATCATGTTCATATTTGTATAACTGAATAGTAAGAGAATAACCGAAAAAATGGTAAATGTTGGAGTCTCAATAGAAGGTTTTAAGTTATTGATGAGGCTGTTCAGAGATAATTATTTTCTTCTTAGTTTATGAAAAGGTGTAGAGATTGATGTTTCTTTAATTTGGAGGGTGTTTTTCAATTTGGAAGAAATAATGCAATAAAAAGATATTGGATTGGTGTTTTGGGAAAACTTTCAAATAATAGATAATACTATATTAGATAAAATATAAAGTTAAACACCAAAAAATATTATTTAAGTGAAAAATTACTATATTTAAAGATATAAATAAATATATGTTACATATAATTATTGAACTATCTAAATATATATATTTTTTTAAAAGAGGTAGTTATTTACTTGCAATTCATTACCTTAGATGTTGTTATAAAAACTCTATTATAAATATGAAGATTTGAATGGTTTAATTCAAAGTTCTAAAATATTCCGATAAAAAAGTAGAAAGTTTTTCTTTCTTTTTATTTGAATTTTTTATACATTTATAATGTTCAATATTGTTTCAAGTGAAACTAAAATCTTTAATTCACTAATAAATTTTTGGAATAATTTAAGCGACCTCCCCTCAGGTTTCATCTCATTACATTAATCTTCCTTATAGTTTACAACAATACATTTACCTTTCTTATTTTGATTTTTTTAAAACTATTTTTAAACCTATTTATCATAAATATAAACAAAATTTAAATCAACAGATATACCATTTTTTAATATAATAAACTCTCTACATTAATTAATTCCATCAAAATATATATCATTAGTTTTACTCTTTTATTTATTTTATTAACTTTTTTTTTTACTTAAATAAAAATAAAAATGAAGTAATAAGCTAACTCAGGGAGTATGTAGTACTTTATCTTCTTCGTTCCACTTCCTCTCTTTGTGCTCTTTTGCTAAATCCTCTTTATTCCATTGACATATTCTTTTTAAAATTGCTAGATAGAGAATTTATTGTTTGGACATGAGTAGTCAAAATCTAATTCTTTTCATTTCTAATTTTTTCTTGATGGTAACAAAATAGAATGCAATTACCATTTTTCTTGATGGTGACGACAAGTGATTGTTAGGGCAGAAAGATGAAATTGACACTGCAAATTTAAAAATAGTAGTAGTGATTCTTAAAAAGAATTAATTGCACGGGTAATATAGAATTTTTTTTCTGGTCAACTAATATGAGACAATTGTTTTTACTGCCTGTTTGGCCATGCGATATGAAATCATAATACGAAATCATGAGATGAAATTTGAAGTTTTGTTTGGACATGCGATTTGAAATTTTTGTGTTGTATATTTTCTCATAAATATAAGAATCTCATAATTGCCCCATTTTCGGCAATTACACATTTTCAGTGCATTAATTTTGTGCTAAATCAAACATATTGGAGTAGTGATTATCAAACATACATCACTAATTTTGTCTTTTTTCATATTAAATTGCTTTAAACTTTTTCATATGTAGCTGGAAGAGAAGTTTTTTTATTATTATTATAAAAAAACAAAAAATAATTACTCCTTCCGTTCTTATTTATATTCACCAAATAAATTCTTAGTTTATCATTTATATTCGCCAAATTTAAAGTAATAATAAATTTTAAAAAGTAATGATATGATTATAAATTTTATTTACATGTGAAATAAACGATTAGTAGATATAAATGTAGGGTTGTTTTATCAAAATATAAATTTGTGGATCATTTTTTGTATTTGAAAAATTCAAATCATAATTTTTGGAGAATATGATGCTTCATCTCATAATATGAAATAATGAGTTGAAATCAGCATAAAATTACATGTCCAAATGCTGATTTCATCTCACGATTTCATATCGTGATATGATATCGTATGGCCAAACACCTACTTAGTATAATCATCCACTAATATGAGATGGAGCAAATACAAATTAAGTAAAGTAGTACAAAACCACGATTAAATGTCCCTTCCCTTTGGAAAACTCAATTTAATACCTTATCACTAATAAAGTGCTAATTAATACTCCCTTTGTCCCTAATTACTTGTCAATTTTTGAATTGACAGACCTATTAAGAAAACAATGATTGACATAGTGAGTTTATCATTTTACCCCTATTAGTATGAAGTAGATGAATTAAAAATTTAAGATTTTCAAGAAATTCTACTTTTTTCAAAGTAATTAATTAAGGGTATAAATTGAGGTATATATGATATATGAAAGTGATGGCAACGAAGAATATGTTAAAATGTAATATTGAAAAATTTCTTAAATGAATTTTTCTGAGCACAAAATAGAGTGTTTAGTTGTATATTTATTAGTGTTAAAATGGAACACAGAAAGTGGTTGGACTACATGTAATTATGATAAACATTGATTATCATAGACAATTGATATACTTTTATAATCTCCGATCATCAACCAACCTCCAAATTCAATTTATTTAGATTAATAGTGAGTAGATTATGATGTTGTTTTACGACGTTAGTAGTAAATAAAATTACAATTCGCCAAAACAAATACTCTCTACTCTTATTTTTTATTTTCCTTTGTACCTTTACCCAAACAACCCCCTTATAAGTTGGTTCTTATAACTTTCTTTTGTGTCCCCGTTAGAGAGAAAGCCCAAAAAAGTCTCTCGTCTTTGGATTAAAACTCAAAGTCATCCTTGAATTTTTACATAGAGCACTAATAGTCTCTCATGTTTGCAATATTGGTGCATTTTTTGTCCTTCCCTAAACTTTTGCCTATTTTTTAACATTAAATTTTGTTTATAATTTTATGTAAGGAATGTCCCATCGTCTTTTTATATATTTAGTAGAAATAATAACTCTATGTGAGAGAAGGTGAGAAGAAGAACACCTTGTTCTGTTCAGTATAAATATTACTGCAGCTAAACTAAGAACATTTTAACATATGACATTGCAAGAAAAGAAAAATTTGTACTATTGTACGTGAAATCATCGTGATGAACCTCTCGATTTTACCTGCAATACGATTTCTACTAAACAAAATAAGGTGTTTTTCTTCTCACATAGAGTTATTATTTCTACTAAATATATAAAATGATGATTAAACATTTCATACATAAATTATGAATAAAATCAACGTTAAAAAATAGACAAAATTTTGAAAGAGGACTAAAAATGCATCAATATTACAAACATGAAAAACTATTAATGTTTGATGAGAAAACTCAAAGATACTTGAGAAAATTGAAGGAAAGGTGTGCTTTAAGTTTTGAATTAGTTATTGGTGACAATATTGACCAACAAAAGGTCAAACATACTTAAATACTAAATTAAGTTAATTGTGGACTCAATTAACATTTCCAAAACTTATAATCTTTTTTAAAATACAAAACAATCCCCCCACTAAATAAACAAACTTTCCACTCCCTTCCCCTCTCTCAAACGTTCTCCTCTCTGCAGAAAATTTTTCATACTTCCCAAAAATTAAAAATTGCTTCAATTAGGACAATCAATTTCTCCGGCAACTTTCAACTTCCGACGGCCGTACTTTGAACTTTCGATTCTTCTATTCTAACCATCCAAAGGAACAACAATTTGCAGGTAAAGCTTTATTTTTTTGAAAAAAATTAGAGCTTTTTAGTTTTTTTTTTTTAATAGCGCATACTCTTCCCTCAAGAGCTGCCCAAGTTTTGTGCGATTCATGTTGAGACAATGAAGCTTTTGCTTGTTTTTGCTTTAGGAAGTGGACCAATTGATTGTTTTAAGAAGAGCAAATCGACTAACCCCACCATATGCTTTAGGACAGTTTAGTTTTTGGCGAGATTTGATTTTTATTTGGTTTTTTGTTTTTTGGGGTACTTGGAGAGGATTAGTGGGGTTAGTTGATAATTTAGGTGAGATGGGGAAGAAAAGAGGTTAGCCCAATTGGGTTCCTAATGAGTGGAAGGTGGAGGTTAGAACACTCAAGAAAGGAAAGAAAGAAAAGGTGTCCCTGCTTTATTGTTCATTCCTTTTTTCTTAATCTTACATTTGTTTTTGTTTTTGTTTTTTTTTTTGTTTTTGTTTTTGTTGTATTTTGCTTTTGGGATGATAAAGATTGATTAGTTTTGTTCTATTCATTTCTAATCTTCCATTGCAACTGTTATTTTTGGCTTAATCTATACTAATATGATACAAAATCATAACTTTGTTTCCCATAACTATTTACATGGTTGTGTAACTAAGGGCTACTACTTTGTGTCTTCTCCTTGTTGGATAAATTAGCAAGCTTGATGTCATGCTTCATCTGTATAGACAAACTAGGCAAAGTAATTGAACTTAGTAATGGATACTTTGTTGAGATGCATGCAAGCTGATCTAAACATCACTATTAGAAAAAAAAGAAAAAAAGGGCAAGTTTTGGGAGTTAGTCTTCTTGCTCTAAATAGGGTTTTAACTAAAGAGGTGCTAGTTTGCTTTTATGGCTGAAGTAGGTAAAGAATTCAACATGCACTTTTTTGTTGAACCTTGTAATGCCTAGACAATATAAGTATATGAAATGTCCTAGTTCTGGTAAAAAACTGATCTTATATTTATCTTTTGAAATTAACTACATTAGGGCCTCCCCTGTTGCAATAGATGGCCTATTTGTTACAACATATGGGTTATTTGTTGCAACAAGTGAATTATCTGTAGAATATTGTATTATGTTGAATTTATTAAATTTATTGCTATCTTTTTTTTAATGATGCACAATTGATTGTAAGTTTTTTCATTCTTTCTATTTGTAGATAAAATGGCTTCCAAAAGAAAAACAAGTGAATTGGTCTCTGATAAATCAAGTAAAGTAGCTAAAGTACAAACACTATTAGAAGAACTTGTTGTACAAAATCAGAATGAAAATATGAAAATTGTAGAGGAGGAAGATAAAAATAAAAATGAAGAAGAAAAAGAAATAAATCATGAAGATGGAGATGATGAAGAAACTGAAAATATTAAAGAAGATGAGGAGGAAGGTGAAAAAGAAAGTGAGGAAGGAGATGAAGAGGATGGAGATGAAAATGAAAGTGATGAAGGAGATGATATTGAAAGTGAGGAAGGATATGAAGATGTTGTCAAAACTTTTAATATTGACAAGTTTCAGGTAGAGATGCCTATAGATGACCCTACAAATTTGACAGGTGATTTTGTTGTAAAATCAGCAATGGGCACCAAATTTGATGTTTTTAGAACGATATTGATGAAACAAAAGCTGGAGGATTTCTTTAAGTCTAGCTGCTTTGGATACTTTCTTGATTTGCCGGAGGCTAACAATGCACGTTTTCAAATGAGCATGGTGTATGATCTTCTCAAGCGCAGGATCAAGTATAAGGGAGATGATGATGATGCTTTGGAGGATAAGAACAAGAAAATGGATGAGATTTGGATAAACTACTGTGGCATGCCGGTTTGTTTTGGCATGAAAGAATTTGCCATAGTGACTGGACTGAGATGTCATCCTCCATCTGAACCTCTTCCTAAAGTTGCACGCTTAAGAAAGTCAAGAGAAAAAAAGATATCTAAATCAGTCAAGATTGACAAGAAAGGCAAAAAGCCAGTCAAGACAGTCAACACCAAAACCAACAAAGGCAAAGAAAAACTAAATAATGAAAATGAGTTGTTGGCTATTATTGGACCTAGTTATAAAGCCAAAGATTTGATAGAAGATCTCCAAAGCAAAAAGGTTTTGAAGAAGCACAAAGAGCGATTGTGCTTAGTTTGGTTTGTGCATGCCATTTTATGGGCTACAGACATCAACAATGTCATAGATCTTTGTTTGTTTGTGCTTGCTCAAGATTTGGATGCATTCAACAATTACCCATGGGGTAATGATAGATATTTCTTGACTGTCGAGTATTTGGTGTCAAAGTTATCACCGAAGACGAACAATTTATATGGCTTTCCTTGGGCTTTCATGGTAAACTTCACCTCTAATTTTAGTATTTTGTTTATTTGTGTTATTGAATAATTATTTCAAATTTTTATTTTCATCATCTTTATAATTTTAGGCTTGGGCATTTGAAGCAATACCTTACCTCAGGAAGTAATTCAATGATTACTCGAAAGAAATTTCTCAAACAAGGATTCTTAGGTGGTTGTCTGCCAAGAACAACCCAAAAATAAATTTCGTTGATCTCTTTGATCCTCCTCATGATATAGTAAGTCTTCTATAGAATAATATCTATTTAAATTAACTGATTATTATCTATTTTGCTTTCGTTTAGTTTTCTTCTAATATATGACTCATCTATAGTCACCTATTGCAATGGATGGGTCATCTGTTGGAAGAAAACATAAGAATTTACTATTGTTTTGCTTTTGCCCAATAGATGACTGATCTGTTGCAATAGATGTGTCATTGTTGGATGAAAACTTAATCATTTGTTGTTGTTTTATTTAGGTTCAACAGATGACCTATTTGTTACAACAGATAGGTCATATATTGGACGAAATCTCAATCTTTTGTTGTTGTTTTGCTTTCGTCCATCAGTCTACCGATCTGTTGCAATAGATGGGTCATCTATTGGACGAAATCTCAATAGCTTGCTATTGTTTTGCTTACTTCCCATAGATGACCTATCTGCTGCAACATATGAGTCATCTGTTGTAAGAAAATTTGATCATTTGCTATTGTTTTGCTTTCTTCCAATAGATGGCCCATCTGTTGCAACATATGGGTCATTTGTTAGAAATAAAATATATAGGTAAATATTACAATAAATATTTTATCTATTATAATTTATAGATTAGTTTTAATATAAACTACTTTTGTTTATAGATTGTACATCCATGGCTTGTCCCCACATAGCAAGAGTTGCAAATGCCATTCTTTTTAACTCTAGGAATTATTGACACAAAATCAGACCCTACAGTGTATTTGATAAAAAAAGAATTGGCTGGAGCAACAACGATCAAAAGGGAAGCACCTATTGTTTCTGGTGATGCTGATGATGTTGCAATAGATGTTGGTTTCGATGTTGATGTTAATATTGGTGATGCTGGTGCTAAAAGTGGTGGTATGCATGTTGATGATGTTGGTGGTATATATGGTGGATTCACCCTTTTCAGTGGACATACCACATATTTTGCTCGTTCTTCTAGCTCATGTTCTGCATGTAAATGTGAAGAATGCAAGAACAAAGAGGCTCGATTAATATCTATTGGTGAAGATGTGAAAAAGTCTCTTGATGCTCTTACTAGTGTTGTTAAGGAATTGATATCTAAGAGAGGTGTTATTCCATCAAGAAAAATTTCGGAGCCATTCACACCATTGAAGATTAAGAGGAGAAGAAAATTAATTTCCAAGATATTATCAAATATGAAAAAGAGACAACAAATTGTAACTACTCTTTTTCCTTGCAATGTTGAGTCATCTTCAGGAGCCATAGAAGAGCAGCAGAAGTTGTAGAGGGTATGGGTTGCTGAAGTCATATTTTGTAAGGTGAAGAACCTGATATTTTGTAATTGCTGATGACAATATTTTATATTTAATAGATGTCCAGTTATTTTATCATGAATTCTATTTTGTAAGCTGGAGAATTTTATATGAATTGTAATCCATGAACACTTAACGTATTTAGTTAATCATATTTTGTAATTGCCGATGACAATATTTTATATTATATAGATGTTCAGTTATTTTATCATGAATTCTATTTTATTCTTAGATTTGTAAAATGTTAAATTATACTATTGAAACAAATGTTGCAATAGGTTATAATCTGTTGCAACTCATCTATTGCAACTGATGAATCATCCATTGCAATAGATGAGCATATATGCTTGATTATTTTAAATGGATGGGTCATTTATTGCAACTAAAAATACATATTAGACATTTGTTATAAGAGATTTCTATATTTGTGGCAACAAATTATCATAATTATTTGATTATTTTCAACAGATGAGTTATCTATTGCAACATATGGGTTATCTATTGTAATTGAACTTATAATTGAACTTCATTTATCACTAATTATGGGTTAATGAAGCATTTCATATCAAAATAATCAATTGATCACTTTATTTAAGACGAATATAGTTAGTTGATCATGTAATTACTCTATAATGCATTGAGATTATAATTAAACTTATAATTGAAATGTAATTATAATTAAATAACTTTATTATCACTAATTATGGGTTAATGAAGCATTTCATATCAAAATAATCAATTGATCACTTTATTTAAGACGAATACAGCTACTTGATCATGTAATTACTCTACAATACATTGAAATGTAATTAAACTTATTAATTAAAAGGTAATTATAATTAAATAACATTATTTATCACTAATTATGGATTAATGAAGCATTTCATATCAAAATAATCAATTGATCACTTTATTTAAGACGAATACAGTTAGTTGAACATGTAATTACTCTATAATGCATTGAGATTATAATTAAACTTATAATTGAAATGTAATTATAATTAAATAACTTTATTTATCACTAATTATGCGTTAAAGAAGCATTTCATATCAAAATATCAATTGATCACTTTATTTAAGACGAATACAGTTTCTTGATCATGTAATTACTCTACAATACATTGAAATGTAATTGAACTTATTAATTAATAGGTAATTATAATTAAATAACTTTATTTATCATTAATTATGGGCTAATGAAGCATTTCATATCAAAATAATCAATTGATCACTTTATTTAAGAGGAATACAATTACTTGATCATATAATTACTCTACAATACATTGAAAATCCAACTAAACTTATTAATTAAAAGGTAATTATAATTAAATAACTTTATTTATCACTAATTATAGGTTAATGAAGCATTTCATATCAAATATATATAGAGTCGGTAGAAAATGATCAAACATATATGCTTATCTTTTGCAACTAATGCTCATATATTGCAATAGATGAAGCATCCATTGCAATAGATAAGCATATATGCTTGATTATTTCCATTGGATGGGTAATCTATTGCAACAGATAGTATATATTAGATATTTGTTGTAACAGATTCCTATAATTGTTGCAACAGATGATTATATTTATTTGATTATTTTCAACAGATGGATTATCTATTGCAATAAATAATGCAATAGATAATGCATCTAATGCAAAATATGCAAAATTTGTTGCAACGGATGAGCATAACTAATATATTTTATATAATAAATATGAACATATAAAATTAACCAAAATGAATTAAAATTATCAGATTCATAACTAAGTACAAAATAGTTATTTCACTATTACAATAATTATGGCGCATTTCGAACCGGGCATGTTGTTCTCTTGTGTCCAATATTTTTACATTTTGAACACTTATTTTTTCTTGTTGGAAATGATTTCCCGACTCCTCGCCTCCTCTTCGTTCGCCTTCTTCCCGGTTTGCTTGGGTCAACATATGGATGAGGTATTTCTCTCTCCAAAATCTCCAAAGGAACAATCCAAGAATCTTCAGGAGGTACCGGATTAATTTTCTCACAATATGCAATTATGTATTTTTCCACCGAATAATATGAAGACGAGTACTCTGATTTCCAAAATGTGCACCATATTGGGATCGAAGCGCTGCCATAGCATGTGGACAAGGTATTTTGTCCAAGTCAAAAACTCTACATGTGCACGTTCTTCTTTGAAGATCAACCGTGGCAACATCACCATGACCGTTAATACTAAACTTGTAATTGGCTATTTCATGGGCCAATAACTTATTTCCCAAATTGATATTCTTTGATATTTGTTTTTCCATTGAAGGAACAAGTATGTTTGGTGAGTTGACCAACTCCATACGCCTCTCGTGAAATAATTTTGCAAATCTTCTATTTATTTCATCAAATAAAATGACGATAGGAAATTCTCTTTCAACTTCAAACATTGCATTCACGGATTCAGCAATGTTTGAGGTCATAATATTATACCTATAAAAAAAATAACTTAATAAGATATATAATTATATTAAACTTAAACAAGATCCTCAATATATAATATTGTACCTATTTCCCGGGCAAAATGCCCTGCTCCACTATGAAATCCAACTGATTTGAGATGTTCGATTGCCTTGGGTACCATATCCCTTATCTGATTGAAATGGTCATAGAACTCAACTTTATTGTACGCTTTCGCTGCATTATAAAAATGAGATACGACCTTTGCATTGTGAAAATTGTTTTGAATATTTTCTCCAAGGTGCCTGATGCAACAACCATAATGAGCTGATGGATACATTATTGAAACCATCTTTCGAATACTTGAATGTCTATCAGATATTATGCACAGCTCATCGGTATCATCTACATAACTTCTCATTTGTTCAAAAAAATATTGATATAAGGCATCACATTCTTTATCCACTACACAAAAAGCCACCGGAAAAATATGATTCTCTGTATCTTGCACCACCACCGATAGTAAAACTCCTTCATACTTGCTCTTCAAGAATGTCCCGTCAACGGCTATGACTTTTCTCAATTGTTGAAAACCTTGAATCCAAGCTGCATAGGCTATAAAAAAGTACTTGAACTTTCCATTTTCATCAACCTGTAATGCCGTCTTACTTCCTGGATTTGCGGACTCAAGCATATAACGGTATGCATCAAGCACTCCATACCCGTGCTCATGTGTTCCCCTAACCAAAGACTTTGCAATCTCCCTACCTTTATATATCTTCCAATAACTCACTTTGCAACCCAATTATGTATAGAGATGATTGGTCATATCTCTTGTAGATGGACCTTTACCATTAGGAAAGCTATTTTTGAAGTATTCACCAAGGACTTTTGTTGTGGCATGTGGATTATGACTCGTAATATGCTCTGAACCACATGTGTGATACTTTTTATAAATTTTAATACAAAATCTGTCAGAACTTATGAATTTCATAGCCCTCAACCACCACTTGCACTTTGGATGTGCGCATTTAAAACAATACACACTACGCGAATTAATCACCTTTGCAAGTCTGAAATCTTTTTTCAAGCAAGCAATATGCAATGAAGTGACTAGTTCTTCTTTGTTCTTGAATGTCATTCATATGTAAAAAACATGTCTCATCATCTTGAAGATTGTTCAATTGTTTTAACGGAGAACTGCCCCCTATATCAACAATAGGTGTAGGTGTTTGGTCCTCCTCCACATCATGTCCAATCTCATCATCTGGAATATTTATATTCATCCCATTCAATTCATCATTTAATAGATTTTGTTGGTCTTGTTCTACATTTTCATTCGCTATTGGTTTTTCAACAATGTACACCCTTAAAACGGACCTAGTTGCATCACTCAGATAAGCACCCAAACGAAGCTGATTGCTTATCTTAAAAGGCAGGACCCTTTGATTTTCAAAAGACTTGTGCATGTAACTGATGACAAGATCATTTGGTTGACAATTTAGTCCACAATAGCTAATGATTGAGTTCACAAAATCATTATACAAAATATCCCTTTGGACGGTCATCAATACTGACTCTGACATGTCACCATCCTTCCAACGCCAAATAAATCGATTGTTCTTCTCAATCCATTCACCATAACTGTAACGACCCGTTTGGTCGTTTTGAGTACTAGAGCTTTTAGTTCCCTAAAATACTTTCCGATAGATTCTAAATGGGTATTTTGGACTATTCGTAATTATAATTATGAAATTAGTGGGGTAGTTTTAATAATGAATTTAGTTGGTGGTTAAAGAAGATAGCATTAAAATTAGTAAGATTTAATATTTATTAGTTCATAATTAGTTACCCTAGAGAATTAAAAACACTAACGAGAGAAACACTACCTGCGGCGTCAACCAGAAGCGACTGCCATCCAGGTAATGCTTCAACTCTTCGATTTCCTTAAGTAATATGTAATGGGTTTATATTAATTGAGTGGAAATCCTTGGGATGCATTAATTATCCATTTGTCTTATCTATTGAATATGTTGTTTGTCCAATTTTAGTGAGTGAATGTTAGGCGATAATTTATGATGATTATTATAGTATTGTAATTAGATGAGACATTGGAAAGAATGAGTGTGCATTGGCAGTAGTGTTAGGGTGAAGTGTAGTTATCAATAGTAGGAGTGATAATTATTGTTTTATAATTAGGGTTTAGATGGGAATTTAGAATGGATAGTAGCGGCAGGATTGTTGGAGACAAACTTTTGTAAGTAATTATTGGCAAATGTGTGTCATTTGATAATCTAACATTTAAGAATGAGGTTATAGTGTATTATCATAAATAAGTTAATTTGCATTTTATTGTTTTGGGGTGATATTCACAATCAGTAGCTTAGCTTTAATGTTCGTTATTACGATATAATTTAATTGATGATATATGAGTTTAAGTAAGTAAACTATATTATATTGATATCATTAGATTTATGATATTTGAAAGAATTGAGACTTAACTCTAGACTAGGCATATAGTGATATGAGGATCGATAGAATTGTTTACTTACGAATAATGTACAATTGATAGATCGAGAAACATTCGGAGGCATTGCAGAAAGGGAAAGAATTAGAAGATTAGTTCTCTTGACTTCGGTTCTTCGATTGAGGTAGGTTATGGTTTATTCTATTTGATAGATAAACTCTTAATAGCAATTGATATGCATTGAATGATACTGTGAAGTTCTCTATGTACTTGATTGTGTGATTGTGTGATTGTGTGGCTTGGTTGTGTGCATGGTTTGTGATTGGTCTAAAATTCTGAGACCGTGAGATTTATAATCTGAAAAACCTCTCTATCGAAGTGATGCCTTGAATAAAGAAGGCTTGGTGTAATATTATTAATGAATTGAAAAGTGGTGAAAATAAATGATAAATTAATAGTATTATTGGATCGGAGTGTCACGTTCCGACACGGTATTTTTGGATCGGAGTGTCACGTTCCGACACGGTATTTTTGGATCGGAGTGTCACGTTCCGACACGGTATTTTTGGATCAGAGTGTCACGTTCCGACACAGTATTTTGGATCGGAGTGTCACGTTCCGACACGGTATTTTTGGATCGGAGTGTCACGTTCCGACACGGTATTATTGGATCGGAGTGTCACGTTCCGACACGGTAACATTAAAGGAAAAAGATATTGAATTAACTTAATGTACTCAATCTCAATGAACGTATTCCCAAAACGAGTGTATTGGATCGGAGTGTCACGTTCCGACACGGTAACATTAAAGGAAAAAGATATTGAATTAACTTAATGTAATCAATCTCGATGAACGCATTCCCAAACGAGTGTGAAGTGGAGGCATGATTCCTTTTGTGTGTGCTTGATATTATGATTGATTACGTACTTGCTTCAACTGTCACTTGTTCATGTTGTTGTTTCTTATCACCTGTTAAGTGTTGTAGTTGACTTTATACTATTATTCATTGTATATTAGTTTCTATTTTGGGTTGGCCGATGATACCTACTCAGTACATGTTGCCCCGTACTGAGCCCTACTTGTATTTTTCTTTGTTTTCCTTTTATGGAGTGCAACGAGTGTACCAGCGAATTTGACTCGCCCTCAGCTCTAGCCAGTCTCAGCATATCAGGTTTAAGGGTGAGCTATTTATTCGAGCTTGTGTTGGATTCTCTTGGTCATGACATGATGTTTTTAGTTTTCGGACATAAACTATTTTATTCATTTATTTTGGTGCCTTTAATACTCTTAGACCTAGTATTTGAAGATTAGATGTCCTTGATGTGATGACTTTCAGATTTTGGGGATAATATGTAATAGACTTTAGAGATTTATTTGATTGGTTACTTTAATAAGTTTTGGAGCTTCCACGTTATTGTTGTTATTCGTAGTTGAATTATTGGTATATGTTGGGGTTTAGATTCCTTGGTCCGCCCACTTAGGAGGTTAAGTGTGGGTGCCACTCATGACTTAATTTGGGTCGTGACAATAACAATCAACAACTATTGTTATTGATTCTTCCATTAATGGTACCTAAAGAAATTTATTAAAAATATTTAATAATGATTGTGTAGTAAAGTTGAGTGGCTATATACAGTTAAAAATTATATGCACAATCATTGTCCCAACAAGTCAATCATCTATTGCAACAAGTAGGTCATCCGTTGCAGCAGATGATTCACTTGTTGGATACATGTCCAGAACCAGAATTTTATCCAACATGTAAGTCAATTGTTATAACAGATGAGTCATTTGTTGCAACATGTAATTGATTTGTTGGAACAAGTAATTGATATGTTGTAATATATGACTTACCTGTTTGGACAAATTTCTAGTTTTGTCCTAGTTTGGCCTGGTACTGTAACATGTATTCAACGGGTAAGCTATCTGTTGCAACAGATGAGTCGTCTGGTGCAGCAGATGACTCATATGTTGCAATAAATGGCTCATCTGTTGTGACAAACTTCTGGTTCTTTCCCAGCTTGATATGATATTGTAATATGTATCCAACAGGTAAACCCACTGTTGCAACAGATGAGTCATCTGGTGCAGCAGATGACGAATCTGTTGCAATAAATGACTTATCTGTTGGGAGAAACTTCTGGTTCAGTCCAAGCTTGACATGGTACTGTAATATGTATCCAACATGTAATCATTCTATTGCAATAGATGACTTACCTGTTGGGTACGCAATTGTAAAATTTTGAAGAAACACTCAAACTATCAAAATGAAAAATTAGAGTAAAAATTATCAGTTTACTTACCAAAATCACCTATGATGTAATGTCCAATGATATATGAATGAAAATTGATCTAAAAGCAGCACTACAATGTGAATATCAATTGAAGAAGAAAAAAATGACAAACAACCAGAAGAAGATGGTGATGAACAAGAAGAAGAAGAAGAAGAATGATGATGGAGAAGAAGAATGAAGAAGAAGAACAGCTACAATGGTCCCCAACAATGGAAGAATAAGCAAGAGAGAAAAAGAGAAAAAGTGAACCGTTGGTACCCTTTTTTTTCCCTCCATTTCTTATTATTTAGGGTTTTATATTAAAAGTGTAAAATAAAAAAACTTAGGGAAGAAAAATTCAACCCCTTAATTCTTAATTTAAAAATTTTCACTTCTACTCAATAATTAAAACTTGAATCACCAATTCCTAATTTTGAAACTTGTCTATAACCCTTAATTCATTGTCCCAAGATGCTTTGACTCGTAAGCCAAAAATATTTTGGGGCTTTTCTCTCCCCGTTATACAAACACCATTGAGGAAAATTCAACCAAATCAGAGAGATAACACAGAAGCTTAATTTTGGAAATGAGAAAATTCGATCCGTGGCCGATCTTTTTCCGCCGGGAATGGAGCCGCAACTGGCCGTTTCTGGTTGGTTTCGCCGTCACGGGCACTATCATCACCAATATGTCCCTCGGCTTCACTGGTTTGTTTCCCAGTTATCTCGTTCTACCTATTTATATTGCCTGAATGTCTATACTTTCGTAATTGAATCTGATTTTCTTTGGTGATTGTTGAATTTTGCAGAGGAGGATGCAAAGAACTCTCGATTTGCGCAAAAGCATAAGAAGTAAGTCCTGTCCACTTGCAAATTAACCCTAAATTGAATTGATGGAGATGTATGTTGGTTCATATGATGTACTCTTCTCGTGTTTTCCTTTTCTGAGTCTTGAATTATCCATTTGTGTTATTTGTATTGTTTGTGATTATACGGGTGATGAGAAGCTAAAGCACATTGCTAATGTACCAGCAAAGTGCTGCGACAAGGTTACATTAAAAAAAAAAGGTAGTAATAAATATTACACTGATCAGTGTTGTTGGGAAACTAGTAATAAAACAAAATATACACGGGGTAAAATTTCTTACTATAGTGATATTAGTTAGTTGCTATTTTTCGCCCATGGTTTTTCCCCTTTTAAATGTTAGTTGCTCTTTTTCGCCCATGGTTTTTCCCCTTTTAAAAAAGGGGTTTCCACATAAAATTCTTAGTGTCATTATTTTTCTCATTTAATCCCCTATTATTTTGACTGTGTATTTTTTTATTCCTCCTTTCCCTACAAACTGGTACCAAAGCTTGGTTTGCAATATGTATATTTTTGGGAAAAACGATGAAAGTCAATACAAGTAGAATGATTACTTTGAATGACGTTAATTATGCCATTTGGAAGGGAAAGGAAGATTTGTTGTATGTTAAAAAAATTTATCAACCAGTCATTACCACTACAAAGCCTGATAATAAAACAAATAAAGATTGAAATTTGTTGCACAAAAAGGTTGGTGGATTTATTAGACAATGGATTGACGACAATGTGTTGAACCATATTTCTGTAGAGACAGTAAACACATGCTCGGACCCTATGAGAGCATCTTGAAAGTTCATATGCTCGAAAGACTGAAAACAACAAAATGATATTGTTAAAACAAATACTAAGCTTAAAATATCATGTTGGTTCTCCAATGATAGATCATCTAAATAAATTTCAGGGTATTATGAATTAGTTATTTGTTATGGGCATTAAATTTAATGAAGAAATTCAAGGTTTGCTTCTACTTCGTTCCCTACCAAACTTTGGAAAAACATTTAGAACTTCATTATCAAATTCTGCTTTGGATGGTGTGATCTCTATGAATTTCGCCAAGAGCAGCGTCCTGAACGAAGAGATGAGAAGAAAATCTCAAAGTTCTTCTTCGTCATGGTGACTGATCCCTAGGGGAAGAAACAATAATTGTGATTTTCAAAACAGAGAACATAATATAAGCAAATCCAAAGGCAAACTTAAGGATGTTGAATGTTATCAATGTGGCATGAAAGGGCACCCAAAAAGTTTTGCCGAAAGTTGAAGAAAGAGAACAAAGACAAAGAGGAAAACAAGAAGATGGCAAAGACTTGAGCAAGAACTCTATGTACCATGCAAGGACAAAACACATCGACATGAGATATCACTGGATTCATGAGCAAGTGTAGAGTGAATCATTTCACGTAAAAACGATTCACACAAGTGAAAATCCTACTGATATGTTGACCAAGGCTATACCAAAAGACAAGTTCAACCTATGTAGGGAACTTGTCAGCATGAGCTCTCTCCGAGAAGATATAGATATCTCCTTACAGGTGTGGTGCATGGAAGAGGGTGAGGTCAAAAAGGCATTCTTGCAGTAAATGTAGACTTTCTGCAAATGTTGACATGTGTCACTTTGAATTGTTATTCCTTATTGATGTCATTAGTGGCATGAAAAGGGACAAAATTTTCTTATAAATAGAGCACTTCTGCTCATTTGTAAACACACCACAGAGAAGAAAAATATAGATAGAGTAGTAAGGTATTTCAAAGACAGACTAGGAAAATAGTCTGTGAAAGAAAAATATGGTTTGAGCGATATTTTAGTGAGGTGGAAAATCAAAAAAGGTTATTTCATTTGAGTACTCTCTCTGTATTTTTTCTTCTCTATGGTGCATTTACATATGAGCAGAAGTACTCTATTTATAAAAAAAATTGTTCGTTTTGATGTCACTGATGACATCAATAAGGAACAACAATCTAAAGTGACAGATGCCTACATTTGTACAAAGTCGCAAGAATGCCTTTTTGACGTTTGCTGCAATCCTGCAGCAAATGAAGTTGTTGCATGGATGGACCCAACAAGTGTAATGTAATGAAAAAAGAATCAAGCATGGCTTCAGGCTCTAGCACTTTAATTATGGACTTGTCAGTTGTCACTCTGTTACCTTAATTTGCTAAGCACGAATAGTTTGAGGTTGAGATTTTTCTCTTGTTATAATGCTCTAGACGCAGGGATATCAAAACCTTATGACCTGTAGGAACTATCACCTTATGGCATGGGAGAGGGATGAAATGTTAAAGAAACTAAGGGCAGCTAATGAATTGAAATTTAGCTATTAGGTTTTGATGACTATGTATAACAAGCTGTTAATTTGCAAAGTTTTGTTGTTGAGGGTAGAAAGCTTGTTTATGTTTGCATTCCCTATTGTTAATAGATGATCAAAAGTGAGATACTTTTTGTGAAGTGAGCCAGAGAATTTAATTTTGTAATACAGGAGTAACTTGTGGTCAAAGAAAGGATGTCTGCCATCGAACCATAATATATGTGAATACACAGGTAAACCAACAATCTCAGATGTAGCCAGGCAAAGTTTTAAAGTAGGAAACTTTTAGGTGTAATGTAGAAGAAAAAACTTACAAACTAATGCAAATAACTGCAACCGGGTGGAATAGGATGCAGAGCCTAGTAACAAAGGAAATTTTCAGGTTAATAAACAGAACAAGAGACAGGCTAAAAGGTGAGCTGCAACGGCTTGATTGTGAGCTGTACAAAAATAACAAAATCCAGAAGATCTGGTTGAGTCTGAAAGAATCTGTGGAAACGTAAGATTCAGAGTAGACTTAAATGAGTAAATGACTAGGAGTTTGAAGTGATGCGAAATTTCCAAGTTGTAATACAGATACAATTACTTCTGCTACAAAACAGAGATGAATTAAAGAAGCAGGGAGATAAGGCCAGCAATTTATCCGGTAAATCCTACTATTTAGTTTGTCCAAGGGGAATGTCCCTGTGGAAACATTTCTAAAAGAATTCCACCAAAAATTGCTTTCGTTGAGTGGACTATGGTACATGAGGTCATCCTAACTCCTGGTAACCTGAAGAACAAGGGATGAATTTTCAGAAATAGATGCTACTTTTTTGAATAGGAGAAGATATGTGGAATATGTTTTTAGCTTGTCTGGAACAGTCATGAAAAGAAAAATTGATGTGCTAATGGTATAAGAAGCAAAGAAGACATGGGAGATAATACCATTGTACATAGCATATCAAAAGTTGGAAGGAGAGAAGCAAAATATAGGAAATGATGCCATTGTACACAGCTTATAAAGAAGCAGGAGATGTTTTGAATAGGAAGCAGTGAAGAAAAATACTTAACTGCATGACAACAATTATTTTGGGGCAACCAGGAGTCCAGGACCATGTAGATGATGTGGGTAACTCTGTTGACCTTATCCAAATCTTTTTAATGCGCCACATTGGTGCTTTAGCTTGTTATAAAAAGAAAAAAGTGAAGCGAAACGGACTTTAAAAAGTAACTTGACTGTAAAGAAATATGATTAAGGGATGTTGAGTTATTGTTCAGAAAGTGGGGAGCTAATTTTACTTTATTTGGTTTTCTCTTGCATAATTAAAGCTTTGATCTACATGGTTTATCCTTTGGGTGCTTCTATTCTAAAAAACTTTAATTGAGTTGGCTAGAGCACAGAAAGAAAAACACAAGTCAGGTGCTGCTGTTGGACTATGTTGCCCAGACTCTTCAAAAATGTCGTTGAGTGTGTGTTAGATCCTCCGAAAGTAGTACATTTTTTGGAGGATCCGACATGTTTGCGAGAGCATTTTCCGAGAGTCCGAGCAACATAGCTGCTGGACCTAACTGTGAACCAACTGGGTTTGTGACCCCCCTTGGTCTCTTTTAATGGACTTATTCCATCACATGGATGGCCAATCTTGAAAATGTTTCCTCTTAGATGATTGGTTTTAGATATTCTTCTTAATATAATTAAACCTGACGTGTTGGGGGGTACTATTCTTAGTATAACTCATCGACTGTCAATTGCAAATCAATTTCAAACTTTGGTTCAGCTGTACCATCTGTCATTATAGTGGAATGATATCATCATATGTTGCTTAAAACTAGGAGTTATGCTGAGGAGCAGTGTGATGAAATAGCCCACTTAAGGCAGTCATGATATTATCCCATAGAAGCGGGATAAAAGAATCCTTGGATTATTTTCTCTAATCTCTTAAACTCTCTGGATTATGTTGAACATGAATTTTATCTTCTTTTTATTCTCATTAGTAAGTTAAACCCAAACCATCTGATCTAATGGCTCTATTAAAGTTTAATGATGCATCATATCCCACGGTGAAACTTGGTATCTAAAGTAAGATTCCGCAAGACTCCTTGGCTTCCTAATGTAAAGGAAAATTGCATTTCTCTCGGTTCTTATACAACTGGATTATCCTAATATGTAAAGTCACTAAACATCTAATTTGTTCTCTGTGCCTGCAGTTGAATCTCGTCATCCTTAAGGTTGCTGCTGTATCGAGGCTACCTTACTTGACAGCCTTTTTTCTTACTATCAAAGACAAATTCTGTATTGCATAAAATGTCTCCTGAATCGTTGGTGGAGAAACTCTTGTTACTGGAAGTTGAAAGCTGCATTTGTTTTCTGTTACTAACTGATCTAAGAATCTTACATCTCCTAATAGTTTTGTTTGTGATTTGCATCTAATCCTAATATTTAAATTGATTTGCATCCTAATATCTTTATTTCTTTGCAAGACAATAAAAACACTATTTTCTATGAGGGCAAACATGATAAATTGGGGCCTAGTGTGTTTTTGGTACATGAGTTTTTCTGGTTCAACAGAACATGTCGTCTACATCAATTTCTTCATTGTGGTAAGAGAAAAAATTGAATTTTCTAAAGTTTTTTTATACTGTACTTTCATAAAGCCTCTAGTTTCTTACCATGCAAGACAATCGAAAGAGCAAAGATGCATGTAATTAGTTCGATCATTTTTCGTATTCTAGTAATGCCAAATAGTTAGTTAGAATTGGAACGATAATAGATGTCTAATTTGGAACTAAGCTAGTTGATTGAGCATGTTAAATTAGAAGAATCTAAGCAGTGAGCAATGCAGAGTAGTGTAGTAGTGCCTCTTCAAATTTGGGAAGATACATATATATATATATATATATATATATATATATTGAGCCAATGTTCATATATCCCGCAACTACACAAAAATCCTCTCAGCTCATTTCAACCACAAATTGTTATAGTAAGATCTGGTTCCTAAATAGCATTTTTTAGCAATTGGTTCTTTAGGTAGAAATCATGAATTAAATGGCAAAATATCAAACAAAATGACAAGTCACACTCTTTACCTAACACATCCCTCTCAACCTACTCCTATTATCGCACTCGTTTTTCTCATTTGGCCCAAATACGTCTTGACTCGATTTACCAAAATTTATGCAATTTATATTTATATATTATACAAAATTTAAGCAAGATTCGAAGGGTGATTTTATATATTTTCGGATAAAGTGCTATATTTGATAAATGGAGAACTCCTATATATATGGGGGGAAAAAAATTCCCTTTATAGATTAGTTACAGTAAAAATAGCGGGTAAATATTTTTGGGAAGAAGCATCTCAATTTGACATCTCATACACGTACAAACGTAACCCACCAACCAACCGACGCTCCATTATTTTGAGAGGAAGTCTTTCTTCTTCATCATCAATTTTCAGCTCATTGCTCTGAACCTTCTTTTTTTTGTATTTTTGTAACATACACATATTGCGTTTCCTCTCTTTATTTTTGTTAGATTAGATAAGAATATTCAGAGATCGAATTGCTGCTATTGTAATTTTTCTGAAAAAATTATGGATGAATTTGGCGTTTTGGTTGAGAGATATGGCGTCAAAGTTCAGGGAGGCAAGTCAACACCTATGGCTAATTTGAAGGCGAAAAACAATTCCAGCAATGGTTTTCCGTCAAATCTCGGGTTTAATTCGGGTCAAAACACCGGGTACAGCTCCGGGGATCCCTTTGCGAATGATCTCGATGGAATTTTCCGGTCTAAGACTTCACAGAACTATGATGATAATGATATTTTTGGAGGTGTGTTTGCAAATTCAAAGCAGCAGCAGAATAATGTGGATATTGAATCAGTATTGGGAGGTTGGAGTTCGGGTAATAATAATAACTATGCTAGTAAGAATGTGAATGATGATTTTGATTTGTTTGGTACGGAACCAAAGAGGAGTGACTCGATTGATGATTTGTTTGGGAATTTGGGATTGAAATCGGATGGTTTGAAGAAAAATCCTGCTGGAAAGAGGTCAGAAAGTGATGATTTGATTCCTGGATTTGGTGATTTTAGCTCCCCAAGTTATAGGTATGTGTATTTAGTTCAATTGCTTACGATGTGTATTTGAATTTTAATTTTCTTTGCCGTCTGTTTATGTTTTAGCCTCAGAAGTTACAACTTTCCAGTTGATCCACAATTTGTTATGTTTATATATTGTTAGTTTTGTGAACTGTGACCTGAAACTGAAAGCAAAAGGTTATTTGCTTCAGTATTTAAAGCAATTATTAGCTGAATCCTAGGCTAGAAACATCATATGGATTTCTGCTATGAGTTGAGAGCTCACTATAAAATTAAAGATGTATTTGGCCTTGCAAATTGAATGTTGAGATGTGAGAAAATACAGAGGTGGTATAGAGAGAGGCTCAAAGCTTCTATGAGGTATATGACATAAATCTCTTTTTTACTACTCCCTCCGTTCCACTTTGTTTGTCTGTTTTGACTTGACACGGAGTTTAAGAAAATAAATAAGACTTTTGAATCATAGGGTCTTAAACTAAAAATATGTAGAATGTACCAAAATGTCATTTAATTTTGTTGTTTTAAACATGCTATGTGATATGTTGAAATTAAAGAGTTACCAAAAAAGGAAAGAGACATTCTTTTTTTTTGAAATTGGGAAAGAGACATTCTTTTTAAAATGGACTAAAGAGGAAAGTAAGACAGACATTGAAATGGAGGGAATATCTTTTTCTCAGCAAATGCTTTTCAAGTGTTTGATTGATTACTACGTGTCCATCAAATTATAGTTTCTTTAGTAGTTCACTAGCATCTTGATCTTGGAGCTGTTTCAGGAGATACCATCTATGCTGAGGCAAAGAATAAGGTTTACCTTCTTAATAACCAAGTGGCTCAAGTTAGGATGTGACCATCTTATGGTATAGCTAACATTGCCAAATAAACATTTCAAATGTATGTGTAACTCAAATCTACAGTAAAGGGAAGCCTTGCAAAACCAATGGAGTCAACTAACTTTGCCACTTTCTTGTTTTTTTTATATATGTATCACTCTATTCATCCTCAGAAGCATAGTTTAAAACTCTATATATTTCTGTTTGTATAGCAAAAAATCAGACCCGAGGAGTCCTCAGCAATCGAATTCTTCTAAATCAAGCTCCTCTTCACCAGATGATCCATTTTTGGTTTTTGAATCATCCACCAGTGAGGCAAATGCTTCTTCTTGGCCATTTTCAGAATCGTCGGAACATCATAGTGGAAGTAATCCTGTGACATCTTCAATTGACGAACTTGAAGATTTTGCCAATTTTAGGGTTAGGAGTGATACAACTGAACTACCACATGTTCCTAAAAAGGACTCCTCTGTAAAGAATCCTGTGGACAGAGCACAAGAGAAGTCCAAAAATGTGAGAGTGACAATCAACAAACCGAGCAATATGACAAAGCCAAAATCTGCAGCTGAGGTATTGGATTAAGACTGTTGGGTTCCAAGATTTTGTGTGTACTGATCTGATGAACTAACCTTTTTGGTTCCCATGTCATGTTTCTCCCTATACCCTCCTTCTTTCAGGGCCATATGTCTGCAGGTTTCCATAAGAAGGGAAGGCCAGAAGAAAAGAAGTCATCATTGAGTAAAAAGAATGTGTCGCCTGTGAAAAACCTTGTCGATGACTTAATGTTTTTTGGAGGTGACTTCATCTCTGTAAAAGAAGATACCAATTCTTTTTAGAAATTAATCCATTAGAATTTATTAATGCCAGCATTTCACATTCGTCTTAATTCAAATATGTTATTCATTTCCTGTTGTTATTTATTCGCCGTTGTGTACATGCAGACTCTGCTCCTTCCTCTGAGGCATTTCAGGAAGTTGAGGATGAAAGTGAAGAAAGAAGAAATGCTAGGTTGAAACATCATTTGAAGACCCAAGAGCGCATGGTAATCTTTCTTATAACTATCCCTTTAACCGAGTATTGTGCTACCGTTTCCTCGTTACTTGCAATAACCTTTTTATTATTGGATGAGTATAGTGCTAGCATATTCACATAACTTGCAATAACCTTCCCATTTTTAGATGCATTAAGTCATCCTTGATTCTACTTAAAATGAATGGGTTTGAAGTTGTTTTTTTATGTGTGGCTATTTGAGAAATTGAGCTACATTGAGAAAAGAAAAATCTGTATATGAGTTGGTATTTGCTTGTGATTTTTATTTAACTGAGAAGCTTTAAAGATGTAGTAGAATAGGCTGCGTGAAGAACTCCTGGGTGGTGAGTTTGGCCTGTGATGGTATCTCCTGAACTATCATTCTCCTTAGATGCCAAGTTTCTCTTTAATGCATTGGATCAGACTTAAGATGGAGAGAGGGAGGGAGGAAGAAGCTTTTGTCAAGTACACACCACAGTCATCAAAAATAATAAATAGAGGGATGTTCTAAGTTCCATAGTAGTTTACTAGTAAACATTATAAAACCATGCAAGTCTCTTGTTTAATGGGTTACATTCTCGAGATTGGTTTCCTTTGTTATTTGTGCAACTTTTATATTACCTTTTCTAGAGGCAGAATCGGGATTTGAAGTTTATTGGTTCTAGGATCTAACCCTTTGGAGTTGTTGGGTTCTAAATTTATAATTTGTACTTATTAAATAGATTTTTCAAAATAAATTCAGGGTTTGGGCCAAAGTTACTAGGTTCTGCCGAACCCGTACCGTAAACTGTACATCTGACCTTGACCTTTCTCATTGTAGTGTAATCTTGAGTATAGAAATGGGCTTTAACTAACAGTTGGAATTCCATTTTTGAGGTTGAGAAATGAAAAAGAAACAAAAAGTAAAAAAAGGTGTAGTGTTCGGAAGGAGTAAGGTTTCCTTTGATATGTTTGAGTTGTTTGCTATGCTACACGGATCCTTTGTTTCCTCTCTTGAAGCGGTGTCCATCCACATTACACCAGTGCCTGAACGGGATTCGTATACTATTGCGTCATTATCTGGAGGATCCTCGACTGGCCGTGAGTTGAAAATGGAAGGCTGACTAACGGAGAAGAAGATGACAAGAGAGAACAAAAAGTATAAACCTGGTTCATTGCTGTCGTCTGTTTGTCCACCCATCTCATCAATCGCTTCCCTCATGGCTTGCTCATCCTTGAGGGTAGCTAAGCCAAAACTCAGTGAAAAGAAACTAACAGAAAAGAAGAGGAAAGAAGAGCCTTTAGTCAGCATGAGGGTTAAAGATTAAGAGAAAAAGAACAAAGGAATTCTGTATGAGAAGTATTTTCATTTTGAAGCCAAAGATTCATGAACCCTCCTCTGAGGAAGAAGATCTAGGGAGATGAATGGAAATGCGCGAAGAGAATTTTTAGATGTGGGAGCTACAGATTGGAAGTTGTTGAATTGGAGTAGATGTGCCCTTCTTCTGGACTTGGTGTCGGCTGTTGTTTTGTTTAAAAAAGGTTTCTTCAGCCAACTTGATCCACATACCCTAACAATCCTGTACACTTATATATCTTATTGGGTTTAGGCTTTAGAAGCCACCACAGGTTCAAGGAAGTCCATCTTGCTTTATGGAAAGAAGTCCAGTATCTGCATTTTGAGTTGAGGAAAATAGAAAAAAACATTTAAAAATTGAAATAGACAAGTAACGAGATGAGCTCAATTATAGAAAATCAAGTGGAGTGTAATTAATTGCTTCAGTCACTCAGTTTTGTTGCTACATTTTTAACAGCTCTATGTTTTTGGAGTTGAACATAAATCTTAGCTGCACCTAAGCATCCTTAGTCTGTAACCATACTTCTATTCATATCCCAAAAATTCTAAAGTTTAGGTGACGGCAAATCTGACTTCTAGTTCAGTTGTTATTTTGCATCTCAGAATGCTTCCAGAGAGGGGTGCATATATAAAAGAATGGAAATGCTATTCGTAGGTGTTATTTTGAAGTGAAGTTGCATTGGTTATTTTTTACCGCATCTGATTCTATTTCTTTATGTGATCAGGCTAAGGCTTTGGCTGAGAAGACTCAGCGTGATCTTCAGTCTCAGAATGAGCAGGAAGAGAAGCATGTAAGTTTCTGCTGATTGCTTAAAGCTGCCAATAACTGATTTTCACAGGTTGCATGAATTCTTCCAGGGAACAAAGCAACCGTAAGGAAGATTATTGGCTGTGGAAATTATCCTCCCTCACTTTCCTTTTGGCTTTCTCTCATCTCCCCGTCTCTAGTTTTCTTTATTTTTTGATCTACAATGAAACCACGCATTAAGCCTGCTCGAACATTCTGTATATGTTTTTCCCTTTAATTTTGAACAAACTGCTTACTGCAGAGGCTTGCTGATACTCTGAACTATGATATAAAACGTTGGGCTACTGGAAAGGAAGGCAACCTCCGGGCGTTGCTGTCGTCACTACAACATGTATGTAACTAGCTAATCTCGAAAGACATTTTAGACCTGTTAGAAAACTTTCAAGACACAGTGAGATCTGAGTTTACTGCTTTCTATCAAGCCAGTTTAGATACCTCCTCAATTTACTTTAATTTCAATCCATAATCCACACTTGGATTCATGTTGGGTAAAAATGGAACTAAGCTGGGTAAAATTGCTCTAGATTTGCTTCTTACAAGTGTGGATGGGAGTAGTTCCCAGGCACTAGCACTGCTATAAAATTTTGTTCCTCGTCTTTTGACCTTATTGCCAGTTTGATGTTTGCTCTAGCTTTTGTGTCATTTGAGCATCCATTAGATTACCTATCTTTTATCTGTGATGCCATTGGTATGGTTGAATCTGTTATTTCTGAACTGTTGCTTTAAGAATCGATGCTCTTCAGTTTAAATCTAGTATTGCATGGAACTTCATGCACAAAGCAAACATGAGAAGACGATCATATTTCATATACGTCTCTTCTGTTGATAGCTTATAATATCGCCAGTAGTTATGGACTTTTGCAAGGCTTACATAGTTATAAGCATAGTTTTTGCTATGCTAAAGATATTGTATCAAGTTCTTGAAGTAATCCTTTGCAACTATTGAATGCTATGAAGGTATTGTGGCCTGAATGCGGTTGGCAGCCAGTTTCATTGACTGATTTGATCACTTCTATATCTGTCAAAAAAATTTATCACAAGGCAACTTTATGTGTCCACCCAGACAAAGTTCAACAAAAAGGGGCCACAGTTCGGCAGAAGTATATTGCTGAGAAGGTTTTTGATCTTCTCAAGGTGCGTATATAGCTTATCAAGTGATGAAGTTCATATTTTTAATCCTCATTTCTGACATGTATATGGTTGTCATCTGGTCCATGTATTAGTTATTTGTGTGTGGTGTAAATAATAAAGTAGTGGTGGTTAATTGAGAATAACAATACATAAAATATTATGCAAAGATTAGCTACTTTAAGGGGTCGTTTGGTAGAATGTATAAAAATAATGCTCAATAGAGTGTATTAGTAATACTTGTATTAGTTATGCATAGATTATTTCTTATGCATTTTGGTTATGCATATTGGTGTATTAAAAATAGTATGAATTGTATAAAAATATTTATTTACAAAAGTATCCTCCACAATTATGGTGGAAAGATGTAAAAGTGCTTTTGAGGGGTAATTGGGTCTTTAACCATGCTAATGCATGTATTAAATCCCTTTGCATTACTAATATCTAGAAATTCATGGTGTTAGTAATACACTCCTCAATACATAACAGAGTGTATAATTAATGCAAGCATTAGTTATACATAGCATGAAAATGTGTACCAAACAAGGGACTACTAATACACGAAGCTAATGCATGCATCATTTTTGCTAATACACTACCAAATGACCCCTAAGAGCATTTTGTCTTAAGATGATTTTTATACAACAATGTATTGTTGATGCATATTGTTATGCCTCTCTATCACGCATAAAATATTTCATGCAGTCCCCCATAACTTGTGTTGGTATCAAGTTTAAACTACAAATCAAGAACTACATTAATTATGCGTGATTGCTTTTCGTTATTAGGCCAGCTAAACACTGCATTAATTATTTTTTTATGGGTCCAACCAAACATTATATTATTTATGTGAAATCTTATGGAGGGATTATCTTTACTACTGATCCAACAAAAAGCCCCTTAATGGGTAAATTATATGGGAGCACAACAAGGGCTCTAAAAATATGTTGGCCTTGCAGTGAACCATTTTTCTTGTATCCGAAAGAAAATACTTGATCACAACTAACTCAATGTTCAGAGACTTCACTTTTTCTATGGAGAAATAGATTTTGTTGATTTAGCTTTGGTTCTGTTAAAAGTTCATATTCAATTGTTAGGTTAAGGCTTGATACCATTAAAATTTGATATTGGGAAAGAAAATCACTTAATATACTAGGTGCATGAACAATTCTTCATAAGTTCAAGTCGAATGAATTTGATAATTGGGTTCAACAAGTGATCTATATCATAAATGATGCTTCTAATTTTGACCCAATAAAATGATGATGCTAATGCAATATAATTCTTTCCCAAGGTGTATATCTGATATTTTGGTTAACTGCATATAATGCATGCACTTTTAGCATTGTTTATAAAGGGGGACTGAAATAGTTGAGAAATTAGGATATCAATAGGAGATTTCAATTTTATAATTAGTGGTCAGATTTAGATATTGCAGCTCAAGATATATTTTTTTTGCTTGCATTTAAGAGAAGATTTTGTTTCTGGCGAACTCAAATGCAAAATTTGAAATTGCTGTTTGACAAACAAAATGAATTTGAAAGATCATTATACTGAAGAAGAGAAGTCGAAGCTTGATTTGAACAAAAAATCAACCCATATTTACAGAAACTGCCATATGAAATAGAGTAATAGCAATTGACTTCAACAGAAAACATAAAACAAGGGAAGAAGGTTTTTAAGGGTAAGGTTTTATTTTCTCCTGAGAAATGTGAAGGCAGGGCCTCTGGTCAGGGAGGAGTAGAGTAGAGATAAGTGTTAGCTGCTCAATTTGGATAGGAATAGATATCAATGAGTTCATCGAAGAAAGAGAAGTAAGTCGACTTTTCAGAAAGGTTGAAGAGCAGTTCCACTAATAAAAGTTATTCCTCTTTATAATTTAAATGGCACCTCGTTAGAAAATCCATCTAAATAAGTCAAGACAAATGCTTAGTTTGCTTGGCAGTTCAAACTTAACATGTACTGTTGCCCTTGCCTTTGCCATGTACTGTTATCAAAATCTGAATAATTTTGGCTTGTTTGTTCTTATGAATTTTACAGTAAATGAATCTAGTGCCTGTATATGGCATTCTCCACATCATCCTTGTGGAGGGACTATGGAATCCATATAATTAATTCAGCCGTAATCTTTGAGGGAAGGATTCAAATTTTTTTGTACACCAAAAAAAATCTCCTTCATATGTTTAGGGGGGACAAATAAAAAGAAAATTATCACAGATCACTTCTACAGTGTTTCCATCTCTATTGAGATGTAACTACTACATCTTTTCCTTTGGTTAACATTAACTTTCGTATCTCTTGGAAAGTAGCTACAACAACTTATCCTTTTGTACTAATTGAAACCAGAAGTGAATGAGCAAGTCTATGTTTGTAGCATATACACTCATGTTTCACAACATCTAGTTCTGCATTTCAAAGGTGCCAATTGTTATACTGTCTCAGTTTGGTATTGTGTTTTCTAGTGTGGAGTAAGTAATGTGTGTAGTATGTTCAGGAATCATCAGTGATGCTGTTCTAAATTGGATTCTGAAATTTGACTACAGGAAGCATGGAATAAATTCAACTCAGAGGAGCTAAGATGAGTTCGAACTGCTTTAAAAACTCCTTACTGAAAGCAGATAATGAACTGTCCTTGCTTGGAAGTGAAGCAACGATGTACGAATGTTGTAATAGTTGTGCGAATCAGCTCGACTTTACTGTTTTGGTGGACTGACACGATACTTAGTTGCTTCACCGGGAATTAGTGCTATCACGAATGTGCATGTTTACAATCTCCGGCTATGTATTTAAAACCAAACCGAGTAGCTTTTTGTTCGTGTGATTTTTTATTATTTTTTTGTTTTGCAGTTGTCACATACATATGGATGGATATCTTCATCAGCAACTGTAGGTTTTTGTGCATAATTTGTTGATTTAGGTTTAACACCATGGTTGGTGACATGTTGCGTCCGATATTAATACCTATATGAGGTGTGTGTTACAATAGAGGTTGGAAGTCACCATGAAATTGTTTACCAAAAGTAGAGACCTGGATTTGTGGCGTTGGCCAGTAAAAAAAGTAACTTTTTTTCCTTCTGTAGATCGTGTCAGTTTTGTTCGAATCAATTCCTTCTTATTACGCAACTCAATTAATTCCTTCATATTATCTTGCTAAAAGTTTTCAGAAATACAGTATAAATCATATTTGATCAATTATATCATATAATATTAAGAATAAAGCTGATATATATATATATATATATATATATATATAACATATACATCATGTATATTCTTAAAAAAAGAAGCTAAAATAGATATGTTTAGGGGGGAAATCGTAAGATAGGAACACCGTATAAACACATTATAAATCATTTCTATGTATGGTATAGTAAAAAATCTCAAGGATAATATATGATAGTTGTAACATATAAATCAATATCTCCCAAGAAATACAAAATACATATATTTCTTTTAAAATGTAAGGTGTTTATGGGGCATGTATATATAAATCATATTCAATAGTCTGGTATAACCTTAGGATTAGAAATAACAATAATATACCTTGAAATATATGTGGTATATCATATTGCAAATTGGAATATTGTGTTTGTATTTTTTTTCAATTTCAGTGGTGTATGTGTTAAGTCATATAATAGCATACATATTAAATATATTGCACATATTTAAATAATATGTATAATTATTTTGTTTAGTATTATATTAGACATGCAATTTGTATATTTTGTTTTTAATTACTAAATTATATATAAGATATTGATGGAATATTAACATTTGTATAAAATAGTCCCAGTATAATATACTTGAAATATAATAATATATATTTTTTGAAAGTTATCAACATAAAAAAATAAAATTTGAAGAATCAAAACTATCACTTTTTAAGCAAATTTTATACCTGAATTATCTATTGTTCTACCTACTTAAACACCACCACTCCTTTTGTATTAAAATATATCTCAATGTTGAGTTTGGCCAAATGTTTATTTCCAATCAAAAACAGACACATGTAGGCTAACTCAACATCAATGTGTATTTTAATGCAAATGTTGTGATACAATGATAGTTGAGGGATGAAATCCATAAAAAAAAAAGTGATAAGTAAATAGTAGGGATAAGGGTTTGAAAAATACCCCAACTTTGGTCGGATTTGTTGTTGCAATACTAAACTTTCATAAGGACCTATTACCTCCCTAGACTATTTAATATCGTATTTTTTACCCCCTGAATTATTTAATAGTGTATTTTAAAGGTATATATGTGCCCACGTGGATACATTACTATTTATAATTTTGCATTATTTTTTATGTCCACGTGGGCAAATATATATGTTTAAAATACGGCATTAAATAGTCTAGGGAGGTAATAGGTCCTCATGAAAGTTTAGTATCGCAACAGCAAATCCGACCAAAGTTGGGATATTTTTCAAACCCTTATCCCTAAATAGTACAATGGATAGTTGAAGTATGAAACCCACGAAAAAGGTGATAGTTTAAGTGTAATTTTTACCATTAACAATTGATGTCAAAAAAGTTGGGAGAAAATATGTTTACCCAAGAAGAATTCATTTACCACTAATATCACTTTTGACTCAACAAATCATCAGTGTAGATTCCTGGTATTTGAATCAATCCTAGCTAGAGTTGGAAGTAATACACTATTTATGCAACTCAAACAACCTGCTGCTAACTCCTGCTCTATATAGATGCAAACCAGACAAGGTTGCAACAGTAATACTGGTATTTGCAGATGCAAATAAGACATCACCTTCAGCAACTACCTCGTTCGATGATGTGGTCATCGTTCCCTCTCCTTCCACCACCAAATAAATGGAAGGACCAGGAATGGAAGGAAATACTGTAGTTGAGTTTTGTGGAAGAATGCAACGGTCCACCTCGAATTCATCAAAGGGAGGGAGGTATCTCTTTGTGTAGGGATCAACCACAATACCTTTCAGAATATCAGGAAAACCCTGCAACAGAAGAACTGATTCAGATTCATATAGGTAAAGAAACGCCCAACGCATTTGCATTTCATTTTAGAGAAGAAATTGGCGAATACACTATAAAATCTTCTCATAGTGAAAAGACACCTGACTTAAACACCCATGTACAACAATTCCTCGTAAAATGTGGCTCTAATGAAGTAAAAATGTAATGGTGTCTGACTATACCTGTTTGTATGTGAGCATTGAACAAAGTATCTTAACATCTCGTTGCTTTGGAGTTAGACCAGCACGTATCACGTTATCTGAATTTGCCATGCATTCAACAGATTCACCGTATAAATATGCATGAGGTTCATTTGAGCCTAAATATAAAGCTTCACCAGGGTTGAGTTTCACATAATTTAACAAGTATGCAGCTAAGACACCAACATCAGCTGGATACTGCTTCTCAAGTTGTAGAATCAGTTGTTCTTTGTCAGTTAGATGCCTCGCCTACAAACATTAAAGATGAATACACATATTCATAAAAATAAGAGACAATCGAAAAGCTGAGTTTAAGCAGCAAGAGTTACAGTTAACATGCCGGAGGAGACCGTAAGCAGTTCAGCTCAACCACATAATTCACATAAGAATTATGCATCAACAGAAGTAATAGAAACTCAAATCAACATGTCTCCCATCTTTTCCAAAAAGACAGAACTTGATGCAGCAGATACAGTCAAGAGTGACTATTGCGAATGTAAAAAAAAAAATTGACGCATCCAAGGTTCAACCACAATAGAAAATAAAGGAGGAAAACTGAATCATTCACATTACAAGGATAAGTATAGCAACTTAGATACAAATCAATTCCAAACAAATTAGCTCCTTTGCAGAAAATTGCACGACAAAAGCAACTTGATGGAGCTTATAACAATTCTGTTTCAGCTAACCCATACACAGTAACATGTAAGAGAACAAGTTTTTTTCCTTTCTTTTTAGTGAATAACAATGATAAGATAGATCAGCTGTAGAATTAAAATCCAGAAATCTCATATCCAAATTATTAAAACCTTTTGATACTCTAGTCCCTCAAATTCTTCAGAAATGAACTTGTTAGAATATGAATAGGTTTATACAATCTTATTAGAATAGGAATAGGTTTATACAATCCTATAAGAATAGGAATAGGTTTATACAATCCTATTAGAATAGGAATAGGAATAGAAATAGAAATAGGAATACTAAATAGTATCCTACTTGGTAAAGGGTTGTATTCTAGGGTCTATAAATAGGGTCTCAATGTAATAATGTAGACACAACAACAATTCAATAATATTCTTTTCCTATATTTCTCACATGGTATCAGAGCCTCTACGATCTTGGTAGAAAATCTAAGAGCTTCCGCTGCCGGCGGGCGGCTATTACTCATATATGCCGCCCGTCTGGCCAACAATTATGTTAGCAAAAGTTGGGTCACCGTGTATCTTTCTGGTGACTATTTTCTCACATCTAATTTGTGTAGCACCGTGCCATCATTCCGGTGACTACTTTCTTATATTTAATTTGTGTAGCACCGTGCCATCATTCCGGTGACTACTTTTTCATATTTAATTTTTGTAGCACCGTGCCATCATTCCGATGACTACTTTTTCATATTTAATTTTGTAGCACCGTGCCATCATTCCGGTGACTACTTTTTCATATTTAATTTGTGTAGCACTATGCCATCATTCCAGTGACTACTTTTTCATATATAATTTGTGTAGCACTGTGACATCCTTCCGGTGACTACCTTTTTTTTGCATATCTGATTTGAGTAGCACCGTGCATCTCTCCGGACTACTTTTCATATTTAATTTGTGTAGTACCGTGGATTTTTCCGAACTATTTTCTCATATCTGAGTTGCATAGCATCATGTGTCTTTTCAGTGACTTCTCAGATTTGATTTGCATAGTTCCATTCGTCTTTCCGGTGACTCCTCAAATCTGATTTGCGTAGGGTTGTGCCATCATTCCAACCCTACCCATATTATTTCTCTTTTTCAATAGGGTCGTTCAATCAATTCGAACTATCCTATATTATTTCTATTTTCTAGTTGGGTTGTGACATCATTCTGACCCTACCCATATAATTTTATTTCTTAGATTGTGACTACTTTTAGCCATCAAATCAAATACTCCGGCATATCAGCATGTTCTGGCCAGTTTTTTCGGTGACTTGTTTAATATCGACTGTCTATTGATTCCAACATGAACCATGTACTTTATACTAGATTTTGAGCACTCGCTGCATTGTGAAGAAGTCTATATGGAGCAACCACCTAATGTTGTTGCTCAGGGGGAGTTTCGTAGCCTTGTATGTTGATTACGTAAGTCACTCTATGGTCTGAAACAGTCTTTGCAAGCTTGGTTTGGAAAGTTCCAACACTGTAATTTTATCACTCTGTGTTTTATCGGCATTATGCATCAAATTCAGTATTTCATGAGAAGATCAAGCACATTGAAATTTATTGTCAATTTTGTGAAGTCGAGTGATCAACTTGCAGTTAGCTCACCAAGCCTCTCATCGGTCTTCGTGTAAATTACATTTGTAACAAGCTAGATACATGAATTGTATGCACTAGCTTGAGGGGGAGTGTTAGAATATGAATAGGTTTATACAATCTTATTAGAATAGGAATAGGTTTATACAATCCTATAAGAATAGGAATAGGTTTATACAATCCTATTAGAATAGGAATAGGAATAGAAATAGAAATAGGAATACTAAATAGTATCCTACTTGGTAAAGGGTTGTATTCTAGGGTCTATAAATAGGGTCTCAATGTAATAATGTAGACACAACAACAATTCAATAATATTCTTTTCCTATATTTCTCACAGAACTTATTTTACATTCTCTGCCAGTGCAATCCACATTCCGCCCATCTAAAAGTTGAAATGTAAGTTAGCAGAGGCATGCAAGCACATCTTTACGTTAAGAAATTGGTCTAGACAAACACATAAAGTATGACAATAAAGACAAAGTTTTTCAAAAACCTAAGAGAATTACTGTCCAAATGGACAAGTTACGACCACACAGAATAACAAAAAGGACACATCCAACTAATGCCCAAGTATTACAAAAAAATTATGCTTCCACTTGGTCACAGATCAATTTGGATTACCTGGCCTTCAAAGTTTAGGCGACTAATCAGCTTGGCTAACACTTCAGCAGTCACATCCTTGCAAACAGTCATTATGTCAGTAAATACTGATTGTAGTAGTAATCTAATTTCCTCCTTCCCATCATCCTCATTCAAGTTTAAGACTTGCTCTGCTTTTGCATTACCAACCACTTCCACAATCTCAGGTGTAGTACGAACAATCACTTTGAGCTCCTGGAAAAAATTCAATCTACTGTTATCATAATCAAAAAATAATAATTCTAATTAGTCATGTACTCGTGTTAGTATAGCTAAGGTCCTAAACAGACTTGAAAAATACAAGAGTAAAAAAGCTATGATGAAATATTGAAGAAAAGAAAAATATTGACAGCAAAAACAGTAAAGATAACCAAAGTAAATAAACAACAATAGTAATAATTGAAGAATAAGATGATAATAATAATTATAAAAATAATAAGAATAATAATGGCAAGGAGAGGAGGGAATAGAGAAGGTGATCTAAACTAGAACTATCCTCTCCAATAGAAAAGAGAGAAGTCGCTCGACTACCTACTAACCTTCTGCCCTAATCTTTGACCTCACTGCTCTCATATTAGGGTCATGTCCTCGGTGAGCTAAAGATATGACATGTCCTGTCTAATCACCTCTCCTCAATTCTTCATTGGTCTACCTCCACCTCTCCTAAGACCTATCACTGCCAACCTCTCGCACCTTTTCATTGGGGTATTTGTGCTCCTCCACTTCATGTACCCAAACCATCTCAGTCTCGCTTCCCTTTTTTTGTCCACCATGAAGCCATTTCCACCTTGCCCCATATATCTTTGTTCCTACTCTTGTCAGAGATTACATACCACTAGAAAATATAGACAACTTCAAGTACTTTTTGAATTTACTTTTAGTTTGTATTATAGTGGCTCTAGATGAGTATAAATGAAGCGACGTGGCCAATGAGGATTCATATAGTCGACCATAACCTGTTTGGAATTGAGACGTAGTTATTATAGTCATGGAAATTAAGTCTATTCCATCAACTCAAGTGAAGGAGCACAATAACTTTGTTTATCAAGAAAATCACATGAATAAGGTATATACTACTGCCTGTCCTTCCAATGGTGGATCTACATCAATTCCTGCCTATTGGTTTGAACTATACATTTATAGTTGAATTTTTTTATAAAAATATGTTTACACTAAAGTCCTACTCATTGTCATTGCAGCTCCATACCCGCTTACTTAAAATCTTTGGATCCAACTCTATCAACCGCCCTACCCCATTTCTAGATCTCTCATAACAAGAAGCTTGTCAACCAGAATAAACATAAATTGGACAACTTTTGAACATAAAAAAAAAAAAAAAAGCAAGCCATGCTAGTTTCTTAACACGTGTTTTAACCAGCATACGCAGTTAGGGGCCTTTCATTTCACCTAGACAAGGAAGGAGGGGATGAAAAATGCTACCTGGAACTCTTTTTCCTATTTTAGATCATTTTACTCCCTTAAGTTACAATTTTGACATCTGGTTGTCAGGGGAGGAACCACAAGCTCAGTTTCATACTATTATTTTTTTTTAAAAAGAAATGTTTAAATAGTACAAAACAAAACAAATATCTACTTTTAAACAATTCACAACAATTATTTAATAGGACAGGTTCACACTCATGATATTGCCAATGAAAAAAAGCCTAAGAAACAATCAGATTTCGAATGAGAAGTACGTGTACATAGAAAATGGGCACCGTAGCCTCTAGACTGCACCACATACACTTTTTTAATAACCAAGGAATCCGTCAGGGGCCAACCCTTAGGACAAACCTAGCCTTCAAAACACAGGGATAATGGGCCCCTCCCTCTACCCCTCTCCACTTAAATACAAGGTTTAGTTCGCATGGCGCATAGCTCAAACTTGTGACCAAAGCTATAAGTCCCTTAACCTTTCACTTGAACTAATCCTAGGTCCCCAGATTATTACATAAAAGTGCTTCTATCACTAACAGAATCACTTCTAAGGAATAGTAAATTTATATGCACTGAAATGTGCATCTCATTTGAGAGTAAGAAAGTCAATCAACACTCCAAATATTAACTAGGCTAACATAAATCCTAAGTCCTCGAGTACCTCAAGACTGACGAAACCACATAAAGCTTCAAATTGCGTCAGCGCCAAAGCCATCTCAGGTTTGTGATTGTCATCCTTGTAAGCAGAAGGCTGCTCTTTATGCAGAGAAGTGGCCAAATCCTTGTCTGGATGGGCCTGTATGGACAAAGCTTTGGCAACAGATAATACCTAAAAACAAAAGAAACGTTAGAAACCTATTTAGCCATACGGACAAACATGTGTATACAACTTACACTCATTTAAAATGTATGAAATTAATCTGAAATGTCTTCTTATCTGTATTTTGTCAGATGCAGACAATGTCATTATCAAAGGCCATAATTGGAGTCACTCTAGTAGTTATTATACATCATGTTATAGACCAAAAGGAGAGCCGAACCCAAAAGACAAATGTGATGAGAGGGAGAACCATTTAGTTTATAAACTCACTAACATCTCTCCTTTTATCCGATAAGGGACAATTGACACATAACACTTAAGTATACTGCTACTACATAACACAATCAAAATCAAAACTTTAAAAGATTCGCTAAGAGAGCCGGTTATTATTCCCTGATTTGTTTTGAACTATGTGAACCATTTCATCTATGATTTGGGATCTGTGGCAGCACCAGTTATAAAAAAATAGTACTATCAGTTGCACAAATCAACAAAATGGAAATTCCAGAAAATCAAACAAAAAGATAATACGTACACTCTCAGTCCCAATTTTTATGTGTCACTTTTCACTTTTTCGAGATCCAAACTATTTAAACTTTGACTGAACATTTTAATATCTAAATTATAATTTTAAGAACAGAGCAAACAAACCTTGAAGAGAAAGGGAAAATCGGTACCCCACTTGTTCAGAACGGTTTCTCCAAGGACACTAGGGTTTCTTTCAATCCATTCCTTCAATGTCAGATTTTCTGTATCCCCAACATACGACGGGCCAGATTCGTGTGTGCCCATCCAAAACTCAGCATAGGGCTGATTCTGATCAATATTGATTCCAGTATTTCGATAATAGAGACGTGCAACAGTAGATTCGCGACCAATGCGGCCCCAATCAGATTTTTTAACGCAACAGATCAACTTGATCAACCCACCATTTACCTCCTCCATGAAATGGTGTAGATTTGAGGCACTTTCCAGCGTTTCATTGCTGTAGCTCCGAATCACGCATGGCGTTGTTGATCTAAAAGCTTTGAGTAGATGAGATTCAAATTTTTTTCTTCTTTTTTCTGTTAAAAATTCTAACGCGGAAGAAATGCAGATCGCAGAGGTGAAAACTGAAAACCGGAAAAAGAATGAAAGAAAGAAAACAGATGGCCAAATCAGAAAATGGCAAATATTTGGTACTATTTTTATTTTATTAAAGTAAGAATCCATTTTATTTATTTGGAACCCAAGATAACTCGTAGTCGCTACAACTTTTGACATAGCATCTGTCTTTCAGGTGAACACTTTGTATGCGCTTGATAGCATGTAACCACATAGAAGCAGTGGCAAAACTAGAATTTTTAATAAGGGGGTTCAAAATCTGAAAGAGTAAACACACTAACTAATCAAAAGGGGTTTGACATTCACTATATATACATAAAAATTAATTTTAATCATGTATAATTAGTAATATTTTCCGCCAAAAGGGGTTCGAATGAAGTCCCTGACAAATGACTGGCTCCACCCCTGCATAGGAGATGTAAATCACACTAGACAAATCTTGTGCAACAAGCTTAATTAGAAGGTGCATTTATGCTATGTTTTGTCATTTATTTGCCACAAACACCAATATCAAATTAGAGAATATCCACACTTTTTTTCTGGAATAGTATGCCATTCCTCTCGGTCCACAACTGGTAGATTGTTGCACTGATGCATGCCTCCTTTGTGGTCACTTGTTGCTTTTAATTGCACACACAAATGTATATGATCGTACATGTTATATAGTAATTGTAAGTAATTAGATGTCGAATTCATTGAGACTTATGTTTAATCGTTTACTTAATTAAACTAGCTAGTTCTAGTTATTTATTCAAGCTATGAAATCTCAAGGTTCATTTATGAGTGAACTAAACCAAATATGAAGAAAAAAAAACACTAATGAACAATTAACCAAACAAAGTATAGTTTTCTTATGTAATCAATGAGATGAAATTGATCTTGGCTATGAATCCACTCGTAAGCATGTCGTGTATTCACTTTCGTTTATCATATAAAATAAATTACTATCGAGTTCTCCATATCCCTCATCTCTCTCCCTGTCATATTGTTTTTTCTACTTCATTTTCCTCTCTATTCACTTCAAGGTAGCTATTTTTTGGGGAATTTTTGCATATAGCCATTCAAAAATAGCTTAGTTACGCTCCATAGTTATAGTTTGCTAATTACGATTCATAGCTACATGTTATAGGGAGGAGAGTGGCGAGCGATATTGGGAGAGGGAGGAGAGAGGACAAAGAGTGGAGAGAGGTGAATTGTATGTATATCAGTTAGGTAATTGTATATATGTAACTACTATGTATAAGTATCAATGATTGTATTTGTATATCTGCATACAATTTGAATTCGCATACAAATGAATCGAGTTAAAACATTTGTATTTGTATACTCATTCTCTCTCGCTTATACAAACACAAATTATACATTGTATTTGTATAATTTGTGTTTGTATAAAGCGAGAGAGAAAGAAAGGAAAAAGAGAAGTGGGCAGGGGAAGATGTGTATTTGTATAATTATAAGTGTATAGGGCGGAAATATATATAGTATATTTGTATTTGTATATCAATCTCTCTTTTTATACAAACACAAATGTATAATTTGTGTTTATATAAAGTGAGAGAGAGATTGGCAGAAGAGAATCTAGAGAGAGACTAGCAGAGAGAGGAGAGAGAGGTGTGGGAGAGATGACTGAAAAAAAGGAGAGTGGCGAACGAGATTCCAGAGAGAGGGGAGAGAGGCGAGAGAGAGAGGGGAAGAGAGGCGAGAGAGAGAATGTAATTATAACTAGAAGTAAGTTCCGAATTGTAATTAATACAAATTGTAGCTGTGTTAGCTAATTAACTAGTATATGTTTGCTTAACCGCGTAATTTTCCCATTTTTTATCAAGAATTTGCCAATTGAAACAGAGCCCAACAAGGGAAAGAAAAATAATGATTAATATTATTAAAAATAAAATTCGTGAATATCCAAAACTTAGATTCTAAAAATATACCATTAGTGTCCTCATTCGTAGTGAACTCGATAAGCTTGAGGTTTATTATTAATATCCTTTTGCTAAAACTTGAGTTGGCTTCGAAATCTTCTCTTTTTCTTCGATTGTTTTGGGCATTCAATCTTTGTATCATTGATACATATGTAGAACAGCATGTATCATAGATACACATTGTATTAAAAAAATATCTTATGATGTATCATATGTATTAGACTTTTCATTGTTTTTGAAATTCCAGCTCTTCTTTATTGTTTTTAAGAAATTCAAATAGTGTATCATAGATACAGTTATAAAGCAACATATACCATAAATATAAGTTGTATTAGATTTGTATTTATCATAGATACAAATTATATATGAAATTCTTTTTAATCTTTATTGTTCTTGATAACTTCAAATTGTATCATAGATGCAGATTCAAATTAAAGCAACACACTTCATAGGTACAACATGTATCAAACTCTTTTTGAGTTTTGAAATTCTTTTTCATCTTTAATGGTTCTTGAGACTAGGCAGGTTGCTATATATTTTTTTTCATTAAATTTTTTATTTTTAATATGGTGATGAATTTGATTGTTTCATTTTGCAGGAAGTACACAACATTAAATTTTACCTTTCATTGGTTTGAGAAATAATGTGTTGTTGGGATGAATTTGATTGTTTTATTTTGCATCAAGTTGGTTACACAATATTAAATTTTAAGAGAAAATACATAAAATCTCCCCTGAACTTGGCAGCATAACTTACTTTAGCACTTAAACTATACGGGTGTTTATGTAACATCTCGCAATTTGAAATAACTAGGAAGAAGCTAATTAATTTGGAAATAGTTGCTTTTGGAAAGAATGAGGAAATCTGGAAATTTGTAAGTTAAAGTGTTGGTCAACTTCAAACGGCCATAATTCCTAGCTCAGGATGGGTTAGGTGTGATTCCAGATATGGTTGGAAAGCTCTTGGAATGATCTTTCCAACGCTACCAAATTTGCGCGATTCTGGGTTTGTATGAGTAAGTTATTGCCCGTTAGAAGTTGGGTTGTTGGATTAAGGAAATGTCCAATCCAGAATTTTAAGGGGTATTTTAGTCCTTTCATTGCCCTATTATTTTAATCCGTTTTTAGGAGTTTAAAATGGGTCAAATCAAATTTTAGTCAGTTTTAGAAAAGTTAATTTTACGCTAGGGCTTGGAGAAGAGGAGAAAAAAGTAGAAAGCAGAAGAACATTAAAGATTCGTCGATTTCGTCAAGGGTAGCTTGTGGATTTCATCGGGGGTGATCCCTAAAAGGTATGTGAGATCACATAGCATTGGGTTAGTTCACCCACGCTCCAACCTTGATTATATTCAGCGAATTTAAGTCTATGAAAGTTAGAAATTTAGTTCTTGATGAACATTGTTGAAAGTTTCGTTGAATTCTTGTGGGTTGTGTTGTTGAAGTTTCTTAAGGTTTGATTCATGTTTCAGGGTTAAAATTCGGGTTGAATCTATCATATATTGAGGGTACAAATGATCCTAAGTGTTTGGGGAAAGAACTATTGAAGTTTAGAGGGTTTAGAGATGAAAAACGAAGGAGAAAAATCAGAGATTTTCTGGGCAAGGGCTTGGGGCGTCGCGCCTGCCAGAGCGCCACAAAAGTTCCTCTGAACTTTGGCCTCTGGCGCGTCACGCCAGCCAGAGCGCCTCAGGAAGCTCTCTGAACTTTGAGGGCTAGCGCACCGTGCCTCTCAGAGTGCCAGGGACATCAATTCTCCCCATTCGTTCCCCACATTTTCGTACTTGTTCCTTAGCAATGTACCTATATTTTCTAGTTGATTCCAACACTCTAAAGTACATCTAAACTTCATGAAATCATTCATAAACATGAGATCATGAACCTTGAATCTATAATCCAATTCAACGAAAGTTAAGATCAAAGTCAAGAGAAGTAAGAGTCAAGTCAAGAGAAGTTCTTAGAGTTTTCCAAAAAAAAAATTCAAGCGTTTTAACTTTGTTTTAAGACTTGAGTTTTGAGTTCAGTAAAGAATAAAGTTGAAGTTCATTTCGTCAAAAGTATATGGGGACTAAGTATTCCCAAAGAGATATAAAAATGTTTTCACATTTAAATAAGAACGGAAACTGAGATTTCCAAAGAGCCTTCGGGCTAGTTTTTAGAAAAAGTAATCGCTTTCTAAATGAAGCAAGAAGGGAAACTTTGATTTCCAAGATAGCCTTTGAGCTAAGTTTTTGAGCACTAATCTCAAATCACAAAAGAAGTATGTTTTTAAAACATAAGAGCTAGTATACTTTGGGAGTAGTATTGAGCACCGAATTTGGGGGCAAGAATGAGTTCAGATAATTCACGTCTCCATAAAACCATGTAGCCACCATGGGTAGAAAAGGGTCATACTTTTTAGATGAACTTTTTTCACAATAGACCAGTGGATCCACTTAGTAGTTCAGGTTCTATACTTTTGGCCAGGTGCATTTGCAGCGTGAGGTAGATCGTTGTATCATCACTATAGCTCTTATGTGATAGTTGTCGGTTAGAGAAACTCCCACAGAAGTTATTGTATTTTTACATACATCAGTTTATTGTATTTTTACATACATTTCAGAGTTATGTTGTATCCTTGTATAATCACAAAGTTGACATCATGTTTTTTTTAAACAGCTTTTCTTTATATTGCATTTGTTTTAAGCTGCTTTATATTGAAATGAGTTCAGTTATGAGTTCAGTTAAGTGTTCATGAGTTGAGAAGAGTCAAGGTAAGTGTTTCTTTCAGATTTCCTTTCAAGCCTATGTTGTTTTAGCTTTCCAACTCGCATACTCGTACATTCAATGTACAGATGCCAGTTGGCCTGCATCGTCTTATGATGCAGACACATGTAACTAGGATCGGCATTCCAGCGCACCGTTGATCCAGTGAGCAGTTCAGAGTCAGTCGGTGAGCCTCCTTGCATTCCGAAGGATCTATTCTCATTGCTTTCTAGTTAGTTCATTAGGATGTTGTGGGGTTTGTCCCACCATCCATCTCAGTGATTTTAGATGCTTCATAGACAGTCAGATGTTAGTCCTTTGAGTCTTTTCATTATCATTCTTATTGTTAAGACTTGGGTTGCCACTTTTGGCCAAGTTGAATGTTCATATTTTTTAAAATAATGATCCCACTAGCATTATATATAATGAATAAAAAAAACCTCACATACCCCATTCTTCTTCTTCTTCAAACCTCTCCACCCCTTTCTCAAAACCCCACCGCCCCTGCTTGTCTCTTCTTTCCTCAAACTCCCCAACCCCAACCTATCATCTTTCTCCTTCATCAAACTCTACTTCCTATACATTTTTCGTTAAACAAAAATAAAAAGTCACATTCAAGACCCACATAATTTTCTTTATTCTTTACTTTTGAGATTCGATTTTTCTTAAAAAATAATTATTCATCTAACTTTTGGTACACAAATAAATAACGCAGGGATTAGTAATGCAGAGATTAATAGTGCAGGGATTAGTAATGCAGGGTTTATTTTTCTCAAGTGTTTGGTTCATTGCTTCCCACCTCATCTTGTGTTTGGATTAAAACTCTATGAAAAGTTTCTTTCCAATTATATCCTCTAATTATTATGTAATTGGGTCAAGGTAAATAATTATCGGACAATATTATTTTTTAATGGCCTTCTAACTAGTGATGAGAAGAACAATTTTGTTGTCAAGTTTGCTATTTTTCACTTGAAATATTTGAGGATAAATGATTGTCATCTTAATAAATTGATCACTCACAAAATATCAATTTTAATTTAAAAAAGATGAACCATCTATTTTTAAAATTGAAAAGACGGTAAACAATAAAAAATGAATAAAACCATCTACATTTACACATAAAAATTACAAGTTGTAGTTTTAATATGTATACAAATAATTAAAAAAACACACACACACATATATATATATATACACATATATATCAACAAATAATACATTCAATTAAGATCACAAACGTTATGTGGTAATATATTTGACTTTTAAGTAGTAATGTTAAACAACTCACATTTCTAATATTGTGTTGGATTTTTTAGTAACAAACAACACTCTTTAAATAATTTGTAAGCTAATTTATTTAAATAAATTTGTTAGTACAAATATAAAACATAAAATCAAGGAAATAAATAAAATAATTAAAATGATTTGAGGGATATTTTTGTCTTTAAATAGACTTATTCCATGGTATTAAATCCAATGTATTACTAATACCTCCAAATGGAAGGTATTAGTAATACATCCTATAATACCATGTAAGATGTATAACTAATCCATGACATAGGCCTAAATTCCTACCAAACATAGTATTAAATAATATCACACATAATACATGGACTATTTCTTCTAATACTCCCTACCAAACGACCCCTAAATGTTACTTATTATATACATTGTTGTGCCGTAATTTATTTATCTTTAGAAATATCACTTTTTGAAATGTTCTAAGTATAAAACAATTTGAGAAATACTTAGAAAGAGTCGCTACTTAATTTTTTAATGAAATTAAGAAAACTTATACTTTTCAAAGATTTAAACAGAAAAAAAAATCATTTGAAAATATCAAAGAGGGTTCGGGGTTCAATTTACACTTCGAGAAGGGTTTAAGCATTCGAAGTGCTCGCTAACATGCGGTTGACCTGCGACTTGACTAAAATGTATTTGACTATTTTTAGAAAAAATAATTTAACATAAAAATATATAATAACTTACACTATTCGATTAAGTTTGAAAAATAACTAAGGAATGAACCTTTATTCTATCTTTTTAGAGGAAGAGACCTAAAATGAAAATATTTGAATTAAGGTGCAAGTGATTAGAAAATTAATAAAACTAGACTAATTAGAATTTATTTAGTTCATTTTAAAATAAATTGAACCAAATTAATAAATTAAAGTATGAAAAATCATTTTGAATTAATTGACTAACCTTTTGAGAAAATAACTAAGTAAGTATTTATTTATTTATTTATTTACACTATTAGATTAACTTTGAGAAAATAGTTAAACAAAGAGCGATTTTATTTTTTAGGAAAAATGGGACCTTAATTGAAATATTTGATTTAGAGACAAGTAATAAGAATTTTAACGAAACTAAATTAGTTGGTTTTTATTTGAGTCATTTTTTGGTTTATGAAAAAAAAAACTATTTTAAACTAATAAAAAAAAAATTGACTAAAGATTATAAATGAAAATACAAGAGTTGATAAAAATAAGATTTTGTTAGAAACAAAACAACACAGAGAAATAGTTCGTGTTTTGGGGAATTCGACTAAGTTGATTTACGATTATAAAGTTAGAGTTAAACAACAAACAATAAATAATCACAATTAAATAATTAGCGAGTAAGGGAGAAATTTGAATTTGGGCCTCCCTTTGGGCCAAATTCGCTGAAATTTTGGGGCTTAGGCTTAATTCCCGTTTTTGTATACACTGGTTGTATATCAGTGTATATCGGATGAATACGGCCCATTTGTTTTGTATATAAGATTGTATACCGAATGTATACAACCTAATTCAACTTCCAAAACACTTTTTTCAATTTTTGGGCCCCATATTTCTGTATTACGACCTGTATACCAATGTATATTTAGTGTATACAGGCTGTATACAGTCCATTCCCTTGGACTTTAGGACCTGCAACCTGTCTTTAGTTCCCTGTAAACCTGCTTTCAATTGTATTTCAGCTTCCAAAACTCGAACAATCAATGATGAAGGCTGACTCGATAACGGAAGCATTGGACCAAAGGCCCAACAAGAAAATGCAAAGAGAGGAGTTCATGGCGAACTCGGGCAGATTTCACATGCAATAAAAATGAGAAATAATATCAGTACCCAATAATAATATCTCCAAACCATAGCTTAATGATGCTTAACCAATCCCAAAATAATAAATGTATTAAAGGGAATTACCGCTTAACTACTTAAGCTAAAGAAAATGAACAAGTAGATTAGATAATTACAACAAAACAAACCATAGATCCCAAGCAGAAGAGAAGACAATTTTAAAGGCCTAAAAAATGATTCCATCAACCCACATGTTCTGTAAAATCTCATTTACACATTAATTAAAATTCATTAAGACATAGGCTCATTTTCTCATTACAGTAAACTAGTACATGAGCCATATAACACATAATCAACCCACCGTTATCGACCTTATACTAAAAGGAGTCAACACGTCATATACGTGAAATATTAACGCCAACATATTCGTGCTTCAAGTAATCTTAAGAACAAAACTTAAACTCTATCACACTAAAAAAGAAAAAAAAAAGTTATACGAAAAGTGGCATAGACTTATCAAAACGGGTCATGCTAGGCAGTAGAAAAATTAGTTGAGATTATGTCCTTGCAAGGACAACAACATCAACAACAACAAATCAGGAGAGATCATACTCAAAGACAAAGCAAAGCACAAGCGAAGCACACTAGTTTAGCAACACACTCATGAAAGCATCGAAGTCTAGTATCATTTCTAAACCTACAAAATCACCTCAAAATGAACAGAACTTACTACATATTGCAACATTCGAACTGTAATAAGACCTAACAAATTATTTAAAACAATAACAAAGCAACACACATGATTCAAAAAAAAAAAATGAAAAATGAAGTGCGAGTGTTACCTTATTTGGAGCAGCGAACTGAGCCGACGAACTTAAGAACAATGACTTCACCACAAGTCAAGCTTCACTGGATTCCGACGAGTTCAAACCAATAATCGCTAAGCTCTTTGAGCTATTAAAAGAGGTTATGTGAAGTAAGTTATTTCTGGAGATTTTCTGTTTCTAAGTCTATTTCTTTCAATGGAAATTCCCTCTGTTTTGGGTAACAAAATCAGTGTATATCTCTCCCCCCACAAACAGTGATCAAAGAGATGATTATATAGCTGGAAAATCCGGTGAAATTTCGAATTCATTCTGTCCCTTTTCCAGACAACAATGGAAGGGGATGGGGGGGAAAAGCTGAATTCCGCGAAAAGGGGGAAAAGGAGACGTGAAGGTTTGACTTTGGGGCTGCTAGGGTATGGGTTTTGCAGATGGGTGGCGAGATTTCCGGGTTGCAGCGTGATTTGCTCGATGGATTTTGATTTTTGCTTGAAGAAGAAGAAGAAAACGTACAAGGATGTACGTATGTTGTATGTATTGTTTGGACCGTTGTATTGTTTTTGTATGTAATAGGTTATGGAATTGAATTTGGGCTTCCTGCAATTGTTTTGGTATCATGGGCTGGGTAGGGTATTGGAAATAAGAGAATGGGAATTGAGGAAATTGGAGAAGAATGGTAATTGAGGAAATGGGCTGAAGGGAATAGGCTCATTTTTGGTCTTTTAAAGGGTTAAGAATATGATAAGCAATTGACTAAAAATTGCAACAAGACAAATTTTCATAAATTAATTGACAAGCTTCTTAATCTTAACGAAATGAAAATAATTAAATCGATTATAAAATAATTAATTTAATTGCAAACTAATTAACTCAAAATTATAGCTATAACTTAAAGCAAATTAATAAAATATTTAACTAAAATGTAAAATCTTTTGTGATAATTTTCAAATATTTATAAAATAGCGTGATTGCAAAAATATACATACTTATTATTAAAAAGTGATAAAATTACTAAAAAAAAATAACTTGAAAGTATTTTGAATTTCCTAAAACTTATTAACTCAAAACTATAACCATCCCTAATATTTAAATATTTTTCTTTTCTTTTTTGACGATTTTCGAATAATCAAAAAATATACACAATTATGTAAAACCTATATATCATCTAAAATTTATGAAGAGTGGCAAACTATTTAAAAATTTTGCAAACTATATTATTATTATTATTTATTTATTTTCATTATTATTTTATTTTTTAGAAATTTTATAAAACTAATAATTTTAAATCGTTCGAAATTGGAGAAGCTCGAAATGATTAATTTATATTGTTGAGGGTCAAAATTGGGTGTCAACATACATGAATATGCATTAAGAAGTGAAACAAGAAAAGTAACAACAAATCTAAAAAAATAGCATATCGATTTTGCATGAATTTAAAATCGCCATTGTTGATATAAGTCAATAGTTTCACCTAGTTGGGGAAAAAAAAGTATGGTGATTGATATAAGTATTGTTGGAAGTAATAGTGAATAATTACAAAGCAATGAAAAATAAAATGAATCAATAATGTGAAGTTTTGGATGTTAGAAATTGACCCAAATGAAATAATGAAGAGGGTGGGTGAAGAGTGAAAATAAACTTTTTAGAAGATGTGGGGAAGTAAAAATAAATTTTAAAAAAATTCAATTATGTGACATGTCATCGATGTGGCACTTGGATGGCGCGTGTGCACTTCACCCATGAGTATGAGACTGGTATTGCATGTGTAAGGTGTTATTAAATTCACTTGCAATAAGATTAGGGGGGTAAATAATTACCCGTAAAGTTAAAGTACTAAAGTAAGTTATGCTGCCAAGTTCAGGGAGGGTTTTTATGTATTTTCTCAAATTTTAATCTAGTCATTGGGTTGAGAAATAATGTGTTATTATTGTTTACACCCAATTTTGATCGACCTATAACCATTTTCGAATTGCGGACAATAATAATAAAAGGGTTGAAAATGCCCTTAACGTATCTCAAATGGTTCAAAAATGCCCTCCTTCCATCTTTTGGTTTAAAAATGCCCTTAACGTTTTCTTAAGGTTTAAAATTACCCTTTATTAACAGCACACTAACATGATAAATGATGAGTCATTTAATTAGCCAAATGGCTTCATCTTATTGGTCCACCTAATTTTTAAAATTCAGCCCAAGTTCCCAACGACCCGACCCATCTATGTTACAAAAATTCAAACCCACCCAAAACCCCGTTTTCATATTAACCTCCGAAGAGACGCCGACTGACGGAATTTGACGTCATCGCCGGCGATGATGACGAACAACTCCAATTTTTGCTATGCCCGGAGGAATTGACACTGGCATACAACTTTATGGATGAAGATATTAAGCCGATTCAAACATTCATCCCTGAAGAGGTTGATAGTAAAGACAAGTCTGACGTTGGAGTCACCGGAAGGACGATTATGGTTGCTAGGTCTTCTTACATTCTAAAATTGAACGCAAAGAAGCCATTAGGTGAAGACGCAAGCTTTATTTGTGCAAATAAATAGGCGATCGGTGTTGTTGATGGTGTTGGTGGGTGGGCGAAGAAGGGTATCGATTCAGGTGTGTATTCAAGGGAATTGATGAAAAACGTTGAATTGGCAATTCAAAAGCAGAGTAGTAGTAGTTGTGTTACTACTGTTAATTTGATGAAAGTTCTTAATGAAGCCTTTTGGACTACAAAGGCAAAGGGTTCTTCTACTGCTTGTATTCTGTCTCTTTCCGATGACACATTGCACGGGATTAATGTCGCAGATAGTGGGTTTGTAGTAATCCGAATGGGGATAATTGTTTATAAATTAAAAGTTCAGCAATCAAGGTTCAATTGTCCTTTTCAAATAGATGGATTGTTTGATAATGTTCATAATTTCGAGTTAGAAGCAATTGTGAATTTCGGGGTGGATTCATGGGAATCAGATGTAGCATAAAAGAACGTTTTAATGTCAGCAAGGAACAAATTCAAGATTTAGCTACCTTATTATTTGTAGTTCTTCCTTATTTTTCTTCTTGAAAGTAATTGAGAAATGGAAAAAGAAGATAGATTGAAGCATGTATGAACTCAAGGAAGAAAGAAGAGAGTTAGGATAAATGGGAACAAAAGACCCAAAATTGATTGGGCTAATCGGGTCAGATTTGAAATGGGTTTCTAACCAAGTGGGTCATATATTTTGAAATAGGTAAAGAAAATCCACGTCACAACTGTCATGTCATATTGTGCTGTTAATAAAGGGTAATTTTAAACCTTAAACAAACGTTAAGGGCATTTTTAAACCAAAAGGTGGAAGGAGGGTATTTTTGAACCATTTGAGATACGTTGAGGGCATTTTTAACCCTTTTCCCTAATAATAATATTTAGAGTTGTTTTTTTTGTTGGGAAAATTGTATGAAATAACAAACTATTAATTCAAATTAAATGCTATAATCATAGTTTATTGAGCAACTTTTACATATAGCAAACATAAAAATCATATTGGTATGCTATAACTATAGTTTGCGTAATTGCGCTCCATAGCAAACATAAATATGTATATTTCGCTATACATATACAAAGAAAACAGTTGTATAATTCGCTATACATAAACAAAAGAAAGCAGTTGTATAATTTGTTTCGGTATACATATACAAAAGATCAATTGTATAATTTGTGTTTGTATAAAGCGAGAAAGAGAGAAAAACAAAAGAAAACTGAGCAGGGGAAGATTGTATTTGTATAATCATAAGTGTATAGGACGAAAATATATGCATCTGTATTTGTATATACAATTTTCTCTCGCTTTCTACAAACACAAACGCAATGTATACATTTGTGTTTGTGTAAAGTGAGAGAGGCGAGTGAGAGTGGCGAGCGAGATCTGGGAGAGGGGAGAGAGGGGAACGAAAATATATGTATATATACAATTTTCTCTCGCTTTATACAAACACAAACGCATTTTATACATTTGTGTTTGTATAAAAGCGAGAGAGGCGAGCGAGACTGCTACCGAAACGAGAGAGGTGAGCGAGATTCCACCAGGGAGAGAGGCGAAAATAACAATAGTTTGCTATAGGGTACAATTAAATCAAACTATGTTTATAGCATTTAATTTGAATTAATAGTTTGCTATTATATACAATTTTCCCTAGTTTATTTTAATTGTAATTCGCAGCAAATATCCCTTTTTTTTGCCATCTGATTCGATATACAATTAGTCATTTTAGACATTTCGGTATAAAATGTATAAAATGTGTTTGTGTTTGTATAAAGCAAAACAAAAATGTATATACAAATACAAATACATATATTTTGGGATAAGGGTCTGAAAAATACCTCAACTTTGGTCGGATTTGCTGTTGCGATACTAAACTTTCATAAGGACCTATTACCTCCCTAGACTGTTTAATACCGTATTTTTTACCCCCTGAACTATTTAATAGTGTATTTTAAAGGTATATATGTACCCACGTGGACACATTATTTTGCATTATTTTTTATGTCCACGTGGGCAAATATATATGTTTAAAATACGGTATTAAATAGTCTAGGGAGGTAATAGGTCTCATAAAGTTTAGTATCGCAACAGCAAATCCGACCAAGGTTTTCAGACCCTTATCCTATATATTTTTGTCTTATACACTTATAATTATACAAATACATATCTTATTATACAAGTTTCAATGTATAAATGAATTTATACAAAACTGAACAATTTGTATAAAATTGAATGTTTGTTGCGAATTATACAAATCAAAAGCTCCATAGCAAACATAAAATTTGTTATGGAGCGAAATTATGCAAATTATAGCTATAACATACAAATATGATTTTTATATTTGCTATATGTGAAAATTGCTTTTTTTTTCTTACATACTTGCTACTTATTTTTAGGATGATATTCTTAAAAGGCATAATTTTTTTAACTTCACACAGAAATATTATTATTTATAAAAGTAAGGATTAATTTTAATTAATAAGATGTAAGACATTTATATGCAATATATTATCTTGGATGTTGTCAAAAAAATTATTTAATAATACATAATTTAAGTTGATAAATTCAAAGTTCTAAAATGTTATTTTTGATAAAAGTAAATATTTTCTTGGGTGAAAATCATCTACACCCCGAATTTTACTTTAAAAATCAAACTCTCCCTCAAATTTAAGAAATAATCATTCTCCCCCTTTTTTCTAATTGACTTTTTTAAATGTCTATCATAATTTATTCATATCCTTACATTATCAATCTTTATCTTTTTTTTATACTTCTTTTAAAATCAAACATTTTTATATTTTAATCTATATAATAAATTTTCTATTAAAAAGATTATTTTCGTCCAAACAAAAAGGAAATTGATTGTGTACAAAAATTATAAAAATAATTTTATTAATTTTAACGAAATTTATAATGTGGTGCAAGTAATAAAAACAACTAATGAAGCAAAAGATAAGTGCAATCTTCAGTTGAAATTTTAGGATAAAAGGGAGGGCGCCGGGGGCTGCGGGAGGGAGGGGGGGGGGGGGATGACACTGTAATTTTTTTTTTGTAATCACCAATATTATAGTGAAATTAAAATTATAAAGTTCAAATATCTTACTAGTGTGAGCCACCCTAAATAAGTGCAAACAAATTCTACATTAAAAAGAAATCAATTCCTTGATAGCTCATCCTTGAGCGACTCTGCAAAGAACATGTTTTTATTTAATTAAGGATATGAAATCGACCTAGAGCTATGAATTAGCTAGTAATTATGTTATGTATTCACTTTCGTTATCATGCAAATTATTGTCAGGTCATTATTTCATGGTTTGATAATATGATCATGGTCTCTTAAGCCTCTAATTAATTTTCTATTCGTAATTGTCTCATATGCAAATCATAGTATTAAGCTCTCATGGTCTATGTCGGTTAAAGCTAATCCCACTATGATAATATGAACTAGAATTTGAGTTATGAACTATTGTTACTTAATAAGCTTTCCTTAGTGTGGGTAGGATTATGGGATCTTATTCATACATTGCACAAGGATGCTTTGAGGGTATTTATGGTTTGTTTCCATTATGATATGGTGATCAATATGTTGAATATGCTTGTATCTTATGCTTTTACACTAATTTTCATGATGAACTCTAAGCTTGAAAAAGTGCATACATTTCAGCTAAAATGTCTTTTTTAGCATGATTTCAAGGATTTTCATGCATGGCTATCATACTTAGTGCATTTTTGTACTAACCCATATTTCTTCTACATTTTTCACAAAGTGTAGGTTTCGGTCTTTGAGGTGTTCTTCCTTCGATACAAGCTTGGATCGACTATTCTCTTAGCTTGTGGTGAGTCTCCATGGATCCGAGGACGAGTGATATTTTGTTGTTCCTTTCCTTTCATTGTATTGGACTTTCGAATTTCTATTGTAAGGGTTGTGACCCTATTTGAGACTTCGATTGTAATAGATGGCTAAATGAGACAATGTCTAGACTTCCGCTTTGCTTTTATGAAAACTTCTCAAGACTTGAAATATGTTTTCTTACTCTTTATTGTTCTTTACTTATGTGATGATATTCTAAGTGGCTTACATAGTGCCCTTTTGGGGTGTTATGTGCCATGTTACGTCTAGGGGGACCCTTGGGTCGTGACAAACTTGGTAATTAGAGCAAAAGATTTAGAATGATTCTAGGATGATGTCTCATAAGCCATGTCTAGTAGAGTATTGTTCATGAGTGTGAAGCACGCATTTATGAGTGAGAGGCTATAAGATGGAGTTAATATCTTAACAGGTCACTGAACTATGAGAAATTATCTTATAAAGTCACTAAAGTTTATTTTGTATCACTAAAATCACTCAACTTAATACCTTTATCTTCTAAAATCACTCAACTACAATTTATCATTAAAACAATTTTGACATGGCAAATTAAATTAATTTGTATGCCATGTCATCGTGGACCCCACAAATAAATAAATTATAAAAAAAAAAAATTAATGTCATGTAATCATGGACCCCACAAATAAACAAAATTATAAAATTTATTCTTTTTTATGTCTTCCCCTCTTAAATTCTGTTTTTGCTATCAAATTTGTAACTTTTTTTTTTGGAACTATTACAGACAATCAAAATTTCGATCTTATAAAAAAAATAATCTAATCAACATTGGAAATAAATGTTAAATTCAATGGCATTGACTATATTGCCTCCCGTGATTGAGCACCATTGTTAGCTAAAAAAAACAATGTATTCTATCATAATAGGTGTCTCACATAACCACAAAAAATTACAAAAATAATTTCTATACTTTGTTATACATGCTGAAATCTTGTTTATAATGAAGTGTTTTGGGTACGTTTTGTGGTTTGGATCTTCATTTCAGTTTTTCTGTATATGAATTCCATTCCTGTTATAAATAAGAGACTATAAGACTAATTATCTCTGGATATATTCACTATAGACTTTACAACGCCTTTCTGTAGATGAGAACTTTTGGGAGAAATAGAGAAAGAAGTAGAAGAAGGAAGCGGGAGATTTGAGCAAGAGAAATAGGGTTTTAGTGTTTTAGAAGAAGATAACTTGTGCATGGGTGGGTATATTAATAAATATATTTTATAATTTTATTTATTTGTACATGGCATAAAATATATTTTATTTTGCCATGTCAGATTTATTTTGGTGACAAATATAGTTTAATGATTTTAGAAGATAAAAGTGTTAAGTTGAGTGATTTTAGTGATACAAAATAAAGTTTGTTGACACCCAATTTTGACCCTCCACAATATAAATTAATCATTTCGAGCTTCTCCAATTTCAAACGATTTAAAATTATTAGTTTTATAAAATTTCTAAATAATAATAATAATAATAATAATAATAATAACAATATAGTTTGCAAGTTATTTTAACTAGTTCCATCTTATTTTATAATTTTTAGATAATATATATGTTTTACATAATTATGTATATAATTATTATATTTTATGAATATTCAAAAATCGTCTCAAAAAGAGTTTGTTTTATATTAAATTAAATTAATTTGGTTTAAAGTATAAGTTATTTATTTTATTAGTTTAATTATTCTTATTTTATATTATTTTGTCTTATTTAATTTTGTTGATTTGAAAAGCACATTTTATTTAAGTTACGATTATTTTAGTTATGGTCATAGTTTTAAAATAATTGGTTTTATAAAAGTAATAATAATAATATAGTTTGCAAGACTTTTAAATAGTTTGTCACTTTTCATAAATTTTAGATGAAGTATATGTTTTACATAATTATGTATATGATTAGTATATTTTATGATTATTCGAAAATCGTCAAAAAATAATAATTATATTTTAAATATTAGGGATGGTTATAGCTTTGAGTTAATAAGTTTTATGAAATTCAAAATACTTTCAAAGTTTTTTTAAAATTTTTTTTTTTATCACTTTTTAATAATAAGTATGTGTAATTTGCAATCACGCTATTTTATAAATATTTAAAAATTATCACAAAAGATTTTACATTTTAGTTAAATATTTTATCAATTTGCTTTAAGTTATAGCTATAATTTCGAGTTAATTAGTTTTGCAATTGAATTAATTAGTTTATAATTAAGTTCTTTTTTTTTATTTCGTTGAGATTGAGAAGCTCATTAATTAATTTATATTAATTCGTCTTATTTAGCTTTTTAGTCGAATCACTAATTAAGCTCAACTTGACTAAATTCTTAAATCTGATCGAACTTAATTGCAATCTATATGGCCAAATCCTCAATTCAAAACTTACCCTTTTTATTACAAACACAACCAACCCTTCTACCCACCTGAACCCATTTGTGATAAGACCAAAATGTTGGGCCCTTTTTTCAGCCCAAGTGCAATTTTTCAGCAGCCTTTTCCCACCCTTAAAAACATAACCCAGCAGCCCACAACCTTCTTTTCCCATTTTTCCAATAATACATACAGCAGCCCAAACAAAATGACCCCTGCCTTCTCTGTCTTCTTCACCATCACGTGAATATACTGAAAAAAAATCAGAAATGTCAATAGCAGCTTGCAAATGTCAACAATAGCTGCCCTCACCAAACCATTCCAGCAGCTCCCACATCCCATCTCTGCAACCGCCGCCCATTTTGATCTTTTCCCAACCGGATTTCGTGGGATTTGGTTGAAATATTGCACAAACCAGCCTTTTTTCTTGGTCCTTGAAAAGTTTTGAATTTAGGAATGGAAAGGGGAATTACGATTTTGCCATGTTCCTATCCGTTCTTCATCCAAATCCGAACCCGAATTTCTCCCCTATAAATACTCTTGTTCGTTCACTGATTAAGGGGGTTTTTTTTTTAGGAGGAAAATTTTGAGTCAAGGAAACATAATCATACAGTGAAAATACATAAAACTCTTTTGAGAAAAAGTAGACTCTAGGATAAAAAAAAAAAATACTATAAAGACTACTTAGTTTCGGCTTTCCTCTTCGAAACGTGACTCTCCCGTTGCTGTCGGAACTCTCGAAGTGTGGGTGTGGTGGTGGAAGCTCTCTCACGGCTAGCTCGTCATCCCTGCTCGCTGCTCCGAAAGAGGTAAAATCTTTTCCAAGCTTTGTTTCGTTCAATTCCTAGTTACTCTAAGTTTCTGTCTAAATGTTCCTGCTTATGTTTTAGTTGTTGTATGTTAACATTATTTATATTAATAATGATAGAAGTTCTCACTGTTTTGCCTGAAGTTTGACTACTATTTTTCTACTGGAATATTGTAGAACTCTCAGCTCTTTCCTCTAGTTTCCAATTAATTTTCTTTGTTGCCTGAAGGTTGATGTTTCTAGTTTCTACGTCCATTTGTTTACATCTATAACTGATTTCATGCTTATATGAAGTTGGTCTATTTGCTTCTGGATATTGATAAAAGTTGAGGTTCTTGGTTTACTTTTGTCCATTGTCCCATCTTTTGATCTCGATTGTGCTTGGGATATGGATATAGTTGTTGGTAGGCTGTTTGTTGGCTGTGGCATATTTTTTTTTTGTCTTAGTCTTTTTCTCGTCGTCGTAAATCTGCAATAATGTGTAATGAGATTTGATGTTAGATGTCGTTTCCTTCGTTCTTCCACCTCGAATTGGAAGATTGAAACAACGCATCAATATTGCGAGTTCATTTGGCGCTTCATATCTGCTGTTATGAATCTGGGGTCGATCATTTCAACCATGTCAATCTCCTTTCGTATTTCGCTTAGTTGAAGTTCATCTTCCCCTATCCGTCTTGTGAATTTGATTTGGGAATGTTGACTTCTACTTATATTTAAGCTCATATGGGACGCGTAAGTCAAGTTTTCAGTTTGGTGTATGCCTGAGCCTTCTTTTGGTTCATCGAGGTATATTCCTATATGTCGAGATTTTCAGTGAACACGTATATTTATGAGATCAAATAGAGGATGTTGGGTCAGTCTGGTTCTCTTAAGATCAGCTTTTCCTTATATTTGTCCTTTAGCATGTCTCTCCTGCTTTGTTCTTATTTATATTTGTTGGTAATCCTCGTGTCATGTAGGCTTTGCCTTTCGATTTCCGAAATTTAAATGTCAATGATTAAGAGGTCATCGGCTTTTATTTCAACATATTGAAACACTGTATATTTGCTTTTATTTATTTGACAGCTACTAATTTGCCTTTGCCGTGCCTAAGTTGGTCTCTTATATGTTTGGCATAGAATTTCTTAAAGTGGTCACTTCTTAAATTGGAAACTTGTCCAAATAAAAAATGACCAAATGAAACATGATTTCTGCCTAGTATATAACACGCCCTCTACCTCTTTTTGTGTGGTGAATTTTATTGTTTACCAATCATTTGTTCATTGAATAAGTTGCCCTTGTTGGACCTATTTTTTACTCCCTTAGGACTTCACTGTTATGCCCATGCCTGTGTGCATATTTTGCTTAGAACTTCCTTATACTTCAGCTCTTAATAATGCGGTTTTAAATTCATTTGCTCCATGTCATGTGGTGAATTTGGTAATATATTGTTTCAGATTGCATGAGCTACGTTATTTAATTAAATTGTGTCTTGTTTGCTTTTTGCTTCTTCGCCTCAAAAGCTAATCATTATTATTATTATTTTTGTTGCATGTGAAACTCCTTCCGAGTCCTCACGGACTTTATTTCCTCTCCTTGCATTTTCTTGTTGAGCCACGAAGGCTCAAACCCTTCCCTTCGAGTCAGCCGGCCTTTGAAACTGACGGACAGGTTGAATGCACTTAAAAGGGAGCTGGAAATTGAACTTTCAAGTCTTAAAAAACCAAAAGAAGGCAGTATACATGACCTACACAGCTGTATACACAAGTATACACGGAAAAAAAACAGCGATATACAGGTCCAAAAATTGAAACAGGTGTTCTGGAAGTTGAATTGGGTTGTATACATCCTTATATACAAGAAAAAGGAGCTAGATTCATACGATATACACTGATATACAACCAGTGTATACAAAAACGGGATTGAGCCTAAGCCCCAAATTTCAGCGAATTTGGCCCAAAAGGAGGCCCAAATTCAATTTCTCCCTACTCTTTGATTATTTAATTATGATTATTTATTGTTTATTGCGTGTTGACTCTAACTTCTAAATTGTTCACTAACCTAATTAAATTCCCCAAACGATAAGTTAATTTCTTTACATTGGCTTACCTTTAATACATTCTTATATTTGTTTTTGTTTTATCTTACTAATCAAATATATTGGACATGTTTCATTTTGATTAAATCTTTTGTTTTTTTAAAAGGACATGTTTTAAATGCCTCTTCCTTTAATCATTTTGATTATTTAAATGGTTTTAAGTTAACACTTTTCTCAAATGAACTAAAATAAAATAAAATTGTGTGTGTTCTCTTTTATCAATTGATTTAAAATGGTCTCATGCTTTGATTGGTTCAAATTATTATCATAAAAAATGAGTTAATTAAATTTTAATTAATCTAGTTTTATTGAAATTCTAATTACTCGTATCACAAGTCCAATGTGTCATTTTGAATTCTTTTCTCTAAAAAAGAAAAATGTGTCGTTTATCTAATTATTTTCTCAAAATTAATTAAATATTGTAATTTATTTAAATATTCTTATGTTAAATTTCTCAAAATTAGTCAAATTCATTTTAGTCAAATCGCCGGTCAACCGCAAGTTAGCGGGCATTCCGAGGGCCTAACACCTTCTCGGAATGTATATTGAACTTCGAACCCGTTTTCAATTGATTTTATCTGTTTAAATCTTTTTAAAACTGTAAGTATTTTTTCTTGATTTTTTACTAAAAATTAAGTGGCGACTCTGTTCTTTTGGAAACTCAATTTCTCTTAAATCATAAGTTTAATCGGTTTTTTTCGAAAACTTGGTCATTTTTCCTCTAAATATATTTTTAAATAAAACAAAGTTTAGTGACTTTACAAGATAATTTCTCATAGTTCAGTGACCTTTTAAGATATTAACTCCTATAAGATGTTTAGGAAATTACACTTCTTTCATTACTCTTGAGTCGTGCCATAGAGCTTAACTCTATAAAAGTCCCTCTCCTAACCCTTCTCTTGTGTCTTCAGGAAATGAATACACGAAGGGCGAATGCTAGAAGGGTGGAAGAGGAGAATGTGAATCAAGGAGTTCCTCAAGGTAATCAAGCTCCTCAAGTTAACCAAGCTCCGGTTGATCCCGTGGTTGAAAATGTGACCCATGAGGAATTTCGGTCTACTATCCCAACTGTTGGCTCAAGTTGTGACAACTCAAGCCAATAGAGAGGTGATTGCTCCTATGAACACTAATGTGAATTCCACGGCTTCTAGATTGAGGGATTTTACAAGAATGAACCCTCTCATAGCTAGTGGCGGAGGGAGGATTTTCATCAAGAGGGTACAAAAAAAATTAATCACGTAAATAATATCCACAAATAAGTGGGTCGGATTAAACGGATCGAATCAAGAAGAAAAGGGTTTTTTAATATTTGACTTTGTAATTAGGGGTTAAACTAATAAATCCTAAATTCCCAATCAGCGTTTTAATTTTTTGGAGCTAAACATCGTTTTCTGATTGCATTATTATTTTTAAAAAAAAATTAAAACGTCTAAAATATAAGCTAATAAAAAAATGCCTTTGCCCGGATTTGAACACGCGACCTCGCGTGCAATAGAGCAAATTCCTGAACCCCCAACGCCACTGAGCTACGCCTTTGGTATATGTTCAAGGGGTTCAATAGTATATATATACACGTAAATTAATATTTTAATCTTTATATATAGTGTAATTTTTCGACGAAGGGGGTTCGGATGAACCCCCATGGTTCAACGTAAATTCGCCCCTGCTCATAGCATGTTTCTTAGTTCCAAAGTGGGAGAGGATCCTCAAGAATTTGTGGAAGAGGTTTACAAGATAATTGATGCCATGGGGGTGACTTCGGTAGAGAAAGCGGAGCTAGCCGCTTACCAGTTGAAGGATGTGGCTCAAGCATGATATATTCAATGGAAGAGGAATAGGCGGGTAGAAGCGGGTCCCATAAATTGGAAGGTATTCAAGAAAGCATTCCTTGATAGGTTCTTTCCCCGAGAGAAGAAGAAAGCCAAGATGAAAGAATTTATCAATCCATGATCTTGAACTAGCGGCGGTAGTATTTGCACCTTTATGGGACTCCACCTTTGGGACTCCCCCTTGTAATTTCTTGTACACTCCTGTTAGCTGTGATGGACAACTTGTCATGATGCAACACATCTTACTCACAATAGCCAAAAATTGAAAATGTCGACTCAAAATTGAACCACTTAAATTATATCTGAGTGTTCTAATTAAAAATATTGTTTCCTCGTAATTTACACTTTCTTATCTTAAAGTATTTCCTTCGTTCACTTTTACTTTTATCAATTTAGATTTTACATGTCTCTTAAAAATTAATGATTGATGTGGATTAATTAATGTTTAGTCTTTTAAGTTTTAGAAGATGATTTGGAGAACTCAAAGTAATGTTGAGGATAAAATATGAAAAACATATATATATTTCCTCCGTTCATTTTTACTTATCCATTATTTTAAAATAGATTTTTATTTTTGCTTGTTATTTTTAATATATTAAGAAAAATAATCATTTTTTTCCTATTTTGCCCTCATCATTAATTACTTCTTTCTCAAATCATTTTTCAAGACTTAAGACCATACATCAATTAATATGGATATTGTGATAAGATACTTATGTTTATTAATGTTTCTCAAGGGGCTTATAAAGTGCAAAATGGACAAATAAAATGAACTGGGGAAATATATGTTTTTCTCTTAATATTCTAAAAGTCACAAGTAAAAATGAATGGAGGGAGTAATAAAACAATTATTTACTTTCCCATTTATCTGGAATAATATTCTTCTTTAATGCACACTTAGATACACAATTATTTCTACTACAATAAAATAATTCAAATAAAAGTCCAGATACGAACTTTCCTATGTCATTTGTTGCACTTTGTGGGGTAAAGCAAACTAATGAATAAATCCACGCATTGCCACAATTTAGTTTATTTATAACCCCCACTATTTTTTTATCAAATTAATTAAAACATTGTGGTAGGGATGTTCGAGTCAAGTTGGAAGAGTAAAAAAATATGAAAAAAAACTATACTATAAATACAAAATTCTGCAAAAATTAATTATAGTAACTCAAACTTTATATTAAAAAAAATATTTCACTTAATATGTTAGCGGCTGCATCTATAGACTAGGCGTTTTCCACTTTCATTTAAATAGTACTAATTAAAACATATGGATGGTTGTGTTGCATGCAAATATATATATTTAAGTATAAAAAAAAGTTAGGTCATTATATATAAGTAAGTTCTATATGTGGCCATGATTATAATTTATAGCTATTTTAGCCTATCACCTTTTGGTCTTATTGAATGTGCTAACATTAATTTGTTTGATTGAGTTGCAGTTTCCTACATGTTTAATTTGTTGATATATTATTTTGAGAAATTGAAGATCATTAATTATAGTTTACCTTTAACTTAATTAAAGAATACATTTATGTTAATAATGCGTTTTTATGCTATAAATTAACATCAGTTGGATTTTATTTTTTTTATGACTTTAATTAGTTTATCAACGAAAATTGTGTGGCTCTAAGCTAAATTTGTCCTTTTGGTTTGATAGATGGTCATTCTTTGTTTTTTTGGCAACAAATTAATTACTCCCTCTATTCCATATTAAATTAATTTTTGAGGCTTTTTACATTGTTTAAAATAATTGAATTGTTCAAATTCAAGATGGATGTTTGAAATATTTTTCATATATTTGCCCTTTCAATTATTGAAATTATATATTTTCTTGGAGATAAATTACACTACTTAAAAAGTTATATTTATGACTTCACAAAGGGCAATAGTTGAATTATGATTTAAATTATGTTCTTAAATATTTTTCTTAATATGTGTGCATTGTCTCACAAATTCAATTAATATGAAATACAGGGAGTACATCATAGTCTTTTGAAGATCATGCGCAAGTAGGCCTTGATAGTAAACATGGTTAGACTTTTGTATTTAGTTCGGCTTGATTTTAATCAAAGCTCTTAATTATATCGGTTACTCTAATTAGCGCCAATATTTATGATCTAAAATTTAATTGTGACAATTAGCAAGAAACAGATTTTCACTCCTACAAAAAAAAAACAGATTTTCACAATTACACCTCAATCATAAAATGAATACACAAAAATCTAAAAGTGAATAAAGAATTGAGCAAAGTTTACAACTATATGACATTATAACATGATTGCACAAAAAATGAATTATATTTTCCCATTATCATAATCCATAGGTTGACTCAAATTTAAGCACTTATATTAAAGAAAATCTTTTCATTCAAGTTCCACTAATTTATTCAAAAAAAAAATAATCTTAAAAGCATTACCATAATTTACAAGTTGACTCAAATTTGCCCCACTTATGTTAAAGAAGAAATCTATCTACTCAAGTGACACTTTTTATTTATTCAATAAGCACTTATAAGCAACCCAACACCTTTATAAACTACCTTACTTTCCCTGAATCTTGGAGATTCTTCTTAATGTTTCTTTATGCATACAAAACAAATTATTTATTACTAAGTAAATAATGCGAAATTTAGGTAAATATATCATTCGATTATCTAATTTACCAATATGATCGAAATATATATTATTTATATACTTTGATTGTCTATATATATATATTGTGTGTGTATGTATATGTGTGTATATTTATATATTGTGTATATATATGTTATAAATTAATTGTCCCAAAAGCCTTGAGGTGAAATTTTCCCACTAATATAATATGGGCCAAATCAAAGCTAAAGAAATCAACCAAAGTGGAGCAAGTTCGTAGAAAGCTCATTAGTATTACCAACCCACTCATAGCCTCCTAATATTAGTGAATATCTTTTAGGTCATGAAAGGAAAGGAATACATAGTAATAATAATAATTATTATTATTATTATTTAGTGCACACAACACATTGGATGGTCACGTGCCTTCCTCTGCCTGCCCTACATCAACATTCATTTTATTAGATAGTTGTTTGATATACATGCATATATATAATTAGCTAAGTAATGGACCATAAAAGATTTCCGTGGAGCGGTAAACACTCTTCATCTTAAATTTGAATTCTAAGTATATATATAAAGTTGTCTTTAATTGAAAACGCTTTATCCTTGCAAATACTGATTAATCCAACCATCGGTTTGATGTCAATTTTGGCCTTCGATTTTGACTTTTTTTAGTAGTGATCAATATCTTAGGCTTGCAAAATTTTTTTTGGAGAAAGTAATAATCAATTTTAAAGTGTGTTTAATACCCTCATGAAAAATTGAATTGATTTGTAATAGATTGATAATTTCCTGTTTATCACAATATAATTTCACAAATGAAGTTGTTTGTACTCCTAATTTTTCAAACAATTGCTTCAATGACAATAATTTACTATACCCAAGGTTAAGCAATGTGGAAGTCAAGTTAATATAACAAAGTTATTACTATATTTTTAATATCTGATATTCATCTAAAGTAGTCAAAATGCTAAATTTGTGGCTTTAACTTCTGTAACTCATGACACATATGAAAGGACAAAACTCATCTTATAGAATAAAAATGAAGGAGAGTAGCAAAGCAATTGAATTAATATGATGCATGTGAGAGTATCAAATCCTTTTTGAAGATCTAACAAGGCTTTTCAAGCACCTCATTCCCCTCCATCTTTCCATTGTGTGATTTAACAATGTTTGGTCCTTGTCACTTCTATTGGTTACTCTCCACATTCTCTATTCCATATGGTACTTTATAATTATGTACTTCCTCATCCTCCATCCATCTCCAATACCCCTTTTTGAGCACAACTTTGATGTAGATGGATGGCCACCCAGGGCAAGTGTATCATATATTCTTTTTATTTAATTAATTAGGAAAAAAGGGTTTAAAATAGGGAGAAGTGTTAAAAACACCCTTGAACAGCTTGACGCAAATTATTAGTTTCGTCCTCGAACTATTGACAACCTTAAAAACACATTTATACTTGACTAACTAATTAACTTATTAGATACACCCCCAATCACCCTCAATCTACCACATGATATAGCAAGTGGTTTCAAACTCTTGTAAGGGCATGAGGCTCTTAATAAAATGCCGAGAGAAGTGTTGAAAATACTCCCAAACTTGATGAGAATTTAGGGGTGTATTTCACTCATGTTGCAAGATCAGGAGTGTATTTAAGTTCAGTCAGTCAAGTAAAGGGGTGTTTTTAAGGCTGTCAATAGTTCGGGGATGAAACTAATAATTCGCGTCTAGTTTAGAAATATTTTTAACACTACTCCCTTTAAAATAACACTTCTAAATTATTAGAAATAGAGAAATTATGTCATATGTTTGCTTTTTCGCTCAGAAATGTTCTTATCATTTGCAAAAATGGTGAGAGTATTTTTCATGCTAAAAATAAGTAGAGAATATGATTGCTCTATTTTCATTAGTTTAAGAGTATTTTTGTCCCTCTTTTTAAAGTTTAAGTAGAAAAAAATAGAAAAAGTGGTCCTTTAATTTGAACTTTCTTCTTAGCATATCCTTCCAAAAAGCACAATTTTACAAAATTCCAATGTGACAAATTTTCCTCACCATAGGTTAAATTATCAAATTGGATTTTATCATAAAGAGAGAAAATCATAATATCCCCCACAGGATATATGGATGGTAGAATATAATGTTATGGGCTGGATACAACTAGGTATAGTTTCTTTTTGTTTTCTTGTGTTAGTCAAAAGAGCACTTTGGATGGTTCTTGGAAATGTACCAAATGTCTGCATAACATACCTACAATTCTAAAATACCCTTGTAAGGATCCCTACCTCCTATTCCACGTGAATTCAGATTAGTCGAACTCTAAAGTATATATCATATATAGAAACCAAAAACCAAAAAAAATCTAAAATATCACAATCCTTTCCCTTGAAATTTCACCCCATCTGATAGTAACTATAGGATGTTTAAATTGAAATCACGTTAGGAGTTCAATTAATTGACATTTTTAGATTATTTCGTAAATCATATTCATATAATTACCATACTCGAAATGTCAAATGTTTGTGTATAATTACCACCTCAAACTACATCTAGCATCCCCCCCCCCCCTTCTTTTATCAGAACGATTATTAATATTTTCACTTATTTTATGATTCGAACCTTTAATCTATTAATTGATAGTGGAGATGTTCAACCACTTGAACTAGTCTAGCTTGTTGTATCTAAAAAAAGTTTACCCTTCCTAAAAGTTCCATGCCATTTTTTTTGCTCATTAAATGACTTAAACTCACAATCTTAAAATTAGAAATGAATATTTACCATCCAAGCAACCTATAGTTCATTTTTTTTGTATTGTTTTTGTTTTATTATGTCAATTGATATACTCATTCTAACATAAAGTATACAAGAGTACTCATGACTACATTCTTTTCAATTTAATAATTATTGCTCCTCGCAATTGCAAAGGTTTATTTTTAAGTTGGACTAAAATTTTCGTGGTACGTAGTAGCTTCCGTAAAAATGCAGAATACAATTTAATTTGTGTATGGCTCACGTCATACGTTCGTTTTTTTAAGAGTGATCAGAATAGTGTTCACATATATATATATATATATATTCACGTAAGATGGTGTTTGGATTGGTCAAACTTACTTTTAAGTTAGTTTTTTACTTCTGAAAATGTTTGACAATAGGTAAAAATAACTTAAAATAAGTCAAAAATGACTCAAAATAAGTTGGGAAGTGTTTGTCTGTTTGACAAGGTTAAAAATAACTTAAAATAAGTTCTGAAAATGTTTGACAATAGGTAAAATAACTTCTGAAAATATTTGACAATAGGTAAAAATAACTTAAAATAAGTCAAAAATGACTCAAAATAAGTTGGGAAGTATTACAAGGTTAAAAATAACTTAAATAAGTTTAAAATGACTTAAAATAAGTTGAAACTAAAAGTCGATCTCCCTATACTTTTTATTTTTTGACTTATAAACTATTTTTTTAAGTCAATTCATACGGGCTCTAAGTGTTGACTTTAAAACTGTTAAACGTCACTATTAATTTTCTCCTTAGACTATAGTTTTAGGCATCATAAGCTTGCTAGCTACACGCACCGTTTAATTTTCCTACTTGTTTCTAATTTTGGTCATTCAGCCAAAAAACTTTCAACATGATTCAATCCACTCTAGGCATTAGGCAACATAATTCATACATAATCAAACACAGTCAAAGACCAAAAGAGAGAAAAATATTAAGCGTACGTACAATTGGTCAGGGGTCTTGTCGGATATTTTGTAATATATATAGAGGTCTTAAATTGATCAGATACATATGTTTATGAAAGAACATGACTCTTATGAAAAGTCATCTCTTAAGTTCTCTCTCTCTCTCTATATATATATATATATAAAGACTCTCTAGAAGTAGCCTAAGAAAAATCTGCAAGTATAAACAAAGGGCATTGTTGTATCCTAAAGAAATTTGTTTGTATTTTCCGCAATATATACACGGACAATATCTCTTTAAAGAAAGTGATTTTATATGCCTCAAAGTCATCTTCTTCTTCAATTAAATTTCTATCATTTTTCTAACTCAGATACACTTCAACAATAAGAGTTTTTAGCGGCAAAAGATTATATACATTAACAAAGAGTGCTAAAGAGTTTTACTGACATTAGTTAACTGTCATTGGTTCTAACGTCGCTATATGCTTTAGGATATTTACAAAAAAGGCTAATTAACACTAAAAAATATATTTAGCAATAATTAACCTATTACCATTAATTAATTATGGTTAAAAATCATCTTGCTGAATATATTTTTTTTAAAAGATAAATAAATCAAATTTAAGCATATTACTAAAAAAAATGACACGAACACTAGTTGCCCAAATAAAACAAAGCTATAAACTATATAAGAACTTGTCCAACCGTATTCTATGCTTCCCAATTAAACCATTTGTCCAGTAGCTCCATGTGATATCTTGTTTTTATTGCTAATAGAATTTTAAAAAGACAATCACGGGTCACTAAAAGACAATATGGGTTTTATATACGTATAAGTAATAATATATCTGTTGACCATCAATAATACAATTTATAATTTGTACGTAAGAATGACCGAGTTGATGTAATATATGGCCAAAAATTGATTCTCTTTGTTAATGTCTTTTTGGTTAAGTTTATTGCATGACCTTGCATGTGCAATTTATATTTTCTGTGTGAATATCACTACATCCAAAATGATTTTTAGCGGTAATTAATTAATGGTAATAGCTTAATTGTTACTAAAAATGTATTTTTAGCGGTATTTAACATTCTTTGTAAATGTCCCTAAAGCCTAGAGCGACACTAGATCCAATGACAATTAACAAATGTCGATAAATGCTTTATCACTCTTTGTTAATGTGTTTATTTATTTCCGCTAAAGATTGTTTTTCTTGTAATGTATTCACAGGATATTTAACTCATACTGAATGCGAGATGATAATCACAGGTAACTTAACCCAAACTAAACTAACCCCTTACACTCTGTTTGGATATGAGTTTGTTACGTATTGTTTCATAATGTATCATATTGTATATTTATATTGTATTGTATCATATTGTATTATATCATTATGTATTGTTTTAATAGATTGTATTATTTTTCGTTGTTATTAATGTCACACATCAACAATTTGAATGATAAACCTACAAAATGGTAGAATACGGGGTAGAACTACTATAAAAAAAGGTAAGATAAATTATAAAATAGGATTATGTAAATAATAAATAAAAATAAAATGAGAAGAAATATTATAAGGTAATGACGCGATCACACCAAATCGGTCATTGCACATAATAAGACTTTTTATTGTTACCTAACAATAAATTTAAATGATACGATGTAATAAAATTTAAGTAATAATCAAAACAAATATTATATTTAAACTAACAATACAATACAATATAATACAAACCGTTCGCACAATGTGTTAGAGAAGTGTTTGTGAACTAATTGCAAACGCATCTCTTTACTTCAATGACTATATACTCACTCCCATTATTACTACTAGATGAACCTTTAAAATTTATATATTATTCCCTTCCATCTATTTTATTCGTCATATTTGTTTACATTTCTAAGAAGATATATATTAATTAAAGAGTAATTTTACTAAACTATCTTTATCTATTCTTCGATTTCAATTTAATATTATTCTTTTTTCACCATATATAATCTTTCTTTACATTTGTTGAGCAAGGATAAAGGTAGAAATTAATGCTTCCTCCATCTGTTTTTTATTTTCAGTATTGATTTAACAGACTATTTAAGAAACAATAAATAGAATAACAATTTTACTGTATCACTTTTTGATTATTTATTTAAGGAAAAAGGATTTGATATACCCCTCAACTTTGTTATTTAGAGCTGATATACCCCTCATTATGAAAGTGACATATATATACCCCTACTTATATACAAATAGCTCACATATACCCTTTTCCTCTAACAGATATGAAAAAAAAAATTTAGTTTAATTTTTTATTATTTTTAAAATATATATATATAATTCCATATGAGCATATTTAATCCTCCTCAAACATATTTTTTTTTGACTTTTTTTTATTTCAATGACTAATTTAGATTTATTATTTTGATGGTCAAATTTATTTATGTTTACACATGTAAAACTTATTATAGATGACCAAACTTTTTTCTTCAAATACAAAAAATTAAATTACAATATAAAAAAAAAGTTTTAAATTATAATATAACCACAAAAAAAATTGTTTTAAATTTTTTTCTTTACACTAAGGAATGAAAGAAAAAAATAAAATAAGAATAAGAAACTCAAATAATTATAATCAAAGAAGCCAAAAAATAATTTATGTATGAAAAAAGAATAAAATATACCTTGAACTTTGCTAGAAGAATCATATATACCCTTCAATAATTTTTAAGAAAATCAAAAGTCAAAAATATAAATTTAAAACTAATTCTTTCACTTCCGTTAAATGAAGGGTATATGTGAGCTCGTTTTGTAACGGTAGGGGTATATGTGAGTCGTTTGTATAACGGTAAGAGTATAAATGAGCCATTTTGTTAACAAGGGGCATATCAGTTCCAAATGGCAAAGTTGAGGGGTATATCAAGCACTTTTCCCTTTATTTAATACCGTCTAAGTAAGGACGACAAGTAAAATGAATAGAACTGAGTAAATAATTGTGCATTATAGGTAATAAATATACCCAGTCCATCAAAATAATATGACAAAACTTCAGAAGTTGAAATGCATAGAAACTAATTTTGATTCAATTTCTTATTTCATCTTTGCAGTGAAATAAAAGTTGTTACATAATTGAAAAAAGACTTGATTCTTTTTTTCTTCCCACATAGATACATACAAGGACCTGCTTTTTTTTTTCTTTGTTATGGAATTAAAAAAGAAAAAGCCAAATTAAAACCTACACAATAACAACAACAGGCTGGTCAACACCTCTTCAGGCCTTGTTTTTTTTTTTCCTTTTAATGAACATCAACAATACTTTAGTTTTAACTCTGAAACGGCCTGTAAACTTTTAAATCAGAAACAACTCCAGCAAAAGAACCAGCAGCTGCAGCAATTGAGATAACAAGGCAAGCACCACTAAGTATTTGAAGACATATCCATCTTCCACTCCATTTGGTAATTCTCTTTTGCACAATGTACATTTCCACTGGGAAGTATACTGTAAGTGGCCAAAATCCAAAAGCTCCAAGAATGCCAACGACATCGTTAAAGAATGGCATTAACATTGATATAACTGTGGTGATGATCACGAATATTGTCCTCCAGACTAGACGGAAAAGGTTGAGTTTGAAAGGCTTAAATCCCGGGATTGGTACATCGATCTCTTTTGTAATGATTTTGCTGTCAGGGTACCATTCAGTTGCTGTTTTTTCAACAAAGGCAAAAAGGGGCTGGCAGTAAACTTGGTAGGCACCTACTAGGTGAACAACGATGGCTACATTCGCAATGTCAAGAAGCCAATAGGGGTTGTAGAATCCGAATCCGGTTAGTAGGTTTCCAGGGGATTGATCTCCAAATGCTGCATAGCCAAAGCAACCACAAAGCATGTAGAAAACTGTTGTTACTGCCACACTAATTAGTGTTGCCCTTTTCATTGTCTTTGCTTCTGCTGGTGGTGATTTGAGTGTATCCTGAATCATTCAAACATCAAAATCTATAAGTAAGTACATAACCGAAAATATTACAATATGTTTTATTCAAGAAATTTTTACCTGAATTTCGACAAGGATTAGGGAGTAAGAATAAGCAAAAGCTATAGCTCCAAGAGCTTGAAAGCTTCTCCAAATCTTCTGCATTTCAGTTACTTCAGTTCCAATGCTAATCCCAGTTAAACTTCCTTCAATTTTTCCCGTTTCTGTAATTCAAAATACAGGGCAAGGATTAAAAAGAGTGAGCAAAAAAATGACTTAAAAGGTTATGTTTCTCGGATCCTTCAAAAATGTTGTCAGATCCTCACACACACACCATCTGACAATAATTTTGAAGAGTCCGAGCGACATAGAAAAAAGGTAATAGTACTAAATTTGAACTAACCTGCAACTTGAGCAACTCCTAAACCAAGACCAATTGTAGAGTAAGTAAAGGACATAACAGCAGCAACAATAGAAAGCCAAGAAATCTGATCGAAATCTGGGATTTGTGAGAAGACAATTTCCATTACTCCAAACATGATCATGTAGGGAGTGCTTGAAACATTGCAAGCAGCATGATGACCTTGTTTATGGAAACAATTAGACCTACTCACAGCCCTGTGGATATATATACATTTATTAGTTATGCGAATTTCCAAATTGCAAATCAAAAGTCGTATTCATTTTATATATGAATAACTTATTTCCTAACCAGTTACCAAACAATGTATAACTCGTACAGAAATTAAGACATGAATAAGTTATTTCGTTAGCACTTACACCATGCTAATGGAAGCCGCGATGGTATAACCAATTGCAACTCCAAAAAGATTTGCATATTGAATTACACCACAAATCTTTACTTGAAATCCACCTGAATTGAAAACAGAAACACCCAAATCAATATAAACAAAAACATTAAACAGTCACAAAAATTTGAAATGAAATTAGGCGGGAATTTTAAATACCAAGATTGGCTCGAACAGCATCCATATAAGTATAATTTCTTTTTCCGGTAACTGGATCACCCGTCCGGTAACAATCGGAAAGCAAAGCAGATGTATAGTAAGTAACAAAGGAGAATAGAAGCAATACGGTTGGACCAGCAACCCATCCAAGCTGAGCAGTAGCCCAAGCCAATGATAAAACTCCTGATCCTATCACAGCAGTTATGATGTGAGCACTTGCCGTCCAAACAGAACCTGAAAATCAAATAAAATAAAATTCAGTTCAAAAAAATGAACGAATATTGAATAAAATTTGTGTGGAGATCAACAAATATTGTAGTTTACCAGTCCTTTTGATTCGACCATCGTCATCAAAACATTTCGATTCACCATAGACCTCAAATACTTGATGTGCTTTGTCTGCCATCTTTATAGAAGAAAACAGAGAGTTCAATTAGCTTTAACCAAACAAAACTGCTGCTTTTTCCGTGACTCTGGCGCACAACACTTATATAAGCTCTAATTCAAACTCCAACTGATTTCAACTGACTGATGAACAGAAACAGAGCAAACTCTTCACACTTCTCAAAGATATTGCAAATACCCAAATGAGTTTTTTTTCCTCCTTAAAAATTGAAATAAATAACGTGAAACTCGAAAAGGAATGGGTCAATAACAGAGTAAATAAGTACAGAGAGAGAGATGTGTGCTTGAAGAAAGACACGCAGCAATGGGCTATATATAGGCAGCCAATACTCTGTTCCCACGCGCGTTTTCCCCAACTTCCACGACCAAGTGGGCGAAGTAAGCCATTGCCTCTATTATTGGGGTAAATTTCAACAATTAATTATTATTCCATCCGTCCCAATTTAGGTGGTACATTATTCTCCAAAGAATGTCACGCTACTATAAATAAAAATAATTTAATTTTAAAATTTTCTTTTTTATCTTTAATAAAATTATTTATTATTTATAACCATACAAATATGTAAGAATTTTTTCTTAGACACCATACCTAGGAGAAGGATGTCACATAAAATAGAACGGAGGGAGTATCATTTTTCCTATGTTTATTTCAAGAAAAATATCTATTTAATTCTAATAAGCTACAAGAAATGGTTTAAGTTTACTTAACCTTGCTTACGCCGTAAGATTTTGAAAAATTGTATATTTATTAAGTTATGTTTGGACATATATTTTTATTTTTAAAAAAAATTGAAGTTTTGTGAGTGGCACAGAACTGATTTGGAAAGTAAAAAATATTTAAAGAAAATTGAATAAAATCTTATGATATTAGAATTAATAGTATTATGATTTTTTTCATCATACAAATTGGAGGATAAAAAATAAAAAGAATACAATAGAAAAAATTACTATATTATTATAGAGGTAAGCCACGTGATAATTAAAATTAAAAAATAGAAAACACAGGAGACGCGTTAGTCAACCATTTAAAGTCAGAAAACGTTTGCACCCACTTCAGTTAGGTTGACTCAATTTGGGACCCTCTAAATATCACTCTTTTTCTTTTTTCTTTTTTCTTTTCTTTTTCCTTCTATTTATATTAAATTGATACTAATAAAATACTCTCTCTGTCTTCAATTACTTGTCCATTTTTTCTTTTATAGTTATCCCTAATTACTTGTCCATTTTGATAAATTAAGAAAGAACAATTTTTGTTTACCTACTATGCCCTTAATTAATTACTTTGAAAAAGATAGAACTTATTGAAAATCTTAAATTTTTAATTCATTCACTTCATAATTAATAGAAGTAAAATGATAAACTCACTATATCGATAATTATATTTTTAATAAGTGTATCAATTCAAAAGTGGACAAGTAATTATGAACAGAGAAAATATATATTAATATGATTAAGTAAAAGAACACTATATTCAAAACATGACACGCATATATCGACTTAATATAAGTACTACATGTGAGTAAGTTTTTATCATAAATTTCTACCTTCTTTTCTCCAAAAAAAAAAAGGTGAGGAGAAATTATTCGAACTTGTTACGTAAGCGTACTTGCGTACATAAACTATGGAATAGTATATATAAGTAATTAACAAACTAAGGTAAAAGTTAAAACTATTTAATTAATTATAATTATATATTACTAATAAATATATTTAAAAGACATATAGGATGGAACTATTATTAATTTAATACATATTTCATGTGACACGCAATTAGTATTATTCTCTAGCACAGAATGATGGCATAAAGTTTCTCCCTACTCTGGCCTGTTTCCCCCTAACTTTCACCTCTTTCACTATCAATAAATATCTCTTGGCAGTTCAAAAGTAAAATTATATCCCACAATTATAATATCATGGCCATAAAAGTGAAAATTTTCTTTTCACTTGTTATATTTTTGGCACCCCAAAATGTAAAAAAGTATATTAGTAATACAGATATTAGTTATGTAATAGCATATATAGTGATTATATATGACTTATATAGTTATATAAAGTTTAGTTATTCAACTTTTTATATTTTGAATAAAATAAGACATCTACTTATACTTGTTTTATTTATGTAGAACAGTAAAATGATAATCAAATATCACTCTTAGTTATATACTGAATTTTATTCCAAACAATTAAAAAAAAATACCAAACATGATACTAATAATGCAAATTTTAATATACATAGAATATTTCCTTTCAACCAAACGACTGCCATGTGTTAATTGTGGATACGCTTCGTTGGTTTGGTGTCTAACCTAAATAATTAACAATTTATACTACAATAAGGTAGAAGGATCATGCATGTGAAACCCAATAATTATTTCGTTAAGTGGAAAAGAATAATCACTAGTAACCTAATAAGTAGAAATAAATAATAACATTCATATAATCTCACAAGTAAAGTTTAAACAGAATATGTTATTTGTAGACTGTATTTCTACTTTTATGGGATAGAAAGAATTTTCTTTTCAATTAACCTCGATTAATAGAAATAATTGTTTCAAATGAAACATATTGTGTAACATGAGAAGTCAAATAAAATAAGTCTTGAGAAACAAAAGAGGACCAAACAATTTTTTTGAAATAAAATAATAATTTCTTACGTACCGTCATTGTTTCTAGCTTCCCAAATTGAAGAAGAAATGAATTCAAATAATTAATTCCTTATACAAAGATATATGTATAAAATGAAATAGAAGATGGACAATATTGTTGAAGAGTTTGATGAGTTGTGTGGCTCAGTTGAAGCAATGAACTAACATTTTTATAGTAGTAGAAAAGCAATTGAAAATTATAATAATATATTTAAAAATTCTCTCTTTAAATGAGAACCTTTAGATCAAAAGCTCAAAATAAAATTCTTTCACTTGCATTTCTCCAATTCTCATCAATGTTTTTTTAATTCTCATCCGGTATCCGATACTCATATTAAAATACGACTAAATCTGAATTCACATATTACAAGATTCATTTTTAGGGTGGCGCTCGAAAGGAGATTATTTTTTTCAGTCTCAATTTCCCACCAAGACTCCAACTCGAGAATAAGTTCATATATCGATAAGTCTCATCCATTGTAATTGAAGGAAAGAATAAGTTCTATTGAATTATATCTTATTTGATTCCCATTATAAATAATTGAGACCAATTATAGAGTATAATTATTTGTACGTTGCTAATGAACGAACCAATCAATTGCACCAGTCAAACATGTATTAGAATATAGTCTTGGGAATAATCTAAAAGTATTAATTAATCATATACCATTTTTCCCTTTAGTGAAAAATAAAAAAGATAAATTTCCATTCATGGAGGGGCAATTAGTATCCTATTTCTCTAACTTTAATTTTACCAAAGTTCTAGGAAAATGTTGTAAAATTAAATTAGAGAAATTAACCGTTAATTACCTCATCATGATCAATCTAAGGCATTATTGTACATTGTTTGTCTACTTGTTTAGAAAATTTGTGTATCAAACATCATTTGTTTTTTAATTGTTGGGTAAAAAAAATCCTTAAAATTTTACATATGAAGACATGAGACAATATGATATGAATTGAATAAAGTGTCATTTATTAGTATGTTTTACATAAGCTATAGATGAATTCGGGAAAAAGAATAATATGAATACTGAGAATTATATTTGGACTTTATGAGAAAAAATATTTTCCAAAAAATAAATAAATATCGAAGATACACTTAAATTCGGCGTAAATTATTAGTTTTATATCTAAATTATCGATAGCCTTAAAAACACTCATTTATTTGACTAATTGAACTTTAATACATCTCTGATATTCTTGCAACATGAGTGAAATACACACCTAAATTCTTGTCAAGTTTAGGAGTGTTTTCAACACTTCTCTCGGATTTTCATTAAGAGTTTCATGCTCCAACAAGAGTTTGAGACCACTTACTATGTCATGTGATAGATCGAGGGTGTATCTAAGTTTAGTTGATCAAGTAGATGGATGTTTTAAAGCTGTTAATAGTCTGGGAACGAAACTTATAATTTGTGCCAAGTTTAAGAGTATTTTCAATACTTTCTAAAAGAGAAAATGAAATGTTCGAACAATATATAGGTGTAGGTGTGTGCAACCGTTAACTTGACCTTAAACTATGGTTCTTTTTTTTTTTCTAAAGTCATATATATTTTATGATACTATACAACTACTAACTCCAATTGACTGAAGTAGAAAAAAAACATTACTAAAGAACCACGTTTTTCTTCCCAAAAATTAAACTTTTACGAACGTGAAAATATATTATTTTCTTTTACATTCATACAAAAGCAATTTTTAGTAAGTATTTGTTTTGCTTGACGATAAATATTTGTTGAATAGATTTATCATTCATTAGTTTGAATTTATATTTTTTTCTTGAAATTTTGTAACCTATCGTAACATATGTGAATATCATTTATTGCATTTTATTAAATAGAAAAACGCATGCAATGCACGTGTCTATTTACAATATATAGTTGAATGATACATTCCAAGGCTTATATAATGACGTTGTTGTCTTTCTATATACATTTTCTGTATCTATTAAAATTTAAAACACATATCTCATATACAAAATATACTAAGTTACATTTGACTTTGGTGTAGATGGGGATAAACAGATTCCTTGGTTACAATAATTTGGATAATTAGGTTTGTCAAATCTCATTAGTCTCATTTCAATGATCATGTAAATAGTTTGGAATGTTAAACTACACTAGGTAATTTTTTGAATATCAATTATCAAAGGAGACTTAAAAAAAACTAGCTAGAGGTTCGACTAAATTTGAATTGTGCACTGCATGACCCATTTAGGGGTGACGCTCTCAATAGAATTTTCTCCATACTGGACTTGTTAGGACAACTTTGTATACATACAAAACCCTTAGATGTTTAACATCATAATATTGAATTAAAAATTAAAAAAAATTAAAAAATTGTCCACCATACTTTAACAATATAAAGGGTATAATATTTAATTAACGAGAGAAAAACAAAAAAGGGGATTCCTAGATCCATTACAGTTTTGAAAGAATTATATACCTTTTCTAAGATGCTACCCTGCTAAAAATACAAATAATTCCTTTGTCCTTTTTTTAATTATATACTAGTATTATTTCTTTTAATAATTAAATTAGATAAAAACCAATTAAAAGAACAAAGAAAGGCATAATAATGCAGACAGAGAATAATAAAAACAAAATGGAAAGCTATATATATGATAGCTACTATACGAAAAGGGATTTAAATAAAACATAAGAAGATAAAAAAGAATTTTAATTGTTTGACTAAAAGTAGAATTAATAATATAGAATAAGAAGAGGAGGAGAATATAAACAGTTGGATGAGAATAGAAACTATATATAAAAGCACTGTTGAAAGGTACAACCATAGTTACAAGTTGTATAATTATTATACTACTCAAAAGAATAAATAGAGCTCATAAAGGAACAACAACATGGTCCTAATTTAACTTTTTTTAATGAAACCAAAAAAAAATAAAAAAATATTTAGTTTAAGTGCCTGTTTGGATTGGCTTTTGGCTTATGACTTATAAGTCAAAAGTCATAAGTTAGGATTTCTAACTTATGGTTTTTGACTTATTTTTGTTATTTTGGCTTTAAAATAAGTGTTTATAAGCACTTTTTAACTTTACTCAAACACTTCAAAACTGCTTAAAAGCTATTTTGGCTTAAAAACACCTAAAATAAGTCAATCCAAACGGGCACTAAATATTGTTGATCTTAATTATTACTATACTAGAGATGAAATTACAAAAGATCATCGTCTAGCTGGTTCCAATAAAAGAAGATAACTTACGGAAATCCCACAACTTTAAAAGCTAATTTTGCTTATGTACATGTTAGCTTGCAATATTATGAATTTTATTAGATTTTAATGCGTTCAAATACGTTCAGATACATATATCTTGAGATATATGTGATCAAAATTAGGTGTAATTTGTTCTTGATACACTATATTCAAGCAGATTTACATGTATCTGGGCAAAGGTGAATCTAGGATGTTAAGCACCAACAATGGTGAATGAATGAGAAAACAATAAGCTAAGAAGAAGAGAGGAAAATGAAGTTTCATTCAGTTCATCATAACTACAATAGTTTACAATGATACCTATACATCACTATATAAAGGTGTGAATCAACTAACTAACTAGACTAGTTAAGTTACCTAATCACAGTTAATCATAACTAACTTCTGTAACTATTTATTAACAAACTTGTAACTAACTTTTGCCCTTTACACTTTAGCTCAACACCCCTCCTCAAGCTGATGGTTGAAAGATGTCTTTCAATCCCAGCTTGGACATTAAGTGTAGATGTGGAGCTTTCCAAAGCCCTTTAGTAAGTAAGTCTGCTAGTTGATCCCTTGTTGATATATGTTGAGTCTTGATCATATGTTGTAATATCTTTTCTCTAACAAAGTAGCAATTAATATCAAAATGCTTGGTTCTTTCATGAAAAATGAAATTAGATGCAATTTGAATTGCAGCTTTGCTGTCACAGAACATATCTACTGGTTGTTTAATGATGACTCCTAACTCCTTGTATAGCCCAATGAGCCATGTGATTTCAGTTACTGCTGATGCCATGCTCCTGAACTCAGTTTCAGCAGAACTCCTAGCAACAGTCTCTTGTTTCTTCAATTTCCAAGAGATAATAGCATCACCAAATTTTACAAGATAGCCTATGACAGATTTCCTTGATTGCACACAAGTACCCCAATCTGAGTCACAGTAGGTAGTTAGTAATCCTGAGCTTCGTGAAGGCATAAACAAGTCTAACCCCGAAGTTGTTTTAATATATCTGACTACCCTGAGAGTTGCTTCCATGTGAGACTATTTTAGAGCATGCATATACTGACTCAAAACTTGAACAGCAAATGATATGTCTATCCTGGTCATAGTGAGATATAATAATCTCCCTACTAACCTTTGATATCTCTCAATATCTTTCAACGGCTTGTCTGCCTGTATGATTCCTGAATCACCTTGCACATGTGAGTCATATTCAATGGAAACTGGACTCAGGATTCAAAGAGAAGTCAAAAGGCTCAATGAGAGCCTGATCACACAAAGTCAACTCTGCACAAAGTAAGTCTGTGGAAGTGTCTCTTGTAAATTGGAGCCCAGGGAAAAAAGGAGAACTGGAAGGACGCATATGCTGAAAAGGAAAGAAGGATTCTTTAAATACAATATCTCTGCTGACAAAGAAAGTTTTGGTATGTAAACTATAGAGCTTGTAACCCTTTTAAAGACTAGAATAACCAAGAAACACAGCTGGAACAGCTCTTGAGGCAAATTTGTCAGTCTTCTTTACCTCAGAAGCAAATGCAAGACAACCAAACACTCTAAGATGATCAAGAGAAGGGAGAGTTTGATACAACAGCTCATGAGGAGTTTTACCCTTAAAAACTGTGGAGGGTATCTTGTTTATTAAGTACACACTTGTGAGAACACATTCTCCCCAGAATCTGAGAGGAAGGTGAGACTGAAATCTCAAGGATCTGGCTATCTCAAGAACATGTCGATGTTTTCTCTCTACAACCCCATTCTGTTGTGGGGTATAAGTGCAAGAACTCTGATGCAATACACCCAATGTCTTAAGTAAATCAGAAACTTGGGAGTTAAAAAACTCACAACCATTATCAGATCTTAACACTTTGATGGTGCTGGAAAAAACATTGTTAATCATTGTAAAGAAGTTCTGTAAAGCTACGATAACCTCAGATTTAGAGTTCAACAGGAACAACTAAGTATATCTAGAGTAATCATTAACTAAGGTAAGGAAATATATTTTATTGTCATGAGTAGGAACTCTATAGAGACCCCATACATCAACATGTAATGTTTGAAAACAAGTTGATGTAGTGGTAGTACTTAAGGGGAAAGGGAATCTGGTTTGCTTAGCCAAGGGACATACAGTACATATATCAGTAAATGAAGAAGACATATGTTTGCAACAACTAAGTGTTCTCAGTACACTAACAGGTATATGACCCAGCCTTTGATGCCAAAAAACCAAGTTGTTAGGACTAGTAGAAGAAACCACATTAGCAGTAGTAGTTTGATCCTGCTGAGACTTCAATTGAGTTCCCTAAGTCTTCAACTGAGTATCAACATGAATCACATATAGATCAATCTCCAGTGTGCCAGTCCCCCTCACATTCCCACTTGAGAGGTCCTGAAAAACACAATGATCAGGATAAAAGATAGCACAACAATTTAGTTCCCTTGTTAACTTGGATACTGATAAAATATTATAGTGAAATTTAGGGATGTGTAACACATTTGAGATCTCAGCTCCTCCTAACACTCGAGAAGACCCAATGTGACTGACATGTGCAAGGCTACCAGAAGGTAGATGTACTTTGTTACAAAGATCTCTATCTAAGGAACGATATTATGTTAACATACTTAAACTGTGTATCATGTGTTTGGATGCTTTTGTATCAATGATCCATTTGTCAGCATCAGGAATGAGAGAAGGACAAATTATCATGATGTATGAGCAGTAGTAGTAGTATCACACTTACTCTTTGCATTATCTGGCTCTATCAGTTGCAAGAGCTGCATGTACTGTTGTGGAGAGAAATGAGGGTGAAACTGTTGTTGTTGATGAGGGGGTACACCAGAAGATCCAGTAGTTGGAATCTTAGAGGAACTAGAATCATTAGTTGCTCCTTGACCATTCCATGTTGAGGCATTCTGATGATGCATAAGCAGTCCAGGAGCATTGTTGAATCCTACAAGATTAGCTGAAATATGACTAGCATTGTTTCTCCTTTTACCTTTCCAATCAGCAGGATATCCATGTAATTTGTAACAAGTAGCTCTAATGTGACCCTTTCAGTTACAATAATCACAGTAAAGAGTGTTATTGTTGTTAAATTGTTTCTGATTATATCTAAACTCAGCTCCAGTAAGAGGATTAGACCCTGACTGTGAAGTAGATCCTGATCTTGGTATTTGTCCTTTACATTACTAAAAAAGGCCATAGCCTTATCATCCCACCAGCATTAGTAGAAACAGAGTGATCACTTCCTGTTGTATTAAATTTACCAAGGATTCTCTGACTTTCTTCAGCCATTACAAGAGAATAAGCTTTGTTTACGCCTGGTGCTAGATCAAGCATCATAATCTGACTTCTATACTGATTATAAGATTCATTTAGTCCTAAGAGAAATTGCATTTGTCTCTGATACTCAAAGTGCTCTACATAGGTCTTACAACTCTCACAAGCACAACTAAGACACGGCATCAATGAGTCATATTCCATCCACAACTCCTTGAGTCTAGAAAAATAGCTAGAAACAGACATAAGTCCTTGTTGCAGTGTGGCACTCTCCTTATGCAGATAGAAGATTCTAGAGACATCAACTTTGTCAAATCTCTTTCTTAAATCAGTCCATACTTGTTGAGCACTGCTAGTATAGACTATTCCACTCAGTAATTCCCTACTCACAGAGATCATTATCCATGATAGCACTATGGCATTATATTTTTCCCATAGATCATGTAGAGATGCATTGAATTTATCCTTACTACATTTTCCATCAATAAATCTTATTTTCTCCTTACCTAGAAGACCTATCTTCATATATCTACTCCATAATGAATAATTCTCAAATCCAGACAGTCGAATAGAGACCAGAGAACTACCTGGAGTATCACATGATTGCAGGAGAAGAGGATGATGAGAATCCACCATTGTAGTTCCTCCTTAAACTGCACCACTGATTGAAGAATCAGTCGGCATGATAAACTGCAGCTACAATTGTGATCTTCACTAGCTTCTAGGACAATACAGTATCTCTAGTCTTCTACTGCACTGAAAGTTAGCGCGATCAACTGGAACACCACAGAGCTCTGATACCAAGTTAAGCACCAACAATGGTGAATGAATGAGAAAACAGTAAGCTAAGAAGAAGAGAGGAAAAGTGATGTTTCATTCAGTTCATCATAACTACAGTCGTTTACAATGATACCTATACATCAATAAATAAAGGTGTGAATCAACTAACTAACTAGACTAGTTAAGTTACCTAATCACAGTTAATCATAACTAACTTCTGTAACTATTTATTAACAAACTTGTAACTAACTTTTGCCCTTTACACTTTAGCTCAACACAGGATTTCAAAAAACGGGTGCACCATTGTTTTAAAGATGAGTCTGATTGGAACTTGGAAAGTGGGTGGAAGAAAACCTTTGGAGTTTATTTTTTTACTTCAGAGTTCTTTTTTAGAGTTTAGTTTTTTTTTTTTTAAAAACGTGTTTTTAATATAAAAAATTACTGGGTGGGATTGAACCGAAGACCTTAGTACTGTGTAATTAGATAGTTGCTCCATAAAAGAAATTATTTTGGTTAAAAGATTAAAGCTAGATCTCTGCTTTGGGATATATATGAGAGGCTTAATATCAAGATCCTCGAATCCACAACTGATTAATTAACAAGAGTCATTATATATATGGTTGAGCTAATTAGATACCTTTAGGAATTAGTGATATAGACACTACTTAAGATTTAGAATTCTACATATATAGTAATTAGTGTCCTTTCCTCTTTGAGATTTGATCAATTTTAATTTTAATTTATGTAGTGGTTTACTAATCAAATTTTTTTTATATAAATAAATTTGGGTATTTGAAAACTTTATCCAACAATACTACTCTCTCAAGTAGTAATTAATACTCAAAATTTCAATAGTATTGCATATATTTCCATTAATTAATCGATCTTTGAAATATTGCATATTATATACTATAAGAGCCTTAATTTTTATGTTTATGTCTAAGGAGACACACTTGTATTAGATCTAATTTTTTTCTTTGGAACAAGATTCTATGGTTTTTGCTTAAATGTTGATAGACATATCTACCATTAATCTAAATTAAATCTCAAACAACTGATTGGAAGTAGCATATATATAAAAAGCTCCTAGCTGATTGAATTTTTTTTATAATCCGTAGCTTAATAAAATTAACATGAAATTTCTTGTTATTTAGCTATGAATTTTTATAGGTCGCTAATTACATGTTTTCTAGTGGGAAGCTAATGAGGTGGGTGATTGCTTAGCCAAACTTGGCTTCCACACTATATGAGAATATGATTCTCTATACAATTTAGCAGAGAAATGCTAAGGGACCATATTATCCACTAGATCCACAAATACCAAATGACTAGTATTAGAATAAGGAATGGCAAACCCAATTTAAGTTATACATAAATTTTCACAATGCTCTAGCTAGTACGTATGGATAACTTCATTCCTTTTGTTTCACGAGTTCAAGTTGTGGAAGTAACTTGCATTAGGATAGACTTTCTCCCGACTTTGTTGACGCAAGATTTTTAATGCACTGAATTGTTTTATCAATTTCAACTAAATGTTATCTTGTAGAAAAAAAAAGTCCAAATTAAAGATGAGATCAATTAGAGGAAAATTGTGTGATATTATACCATACTATATCATTTTAATGCATAATGTTACGTATCAACAATTTAAACGAAAACGGAAGAAGCTTCCTAATTTTGACAACTTGTCATGCGCCAAGCGAAACTTCTTTTTACTATCATAGAGAAGTGGTATGGAACTCCATTCTAGAAAAGGAAACAAATTCCACTAAAAAATTATACAAGTTTTTCCACTGGAAAATACTTTTTTTCGTTCACTTTTATTTGTCATCAAAAATAATTTATTTTCCTAGTCATTTTTAATATATCTCAAAAAAAATTGTTCTTATATTTTATCTTTAATATAATTACTTATTTCTCAAATTATTCTTCAAAATCTAATACTAAACATTAAGTAATAAGGATAGTATAATAAAATAATCATATCAATATATATTTTCTTAATGAGTATGCTAAGTTCAGATATTACAAGGAAAAGTAAAATAGGAGAGTATTAAACATTTTTCTGATCTTTGGTTTTGAAAACCTTTAATTCAATTATAATAATATTCTAAACTATATAATATATAGTTGCAAAAGATATCAAAAAATATTTAATTCAGAAAGGTCCCTTGAAGATATGGTTTGTCTTGGAGCAGCCCCAATATATGAGTCAAAAAGTATTCAAGATTGGTGCTAATAGCTGAAATATTTGACTTGTTGAAGATTATAAGATGAAGGCAAATTTCAAGAATTATATACCCATACCCACTTAAAAATAAAAAGCTGTTGAAAATGACAATCAAGTTCTTACTTTTCTTGTAAAGTGAAATTTTGGTAGGTGTTGAAACTGTTTTAGACATTACCTCAGTTTTAAAGCATATCTCAAAATCTTTAGACATTTAATTAACAATTTGCAAATTGCAACTAATTTAATTAGAAGATAAGCGATTGTCACAAATATAAGTCTGAAATCAATCTCACATAAAATTATTCCAATCATACTTTTGTGCCCCTATAAGATTGTGTTTGAGATTGCTACTAAAATCTACTTATTTTTAGAAGTACTTTTTCAAAATAGCTTTTCAGAAAAGTGTTTTTGAAAAAAAAATTATGTTTGGCTAATTCATCTGAAAAATGTTTTGATAAGCTAATTGTGTTTGACTAATCTTCTTTAAAATGTGTTTTTAAGTGTCAAATTACAAAAAAAAATGGCAAGTATCAATGTACTTTTAATATGAAGATTATTTTATATATAGAAATTATTTTAAATATCTACTATAAAAAATTTGATCAAACTTTTATTTTTATTGAATTAAAATGTACATATTCAATTTTTCAATCAACATTATACATAGTTAAAAAAATATTGATATGATGATTTAAATATAATTAAAAATATCAAATAGGAGTATAAAGTAACGATAATAAATGTAAAATAAAAAAATATTATATAAAAATAAAATTCTTAAATGAAACTTTTACCAAAGTTATGAGATATGTTAATTAATTAATAAGGGGTACATGGGGATATCTGTAAATATAGAAGGAATTCTTTGGTCTTGTAAAAAATAATTTTCTGCTTCTGCTTTTTTTAAGAAGCAGAAATTTTTAGCTTCTTCCCAACAGCAGAAAAACTGTTTCTGCTTCTATTTAAAAACAATTTTTTTGATTTGCCAAACACCTTATTTTTCAAAAAAAAAAATAGTATTTTTTTTTTCAAAATAAGTGTTTTTGGCCTTCCAACAACAATGTCAAACAAGTCTAAGACTATCAATTCAATCAACTTTTTGAGGTATAATATTTTAGATTTTTAACTTAACTAACAAATACTTAATAATTAACGAGAGTAATAAAGGTATCAAATAAATAAAAGAACCTCTTTTGATGATATATAAAAGCGCCTAGAGAATTTTCTACGTGTAAATTATAGTTTCGATTTATTCTCTATTTGGTCGAGAGTTTCAACTTTATCGTAATTTTCTCTCGATGGATGGTAGCAATTTTCTAGAGTTTTCTCAAACTAACAACAATTAAAACAGAGTTGAACAATCATAGAGAAGGAAAAAATAATTCAATTATATTTAAAAATCTATGTTGAGTCAATAGTCACCGACAGGGATACCACCAAGCAAGATCTCTTGGTGGAAAAAAATGTGAACGAAGGATCCCACGCTGTCAAAAATTCATCTAATAATAACCTAGAGATGAAACCTAAGCAACTCATGGTTCAAAAACACAAAAATAGAATTCACAATGACCAAGAAATAAAGGAAGATATATAATTAGCTCGCGAATGAAAACTAACATGCTCATTTATATTATTTATATATCTAAATTTCTCTATCTTTGATGTGAGAAATCATGATTTCTGCTATTATTAGAAAATAGAAATTAGCAATAGATAAATTTTGTAGTTAAATATGAAATGAAATACGTTGCTAATCTTATTTAATATTAAATAATCAAAATATTTGTCAGATATAAGCTATTTAGCGACAAATTAATTATGATAGTCCATTCATAGCTAATTTTAATTTTTATTTCTTTTGTAGTAAATTGATGGAACTATATACTTTTTGTCATTTGTACTAAATTTCCATAAAGCATGTTAAATTACAGGTAGACCAATATTAGTTAAAGTAGTTAAGATTTAGAAAATATTCTTGCACACTAAAATGTTTTACTTTTCCTATTTTCACAAATTCTAGAACGTGCTCTTGAAAAGCCAACATTTAGATGCGTCGAAAAAATAGGTAATTTTGAGGCCTTTTTACTTTGGTAGGTAAAAAGTAAATTTACGAATAAAAAAGAAGATAAATTAAAAAAAAAGTTCTAGGTGCTCAAATAATTTATCTTAATTTTGTGGAATAGTGTTTGGTATAGTCAAATTTAAGCGAAAACTTTGTAAATGAGTAAATTGCATTCAGACAATAATTGTTACTAAAAGTTTTATTCACAAACAAATAAAAGAACACAGAAATAAGTGAAGAAGTCAATTAAAGTAAGTAAAATGAGTTTAAACATGAAATAATTTTCCCAATGCAAAATGTATTTGAATCGCATTTAAAGATGCAAAACTTCCTAATTAAACATCAAACGAAAAATGCAACCACACATTAAAAAAGGAAATCTACGTAAATCTCACTAATTTAGAAGCTAATTATTTAGATACACTTGAGTTTGCAATATTATCAATCTTACTAGATTTTAGTGTGTCCAAATACGTTCGGATACATGTATCTTGAGGATATATAGGGTCAGAATTAGGTGTAGTTTATTTTAGATATTCTATATATTCAAGTGGATTTGCATGTATCTGGGATACATAACAAATCTCGTTCGCCTCCTTCCCATCTCGCTCGCCACTCTCCTATGTATCTGATAACTCAGATACATGCGAATCACATCAAATACATACAAATTCATGTATTTTGAGTGTATCTAGTGTGATTCGCATGTATCTAGGATACATAACAAATTCCTCTCACCTCCCTCCCCATCTCGCTCATCTCTCTTCCTATTTTAGTGTATCTGATTGATAGCAAAAGTACATTTATTTAGGTGCATTTTCCTCGATAGGAAACTCTTAATTAGTGGTAAGATATATAATATTTTTAAAGTATAAATAATATTAATAATATATATGATAGTAATTAAAGTATATCTAATTATGTAGGATTTTTACTATTTTATTTTCCTCGAATTGATTGACTACCAATAAATTCCCAAAAATAATTTTAAAGAAAATAAGTAAAAATTGTATGAGGAACCAAGTTGGTGTCTCAATAACTAACCATTAATAAAGGCATCGACAATCATCCACTGGAAAGTCAAACACACACTGTCCATTTCAGTGCCACACAAATATAATATCATAAGAATTATATTTATACCTAACAGCAAAAATAAAAATATAAAATATTACTTTAATATTTTTATTTCATTTATAAAAGGAACTACAACTTCAGTTGATGAATGGTTTATTAATGTTCTTCAGATAAAATGGACAAAGTAACCGAATGTTTTCAAATGTGAATTTAGCAAAGTGTGTAATATATCTATGAAATGATTTTACGGGATTTAATCAATTATCTAGACCAATGATTTCATGGGATTTAACCAATTATTTTGATCGTTGAATATCGTTAAGAAGTTAAAAAAAATCCTAATGTGTATATATTTAGAGGACTTCTTTTATGTTTGTTTTTCCCTCAATAAAGAAAAGAAATTGTTGAGACATCATTTCAGTCCATATCTCTATTATTTTCCCATCAAATTGATTGATTGAGTACCAATAATTATTGTTCCAATAAATGCAAAAAGAGGGTTCCATGATGAACCAACTTGTAGTCTAGAATAACTACATCGTTTATTTCATATTAACTGAATTTATGAGGTAATATATGCTTATTAAGAAAAATATTCAAGGATATAATTTTAATCATAATTTCCATTATTATCTTTTGTGAAGAAAAAAAAAAGGGTCCAAAATAATTCTTTATCATTGGGTTAAGACTCAAACTCATTCTTGAGTTTTCACATAGAACGGTAATAGACTCTCATGCTTACAATATTGGTGCACTTTTGGTCCTCCTCTAAACTTTTGTCTATTTTTAACATTCATTTTGTCCACAATTTTATGTAAGAAATGTTCAATTGTCTTTTTATATATTTAGTTGAAATAATAACTTCATGTGAGAGAAGGTGAGAAGAAGAACACCTTGTTCTGTTCAGTAGAAATATTATTGCAGCTAAACTAAGAACACCTTGACATATGACGTTACAATAAAAGAAAAAATTATACTATTGCACGTGAAACCGACGTGACAAGCCTCTCAACTTTAGCTGCAATATGATTTCTAATAAAACAGGGTGTTCTTCTTCTCACATTCTCTCACATGGAGTTATTATTTCTACTAAATATATAAAATGACGATTGAACATTAATCCATACAAAAATTGTGCATAAAATCAATGTTAAAAAAAAGGCAAAATTTTGGAGAAGGAGCAAAAGTGCACTTGTATTGCAAATATGAGGGACTATTAGTGCTCCATATGAAACATCGGAATGACTTGAAAGTAGTGCAATTTATCTCCTAGAAAACATCAAATTTCATTAAAGGAATAGCATATGAAAAAAAGTTCAAACATCCATTTTGAAATTAGACCAATTCAATTATTTTGAACAATAAAAAAATCTCAAAAATCCAGTTAATATGGAAAAGAAAGTAACATTAAGGCAGCCTGACAAATTTTTCACTGGAATTAAAGTCAAACAAAGACTATATACTCTGGTCTGTTCCACACAAATATGATAAAAAAAATTAAAAAGAACAAAATTATAAAACTTTACTTCTTTCATAATTGAAATGATATTTAGTCGTATATTACTCCCTTTGCTTCATTTAACTGATCTCGATATCAAAAATAGATGTTTCAATTTAGTAATTATCTATTTTAGGAAATTAAAAAAGTTTTATTATTGTTCTTAGTAGTGAATAATTATGTAAAGGTAAAAGTAGGTAAATTTAGAATTTTAAAACATCATTAATAAGGTTAGTTTAATAAAATATATTATTAATTAAAAAAATTAAGAGATTTATCAAATAAAAAGGGGTCAAGTAATATAAAATCGAAGGAGTAACATGGCCCTTAGAATTGTGATAAACTCCAAACTTATATATCTTCAAAGATTTTTTCTCAGAATTAGTAACATACTTCATCCTTGCCAAAAAAAAAAAATTGGAGTACTTTTCTTTTTAGTCTATTCAAATTGAATGACTCTTTTTTTTTTGGTAAAATTGTTATTTTAATTTTTCGTGTGATATATATAAGACCATAAGATTAAAGTATATTTTAGTACATTTGACATAATCTTTAATTTTAGACCATAAAATTCGAAATTCAAAAGTCTTCTTTATTTTTTTTTCTTAAACACAATCAAATTCAAATAGGTCAAACAAATTGAAACGAAAAATATTATTTTCACTCTTGAAAAATATTAACGTGTGTAAACGACTAAACGAGGTGCTCTACCAACTAAGCTATTGCTTAATATTTGTGATACATATGTTAATTAAGCAAAACGTGTGCGTCGTACGCATAGAACAAAGATTTCATTTTCTATTCTCTTACACTCGTTTACGTTTAATCTCTTCACATTATTCGAAAATGAAGTTTAACAGCTTGTGGATTGGAATTTAAAAACCTATCGTCAAAGCCAAAGGAAATAATAGTAGGTTTATTTTTAATTTTTTTAGTTTTTCACCCGGTGTTTGGAGTTCGTTTTGAAGCCCCAATTAAATTTAGATTGCACACTGCAAGGTGTCGAGACCTCTTATTAAGAGTGGAACAATCTCACGACTGCATTCAGGTTAGTGTAACTGGAATACTTTCTAGTTTACGTCAAATAAATGATAAACCAGAATCTTATTCCAAAAAGGAATTTTAGAAAGAAAAAAAATGGTCTAGATTACTAAATTAATTTGATGTCTACGAAAACCACAAAATATTCTCTTTTTTCCTTCTTTTACTTCCCCCTCTCATCCGATATAAAAAATATTTGCATCAAATCAATAATGAAAGTATGATATATTTTTTCATACACACTTATCAATCGACTATGGTTAAATTATATATATATATATATATTGATTCATTACAATTTTGCTAAAATTAAATTGCTTGATTTAGTATAATTTTTACACTACTAAAAAAATAGGAACTAAATTTCATCGCTAAAAAGAAAAAATTGTTACTGATTCTATTTAGCAACGTAATATCATTTATTAGCTACACGAAGAACTTAGTAACAAAATTCATAACTAATTCCATTTTTTTCCTCAGTGTTAACGGCTAATTTTGAAATGAATTAGATCATCCACTTAAAATAATCAGCAAAAGTTGTTTAATTTGTTTGATCTTCCAAATGATTTTATAAGGAGAATAATGAAAATAAAAGCCAAGGCTATGAAATTTTGTCAAAGGCACGAGAAAGAGCATATAGTATGGAAAGAATTATTTTATACGTTAATTAGTCTCCAAAGTGATTAATTAACATTCCTATTAATTTCAAGTGAGAAAGAAAAGACATAAAAAAGAATCAGATGACGACTTTTTAAACAAAACTACTTGAACAATTTGGTTACATATTTCTTTATTTAATTAACATTCATACTCGAAATGATTGTCTATTACAAACACAATAAACAAAAAGCAAACGCGACTAATTAATTTAACATTAATTCTTCATAGTAGTTGTAAAAAAGGGTCTCATCTTAGACTAATCTTGAGAATTTCAAAAAAAAATTACTTAGAATAATAATTTTAAAATGGGGTCAAGTTTGAACAGCCAATATTACCATTGACATTTTGAACCAAAAAAAAAAATGTTTTCCAAAAATAAGTCATTTTAAGTGACCAAACACCAAAAAAATATTTTTATTCCTTTTCCAAGTTTCTACTTAAATAAAATTAAATATCTAATTATCTATTATCGTTCGTACCAAACACACCCACATGAATTGTGAATCATAAGATATTTGTACAATAGTGAATTAAGATATACAACGGAACAGAAGTCATACGGCCGACATCTACCTTAATCATTAACGTAGGGACAATGCCAAAGATAAAAGTACGTAATAATGGATGGACCCATTGTAGATTACTTATTTAGTCAACTAGTTGAACTTTAACCAGTTGACCATTGAGCAACAAACAAACTGAAATTCTGTTTGCTTTTGTCACCTTTGAAAAAAGAAATCATTTTTCTTTTTTCTACTTAAACAAAATAATCTAATATATTATATTACATACATCAACTAGAGAAGTAAAATTGTTACAAGCTTGACATACAAATGACGATATCAATTGAATTATAAATATACTCTCTTCAAAGTGTGATGGTTGTATTTTGAATTTCATTGAATAGCTTTCAAAATGTATCTCCAGTGTGGTACAAGGAGAAATGGATTCTACAATTAGCAACATAAACAATTTAATTTCTATAACAAAATTATACTACAATTCAAAAGATAATATTTATAATAAAGAAATTCAATCATGATATTTGAGTTTTCTCGCATCACTCAATTCATATTTGGTTATGAAAAGGCCAAAATTTCATTTGGTAAAACTGCACTAAAGCTTCTTAAAGATGAACAAGTTTGTTTTTGGAAGCTGAGGGGCCATTTAGCCGACCCAAACTTGTTTGGGATAGAAACGTAGTTGTTGTCATGTTTGGTTTAACCCTCAAAGCTTAGTTAAATTACTTGAGAAATCAGTTACAAATGTAGGAATCAGCACAACAATTTTGTTACACTTCTATGATCAAGAAACTGCCATACTCCATTGCCCTGTTTTCTCCATCTCAATTACCTGTACTGCACAAAACTACATTTCTAGATCCCTAGTCTCATACTTCTTGTTACCAAAAGAGTGTTATGTCACAGTAGAAACCGAAATATAGTACAAGTTGTTTCTACGAATAAGTTTAGCTGCATAAAGCAGCAACTAATGTGAGCAGTCCTGCTTGGGTAATCAGGTCATTGCACTGTCAGTCCGAGTTGCATCTTCAGTCGATTGGCTTCATTAATATCTCAATCCGTCTGACGGAGCAATGCAACTTGTTCTCTCGACTCAATAATTGCAGAAATGAAGAGAACCGATCAGTAAACTGAAGTAAATCCAGAGCTCAATCACTATCTTCACTCAACCTAAGCCAGTTTTTGTCCCAGATACAGGTCTAAGCATTGAATGATTGAGAGCGGGCTGGGAACTTGCTGGTGCATTAAACATACCGGGTGTTGAAGAGGATGGGTGTATCGCGGAGAGTGGCAGCCGAGGTCCAAATCCATAAATTCCTTGTTGCTGCATAAATGACATTTGAGGGTGCATTGGTTGGTTGTTCCCATATCCAGCAATAAAATTTTGTTGTGGAGGACCTGAAACTTGTTGCCTACTATTTCCTGTATTACTGACCACTGCTGCACCAGCACCAGACATACCCATTGGTCGGGATACACGAACCGAACCAGGTTGAGTTGTCATCATCCGAGCACGTTCTCCAAAAAAGCGTTGCCTTGTTCTCTCCAATTGTTCACATTCTTTCATTAACAAGGTCTCCACCTCAGCGAACTGCTTCAGCTTCAGCTCTAACCTCTTCAACTGTATGTACAAGGAAAGTAGTAGAAAGGTCAAAATTATTGCAAAGAGAATGCCAAGAGAGATGCATCCTTAACCAAACATGGTTCAATGCAAACATAGAGATCCACAAAAGAAGCTCTCAAACCAACGATTTTCCTAAAAATGCAGAAATAAGATACAAGAGGAAGAAATAGGGCATAACTTCAGACATAATTGTAGGGACTTGAAATTTTCCCCTCTTTTTCAATAAGCAAACTAATTCAAACTTAGATAAAATAGTGTGTTAGTACCATATTACTTATATACCATTGATGTCATGTCTATGCTTTCAAAAATATCAAGCAAACACAAGAAAATCATACTCCTCCTTCCCAACTTATGTGAGGCACTATTTGACTTAGGCACAAAGTTTAAGAAAAAAATGAAGCCTTAAGACATTTGTTTGGGTAAAGGGGGAATAATAAAGCTAAAACGTTCTAATTACAGAAAGGTGACTTTCTTTCTGAGACAGGCTAAAAATAAAAGTAGTTCACATAAATTGGGACGGGGGGAGTAGTATCCAATGGTAACCTGCTCCAAGGAGAATTTGAAATTCATCAACAATTTATATTACTGGCATTACATTCTACCATCATAATGTACGGGAATGAGTTGTTGTCTCCTTAAATGGTCTTGAACAATCCTCAACTTCCACCTAGATTTTGGGTTGGCCCAAGATCTTTTTTTTTTTTTAATAATCTTAGGGTCAAGACCCATCCCTATTATTGGTTTATCCCATGGTATGTTGTGGACACTCCAAATGTCCGAATCTGGGTGTGTTAGAATGTTCTACATTGGTTTGAGGGAATGGATTGTTATCACTTATATGGTCTTGGACCAGCAGCACCTCATGAACTTATTTTTGAGGTTGAAAGATTTCGATGAGGTCTTTTGTGTGAATACAAAGTTACCTATTTCAAAAAAAAAGAAATTTTGATCTTTCTTACCAAATTCATATAGAGTAGAAAGCTAACTATAACAAACCATGTCCTATGCAGACCTTCCTATACACCAAACCTTAGGTCGTACTATATGATGATTGAAGGTGATAGAAGAGAACGAGGTAAACCTAAAATCAAGTGGAGAAAGAAGTCCAAAAATCTAGATATAAGTGTGACTGTGTGACAGTTAGAGAAATCCTTGAGAGGTAAATTATTTAGTATTGAAATAAAATGTGCTTTGAACAGAGTGGAATGAATAAAGATTCATAAAGTTGATCTCAGTTCTCAACTAGTTTGTATTATGAATTATGAATTTATCCACATAAGGTATGTATTATGAATTTATGATGAACTCATCAGAACCTCAAACCACAGCTCTCCAGTTACATCCCTCAAACCCAAACTCTTCCAACTTTTTTTAACCCAAGAATCGCTACTAGCAACAAAAAACAAACTTCAGCAGAAGTTCTTCAAACCCATTGTAATGCACCTATAATGGCCCTAATACTTCGCAAAACCCAAATGCCCGAAAGTAAAAGATGTCAATAAACAGCTCAACCAAGCAAAACGCGAAGAAAGAGGATGAAATGGACTCAACAAGAGGTCAATTGGAGATGAATAACTACAGTATCATCAGATCACCTGATGGTTGACTATGTTTGCAGATAACCGCTGAATCTCACGTTCTTCATGGTCAGCAAAAAGCTTTGATTTTATAGCTGCAGCTGCAAGACCAACTTTAGCAGCAGCTCTTACACTTTCAGTGGATAATGGAGCACCTCCAGTATCATGTTGACCCCATGGACCTTGTCCTCCTGCCTTTTCATCTGAGAAGATTATATTAGAAAATATTTGAAGGATGAAACAAGAACAGTCAGTGCTAGTTCAAGTTTACAGGCACCTTTTAGCTGATACGAACTTCCAACATCTCCATGAGGACTTCCATTCTTTCCAGGCATTCTTCCTACACCTGTCCTGCAAGATTGAAGTATATACCTTGAGATCACTAAGATGATTAGAAATGTTTCATCTGTTGCTCCTCAAGAAACTAATACACTGTGGTATTACCAATTGCTGAATGCAACAAAATGCATGAAGATGAACATCTTTAAAAAAAATTCTCATAATATTTGCAAAAGGAAATAATGTTTCCTTTATGTTAACACGAAATCTAAATTTATTGTTGGTTATAATGAAGTATCCTTTTGCTGTGTATATTTAAAAGAAGGCCGAACCCATCGGTGTCCCCTTAAACTTGGCACCAAGCTTCACTTAGACACCTCAACTAGGCGATGTTCATTTTAGACACCTCATGTAGAGTTTCGCTATGTTATTTTGACACTTTTCCCTGACTCAACATAGCATGTGTTACACGAATTTTATGCGCGTGAAACACTTTTTTTTCTTGGAAAATATTTTTGCTTTCTTCTTCTTCCTCACTCTTCTCTTCCTGTAACTTCTCCACCTTCCATCACCCAACATCACCACACAACTTTTCAAAAAAAAATCTGCAAAACTTTGTTGGGTAATATTAGAATCCAATTCTTCAACAAAAGAGTCAATTTCTTTAGCAACCTCACCAGAAAAAATGAAGATCATCATCATTCTAGATCTTCATCATTCTCTAAGAATTTGTGACTCTTTTTCTTTTTAAAATCAAATCACATAAAGTTTAAGCTCTGCTACATTAATGTTGTCTGCTACTACAGTCTACAACTAAAAAACTCCCGCCCCTAATAATACTGAGAAGTTCTCTTGATTTTCAGTTTTCTTACTGACAATTATCCTAATATAATTCTGTGTCTGTAACAACGAAAATTGGAGGAACAAGCTATTACACCGTCTGCATCTTCACCATTTAAATAACTAAATCCCCAACATTTTCCCATAGCATACATAACTAAATCCCATAACATTCATAACTAAATCCCCAATATTTTCCTCCGTCTACATCTTCACCATTTATATAATATTGTTATTTTTGTTTCAAGATGCAATTTTGATTTTAAAAAAAGGGAGGAATCAAGGAATGTAACACAAGAAATCAAAATTTGTATAGCACAAGAAGAACACATGAATTTTAATGGATTTGAAGAACACAGAGAAAGAACAAAAACACATAGAAGAAGCAGAAGATGTGGGGGTGAGGACTAGGGTTAGATATTTTGAAGAAAAAAAAAATAAAAGTGAGTTTTTTTAAAAAAATAAATAAATTCCACATGTCACATATTCATTCATTTATTTATCCACATAGGAGGCGTTTGGATACACGCACCTAAGCTAGTTCTAAGAATATAAAAAAAGTGTCAAAATGACACATCGGAACCCTACATGAGGTGTCTAAAATGAACATCGTCTAGTTGAAGTGTCTAAGTGAAAATTGCTGCCAACTTTAGGGGGCCACCGATGGATTTGGCCTTAAAAGAATGACACCATTATAAACTTGGCTACCTCAAAACACGAATAGTTAAGCTCATTTAAGTTTTTTTTTTTTTTTGAGAAAGTTAACTGGTATTATAAACATAGAAGTACACCAATAGTGAGCTCATTTAAGTTTTCAAAAGGACAAAATTGCAAGACCAGAAAGGTGCTCACCTTTTGCCTCATCAAAGGTGGATCACATTGCATTATGGTTTCAACTTTCAACAATCAAAACAGTGTATTTGAGTGAATAGAGAAGTGTGAAACTGTGAATGCTTCTAGCTCACAGCTAATGTTGACATATTATTTCTAGACTAAATGGCCAACAAATTAGTTTTACTGAAAATGATAGGAGGTGAATCTCACATCGACTAAACAAGGAAGAGATGATGGGTCTATAAGGAAGCAAGCCTTAGACCCTGGTGATGCATTTTAAAGCCATGCAGACCCAGGCCCAAAGCGGACAATATCACTTGTGGGTTGAGTTGCTATAAAGTGTCTTACCCAAGGTAGCAAAGTATATCGTGCCACTATAAGTTGCTCGGACTCGGGTGCAAGGGTCAGATACGGGTGCAAATCTAGTGGTTGGATCCTTCAACAACAACATACCCAGTGTAATCCCACAACTGGGTCTGGGAGGGTAGAAGTACGCAGACCTTGCCCTACCTCTGTGGGGTAGAGGTTGTTTCCGATGGACCCTCGGCTCAAAAGGAATGTCATAGAAGCAGGATAGAAAGAAAAATATACAACCAAATAGCACAATACAAATGTTGAATCCTTCATGATGTAAATTTTAAGATTCGAGGGTACAGATCTAAGCACAAACACAAGTGCGGGGATTTGGCTAAAAGTAATTCAAGTATCAAAAAATAGAGTTATAAAAGTATTCCTAAATTATGGTTGACAATTTGGAAGGAAGGAATGCACAAATTTTCAAGAGCAAGTTCGAACTATTATTAAGTACGTATTGAGTTCGAATTAGAAATCATTGTATCTATCTCAAATTTCTCTATTGTTCTAGGTCAAAGTACCCGAAATTGTTTGACCATTATCTGGTACGGATCCCACACCCACACCCAAGTAGTGTTGACACTTGACACAGATGCAGCACCCAAAGTGAAGAGTCTGTGCAACTTAGGTGCCACTGAAGCATTCATGAGCATAGGCAAGCACATGAGCAATAGAAAGCAACTAAATTTACAGCATTAACACCAACTTAATACCCAAAATAGAGTTTATTAGCAGTAGTGCCATTTTGGCTTCACAGTGCTGCTTAATGAGTAGGACAGGCTATTTGATCCAGAAGGGTTGTGTTGTTGACTCTTTCTTCCATATTTGGAGATGATAACACATACTCTTTTCACATAATCAAGTCCTATTATTATATGAGAAGAAAAGGCTTCAGCAACAAAGAGAAAAAGTTAGAAAAATACGGTGAATTTGGTCATACCGGTCTTTTTTTTTTTTGTAAATACATAAACCAAACCAAAAGCTAGCTATGATTCAGCTTATATCTTTCTATTCAATTTTTTCAGTTGCCTTTCTCAGTTTGTGCCTATTCTAAACTTTGGAGTTTTGTTGGGCTTATAATATTTATCAAAGAAATATTTTTTTTCTTATCGGGGGGTGGGCCCTATTCTTTATTTCTGGTCTTCTTTCAAGCTATTGATACCCAAAATGAAAGGATGAAGAGGAATTCTAAACCAAGGAAAGAAATCTAACTACTTCTTTATCATTAATTATCTTGTGGCATTTTGTTTCAGAGAGTTCATCAAGGGAAAAATATACATGTCATATAAGTGAATTGATTTCTTCTATCGATCAAAAAGAATCAAGTGAATTGATTTCTTCTACTGATAAATGAATCGATTCGAGTGAATTGATTTCTTCTAGTTCAAGATATATTGTTATTAAAATCAGTTTTAGAACTTAAAATCCATTAGAATTGTGTGGAAGTGGAGCGAGTATGATCACTTATAGTAAATTAGATTATTTTTTTCATGGCAACGCTAGTATTTTTATCGAATAAAACTTACAATGGCAAGTCGATAATAATCACTTGGGCAAACACTGCCCAAGTTAGACAACAGAAGTACACTTTCTTGTTAAGTCCATGTGTAACCAGTTAAGCTAATCTAATTGCAAGGATCGTAGTAAGAGTAAGGCAGTCACACATCCGGCAGCATAGATAGAAGAGTAATCATTTCTAAATTTTATTTCCTTTTCTCCTAAGAACTAACACTGTTTATACATGCCTAAAATTTTGGTGTTTCTCTTTCTCCAAAAGAAATAAAACCAAACCAAAGAGTTAAAACTCACAAACTGAAACTGAACAGAAGAACCAAGAAAGCTTGAAATTCAGATTCAAATGATTTCCAGTTAAGTACAATGAAAGCATAACCTAGAAAAGAGTAGTGCTTGAATCACAAGTTCCCCGAAACATGCACATCAAAGTTTCTCTTACTCATCTTTTCTAAGGTTCTGATTTACCTATATTACTTGTCCCAAAAAAGGAGGTAAGGATTACAGTAATGGTAGATTTCATGAGAAAATACAACCTATATCTAACAGGAACAATGAATATAAATGACCGAATTTAACAACCCAGTTGCACAAACAATGGGAGGACACCAACAATTTAAAGTAGAATCCCTGGAGCAGAGACATTTATTAAGTCTGACGGGGGCCACTTGCATAAAAACATTAGACCCTTTGGTGTTCAATCGACGGAAAGAAATGAAGCATAAGGCAAAACTGCATGATCTGCCTTTATAGTATCTCTATCACAAGTATGAGGTGACAGTTAGAAGCAAGGCATACACAACCCAGCTTATGCGCTAGAGATGCAGTTGTATCCAAATAGAAAACCATACATGTGTCAGCATGAACCCAGTTTCTTGCATCTCAGATGTTAGTGATAAAAAGGCAAAGCAATAAAGCTCTAGGGTCCGTTAGGGGGGGGGGGGGGGGGGGGGGGGGGTTAAGAACTCAAGTGTGTGCTTTAATGGAAAAAGGGCGGAAATAGAAAAAAACAAATACTATATATATATATTTAGTTCAAGACTAATAAATATAAGTATGAATAACAAATAATGGTGTTATCAAAGGCGAAAAGCGCAACAAGGCTCTAAGGTCGGTGGAGGTTTTAAGCGCAAATAAAGCGTGGGCTTTAATTAAAAAAAGGCGCAAGGGAGAAAAAACACAAATATATATGTTTAGTCCAAGACTAATCATTATAAACATGAATGGCAAATATATGACCAAAGAAATTACACAAAAAATTATGATAAAATGAAATATCAATTGTTTAGTGTCACTTCTTCATAAGAGGCTCATTGGCAAGGAAAAGTTTGTCTTAGAACTTTGTTGAAGACACTAAAACGCACATAAAGCGAGGCGAAGTGCTCAACACATTTTGAGCCTCGCTTCAGGGCTAAAGCATGCTTAAAGCGTGCCTCTGATAACACTAACAAATATATGGACAAAGAAAATGAAAAAACAATTATGATAAAGTGAAATACCAATTATTTAGTATTGCCTCTTCTGGAAACGCTTATTCGCAAGGAAAAATTGTCTTTTAGCCTTAATGAAGACATTGAAGTGCACATTAAGCGAGTCGAAGCGCTCAACATGTTTTGAGCCTCCCTTCAGGGCGTAAGTGCACCTTTGACAACACAGCCGTCGCCATAGTTTCTCTCCCACAGGTGAAAGAAACATGGCTTGCAATCCAGTTCCATGCAGACAGGAATGTTATGTGACAAAGCAAGTATAACAGTGGCGACACAACCAATTATGCACTGAAAATCAGATCTACTCTTTGCTTCCATTTAGCACTGTATACCTGTGCATATAATGGACTGCTCGTATCTCTAAAACTGGAGAAGATAAGCCAGCATCCTCTTAGTTACTCCAAGGTGTAACTAGCTCAGTAATATCAGCCAAAATGAAGCTCCATAGATGCAGCCAACAAGATTCTTAGACTTAAATGCTCCCAAAGCATAGGGGTTATGAAAATAACAGAGATGACTAAAGGTAAAAAAAATTGACAGGTAAAGAGATTACTAAAAGGGACCGTTGAGATGATGAAATAAAGTATTTCATGTAGCACAAAATGCCTAATGCAGAAGGTACAATGAGGAGAAACACTTGGGCAGTTGGAAACGAATAAGAGAAGGTTGAGGGGATGTCAAAAGAGGTGTCTGATTTGCTGGCAAAGGATGTGGACGGAGAGCCAAGAATTCAAGCTCTAGATAAACCTATACAACCAAAAATAGAATACTCCCCCTGTTTTTCTTTCTTTAAGAGTTCTTTTGACAAGGAAAGATTAGTTAACTGTCGTTAAGAAGTTTTACAGTGCAGATACTTACTTATTCTTATATTTTATTATTACTTGTTATTGCCTTTACTTCGGTATCATATTATTTGTTGTTGCTACTGATGACTTCTACCTTTATTTTTAGCATGTCTTCTTCACTTATGTATTTCCTTTCAAGTTCTAATACTTGATAAAGAAAAAACAGTAGAATACATACCCATTATTTGTTGTGGATCCATCCATCTGAGTCATGTTCCGTGGTGCAGTTAAAGTATCATCCTTGGATAAAGCTGCCAAGGATGCATGGGCACATGCTGCAGCAACTCTCGGTCCAACAGCAGATGCCAGAAAAGCAACCTACAGATAACAACAGAGAGCTAAAAAATTCTTCTTTTTGTTCCCACCTCAGAATAAGGGTCCTCAGCACTCAACTGTCTATAATTTAGATGGTATGGCAAAGTCAATTTAAATGTAATTCAAACAGCTGCTTAACAATGCACACATCAAAAAATTCTAATATATCACAAGTTATGAAAACACTAAGGAGAGGTGAGCAAGTATAAAAGAAAAATGTCTACACCATCAATTATTGGAGAAGGACTCAGAATGAGATACACAAATTAAGAGAATCAAGACACTAACCAATTCAAACTTAGCAAAATCTCTCTACTAAAACTTGAACCTAAGAACAGGTAGTTCCAGGTCCAGAGCCTCAATATTGACAGGGCTGCTAAGGCCTTCCCTTATTTAATTCTACGAAGCCATGTACAGTTGCACATGCAGTATGTATTAGTTAATAATTTGGGATCTGATGGATCATTCCAGTAAGTTGAATGAAACAGTGAATAGATAACAGCAGGTAGATATTTAAATAATTTAATTTTAAAAATTCAAAAAAAGAAAGCTGCAATAGACGAGAAAACCAAATAAAAAGGGTCAGTCACATCTGCAAATTATATCATTCATTTTGCCAAATAAAGGAATATATCTAGACATTTTAGTTTTATCAAAAATTCAACTCTGAATCTTCTCTGTTAAAAAGCATCATAATGAATTCCTACGTGTTTCATTGCTATAACATTTTTACCATTGTGAAAGATCTTTTTAGAAAAACAACTCATGAAGAAGACTTGCATTAATGTTTCTCATAAATAGTTCATCTGCTAACTTCTATTTTGACAATTATCTCACCATAGGGGGATTATGGGACCCTTCAGCAAGTTAGACAAACAATTGAACAAGGATAGCCTAGTTCTCTACCAACCTACCCCAATGAAATAACTGAACTCAAAAGGCATGTGTTAAAATGGTACTAAGAGCCCGTCAGTTGTAGTTGATTAAAAGAAATTTTAAGAGTCGAAGCTTTGATTAAAAGTAGTTTGAAGTGTTGAAGCTGATTTCCACTAGTACTGGTAAATATTGTGCTTGATTCGTTAATAACTTATGTAATGTCTTTATTTCCACTACCTGCTAAGGTTGAAAAAGTTTGGATAAACTAATAAGGGAGTTCTTATGGCAAGAGAATAGTGAAAGGGGGAATTCTCACCTAGTAAAATGGACCACTATTATAGCCAGTAAAGAAGAGGGGAGACTGGGAATTGGAAACTTGAAGCAATACAAAAACAACTTGGTGTTGAAATGGCTGTGGATGTTCATATCTGAAGAACAAGGTTTTTACAGAAAGAAGTAGTTAATGAAAAGTATGGAGTTGATGATCCCTGCAGCACTAAAAGCTGTTGTTAAAGATTGACAAAAGTCCCACATTGGTGGTTAATGAGATGGGTGGACTCCTTATAAGACTTGGGCAATCCTCCTCCCTTTGAGTTAGTTTTTGGGGTGTGAGTTAGGCCTAAGACCTAATTTAACATGGAATCAGAGTCAGGCCCATCCCAAATTGTTGTTCACCGATGTTGGCCCCCCATTTAGAAGAGTTCACGCTCCAGTTGAGGTCTGGGCGTGGGGGGGAGTGTTAAGAAGTTCCACATCAGTAGAGGGATGGGAAATTGGTCTCTTTATATGGACTTGGACAAACCTCCTGTCAAGAGCTAGTTTTTGGGGTTGAGTTAAGCCCAGGTGCCATATCTTTACGGCTGTAAACATCCTTGAAGCGCTGGGTTTAGAGGAATCCCTGGCAACAATTATTGGGCAACATTAGTTACAAGATGGGATGGAAGGAAGATAAAGAATGACTGCTGGATTGCTCATGCTCCTCTCAAAGAGTTTTTCCCTGACATACATAGACCATCTGTGATGCCAGAAGCAAGTGTCCAATAGAAGCAATGATGGTTGGAATCTCAACTCTAGGAGGAACTTGAATGATTTGGAAATGGGTAGACATGCTAAACTGCTACTGATTCTGGAAAATTCTAAGGTCTGTGACAGTGCCAGGACAGGATGAAGCTGAAAGCAGAGGTCAATTCACAGTGAAATCTCGTTGTGATAGTTTGATTTCAGGAGGACTTCAGAATAATTTTTGGCTTCGGAAACAGATCTGGGAAACTTATGCTTCTTACAAGGACATATATTCTCATGGTTGGTGGCTCATAAAGCAAGCTTGAAATTACCAAAAAAAGAGGATACCGATTGTGATACAGGTGCTTTTGTGTGGATCCAGTTCAGAGAGCATAGATCATTTGTTTTTACACTGCTACATCACTGATCAATTATGCAACTGCTCCTTAACATGGTGGGACTTAAATGGAGTGCCCAGAGAGACGATTGGGTTTCTAAAAAACTGGAACATCAAGGGTAAGAACAAGAAGAAAAGGAAATTGTGGTACACTATGCCTTCTTGTATGTCGTCTATTTGGAGAGTAAGGCATATGAGGTGCTTTGAAGACAAAGCAGGCTCTATTCAAAAGATCGAGATGAATTTGTTTACTTTTGTTTTATCTTTCATGTAAAAAAATTTAACCAGTGAAAGTGAAGCAGGAACTGTTAGATCTGATAGGATCCCTCTAAAAGAGAAGGGACATACTTTTTCTACTGATTTGTGAATGCTTTTTTTTTTTTTGCAGCCTTGCACCTTCTTAGTGCTTTTAATCAATACAACTACAGATTCTTACAAAATTTGTTGAAGCTGATTACAAAATATACTTCATCGCTTGTTGTGTATGGATAGAACTGGTGAAATTGATAAAAAGCAGTTGGTGTGTGTGGTAAAAAGTCTAATAAGCACTTTATTCTTGTAAAGTGACTGAAATGCCCTAAAGCTACTTTCAAATTTAAAATATTAGAAGCATCTCTACATGGAAAATGACAAATGACAACAATGAATGGAGAGGAAGGAGGTGTTGTTTTGGGAAGGAAATTTCAGGGGTTACAAAAAGAATTAGGAATAACATTGGTAAAAGATAAAAGCTAATAAGCTGAAAGTCATATGTTGGGGGGACAAGCTATGACTTTTGGCTGACTTTGGCTAATAAGTACTAGGCATATAGGCACATTTGGCAGACACCAACAAAGTAGGGCAAGTCAAAACGTGTTTATGAGTTGGTTTAACTAGCTTATAAAAGCTTACCCAAACACCCTCTAAAGCTCTAAAGGAAATGCATCGCCCTCCACGATTTCACGCAGAAAGAGGTGAACCAAAAAGGAAAAGGATACTAAAAGAGAAACAAACTATAGAAAACAAATAACATATTTGCGTTATAAACAAGTGACATGCCCTTCCCCACCCGACAAAATGAAGGCAACATTCCTCAAGAATCAACAGATATCCTTGCAGAAACTAGGAACTAAAGTATCTTCATATGAACAAGAGAAATAAACATTTCATAAGAGCAGGCTGACAATAACAAAGTCCTACCAGGGACATTACTGGATTTCCACAGTTCTCAAATGGAAATTTGCTATCAGAATCAAGGTTTCCAGTGCTTGGTCCTACATCATAACAGGATGAAGCAAGAGTATTAAAGATTCAGCGTTGTGATCGTATAATAAAGAGAAATGAGAGTCCACTGTCTCACCTGCAAGATTCCCATTCAAAGTTGAATGGGATTTATTACGATCTTCACCTGTGTTAGAACTAGAGGCACCAGATGCACCTGGAAGTTCAATATTGTCTAATGAGGCACCATCCAAAGGCAGGCGGACAAAATGAAGGATGCACTGTGCCTTTGACTTGGTGCCAACATGTTCTGCAATTTGATTCCAGTTTTCATTGTAGAGTTGCATTCCCTCGAGAAGCAATAGTGTTTCCTGGTCAGTCCAAGTATCTCCATCTAGATCTCCATAATCTTTCATAGAGCTCACTTTGACAAAATCCAAGCTAGAGTGACCAGCAATAAACCTACCCTCATGGAAGCAATCCAAACACAATAGAATATCAATCTGTCAAAGAAAAAGCAAGTCAGTGTTGAAGGCATCCACCACTCGACAATATTCATCAAAAGAAGTCGTGTAATTCAGCGCCTATGTGCCAAATGAAGCGCAAACTTTTTAGTCGCACATAAATTTCTTCCCCAAATGATGTTGCTGAGAGAAAAAATTCATAATCTCAAATATTCTTTTATGCTAGCAAGAAAGGTTCTTAGATTAATGTTTTTCCTTCTTTTGTTAATCTTTTCACAACCTCTTTGCTAAAGCCCTGGTAACAGCTAAATCTAATTCTGACACATCAGTAAACAGCAAGATCTTATGGAATCCCGCATCTCTCTACCAGACAAGAGCGGCAAAGGAACTAAAAGCCGATATTGGTCTTCTTCTCGCCTGATCAAGAAGGTAACTTATTGTGCATTCAAGCAATGAGAATTTTTTACTGCACGTACACTTTCTTTAACACCAAATGAACAACATATATGCCTATTACAAAGTACTTAAAGCTCTCAAAGTAACTACTCTCTTCTCTCCACAATAGCAAATAAGGCATTGAAAATTTGCTCCATTAAGAAATACCTGAAAGAACTTAACAAGCATTTACTGATTCTTCAATATAAGCCATAACCAGCAAATAAAGACAACAGTAGATGTGTGATATACCTCTTTCTGTGACTGATAATGCGCTAGTGGAACAGGCCGAGAACAACAATTGCATCTAATTTCAGACAAGATTTCTCGGATTGAGTTGTCAAAATCGGAGTCATCATCGCAGTCACGCACAAGTTCAGGATAAACATCTTTCGCCTTCAGTCGACATTTAGGCTTGTCAAATTGGACTAAGCTGTCAATAGACTTCAAACCAGCTACTGGAACACAGAGATCACCGTTTGTGTCCTCATACAAATATGTGCCATCTTTTGGGGCCTCATCTTTAGGAGGAACAGCACAGTAGTTGATGATCCCCCAATGATCAAGAAATCTTGCAATTCGAGTTACATCATCAGCACTGATACCAGCTACGATCTCATGGCAATCATCAACTGACAAGTGCTTTACAGGAAACTCCATGTACTTTGCAACAATACAATTTCTACACTCTATGTATTTTTCGGGTGTATGTTCAGCTGACTTTCCAGAGAAAAAATGTGGCACCACTTGTCTTTCCAATCTGTGCACAGTATTAGGTGAAAACCAATCTGTTTGCACAGGAATAACAAAGGGCCAATTAGACAAAGATCAGAGACCATAAACAAAAATACAAAAACAAGCCACCAGTACAAGGTTCTCAAGCAGTAACTGACCTACACATGGATACCATGAGCAACGCAGACAGCATTCATTTTAAGAAGAAATCAATGATTAATCTAAAAAGTACTGCAATGGAGTACTAAACCACCATGTAGTCTCAAAAGTAACAGAGAACATAATCCAAATATAAATCCAAGAATGCTACTCTATACTAGAAATAAGCAGCAGGTATGCTTGTATCCAGAAATACTTTGTACTGCACTCAAGTCAAATGCACCATGAATGCCAAGCATAGCATTTCCGTTGTTTTCATATAGGAAAAATTCCAAGTGGACTTCTGACCAGTCCAGTTGTCGCATAGGTTTGAAACTTCGAGTACGAACCTGCCCGATCTACCTTCCTCCCAAATTAAATACCAGGCTTTGATTGTGACAGTGTTCAAACCCGTTACTTGTGTCTAATGCATATTGCATCTTCACCACTGAACCAAAGTCCTAAGTGTCATGTCCAGGTGATTTCCAAGTGATTTTAAGAATTCAGATTCCCAAAAATCCACATATAACCATTTTTACAAACCGTGATTTTCTTTGAACCTAGCCAAGAGACAGACTTCTTATTCTCAGACAGATACCCCTAGCAATCTAGGCAACTTCGTCAAAGACTAAGCACCATTGGAATATAAGGAGACCTTCTTAAGGCAAACTACTTTTATAGAATATTGATACCTGCCACTCACCCCTCGAGATAAATCTGGGTGATAGAGGTGTTATTCTATAATTAATTTGGTAAAGCGCATGCAAAAAAATAACATTGATAGAAAATGGCAGATGTTAGTCTAAGAATTATAAGTAAGATTAGTTTACTAAGGCACTCCACAGTCCACACATGCAAATCTAGAATTCATGTCTTTAGTTCAGTTGGACCAAAAAAGTGTTTAGCTCGGTAAGTTTCTTCTAGCATCTATTTCACAAGTATGCCATCAACACTAGACTTGGACAGTATAGTACAAAAGAGGATTCCAAGTTCTTGTTTGCACAGCTAATAACTTGTATAGATTTATATTTTTCCTGTGAGATATCACATACACCTCTTCTAACCTATCAATTATTCTATAAGATACACTCCTGGTGAAGGACGTTATCTTTGAACTGGAAGGACAGCAATACTCAAAAGAAAGTGGAAGGAGATTCATAAAATTGCAACAGTGTCTATACCACACCTCTTTAAGGTCCCATTGCCAGCAGGCATACTGATTTGATAGAATTACTGCCAATTACCCTAGATACTAAGGTCAGAGATTGCTTCATCTCTTAAATTTCAACAAATTAGGAAGTTATTAAATCCAAGGATCATAATTGTCCTTCGAAATAATAATAATAATATCATTGGACTATGCAACTACCTTATTTCCCAAAAGTAGTCAAGTCCTGACAGAAAATGCAGAACTTCTACAGTACAATTAAGAAACTTCTAACAGTTGACCTTTTCAGATTGTTAAAAAAGAATGCATACTACAGATCTTACACATATCACTCTAACTCACGGTCTGATCATTTCTTGCTCAAAATCATTATTCACCAGCAAACAAGTATTTTGGTACTTAAAAGCACAAAAAGGTTCCATCAACTATGGAAATGATATGCAACAAAATTTCACTATAAGCACATTGTATGAGTACCTGCGTGCATTGGCACGACATGGATTCGACCTGCACTACCATAATGCTTAATAACACCGCGACCCGGCAATATCTGTGGAGGAGTGATGACATATGAACCACTCCCACTACCTTCCCCTCCTCTTTCCTCAGTCAACAAAGAGTGACTATCTGCAGGCACAGCTGAAAGCGCCTGAAGCTGCCCATACGATATGTTCTCCAAAACCAACCCATTCTGCCTGCTCTCCCCACTCAGCCCAGCCTTCTCTGTTGCCACAATATTCAGCACAGATGAATGAGGCCGAGTCACTGCTCGTCTCACTACCAAAGGAAACTCACTAATCCGGTCCCTACTTTCTGACACCAACTCAACAGAGTAACTTCGATCCACTGAATTGTTAGGGTTTTGATGGTCATCTTCCATCTCCTGCTGTTCAATGTCTTCCTCATCCTCCTCATCTTCAAACCCGTCATCATCATGTTGGTTCTTCGATTTCCTCGAAATTAAAGGCTCCCGCTTTCGCTTCCTCCATCTATTCCTCGTCTCTACAACAACAACAACTAGTTAGCTTCGCCTATATCAATTCCTAACACATGGATCCATCAAATTCTAGCACAAAAATCAACCATTTTCAAATCAATTTCAAAAAAAAAACTCAAAAAAATACATATTTACGAACAAAAAGAAGAGGGTTTTTTTGTGTGCACCTGAGGAGGAAGCTGGCATTGCTGAGAGAAATTGGGTTTTTGGGTGCTGAGGAAGAAGGGGTTTAAAGGAGAGATTTGTGGGGTCTGAGATTGGTTGTTTTAGAGAGAGAAACACAGAGAGGAAAATGGGGAAAGGGGGGATTGGATTGTCTCTCTGATGCTTCGATGATAATTTTGAGCTCTTTTTTTTGGAATTTCGCAGCTGTTTTTTCTACAATTAAATTAAATTACTTAATAATTTGTATTTAAGACAATCTTTTGATGGTTTAACCACGCGCTCAATAAGAGGGTGAGTAAAAACATGTACGCGCAAAGAGTAACGTAAAGCTAATTCTTTTTTTTCAGTCCTTCATATTTATCAAACAGACACTTGTACCTGCTTGAAATTCTCTTTTCGTCCCTCTAACTTCGTGAATTTTCATTCAAACACCATAACATTAGGGATGTTGATTCGGATAAAACTCGAACCAGATCGATTTTATTAGGCTTTCGATTCGGTTTGGTTTGATTTAAAAAAATTTAAATCTGAAGTAGATGGTGGTTGATAAAGAACTCTTTGATCATAATTTCCCGTAAGAATACTGTGTCGATTATGAAACTTGTGATTGGTAGAGCATGTTCTATTTTTTCGAATTTTCAAGATGAAAATAGAGGGATCGGCTAAACTTCCTCCATGCGGTTGCATACAACTTTGCTTGATTAAGGAGTAGATCGTTCCAGATAGGTTGCTTTTGCTATTACTGAAGCTTTTAAAGTTCCCCCTACTAGCCACGGGAAGTTAATGCAAGTCGATAGGTCCTTCAATCATCGAGTACACTATCGACTTCCCACACTTATCATGACAACATCACCGATCTTTGGTGCTTATGGGGGGACCTATCATACACATGCACCACCAGAGTAATTGATAGTATTGATTTGATTTTGATTTTGTTCAGAAAAAAACAAATAAATAACTGAACTGAACCGATAAATTATATACATATATTTTATTATCGTAAAATACATAATATATTGTTTTGTAAGCAATTTTAAATTAAATATATTATATATATGTCTATATCAAATTTATTTATAATTTATTTATGAAAACATAAAGGTCCAAGATAAGAACATTTATCTTATAAGTTTTATGTATATGAGTGTCTATGACAATTCTTGGTGGATTAGGAATGCCGTTGTCTCTTCTTTCTAGGCCAGAATGATGGATTTTGAAGCTTTATTCATAGTAAATTCAGTTATTGAAAGATCTAGTCGTTCTAACTATTTTTTGTTCTCTGAATAGATTGTTGTTTCTTTTTCCTCTTTTGAATTAATCATTTTTAAAAAAAAATTGTATGGTTAATAACCGAACGGATATAAATAACAACCAAACTGTTGGTCTTTATGCATTTTAATAATAAAATTAAAATATTAAGTGCATATGTTAGTGTGTATAAATTGACAAGAATGTGAATGTAACTCTTGTAACCACTATTGTCATAATTTACCATTAATTTCATGCATTATTCTACATCATTATACCTTGTAACTTATGTAACCTTTGAGCTATTCATTTACCCAATTTACTACCCATAATTGTCCTATTCTTTGGAAGAAAGATTTTCTACCCTGTAAATAGTGATGGTCTTCCTTTGTGTTGAGCATGACAAGAGATAGATACGAGAAAGAGTGGGAAAAAATAAAAAATGAGAAGTATGGAAAAATATTGTAGTGTATAATGAGGAGAGAATTGAGACAAAGAAAAAATGTTTCAATTCATAGAGCTTTGAACTCTTTAACTAATTCGTAGTTGTTTGAATGATAAAAAGAGCAAATTTGACCCTTTTGATTGCAAAGTAACTGGATCAAGTAAATAATTCAAAAGGACAAAATGTAAATAACAGATTAAATACAAATTAATACTTATAATTGTATTAATTATACTTTTAATGGTTGGAGAATGAAAAAGATCATTTTCTGATCTGGCATGCCAATACCAATACTCCTCCCTTAACAGTAGGTGGTAAAAAAAAATGCTTATTACTATTTTCATTTTATTTTATTTGGATGTCTTATATCAAAGATATATTTTTATTCGTTCATTTTAACAAATTAGGAGAATTTTATTGTCTTTTATAAATAATAACATAAATTATTATTTTATCAGTTCATTTTTATTTATTCTCTATACTAAATTAATAGATGTCTATTTTTACTTGTCCAATTTTAAAAATTAAAATATAATTTATCTCTTAGTTCCTAGCTTATCTTTATTAGTATTAATTATAATCATTTTTCAAAATATTAAATTTATTATATCCAAAAGATGATATAGTTAAATTCATTATGCTTATTGTTATTTAAGGAGTATGCCAAGTCAATATTGAACAAGTAAAAATGAACAAAGAAAACAATAGTAAATTTTAGAGGTTAAAAACATAATCGGTAAAATTAATTTAATAAAATAAACCTCTAAAAAAACACTTCCTCCGTTCACTTGTAGTTGTCACATTTGAAATTGGCACACCGCACACCCATTAAAAACAGTGATTATCATGGCTGTTTTATCACATTATTTAATATTATGTTTTGAAAAAAATAATAATTAGGCAGTAAGTAATTAATGCTAAAAATAAAATATGATTATTTTTTTTAATATGTTAAAAAGTAACAAATAAAAATAAAATAAAATAAAATAAAATAAAATTTTGTACTTTTGTATAATTAAAAAGAAAAATACCCAAATCAACATGGATTAAGCAAAATGAACGGAGAATGTATTATTCAATGAGTAATCATAATTATTTAATTTGCAGTAAAAGCTATAGTTATGACTTGTGACCTTGCAAAGCTTTCTCCAGAGGGAAGCATGTTACGGATAAAATGCACATCATCCTCTCATATCTCACTTAATTAGGATATGTATACAGTATACATATATATTATTAGCTCCGTTTTTATTTGAATGTCGTTTTTATTAAAAATAAATGTTCTTTTATATTTGTCAATTTACAAATTCAATGCATAAATAACAATATTCTTCCTATTTTACCTTTGAGAGTTATTAGCTTTGAAAGTATGCATTTGACCAACATGAGAAAACAAAGTGATTAATTCATGTTTACTGGTTAAGTAATTAATCAAAATAAATTAATTTATTTTCATTAATTGAAAACTTGAATTCAAGATAACATTAAATAAGAGTAAAATGGTAAGCTTATCTTATTTTTTAAGGAGATGAAACCTAAAATGGTGACAACTAAATAAGAACGGGAAATATTATTATTGTTTGATCTGTAACATTTTCTAGCTTGTTCTTTTAATTGAAAGCTTGTCAAGAAGGGGGCGAATTTATAGTCTAAATTAAAATGGGGCATATAAATTTGTGATCTTTTTATAAAATTAAATATTTTGTGTATATATTTTCTAAAATGGTATATTATTTATTTACTGATATCTATACTATAAGAAAACTAAATGATGAATTGGTTAAATGTTAAGTTATTTACTTAAAAAATTAGTGATCAATTATCACTTACTACATTTCTCCCTTTAAAAAAAAAGCACAGTGCACGATTATGAGAGGGACTTTTTGGATTTTTATTATATCGTATATTAATTTTGAGATAAGAAAAAAAATGATTTTTTAGGTTATATAAATGTGACAAATCATTTTCTTTAAAGCTCATATTTACATGTGGCATATGTTACAGTGATTAAGGATAGTGAAAGAAGACTCAAATAACTTCTCAACTGAGTTGGATGTACTGAGGATCAATTCATTTTCATTTGTATTGGTAAAAGATGGAATGACACTAGATTTTTAGAGGAAGTATTATGGTATATATTATTTTGCAGACGACTTAGTATAGATTGATGAGACATGCAATAGAGTTAAAGATATATAAATTGAAGATTTGGAGATAGGTCCTGAAATTTAAATTTTTTGAGGTTGAGCATGATCAAAATAAAGTACATGGAGTGCAAGTTTAGTGTTGCATTACAAGAGATAAATGAGAAGAGATGATTGATGCATTAGATGTTCTTAAGAGAGAATTTAAAGTATCTAGATTTTATAATTCAAGAAAATGAGGAGATCAATGAGGACGCCTTACATCGTATTGAAGCGGGGTGGATGAAATGGTGACTCGTATTTGGTGTCACGTGTGTTAAGAAAGTGTTACCGAGACTTCAAGGTAAGTTCTATAGATCTAGTGATCGTCAGACTGACTATATTGTTCGAGATTGAGTGTTGATCAATCAAGAACCCACACTTTAAGAAGATGAAGTTAGTAAAGATGAAGATGCATACATGATGAGTGTGTGAACATACTATGAACAAAGTGACAAGATTAAGAACGAAGATATACATGGTAAGATGATAGTAGCCTCCTTAGTGGACAAGTTGCGAGTACTACAGGCATGCACATAAGAGAAATACAAAACCTCGAGTAAGGAGGTGAGAGAGTGACAATAATAGGTTTGAGGAAAAATAGAGATAGATCAAGAAAAGAAGAAAGAGAAAAAAATGTAATTAGCCAAAACATGAGATATCTTTACCACACTAATGACATGACTCTTATTAGATGAGCATAAATATCGAGAATTAGAGTAGATAGTTAATAAGTAGTCAAACACTTTCTTTCTTTCTATATCACGACTCTAGTCCGGAGCACCTATCGTTCCCTTATTATCGTGCTATCATTATGGTATCTTTCCAATTTATTTCTACGATTTTTTTAATACTTCAGTTATTTTTATTATTTCACTATAACTATTTTTTTTAATTTCATTATTTTTATCATAACTTTTAATCTAATATTTTTTCAAATTTTATTCTAAAATATTATTTTTTAAATAAAAAATTATCAAAAATAATCTCCGTAATTCCTATTTCACATAAATAGAAATAAAATCGACGTACACCTTACTTTTTTCATATTTCACAAACTATATTAAGCATGTTTGTTGTTTTTATGTAGATTCATAATTGATGCGAAAGAGACAAGTTGTCTGTGCCGTCGCATAACGTGAATTCCAAGAAGTTCACTCAGCCACAAATCTCTCCGAGTTGAGGGGTCCTTTTCACTCAGCCACGTAATATTGTGTGTCTATTTATTCAATTTTATACAAATTTAAATATTTAAGTGTACATACCTAAAATTGGAGGACATAAATGTGAGTTAAGACCAGCTTCAAACATAATACGAAATATTAGTTTCATCTTTGAACTTTCAACAACTTTTAAAATATTATTTTATTTGATTAACTAAACTTTGACACACACTTAATTTGTCACATAACATAGCTGGTGGTCTCAAACTTTTGTAAAATAATGAGATTTTTAATAAAAAGTCAAGTGAGATGTTGAAAATACTTCTAAAGTTGACGATAATTTAGGAATGTATTTCACTCATGTTACAAAATTGAAATGTATTTAAGTTCAGTTAGTCAAATAAAATGATGTTTAGGGTTGTCAATAGTTCAGATGAACTAATAATTCGAATCAAATTTAGAAGTGTTTTCAATACTTCTCTTTTATTTATATTTTATTTTATACGTCTCAAAATGAATATGGTTTTAAGTCATTTCATGCTCCTTAAAAATATAGAATATAATTTACTAAGTTATCCTTGGTTAGTACTATATGTTTTTGAGAGTTAAGTAAACAAATTCTTCCAAAATAGAAAAACATTTAAAGATAATTAATTATCTTAGAACAATTTGTTTTTGCTAAGGCTTATTTTGGAAATATGAAAATTACAAAACAAAGAAAAAATTGGCACACATAAATTTTTGAAGTGGTTGTGCAGATGAATGAACCCATCCCCAAAACTCTTTTTTTTTTGCTCTCCTTTAGCATGAATTGAACATTTTGCTTAGCTTTTGGAGATCAAGAAAGTATTTTGCCCCAACTCCTTTTCAATTTTTGTTCCAAAATCACCATGAAAGTGCTGTTGTCAGTGCTGCACTTTCTGCTACTATTGGAAAGCTGCTTTTCTGCTTTTAATTTTCCCATATGGAAGAAGCAGTTAAAATCTGGTTCTTCTCTTGTGTTCCCTCTAGCTGGAAATGTGTATCCTATTGGGTATTCTTCTCTTTATTTCTAAAGTATGATTGAAGTTCATAAATTCTTGAAAAGGTTGTGTTGTAGTGTCATTTTTCTTCTAAACTATCATCTATCTCTGTTTTCATTGATTTGGGGTTTTTTGATTGTCAATGAGCTTTGTTTATTCTTGATTGAAGTTCACCAATTCTTGAAAAGTTGTGTTGTAGTATCATTTTTCTTCTAAACTATCATCTATCTCTGTTGTTATTAATTTGGGTTTTTTTTTTATTGTGAATGTACTTTGTTTATTCTTGATTGAAGTTCACCAATTCTTGAAGGGTTTTAATTAGTACTGGTTTAGTGATAAGTCATGGATGTTTGTTTAGTGATTAGGTATCTAATTGTGTTTTTCAAAGGGAAGGGAGATTTAATCACTGGTTTTGTTTGTACTGCTTTACTTAACTGGTACAGTAATACTCATTTCTTTTATGCTTTTATGGTTTGCTGATTGGGTAGAAATTGAGTGTGTGTGGATTTGGGAATTGACGTTAGAGAAGAAGAAGAGCATTACTATATCATTCAAATGGTATTATCCGGTACAATGTCCTACTTCATACTTATAATTATGAGCAATAAGAGTTCTAAATCTTAGCTATATGAAAGGAAATTAAATGCAAGTACAAGAGCTACAGGGGAAGTTGTGAGTCTTGTGATTGATTTGAAGCTTCAAGAAGAGTGCTAACTGTGGGGATTTTTCTGTGTTTACATGAACTAGTATCGTTATTAACATGTCATTTTATTGGGGTCTTGCGAGCAGACGGTGCAAATTCTAAATTAAGCAAGATATTATTATCGATAACCTTAGTTGTGCGGACTCTTCACTTTTGATGCCACACCCGTGTCGGATTCTCCAAATATACATACTTTTGGCGAATCCAACACACACCCATTGACATTTTTGAAGAGTCCGAGCAACATAGTCTATAACCACCAATCCACCATGGAATGCCTAGGTTCAAATCTCAAATAAGGAAAAAAAAAGAAGAGGCTAAAGTCATTTTTCTCCATGTCTAAGTGTTGGTAGGCGGTGAGACTTGAGAGGTAGAGGTAGATTAGTCGAGGTGCATGTTAGCTGCCCAAACACCTTCGTCATAAAAAGACCAAAAAGAAAAGGATTATTTGTATGTTTCAAGATCTGACATTCATTTTTTTCTCTATTCAAAACTTTGAAATACTCTTAAATTTTCTATATCTGTTCTTTCTTGTAAATCCAGGTGGTCTTTTTATGTGCAGGTATTATCAGGTGACACTTGAGGTTGGCCAACCCCCCAAACCTTACTTTTTCGATATAGACACTGGTAGTGACCTAACTTGGCTGCAGTGTGATGCACCTTGTGCAAAATGCACCCCGGTAAATTACTCCCTTTTCCTTGTCTGTAACTTAAATCTTTGAAGTAAATTTCAGCCTGAAAGATCATCAATTTATCTGATCTTTGTATACCATGATATCGAATCATGTTCCAACCCTTAAGCATTAGTCTATGTTTGTCTGAATATCTGGAATATGCACCTTGCAGGCCCCTCACCATCTTTACAAACCACATAGAAATGTTGTCACATGTAAGGATCCTGCATGCACGTCCCTTCACTGGCCCGAGAACCATCCTTGTCACGACCCTAATGAGCAATGCGACTATGAGGTTGCGTATGCAGATAGTGGTTCATCCTTGGGAGTGCTGGTCAAAGACACATTTCCACTTAGATTCACCAATGGTAGCATTGCTGCTCCTCATCTAATATTTGGGTGAGAAACATTCATAGTACTTGTAGTAAACCTTAAAAATGAACTCGAGAGGCCTTTCTGTTTCTTTCACTTGTTCATTATTATATATCCGATGCATTTAATTTATGACCTCCTGATTGAGTTGTCTTACGTAACTTTTGACACCAAGTTGGTGTTTATCAGAGAGTTTTTGACTTGCCAAAAAAACTGAATTAAGTCGTATGCTACAGTTGTGGCTACAGTCAAGAAGTGCCAGCTTCTACTCATACACCTTTTACAGATGGAGTTCTTGGTCTTGCCTATGGAAAATCAAGCATCGTATCGCAATTGAGTGGCTTAGGTCTTATCAGAAATGTAGTGGGTCACTGTTTAAGTGGGCAAGGTGGAGGGTTTCTTTTCTTCGGTGATGATGTTCTTCCCTCTTCTGGAATTGCTTGGAGACCAATAGAGCAAACATCTTCAGAGTATGTCCTCTGTTATGTTATAGGGTTAGTATCCGGAGCTTTGGAACTTAATGAAAACTGATGCATTTCTATAATTTCAGAAAGCACTACTCTTTGGGACCAGCAGAGCTCTTATTTGATGGGCAGGCCACAGGAGTAAAGGGTCTTCCAATTATTTTTGACAGTGGAAGTACCTTCACTTACTTTAGTTCGAAAGCTTATGTTATTTTTCTATCTTCGGTAAGTTGGGGAAGTGTTGTTATAGTCCTAAATGCTTGATTCTTTTCTGTGCTCTAATAATAGTTTGTCTTCAGATAAAGAAAAACATAAATGCAAAGCAGCTGACTGATGCAACGAATGACAAAAGCCTTCCCGTCTGCTGGAGTGGTTCCAAACCCTTCAAATCTGTTAATGATGCCACAATCTACTTCAAGCCATTTACACTGAGTTTCATGAAAGCCAAGAATGTTGAGTTTCAGCTTCTGCCTGAGGCCTATCTTATTCTTACTGTAAGCACCTTTTCAACTGTTTCTTAGGTATTAAATTATGGTTGGATGATGTCAAAGACTGATTTTTGCTCGTGTTCTCTCAGGAGCATGGTAATGTATGCCTGGGCATACTGAACGGTACAGAAGTCGGATTAGGAAATCATAATCTGATTGGAGGTACAAAAGTGCTGCTTAAAATAATACATTCAGAAAATCAGTATTTGACAAAATGAAGAGAAAATTCAGTTCTTAATCTGCATAAATAATCAAGGAGAGCACTAGTTTTTTTTAATAGAGTTTGTGTCCAAGTTCTTTGTGCACTTGATCTTTCTAATTCTGTTGATTCTTTTCACCAACAGACATTTCTCTACTAGACAAAATGGTGATATACGATAACGAGAAAAAACAGATTGGATGGCTTCCAGCAAACTGCAAGAAGCTTCCGTAAACTTCATAAACTCTATTATACATTTTCTTGCTTTTCACATTACGAGGCTAGTACATTACTCAGCATAAACTTTTTCTTTTCATGAACAGCATCAGTCATGATCATGGCGAAGATTATTATGATGCATGCCCTGCCAACATAGGACTAAGCAAAGGGACATGTCCTGCAAAGTTTGATTCTTTGAAGCAGAAGGCCAGAAATAAGGCGACGAAGTGAGAAGCTAATGTGGCTTTGATGCCATTTTGTTGTGAATGTTTAGAGTAACAAGTATAATTGACAAGTCATTGGGAGTACAAATATATTACTGAAATGTTCCCTATGCCCTACACCAAAGTTATCGGGTTTATCCCAAATACATACAATAGTACAGGTTTAGCCTACATCACAAGATCATCTCCTAGCTTTGAAATTTTGAATCTCAGTTAGCTATACACCTTGGGCCCCCGTTGTTTCTGCTTCTTATATAAAGTTTGGGCCATTTACAACTGCAATTGAGTTGATGCAATTGGCGTAATACCTATCAGAAATGGAAACTACATATTAGATATATTGAAAACAATCTCTTGAGGGTTGTATCTAATATAAGTGTAGTGTTGAAAGTTGAAACACAGAATTCATCTTTCAAATAAATAATACTAGTGTTGCCTTTGACATTATTGGCTTCTTGAGATCCCAAGTAAATTTCCATCTACATTTTAATATGTATTCTGTTGCCATTTTGATATAAAGAAAATTGCAACTTATAGTACAATTGATCTAGTTGAGTAGTTTTTGGATATCTGAATTTTACTTTTTTTAAAATATGGAAGAGATTCACGCATGAGTAAGGAACACATTTCTGAACAGCTCGGAGATGAAGATAATCTTTTCTGGTCTGCTATATTCAGTTATGTTAACAGAGAAAATAGAGAAAGAAATCAAACTTTCATCAAGTAAAAATGTAATTTATTTTCATGAATGGAGGGTTTTAAATCATGTTATTATCTTTACTTGTGCATTTACTCAATTAATCATAGGGACCAAAAAACATATCTATCTCTAGAGAAAAGATAATCAGCCCGTTGGAGAATACTAAGAAAGTATATTTGCTTGAGCTGTGGCAAGCTCACCTTAGATGTCAGAAAGTTCAGGAACTCCCCAGTAAAATGCTATAAAACATCAACCAAGCACTGCATTTTCAAAGAAACAAATGTCAATGTGAGTCCCAAGTGCAAAAAGAATAATTACAAATCGTTTTAACAGGTTTTTTCAGTTACAACAAAATATAAAATATTTATCCCCCTTCCAGATCTTCCTGAGGGTAAAACAAGAGGTGAGCCAATGTACTTGGAGAAGACCATTTGAATATGCTGAGAAGATAATACTAATTGTTGTCTCGACAACCTAATACAACATGCCAATTCATCAACACCTAATACCATACACCAATAAAAACCAATCGGATATCCTCGATATTAATGTGTACTAACTTCTATTATATTGCAATGTGTACTAACTACTATTATATTGCTCATGGAAGGCCGAACTGTTTAGGACACGTATATCATAAGAAAATTTGATACCCTCACCTAAAGCAGCTGTAGCTTCAATGATTCCAACATCCTGGAAAGATGATGGATCAGCTGGCCAAGTTCCAGGATGTAATGAATCTAATGAACAGCTGTAGACTTTTGCACCAAACCCTTGCGGAAAAATAAAAAATAAAAGGAACTATGAATCACTGCACATCCTTGAGCCAAGGGTCTTTCAGAAACAACCTCTACTGTCACAAGGTAGGAGTAAGGCTGTGGTTATACCACCCTCCCCAGACCCTACTTGTGGGATTACATTGGGTATGTTGTTGTTGAGTTACTGCACAACACATTTTTCTAGACAACAATAACCATAAAGTAGTAAAACAAATAAGTTTTAACCTGCAGTTAAACAGATTTTCAATGTTTTCTGCACAACATTTCAACAGTCAGGCCGAAACTATCCCAGGCATGAAGATGCCAAAAACTGCATTAATATTTCAACCCTGAAAATCACCTTTTACGTAGAACTGTTCATGTATCCTACAGATGTCAATCTGTGAGGTTGTTGCACAGTCATGCAGACATTTCTCACTTAATTATTTATTTAACTTTCAAATATTTGACTTGCTAAGGAGGTTCGTGTCCCTGAAGTGTCTTAAATGCACTAAATAACCATATAATCATTAGATAGGTTATCTAGGACTGTCTTTTTTGATAGAGCATATATAACAACTCAAAAGCATCCTCTATCCTTTCTAGTAGATGCAAGTTAAGAAAGTAATGCCTGCAAGATAGTATGAATAACATATAGCAATAATTGATCTAAGGATTCTTAACAGAACCACAAATAAAGTAGAAAAGAGAACATTTCCTGGTCAGCCAGTCAATCAATAAATTTAGTGCATGGATAGGAGCGCTCTAACCTTTGCACGACAAATCTTGGTAATGGCCTCAACATGAAGGCTTTGGAGCTCTTCGAGTGCATTAATATCCAAGCCACCCAAATCATCACCCTAAATTTCAATAAAAATGTGATTCATCTTGTAATGTCCAAATAAATGCCAGATTGATGACATTGTGTCTTGAGTGAAGAGTACAACACACGACAAGTTTCCAGTCTTTAGGCAAGAAGCAATGCTCATAGTTCTTCAAAGTGAAGTGCACAATTTACAGAAAATATAAGTTATCATACTATTCTAACAGTGGAAAGATGCTAAGTTGAATCACAACGTCCATTAAATATTGAACGACCATTTTACCCTTCACCTAAAAGTAAAATTACAATGCATTAAATGAATATTTTGAACTCTACAAGTAAATATACATTTTAGCTAATCCTAATACAGGTAAATAAACCTATACACACTGTAGTACAATAAATCAACTTAATGGTAATTAAGTAGCTCACATAGCTAGATGACACGATATGACGCTTAGGCTTCTTCTAATTATTGATCATGTGAAAGTTGAATCTCATAATAATGTAGAAGAATGTGAAAGGTATTATGTTTTTAAGTTTCTTAGTCTCAATAATAGCTATTTGGGATCACAAGGGTCTATAAATTAGGACTATAAATACTTAGTTATATCTTATCTTTCTTGGAAGTGAAACAATGCTTCTTTAATAATATTTTTCAATGTCTTGGAGTCGCTTGGTTGCATATGATGTTGTTACTTCTTGAAATCACTTCTTCAAAAAGTGATTATGGCATTTGGATTACTTTTTGTGACGTTTTTAATATCTTTTAACAAATCTGAATTGTGTGTCACTTTTTAAATAATAACAATGCTATATTTAGCATGCCTCTTCATATCATGCGGAAGATCATTATTTGTATAGCAATCAACATGGAGAGCAACTTGACTAATAATGAGTTATTAATTTATGTTCTTTCAGAGAGTATCATTTCCACCTTACATTTTTTTCTATTAGAACTTGATATTTCTTAAACAAAAATGTTATCCAGGACAATTCATAAACACTATCAGCATAACAAAGTTACAATTATAAAGTTTGAACCCTTCACGGCGGCTCAAATGGTTTGGCTAGGGACTTCCATAATGGAGGTCTTAAGTTCAAAACCTGTTGTGATCTTCTAGGTCGAACTCGTCGCAAGGGGCTTGCCTAATGCAGTTTATCTCTTCTTCGTGGCTGCGAGCTATTAGACAAGAGTGGGGTTTACATTTGTGCTGAGATGTTGATTGGAAGTTGAACAGCAATGACCATTACATTTGAATTAAGCAAGTTGATAAAACTTTAGTAGGCTTCTGGATGTGATTCTTGAAGATTAAGTGCTTCATTTTTCATTGATTTTATTTCTTAATTCTTTTGTATTCTTGTTTAAACAGAGTTTTTTTTGTTGTAAAGTAATTAAATGATATTAAAAAGCATCAAGAAAATGCAAAGAATAGAGTTTTTTTTTTTTGTAGCAATCTTTTAAAATTACTACAACAATCAAAGAGAAAGTGAAACTAATCATCTAACTATTATGCTCTGCAAAAAACGCATTCAGATCTTTGTAAAACGATATGCAAGATCTGAATGCGTTTTTTGCAGAGCATAATAGTTAGATGATTAGTTTCACTTTCTCTTTGATTGGCGTGTTAATTTTAAAAGATTGCTACAAAAAGAATAAATAACTTTGTTTAATGAATCTTGTTTGTGTTTAAGCAACGTCCCTTTAAGATAAATATAACACTAAAGAAAATAAAAAACCTTTGAATTAGCTACATAAGATAACAGCATTCAACATCCTTGTTTTTTAAAGTTTTAATCTATTACTCAGATACAAATGTTTTAGAACTCTTATACAATCTTTTAAATTTTTTATTCATAGACACATTACACGCATGAAAAGGAAATACGTTGAATGATCTTATTGTCCATAAAAAGCTAAACAAACTTCTTACCCTTTAAGCAAAATTACTACCATAATTTTTTTCTACAGAGATGGAAATCATATATTCTAATTAAAATAAGGGGGAAAATAGCATATTAAAGTAGGCACATTAAAAGCAATTCTCTCCACTATTTCTATAATAAATTGAGTCATTAATTTTCTTATATTCTTTATATGAAAAGATAAATAATGCATGAAGTTTTTTTCGCACGGTAAAATCCTGTTGTATTCTCGATAGAACTGATATAATAATGCAGTAACTCCTTCACTTCTTGTCAGTTTCATACTCTTCTAGAAGTAAGTAGATTTGAACAGTATGCTTATTCACATTTGTGGAAGAGTATGAAACTGATAATGGAACAAGTCTTTTGCTCTTAACAATATGCTTATTCATATTCTTTAACTCTTTAACATTTGTGTATGCTAAATTGAGATCAATGGAATTGGATTCAAGCATTAGGACTCTAGGTAGAGTTTATCTATGTAATTTTGGTAGCTTTTTTTATTCGCTATCAAGTTTAATTTTTAATGCATAGACTCAGTCACTCAGATGCCTAGAAAATAATTCAATGAACACTTATTGTCTCATTTTCTTAGCTTAAGGTTCTTACTGGTTCAATAAAAATCACTGCTTTCATAGTTTAACTAATTTTATTCCCTTCAATATCAGAATTCATGCCAAAAGCCTTAATTTTCTCTCCTAGCTAAGATGTAGGAAAACAAAAAAGGCAGCTCTTATATTTAGATTGGAGTAGAAAGACCAGATCAAAGTTCTAGGAAAGCAATTATCACCATTATATTATTTTTTGAATGAAAATTATCACCATTATACAATTACTTTGTTTAAAATTATAATCATCAATCTTTATATGTCCCTTATTAGCACAAATGTGATCCAAATATATACAACAACAACATACCCAGTGAAATCCCACTAGGTGAGGTTTTAGTTAATAGATTATGATGGAATATATATCAATTTATATTATTTCACATTTTGCTAGCTGCACCTGCACTATTTAACCTTCAAATATTATTTTATAAGTATCTCACACTTTTATAATTATGTGGTTTAAAAATTTGCACCGAATAGCATGTAATATACATTCAACGCACGTATCCAAAACTAGGCTAACATATAAATAGTTAGTTCTTATAAGTTATAACATGAAAGTTGATATTCAAATTATAATTTAGGCATCCAATAAACAATAATGACAATATTAAACTTAACAACTCAAATCAAACACCATTAAAATGTGACTGCAACATGCCTACAAAAAGATAACCTCAATTAAGAAATTGATTATTACTTCTCAATCAATTAGCCAATTAAGGAATTAGGTTAATGCATTTAATTTCATATTTAATTGCTTTAGTTTCAACTTAATTAGCTTCAATTGCAAGGGTCAGTTTTTATTTTTAAAACATCAGCATATATTTTTTTGATGACAAAACATCAGCATATATTTCAAGAGCAAAGAACTAGTAAATGAAGAATGGGACAGGTGAAAAAGGAAAAAGAAAACTATTGACATCAAGAAAGAGTAGAAGAAACAAACAGTAGAGAAGCCCAGAAGCAAAAGAAAGCCGAATAATAGTCATTTGATGAAAGTGTTTATAGTTCACAGAACAGGTTAGCTACAATGTTCACAGAGTTGGTTAGTTGTATTCCTCATTTCAGTTTCATGGATGGATCTCTTTAATCTTTGATTTAATGTGAAAAATTCACCCACCCACCCTCCCTCCCTTGTTCAGCTCTTGCAAAGTTTGTTAAGCAGTTCTTCTTTATTTGAGTTCATTAGAACTCTCAATTCCGTACTTTGCTCTACACACACGGTGAGGTAATAGCAAGAAGGTAGCTACTGGAAAAATGCATATTAATCAGAGGCACCAACTTAAATAAAGCGTGGAAATGAGAAAAGAAATACCTTTAATCTTGAAACTAAATCGTCTAGTTCCTTGCACCTTTTCCTTTCCTTATGGTAACGAGCCTTCAATTCTTCTGATGTATCCACAGCAGGAATGTTTTCAAATGTTTCGCTAACTTTTTTATCTTTGGACAAGGAGATGTCATTTCTTGATTTTGCTTCCAAGATATTAGACACATCCGACCCCTCAAATGAGACAGTCTGGGAAACAGGACCAGATTTCCTCATCTTCGCAACAAGTACCCACATATTGGCAAGCTCATTCTCCATATCTTCTTCTCGCCTCTTCGTTTCATCAAGTTGTTTACGCAGTTCACTTTCTATTTTATCTCTCTCATACAATGCAGCAACCAAAGAAGCTTCTCTTTGATGTCGCGCACCCAGTTCTTGCTCCAACTCATCCACTGATAAACAATCTTCTGTCTTCCTACCATGTGCATCAGCCCGACCTCCACCATCACCATTTTGCTTCATATCAAATGAAACAGATCTCTGACAGCAGCTATTTTTGCAAGGCGCATCTTTTTCAGCAGCAAGTTTGGCATTTGCGTAGGAGAGCTTAGTTACCTCTTCAGCTAAGTTCCGAAGTTCTACTGCTGCCGCCGCCGCTAATTCTTTTGCATAAGAAGCTTCCTCAGCTAGCTTTTGATCGTGAATTTCTAAGGCTTTCTTCTCCTCGATAATTTGCTCTTTCTCTTGTTTCAGGGACTCTATTTCTGCAGTCTAAGAGGAAGAAAATCATGACTATATGTATATATATATTATATTACAAAATTTACATCAAAAGCATATCAATTGAAGGAAAGCTTACCTGTGAAAGAAGCTGAGAGTTCAAAAGTGCATCAACACTAGAGTCATTCGAGACTTCGTGCACAAATCTTTTATTTAATCTCATATTACTAGTTTGTATATTTTCATTCGTAAGTCTCTCTTCATATGAATGAGCCCCAGTCTCCCTTTCAAATTTAGCTTCTATAGATCCCTCCGAATACGCCGCAAGTGTGGCAGCGTCATGGTCTGCATCCTGCTGCTGGCATGTAAAACATTTTCCTGATACAAGTTGTTGCCTCAGCAGAAGGATAGTTTCTTGCATCTCAGAATTCTCCATCATCTTCAGGACCAACGATTTTTATTAGAGTTCAGAAGAATGTGACATCCGAATGGCAGATCATAGAAAGACTACAAATCTACCTTCAATTTTAGTTGCTCTTGCAGTACCCTGTTGTCTGCAGATTTAATCTTATCATGACGACAAACTAAATTGAGTTAGTCCAGCAGCATTTAACTAGGTAGTTAATGTCAAATGATTGAGTCTAATACCAGCTCAAAGAGCTGACCATACCTCCAGCTCAAAAGTCTTTTCATTTAGTTGAGCAGCTAGCTTGGACAACGCCTACATTTGAGTGAAGATCAGAATTCAAATGCCAATATGTGATAAGAAATTACTCATGGTAAGAAATTAGACATGGGCTTGGGATGCATCCTGCAACAGATGAGACTAACATAACCTTTTGTTATTCCATCCCTCTAACTCTCTTGTTTGGTATAGGAGTTGGACACCTCAATAAATAGGGATTTCCAAAGGGGTTTAAATGATCATGAGCTACTCCATCCATTGCCTTCAAATTTCATGTTGGTTGTTCAAATTCTTTACATGATATCAAAGCCAAACACTGGTAAGCCCGCTTGAACAACCACTTTCTCTCTTTCACTTTGGGCTTCTCTCTCTCAACTTAGCCCATCAAGCTATCACTAATGCTCCAGGCTCAATCATTAACTTGTTGAGCTCTCCTTTATTTCAGGCCTGCTTCTGTTGAGCCTCTTCTCACTACTTAAAAAACAAAATCATCCACATGGAAATCCTAACAGGATTACACGTGTAGGAGTGTATTAAAGAATGCAGCATCTGCTCCTAATCGGTAGCTTAGAGGTTTCTGAAGGGTTTAAATGGTCCTAGACTACTCCCATCCACAAGCACTTCAAAGTCTTCATTACTGTTAGAATAGAAATAAGTATTTCCTACTTAGAATAGAAATAGGAATAGGAATAGGAATAGGAATAGGAATCCTAGTTGGAAAAGGATTCCAATGTAGTGTCTATAAATAGGGTCTCAATGTAACTATTTAGATACACAATTCAATAATATTTTCCGTATATATTTCTCACATGGTATCAGAGCATTGGTGCGAACAAACAAGTCACCGTATGTCTATGTCAATTTCCGGTGATTGTTGGGTCTGATTTTGTTATTCTTTTTTCTTTATGTGGGTGTTGTGCGAAAACCAACACCACCACGAGGCTCGGAAAGCCCCCGCGACCAAACCCCAGCCAAAACCACCGGAAAACACCACCCCACGCGCTCTCACGCGCCGATCGGAGGTGGTAGTTTCCGGCGAGATCTGTCTCACGCGCCGGCGCGTGACGTTTTTTTCTAATCATATTTTTTGAGATTTTTTTTGACAGTTAGGGTCATCCAGCCATTCCGACCAGGCCCATACTGTTTTTGACCAGATCCGATCGCCGGAATTAGGGTTCCGGCTATTTCCAGGCAGTTTTCGGCGACTTTTCTTCGAGATTTGAATTTTCCGAGACAAATTTAGCATAATGTCTTTTGGGTGTGATGTTTTTGGTTCCAAAAATATGGGGATTGGAAGTTCTAGCCCTATAATCACTTCAGAACTTTTATTGGGAAGTTCAAACTATTTATCTTGGGCTTCCTCGGTTGAGCTGTGGTGCAAGGGTCAAGGTGTCCAAGATCACTTAACGAACAAGGCTTATGAGGTAGATGTAAAGGTAAAGACTAGTGAGGAAGATGCAAAAGCCAAAGCACAATGGGAGAAAGTAGATGCTCAATTATGTAGTCTCCTATGGCGTTCTATTGATTCCAAGTTGATGCCCTTGTTTCGCCCATTCCAGACGTGTTATACAGTTTGGGAAAAGGCTCGTGCTTTATACACTAATGACATATCTCGATTCTATGATGTGATATCTCGATTGACCAACTTAAAGAAACAAGAATCCGATATGTCTACTTACTTGGGACAGGTACAGGCAGTCATGGAGGAATTTGACACATTAATGCCAGTTACTACGAATGTGGAAAAACAACAAGAACACAGACAAACATTGTTTCTACTTCTTACTCTTGCTGGACTCCCTCCTGATCATGATTTTGTACGTGATCAGATTTTAGCTAGCCCTATAGTTCCTACAATCGATGAATTATTCTCTCGTCTCCTTCGTCTTGCGGCACTTCCCAGTCACAAGGTAGTTTCATCACCCACTGTTGACTCATCTATTCTCGCATCTCAAACCTTTGAAAAGCGTACATATCAATCTATAGAGAATCGGCGAGGGGGAGGGCGTTTTGGGAAACCTCGATCCAAGTGTAGTCATTGTCATAAGCCTGGACACACTCGTGATATATGTTATATTTTGCATGGTCCACCACCCAGTTATGATCCTATTGTTCTAAAGGAATATAATGAGTTCCTTCGAAATCGCGCAAGTAAACAGACATCTCCACCAGTAGCATATGGTGCTCAACCTAATCAACCATCCAATAATGCTCATATTGCTCAGACAGAATATGATGAGTTCCTTCAGTATCGTGCAAATAAGCAAACGTCTCCACAAGTAGTTTCGGTTGCACAACCTGATGTCTCTGTTGCAGGTAATTCTTTTGCTTGTGTGTCGCAATCTAGTACTCTTGGAACATGGGTCATGGACTCTGGGGCTTCTGATCATATCTCTGGTAATAAATCACTTTTATCCGATATTGTTTATTCACAATCTCTTCCAGCTATTACTTTAGCCAATGGGATCCAAACAAAACCAAAAGGGGTTGGAAAAGCCGAACCCCTATCTTCTGTCACCCTAGACTCTGTTCTTTATGTCCCTGGTTCTCCTTTTAATCTAGCATTTGTTAGTCGTTTGACGAAAGCCCTACATTGTAGCATAACTTTTTTCGATGCTTTTTTTCTCATGCAGGACCGCAGTACGGGACAGATGATTGGAACAGGACATGAATCACAAGGCCTTTACTATCTTACCTCTTCAAATTCCTTAGCAGCATGCTCCGTTACAGATTCCCCAGATCTAATTCACAAACGTTTGGGACATCCGAGTCTATCCAAACTGCAAAAGATGGTGCCTAGTTTGTCTAGTTTATCCACATTAGATTGTGAGTCGTGTCAACTTGGGAAACACACTCGTGCTACGTTTTCTCGTAGTACTGAGGGTCGTTCAGAGTCTATTTTTTCATTAGTTCATTCTGATATTTGGGGTCCTAGTAGAGTCAGTTCCACCTTAGGATTTCGTTATTTTGTTAGTTTCATTGATGATTATTCAAAATGTACTTGGGTTTTCTTAATGAAAGATCGTTCTGAGTTATTTTCTATTTTCAAAAGTTTCTTTGCTGAAATACAAAATCAGTTTGGTGTTTCTATTCGTACTTTTCGTAGTGATAATGCCTTAGAATACTTATCCTCCCAATTTCAGGAGTTTATGACTCACCAAGGCATTATTCACCAGACTACTTGTCCATACACCCCTCAACAAAATGGTGTAGTTGAAAGAAAAAATCGGCATCTTATTGAGACCGCTCGTACTCTTCTCCTTGAATCCAATGTTCCACTGCATTTTTGGGGAGATGCAGTTCTTACGTCTTGTTATTTGATAAATAGAATGCCCTCTTCTTCTATTCAGAATCAGGTTCCCCATTCCATACTGTTTCCTCAGTCACATCTCTATCCTATCCCTCCTCGTGTCTTTGGGAGCACATGCTTTGTTCATAACTTAGCCCCAGGAAAAGATAAATTAGCTCCCCGTGCCCTCAAATGTGTCTTTCTTGGTTACTCTCGAGTCCAAAAAGGGTATCGTTGTTATTCACATGATCTTCATCGATACCTTATGTCCGCTGATGTTACATTTTTTGAGTCTCAGCCTTACTATACATCTTCTGATCATCCTGATGTCTCTATGGTCTTACCCATACCTCAGGTTTTACCTGTGCCAACCTTTGAGGAATCTACGGTTACTTCTACATCTCCAGTTGTAGTGCCACCACTACTAACTTATCATCGCCGTCCACGTCCAACCCTAGTCCCAGATGATTCATGTCATGCGCCGGACCCTGCTCCTACTGCGGACTTGCCTCCTCCTAGCCAACCACTTGCACTTCAAAAAGGTATACGATCTACTCGAAATACTAACCCACATTATACCTTCTTAAGTTATCATCGTCTATCATCACCCCATTATGCATTTGTGTCGTCTTTGTCCTCTATTTCCATTCCTAAGACTACAGGTGAAGCACTTTCTCATTCTGGATGGAGGCAGGCTATGGTTGATGAGATGTCTGCTTTACATAAGAGTGGTACTTGGGAGCTTGTCTCCCTTCATGCAGGTAAATCTATTGTTGGTTGTCGTTGGGTTTATGCAGTCAAAATTGGTCCAGACGGTCAGGTTGATCGACTTAAGGCTCGCCTTGTTGCCAAAGGGTATACTCAGATATTTGGGCTAGATTATAGTGACACTTTCGCTCCTGTGGCTAAAATTGCATTTGTTCGTCTTTTTCTATCTATGGTTGCTGTTCGTCATTGGCCTCTTCATCAGTTGGACATTAAGAATGCTTTTCTGCATGGTGATCTTGAGGAAGAAGTCTATATGGAGCAACCACCTGGTTTTGTTACTCAGGGGGAGTCTAGTAGCCTTGTATGTCGATTGCGCAGGTCACTCTATGGTCTAAAGCAGTCTCCTCGAGCTTGGTTCGGGAAGTTCAGCACAGTAATTCAGGAGTTTGGCATGACTCGTAGTGGAGCTGATCACTCTGTGTTTTATCGGCATTTTGCACCAAGTCAATGTATCTATTTGGTTGTTTACGTTGATGATATTGTTATCACCGGTAATGATCAAGATGGTATCACCGATTTGAAGCAGCATCTCTTTAAGCACTTCCAAACTAAAGACCTTGGCAGATTGAAGTATTTTCTAGGTATTGAGGTTGCTCAGTCTAGAACAGGTATTGTTATTTCTCAACGCAAGTATGCCTTAGACATTCTTGAAAAGACAGGAATGATGGGATGTAGACCTGTTGACACTTCTATGGATCCGAATGTTAAACTCCTTCCAGGACAGGGGGAGCCACTTAGTAATCCTGAAAGGTATAGACGACTTGTTGGAAAGTTGAATTATCTCACAGTGACTAGACCTGACATCTCTTTTCCTGTGAGTGTTGTAAGTCAGTTTTTGACTTCCCCTTGTGATAGTCATTGGGAAGCAGTTGTTCGTATTCTGCGATATATAAAGTCAGCTCCCGGTAAAGGACTACTCTTTGAGGATCAAGGCCATGAGCATATCATTGGATATACAGACGCTGATTGGGCAGGATCACCCTCTGACAGACGTTCGACATCCGGATATTGTGTTTTAGTAGGAGGTAATTTGGTGTCGTGGAAGAGTAAGAAACAGAATGTGGTTGCTCGATCTAGTGCAGAATCAGAATATCGAGCAATGGCGACAACAACTTGTGAGCTAGTTTGGATCAAACAGTTGCTGGGAGAACTAAAATTTGGCAAAGTTTATCAGATGGAACTTGTGTGTGATAATCAAGCGGCTCTTCATATCGCATCAAATCCAGTGTTTCATGAAAGGACTAAGCACATTGAGATTGACTGTCACTTTGTCAGAGAAAAGATACTCTCGGGAGATATTGTTACGAAATTTGTGAAGTCAAATGATCAGCTTGCAGATATCTTCACCAAGTCCCTCACATGTCCTCGTATTAATTACATCTGTAACAAGCTAGGTACATATGATTTGTATGCACCAGCTTGAGGGGGAGTGTTAGAATAGAAATAAGTATTTCCTACTTAGAATAGAAATAGGAATAGGAATAGGAATAAGAATAGGAATCCTAGTTGGAAAAGGATTCCAATGTAGTGTCTATAAATAGGGTCTCAATGTAACTATTTAGATACACAATTCAATAATATTTTCCGTATATATTTCTCACAATTACATAAACACCCATGTAACAAATTCCGCCATTTCTCACAATAGCATAAATCCATTGCCTTAAGGTTTTGGGTTGGATGCTCAGATTCTTTTGATCCAAGGAATTATACGATCATTGGGGATTTTATCTCTGATGAATTTTTTTGACCCGGGTTAAGGGTTATGGTCATTTTAGAAACTGCAAGATTCTTTCAAGAATATGCTATAAGAAGAGTACTCCCGAAGATGGAAGTTATATATGACAAGAAATGAGCCCAAGAAGATCAAACAAGCCTTTAGAAAGGGATAAGTTCTCTCTCAAATTGGAAGACCAGTGGAACCTACCCCATTATGAACCAAACCAACAAGTGCAAGAAAAGTGAAAGAGTAAAGGATTTACTGGACTTCGCCCAATTCCAAGTGAATCACATTGGTCATACATCCATCACAACAACGCTCAATGATTCTGGACTTTATCAATTTAGGCCCATTCTGGATTAGGTTCAGAGGTTCACTATTAAGTATGTATGCTCCTATGAAACTCCAAAAGTTTTCTTAAAAGATTATAACTATTCGTGCATCAATATTTTTTTTCAAATTTACCTGAGATATCTCAATATTGATTGAGCCCTGTGGCATTCTTTCCACTGATCCAACCATGCGTTGCTCCAGAATACGTATCTGGAGCTTTTTTTCTCTTATTTCATCCTTTAGGTTTCGCATTTGCTCCTAATCATGAGACAAATATATAGGCATCATTACTAATATACACATTCAGTATCCATTATATCTGGAAAAATAATATAAAGTTCAATGTTACCAATTTTCTAACCTGAAGTTGCATGTCCCCAGGACTCTTAACTGCTTGCTCTGATACTCGTTTAAGAGAACTAACATATAATGCAACCTCACCAGCTAGCATCTTCACTTGCTCGTGAAGAAGATCCATTTGATCAGTTATAGTGGTCCCAGTCTGCAAAAGAAGATTGAGCCTCCTAGCAGAGTTATAAGCAGAGGACGACTGTAAAATCATTATCCAGAAATTGCATACAAGCTGACAGTTTATTTAGCATAAATTAACTTGACAGTGCACAAAAAACATGATTAATGGAAATCATGGCATACTCAAACCCGGAAGCCATTGTACATTTCCATTTCTAAGCATCTTTAACCTAAAGTGAAATTTTGATCCCACCTTATAGGCACCGTAATAAGTTCATTAAATCAATTACTTCCGACGAAAAAAATAAGCAGTTCTCTAAATACAGCCTTTCATCTCTACCTATTTTTAAAAATCACCTTTGAATCCAACTGCTTCAACTGAAGATTGACCATATGGAAATTGCATTTGTAACCATGTAATCTAACTCTTGCAGCAGATTATAGATGAGTTTGATGCTTTGTGCCACAGATAAAATGTTTGATATGTCCTTACAGTTAATGAAGATACTAAGGAGGATCAGAGAACACATCTTTTGTCGTAGCACAATAAGTGAAGAAAATCAGTGGTTAAGATAAGTAGCGTAAGAACGGGCAAGAGCCATCTTTAAAATTTATAAAAACATATGTTGTAGAGAAATAAATTATTTTAAATATTAGAGGAAAAACTCAAATTGAAGGGTTGTGTGCAAAGCAGAAACCAAGTGGAACATGTCATCTAATTACATCAAATATCCAAGACAAACTAATTTGTACAAAAAGATTTTCTATGTGGATTTCTTCATTCTTTATGTCACATCACCAGAAATTAAAACAACAAAGGAAGAACTTACTGGTGGAAGCCGACCTCCAATAGCTGCACTAAACAAATCGCCTGCTTGGGTTCTTTCTGGAACAAAATCTACTGCTGGAGCATCATCTCCTCGCTTACTAACAGATCTTCTCCGCCCTTCCTTCACATCACTGAATGTAACTCTACTTTGCAATGACTTCAATGAAGATGCAGGGGAACCACTTGCAGAGCTTTCAGAATCAGCATTTGATGATGATCTAATCAGATTTTCGGGCTTCTGCACCATCAACAATTCATTAGTATGTTGTTTTATGAGTCAAATGTCTTCAGTGTGATATCATACTGAGACAGTAAATCATTAGTATTTTAGAACAGAGTATTTATAGAGAAAGGAATTATCATATAAATTGGCAAAGTTTTTAAAAGATAACTTCTGAGTAAGAATCATTCATTGTACATGTCATAGTTGAAGGACAAACAGGATAAAATTCTGATACTTAGGAGACAAATATTACAGTGCTATTATTGCGTTTTTTTCTTGTCCTCTTTTGATCCTTCATCTAACTTTTTCAACCGTGCATAACAAGTAGAGATGGGAGAAGAGGAGAGACCAACAGTTCTCAGTCAAATCATACTAGCATATACTATTGGTAAGGAATGGAGTGGATTCTCTGCATCTTTCGATTTGGATACGAAGAGGGCCTAGAGAAGTGTGCTTATTTGTGCACTTTGGCTGCTAGGGAGCGGTATTGACTGCAGAGAATATGAGGATAATCTTACATGTTTTTTTATTGTTGTAAGAGGATAATCTTACATGTTAGTTGGTGCTATATGTTGTAGTTGTTTGGAAGATGTAGATATCCAATTATTACATTGTATAGATGATATGGTTATCTTTGTAGAGAACCATATTGTTGGTCTAGGATTCTCTACTTCTTAGCATACTTCTATGTATGGGGATTTCTCCAACGTTAATAAAATTATTTACCTTACCAAAAAATTTAGCTTGTTCAATGTATCGTTCTTGTATGACACTACATAAATGTATTATTTGGCCCTCCGTCTTCATCTTAGCTCTCCTTCTTGTTTCCCCATATTGTTTCTCTTTATTTTTTTGTTTTGTCATTTAGTACTACACAATCTACCTTTTAGGTTTGACAATAATATTCCATTTCATGCAATAACAAATTTATTCTTCTATCCTAAGTCTTGGTATGAGAAACACATTACCAACCCGCCAAAGTGAAATGGATCTTCTTATTATCTGAAAAGTATGCCAACCAGAAAAAACGCATCCACCTGTTGTCCATCAATTTCATACTCTTCTTATACCTAGTTAATATTTCTTAAGAGTTGAATCATTTGCACCCCACAATACATATGCCGAATTCTTGTATTCTTAAACTTGTTTTCATTGATTTCCTAATAGGAAACATTCACCTTTTATTTTACCAGCTGAAAATCAATGACTGAGATTCACTGTTGCAGTAGCATTAGAAACTTATATGGCCCACTTGTGACTTGTCATGTTTTAACAAGGTCTTATACCACACATCTATTAAGAGTATGGAGAAATATTAGAAATTTACTTTTAACTTGAACCAGCCAAGCATCCCTCTCTTTCTGTTTCTTCTGAAATCTTTGACCAATTCATCAAGGTTTATGACACCCTCTCTTCCATCGGCTGATATTTCGGAATCAATGCTTCCAGCATCCTCGTCAATCATGTACTCTCGTTTTCTATCCGGTAAGTAAGCTAGCTGCATCATCAATGAAGATAAACATGAAAATGATGAGAAAACTTTATCATCATATGAATACATTCATGCAGCAAAGTGAAGTGCTCCATATCTGGTAATATGTCTTCAATACTTGTGTAACACAAAGTATTATCAGTTAGATTATTAGTCAGCACATCAAGTATAAGAAGCTAGTTGTTACCTCATCTTCTCCAAAAGAATGTCTGCGTCTGTGGCCAAGCTTTTCATGGATATTAGGTTGCATCGTACTTTTGGTGGAAACTAAGATCAGTTTGGTTAATCTTTGAATCCTTCCCATCAATGCTGCTTTCGCTTGTTCCTCTTCTTCCAATCGTGATTGTAACTTCACCTGCCCAGCTTCCAACTGCATCACACATAGAAATAATGATAAATTTAAACCGCTTGAATGGGCATGTGAAATAAGCCATAATATCCTGGGAAGCTGCCTTTTATTTTCTGTGTATATTTTAAAATGATCGCTGCATTTTATTTCTGTTTATATCTGTTTGGGGTTTCATATAGCTTCCTAACAATTTATACAAAAAAGGTGTTTCCCTTGCAAATTGGTGTACCATCCCTTGCTGCATAATGCATACCCTATGATGAGAGAGGAATCAGAGCAATTATTTTTCTAATAAGCAAGCAAAAATATTATTGATGAGCTCCATGAGCTCTAGGTCCACATGAGTCTCTGTTGATACAGACGTGGATCAGTTGGACAAAATAGTTACTGGCACCATTTCTATACAACGGGTTTTCTGAAGCTTCAGATTAACAAGTAAGCTGGTGTGTAAGGATGCGATGTACCTGGAGCTTCAGATTAACCAGATCATCTTGACTGGGCCCCACTTTCTGATTTTCCATAATGCCACGCTTCAGAACATCAAGCTCTTCTTTCAAACAGGATATTTCTCTCTGATACTTTTTGATGAGAGACTTCTCGTCTATAATCTGAAATGGTCAAAACACATAAGAGATATACTTGCAGCGCTTGGATGGTTCTGTTATAGCAACAGAACTTTGCTCCTTATACATCCTCTCATAATCTCACCTTATTTTGTGATGCTTTTATTTCCACATGCTTACTTCGATATGCAAATTTCAAGGTGTTGTGTGTCTCCTCTGTGTTGCTGGAGGCTGGTGTTACTGTGCAAATGAGCTTTAGAAAAATCCAAAAGAGTGAATCAGTGCTTAGGTTCTTTTTTCCTTCTTTTGCTGGGCTAATTGGGGGGCAGGGGTTCCATGCAACTCAAACTCAGAGGAGAACATTTGAAAACATCATAAACAGATGATCAACAGCTGGCAGGGCTGATTAACTAAAACTTACAGAAACTCGACCATGTCCACTGAGTGATGATTGCAACAGACGTGTAAGCTTTGAATCTCGATATGGGATATGAGTGGATTTTTCATCTGTTAATTTAGATATAACCTACATCATACGTTGCTGTAGGTCAATATGCAAATTCCAGCATAATACTCAATAAGTAATAGATTATTTTGCGCATTTTGACAAAGAATTCAGCATTCCATCTGGGGGGAATGAGAGGGACTGTTGATGCTCAAGAATAATTTCGACCTAAGAAGAAGTGAAGGAGACATCAATCTAGACAAGGGAAGCCCTCGTGAGTAAAAATATGAAAGAAATATCTTACAGTGCCCAGAGTGAGCAAGCTTTTGTTTATGAATGAACCTTCCCTCCTCCTTAACCCAGTTGTCTCAGTCTTGGAACTTTCAGAGCCTGCCAAGTCAATTAGATGCTACAAACAAGATTTGTGTACAGCATGCATGATCAGCATAGTGAAAACAGAACGAAAAGATAAATGATAATGCCCGAACAACATAATGACAACATTCGTAAGAAAAATTGTATTTTTACTGAACTATAGGACTATAACATTAAATAGCCAACAGGTAAATTTCAAAAACAGGATTTGACAAAAGTAACACAAGGTACCAGTTGTGATAGTGCCACTTCCTCCCCTTGATTTCCTCCTCGTGAACTGCTTTCAATTGTCTGGCACAGAAAACCACTCGTTAGAACTCCATATGTTCAACAGCAACTCAGGACTTCTTCATCAATACCAAATAATAAAAGCAAATTATTGGAGATAGTAAACAATACTAGGTCTAAATTTAGTAACGTGGATCTGGCAATTTTGGCTTCACCAATCATATCGAAATTTATGAAAAATAGAAACCCTTTCCTGTACTCTTCTGCCCTAATTACTAACAAGTGATTTGCTCTTTGAGAATCAAACAAGTGTATCTTTTACCAGAATTTTCTTGCGAGTTTTGATGTTTTACCACCATATGGCACTTCTAACAATGTTCATGTGTTTATGCTATGGTAAATGTCAAACCATGTCCAATATTCAATTTGATAGTGCAAATTTGACTCAAGGAAAATCATTATGTGACATCAAATGGGACAAAGGGAATATATACAATCTATTAAGCATCCGTTGTGTAGTCGACAACATAATCAACTTTATCCTCAAAATCAAACAGAAGATGATTTCATAAATGTTCCTTTTTGAGTCAAAGACAACACAATCATATATCTTAGTACACGCCATAATTACTGGCTGAGATCCAACTCTGGTAGCTTTAAGTAACTAGCATGTCAATCTTAAGTAAGATAATACATTGAATTAATTACTTATGTTGTCATTACCCCAAATTTTTAAGTTCCAAAACATATTATTGGAGTACATAGGTAGGAACTTCATTGTACTTCCCTAAAATCTGTGCCAGAATTATTCATTTTGAGTTTTGTGCTATTATGTACAAAATGTTTTCCTTGCCTCCCTTACTTACTTAGACTGCACTACCCTTGCACAAAAGTGCACTCAAACAGAGAGATAATAATCATTAGCAATTGAATATCCAACAGCAAATCATTAACAACAGGTAAATTTCTTGTCAGCTAGAACACGGCAAAGAAGACATCATTGGCCCTTTTCTGAACACAAAGAACACACTAGAATATAGTTTTAAAGGACAAATGAGATGGCTACTACCAGAGTGAATATTGTATGGCTCCGACTGCTCAGTAAATTAAAGTTGTTGGATCCCACATGTCTGTGCTCTGTTTCAATGTGCCATCAAATCCAAAGATACATGTTAAGAAGTTTACCTTGGAATCGAGCAAAATGGTAACAACTAACACATCAGCACTTGATAAAGCAAGATTATCAAGGTCATATAAATGCTTAAGATGTCTTGAAGAAGACAAACCAAGCTAATTAATTAGCAAATGAAAGAGACTGCACAATTTGCTTTTGTTGGAGCTGCTTGTCTGATGGGCACAATCTTTTGGGGAGAAATCATTACTTATCAGTACATGTTAAGATAAATGTAGATGAAACTACAACTAAGCAAACGTTACCAGTTGTTTAGTGATACATAGCTGATAGCCCAAAATACTTGTACTATACATGAGATGGTTCCAACATTGTTTAGAGTAGATTAAACTAGAGAAGTGGATATTTTTCTGAACAGCCTAAAAGCTCAATGACAAGTCAAGTTAAAACCATAAAACATAGACAGACGGAAATAACCGAAAATAGCAGAAGGAACCCACGTTTCACTTTAATGAGGACTTTTTCCTACTCTTATTTGTGTATACCACTTGGATAAACCATAAATCAAGATGATTTGGGATGCAGTTGGGGAATTTTAATAATAAGTTAAATTCATACAAGAAACAATGAGCATCTACTAGAGGACGTCTTACTGATGAACTGCTCTTAGCAATACACTGACCTACTTTCTATCTTTGATTCTATTAAGAACCATGTTAAGAACAGTTTGAGAATGTGTAAATATGATATCAATCTTTGTAATTATGGTAAAGATTGGTAAGAATCTGTATATATGATATCTGTCTCTCCGTTAGTGGGTTATGTTAGTTACATATTCTTCTGTATCAATTAGGAAAACTGTATCATCAACGCTTTCCTAATTTGACATTGTTTAAACCCTCAAAGGTTGAGATAAGATAACAATCAAGCTAAGCCTTCTCAAAATCTTTTCTATCTCCTTTACTTTTCTGTATGGTATCAGAGCTTGGTTAGTAAGCTCATCCTTTGTACTTATTGAGTCTCTTCTTCTCCATTTCAATATAGTCATTCCTACTTAAGAAGATAGGCATTTCTTCCACACTTCTATGCATCTCCTAGACTGTGCCTAAGGTATTCTCTCGTGAAACATTTTTATGGTTGTAAATATAACCATGAACTCCTGATCAATACAATATGGTTACTTATAACAAAAAGTATCACAAATTATTAACTGTGATGATAAAAGAAACACAGACTGGTTACATGCAGGTAAAGATAGCAATGTCTTCTTTAGTATAGAGAGACAAGAACGAATGTCTACAACCTTCACCAGATGCTATTAAGGAAAGTGCATGAGCAGGAGACAAAATAACTTCCTCCTTGATCCCTTCAACGTAGGTCCCCTGCAATTTTCATCAAATAAATAGTTAGAACTTCGAATAATAAGCAGCTTTCCAGAAAACTAATCATATCAAGCAGTAAAAAAGGCTCTTCAATTTCTTAGTAATTAATGAACTGACTTCATAAAAGAAAGCTCCCCTCCTCCCCACCACCCTTCTGAATAGAAACCAGATAATGGAAAAGTAAGTCCACACGGAAAGAAAAGAAAAAAAGAATAAACATGAGTCTCCAAAGACAATTTTGGATCCAAACAACTAAAATCCAGTACTCTTGCAACCCATGGATCATATCTCCATTTACATGCTTCATAAGCCTCTATAAAAACCATTCAATTCAGAGACAAAAGTGGACAACTAAACAACCCAAACATCCAAACTAAAACATAAGATGCTATGATTCTTTTATTCCTCCTCTATAAAAAGTAGTCCAAATTGACAATAACTTCATAACGATTGTGGCTGATGTAAGAGCCAATCATAAAAAGTAATTTGTAATCTGTATACGTGCTTTATCAATCCCTTCATGGTTTTTTATTCCTACATTACACATTGACTCGCTGCACTACGGAATCAATTTTGCTTTTTTCAGAAATGTCATTACATTTGTCAGCTTCGGATCACGTGCTTGATCAAGTCGGGAAAGGATGCTTCTTGACTTGAGAATTCCCTTCAAATTTATTCAATAGATTATGGAGTGCTTATTTACTGTTTCATATTCTTTTTTGTTCAATGGTGGGCTCACAAAACCTTTAGAGAACAAGAGAGGCATCAGGCAAGGGGATCCAATGTCCCCTTACTTGTTTGTCATTGGCGTGAAATATCTGCAAGGGGAAACAGATCAGCTGGCTCTAAATGGCAGTTTTAATTTCCATGTCAAATGCAGGAAGTTAGGTGCCAGTCATATTTGTTTTGCTGATGACCTTCTGATGTTTTGCAGGGCTGACCTTATCTCCATTAAAATGTGTGATGCTACTTTCCAGAAATTCTCACAGGTATTTGGATTGCAATACCGATAAAAGTTCAATCTATATGGTTGGCATCTCTAGTACAAAACACCAAATTATGTACATGATTGGATATACTGTTGGTGAACTCCACTTCAGATACTTGGGAGTTCTACTGGATTCCAAGAAGCTATCTACTAGCCACTACCTACCACTGATTGAAAAGATTACAGCAAGAATACAATGTTGGTCATCTAAGCTAATGTCCTATGTTGGTAGGTTGCAAATAATTAAATCAGTGTGTTAGGAATTCAGACCTATTGGACACAGATATTCATCTTACCCAAGAAGATTCTGAAATTGATTGAAGCCATATGCAGATCTTTTCTTTGGACTTGGAGTGCCACTATCTCAATTCTCAAATAAGGCTTTAGTAGCCTGGGAAAAAGTTTGTCAACTAAAAGTTGCAAGGAGAAAAGGATGTTACTGATATGTGTTTATGGAATAAAGTTGCTGTCATCAAACAGTTTTGGGGGCCGTAGCCAAAAAGAAGGACTGCCTCTGGATAGAATGGGTACACAGCTTCGATATTAAAAGAGGCAGCCTGGAAAACTTTCCCTTACCCAAATCTGCAGCATAGGTGATTCAAAAGACTCTGGACAGAGAATTGGTAATTAGTGGACTTGATCTTAGGCTTTTGTTGTTGATTGGAAAACTATAAGTTGCAATTAGTAATTATCTCCTAATTTGGCTTGTACAAGTTAGTTTGAGTAGGAAACATTACTAGGTATAGCTGATAGTCAGCTTCAGCTTTGTTTTGAAATTGCTTTTTTGGATGAAATAAAGTTCAACTTTCTATCAAAAAACCACAACAACATAAAAAAAGCTTCTTCTTTTTTATAAGGTAACATAAAAAAAGCTTATTATATGATAAAACAATTTGAAGTAAACTTGAACAAAAGACCATGAACATGCACTCACTCACACGAACCTGAGTGTCTTCTCGTACTCTTAGATTCTGCCCTGTTGGATCAAGCAAATCATTGATGACCTAAAATAAGTATAGAGTCAATTAAATGCATTGGTATTCAACCCTAAAATAAGAAATAAGTACAGCATCATATATCCTGAGTTTTCAATGTTTAATTTGTTAATTGGTTCAAAGTGCAGCATGGAACCCTTTCATGAGTGCCTATATAAGCAGCTTATCACCTTGATGTTTGATCATTTATACCCTTTTGCTACAGCTTATACTACTTGGATCCATTAAGCTTATTATCTTACAGAATCATAAGCTACAAACAAGTTAAATGCTGCTTCTCCTTTCAGCTCATAGCTGGGACTAACCAGCTAATCTTGTGGCAATTTTGACAAGGATAACATTGAAGTGTCCTATTCAACTAGCACGCTGATCACGTAAATGCAGTTTATTAAAACTAAAACCAATACTAGAACTCGCTCAAAAAGTAATTGGGCAGATTACTTTTAAACTTGACAAGTTTAAAGAAGTTATAAAGGCAGTAATTAAGGACACAAATTTAATTAAATAAATGAAAACACATACACTACTCGATAAACGTTGTGTTGGTGTGTTGAAGAAGCAAGATTCAGAGATATGCAAGCTTCTCATCAAGCCTTTAGGCTCAATGAAAGTTTTTGTAAAGAAAATGGTTATTAGATCTAACTCAACCCAAAAACAAGCTCATGTGGTGAGGATTGTCCAAAACCATATAAGGATACAACAGTGAATTTCTTCAACCAATGTAAGACACTTAATGCCTTCGCATGCCCAGTTATGCGCATGTGGAGCGTAAACAATATTTACATGGGGGCTCTACATTGTGCAAACCAAGAATTTGGATGAATCCTACTCTAGTACCATGTAATGAAAATGGGCATTGATCCTAACTTATCCCTAAAGCTTAGCTCATGGGTTGAGGATTGTCTAGACCATATAAGGAGACAATAGCCTATTATCTCAAGTCTCAACCAATGTGGGTTACCTAGAATTTCAATGCAACTAGAGATTTGAATTAATGTAACAAAATTGAGAAGTGAGGACATTTGATTCATTTGGATTTTGATGGTGTTTTCTACTTTGGGTCATTTTCAAATAGCAACATATACTAGTTAAACATTTTAATAATTGATATGCAAGTAGATGACACTCAATGAGCTTGCCGACCTTTGTTGATTATGTTTTAACATTTTTAAACCAGTTCTATTTTTCAAATTTTCAAAACACCAAGAAGAGATCGCAGGATTAGGGTAGAAGGCTAGTAAGTAGTTGGGCACTGTTGCACTTTATGTGAGAGAGGTCGAGGGCTATTTAATAGTCGCGTAGTCTTTTATTCTTTATTGCGTATTACTACGTGTTGCTTCATTTGCTTTGTATCTTGCTATTTTGTGGTCATATTATTCTTGTAATTTTGTTTCGAAAACTTCTCTTTTGAGCCAGGGGTCCATTGGAAACAACTTCTCTATCCCACAAAGGTAGGGGTAAGATTTGTGTACATCAAACCCTCCCCAAACCACGTGTGGAATTACATTGGGTATATTGTTGTTGTAAAGAAGAGGATAAAACCAAAGTCGTGGGTTTCCTTTCTATGAAATAGGGCAAGTAGAATTTTCATCACAAATTAACGGCTAGGCTAGCTCAAAAACTCATTGCTTAGACATTAAACTATTATGCAAAGACAGACTGCCAACAACATCCTACTCAACTATCTCATTCATTAGATACCATTAGTTGTTGCAGAGCAAAGGTCCCAAGCATTAGCAAATGTAGAGTCCAATATGACTCTTCATGCTGAAAAGAAAAGAAATTTCATAGAAAAGGCATTGGCATCTCTATATATGTGTTTCTGCACTATATTTAAATTTTTTGATAGCCACGGTGTTTGAGCCAATTTGTGCACACCTTGGTTAGTTCCATCGAATACCTGTCACCTCTCACCAACAACAGGTAACTCTATCCACCAAGGTTAGGACAGATGGGAAAAAATCACCTACTATTTTTTGTCTTGAATGGGATTTGAACCTAAAACCTCATATTCTCAACTCACTTCATTGACCACTAGGCCATACCTTGGGTGTGTTTCCACACTATTGCCTGAGGGGCTAAATTGTTCTTCACCTACTAAACAACTTCTTATAGCCACTTTTCTAGAATTGAAGTTTGAGGTCATATAAGCATTTCAATTCACTAATTCAAAGTTCTACACATTTTGCTTGCAACGTGAAAGAGGTTGCTCCTTTTATCCTGAATATGCCTCCACCCAAGCCCAAAAGAAGATCTTATAATATCTAAATTGATTCGGCACTTTTCTCCAGCACATCGTAAGAAAAGAACTTCCTGATCGGGGCATCAATTTGAGTCAAAACTGATGGATGCCCACATGCCTAAACTCATTCATGTTGGATATGGTGATGTACAAGCATTTGTCAAAGGCACATTTAAGCCCTAAAGCGAGGCTCAAAATGTGTTGAGCACTCCGCCTAGCTTAATGTGCGCTTTTGTGTCGTCATCAAGGTTCTAAGCCATACTTTTCTTCGTAAATGAGCCTCTTCTGATTAAAACAATTGATATTCCACTTAATCATAAAAAAAATCAATTTCTTTGTTCATATATTTGGCAATCATGCTTATAATTATTTGTATTTGTGTTTTTTCTCCCTTTGCGCCTTTTTCCGTTGAAGCCCAACTTTATTTGCGCTTAAAACTCCAATGGAACTTCGCGTTTTTTTGTACTTTGCTTTTGATAACACTGGAGGGTAGGATACAAAATAGAGATATATAGCTCGAGCAGGTACAGTTAGAGCACAAATTTAACAGTATAACCTGCTTGTCAGCATATGCTGTTCATACTTGAGAATATAACACCTGCATTTCATGCCTTTGAAATACAAAAAGCTGAGCCAACTGGTATTAGAGCAGCTCTAAGTCACAAGACAGATTAAACCACACAAAGCTGCTCAAGGTCTGCATTTATATTTCATCTTACCTCAATTCAATCTCTCTCTGAGAGTAAGTATGTTAAATGTTGTTTTGATCAGAACAAAAAAATTGGAATGTAAGCTACACTAGAATCAAATTAATGACTAGAGAAAAAATGTCAAATCATGATTACCTCATTGTATATTTCAAGATAGGAGACGCGAAGGAGAAACTCCCGTCCAGGTGTCTGACACAAGCACATTTGAAAGTCAGCTATAAACTATGAAATGTTCTTGAAATAGTACTTAAGTTTATGAAACTACAGAACCAATTTTTGCTAAGCCGTGAAAACTGGGTACCTCTTGTATAATGCCAAAGACATCCTTCACCGCTAGTGGAATGATACCAGGAGACTTTTGCTCTCCCTATAAAACATGACGAAAACTTAGCAGGATGTTTCAGATGGAAAGGGATATATCTCTGCCCAACTTGACCATGGAGCTAACACATAACTCTTATAATCAAGAACCAGCACATAAAATCAACATCAAGAATTAAAGTGTTTATTAACACCACGTGATTGAAAGCCACTCCCATATGTTCAAATAAACAAGCATTCTGCATGAAAACAATACAAACCTCTTGTCCAGCGAATTTTTTTTTAAATATTTCTTCTAGATATGGCTTTGTAAGTGTCCAGTCATCATAAATAAAAAGCACTCACCTCTCACCAAAGAAATCGCTTTGATAGTTTATGCTGACGATAATGATTACAGGCCATGCTAATAAAAATTATCAGAACTTAAATCCTATTTATCTGAGAAGTTTGAGACAAAAATCTAGGCCTTCACAATAATTTCTTTGAATCATGGTGGCAAGATGAAAAAAGTAGTTTATCTTCTTTAGATGCAGCTTGCTAGCTTTTCTTTTTAGCTGCTGAAAGTTTTTCATGAGTTATGACACCCCCAATTGAGTTCCCCAAAACACTTTGGATGATGTATGATAGCTTTTCTTTTTTAACAACTTCCAGAAATTACATATCTTTCCGGCGACATCTCTGATAATTTCTTGCACTCTAGGGTTCAGTTGGAGTCTGCAGTGCACCAGTTCAGCTTTCACAGAATCTTTCAGGCAAAATCTGATTTTATTCTCTGAAATATACTCTCTGGTCAGATTTTGCGGTTATTTCCTAATATTTGGTTAGACCTCTCTTCAATCCAACCATGTATTTTGGGTTTGATGTGTTTAGTTACAAAAACGCGGGATTTAGAAATTCAAGTCTCATGATTACTTTGGAACCCCTAATGGAAAGTTCAAACTATTTAGCTTGGGCTTCCTCAATTGAGTTGAGAGAAGCAACCCAGCAGTCAAAAACCTAAATGGCACAATTTCTGTTGGAAGAGAACACCTATGGGCATCTCAAGGTACGCTAAATGTATTTTCTTGAGGTTCTCTTGTGTCAAAAAGGGTTGCATTAGTGCATTACAAGTAGGGGTGCGCATCGGTCGGTTCGGTTCGGTTTTAGGTGTTATTGGTTCGGTTTATCGGTTTTCGGTTTGTAAATACGTCAAACCGATAACCAAACCAATAACATATTTCTTATCGGTTTTTGGTTAATCGGTTTATGGTACTTAACGGTTCGGTTTTCGGTTTAACCAATAAGAAAATACTCATATATATTATATACACGATAAGAAAATTTTCAAATAAACCATATGATTTTTCCAACATTTTGCATGAAAGTAATAATCATAAAAGTAACAATCATTTTTCTTGCAAGTTTAGACACTAGACACATTCAAAGGAAAAAGTGTGAAAGTAACAATCGTTTAACCATTAACAAAAAGTGTGAAAGTAACAATTGTTTAACCATTAACAATAAGACTAGTAAATTTAGTATAGTCTTATTGGGTTATCGGTTTAACCATTAACAAAAATTATAAAACCGGAAACCGAACCAATAACCCAATAAAAAATTTTGCAAAACCGTTTAAAAACCGTTAGCCCAATAACCCAATATCAATAAACCAATAGTGTTTTTTTCTGTTCGATTTATTGGTTAAATCGGTTTTTGCACACCCCTAATTACAAGTCTATTATCTCATTACAAAAAAGCACTTTGTCTTGGCAAATGTAATTTTTTCAATACATTTCCATACTTCTCACCAGATTCAAAGAATAGGCATACTCATTGATCTTCTCAATCTTGCTTTTCCTACTCCAGCTCTTCCTCGCCACTTCAACTTTTACTTTAAAAGACCTCAACCAAAAGCATTCACCATCCTAAGCCAATTGACAATTCTTCTCATGACACAGGTCCACATACTGCGTATGACTCATCATCTACTCCAACATCATTCCCTACTTCAATCGAGCACTCATCAAATCAAGTTAATCTTCCAATTGTTCTTCATGAAGGTAATTGAACTGCTAGCAACTCTCACCTTGATTTAAGTTATCACCATCTGTCACCTTCCTATCATGCATATGTACACGTTTATCTACTATTCAAATAAATTCCTAAGACTGTGGTAGAGATGATGGTTCACCCAAGTTGGTGTCAGGCTAGATTGTAAAAAATGATAGCTCTTCGTAGCAATGGTACGCAGTTATTTCTATTTTCATTATAGAATGATTATTTGATCTTTTTTCGTATTTGTAATTTGTATCATGATTCAATTGAAAGATAATTCCTCTACCACATGGAAAAATACAGTGGAATGTCGCTAGATGTTTACTGTTAAAGGAGACTTGCTTGCAAAAAGTTGGTCGTCTAAAAGATAGATTGAAACCTAAGGGATATCTCGGATTTATGGTCTTGATCATGGTAATACCTATCTTCTGCGGCCAAAATTGCATTTGTTTGTCTCTCTATCTCTATGCCAGTCATGTTTCATTGGTCTCTCATCATTTTTTGTATATCAAGAACGCATTCCTTCAAAGCAAGTAAAACTGAATTGTATTCTAACTTTGTTTTTTGGTGTAATCAAATCTACTCTAATGACACTGTCTCTATCATTGATGTTTTAGACTCATTATAGGGATAGGACAATGCCTTTAGAGTTCATTATGTAAATATGGTTTTCAGTACAACCCATGTACTGATTTAAAGAAATAGAAACAGTTACCAATCTCAAAAAAAAAATGCATTCCTTCAAAGCATACTTCATGAAGAGTTTACATGAAGCAATCACCTAGGGTTGCTACTCTGGAGGAGTCTAAATTAGTATGTCAATCCTTCTATGGTCTTACGCAAATACCAAGGGCATGATTTGACCATTTTAGCACTGTAGTAAAACTTGGCATGCTTTGAGGTCCAACTGATCATTATGCGTTTTACAAGCATTTTATAACATCAAACACATAATCTTGGTTGCACGTGTTGATGACATTGTCATAGCAAGTGATGATGAAGACATTGTTTCAGCTCAAGCAACATCTTGTTGGTTATTTACAGACTAAGGATTTGGGTAAACTGAAAGACTTCCAAGAGATTAAGGTGGCACAATCTAGAAATATTGTCATTTCGAAAAGGAAGTATACTTTGGCTATATTGGAAGAAACTTGTATGTTAGATTGCAAACTAGTTGATACTCTTATTATCAAAATGTTAAGCAAGTTACACTTTTACAGTACAAGGTGAGCTTTTGAAGGTCCCAGGTCAATATTGGAGGCTTATACAAGCTCAATTATACAGCTATTGAATGCTTTCCTTTTTCATACTTCCTGTATACACTATTTAAATATCCAATTGCTTGAAGGAATAATAAAGTTCATTCCTTAAATCTTTTCTTTCTCCTTTTTCACATTCTTCAAATCAACATATGGTCTCTACAACTTGGCATAGATCAGTTCTTTTGATGGCTGGATGTTTCATTTTTAACTGCCAGCAAATTAACTACAATGTTGGATCTATAATCAATTTCAAAATGCCTGTAGTGTTGGATGAGTAATCTTCTTCCAAATGTACACCAAAAAGCACGGCGAGATTAAAATGATTAATGAAAGCTTGACTAAATGGCTTACATGCATTGTATGAGTCTTTCCGCTGCTAGTTACACCATAAGCAAATACAGTTCCTGCAAAATGTGGAGGAATGAGTGGTGTCTTTAGTCTAAATAACTCTCTTCTATCCATATATACCATAGTGCACTTAAGTGTATGATACTAATGCCTAAACAGAATTCTCTGTTTTCACTTAGTTGGCCCAATACCATGTCAATTGATGTCTCACGTGTTCAATCTGACACTTCAAAGCATAGATTAATACAACATGGTTTCTAATGATAATGACTAAATTATCCTTCAAATTTAAAGCAAGAAAATATAGAACTGAAATCTAAAGAGTCGTAACTTTAGTTTCCACATTTCTCTAACAAGAGATGGAAGTCAAAATCTTACAAATTATGCAAACAAGTAACAGGCCTTGTTCAATTAATTTGTTGCAGTATGAGGCACAACTATATTATTTCCGAATGGTTTACATCCCAGTGAATTTTTGTCAAAAAAAAAAACATCCCAGTGAATTAATGCAAAAAGGAGTACCATGGGATGAATTGATACATTTATGGAAAAGAAGGGAAGAAGGAAATTACTTTGGTAGAAAAGCCCTAAGTCAGGAATAAAGGTTGTTTTCCTCCAATAATGACATATTAGTGTATGATATAAAAAAAATCTGTAATAAGCAAACTGATCTTGTATCTGTGGTTTGCAGTTAAAGAAAATTGATATTGAGTTAATTCAGCAGGTAGAACCCCGGGAAAAGAATGAGCCATCATTCTCTTCAATTTCTATTAAAGATACCTAATTAAAGATGAAAAAAATGTATTATGGCTCTATTCCAGTTATAACATTGCAAGTTAAATTCAATATTTATGCAAGAATAAATACCATTAATTCCTTCCATGGCACCACCCACCACATGCTGAGCTGCAACATCATAAACATGGCGTGTAGTTGTTGCAGGACCAAAAACTCTATCTGTATGAAAGAAATGACATTTCCATACTTTCAATAAATAAAATAAATAACATGTCCATGGAAAGTGACAAACAAGTTAATCTATGAATAGTCGAACAAAAAGAGAAACAACACTAAACAATCTAGCAGCAGAACTCCCGTTAAAACTGTGACAACTAGATGGAGAAATCTATTACACAACCCCCAAGCTGATTTGCATAGTAACAAATGTCATGTGAAGGTTCCAGATACAGAGTTATTCTTTGGCAAGTCATTCTAAAAGTAATAGACACCATAAAATGGTTATGCTAACCTGTCAGACCATAAGGATAGGTGGAAAATTATACCAGCTTGCATCTGGTGGGCTGCTTGGACAGAAAGAAACCTCAGGTGCCATCAAAACAAGAGCAACAATATCCAGAAGATGAAGATGAAGTGCTTAGTTTTGTTTCATTTTTGGTGTAAACAGGAGTATAGGGAAGATCTAGAATCAAGTATGGATGTCTTAGGATCATTGTAAATTTTTGTTAAAAGGGTTGAAGATCTTCTAGATACTCCTCCTCAATTGTAATTAGGAAACCTGTAACTTGTTGTGGCAGGTTTCTGTTTTTGTGGAAATAGAATACAAGTTGTTACCTTCTCAAAAAAAAAATGGAATAGAGACTCTAATTCTCTGAATTTTCTCCATAAATATCCCCGGAATCATCGATGAGAGGAGCACAACAGAGGGACAACAACACACATCGAAACTCAAGGTAAATGAACAACGTAAGTTGCTTTAAGCTGGAGAAAGAGAAAATGAGGGACAGAAAAGAAATTTAATTCATTAGTCAAAGACAACTCACTTTGGTAGTATCCATACCCTGAGGATATGTTACCCATAATCAAGGAAATGCAACTTCATTCACAGTCATAGGAAAGATTTTAAGTCTCGGTGTTTCTTATTGAGAGTTGAAATAGAAGGAAAAGGGACAATGACGAAGAACAAAAGGAAGTATGGAAGAACATAACAATAGAAAAGCACACAACAAGATAACTAAATTCTATGATTGCATCTCCTTTTTGTTCCTTTAGTATTTAAACAAGATCGTTTTCCTTCTCTTCGTCCAAACTTGTTTCCTATTTCCTTCACATTTCCTTCCCACTTGAAGATTTCAGCAAATTTAAGCTGGGAACCTATGCATTTAATTTAACTCATATAGCAACATGGACTGAATTTTCTAAACAGGAAAATATGCCAACAAAGAAAGGTTTTTTGGCCAGAAAAAGCGCAGGGGAACTGTCAGACAGCAGCCCTGCATGAATGAGTTGTACCTCCTGCAGCATCAATTGTATTTTTTGCCAAATGAACTACTACATTATTTTTATAAATACATACACTTCCATGAAAACTGAATACATACCCTTCCATAAAAACAGATAGAAAAAGATAGCTAGCAGTCCAAGTCTTAAACACTAACCAAAACTATAAGCAATTTTTGAATTGCTCTCATTGCGGACGGTAGAATCTCCATCGGCATACCAAGCTAACTCATCTCCTTTTCCAATTTCTCTAGCGCTACAAAAAGATGTAAAATCCACCGGTCATCAGCAGCAACAGCGCACTTAAAGTACCAATCTAAAAGTCGAGAAATTACTCACTTGAGCGGACGAAACCTAACAGTAACAGTGACATTCTCCTTAGTCTTTCCAGAAGAATCCGGTGGACAGTCAAAGCTAGGAATAGACGGAGAAAGAGATGATTTTGCCGGCGGAGCGAAAACCTTCGATGAAATAATGGAGGAAGGAGTAGTAGGACGCTTGGAGGAGGAAGACGACGACGACGACGATGGCTTCCGTGACCGGAACGGCGAGATTGATGATCGGAGAGACCTTGAAGAAGACATCGGAAGAGAGAGTGTGTGTGTAGGTCACGTGCAGGCCGGCGAAATTTGCCGCCCTCTGTATATATCCCTCCAAAATATGAGCTTTGATATGATTCTATTTAAGCGGGTTTTCGAAATTTTTAAGCCTCTAGTGGAGAGACTGAATGACGAAAATAGCCTGGTGACTCATGATCCAACATGCAATAGCGGATTCATAATTTTCGTTCAGGGGTTTGAAAAATAAAATAAGCTAAGGTTGGACTCTTACTTAAAATTTTCCATTATTACCCAAAATTATAAAATATAATTTATTTATTTTTAAAAAAAACAAAGGGGGACCCTAGACCGTTTAGTTCAAAAATCAAAATGGAGGAATCTTGTTGTCTCTTTTAACTTTATTTTTGTCATATCATTTTTGTCTTCCAAAGTTAAAAAATCAGTGCACGTTGAAAAATTTGAGACTATTTTGAAATAGTTAGTAGGGCCGTGAGAATAATGTGGAGGAAAATGCTAGAGAGTTTTGGTACGAAATATTACTAGTGATTGTTTTGTCATAATTATAATAATAGAAAGATAATAATCTAATGATGAAATACAAATTATTTTATTTTTCATAATTGATCACATTGTTTATAACAATGCAAGCAATCTCGAGAATGTTTAGACCGTAAATATAATGTTACTTTATGCTTCCTAGTACATTTCATGTGAAATACTCATTCAATCATTTGTGTGGGAAAAAAATTATTTCGAAATTAAGTATTTTAGAATTGTTATACCATTTTTTATATGGAATTAAAGTAATATTACAATTTTAAAATAAATTATTGTGTGATTTTATCTCAATCACTCTTTAATAAATTTATCTTAAGTTTAATTTTGAGATTAGTTATTCCTTATTCTTGTATCAAACAAGCACTATTCCGTTAGTTTATGCTTTTAGACACATATTTAGAATTTGAAGTTTATGATTCATAAATTGATATGTAGTAATATTAGGTTCATAGTTAATTTTATCTATATTTTGAAATTTTTAAAATATGAACTACTCTTGAATTCACGTGACTGTTAGAAAAAATGGTCTTATATTATTTTAAACTTTTTTTTTTTATGTTTTAACTATTTTGGATTATATGTTATTTTATGTACATGAACCCAATTAGTCGTTTACTTTATGTGTGCTTGATATATCTAGTAAAACAATAGTATAGACTTAACCCAATGAGGTTTATAATGGGTGAGTGGTGATTTACTTAACTCATGGCTGGAGCCACGGTCCCATGACATTAACTACGGGGTAGTTTGGTTTTTGGTTAGAGTTATGCAGGTATTAATTATGCAGAGTTTAATTATACAATATTTAGTAATGTTGGGATTAGTCACGTAGGTATTAGTTATGTGGTATTATTTAGTTATGCAAACATTACAATGCAAATTATTAACTATTGAATATTGAATTTGTTGTAAATTAATGGCTATATATTATTTGCAAATAAATGAGTAAACAAATAGTATAAATTCTCCCTATTTTTGAATAAAAAGTAAAGAAAAAAAATTCTCCCTTTATACTTAAGTGAGAATTATGTTTATTGTTTTGCTATTTTATTTTTATCTTTATTTTATTTATTTTTTAACTCAAACGAACACTAAACATTAATTTATTAATTTATCGAAACCACAAATAAATTCTAATGAAAACAATCTAAAAGACAACAACAAATCTAACTCCTCCAATTTCCATCGGAAGCACCACCGCCACCTTCTCTTCAAGAGCAATCACGGTAGTGGTCACCTATTAAATATTTTCTTCAACTAACTTTTAAAAAAATAAAATATCCAATATTGTTTTACTAATAATCAATATAGCTAGGTAATGTTCTCAATAAAAAAGACATAAAAATAAATCAATATAGGTAAATGTGTAATTTATTATTTTAATATATGTATAACTAATACCACATAACTTATTTCAATTTCTACCCGCATAACTTATGCATAGATTTCCTCATAAGTTATGTTGCTATTAATTATGTAGGACTACAAAAATACAATCAAACACCGTATAAAATTAATGGGAAAATTGTATGAAGTAGCAATCTATTAATTCAAATTAAATGCTAGACATAGTTTATTTTATTTGTAATTCGCAGCAAACATCCCATTTTTTTGCCATCTAGTTCGATATACAATTAGTCATTTTCGGTATACAATAACACATTCGGTATACAAATGTATAAAATGCGTTTGTGTTTGTATAAAGCGAGAGAAAAGTATATATACAAATACAAATACATATATTTTCGTCCTATACAATTATAATTATACAAATATAGATCTTATTATACAAATTACAATGTATAAATGAATTTATACAAAACTGAACAATTTGTATAAAATTGAATGTATCTAGAGAATTATACAAATCAAAAGCTCCATAGCAAACATAAAATTTGTTATGGAGCGCAATTATGCAAACTATAGCTATAACGTACAAATATGATTTTTATGTTTGTTATATGTGAAAGTTGCTCAAAATTAATACATGAATAACTTTTATACAATGTTTAGAATCCTACCAACCAAACATGGTATACGTTGGATTGATTTTTCTATCTAAAACAAAACTTCTACCAAACATAGTAAAACTAATACAATTTTTTTTTATATATGAATAAAATATATGTTATACAGTAACCAAATGACCCCTAATGATTTATAATTCTGACCATATCCCCTCTTGTAGAGAAGAATTTAGCAAAAGATAATTAATCAAATCTGTTAAACAAGATACACACACTTTCTCAAACCAATCAGATTTGGCTAAATGACATAAATGCATCAAAAAAAAAAATCTCACTTTCAAATTATTCACCTATTGTTGTATTGGAGATTTAGAACTACTCACAACTTGTAAGAATCCGAATTTTCATATTGAAGAATACAAATCAAAGCAACAACTAGGTGAGGATTTTTGGATTGAGTGATTTTCTTTTATATAAATTATTATTTTTAATTCATGATAAATTTCTTGTTTCATTTTTCAATATATTGGATACACACTAATTATTCCTTTCACATGGATGGTTTAATGATTTGACTGTCTTCCCTTTAATACACAAAACCATTCAAGAAACAAAAACAAAGACAAAGGCAAATGAATTGTAATATCTTAGGAAGAACATGAAGAGAAGAAAGACAAAAGAATTGAAATATCTCAAAATGGCAAGTCTTATAACTCTTTTATTTGTTTCATCTTGACTTTGAACCTGCTCTAATATTTTCTTCTCATTTTTATTAGTTGCAGATGACAGAGTCATTTACATTTAATTCTATATATACACTATACTTTCTTCTTCTGATGAACATAAATTATTGTTGAACTATCTAAATTATTTTATTTTTAAAAAAAAGAGGTTAGACATTTGTTTGAAATACATTACCTTGGATGTTATAAAAACTTTATTTATAAATATGAATATTTGAATTGTTTAATTCAAAGTTTTAAAATAATCCTTATAATAAAAGTAGATAGTTTTTTTTCCTTTTTATTTAAATTTTGTACATTTTTTTATAATGTTCAATATTGTTTCAAGTGAAACTAAAATCACAAAATTCACTATTAAAATTTTGGGATAATTTTAAAGATCTCCCCTCAGGTTTCGCCTCATCACACTAACCTCCCATGCGGTTTATAACACTACGTTTACCTCCCTTATTTAGATTTTTAACACTATTGTTTAAACCTATTTTATCATGATATAAATAAAATACAAATTGACAAGATATGCCCTCTCTTAATATAATAAACTCTTTCAATTAATTAATTCCATCAAAATATCTTTTAATAGTTTCACTCTTTATTTATTTATTTATTAATTAAATTTTTGAGATTCAGATTATATAAAGTATAAAAAATGACTATATCTTATATATTTAGTAATATTTTAACTTTAAACTTTTTATTTTATCTTTAATGATATAATTTATAATTACACTGTATCTATAATTTACTTATTTTAGATCATAAATTTAAAGATTTACTTTCATTCTTAAACTTTGTGCTCAATTAAGATTTCAATAAAGTTTTTTTTTTTTAAATGACTATAGTTTGGGATCATCTCTATTTATTTACGATTGATAATTAAATGTGAGAAGGAAGAGAGAGAGAGGCGAGCAAGAATGAGAGAGGAGTATTGAGGCGATCGAGATATTTGAGAGAGAGAAGAGAGGCGTGAGAGATACGATTGTATTAAATATATACAATTACATATTTGATATCAAATGTATCACAAATATAAATAATTTGTATCAGTGAATATAACTATACAAGTGTGTCAAAAACAATTGTATTCATCATTACAAACTAATTGTATTAAGTATATTAACGAATATAATTATGTCAAGTTATATCAGGTTCAAGTGTATTAACGAATATAATTTGTATCAACGAATACACTTGTATCAACGAATACACTTGTATCAATGGTTGTATTTCATAACAAATTGTATTTGTATTCATGTGTATTTGTATTCATCTATTGCCTTGTGTATTTGTATTCATCTATTGCCTTGTGTATTTGTATTTATGTATTACCCATGTGTATTTATATTATTCAGGAAACTTCATAAATAGCAACAAGATTAAACTTAATAAGCCTCCTTAACTACAGTTTGCCTGATTACACTCCATATCTATAGTTTCGTTTGCTAATGGGTATTTCCGTTTGTATAATTTGCTTGTCGTTTGTATAATTCGCTTGTCAATATACAAATATGGTAAATATATACATTTAATTTTTTTCCAGAACTTATACAAATCAAATATATCAACATGATAATTATATACAGTTAGGATAAGCATATACAAAATTTGGATTTACACAATTAGGAAAATTATGAATTTATACAAATAGGAACCGAATTATACAAATTATAAATTTATAAAATTAGGAGCTGAATTATACAAATACTGACGTGGGTTACATAATTATGATTGTAAGTTAGTCGCGAATGAATGATAATTTGATTAAACTGTAGCTATGTTAACTAACTAACCAGTATATATTTGCTTATTCGCATAATTTTCCCCTTATTGCCTTGTACGTTTGTATTTATATTTATATTTGTATTCATATGTTATCTCGTATATTTGTATTTATGTGTTGCCACTTACCAATTACAATGCGTGTTTGTATTTGTTGCCTAGCGTGTTTGTACTTATATTTGTATTCATTTGTTGCCTTGAAAAAAAACACCATTTTGTATTTATATCATTGAATATATCATCTGTATTTTGAATAATAGAAAAGGTTTTGTATCATTGAAATATCCCATTTGCGTTTTCAATCACTTAAAAAGATTTGTGTAGTTAACAATTATCATTTATATTATATCATTGTTTGTTACTATTTATATTTGTTATAAAACTACGAATTGTAACTTTATTAAACTATAGTTATATATAATAATGAGTAAATTTTAGGTTTATCAAACATAAAAATCATATTTGTATGCTATAGCTATATTTTGTATAATTGCGCTCCATAACAAACTTAATGTGTATATTTCGGTATACATATACAAAATAATCAATTGTATAATCTGTTTCGGTATACATATACAAAATAATCAATTGTATAATCTGTTTCGGTATACATATACAAAAGAATCAATTGTATAATCTGTTTCGGTATACATATACAAAAGAATCAATTGTATAATCTGTGTTTGTCTAAAGCGAGGAAGAGAGAAAGACAAAAGAAAACTGGGTAGAGAAAGATTTGTATTTGTATAATTATAAGTGTATAGGACGAAAATATATGTATTTGTAATTGTATTATATAATTTTCTCTTGCTTTATACAAACACAAACACAATTTATATATTTGTGTTTGTATAAAGTGAGAGAGGCGAGCGAGATTTTTTAGGGAGAGAGGCGAACGAAAAGATATGTATATATATAGTTTTCTCTCACTTTATACAAACACAAACACATTTTATACATTTGTGTGTGTATAAAAGTGAGAGAGGCGAGGGAGAGACTGCCAATGAGAAAACAAGAGTGGCGAGCGAAAATTTCAAGGAGAGAGTTAAATCAAACTGTGGTTATAACATTTAATTTGAATTAATAGTTTGTTATTTTATACAATTTTCCCTATAATAAATAGTAAATACATATTACATGTTCGTGTTACTAGTATTTTATTTTTTGGTTTTCCAAACGGTGTTCGGAGCCCACATTGGAGCTCCGACTAAATCCAGATGGCGCACTGCAGGTCCCATTCGAAGGTGACGCTCCCAGCAAAAATTTCTCCATACTCAGGGCTCAAACTCGAGACCTCTGATTAAGGGTGGAAACTCCATCAGTGCACCACAATCCATGTTGGTGTGTTAATGGTACTTACTATACAATCATTTTTTTCTTTTTCTTTTTATTTTGATATATTTTACAACACACGAAAAAAAATAAAAATATATGAATAAAAACTCATTGGCGCCAATAACTTGACCCGACGGTCCAAATATTGTCATGTTCATTTGTTCTTGAAATACCCACTCCTAGGGTTTAAGGAAGTGATAGAATCGAGTAAAGCTGAAAATGGCGGAGACAATCTCGTTAATGGATATTGACGACGACAAAATTGACACAAGACCAAACAAGGGCAAAAACATAGTCTCCAATACTGAACCGAGATCAGTTCCTTGGGTCGAAAAGTTTCGTCCTCAGTCTTTATCAGACGTTGCTGCTCATCGCGATATTGTTGAAACAAGTATGTTTTGATCTCTGTATATTGTTAGTGATTTTTGACCGACTAATGTACATAATTGACGGTTTTTGGGTAAAAGTTGACAGGCTTGCGAGTAGTAATCGGTTGCCGCATTTGCTGCTTTATGGACCTCCTGGAACTGGAAAGACATCTACAATTCTTGCTCTTGCTCGGAAGTTATATGGGTCTCAGATGCACAATATGGTTTTAGAGCTGAATGCCTCTGATGATCGTGGGATTGATGTGGTGCGCCAGCAGATTCAGGACTTTGCTAGTACTCAGAGCATCTCATTTGGGTAAATTTTTCTTTAATCTCCTATCTTCTATGTTCTCGAATGGTGGTGCATATTCAGGACATTTCTATATGAAGTATATAAGTGAACAATTACACTCAACTCAATCCCTATATACATGTATAGACACATTACTTTACGAAATTGGCCTCATATTAGACTTGTAATGTTATCATATTGCTCCTCATTCTGTCTCTGACTTTTCGTGAGACTACAAAATGGCCAATGGGAGTATATGCCGGATGAGTTAAGGTGTCATTTTTGTCTTACTTAGGGAAGTAAATTGAAGCTTAATTTTGTTGTTATTTAGTGCAAAGTCAGCGGTGAAGCTAGTACTATTGGATGAAGCAGATGCAATGACAAAGGATGCACAGTTTGCTCTGCGTCGAGGCAAGAGATTACCCCTTCATCATACTACACTCAATATCTATTGTATACTTGCAAAGCTGACTGTTATGGAGTTATTCCTCTGCAGTGATTGAGAAATATACAAGAAACACTAGGTTTGCCTTGATATGTAACAATGTCAACAAGGTTATTCCTGCCCTACAATCACGATGTACACGATTTAGGTTTGCTCCACTCGATGCAGTTCATGTCTCTGAGCGGCTGAAACATGTTGTTGAGGCTGAACAGTGAGTTCCATTTTATCTTTGAAGTTAACTCCTTTCTATACTATTTTGTGCATTCTTCATGTTGCTTAGTCCCTTGGCAAAATTTGGTACTGCAAAAGCTACCCTGTGCTCTTCAGTGGCGTTTCATTTCTTTCTTCATTCCTCTTATGTTCCTTTTTTCTCCGTTTGGTTCAGGCATTGTCATGCCTTAGGTCCACTGCCCCATCAGATTAATGGAGTTCATTGAGCACTAGTTGAGTACTAATAAGGAAAGAGAAATAACTAAACGTAGCAATTGATGTGCATTACCAATGTGTTTCCCTTGGTTGCTTTATTAGAACTTTTTCACCAGACTATCATTTGACCGAATATATCACAGGCCTATGCAACTAGTAAAATACATAGACATAGTGAATAGGATACAGACAAGACAAGCAAACTTCTTTTGACATGCCACGGAAGTTCAAGGCATCTTAAAATGCCAGCCGATAAATGTAACTGTAGTCATGCTTGTATGATGGCTTATGGCCCAGTAAGAAATAAATGTTCCCCTATTAAGGTTTTAGAGTTTTTTCTTCAGTCCAATCCGACATGTTTGAAGGCAGCTGAAGTAATACACCATGGGACAAAAAGTATGGCAGATTTTTAAGTAAGAACCTCTAAAGCTTCAGCTGTAGCACCATGGGTCTAAGTTGGTTGAGCTCAGTGGGGGATTTCTTCTTTGGGATCAGCACCATGTTAGTATGAGTAAAGAACTTGGAAAGACTGGCACCAGTGGGAAATGTTTCAGGTGGTATGATAGAAGTGACCGTTGAAGCCATCTGATCCTGCTGAACTACCAGGGTGCATGGAGAGAATGGTTTGATGAATCTCATCTTCCTCAGGTATTATGGTAGTGGAATTGTTGTCCTCATCAGTGATCAAAGGAGCCACATTGTCAAGAATGGAAAGGTCATTATCACTGGATAAATGAGTGAATAAACAAGAGAAGTGATCGATAGCAGCCTCTGAGATGATCTGGTTACCCTTGACCCAATTGCTCTTAGACTTTTTGATTCTGTGGATTTAAGATCTTCTCCTTCTCTTTGACGACACTATAGAAATACTTGGTAGAGGAGTCACCCTCCTCACCCCAAGTAATTTTGGCTTTCTGTTTGAGAATAACATCTTGCATCTTCAACCACTCGGTGTATTCTGCTAGGTTTGTCTGTTATTATCAGTGTGTTGTGAAACTCACAAGTGTGCTCAAGAGTATTCAACTCACCCTCTTATAACAACCAATCTAGAGTCCCATATACTATCTTCTTAACTAGATAAGAAAGTTATCTAGGTATAGATATATACTGATTTAAACAATTTTGGGAAATCAATTTGAGAAGAATGCTTAAGTATTATATTTATACTGTAATTATTTCTCTACGGATTGTTTGATATATTTTACCAGATCTTTTTTTTTTGTGATACTCTCATTGAATTACAAACAATATTTGTACTTGGCATACTGGCTTTTCTTGTACATTGACAACTAAAAGTCTGTCCTCAAAGCCACCTTGAAAACCAAATAATGTTATGGATACTTACTTGCTACTATATTATGGTCCTTGCAAAGGTCCACATTGCCACCGTTTAATTATTTTCTTAGCTTTCTTTCCAGTAAAAGCGGATATCATATGACAATTGTTAATAATGTCATAGTTACTCTCTGCTCTATTTAGTTTACACTATCATTTCTTTCGTCAGTCTTTCACATTGTTTTGTTATAGGCTTGATGTCCCTGAGGGTGGTTTAAAGGCACTTGTACGATTGAGCAATGGTGACATGCGAAAAGCTTTAAACATTTTGCAGGTTCAAACTCCTCATCTTTTTTATCCTCATGTAGATTAAATTTAGATTTCAATTATTGCGGTCAGAGATTTCACATCACAAATCAGTTAAATTCCTTTCTTTTTACAATGTGCTTGTAGAGATCTTGCTCTCTTCTCTAGCTTGACAACCCACTTCCCACTGCAGTAAGAAAAATAAGAAAAGAAAGAAAAGAAAAAGGAAAAGTTTTTTGAGGAGCTATCAATCTTCATGGCTGCAGTTATAAATGAGAGATTTATTGGCCGCAATTCACCAAGCTCACAATTGATTTTACGGAGAACTCAAAGGGCCTAAAGTAACTCAAGTCTACCTTATTCATTTATGGTAAAAGTGAAATTCTATAGTTACTTAGACCCATTGCTTAAGCATTTTCCCTGAGAATTAGCTTGTTATGTTGTTCCTGAGGCTAGTTTTGGATGACTTGTTAGGCCATGGTAGAGTCTACAGGGTGACGTTTGCAGAGAGCTGATTATTGTGACTGGGGTGGGGGGGTTATGTTCTAGGGTTGCTTTGCTTATTCGAGGCCATCTTAATAAATATAATTCTTTTGATATCCTTTTTTTTATCTGTTGGTTTCAGTGAGAAGGACATTACTCTCTGTTAATTGTCATGAGGAGACCATTCTTGGTGAAAGAAAAACGTTGAACTTATTAGATAGTTTCAGGCATGCATAAAAACACTGGTACTTAGATTAACTGAAATTACATACTTGAACTAATAATCACACCAATCTAGTTTTTTATTCTTTTTGATCTGTCGTAGCTGTCTAGTTCTTGATTGGCATTAATCTACCTATATATACATTGGTGGAGGGGCTTGTTTTACTGGCTAACAAAAAAAGGAAACCATTGAAAACTATAAGGTGCTCATTGTGCTATTAATGCCATGCAAGAAAAAAATTAAGCAACTGTTAGTTTGTTTAATTTCAGGCAGGTAGACTATTCTTTTTAGGATTTACTGTCATTAACTTTCAGCTTTATGCAGTCAACACACATGGCTTCTCAGCAGATTTCAGAAGATGCTGTCTATCTGTGCACTGGAAACCCATTGCCCAAGGACATTGAGCAGATTTCTTACTGGCTTCTGAATGAACCCTTTGCTATCAGTTGCAAACGTATCTCAAAGAGTCCTCTTCTCCTGTTTTTCCCATTTTATATATCTGTGCTCGTAGTCAATTTACTCTCTTACCGTTTTTTGTACATAATTGTTAATAGGAATATCAGAAATCAAGACACGAAAAGGGTTGGCTCTGGTGGATATCGTGAGAGAAGTAACCATGTAAGTGCACATATTTATAGATCTTCATGTAACAGTTATTTGGGATAACTCACCTTTGCTCATCTAAACATCAGGTTTGTCTTCAAGATTAAGATGCCGGCAAATGTTCGAGTTCAGCTGATCAATGAGATGGCTGATATTGAGTATGTATCCCATGTCTTTCTTTTTGATGGTTTTTCTTTGCCTTGTGCTAGACTAGCATTTCTGGTTTGATGCCAGAGAATCAAAGGCTGGCTTACGGTCAATTTTCCCATTTACTTGTTAAATCATTGACCAATATTATCTACTGAACTCGTGGCTAGATTATTATGCCACATAAGATGAAATCACATATTTTCTTGACCAGCTGATCTCCAATTATGGATTCTGTGGCTTCTGAACAGTGTATTGAAACCTCTGTTTACCTCACTACTCACCACCTGCAGCAGAAGAGGAATGAAATACACTGCTTCTAGAAGGAATTATTTGTGTTATAGAAAGATGGTCATCAATGGTTTTATATTTTATATAAAAATGGAATACATGATGTGAACCGATCTTTTTGTCCATCTTCTTGGTCGAGAATTTAATAAAATTTCTTTTTCACAAAATTTGATTGAAGTATGGTCTCTAGGATTTTCCTACATATGTTTGTAAGTTGTGGATATTCTGGCTCGCAGGTATAGGTTGACTTTTGGTTGTAATGATAAGTTGCAGCTTGGATCACTGATTTCTGCTTTTACACGAGCAAGATCTGCACTTGTTGCAGCTGCAAAGTAACCATGTTGGACAACCTGGTGGCTTACCCCGCCAGCTGAAATTTTTTCTATGTTTTAAGATTCTGTGCTATGCAAAATATTGGGAATGTAGGTTTTTAAGCTTCTTGATGTAGTATTGTAGTAGAGATCTCCCAAATGTAAAGTGCAATATTGTTCCAAGTGCTTTGCTGTTCTTGCACATTGTAGCTAAATTTTATATACAAGCTTTGCTCTGTTTTGAGGTTCGTTTTCCCATTTAAATTGTACATTCATGCATTTTGTGTTGTGCTGCCTGGATAATTTGTGCTTTGGTCAAGCTGGTAACTTCACATGAGGGACATGCCCATATTCTATTTTGGACACAGTGCTGGTATGTGCATTGCGCAATGATGAATGACCATTATTAAAGATTTGCAAAGCCATGGATGGGACAATCTTCTCAAGGAGATCTCTATTTTATATTTATATACTGCTAAGAGCTACAGAAGAATCTATACAGTGTGGTGCTTAAATAGCCAAGACTAACATTCTAGCATGGGAACTTCCCCCTAGACTTTGGCCCTCACAAATCTGGAAGTTTTCAGCACCAGAGGCAGTGATGATTTTAGTACTACAAAACTGAGCCTTCAGCAGATGTTGATGTGCTCTTGCTTTAGCCCCGGATGTGAACAGATTGTTGCTCGTTAGGGGATTCATATACCTTTTCTTAGTGCTCTGTTGATTGGTTGCCAGATCCAGCACTGAAACGGGGACTCAAAGTTGCATTATATCAGTCTTGATTCACACTTCACTTGATACTTTCATTAGACGTCCTATTTGACCAGGTGATCTCAACCTCTAGAGTCTGGGATGAGCCATTGTAGCGTTCATGACTGAGGCTGTAAATATCACTGTGTATGGCTTCATTTACCACTTTATCAATTTGGATTGTTACAGTCCCAAGCGTACTCTGAAACACAACAATTTATCGTATCAACATTGTGAACAACTCATTCCACTCTTCTCATCCTGCTAAGAGCTGCAATATTTACATACACAGTATTTGTCCCTGCTTTTTTATGCATCTTCGTTTCAGACTATTTGTAGCAGCTGTAACAGTGAACCTTATTGCACATTTTAGTTGGAGTTGAATTGGATATTCTAAATTTAGCATCAGGAACTCCAAAAATGATGAAATTAGTTACCTTTCCAAAAGTAGTTCTGCCTTTGCATGATATCTGCAACTTTTGCCCCTTCGGTGGAACATCAAAAGCCCATGTGAATCCTTCATTCCATTCTGGGGATGTACTGCGACTAACAACCTGATAATAAACTAGACTGTTAATAAAATTCGGATTAAAAAAATTATTGATGTATCATGTGTGTGTTTTTGGTGCATCACGTAACACAAAGTAGTATCTCAGTAAGTGGATCAAATTACATATAACTTCCGGAGGTTTAGAAATGTAATACAGTACTTTCTAGGAAACTTTTAGAGTAGCAAGGATAAAATTGGAAAAAAGTTAATTAAAATCTTTGTTTGTTTTCTGAAATGATAAGTATTTGGAACAGTCATGTTTAACAAGAGTGACAAATGTAAATAAGACCAGGGGGAGTAGTTAGGATGTGAAATTTGGCCATAAGAAAGTAAAACATTGATGAATAGTAAGTCTTTTATTTCATCAACAATTACAATGCTGACTCATTACCTTAGTTTGTCGTGCCGGACCATTGCCAATAGTCAACCGACAAAAAGGATTTGTTCCTCCCATGACATGTCTTAGATTGTCCGCACGCTTAATGGTGACAGTCAAACAACCTGGTAAGCAATGCAGCAGGCTTTCTGCTCTATCATGGAAACCTGGGGGGCAGGTTTTTATCAGCATTTGTAGGATGGGAATGGCTTCAGCTGCAACCATTGCTTGAGATTTTGACACATCAATTGGCATTGTTGACCAGGATTGTTGGAGTAAGCACAATGTGGTCAATACTGAATCCTGAGCAGCCTCGCTGCCAGATTTCAATGCTGTCACCAGATGAGGGATACAAAGGGTCCCCGCTTCAGAAATTAGGAGCTTCGGAAAATTGGAGAATATAATAAAAATGCTCTTCAAGATCTCTTCATTTGCAGTTGCAGTGGGGCACAATTCCTTCTCCAGCGCCGCTGCATGAAAATGCATTAGAAATGTTTTCGGCAGACAAGTAGGGAAAGAAACACTTATACCACTGTCCAGAACTGAACTAAAAGATATGGAAGGATAAGAACAGAACAAAACGCAAACAAGAAGGTCTGCAGTTTGCAGCTTGAATTATCTGGACAATTAAACTTGGAAATTGATGTGTCAAATTCATGAATCAGAAGGATTTACTGCTTCAGTTGTAGATGTTGAAGTATAGCATGGGAACAAATACAGTGACTAGAAAACATCATACATCTAGCTGTCTTCATTTACTGGTTTATTTTATCCTGCAGCTTTAGGTTTCAGGTCTATTTTTCCTGTTCTCCTTAATCCTTTTTAGAACTTCTGCTATTTATTTTTTGTAGTAAAAAGGGTTAGGCAGAGAGTCATTGTAAGTTTTACACTCCGACTTTATTTCATGACAGTCCTCGATCTCGGAAAGCCAACTTATTATGACCAATTGATCTAGCTTCCTAAGTTATTCTGAGTAGCGTTGGCTTTCTTTAAGGGTGTGAACACAACTTTAAGTTGTAGACACTTAGATCAAAAGATTAAAAAGTTTAACATCCCTGGGAAAAATATTGGAACACAGAATTAGGTCTATAGACTTTCTGGGTCTCAAGCACTCTCATATGAGGTTCTTTTTAAGTAGGTAAGAATTGGTTTTCTGTGCATCCTATTTATTATGTTAATATATTTGACACAACTAGAGGCATCTAGTTTGACATTTTTCAAAGAATCATTGACTGAAAAAAGGAATGAACATTTTATTTTATAAGCAACACACCTGTCAAAGATCTGATAAGTTCATTTGATGCATAATCCTTAAGTGTGTGATTCGAGAACAAAAACCTTATGAGCAGAGCTGCCTGGACTGTAATTTCTGAATTAGGGGATAGAAGAAGTTCTTGAACTACTAGTATTCCACCTGCTTCTGCGACAGCTCTCCTGTTGGTTCGACTGTGCATGACAAAATTTTGCAATGCACAAATTGCCACCATTTTCATTTCTTCCGTTGGTTGATCTTCAAGCAAAGTTATCAGTGCTCGACAGGCACAGACAGAATCACTTGCTCTAGCAAGTCCTTCATGCTGGGAGAGATCACCAAGTGCAAGAGCAGCAAGAAGTTTTGCGGACTGCAATAAAGTCTGTGGATCTAGTAAATATTGTGCCAGAGGTGCTATTGCATACTTAGATACCTTCAATTCTCTTATTCGGACGTTGTTGAATAGAGCTTCAATCAGACCTGCTGATGCTTCTTCAAACTGGTGAGATCTTAGCAGATCTAGAAGAGCATCTACAGCACCGGCTTCAGCCATCAGTTCACCATTTGATAGATCAGTCTTTTCATGAGCTATTAGAGCATTTAGTGCAAGAGTAACAGTGCTATCAACTGTTGAATACAACATCTTTACAAGAACCACCAGGGGAACCTTGAGGTAATAATCAGCGTTAGATTGTATGACATTGCAGAGAATCATAGCTGCTGACTCCCACAATGTATCAGGGGGTAAGGGATCATCTTGAACGATAACCTTTGAAAGCTCAAAAATGCCACCAGCATCAGCAACTTCCTTTGGCCATCTTAATGAGATATTTTCCAAAGCACTAATTGCTGTCTGTTGCAAATTCAAGATACCAATGCCTGCGAGCTGCACTAGGGGCACTACTGCATTTTTTGATGTTATATCTTGCTTGAAATGCTCTTGTGCAAGGAGGTGGGACAGCAGTTCGGTACCAAGCTGCTGAATAGATTGGGCTGGGGATTCAAGAAAGGAAATCAGAGGCTGAATGACCTGGCTAGGAGTAAGTTTTAGAGTGGCAAGACATTGTGGCTTCTCTAGAATATTTACAAGAGTTTGCAACGCACTGTGCTGTCCCCACAATCCAAAATCTGACCTCTGCAAAACCGTGAAAAGAGGTTCTACGATTTTTGCAGCAGATGGACTTCTTGAAATAGCACTACTATTTGTCAAGACACGGAAGAGTTCTGCAATTGTGCAGCATACGGAACTAGATGCAGTGGGGAGTAGCTCAAGACAATTTTCTAATAGTCCTGCTTTCACCATATCCAACTTGCGTGGAGTTCGGTCTTTACCCAGCTTAATAAGTGCGAAAATAGTCGGTTCAATGAGCCGATGGTTTGATCCGGACACCAGATGAACCAGAATACCAACAATCTCATTAGCTGATGCAAGGTCCACCGGATGCTCATCATCTAAAAACCTCTCGAAAGCACAAATAGCTGATTCCACTGCTCTTTCCACATCTGATTGCATAAGCAGTACAAGGGGATCTAAGCATTCAGAAGCAATAGACAATTCTCTGATGTTAGGATCACCAAAAAGTACAAAGCATAATTCAGCAGCATCACTTTTCAGTTCCATCGAAGAAGATGATGACAGAATTTTATATAAACTCTCAAGAGGATTCCCATCTAAATCAGCCATCACTGCTGCTTTTGTATCATTCCCTGAAGTCAACTTGACCAAGGAACTAAGGGCAGTATATTGTTCACTTTCTGATGCAGTATCAAGCATGTCTGCCAAAGGTTGAACTGCTTGATTCGATGCTTCAGAATTTCTAATGTTCTCATTATCAAAGAGTTCATTTAAAGCCCTAGCAGCACTCAACCTTGCACTCTTCGACCCCAAACGAAGGACAGCAATCAGTTGAACAGAGCAACTAACTGCAGCTTCATGTTGAATAAGAACAGAATTGCTAAATATAATTCTCAGTAGTTCAGAGATTGTTGCCTCAGTCAAGTCTTGAGGGCTCAAAGATAGATACTTCGCTAGAGCATCCAGTGCGCCAGCTTCAGCCATGATTGATTTATTTTCATCATTACCATCAGCAATTTGAGTCAAGAGACGAACAGCTAATGGGGGAGCACCTGCTCTATCTGGAAGTGGTTTTAACAGATCTACCAATAAAGGGATGGTCCTGCGTGCAGTGGAACCAACTCTCACTTCTTCAATTTCAAAGAGGACTTCCAAAGAAACCTGATCTGGGTATCTTACTAATGAAAATTCTTCAGATAGAGCAACAAGATTTGGCGTATCTATTTCAATGTGACCAATCAAGCTTATCAGACCAGTGATTGCACCTGAATTTACAACAGTAAGATTTATTCCCTTTTTCCGATGACAGACAAGACTGGCTATTGCCTGAGCAGCAAAAAGTCTGACAATCATTTCATCTGATTTGAGAAGAAGTGCAAGAGAAGGTATAATGCGCATGGTTGTTGGAGAGGATATAATGTTGGGGTTCTGGAATAAAATAGCTAATAGCAGTGCGCTGATCCACATGCCCTCTGCATCTTCTGCCTGCCATGATAAATATCTCTTCAGCACAATGACCAATATAAACTTTAAGCAAATCATGAGAACCAACATTACTTCCAAAGGATTGAATAAAGGTGACACTGAAAATAATTATCCTTTATTGTCCATCTTTTAGTCGCTTTATTAACTGTAGTTTCAGTGATATATTTCTGTGCCTTAAGAGAGGGTAACTTACACATTAAGAGGTGCATGGAAAGTCTTACCATTTGACCAACTACAATGGTGTTGTTATAGATATCATACGCCATACACCATGAGTATATTGACAAAACAGTGCCTCAATGTAATCCGAAAATAGAAAAAGGACAGAAAAGCTAGTAGAAAGAAGAAGAAAATCTGCACTTCAGATATTCTTGCTCTTGTAATGATTCTCAAAATTGGAACTCAGTGAAAATATATCCAAGACTACTTCCTCCATGCACATTTATTATATGAATGATATGGCAGGTGACTAGAAATAGTAAAATAAATGATTTTTTTTTTTTGATAAAGTAAGGTATTTCATTAAAGGGCACTAAGGAGATGCGAAGTTACAAATGAGAAAAGTAAACAGAATTTCTATCTCTGAATAAATGAATTGTTGACTTTTTTAATTAAGTTTTACTGCACTGACTACAGACAGCAACCAGTCTGTTAATAAAAGCCAACCTACAGAGTAAATAAACAGGCCTAAAGCTCAAAAATTGGAAGGACAAAAATGATTGACACCAATGAACAGCTTATTTTTCTTCAGGTGGAAACCCAACTCTAGTTCTCCTGATGAAGAGGCATTCGCACAGCACAAATGGGCCAAAAAAGTCAAAAAGCAAACACCAAGGATGATATAAAATTTACCTGTGGATTGGAACCATGTCTTGCAAGCTTGTCAGCAAGGGACTCAAGGCCCCCACCTTCCACTACAGTGGATGTGTTCTTGACATGAAATGATGAAATTATTGAGAGCAACCAAAGGGCAACTGTACCACCCAAAACCGTTGCTGGATCAGGAGCTTCAAACTCATTTCCTTCTCCAAATGGAGCTCTTTCTGTGAAGCCTCTAGGGGTTCTGACGTCAATTTCTAGGGAAGAACAAGTGCAGTTTGGCTTCATCATGTCAACTAATGCATATATAAGAGGTTTCAGGTAACCAGATGCATCAAGTGCATCCATTGACTGATGTTTATGCTCCTTGGCGGCACAAATGCTCAATGCGGTTCCACCAACTCTTACTTCTAGAATGGAAGAATTAATTATTCTATCAGCCAATGCACCGATAGACCTTGATTTTGATGATAACAGATTACCTAGAAAAACCGATTGATCTCCGCAAAGCCTTGATAGAATTACTATTGCCTTATCTTGGACAAGGGAAGATCCCTCACAAAGGCAATGTACAAGAGGCTCTAAACTAGAAGGAACTTCAGCAAGTGCAGTGCATGAACTGTAAGTGGAATCTGTGCCTTGTTTTGTCCTCGTCAAAAGTGCAATAAAGTCTAAAGCATCTGCTGCATCAGTACCATCAACATTCATCACATTTAATGATTCCACCATAGCAAGAACAGCAAATCGACATTGAGCACTTCCATTGAATACATCTCCCACTGGAAAGTGCCTCAATAGCCGATGAAGCCCACGTGCTGCATTTCTCCTACCTTCTGACGATCCTTCTCCTAAAACTCTTGTCAAAGCTGAAACAACGTCTTCACGCAGCGCTTCCGCAGCTATCTCTGGATCAGACAACAGATTGGCTAAAGCAGCCACTGCAGTAGCTGCAGAATCAATGGATGCTGTTTTGGCCAGCTTGATTAAAGGTTTGACATGCCCTTCAGCAATATGAGGCATCTTGTGTGTAGATTTTTGTTTTGATGCACGGGATAAAGCATGCAATACTCGAGCTGACTCTGTTGCAACAGCTGGAGAATTGCTACCCAAAAGTTTCATGCAAGGATTAACCACTTCATCTGTTGCGAGACTCTCACAGATATCATGTCGAGTGCTAAATACATCTGCCAGGACAGAGGCAGCATGTACTTGAGTATTTTCATTTGAGGAATTAAGAACATGGACTAGCGACATTATTCCTTGGTTAGCAGCAGCACCTTTATTCACAAGGTCAGTGTGAGATGCCAAGGTAAGCACATGACCTAACACCTCAGTTACATGGGCCTTTGAGCTTGGTAAATCTCCCAGGAGCAACACTAACAATTGATTAGTGGTAGCTGGATCAGCCGCTGTGATTAGCTTTGTTAAAGCCCTAGCTGATGTTTCTTGCCCCTTTGATTCACCATTTTTGAGGAGCCACAATAACGCCTGTATAGCTCCAGCACTTTCAACACAGGCGCGATTCTCTTCACTATGATAGCAAAGGTTATGAATAATAAGTGCTGCGTCTTCCTTAGCCGTCTGAGATCCCATTTCTAGTAACTGGACCAGTGGTGGAATCCCACCTGCAGCAGTGATTGCCCACTTGCTCTCGTCAATTTGTTCAGTTAGGATTGCAAGCATTTCAACAGCATACTCTTGATGCTGTTCACTGGATAAACCCAGCAGTGATATCAGTAAGTGAATTCCTTCCCTCTTTCCAATTGCTTCCCAAACAGTCATTCCATCACAGCATAAACGTAACAGAGACAGTATTAAATACTCTAGTGCATCACCACTTACCATTGTTGTGAGCCCAGTAAGAGCCTTCTTAGATTCGGATTGTTGGACACGTTTTGACAGATAAACATTGCCATAAAGGCTTCCCATAGCCTCAAGAAGACGCTCCTGAACCAATTTATTATCCCGTGGCTTTAGGAGCATTGCAAGAATACTCTCAATCTTTGTTGCATCAAATATTTCTTCTTCTACTTTGTGCTCAAAGACCATAAGAGCATATGCAAGTGTTCCAATTATATCAGCCACTGGAGCAGCTAACCTTGGGGACTGCGCAAGCTCACCCAGATATAGTAACAGAGGAGACATTCCACCACATATATTGGCTAAAGCTTGTATTGCATGCCGCTGAAGTTTCTCTTTTTCCTCTCTTCGCAGTTTTTCTTTAGAAGGAGAAATGACAGCTCCTGTAAGTGCCGTGACGCCCTGTGAGTCTACAACAGCTTCCTGTTTCTCTTTTCCCTCACTTTGCAGTCTTTCTTTAGAAGGAGTAATGACAGCTCCTATAAGTGCTGTGACGCCGTGTGAGTCAATAACAGCTTGCTTTGCTTTGGCAGATTGTGAAGTAAGAACCTCTAAAGCCTCAGCTGCACTGGCACGGACAGAAACATCATCTTGCTGAGCTAACAGGCTAAAGAGAGCTTTGATTCCTCCAGAATCAATTACTTTTGGAATGCTATCACTGAATGCCAACATTATACGGGCCAATAAAGAAGCTGCATTTGATTGAGTGGAAGCACTACTAGAAGAAAGAAGTCTAACAATGATGTCCACTCCCCCACCCTCTAGTGTTGTCCTCCAATGTCCATCTTTATCACCACAGAGATTTCTCAAAGCCCCAACAACAAATCCTTCCACTGTTTTGTCCGGCTTCTTTTTTGAATTCAGCTGCTCCCACAAAGTTGGTACGACACCTTCCGTAATGAATATTTTCATGCCAATAGGATCATTTGAAACTCCACTAGATGACACCGCAAAAATTGCTTCTGCAGCTGCTTTCCTTGCATCAGCTGAATCAGACTTCAAAAGTGAAAGTAGAGGCGGAATACATCCACCTAGAAGCACCTTTAACCGCATGTCTTCATCTCTGCACAATACAGTTAAGGTTGAAGCTACATTGACTTTTGCGAAAAGAGTTGCATTTCTGAGAATTGATATGAACAGTGGCATTGCTTGGCCATGTGAACCAATAAGACGTCGTGCTTCTTTTCTAGCTTTGGCAATGCCTAGAAGACGTGCTGTAGTAAGTTCTTTTTCGTGTGCAGATGATTGATTCAGATGCAGCTGATCAATAAGTTGAGCAAGTCGTGGCAGTGCCTTTTCCGAATCATCCATTTCTGCAGCTTCATTGGACTCCCTGAAAGTAAATATATAATACCTTTGAATTATCTGAATAAATCTTTTTTAATAGGTTATCTAGATAAATCATATTATGCCTCATGAATTCATGAAAAAGGATAAATAAAACCAAGCAATGTGGAATTGAATTTTTCAATCAGAAATTAACTGAGAGGTCACAATATTTTGGCTCCCTATACATACCAGATGCCCAAAGTTTCTCTACACCTACGAGATACTAATATGTTCTATCTCTCAAGCAGAAGTATAGAATACAGAAACTTCTTTTAGCAAAATCTATAATAACCACAAATAGTAAATAAATGCAGCTACAACACAGAGCAAAGAGAGGAAGAAACCTGCTCTTCTGAGAAGAAGAGGATGACACATCCTTGTCCCCTAATTCAAGGGAAGAAACGTCTGTCATTGGCAACAAGCCTCCACTTTGACACTTTTGTGGCTTCCTACAGAGCGTAAGTATCTTGTGTTAATGAAGCATTCGGGTTAGCTTGGTTACTATATGCACAAACAATAAGTAGTAGAAAGTCAAGAAGTATAGAAAAGTATGGATGCATTTTTCTTCATAGTCCTTCATGAGAACATAAAGCAGACGCGCAAGAAAAAAAGGCAAAAGGAAGAAGAATAGCACGAAACCCAAACAAGGTTCACATTCATGCTTACCCCAACAATTTTCACATTCTTCAAACCATTAAAATCACAATTCCACAGAATACTTGCCACCTCCCACTGGCAATTGGTACTGGATAACTCTGTCCACCTTAAATCACTAGTGTTTTTGTCTTTGCTGGGGATTTTAACCGGTCACCTACTCACTTCATTGACCACACCCTGAGTGCTTAAAATTTCAATATTTATTGAAGCATACAAAAATATTCTAATTTCCCACAGAGTCCAGTTAATCGCGAAAAAACCATTTCAGTGGCACGAAATTCAACCAATCTACTCAACAAATAACAATACACTTAAATTCCATTGCAAGAAATGTTTTAACAACAATGCAAGGTAAAGGAGAAAAAAAAATAACAACAAATAATTTTGCATATATACCTTGTCTCTAAAATTTGCTAGAATCCTGCAAAATTCCGCTCCTCTTGCTCTCCAGGGTTAGAAACCAGAAGAAACCCGGAATTTCTCCCCAATTTAAGAAGTGCTTATAGATAATATGTACGTATATATCTACAAAATATACGTGTAGAGGTATATATATATAAATATCTTTTTACATAATGGTACAACAAGGCTTTACCCAGAAAATCTGCATAACCCAAAAAAAAAAATTAAAAATCAAAAGCAATTCATCCTCATTAACGCAAATACACATGCAGGTAACAAAGATATACACACATTAATGTTTAAATGTAACTATACAAATTTATTACATGTCTGATTGAACGAAAAAGAGTATTTGCAGAATCTACAATCTAGAAATGGTCATTCACATGAAAAATGAATTGGAAAAGATATAGTATATTGTTTTTAATGGATTCTTCTCAAATTGAAAAAAATAAAATTGACGCACAAGGTACCTTGGGGAATTGTAGAGTTGGAAGAAGAAGAAGAAGATGGAGAATGGAGTGAGACACGATTACACGAAAGTGTAGAGAGAGAAAGAAACAGAGGAAAAATAGGAGACAGAGAGAGACTCTGAATTCTGTTTTTCTTCTCTCTTTCGTTTTTCATGCGGTGCTTTATTTGCGCCTATATTTACACATGCAATTATATCTATGTAATAAAAATATATACTACTTCCCATATGAATATAGTAAATATAATTATATATTAGGCAAAAGATATTTTCATGTAGGCGGCAACTATTAATTATAGTAGTACTTTAGAGTTTGAGTGAAGTTTTTTTATTAGTAGTTGATATATTGTCTTTGTAACCTATAAATAGTAGGTTGTTTAATTTTGACATAATTATATGGGATTGCATCCTGAATAATACAAAAACAAAACACTTAACTAATATTCTTCTACTCTAGAGTTTTCATATTCAAAGTCTACTTCATATTTTATAGCATTTATTCACAAACAATTCTGAATTTGAGATCAACATCGCTTTAAGGTTATTTGATGCAATGCAAATGTTCATCATATTGTTCTATTTATTCACAAACATTCATCACAGTGTTCATCGGATGCAATGAAATGAAAGGGATTGAACGAATATGCATGATATGAAAATAAAGGTTTTTTGACAATGGAGGGCATATTACTTCTAATTGATTCTTTGGCCATTTTGTGTAAAATTCTAAAGCGACGAGGCGCTATTGAATGTTATGATGAGTTTGAGAAGAGGTAATGTTATGATGAACTTGAGAAGAGATGCTCAAAGGAAGAGAGTGAACGTCACCTTTGTTAATCAATATTAACATTTTTGATGAAACAGTGTTGGATGACATCCTTTGCCATAAGATGTGGCTCTACAATGTTAAATTAAGAAAGCTTGCAGAATTTTGACTCGGAGCTCCAAAAATATTTTTAGACAGAAGACGAAAATCACAAAGAGTGTTTGAAGTATTGTAGAGCGGATATTTGCACATTTATTTCTTCTTTCTTCTATTTAAGTTGAATGATTAGTATAATTTGATTATCCTGTTTGAAGATTTATGTTAACATTTTGATTATCAATCTTGCGCTTAATTATTTGATTGTTTGATCACCAATTAAATATTATCTACAAATCTAAAGTTGAAATCGAGAGAAGGAACAGTAGATTGCACATATGATAAAATAAAGTTGAACTTGGGTGTGGGAACCATAGATTGAACATATGAACTCGGGAGAGAGAACCACTTATCTCTAAATATCTATTTCTTCAAATATCTTCAAGTTTTCAAGACTTCCATCATTTCAATTTTTTTCTAAGTAAAATGCACGTCTAAACACAACTTCAAATTCCAAAATTCCTTACTCCAAAAACTCATTTTTTTAAGTTTCAAGTTCAAAATCTATGGTCAAACGGGAAGCTTAGATTCGATCTGGAGCAGGATTGCATGCTGATATTTGGGGCAACAGGGATCGTCAGGAATGATTGTGCTCCAGAAGTGCATTGAGATTCATGCTGATGCACGAAGGCAAAATCATCTCAATTGCAACTTGATTCAAATTCATTTCAAGTTGGAAATTCCGACGATCCAAGCTTGTTGCGAAGAAGGAACACTAAGCTTCATCAATTTGGACACTGAATTGTTGATTCATTCTTCAGCAACTGAGAACATGGTGCAGGGAAAACACTGCAGCTAGAACCAGAGATAAATTCACAATTCCACTTCATAGATGGGGCTAGCCCAAATAAACTGATGTTTTTCACGTGTATGTCCTCAAATGGTGCTTCCTCTATGCCTACTAGCAAGGGAGGTCTCTTTGATTCTAGACTGACCAAATTACTGATAAAAATACCTCTTACTTTAGGTAGTGCTTTAGGATCCCATTTCTCGTCAGGGTGGTCATTTGCTCCCTTGCTAAATCTAATGGGCACCTTCACTCTTTCCATTCTCATGTTATTTATCGTAATATTGACGATGTATCCACCTCTTCCAATGTCAGTTTTAATCCGCACACCAGCTGCAGAATCTCTAACATATAAGTCTTCTATGAGGACATTAGAAACACCTCCAGACATCTCACTGCCGATACCAACCCCTGAGCATGTTGGGGTTGTGCCTTTCACTCTCCTTACAATGATGTTTGAGCTTGGACGAGCCATTTTCATACCATACTGATCCCACCCGCTTTTCACTGATATAAGGTCATCACCACTCTCAATGTAACAATCTTCAATGCAGACATTCAAGCTGGAGTCTGCCAACAAAACAATTACGCATATAAAATTAGATATTCTAGACACTCTTAATCTTACAATCTAGTTTGGCATAAGTAATAAAATAGAGCGGACAGTTTTATATGCCTAGGATAGATGAATCGATGGAAAAACAAGAGAAGTTCGGTTAAAATTGAGGGTGTGTCTGGTATGTAGATGTTTTTCATTTTTCCCATGTTTGATTGGTTATAATTTTTGGTTTCTCTAGGAAAACAAGTTCCCTAAAAATAAGAAAAATGACTTACCTATAGAAAGTAGGAAATAAAATCTTGTAAGTGACATTGCATGTTTATCGACTCCTCGCCACTCTTCAACGCACCCTCCGTAGTCTACATCCCTACTACACACACCCTACGCTCCACCTCATCCTCTATAGTGTTTGTCTAGATTATATACAAATGCTTTTGGGACAATATTCTCTACTTACTTATCAAACACGAGAAATTAATTAAGAAAACCACTTATTTTTTATGAAACATTTTCCTTCATACCAAACACACCCTGAAAGTAGAGGTGAAAGAGATGTGATAATTTTTCCCTTCAGTTTAGTTTTAGTGTGGCTTTTTAGTTGAATACGGGAGATACACTAGATAATAAAATTTCAAATCATTCTTCTTTCTCCTGGTAAAAGATTTCAAGTATTACATCAGAACTTAATGGGCGATATAGGATATACCTGCATCAATGCCATCTGTGTTAGGGGCATTAAGAGGAGCCAAAATAGTCATGTTTCTGATTACAATATTCCTGAAACAAATGCAACATCAGGCGTTACTCTACCAGCTAACATGGATAATTTGGCGAATAAAAATAGCTCTCGTGAAGGAAAACTAATGGAAGGAGGAAGAGCATGTTTATTTAACAAAAATTTCCTGATTAAACTCCTGCATCTCAAGATTTTGCCTTGTCCTCACCTCAACATTCTACACAAGCAGGAAAAAGACTACTTTGGCAACATCGAATCCTTTTAATCTATTAGTTGGTTCTTGTGAAAAACAATGAGGATTGGTTCCAACACATTTAACGGTAGTAACTAGTAACCAATATCACCAACTCAGTTGTTCTTTGAGCAAAACCACATCACTTCTGCTTCTATTGGAACACAAGATTCCCCTTTTCTGTTTGTGCTGCTATAACATTGTATGTATGGTTGTTTGATTGATTAATTGAATATGGATATCAACTTTTCAAAAAAATACTATGCAGCAATGAAGAGCAATTTCCTCGAGCCAAAGTAATTAGTAATCCATTCATAAGTACCATGCAAAAATAGATAGAGTAGTTTATCAAGAGAGCAAGAACCTGCAATAGATGGGATGAATTGTCCAAAATGGGGAGTTCATGAGTGTAAGATTTTGGATCAGGATGTTCTGAGAGTTAATCAGTTCAACAAGGTGGCCTCTGGTGTGTACCAGGGTTCTATTCCACCAAAGATCCCACCACATCTTTCCCTGACCATCTACAGTCCCATTTTCCCCTGAAATTAAGCAGGAAACATTGATCAGATGCACAGGCACAGAAAAAGTCACAGCAAAGTTCCATTCTCATTCAAAAGGAAAGAGGGGAAATAGCGAGCGGGGAAGTATTAATGATATATATTTATGGAAAGAGAGAATAAAAGAGTGATCACTGAGATAAAACGTAACTACAAAAGCATAAAACTATCATTCTCGTCAGAATCCATTTGGGTAAAGTTTGTGTCTATTGAATTCTTACTTCTAATATACTTTGAGCATGTTCATGGATTATGGTAAAGGGGAAGTGGTCAAGAAGCGTAGTTACCATTATTTATGAGGCAGTAGTGCTTAGAATTAAATATTTGTAGTAGTATAGACGTCATTGTTTGCAAGTGTGTATACAAATCCCTCATGCAAGAAATAATTAAAAGAAACCATTCTCTAATAAAATTCTCTATTTGAAAATTAGATTGATTCTTGAATCAAGATTATCCCTTACAAAAATCTTTAGATAAATATTTTAGACAAACACAAGGGGTAAGAGGAAACTACTCTTTGTGTTGAGATGTTTAATCTATGCACCATTTACCAAACTGTTTTGCTCAATCAAAATTATCCAGCAAAAGACCTTATAACACACTGCTTATCTGCAAATCTGAGTATGATATTACTACACAATCTTTAGAATTCTGGTCAAAGAAATTTTTGAAGTTTTGAAGTCGCATGTCAGCAATTCTAACACAGGGAATGAGGGGAGGGGAGGGATTTAGGGAACACTTAAAACAAAATCTGAATGCTTTCTCCATGTTCTTACTGTTAACAAAGATCACGGATCAGTTGAACAGCCAATACCTAGTTGCTGTTGTTATTGTTAATCTTACAAAGAAGTTTCAACATACTCTGAATTTGCTGTTGCTTCAAGTGGAGCTAGAGTTACTGACAGGTACTAGCCAGCTTTAACAGTTGACATCCATCAAGAGATTCTTGATTAAAGTAATGCTCCTCATTAGAAGTGAATAATAATCATCTTGGCTTCTACTTTTGTTTTAGTTTATCAGCTGACTTAGTCTATCAACTAATCACATGTCAATGTAACAACACAGTAGGAACTAGAGTTACATTCAACATTCTGTAATCGTTCTTTCAAATCAAAATGCAAACAGATTTTGTCAATTCGGACTTTGGTGTATTAGACCTTATATACATCATATTCAAGAAGAACCTTCAGCACTAGAATACAATTTAGCCTTTTGCTATGATCTAGGTCCCTGATATCATCCAAGAAAGTTTAACTTCATTGAATACTGAGGAAATTCAAGACAAGCTCAATTGGCATCTAAAAAATATCATAGGGTGGAAGAAGATCTCAAGCATAATGAAGATTTGTTGGCAAAATCTTACACTATTTGAAGGCCCAAATTGAAGTCCAAAAGGATGTGCATTTTGGGGACCAAAGTTGGGCCCAATGTTTTGGAAAACGAGAAGTGGAAAAAGCAACGAGGGCTCGCTTTATTGAAGCAAGAAGAGTAAAGTGAAGTACACATTTTTTCTAACTGAAGCGCAATTTAGTACAAAAATAAATAATAATTTGCAAAGATAAATAACCATAACCAAGAACTCAAAAAATAACATATTAAGCAAAAATTTCAGTTCTTACATTAAAAAGTAAATAATATATAGTTATATACTCCCTAGATAGTAAATACATTCTCATTAACATATTAAGCAAATATGTGCTCAAAATTGGACAGTTACGGAAAATATATCAAGAAGTATAACCAAGGACTTTTTTTAAGAACAAAAGGGCAAATCCAACCCTTTTTCATTAATTTACTACAGTAAGTCTTCATAATGCCATGTTTCTGGTGGGGGACAACCGGACAACTATCATGATGACTCCAGTCTCCAACATTAAACAAATCAGTAGCAGCACCTAGGTGCTTTTAATCAATACATATTATCATTACGGAATATTTTTTAAGCTCAAGTGCGACTACTCAGTTGTGACTTACTTGGCAAAGAACAATAATGACTTGTTAACACATGGGTGCAGAAAGTACCTGTAATTACAACATTGGTGAGACCATTTCCATGAATAAGGCTAATATGTCTCGCTCCCAGTCTCTCTCTCCCTCTTCCATATGAAGGCAGAGCGTCGATTATCGGCCATTCATTTGGATCCTTTTAACAACACAAGAAAAATTCACATTTTCTGTGAAATAATAATTTTACAAGATGACAAAGTTAATTTCCTAAATGGTCATTCAAGTCTTGCGAATTGCCGATTAAAATCACTTTTTGTTTCTTATAGAACAACAAAATCATACTCTTTTCCTCTTAAAACATTTTTGTTAGTGGAATGCTATGCGAGACAAAGTAAACAAAGGAAGAGAAGCCATTAGTCATCTGGGGATAAAATAATACTCCAATTAGATCTAGGCCAGAACTTGGAATCAGATTCACGGGAGGGAAATTGTAAAATCAACACAGCCATTATTGACTTTATCGAAAGTAACAAATACACAGACATTGACAAACATCTATTAAATTCACGTGTGACCACATAGTTTCCATGTGAATCCCAATATAATTAGCTATACAAAGAACTCAAATTTTCTTCCTTGTGAGGGTCTGGTCCACCCGCCCACCTTTCTCACCCCACCATAGCACCATCTTCTACTCCAATTAAAATATGTTATATACACTTGTGCTATTTTTCGTGTGGTTTTCGATATTTTAATTTTATTTTAAAATTTTGAATAATCTACTGTATATGGTTTAAATTTATGTCAACCCTATGCCCGAATTCATGTTCAAAATTAAGTTCTTTGAAACTCAAACATCTTCACATAAATGGGTACAGAGGAGTATAACTTAAAAATCTTCTTTGATTGCCGTTTACTCAAACACTTTATTTAATACAGTAATAAATTGTAGGTAGGTTTCAAAAAACTAAACACCAAAAATGAGATATGACGGAACTCGAAATCTTAGTAGCTTAGATGATTGCCTATATGATATTTCGCCCTCTTACCCCGTTTCTCCTTTACCTATGCGGCTATGCCCAATTTAAAATTAAAATGAATTATGAAGGTAATGGATCACCTGAGAACCGAGGATAACAGCGCCATATTCGAGGAAGAGCGTGAAATTGCTAGTGAGATTGAAACTACCAGTAAGCCATCGACCTTTAGGAACAACAAGCTGGGACCCACCACTCTCCGTGAAACGGGCCATAAACTCCATGGCCCGTTGAAACGCCTTTGTATTTGAGGTTTTTCCATCCCCAATTCCACCGAAATCCCTGATTGATTTCACCACCTTCCTCGCTGGTACCTGTTTGAAGAAATCAGAGCAGCTCTTCTGTTGATAACCCGACACTACTCCTACCCGACCCGAAATGAAATCCAAAGGGAGCGAGAAAATTGAATATTCTCTATTGATATGTAGACTAAACAGAGCAATTACAGTGAACAGAACCAGCACAGATACCCATAACGGTCTCCTTATTCCTCCTCCTCCTCCTCCCTTGATTCTATTCAAATTCAAAATCAAAATCGGGGTTTGTTCTTCCATAATGTCTCTGCATGTAGACATAACCTATGTCTACATGCAGATAAAAAAGAAGAAGAAATTCCCTTTATCAACGATTGGGCTATTCATGAGTCATCAAAACTTGTAGAATAAGCATTCGGAGGCCGGTGATTGGGTTTTGGTTTTCTCTCTGTCTTTGTGTAGAATCACGATGAATAATTAATGGAGAAGAGGTTGACGGAAGGTGCCTTTCGATCACACAAAGTGCGTAATATATTTAAAATATATTAATAGCTCTCGTTTTAGTGGGCATGTGTACAAAGAACAAAAAAAAAAAGAAAAGAATATGCATGATCTAATTAACGTCTTCCTCGTTTTTATTTTATTTTATGATTTCACACTTGCATTCGGTGTCATTACACCATAATCTATGTTGGTCTTTCTAGTTTATTACTCCCACTTTTCCAAATATTTTTTTTTAGCTTATTTCATGTCTATTTTTAAAAAAAATAGAAAGAAATAGGTTCTCATTCATTTTACATTGGTTTTATATTTTCTTCTTCTGTCTCAATTTATGTGACAAATTTCAAAATTTAAATAAGTCTATCTTTGATGGTAAGTTTTTCATATATCCTTTAAATATTTGAATTGTCAATTATTGTGACTTATAATACTTTTTATGTAGTTTACAAATATATAAATTTCATTTTAAAAAAATTGAAGATTACATGAGTGAATTCTTAATCAAACTTAAACTGTTTGACTATCGAAAAATGACATATATCACATAAATTGGAAGAATAATTTTTTTGTCCTTTTTACAAATTAAGATAATTTTGTTATGATTGAGCACTATTAAGAAAGACAATTCTTTAATTCAAGAATATGATTTAAAACAATTACTGCTATTTTTTGTTTTAAATTTCTAAATGGACTAGTATTCTGAAATTGTTTTATAATTAAAATTATACTTATATAATACACTCTCTTAGGTAGAAAAGGTCTTCCCCGATTTGTTTTCCAAGAAATTAGGTAAAAAGTAGTTTGTAAATTCACATTTGCGTAAACGTGAATGAGTTGGCATCATAAAATGGTAGGAGTACTTTTTTCAATTGATGATGCCGCTATGTCCGGACACTAATTGAAGGTCATTTTTGGGTATCACATAAATGGGTTGAACTAAAATTAGATTGGTTTAAATGAAGGTGGAGTGGCATTGAGATTTTGTTGGATTTTAATGCGATTATCAAAAAATAAAAATAAAAATAAAAGCGGAATGATTTGAGAGATTTTTGTACACTTTGTTTATAAGTTGGATCCTTATACTTAACATTTCATCAACTAAATTCTAAACGCATTAAAACATAATATTTTAAACACATTTTACTATTGATCGAACTTAATGTAATATTAATATTGTTGGTCGGAAAAATGCGTCATTGCACCCGTTTATAAGCAAATTGAGTATAATAGTTTATATTAAAAAAACATTAAAAAAGAGAAGAAAGAGCAAAAACTTTAGGTCTTTGTCAATTTTTTTGGATATCTCCCAAGTGCTTTCTATCTCTTCGCCGAAAAATTATATGGTATATAGAGGTCAATAAATATATATATATATATATATATATATATATATATATATATATATATATATATATATAAATATTAACGCCTTTTGAAACAAGTTGAAAGTTTAATCTATTATTGGTTAAGGGATTGCAAAAAATGCATAAGGTTGCGTGTTCTCAAGCCCTACTAGCCTCGTTATAATAATTTTTATTACGGTCTAAATAATAGTTACAGATGAAGTTTCAATCCTACCAATGAAGGTGTTTTATATAAAAAAAAAGAATCATAAATAATTAAAAAGGTGTTCTATATATAAAAAAAAAGAAAAGGGAAAAGGGTAAAAAATACTCCTCAACTTTAGTTTATTAGTTGACTATACCCCTTCCGTTAAAACAAAGTTATTTATACCCTCGCCGTTACTAATTTCATCATTTATACCCCTCAATTGACGAAAATTCTCAAATTGACTCAAATTAACCCGAATTAAAAAAAAAAAGACCCATTCCTCATTTTAAACTCAATTCCCCGACCCTCTAACGCATAACCCGTATATCCCACTGATTTCAACCCCATTATTCAATCGTACAAAAGAAATCTCTTTCACGACAAGAGAAAAGTAATTGATGATGGGTGCTTGAACAAAAAGTCAAAAAAGAATCATGTTCTGTTTTGCGATGATCAATCTAGAGAGTCGAAAGAAAGTTTTGTTGGTGAAATTGAATTCGAAATTAGAGGTTGTGGAGAAAAGGATTGAGGTCTTGAATATGGTGAATAACGGGCATTGGGTTATTGGTGATGTTGCAGGTTCAATTTCAAGTGGAAGAGAAATTCTCCATCAACTTCATTTTTTTGAGCTTTTTATCTTCACTCGAAAATGCAAGATCCGTCAAATCCAAATTCCATGAAGTTGCCGACGAAGACGTCGTTTTCAGCTGCATTCCGTCCATCGCACCACCAACGAGCTCACTCGGAGGTGAATTTCCGGTTGCTGGAGGATCTAATCAAGAAAAGTGTAATTCAGATTTCGAGTTCTGGGGAGTGTTGAAATTAATGGTGATGCTATGGTGGCTAATTTTCTGGGGGAGTTTTGGTACTTTGGTGAATCATCAAACACTTACTAATGATTCTTTCATGGCTCTCAAGCCTAACTATGATTATTCCTTTCCATTTTCCACTGGTTCTTTCTAGGATTTTTGAGGAAGAGCCGTAGGAATGGCAATAGGGCGGGTTGGGGTGGGTTAGGTGCTGGGCAAGCCTCGACCCGCAAAGATTTTAACCCGCCCTACCCCGCCCCATTTAGAATTTTTCAATGTTGTAACCTGTCTCGCCCTGCCCCGCTACACCCTGCCCTGCCCTGCCCCGTTTAAGTGTTACTTTTGCACTTTTTATATGTTCTATTGATTCTTTATACTTGTTCTTAATGGCAAAGGAGAACAATTGTCAATACAAAAAAAATCATGAAAGAAAAATCTACCATTAAAATATTCTACTATTTAAATTGTCCAAAACAAACTTTCCTCCACCTACACAAACACACCCAAAAAGATTCTATCTTCAGAAAATCAACCAAAAAGGGAAAAAAGAAAAAAATTTCTGGAGTCTGCATTTTTATCTTTAAGTTATAAAATTCAATATATTTTGTTCTATATCTTTGTTAGCATTTCTTTTGCAATAAATAGAAGCAAAAACTTTAATAAAGTACGTGACTTAATCATTTTAATAATAGGGCATTATCAATCATTATTGTATATCGACATCTTAATTATTTTTAAAGTCCAAGTCTATCTAATAAAATATGAAAATGAAAGAGGAGAATAAAAACTAAATATCACCAATTATTTATAATGTTAATCTGCAATTCTGCATTATTTTATTTTTGGGATCAGCCAAAGCTCAGCTGAAAATAATGGGCCTTTTGGCCCAATACAACCCATCCCTGCCCTGCCCTTTTAAAGTTTTAAAAATATTAGCTTTGACCCGCCTCGCCCTATCCCGCCCCATTAAGTAGTGCCCTATCTTGCCCCGTTAAACCCTTGCCCTACCTCGCCCCGCCCTATCTTTGTTCTGCCCCATTGCCATCCCTAGGAAGAGGAGAGGGTGGGGTTGGTTTTTTTTTTTTGGGTAATTTAGCTGCTCTATCAAAATTGTTTATTGACCGGGTTGGAACGGGTTATGCGTTAGAGGGTCTGGGAGTTAGGTTTAAAACGAGAAATGAGTCTTTTTTTTTAAATTCGGATTAATTTGAGTCAATTTAGGAATTTCCGTCAATTGAGGGATATAAACGATGAAATTAGTAACGGCGAGGGTATAAATAACTTTGTTGAGGAGTATTTTTGACCTTTTTCCCTAAAAAAAAAGGATCATAAATAACTTTTTAATTAAATTTTATTAAAATAAAATTAAATAAAGAGCACGTAAATTCTATTGTCTTATTACCTTATATATAAGCCAACAACAAAGAGGACTAACACTGCAGTACGTAATTGTACATTATGTTATGTGAGTTGTACTATTTATATTTTATCCATATTTATCTTTATTTTACCTAATCATCTTTATTTCCCAAATTATTTTTTGAACGAGTGTCAACTGTCACATGCCTAATATTGATATCAATGACTTGGGTTTAATTATTGAGAGCGATAACAATAATTTATGTAGAGTTGGAAAATAGGTAATTAATTGAAGGCTATAACAATATTACTTTTTTTTTATATATAAGCCAACAACAAAAAGGACTAATGCTGCAGTACTTAATTGTACATTATGTTATGTGAGTTGTACTATTTATATTTTATCCATATTTACCTTTATTTTACCTTATCATCTTTATTTCCCAAATTATTTTTTGAATGAGTATCAACTGTCACATGTCTAATATTGATATCAATGACTTAGATTTAATTAATTGAGAGCTATAACAATAATTTATGTAGAGTTGGAAAATAGGCAATCAATTGAAGGCTATAACAATAATCAATGGTGGCTATTTTTAAATAAATTGGCTACAATTGCAATTCAAAATTAGGACAAAAAAGCAAAAAAAAACTGACAATCCAAGTCTCCCAAAATTAGCTAATTCATGCGTGCTACAAAGGCAAGCATATGAATTATGTTTCTTCACCCTAAATTTAAGCCATCCAATGCGTTAATTTGTTCGGTTGAAATTTGTCATGATCCCTAATTCTTTGTTATGCCTTCCTCCCCAGGTGGATGGGTTTCTAACAATAACACACAATGCTTAATTATGTCAGGGACCAAATACAAATGGAGAAAGCAATTTGAAATACAAATGGAGAAAGAAAATTGAAAAACCTAGAGTGGTATTTAACTATTGCATCAAAGTCACTTATTTTTTATGGGTTTAAACGAAACTTTCCTCCTGAATCATATTTTATTTTATTTTTTCTGAAAGGTACAAATGTACCGCTGAAGAAGAACCAACATCCATGTGAAAAAAAAATCTGCTTGAAAAAATGAAAGCTAGATTACTGTCAACAGTTGCAAGATCAAGAGAAACCTTTTAGGATCTATCATTAATATTTTTAGCATTGTTAGTAGTGTAATTTTCAACTAAAAATTGTGTGAATTACAATTTTCGTTTGATGGTAGAGATTTTTTATTTTTTTTGGTTAATTCTGAAAATTACAATTGTTGATGATTCCTTCCCATGTAGTGATTTTTTTATGAAATCAATGCATATCAATTGTTGAAACATTCAGGTGTAGTTATTTTGGTTGTCATACGAACCTAACTATGCACCAACTATATCTTTTTTATGGTACTAATGCATTATTAACTTGATGCTAATACAATTTGTAATGACGAAATAATTAAGGTAAGACTTTTGGTCCATTTTTTTTTAAAATAATAAATATTGCATATTTGAACACATTAAAAATCAAATTATTGGGCTTAGACCACGTGCATCGCACGTGCATCACTTTCTAGTATTTATATATCTAGATAATTATCGGAATGAAAAAGATGTCAATGATGACATATTCATATGAGGCAAAGTAACAAAGTAGCTATCAACATTTACAGTATGCTATCACCATACATTATTAATGTTAACTTCTTTTAAGAAAAAAAAAAAACCAGAGTAATTTTAGGAGTAATGTATATCATTTTTTATGAATAGACAAAAAAGATGATTTAAACCTTATCCTCCATGTGTACATATGACATATTATAAGAAATCTTAGCAAAATGAAGAATGCTAAGCAGATCAGATAAAGATAGAGGATGTGTTGTCAGTTTTGCAAGAAAATCAATCACTTTATTAGCTTCCTATAATAGTATTATGAGATGAGAAGTTGATATCATGTTGAACGATATTATTAATAGTATTCTTTATATATCTTTAAATTAAGATTATGAGAGGTCTTTTTTTCATCATATTTAGAATAATCAGAGAGTTATGGCTAAAATAGTATAAAAAATGGATAAAAAATTAGAGATCGTAAAAGCAAAAGAAAGAAATGACCTCCGGTGCACAATTTACGACCTAACAAAGTCGGATTATAATGGACCTCATGAGTTCGATTTTTTAATTATAAAATCATTTGGGGTCCAAATCTCTATCTATCTTTTACTATTAGACCATTGATGCCTTTTGATTTAAAACTAATGTATGTTGCCTTATTATTATTACACTCTTTAATTTTATATTTTCATGAAAAAATTGACTTCCCAAAGTCGCTTTTTTAAATATATTTTTAAAAAACCCCCGACCTTTGGAAGTTGTTTTTGCAAAAAATAAATAAAAAATAATTATAACATCAACCTGTCGAAATTATTTTTTAAGAAAAACCAGCCTTAGGGAGATCAATTTGCATTTTTCATCTATAGATTCATGGAACAAATAGATGAAATTAGATTTGAAAGCTTATCTTGGTGAGTTTCGCTAAAGGACTTGACCATCTTCACACTAAGAAGTTCTACTATATAAATTTTATGCATGTGTCTCCGATAGTTACCATATTGACTAAATACAATGTCTTTATTATTATAAAATATAATGTTTATGGATATACACAAATTGTGGCCTATCAACAAAAGCGAGATTTTGAGTTCTTAGGATTTCTTGTGCAATAGTAGGTGATGATATGACCGCAATAGGAGTAGTACATAATTCATATTGACTAAATACAATGTCTTTATTATTATTATAAAATATAATGTTTGTGGATATACACAAATTGTGGCTTATCAGCAAAAGTGAGATTTTGAGTTCTTAGGATTTCTTGTGCAATAGTAGGTGTTGACACCCAATTTTGGACCTCCGCAATATAAATTAATCATTGAGCTTCTTCAATTTCTAACGATTTAAAATAATTAGTTTTATAAAAATTTCAGAAATAAAATAAAATAAACATAATTTGCAAGTTATTTTAAATAGTTTTGTCACTTCTTTAATATATGTTTTATATAGTTATGTATATAATTAATGCATTTTATGAGTATTCAAAAATCATCTCGAAAAGATTTTATATTTTTAATACTTTATTAGCAAGGGTCATAATTTTGAATTAATAAATTTTATGAAATTCAAAATACTTTCAAGTTATTTTTAGAATTTTAATAATTTTGAATAACAAATATGTATATTTTTTACAATCACGTTATTTAATAAATATTTGAAAATCATCACAAAGATTCTACATTTTAGTTAAATATTTTATGACTTTAAGTTATAGTTTCGAGTTAATTAGTTTTTAATTAAACTAATTATTTTATAATAGAAATAATTATTATATTTCGTTAAGATTGAAAAGCTCGTTAATTAATTAATATTAATTCATCTAAATTAAACTCAATATATTTATCTCTTAAAAGATCTAACCCCTTTTCTTATTTGGGCCAATTTTCAGCAGCCCCTTAGGTCCAATTTCCTAGCAGCCCATCAACCCAACACTTTCCATTTTACTCCCAACCAATCCAATTAGCAGCCTTCACTAACCCAGGCCCAAATACATCAAACCCAACATACAACATACAATACAGTAGCAATACGTACATACCCAGTACCCCAACCCCTGTACACATCTTGTTCTTCTTCAGACGCTAAGAACAGAGTGCCCATCCCTCTGCGAAAAATCCAACAAATCCAAAAATCTCGTCACCCGTCTGCGAACCCATAACCCTAGCAACCTAACCCATCACCCTCACGTCTCTTTTTCCCCCCTTTTCACGGAAGTCGCAGGCCTGCACAACAGCCCTCTGTTGCTTCGAAAAGAGAAGAAAAAATTCAAATTTTTGTTTGAATTTTTCAACGGATTTCACCCCCCCAAACGCCCTAACTTCCCCTATAAATAATCATTTACATTCAAGTGATAGGGGGGAAGAAAAAAAAATAAGTTTGGAAATTGAATTTTGACACGGTTTTGGAGTTTAGTTTTGAGACAATATTCACTCACACACTTGAAAATTTTATATCTAGCCTTTTGAATCTAAGATACGAGATGATTGACGCTTGGATTTTCTTAGTTTGTCATCCCTATTCGAAGTTCATGGTAAAAGAATCGTTGCTCTCAAGCTCGTCCTCGTCTCAGTCGCTGCCCAAAAGGAGGTAAATTCTTTCTTAGCTTTGCTAATTCGTCGTTCTTCTGTGTGTTTTGTTTATGTGTTCTTAGTTTTGTTTTATGTCTCTATAGGTTAGAATTTGGTTTACGAGTATTACCTAGAACAATGTTCCTCTATTTCTTTTGTTAGTATAGTCACAAATCTGCTTAGCTTATTAGATTATGTTCCGGTTACTCGTTTGAATCATCCATAAAGATTATTGTTTATCTTGGGTTTACCCCTCGTATTTGTTCGATAATAGGCGTCTGAATTCGTGTTTATGCATCTAAGAAATGTCAAGTGCATTGGTGCGATTTCTCTGTATAAAGCTACTGCTTATAGAGTTGTATTTTTTTTAGTATTTCTTCTTTGACATGATGGTGTCCATGTCTGCGCTTCTTCATAGTCGACATTGGTTCAAGTTCTAAGTTGCTGGTAACTTGTCTAGGCATAGTTTCGAGTCTATTTCAGTGGGTGTTGCTTCGAAATGAGTCCTAAATCTGTGAATCTTCTTAGTCTTAATTCGAAAATGTGCATGTATTCAACTTAAAAGTTAATCTTGTTCCTGGTTTCTGCATATACTCTTGTGGTTTGTTATTTTCTTAAGCTTGTAGGCTGTCCAAAGTTTTCCTTTCATATCCATTTGAATTTCAACTACTCGTTATGCCATCTTAGATTGATTTTATGCTTAGTATGGTTTTGGGATTAATGGTTTAGTGCTTCTAACATGTGTGTGATAGCATATTGGTCTCTTATGTGATCTCTTTAAGTAATTTGAGTAAAGTTAAAAGCAAAAAATCTGATTTACTATTCAAGTATAGCTTTCTCTGTTTGTAGCCAATTATTTTGTTAATATTCTTATGCCTCCAACTTCCGCCTTAATATAATGTATTGGCTTGTTTGCTGAATATAGTAGGCTACAATTTCCACTCTATTGAAATAATTTAGACTTAGAATTTGTTGATATGAAAAAGCTCTCCAATTTAAATGTAGGGTGAACTCGAATTATTCTTTTGGTTGAGATTTCTGCCCTTTTGGGAAGATTGTTGTTTCGTATTTGACAAAAGTATCATTTCCTCTATTTAACTAGCTTCCTCGCTGCTCCTCCACACTTTATTTGTCGAGATTAATGTGCATAAAATAGTGGCTTTGTGTTATTGCTTTTTTTCTAAACTGTTCTATATGGCAATGATCTTTCATCCTCCCCTTTTCCTTTAACCCGTGCTATTAAGTGAATATCGTATCTATGTTAATCAATTTCGTTCAGTTCCATTAAAACGTGACTAAGTTGAATTCAAAAGTTTGTAAACCTCATTTCTTTATATGTTGTAGAAGCTTTCGACTTATAATTTGAGCATGAAATGACTCGGTTTGATTTTAGCTTTCTTTCATAATCTGGACTATAGTTTCCTTTAGATACTTATTTCATTGAAACTTTTGGTTTGACAACAGCAGCCTTCTGATTCTGTCCCATTGTTCTGGATGAATTTTATCTCATTAAATTGTGTCGATACATTGTTTTAACTATACTCTTCTTTGGAAATTTTTTCACCAATCTTCTTTAGTTTTCTTTTTCCCATTATATGCAACTGTTATCTCTATTTGTATATCATAAAATGATACCTTAGAGTTCTCCATTAGTCTTTTCTTTAGTTTAAATGAAGATAAGTTTTGTGTCCATTTCAAATCAAGAGTTCTCATTTACTTGTTTGTTAATATGCTGGGAATTATGGATGTCTATCTTGTCTGATAGCAAAGCATATTGTTATTTAGACATAATTACTTGTATAAGATGTCTACTTATTCTTTTCTTTTCTCTCTTTTACACATGCTCACTCTCTCGTTGGAGTCCAAGTTGGACTCAAATCCATCTCCTTCTCATTTCGAACCGGGCCACGGAGGCCCAAAAGTTATTTACCGAGTCAATCAATCTTGAAAAATCGAAGAACAAGTCTTTGGAGTTGATGTACAGGTCTCGGAAAGCAGAAAAATGGGCTGTATACATCCGATATACACTAATATACAGCCTGTGTATACAAAAACGGGATTGGTTTAAAGGCCAAGATTTTCAGCGAATTTGGCCCAAAAGGGCCCAAATTCAATTTCTCCTTTACTCTTTAATTATTTAATTGTGATTATTTATTATTTGTTGTTTAACTCTAACTTTATTTTAATTAACTTAATTAGATCCCCAAAAGATGAGTTATTTCTTAGTGTTGGTTTGTTTTAAATATTCTTTTTGTGTTGTGGTCATTTATTTTACTAATCAAATACCAATCAATTTTTATATCATTAATTAAGTTAAATCGTTGTTCTTAAAAAGATTTGTTGTTTAACACTTTTCACTCAAATCACGTTCTAACTCATTTTAAAATGTTTTATGTTTAAGTGTTTTTTCTTCTCAAATAAACTCGGAAAATGTAAGTCATTTTTATCAATAAAAATAAAATAAAATAATAATAATGTTAATAATAATAATAATACTTACTTAGTCATTTTCTCAAAAGGTTTAGTCATTTAATAAGAAATGATTTTCATGCTTTAATGTATTAAATAGGTTTAAGTTATTTCAAAATGAATCAAATAAATTCTAATTAATCTAATTCTATTAATATTCTAATCACTTGATTTTCGAGTCAAATGTTCCATTTTGGACCCCTTTCTCTAAAAAATAGAATAAATAAAAAATGCGTCATTTATTTAATTATTTTCTCAAAGCTAATCAAATATTGTAAGTTATTTTTTTTTATATTAAATCGTTATTTTCCTAAAATAGTCATATATATTTTAAGTCAAGTCGCAGGTCAACCGCATGTTAGCGGGCATTTCGAGTGTTTAAACCCTTCTCGAAGTGTAAATTGAACCCCGAATCCTCTTTGGTATTTTCAAATGATTTTTTCTGTTTAAATCTTTGAAAATTATAAGTTTTCTTAATTTCTTTTAAAAATTAAGTGGCGACTCTTTCTAAGTATTTCTCAAATTGTTTTATACTTAGATCATTTTAAAAGGTGATTTTTCTAAAAATAGGAAAATTCTGACACAACAGTAGGTGATGATATGACCGCAATAGGAGTAGTACATAATTCTAGGAGAATGGTTTGAGAATAATTAAAAGGACAATAATAGAAAGTAACATTTTATTTATGCCCTAAAGTATTTTTTTTAAGGGGTGTGTCATATCCCAACAATTCACTTAATATAGACTAAAGGAAGTATTAGTCCACCTTCTATTTTGCATAAAATAATATATACATAAATAGATGTTCTCATAAGTCATAGCTTATACATGTATTAATTTGTGCGGATTTCTAAATTCTAAACCCAACACTGTATTAAATTTAGATAAGAATAAATTACCTCTTAACCAACTACCAATAGTACTCTTTATATATGCCACTTATAATGCAAAATCTGATACCTGCATAACAACTTACCTCCAAACCAACTACCAAATGTCCGTCCTTCAGCATAACAACCTAGAGAAAATGAACTAGAGAGCCCCTTTTTGGAGGTGTGTGTCTATCTATATATGTTTGTGTGAGAGACTGGGTATGAGTGGAGCGATGGCCGCATTTTCAATGTATCCTCACAGCTTGATAAACTTTAATATTTGGAGATACACTTGTGAACCCAAAGTACACTCTTTAAAGAGAAAATTAATGATCCCATTATTAGCAATGGATGCTAATTCTTCACGTCATTTGGCTAATTTTCATTCAAATGTTTGGGGATACAATTTCCTTTCTTACACTTCTCAACTCACCGTATGTACTCACAAATATATATATATTAATATTATGTTTGAATTTGTCAAAACTAATACATTATATGCTAATTTTTTTTTGCCTATACAGGAAATTACTACTCAAGAAAAACTTGAAGTTGATGAGTACAAAGAAAAAGTCATGAACATGTTGATGGAAATTCATGACAATAGTACACAAAAACTTGTGTCGATAGACACAATCCAACGATTGGGAGTATCATATCATTTCCATAATGAAATCGAAACATCCATTCAGAACATTTTTGATGCATCGTCCCAACATAGTGAGAATAATGAGAACCTTCACGTTGTTTCTCTTCGTTTTCGACTTGTGAGACAACAAGGCCATTACATCTCTTCTGGTACTTATTTATGCTCTATCGCTGCACTTATTGTTTTTTAGTGGTTATTTAAATACTTTTTTCGTTTCAATTTGTTTCTGAATTTGATTTAATACGGAATTTAAGAAAATAGGTGAGTAATATATTTAGAGCTTCCACCTATAGTTTTCTCTACTACTACTACTTGAGAACTCATGAAACTCCTTTAGACATAAAGAAGCTCATGAAACTACTCTATACGTTTTGCTTTTCGAGAATTGTATGGACTTTGACCAATATCTTAAAATGTCCCTTTTTTAAATTATATTAATATGAGAAGAATTACAACTTATAATTATATTGACCGATAAAACAATACGTGATAAGTAGAAATAAATTAGAGGGGATAATATTAACATGTCAGATAAAATGTTAGAAATTAAAAAATTTCTAAATTAGGAAAAAGACGTTATTGATAGAGTTATAGTTCATGAGAAAGAGATAATTAGTCATCTCTGGCGTGGTAGAGCGTGAGTTCATGTGGAAGAGACAAGTTCAACTCAGCCACAAACCTCTTTGTGTTGGGGTCCATTTCACGTGGCCGGACTCACTAACTAGTACTTTCTCCGTCTCAATTTATATAATATAATTTGATTTGATACGAAATTTAAGAAATAAAAACTTTTGAATTTTGTAGTCTAAAATAAGTTATAGATTTTTGTGTGGTTATAAATCATTTTATTTAGAGTAAAATAAGTATTTTAAAGTCAATTTACCCACAAATATAAAACTTCAAACTAAAACCTATATATAAATTCTGAATTCGCCTGTAATTTAACCAGATGTATTCAAGCAATTTGTGGAGCGCGATGGAAAATTCAAGAAAACTCTTAATAATGATGTCCAAGCATTATTAAGTTTGTATGAAGCAGCACAAATGAGAGTGCACGGGGAGGATATTCTCGAAGAAGCTCTTACTTTTACCACTACTCATCTTGAGTCCATGATCCCCATGTTAGACAATCCACTCAAGGCTCAAATTATTGAAGCCTTAAGCCATCCCATACACAAAGTTATGCCAATATTGGGAGCAAGAAAATACATAGACATTTATGAAAACATGGAATCACACAACCATTTGCTTTTAAAATTTTCCAAATTGGACTTCAACATGTTGCAAAAGCAGCATCAAAGAGAGCTTAGCGAGCTTACAAGGTACGTACATACACCATTGATCTTATGTTCCTCTTTAATTAATTGGTATAATACGCGAGCCATAAAATATAATAATCTTGTATTGCACGCTCTTGTGATGTATATATAGCTGGTGGAAAGATCTGGATCTGGCAAGCAAAGTGCCATATGCAAGAGACAAATTAGTTGAGGGTTACACATGGACATTGGGATTGTATTTCGAGCCTGAGTATAGTCGTGCAAGAAGAATGTTAGTAAAAGTATTCAAAATGCTCTCAATCTGTGATGACACTTATGATGCATATGCAACTTTTGATGAACTTGTGCTTTTCACCAATGCGATACAGAGGTAAAATTGATGAGTAGAAGAAATTAAACATTTTAATGACATACAATAATAGTTGATACAAGTTTAATTTTTTGATGCATAGATGGGACATAAACGCCATGGATTCATTACCGCCATATATGAGACCATTTTATCAAGCTATTCTGGAAATCTTCGATGAAATGAAAGAAGAATTGACCAAAGAAGGTAAATCAGACCGCGTCTACTATGGTAAATTTGAGGTAATCCTCGCGATCTTTGCCTCATTAATCGATTAAACTTGTAAATTCTAGAGAAATAACAAAAATATTGGCATGAAAAATGCATACTTATGGTATGTCGTGCTATTTTTGTGTTTTCGTTTTAGATGAAAAAGTTGGCTAGGGCCTATTTTAAAGAAGCGCAATGGTTAAATGCTGGCTATATTCCAAATTGTGACGAGTATATAAAAAATGCAATTGTAAGCACTACCTTTATGGCGCTTGGAACAACTTCTTTGATTGGTATGGAGGAATTCATGATAACAAAAGACATTTTTGAATGGATAAAAAATGAGCCTTCGATTCTTCGAGCTTCATCAACTATCTGCAGATTAATGGACGATATTAGTGATCATGAAGTAAGTACAATAAATGATATTAGTACATTTTCTTCAGTCGTGTCATGTCTTGCATGCCCCCTAGTATTATGACCACTTGCATGTTTTCCTCGAATTTCATCAGTTCCAGGATCATTTATGTGATAAAGTAAATAGAAAATTATATTGAAGATATTGAATTTCTATTTCATGTAGACTGACCAACAAAGAGGACATGTAGCTTCTATCATTGAATGCTATATGAACGGATATGGAGCTTCAAAGCAAGAGGCCTATGTTAAGTTTCGGAAGGAAGTCAAGAATGCATGGAAAGACATAAACAAGGCATTACTACGCCCTATTGAAGTACCAATATTTGTTCTAGAACGAATTTTAAATATTGCACGGACAATGGATACTTTTTTCCAAGATGAAGAAGATGGATATACAAATTCCAATTCCAAATGTAAAGACATTATTACCTTGTTGCTTGTTGATTCTGTTGCTATATGACGATCATAATGTGTATGCACCATTGGACAAAGCATTTGGAGCAAATGTGGAAACATTTTGCATCTTTATATTTATAATTAATTGGTTTATGTTTGCTTTCAGAAAAAAAATAGATAAAGAAAAAAGGCAAGTTCAACAATCTTTTTTCCCCAAAAATTAGGGGTGATATGGTTAAATGGCCCTCTAATAAGGCTGTATTGAAACTTTTGGTTGGTTAACTTATTGGTTCCACTCACTCAGTATACTAAAAATAATTTTTAGCGGTAATTGATTAACGATAATATTTTAATTACAGTTAAGTATGTCTTTGTAGAGATAATTATTCGTAACAATTATATTATAGCACTCTTTGTAAATGTGTTAAAACCTATAGCGACATTGGATCCAATGACAATTAACTAGTGCCGGTAAAGATTTTAATACTCTTTGCTAATATGTATATTTACTATTATCAATAAAAATTATTTTTGTCATAATGACTTATGGTTCATGGTTTGTGCAGTAGTTAGATTTGCATTTGAATACTAGATCGCCCAAGTAGTATTAAATTTTATAAAAGGGAGATCCTTGTGTAATCATAGATTGCTTATGTGAGATATGATTGTTTTGGTGATTGGATGATTGGAGGAGCACATCTTATCTATTTCTGAGTTGTTGAGAGTTCGATTCTTTGCTCTCTAATATTACACTACAAGTCAAGTATTTAACTCTCCAGTATTATTATTGTACTCCATGAATTATGTACCAAAATGAAAAATTGAATTTATTAGGCTATTGAACCATATGTTTCCGATAAATTCCCGGAAAGAAACTTATATAGGCTACTTCCTTTCCTTTTTATCAATCTCTTTTGCTCGTTAGAGACAAGGTCCATGTCCCACCCTAATCTTTTGTAACTATTTCTACGTATATGTCACATAGTAAGGGTCTAACCAAACCCCCTACACCCCTAGGCTCACAATCTTTTTTTTTTAACCCTCCTAGGGAGCTCCCACCCCTTTTTGCTCTCTTGGTGACTCGAACTCGCAACTTTTGGGTTGGAAGTGAGGGGTGCTTACCATGACTATTTACGTAAAAAATAATCTCGATTACCATGAAGCATATATGTAGTATATAAAAAGTTTATTACTCAAATTAAGAGGCTCTCTAAAGGACTTTATATAGGCTTAGAAATTCTAAGAAGTAAGATTTTCAATACATTAATATTCTCCATCGTTCTTATAATTTGTGGCGTTTATATACAAATCTTTCGCTTTTGATGAAGTTATTCCATGTGTTTCAGTCATATCCAAATCTTTTGGATTAACTCCATATGGGAGTTCCCATTCAAAGTGGTGGAGTAACTGAGTCAAAGGAAGTCCAACATTAGCTAAACCGAATTGTATTCCTGGACACATCCTTCTTCCTGCACCAAATGGAATAAACTCAAAGTGATTTCCCATAAAGTCAATTGAAGAGTTCTCGAATCTCTCTGGTATAAAACATTTAGGATTTTCCCAATTTTTTGAATCTCTCGCAAGTGCCCATGCATTGACAAGTACTCTAGCCTTGTAAGGAATGGTGTATCCATCTATATTTGTGTTCTCCCTACATTCCCTAGGTCCTATAAGAGGAACTGGAGTATGTAGCCTTAGTGTTTCTTTAATCACTAAGTTTAGGTATGTCAACTTTTCAATGTCTTCACCATAGTTTTTCTTTCCCTTAAAAACTTGCCTCACTTCACTTTGGGCCTTGGCCATAACATTTGGGCCCTGGCCATAACACAATTCGTAAACTGAAAAACTTTTTCTGTCATATTTGTTGTAGAGCCCCTTGTGGAACGAATAGATGAAATGAGACTTGAAAGCTCATCTTGTCGAATTCCACTAAAGGACTTGACCATCTTTGCACTAAGAAGTTCTACAATACAAATTTTACTCATTTGTCTCCAATAGTCACCATATTGGGAAAATGAAACGTCTTTATTATTGTAAAATATAATGTTTGTGGATACAAATTGTGGCCTATTAGCAAAAGCGTGGTCATGAGTTTTTAAAATTTCTTGTGCAATTATAGGTGATGAGATGACCACGGTAGGAACTTGCCCGAATTGCAAGTACATATATAATAGGTCCATATCTTTGCGATAAATTTCTAAGAGCGCGATGTGGAAGTCCTCCTCCGATTATGTGAAGAAGATTTCCTATAAAGGGAAGTCTCCATGGACCTGGAGGCCGGCAACTTTTGTTTTTTATTGTTACTCCATTTTCTAAGTAGAATAACAAGGGAGGACAAGAAGAGAAGCAACCAAACTAAGTTAAAAAGAGAAGAAAACATCTTTAATATTGGAAATGAAGCTTTTGATGGATATTGCTTTCAAGTAACATTAGTTGCTCTTATAGTGTCTCCTTATTAGAGCATTGCATAGTGTGAGTACGTACAGAATCTTTGACTTCATGTGATAATAATAACGATAGTAAATAAATCCTAACATGATAAAATTAGTCTGTAAAAATATGATTTGTTGAATCTGATCATGTTTAGATTGATCATTAACTCGCTTATTCATTAATTTAGCCTATTTCAGTTCATAAAAAGACACAAAGATTTAGGATGTGTTTTTTTCACTTTGCTTATCCATATCCTCCATCATCTACTCCTTCCATTACCAATGATATTGTGTCTAACTAGGCATGGAGTTTTAAGTGAGGAAAAAAGATTTTTGAAATTTATAATCTAAAGACTAAAATAAGTTATAGATATATTTTAGATTATTTTTGAACTAGATTTGCAAAGCACGTATAGGTTAATGTAATCCATGCATAATAAAAATGTCATCTTTAAAAAATGCAATTTATTTCTAGTGACTTTATTTCTAATTTCTTCTGTATTTTCTTTTAATTAATTTTTTTTATTTTAAAAAATAATCAAATTATACAAAATCTAATCGATTATATTTCTATATAACACAGAATGAAGACTCTGAAACCTAATGAAGTTCTAGGTGCACGGAAGTTCCTATTTTGATATTTTTATTTTTGGTATTATACTTTTTTAAAATAAGGAAGTATGTGAATACATAAAGTTTGGATGAAATTTAAAAGTTCTATATATTAGAAAATATTAAATTATATACCATAAGTCAAAACTCAAATGGGTGGGTAAGGCGAAAGCCATTTACTGCACTCATCAGAGAGAGGATAACCTATATCCTATATAGTAATAAATTAGTCTTATTTCATTATTATTTAATTATTATTAAAACTAAGAAAAGAAATTCTCAAATTTGAATATTCTCTTAATATTTCACGTAAGAGTTCATTGTTTCAAATGTCTTACCATGATTTTTGAGGACTTATATGTGTATATGTTATAAAAATATGTTGGTATCTTTCTGGCCTAATATTGAAAATAAGATATGGACATACTTCTATCATGATTTTTTTAAAATTCATAACAACTCATATAGAAAAACAAAATCTTCTGACTTTTTTTTATATATAATTTGAAATGAGGAGGTTACCCCTAATTAATAAGGGGAAACATAAAGTCTGAAAATTAAATATATTAAGTTAATATTTTACAATAAATGACTTAATATAAAAAAAAGATATGGAAAATTGTAGAAAGAAAATTAGATAAAGAGAGCACATATATTCTATGGTCTTATATTTTGTATATCTAGATTATTATCCAAATGAAAAATATGTCAGTGATGACTTATTTATATTTAGCAAAGTTACAAAGCTATCGACATTAACGGTCACTACAATAAAACAGTTTTTAGTAGCAATAAATATACACATTAATAAAGACGGTTAAAACTTTTACTGACATAAGGTATATGCTTCTTTAGAGACATTAATTTACAAAAAATGTTAATTAATTCTAAAAAAATATATTTAACAGTAATTAATTTATTATTGTTATTATTAATTAATTATCACTAAAAAATTGTTATCACCATACTTCATCAATGTTTACTTTTTTAAGAAAAAAATCAGAATCTAACTCCAACAGTGCTGTATACCATTACACAAAAGATGGTCTAAATCTTATCCTGTGTACACATGACATATTGTAAGCAATTTTCGAAAAAAATGAAAAAATGCTAAACATATCAGATAGGGATAGGGAGTGTGTTCATCAAGAATTATGGTCAGCAACTTTGTTAGCTTCTATATAATAGCATATATAGTATAAAAATGTGATATCATCTTGAACATTATTGTCAGTAGTATCTTGTACAATGACCTCTAAATTAAAATTATGAGAGTTCTTGTTCTTCATCATATATACAACAAAGAGTCACTACTAAAAAATATATAAAAAATTAGAGATCGAAAAAAAATGATCTCAGGAACATAGGATATCGAAGGCTTGAGAATGTTTCTTAACAGGTTAACCATATCGAAAATTAATAATTTTATATTTATACTATAATTTGGTGTTGGGGATTAAAAAAAAGCGCAGTAGCAAAGAAAGAGATTTTCTGAAGTCTTTGAATTGCAATTGAATAGTTATATTTGTTGAAATTAGGTAGAATTTTTTTACTTTTTTCTTTTTAGTCTAAAAATATTTTATAGTATTTAATTTCATTTCAAGTCTAGGATTTACATTAATTGCAAAATATTTAATTTCCTTTTTAGTTTAGTAACTAGAAGAAAAATAATACACTTTATTCTCCTTAATTATTTATAAATAGTAATGTACTCTTCTATTTGAATCAATACAAAGAATTATCATTCATTCTCTCTTTAATTTTTCTTTCTAGTTTCTTACATTCCATAACAATATTGATAGTTTGTTTAATAGGCTTACATCTAATTAACATTAGGTAAATAGAGTGGATAAACATGTTCACTAACTCTACCATATCAACTAGAAAATAACAAACAATTTCATGCTAAAAAACCAAACAACACTACTTTTTACTAGCTAAAAACTAGAAATTAAATCGACTATTTTGAAGCATTAAACAACATTTGGTATAAAATTTATATTCTATTATTAAGATTACATGTAATTAGTACGAATACAATTTAAACTAGTCTTATATATTATACATATAGTTACAAAATTAAATATGTCATTTATTTGGTTAATACTAATGATTGTGATTAATTATACTTTTTACGTCAATTTTAAATAATGTGTTACTATGCAAGTACCATATTATGCGTTATTGATAGAATTTTGAGAGTCAACCAAATTATTAAATTTTTTAAGTTATCAATTATTATGATCTATAATAATTTTTAGTTAATCTTTAAAATACATAATAAAATTTTAAGTTTTTAATTATTGAGATTTATAATACTTTTAACATGTAAAATACATATAATAGATTAACAAAAGTACAATAAATCGGGTGAGAAAACATTTGGGTTTGAGAGTTGCGTATTTCATGATAGGCTAGACTTGGACAAAATCTGAGCGAGATGAGGTCTAGAACAATTTGAGAAGAGGATTGGGTGAAACGTCCAAGTAGAATTTGGTTTTCTTGCAGCTAAGATGTTAATGAGTCTGTATGACTTTTCGGATGTGAATTCTGGGGAATAGAACTCTCAATATTGAATTTCGCGTGAAGGGATCGGTTTGACTACATTGAATTTGAAGGGTGTTGCAAAATAGACTATTTCAAGAAGATTTTTGAGGTTCGGTCCTGTGCAAACCGTTATAGAGGGTGGGATTTATTCCCGCTATGGGGCCTGTTTTCACGTTTAAAAAAAGAAATAAAAGACTTATTTTATAAAGAATCGATTTAGCTTAACTTTAAAAGAAAAACTAATTTTATATAAGAGTTGCCACTTAAATTTTTAAGAAAAAACAAGAAAACTTATAATTTTCAAAAAACTTAAACAGATAAATCATTTGAAAATACCAGAGGGGTTCGAGGTTCAATTTATACTTTAAGATGGTATTAGCCACTTGAAGTGTTCGCCAACACGCGATTGACCTACGACTTAACTTAATATTTGATTCTTGACCAACTTTTGAAAATTAATAAAGTAAAGAGAAACCAAATTTTATATTACTTAAAGTAGGGGTGTGCATCGGTCGGTTCGGTTCAATTTTATGTATTATCGGTTCGATTTATTGATTTTCAGTTTTTAAATACGTCAAACAAATAACCAAACCAATAAGAGATTTTTTATCGGTTTTTGATTTAACCAATAAGAAAATACTTATAAAATAAATATATGACTTCTTTAATAAATTTGACGCAACAACACAATAATGTAATAAAAAAATTATACAAATGTAACACAAAGAGAAATTAAGAGGAATTAGGATCTTACTTTAGATTTTGACGTGTTTTATAATGTGAAGTTATAAACTAAAAGTCACTTTGAAGTGTGAATTGAAGGCTAAAGGATAAAGACCGTAACTAGTAAGGTATTGAGATTAATATATAATATTTATGTACAAGTAAATATAATAAATTACTAGGCTTAATGGGTTATCGGTTTACCCAACAACCCAATATTAAAATCAATACCGAACCGATAACCCGATAATATTTTTTATAAAATCGTTAAAAACCCGTTAGTCCAATAACCCAATAACAATAAACCAATAACACTTTTTTCGGTTCAGTTTATCGGTCGAGTCGATTTTTGCACACCCCTAACTTAAAGAGAATATATTAAGAATGATTTTTGAGGAAATAACTTTTTATTAATAAACAAAATATGTAAGTAAATAATAAATAATACTTTAATTAAACATTAAAAAAATAAAGAAAGGTTATCTTTGGGAATTTAATTAAATTCAACCAAACAAAACAAAAGTTAGAATTAATACAACTAATAGAGTAAAGTAATTAAGAAGGTCAAATTTGGATTTCTGGCCCAACGTGCCCTAACTCTAAGATTGTCAAAATATCAAGTGCCTTCACTATCATGTCTAAAAGTAGCAGTCCATTCCAAAGAAGGAGTCCCTTGTCCAGCAGTCAATGTAGAGTAATGTTCAATAGCAGACATAAAATATCCTCCTAAAAGGGCAGTCCGATCCAAACCACTACTTGTCTCTCCTAAACGTAACATTTTGATCGGTACAACACCAGATGAGCAAGTCAACAACCACTGATGAAAGCGATTAACAGTAGATATGGAAGTTAAAAAAAACCAAACATAAACTAATTAAAAATTTACACAAAATAGAAATTATTTAACCTAAAAATGAATTAGCAGAAAAGTTACCTCTAAACAATTTTGTTAGGACATTGTCCCTTGAAACTCTGGTCCTATAGGCAGGTATTTTGGCAATTGCCTCATAAATCAGTTTAAAACTATCAATTGATACTCCAACCTCCACCCTTTTTTATTTATTTATTGCCTTACTATACTATAATACTAAATCAATATAATAAACTGAAAATTATTACTAAAGAAATTCTGAACAGGTGTATCACAATCAATTAGAAAGAGCTGATCTAAATTTTGATCCAAGGCTGCAATTGAAAACTTAGCCTCTACTGTCCAGCAAAATGATGCTATAACATATTTTTTTAGTTCAGTTAGGTAGAATTAAAATAAGATGGGACTGTTCCATGATCATTAACTAATCTGGCCACCATTAATTTTGTATGATCTGCAATTATAATAAGAATGAAAAAGTTATATCATGTTTAAAGTCAAAATAAAACAGAATAAAAGAGTTGGAGTTACCATTAGGTTGTTCTTCACATATTATAATTCTTTCCCTTTGTTTTGTCCTTTGAAGGGTCATGTGTAGGAAGTGTAGACACAGGTAGGAAGTATAGACACACTCAAATTGTCAAACCACCAAGGAGAAAAGGAATAGATTAAAACTGTGTACCCAACCTTCTGAAAAATAAAACAAGAAATAAATAAAAAATAAAAATTTATATTAAAGTATTACTTAACCAAAAAATGTTAACCTGCAATTGTTCTTTGATTAATTTGTACTCCTCGATTGAAAATTCTGCATTGATATGGGTCGTAAGGAGTTCTAAAACTCCAATACAACTAGTACTGGACAATTTGAAAATAAGGAAAAAATTTAATGCATTAATATTAAATTGTTTAGCCAAATTCAGATGCAAAAAATCTGAATGGTTAAAGAATGTGTAGATATTTTGTTTAAAAGTTTTGACTATTTGTTTTTTCCTAGATTGTTTTCTATAAGATAGAAGATGAAAAGAACTATAAGCCATTGCATAAGATGAATTCTTGGCAGTGAGTTGTGTCTCATCATCATGGGAGGAAAACCAAAACTGAATTAAGCTGTTTTTTGAAACCTCCATGGTAGAACAAGCATTGTGATGAAACAAATTGAATATCGTATTATACATAGCTGCATATAATTGTTCATTCTCATCTGAAAAATGTAAAACACAAGGGTAAAATTTCTACAGAAGATGTAAAAGATTAATTTTTTACAAGCATAAAATGACACATAATCTGTCCATAAAAATATGTATAAAGATGTAAATGAATAAAAAAGATTCTAGAAAGTTGGAAAGATAACTAATTGGAACCCTAAACTATCGTAATTTCAATTGTCATGAAACTCTAAAAGACTACTTTGCCATTACAATTCTCTTGAAACTCTAAAAGAATGATTCAAGTGTAACAAAATGATTTATTTCAGTTGATATTATGCAATGTATTTGAGGTATGCATGATTTGCGATGACTAACGTTTGATAATATGTATCAAGGAAACATGACACAGCCCTGGGAATGCACCAAATGCAAAGCAAAGGTGCCAAAACTGAGAGGTGTCTCAGGGAAGATCATTGACCGGATTAACAAATCCAGAAAATTAGATCCATCCAATTGAGTTATTTAATAAAGTCTCCTACATATTATTTGTAGATTAATAAGTTTATTCTATAAAATCATTGTTGGGTCTTTCACTTGTGCATATATTAATTTCTTGAATAATATTATTTCCTTCAAATTGGTATCAGAGCTTGTGTGTGATCCTTATAAAAGCCTTGTGTGAGATCCAACACATATAGAAGAATATGAGTAGAGGTAATTATTCTTACCAATAGAGAAATAATAATAATTTTAGGAAGAAACAACAAAAAAAATCAAAATTTCCAGAGACGTGACTGTTGACACCCAATTTTGACCCTCCCCGATAATAATTAATTTTCGAGCTTCTCAATTTCCAAACAATTTAGAATAGTTACTTTATAAAAGGTTAAATATTTTTTTAGGTCACTTTAAGTAATTTTAGTCGATTTTTATAGTATTTTATAATTATATATGTAATTAGTGTTTCTTAAATATTCGAAAATCGTCTAAAAAGGATTCTATTTTAATTAAATCTTCAATTGAATTAATTGGGTTTAAAGTATATTCGTAATTTGGAGTTATTTAGCTTATTAGCTTAATTATTTTGGAAGTTTGTTTTATTAATTTGCTAACTTAGGTTGTGGTTATAATTTTAAATTATTAGTTTATAATTAAGTTAATTAGTTATCTTGTTAAGATTAAGAAGCTTATTAATTAATTAATATTAATTCGTTGTATTTAATCTTTAGTCGGATTCACCATTTGAGTCAAATTGGCTAAATTTTAAAGTTAGGTGGACTAAGTTTGCAATTCATTTGGTTATTATTCTAATTCAAATATAGCCACCTTTTGTCTATTTCTTGGATTAATTTTCAAGGCAAAATTTGGCCCAAAGCATTTCCAACCCATTCTATGCATTACCTCCCTTAATTGCCAGCCCAACTCAACTGATCCACTCCCAGATTCCCATTCCAACCAGCCCAAACAAATCAATACATACAACATTACGTTCCAACAACAGGTGCAGTCGATCGACCAAACCCCTGTACTCTCGTCTTCTTCACGCGCAAAGCGAAGCGAGCCGAGAAATCAATCGCAAAATCGATACAACAGCAGCCCCAACGATCCCTCACGCGTGAACCACTTCAGCGTGTGAATCAATTCCAGCTCCAACATACACAGGAGCAGTGCTGCGATTTTCCTTGTCTTCTTCTTCTTCCCGTCCTTTTCAGCAGTACTATCGCAGCAAGACACATCCTACCCTTTTTTCCTCTTTCGGAATGAGGCAATTTTTCAGAGAAAATGGTGTTTCCCTAGATTGGTGAAAGAATTTTGGGAGTTTTGAATTCAAATTGGGCTTTGAATTTGGATTCGTCCGTTTTCCCCTCCCCTTTCCCAAACCCTAATTCCTCTTCTATATATGTTTCTTGTTATTTACTGTTAAAAGGGGAGAGAAATTTTTGTTAAAAAAAAAGTCAAAAAAGAGGATCGAAAAATATAGAACCAAGTTAGCTATAAAAAGATATACTACAAGTTTCCAACGAAATTTATTTTTATACAAATGTTGAGGGTAGTTTCTCAAAATCGAAGTTTTTCTTCGGAATCGTTGTGGTTTGAGGTTGGTTGTGGAAGGTTCTTCTCCAGCTCATTCTTGTTCCAATCACTGCCCCGAAGAAGGTTACAACCTCAACCTTATCTCGCTTTGTCTCCTTCTTCTAGACTCTTATGTATCTCGATTGTTTATATATTTTTTTATGCTTAAATGTGAGCTGAATATAGGCATAGATCTCTCTTTAACTGTTGAGTCGCACTCGTGTCTGTGATGTTTCAATTTTGATTAGTGATTTGCTTCCCATGATTAATATTTCAAATGTTTTTTTTGCTTTGTTCTCTGTTTTCAATTTGCTTGACAAAGATTGGTTGTGCATGTCATCTTCCCTACGGCCTTACCTTTCTTCCGTTATAGTTGTGATTAGTTTTGATGTTGTCCTGGTTGTTTGAAGTCTAGCATGTTTTGATTGAGTCTGGTCGTCAGATTTATTTATTTTTTCTTTTAGTATTTTGGTGACCAAATTTTGTTATAGTTCTTTTATTCATCTTAGTTGGCTAAATGTTCAGCTATGAATACAAAAGAGCTTCGTGAGATTGATTGTGATTCTTGTTACATTAGCTCAAGCATTCCATGATTTTCTTGATTTAGAATAATCTAGTTCCTGCTTATTCAATAAAGCATTGGTCGGCATGAAATTTCCTTGGTATTATGTCTCCGTTTATTCGTTCTCGCATCCTATGAGTTGACAGTACTTCTTTAAGTTCATTATATTATTATCTTGAATTTTCTGTCGTGCTTATATGTCGATCATTTTGTTCGCCACCTGCAGTATTTTGATAGTATGTTTTCATCATTTTGATTTATCTAGTCGAATTCATCATATGACATATCCTACCGATTTTTCTTTTCTAGCTAAATTCAGTTTGTCTAACCTTTTCCCTTGTTTGTTTTTACTGTTAAGTGGCAATATAGAGAATTTATATTTTATCCACTGTGTTTATTTGCTTGTCAAAGTGTAGTGACTTTTTATTTGTAGGCCATAAACTGTCAAATGTTTGTTATATTATATGATTCAACTCCAATTTATTTTGCTTTGCTTGAAATCTCAATTGGATGCATTACTGTTTTTTCCTAAATTGATGAATCTTTGTTACCGTTTGGAACTACAGTTTCAAGATGCTACTTTTGATTACTAATCCTTATTTTATTTTTTTATTTTTTTTACTTTTGTTGCATATGATGCCATCCGGATCTATTTTGGACTCTTCTCTTGCATTTCCTCGAGTTGATTTTCTTCGAGTCAGCCTCATCATTGTTCGAGTGAAAGGAAAATGAGCTAACATATAGTCCATATGCAGCAGCAGACATTCAGTGTATACAAATGTTAAGGCAAAAGGGGTCAAAGCCCAAAAGACAATCTCAGTAGATTCAAGTGAAAAATGGGCCCAATGACCCAACAAAGTGACTGGCAGCAGATTAAATTTAAATGGGTCAAACCTCATTTATGACATTTTAGAATTAGGACAGGATTTGGGCCATCATATTGGAATTTGGGTAAAAAGCTTAAAATCAATATTTCCTCTCTCTTGTATCTATTTGTTATTATATTGACTAACCCTCTATTTGAATTGGTCTAACTTAATTAATCCTCAAAAGATAGTCATTCTTTTTTATATATTCAAAACTAAAAATATTTATAACTTTTATTTATTACTTAGCTTTATTTTTTTGTCAATGTGACGAATTATTTTTCTGTAAAATGACCCCCCCCCCCCTAGTTTATTTCCCCTTAAAAAGTAATAATGATAATAATAATAATAATAGTAATAAATAAATAAGTTAAATAAATGAGTTATTTTACTTAGTTAAAATTTCAAGAAATTAGTCAAAGTCATTATGAGTTCTTTTACTTAATTAAGATTTTAAAAAAATTAGTTAAAGTCGTTATGAGTTCTTTTACTTAGTTAAGATTTCAAAAAAATTAGTTAAAGTCGTTATGAGTTTTTTTACTTAGTTAAAATTTTAAAAATTAGTCAAATCACCGGTCAACCGCAAGTTAGCGGACATTCTGAGGGCCTAACACCTTCTCGGAATGTACATCAAACTCGAACCCCTTTTTTTCAATTGATTTTATCTGTTTGAGTCTTTTGAAAACCCTAAGTTTTTTCTTGATTTTACTAAAAAATTAAGTGGCGACTCTGTTCTTTTGAAAATTCGATTTCTGTTAAATCATAAGTTTAATCGATTTTTTGAAAACTTAGTCATTTTTCTTTTATTTATATTTTTCGAGTAAAACAATGACAAATCAACAATTCAATTTCATAATTGTGGAAAATTTGGACATTATCAAAGAGATTGTTGGTTTAAAAAGTCTGAAAATAGAGAAGTGCATGCAAAATTGACTTAAAATTATAGTGATAAACAATAGACATTATTTATTTCTAGCTCATAAATAGAAAAAAATAAAGGGAATGAATGGTTTATAGATTCAAGTTGTAGCAATTATATGTCTGGGGATTAGGAATTATTTGTTGATCTAGATGAATCATTTAGAGCTACCGTAAGACTTGGTAATAACTCAAAAGTGCCTAGTATTGGAATAGGAAAAATTCCAATTACTTCAATGAATGACTCTTCTCACTTTGTATCTGATGTTTATTATGTTCCAAGTCTTCATCATAATTTGTTGAGTTTAGGACAACTGATAGAAAAAGAATATGACTTGCGATTTAAGTATGGAATTAAACTATTAGCGATGATAAATTAAGATTAATTGCAACGGTAAAAATGAATCAAAGTTGTTTGTGGCCTCTTAATCTCAACCGTGGAGATTTACCTTGCTTTAGTTCTGTTAAATCTAATGATACTTGATTGTGGCATCTACGCTTTGGGCATCTGAATTTTGGAAGTTTGAAATATCTTGCAAGAGATAAAATAGTTGATGGTTTGCCTTATGTTGATTTTTCCTGATACAAAGTGTGAGTCTTGCATTTTGAAAAAGAAGTATAGAGAACCTTTTCAAAAAGGCAAAGCTTGGAGGGCTAATACACCATTGACGCTAATTCACTTAGACTTGTGTTCGGTTGAAGTTCTTTCCAATGGAGGTAGTAAATACTTTATTACTTTTATTGACGATTCAGTCGAAAAATTTGGGTATATTTTTTGAAAAATAAATCTGATGCATGTGAAGTCTTAAAAATCTTTAAAGTTAATGTAGAAAGACAAAATGGGTACTTCGTTAAGACTTTGAGAACTGATAGGGGTACTGAGTTTCTTGTTTGTGATGACTATTTGAAGAAGTGTGACATTAAACATTAACTGACTGCTAGATATACTCCTCAACAAAATGATGTAGCTGAAAGAAAAAAAATAGAACAATGATGAATATGGTGAGATCAATGATGCATTCCAAAAATATTTTCAAAGAATTCTGGGCAGAAGCTGTCGAATGTGCGATTTATGTTCTAAATAGATGTTCAACTCGATCCAATTTTGGAAAAACTCCACAAGAAGTTTGGATTGGTAAGAAATCAAATATCTCTCAGCTAAAAGTGTTTGATTGTCTTGCTTATGCTCCTGTTCCTGGTGTTTTGAGAAAAATATTAGATGATATGACAAAAAATGTATCTTTATTGACTACAGTCATGAGACAAAATGATACAAGTTATTTAATCCAGATACATGAAAGATGATTATTAGTAGAGATGTAACTTTTGATGAATACAAAACTTGGAGATAGTCAAAGAATAATTATGAGTTGTCTAGGTCTGAGCCAATAGTTTCAACTATGGAGGAAGAAAGTTCTTGAAGATATCAATAGGAACAAGTAGCTCGTCCTGTTCAAATAGAAATATCGATTCGTCCACAAAGAAATCGCCAACTACCAGCCCGTTTACAAGATTATATTGTTGACAATAATAAAAATTTATCTAATGAAGATATTGTGAACTTTGCACTATTTGCCGATTGTGATCCAATTACTTTTGAGGAAGTTGCAAAAGATGATCATTGGATGAAGAAATTCATGATATTGAGAAAAATAACACTTGGGAGTTGACAGATTTGACGCCTTCAAAACAATAAATTGAAGTCAAGTGGGTATACAAAATCAAATACAAACCATCTGGAGAAGTAGACCGCTTTAAGGCAAGATTAGTTTTTAAAGGATACAAACATAAGGCATGTATTGATTATTTTGAGGTATTTGCTCATGTTGCTAGACTTGATACTATTCAAATGATTATTTCTCTTGCTGCAAATAATTGTTGAAAAATACATCAAATGAATGTTAAATCTGCTTTCTTGAATGGTGTTTTTGAGGAAGAAGTGTATGTTGAGCAGCCTATGGGATATGTCAAAAATGGTTTAGAAAATAAAGTTTACAAGTTGAAGAAGACATTATATGGGTTGAAACAAGCTCTAAGAGCTTGGTATACTCGCATTGATTCTTATTTTATGGGACATGATTTTCATAGATGTCCTTATGAGAATACACTATACATAAAAATCAATACTGATGAAGATATTCTCATTGTGTGCTTATACGTGGATGATTTAATATGTACTGAAAATAATCCTAAATTAATTTCTGAGTCTAGGGAGGCTATGATTAGCCAATTTGAGATGATCGATTTGGGATTAATGTCTTATTTTCTTGGCATTGAAGTTTCTCAATTGAAAGATGGAATCTTTATACGCGAGTGATATTTTGAAAAGATTTAATATGGACAAAGCCAAACCAATCTTGACCCCTATTGAAGAGAAATTGAAGTTGAGCAAAGATGGAACTGGTGATTTAGTTAATGCTACATATTTTAGAAAATTGGTAGGGAGTCTAAGATATTTGACTTCTACATGGCCTGATATTACTTATGAAGTTGAATTAATTAGCAGATTTATGAAGTTTCCGCGTCAATCTCACTTGCAAGCCGCCAGGAGAATTTTGAGATATATTCAAGGTACACACTCTGATGACATATTTTATTCAAAGACTAATGATAGTAATACTGATAGTGATTGGGATGATGATATGATGCAAAGAAAAAGTACTTCTGGCTATGCATTTTATTTGGGATCTAGTGTATTTTCATGATCTTCAAAGAAATAACAAGTTGTTGCTTTATCAACTGCTGAAGCAAAGTATATATATGGCCGCAACAAGTAGTGCTACACACGCATTATGGTTGAGAAGGATGCTTGGATTTCTTCAACACAAGCAATATAGGCCTACAAAAATATTTTGTGACGGCAAGTCTGCAATTGCATTAACAAGGAATCCAGTTTTTCATGGCCGTAGCAAACATATTAAAATCAAATGGCACTTCATTCATGACTTGGTCCAAGATAGAGATAATGCTTGAATATTGCAAGACCGAAGAAAAGTTGCTGATATATTGCCATTAAAATTGAAGTTATTCATAAAACTGAAGAAGATGCTAGGCATGGTCACATTTGAAGATCTTGATTTAAGGGAGGCTATATAGGAAATAAACCAAGATTAGGATTTCTAAGTAATTTAGGATTCCTTACTAGTTTAGGATTTATTATTTATGGTATATTCTTATTTATGTTTAATTATGATTTGTTAGTTTTATAGGTTCCTAGTTCTAATAGTATATTTTGGCTGTTAGTATTAGTATTATAAATAGGGGTGCCTTGTTACATATTTTCAATGTACAAAAATTACAAGACTCGTTGAGTTATTTAATAAAGCCTCTTACCTACTATTTGTAGATTAATAAGTTTCTTCCATAAAACCATTGTTAGGTCTTTCACTTGGGTAATATTATTTCCTTCAAATTCTACCCTATTATTGTCCTAGAATTCAATTTCTATGCACATAAAACTTCTACTGAATAATATAAAACTTCTACTCTACCATGGCAGCCGGAAGAAAACACTTACAGGTAATACCTTCTCCAGAAAACGATTTAAAGGCTGATTTCATTGTTGATTTGAATGCTTAACAGTGAGCCTAGAACAGTGATGCTCCTCCACAACAATAAGAGCCTAGAACAGTGATTGATATGTATGGAATTGTTTTAACCCAAAAGGTGTTGAAACATTTTAATAGTACATAGTATTTTAAGGTTATTTCATCTTCCATTTTCTTCCAATTTATTATTACAGGTGAACCGAGTTCAATAAAGCTTTTTTATTATATTTATTCAAGCATTTTTTCTTCTTTCTTTTTTTCATCAAAGTTCTAGAATATTCAATATCAATTTAACATCATTTGAATTGAGTTCTAAGTTAAAATAATATTAAGTTAAATAATATTGTATATAATTAAATCAAGTTGAATATAATTATCAATTTAAATTAGTAATTGATGCCTATATTTTTCAAACGAATTTATCATAAATTTAATTTCCTAGTGACGTATCAACACAAAATTAATAAAATTAAAGAGTTAATTTGACTCAGTTCAAATTCAACTCAGCTCGGTTCGATACTATAAAAACTTTATTGAACTCGGTTCACCTCAGCTTGGCTCGATATTGTAAAAAACTCTATTGAACTCGACTCGAACTCAACGCTTAGGCCTCACACCTTGTTACCCGTACGTGTGGTTGTGGGGGTAACACGATACTACGAAATTTTAAGATTTATTTTTTCTACACATATTTATCACTTAACTATATATAATTAAGTGATAGCGTGTATTTTTACTTTAATATACAAGGATTAAGGTTAACTTTCATTATGTTTTGGTGTAACACATTTGGATTAATATTTATCGCTCATATGCCCTTAGCTTCTTATAGCAGCAATTTTATTTTTATTTTTGTTGATTTTTTATTTGGTGTTCCGTATACATATATTGAATTAAAACAATCTAATTTAATTTAAAAAATCAGTTAAATTAACTTTTAAAAAGTGCAACATAGTAACAACTAAAATGGAATGGAGAGAATATAAAAAAAATAAGTTGAAAAAGGTTTCAAATATCTACCCAAAGAAGAAAATAATAAAGAACCAATAACATTGAAACCACAATATATATATATATATATATAAAAGGTGATGTGGCACCTCTCAATGGCCTCCATTGGCATTTATCTATTTTCTCCTTTTCTTAAAACATTTTTTCCTATTTTTCTTATTTATAATGTATTCTTATATATATAAAAAGAACTCAACAATCACTCATGCATTTAATTCTCTTAATTTTGTTTAGTATTCAGTTTTATTCTCTTAATTTTGTTTAGTATCTCATGTTGCAATGAAGAAGAAACTATCAGAAACTTAAATGGTGTAATAATGAGAAAAGAATTTAATGCAAAAATTAAGTGAAGAAAACCTAACTGAAAGATCTACGTGGGTTGATGTTAGAGTAGTCAAAAGGTTACCTTGGGCTTAATTACATGTGTTAAGGATTTTGTTTCTAATTAAATAGGGCTAATTGGCTATTTTTAATTAAGGAAAATCTTTTTGGCCAGAATTTGGCCAAAATGATATTTTAACTATGTTATTTTACCTTTTAAAACATTTTTATCCTTTTAACTTTAATATCTTTTAACTAAAAAATAGAAAAAAAATTAGTTTATTTTAAAATAATATTCTGGCCAAATTTTCTGGTCATTTAGCACTTCTCTTTAATTAATACGTCTTTTAAATTAGGAAAAAAAAAGGCCAAAAATCCACCATAAATAAGTTACCTTCTAATTTCCAATTTAATCCACCATAAATAAGTTAAACTTATTGTGTATGATAATGGAGAACTTAAAAGACATTTGGAGAGTTATATATGACAAAACATTGATTTGAATTCTTTACTCCAAAATTATAGAAACTACCATTTGTGAAATTTACATCCATATGAAATCCATCTTACAAATTTCATGCCCTTCTTTGGAAGATTTCCATTCGTGAAGAAATTCATAATAGCCTTTTTTTTTTTTTTTTTTTTTTTTTTTTGTACATCCATATGAAATCCATCTTACAAATTTCATGCCCTTCCTTGGAAGATTTCCATTCGCGAAGAAATTCATAATAGCCTTTTTTTTTTTTTAGTTCAAAGTTTTTTCATGAAACACGTGACAATATGAATTTACTTGACAAATGTATAAGTTCATATCAATTGAAATCTTATTCGATCTTTCGAACATTTTTTCTCATATAAATTTACTTGACAAATGTCGGATCTCGCGTGATATAACTGATTTAATTTAGTTTATTATTTCGATTGATATTTTTATTTTTTATCGTGAAAAAGTTTGAAGTAGATATTTGCAGAAGCACATTTGATGGATGACAATGGGTTATTGAAGATTTCAGACTTTGATCCATTCGGCAAGTCAAACGGAGTTTCAATAAGGTATGACATTTAAATTACAATTCATTTTATTATGCGAGATGGTTCATTTGAAATTATAGGTTCTTGCATCTATTTAATGTTCTTTATATATATAGCGAACCATACAAAGATCTTACAATATAATTTTTGTATAACTAGACAAACCCACTTATAGCCTGTTCGGAATGATTTATTTTACGTATTTTAAAAGTAAAATAATTTTTTAGTCTCTTTTATAATGTTTGGGTAAAATAAAAAATATATTTTACCTAAGAAGATAAAATAAGTTCTAATTTAGAATTTCTACTTTAAACGTTTGTCTTATAAGCCAAAAACTATTAGTACATCTAAACATACTCTTAAAAATATGGAAATTATTTGTAGTAGATGAGCTATGTATAATTTGAAGACTTCAAAAATTACTTCAATTAAATTTGCTTCTCTACATGTTGCTTCTTTGGTAAATAAATGGTGATACATAATTTTTGTTGTGCAAAATAATTTTTGGTGTTAATAGAGTTATCGTTCTCCTTGCAAGAAAGTTAAAAAAATATTTTTTGTTATATATTGTGTTTTAAATATATAAAATAAGTAATAAATAATCAATTATAAAAGAATGATAAAAGGTTTTATGTTATAAAGATAAAATAAAATGATTCTTTTAATATCTAATAAAAGTTTAAAATTAGACTCTTGAGTTTTCAAAAATAAGATAAATACAAAAAAACGTTATTCACAAATAATAAGAAATATTAAAAAGTATTAACGATAAATAATATTTTCATATACCAAATAACTATTAAAGTGATCGAGAAAAGTTAAATAGATATTTAGAATTATTATAATAGAAGATGAATCATTAAGTAAGTATATTTGAAATATCTATCATATCGAAAATAAAAAGTCAAGTAGGTAATTAGAGACTTTGGGCTACTTCAGAAAAAATTAATGCAAAATAATGTTTATTAGTAGAAGCATATTTAGGGACTTCTAATTTAAAATTTCCAAAATAAGCTAAACAGACAATATTTCATATAATGAAATTAATTAAACTACCAAAAATGGGGGAGGCTTTTATGTAGATATACTTTTATTTATAAAAGCATTATTTTGTGATTTTTGTTTAACCAAGTAAAGAGCAATAACTTAATAGTGAATCTAGAATTAATGATTCGGCATCTCTCTTGATCAAATATTATATTTTTCTTTTTTCTTCTTTCTTTATTTAACTTTTTCTCTCATTTTTATCCATTTATTTATTTTTATGTAATTCTTCTCCTAAACTACACCTCTTCATCTCTATTCTTATTTAGTACAAGTATTATCTAAAATTCCCAAGTTTAATGCATTTATAACCCCCAATTACTTAATGGATAAATTCATCACTTTTTTTATAAAAAAAATAAAATAGTGGAGCTTGTAGCTCCTTTTATTCACTTCAAAGTTTTTGACATCCAAATTTTCATATTTTTTTAAAAATATTTTAAGTTATTAATTATGGTGATTAATGGTGTTAAATTGTCCAATAATGTAAATTTTACAGGTATAACCATAAAAGAAGAATGTACAACACTATCTAAGCACATATCATCCAACACTTGTCATGTGCTAAGTAGTAGATATTCCCACTTATTATATATAGTAATAAAATAAAATAATATAGGAAATTAAAAGGAGAAGAAGAAAATGTGATTTGATAATTTTCTTTTTTAAAATGAAAAATGCACAGGTAGGAAAATAAGAAAAGAAAACGCCGAAAAAGGAATATATTAAAAACAAAAGAATTTAAAGACAAAATGGAAGGATAAAATAAGATAAAAGTGCATACAAAATTCATATATTAAATTTGTATTACATATATAAATAATCTAGTTCATTAAAATTAACCGAAGGAAATCAAATTTTATTGAATTTTTTTCTATCTTAACTTTTTTTAATAATATATTATATAAAGATTAGAAGATTGAAAATACTTAAAATAAGTGTGAATAATATCATTAGTTAAAATTTAAAAAAAATAGAAAATGAGCAATCGAAAAACTAACTAATTCGCGCAAAGCGCAGATGAGTTCACTAAAATAAATGTGAATAATATCATTGGTTAAAATTAAAAAAAATAGAAAATGAGCAATCGAAAAACATACTTAATTCGCGCGAAGCGCAAATGGGTTCACTACTTTTAGAAAAGCTAAATGTTTTAAGAAAACGGAGGGGAAGGGAATCCGTATACAAATAGAGTACTAATTACGGGAAGAGGAAAAGGCAAAATGCAAAAGGCCACAGATCACGAGTTATTAGAGAATGTGTTGGGAAGTTCTAAAATCAAGAATAATATTTATCTATTTTTCTCCATTATCTCTATTAATTATACTTGCATCAAAAGTAATAATATTATATTAATATTTTTAAAATTTCTTTATTAGAGTGTATTAGAAAAAATAATAATATTAATTTTGTGTATTGAAAGTACTAGTTTGGTATATATTTTTTTAGTCTATTTATAATTTATACATTCTATTGTTTATTGAGATGTGTACTAATACAAAGAGTTTTTAACATATGCATTAGATTGGTCAATAACATAATTACCTATCATCAAATCCCTATCTATTTCCCAAAGTTAATGAGTGTGGAGGGTAGTTCTATAAACCAATGTTTTTTTTAATAAAAATTCTACGATTTATTATTTTTAATGCATCAAACCAAATAGCGTATAGAAAATATTGTCACTATAACTAATATATCCTATTTAATATCTTTGTACACTATTAAATAATTTCTTTGTATTTTAACCTCTGCATATGAACTTTGGTCATATCGATCCTTTTAGTTGGATATATATTTATTCGATAAAAGGTCAAACAATTAGTACCCATTGGATATGGGATTTGGATTGGGTCGGATCATTTTTTTAATTGAATTTATATTTATTAATATAAATTAAAATAAATTCTAAAAAAAAATCCATTACCCAGAGAGTTTAATGTTGCAGCATATGTGATTTTTGTGTGTTAATATGGACAAAATTTTATGAATTTTTTGTTAAAAAATATAATTTAGTGATTTTAATGGGAAATAATATACTCTAATTTTTTCAGCTATTCATGAAATTTATTAAGAAATAAATAAATATTTGCTTATTATGTTCCTAGTATGCTTATGTTCCTACTTCCTAATATGTTTATGTTCCTACTATTGTTACTATTGTTTGTTTCATTTAATTTATGATATAATTTAAACATCGCCTGTTTTAGTGATTGTTACGATTGATACTTGATAGTATATGTCAATTCATTAACATTTGCCGTGACTATGATCTTCAATTGAAATGACTGTTGACATCCAATTTTGACCCTTTCCGATAATAATTAATTTTCGAGCTTCTTAAAATTCCAAACGATTTGAAATAATTGACTGTATGAAATTCAAAATATGTTTCAAGTCATTTTAAGTAATTTTGCCATTTTTGTAAATTTTAATATAATATATATTGTATATATTTATTACGTTCTATGAAAATTCGAAAATTTTCTCTATTTTTTATTTTTATTTTTATTTTTATTTTCGGAATATTTGGTTTTGGTTTAGCTAATCAATAGTTTATATTTTGAGTTGATTAGTTTACAATTAAGTTAAATATTTTATTTCGTAGAAATCTAGAAGCTCGTTAATTAATATTAATTCGTCTTATATATAAATTTTAGTCAAATTCCCTAGATTAAACTTAATTTGGCTAACTTCTTAATTCACATTGGCCATAGTTATAATTCTTGTTGCCATTTTTTGCATAACCAAGTATTGAGCCATTTTTCTTCTTCACTCAATTAGTTCCATCAGCCCAATGATCAGCTCCTCCTAAAATAACCCAAGCCCAACACTCTTATAACAAAAATGCCAGCCCATATATATATTTCTATTATATAGAAAGGTGAAGACGACCAGGACGACCAAGATGACCAAGGGCAAAATAGGTAATTTCACGCTCACAAATTTACTATGTCGGTGCTTCTATAATCATCGGACTTCAATTTTTCTCAGTCCAAACGTGGGATTTCAACTCACTCTATGCACAGACACTCGAACATAATTCTAGAAGTTCTCGTTCTTCTTTCTCCTTTGTGCTCAAATTGGGTATATTTACTTCTAATTGTTGGTGCCTACAAGCTATCGCTGAAGCTGAAGCCCAATCGTTGAAGATGGATGCCATACCTATGAGGTGTTTAACAGAAAATCCAAAAAGAAAAGGGCAGATTCCATCACCATAAATCTTCTTGCTCCGTAAGCTTTAAATCTTCTTTCATTATATTTTATTTATTAATTCCGTTTTTATTCTCTGAAAATACGGGTATTTATCTTCTGTTGTTTCAATACTCTGTTTTAGTTGTTGTTTTCCTTTTGGGTATATGTATGTGTTCGTTAATAAAAGTTATTACTTTCTTTCGGTTGTTCTTTTGAAAAAAACATAAGAAGCTATTTTCTTTTGTCCCAAAAACTGAACAACATATTACTTTTGAATGGTTCAGTGGAGTTAAAAAACACTATAGGTAATTTCTTTCTTAAGGTTGGTGGGTAGAGTTGACAAATACTTGTGTGGGTATGCATTGTCGAGGTAAGTGTTAGGTGCTCAAACACTGGCTTGAACACCATTTTTGGTGGAGTGATGCCCCTCATCCTATATAGGATGGTGTCCTGTGAAAAAGATGCTTATGCCAAGGTAGCAATGGTGGTTGAACAAATAATTGGCTCATGTCATTATTATGATGCCCATGCTCTGATGAAAGTTATATTTGGAGTAAAACAATCTTTGTTTCACTCTCTTTTCGAAAAATAACCACCAGTAGATGATATGTATCTTGTTTCCTCCCGGGGTTGCATCTTTTACAGGTGAGAAACAAGTTGTGGCTAACTATAACGAGTCCCTAATTAAAGATCACCATTCAGATTCAAATGAAAAGCTGGAAAGTGGATTTATTCTTTGATCACATTTTGCTATTATGTATTCCAGTTATGCTTTGGCTATCTGGTATGGTGCAAGGTTCATCTCGGGAAAAGGATATATTGATGGTCAAGTTCTCAATGTTTTCGACTCCAAGCTTCTCCATGAAGTAGCAAGCGATTTTCATTTTGAGGTATACCAATTTAACTATGTATAAGTTTGAGAGTGATTATACTAGATGCACTTGATGTTCTTATAATTAACTAATAATAGTATAAGTGCACTAATATGACGGGGTTTCTCAAACCTTGTAGTACTGTTAACATGTGCATAAGTATACTGTATTTCTGGTTCTCGATTATTCTTCGTCTCTCCTTTGGCCTTCCACCATCCCCAAATCCCAATTTCTCTAGCATTCCTTTTCTACTCTCTACTTCAAAATTCAGTACATATAATTGAATGAAAGATTTAAAGAAAAAAACCCTAAGAGGCAAAAGGTAGGGTCAATCAACTCAATAAATCTTTCAGTTCTTTTCATACTTTCAAAATATAATAAATCTTATTGTTCTTTTAAGAACCTAATAATAGCATAAGTATACTATATCACCAGACTGATTAGTTCTCCTTAATTGAACATAGATGATTCATGTATTAAGATATAGGTACAATATTGTTATCCTAACTCCTCCTCTTTCTCTTTTTTTATGTTTCTTATGGTTGCATAGAGGTGATACATGATTTTTATATCCATGGGTGTGTAAAGAACTCTAAATGCTTAATGTTGGATCTTGACTTTATAATATTTTAAACCTTTACAAGCAGCTTATTTAATACTACATAATATACTCTTGTACTACTTGTTGTATGGAGGTGGTGAAAGTTTACTATAAAAGATTGAGATTTTTTTTATGCTCCGTCAACTATACATATAGTTTATGACTTCAAAATCTCCCTTCTAAGTTATCAGAAACCTTATTTTGGACTATCTTCAAAAGTTGAGCTTTGCAACTGAGCTAATAATTGGACAATGATTTGCAGAGGTCATGTCTGCCAGCTTGAGCTAAGATATTTCACCAAAGTAGATCACATCAATTTGCGGAGTTGGATTTCAAATACTGTTTTCCAATCTCAAGAATGTTAAAATTGTCGGCTGCCTAATGACGCAGTTGAAGGCGTGGTCTGAAGCAGAGTTTTGTAAGCTTTTCGAACCTTTGAGGTTTCTACTAAAGAATGCAGTGGCTTTGCAAAAGTTTGTTATCCTAACAAAGAGGAGAAAATGTTTCACTTGTTTAAACAACTGTGTGTTCCGACATTTATCACGATTGACTAAGAAATTATTACACAGTCAAAAAATCATCAACAAATTTTGTGATTGTTTATCTACAGATTGCTTAGCCAACCGTTATAAATAATCACGAAATTTGTTGTAGTGTTTCTAGCCACTGCAACAAATACATATTTATCAACAAAATATAAGGTGTATCTAGTGGTTAAGAGTTGTGAACCTTGCGCTAATTTGATGTGTCATATTTTTGAAATTCTGGCTGCGCCACAAAAGATGGAAGAATACGAGGCTAACGGTATGAAGTGGGAATCAATCCCCCAATCTATCGATTTAGCTTATAACAATATTCTTATTAGGATCATTATGTATGAAGTACAACTGAGTTAGAGTTGAATTGTGATAAGAAAACTTGGAATCTGTGGGCATGCTAATTAAAAACCCACAAGTACCGACTATCGTGAAACAGGCACTTGATAGTTGATCCTGATCTTGTGGGGTTGGTCCTAAATATCTCAGGGCACGTAAGATATAAGATGGATTCAATAGTTTTTTCTACAGTGGAAACATTGAGCACAGATTTATTCACAACTCTTTTTGAACTTGGATATTGGGCAAACATCCATAGTTTCTAGCACTATCTGACTATTCAAATGGTTGCTGGATTATTCCAATCCTCTGGATGTCCTGCAGTAGTTGCAATGATTGGGAATTAGTTTTGCAAAGAAGAGGATACTTATAATGGGTATTTAGAATGCTCACACTTCTGTTGGGAATATTACGGGGTCATTAGTTGCATCAATATATTGAAATACGGATGGATTGGAATTCTTTATCTGTTCTTTTTCAGTTTCTCATTATGCCTTGCCCATAACATACATGATTTATTATAAATGCTACACATTTTCATTCTAATCACAATTGAAAAGTATTGTTCTTTCATCTAAATAGTCAGGGGTTAACCAACCTCAAGTGGTTCTTATTGGATGGAGCTTTCCATTTGACTCTTCCTAAAGAGTCTCATGATTTGGATATGGATAGCCAAGATTGTTTTGATGAAGAGGGATAACCAAGATTTGCTGGAGGAATTTGAGAAAGTTGCTACTTATGGAGGAAATGGAAGTAGCAAATGTATTCGAATCTTCAAGCGCAGGGCTGAAAAGAAGGCGAGTCTTCTTAACTACCTACTGTTGAGATTTGTTTTTTTTCCTCACAATCTTGACTGTTCTTATGTTGTTTCATAATAGAAAATATCTTCCTTTTTTGGGATATTCGATTATTGAAAAAGAACATTTTCTTGGGTTCCCGAATGAATGGAACAATCTCACTTGGTAGTGAAGGAACTAGGAAGTAGGGAGAATAAATTAGCAATGATGGTATGTTGGTTACTCCAGCTCTTTTGTTGCCTCAACGTTCCAGATTTACAAGTAAATTATTATGTACTATGTGTTAGTTTACCTGAAACAACTATTGCTTTAACCACATGATGTTGGTTGATCTTAGTAGATACTTTTACAACTATTCGGATTTGACATTACATCTTAGTATGATCGTGAGAAATAATAGAGGCTACGATTCCAAAAGCCTCTATATAGTGTGTTATGCTTGGTGAGGTTTGTCATCTAGATAAGTGATTTTCTTTTTTCCTTGCTATGTGAATTCCAATATCCATTTGCATACAGAATTAGAACAAATGAGCATGTTTATTATTATTACAGTACACATGTTATTCTGTGTTACTAAGCTCCTGTTAAAGCTAATTTAGTTAGTTTTTCTTATATGGATTTCTACTGTAGTACATTTAATTTTATGTGAAAAACAAAGTACACAAAGAGCTGGCAAGTTGTAATAAATAAAAATGATCCTTTGTTCCCTGAAGTTTCATTTTGCATATTTAGAAATGTTCACAAATATAGTATTCTTGACGAAGAAGATGTTCTATAGACATTACTATAATCAAGGCACTAAGAAGTTATAATATTAAGACGTAAAGCAGGGACAGTACACAAAGATCTAGCAAGTTGTACATAAATAAAAATGATCCTCTGTTCCCTGAAGTTTCATTTTGCATATTTAGAAATGTTCACAAATAGAGTATTCTTCACGAAGAAGATGTACAATAGACATTACTATAATCGAGGCGCTAAGAAGTTATAATATTAAGTAAAGAAGCGATGTAATTATGTCAACTTAAAAAATAGAAGACATGTAAAGCTGTAATGTAATGTCAACAAAACTATATGTTATGGTGCAAGCCTCCGTTAGCTCTAAGATCTTAAACTTGACATTACATACATGACAGATCGTACGAATTATAAATCAAAGTCACTTGGAAGATGTTTTGTCGTTATTTATTTGTCCGTTGGTATGCTCATCTCTTACTCAATTTTATATATATTGGATAGTTTCATTGATGCCCTAAAATGTTTTATGATAGTGCTTTCTGAAATATCTTATCGTAACACTTTTTAGCTGGTCTGCTTGATTACAAGGTAGTCATTTTTTCTTTTGTTGAATCTTAGTAGTTGTAGACTTCCATTGAAAGATGAAAATTCACAAATTGAATATTTTCTACTTTATGTGCTTTTTGTCTTTAATTTCAATCTTTTCTGTTACATGATCAATTCTATTAGTTTTGTTCATTACTAAAATGAATCGAATCCTATCAAATATTTCTATCTCTCCTTTGAATTACTTATATATATATCCTATGAATTTCATTTCGCACCGGAAATTATTCTAGGAGAAGTTCGAATTCGTTCCGTTCGAAAATTGATTGGTCTTGGTTTGAAATGGTTTACGCGTTACTGGTTCCCGGAAGAGTTAATATCTCCATTAGCTAATTTGGAATAGATGAAGTGGATCTGTTGTGAAGTTAATCTGGAATTGATTTCCTCGATCTACCATCTGATTCTATTTCAAATGGCTTTAAATGGTGTACAATATTTACAATTCAAAAGAGGTAAGTATTAATTGACTTGATTGAGGGTAAAAGAAAAAGAAAAAATCTAGAAAATCAGATAGTAACTTTGCATATGACAGCTTAATTAGAACCTAATAGTACTGGAGAGTTAAATATGTAACCAATTGTTAAATATAAGTAATAACTGCCAATATAAAGAATAACACAAAATAAGCAATTCTACTTCAAGCCCATTTCCTTTTTATTTCTCTCTATATATGATCTCTGCCCTCTAATTTTAATGTGCAGTTTTTTTGTGATAATTGCCAAAGCAATTGCTATGTTCATTGCTTTGATGTGTGGATGGCAAACAATAAAGTATTTGACTAATTAGTTCTTGATTTTCATCACCTTCTGCAATTATCTTTTCCAGAAAAGCGCTTTCTAGGTATACTCTTAACAGATGTGTTGATATTTGACTCACGCGCAGAGGATGTTGAGCTTAAGCACGTCTAATGAAATTACTTCATGCTTCTACAGGTACTGTCATCTTTTGTCAAAAACTGCAAGAAGCAATTATGAACATTATGCATGCACTGCTTCTCTTCTATAATACTCACTAATATTTATTTTTAACTTTCTTCTTAATTTCATTTTCTTTTAGTTGATTGGTGTTCACCTTCTTCGGGAAGGTATTTCAAAACTTTTCCTTATATTGTTTTCAAAATAATAAAGAAGTTTGATGACTTTAATGTTCTTGTGTAGAAACTGTACAAAACAATATCAATGATTTTGAGTATTTTGTCCAAGTGATATATTTATATCTTTTTCATATTGTAGTTAAAAAGTATTATACTTTCATTTAAATCCAATTCCATCCACAAAGTTAAATGGAATTGTATATTATCTCTACTTTTTTTGGTGTAAACAACTTTGTATAGATGATATAGATCAGATTATAGATTTGATAGGAAATCTGTAATTATCCCTTTTTGGAGGTAGCCATCATTTAGAATTCAACCTTAACAGTTTAAAAAAAAAAAAAAAAAAAGATATGCTCCACCCATGTTGATACATAAGATAATTATTTTTAATGAATTTTCTCAGTGATACTTGACTATCAAGTTCAATTATATGATTCTCATGATTTTGCCTCTGGATTTCATAAATTTCTTTCTTCCAAGAAGGAAAATTAATTGCTTGATATGCTGAAGTCTAATCTTTTCATTTCAGATGATTGAAAGTATGTGGAATAAATAGCTCTGAACTAATCTATAAATGGTAAGAGAACGACCTTTGAGGTCTGTTCATTTGCTTAAAGGTTAGATCTTCTTATATATCTATATATATATATATGAGAGACATAATTTGAAAGGCTCATCTTACTTATTTTCACATTATGCAGGTTATAGTAAAATATGTTGCTTTTGTAAAATGCTTGACCAAGAGGATTATGACACTATGTGGAGTTATCATTGTCATGTCTCTTTTCTAGCTCCGTTGGACCTCTAAAGCTTTCTATTACTGAGATGAATATTTATGTTCTAAGGAAACAGAAAAAAGATCAACGATGGAGCTTCAAAGATCTTGGATGAATTCTGTGTCTATCTATGTATGCCTAAAAATGTGTTCTTTAGTGTAAACCTATGTTGTTTGGATTCTTCAAAATTGTCTTAAACAAAAATATCTAAGGGATATGTTTTAGATTTGTCAAAAGTAGTGTATTTTTGAAAAATCCGACACGGATGAAAAGTGAAGAATTTGCAGAACTAAGGTGTAAACTGAAGTACACATCAAGCAATTTACTTATATATAGAATTTGCTAGCGTCAATATATTAAGATATACGAGCTATGCAATTTTAACTTTTATGTTTTCTCCATGTGTTACATTTTCATTCTTCTAATTTTTACAAGTTATCCTTCATCACTATATATCTATGCAAAACATCTTTAAATTGATAACATATCGAAAATATAGATGTTGGGCCCGTGCTATGCACGGGCCTTGCCCATCTAGTAATAATACATACAACAAGCAACAATACTAGCCGACTCACTGTTGGCATCTTCTCCTTCACGCAAAAAAACAAGCAGAAATCCAGCAACATGATAACCAGAAACGAGCCAGCAGCCCAGACCCGGTCCAGCAGTAGCAACAGCGTGCACATCACGCGTGAACGACCATGTACGCGCCTCGTCTCCTTCACGCGAGGGCGAGTTCACGCAATCGACAGCTCCCTCAGCCCTGCTCTGCAACAACCGCCCATTTTGATCTTTTCCATCCGTATTTTAGGGGATTTTGATTGAATTTTCATACAACAACAGCTTTTCCTTACCCTTGGGGGAAAAATTTGAATTGATTTGGTTGGGGAATTTCGATTTTGCCCCAAGTTCCTATCCATTTTCTTCCCCCAAATCTGCCCTAATTTCTTGGCTATATATACTCTCTTATTATTCACTAGCAGGAAGGAGGGAATTAATTGGAATTAGAGAAAAAAAAATATACGGTGAACTATTAATTATACATAGTCATAGACAAATATTTAGGGAATAGATTTTGAAGTGATAGAGATTGGCAATAAGATTTCTACTCTCGTTTGATTCTTTTCCGTTCATCGAAGTTTCTCGGAGTCATAGTTTGGTGGTGGTGGAATCCTTCCCAGAATCTCGTCGTCTCAGTTTCACTGCCCGAAAAAGGTAATCTCGCCCTTTCTTGCATTATGTTTTCTATGTAGTATGTGTTATGTGTTCGATATCTAGCGGACTTCGATTATTAGGATTAGTTGGTTTCTCCGTTTTAGTCTTTTGCTTTCAGTTTCGTTTCTCCTGTGAGTTTTTGGGACTGTGAGCATGAAGTAAATATCAGTGAAGTTCTTTTGCGGTTCATTTAGTTTCGTCTTCGAATGCATTAAGATATATAGTTCTGTCTCTTCATTGTTTACCCGATTTTTTTTGGTTTTCTTCTCTGTTGTCTGATTCATCGTTATAGATTACCACCATTGCTAGTCTAATCCCGTAGTATTTATCTATGTTCATGTCAGTTTTGCGTCTTCAACTCGTGATATCATGTTTGCAATTCACCTTAGTCTTATTTTAACTCGGATCATTTGCTCGTAGTTAATCTATTCCTAATTATGTATCTTGCCTTTCATATTGGAAATGTTCCGCTTTCGAAAATGTGGCCGAGAATCTGATTGTCCCTTTGCTTTCTGAGTGTAGTTTGATCTGTTTTGGTATTATTCATTAATCAAAAATCTGGAAATTTTGTTCAATGTTGTAGTTGTTCATCTAGTAAATGCTAACGTACTTTCTTCACAATCTTGACTTGTTATAACATCACGTGAGTACCATTTCGTTTTGGCTTAAGTTAGCGATGCATTCTTAGTATATCTTTTCTTGTATCTCGTAAGTTAGTCGTTATGTATTTCCATCCTTTGTTCTTCGATACTAGCTGGTACTTTGAGAGCATGATTGTTTCTTTCTTTTAACCTTCCTGTCCAGCCCCTTTAGTAGTTGACTTAAGGTGTTAAACCATGCTTTTTATCATAACAGAAGGGTCATAGTGATTAGTTTTAATATAGTTCCTACTCATGCATTTATTATTGTTTAAATATGACCATTTGATGTACGCTTGTTTCCTCTGTTAAGTTGAGGTCACTAGTCTTGTCTTTTGTTGCTTTCCTTTGTGGATTATAAATGAAGAACTGAAAAGTGCTCATTAGAAAAATTTGTTGTGGGAACATTTGTTTGTTAATATAAAGTTTGAGTTTTGTTAGAGTAATTATATTGGTCTAGTTTCAATTTGTCATATATGGGTTTGAATATTTTATTTTGATGCTATTAGAAATAGGTAAGTTATGTGTTAATTGTGTTTTTTTGCTAAAGTTGATGTTATTAATGGTTTAGCTTAATCATCATATGTAGCATGCTGTTAACTTTTCATTAAGAAAGTCTTTGCCCCTTCATTTTTTAATTGTCCTCTGTAAATCATTCCCCTTTGGATTTTTTTTTTAAAATGTCATATTGCTTCATTTTCTCTAATGAACTGTTGTGAGCACTACTTATGTTTCTTTTCATTTGTTTATGCATGTGAAAACCCGAACCGAGTCCTCACATACTCTATCTCTTCTCCTTGCCATTCGATGATAGGGCCATAAAGGTCCAAGACTCTTTTATCGAGTCAGCCAACTTTGATAAATCGAAGAACGAGTCTTTGGAGTTGACGTACAGGTCCCGAAACGCAGAAAAAAGGGCTGTATACATCAATATACACCGATATACAGCTGACGTATACCAAAAACGGAATTGAGTAAAATCCCCAGGATTTGCAGCAAAATTGGCCCAAAAGGGGCCCAATTTCCTAATAACTTTTACTCTTTTAATTGATTTGCTTATGCTTGATTAATTTTATTTAATTCTAACTATAATTTATTTTAATTAACTTAATTAGATCCCCCAAAAGATGAGTTATTTCTTAGTGTTGGTTTGTTTTAAATATTCTTTTTGTCTTTCGGTCATTTATTTTACTAATCAAATACCAATCAATTTTTATATCGTTAATAAAGTTAAATCGTTGTTCTTAAAAGGATTTGTTATTTAACATTTTTCACTCAAATCACGTTCTAACTCATTTTAAAATGTTTTTATGTTTAAGTGTTTTTTCTCAAATAAACTCGGAAAATGTAAGTCATTTTTTTATCAATTAAAAAAAAATTAAAAAAAATAAAATAATAATACTTACTTAGTCATTTTCTCAAAAGGTTTAGTCATTTAATAAGAAATGATTTTCATGCTTTAATGTATTAAATAGGTTTAAGTTATTTTAATATGAATTAAATAAATTCTAATTAACCTAGTTTTATTAATATTCTAATCACTTATATTTCAAGTCAAATATTTCATTTTGGATCCCTTTTCTCTTAAAATAAAATAAAATAAATGCGTCACTTATTTAACTTTTTTTTTTAAGTTAACTAAATATTATAAGTTATTCTTCTTATGTTAAATTACCTTTTCTAAAAATTAGTCAAAAAATATATTTTAAGTCAAGTCGCAGGTCAACGGCATGTTAGCGGACACTTCAAATGCTTAAACCCTTCTCGAAGTGTAAATTGAACCCCGAACCCTTTTTGGTATTTTCAAATGATTTTTTCTATTTAAATCTTTGAAAATTATAAGTTTTCTTAATTTCTTTAAAAAATTAAGTGACGACTCTTTTCTAAGTATTTTTCTTAACATATTTTATACTTAGAACATTTCAAAAATGTGATTTTTCTATAAATAGGAAAATTACGGCACAACAATGACTATCGTCACTCAATCATATTTTATCTTTCAAAAGTTGACAATTAAGATTGATCATTTTCTAACTCTTCTTTTATTTAAAAATAAAAATAGAATTTCAAGAGGAATAAGGATAAATACTCAATGATTAATTTTAAAAAAAATTTATACACATTAAAAATTATTAAAATTAAACATCTTTTTTTAAATTGGCTCAGGTACAACTTTTAAATTTTGATTTAGGAATTGTTGCACAGACGTGAACCAACTTATGGAGAGAAGTTAGCTTTATACGTGGGTTGATTCTAGTCAAGAAAAATATTTTATTTATTAGTCTAATTAGTTGGTAATTAAGGTAATTTCACGTGAATTTTATATATATATATATATATATATATATATATATGGAAGTTATGAGGATGTGGATGAAGATGAATCTTTAATAAGAAAAAATAAGATAAATGAATTCCTGATTTAAGAAAGGTGTCGTATTACTCTTCTTTTATCTAACTTTTGTATTATATATATAGTTTATTTTGAAATGAAAGAAATATCCACTTTTTATAATATTTTTGGGAGAATGTACAAATTCATACGGATCCTTTTATTTAATAAATATAATGAAAGAATAATCAAAATTCAATATAAAATTAACATAATTATTTCTAAGATTATAATAAGATATTTATCCCATAAAAGATAAAATTATTGCATTTCAATTCACAGTATAACTATATACAAGCTTGCAACAAATAAAAAAGTAACAAAATTTGGCATATTGCTAATGATAACGTATTCTTTAAATATGTAAGAATTATCAAATTCAATATGAAATTAATATAATTTTTTCTAGAATTTATAATAGAACATTTACCACATAAAAGATAAAATTATTACGTTTAAATTCACATTACAATATACAATCTTGCAATAAATATATTTCAAAAATTTATAAGAGGGCATTTACGTAAAAGATAAAACTATTATGTTTATTACAATTATATACAACTAGTGAATTTGGCCGCGCTATGCGCGGATTTGAAATATTTTATATAAATTTTATTCAAATATTTTCAATAAAATTTACGCGCAAATCGATCTTTCAATTCAATTATTTTTTTAAAAGATCTTTAATTTATATATTCTTCTATGATTTTTTATCACTTAAAAGTTTTTAATTTTCTATAAATACTCGTGTAGTGTACTTATAAGTGAAGGAAAAAATAATTATTTTTCTTAATAGGAAGTAAAGAAAGAAAAGAATTTCAAGAAATTTTGTATATGTTTTGAGCATATATATATAATCTTTTTGAAACCTATTTTCTTAAAGAAAAAGAACTATAAATACATATATAAATATATTTATATATATATAAAAAAAGAACCACAAAGTGCATTGTCCATATCGATTTTCCGAACATTGAGACTAAATGAATCATAAGAAATTTGGAGTAAAACATCATTATACTATTTTTTAAATAAACCAAAAAATATTATAAATTATTTTACTAAAATTTTAAAAGTATTTAATTTGACAATCTTTATATGTATTTGGAGCTTGTGTTCTTTAGGGTGGTTGCCTCTTCATCCTCTCTCTCTTTTTAATTGATTTATCATATATATGCTCATGTTCCTTTTAATGTAGTATTTATTGTTACTCATGTTTGATTGATCAGTGTTAGGTGCAATAAAAAAAAAGTTGTAAAATATGTATGAATTTCAACTTCACCTCAATGATTATTTGTAATAAAAAAGTTAAGTTTTGCCTCTATTTTTAAATAAACATAAAAATAGCTTCCAAAATTACAGTGTCAATTAAGAAGTAGAAAATGTTTATGAATTTGTAGAGTATATACATTCTCCATTTAATTTTGTTTCTTATATTTTGTTTTTCGAGAGTCCAATTATATGAACTTTCACCTATATTTAATATGTATTTTTTTTATTATATTAATATGAGAAACATTGAATCTTATATTATTTTTCATACAAATTTCAAAATATTTAAATTTAAATTTTAAAATAGTGAATTAATCTAATTCAATTCAGCGTAAAAATAGTTAAATTAACCATAAAAAAGTAAAATATGATAAGTAAAGTGAACGGAAGTAGTAATTACTTTAGAATTCAACATTGAGGTAGATATTATAGGTCAAATATATGAGACTCCTTGATGTAGATGATATAACACAAAATATCAAAATTTATCAAATGTTGAGTAAGAAATATTAATAAAGAGATTCTAAAGTAGTTCTCAACCAAAAAAATACATCAATTATTTAGTAATTAAAACAATATTTGAGATTCATTGATATAGATGAATAACACAATATATCAAGATTTATCAAATGTTGAGTAAGAATCAATAAAGAGATTCTAAAGTAGTTCTCAACCAAAACAATACATACCTTAATTTGACCGTAAAAATGAATCCATTTAAATATCCTAAAAAAATATAACACATACAAATAAATTTTATCAAAATAGAATATTTAATAACACGTAAATTTCTCAAGAGAAATTATGAAGATGCAAATTAAAAATAAAATACTGTAAATCTGCGAAGTAAAAAAATCGATATTATTCCTTTGAGTTCTCTATTTGATAACACATAATCCTACCTCAATTTAGTATAAAATAATATTAAAAAAATATAAAGAATATATTTAAACAACTTACCATACATGTCACGCAATTTTTGACTTTTTGTGTGTGTAAAATTAGACTTTTTAGCCTTTAGGCATAAACCCAACAACCTGCAAAAGTGAAGCTTCACAATCACAAATAAATTGACAATATAAAGATAAATAAGGAGTATGAAAGAACATAAAGAAACATAGACATTGAATGTATTAATTGCTCAATTTAATTAGATTACAATTATTGTTCAATGTTCACCATGAATGGAAAAAAGAGCAAAACGGATGTAAAAGGTTGAATGTATTAATTATTTGGTTTAATTAGAAATAAAAAGATTCATTAAATTAATGATAATGACTTTTGAGCTTTCTAAATTAATGTAATTAAGATATAATTTGTAGGTTTTAAAATAAATTATATAAATATAAAAAACTAAGAAAAATGTAAAAAAAAAATGAGAAAAAAGATATATGTCATTCTTGGCTTTAGAAGCATGCCACATCACCTCTCCTACATCTAGCTTTATTATATATATAGATTTTGCAATAAATAATAAAAATAACAAAATTTGATCTATCTTTGAAAAAAGAGCCATATGACTTCATTTCCTAACGAATAAAATTTTTGTACCAGTACACCGTATCATCATTTTACTTTACTTTTTACTTTCTCTTATTATGTAAGCGGGAGTTGAAGCTACCCATTAACTTGACATGTGGAATTATTAGATCCCACATATATATTTATATTTTTCTACTATCTAATAAAAGGGAGTTTAGGCCCAAGTATAATATATAATATTTAAAATTGTGACTTTTCCATTTTGTGACATATATATATATATAAATATATATATATTATAAATCACAATAATTAATAACTTAAAACATTTTTAAAAAAATTATGAAAATTTGGATGACTCTCCAAATTTTATTTGTGTCACATAAATTGAGACAACAAAAATAACATATATTGGGTCCATTTTAATTTATTTGTCTTATTTTTTTACTGTTTTTTATATTTAAAAATTGCGTAAAAATACTATAAATCATGATAATTGACAACATAAAATATGTTTTCAAAAATATACAAAAAATTCCACTGATTATTGAAGTGAATCTATCGTAAAAATACTATAAATCATGATAATTGACAACATAAAATATTCCAAAAATAAATACATATAAAAAAATTCCATTGATTCTTGAAATTAATCTATCGTTAAAAATTATGTATAAAATACAATAAATCGTGATAATTGACAACTTAAAATATTTATTAAAAAAACACAAAAAAAGAAATTGACTGATTCTTTAAATTAATCTATCAATGTCACATAAAATGAGACAAAAGTAGTAATATGTATTATTTAATGTGAAATTATTGAAAACTACGTAAAATGTATTGTAAATCTTAACAATTAACAACATTTGATTGACTCTTGAAATTTTATCTATGCTACATACATTGTGACAAGCGGAGTAATATATATTAAGTATTTAAAAATTACGTACAACCTTGTTGGTTTCTGTAGGATTCGAATTATCGTGATCATTTTTAGGATGATACAAGTTTTGTACATTTTCTATTTAATTTATTTAAATATTATAAATCGCAATAATTAATAATTTAAAATATTTTAAAAAATATATTAAAAATTGAGTTGCTTTCGGGAATTTTATTTATACTATATAAAATGGGACAAAGGAAGCAACATATATCATTTACAAATAACTTAAATAGCATTAAAAATTATATAATAAAATAGATTCACTCTCAGAATTCTATCAGACTCACATATATTGGGACAGAAAAAATAACATATCATTTTAAAATTACCAAAAAATATTATGAATAATAATAATTAAGAACTTAAAATATCTGAAAGACATTTGAAAAGGGTTAATTTTGTCCATATCACATAAATTAGGACAAAGTGACCAATAATGTAGGTTATTTGAAAGTTACATAAAAATATTATAAATCACAATAATTAATAACTTAAAACATTTTTAAAATAAATATGAAAATTTGGATGACTCTCCAAATTTTATTTGTGTCACATAAATTGAGACAACAAAAATAACACATATTGGGTCCATTTAAATTTATTTGTCTTATTTTTTTTTAGTGTTTTTTATATTTAAAAATTGCGTAAAAATACTATAAATCATGATAATTGACAACATAAAATATGTTTTCAAAAAAATACAAAAAATTCCACTGATTCTTGAAATGAATCTATCGTAAAAATACTATAAATCATGATAATTGACAACATAAAATATTTCAAAAATGTTATATGTGGGTAATCTTATTATGCCTTTAGTAGCATCAAAGAAAGTACATATTTGTGATAAAAAAACTTATTCCTTTATCCACGCAAACAATCACTTTAAAAATTTCGTTATTAGCCCCAAAACATACCATTTATATTATTGGGCCCGTGCATAGCACGGGCAACATTATCTAGTCTTATACTCCCTACGTCCACAATTGTTTGTCAAGGTAAGGTCATGCACACCCTTCAAGGAAAATTTAATATAAGGTGTAATTTGACTAATATAACCCTAATATACCAAGAATATCAAAAGTCCACATAACTTTTCAATTGAACTACACTATCATTAAGGGCAGAATTGGAAAAAAGTGACTAATTATTTCTTGATTGTTTAAATTGACAATTAATCTTGGACATTCATTTTTAGTATACCTGCCAAACAATTGTGGACGGAGGGAGTATATAAAGGACAGTTAGCTGTTTGTTTATTCTAGGTTAGGGGTATTTTAGGGTTTTCCATTATTTTTAGCAATATTATTCTTGTACAATAATGCTTTTTAGGTTGTACATTTTTTAAAGTAAAAAAAACCTTAGCTAAACCAGATGCTATAAGGATATTTTTGGCATTTTCATATTTTTATCTGTTGTTGCCTTTTGTACTTTGTGAATAAAAGGTTGAACTATCTCATTTAACATATCTAATGGCCCTCACTTCTGCTACTTATTTCACATTGCTGTGGTTAGAAGCAGTCTTGAAGAAAACTCTTTTCTCCCTAAACTATACTGCTCTTTTTTGTCCAGTTTACAGGTAAGTTTCCCCTCTGTTTTTTCCTTTTAGTGTTATCACTGTTAGTTAGGTTTGAGATTCTATTAATTTCTAATTCGAGATGTTTTGAATTTTCCATGAAATATTTGCCCTTTTTTTGGTCTAAAATTTTAGGTTACTGTATTGCATGTTTCCTTTTTTTGCTTATTTTTTCATGGTTTAATCTTAATTTTCATCGGTTTCACCTCTTTCAAGATATGATTTAATCTTAAAATGTTTCAACTCTTTCAAGGTAAGTAACAATAGATTAAGAGTTTGTTACATTAGGTACAACATCCGTACTTGCATAAAAGGTGTTCGTGAAATTGCCTGAAAAGAAAGTATAGCTATTTCTGGACTACGTTAGAAAGCCTTAACCCAATTAATTTTGTTTATGGATTTGAATGTCACCACGAGTTTCAATATTAGAATTCGAAGCCAGATAGGGAATTTAGGGGGATGACGGAGGGTTCCGAAAGACGAGTAATGATGATGGTGATAGGCTGATGTTATCACTTTAGGCCTGTAAGCATTTCATTTGTTTGGATTTACGAGATGTACAACTTTAATGTTGTGCTGGCCTTTTTCTGCTTGATTTTTATTTGCAGTTGTTGCTACTATTAAGTTTTTCCCCTGTCTCTAAATTCCTTGTACTCGAGAATTAATTTTTGTGTTGGTGAGATGGATCATTGTATTTCTTGAAAGTTAAAAAACACTTTAGACTAAAGCATTTTCTTTTGGCTTTTACCTAGAAAGAAGACAGGATCTTCTTAATTGTGAAGATGAGAAGATATTTAGATGGTATGAGTTTGTTATGCTAAGCATGTATTTACTGAAACCTTTTGAATGACAATTTTAGTCTCCACTTTTAACCAAAGACCTTCTTGTACACGTCCTCGAGGGCAGTATTCATGTCAAAGAGTTCTTGGTATAATATGGATACAAAATAATTATACAATGTTGAATTAATACTCAATTAAGTTAGAGTGTTTGTTGTTATTTACTATGCTGGCGGGAGGTAATAGTACTTGATGAGATCATCGAGGTGTGCACAAGTTGGTCCGAACACCACCATCAATTCCTCATATAAAAAGAAGTTAGAAACTTTACGTTTATAGAAGCATAATCATAAAAGCAAGACCAAAAATAAAGAATGATTCTCCTGTGTTGCTGGAGGCGGGTGCTACTGTGCAAATGAGCTCCAAAAAAATCCAAAAGAGTGATTCACTGCTTGGGTTCTCTTTTCCTTATATTGAGGGAGAAGGGGTCCATGCTACTCAAACTCAAAGGAGAACATTTGAAAATATCAAAAAGATATGAATAATAACATGGCTGATTTACTAAAAACTCCATATCTACAAAACCAAGTAGATGATCTACAAATACAAGCAACAAATTCATTAACCACAAAATTCAGAAATACAAAAAAGCTAAAATATTCACTTATTGATAACAGAAACAAGGAATGTTTTACAACACTTTTAACAAAACATATTGTCTCAGCTAATGAGCATTATCTAAATTGTTGTCCAACAACAAGCCTTTTACATGTTCAATCCATCCCACAAGATCAGTCCATTCCACAAGATCTGCCCCTCCCACAAGATCAGTCCCATGTCCAGTCCCTTCCACAACATCAGTCCCATGCACTAAATCATTATCAGTCCCATAGCTAGTCCATTCACTATCATGTTCAAAAGTAGCAGTCCATTCAAAAGACGGAATCCCTTGTCTAGCAGCCAATGTAGAGTAATGTTCAACAACAGACATATCATATCCCTCCCAAAAGGGTAGTCTAAAGATCAGTCCCATGTCCAGTCCCTTCCACAACCTTAGTCCCATGTACTAAATGGGCATCAGTCCCATATCTAGTGCCTTCACTATCATGTCCAAAACTAGCAGTCCATTCCAAGAAAGGAGTCCCTTGTCTAGTAGCCAATGTAGAGTAATGTTAAACAACAAGAATAGCATATCCTCCCAAAAGGGCAGTCCGATCCAAATCACTACTTGTCTCACCTAAACGTAACTTTTTTGTCGGTACAACATCAAATGAGCAAGTCAACAACCGTTGACGAAGGCAAGTAACAGTAGACATAGAAGCTAAAATAAACCAAACATTAACTAATTAAAAATTTACACAAAATAGAAATTATGGCACCTAAAAATGAATTAGCAGAAAAGTTATCTCTAAACAATTTTGTTAGGACATTGTCCCTAGAAGCTCTGGTCCTATAAGCATGTATTTTGGCAATGGTCTCATCAATCAGTTTAAAACTATCAATTGATACTCCAACCTCCGCCCTTTTTTTTCCAGTTATTGCCTTACTATACTCTAATACTAAATCAATATAATAAATTGAAAAATTATTACTAAATAAATTCTTAACACTTTCATCAGAGTCCATTAGAAAGAGTTGATCTAAATTTTGATGTAAGACTGTAATTGAAAACTTAGTCTCTACTGTCCAGCCAAATGCTACTATAACATATTTTTTTAGTTTTACCAAAGTATATGTAGAATTAAAAGAAAATGAGACTGTTCCACGACCATTAACTAATTTGACCACCACAAATTTTGTAAGATCTGCAATTACAATAAAAATGAAAAAGTTAGATCATGTTTAAAGTCAAAATATAACAGAATAAAAGAGTTGGAGTTACCATTAGGTTGTGCTTGACATATTATAATTTCTTTTCCTTTGTCTTTTGAAGGGTCATGTGAAGGAAGTGTAGACATAGGGTTATGTGTAGGAAGTGTAGACACACTCAAATTATCAGACCACCAAGGAGAAAAGGAATAGATTAAAACTGTGTACCCAACCTTCTGAAAATATAAAACAATGCATAAATAAAAAATAAAAATTTATATTAAAGAATTACTTAATCACAAAAATGTTAACCTTCAATTGTTCTTTGATTAATTTGTACTCCTCGATTGGAAAATCTGCATTGGTCACAACAATTCAAAGATCAATTGCAGGTGAACATTTTTTTGATTAAGTAATTCTTTACTATAAATTTTTATTTTTTATTTATGTCTTGTTTTATTTTTTCATAAGGTTGGGTACACAGTTTTAATCTATTCCTTTTCTCCTTGGTGGTCTGATAATTTGACTGTGTCTACACTTCCTACACATGACCCTGTGTCTACACTTCCTACACATGACCCTTCAAAAGACAAAGGAAAAAGAATTATATTATGTTAAGAACAACCTAATGGTAACTCCAACTCTTTTATTCTGTTTTATTTTGACTTTAAACATGATCTAACTTTTTAATTTTTATCGTAATTGCAGATCATACAAAATTTGTGGTGGCCAGATTAGTTAATGGTCGTGGAACAGTCCCATTTTCTTTTAATTCTACCTATACTTTGGTAGAACTAAAAAAATATGTTATAGTAGCATTTGGTTGGACAGTAGAGGCTAAGTTTTCAATTACATCCTTAGATCAAAATTTTAGATCAACTCTTTCTAATGGATTCTGAGGATGAAAGTGTTAAGAAAATCTTTAGTAATAATTTTTCAGTTTATTATGATTAAGTATTAGAGTATAGTAAGGCAATAACGGAAAAAAAGGGTGGAGGTTGGAGTATCAATTGATAGTTTTAAACTGATTGATGAGACCATTACCAAAATATCTGCTTATAGGACTAGAGCTTCTAGGACAATGTCCTAACAAAATTGTTTAGAGGTAACTTTTCTGTTAATTCATTTTTAGGTGTCATACTTTCTATTTTGTGTAAATTTTTAATTAGTTTATGTTTGGTTTATTTTAGCTTCTATGTCTACTGTTACTTGCCTTCGTCAGCGGTTGTTGACTTGCTCATTTGGTGTTGTACCGACAAAATAGTTACGTTTAGATGAGACAAGTAGTGATTTGGATCGGATTGCCCTTTTGGGAGGATATGCTATTCATGTTGTTCAACATTACTCTACATTGATTGCTGGACAAGGCACTCCTTCTTTGAATCGGACTGCTATTTTTGGACATGATAGTGAAGACACTAGATATGGGACTGATGCCCATTTAGTACATGGGAACTGAGGTTGTGGAAGAGATTGGATGTGAGACTGATCTTGCTGGAGGGACTGATCTTCAGACTGCCCTTTTGGGAGGATATTGCTTGTTGTTGAACATTACTCTACATTGGCTGCTGGACAAGGGATTTATTCTTTGGAATGGACTGCTACTTTTGGACATGATAGTGAAGGGACTAGATATGAGATTGATACTGATTTAGTACATGGGATTGATGCTGTGGGATGGACTGAACCTGTAGAAGGCTTGTTGTTGGACAACAATTTAGATGATGCTCATTAGCTGAGACAATATGTTTTGTTAAAAGCGTTGTAAAATATTCCTTGTTTCTGTTATCAATAAGTGAATATTTTAGCTTTTTTGTATTTTTGAATTTTGTGGTTAATGAATTTGTTGTTTGTATTTGTAGATCATCTACTTGGTTTTGTAGATATGGAGTTTTTAGTAAATCAACCATGTTACTGTTCATATCTTTTTGATGTTTTCAAATGTTCTCCTTTGAGTTTGAGTAGCATGGACCCCCTCTCCCTCAATATAAGGAAAAGAGAACCTAAGCAGTGAATCACTTTTTTGGATTTTTTTGGAGCTCATTTGCACAGTAGCACCCACCTCCAGCAACACAGGAGACACAACCCTTTATTTTTGGTCTTGCTTTTATGATGATGCTTCTTGTCATCATATCATGCATTACCTAAGGCAACACGTAAACTAAGCTGTGGTGACATTATTTCAATAGCATTTTGGCGTGACCTAGGGATAAGGTCTATGTACAATCTACCCTCCACACACCCCATTTGTGGAGTAATTTCCCTGAATAGTCACCTATGTTTGGAAAATTACCTTGAAATATCACTTATGTTTGTTTTAGGACCCCAATATCACCCAACTTTACCTCTTTTCCTCAAAATATACTTACACAAAAAAAATATTATCTCTCTCCTAATAGGATGCCATGTCACATTATTCCTTTTTCATTATTAACATTTTTTTAAAAAAAATTTAGACAACCCATATTACCTAGTAAAAAAAATTACATAGCCCAAAAATTTCTACCCTAGTTCTAGGGGATTAGGCGACAAATCCAAATATGAGCTCCTCCGATTCTTCAAGAAAATATGTGGCTTCCTCCGATTTTTCAAGCGAGATAATGTTTTTATATGGACACTAATGGGCAATGACACCATTTTGTTGAGTCCGGAGCCAAAAGTGTAACTTTTTTTCTTTAAAAAACAAAAATGGCACATCAAAAAAAAAATTAACCAAAAGGGGAAAATCGCTCCTGACAGAGCGATTTTGTTCTAACAAAAATTGACGCCGCTCCGCTAAAAGAAATAATTTCCGATTTCCTCAAAAAAATATTTTTTCTTTAAAATCGCTGCTATAACAACGTTTTTATATTAAAAAAATTAAAAGAAAAGTTGTTGCAATAGCAACGATTTTGTTTAAGAAATTAAAAAAAAAGTTCTGAAGTTAAATTGCTGCTATAGCAGCGATTTTGTTTAAGAAATTATTTTTTTAAAAAAAAATAAAATCTTACCCTTGCAGAGAATTAATAAAAATTAAAAAAATAAATAAAACTAAAGCCAACGATTTTCATAAAAAGCTTTTTTTTAAAATCTTTACCCTTTCAGCAATTTAAATGAAAATTAAAACTGAAAATCGCTGCTTCGACATATATTTTTTCTTTAATTTTTTTTTTTTTAAATGGCTGTTGCCGGAAATTTATGTAATTTAAAACTTGTTCTTTATGTTTTTTTTTAATTCCTTAACAAAAAATCGCTGCTTTTCGCTTCTTTTTTTTTTAATAATAAAAATGCTGTTATAGCAGCGATTTTAAAGATATAATAATTTTTTTTTTTTGAGAAAATCGCTGCCAAATGCAGTGATTTTTATTTCTTTTAACGGAACAACGTCAATTTTTGTCAGAAGAAAATCGATCTGTCAGGAGGGATTTTGCCCTTTTGGTTATTTTTTTTTTGATGTGCCCTTTTTGTTTTTTGAGGGAAAATAATGACCTTTTTAGCTTCGGACTTCCTTTTTGTTGATATTTTAATTCATTAGAGTAATAAGGTGACCATATTGTGAAACTACAAAGGATATAATGTTTTTAAAGAATTTTAAAAAATGTTAATAATAAAAAAGGAATAATGTGACATGGCATCCTATTAGGAGAGAGATAATATTTTTTGTGTCAAGTATATTTTGAGGAAAAGAGGTAAAGTTGGGTGATATTGTAGTTCTAAAACAAACATAAGTGATATTCCTAGGTAATTTCCCAAACATGAGTGACTATCCAGGGAAATTACTCCCCATTTGTGCAACCACACTGAATATGTTATTACGTTGAAACTGTATGAAATTGTTAACTGTCAGTAATGAGAACAACACTAAATGAAGCCGCTTTGTCCTTTATATCTTCTTCACCCATTTCATTTGCTAATATTCCTTTGTCTTAATTAACCTCCTATAATTATGATATCTCTATTTGGTGATTCATTATCAACATAAAGATTGTTAGCTACTGAAACTTCATGTTATAGCTATATTACTTGTATATGTATAAGTATTAATTCTTACCTTCATATTATTGCATGTGAACCTTCTTTTAGATATATAGAACTCTATTTGCCTCTCTTGTTCCTTGCTAATGGAACATACTCTTTGTTTGTGATACTGATTTTGCTTAATTGATTAAGTTCAGTAATTGACTGATTAGTCTTAATATACTTACTTTGAATGATAATTCCTCTCCAAGTTCAAACTTATTAATATCTAATGTAATAAACGTAGGTGTATCATTGACGACCAAATTCAACACAACAATACTAATTGGTCCACTTTATCCACAACGCAAGCAACTACAAGCATGGTCCACTCCTTAATATGTTCTCACTGTCTTCTTTTTACATATCAAATTAACATTACCAGCAATGAACCTTTTTGAGATTATCTGCAGGGTCACAGAGAACAAAGGGACACTTCATTTACTTTGAGGAGCACATCCAAATCTGGATCTCTCATCACCATTCCAGTAGATGAAGAAATCATTGCAAACACTGAAATCGAAGAAGATGTTAGTAAAAAATGCATTCATTATTTAATGTTAAAACTTACTACAAATACTTACATTCATTCTTTTCTTAATACATGGACAAACAATTCTCAATTGAAGTAAAAATGCCATTCCCAAGTGACCAAAAGAGATGCTATGTTTTGGTGTGTTCCAATTGTGGACAAGAAGTTCGTTATCCAATCATCATAAAAATTCACTGTATGAATTGCAACCAACATAAGATGCTCATCCCCATGTACTTTATTACTACACCAACAATATCAATTTCTTTTAATTTTTAATAACAAATAATAGTAGTTTAACCATACCATAACACAGGTGTCGATTTGATGTAAATCTCAAAGATAGCTCTGGCTCAACAACTGGGATGATTATGAACAAAGAAGGAGAAAAACTATTATCCCTAACTGCAGAACAAATTTATGAAAGAGCTTCCACTAAGGTATACGTCCTAACTAAACAATATATATAATTTTTACATAAGAAACTTACCAAAATGATTTGTTCTCTCTCCTAGAGCAACTGTCCACCTATGAAAGATGGACATGCAAGCTTTATCAACAAGATCTTCTCTATTCGAGCCAAGAAAAAATTTGCCCGTACTTCAAACACAACTGGTACAAAATTATATATCCAATCATGCGTTGAAAAAGAAAATACCACACATTCTCTTCCAGCAGCACCATACACAATCAATATCTAAGAAGGAAGCAAAAGAAAACAAACAGTTGAACTAGAACAAGTGAGTGAACAGGCTGAATCATCATCACTCAAAATGAAGCAGAAACTGGAGCCACCAACTCCAGAAAAACCAAACTGAGGGTGATTACCACCTTTCTGCTCCTCATTCTTTCTTCAACTACTATTTCTTTCTTTATTTTACAGTATATCACATACTAACCAAACATTTTCTTTCAAAACAATTTTTATAGTTTATCCAAGCGTTTTGGCAACTACTTTTGAATACTGTACAGAAAAGGTAAGTACAATTTCATTTGTTTTTATCATAATCCCAAATACAAATGTTTAATGTTATGTTTCTACCTTACAGGAAATACAAAGCTTGCTCACTTTTGGATTTCTCCATAAATGCATCAGTTCCTCACCCACTTTGTACAGTTTTGGTTATGACACAAAGGTCAGCAAACTTTATTGCTAAGACTTCTCCATATGATCTCCTTCTCAAACAACAACAAAATACTTCACTTTTTTTTTAGTACTATTTTTATAAATACGTAATATATAAAAAGTTATCTTATATTAATTAATTAAATGTGAAAAGAGAGTAGTTTGTTGTACTTTCCACATAGTTTTTCTGAAGTCCAAATAGGCGAAATGGTCAGATAGATAGACCCTTGTACTTGTATGTGTTTGTATTCTGAACCTTTCTACTTACCTCTTTGTCAACTGAACCCTTTAACTCAATAAAATTCAGCATCTTAAACTCTTTTGACCATTGACCAAATTTATGTGGTAACTTAATTGTTGAGTTGGCATAAGTACGGGATTTCACACAAAAAAAGAGCGTGAAAATAAAAATTTAGACTAAAAATAATTAGAAGAAAAAGGATCCCATTTCTTTCACCTTCCCTGATCTCCCCCACCCAATCCCCCATTCATTTCGTTCTCCCTTCCTCCATTCCTTTCCAGTTCTTTTTCTCTTTTTCCTTTTCATTTTCTCTTTTCCAAATTAGAAACGAGATCGTGCAAAAAATGAGAACAAAATGAGCAAAGGAAAATCGAGAAAATTGGTGCAATACCCAAATCCACGGAAGAAATATGTCTAATGAGTATTTTGAACTCTTTTTGTTGTTAAAATTGTTAGCAATTTTAGTGCTCCTTCTTTAAATCTGTTATTGTTCTTGATTTATCTTTATTTTCCATTTTCTAGGGTAAAGTGACAAAGATCCAGTAGTTTTGAAAGGATAAAAGTAACTGGTGAATGTAAATTAGATGAAGTCTGTTGGATAAAATTGTGTATAAATATTATAATATATTGAAATACTTTAATGGTGATTCTTGGCATCCATGGAGAAAAGGGTTTTACATGTGTGGGTCAAGTGATATAAAGATGAAGATGAGTGAAATAGAAGAAAAAAATAATTTATTTTAAAAAATTAAATAATAAGTGACGTGTCATATAAAATCTGATGTGGGTGATGACATGTCATTTTTATTGTGCGTTTGAAGTTCACACAAGGCCAAAGGGGCTTAAAATGCTGAGTTTCATTGAGTTTAAGGGTTCAGTTGGTAAATGGTTAAGTAAAAGGGTTTAAAATACAAACTCATACAAGTACACAAGGGTCCATCGGACCATTTCGCCGTCCAAATTATATAATTTACTTTTTCAATTTCATATTAAAAATTTGTTAATATGATACTAGTTGGGACAATAATTATAACCAAGTAAAAATAAACAAACATATTTTACTACACTTATTACTAATTTACTAATTTTACTAATTACTAATATATAGACGCTAAGAGTAAGCTGCTCTTGGTCAACATTAAGACTGGGCGCCGGATCGGGTTGTACCGGTACTGGTCCGGTACCTTTCCGGTTCGTTCCGGTCCGGAAGTATTCGGGACGGAACGGGACACCGTGAATCGGTACACGGACGGAACGGTATCACGATTTGATACCGGTGTACCGGTACCGGTATATCCCGATTTATTCCGGTTCCGTTCCGGTCCGGTTCCAATTAATTTTTTTTATATATTATATATATATATAATATATAATATATATTTCCAAGTCCAACGGGCAACGACTGAAAGTCCTCCTAGGGGTCAGCAAAGGCTGAAAGTCCTCCTAGGGGTCAGCAAAGGCTGAAAAGCCTGCTGCCCCTGAGGCCCTGCCCCCTGCTGGTCAGTCCCATCCCCGGTCCCCACTCCCCACTAACCAATAGCAAGCAGCCAACTAAGCCAAGCACTATCCTAATTCCTAGCCCCCCACTCCCAACATATTTATTTCCAAATTCCAACAAGCAACGACTATAATTCTATATTTTCCAATTCCAAGTTTCCAACACATAAATCATAATCACAAATTCTAAAAACTATATATACTCTCTCTTTTTATATTTTTACTTACAGTTTATATATTTACAGTATTTAACAATTAAGAATCAATTTGTCTCAACTCTCAATCTTTCTCAAAGTTTCATACTTTCAATATTCAAGTTTCAAATTTCAATCATATTATTTTGTAATTCTGAAGATTTCAACAATCATTTGGTGAATTTTGGAGTAGGAATCTTCTTCAAACTTCAAGTTTCGACATCAATTTTTCAATTTTCGATTATAATCATTTGTTCTTTACACAAGCGTTTGGTAACTTCGTTCCACTCTCTAATCTTATATTTATTTTTTGTATTTATTATTTGTAAGTTCTTGTTATATTTTATTTGTTCTTGTTAAATTTTGTATTTCATAATTTATAATTTTTTATCATGGAGTCTTCTAAAAAAAGTGGAGGTAAAAAAGGTATTGTACACGGAGTAAAAAATATGCTTACAAAAAGTAAGAAGAGTTCTAGTTCTTCTAAATCTAATTTTCCTCTTGTTAGAATGAATACTGATAAATTTACTCATGTGAATGAAACTAGTTTTTCTCGTCCCGGTCCTATAGTAATTAATTCGGATACTCCTATAATTCCCGAAGAGGTTTATGAAAGACATTATGGTAATTATCAAGAAAATGAAGAAGTAGAAATTGATGAAGAAGATTTAGATGATACACCGACTAGTTCCGACCTCAATAGTACTGAAGTTTCACCTCAGGAGGACAATCCTTCGGTTGGAACTAGTCGTCCCCCTATTATTCCAACTAGAGGTAAGACCTAGGTACAATGTGTTTTAAAATCACATGTGTGGAAATTTTGTTATTTGAATGAAGAAAATCTTTTAGTATATGTAATATTTGTAAACAACATTTTAAATATCCATCTAGTGGGAGTGGAGGTTCAACGGGAGGATTAAAAAAATATTTGATTAATAAGCATAGTAAAGAGTGGTTTGCATATATATCTTCTCTTGATGTTTGTGAAAATTCTAACATTGAAACATCGGTTAGAGGGTCAAATATGGTTCAAGGTGAATTAAATACTTCGAACCCAAGTGGTCCTCTTACACATCGAACCTATAATAAGGATCGTGATCGTGAAAATTTTGCTAAAATGGTTGTTGTTTGTGGTTTACCTTTTAGTTTTGGAGAACATCCGGGTTTTATTGCATATATTCGTGATACATATAATCCTAGTTTTAAAGGTTTATCAAGAAGTATGGTAAAAAGAGATATTTTTGAATTTCAAGAAAAACATTGTCAATATTTGTGTGCTTATTTTGAAATAATGGATTGTAGAGTTGCTATTACCACTGATATGGGTCGTAGCCCTAATGATTTTGATTATTTAACTGTTACTGCGCATTGGACTGATTATAATTGGAATTTACAAAAAAGAATTATTGGTTACAAAATTTGTCAAAAGAAAAAAACTGGAATGTATATTGCTACTACTGTGTTGGAAATTTTAGATTTTTTCGATCTTTGTGATAAAGTCATTAGTATTACTTTAGATAATGCTTCTGCTAATTTAAATACTATTAATATGCTAGAACCTAGACTTTGTCCTATTAGTAAATATGCTTTTCATGTTAGATGTGCTGCGCATATATTAAATTTGGTTGTTAGTGACGGTGTGAAATTATTTGAAAATAGTTGTGATAAAGTTGATAATGCCTGTTTTTATATTTTTCATATGAATAGTAGTAGTAGAATTAATCAATTTAAAGAGCTTTGTAATGCATGTAAACTTCCGTTTAGAAAAGTTCCGAAGTATGTAAAAACTAGATGGAATTCCTTTTATGAAATGCTTGAAGTTGCTTATACATATAAAGAGCCTATTACTATGCAATTTAATAGTCATAATGCTTATCCTGAATTTAAACTTAATGATAGTGATTGGGATGAAGTAAATGAACATAGAATATTTTTGAAATCGTTTTATGATGCTACTAATTTTTTTTTTGGAATGTATTATCCTACTATTTCTGAAATTTTAATACATCTATGTGAGATTTCATATATCTTTGCTGAATATAAAACAAATGAATTATTTACCATTGCTATTGACGTTATTATTACAAAATTTAAGAAATATTTTTTTCCTATCCCTCAAATTTATTTAACTGCAATTCTTTTCAACCCCGAATATAAAGAATATGGTGCAAAAGCTTTAGTTGAATGCATTTATCAAAATTTAGATATTAAACCAAAAGAAACACCTGATTTGGTAACATGTCAAAATAGTATAAAATTACTTGCTAAAGAAATGTATGATAAATATTGTTCCTTAGATAATGTTGAAAATTCTCAAATGTCTATGCCTCAAGTAGGTGCCCATGGTAGAGTGAAACATAAACTTGGTCTTGACTCTTCTAATAAATGTGAATTTGTTAAATATCTTGAACAGGGTTCAGATAATATTACAAACGATGAAGGTATACCACAATTATTGAACTGGTGGAGGGCTCGTGGAACTCAATTTCCAAAACTTAGTAGGATGGTGAAAGACGTGCTTGCAATTCAAGGATCATCAGTTGCTTCGGAGACAGCTTTCAGCGCGGCAAGATTTCAAATTGGAGACCACAGATATTCGTTAGCAGAAGACAGTTTGGAGATATCGGTGTTGTTTAAAGATTGGATAAATGCTGAGCGGAGAAATCAAGGACTTCCAAAGTTGGATAGTCAATTTGAACTTTTCATAGATTCAGCCATTGGATGTGGTAGTGACGATGACATGGAACTTCAAGATCGTCAATGAGCTTACCAAGACCAGTAGTTGATTACGGTCAATCTATAGCTGAGTTAGAGAAAATTTATGGGACTATACAACTATTAGTATTACATTTGAGTCTTAGTTGAAACAGAACCCTTCCTAGAAGGTGGCTGCGTAAACTATGCACTTTACTAATAGTTGTAATTGTAATTTGTAATACAAATTTAAATAAATTGGAATATTGGATTGATATTTTTTAATTTGTGACTTTGTGTCATTGTTTTATCCTTATTTTTATTTAATTTTTTAAAATTACAAACTTAAGTTATTTAAATTACAAGTTATAAATATAACTTATAAGTTATAACATATTAATAAGTAATAACTTATAAACTGCAAAAGATTCAAAATTTCAAATCTTGAAAACTTAAGCTCAAAAACATTTTTAATTTTTATTTATTTATTAAACTTAACTTGCATACTTCAAAAGATTCAAATATTTAAAACTAAGCTCAAAAACATTTTTTTTTTTTAAAAACTTTATTAAACTTAACTTGCAAACTTAATAAGTAAAAATTAAAAAAAATATTTTTAAAATAAACTTAAGTAAAACTACATTATAAATTTCAAAACTATTAATTTAAACTTAGAAAAATAAAAAAACATTAATATTTTTGTATTTCAAAAAATTAAAATAACTATTACTGTTTGATTATATTCCATTAAGAAAGGTTCGTAACTTGGCTCGGCTAATAAGTTTGAATATGAATCAACTGGATTTTGTTGTGGTAGTGGTAGTAGTACAATTAAGCTGACTTCCCATCGAATGCCACCTGCGCTGACAAATTTTTAATGTAGGAGCTTCTGAAAAATCCCAGCATATGAATATATAAACTTCAAATCTTGTATCAATATCTAATGTAATGTGAGTTTTCTGATTAGTTTGTTATTGTCTACATAATTTGCATATTTGTTTAATTTCAGCAGGCTAATCTATTATCCTGAAGGCCAGCTAATTTCAAAAGGTCTTCCTTCGGTTATCAACGTTTCGCTTAACCATACAGAGAAGCTTTGTGTCCTGAAGACAAAAACCCGATTGCTTAGTTTGTTGTATTTGAAATCTTACATCTGTGCCAGTCATTTCTTTGCATTCCACTTCCTAGGACAACAATATAAGAAACTTGAAATATTGCTTTAAATTTTTTTTGCTTCTGCGGAAACTATAGGATCTTTTAATTATATACATCTTATGCATTATGCATCTCCGCGATCAAATCATTACAGAACTTATATTTCGCCCTACTATTGTAAATTTCTATGTGAATTGACCGTGCTTTTATGACTTCTACCGATTAACAATCATCTTCACCACATTATCGATACAATGACTCTTTCTTTTGCTCAAGTAACTTGTTGCAGCAATAAAGTTGCACTTTTTGGGAGGTGTCCACAAAACTTGAAATGTTGAAACCACAAATTTCCTTCCTTCCTCTTGGAGAAATCAGAAGAGTACTATGAGTATTTTTGGGAGGGCCGGTTGCCAATGATCAGATTGAATAGTAAAATATCAATGCTCTGATTTTTGTGAGCATGTACATTATTGTCCCTTCAGCTCTTTCTTATCTTGCAAAATTTGAACATCATCTTACTGTATCTGGTGAGCAAAGGGCTGAGCTGCTGAAAATAGTTTGCTTCTTTCTGGTAAATCTCATTTTGCCTAGGGCTCTGGTCGAATCGACTCTTGAGGGTGCTCTCTTAAGTATGGGTCCCCGTTATTTCGATGGAGAAGATTGCAAAAAGATCGAGCAGTTCATGACTGCTTCCTTTTTGACAAGGACATGCCTTTCGTCTCTAGCATTTTTAATTACAAGCAGTTTCTTGGGTATATCTTTTGATTTATTAGCTCCAATTCCTTGGATTAACAAGAAGCTTCAAAAGTTTCGTAAAAATGACATGCTTCAGCTGGTACCAGAAACGAGTGAGGACTATCCATTGGAAAATCAAGACATTGATAGTTTGGAGAGGCCTCTGATTCATGAAAGGACTTCAACTGTGATTGCTGACAACAATGGATTTTTACATGATGCCTCTCCAAATGAAATTGATTTCCCTGGACAAGATTTGTCTGAATACCCTCCGGTCAACCAAACCTCACCAGTTCCAAAGCCGAAGTTCGATTTTGCACAGTATTATGTTTGCTCCTCTAGTGGTCCCTGTTGGTGCAGTTTACTTTGGGTACAGGTATGTAGTTGACAAGTACAACTTCCTGTTTGTATACAGAATGCGAGGTCTCCCTGCTGGTAATGATGGGAGGTTGATGGATATTGTATTATCAATCATGAGGTTTTGCGTTCTAATCACACTCGAAATTATGTATCTACTTATTGCATTTGTATCCCTGCTCAGTATGATTCTTTTCAGCCAGCTTTATTACAAGTTATACAGACTGTTGACAACATTGTCAAAGTGCCAACTGATTCTGAAGTGTTCTCACAACCTACATTTGATTGGGATACATATACTTCATGACTTATGAATAAAACCAAAGATTTGTGTTGAGATTTTATATGTATTCTTTATTTGTAATAGGATGTGTTTCTGCACCTATCAGATCTCTCTTCTCTTTTCTTGGTTCATCCTTTGGATGGAACATTTAGTTGGAAACAGATATTTGGCTTAGGACCACAAGAGCACATGTTATAATGTCTAACTTGGTTCCACTATATTAGTAGAATCAGGTTTCATTTAGTTGGAATATTTAGTTGGAAACTGATATTTTCTTGGTTCATCCTTTTTCTAATGCCAACTGTAAACACTTTCAAAATCAACCAATTTTCGTTTTATAGATCTTCATATCCAACACACTCTACCCTCCCCAGACCCACTTGTGGGATATATTGGATGTGTTGTTGTAGATCTTCATAACCAATCATTTTTCCCCGAAGCTAATTACTTACAAGTTGTCATCTTTTTTTTTTTCTTGGTAGGAAATAAATTTGGCAACTTCATACAGCGGCAGACACTTTTTCATGGAGGTATGTTTGTCTTTGCAATATATAATGCATGCAACTCTATAAATAGTATCACTTTCCTTGTTTAGAAGGATCACACACACACACACACATATGCGTTTTATCTTTTAGACAGTTTCTAATATTAATGCGATATGTAAATGCTTTTCAAATATAAATCAGGAACCGGTAGCACAAGGTGGTTTGCTTCCTTCATTGATGGCCAACAAAGCTGATGAAGTTTATAGGCTCAGTAGTACTAATTCTAATTCAGTTCTGCTCCAAAAGACTCCGACGGTTGGTGCAAGGCTTCCTATAGTAGGAAAAATAAGTACTTGTTATAATCAAGGGGTAAAGGTAGATGCACATGGATTCAAACTTGATGATGAAGCTACTAGCCACCAACAACAAGTGCAAGAGATGGAAGGATAGCGAAGACCCTGAGGTAAAGTTTTACCGTCTCAAGGCCAGGATGCATGCATGCGCTCTATTAATTGTACTTTAATTGTTTCAAATATTTCCGTTTTGTTGCCTGCAGCTTCCAAGAGTCCTCTGAGACGATTGCAAACAGAATGCAACTGTTCCATTGTATGTACACTGACACAAGGCCTCCAACTACCAAATCCGTTAGTTATAGAAGGATCCAAGGAAGAACAACCTAGTAGTATAAGAAGAAATTACATATTTCTCAAGGGAGTCCTCCAGTAATAATTAAGTGTTTTCCTTTTTAGCTAGTTTTCGTATAATTTTCTTGAGTATTTTCCTTCTTTCTAGCAAGTGTAGTTTTAGAAACTTCTTGTAATGCCTTTTGGATTGCCCAACTTGTTTCTACGTTTGAATTTAAGAGTTTGAATCATAATATTAAGCTACAAGAATATGCCTCTGGTGCACTGTACCCTGTTCTTTTGCAAGATAACATTAAAGGAGTCGGATAAATGAATGCAATCTTGTTGTCTTCTCTCTTTTCTTTTTCATAATATTGCTACAAATTTTTTTGGAGAAGCATTTTATGTTATGTATTTGTTTCAATTGACAATATTCAACTATGTTTTTTGTTTTGTTTATTTCAATTGATATTTTCAACATTGCATATCACTTGTCATTCTTCTAATGTTATATATAAGCATTCTTCCAATATAAGCGCAGGTGAGTACGTTCTCGACAGTTTAGAAAGGTTTCCCCTGTAGACTCCCAATTGAATTCACAACTCACTAGAATATTGAGATAGGAAATTTACACTCAATATCCTAATTGCGAAGTAGAGTTGTCCACAAAGAAATGGAAAAAGAATTGTTCTAAACAGAGATCGAGGTTGTGTAGGAAACCATTTTTTGCAGATTTTAAAAGGATTTACTCAGAGATTTAGTCGGAAGGAACAGAGCGAAATTTTCATCTGAAAGAGCATGAATGACAGTCTGAAAGGTACACATATACAGTAGGGCTTATTTCTTTTCTCAGCAATTCCAATTTTCTTGTTGTTTATTTAAATGAATTCCACTGTTCCATTGTTTATTCTCTTTCATAATTATCCCCATAAACTCAAGACTGATATATTATGCATGGTGGCTTTTCCATTGGATGTTTGACCAAGAATTTATATGATAACTATTGCTATTAGCTTTTTTTTTTTTTTTTTTAACCGAGAAATCTGTCTGTGACCCGCCCTTTGGACCAATCACAACCTTCTAAACTCGGTGGATAATGGGCCCGCCCCTCTACCCTTCTCCACTTAAATACCGGGCTTTACTTTGCATGGTGTGGGGCTTGAACCTGCGACCTAAGCCACAAATCCTCCACCTTTTGCCACTCCAGCTAGGCCTTTGGGGCTATTTTTTTTTCTTTTTGGTAACAACTGTAAAAGATTACCATACCACCAAGAACAATTACAACTTAAAGAGCACCGATTCTGATAACAGAAATAGGCCTCCAACCAAGCAAAAACTAATTACAAAGTAAATGCTGAATAAAATCTCTACACTTGTGTGCTTGCTTAGACTTATTAAGTAAAGATAATCTTCCTATAACTTCCTTTTTTATCTGTAAAACGACCTCCTCTGTATGAACATTTCTCCCTTTGAACTTCTTCCAATTCCTAGCTCTCCAGGTATGATATAGTACTGCTCCACAAATGGCTGCCATGATTTCCTTCTTGAATTGTACCCAGTGCTTCACTTTGATTTTGTCCAGCATTCTAGTAATCCCATTGATTTGTATTGTTGTCCTTGTCCATTGGTTGATCTCATGCCACACTGCTAATGTCCATTTGCACTCCTCAAATAAGTGCACAGTAGTCTCCATAACTTGCTCATCACACATGCAACATGCTACATCTTCAACTGGGATGTTCATTCTCACCTTTCTTTCTTGTGTAAGTAGTCTTCCTTGGACAGCCAGCCATACCATAAACCTATGCTTAGGCAAGGCCATGGAAGTCCAAATTAGCTCAGCAGTCCTCATTTTTGGCCTGTAACCCATTAATGCTAAATAACTTCTAGTAATAGAGTAATTACCAGACTGTGTTAACATATATCTACCCTGATTATACTAGCCCTACATGGTATTTTGATGCCATTGAGTTTCTTCCAGTACCAACTGCAATCTGTAGGTACTTTATGAGTCCAGATAGATGCATCAGTCTTTATATATATTCCATGAATCCATTTCAACCATAATGACTCCTTGTTCACTACAATTTGCCACAACAATTGGCCCACTGATGCTATATTCCAGTTGCTACTGCCCTTAACATTCAGTCCCCCTTTTCTCTTTGGAAGGCATATTTTTTCCCATGAAACTAATGCTATCTTCTTCTGTTCTGCATTGCATCCCCACAAGAAAGCTCTACATATTTTGTCCACTTCCTTAAGGATACTCTGAGGTAAAATAAACACTGCCCCCCAAAAGCTATGTATGGAAAATAATACAGCATTAATCACTTGTAATCTCCCAGCATAGGAAAGCTGCTTAGAGTAAGTTACTGTAATTCTCTGTGTGATCTTATCAACCAATGAATAACATTCAGTTTTCGTCCATTTCTTTGGTGACAAGCGAAGTCCAAGATATCTAATAGGAAACTGGCCAATTGAGAATCCAGCCCTCAACAAAATTTGACTTCTTGTATCCTCATCCCCTCCAACTAGGAATACACTTGATTTTTCAATGTTTGCCTCTAGTCCAGTAGCAGCACTGAAATGTGCTAGTGCCTCCATTACTCTATTCACTGATTCCACAGTCCCTTTACAAAATATCATCAAGTCATCAGCAAATGTAAGGTGAGTGAGCTTTACCTTCTTGCACATTGGGTGGTATCTAAAGTCAGGCAGTTGACTCATTACATGCAGTATTCTTGACAAGTACTCCATGACTAACACAAACAGCAGGGGAGATGCAGGATCCCCTTGTCTTAGGCCTCTTCTTCCCGCAAAAAAACCATGATTCACCCCATTGACCTTCACTGAGAACATAGTAGTGGTTACACCTAGCATGATCCATTGAATGAATTGTCCAGGGAATCCAAAACCATGTAGTACTTCCTCCAGAAATTCCCAACTTACCATATCATAAGCTTTCTTTAAGTCTCTCTTCATAAGACACCTAGGAGAAACTGACCTCCTATTATAGTGTCTTAGAAGATCATGACAAATCAACACATTATGCATCATTGATCTCCCTTGTACAAAGGCAGACTGATTTTCTGCCACTAAGTGACTGATTGCCATCTTCAATCTACTACAAATTAGTTTAGAAATGCACTTATAAATGACATTACAACAAGAAATGGGCCTAAAATGACTGGCATTTTCAGGAACATCAATTTTTGGAATTAGAGCAATACTGGTTGAGTTGATCTGCCTTAGAATTTTGTTATTTTGAAAAAACTCAAGCACTGCAGCTGTCACTTCATCACCCACAATTGGCCAAGCTTCTTTATAAAAACCACTTCCAAAGTGGTTCGTTATTTTCTCATCATGAAATTATCCCGTAACTTTTTTTTACGCTTTTATTAGCCATGCATGGAGTGTGAACTAGGCAAACAAATTCTCTTATTCTGCAGGCTTTCCCATTCATGCTTAGGTGATTGCAATGGCGGACTCAGAATTTTCGTTCAGGGGGTTCGAAAAATAAAAGAGTAAACATGTAAATAAGCCTTTAAAAATGGGATCCTTGAATTCTTTTGGGTTTAAAAGCACACTTTTAGCACGTTTTTTAAAAAACTAAAAAAAAAACTTGAAAAACAGAACTAAAAATAAAAAATAAAATAAAAATTTGGAACTAAAAAAGAAAAAAAAATAAAATGCTGTCACAGGGAATCGAACTTGGGACGTGATGGTTAATTTCAAGGGGACTTGCCACTGAGCCATCAATTTCTCTTTGTCATTGAGGGGGTTCAAAATATATATATCTACAAAAATACAGAAAATTTACCTTATATATACAGTGTAATTTTTTGCCGAGGGGGTTCGGGTGAACCCCCTGGAACCAACGTGGGTCCGCCCCTGGGTGATTGGATGATCTCATAAACTGCAGCAGATGTGTTGCTATCACATTTTATTTTAAGTTGCAATGTTTGGAGGTTTGCCCTGTTTCTCAAGGAGCAAGATCCCCCCTTCAATTTGTGCTTTCATGTAGTTGAAGCCCTCCAACTTTAATTTATAGTACTCATCTGATGTATCCCCCCTACAAGGAGTGCATCTTTGTTTGGGCCCATAGCTGAACCCAACTTGTTTGGTATCAAGGCATAGCTATTGTTGTTATCATTTGGAAGAAAGCATATAGTGAAAATGGTTCTAACTCATAAATATTAGCAGTAATTCGAAGGATATGAGAATAACTGGATTTTACGAAGTTAAAGAACCATTTTTATATATGACACTAGTTTATTGCCATGTCTAGACTAATTAGTGGTTAATAGTTGTAAGTCAATGATGGAACATCTGACTCTGTTGTGTAGCTTTTAACCTTCCCTTTTGCTTTGCCAGTACTTTTGAATTCTGCAATTTTTTCTTTTTGAAGAAAAATGTTAGAATGGTTTTTGAAGATGCCATTTTTACCTTTAACATGTTGTGTCATTGTTTCATTTTATGCATGTTTTATTGATTTGTCGTGGAGCAAAAGTTCTAGCATCATGTAGTGATGCATTCACACTCATGGCATTTTCCCATCCAATAATGGGTGTTGAAGTCAGCGTTCTGTATGATAGTTGGTAATTACTTGCTTTCAATCATTTTCTTTGAAGTTCATAGGAAGAGTGAAGGTAACAAGACCAATCAGTCTACATGATTGTATATTGTCACACTGTAGTTTAGTTACTTGTTGCTTCTTTTACCAAGTTTAGACGGTGAATGCAATGACTGACTTAAGAAAAGTGTTGTTCTCATGTGATTTTCACCTCAGTGATGCTCTGATGTAATGTGGTCTTTGTGATGATGGTTGGTCTTTTTAACTCAAATAAATAAATAAATTTCAAAGTGAAAAATCTCTGCTAACTTCTTTTACTGTTAGTTGATAAATCAGATGGGAAGGTTGCTTATAGGAAGAATTCTCTTTGTGGGGACGGCCCAGGCTCAAGGTCACTACAATTACATTTTATACCTTGTGCACTGTTATATTTGTTATATGCTTTGCTTCAGTCTAACGTTCTCCAACATAACAATCGAATATACAAATTACATTAGACATTTTTTAAAATTTTCCTGCAGTTCCATCTTGAGAGATGAAATAACCATCAATACACTTTGCATTTTCTAGGCAATCCTTTGATGCTTGGAACTCTACAGCACAAAGACCAAATCCATATTCACCTGCATCAAATTAGCTCCTATAGTACCAATCCTCAGTCAAATCCATGTATGACACAAAACCATCTGTCACAATCCTTTGTACAAGAAACTCATAAATTCTCCCCTGTCAACATTTAAGATTGATGGTAATGAAATGATTATTCATGCTCTCATATCATTATTCAGTGTTAGCTTACCTAGAGTCGAGTAAAAACATGTCATTCTTCTAAATATAGCTAAATTTGGTTTATCATTAAAAGTTATTGAGGAGTCCCATGTCAGTGACCTTCTAGTACATGAAGCAAACTTCATTATCTGTCCTTACCAAATAATATTTGCTTAGATGCGACAGCCTGTTGAGGCCTAAGGCTACTCTAATTTGGCATTCATTTTCATACAAAGCAACAATTTAGTTTTCAAGAGTCCGTTTAATTAACTTTTATCCACAAACACTGTTGTGATACAAGTATTTCAGATTAGCTTAATTGGTTCTAATTGTATGTATTAATGAGTCTGTAGTACTGTTTATATACAAAGAAAGTGAACAGATTACGCTAAATAAGCTAATTCCTACAAAATTAAATACGTGAGGAGTCCTATATTACGTGAGTAACTCTAAAGTAACTGAAGTCCTAATCTAAGGCAACTGCTGAGTGGCATGTGAACTGTTAATAACAAGAAGGTATTTTTGGTGAATCAAAGTTGTTGAAGTGAAGAACCTGATTGGACAAACACCTCCTCTAGTTCTTAGTTGTATGAGTCTTTGATTCTTTGCTCTCGAGTTGTACATGTAAAGTATTTATGAATGTCTCAACCATTGCCATTGTACTCCATGAATTATGTACCAAAATGAAATGTTGTATATAGGCACCTATTAAAGTTGTCCGCATATTTCATTTAGATATCTCAATCAACATTTTTTTCCCATTAGACACTCCAATCTTAAAAAATAAGTACCTATTAAACATTTTTTTGACACCTGATCAAAACAGGAAGTGCGTGTAATTCACATACATATAATGTGGTAACATAACAAATCAAATAAAAACACATGACATTTTAATTCAAAATAACTATAAAAATAAATTTTAAATATAAACAAATCTAAATCTAAAAAGAAAAGAACTTCAACTTCAAAAAAAAAAAAAAAAAACTATACACCCTCACCCCCACCACAGCCCACCTCTCCCTTTCTTCTCTTTCCCTAACAGTTACTCTTGCCCACCATAGTTAACTCTCAATATATTAAGTATGAATTTACCATTTTTATTTCTCTCTATGTCTTCTTTCTCATTTTCATTTAAATTGATAGTGTTTTCTTGAAAGAAATGTTCTTCTTTTATTTATTGTGATTTCGAAGGGGTGTGGATTGGGGGAGATGAAGAGGGAGGGAGAATATTTGAATAATGGTCTTCATTTTTCCGGCAAAGAAGATGTGGATGATGATCTCCATTTTTCGGTAAAAAAGACGTAGATGATGATCTCCATTTCCCGGCAAAGAATTGTGAAGAATAAAACCGAAAAAATGGGAAGAATAATAATAATATATTTTTTAAAATGATGGTATATTATCATGAAGAAATGGTGACCGGATCCTATGGTCTTGAAATAGAAAGAAAGAGTAAGAGATTGTTATTTTTTTTTAAAAATCATGAAAAAAAATAAAAGAAAAAATTGAAAAAGAAAAGGGAAAACGGTAATATATTAATTTCACGTGGCCAACGAAGTGTGTTTTACACTTTTTGTGCCACATTTGCATGAAATGTCTAAGTGGTTCAAATTCGAGAGGGTACATGTGTTCAATATAGGTACAAATCCTAATTGAAGTGTCTAAGTGAATTATGCGGACAATTTTAAGGGGCCAGGAATAACTGCCCGGTATATTTTAGGCTATTGATCAGGCACATGTTTACGATTTCAAGTTATAAATATGAATATGGAAGATAAAAGTACATATGCATCATTACAAAATTCTAATAGGCAGAAAAGTAATTAAGACAACTAAAAGGACAAAATGTAAAAAAATCTAAAGGAAAATACAGAAATAAAAATATGGGAAGGTTAGAACCCTGCTGTGACAATTCAAAATATATGGATAACAATTTAAAGATAAGGATGACACGTTGTTGAATCATCATTAATTGCTAAACTCCTGCATCATGGTGTTTTAATTTCACTATTTCATGCATAACATCAAAGTTCTTCATCGTTTCTATAATTTGTGGCGTTTAAATACAAATCTTTCATTTTTGACGCAGTTAATCCATGTGTTTCAGTCATATCCAAATCTTTTGGATTAACTCCATATGGGAGTTCCCATTCAAAGTGGTGGAGTAACTGTGCCAAAGGAAGTCCAACATTAGATAAACCAAATTGTATTCCTGGACACATCCTTCTTCCTGCACCAAACGGGATAAACTCAAAGTGATTTCCCATAAAGTCAACCGAAGAGTTCTCGAATCTCTCTGGTATAAAACTTTCAGGATTTTCCCAATTTTTTGGATCTCTCGCAAGTGCCCATGCATTGACAAGTACTCTAGTATTATGAGGAATGGTGTGTCCATCTATATTTGTTTTCTCCCTACATTCCCTAGGTCCTATAAGAGGAACTGGAGTATGTAGCCTTAGTGTTTCCTTAATCACTAACTTTAGGTATGTCAACTTTTCAATGTCTTCTTCACCATAGTTTTTCTTTCCCTTAAAAACTTGCCTCACTTCACTTTGGGCCTTCGCCTTAACATTTGGGTTCATCATCAATTCTGATAGTGCCCAAATAATAGTCGCAGATGAAGTTTCAGTTCCAGCAATAAAGATGTCCTATAATAACAAACAAATAAATTAAGTCAATTGATTCGATTGTTCAAGTAGCTAGAAACCTTTAAAGGGTCTAGAACTTAATATGAACTTCCAAATTCGAATAGCATATTCAGTGAAATCCTACAAAGCGGGGTCTAGGAAAAGACAGAAGATAATAATGAGATGAGAGAAAACTTACAGAAATCACAGCTTTAATGTGTTCATTTGTGATTGGAAATTGAAGTTCCGCATTCTCTTTCACCCTAAGGAAAACATCAACCAAATCTTCATCTCCAAACTCACCATTTCCCTTCTTCCCAGCTGCTTTATTTTCAATATGTTCATTAATGATATTTTCCATAATTGCATCAATCTTTTGATGTGCTTTCACCAATCTAGATTTCACACCACTTATATTGTGAAGTAACTTCCAAGAAGGGAACAAATCAGCCACATCAAATCCTCCAGCAAAGACAAGTACTTCCTTTAGAAGTGTTATGAACTCGTTTCGATCTTTGCATATTTTTCCAAAAGCTGATCTACAAGTAACACAATTCGTAAACTGAAAAACTTTTTCCGTCATATTTATTGTAGAGCCCCTTGTGGAACGAATAGATGAAATGAGACTTGAAAGCTCATCTTGTCGAATTCCACTAAAGGACTTGACCATCTTCGCACTAAGAAGTTCAACAATACAAATTTTACGCATTTGTCTCCAATAGTCACCATATTGGCAAAATGCAATGTCTTTATTATTGTAAAATATGATGTTTGTGGATACAAATTGTGGCCTATCAGCAAAAGCGAGGTCATGAGTTTTTAAAATTTCTTGTGCAATAGTAGGTGATGATATGACCACAACCGGAACTTGCCCGAGTTGCAAGTACATAATAGGTCCATATCTTTGCGATAAATTTCTAAGAACGCGATGTGGAAGTCCTCCTCCGATCAAGTGATGAAGATTTCCAATAAAGGGAAGTCTCCATGGCCCTGGCCCTGGAGGCAATCTTTGTTTTTTGTTTTTACTCCATTTTCTAAGTAGAATTATTACAAGGGAGGACAAGAAGAGAAGCAATGAAACTAAGTTAAAAAGAGAAGAAAACATTTTTAATATTGGAAACGAAGCTTTTGATGGATATTGCTTTCAAGTAACATTAGCTCATCTTATATTGGCTCCTTATTATAACATTGAATAGTGTGAGTACGTAGGAGATTCTTCGACTTCACGTGATAACGATAGCGATAGTAAATAAATCCTAACATGATAAAATTAGTCTTAAAATATGATATGTTATATATATATATATAAACAAGTAATAATCATTTAATTTAATCCATAACTTAAAAATATTTATTTAACTTATAATAAAAATGAAATCTTATTAAAAAAAATGCAATTTATTTCTAGTGATTTTATTTCTAATTTCTTCTGTATTTTCTTTTAGTTAATTTTGTTTATTTTAAAAAATAATCAGATTATACAAAATCTAATCGATTTTATTTCTATAACACAGAAGGAAGACTCTGAAACCTAATGAAGTTCTAGTTGCACGGAAGTTCCTACTTTGATATTTCACTTTTTGGTATTACTTTTTAAAATAAGGAAGGATGTGAATACATAAAATCATTTGGGGTCCAAATCTCTATCTATCTTTTATTATTAGACCATTGATGCCTTTTGATTTAAAACTAATGTATGTTGCCTTATTATTATTATTACACTCTTTAATTTTATATTTTCATGAAAAAATTGACTTCCCAAAGTCGCTTTTTTAAATATATTTTTAAAAAACCCCCCGACCTTTGGAAGTTGTTTTTGCAAAAAATAAATAAAAAATAATTATAACATCAACCTGTCGAAATTATTTTTTAAGAAAAACCAGCCTTAGGGAGATCAATTTGCATTTTTCATCTATAGATTCATGGAACGAATAGATGAAATTAAATTTGAAAGCTTATCTTGGTGAGTTTCACTAAAGGACTTGACCATCTTCACACTAAGAAGTTCTACTATATAATTTTTATGCATGTGTCTCCGATAGTTACCATATTGACTAAATACAATGTCTTTATTATTATAAAATATAATGTTTGTGGATATACACAAATTGTGGCCTATCAGCAAAAGTGAGATTCTTGTGCAATAGTAGGTGATGATATGACCGCAATAGGAGTAGTACATAATTCATATTGACTAAATACAATGTCTTTATTATTATAAAATATGATGTTTGTGGATATACACAAATTGTGGCCTATCAGCAAAAGTGAGATTCTTGTGCAATAGTAGGTGATGATATGACCGCAATAGGAGTAGTACATAATTCATATTGACTAAATACAATGTCTTTATTATTATAAAATATAATGTTTGTGGATATACACAAATTGTGGCCTATCAGCAAAAGCGAGATTTTGAGTTCTTAGGATTTCTAGTGCAATAGTAGGTGATGATATGACCGCAATAGGAGTAGTACATAATTCATATTGACTAAATACAATGTCTTTATTATTATAAAATATGATGTTTGTGGATATACACAAATTGTGGCCTATCAGCAAAAGCGAGATTTTGAGTTCTTAGGATTTCTTGTGCAATGTGATGATATGACCGCAATAGGAGTAGTACATAATTCTAGGAGAATGGTTTGAGAATAATTAAAAGGACAATAATAGAAAGTAACATTTTATTTATGCCCTAAAGTATTTTTTTTAAGGGGTGCGTCATATCCCAACAATTCACTTAATATAGACTAAAGGAAGTATTAGTCCACCTTCTATTTTGCATAAAATAATATATACATATATAGATGTTCTCATAAGTCATAGCTTATACATGTATTAATTTGTGCGGATTTCTAAATTCTAAACCCAACACTGTATTAAATTTATATAAGAATAAATTACCTCTTAACCAACTACCAAACATAGTACTCTTTATATACGCCACTTATAATGCAAAATCTGATACCTGCATAACAACTTACCTCCAAACCAACTACCGAACGTCCGTCCTTCAGCATAACAACCTAGAGAAAATGAACTAGAGAGCCCCTTTTTGGAGGTGTGTGTCTATCTATATATGTTTGTGTGAGAGACTGGGTATGAGTGGAGCGATGGCCGCATTTTCAATGTATCCTCACAGATTGATAAACTTTAATATTTGGAGATACACTTGTGAACCCAAAGTACACTCTTTAAAGAGAAAATTAATGATCCCATTATTAGCAATGGATGCTAATTCTTCACGTCATTTGGCTAATTTTCATCCAAATGTTTGGGGATACAACTTCCTTTCTTACACTTCTCAACTCACCGTATGTACTCACAAATATATATATATATATATATATTATGTTTGAATTTGTCAAAACTAATACATTATATGCTAATTTTTTTTGCCTATACAGGAAATTACTACTCAAGAAAAACTTGAAGTTGATGAGTACAAAGAAAAAGTCATGAACATGTTGATGGAAATTCATGACAATAGTACACAAAAACTTGTGTTGATAGACACAATCCAACGATTGGGAGTATCATATCATTTCCATAATGAAATCGAAACATCCATTCAGAACATTTTTGATGCATCGTCCCAACATAGTGAGAATAATGACAACCTTCACGTTGTTTCTCTTCGTTTTCGACTTGTGAGACAACAAGGCCATTACATCTCTTCTGGTACTTATTTATGCTCTATCGCTGCACTTATTGTTTTTTAGTGGTTAATTAAATACTTTTTTCGTTTCAATTTGTTTCTGAATTTGATTTAATACGGAATTTAAGAAAATAGGTGAGTAATATATTTAGAGCTTCCACCTATAGTTTTCTCTACTACTACTACTTGAGAGCTCATGAAACTCCTTTAGACATAAAGAAGCTCATGAAACTACTCTATACGTTTTGCTTTTCGAGAGTATGTAGTATGGACTTTGACCAATATCTTAAAATGTCCCTTTTTTAAATTATATTAATATGAGAAGAATTACAACTTATAATTATATTGACCGATAAAACAATACGTGATAAGTAGAAATAAATTAGAGGGGATAATATTAACATGTCAGATAAAATGTTAGAAATTAAAAAATTTCTAAATTAGGAAAAAGACGTTATTGATAGAGTTATAGTTCATGAGAAAGAGATAATTAGTCATCTCTGGCGTGGTAGAGCGTGAGTTCATGTGAAAGAGACAAGTTCAACTCAGCCACAAACCTCTTTGTGTTGGGGTCCATTTCACGTGGCCGGACTCACTAACTAGTACTTTCTCCGTCTCAATTTATATAATATAATTTGATTTGATACGGAATTTAAGAAATAAAAACTTTTGAATTTTGTAGTCTAAAATAAGTTATAGATTTTTGTGTGGTTATAAATCATTTTATTTAGAGTAAAATAAGTATTTTAAAGTCAATTTACCCACAAATATAAAACTTCAAACTAAAACCTATATAAAAATTCTGAATTCGCCTGTAATTTAACCAGATGTATTCAAGCAATTTGTGGAGCGCGATGGAAAATTTAAGAAAACTCTTAATAATGATGTCCAAGCATTATTAAGTTTGTATGAAGCAGCACAAATGAGAGTGCACGGGGAGGATATTCTCGAAGAAGCTCTTACTTTTACCACTACTCATCTCGAGTCCATGATCCCCATGTTAAACAATCCACTCAAGGCTCAAATTATTGAAGCCTTAAGCCACCCTATACACAAAGTTATGCCAAGATTGGGAGCAAGAAAATACATAGACATTTATGAAAACATGGAATCACACAACCATTTGCTTTTAAAATTTTCCAAATTGGACTTCAACATGTTGCAAAAGCAGCATCAAAGAGAGCTTAGCGAGCTTACAAGGTACGTACATACACCATTGATCTTATGTTCCTCTTTAATTAATTGGTATAAGGCCTACTTGGGTCAACACCCATAAAGTGTTGAATATCATTATAGTTTGTTTTTAGTATATATCTTTCTTTTATTTAATCCTGAGGTTTTTTCTAAGAATATCGTATATAGTTGCCTTACGAAAAGAATTTAATTTGATTTTCCGCGGAATTTTGGAAAAAAGCCGCTTCCTCCTTGAAGGCCTAAAGCATTGATGAGGAAAGATAGTTTTAGTACTTTTTTTATTTTAGAAAGGTAGAACATCGGATCTGCCAACGAGGAAGTTGTTGTTGATATTCCGATTTCTAGGTTTCGTCGTAAACCTAATTAGTTATTTCAAATTACGTAAATCAATAGTTCAAACCGCACTCAAAGGTAGGGCATTTCCCATTTTTACGCGAGCCATAAAATATAATAATCTTGTATTGCACGCTCTTGTGATGTATATATAGATGGTGGAAAGATCTGGATCTGGCAAGCAAAGTGCCATATGCAAGAGACAAATTAGTTGAGGGTTACACATGGACATTGGGATTGTATTTCGAGCCTGAGTATAGTCGTGCAAGAAGAATGTTAGTAAAAATATTCAAAATGCTCTCAATCTGTGATGACACTTATGATGCATATGCAACTTTTGATGAACTTGTGCTTTTCACCAATGCGATACAGAGGTAAAATTGATGAGTAGAAGAAATTAAACATTTTAATGACATACAATAATAGTTGATACAAATTTTTTGATGCATAGATGGGACATAAACGCCATGGATTCATTACCGCCATATATGAGACCATTTTATCAAGCCATTCTGGACATCTTCGATGAAATGGAAGAAGAATTGACCAAAGAAGATAAATCAGACCGCGTTTACTATGGTAAATTTGAGGTAATCCTCGCGATCTTTGCCTCATTAATCGATTAAACTTATAAATTCTAGAGAAATAACAAAAATATTGGCATGAAAAATGCATACTTATGGTATGTCGTGCTATTTTTGTGTTTTCGTTTTAGATGAAAAAGTTGGCTAGGGCCTATTTTAAAGAAGCGCAATGGTTAAATGCTGGCTATATTCCAAATTGTGACGAGTATATAAAAAATGCAATTGTAAGCACTACCTTTATGGCGCTTGGAACAACTTCTTTGATTGGTATGGAGGAATTCACGATAACAAAAGACATTTTTGAATGGATAAAAAATGAGCCTTCGATTCTTCGAGCTTCATCAACTATCTGCAGATTAATGGACGATATTAGTGATCATGAAGTAAGTACAATAAATGATATTAGTACATTTTCTTAAGTCGTGATCATGTCTTGCATGCCCCCTAGTAGTATGACCACTTGCATGGTTTCCTCGAATTTCATCAGTTCCAGGATCAAGTGCAAAACATAAAATGTGATAAAGTAAATAGAAAATTATATTGAAGATATTTAATTTCTATTTCATGTAGACTGACCAACAAAGAGGACATGTAGCTTCTGTCATTGAATGCTATATGAACGAATATGGTGCTTCAAAGCAAGAGGCCTATGCTAAGTTTCGGAAGGAAGTCAAGAATGCATGGAAAGACATAAACAAGGCATTACTACGCCCTATTGAAGTACCAATATTTGTTCTCGAACGAATTTTAAATCTTGCACGGACAATGGATACTTTTTTCCAAGATGAAGAAGATGGATATACAAATTCCAATTCCAAATGTAAAGACATTATTACCTTGTTGCTTGTTGATTCTGTTACTATATGACGATCATAATGTGTATGCACCATTGGACAAAGCATTTGGAGCAAATGTGGAAACATTTTGCATCTTTATATTTATAATTAATTGGTTTATGGTTGCTTTCAGAAAAAAAATAGATAAAGAAAAAGGCAAGTTCAACAATCTTTTTTCCCCAAAAATTAGGGGTGATTTAAATGACCCTCTAATAAGGCTGTATTGAAACTTTTGGTTGGTTAACTTATTGGTCCCACTCACTTAGTATACTAAAAATAATTTTTAGCGGTAATTGATTAACGATAATATTTTAATTACAGTTAAGTATGTCTTTGTAGAGATAATTATTCGTGACAATTATATTATAGCACTCTTTGTAAATGTGTTAAAACCTATAGCGACATTGGATCCAATGACAATTAACTAGTTCCGGTAAAGATTTTAACACTCTTTGCTAATATGTATATTTACTATTATCAATAAAAATTATTTTTGTCGTAATGACTTATGGTTCATGGTTTGTGCAGTAGTTAGATTTGCATTTGAATACTAGATCGCCCAAGTAGTATTAAATTTTATAAAAGGGAGATCCTTGTGTAATCATAGATTGCTTATGTGAGATATGATTGTTTTGGTGATTGGATGATTGGAGGAGCACATCTTATCTATTTCTGAGTTGTTGAGAGTTCGATTCTTTGCTCTCTAATTTTACACTACAAGTCAAGTATTTAACTCTCCAGTATTATTATTGTACTCCATGAATTATGTACCAAAATGAAAAATTGAATATATTAGGCTATTGAACCATATGTTTCCGATAAATTCCCGGAAAGAAACTTATATAGGCTACTTCCTTTCCTTTTTATCAATCTCTTTTGCTAATTAGAGACAAGGTCCATGTCCCACCCTAATCTTTTGTAACTATTTCTACGTATATGTCACATAGTAAGGGTCTAGCCAAACCCCCTACACCCCTAGGCTCACAATCTTTTTTTTTTAACCCTCCTAGGGAGCTCCCACCCCTTTTTGCTCTCTTGATGACTCGAACTCGCAACCTTTGGGTTGGAAGTGAGGGGTGCTTACCATGGCTATTTACGTAAAAAATAATCTCGATTACCATGAAGCATATATGTAGTATATAAAAAGTTTATTACTCAAATTAAGAGGCTCTCTAAAGGACTTTATATAGGCTTAGAAATTCTAAGAAGTAAGATTTTCAATACATTAATATTCTCCATCGTTCTTATAATTTGTGGCGTTTATATACAAATCTTTCGCTTTTGATGCAGTTATTCCATGTGCTTCAGTCATATCCGAATCTTTTGGATTAACTCCATATGGGAGTTCCCATTCAAAGTGGTGGAGTAACTGAGCCAAAGGAAGTCCAACATTAGCTAAACCGAATTGTATTCCTGGACACATCCTTCTTCCTGCACCAAATGGAATAAACTCAAAGTGATTTCCCATAAAGTCAATTGAAGAGTTCTCGAATCTCTCTGGTATAAAACATTCAGGATTTTCCCAATTTTTCGAATCTCTCGCAAGTGCCCATGCATTGACAAGTACTCTAGCCTTGTAAGGAATGGTGTATCCATCTATATTTGTGTTCTCCCTACATTCCCTAGGTCCTATAAGAGGAACTGGAGTATGTAGCCTTAGTGTTTCTTTAATCACTAAGTTTAGGTATGCCAACTTTTCAATGTCTTCACCATAGTTTTTCTTTCCCTTAAAAGCTTGCCTCACTTCACTTTGGGCCTTGGCCATAACATAATTCGTAAACTGAAAAACTTTTTCTGTCATATTTATTGTAGAGCCCCTTGTGGAACGAATAGATGAAATGAGACTTGAAAGCTCATCTTGTCGAATTCCACTAAAGGACTTGACCATCTTTGCACTAAGAAGTTCTACAATACAAATTTTACGCATTTGTCTCCAATAGTCACCATATTGGGAAAATGAAACATCTTTATTATTGTAAATTATAATGTTTGTGGATACAAATTGTGGCCTATTAGCAAAAGCGCAGTCATGAGTTTTTAAAATTTCTTGTGCAATAGTAGGTGATGATATGACCACAGCAGGAACTTGCCCGAGTTGCAAGTACATAATAAGTCCATATCTTTGCGATAAATTTCTAAGAACGCGATGTGGAAGTCCTCCTCCGATTAAGTGATGGAGATTTCCTATAAAGGGAAGTCTCCATGGACCTGGAGGCAACTTTTGTTTTTTATTGTTACTCCATTTTCTAAGTAGAATTATTACAAGGGAGGACAAGAAGAGAAGCAACCAAACTAAGTTAAAAAGAGAAGAAAACATCTTTAATATTGGAAATGAAGCTTTTGATGGATATTGCTTTCAAGTAACATTAGCTGCTCTTATAGTGGCTCCTTATTATAGATTGCATAGTGTGAGTACGTACAGAATCTTCGACTTTACGTGATAATAATAACGATAATAAATAAATCCTAACATGATAAAATTAGTCTGTAAAAATATGATTTGTTGAATCTGATCATGTTTAGATTGATCATTAACTCGCTTATTCATTAATTTAGCCTATTTCAGTTCATAAAAAGACACAAAGCTTTAGGATATGTTTTTTTCACTTTGCTTATCCATATCCTCCATCATCTACTCCTTCCATTACCAATGATATTGTGTCTAACTAGGCATGGAGTTTTAAGTGAGGAAAAATGATTTTTGAAATTTATAATCTAAAGACTAAAATAAGTTATAGATATATTTTAGATTATTTTTGAACTAGATTTGCAAAGCACGTATAGGTTAATGTAATCCATGCATAATAAAAATGTCATCTTTAAAAAAATGCAATTTAATTATTTTTAGTGACTTTATTTCTAATTTCTTCTGTATTTTCTTTTAATTAATTTTTTTTATTTTAAAAAATAATCAAATTATACAAAATCTAATCGATTATATTTCTATATAACACAGAATGAAGACTCTGAAACCTAATGAAGTTCTAGGTGCACAGAAGTTCCTATTTTGATATTTTTATTTTTGGTATTATACTTTTTTAAAATAAGGAAGTATGTGAATACATAAAATTTGGATGAAATTTAAAAGTTCTATATATTAGAAAATATTAAATTATATACCATAAGTCGAACGGGCGGATAAGGCGAAAGCCCTTTACAACACTCATCGGAGAGAGGATAACCTATCCTATATAGTAATAAATTAGTCTTATTTCATTATTATTTAATTATTATTAAAACTAAGAAAAGAAATTCTTGAATTTAAATATTATATTAATATTTCACGTAAGAGTTCAGTGTTTCAAATGTCTTACCATGATTTTTGAGGACTTATATGTGAATATGTTATAAAATATGTTGGTATCTTTCTGGCCTAATATTGAAAGTAAGATATGGACATACTTTTAACATGATTTTAAAAAAATTCATAACAACTCATATAGAAATACAAAATCTTCTGACTTTTTTTTATATATAATTTGAAATGAGGAGGTTACCCCTAATTAATATGTGGAAACATAAAGTCTGAAAATTAAATATATTAAGTTAATATTTTACAATAAATGACTTAATATAAAAAAAAGATATGGAAAATTGTAGAAAGAAAATTAGATAAAGAGAGTACATATATTCTATGGTCTTATATTTTGTATATCTAGATTATTATCCAAATGAAAAAGATACACATTAATAAAGACGGTTAAAACTTTTCATGACATAAGGTATATGCTTCTTTAGAGACATTAATTTACAAAAAATGTTAATTAATTCTAAAAAAATATATTTAACAGTAATTAATTTATTATTATTATTAATTAATTATCACTAAAAATTGTTATCACCATACTTCATCAATGTTTACTTTTTTAAGAAAAAAAATCAGAATCTAATTCCAACAGTGATATTGTATACCATTACACAAAAGATGGTCTAAAGCTTATCCTGTGTACACATGACATATTGTAAGCAATTTTCGAAAAAAATGAAAAAATGCTAAACATATCAGATAGGGATAGGGAGTGTGTTATCAAGAATTGTGGTCAGCAACTTTGTTAGCTTCTATATATATAATAGTATATAGTGTAAACATGTGATATCATCTTGAACATTATTGTTAGTAGTATATTGTACAATGACCTTTAAATTAAAATTATGAGAGCTCTTGTTCTTCATCATATATACAACAACAAAGAGTCACTACTAAAAAAAATATAAAAAATTAGAGATAAAAAAAAAATGATCTCAGGAACATGGGATATCGAAGGCTTGAGATTTTTTCTAAACAAGTTAACCACATAGAAAATTAATAATTTTATATTTATACTATAATTTGGTGTTGGGGATTAAAAAAAAGAGCAGAAGCAAAGAAAGAGATTTTCTGAAGTCTTTGAATTGCAATTGAATAGTTATATTTGTTGAAATTACGTAGAATTTTTTTACTTTTTTCTTTTTAGTCTAAAAATATTTTATAGTATTTAATTTCATTTCAAGTCTAGGGTTTACATTAATTGCAAAATATTTAATTTCCTTTTTAGTTTAGTATCTAGAAGAAAAATAATACACTTTATTCTCCTTAATTATTTATAAATAGTGATGCACTCTTCTATTTGAATCTGAGCATGAATCAATACAAAGAGTTATTCATTCTCTCTTTAATTTTTCTTTCTAGTTTCTTACATTCCATAACAATATTGATAGTTTGTTTAATAGGCTTACATCTAATTAACATTAGGTAAATAGAGTGGATAAACATGTTCACAAACTCTACCATATCAACTAGAAAATAACAAACAATTTCATGCTAAAAAACCAAACAACACTAATTTTTACTAGCTAAAAACTAGAAATTAAATCGACTATTTTGAAGCATTAAACAACATTTGGTATAAAATTTATATTCTATTATTAAGATTACATGTAATTAGTACGAATACAATTTAAACTAGTCTTATATATTATACATATAGTTAAAAAATTAAATATGTCATTTATTTGGTTAATACTAATTATTGTGATTTATTATACTTTTTACGTCAATTTTAAATAATGTGTTACTCTCCAAGTACCATATTATGCGTTATTGATAGAATTTTGAGAGTCAACCAAATTATTAAATTTTTTAAGTTATCAATTATTATGATCTATAATAATTTTTAGTTAATCTTTAAAATACATAATAAAATTTTAAGTTATTAATTATTGTGATTTATAATACTTTTAACATATAAAATATATATAATAGATTAACAAAAGTACAATAAATCGGGAGAGAAAACATTTGGGTTTGAGAGTTGCGTATTTCATGATAGGCTAGACTTGGACAAAATCTGAGCGAGATAAGGTCTAGAACAATCTGAGAAGAGGATTAGGTGAAGTGTCCAAGTAGAATTTGGTTTTCTTGCAGCTAAGATGTTAATGAGTCTGTATGACTTTTCGGATGTGAATTCTGGGGAATAGAACTCTCAATATTGAATTTGGCGTGAAGGGATCAGTTTGACTACATTAGAATTTGAAGGGTGTTGCAAAATAGATTATTTCAGGAAGATTTTCGAGGTTCGGTCCCGTGCAAACCGTTATAGAGGGTGGGATTTATTCCTGCTATGGGGCGGGGCCTATTTTCACGTTTAAAAAAAGAAATAAAAGACTTATTTTATAAAGAATCGATTTAGCTTAACTTTAAAAGAAAAACTAATTTTATATAAGAGTTGCCACTTAAATTGTTAAGAAAAAACAAGAAAACTTATAATTTTCAAAAGACTTAAACAGATAAATCATTTGAAAATACCAGAGGGGTTCGAGGTTCAATTTATACTTTAAGATGGTGTTAGCCACTTGAAGTGTTCGCCAACACGCGATTGACCTACGACTTAACTTAATATTTGATTCTTGACCAACTTTTGAAAATTAATAAAGTAAAGAGAAACCAAATTTTATATTACTTAAAGTAGGGGTGTGCATCGGTCGGTTTGGTTCGATTTTATGTATTATCGGTTCGGTTTATTGATTTTTGGTTTTTAAATACGTCAAACAAATAACCAAACCAATAAGATATTTTTTATCGGTTTTGGTCCTTAACGGTTCGGTTTTCAGTTTAACCAATAAGAAAATACTTATAAAATAAATATATGCCTTCTTTAATAAATTTGACGCAACAACACAATAATGTAAGAAAAAAATTATACAAATGTAACACAAAGAGAAATTAAGAGGAATAAGGTTCTTACTTTAGATTTTGACGTGCTGTATAATGTGAAGTTGTGAACTAAAAGTCACTTTGAAGTGTGAATTGAAGGCTAAAGGATAAAGACCGTAACTAGTAAGGTATTGAAATTAATATATAATATTTATGTACAAGTAAATATAATAAATTACTAGGCTTAATGGGTTATCGGTTTACCCAATAACCCAATATTAAAATCAATACCAAACCGATAACCCGATAATTTTTTTTATAAAACCATTAAAAACCCGTTAGTCCAATAGCCCAATAACAATAAACCAATAACACTTTTTTCGATTTGGTTTATCGGTCGAGTCAGTTTTAACACACCCTAAATTAAAGAGAATATATTAAGAATGATTTTTGAGGAAATAACTTTTTATTAATAAACAAAATATGTAAGTAAATAATAAATAATACTTTAATTAAACATAAAAAAAATAAAGAAAGGTTATCTTTGGGAATTTAATTAAATTCAACCAGACAAAACAAAGGTTAGAATTAATACAAATAATAGAGTAAAGTAAGAAGGTCAAATTTGGATTTCTGGCCCAACGTGCCCTAACTCTAAGATTGTCAAAATAATGGGCTTTTGCCATTTGAATCAGAATCAGTTACTGCACATTTTTTTTGGGGTTTTATTTCCATTTTCACCTGGACATGCAACAACAAACAAAAATTAGGCTTTGGCCCATCTCGTTTGGATTGTTATACAACTCTTTTAACAAAACATACCGTCTCAGCTAATGAGTATCATCAATATTGTTGTCCAACAAAGCTTCTAACATTTTCAGTCCATTCCACAAATTCAGTCCATTCCACAAGATCAGTCCCTCCCACAAGATCAGCCCCGCCCACATCGTCAGTCCCACCCATAAAATTAGTCTCATGTCTACTCCCTTCCACAACATCAGTCTCATATCTAGTGCCTTCAGTATCATGTCCAAAAGTAGCAATCAATTCCAAAGAAGGAGTCCCTTGTCCAGCAACCAATGTAGAGTAATGTTCAACAACAGGCATAACATATCCTCCCAAAATGACAGTCTGAAGATCAGGCCCCCAACAAGATCAAGTCTCATATCCAGTCCCTTCCACATCATCAGTCTCATATCTAGTGACTTCACTATCACGTCCAAAAATAGCAGTCCATTTCAAAGGAGTCCCTTGTCCAACAACCAATGTAAACTAATGTTCAACAGCAGACATAATATATCCTCCCAAAAGAGCAATTCGAAGATCAATCTCTCCCACAAGATCAGTCACATGTCCAGTCCCTTCCACAACATCGGTTGCATGTACTAAATCAACATAAGTCTCAAATCTAGTGCCTTCACTATCATGTCTAAACGTAGCAGTCCATTCCAAAGAAGGAGTCCCTTGTCCAGCAGTCAATGTTCAATAGCAGACATAAAATATCCTCCCAAAAGGGCAGTTCGATTCAAACCACTATTTGTCTCACCTAAACGTAGCATTTTGATCGGTACAACACCAGATGAGCAAGTCAACAACCGCTGATGAAGGCGATTAACAGTAGATATGAAGTTAAAAAAAATCAAACATAAACTAATTAAAAATTTACACAAAATAGAAATTATTTCACCTAAAAATGAATTAGCAGAAAAGTTACCTCTAAACAATTTTGTTAGGACATTGTCCCTTGAAGCTCTGGTCCTATAGGCAGGTATTTTGGCAATGACCTCATAAATTAGTTTAAAACTATCAATTAATACTCCAACCTCCACCCTTTTTTTTCATTTATTGCCTTACTATATGCTAATACTAAATCAATATAATAAACTGAAAAATTATTACTAAAGAAATTCTGAACAGTTGTATCACAATCAATTAGAAAGAACTAATAAAATTTTGATCCAAGATTGTAATTGAAAACTTAGCCTCTATTGTCCAGCAAAATGATGCTATAACATATATTTTTAGTTCAGTTAGGTAGAATTAAAAGATGATGGGAGTGTTCCACGATCATTAACTAATCTGGCCACTTATTAATTTTGTATGATCTTCAATTATAATAAAAATGAAAAAGTTATATCATGTTTAAAGTCAAAATAAAACAGAATAAAAGAGTTGGAGTTACCATTAGGCTGTTCTTCACATATTATAATTCTTTACCTTTGTTTTGTCCTTTAAAGGGTCATGTGTAGGAAGTGTAGACACATGTAGGAAGTATAGACACTCAAATTGTCAAACCACCAAGGAGAAAACGAATAGATTGAAACTGTGTACCCAATCTTCTGAAAAAATAAAACAAGAAATAAATAAAAAATAAAAATTTATATTAAAGAATTACTTAACCAAAAAATGTAAACTTGCAATTGTTCTTTGATTGAAAATTCTGCATCGGTATGGATCGTAAGGAGTTCTAAAACTCCAATACAACCGGTACTGGACAATTTAAAAATAGGGAAAAATTTTAATGCATTAATATTGAATTGTTTAGTCAAATTCAGATGCAAAAAATCTAAATGGTTAAAGAATGTGTAGGTATTTTGTTTAAAATTTTTGACTATTTATTTTTTCCTAGATTGTTTTCTATAAGATAGAAGATGAAAAGAGCTATAAGCCATTGCATAAGGTGACTTCTTGGTAGTGAGTTGTGTCTCATTATCATTGGAGGGAAATCAAAACTGAATTAAGCTGTTTTTTGAAACCTCAATGGTAGAACAAGCACTGTGATGAAACAGATTGAACATCATATTATACATAGCTGCATATAATTGTTCATTCTCATCTAAAAAATGTAAAACACAAGGGTAAAATGTCTACAGAAGATGTAAAGGAATAATTTTTCACAAGCATAAAATGACACATAATCTGTCCATAAAAATATGTATAAAGATTTAAATGAATAAAAAAAAATTCTAGAAAGTTAAAAAAATAACTAATTGGAACCCTAAACTACTGTAAATTAAATTGTCTTGAAACTCTAAAAGACTACTTTGTCATTACAATTCTCTTGAAACTCTAAAAGACTGATTCAAGTGTAACAAAATGATTTATTTCAGTTTATATTATGCAATGTATTTGAGGTATGTATGATTTGCGATGACTAACGTTTGATAATATGTATCAAGAAAACATGACACAGCCTTGGGAATGCACCAAATGCAAAGCAAAGGTGTCAAATCTGAGAGGTGTCTTAGGGAAGATCATTGATCGGATTAACAATTTCAGAAAATTAGATCCATCCAATTGAGTTATTTAATAAAGCCTCCTACCTAGTATTTGTAGATTAATAAGTTTCTTCTATAAAATCATTGTTGGGTCTTTCACTTGTACATATATTAATTCCTTGAATAATATTATTTTCTTCAAATTGGTATCAGAGCTTATGTGTGATCCTTATAAAAGCCTTGTGTGAGATCCAACACATATAGAAGAATATGAGTAGAGGTAATTATTCTTACCAATAGAGAAATACTAATAATTTTAGTAAGAAACAACAAAAATAATCAAAATTTCCAAAGACGTAACTGTTGACACCCAATTTGACTCTCTTCGATAATAATTAATTTTCGAGCTTCTCAATTACCAAACGATTTAGAATAATTACTTTATAAAAGGTTAAATATTTTTCGAGGTCACTTTAAGTAATTTTAGTCGATTTTTATAGTATTTTATAATTATATATGTAATTAGTGTTTCTTAAATATTCGAAAATCGTGTCAAAAAGATTCTATTTTAATTAAATCTTCAATTGAATTAATTGGGTCTAAAGTATATTCATAATTTTGAGTTATTTAGCTTATTAGCTTAATTATTTTGGAAGTTTGTTTTATTAATTTGCTAACTTAGGTTGTGGTTATAATTTTAAATTATTAGTTTATAATTAAGTTAATTAGTTATCTTGTTAATATTAAGAAGCTCGTTAATTAATTAATATTAATTCGTTGTATTTAATCTTTAGTCGGATTCACTATTTGAGTCAAATTGGCTAAATTTTAAAGTTAAGTGGACTAAGTTTGCAATTCATTTGGTTATTATTCTAATTCAAATATAGCCACCTTTTGTCCATTTGTTGGATTAATTTTCAAGGCAAAATTTGGCCCAAAACATTTCCAGCTCATTCTATGCATTACCTCCCTTAATTGCCAGCCCAACTCAACCGACTCATTCCTAGATTTCCATTCCAACCAGCCCAAATAAATCAATATATACAACATTACATTCCAACAACAGGAGCAACCGACCGACCAGACCCTTGTACTTTCGTCTTCTTCACGCGCAAAGTGAAGCGAACCCAGAAACCAATCACAAAATCGATACAGTAGCAGCCCCAACGATCCCTCACGCGTAAACCACTTCAGCGAGTGAATCAATTCCAGCTCCAACGTGCACAGGAGCAGTGCTGCGATTTTCCTTGTCTTCTTCTTCCCGTCCCTTTCAACAGTTTCAACAGTACTATCGCAGCAGGACGCGTTCTACCCCTCTTTCCTCTTCCGGAATAGGGCAATTTTTTAGAGGAAATGGTGTTCCCCTAAATTGGTGAAAGAGTTTTAGGAGTTTTGAATTCGAATTGGGCCTTGAATTTGGATTCGTCCGTTTTTCCCTTCCCTTTTTCGAACCCTAATTCCTCTTCTATATATGTTGCTTGTTATTTGCTGTTAAAAAAGGGAGAAGAATTAAAAAAAAAAGAGTAAAAAAAGAGGATCGAAAAATATAGAACCAAGTTAGCTATAAAAAGATATACTACAAGTTTCTAGTGACATTTATTTTTATACAAATGTTGAGGGTAGTTTCTCAAAATCGAAATTCTTCTTCAGCCTTTGTTCGCGGTCACTTTCGTTCACTTCGTCGGAATCGTTGTGATTTGAGGTTGGTTGTGGAAGGTTCTTCTCCAGCTCATTCTTGTTCCAGTCGCTGCTCCGAAGAAGGTAACAATCTCAACTTTATCTCGCTTTGCCTCCTTCTTCTCGACTCTTATGTATCTGGATTGTTTATATTTATTTTTTATGCTTAAATGTAAACTGAATATCGGCATAGATCTCTTTAACTGTTGAGTCGCACTTGTGTCTGTGATGTTTCAAATTTGGTTAGTGATTTGCCTCCCATGGTTAATATTTCAAATGTTTATTTTGCTTTGTTCTCTGTTTTCAATTTGCTTGACAAAGGTTGGCTGCCCATGTCATCTTCCCTACGGCCTTACCTTTCTTTCGTTATAGTTATGATTAGTTTTGATGTTGTCCTAGTTGTTTGAAGTCCAGCATGTTTTGATTGAGTTTGGTCGTCAGATTTATTTATTTTTTCTTTTAATATTTTGGTGACCAAATTTTTTTATGGTTCTTTTATTCATCTTAGTTGGCTAAATATTCGGCTATGAATACAAAAGAGTTTCGTGAGATTGATTGTGATTTTTGTTACATTAGCTCAAGTTCATTCCATGATTTTCTTGATTTAGAATAATCTAGTTCCTGCTTATTCATTAAAGCATTGGTAGGTATGAAATTTCCTTGGTATTATGTCTCCGTTTATTCGATCTCGCATCCTTTGAGTTGATAGTACTTCTTTAAGTTCATTATATTATTATCTTGAATTTTCTGTCGTGCTTATATGTCGATCATTTTGTTCGCCACCTGCAATATTTTGATAGTATGTTTTCATCATTTTGATTTATCTAGTCGAATTCATCAGATGACATATCCTACTGATTTCTCATTTCTAGCTAAATTCAGTTTGTCTAACCTTTTCCCTTGTTTGTTTTTACTGTTAAGTGGCCATATAGAGAATTTATATTTTATCCACTGTGTTTATTTGCTTGTCAACGTGTAGTGACTTTTTATTTGTAGGCCATAAACTGCCAAATGTTTGTTATATTATATGATTCAACTCCAATTTATTTTGCTTTGCTTGAAATTTCAATTGGATGCATTACTATTTTTTCCTAAATTGATAAATCTTTGTTACCGTTTGGAACTACAGTTTCGTGTTGCTACTTTTGATTACTAATCCTTATTTAATTTTTTAATTTTTTTACTTTTGTTGCATATGATGCCATCTGAGTCTATTTCAGACTCTTCTCTTGCATTTCCTTGAGTTGATTTTCTTCGAGTCAGCCTCATCATTGTTCGAGTGAAAGGGAAATCGAAATACAGGTTGCAGGAGCTAAAATGGGTTGTATGCATTTAGTATACAACTCAATACACAAAAAAATGGGCTAACATACAGTCCATATGCAACAGTATACGTTCAGTGTATACAATTGCTCAAGGCAAAAGGGGCCAAAGCCCAAAAGACAATCTCAGTAGATTCAAGTGAAAAATGGGTCCAATGGCCCAACAAAGTGACTGGCAGCGGATTAAATCTAAATGGGTCAAGCCTCATTTATGACATTTTAGAATTAGGACAGGATTTTGGCCAAAAGTCCATCAGATTGAAATTTGGGTAAAAAGCCTAAAATTAATATTTCCTCTCTCTTGTATCTTTTTGTTATTATATTGACTAACCCTCTATTTGAATTGGTCTAACTTAATTAATCCTCAAAAGATAGTCATTCTTTTATATATTCAAAACTAAAAATATTTATAATTTTTATTTATTACTTAGCTTTATTTTTTTTGTCAATGCGATGAATTAATTTCTTTAAAATGACCCCCCCCCCCCCTAGTTTATTTCCCCTTAAAAAGTAATAATGATAAAAATAATAATAATAATAGTAATAAATAAATGAGTTATTTTACTTAGTTAAAATTTCAAAAAATTAGTCAAAGTCATTATGAGTTCTTTTACTTAATTAAGATTTCAAAAAAAAATGGTTAAAGTCCTTATGAGTTCTTTTACTTAGTTAAGATTTCAAAAAAATTAGTTAAAGTCGTTATGAGTTCTTTTACTTAGTTAAAATTTTAAAAATTAGTCAAATCGCTGGTCAACCGCAAGTTAGCGGACATTCCGAGGGCCTAACACCTTCTCAGAATGTACATCGAACTCGAACCCCTTTTTTCAATTGATTTTATCTGTTTGAGTCTTTTGAAAACCCTAAGTTTTTTCTTGATTTTTACTAAAAAATTAAGTGGTGACTGTTCTTTTGAAAATTCGATTTCTCTTAAATCATAAGTTTAATCGATTTTTCAAAAACTTAGTCATTTTTCTTTTATTTATATTTTTCGAGTAAAACAGTGACAAATCAACAATTCAATGTCATAATTGTGGAAAATTTGGACATTATCGAAGAGATTGTTGGTTTAAAAAGTCTAAAAATAGAGAAGTGCATGCAAAATTGACTGAAAATTATAGAGATAAACAAGAGACATTATTTTCTAGCTCAGAAATAGAAAAAAATAAAGGGAATGAATGGTTTATAGATTCAAGTTGTAGCAATTATATGTCTGGGATAAAAAATTATTTGTTGATCTAGATGAATCATTTAGAGCTACCGTAAGACTTGGTAATAACTCAAAAGTGCCTACTATTGGAATAGGAAAAATTAAAATTACTTCAATAAATGACTCTTCTCACTTTGTATCTGATGTTTATTATGTTCCAAGTTTTCATCATATTTTGTTGAGTTTGGGACAACTAACAGAAAAAAAATATGACTTGTGATTTAAGTATGGAATTACACTATTAGCGATGATAAATTAAGATTAATTGCAACGGTAAAAATGAATCAAAGTTTTCTGTGGCCTCTTAATCTCAACCGTGGAGATTTACCTTGCTTTAGTTCTGTTAACTCTAATGATACTTGATTGTAGCATCTACGCTTTGGGCATCTGAATTTTGGGAGTTTGAAATATCTTGCAAGAGATAAAATAGTTGATGGTTTGTCTTCTGTTGATTTTTCCTGATACAAAGTGTGAGTCTTGCATTTTGAAAAAGAAGTATAGAGAACCTTTTCTAAAAGGCAAAGCTTGGAGGGCTAATACACCATTGACGCTAATTCACTCAGACTTGTGTTCGGTTGAAGTTCCTTTCAATGGAGGTAGTAAATACTTTATTATTTTTATTGACGATTTTAGTCGAAAAATTTGGGTATATTTTTTGAAAAATAAATCTGATGCATGTGAAGTCTTTAAAATCTTTAAAGTTTATGTAGAAAGACAAAATGGGTACTTTGTTAAGACTTTGAGAACTGATAGGGGTACTGAGTTTCTTGTTTGTGATGACTATTTGAAGAAGTGTGGCATTAAACATTAACGGACTGCTAGATATACTCTTCAATAAAATGATGTAGCTAAAAGAAAAAAATAGAACAGTGATGAATATGGTGAGATCAATGATGCATTCCAAAAATATTTTCAAAGAATTCTGGGCAGAAGCTGTCTAATGTGTGATTTATGTTCTAAACAGATGTTCAACTCGATCCAATTTTGGAAAAACTCCACAAGAAGTTTGGATTGGTAAGAAATCAAATATCTCTCATCTAAAAGTGTTTGATTGTCTTGCTTATGCTCCTGTTCCTAGTGTTTTGAGAAAAAAAATTAGATGATATGATAAAAAATGTATCTTTATTGACTACAGTCATGAGACAAAATGCTACAAGTTATTTAATCCAGATACAGGAAATATGATTATTAGTAGAGATGTAACTTTTGATGAATACAAAACTTGGGAGTAGTCAAAGAATAATTCTGAGTTGTCTAGGTCTGAACCAATAGTTTCAACTATGGAGGAAGGAAGTTCTTGATCATATCAATAGGAACAAGTAGCTCGTCCTGTTCAAATAGAAACATCGATTCGTCCACAAAGAAATTGCCAACTACCAGCCCGTTTACAAGATTATGTTGTTGACAATAATAAAAATTTATCTAATGAAGATATTTTGAACTTTGCACTATTTGTCAATTGTGATCCAATTACTTTTGAGGAGGCTGCAAAAGATGATCATTGGATGAATGCAATGGATGAAGAAATTCATGATATTGAGAAAAATAACACTTGGGAGTTGACAGATTTGATGCCTTCAAAACAATAAATTGAAGTCAAGTGGGTATACAAAATCAAATACAAACCATCTGGAGAAGTAGACCGCTTTAAGGCAAGATTAGTTTTTAAAGGATACAAACATAAGGCATGTATTGATTATTTTGACGTATTTGCTCATGTTGCTAGACTTGATACTATTCGAATGATTATTTCTCTTGCTGCAAATAATTGTTGAAAAATACATCAAATGAATGTTAAATCTGCTTTCTTGAATGATGTTCTTGAGGAAGAAGTGTATGTTGAGCAACCTATGGGATATGTCAAAAAAGGTTTAGAAAATAAAGTTTACAAGTTGAAGAAGACATTATATGGGTTGAAACAAGCTCCAAGAGCTTGGTATACTCACATTGATTCTTATTTTATGGGACATGATTTTCATAGATGTCCTTATGAGAATACACTATACATAAAAATCAATACTGATGGAGATATTCTCATTGTGTGCTTATACGTGGATGATTTAATATTTACTGAAAATAATCCTAAATTAATTTCTGAGTCTAGAGAGGCTATGATTAGCCAATTTGAGATGATCGATTTGGGATTAATGTCTTATTTTCTTGATATTGAAGTTTCTCAATTGAAAGATGGAATCTTTATATGCGAGTGATATTTTGAAAAGATTTAATATGGACAAAGCCAAACCAATCTTGAACCCTATTGAAGAGAAATTGAAGTTGAGCAAAGATGGAACTGGTGATTTAGTTAATGCTACATATTTTAGAAAATTGATAGGGAGTCTAAGATATTTGACTTCTACAAGGCCTGATATTACTTATGGAGTTGAATTAATTAGCAAATTTATGGAGTTTCCGCGTCAATCTCACTTGCAAGCCGCCAGGAGAATTTTGAGATATATTCAAGATACACACTCTGATGACATATTTTATTCAAAGACTAATGATAGTAATACTGATAGTGATTGGGATGATGATATGATGCAAAGAAAAAGTACTTCTGGCTATGCATTTTATTTGGGATCTAGTGTATTTTCATGGTCTTCAAAGAAATAACAAGTTGTTACTTTATCAACTGCTGAAGCAAAGTATATATATGGCCGCAACAAGTAGTGCTACACACACATTATGGTTGAGAAGGATGCTTCAATATAGGCCTACAAAAATATTTTGTGATGGCAAGTCTGCAATTGCATTAACAAGGAATCCAGTTTTTCATGGCCATAGCAAACATATTGATATCAAATGGCACTTCATTCGTGACTTGATCCAAGATAGAGATAATGGTTGAATATTGCAAGACCGAAGAAAAGTTGCTGATATATTCACAAAGCCATTAAAATTGAAGTTATTCATAAAACTGAAGAAGATGCTAGGCATGGTCACATTTGAAGATCTTGATTTAAGGGAGGCTATTTAGGAAATAAACCAAGATTAGGATTTCTAAGTAATTTAGGATTCCTTACTAGTTTAGAATTTATTATTTATGGTATATCCTTATTTATGTTTAATTATGATTTGTTAGTTTTATAGATTCCTAGTTCTAGTATATTTTGGCTGTTAGTATTAGTATTATAAATAGGGGTGCCTTGTTATTTATTTTCAATGTACAAAAATTACAAGAGTCATTGAGTTATTTAATAAAGCCTCCTACCTACTATTTGTAGATTAATAAGTTTATTCTATAAAACCATTGTTAGGTCTTTCACTTGGGTAATATTATTTCCTTCAAATTCTACCCTATTATTGTCCTAGAATTCAATTTCTATGCACATAAAACTTCTACTGAATAATATAAAACTTCTACTCTACCATGGAAGCCGGAAGAAAACACTTACAGGTAATACCTTCTCCAGAAAACGATTTAAAGGCTGATTTCATTGTTGATTTGAATGCTTAACAGTGAGCCTAGAACAGTGATGCTCCTCCACAACAATAAGAGCCTAGAACATTGATATGATTCTTCCAATTTGTGTTCGTGTTCATCCCGCTTCATTCAATTTATTACAGGTGAACCGAGTTTAATAAAGTTTTTATATTATATTTATTCAAGCATTTTTTCTTCTTTCTTCTTTCATCAAAGTTCTAGAATATTCAATATTAATTTAACATCATTTGAATTGAGTTCTAAGTTAAAATAATATTAAGTAAATAATATTGTATATAATTAAATCAAGTTGAATATAATTATCAATTTAAATTAGTAATTGATGCCTATATTTTTCAAACGAATTTATCATAAATTTAATTTCCTAGTGACGTATCAACACAAAGTTAATAAAATTAAAGAGTTAATTTGACTCGATTCAAACTCAACTCAGCTCGATTCGATACTATAAAAACTTTATTGAACTCGGTTCACCTCAGCTCGGCTCGATATTGTAAAAAACTCTATTGAACTCGACTCGAACTCAACGCACAGGCCTCACACCTTGTTACCCGTACGCGTGGTTGTGGGGGTTAACACGATACTACGAAATTTTAAGATTTATTTTTTCTACACATATTTATCACTTAACTATATATAATTAAGTGATAGCGTGTACTTTTACTTTAATATACAAGGATTAAAGTTAACTTTTATTATGTTTTGGTGTAACACATTTGGATTAATATTTATCGCTCATATGCCCTTAGCTTCTTATAGCAGCAATTTTATTTTTATTTTTGTTGATTTTTTATTTGGTGTTCCATAAACATATATTGAATTAAAACAATCTAATTTAATTTAAAAAATCAGTTAAATTAACTTTTAAAAAGTGCAACATAGTAACAACTAAAATGGAATGGAGAAAATATAAAAAAAATAAGTTGAAAAAGGTCTCAAATATCTACCCAAAGAAGAAAATAATAAAGAACCAATAACATTGAAACCACAATATATATATATATATATATATATATATATATATATATATATATATATATATATTATATAGAAAAAGTGATGTGGCATCTCTCAATGGCCTCCATTGACATTTATCTATTTTCTCCTTTTTCTAAAACATTTTTTCCTATTTTTCTTATTTATAATGTATTCTTATATATATAAAAAGAACTCAACAATCACTCATGCATTTAATTCTCTTAATTTTGTTTAGTATTCAGTTTTATTCTCTTAATTTTGTTTAGTATCTCATGTTGCAATGAAGAAGAAACTATCAGAAACTTAAATGGTGTAATAATGAGAAAAGAATTTAATGCAAAAATTAAGTGAAGAAAACCTAACTGAAAGATCTACGTGGGTTGATGTTAGAGTAGTCAAAAGGTTGCCTTGGGCTTAATTACATGTGTTAAGGATTTTGTTTCTAATTAAATAGGGCTAATTGGCTATTTTTAATTAAGGAAAAATCTTTTTGGCCAGAATTTGGCCAAAATGATATTTTAACTATGTTATTTTACCTTTTAAAACATTTTTATCCTTTTAACTTTAATATCTTTTAACTAAAAAATAGAAAAAAGATTAGTTTATGTTAAAATAATTTTTTTTTATAGATTTTTAAATTTTCTGGTCATTTAGCACTTCTCTTTAATTAATGTCTTTTAAATTAGGAAAAAAAAAGGCCAAAAATCCACCATAAATAAGTTACCTTCTAATTTCCAATTTAATCCACCATAAATAAGTTAAACTTATTGTGTATGATAATGGAGAACTTAAAAGACATTTGGAGAGTTATATTTGACAAAACATTGATTTGAATTCTTTACTCCAAAATTATAGAAACTACCATTTGTGAAATTAACATCCACATGAAATCCATCTTACAAATTTCATGCCCTTCTTTGGAAGATTTCCATTCGCGAAGAAATTCATAATAGCCTCTTTTTTTTTCTTTTTTTTTTTTGTAGTTCAAAGTTTTTTCATGAAACACGTGACAATATGATATGGAAAAGATATGTGAGCTATGAAATTTTGTGATATTATATGGTCTTCCACTTATATGTACTTGTATAAGTTCCTATCAATTGAAATCTTATTTGGTCTTTCAAACATTTTTTCTCATATAAATTTACTTGACAAATGTCGGATCTCGCGTGATATAGCTGATTTAATTTAGTTTATTATTTCGGTTGATATTTTTATTTTTTATCGTGAAAAAGTTTGAAGTAGATATTTGCAGAAGCACATTTGATGGATGACAATGGGTTATTGAAAATTTCAGACTTCGATCCATTCGGCAAGTCAAACAGAGTTTCAATAAGGTATGACATTTAAATTACAATTCATTTTATTATGCGAGATGGTTCATTTGAAATTATAGGTTCTTGCATCTATTTAATGTTCTTTATATATTTAGCGAACCATACAAAGATTTATAATATAATTTTTGTATAACTAGACAAGCCCACTTATAACCTGTTCAGAATGATTTATTTTACATATTTTAAAAGTAAAATAATTTTTTAGTCTCTTTTATAGTGTTTGGGTAAAATAAAAAATATATTTTACCTAAGAAGATAAAATAAGTTCTAATTTAGAATTTCTACTTTAAACGTTTGTCTTATAAGCCAAAAACTATTAGTACATCTAAACATACTCTTAAAAATATGAAAATTATTTGTAGTAGATGAGCTATGTATAATTTGAAGACTTCAAAAATTACTTCAATTAAATTTGCTTCTCTACATGTTGCTTCTTTGGTAAATAAATGGTGATACATAATTTTTGGTGTTAATAGAGTTATCGTTCTCCTTGCAAGAAAATAAAAAATTATTTTTTGTTATATATTGTGTTTTAAATATATAAAATAAGTAATAAATAATCAATTATAAAAGAATGATAAAAGGTTTTATGTTATAAAGATTAAAAAAATGACTCTTTTAATATCTAATAAAAGCTTAAAATTAGACTCTTGAGTTTTCAAAAATAAGATAAATACAAAAAACGTTATTCACAAATAATAAGAAATATTAAAAATTATTAACGATAAATAATATTTTCATATACCAAATAACTATTAAAATGTTCGAGAAAAGTTAAATAGATATTTAGAATTATTATAATAGAAAATGAATCGTTAAGTAAGTATATTTGGAATATCTATCATATCGAAAATAAAAAGTCTAAGTAGGTAATTAGAGACTTTGGGCTACTTTAGAAAAAATTAATGCAAAATAATGTTTATTAGTAGAAGCATAATTAGGGACTTCTAATTTAAAATTTCCAAAATAAGCTAAACAGACAATATTTCATATAATGAAATTAATTAAACTACCAAAAATGGGGGAGGCTTTCATGTAGATATACTTTTATTTATAAAAGCATTATTTTATGATTTTTTTTTAATCAAGTAAAGAGCAATAACTTAATAGTGAATCTAGAATTAATGATTCGGCATCTCTCTTGATCAAATATTATATTTTTCTTTTTTCTTCTTTCTTTATTTAACTTTTTCTCTCATTTTTATCCATTTATTTATTTTTATGTAATTCTTCTCCTAAACTACACCTCTTCATTTCATAACTTCTATTCTTATTTAGTACAAGTATTATCTATAATTCCCAAGTTTAATGCATTTATAACCCCCAATTACTTAATGGATAAATTCATCATTTTTTTTTTAAAATAATTAAATATTGGAGCTTGTAGCTCCTTTTATTCACTTCAAAGTTTATGACATCTTAAAATCACATTAAAATGATATTTCTATCCAATAATATTTATTTTGATATATATATATATATATTTGATATTTTCTTTTTTAAAATGAAAAATGCACAGGTAGGAAAATAAGAAAAGAAAACGCCGAAAAAGGAATATTTTAAAAACAAAAGAATTTAAAGAGAAAATGGAAGGGTAAAATATGATAAAAGTGCATACAAAATTCATATATTAAATTTGTATTACATATATAAATAATTTAGTTTATTAAAATTAACCGAAGGAAATCAAGTTTTATTGAATTTTTTTCTATCTTAACTTTTTTTAATAAGAAATAAAATTATTATTTTTTCTTATAATATATTATATAAAGATTAGAAGATTGAAAATACTTAAAATAAGTGTGAATAATATCATTAGTTAAAATTAAAAAATTAGAAAATGAGCCATCGAAAAACTAACTAATTCGTGCGAAGCGCGGATGAGTTCACTAAAATAAGGGTGAATAATATCATTGATTAAAATAAAAAAATTAAAAAATGAGCAATTGAAAAACTAACTAAATGAGTAATTGAAAAACTAACTAATTCGCGCGAAGCGCGGATGGGTTCACTACTAGGCTAGCTAAGAAAGGTATTCTATCTTTCTCTTTTTGTTGTTCGGCTCGATAGAATTGTTTAGAATCCTCTCCTAGCTTCCTCTTTCCAGTCGGAGGAGCAACTAGTCAAACTTCTTGAGCAGCCGAGATATTGAACAACGAACATTTGAAACAATTCCTTGCATCGAAGCCTTAGAGAGCCGCTGGACTCCAGACAAGCCGTTACGATCTAAACCAAAAAAGGGCATTTGAAAGCAGAGCAAGGGCTTAGTTGAACCCAATTTCTTCACTTGTAGTCTAGGGCTTTGCTTGGCATTGGGCTTCGATATAACTTGCTTTAATCGAGATAGTGCAGAGGTGACAAAGCATGCATGAGGTTTCCTTCAATCTGGTGGTCCCAACAAAAAAAACATTAGAGCTCGCGGCCTCAGTTGGCAAAATCAGGGTTGTTGCCCCGTTGTGAAGACAACTGAATGCTATTGTTATTTATTCCGCGTCTTCCCAGTGAAGTAGAGCCGTCTTCATGGGGCCTCAACGATCCCGGTGGCGATGTCCAAAGCGTGACGGACCGGGTCAAATTGAGGAGCTTGCTGTGGAGATAGGTTTCCGGTTCGGGAACCGAATGTCGCCAGACCAGAAGAAGCAAGGCTTAGATTACCAGATCCTGGACACAATCTTCCTAGAGATGGAGAGCCACTTGACTGTAAGGAAAGGGGCCCGGAGGACCAAACCTGGCTGCTGGGACAAGCTTGGTATACTGTCTTCCCTTTATCAGCCTCCGCCTTTCCCTTCTAGTCATGGTCACCATTTTGTTGGTCAAGGTAGCTTGCTTCCAAGCCACTGCACTAGATGGGCATGTAGTCGAGTGAAGTTTCTGCCCTTGTTGAGTGAGTAAGGCCCGATCGAGCTTATGTGCTTGCCAGGCCTTGGTCCTCTGACAAGGACATCTCTTTCTCTGCTTTAGTCCTAAAGTCCATTGAAGTAGATTCTTCTTTTGATCAATCAAAACCCCTTCCCAAACTGTACAACCAAAGTAGCCCTTACTATACAAGGGGGGCGGAGCGCTAAGAAAGAGAAAGCGTTATCACTATACGAAATGAAGCAGCGGCTAGCACGCTAAGCTAAGATCAACCAATGTTCGAACGCGGAGCCTTTCTTTCTCGGTCGTCTGTCTTAATAAGCGGATTCCGATTCATGCAGTCCTTCTCTGCTGCATTGGTCTTTTCAATCTCCGTGAACAGACGCTTTATCAGTTCATTTTTTAGATAACTTCAATTCCATAATTAAGAAAAAAGGTGAAAAGGGCGGGTAAATCTAGTTCAATCGGTAAATCCATCTCAGGAGTAAGCTGCTCCGTTGTAGCCACTTCTGTACCTGTACCAGCTTGAGCAGCCGAAATATTGATACTGGGAGATTGGGGATCGGTAAGGATAAGATAAAGAGAGGATATATATATATATATATAACTATTATTTAGTTAGACTAGTGACCAATAGCTAAAGAAAGTGAAAGAAGTAGAATCAAGCCATTCATCTGAAAAAAGCTTTTTGCTTTATTTAAAACTTCTCGAACTAGAAAGAGAAGCGCGCTAACTCGCTAGCGCTAGCGCACTACGGCTTTTCAGCCTCCTGCAGGTCCCTTCATTCCCTCCGGTACTCATTAGCGAGCGTCTGGTGACCAACGATTCCGGATTCCCCTGCCTTTCTGCCATAGTCTACACTTGTCCGTCCAAATGGTCGACCTTGCCGCTTTCCTATTTCTTTCTGTTTTATGTCGCTAATGGTCGCTAAGGCCGCTTTCGCTGCAGGTTCGTACTGTTTAGTTTAAAGCAATAGAGGGCGTGGCTTTCTGGATTCAACCCATCTTTTCTGGGCCTTGAATATTAAGCCCAATCTGTGGTTTTGTCATACAATAAGATCCAAAAGCTACATCAATCAAGAATGACCGCAGCCTCTAAGTCAGCTTGCCTTTTGCAGAGAAAGACTCGGCATTCAGGCGAGCCACCCGGTGGTGTGGTACGTAGTGGGTTTAGTACGCCCTACCCAAACAAACGGCTCCGAAACAAACAAAAAGGTGTGTGCCGCACTCACGAAGCGCGCTAGCTAGGTGGAGTCTCCTTTCGGAACTACTTCTTTTCCTTTCTCTCTCTGCTATCCCCTGAACTGTCAGTATCGAGACAAGTTCGGAATGTTGGCTGAGCGTAGACTAGTCTGTTCAGGCAGTCACAGGCTTGCTAAAGCTAAAAGAAGTTATGGTGGTAATATCTCCTTGAACAGGCGAATTTTTCAGGTTTCAGCAACTCTGCACAATTTACCTGCTCATGGCTAGATCGATCGGTTTCGGGTCAAATAGGAAGAACTAGAAGATTCCACCTCTGGAAAGCGCCTACAAACGTACTAAATCAATTAGCTTATTACTATTGGAAAATTCCATTCATTTCTTGAAAATATTTCCTACTCATATTAGCTATCTATGATAAAAGTAGAAGCAAGGTCTCCGCTCGAGCTTATGTGCTTGCCAGGCCTTTCACCATCTGCTTTTCCTCGAGAATGTGAGACTGCTCACCCTCAGTAATCGTATTGTCCGCTCTTTTCAAGGCCATTTATCTTATCGTTGGATGCGCAAATCCCCTCTTCGCCCAAGGAATGCTTACCGAAGGGAAATGTTAACTACTTGAATAAGAAGATCGGTACCACGGCGGTCAAAAAAGCGTGTTCCCTTCAGATAAGACGCACTGTAGGCGGAACCATGGCAATTAGGATCTCAAGACGCAGCAACACCTATAATGCAAGGAATAACAGACTTACATCACGATGGCAGTCTTTAGAAACAATTGGTTGGGAAAGCAAGAGAACGCTTCGCGTTTTCTTATCTTCTTCCCGCCCTAGGAGTAGCACAAAAAGAGGGATTAGCATTATTGACCCAATGATAAAGCACTAACACCTTCCTCGTTGGGGCTCAATAATAAAGCCTTTGATCTTTGCCTTCGTTCGCTCAATCTTGTTCAGTTCCATCCAAGTTCGTACTCTATCTGCTTATTGGATTGGTAGGTACAGTCTTTCTTCTAGGCTTCTGATTGAACCTCTTTCATGACCCATGGCCCCAGTGTGTCACTTGGTTAGCATTTGTAGAACAAAATAAGTAGGGCTAACTTCTTTCACTCGTTCTGTCGTCTCATTTCAGCTTTCAACCGCATTTCCACCACGATTTTTCTCCAAACGTGATAGCTGAGAACTGTGATTCTTCGCTCGATCAATTCTTGCCATCACGGACTACACTATCTCAACCACCCGCCTTTCCCTTCTTTTGTTTGTTCTGGACCCGAAAATGCCCGTTTTGTGTTGCTGAGACATGCGCCTAAGGAGAAAGTCTTTGCAACCGGTCGCCTATCAATCGACAGCTGCTGCAGCTGGTGGAATAAATCTACCCGGAGCTTCCGTCTGACTACGCCCGCAGCTGACTACTTATTGAAAGACCGAACAGGAAATGAAAAGGGTCTAAAATGGTATATTACCCTTTTGACCGTAATAATACCCGGTTTGCTAACGAAATGTTCAATTATTTTGAATCTGCTGTGGGTCCCTATTTTAGTACGATGAGCTCCCGTTCTGCGGCGTGGTGGCAGGACCGCTAGGGGAGTGGCTCCGGGTATAGATAGGGTGAAATCTGCAGGGGTCATGCCCTGGGAATGCTCTGCCTGGGTCCTTTTGACTTACGCATAGAATGAGGATTCTTCTCTGTCCCCACACAAGCTTTCCAAGACCTGGCAAAAGTTCCTCGAGGAGGTTATCTGAAGAAGGTTCTTCTCATTATCACTGACAGTCTAACCAAGGAACTATGTATTGGAGCTTACCTGTGGAAATTCATTTTTAAAAGTTACTAGGTAATTAGTGAAGAGGTTTATAAAAGTGACAAGCCAACAGAAAGATTCGATTCTGACTTCGTAGAGCCGGTGCTGCTGTTGCCTGCGCGTAGGGCCGTCCCCCACTCCCGTACCGGGACGCTCAGATATTTCTTATCAAAGCGAGGGATTCGTTTCAGGAGAAATCAAATCAGAAGCTATTTCCGCTCTACCATGAATTGTTGCTATTTCCGCACCCCTGTCCGGTGGTTTGAGAAAGAAAGTCGAGACATTCAGAAAGAGAGTTATGGCATTTCGAGGATTATAATATGGTCCTATTGATTCAATCTTTATGCTTGGCACGGAACTCTTGTTTCGAGTGAAAGGGAGAGCAGTGGCATGAATGACATGAACCATCAAAGTCCTACAAATGAAGACTTGGCCCTTTTTTCGAGCTATAGCAAAGAGCGATTTAAGCGCGTCATGTACGACCTTGGCATTCATCTTGATAAAGACAAGTCGAAAGCCATATTTTTGATTTAAACGAAAACAAGTGGTTCAGGTGATGTAGCAGAGGTGAATACAAATTTAGGTTACGCTAGGCTAGCTAAGAAAGATATTCTATCTTTCTCTTTTTGTTGTTCGGCTCACTTCGCTCTTCAAGCTCCGCCCCCCTTACTCAACCTTAACATCTATAAAAAAGCAGGAATGGCTTTCTCCTTCTCCAATTGTCGGGAGAGGTTGTATGTCCCCATTTATTCCCGACATGCTATGGTACCCCGGAGTGGGTAGGAGCAGGTCGAGTCCGTATCGCCGCGGAGCAACAGCCGCTGGCGGAGAAAGCTCGAAGAGCTTCCCTTCATTCATTACTAAGCCAGGGTCCCAGGTCTCCGAGTCAGCCCGCGCTTTTTCGAAGAATCCATGTTGGTTGAGAATTGCTCGGGAATTCATTGATAATGACTTTGCCAGGTTCTAGGGAGGCTACTCTTCTTTTTTGTCGATCGAGCCGCTTTCCCTCATTCCACTCGTCCAGCCCTCTGTGAAAGGGGGGCAGGGAGCATAATTTCATTCCCAACGGGGGATCTTTTTTTTTTCTTTTTTGTTTCGCATTTCTCATCAAAGATCGTACAGTTCCCTACCGAGACAAACTCTCAACGGATCCTCCGCGCGCTGGGAATACCTCTTCCGTGCGTCTTTCTCGTGGCGGGAACAGAACAACAGGGAAAGACCCGGCCCAGGGCGAGCTTTATTCAATTTATTCGTCCTCGGGGACTCTTCCGTTAACTGCGGCGACAATACGTTCTTGTACTCGATTCTCAGAGGAATCTCGTCGTCGTCTTACCTTTGGAATGTCGTCGATCTCGGGCGACAAGCCTACTCATCATCAAAGCAAGTCCAAGCCCATGCAAAAATGACCTCATTGTCATGGGAGCCCTGCCAAGGCATGACATAGATAGTAGACAGTCAGCTCTCTTACAGCCAGTTACTGCGATTGATTGGGGAGAGAGTGCTAGTCTAACTGAATCGCCTTATTTCTGTCTTATTTCTTTCTTGTAGTACTGTCGGTCTAAGGAGAGGAATGGAAGTAGTCGTCTTGCTTCTTTTCTTTGGATCCGCTTAGGGAAGGATTTGGAATGGAATAATATCGATTCATACAGAAGAAAAGGTTCTCTATTGATTCAAACAGGGGAGGCACGGAAGATTGGTCCGCTCCGAAAAGCTGAGTTTTTCGGTTCGCCCCCCTATGTGGTTGGCCTTCTTACCAGTCTGCCTCCTTTCTCTTGATGGAATATATCAATACCCGAGCTCCAGCCTTGCTTGCGTTTGCTGGTTGAGGCTCGACTTTTGACTCCGCTTGCCTCTACTTTTCATGTCAAGCGTACAAGTCTAGTTTAGTGGGATTTACTTTTAAAGACAGGAATTCTTTTTCATCTCCCCTGTCAAAGTCGATGCAAGGGGTAAACTCGGACTCGGATAGGATAGGATTGTGCGTGCCGGGCCCTTCGGGGAACTTCAACTAAGAAAGAAGAAGAATAAGAAGAATTGCTTAAGTATGGCCATTTTGTGTTTGAATTCTAAGCGCTAAGAAGTGAACATCATGCTACTCAGACTATATGCTTAACACATGCAAGTCGAACCTTGGTTTTCGGAGTTCGAAAGAGAAGGGGAAGAAGCGGGGTAGAGGAATTGGTCAACTCATCAGGCTCATGACCTGAAGATTGCAGGTTCGAATCCTGTCCCCGCCTAATCAGTGGAACATTGTTCACCGGGATCGAAGGCCGGTCCCAACCCGTCTACAAAATAGGGCTAGTGTTCAGTCTTGGTGCCCTTTCACTTCGAGTTCCTTCCTTCGTAGTCAAATCTGATGATACGCTTTGGCGATGTTACCTACCAAATAAAAGGCCAGTGCTAGCTCCATTTCCAATCCGCCATTTTTAGCCCTTAAGTATTGGTGGGGTTCTACGGGATCCCGAAACCACCAGCCACCCCGACCTAATTCATGAGAAGCACTGGCCGCCATGGCCCAAATGAAAGTAAAAAGACTGTCCAGTCCAATGAATTTTAATCGCTTATCTCTCGGCTCGGAAGGGCACCAACGGTCGTGTTAGCTTGAAAACGGACTCGTAGTTAGAAATCGCTTCCTCAACAACCAGGAAAGAAGCGAGGAGGAAGCAAAGCTGTCTACGAAGCTGCTAGTTCTTGCTCCAGCATGGAAGTTCCATTTCAGGGAAGAACGACGTAACCCCCGCCCGGAGGCGGGAATCTCTTTTAATTTGTCTCTGCGATTGGTCTTTCTTTCTGGAAATAAAAACTGGTTTTGTTGAGGAACGAAGTAGGCCATGCAACGGATCCGGGACCGCATTAGCGCTCTGGAAGACAGGAAACGGGCCCTCCTCCAAGACATGATCTCACCCGCAACCGGCCATTGAAGCAGCGCGTCGTGCTATAATCGGACACTTCCATCGTGCTATGAGCGAACAATTCCGAAGAAATGGTTCCCCCGACCGACTAAAATACAACAGTCGCGCCTGCTTCATCTGCAGAGCTTCATCTTGTTCACAACAAAGAGAGCGGATTCTCTGGTCTTTTACTAATGGGGTTCCGCCCTCTCGGTCAAGTTCATGGCATTTATCATCAAAAAAGTATAGTAAGGGCTAAAGGTAACTACTTTTTGCTCACCCGGTGAAAGGCATAGTAGGTAAAAAGGCTATTGGTTGCTTTACTTCCTTACCTCGGGTAGGATTTTGAATCGGTGAAGGCAAGCGCTGACCTCGAGGCAAAGGAATTCTTCCCGTAGCTGAGGAGGGAATGATGCCCAAAGAAAGGAATAAACTGCTTTTTTTTTCGAGTTGCTTTCCTTCGTGTTGGTAGTGGTACCTACCTGCTAAGCTCCCCTTCCGGTCCCAGGGAATCGCTCTTATAGTAGGATTACTCTTCCCCCCATCCTCCCGTCGCCTGTCCGCTCAAGCACTGATAGCCTTTCACTCATTGCAGAATAGTTGGTTTTATTACGCGTCGCCAGGCTGCGCTCATTAACCCCAGAAACCTTGCAGGAACGGGTGGATGCGTCAGTCTCTGATAACAATTACAACGGGTAGTCACCCCGCTATTTGAGAAATCCTGCAAATAAAGCAAAAATGGCTCCCATAGAAAGTACCTAATGGAAATGTGCAACCACATAATAAGTATCATGTAGAGCAATGTCTAGCCCAGAATTAGCCAGAACTATTCCAGTGAGTCCTCCTATGGTGAATAAAAAGATGAACCCTACAGCAAATAACATGGGTGTTTTGTATTATATCGAACCCCCCACATGGTAGCGATCCAACTAAAGATTTTGATTCCAGTGGGCTGCCTCTCCTCCAAAACCTCTATGCGTTCTCTGGTAGCGCGAATGCGCGCTTCTTTCCTTGCAGGATCCATCCTCTGGAATTTTATTTCCAAGATAAACCATTCGAATGCTACTAATTAAACGACAAGAATAGTCTATTTGAACAGGGCACATGCATCACACATAAGGAAGACGCCGAAAGACTTACAATGAATTTGTCCGTTTCGGCCTACTTTGGCCTTTATATGATAAAGTACATCAAGAAGCTTATAACGAAAAAACGACTCTCCAGGTGGTTACCTTTTTTTTTCATATTCATATTTATATCCTCTGCAACAATTGTTGGGACGGACTTTCGTGGAAAATGAAAAAGCCCGAGTATAGATTCCCTATGCTCATGTAAACGGCCGGGGCCGGCCGGCCCGTAGATCTAAAAGGATCCAGCCATAGGCCTGACCGGATATCGTTTGTCCACAAACAAAGGCCACCTGCCTGATCAGGGTTTCCATTCGAACTAGTGCCTTAAGCAGGAAGGCAAATGCAATTAGTTGATAGAGAGAGGAAATCTAGTCACGAGTTGAAAAACAACACTCTGTTTCCAGGAAATTGCGCACCATGACCTCGTACTCCCTGCATAAATCTTATCTTCCAGCCCAAAGGAGGATAATCTCTTTTGGCAGCTCAATCCTCACGGGGATTGAACCCGCGCGTGGAGGATTCACAATCCACTGCCTTGATCCACTTGGCCTTACCAACCCCAGGGAAACTCCGAATACAGGCCTAGATCGTTTGTACAGACAACCGGTTTTCCCGAAAAAGTAGAAACGATATGACTTATGATACCGGATCCAGGCAGAATGGGAATATACACCTCTGGATGACCGAAGAACCAAAAGAGATGCTGGTATAATATGGGGTCTCCCCCTCTAGCGGGATCAGAAAAGGTTGTATTAAAGTTTCGATCGGTTAATAACATGGTAATTGCCCCTGCCAGTACCGGAAGTGATAATAAAAGTGGGAATGCTGTCACTAGAACGGACCTGTCTCTTGCTGTTCTTCCATTCCCAACACCAAGCCAAGTCCGTGCTCTTTTTTAGTAGTCTTTGTAAATATCGGCCGGAAGGTTGCCACGAGTAAGTAAGTTTGGGGGACCGAAGGCAGTTCTCCGTGCACCGGACACCAATTAGTAGTGATTGAATTCCTTCTATGGTTCCACATGAGAAACCAGTACGAATATAACCTACATGTCCAATTGAACTATGAGCTGGGGCCCCCACTAAGGTGAATGTTATTGAACCCAAACGTTAAAAGCCATGCAAAAGGGATAGGTAGGCCCAAGCCTTTTCCCTCCCCCCTCCCTCCATAAGACCCTCTTTCTCTTTCCCTCTCGGGAAAGAAGATAAGAAAGGATTCATTTTTTTCTTTCATGTGGTTCCAAAAACAAAAGCCCCTTAGCGCCCTGGGACGGGAGAGGGAACTGGATTGGTCATTCCACCATCACTCGATTATAGAGAGTTGGAGCCCTCTCTCTGAAAGCCCTCTTGATGCGATGAGAAAATGGCTAGTATTCAAGGCTAGTCCCAAGAAAGCAAGCTAAAGGGCTATCCCGATAAGAAGAGCTGAAGATCGAGTTCATGCTTTTTTTTGGGCTTGTGTAAGGATTTCCCTATCGGTTAGCTGGAGAAGGGGCAATTGACTTCCTCCCTTCATTCTTCTATTCAAGTGGGAGGAAAAAGACTTTTACGCTTTATGGTCTGAATTCAACGGATCTCAAATCATCCATTTCTGAGCTTCAAGCCTTGCAAGCTTTCGAAGTCTTGCATTCATTTCTGTCTCATTTTCAGGTAGAGTGTTCTAGCTGGCTTTTCAAAGACCTATCTGAATTTATAGAATTAACGCAGAATCTCTTATCAGTATATATAGTAGCGTACTGGACTCCATCTACATAAGTAGAAGCATTCAAGAATCACTTGACAGTTCTTATTTCAATTTTCCGACTCTCATCTTGTTAACTGACTTAACCGCAATACTTATCCAAAGACAGGACAAGTTGAAAGAGCTTCTCCTAATTCAGTCTATAGGTTTTGGTTTAGGTTCAATCTTAGTTGTTTAGCTTAGGTCCATCAATCAATCTCTCATAAACCCAATTCCAATAATGGTACGATGCTTTAGGGCATTTAGGTTTCGGCATAACAAAGCTTGCACTGTCTTTTCGCAAGCGAATAAAGTGGGTCACCCTCTTTTTGGCTTCGGCCAAACACTTTTTCTCGCTGGTCGAGCTTTCTACAAAAAAAGCCAGCTCGCGTGGTTCACCGGTTCCACCGACTAGACCAAAAGAGTGATTCAGTCGATACAGAGGTGCGCTTGGAGTGGGGGGTGTGCTGTCCCTATTGGGCTGGGAAAGACCACAAGAAGCTGGAGAAGGGACAGGCCTCGTCAACGGAGTTTTCTGATGAGCTGATTGATTGCCTTTTTTGATCCCATGCTTTCCGTCGGTCAACAACCAACTAAATCTATACCCTTTTGGTAAAATTCCGCAATGAAGGGTGACCAAGAGGGCGATTGTGGTTGCAGTCTGGTTAACTGCTTCCACAAATCCACTGGATAACAATGCTTTCATCTCCTACCACTTTATTTTATACTCAATCCAGAAGATGAGAATTTATTTTTTTTTAGATTTAAATAGAGGTAGTCCTAGATCAAAATATTAGGAATCAAAGCAAGGAAAGTAGCATTGATGGAAAGGGGGATCGCACCTTCAGCGAAGAAATAAGGTGACCAGCTGGAAGTTTTTGAAATCATACTCTGCTCCCTAATCCGGAAAGATCGTATGTCAATGTTCCCAGGGTAGGAACTTCCACTTTTCTTAGTCAGAGTATGGGCTTGGGCTTCGGATCGAAACGACTTTCCTGTTGAAGCCCTTTGTTTTAATTTCTGGCCGCACGGAATCTCCATAGCCAATTTTATGTTTTCTAAAGAGTCAACGTTCAACGAAGGCAACGCCAGGGAAGCGCTCTTCGGGCTGAGGTCCAATTCATCTCGTAGGCTTATTGATCTTCTTCAATCTCCGAGTTCGAAGGGTAGAACAAGGGAAGGTCAAGGCTTTTAGAAAAGCTAAATGTTTTAAGAAAACGGAGGGGATGGGAATCCGTAATACAAATAGAGTATTAATTACGGGAAGAGGAAAAGGCAAAAGGCCACAGTTCACGAGTTATTAGAGAATGTGCTGGGACGTTCTAAAATCAAGAATAATATTTATCTATTTTTCTCCATTATCTCTATTAATTATACTTGCATCAAAAGTAATAATATTATATTAATATTTTTAAAATTTCTTTATTAGAGTGTATTAGAAAAAATAATAATATTAATTTTGTGTATTGAAAGTACTAGTTTGGTATACTTTTTTTTAGCTTATTTATAACTAATACATTCTATTATTTATTGAGATGTGTACTAATACAAAGAGTTTTTAACATATGCATTAGATTGGTCAATAACATAATTACCTATCATCAAATCCCTGTCTATTTCCCAAAGTCAATGAGTGTGGAGGGTAGTTCTATAAACAAATGTTTTTTAATAAAAATTCTACGATTTATTATTTCTAATGCATCAAACCAAATAGCATATCGAAAATATTATCACTATAACTAATACATCCTATTTAATATCTTTGTACACTATTAAATAACTTCTTTGTATTTTAACCTCTGCATATGAACTTTGGTCATATCGATCCTTTTTAGTTGGATATATATATTTATTCGATAAAAGGTCAAACAATTAGTACCCATTGGATATGGGATTTGGATTGGGTCGGATCATTTTTTTAATTGAATTTATATTTATTAATATAAATTAAAATAAATTCTAAAAAAAAATCCATTACCCAGAGAGTTTAATGTTGCAGCATGTGTGATTATTGTGTGTTAATATGGACAAAATTTTATGATTTTTTTTGTTAGAAAATATAATTTAGTGATTTTAATGGGAAATAATATACTCTAATTTTTTCAGCTATTCATGAAATTTATTAAGAAATAAATAAATATTTGCTTATTATGTTCCTAGTATGCTTATGTTCCTACTTCCTAATATGTTTATGTTCCTACTATTGTTACTATTGTTTGTTTCATTTAATTTATGATATAATTTAAACATCGCCTGTTTTAGTGATTGTTACGATTGATACTTGATAGTATATGTCAATTCATTAACATTTGCCGTGACTATGATCTTCAATTGAAATGACTATCGTCACTCAATCATATTTTATCTTTCCAAAGTTAACAATTAAGATTGGTCATTTTCTAACTCTTCTTTTATTTAAAAATAAAAATAGAATTTCAAGAGGAACAAGGATAAATACTCAATGATTATTTTTTAAAAAAATTATGCACATTAAAAATTATTAAAATTAAACATCTTTTTTTGAATTGGCTCAGGTACAACTTTTAAATTTTAATTTAGGAGTTGTTGCACAGACGTGAACCAACTTATGGAGAGAAGTTAGCTTTATACGTGGGTTGATTCTAGTCAAGAAAAATATTTAATTTATTAGTCTAATTAGTTGGTAATTAAGGTAATTTCACGTGATTTATATATATATATATATATATATATATATATATATATATTATTAATTAATTAATGGAAGTTATGAGGATGAGGATGAAGATGAATCTTTAATAAGAAAAAATAAGATAAATGAATTCCTGATTAAAGAAAGATGTCGTATTACTCTTCTTTTATCTAACTTTTGTATTATATATATAGTTTATTTTGAAATGAAAGAAATATCCAATATTTATAATATTTTTGGGAGAATGTACAAATTCATACGGATCCTTTTATTTAATAAATATAATGAAAGAATAATCAAAATTCAATATAAAATTAACATAATTATTTTTAAGATTATAATAAGACATTTATCCCATAAAAGATAAAAATTATTGCATTTCAATTCACAGTATAACTATATACAAGCTTGCAACAAATAAAAAAGTAACAAAATTTGGTATATTGCTAATGATAACGTATTCTTTAAATATGTAAGAATTATCAAATTCAATATGAAATTAATATAATTTTTTCTAGAATTTATAATAGAACATTTACCACATAAAAGATAAAATTATTACGTTTAAATTCACATTACAATATACAATCTTGCAATAAATATATTTCAAAAATTTATAAGAAGGCATTTACGTAAAAGATAAAACTATTATGTTTATTACAATTATATACAATTTTGCAATAAATAATAAAAATAACAAAATTTGATCTATCTTTGAAAAAAGAGCCATGACTTCATTTCCTAACGAATAAAAATTTTGTACCAGTACAAAGGACAGTTATAACATTATTTTACTTTACTTTTTACTTCTTGTATTTTATTTTTTTTCTTATATATAAAGGACAGTTAGCTGTTTGTTTATTCTAGGTTAGGGGTATTTTAGGGTTTTCCGTTATTTTTAGCAATGTTATTCTTGTACAATAATGCTTTTTAGGTTGTACATTTTTTAAAGTAAAAAAACCTTAGCTAAACCAGATGCTATAAGGATATTTTTGGCATTTTTTTATCTGTTGTTGCCTTTTGTACTTTGTGAATAAAAGGTTGAACTATCTCATTTAGCATATTTAATGGCCCTCACCTCTGCTACTTATTTCACATTGCTGTGGTTAGAAGCAGTCTCCTCATTTCACATCACAAGTCTTGAAGAATACTCTTTTCTCCCTAAACTATACTGCTCTTTCTTGCCCAGTTTACAGGTAAGTTTCCCCTCTGTTTTTTCCTTTTAATGTTATCACTGTTAGTTAGGTTTGAGATTCTGTTGATTTCTAATTCGAGATGTTTTGAATTTTCCATGAAATATTTGCCCTTTTTTTGGTTTAAAATTTTAGGTTACTGTATTGCATGTTTCCTTTTTTTGCTTATTTTTTTCATGGTTTAATCTTAATTTTCATATGTTTCACCTCTTTCAAGATATGATTTAATCTTAAAATGTTTCAACTCTTTCAAGGTAAGTAACAATAGATTAAGAGTTTGTTACATTAGGTACAACATCCGTACTTGCATAAAAGGTGTTCGTGAAATTGCCTGAAAAGAAAGTATAGCTATTTCTGGACTAGGTTAGAAAGCCTTAATCCAATTAATTTTGTTTATGGATTTGAATAACACCACGAGTTTCAATATTAGAATTCGAAGCTAGATAGGGAATTTAGGGGATGACGGAGGGTTCCGAAAGACGAGTAATGATGATGGTGATAGGCTGATGTTATCACTTTAGGCCTGTAAGCATTTCATTTGTTTGGTTTTACGAGATGTACAACTTTAATGTTGTGCTGGCCTTTTTCTGCTTGATTTTTATTTGCAGTTGTTGCTACTATTAAGTTTTTCCCCCGTCTCTAAATTCCTTGTACTCGAGAATTAATTTTTGTGTTGGTGAGATGGATCATTGTATTTCTTGAAAGTTAAAAAACACTTTAGACTAAAGCATTTTCTTTTGGCTTTTACCTAGAAAGAAGACAGGATCTTCTTAATTGTGAAGATGAGAAGATATTTAGATGGTATGAGTTTGTTATGCTAAGCATGTATTTACTGAAACCTTTTGAATTACAATTTTAGTCTCCACTTTTAACCAAAGACCTTCTTGTACACGTCCTCAAGGGCAGTATTCATGTCAAAGAGTTCTTGGTATAATATGGATACAAAATAATTATACAATGTTGAATTAATACTCAATAAAGTTAGAGTGTTTGTTGTTATTTACTATGCTAGCGGGAGGTAATAGTACTTGATGAGATAATCGAGGTGTGCACAAGTTGGTCCGAACACCACCATCAATTCCTCATATAAAAAGAAGTTAGAAACTTTACGTTTATAGAAGCATAATCATAAAAGCAAGACCAAAAATAAAGAATGATTCTCCTGTGTTGCTGGAGGCGGGTGCTACTGTGCAAATGAGATCCAAAAAAATCCAAAAGAGTGATTCACTGCTTGGGTTCTCTTTTCCTTATATTGAGGGAGAGGGGGTCCATGCAACTCAAACTCAAAGGAGAACATTTGAAAACATCAAGAAGATATGAACAATAACATGACTGATTTACTAAAAACTCCATATCTACAAAACCAAGTAGATGATCTACAAATACAAGCAACAAATTCATCAACCACAAAATTCAGAAATACAAAAAAGCTAAAATATTCACTTATTGATAACAGAAACAAGGAATGTTTTACAACGCTTTTAACAAAACATACTGTCTCAGCTAATGATCATCATCTATATTGTTGTCCAACAACAAGCCTTGTACATGTTCAATCCATTCCACAAGATCTGTCTCTCCAACAAGATCAGTCCTATGTCCAGTCCCTTCCACAACATCAGTCCCATGCACTAAATCAATATCAGTCCCATATTTAGTCCCTTCACTATCATGTTCAAAAGTAGCAGTCCATTCCAAAGATGGAATCCCTTGTCTAGCATCCAATGTAGAGTAATGTTCAACAACATGCATATCATATCCCTCCCAAAAGGGTAGTCTGAAGATCAGTCCCTCCAACAAGATCAGTCCCATGTCCAGTCCCTTCCACAACCTCAGTCCCATGTACTAAATGGGGATCAGTCCCATATCTAGTACCTTCACTATCATGTCCAAAAGTAGCAGTCCATTCCAAAAAAGGAGTCCCTTGTCCAGCAGCCAATGTAGAGTAATGTTGAACAACAAGAATAGGATATCCTCCCAAAAGGGCAGTCTGATCCAAATCACTACTTGTCTCACCTAAACGTAACTTTTTTGTTGGTACAACACCAGATGAGCAAGTCAACAACAATTGACGAAGGCAAATAACAGTAGACATAGAAGCTAAAATAAACCAAACATAAACTAATTAAAAATTTACACAAAATAGAAATTATGGCACCTAAAAATGAATTAGCAGAAAAGTTATCTCTAAACAATTTTGTTAGGACATTGTCCCTAGAAGCTCTGGTCCTATAAGCATGTATTTTGGCAATGGTCTCATCAATCAGTTTAAAACTATCAATTGATACTCCAACCTCCGCCCTTTTTTTTCTAGTTATTGCCTTACTATACTCTAATACTAAATCAATATAATAAACTGAAAAATTATTACTAAAGAAATTCTTAACACTTTCATCAGAGTCCATTAGAAAGAGTTGATCTAAATTTTGATGTAAGGCTGTAATTGAAAATTTAGTCTCTACTGTCCAGCCAAATGCTACTATAACATATTTTTTTAGTTTTACCAAAGTATATGTAGAATTAAAAGAAAATGAGACTGTTCCACGACCATCAACTAATTTGACCACCACAAATTTTGTATGATCTGCAATTACAATAAAAATGAAAAAGTTAGATCATGTTTAAAGTCAAAATATAACAGAATAAAAGAGTTGGAGTTACCATTAGGTTGTGCTTGACATATTATAATTTCTTTTCCTTTGTCTTTTGAAGGGTCATGTGTAGGAAGTGTAGACGCAGGGTTATGTGTAGGAAGTGTAGACGCAGTCAAATTATCAGACCACCAAGGAGAAAAGGAAAAGATTAAAACTGTGTACCCAACCTTCTGGAAAAATAAAACAAGGCATAAATAAAAAATAAAAATTTATATTAAAGAATTACTTAATCACAAAAATGTTAACCTGCAATTGTTCTTTGATTAATTTGTACTCCACGATTGGAAAATCTGCATTTGTATGAGTGGTAAGGAGTTCTAAAACTCCAGTACAAAATAGGGAAATTTTTTGATGCATTAATATTGAATTGTTTAGCCAAATCCAGATGCAAAAAATCTGAATGGTTAGAGAATGTGTAGGTATTTTGTTTAAAAGTTTTGACTATTTGTTTTTTCCTAGATTGTTTTCTATAAGATGGAAGATGGGAAGAACTACAATCCATTGCATAAGGTGAATTCTTGGCTGTGAATTGTGTGTCATCATCATGAGAGGGAAACCAAAACTGAATTAAGTTGTTTTTTGAAACAGCCATGGTAGAATAAGCACTATGGTGAAACAGATTGAACATCATATTATACATAGCTGCATATAATTCTTAATCCTCATCTGAAAATTGTAGAACACAAGGGTTAAAATGTCTACGGAAGATGTAAATGAATAATTTTTCACAAGCATAAAATGACACATAATTTGTCCAATGTAAAGGAATAAAAAAAAAATTCTAGGAAGTTGGAAAGATAACTAATTGGGACCCTAAACTCTTATAGGATAAATAAGAGTCATTGAGACTTTAAACTACTGCAATTTCAATTGTCTTGTAACTCTAAAATACTACTTTGTCATTACAATTCTCTTGGAACTCTAAAAGACTGCTTTGCAATTTCAATTAACTCTAAAATGAGAGAGATAAAGAGTAGTAAATTTATGGAATTTTTTTTTCTAAATTACTTTTTTTGAGAGAGTAAATTTTCTCGTGGAACTCTAAAAGTCTGCTTTGCAATTTCAATTAACTCTAAAAATTGAAAAAAAGTAATTTAGAAAAAATATTGAAATTGCAAAGCAGTCTTTTAGAGTTCCAAGAGAAAATTTACTCTCTTGGAAAAAAGTTAATTTAGAAAAATTATTTTTTTCCATAAATTTACTCTCTGTCTCTCTCGTTTTAGAGTTAATTGAAATTGCAAAACAGTCTTTTAAAATTTCAAGAGAACTGTAATGATAAAGTAGTCTTTTAGAGTTACAAGACAATTGAAATTGCAGCAGTTTAAAGTCTCAATGACTCTTATTTATCCTATAAGAGTTTAGGGTGCCAAATAGTTATCTTTCCAACTTTTTTTTTATTCCTTTACATCTTCTATACATATTTTTATGGACAAATTATGTGTCACTTGTGAAAAATTACTCCTTTACATCTTCTGTAGACATTTTACCCTTGTGTTTTACATTTTTCAGATGAGGATGAACAATTATATGCAGCTATGTATAATATGATGTTCAATTTGTTTCACCACAGTGCTTACCATGGAGGTTTCTTGAAACTAGCTTAATTCAGTTTTGATTTCCCTCCCATGATGATGACACACAACTCACTGCCAAGAATTCACCTTATGCAATGGCTTATAGTTCTTCCCATCTTGCATCTTAACAATCTAGGAAAAAACAGATAGCCAAAACTTTTAAACAAAATACCCACACATTCTCTAACCATTCAGATTTTTTGCATCTAGATTTGGCTAAACAATTCAATATTAATGCATCAAAATTTTTCCCTATTTTCAAATTGTCCAGTATTGATTGTATTGGAGTTTTAGAACTCCTTACGAACCATACCAATGCAGATTTTTCAATCGAGGAGTACAAATTAATCAATGATCAATTGCAGGTTAACATTTTTTTGATTAAGTAATTCTTTAATATAAATTTTTATTTTTATTTATGTCTTGTTTTATTTTTTCATAAGGTTGGGTACACAGTTTTAATCTATTCCTTTTCTCCTTGGTGGTCTAATAATTTGACTGTTTCTACACTTCCTACACATGACCCTTCAAAAGACAAAGGAAAAAGAATTATAATATGTTAAGAACAACCTAATGGTAACTCCAACTCTTTTATTCGGTTTTATTTTGACTTTAAACATGATCTAACTTTTTAATTTTTATTGTAATTGCAGATCATACAAAATTTGTGGTGGCCAGATTAGTTAATGGTTGTGGAACAGTCCCATTTTCTTTTAATTTACCTATACTTTGGTAAAACTAAAAAAATATGTTATAGTAGCATTTGGCTGGACAGTAGAGGCTAAGTTTTCAATTACATCCTTAGATCAACTCTATCTAATGGATTCTGATGAAAGTGTTAAGAATTTCTTTAGTAATAATTTTTCAGTTTATTATATTGATTTAGTATTAGAGTATAGTAAGGCAATAACGAAAAAAAAGGGTGGAGGTTGGAGTATCAATTGATAGTTTATAACTGATTGATGAGACCATTGTCAAAATACCTGCTTATAGGACTAGAGCTTCTAGGGACAATGTCCTAACAAAATTGTTTAGAGGTAACTTTTCTGCTAATTCATATTTAGGTGTCATACTTTCTATTTTGTGTAAATTTTTAATTAGTTTATGTTTGGTTTATTTTATTCTATGTCTACTGTTACTTGCTTTTGTCAGCGGTTGTTGACTTGCTCATCTGGTGTTGTACCGACAAAAAAGTTACGTTTAGATGAAACAAGTAGTGATTTGGATCGGACTACCCTTTTGGGAGGATATGCTATTTATGTTGTTCAACATTACTCTACATTGACTGTTGGACAAAAGAACCTAAGCAGTGAATCACTCTTTTAGATTTTTTTGGAGCTCATTTGCACAGTAGCACCCGCCTCCAGCAACACAGGAGACACAACTTTTTATTTTTGGTCTTGCTTTTATGATGATGCTTCTTGTCATCATATCATGCATTACCTAAGGCAACACGTAAACTAAGCTGTGGTGACATTATTTCAATAGCATTTTGGTGTGACCTAGGGATAAGGTCTATGTACAATCTACCCTCCACACACCCCATTTGTGCAATCACACTGAATATGTTATTACGTTGAAACTGTATGAAATTGTTAACTGTCAGTAATGAGAACAACACTAAATGAAGCCGCTTTGTCCTTTATATCGTCTTCACCCATTTCATTTGCTAATATTCCTTTGTCTTAATTTACCTCCTATGAATTATGATATCTCTATTTGGTTATTCATTGCCAACATAAAGATTGTTAGCTACTGAAACTTCATGTTATAGCTATATTACTTGTATATGTATAAGTATTAATTCTTACCTTCATATTATTGCATGTGAACCTTCTTTTAGATATATAGAACTCTATTTGCCTCCCTTGTTCCTTGCTAATGGAACATACTCTTTGTTTGTGATGCTGATTTTGCTTAATTGATTAAGTTCAGTAATGACTGATTAGTCTTAATATACTTACTTTGAATGATAATTCCTCTCCAAGTTCAAACTTATTAATATCTAATGTAATAAACGTAGTTGTATCATTGACGACCAAATTCAACAAAACAATACTAATTGGTCCACCTTATCCACAACACGAGCAACTACAAGCATGGTCCACTCCTTAATATGTTCTCACTGTCTTTTTTTTTTACATATCAAATTAGCATTACCAGCAATGAACCTTCTTTGAGATTATCTGCAGGGTCACAGAGAACAAAGGACACTTACTTCATTTACTTTGAGGAGCACATCCAAATCTGGATCTCTCATCACCATTCCAGTAGATGAAGAAGTCATTGCAAACACTGAATCTGAAGAAGATGTTAGTAAAAAATGCATTCATTATTTAATGTTAAAACTTACTACAAATACTTACATTCATTCTTTTCTTAATACAGGGACAAACATTCTCAATTGAAGTAAAAATGTCATTCCCAAGTGACCAAAAGAGATGCTATGTTTTGGTATGTTCCAATTGTGGACAAGAAGTCCGTTATCCAATCATCATAAAAATTCACTGTATGAATTGCAACCAACATAAGATGCTCATCCCCAGGTACTTTATTACTATACCAACCATATCAATTTCTTTTAATTTTTAATAACAAATAATAGTATTTTAACCATACAATAACACAGGTGTCGATTTGATGTAAATCTCAAAGATAGCTCTGGCTCAACAACTGGGATGATTATGAACAAAGAAGGAGAAAAACTATTATCCCTAACTGCAGAACAAATTTATGAAAGAGCTTCCACTAAGGTATACGTCCTAACTAAACAATATATATAATTTTTACATAAGAAACTTACCAAAATGATTTGTTCTCTCTCCTAGAGCAACTGTCCACCTATGAAAGATGGACATGCAAGCTTTATCAACAAGATCTTCTCTATTCGAGCCAAGAAAAAATTTGCCCGTACTTCAAACACAACTGGTACAAAATTATATATCCAATCATGCGTTGAAAAAGAAAATACCACACATTCTCTTCCAGCAGCACCATACACAATCAATATCTAAGAAGGAAGCAAAAGAAAACAAACAGTTGAACTAGAACAAGTGAGTGAACAGGCTGAATCATCATCACTCAAAATGAAGCAGAAACTGGAGCCACCAACTCCAGAAAAACCAAACTGAGGGTGATTACCACCTTTCTGCTCCTCATTCTTTCTTCAACTACTATTTCTTTCTTTATTTTACACTTTACGGTATATCACATACTAACCAAACATTTTCTTTCAAAACAATTTTTATAGTTTATCCAAGTGTTTTGGCGACTACTTTTGAACACTGTACATAAAAGGTAAGTACAATTTCATTTGTTTTTATCATAATCCCAAATACAAATGTTTAATGTTATGTTTCTACCTTACAGGAAATACAAAGCTTGCTCACTTTTGGATTTCTCCATAAATGCATCAGTTCCTCACCCACTTTGTACAGTTTTGGCTATGACACTAAGGTCAGCAAACTTTATTACTAAAACTTCTCCATATGATCACCTTCTCAAACAACTAAATACTTCACTTTTTTTTTAGTACTATTTTTATAAATACGTAATATATAAAAAGTTATCTTAGATTAATTAATTAAATGTGAAAAGAGAGTAGTTTGTTGTACTTTCCACATAGTTTTTCTGAAGTCCAAATAGGCGAAATGGTCAGATAGACCCTTGTACTTGTATGTGTTTGTATTCTGAACCTTTCGACTTACCTCTTTGTCAACTGAACCCTTTAACTCAATAAAATTCACCATCTTAAACTCTTCTGACCATTGACCAAACTTATGTGGCAACTTAATTGTTGAGTTGGCATAAGTACGCGATTTCACGCAAAAAAGGAGCGTGAAAATAAAAATTTAGACTAAAAATAATTAGAAGAAAAAGGATCCCCATTTCTTTCACCTTCCCTGATCTTCCCCCACCCAATCCCCCATTCCTTTCGTTCTCCCTTCCTCCACTCCTTTCCAGTTCTTTTTCTCTTTTTCCTTTTTCAGTTTTTCTTTCCCAAATTAGAAACGAGATCGTGCAAAAAATGAGAACAAAATGAGCAAAGGAAAATCGAGAAAATTGGTGCAATACCCAAATCCACAGAAGAAATATGTCTAATGAGTATTTTGAACTCTTTTTGTTGTTAAAATTGTTAGCAATTTTAGTGCTCCTTCTTTAGATCTGTTATTGTTCTTGATTTATCTTTATTTTCCATTTTCTAGGGTAAAGTGACAAAGATCCGGTAGTTTTGAAAGGATAAAAGTAAATGTTGAATGTAAATTAGATGAAGTCTGTCGGATAAAATTGTGTATAAATATTATAATATATTGAAATACTTTAATGGTGATTCATTGGCATCCATGGAGAAAAGGGTTTTACATGTGTTGGTCAAGTGATATGAAGATGAAGATGAGTGAAATAGACGAAAAAAATAATTTATTTTAAAAAATTAAATAATAAGTGACGTGTCATATAAAATCTGATGTGGGTGATGACATGTCATTTTTATTGTGCGTTTGAAGTTCACACAAGGCCAAAGGGGTTTAAAATGCTGAGTTTCCTTGAGTTTAAGGGTTCAATTGGTAAATGGTTAAGTAAAAGGGTTTAAAATACAAACTTATACTAGTACACAAGGGTCCATCGGACCATTTCGCCTTCCAAATTATATAATTTACTTTTTCAATTTCATATTAATAATTTGTTACTATGATACTATTTGGGACAATAATTATAACCAAGTAAAAATAAACAAACATATTTTACTACACTTATTACTAATTTACTAATTTTACTAATTACTAAAATATAGATGCTAAGAGTAAGCTGCTCTTGGTCAACATGCCTGCTTCACTGTTTTCGTCCTTTCAAGTGCAACTACCCGTGTTGTTGATTCTGGTACTTAATACAGTGCTTCTCATATAGGAACCACCATATCGTCTCTGTCTTCTTCTCAGTGATTCCTCTGTGTTTGTCTGTGATACTTTCATCTGGAGGTTTCTTTCTTTGTTGAATCTTGCCTGTTGGTTATTTGAGCTTCGTTTTCTCATGCATGATAATTGGTGTGTTTTAACTGAATTTGGGCGTTTTCTCTGTAGGTCTCATGGTCGACATGGCTGTTTCATCACAGGACAATTTGGTCATTCTTGTTTTCCTTTGGTTCAAACTGTGTTCTGGTTTCTGCTTGCAGATAAGGAGTCATGTACAATTTTCACAGTTTCCATGGATTTTACTCCCCTGTGCTTCGTCTCCTTGTTGGTATATATTTTTTTTTTTCATCTTTTGGGTTTATCGTATGCATATTCTCTTAAGTGATTGCTTTGTTTTTGAGGTAATAATTTTATTTGTTCTTCACTTTTTATGTTTTATCTTCTTCGTTGTCCTCGATTCGTGCTTTTATTTGAATTCTCTTCGTCTGTTTGATATTGAATCTTGCTCGAATTTGGTTATTCCCCTTTGTGTGCTTTGGTGTGTTGTCGCCATAGTTGGTTTACTATGTGAAAATTACATTTTGGTAGTTGTTATTATTGTTGTTTCGGTGTAGTGCAAAATTTGTTTTATCTTCGGAATGACAAAAGCAAAACTTGCACTTTGCTGGAAAATACAAATCTTGGATTGTTGCACTGGACATTTAAAGTGCTTTTCTAGAAAAGAATATATTTGTGAAGTAGTATCTTCAGGTGTCATTTTTGTGATGACTGTTTGATTATATTCCATTAAGAAAGGTTCGTAACTTGGCTCGGCTAATAAGTTTGAATATGAATCAACTGGATTTTGTTGTGGTAGTGGTAGTAGTACAATTAAGCTAACTTCCCATCGAATGCCACCTGCGCTGACAAATTTTTAATGTAGGAGCTTCTGAAAAATCCCAGCATATGAATATATAAACTTCAAATCTTGTATCAATATCTAATGTAATGTGAGTTTTCTGATTAGTTTGTTATTGTCTACATAATTTGCATATTTGTTTAATTTCAGCAGGCTAATCTATTATCCTGAAGGCCAGCTAATTTCAAAAGGTCTTCCTTCGGTTATCAACGTTTCGCTTAACCATACAGAGAAGCTTTGTGTCCTGAAGACAAAAACCCGATTGCTTAGTTTGTTGTATTTGAAATCTTACATCTGTGCCAGTCATTTCTTTGCATTCCACTTCCTAGGACAACAATATAAGAAACTTGAAATATTGCTTTAAATTTTTTTTGCTTCTGCGGAAACTATAGGATCTTTTAATTATATACATCTTATGCATTATGCATCTCCGCGATCAAATCATTACAGAACTTATATTTCGCCCTACTATTGTAAATTTCTATGTGAATTGACCGTGCTTTTATGACTTCTACCGATTAACAATCATCTTCACCACATTATCGATACAATGACTCTTTCTTTTGCTCAAGTAACTTGTTGCAGCAATAAAGTTGCACTTTTTGGGAGGTGTCCACAAAACTTGAAATGTTGAAACCACAAATTTCCTTCCTTCCTCTTGGAGAAATCAGAAGAGTACTATGAGTATTTTTGGGAGGGCCGGTTGCCAATGATCAGATTGAATAGTAAAATATCAATGCTCTGATTTTTGTGAGCATGTACATTATTGTCCCTTCAGCTCTTTCTTATCTTGCAAAATTTGAACATCATCTTACTGTATCTGGTGAGCAAAGGGCTGAGCTGCTGAAAATAGTTTGCTTCTTTCTGGTAAATCTCATTTTGCCTAGGGCTCTGGTCGAATCGACTCTTGAGGGTGCTCTCTTAAGTATGGGTCCCCGTTATTTCGATGGAGAAGATTGCAAAAAGATCGAGCAGTTCATGACTGCTTCCTTTTTGACAAGGACATGCCTTTCGTCTCTAGCATTTTTAATTACAAGCAGTTTCTTGGGTATATCTTTTGATTTATTAGCTCCAATTCCTTGGATTAACAAGAAGCTTCAAAAGTTTCGTAAAAATGACATGCTTCAGCTGGTACCAGAAACGAGTGAGGACTATCCATTGGAAAATCAAGACATTGATAGTTTGGAGAGGCCTCTGATTCATGAAAGGACTTCAACTGTGATTGCTGACAACAATGGATTTTTACATGATGCCTCTCCAAATGAAATTGATTTCCCTGGACAAGATTTGTCTGAATACCCTCCGGTCAACCAAACCTCACCAGTTCCAAAGCCGAAGTTCGATTTTGCACAGTATTATGTTTGCTCCTCTAGTGGTCCCTGTTGGTGCAGTTTACTTTGGGTACAGGTATGTAGTTGACAAGTACAACTTCCTGTTTGTATACAGAATGCGAGGTCTCCCTGCTGGTAATGATGGGAGGTTGATGGATATTGTATTATCAATCATGAGGTTTTGCGTTCTAATCACACTCGAAATTATGTATCTACTTATTGCATTTGTATCCCTGCTCAGTATGATTCTTTTCAGCCAGCTTTATTACAAGTTATACAGACTGTTGACAACATTGTCAAAGTGCCAACTGATTCTGAAGTGTTCTCACAACCTACATTTGATTGGGATACATATACTTCATGACTTATGAATAAAACCAAAGATTTGTGTTGAGATTTTATATGTATTCTTTATTTGTAATAGGATGTGTTTCTGCACCTATCAGATCTCTCTTCTCTTTTCTTGGTTCATCCTTTGGATGGAACATTTAGTTGGAAACAGATATTTGGCTTAGGACCACAAGAGCACATGTTATAATGTCTAACTTGGTTCCACTATATTAGTAGAATCAGGTTTCATTTAGTTGGAATATTTAGTTGGAAACTGATATTTTCTTGGTTCATCCTTTTTCTAATGCCAACTGTAAACACTTTCAAAATCAACCAATTTTCGTTTTATAGATCTTCATATCCAACACACTCTACCCTCCCCAGACCCACTTGTGGGATATATTGGATGTGTTGTTGTAGATCTTCATAACCAATCATTTTTCCCCGAAGCTAATTACTTACAAGTTGTCATCTTTTTTTTTTTCTTGGTAGGAAATAAATTTGGCAACTTCATACAGCGGCAGACACTTTTTCATGGAGGTATGTTTGTCTTTGCAATATATAATGCATGCAACTCTATAAATAGTATCACTTTCCTTGTTTAGAAGGATCACACACACACACACACATATGCGTTTTATCTTTTAGACAGTTTCTAATATTAATGCGATATGTAAATGCTTTTCAAATATAAATCAGGAACCGGTAGCACAAGGTGGTTTGCTTCCTTCATTGATGGCCAACAAAGCTGATGAAGTTTATAGGCTCAGTAGTACTAATTCTAATTCAGTTCTGCTCCAAAAGACTCCGACGGTTGGTGCAAGGCTTCCTATAGTAGGAAAAATAAGTACTTGTTATAATCAAGGGGTAAAGGTAGATGCACATGGATTCAAACTTGATGATGAAGCTACTAGCCACCAACAACAAGTGCAAGAGATGGAAGGATAGCGAAGACCCTGAGGTAAAGTTTTACCGTCTCAAGGCCAGGATGCATGCATGCGCTCTATTAATTGTACTTTAATTGTTTCAAATATTTCCGTTTTGTTGCCTGCAGCTTCCAAGAGTCCTCTGAGACGATTGCAAACAGAATGCAACTGTTCCATTGTATGTACACTGACACAAGGCCTCCAACTACCAAATCCGTTAGTTATAGAAGGATCCAAGGAAGAACAACCTAGTAGTATAAGAAGAAATTACATATTTCTCAAGGGAGTCCTCCAGTAATAATTAAGTGTTTTCCTTTTTAGCTAGTTTTCGTATAATTTTCTTGAGTATTTTCCTTCTTTCTAGCAAGTGTAGTTTTAGAAACTTCTTGTAATGCCTTTTGGATTGCCCAACTTGTTTCTACGTTTGAATTTAAGAGTTTGAATCATAATATTAAGCTACAAGAATATGCCTCTGGTGCACTGTACCCTGTTCTTTTGCAAGATAACATTAAAGGAGTCGGATAAATGAATGCAATCTTGTTGTCTTCTCTCTTTTCTTTTTCATAATATTGCTACAAATTTTTTTTTGAAGCATTTTATGTTATGTATTTGTTTCAATTGACAATATTCTACTATGTTTTTTGTTTTGTTTATTTCAATTGATATTTTCAACATTGCATATCACTTGTCATTCTTCTAATGTTATATATAAGCATTCTTCCAATATAAGCGCAGGTGAGTACGTTCTCGAGAGTTTAGAAAGGTTTCCCCTGTAGACTCCCAATTGAATTCACAACTCACTAGAATATTGAGATAGGAAATTTACACTCAATATCCTAATTGCGAAGTAGAGTTGTCCACAAAGAAATGGAAAAAGAATTGTTCTAAACAGAGATCGAGGTTGTGTAGGAAACCATTTTTTGCAGATTTTAAAAGGATTTACTCAGAGATTTAGTCGGAAAGAGCAGAGCGAAATTTTCATCTGAAAGAGCATGAATGACAGTCTGAAAGGTACACATATACAGTAGGGCTTATTTCTTTTCTCAGCAATTCCAATTTTCTTGTTGTTTATTTAAATGAATTCCACTGTTCCATTGTTTATTCTCTTTCATAATTATCCCCATAAACTCAAGACTGATATATTATGCATGGTGGCTTTTCCATTGGATGTTTGACCAAGAATTTATATGATAGCTATTGCTATTAGCTTCTTTTTTTTTCTTTTTTTTTTAACCGAGAAATCTGTCTGTGACCCGCCCTTTGGACCAATCACAACCTTCTAAACTCGGTGGATAATGGGCCCGCCCCTCTACCCTTCTCCACTTAAATACCGGGCTTTACTTTGCATGGTGTGGGGCTTGAACCTGCGACCTAAGCCACAAATCCTCCACCTTTTGCCACTCAAGCTAGGCCTTTGGGGCTATTCTTTTTTTTTTTTTTTGGTAACAACGGTAAAAGATTACCATACCACCAAGAACAATTACAACTTAAAGAGCACCGATTCTGATAACAGAAATAGGCCTCCAACCAAGCAAAAACTAATTACAAAGTAAATGCTGAATAAAATCTCTACACTTGTGTGCTTGCTTAGACTTATTAAGTAAAGATAATCTTCCTATAACTTCCTTTTTTATCTGTAAAACGACCTCCTCTGTATGAACATTTCTCCCTTTGAACTTCTTCCAATTCCTAGCTCTCCAGGTATGATATAGTACTGCTCCACAAATGGCTGCCATGATTTCCTTCTTGAATTGTACCCAGTGCTTCACTTTGATTTTGTCCAGCATTCTAGTAATCCCATTGATTTGTATTGTTGTCCTTGTCCATTGGTTGATCTCATGCCACACTGCTAATGTCCATTTGCATTCCTCAAATAAGTGCACAGTAGTCTCCATAACTTGCTCATCACACATGCAACATGCTACATCTTCAACTGGGATGTTCATTCTCACCTTTCTTCCTTGTGTAAGTAGTCTTCCTTGGACAGCCAGCCATACCATAAACCTATGCTTAGGCAAGGCCATGGAAGTCCAAATTAGCTCAGCAGTCCTCATTTTTGGCCTGTAACCCATTAATGCTAAATAACTTCTAGTAATAGAGTAATTACCAGACTGTGTTAACATATATCTACATTATACCAGCCCTGCATGAGTATTTTGATGCCATTGAGTTTCTTCCAGTACCAACTGCAATCTGTAGGTACTTTATGAGTCCAGATAGATGCATCAGTCTTTATATATATTCCATGAATCCATTTCAACCATAATGACTCCTTGTTCACTACAATTTGCCACAACAATTGGCCCACTGATGCTATATTCCAGTTGCTACTGCCCTTAACATTCAGTCCCCCTTTTCTCTTTGGAAGGCATATTTTTTCCCATGAAACTAATGCTATCTTCTTCTGTTCTGCATTACATCCCCACAAGAAAGCTCTACATATTTTGCTCACTTCCTTAAGGATACTCTGAGGTAAAATAAACACTGCCCCCCAAAAGCTATGTATGGAAAATAATACAGCATTAATCACTTGTAATCTCCCAGCATAGGAAAGCTGCTTAGAGTAAGTTACTGTAATTCTCTGTGTGATCTTATCAACCAATGAATAGCATTCAGTTTTCGTCCATTTCTTTGGTGACAAGGGAAGTCCAAGATATCTAATAGGAAACTGGTCAATTGAGAATCCAGTCCTCAACAGAATTTGACTTCTTGTATCCTCATCCACTCCAGCTAGGAATACACTTGATTTTTCAATGTTTGCCTCTAGTCCAGTAGCAGCACTGAAATGTGCTAGTGCCTCCATTACTCTATTCACTAATTCCACAGTCCCTTTACAAAATATCATCAAGTCATCAGCAAATATAAGGTGAGTGAGCTTTACCTTCTTGCACATTGGGTGGTATCTAAAGTCAGGCAGTTGACTCATTACATGCAGTATTCTTGACAAGTACTCCATGACTAACACAAACAACAGGGGAGATGCAGGATCCCCTTGTCTTAGGCCTCTTCTTCCCGCAAAAAAACCATGATTCACCCCATTGACCTTCACTGAGAACATAGTAGTGGTTACACCTAGCATGATCCATTGAATGAATTGTCCAGGGAATCCAAAACCATGTAGTACTTCCTCCAAAAATTCCCAACTTACCATATCATAAGCTTTCTTTAAGTCTATCTTCATAAGACACCTAGGAGAAACTGACTTCCTATTATAGTGTCTTAGAAGATCATGACAAATCAACACATTATGCATCATTGATCTCCCTTGTACAAAGGCAGACTGATTTTCTGCCACTAAGTGACTGATTGCCATCTTCAATCTACTACAAATTAGTTTAGAAATGCACTTATAAATGACATTACAGCAAGAAATCGGCCTAAAATGACTGGCATTTTCAGGAACATCAATTTTTGGAACAGAGGCATTCAATGAAGTGGATTCCAAAACAGTGTGATTGTTAGGCCTGACTTCCCTTTGTCTTTCCTCTTGTGATAATATGGCAAAAGCTTGTGCCATGCTAGGCAATGTAGACATCATGAGAATGCTTCCTCTCACAACAGTGTACATTTCATTCAAGCCCATCAAAAAATGCACCAGTCTCCTATCCTGTTCAGCTTGGTGCATTTTAGCTTTACCACCACAAACATACACACAACTACATTGAGAGTGAACATCAAGAGTGCTCATTTCCTCCCATAATTTCTTCATCTTCGTGTAATAACCAGTGACATCCAAAGTCCCTTGTACAAGATCATTGATCTCCTTTTGCAACTAATAGAGTTTACAACCATTAGTCTGGTCATATCTATCTTCCAGTTCATCCCAGAGTTCCTTGGCATTGTTAACATACTGTAAACTGTCGCGCAGATCAGGTGATAGGGAATTAAGGATCCATGAAGTCACCATATCATCACACCTCTCCCACTGCATGTAAGAAGGATCTGTAGAAGCCGGCTTAACAACTTTGCCAGTGATGAAACCAGTCTTACTTTTAACAGATAGGGCCCTAAGAACAGCTCGTCTCCAAGATCTGTACCCAGTTCCGTCAAAAACAGCTGATAATAATGTTGAACCTACACTCTCAGAAGGATGCAAGTAGAATGGACTACCGAAATCCAATTGAGCAGGAACAGCAGGTGCATCTCCCATGGATGAAGATTGGAGAGTAATTGGAAACAATCTGAGAAGAGAAAGAAGAACAAATAGCAGGGGAACAAAAAATCACAAAATCCCTAAATCATAGTCGTGAAATCGAACTGAGAATCGAAGGATACGCAATACTCACGAAACAATGTGGATGCGGAAAGTAGGAATCATCCCCTGTGCTTTGATACCATGACAAAATCAACAGCATAGGCTGGAAAACATCAGGCTTCCTCCATTTGGAGGTTTGAAGCTCACGAGAGAATATTCAGATAGAGAGAAAGTGGAAAGATATTATTGAGAATCAAAACTGAAAAATAAACAATACAGGGTATTGTGTATATATATACACATTGTTCAACTAACCAACTTGATCTGACACAATAACAAACTTAACCAACTGATTTTGTGGACTCAACTAATTCTATGAACTCTAAAGCTAAATGTGATGAATTAAACTAATTGAAACTAATTGTAATCTCATCAATTGGAAACGAAGCTTTTGATGGATATTGCTTTCAAGTAACATTAGCTCATCTTATAGTGGCTCCTTATTATAACATTGAATAGTGTGAGTACGTAGGAGATTCTTCGACTTCACGTGATAACGATAGCGATAGTAAATAAATCCTAACATGATAAAATTAGTCTTAAAATATGATATGTTATATATATATATATAAACAAGTAATAATCATTTAATTTAATCTATAAGTTAAAAATATTTATTTAACTTATAATAAAAATGAAATCTTATTTAAAAAAATGCAATTTATTTCTAGTGATTTTATTTCTAATTTCTTCTGTATTTTCTTTTAATTAATTTTGTTTATTTTAAAAAATAATCAGATTATACAAAATCTAATCGATTATATTTCTATAACACAGAAGGAAGACTCTGAAACCTAATGAAGTTCTAGTTGCACGGAAGTTCCTACTTTGATATTTCAATTTTTGGTATTACTTTTTAAAATAAGGAAGGATGTGAATACATAAAATTTGGAGGAAATTTAAAAGTTCTATATATTAGAAAATATTGAATTATATACCGTAAGTCAAACGGCAGATGGAGCGAGAATTTTTTACTGCATTCACCAGAGAAAGGATAACATATCCTATATAGTAGTAAAGTCTTATTATTAAAACTAAGAAAAGAAATCCTCGAATTAAAATATTCTATTAATATTTCACGTAAGAAAGAGTTTTATGTTTCAAAAGTCTTACCATGATTTTTGAGGACTTATATGTGAATATGTTGGTATCTTTGTGGCCTAATGTTGAAAATATGATATAAACATACTTTTATCATGATCTTTTAAAGATTCATAACAACCCATATTGAAAGACTAAATATTCTGATTTTTTTTATGTAATTTGAAATGAGGAGGTTAGCCCTAATTGATAAATGGAAATATAAAGTCTGAAAATTGATATATGAAGTTAATATTATTTTACATTAAATGACTTAATATAAAAAAAAGATATGGAAAATTGTAGAAATAAAATTAGATAATATATATATATATATATATTATTCATATATAGCAAAGTTACAAAGCTATTGAGGTAGCAAAAACAGTTTTTTTAGCCACAATTAGTTGTTTTTGCAGCAATAAATATGTATAATAACAAAGAGTGCTGAAATCTTTATCGACATAAGATAACTGTCATTCGATCTAATATCGCTATACAAACATTTACAATGAATGCTAATTGCCTTTAAAAGAATATATTTAGCAATAATGAAATTATTGCTATTAATTAATTATCGCTAAAAATCACTTTTAAGTATAGTGAGTGTGCTAAATCATCAATGTTTAATTTTTAAGAAAAAAAATCATGATCTAATTTCAGGATTGATGTATATCATTTATGAAATAAACACAAAAGATGATTTAAATCTTATCGTATGTACGTACACATGACATATTGTAAGCCACCGTGGAAAAAATGAAGAATGCTAAACAGATCAAGATAAGAAAATATAGAGTCGTCAATAGGGGCTAGGCCCGTTGGGCCTGCCTGGCATAACCCAAGATTTGATAAAGTTGGGCAACATTTTTTGAAGCCATTTAAGAAAATGGCTTTTTAGCCTGGCTTGAATAAGCCTGTCGATTTGTGTGGTTTGAGAAATATGGATAGGGCTGGCCCGTGGGCTAAATAAAATTAATTAAAAAATAAAAAATAAAATAGAGTATTAAAATTAACAAGAGTCTAAACTCAAAATCAGTTTAAAATTTGAAATATTATAATTTAAATACAAATTATGTTTATAAAATACATATTACGTAAAATAAAAATTCCCTAAAATTTCTAGGAATCAATACATAGGCCGTAGACCATGGAATATTGTCATAGTTTTTTGTGTTTTATTATGATCATTGGAAAATAATTTTGTTTATATTTATAGTTAGTTATTTATGCTTTTACTTGAAAACAAACTTAATAAATATTATAATGATAATTTTATTTGTGGTTTGATTAACAAGTAGTAATACTAACACCATGTAATATTATCTTGTCGATATTTATGATAATATTTTTAAATTATAATTTAATTTAAAAAATTATAAAAAATATATTTTTACGTAAAGAGGGCTGGCCCGGCAAACCCGTAGCCCACATACTGCTGCGCCGACTATTTTTTGGCCCACACCAAAAATGGGCTAGCCCGACCTGACCCGTCAAATTTCAAAGCATGTATGAACTAACCCAGATGGAATGGGCCAGCCGATATTGACAGCTCTAAGAAAATATAACAACCTTTGTCAGCCTCTCAATAATAGTATGAGAAGGTGATATCATCTTAAATATTTATTGTTAGTAGTATCTTGTATAATGACGTTTAAATTAACATTATTAGAGGTCTTGTTCTTTTATCGGTGTATATAACAAATTAACAACCATAGAGTCACTGTTAGCAGAAAAATAAAAATTGGACATCGGATTGATTTTTTTTTAATTATAAACTAATTAAGTGTATTATTTGGGATTCAAACCCCCATCTTCACTGTAGTAGGATATATTTCTACATGTTTTTTTTGGTTTTAAACTGTTTATATTAAATTTATTTACACTCTTTAATTTTACATTTTCATGAAAATTTCGACCTACCAAAGTCGCTTTATTATTATTTATTTTTTTGTAAAACCCTCCTAGCTCTAGATGTTGATTTTTGTAAAATAAAATAAAGGAAAAAGGGTTTGATGTATTCCTTAATTTTGTTATTTAAAATTGATATATTTCTCGTTATTAAAGTGACTCATTTATACTCTTACTGTTACACAAATGACTCATATTTTTACACCAATGAATGAAAGAAAAAAAATAAGAAACTCAAATAACGATAATCGTAATAGATCATTTATACCCCTACATGGATTTTTTAAAAAATAAAATCATAAAAATAAATTCAAAATTATTTTTTTTGCTCTTGTTAGATGAAAATGGTATATGCAATGTGTGTCATTTTTGTAACGATATGGGTATATATGAGTGACTTTTGTAACGATAGGATATATATGAGCTAACAAGGAGTATAACAATTCTAAATAGCAAAGTTGAGGGGTGAAATAATATCTTTAATGGTCACTCAACTAAAGATTATTTGTCACACAACTAAGGATATATTGTTTTCATAGAACAATTATTGTCATCATCAGTACTTCCCTTTGTGTTGCATTCAATAATTGAATTGGATGTTTTTGAGATCTTAGCCAAAACTAATGATACTTAACTTTCTTCTTCTCAAATTGTTTCTAAATTGGCTTGCAACAACCCTATTGATGCAGCCAATAAGATAGTTGTTAAGGCCATTCAAGCAGTGAAACCTAATCATACTCATATCTCTGTGGTTATTTCACAATCTGATTTGGTCATGTTGGCTCAAACTCCCGGAGGCAAAGAGCGTTCTCACCAGGAGTTTCGAGAGCTCGCAACTGAAACTGGATTCAAAGGCATTAACTTTATATGTTGTGTGTCTAAATTTTGGGTCATGGAATTCTATAAGTAGCTCTACCTTTAATATTTCACTCTAAATATCATCTATTAATTATTCTCTTCGTTTTTTTTTTTTGTTTATCCATTATATTTCTTCTAGCTCATATTAAGTGAATTGTTGGATCTTTTTTAATATAGTTCAAAATAAGTGAATTGCTCAAAGTTCAAGAGAATTAATAAAAGCTTTTTTCATATTTATCATTTATTTAATGAACTGCTTTTAACATTTTTCAAAATTTTCATATTTGGACTAGAGGGGGAGTATATACAAAACATATATATATTTTACCTGTTTTACTCTTAACATTAATTCTTTATTCCTCAAATCATTTTTAAGACTTAATAATAAATTCTCTCCGTCCACTTTTATTTGTCATGTTACACTTTTCGAAAGTCAATTTGATTAATTATCAAAGTTAAATTGGATTACATTAATTCGATATTTTAAACAAAAAATTTAGATATTCAAAAACTATGCGAAAAATACTATAAATTGTAATTTTTTGCATCAATATGATGAAAAAAATACATTATAAAATATTAGTCAAAGATCTTTTCGTTTGACTCTAAAAAGGAAACCACAACAATTAAAAGCTGATGGAGGGAGTAGGTAACTAGGATCCGGCTCCCCTCCATTACACCTTCCCTCCATTTCGTCAAGTACACCTCTAGATGAAAGACATGTGTCTTATTTAAAGTTTAAAGGTCAAGATTATATTATATTAACAAATATCATAATCATAGTTAGTCAACTAATTTTAGAAAACTACTCTCCAAAATTGGTAAGAATTACAATATATTCCATACAAAATTTGATATTTATTAATATCATTAATTTCATCTTATATTTTTATACATCAATATTAAATTATTTGATATTTAAGGTGAAAATCAACTAAATAATTTTCTGCACTAGTAAACTTTATTCTTGAAATATTATATGTGAAACAAAAAACAAAAGTGAAGACTTATCAATGTTGAAAAAAAAAACCATAAAATAAAAGAACACGAAACAAAACTAAAAAATAAAAAGACAAAAGTTTTTTAAAATTAAACGATACCAAATTATTCCAAGGAGAAAATGTGGCTATTGTACGTTTGAAGGGAAAAAAATATACGATTTTTAAAATATTCTTTTATCTTCTTTTTTTTGTGTGAAAATAAATAAAACATTGTTTTAAATGCAAATATTTTTGAAGACTATTATTTATCACAATTAATATAAACATTTCATGTTCTACATTTTTAATATTTAAATATACAAATATAAGATGAAATTAATGATATTAATAAATATATAATTTTGTATGGAATATATTGTATCTTTTACCAAATTTAGAGATTAGTTTACTAAAATTAATTGACTTAACTATGGTTATGATATTTATTAATATAATATAATCTTGACCTTTAAATTTTAAATAAGACACATGTCTCTTATCTAAAGGTGCACTTGACGAAATGGAGAGAAGGGGTAATGGAGGGGAGCCAAATCCTAGGTACTATGGTAAAAATACTTATGGCAATTATTACTTCTTAAATTAAGTGCAAAGTTTAAACTGGACAATTAAAAGTAAACACAGGGAGTACATACTGTACTAATTTTCTACTTTTTCCCTCTAAAGTATAATCAATAAGGGGTTGTTTGGTAGGTGGTAAAGAAGCAATTTCATAACTGATACATATATAAATAATAAAAGAATTATTATCTTATGCCGAATAAAAGATAAAATAATTAATACTCACATAATTAATATATTCATAATTAATATCTGCATAATTTTAACCCAACTTCCGAACAATCCCAATTGATTGATCAAACACCCATAAAAATTTGCACCTTTATGTGGCTTCCAAGAAGAAGATAAAGGGCAAAAATGTTTATCATCGAAAATTAGCTATTTTTCCAAGAACAATTCAAATAGTGGTTGAACAATTAATTCACAAACGAGAGAGTGACTATGTGAATGGCTTTTGTTATACTATATATTGCTCCCTTTATTTTAAGGAAAAAATTATCTAAATATACAATTTATTTTATTATATTCTCTAAAATCTCTTATCATTTGAAAAAATTATAAAAATTTCTACTCTCTTCTATTTTTAATACATCACTTTACAGAGTGTATCAATCAAATACATCAATTTACATGATGTATCACTCAGATACATAACTTTATGCGATATATTTGTCATATACATTATTATATGCGATGTAGCAGGACGTAATACATCACTTTTACGCGATATATCAGTCGGATACATCACTATACGCCGATGTATCGGGATATTGGGTAATGTATTTGAAACTGAGACATGATGTATTAAAATGTTGTGTGATCTATATGAAATTGGGAACGCCGATGTATCGGGACATTTTGGAATGTATCCGGATTCCATAAAAAATTTAAGAAATTTTTATAATTAAAAAAAAAAGAGTAAAAATATAATATAATTAACTTTTAACACTATAAAATTTGTTTAAACTTCCCTTATTTTAATTTGTTTGTTCTATTTTAATTTGATATCGAATAATCGGTTGAAAAAAGAAGAAGATCACCGTTTCCGAGTTTTCATTGTGTAGGGACAAATTTTGTGCTGCTATTCTGACGACTTTGCTACAGTATCTATCGAAAAACTCAATTTTTTTTTTTTTTTAATTCAAAGATATTGATGGATATCTCCTCGTAGATGATGGAACTTTTTGAAAATCAAAATCTAATTAAATATATTATATTGAGAGCTTCTCTCTTTGTGAAGTAGATATAATTGTTTTAATTTTTCCCTTTTGAAAGTACCAAGAGATGTCTGTTGATAAATTAAATGGAGTAATAAATGATTATCTTATCTTATACTCTCTGTTCCTATTTAATTGTCTATTTTAGAAATGACACACAGATTAAGATAACAATGATTAGCATAGTGAAGTTATAATTTTACTTTTATAGTACAATTTACAATTCCAAAATAAATTCACTCAAGATAACTAATTAATATTGGAAAGTTCATAAGTTTATTTACTTTATTTATGATAACTTTATTTAAATAAGGGTATAATAGAAAAAAATTTATTGTCCTTTCTTAATTTGTCAAAATGAACAACTAAATAGGAACAACTAAAGAGGAAATATGAATAACTAAATAAGGACGGAGAGAGTATTTTTTACTTCTTTAAAATAAAATAAAATAAAACAATAGTGGTGGTGTCAGTCTTTAGGTCCTCCATAATTACTTAAAAGGTTTTTCTTTTTTCAGACTTTTATATCACCTTTCTAAAAAGTAATATAAAATTTAGATGCAATGACATGAGAGACTCTTTTACTTGGTTTTATTTGTCAGTTAAATCCTTATACTTATGACTTCACCAATTGAACCCTTAAATTTACTAAAACACAATATTTTAAACACATTTAACCATTGACCGAACTTATGTGACACTAATATTACTGAAATGAAAAAATATTTGACTGCACGCGCCTTAAAGCGAGTGAATATATATTTTTTATATTAAAAATCATAAAAAAATAATTTAAATTAAAAAAAAAGAAAAAGCAACCCATCAATCCTCTATCCCATCGCACTCCCTCGCTGTAACTTTCTTCTTCCTTCAGCCCCCCACCCCTACTCTCTCCTTCTTCCTTGAAACCACCCACCAACGCACCCTACGCCACCCACCAACGCACCCTACGCCACCCTACTCCACCCCCTTCTTCTTCTTCTTCTTAACTCCGGCCCCTCACCCCTCACCCCACCTAACCAAATCTCTTATCTCAATCATTTTAGTTTCTTTAATTTTAAAATTTAAAATTCTTCTCTATGAATCTTGGTCGATTTACACACTTTTAAAATCTAGATTTTCGAATCTTGTTTGTGAAAGATTGAAGTTTAGATAATTTTGAAATCTTGAAGATTAATGATGTATACTGAAAAGTTGAAAAACTTTATGAAAGAAGCTTGAAAAATAACAAATGGGTTTTGTGCATTTATGAAATTAATTCAAAATTATGAAGAAAAATTATTGGGTTTGTGTTGGTAAGCTTTTAGTGTAAAAAAAATTCATGTCAAATAGGAAGAATTAGACCAATTTGACATGAATTTAGTGCTCAATTATGAGCAAATATGAAGAACATGATACCGAAAATTTTAATGTGTAAATTTATTTTTATTTTTTTTATTTTTAGCTTTCAATTTCTTATGTGACATTTAAAATGACATAGAATTCTACAAAATGATGTGGAATTCCATGTGTAAGCGGTTGTGCTACACTCACACACATAGAATAAGAAAGGGGTTTAAAGTATTACGTTTTAGTGAGTTTAAGGGTTTAATTGGCAAAGTCGTGAGTATAAGGGTCCAACTGACAAACAGAGTTAAGTATAAGGGTCTTCCAGGTCATTCTGCCTAAAATTTATAAAGTGATAGAAATATTATAAAGTGAATGATTAATCAGCTTAAAAATTTTATTGTGACTTCATATTTGCAGATTTGGTTTATGAGAGAAGAGATGAAGAACATATTTGGTTTCACTGGGCGAGCCAATTTGCTTGCAATAAATTTTACAGCAACATAAAATAAATAACAATCACAAAAAAAAATGAAAAAGCATGAATTTTATTGATAAATAGAGCAAGTACAATTTTGTTCCTCCCTTAATTCTTCTAGGTTTCTCTATATGCAAGGGTTGATATATTTCTCGAATTAGGATGATCTGGTTTGATATCGTTATGAATATTTCATAAATTTGTGAAATATTCAAGATGTCTCTTAAGGGAATATATTACTTTTTATATAGACATAAATTAGAGTTTAAGATTGAGTAGCCTCCAAGAACCTTAACTGAAATCAAATACATCCTATAGAGTCCCAACTAGAATGTAACACGTTTTATAGAGTTTCATAATTTTTCAATATCTACGGGTTCATTTGGCTATTTTCTCCAGCTACATCCTAGCCCTTGTCCTTTATACGAATTTAAAAACAGCTTTAGAATTTTCTTAAAATTCAATAAATATAAATTTGTTAACAAAAAAGATGATTATGCACCATTTGTTAGACGATATTTGTACTAGTTTTTAACGAGAGTATCACAAATTTAAGGAGTGTGACTGCGTGAGGATTGATAGTTCCACCTAAGGATGGCAGAATGAGTGATTTATATGGGTCTCCACTCATAATTATCAATTTTAAATGTGTAAACGAATAATAGTCATATTACCCATTTAAAAGTGGATAGTCAGATGGGTAAAAGAAAGAAAAATAGTAAATGGCCTGGTGGGGTTGGGTGGGGTGATAAAAAAACTACAAAAAGATTTTGTTTTAAAGCTTTTAAGAAGATACCTACTATAATATGAGTACCTATATTTACCTATAGTATCCTTTGGCTAACTCATTTTTACTCATTTAAAATATGACTTGGGTCGAGTACTTTATCCATTTTTATTTAGCTCGTTTTCGATCGACTCATATCAACTCGGATTGTGATAGAAGGAGTTGTGGCACTTTCGTTAGGGGGAATCAGACTAGACTGTCATTGCTCTAGAAGAGGAAGCGTAGGTAGCACGTTGAGCCATGTCTGTCTACGGTGAAAGATAGCCCTAAACTGAGGACTCCAGAGATAGTATTTCTCGACCCGCTCATTTGTCACTCCTAATTCCACCTCATGTTGACCCCTGACCGTGACCCTATTATTTGTACTTACATATGTGTGAGGATTGATAGAACACTCTGAATTTATAAAGGCAAGAGCAGTACTAGAGGAAATTGAGAAAGTGTTAGCTAATTGATTTAAAGCATGGCAAACATGAGTCAATTACCAATTAGTATTGGCACAGACAAAGAGGGGAATTTTACATATGCAATGCAACTATTGTCATCATCAGTACTTCCCTTTGTGTTGCATTCAACAATTGAATTGAATGTATTTGAGATCTTAGCCAAAGCTAATGATACTCAACTTTCTTCTTCTCAAATTGTTTCTAAAATGGCTTGCAACAACCCTATTGACACAGTCAATATGTTAGACATAATGCTTTTATCTCTTGGCTACTTATTCTTTGCTCACTTGCTCCATTAATAATAATAATGTTAGACTCTATGGTCTTTCACCAGTGGGAAAGATGTTTGTTAGTGATAATGAAGATGGTGCATCTTTGAGGCCTCTCTTGGATTTGCTTCAACAGAAAGTAGTCATTAACACCTGGTAATTGTTTTCTCTTATACTATACTTCCATCGTTTCAACTTATTTGTCTGATTTTAATTTGTCATCGAGTTTAAGAGAATAACAGTGTTTGATATTGTTGTTGAAAGGTAAAAAAACACTTATTTTGAGAAAAAAGAAGAAGCAAATAAAGCATTTGGTAAATCAGTAAAACTACTTTTAAATGGAAGCAAGTACAGTTTCCTGTTGTTGACAAGAATCTAAAAATTTCTGCAAGCAAAATCTACTCGTCATGTTTCATAGACTAATTATATCATTTCTACTTGTCGTAACCAAAGTGGCTCAATTTTGCCTTGATGGACTTATAGCGACAATAAGTAAATGATAAAATTCAAATTATTCACAAAGTGCAAAAAAGCAAATTAGATCATATCTAACTCCTTTCTATCTATTTTTGAAATCGTAGGTTTGGATTAAAAGATGCAATTCTTGAAGGAGGAGTTCCATTTGAAAGGATGCATGGTGTAAATACATTTGAATATCTTAAGACGGATCACATGTATAATGATGTTTTTAACAAGGCAATGTTTAATCATACAACTCTAATGATGAAAAATATACTAGACAAATACAAGGGTTTTGAGAACATCAAGACTTTGGTTGATGTGGGAGGTGGTCTTGGATCCAACCTAGGGCTGGCAAGGGGACGGAGACGGGGACTGCGGGACGGGAGGAAGGGGGACGGGACGGGACGGGGGACGGGGATGGGGGGATTTTGCCGGGACCGGGATTGGGGGGACAAAAATAAGTCCCGTCCCGTCCCACTATATATACGGGATGGGACGGGTTTTGGGGGGACGGGACGGGGGATTTTTTATTTTTTATTTTTTATATACTTATTTATTTGTATTGAAATTATATGTTATTGAATAACATTTTTAGTTTAATTGATTTTTTTTCAATAACATTTTTAGTTAATAAATAATGCTTAAGTTTTCAAATTTCAAAATTCAAATTTCAATTTCAAACTTCAAATTTCAAATTTCAAATTTCAAATTTCAAATTTCAAATTTCAAATTTCAAATTTCAAATTTCAAATTTCAAATTTCAAATTCAACTTTCAAATTTCAATTTTCAATTTTCAATTTTCAATTTTCATTTTTCAATTTTCAATTTTCAAATTTCAAATTTGAGAAGTTCAAATTTGTATTTTAAATATTTTAAAGTAATTTAAACTTGAAATTTTGATTTTTAAATTAAGTATTTTAAAGTTAGTTTAGTATATATGTAAATATGTATAAATATATTAAAATTAAAATGCAAGACAATAGTTATATAAAAAAGACTTAATAAAACCTTCAAATTTATTCAATAAAATCTAATTGCAACTTAGAACTTAGAAGTTACAATTTACAAATATTAGTGGAGTAACTAATCTACGCAGCCACCTTCTAGGAAGGGTTCTGTTTCAATAAGTTCTCATATGTAAAACTAATATTTGTTACAAATATTAGATGAGTAACTAATTTACGCAGCCACCTTCTAGGAAGGGTTCTATTTCAATTAGTTCTCGGATGTAATCTAATATTTGTATTTTCCTTTAAAATCCAATTCTAATTGTCGCATCATATCGACGGTAACATCCTCCGGTGTTGGCAAACTTGCTAGAAACTCTTGTGACTCTAATTCATCATCACTAGATCCAAGTACCGCATTAATCCAAGCTTCTTGTTTGGAACTTAACTTTGGCAAATTATCATTTCTCCTCTCGGCGTTGACCCAATCTCTAAATAAAACTGATATTTCCAAACTGTCTTTCACTAATGAATGTCTATGATCGCTAAGTTGAAACCTTGCCGCACTAAAAGCAGCCTCTGATGCAACTGATGAAGCTTGAATAGCTAGAACATCACGAACCATTTTGCTCAAAATTGGAAATGCAACGCTCCGCCTCCTCCACCATGCTAATAATTCTTCATTGCCATCTTCGTCTTCCACTGTTTCTAAAGATTGATTAAGATATTCTTCAAAATCATCACGGTTAGTAGAATTAAGACCAAGAAAATCTCGCATATAACTTGAAATTCGAGCTTTACTCTGAGGATTAGAAGTTTGACCAACTTCTTGAGTATTTCCTGTAGTTCTATATTTTTCATACAAAAGTTTTGCTTCTACTTTTATGCTACACTTACAAAATTCACAAGTTGGATTTATTTCCGGTGAAATTTCTAAGGTATCATAAAAAGTGTCAACAAGTCCCTGCACACCTTGTAATTTATAGTCAGGATGAAGTAAAGTAGCAGTTAAAAAAATTTGAGGAATAGGAAAAAAATATTTTAAATTTTTTTCAATCATACCTTCAATTGCAACTCTAAATTTTTCAATTTTTTTGTATTTAGAAAATTGAATTGAAATAGCACAAATATTTATTAATACTGATGAAATAGTAGGATAATAAATTCCAGAAAACATGGTTGTAGCATCATAAAAAGTCTTAAAAATTCTAATAGTTCATTAGTTTCTTCCCAATCTTCTTCACAAATTCTGTCTAATGGGTCAGCATTATGAGCATTAAATACCATTTGTATGGGTCCTCTATATTCGTAAGCAACTGAAAACATTTCGTAAAAAGAATTCCACCTTGTTTTAATATGTCTTGGAATTTTTCTTGGTGGCAAATCACATAGTACACAACGCTCATTAAATTCCCTAATTCTAGCAGCTCTATTAGCATAAAAAATCCAAGCAACATCATATTCAATTTTCATACAACCACATTCAAATAATGAAATACCATCTTGTACAACTAAATTTAATACATGTGCAACACATCTAACATGAAAAGAATTAACATCAATTGGACATAATCTAGTTTTTAACATACTAGCAGCGTTTACATTATTAGATGCATTATCTAATGCGACAGACATTACTTTATCTATAAGCATGTAATAATCTATAACACTCAAAATATTTGTAGCTAAATATGCACCAGTTTTTTTCTCTACACATTCTTTATAACTTAAGATTCTTTTTTGCAAATTCCAGTTATGATCAATCCAATGTGCTATAACAGTTAAATAATGACGTCCATTAACACTACGACCCATGTCCGAAGTTATAGACACTCTACAATCTAATATGCTAAACACACAACGAAGATATTGACAATGTTTACCTTGATATACAAAAACATCAGATTTAATAGTATTTCTTGAAAAACCTCTATAATTAGGATTATAAGTTTGTTGAATATATTCAATAAAACCGAGATGTGAAGGAAAACTATAAGGTAAACCACAAACAGAAACCATTTTAGCTAAATTTTCACGATCTCTTTCCTTATTATATTTACGTTGTGTTAGTGAACCACCGGGGTTAGAAGGATCTAATGTTCCTTGAACCATGTTAGAAGCCCCTACCGATTCATTAACATTAATATCAAAATCATTAACTGGAATTCCTTTTTTTCTATTGTCTAATGATTTAGCTTCTTTATATTGAATCGGCACACAAGATAACAAATGTCTATTTAAGCCCCCCGTCCCACCTTGACCTCCACCTTGTTTATGTTTAAAAGGTTGCTTACATTTATTACAAATAGCAATAGAATTTTCCTTATCTAAAGTCATAAATTGCCACACAACAGAAGTTTTAGGGCGTTGATACTTCACCTTCTCCCTTGTAGGAGGTATAAGGGGTGGGCGTCCAGAATTTTGCTCCGTTGAATTTGTAGTTTCATTTGGAACATTTGTCACCGAACTAGTAGGTGTATCTTCTAATTCATCTTCTCCCGAACCAACTTCTACTTCTTCACCTGAATTTTCATCAAGATAAGGATTAATATCACCATAAATTTGTTGTAAAAGTTCATGATCGAGTTGAGCATTTGAATCAATATCATAAGAAGTATCATCAACATAAGTAGAATCATTTGTATTAAATCTAACTCTAGAAGTACCACCACATTTACTCTTATTTTTTTCCTTACTACTTTTTTTAGTAAAATTAAATAATCTACTAATGGCACTTGGTTCTTTCTCTTTTCCTTTACCGGTATTTTTTTTGTTAGAACTCATATTTAATTATATGTAAAGTATAATATAAAAATAATAATAACACAAAAATTAATGACGAAAAATAAAATATAAATATTATGAAACGAATGTACCAAACGTCTGCGTTAATAGCAGACGTTATAATCGATTCTTGAAGCTTGTAGTTTGTTGTAACTTGTAACTTGTAATTTGGAACTCCAATATTTGATAGCAAATATGAGAATTATATATATTATGATATATAATATGAAAACTTAGAATTGAAATATATGTATTATGATATAATATGAGACTTAAATGGAATAAAATATTGAGATTGAGACTTAAGATTGAGAGTTGAGACTTGAAAGAATATAAAAAATAGATGAGAGAATATATGATTTTGTAAGAAATAATAAGGGATAGAGGGGTATTTATAATATTAAAAGTGGGTTAAAGTGTATTTATAATAACTTGAGGGTTTAAAGTAAATTATTAAAAGTAGGGGTGGTAGGGGGGAAAAAACTGTCAAAAAATCCGTTGGGGGTGCCCACTAGCCGTTGCCCAACGGATAGAATTAAAAAAAAAAAACTGTTAATGGATCCCGCAAACCGGCCGGTTCATCCGGGTCGGGATCGGGCCGGGTCGACCGGGACCAACGGGTGAACCGGACCGGTACCGGTCCCCTAATCCCGAAGGCCCCCATCCTGCGAGACTCACACGGGACCGGATCCGGCGGGCCGGTTCTCGGACCGATCGCGGGCCGGGGAGGGCCGACCCGGTCCCCCTGCCAGCACTAATCCAACCTAAAGATGATTACAACTAAATACCCAACTATTAAGGGCACTAATTTTGATGTGCCTCATGTTGTCCAACATGCCCCTACCTATAACGGTACCTTTTCATTCTTATATTTTTTTTAAAAGGGCCGATATACTCTTAACGTTGTCATTTAGAGTTGATATACCTCTTGTTATGAAATTGGCTCATACATACCTTTATCGTTATATATATGACTCATATATACTCTACCGTTACAAAAGAAGCTCATATATACCCTTCATCTTGTGAAAGTTTACTTAAATTTAAAAACAAATAATCATGTAGGGGTATATATGATCCTTCAAGCAAAGTTGAAACAAAAAAGTTAAAAAAAAAGTACGTGTAAGGAGGATCAAATATATCCATATGGATTATATTTTTAACTTCCACAAAAGGAAAAAGGGTATATGCGAGTCATTTGTATAACAGTAAGAGCATATATGAATCATTTTCATAACGAGGAGTATTTCAACTCTAAATAACAAAATTGAGGGCTATATCAGGCCATTTTCCCATTTTTCTTTTAATTTATTGATACTTATTTTTGTATTAATTTGTTTGTCTAGTTTTAATTTGGTACGGATATGTTTAGAAGTGTTCCAAATTTTATACTTCATTTTAAAAAAATTAATTATTACAGGGGTGGAACACGTCGGAGGAGATATGTTTGAAAGTGTTCCAGAAGGAGATGTTATTTTTATGAAGGTATGCACATACCTCAAATTAATTAAAAATTCATATTAAAAAGGTTTAGTAGAAAAAATAATTATTTATAGCGATTTGTTGTTTCTTCAAAATATTGATATTTTGTGTTTATTAATATTGATGGAAGTGGATTCTTCATGACTGGAGTGATAGTCAGTGCGTGAAGTTACTGAAGAATTGCCATAAAGCTACACCAGCAGAAAATGGGAAAGTAATAGTTGTTGAGGGTATTTTACCAGTAAAACCTAATCATAGCTCTGTGATTAGCGTTTCACAATTTGATATGATCATGTTGGCTAATACTCCTGGAGGCAAAGAGCGTTCTGAACATGAGTTTCGAGCACTCGCAATTGAAGCTGGATTCAAAGAAATTAACTTAATTTGTTGTGTTTGTAATTTTTGGGTCATGGAATTCTACAAGTAGCTTTACCTCTACTACTTGACTCTAAATGTCATCCATTAATATTATTGTACTACTTACTTTGTTTCTCTAAAGTAATAATTCAATTATCAAATGCTCTTTTACACTTCTAAAATTTGAGCTTCAAAAGTTCTTCAACGGTAGATTTCAATAAACATTAACTCAAATCTTCCTCTAAATAACTCAAGTTATATATAAGTTGCTTGTTTCAATTTTTTTTGATATATTATTCACTCAAAACAATTCGCTTTTGCGGTCAGTCAAATTTTAAATTTGAGATTTCAATTTCTTCTTTGGTAGAATTTGGACTTCCATTTGACTTGTTCATTTTATTACTACTAAATAAAATGATGGGTATTTCATTAATTTCTCTTGGTTTTGTTAGGAGAATAACATCAAGAGAAAGAAAATTATGCATGGCAAATTCTCATTTAAACAGAGGAAGATGATGAAGAAAAAACAGAGGAAAATAAAGTTACATGGCTATATTCAGTAATAAAGCAATAATTGAGCTATTTTAAGTAATAAAAATGACCGAATGATCACTTTGATTAATTATCTCCAGATCATGTTGGTGTATATTATGTATACGTACAGCTTCATATGTTAGGAGATCAACATAGAACATGATCAAACCAATATTATCTCAATGTAGTGTACTTCCATCTTTTAGCAAGCTTGATCACTTTAAATTTTGTCCAATCTTGTATAATCACATATTCATATTCGGATCTACATTTATATAAACATTCTTTTTGAGGATGTATTGAACTTTAAATGACGACTCAAAAGCAGATATTTGTAGGCTTTCCTTTCTCCACGAATCACAAGCACCAATTAACTGAGTTCAAATTAGACATTATTAGTACTCCCGCCTTTTTTTAATTAGAAAAAGTGATTCCGCCATATTTCAAATAAAAAGGATAAGTATATGTAATTATTTTAAACTAGACGGGCTTAAATGGAATAAAAAGAAAGTTTTCCTAAACCATTATCCTCTCAAGAATGGAAATTAACAAGCTTGATCACTTTAAAATTTTCCTAATCCCTGGTGTATTAGGATTAGGAAACTAATGCACATAAAATTAGTAATAACACTCCAATTAAACTTGGGATTAATCCTCTCTCTATAAATTTATCAACCAATAATCTTTAATCATTCATTAATTTTAATTTCTTTTTACAATGTCGTACAATTACATGTTCAAATTCATAATTGTGGGAGAAACCGGAGTTGGAAAAACTTGCCTGCTTTACCAATTGACATCGTCGCGGTTCAAGCCGGTTTACGAGGTCACAATCGGAGCTGAATTCGGATCCAGAACGATCACCGTCGACCGGAAGCCAATTAAGCTGCAAATATGGGACACGGCGGGACAGGAAAAGTTCCGATCACTGACGAGATGTTTTTACAGAGGCGCTGTTGGGGCTTTGCTAGTTTACGATGTGACTAAGAGGCATACTTTCCAGCAGCTCTCGAATTGGCTCGAGGATTTACAAAAACACGGCGATGAGAAATTGACAGTAATGGTGGTGGGGAACAAGTGCGATCTCGACGAAGAAACTAGGGCTGTTAGTAAAGAGGAAGGCGAGGAATGAGTGTTTGTTCATGGAAGTTTCTGCTAGAACGGCGAAGAATGTGGAGGTGGCGTTCGGTATCGCGGCGGAGGAAATATGTGGGAAGATCGGAAAGGGGGATTTTGGGACGCTGGAGGGATATAAGGGAATTACAATTGGGAATTTGAGAGGAAAAAGTAAAAGATTTTACTCTTGTTGTGGTTGACGCCCGTTGTCAACTTGTTTATATACTAAGAAAACTGCCATCCCAATTAGATCACTATCTTATTGAATTTGTAGTTTAATTGTCAACTTAATCTGGTTTTAAGTTTGCCTCACTTCGTTCTCCTTTTTGAATGTCTTCGATTTTACAATTCTAAATAATAGACATCATATAATATTACTTTAATTAAAAAAAATATATACTTGAATTCATAAATAGATAAGGGTGCAATTTTTTTCCGAATTCTGCTAATACAAGATATTATATGCACTATGAAGAGATTAAATGGGGAAAACAGAAAGTTAGGATCAATGTTGGTCAAGTCATTCTTCCTCTTTCAAGTATGATATATATCATTGTATATATTAGTGTGCGTTGGGGTGGGTGGGATTTCCTTTTCACGTAAGTCAATTAATTGAATTATATTCTATAATTTAAATTAAATACTCTACTAATAAATCATCTGTGGGAAGATCAATCGAAACGATTGTGTAAGTATCTAATAATATTATCTTAAATGATTTCACGACAAACACTTCAAATTATTTGTGTTAGTGGATTTGTTAATTATTCCACTACTGACATAATTAGGTAATTAATTTTTTTTTTTTTTATGTATAAATCATAGGAATCACATATTATAAGTACTAAATAACATCCTATCCCTTCTAGTTTTCTATTTACCAAAAATCCCTTAAAAATGATGTTTGAGGGATACATAGCGTTGTGCACGGGATACATTAGGTTTGATACATTCCACATAGCGGGATATATAACGTTGTGCACAGGATACATTAGGTTTGATACATTCCACATAGCGGGATACATAGTGTTGTGCACGGGATACATGCGGGATACATAGCGTTGTGCACGGGATACATAGTGTTTGATACATTCCACATAGCGGGATACATAGCGTTGTGCACGGGATACATAGATAAATAAGAGATTTTTGAAATTTTTGAAATAAGTTGGGATAAATGGATATTAAGGTAAGTAAAGGAGTGTAGTTAAGTAATTTGTCTTTTTTTATTGTATTAGATGTTAAAAGTGACAAAGTTATATCTGGCATTATTTCTCATGCCCAAATTTCTTTTTAATAATTAGTATTATATCATAGACATTGGAATATGTGTCGGCACGGGGGTAATAATTTATAAAGCAATGCATATTGCTTGATGAAATGGCTAGTAATACCCAACTTTAAAAAATGTCATTTTAAAGGATATGACGATCTAAATTTTAAAAGATGTCATTTTAAAGGGTATGACTATCCAAATTTAAAAAGGTGTCATTTTGAAAGGTATGACGACTCAACAAAATACAATTGTAACTATGAAACGGTTCACAAAGTTATTTTGGACAAGTATCAACAATGAAACGGTCCACAAAGTTGATTTGGACAAGTATCAACAGTGAATCGGTCCACAAAGTTGGTTTGGACAAGTATCAACAATGAAACGGTTCACAAAGTTGGTTTGGACAAGTATCAACAATGAAACGGCCCACAAAGTTGGTTTGGACAAGTATCAACAGTGAAACGGTCCACAAAGTTGGTTTGGACAAGTATCAACAATGAAACGGTCCACAAAGTTAGTTTGGACAAGTATCAACAATGAAACGGTGCACAAAGTTGAGTTGGACAAGTACTGAAAATTGGGTATCAACCCATTTATTTTGAAACTTGTTTTAACTTGGTTAACGCCAACAACTAGTATTGTACAAAAAATAATTCACTATTCTTTCTCTTTCATCTGAGATTGACTTCAAGGTAATTCCTATGGATTCAAGTGGTACCTTAAATGTACTCAAGTAACAAGAAGATTTGTTCATATTGCTTCAAAAAAAGGTTTTGAACTAGACCTAACCTCATGTTTCTAGTGCCCTCACCATAAAGAAAGTCTCAATTTGCACACCTTTAAAGTATTTTGATTTTGGGACAATTGACAAAATCAACTTACACTCAGAAAAATGTTCAATGCATGCAATTGTGATACCATAGGCTTGACCTTCAGGTAAATCTCTACATTTTGAAGATTTCCTTGAAGACAATATTTTTAATGAGTGTTGGGTTTTCTATGTCCGGGTCCACATTGAGGATGGTTAATCTTTCTCTTGTTGTTACTCGTGATATTGTGGCATATTATGCCCACTGTGAACACCTGTTTTGAAAGATATAGTTCGCCTCGGCGTAGTGTTTATCCTTGGCTCTTGTAGATTGTCATGGCGTAAGAGGGTGCCAATGGTAGTTGGTGTTTGTTAAGCTTGAATGGCCACTTTGACTCGATTAGAGGCATAGTGCCCATTTAGATAATAAACTTGAAATGATACTTTTGCAATTTGTTTTCTCTATTTACATCAGGAAAATCCTTTTCCTCATTTTTAAGAAATTTGTTTCCCTAGAGAAAATATTTTTCAAACATTTATGACAAATCAACCAAACATAAGAAAATTACCAAACACACCCTTAGAATGATTTAAAATGAGGTAATAATTGTATCCTTAATTTTCTCGATTATAGATTGCTAAACATAAATAATTTTATTTAAAATATGATACGATTTTAGAATCGTGAAAATTAATTATTTTCACAAGACATCATATAATATTACTTTAATTTAAAACAATATACTTGAATTCATGAATAGATAAGGGTGCAACTTTTTCTCCAAACTCTGCTAATACAAGATATTATATGCACTATGAAGAGATTAAAGGGGGAAAACAAAAACTTAGGATCAATGTTGGTCAAGTCATTCTTCCTCTTTCAAGTATGATATATATCATTGTATATATTAGTGTGCGTTGGGGTGGGTGGGATTTCCTTTTCACGTAAGTCAATTAATTGAATTATATTCTATAATTTAAATTAAATACTCTAATAATAAATCATCCAATACTTTTGCCGGAAGATTTATCTTTTCGATTGTGTTCGTATCTAATAATATTATCTTAAATGATTTCATGACAAACACTTCAAATTATTTGTGTTAATGGATTTGTTAATTATTCCACTAATGACATAATTAGGTAATTAAATGCCATTTTTTTTATTGTATTAGATGTAAAACGTGACAAAGTTATATCTGGCATTATTTCTCACGCCCAAATTTCTTTTTAATAACTAGTATAATTATATTATAGACATTGAAATCTGTGTCACGGGGTAATAATTTATAAAGCAATGCATATTGCTTGATGAAATGGCCGGTAATAACCAACATGGGTTGTGGTGCACTGGTGGGAGTGCTTCACTCTTAACCAGAGGTTTTGGGTTCAAGCCCTTGGTATGAAAAATATCATGTTGGGAGCGCCACCCCCGAATAGGATTTGCAGTGCGCGATCCTGATTTAGTCGAAACTCCAATTTAAGCTCTAGACACCGGATGAGAAATAAAAGAAGAAAGAAGAAAAAAAATGGCTAGTAATAATGTAGTAGCAATTACGTAGACTAAAAATTATAAAATCTGCAATATGTCATACATGGTTTACCTATATGGACATATGCATATATTTAATTTATTTACCTCTCTCCATTGTTTTTTATAATCCACGCATCGTATGAGTATATATAAATGTTTTTTATATTTCAACTCATGTCTTGGAGGAGGGCCCGTTTCCTGTCTTTCAGAGCGCTAATGTGGTCTGGGATCCGTTGTATGGTTGCAACCACAAGCGCTATAGGGAATAGGGATTCGTTTATCAACTCATTTCATTTCACATAGTTCAAGATACACTCATTGGGGAGACATGTGCTCCCAGAAGGCATCCAGGGTTTGCTACCGTCGGTATCTATGTTTTTCATATTTTTTTTTAGTCTTTCAGCAGTCGTTGGATCCATCTCCACCAACCAAATTCGTTTATCAACTCATTTCATTTCACATAGTTCAAGATACACACATTGGGGAGGCAGGTGCTCCCAGAAGGCATCCAGAGTTTGCTACCGTCGGTATCTATGTTTTTCATATTTTTGTTTAGTCTTTCAGCAGTCGCTGGATCCATCTCCACCAACCAAACTCAAGGCGGTTAAACGAAGCCCCAATCTTTTTTTGTCAAACCCCAACTCCCTTATTAGTAGACGAAGTAAAGGTCAACATGAGATCAAAGTTACTCCCTCATTATTGAATTCTCATTCAACTACATATTTATGTTTCATGGAGGTTCTATTCTCCCCCCCCCCCCTATTTATTATCGAATTCTCACGCAACTACAAACTTATGATTCATGGAGGTTCTATCCCCCTTCCTCCTTATCTATTATCGAATTCTCACTCAACTACACACTTGATTTCGATTTAATAATGTTAACATAAGAAATTTGACTAATCCTTGCATCATTTTAAATAAATAGATCTTCTCCATTAATGAGTCTGTTACAGAATGATTTCATTAATGAATTCTTCTTCATTAATTGGGTCTATTACCCAACGAACTCTTCTCCATTAACGACAATAAAATTTGATCCTCTTGACTTTTAATTTTGATTTTGAGCCACCAATAAATTTTTAAATTGGAGAGACATAGATGATTTGACGATGAGAATTTACTTAGTGGTAGAGAGCCGGTGAGGGCGGGGACCTGATGATATCAACCGCCACTAGTGTCGCTCGATTTGTTGAAGAGAAAAAGCTTGAAGAGAAAGAAAGAAGACAATAAAGGTAAATAAATAAATAAAAGGAAATAAAAAAATTTAATATGAAATAAAAGAAATATTTATAATATTAAAGTTTTAATTATATTTTGCCCCTCACTCTCTAAAAAGAGTGAATTGTACCTTCTTTGCCACCTCAACACTTAAGGAGCAAATAACTCCGGTTTAAAATAGTCAAAGGATTATAATATGACTTTCATTAAGAATAAATGTGTAATTGAAAATTCAGTATAATAAGTTAGGGAAATATTTGACTATTTTCTCGCTTAAAAATATATACCTAAAATTACTTTTTTATTTTATCAAATACTACAAAATTATTTAAATTTATTTTGGTTTTGAAACGCCTCAAATAAGTCAATCCACTACCAAAACACTCATGTTGGGCCCGTACCGTGACCCTAGCTAGTGATACCAAATATTATTTGTACCTCTATATGAGTGTGAGGGACTGAGGGTTGAAAGAGCACTAATTAAGAGGAAATTATATTGAGAAAGTGTTAAGCTAGCTAATTGACTTAAGGCATGGCAAACAATCAATTATCAATTTGTAGTGGCTCAGAAAAAGAGGGCAATTTTACATATGCAATGCAACTATTGTCATCATCAGTACTTCCCTTTGTGTTGAATTCAACAATTGAATTGGATGTATTTGAGATCTTAGCCAAAGCTAATGATACTCAACTTTCTTCTTCTCAAATTGTTTCTAAAATGCATTGCAACAACCCTATTGATGCAGCCAATATGTTAGACAGAATGCTTTATGTGTTGGCTACTTATTCTTTGCTCACTTGCTCCATTAATAATAATAATGTTAGACTCTATGGTCTTTCACCAGTGGGAAAGGTGTTTGTTAGTGATAATGAAGATGGTGCATCTTTGGGGCCACTATTGGCTTTGCTTCAACATAAAGTATTCATTAACACCTGGTAATTGTTCTCTCTTACACCTTATTATATATTTATTCTAGAGAAGTATCGAAAACACCTCTAAATTCGGCACGAATTATTAGTTTTATCTCTGAATTTTTGATAGTCATAAAAACACCCATTTACTTTACTAACTAAACTTAAATACAGTCCGGATCTTGCAACATGATTTAAATACATTCTAAATTTTCGCTAAATTTAGGGGTATTTTCAACACTTTTTTTGGCTATTTATTAAGAGTTTGATACTCATACAAGAGTTTGAGACCATTTTCTATGTCATGTTGCTGATCGAGGGTATATCTAAATTTAGTTAGGCAAGTAGAGAGGTGTAAAAGACTGTCAATAATTCGAAGACAAAACAAAAAATTTGCACTAACTTTAGAAATAATATAATAAAATAATCATGTTAATCATTAGTTTGTAATGAGTGTGTCAATCATATTTTAAGAAGAAAAAAGAAGTCACCTATTACTAAAAATGGCCATTCAATCATACACATTTTTTTTTCATAAAATATGATTAACGCAGACATGACCGACCTCCTCCTCCTCCTTCTTCCTCTACTCCCTCTTTCTTTGTTGCTTATCCTTTAAAATTCGACATATCGTAAATATAAATTGTTTTGAGCTAATTATATATTGAAAGATTCAAAATAACGAGAGAACTTCATATTTAAAATATGGAACTGTTTAGAGGTGATTTTGAATTGATCGAGATTGAATAGTCAATATATATTTCATATATAGTGCGTGTACATTTCATGTATAGTTAAGCTATATTAAGTTTTTTGAGTGTATCATAATGTATATTCAGTGTGTATATTTCATGTATAGGTAAACTATATTGTATAGTCAATGTGTATTTTCTAAATTGCTGGTTATTTTTTATGTAAATAAAATTTCACTATATTTATAACAAACTAATTACTTTATTGCACATATTTGAAACTTTCCTTATAAAATATTCAAATAAGGACCATAAACGGCCCTAGACTATTTCAGAAAATCTAAATATATCTTTCATCTACCTATTTTGCTTAAGAGTATCTCTCCTCTCACTTTCTCCCTTATAACAAACAGTCCTCCTTTAAAAAAAAAAAAGTGGACTTATATTTTTATAAATTAATAAATTTGTCGAAATATATTTTTATAAATTAATTTTATTATTTGTACCTGTTATTACCAAAGTGGACTTATAACGATAAATTACTAATTGATAAACTTAGCGCATTATTTGCAAAGTTCAAAAGCAAATTAAATTAGACTTTAGATCATCTCTCACTCATTTCTATCTAATTTAAATTAAAATCACAGGTTTGGATTAAAGGATACAGTTGTTGAAGGAGGATTTTCATTTGAGAGGATACATGGTGTAAATTTATTTGAATATCAAAAGATGGATCCCGAATTAAGTGATGTTTTCAACAAGGTAATGATTAGTCATACAACTTTGGTGATGAAAAATATACTTGACACCTACAAGGGTTTTGAAAACATCAAGACTTTGATTGACGTGGGAGGTGGTCTTGGAATAAACCTCAACATGATTACATCTAAATATCCAACTATTAAGGGCACTAATTTTGATTTACCTCATGTTGTTCAACATGCCCCATTCTATGAAGGTACCTTTCTTATTTTTGTTAGAGAATAGGTTAAAATGATATAGAACAATTATTCATTTTTTAAAAACTAATTATTCCAGGGGTGGAACACATTGGAGGAGATATGTTTGAAAATGTTCCACAAGGAGATGCTATTTTTATGAAGGTACGTACCTTAAATTAATTAAAATTACTAGTATTGTTGTTCCTTTAAATAATTGACAACTTTTATTAATGATGTATATATGTAAGTGGATTCTTCATAACTGGAGTGATAGTCAGTGCATGAAGTTACTGAAGAACTGCTATAAAGCTACAACGGCAGAAAATGGGAAAGTGATAGTTGTTGAGGCCATTCTACCAGTGAAACCTGATCATATCCATAGTTCTGTGGTTATTTCACAATTTGATTTGATGATTTTAGCTCAAACTTCGGGAGGCAAAGAGCGTTCGCAACACAAATTTCGATCCCTCGCAACTGAAACTGGATTTAATGGAATTAACTTTATATGTTGTGTTTCTAATTTTTGGGTCATGGAATTTCACAAGTAGCTCTACCTTTACTGTTTCACTCTAAATATCATCCAATAAATAATCTTTCCGTTTATTTGTATTTGTCCAATATGTTTTCTCTAGTTTGTGTTAAGTGAGTTGTTGGACCTGTAAGATTAAATACTTTCAGGATCTTGAACATGATAATCTTACATAGAGAATGTTAGAGGCACATACCTGATGCGGAAGACATCATCACAAAGAGAAGCGGAAGACATCATCACAAAGAGAAGCGGAAGCGTTAGTCGTAAATTGGTTTCTACCTCCTTGCCCTAACTTTATGTTACCACAACCGTCATTGATGGAATTAATGTAGAGAATATGTGGCAACCCTAATGGGTGGAGGGAGGACCAATTTATAGAGGTTATGACTTAATCTGGTACGTCCATCAAGTAACCAATGTACGGACGAGATCTATTCCTTATTAAATATTATTTATGGTATTACTTTGATTCCAAGTAAACTTGGGCCATAAGTAAGAAATAATTAATAGTAATTAATAATAATTCTTACATTCTCCCACTTGGCCCAATGACCATATAACATTAATATTTAATAAACATTAGTTGCGCGTCTAATAAATCTCTTCTATAATGTCCATCATAAATACCACAATATAACAAACTACTAATGCGAGTTATGGCGGTTGTACATAAATTTTAAGCTACATACTTCCTTCCATATACTACTGCATTAGCAACTTATCATACTAGGTTCATAAGCTATAAAAATATATAACATTTTATGGTCCACAATAATGTCTCATAGAGACTTATCTTGTGATATCTCAAAACAATAATGTGTACACCATTATGAGAAACAAGAAATTCATTAATGTATATCAGAAACACATAATTTGAGCTCAGAGTGTAAAAATATCATAAGTGCATCAATCATAAATACAACCAAGACCCATTCTTTGAACATGTTCTTTAAATGTATTTGGTTGTAAGCCTTTTGTTAACGGATTTGCAATCATGAGATCAGTTCTAATATTCTCAAGTAACACTCTTTGTTTCTGAACTTCTTCCTTTACAATAAAGTATTTTAATTCCATATGTTTGGCACATTTGGAGTACTTATCGTTCTTGGAGAAGAATATTGTTGCAGCATTATCACAATAAATTTTCAGCGGCTTGGTAATGGTGTCGACAACCCCAAGTCCTGAAATGAAGTTCCGCAGCCATAATGCATGAATTGTGGCTTCATAACATGCCACAAACTTTCTTTGCAGTTTTTTTCATTAATCCATTCCAAGATTACTTTGATATCTTCCTAGCATTTCGACCGCAAAATTAATATTCGGTATTGTGCAAGTTTGAACATACATCAAACTTCCAACAATAGAAGATGAAAGAATTGATTTCATTTCTTTTCGTTCTACATCATTCTTTGGGCATTGCATGAGATTAACTTTGCCCTATTTTTTTTTTGAATAGGAACTATTCTTAATTGTTCATGTTAAATCTCTCTAGAACTCTTTCGATATAACCTTTTTGAGACAGTCCCAATGTTCCTTGTGATCTATCACAAAATATTTCTATCCCTATCACATAGGATGTCTCACCCATATCTTTCATTTCAAAGTTCATAGAGAGAAAGTCTTTCGTCTCATGCAATATGCCTAAATCATTAGCAACAAGTAAAATGTCATCAACATACAAAACTAAAAATATAAACTTACTCCTACTAATCTTTTGGTATATGCACCGATCAACGGTAATTTCCTTAAATCCAAAAGATGTTATGGTATCATTAAACTTTATATACCATTGTCGTTAGGTTTGTTTGAGTCCATATATTGACTTCTTTAGTTTACACACCATCTGATCTTTTCCTTTAATTTCGAAACCCTCTGATTGGTCCATATAAACATCCTACTCGAGGTCTCCATTAAGAAAGGCAATTTTCACATCCATTTGATGTAACTCTAAATCATAATGAGCTACTAAAGCCAAAACAATTCTTAATGAGTCTTTCTTTGAGACCGCTGAAAAGGTCTCTTTATAATCAATGCCTCCTTTTTTAGTGTATCCCTTGGCAACAAGTCTGGCTTTATATCGTTCAATATTATGTCACGACCCGATTTCTCAAGTCATGATGGCACCTACTATAACCCACCAGCAGGTAAGCCAACCCGTAACCCGGAACAACAAGTAATGGGTCTGAGGGTAGAAACTAAACAAGAGTAGACAAATAACAATCTAAACAGGCGGAAGCAAACCAAAAACATATATACAAATAAAGATCCCTCCCAGAACCTGGAAGTCACTAGTACAGAGCTACTAACAAAATGAGTACAAGTCCCAAAAGTAAACAACAGAGACTGGACTGTCTCGAAAGATAAAAGACAAGTCTATATATACAGATGGAGACTAAAATAGTACAAAACGTCGTGTGCTCACTCCCGTCTCCGGATCAGTCTGCTCCAAGCTCGATCAACGCTGGCTACTAGTGCCCGGACCTGCATCACGAAATAGATGCAGAGCGTAGCATGAGTACCAAAACAACAGGTACCCAGTAGGCATCATAGGCCGACTGAACTTGAAAAGTAAAGGCAATATGAAAAGAAGGAATAATACAAACCGAGGGTCAAGGGCGGAAATCTAAGTAACAATGGAATGCACACGAGTGTACCAAGAACTAACTAAAGTAATCTATAAGCTAACTACACCTAACTGGACCTCCATAAGCCCAGAAGGTACACTTATGCGCAAATTAAATAAAAACCCAAACGGACCCCCATAATCCCGACAAGTACACAAAATAACTATAACTAAAGAGAATTGCATAAAAGAACCCAAGAACGAAGAACATCGAACCAGAACCTCAACCCTAATTAGTAGAATCTGACAGTACGGAGGCCGGACCTCGAACCGGATGCTCAGCAGAAGTACCCAAGTAACCAATCACAAGTAACAAGTATAAGAGGCCGAAACTCTAACCGGATGCTCTATATAAGTATTTGGGCAATAGAGGCCGGACCTTAAACCGGATGCTGTATATAAGTATCTGGGCAATAGAGGCCGGACCTTAAACCGGATGCTCTATATAAGTATCTGGGCAATAGAGGCCGAACGTTAAACCGGATGCTCTATAAAGGTGCCAATGTAGCTGCTTAAAGAGTCCTAATCGATCCACACTCATAAATATTCGTGGAACGCCGTCCATACTTAGCAATTCAATGTAAGTCCTTGGAACCAAATCGAAAATCAAATTCAAATCGCGAAGTAGAATTAATATCGCCGACGTAACTCGTAAAGTCGTAACATCGGGGAAAATAAGGATAACTAAAGTCGGAGAAAGAGTATCACCTAACTAAGGCCCAAACTATCAGACTCAAGTCTGCTACACCAGTCTACAGAGATCTAAGCCGGCCGAGCAACGTCGGGGCAAAACTAAAGCCTATCGGATCTGAATCATGTATTTCTAAGGCAAGCCCTAGTCAAACCTAAACTAAGGCCCAAATGCTTCAAATAGACAAGAATTAAGCATGCAAGCACCCCACATAGCGAGGAGGGTCCGTTAATAACACAAAGCATGCTCACAGTTACCCGATAATTCTCGAAATAGGCCGAAAACATGATTTCTTCACACCTATGCAGGATTCAATAACTACCCAACCCAAATCCCAACTAATCAACATGCATTCACATTCTCGAGCTCAATCTAAGAGAGGGGAACCGTAGCCTACCTGTAGGCCGATCATACGCGCTCCAAAATCACTTCTCCGGAGCTTTCCCTTTCGAACGTCCTCGAAACGCTGCCCCGCTATCAAAAATAGAATCACAACGTTAATACGGTCGTTTAGACACCAAAATCACAACAAATGGAGACGGGTCAATTTTGGAGTCAAAACGGGAATCGTGGGACCCGCGCAGGAAATTCCGAAATTAATCCCAAAAGTGGGTCCTAACCAGTTCCCCCAGCTCATGTCCCAAAATGGGACACAATATCAACATGCAACTAAAACCCAAATTTTCTCAAAATTAGAAATGGGACAACAGTGTATTTACCAAAAACGGGCTGTCTACAGTAAAATCTGACAACACCACAACGTTCTCCTCGAAAAACCACTCAAGATAGCCTCAAAAATCACTGAAATTGGACTTAAAATGATTGAAATATCAAGTCTCAAAAATTCCCAAAATCAAGCTCACAAAAAGGGTGAGGCAGCAGGTATTTTACGAAAATTACCTCAAACGGGGACTCCAAATCACTATCCGAGCTCACCAACACGTTGTCCTCGAAAAATCTCACAACTTTTCCTTTTCAATCGCCCAAATCGGTTGAGAGATGAGAGAGTTATGAGGGTTTGAAATTTGGGAAATGTTGCTGATTTAAATTGCAGAAAATCTGCAACATTTCCAAAACTTAAAATTACGATGGGGTGCTCCGATCTCGTTCGGAACCCCGTGCACGCAAACGAGATATGCAACCATACCAAATTCGACATTCTAGACTCAACAGCGCAGTCAAAATTTCCATCAGAGGTCATTTCGATAAAAAGTGGGTCCCACTTCCAAAAGCCCTTTTAAGTCAAAACCCACAAAAGGGCTCGGAAAGATATTGAAAACCTCCAAACACAAAAGAAGGGTCAATCTAGACCAAACTCGACATTCCAGAGCTAAACACGCTGACGGAATTCTCATCCGAGCGCGTTTACTCAGAATGTTGACCAAAGTCAAACTTATGTCAAATTTCGAAGGCTAAAACGCCTAATCGCACCGACTCACACTGAAAACCTCGGGAGTCATGTCGACCATGCAACTAGGCTAAAATGATCCTACCGGAGCTGATGGAATCGTCAGAATTGGATTCCGATGTCATCTTCTTGAACTTTTGATCGAAAATGATCGTTTAAGGTTCATAAGCTCCAAAACACAAAAACTCGCACCAAGACCAAACGAACGACCAGGTGACCGAACTGTCAGTCCCAGGAAGTCATAAATGACTTGGGGTCGCCATAGGAACGCTCTAAACGACATACAGAAGGCAAGACACAGAAATGACCAAGAGGGTCATTACATATTACCATTAGAATCGCGTTTGGTCTTGAAAACCCATCTACATCCGATTCTTTTAGAACTTTCTGGTAATTGAACAAGATCCTAGATTTTGTTGTATCCATGGATTTTAACTCTTCATTCATGGCATTAATCCATTTATTAATTAGATTCAGTGCTTTCTATGGCCTGTGAAATGAAACCGGATCTTTATTAATTCCAATGTCAAAATCTGACTCTTGTAAATAAATCAAAAAATCATCTGAAATGGCCGATTTTCTTAATGGCACTGTTTGTGGTTCATTTGCGTCAGATACTTGTGAGTTAGTTCCTTTTTGAAGTGTTTCACCCAAATGTTGTTCAACATTGTTAAAGTGTTCTTCAATAAGAGGAACAACATTTGTGATTGGTACGGAAGTAGGTATATTCATGGGCAATGAAATATTTACCCTTACCTCATTAATTTCCACATTTTATCGTTCAACATTCCCATTAACTTCACCATTCTCAAGGAATTTTGCAAATGAACCTGGACATTGTTCTGATTCGTTATACTTTTTTTTTTTAAAAATATTCACCACCTCTATCTGACCTAATGAATTTCACGTTCCTATCTAATTGTCTTTCAACCTCATTAACGTACACTTTGAGAGCGTCCGTTGCTTGAGATTTTTCTTTCAACAAATAGATAAATCCATAACGTGAAAAATCATCGATAAAGGTGATAAAATATTTTTCTCTACCTAAAGATGGAACATCAAAGGGTCCGCAAATATCAGTGTGTATAATTTCAAGAAGTTGAGTGCTCCTTGTGGCACATTTCTTAGTATGTTTGGCTTGCTTTCCTTTAATGCAATCCAAACATATATTAAGATCAGCAAAATTCAAATTTGAAAGAATTTCATTCTTTACTAATCCTTTTAATCGTTCTTTGGGTACATGACCCAAACATTTATGCCACAAATAAGCAGAACTTTCATTTAGTGAACTACATTTAATTCCAATATTTTTTATAAATAGTAAGCAGGGATTCAGAAAAATTATTATCGTATTTCAATTTATATAAACCATCAATAAGAACACCATAACCATAAAAAATAGTATTCTTATATAAATTGAAACATCCATGTCCAAACTTAAAATCAAATCCAGAAATATCAAGTCTTAAAAGGGAAATCAAATTCCTAGAAACCGAAGGAACATAAAGAGTCTGTAATAGATCAAGGTGATGTCTAGTCTCCAAGATCAATTGATAAGTCTCTATGCCTTCAATTTGATCCTTCATATGATTTCCCATGAACACGAAATTCTTATTTGGATTTGTAGTTTGGATCGTAATGAATCCCTTTCTTTTCAAACCAAGCTTTACGTTTCAGGCAATCTTTCTGACAGTGTCCTTCCTTTTTACAGAAACGACACACATCAACCTTGAGTTCCTTATGAGCATCATGTGGAACTTTAGCAGGTGCTTTCTTTTTCTTAAACTTGTTGGCCTTCACTTTAAGTCCTTTACCAGCTCCTTGACCCATGAGGTTAATGGAATGACCTCTTTGTTTCTTAAGTCTTGACTCCTCTTGAGTAAGCATACTAGACAATTCACTAATATCCCACTTATCCTTAATAGTGTTTAGTTAATTTGGAATGGTCCATACTCAAGAGGCAATGAGTTCAGAATGAACTGAACCAAGAAGGTGTCATCCACTTTCATCCCCAAAGTCCTAAGTCTTGCTGCAATGTTAGTCATCTCGATGATATGATTTTGCATACTACGCGACCCATCAAACTTCATGGTCGTGAGTTCATCCATTAGTGTACCAGCGAGAGACTTATCAGCAGAACGAAAACGTTCTTCCACAAACTTCAGGTATTCCCTGGCACTTTCTGTTTGTGGAATAGTACTCTTAATGTTGTTAGCAACAGTCATTCGCATGAACATAAGGCTTAATCTGTTAGAGTGTTCCCATGATTTATGAAAAGACTTCTCATCAACACTGCTCTTATCAGTAATGGCAGTAGGTTTGTCATTCAGCAGAGCCAAGTCAAGATCCATTACACCTAAGTGGAATTGTACTTGTTCATGCCATTCAGAGAAGTTCAATCCATTTAACACAGTAACAGACGAAGCATGCGAATGAAGGGGAATAACTGCAAAATAGATATACATGATCACAAATCAGAAAATAATGTGAATTCAGTAAAGCGATAAAAATATATCGTAATTCTCCTTTGGATAGATATTACGACACATTATCATAATTTAAATGCCAATTTTATCTTTAATAGGTAATTGAATATTTTTAATCAAACATATACGACATCTTTGGATATACAATATATGTTTGTCTAAAAAGATTAATTTACCTCATAATTTTCACTATTTGTAGAATGATTGATTCACCTTTGGGTAAATTCTTAAGTTCTAGCAATAGTGAAAGTCAATTTATCTATTTATTTTTCAACATATAGGCATTTAATTAATCTTCATAGATAAATGACAATTTTATGAATGCACATTTTTCTTAATCATACTAGTTTGGCCACTTTGGTGACTAGCAAACTATATAAATACAAATGCACACATAATATCATAAAATTTTGTGCATGTGAATAATTTTATACATTTTAGTTTGGTCACTTTGGTGACTAACAAACTATAGAAACATAATACATGCATCAAGTGATCATAAACATGATATGTGTAGACGTTAATTTCTCTAGTTTAGCCACTTTAGTGACTAACAAACTATATAAATACAAAGCACACATAATATCATAAATTTTTGTGCATGTGAATAATTTTATACATTTTAGTTTGGCCACTTTGGTGACTAACAAACTATAGAAACATAATACATGCATCAAGTTGAAAAATCAGACACATTTTCTCTTGGAATACTGAATATGCCAAAAAATAATGAATTGTACTAATCCACATATGTCAAGTGACCACAAATATTATATGTGTAGACGTTAATTTCTCTAATTTGGCCACTTTGGTGACTAACAAACTATATTGCATTACATACACACATATTATTTATTGCTTAGTATAACGACCACTTTAATTTATTGCACAATCTAAAATAAAACATAATTATTATATTATGGGGTTGCAAACATCAATTCTAAACTTTTCACGAGTGATGATAGCCTAATTAACAAGCATTACTTGTTTAACCATTGACCCCTTGCTCTTAATAAATCATAAGATAGCTTATAAAAATTTATCAGTAATGGCGCTTTAATATTTCAATATCCTCGCGTAAAAGTTTATTAGGACATCAATTATTGGCTAAGTTAAAAAGTTTCTCAATTCTCAGTTAAACATTACTTTGCATCAACATACTGTATTGTAAGCACGAATTTAAAATTACTATTAGTCTTCCAAATATTATCAGTGATGGAAAAAAAAATTTAGACCATCCTCACTGAAAATTTTGGATCTATCCCTCATGCAATTTTTTTAAATATGCTTGTTTTATATATGAAGATTATCAGTTCAAACAATCCAGGCTCTGATGCCACATGTAAGATTAAATATTTTCAGAATCTTGAACATGATAATCTTGCATAGAGAATGTTAGAGGCACATCCTGATGCGGAAGACATCATCACAAAGAGAGGCGGAAGCGTTAGTCGTAAATTGGTTTGTACCTCCTTGCCCTAACTTTATGTTACCACAACCGTCAATGATGAAATTAATGTAGAGAATATGTGGCAACCCTAATGGGTGGAGGGAGGACCAATTTATAGAGGTTATTACTTAATCTGGTACGTCTATCAAGTAACCAATGTACGGACGAGATTTATTCCTTATTAAATATTATTTATGGTATTACTTTGATTCCAAGTAAACTTGGGCCATAAGTAAGAAATAATTAATAGTAATTAATAATAATTCTTATAGGACCTTTTTCAATAGTTTGAAATAAGTGAATTACTCAAAGTTCAAAAAAATTATGGGACCTTTATTTTTCTTCTCAAATTTGTCTTTCATTTAATGAACTTCTTATTTACTTTACATTTTCTAGGAGAATAGTTTGGAAATAATCAAAAGGGTAATAGTGAAAAGTAACATTTGATTTATGTTCTTAAATATTTTTATTAAAGGGTATGACATACCCCAATACTTTACTTAATTGGGACTAGAGGGAGTATATGTTAGCATGATTGGACAGATTCTAAATATTTGTATGTATCTATGTTATAACTCTAAATATTTGTGTAATGATGATAGGAGATAGCATAGATTAATGTAACATATTTTCAGAAATATTACAATTAGAAATATTATATATTTAGGGATATATAGCAGATTTTTAGGCATGTAAATCAGAATTCTTTCTATTTAATGAAAGAACTCTCATTTGAGAGAACTCATTCAGCAAAATTGACATGGTATTAGAGCATTTTTCAGTGTTTTGATTCTTAGTGTCTTTCATCTGTGGTTTCTTTCAGATTTTTTTTTGAAAGTTTTGGTTCTGCTTACTGTATTTTAGTCAACAGTAAGTCCTAAGTATCTTGGAATTTTAGGCATCTTGAATTCTTAGTCTTGGTCATTCTGTTTATTTTGTATCATTGCATTTCTATCTTCCTTAACTTGTCAAGAACATGGCGTCATATCAGTTTGAGTCCTTCCATGTTCGTTTCACAGGAAAAAATTACTCTACCTGGGAATTGCAATTCCAACTATTTGTCACCGAAAAAAAATTATGGGGACATATAGACGGAAGCGATCCTACTCCTACTGATCCTATATGGCTCGGTCAATGGAAGGTTAAAGTTGCTCGGGTGATGACATGGATTTTAGGGTCAATTGACCCTCTTATTGTTCTTAATCTCACGCCATACAAGACAGCAAAGGCCATGTGAGATTATTTACAAAAGGTTTACAACCAAGACCATAGCGCAAGGCGCTTTCAGTTAGAGCATGAAATTGCTATGTATTCTCAAGGAGGTCTCTCTGTTCAATATTATTTCTCTAGATTTCCGAATTTATGGGTTGAATTTACCGATATCGTTTATGCTAAAATACCTTCTGAATCTCTCTCCATCATTCAAGGAGTTCATAAACAAAGCAAGCGAGATCAATTTTTGCTGAAATTACGATCTTATTTTGAAAATGTTCGCTCCAACTTGATGAATCGTGATCCATCTCCCTCGTTGGATGTCTGTTTTAGGGAATTACTTCGTGAAGAGCAGTGTCTCCTCACACAAAAATGCTTTTCATCAAGGAAATGTTGTCACTGTCGCATTTGCAGCTCAAGGGAAAGGAAAGGGCATGGATATGGCTAGAACTCAATGCTACAGTTGCAAGAAATATAGTCATATTACTAGCAATTGTGGCAAGAAGTTCAGTAATTATTGTAAACAACGAGGACACATTATCAAAGAGTGTCCCACACGTCCTCAAAGCCGTAGGGCAAATGCTTCTCAAGTTGGGATAAATGGTTCAACTACATATAACTCGTCTTCAGTACGACAAGTCCTTATTCCTGAAATGGTACAACAAATGATCTTGTCAGCATTTTCAGCTTTGGGGCTGCAAGGTAATGAGGTAATATCTAAATTTTGGCTTGTTGATTCTAGCGTTTCTAATCATATGACCAACTCAGGTTATATAATGGTCTAACACAAATTCAGGTTGTCAATGGTAGTAATTTACCCATTACCAAGGTTGGGGATATTGCTGAAACTTTCAAGAATGTTTTTGTATCACCCAAGCTCTCCAATAGTCTTATTTCAGTTGGCCGATTGATAGATAACAATTGTGATGTGAATCTTTCTAGTAATGGTTGCCTTACGCAGGATCAGGTGTCGGGGATGATAGTCGCGAAGCAGCCTAAAGTTGGAAGATTATTTCCTATACATTTTTCTATTCTTCGTGTTCTAGCTCTTGATTCTACCACTACTAAGAATGAGGTTTGGCATAAACGTCTAGGACATTCAAATTCTATTGTGTTGTCTCATTTGTCCAATTCTGGTTTAATGGAAAATAAAAATCAATTTTCAGTTGCTTCCTTTGATTGTTCTACTTGTAAATTAGGCAAAAAACTCTTCCTTTTCCTAATTTTGGTAGTCATGTTGCAAAGTGTTTTGATGTCATTCATAGTGCTGTTTGGGGCATTTCACTAGTTATTTTTCATGCTCATTTTAAGTATTTTATGACAGTTATAGATTACTGTAGTTGATTTACATGGGTTTATTTTCTTCGATCTACATCTGAAGTGTTTTTCATATTCAAGAAATTTGTGGCTTACATTGAGACTCAATTTTCCACATGCATCAAAATATTAAGATCTGATTCTGGTGGAGAATATATGTCTCATGAATTCAATCATTTCTTGCTTGAGAAAGGAATTGTATCACAACGCTCTTACCCATATACGTCACAATAAAATGGGGTTGCTGAGCGTAAAAATCGTCATCTTTTAGATGCCACTCGTACTTTATTGATTGAGTCCTCTGTTCCATCTACATATTAGGTTGAAGCTTTGTCTACTGATATTCTATTTGATTAATAGACTTCCATCTAAAGTGTTAAATCTTGAGTCTCCATATTATCGTCTTTTTCATAAGCATCCCAGCTATCATAGTTTTCATATGTTTGGTTGTGTTTGTTTTGTGCACCTGCCTCCTTTTCAACGCAATAAACTCTATGTTCAGTCTATTAAATGTGCTTTTATGGGCTATAGTACTTCACATAAAGGTTTTATTTGCTATGATCCAAGTTCTAACAAATTTTGTGTTTCTAGAAATGTTATTTTCTTTGAGAATCAATATTTCTTTCCTACTCATGTTGAGTCATCTTTTGTTTCTCCTCTTCTTCCTACTTTTGAGGATTTGTCATTGTCTTCTAAGCGGTTCAAACCAGGATTTGTGTATGAACGACGTCGGCCAACTTTACCCCATCCCGAAATAGATCTGCCGCCTGAGACTACTCCATAACCAGAATCTGAGATTCTCTTGAGCGTCCTCGGCGATCTACAAGAGTGTCTCAAACTCCTAAACGGTATGGTTTTTCTTCTGCTTTATCCACCACGTTACACTCAAGCTTCCAAGCTTGAATGTTGGCAAAAAGCAATGGAGGAGGGACTTTTGGATCTTAAAGAAAATAACACATAGGACATTGTTCCTAATTGTCCTCCAAATGTCCGTCCAATTGGATGTAAATGGGTTTATTCAATTAAAATTAATTCTGATAGAACTCTTGATCGGTACGAAGCTCGATTGGTGGTCCTTGGCAACAAACAGAAGTATGGTGTAAACTATGAGGAAACTTTTGCACCTGTACCAAAAATGACTACTGTGCGAACTATTATTGCCATTGCTGCATCACAAAATTGGCCTCTTCATCAAATGGATTTCAAAAATGCTTTTCTTCATGGTGATCTCAAAGAAGATATTTCTATGAAACCCCCACCTGGTTTGTACTCATCATCTACATCATATGTATGCAAGTTGAAGTGGTCTTTATATGGATTAAAACAAGCTCCAAGAGCTTGGTTTGACAAGTTTCAGTCTACTTTGCTTCAATTCTCTTTTGAGCAGAGAAAATATGATTCGTCTTTGTTTCTTCGAAAAACATCTGCAGGTTGTGTTCTTCTTTTGGTGTATGTAGATGACATTATTATCACAAGAACTGATTCTTCATTAATCACTAGCCTCCATCAGCAGCTTAAGGATTCTTTTCATATGAAAGATCTTGGTATTCTTACATACTTTTTGGGGTTAGAAGTTCATTATAATTCTTTGGGTGTGTTGTTGAACCAAGACAAATATACTCAGGACTTGTTACTTTGGCTGGTCTTCAAGAATCTTTCTTTGTAAATACTCCATTGGAATTGAATGAAAAGTACTGCAATGCGGAAGGAGATCTTCTTCCTGATCCAACTTTGTATCTACAATTAGTTGGGAGCCTAAATTATCTTACTATTACTCGGCCTGATATCTCTTTTGCAGTTCAACAAGTGAGTCAATTTGTGCAGTCTCCACGCCATCTACATTTGGTGGTTGTCCGTCGCATCGTTCGATATCTCTTGGGAACATCTACTCGTGGATTATTCTTTCCTAGTGGTTCTGAGATTTAGCTTAATGCATTTAGTGATTCTGATTGGGCTGGATGTCCTGATACTCGTCACTCTGTCACGGGTTGATGCATGTTTCTTGGAGATTCCTTGATATCTTAGAAGAGCAAGAAGCAAGATCGTGTATCATAATCTTCCACCGAATCTGAATATCAAGCAATGTCTACTACTTGCTCTGAGATTGTTTGGCTTCATGGTTTACTTGCAGAAATTGGATTTCCTCAATCTAATCCCACTCCTCTCCATGCTGACACCACAAGTGCTATTCAGATTGCTACTAATCCAGTTTATCATGAAATGACCAAACACATTGAAGTGGATTGTCATTACATCAGAGAAGTTGTAGATAAGAGAGTCGTTACTCTTCCACATATATCCAGTGATCTTCAAATAGCTTATGTGTTTACAAAGTCTGGTACGACAACGTCATCAGTTTCTGGTAGGCAAATTGATGCTTTTTGATCCACCGGCATCAATTTTAGAGGGGATGTTAGCATGATTGGACAGATTCTAAATATCTGTACATATCTATGTTATAACTCTAAATATTTATGTAATGATGATAGGAGATAACATAGATTAATGTAGCATATTTTCAAAGATATTACAATTAAAATTCAAAATTCTATATTAGGCATGTAAATCAAAATTCTTTCTATTTAATGGAAGAACTCTCATTTGAGAGAACTTATTCAGCAAAATTGACAGTATATACTAAAAAGTAATACCTTTTACAATTTATTTGTTACCTTTAGCATCATGAGAAAAATCATTTTATATCTAATATTAAACCTTTCAATTGAGTCGGTGGCTTGGTTTTCGTCCCACTAAAACTGACCCACTGAGGGACCGGCACATGTAGTAATTGTACTTGGTCGGTATGGTGTTTTTTTTGCCTCAGCTCAGTAGGACCGGCCTGGTAAGGGAGCACTAGGTGGTCCATCGGTTTACCGGCTTGGTAAATGAATTTTTTTTTACAAAAAATAAAGTATAACTTTCATAAATGACATAGTGTAATTGACAAATTACATCATATTCCTACTCTTTCATTAATTACAAAAATTCCTTGAATTTTGCATAATTCGGATACATAATTGTGACGCCTGATACATTAAATCTAATACCATGAGTATCAATTTGTTGCATCAAATCAGGGATTAAAAAACTGAATCCCACCCATTACGCTTATGTTTCTTATTTCAAACAAATAGGCAGTGACAAATCTTAACAGAACAACTAAATTCAATTTCAAATTATTCCTCCATGTTCATCAAAAAAAATTACAAACTTGATTCAAATTTTTTTTGTAACAAATTAAAAAATTCAAAATTCACTTTTTCATCTTCTCCATCAATTCAAAATCGTGAAAAACTTCAAATTTGAAATCTAACTCCCTGTTGTTATTATCATCTCTCTTTTTTTCCTTGCAATCTAAACTGGTTTATCTTGATTTTCTAGAGTCCCTATTTATCGAAGAACCTTTCTCTGATACAATATGAATTTATCGATCTTGTTGAGACATTTCGAAATCTGAAAAAGTGAGTGAGGTATGAACGATACAAAAGTAATGGAATTGTTGTTCCTATTTGTAATGGTGAAATATAAAATAGATCACAACTTCAATTTCAAAGTAAAGAGATTTGATAAAAAAAAAGGTATGGAATTAGTTGGTGTGTATTGTGAATTGTTATTTTTCAATTTTTACTACATAAAATCGTGATACATTGCTATTTCTAAAGGTATCTGTGAGTTTATTATTGATAAATTGGTATCTAGTCTTTTTAATGTATCATGTTTGTAGTTTTGTTTTGTCGTTTTGATGTAAATATGTAGGTCATGATACATTATTAGTAAAAGACGTGCTAGTATTGTAATTTTGTATCTGTGAATTATGATGTGGTCATTATTTTATACAACAGACAATATGGGTGGATAAATACATTACATTGATGCTACATTCGTCAAAATTATGTGTGTCGAAGGTTCATAAAAAGATACTGAAGCTCAAGATGTGGATATGTAAGTCATGATACATCAATAGTAAATGTCAAGCATGTACTGTAATTTTGTGAGTTATGATGTGGTAATTATTTTGTATATGATTGTATGTGATACATGCAACAAAGGGATTAATAATTGCAATGTATTAAATATATTTGTATAACGAATGTGTGTATGACTGATTTATACAAAATGTATCAAGCTAATATTGTGTATCTGGTAGACAATATTAATAATGTAGCAATTAAGATATATAAAGTACTTGTTGTGATCAAGAAATTATGTGGATGATACATTACTATGTATCAGTGTTGGAGTTTTTGTGAATCGCTTAATGATATGGTATTTCATATAATGTATCACTGACTTTTTTAATGTTTGTAGGTTGTACCATCGTCTAAATTTATTTTTTCAATTTGTGAAGCTAGAAGAAGATACATTATTTGTCTTGAGCAAAAAAATGTATAATTGTGGATATTTTAACTAGACGAGATACCATGCGCACACGCAATTACTACTTTAAAATGCAAGAATTTTACAATTATAAATGTCGCTCTTCAATATAAAAATTTGTTCATTGTAGTATCAGATAAACAATCTGTGACATGTTGTGTTTAATAAAATCAAATTTGAATGTACCACATTGCAATAGAGAGTTTATGTGTAACGAAAGATATGAAATTACATGTATTGTATTGTGTAGTCGATGTTTTAATTTGTGATCTCGAGATGGATATATTACTCATGATACATTACTATTTCTAAAATATTTAGTAGATTGCTAAGTATTGTAATCGTACCTGATACATTAAAGTAGTAAAAAATGCTCATAAGGTGTTTGATTTTTTATCGATACATTATTATTTGATTTTCGATCGATACATTAATTGACAAACTTCAATATCCTGTCGTTTTCTTCACATAAATTTTCCGACGATGTCCACGGCAACAGATGCCAATGATAATATACCTAACGTCGACGTTAGCCCAAGCGACGATGTCGATATTGTAGATGAAAAAGCTAAACAATTCTTTTAAAATAAATGACAATTGAAGAACTGAAAAGAAAAAAATTGACGAAGAAATATTTCTACCTCTTTAGGAACTTGAAATCGATGAACTAGAGAAAGAATATATTTCAAATTTAAAAAATGGGGTGATGGATGTAACTGCCGATATATGGGAGTGATTTTAGGCGTTAAAATAGGAACAAAATCGTTGGGTTGGAATGGTTGTGAATAATGTATCCAGAAAAGGAGAGAAAAAGATAAAAAGGGGATTGTTTAAATATTTGGAAATGGTAGGGAATTTTAGAGATTATAGAAAAAAAAGTTGTGTAGTTAGGTAATTTATCCAAAAATAAATCAACTTGACCGTTGGGGGACTTTTCATAAAGTGGTCATTGGCCCAACGGCCACTTCATGAAAAGTGGCCCAAAATTCAATTTTTTTTTTAAAAAAAAATTAATATCTACAATTTTTATGCCAATGACCACTTTATGAAAAGTGGCCCAAAATTCAATTTTTTTTTAAAAAAAATATTAATATCTACAATTTTTATGTATAAATACTTCTTACCAGTGTTTTAAAAGGCAGGGGCCTGAGGCTAGACATTTTATGCAGTACGGAGGGAAACGTAAGCTCCGAGATACTGAGCGTAAGTCTTATGGATTTACGGGGTGTAGTCTCATGTATATTCAGTTTTATAATTTTATTACTAAGAAAATAAGCAAGAGTAAAACTTTCAATTATTTTACAAATAAATTTTAATAAATAACCTATAATATATAGATAAAAATATTATGATTTTATTTGAGAAAAGTATTAATAACCACTAATGAAGAAAAAAAGAATTACACTTACTATTTGAGAAATATCATTACTCCAATAATAAAAAATATGATTTATAGAAAAAGAAGTTCAAACACCATAAAATAAAATGCTCATGGTGTATGTTTTTATACCTAGGGCTTACGTTTTCACTCTTGGAGCTTATGCCCCCAAATTCTAGGTATTACGTCCTATGGATCTACGTCTTCAGTTTGCTCCCTGAAGCATTTTCGGTACGCCCCGCCCCGATACTCACTCGAAACTCACCCCAAAAAACATTTTTGAAAACACTTATTCTTACATTTCATTATTTTTCCTATAACAAATTTCTAATTCTCTCTCAATTTCTTAGTTCTCTCTTAAAGAGATAGCAATCGTATATTATATTTTGCAATTAATAATATCACGTTGAGTTTTTTAGTTTCAAGTGTTCAATATTACATCAAATTTACGCTTCTTTCTTTATCTCCTATAATTTGGTAAATTCATCCCCTTTCTTGCTTTTATTTACGTGTATTAATTCTTGAATATTTAATTATATTATTTTTGTATTTATATTTTTATAATTTTAATTTGCATAATGGATACGATTAAAAAAGTAGGTAGAAATGTTAAAAATTTGTGTTCGGGAGATAGTAGGAGTCCAGAGCAAAAAGGGAATTTTTTTCTCTCAAAAAACATAAACGGCACATCAAAAAAAAAAATTAACCAAAAGGGCAAAATCGCTCGGGACGGAGCAATTTCCTTCTGACAAATATTGACGTCGTTGCCCCGTTAAAAACTTTTTTCCGTAAAATCGCTGTTGTGGCAGCGATTTTGTCCAAAAAAAAAAATTGTTTTGCAAACATCGCTGCCCCTGAAGCGTTTTTCTCGATTTTAAAAAAAAACAAAAAAATACTGCTATGGCAGCGTTTTTATCAAAAAAGTTTTTTAAGAAAGTTTTAAAGCACAAAAGCGTTTAAAAAAAAAGATTTTTAAGAAAATTGCTGCCAAGATAGCTTTTTTTTTTTGAATAAATTCGCTCCGGCAAGCGATTTTTAATTTTTTTTCAAAGGAAATCGCTGCTATATATAGCAGCGATTTCAATTTTAATTTTTCTTTCATAAAAACGTTGTCATAGAGCGATTTTTGTTTCTTTACAAAAAAAAAATCGAGAAAAACGCTGCAGGGACAGCGATCTTTGAAAAAAAAAATTGGACAAATTTTTATTTAACGACATCAATATTTGTCAGAAGGAAATCACTGATTTTGCCTTTTTGTAAAAAAGAATTGATATGCCATTTATGTTTTTCTAGATAAAAAAGTTATCATTTTGACTCCGGACTCAAGATAGTTGTGTTTGTAAGAAAAAAATTTGTTCCGATAGAGGTTTTACAAGTAAATGTTATTCTCATATGCTTGAAGCACCACCTAGTGAAATTGGAGAAAAAGGTGAAGGTACACAAGATATGAGTGTAAGTATTTTATATTTCTATTATATAGGTAGTATAGTGTGTGTATATTTAGTATATATTATAAGTATATATATAATCTAATGTAAGTATTTTATATTTCTATTATATAGATAGTATACTGTGTGTATATTTAGTTTACATTATAAGTATATATAAAAAATATAATGTAAGCATTTTATTATTTAGATAGTATATCGTGTGTATTTTTAGTATATATCATAAGTATATATAAAAGTAATATAATGTAAAAAATCTATTATCATAAATAGTTATAGTTATTTCAAAATTAAATAGATAAAAATACATTAAATTGATAATTGACTCAAACTTTCGAATTAATAAACAATGATTTGAAAAAAAAAGTTTGGCCCGTTAAGATCACTAGGCCAAAACCCGAACGCGGCCTTTTAAGCTGAACACAATAGGCCCACGAATTGCGGGTTGGGCCCAATTCGGGGTTTCTACTATGGAGCCTAGAATTGGACTGGCCAATCAGTTGATATCTCGGACCGACCTGGATCGATAGCTCGGTAAGGGCTAATGTTTAGAGCTGTCAATATGGGTTGGCCCACCCCATCTGAGCTAACCCATACAGGCTTTGTAATTTGACGGGTCAGGCCGGGCTAGCCTATTTTTGGTGTGGGCCAGAAAATGGTCGACCCAGCCCACAAGTATGTGGGCTACGAGCTTTGTCGGGCCAGCCCTCTTTTCTTAAAAGTATATTTTTATAATTTTTTAAATTAAATTATAATTTTAAAATATTATTACAATATTACATGGTGTTAGTGTTACTACTTGTTAATCAAATCCACAAATAAAATTATTTTTATAATATTTATTAAGTTTGATTTCAAGTAAAAGCACAAATAGCTAAATAGAAATATTAACCTAATTGTTTTCCAATAATCATAATAAAACATAAAAACTATGACAATAATCCATAGGCTACAACTTATGTAGTGATTCCTAGAAATTTTAGAAAATTTTTATTTTTTGTAGTACATATTTATAAACATAATTTGTATTTAAATTGTAATATTTTAAACTTTAAATAGATTTTGAGTTTAGACTCTTGTTATTTTTAATACTCTATTTTATTTTTATTTTTTAATTAACTTTTATTTATCCCACGGACCGGCCCTATCCATATTTCTCAAGCCCCACAAATCGGCAGGTTAATTCAGGCCGCGCTAAAAAGCCCTTTTCTTAAATGGGCTTCAAAAATCATAGCCTAGACCTATCAAATCATGGGTTAGGCCAGCCCGGCCCAACGGGCCTAGCCCATATTGACGGCTCTACTAATGTTAATAGGCTGGTCTGGCCGGGCCCAACCTTGTTAACAACTTTATATACGTAATAAATATGTGTGTATACTTGTAAAATCCCAAAAACAAATTGAGCTAAGACTCAAACCGTTCTTCGTAGTGAGTGATATTTTTGCAAGGAATTTAAAATTTCTTGAGTATTAAGGTCACTAGATGTAGCATCTTAAGTTCCAAGAAGAAATAAAGAGAAAAACATTCAAGTCATTCTTAAGTTTTGGGTCAACTTCAAACGACCATAACTCCTAGAACAAGATGAGTTAGGTGAGCTACAAAATAGAAAATTAAATCCCTTCGAGTCCTCTTTCCAACGCCACCAAGTTTGCTCAATTTCGTTCTCTGAGTAAAACGTTATGACGGATTTACTAACGTCGCACAAACCTGGCAGCAGCTCCGCGACGCAGAGCCAACACGGACCTCACTGCCTGGTGAAAAATCATTCCGACTCCCAGCTCGTTCTAATTATTTCTTAAAGGATATTTTAGTCCTAAAAACCCTTAGGAGGTCATCTAAATTGCCCTAAACGAGTAGAAAACCAATTTTCACACATCAAATCCTCTTATCCACTCCAAAAATTCTACACTCAAAGGATTCAAGAAACGCTAAGGCAATGGTTCATCTTTCAAAGGTTTTCCTTCAAGTTGCTTCAAGAGGATAATTCTTTCAGGTATGTAAGCTTCCATAGTGTTGGGTTTGTTCACCCACATGTCAATCATGTTAATTTCAGTTTTAAATTTGTTCTAAAAGTTGAAGCGTTGGTGTTCTTGTTATGTATTCATGAATTTGCTTTCGTTCTTGAATTGGGCTGAGATTGAGGAGTTCTTGAGGTTAATGTGTCGATTTATAGAGGGGTTAGAGTTAGATTCTTGTGTACATGTGATGGTTATCTGAATCTAAAGAAAAGTTGAGCAAAAGAATTGAATTTAGACGATTTGGGGTTAGAAAACGAATGAGACAAAAGTCGGGAAAATCTGGCACTTGGCTCCGTGACGCGGACCTGCCTCCCCATTTCATAAAGTTGTCTTTGCGTCGTGGAGAGGTCATGGACCTCTCTGCCTCAAACGTTATTTCGCGACCAATTATTTTAATGCGTCTCCGCGTCGCGGACTATTTTCCAAGCAGTGATTTTTTTTTATCTTTTCTCATGTTTAGCTATCTAAAATCAATTCTAAACATCATGAGATCTTTCCTATCACAAATCACAACCTTGAATCCATAATTCAAGTTCAAGACATAGTTAAGAGTAGATTCCAAAAAATACTTTGAGTTCCACTGTGAATCCTTCGAGATCAACTATCGAATTGAGCTAGTTTTGAGAAGTAAGTATGAGAATGAGAAGAGTCGTATACATGAGTTCCTTATTGATATTTTGACACTTGAGTCAAGTCGTTCATGCCCATAATTTCCGCATGAACTCCATCAGTTTGGTATCATTGAAGTTCTTGAATTCCAAGTATTTAAGTCTATCTATGGTTATTGAAAACCTTGCATTGAGTCGTTCAAGTCCATAATTCGGCGTGAACCATACTTTTAAGAAGTCTTTTACAAACGTTTTAACTTTGTTTTAAGATTTAATTAAGTTTTGAGTTGAGTAAAGAGTAAAAAGTAAAGCTTGAAGTTCATTTCTTCAAAAGTATACGGGGACTAAGTATTCCCAAAGAGATTTAAAATGTTTTCACATTTAAATAAGAATGGAAACTGAGATTTACAAAGAGTTTTCGGGATAGTTTTCAGAAAAGAGTAATCGCTTTCTAAATGAATCTAAGAGAGGAAACTGAGATTTCCAAGATAGTCTTTGAGCTAAGTTTTTGAGCACTAATCTCAAATCACAGAAGAAGTATGTTTTAAACATAAGAGCTAATATTATATTTTTGGGAGTAGTATTGAGCACCGATATGGGGATGCGAATTCACATTAACTCAAGTTTTCATAAACCATGTAGCCATCATGGGTAGAAAAGGGTCATACTTTTTAGATGAATCCTTTTCACATAGACTAGTGGAATCCACTTAGTAGTTCAGGTCCTATACCACGACAAGGTATAGGATGGCCCGGGCAGCGTGGGGCAAATAACGATGTATCATCATTATAGTTCTTAAGTGATGATTGTCGGTTAGAGAAACTCCCACAACAGTAATTGCATGGTTCCTCAAGGGGTTGTGCTTAGTATGGATGGGGTATGGGACTTCATTCATGTATTGCACAAGTAGACTTTGAGAGGGATCATGATATGTCTTTTATGATTTTATGATTATGAGTTGACAGCATGTTTTAAACAGTTTTCTTTTTCTTTATATTACACTTGTTTTAGACTGCTTTATAATGAAATGAGTTCAGTTATGTTGAGTTGAGTTGAGCCAAGTAAGTGCTTCAGTTCCCTTCAGATTCTTTTCAAGCTTATGTTTATGTTTTAGAATTTCCCTTACATGCTCGTACATTCCACGTACTGAGCCATTTGGCCTGCATCTTCTCATGATGCAGACACATATATTCAGGATCATCAATAAGAGATTTGTTGATACATCCGAGAGTTCGAGTTATCTATGGTGAGCCTCCTTATTTTTTGGAGGATTTCATTTACTTTTCAATTTAGTTAGGATGTCGTGGGTCTTGTCCCGACTTTCATCTTTATCAGTTAGAGGCTTCATAGATAGTCAGTATAGTTGAGAAGTCTGTATTATTCATTTATTTTATTAAATGTTTTAAGACTTAAGTTACCTATTTTATGGCGAGTTGAATATATTATTTTATTCAGAGTTTTTCATTTGAGTTAAAGCTTTGTATTTCAGTTTCATGAATTTTATTCAGTTTTTAAGCTTTTGCATGCTTAAGTTAGTCTTCCGCTTGTAGCCAGCCAGGATGAGGGTTCGCTTGGGGACCAGCAATGGTTCTTGAGTGCCGGCAACGTCCAAGGTGTAGATTCGGGTCGTGACAATACTGTACTAATTTTCTATTACTTTGTTTCTCTAGAATATAAGTAACAAGTTGTCGTTTGGTAGTTAGTAAAGAAGCAACTTCATAACAATACATGTATAAGCTATGAAAAAATTATTATACAATACATGTATAAGCTATGAAAAAATTACTATCTTATACAAAATAAAAGATAGAATAATTAATACTCACGTGACCGATAATATTCAAATACCCGTAAAATCTGCACCTTTATGTGGCTTCCAGATGAAGAAGATAAAGGGCAAATATGTCTTAATAGCTTCTACTCTTTAGATTTTTATAGTGATGCACACGTCCTTTTATCTTCCAATATTTATATATCCTGGTCGTTTACCTTTATATTTTTTTTACTTTACTCCGTAATTAATTCATACTCCTACTAGCCTCAATTATACACATTTACGTATTTTATTTTATAACATAACTTTAATTAAGAAATATACTTGAATTCATGAATAGATAAGGGTGCAATTCTTTTCCAAACTCTGCTAATACGAGATATTTTATACATCGAATTACGTTTTTAAATCAAAATGATAAATCAATAATAGTAAAAGGGAAAAACAAAAACTTAGAATCAATATTGGTGTGTGTATATATATAAATATATATCATTGTATATATTAGTGTGCGTTGGGGTGGGTGGGATTTCCTTTTCACGTAAGTCAATTAGTTGAATTATATTCTATAATTTAAATTAAACACTCTAATAATAAATCATCTAATAATTGTGGAATAAAATCTGGCCCTCTTGGCTTGTATTTTCCTCTTTAAGGTCCCTTTTTTTTTTATTAATAAAACTAGCATTAGACACATATTGCCAAGCGGAATTGCTTTTAAAAAAAGCTAACAATTGCGCAATAAGATCTATCACTTCGATATACCTAATAATATTACGTTAAATGATTTCATGACAAACACTTCAAATTATTTGTGTAAATGGATTTGTCAATTATTCCACTAATGACATAATTAGGAAATTATTTACCATTTTTTTTTATTGAATTAGGTGTTAAAGGAGACAAAATTCTATCTGGCGTTATTTCTCATGCCCAAATTTCTATTAATAAAATTATATTTTGGACATTGGCATCTGTGTCGGCCATAATAATTTATAAAGCAATGCATATTGCTTGATGAATTATAAAATTACGTATACTATAGAAAATGTTAGTACGTAATAAGATCTGCTCCAAAAATATATATATAAGATTATAAAATCTGCACTATGTCATACATGATTCACATATAGGGACATATATTTATTTTTATTACCTTTTCTCCGGTTTTATTTTATGATCCACCCATCGCATGAGTACATATATCAGTTTCTATTACTTCCTTTGCTTCAATTTGTTTGTCTGATTTGATTTGACATGAAATTTAATAGAATAAAAAGATTTTTGAATCTAAAGTAATGATAAAAGCTTGCAACATAATAATAGGAAAAACCTCGCTCCGCTCTACATAAAAAAAAATTCATTTTCAACCCTCTCTGATATTATTTTAACCTAAAAATAGTGGACACAAACAAATATGGTAACGGTAGAATATCCTTTTTCTTATGAATATATGAGTATTACACAGGATGCTATATAAAAACACTTAATGTGTCTTAACAAGAAAGGAGAATAATGCAAATACAATGGCAATTGTATATTTATAATGGATAAGAAAGAATAAAATTATGTCGTTTATGAAATAGAAACAGCTATTCTCTAATAGGTCATTCATGTGGGGTAATTCAGATCAATATTACTAAACAAATAATACATATTTATTATATGTTTACACTACTAAAAAACTGCTAAAAAACGACGGAAGAAAAAGCAACGGACAGCGTCGCTCCAAAAAAGCGACGGACTAAGAGATGCCGTCCGTCGCTTTTTAATTAAAATAATAATTTTTAAAATTATTTTACAAAAAGTGACGGACTGCATCTCTTAGTCCGTCGCTTTTTATTAAAAATAATTATTTACAAATTAAACAATAACCACGCTGTCCGTCGTTTAAATTTATTTTATTTTATTAATTAATTTTTATAAAAAGCAACGGACGGCATCTCTTAGTCCGTCGCTTTTTGGTCAAAATATCTAGTCAAACATTTTTAAAAAGCGACGGACAACGTCTCTTAGTCCGTCGCTTTTTAATTAATTTTTTTATTTATTTATTTTTGTTAAAAGCGACAGACGGCATCGCTTAGTCCGTCGCTTTTTTTCAGGTATTTTTGCTAATTAATTATTTTATATAGATAGTGACGGAGTCCGTCGGTTTTTATTAAAAATAATTATTTATTATTTTAAAAAAAGTCACGCCGTCCGTCGCGTTTTATTAATTTTAATTGTTTAATTATTTTTTAAATTAGCGACGGACAACATCTTTATGTCCGTCGCTTCTTGGTCAAAATATCTGGTCAAATATTTTAAGAAAGCGACGGACAATGTCTCTTAGTCTGTCGCTTTTTGGTCAAAATGTTGGCCAAACATTTTTTTTTTAAAAAGCGACGGACATAGAGACGTTGTCCGTCGCTTTTTTAAAAATATATGCACTAGCAGATGCGATTTTCTCCATTTCTCCATATAAAAATAACAAAATTGAGAAATATTTTGATTTAATTTTATTTAAATCGTCTTCCGGATAATGGTTTTGTGTAATATAAAAAACAAAAAAAATTATAATACCGACTTTCAGATGTCGGTAAAATTAAATAGTATGTAATAAATTAATATTTTCAATTAACTTTAAATAAATCGTTCTCCGAATGACGGTTTTATATAAGTTAAAAAATAATTTAGTATAAAATACCGACCTCCCGATGTCAATATTATTTAATTAACATTAATGTGATACCGACCTCATGAGGTCGATATTTTTTATTATATCTAATTACTTTTAATAAAAGTGACATCCGGAGGTCGGTATGTTTAAAATATTTCTATTAATCATAATTTTGCTATTGTGCATAATATTAAATTTTCATTTTACACCTACGATTAATTGTTCAAAAAGTGTAACAATTTTGTATACTTTTACAAATAAAATGTTAGAATTCGTGAAATAAATAAAAAAATATCTATAATCCATATTTAGAGTATGAAACTACGTTGATATGAATTAGGAGATAATTATACTTATATTTATAGAGTAATGTACAAATCCTATCAATCCGTCGTCTAATCATAAACTTAATATTTCATGTCATGATGTAGTAGAGGTGCAGAGCTAACATATAATTCATTCCAGTACGAAATGCAAGATAGTATTATTATATACGTTCGATCTTGAATGGATGTCAAGTGTAGTGATCACCTCCTAATTATGATGACATGTAAAGGATACTTCATCGGAGTATGAAATACGTTGATTAATTATATATATATATATATATATATATATATATATATATTCCTCAAGTAGTTTAACAAATCAAGTCTTATATACTAGTGGTTCAGATATGAAATACATTATCAATTAAAGAAATATCGATGATCAATTAAAGGAGATTTATATATTAAATTTGATATTGATAAACTTTTGTTGATCAATAAAATTAAATTTATATAATTAGAAGGTATATAATTTAAATTTATAAAATTAACTTGATCGATATATATATATAATTTAACTACACATCAACAAAAGTTTAATTTAATAAATTTAATTTATCGATCAAGTTAATTTTATAAATTTAAATTATATACCTTCTAATTATATATATGGCCAAACACATATAAAACCCCTCTAACTTGTCCACATTTTTCATTTTGGCACTTTATCTTAGCCTTGTTCCATTTTAACCCTTGAACTCCATTTTTTATGTTCCATTTTAACACGAAATACTATTTTTATGATTTATTTATTTTTATATATATTCTTCAATTGCAACTTCTTATTTTAAATCGACATGTGTCATTTAATTTTAGTTAAAAAATTAAAAATTAACAAAAAATAATTCTTTTTAAAAAATAATAATTTCTTTTTAAGAGTGTTATGTATTTTTGTGTGAAAAATAACCGACGAAATTGTGTTGATTTTCTTTCTTTAAAATCACTAACAACCTTATAACAAAGTCAGTCGAGTTGTAACATTGTTTAGTATTGTTATTAGCAATGAACAAGAGTCTTTTTTTAGTAGTGTTATTAACTAAGTCAATCGAGTCTTTTTTGAAGATGGGTTTTTTTATTCGTATTGATTTATATTAAAAATTAAAAGTGAGTATTTGCATTAAATTTAGATAGCGTAGATGATAAGAAAAAATAAATAAGTAGTGTTATTTAATTTGATTGAATGTTTAAGAAAGAAAATCAAAAAACTTTCGTCAATTTATTTTCATGCAAAAATACAGAGAAATATGAAAAAATAATATTATTATTTGAAAATTTTTATGTTCGTTCGCAAATGTTTAATTTTTTTAATTAGCAGGCACACGTCTATATGTGTTTGGTATATATATATATATATATATATATATATATATATATATATATATGTATGTATGTATGTATGTATGTAATTTTAATTAATAAAATCAACCTCAAAAGGTGAGTTTATATTAAAATAAATTAATAAATACCGACCTAAAGAGGTCGGTATATTTAAATAATTATTTTATTTAGATAATATCGACTTCACGATGTCGGTATGTTGACACCCAATTTTGACAGACCTATAACCCTTTTGAAAGTGCTATTTGGTTAAATACGTGTTTTTTTAAAAATATTCCGAGTTTAAATTTTTGATCGATTTTGTCTAAAAATTATATATTTTAGTTTGCATGCTTTATAAAATTATCGTAAATATTTTTAAAATTATAAGTAAAACTCGGAATAATTATTTTATTCAAATGTTTTAAAATTTAAGTGATTTTTATTATATAAAATGTTATAATATTTGTAGTATTTTAATTGGATAGCATTTCTTTAATTTTTCTCGAAATCATTTAATTTTTAGCCCATTCTAATCTAATTCCTTTCAATTTTAGCTTTTCCCTTATTCAATTCATTGCAATTCTAGCCACCTCAATCCAATTTCGTTTTTCAATTATAGCCTCTTATATCAATTTTAGTTGCAATTTTAGCCATCCATTCATTGAAATTATAACCCTTTTGTCCAAATTTTGAAGCATTAGTTTAAATCTTAACCGTCCATCCTTTAAGTGAATCCTAGATCAAATCCTAGCCGTTCATCTTAACTAATCCAATGGCTCAAATTAAATCTACTAACCTTCCTATTTTTGACCTAAAAAAGACCAAACCCTCTAATCCCTCTAATCTCTTCTCTCTAGCAACCCTACTCCTCCTCCCGTCGCCCTCCCCCTGCCGCCCTCCTCCCGCCGCCCTCCTCTTCTCATCTCTTCTCTCCTTCCCTCCCGTCTCTTCTCACCGGCGAGACAAATCGGCATATCTCTCGTCTCTCCAATCAACATCAACAGCCGGCGAGGAGAGCAACATCTCCGGCCAACTGAGCCCGACGTCGATCCACTGCCCTTCTCCTTTAATTGATGGTTAGGGTTTCATAATATCATTTTTAATTTCTTTCAATGTGAGTATTGAATTTGTTAATTAGTGTATTGAGTGTGTTTGGTATGAATCAAAGTATTTCTCAATATTTTTTTTACAATAAACTACTTAATTCAAATGTAGCCATAAAACGACTTGTTTAATTTATGGAAATTTTATTTTGTAGTTCAAATATGCATTTAATTAGTGTGTCTTTCACTTCACTAATTAATATGGCCCTATCTACGTTATTGGCTTCCACATTTTTTGCTCATTCAAATTTTGAATCTATATTTATTAAGGAAAGTATACACAGTGAGGTGACTACTATATAATTATTATTAGGGGTTTTTGATGGTTAGTTTGAATTAGGGATTATTTGATTGTTAGTTTGTGTTTGTTGATTCTGAAATGAAAATTTTAATGTTGGGGTTTGTTTGAATTAGGGTGTCTTAGGATTTGTTTGAAATTTGGTATTTCTTGAGTTAATTAATTCGATTTTGAAATTGTAAGATTAGATTGAATTAGGGTATTTAAGGAGTTGTTTGAATTTAGGATTTTAGCACTAGTTAGATTTTGGGATTTTAGGACTAGTTTGAATTTGTGATTTCAAGACTAGTTTGAATTTTGAATTTAGGACTAGTTTGAATTATTATTGAAGTTGAACTTAGAATTTGAACATGAACTTGAACTTGAACTTAGAATTTGAAGTTAAACTTAGAACTTGAACTTGAAATTAGAACTTGAACTTGAACTTAGAATTTGAACTTGAAATTAGAACTTGATGTTGAAATTTGAACTTGAACTTGAACTTAGAATTAGAACTTGAACTTGAACTTAGAAATTGAACTTGAAATTAGAACTTGAAATTTGAATATTGAATTTGTTAATTAGTGTATTGAATTAGAACTTGAACTTGAACTTAGAATTTGAAGTTAAACTTAGAACTTGAACTTGAACTAGAACTTGAACTTAAACTTAAACTTAGTTATTGAAGTTGAACTTAGAATTTGAACATGAACTTGAAATTAGAACTTGAACTTAGAATTAGAACTTGAACTTGAAATTATAAATTGAACTTGAACTTAGAACTTGAAATTAGAACTTGAACTTAGAACTTGAAGTTAGATTTTGACTTGAACTTAGAACTTGAACTTCAAATTAGAACTTGAACTTAGAACTTGAAGTTAGATTTTGACTTGAACTTAGAACTTGAACTTCAAATTAGAACTTGAACTTGAACTTAGAATTTGAAGTTAAACTTAGAAATTGATGTTGAAATTTGAACTTGAACTTTAACTTAGAATTAGAACTTGAACTTGAACTTGAACTTAGAATTAGAACTTGAACTTGAACTTAGAAATTGAACTTGAACTTGAACTTAGAATTTGAAGTTAAACTTAGTTATTGAAGTTGAACTTAGAATTTGAACATGAACTTGAAATTAGAACTTGAACTTAGAATTAGAACTTGAACTTGAAATTATAAATTGAACTTGAACTTAGAACTTGAAATTAGAACTTGAACTTAGAACTTGAAGTTAGATTTTGACTTGAACTTCAAATTAGAACTTGAACTTGAACTTAGAATTTGAAGTTAAACTTAGAAATTGATGTTGAAATTTGAACTTGAACTTTAACTTAGAGTTAGAACTTGAACTTGAACTTGAACTTAGAATTAGAACTTGAACTTGAACTTAAAACTTGAAATTTGAATATTGAATTTGTTAATTAGTGTATTGAATTAGAACTTGAACTTGAACTTAGAACTTGATGATGAAATTAGAACTTGAACTTGAACTTAGAACTTGAAATTTGAGTATTGAATTAGTTAATTAGTGTATTGAATTAGAACTTGAACTTGAACTTAGAATTTGAAACTTAGAACTTGAACTTGAACTAGAACTTGAACTTAGAACTTAAACTTAAACTTAAACTTAGTTATTGAAGTTGAACTTAGAATTTGAACATGAACTTGAAATTAGAACTTGAAATAAGCATTAGAACTTGAACTTGAAATTATAAATTGAACTTCAACTTAGAACTTGAACTTGAAATTAGAATTTGAACTTGAACTTAGAACTTGAACTTGAACTTAGAATTTGACTTGAACTTGAAATTAGAACTTGAACTTGAACTTAGAATTTGAAGTTAAACTTAGAACTTGATGTTGAAATTTGAACTTGAACTTGAACTTTGAATTAGAACTTTAACTTGAACTTAGAATTAGAATTTGAACTTGAACTTAGAAATTGAACTTGAAATTTGAGTATTGAATTTGTTAATTAGTGTATTGAATTAGAACTTGAACTTGAACTTAGAATTTGAAACTTAGAACTTGAACATGAACTAGAACTTGAACTTAAACTTAGTTATTGAAGTTGAACTTAGAATTTGAACATGAACTTGAAATTAGAACTTGAACTTAGAATTAAAACTTGAACTTGAACTTAGAACTTGAAATTAGAACTTGAACTTAGAACTTAAACTTGAAATTAGAATTTGAACTTGAAATTATAATTTGAACTTGAAATTAGAACTTGAACTTAGAATTAGAACTTGAACTTGAAATTTAACTAATTTTAGAACTTTTCGTGCTAGGCAACTGAGGAAGCTCAACATCTAAAAAAGTTGATACAAGACTATATTGCTTCTTTCATCAAAGTAGGAGATAAGGTTGGTTCTTCTAAATTTCTAAAGTTCAAGTACAATTGTTTTCAATAATGTGTTTGTGTCCATCTAGTATTGATATTTAGCTTTAATTTTATGATAATTTTTTTGTGTCCATCGATTGTTTGTTAAGCATAAGTACCAACACTAGTTGATCCTTGCAAGATCGATTTGTGTCCATCTAGTGTTGACACTTAGCTTTAAATTTAAAAATAATATATTTGTTAAGCATGAATACCAACACTAGTTGATCCTATTGATGACAAAATTGATTTTCTTGCAAGATCGATTTGTGTCCATCTAGTGTTGACACTTAGCTTTAAATTTAAAAATAATATATTTGTTAAGCATGAGTACCAACACTAGTTGATCCTATTGATGACAAAATTGATTTTCTTGCAAGATCGATTTGTGTCCATCTAGTGTTGACACTTAGCTTTAAATTTAGAAATAATATATTTGTTAAGCATGAGTACCAACACTAGTTGATCCTATTGATGACAAAAATGATTTTCTTGCAACATCGATTTGTGTCTATCTAGTGTTGACACTTAGCTTTAAATTTAGAAATAAGTTCAATTAAAAAATGTGGTTTTGTTGATGGATTTAGTTGTTGGAATTAAGTCAAAACTAAACTAGTTAAAGTTGTTAAGTTGTTTAAATAAGTTAAATTAATTAATATGGTTTAGTTGGTGGATTTAGTGTTGTATTAAGTCAAAACTAAACTAGCTAAAGTTGTTAAGTTGTTTAAATAAGTTAAATTAATTAATGTGGTTTAGTTGGTGGATTTAGTGTTGTATTAAGTCAAAACTAAACTAGTTCAAGAGTTAAAGTTGTTTAAATAAGTTAAATTAATTAATGTGGTTTAGTTGGTGGATTTAGTATTGTATTAAGTCAAAACTAAACTAGTTAAAGTTGTTAAGTTGTTTAAATAAGTTTAATTAATTAATGTGGTTTAGTTGGTGGATTTAGTGTTGTATTAAGTCAAAACTAAACTAGTTCAAGAGCTAAAGTTGTTTAAATAAGTTAAATTAATTAATGTGGTTTAGTTGGTGGATTTAGTGTTGTATTAAGTCAAAACTAAACTAGTTCAAGAGTTAAAGTTGTTTAAATAAGTTAAATTAATTAATGTGGTTTAGTTGGTGGATTTAGTATTGTATTAAGTCAAAACTAAACTAGTTAAAGTTGTTAAGTTGTTTAAATAAGTTTAATTAATTAATGTGGTTTAGTTGGTGGATTTAGTGTTGTATTAAGTCAAAACTAAACTAGTTCAAGAGCTAAAGTTGTTTAAATAAGTTAAATTAATTAATGTGGTTTAGTTGGTGGATTTAGTGTTGTATTAAGTCAAAACTAAACTAGTTCAAGAGTTAAAGTTGTTTAAATAAGTTTAATTAATTAATGTGGTTTATTTAATTTATGATTTTTATATATATTATACATGTAAATTTGCATACAGATGTCATCAGGCGGTGACGGTGATAGATATCGCGAGCATCTTGGAGTTGGCCAGACTAAACATGCTAAAAAGAAGAAGTCTAGGAGACCGATAGATCCTGAGGATATTGCAGGATCTATTTCTTCACGCCAGAGCGCATCAGCCATAATACTCATTTATTTGCTGTTCCGTTTGGTACGGCGGATCCTTGGCAATATTATCCTAATTATCGTTGACCAGTTGGTGCTTCATCTACTTCACAGGCATTACCTTCACGACGCTAAGAGGACCTACCTTTAAAGGCTATTCGTTGAGCACGACCCTTATCGGCAGCTACTCCATCTCCCACAGGTACATCTCCTCAGTTATCTGCCATGAGGCTTGGAGATTTTAGTAGCGAGCAGTCAGATGCTATGGCCGGTACGCCTCCATTGACTCAGCGTTTTGTGCATCCTGATGTATCACCCTCGTCTACAGCTGCACCTAGTGCTACACCACATGATACGATGTCTGCTCTAGCTCCTGGCCAGAAGGACAGACTTGGTAGAGTCATGATTGAGCCAGATGGATCATCGTAAGTTTGTTTTGTTATCTATTTGTTACTTTATTTTATTTATTTCTTATACTTTAATATATTATTCATGAACTAACATATTTATTATGTGTTTTGCAGGTGGCATCCTGCAAAGGATGCTACCCGGGCTTTAAAAGAGTGTGTTAGAAAACTCTATACACAAGCTTATCACTCTTGGAGCGAGATTCCAAACAGTATACGTCAGGCGATGTTTAATAACTTTAAGGTATATATTTTTTAGTTAAGTTTAGTATACTTTACTTTTTTTTACTATCGATTTAATTAACGTTATTCAATTTTTTTCCAGACTATATGTACTTGGGAGTCGAGGTACAATTTGGTCATTGGGACCACATTTGAGAGGAAGGCATACACCAGACTGTCTAGCTGGCTAAAGAGCGTTCGGGATAGTGATGAACGTCCCGGTTGGATGTTGCCTCATGTTTTTGCTGAATTTGGTCAGTATTGGAAAACAGAGAAGTTTAAGGCAATATCAGATCAAGCCAAAATGGCTAGAGGCAGTCTTAAAGGTGGCTCGTTGCACACCGGAGGTGCAAAGACGGTTGGAACAATTGCACGAGAGATGGTAAGTTCTAATTCAAACTTTTAAATAAATAATTAGTTGATACATATATATCGTTATAACTTTCAGTTTTTATTTATAGGAAAAAGAATTGGGACGCACTCCCATTGAACCAGAGGTTTCAAAAAGACTCATGTCAGGAAGAAAGAAAATGAGTCAGATTCGGATGTGTGGGTGGAGGAAAGGTCCGAACGAACTTTTGTAAGTTATTTAATATGAATAATATATATCAATAGTGAATATATTTATGATATGTATATATATTGATGTCAATATTTATATTTAATATGCAGAATGACTTTCATAAGTACGTCGCTGAGAATCTAGATAGTTCGGTTCAATTGACACCTGAACTGTCCACTCAGATTTGGAAAGAAAAAGTGGTAGAGGGGACACACAAGGGTAGATGCTATGGTCTAGGCTCTCACAACGATGTTAGACGCCTTCAGTCAGGCTTAGAAGGTATTGGATCGTCACGTCAAGCTGAGGCACTTGACGGTGCTCAGATTGTTGCTATGTCGGATCAAATAACTAAACTTATAGCGGCACTAGCAGAGTCGGAGCGGAAAAGAGTAGCTGAACAACAAAGCATGAGTGAGACCGTTCAGCAAATCAAAAAACAAGTGATGAACCTCGCTCGTCGACCTACTACTTCGGCTCCTGATGACACTGACGACGAGAGTGATGAGGATGATTATGTAGATCTCACTCCCTAGTTTAGAACTCTGGACATTTATAAACTTTTTGAAATTTTAAAACGAATTTTAAAAGACTTTATAAGTCTTTAATTTATGATTTAAATACTTTTGAATGTTATTTTAAGTTTGTTATTTTATGTTTTGTTTAGACTGTTTATAATTGTGTGTGTTTGATTGGGCTGAATAGTGTAGAATTGAATTGAATTGAATTTGCAGGTGGGCAGCAGAAACTGAGATCTACTACTGTCAAAAATATTGTAGAAAAAGCGACGGACAGCGTGGTTTATCCGTCGCTTTTTTGGGTTTTAATTTTTTAAGAAACCCAGAAAAGCAATGGACTGCGTGGTTTTTTCCGTCGCTTTTTTAGGTTTTTCAAAAAAAAAATCCATAAAAGCAACGGACAGCGTGGATTTTTCCGTCGCTTTTTTGGGTTTTTAAAAATAAAATTTCCAGAAAAGCAACAGACAGTGTCCTTTTATCCATCGCTTTTTTAAAAAAAAAATTTTAAAAAAAATAGTCGAAAAGCGACGCAGTCCGTCGCTTTTTGAGAAGCGTCGAGCTAAAAAGCGACGGAATTGACTGCGTCGCTTTTCCGTCGATTTTGACCAAAAAAGCGACGCAGTCCGTCGATTTTGGCCATCGGTTTTTGACAATTTTTTAGTAGTGTTAATTTATTAGTAAATGGAAAGAGACATCTATTTGAGTTGTGTTTCTTTAGATTGACAAAAGTTTTCTCTTTCAGAGAAATAAGGTGTCTTTTCCTCAAAACAGAAAAAATGTCCATCTTTGGAACTATCTTTTGTAACGGGTACGGTTTAATCTGTGGTTTTATATGGTATAGTTCATTTTTATATGAAACTATAATTTCTGATTAGTGAAACGAATTCAATGATCCTGCAAGCTATGTATATGATAAAATTCTTGATAATCTTATAGGGTTAAATTAAATGTATATAGAATTTACTAAAATGTCCTTTATAACATGTTTGAATAGATCCTATAACTTGTTATAACCGAAAAGTCACAAGGGAAAACTACATAAATGGGCCATAAAATTCAAAATAATTTCAAGCGTGCAAGCCTTCCTAAGAAGTTTCTTAAATGGGAGTATCAATTGATGTTTGAGTTCATTAACAAACTAATGGTGCCCAAGAATGAGAAGAGAACAGTAGCCTCTGCTGTCGATCTTTTCCTCATGGAAAAACTTGATGAGCTTGAGGAAATTAATCTCCCTGCAATTATGCTGGAACACATGCATAGAGTAATGACATGGAAGAATGCGAAGCACGGAATTCCTTATGGGTATTTGCTAAACTTTGTCTTTAACCATTTTGAAGTCCCAGTAGGAAGAGGGGTACCTGGCAGTACCAAACAAATGTTCACTATGTCTACTCTACTAGAATGTGAGCGCATTGAGGGACCAGCTATGGGCAGATCTCAGGTGGCAGATGTTTTGGAACAGCAGGCTACTCTTAGGAGGGAGGTGACTGATCTCACCAAGATCCTGAGCGATAAGGAGGTTGAAATCACCAGGCTGAAGTCTGAACTGCAGAAGGCCGTTTCCAGGGTACCTGGTACCAGTGAGAGTCACGAACTGATGCTCAAAGAATTAAGGGATGAAAACACAATGCTGCTGAAGACAAATGCCTCTCTAAATGAGGACATTAAGTCCCTAAACAAGCAATTGATACAGGCCCATGAAAGTGCAAATGAGTGCATGTTGCTGTTGATGCGTACTTTTAATCCCTCCCCTCCTCCGTCCTAAATGTGTCTTGTTTCTTATGTTGTTTGTCTTTTTTTTTATGATTCACCTTTTGTCTTTCTTGTTTTGACTAAACTACAGTGGTCAGTATATATGATATGATACTCTCTTTTTGTTAAGTGTCTTGTTCATGTGTGGTTTAATATTCTCTTTATGCTTACATACACATGTTCTGTGTGGCCCAAGGCCCTGACTTCTTTATTGCCTTGCATTTAACTTGAATATGTTTACTGCTTCACCTTTTCAATGATGTCAAAAGGGGGAAGTTTTTGTTGAAGGAGAACTGGAATAGGGGCATTGAACTAAGGGGGAACTGTGGGGGAGAATTGGAATAGGGGCATTGAACTAAGGGGGAACTGTGGCATTGTGCACTAACAAAAGGGGTTTTGAATGAATGTTATTTCAACTCACGAGATGAGATATGCAGGTTGTTTGTCATCATCAAAAAGGGGGAAATTGATAAGTGTTTATACTCCTAGATGTTTTGATGATCTCCTCACAAGTGCAGGGACCTGGTCCTCTGCAGAGTATGAATACTCTGCCAGCTGGCAAAGTGCGGTACAGCTGTAAAAGTTGTCTGCGTTAGAAAGCTGGTGAAGCTGCAGAGTACTTCACCAATCAGAAGCAAGGAGGTTGCTTGTACGTTTGGTAATAACTCTTCACGGTATATATCAAACATGAGACAACAATATTCACTCATTCATTCAAAGAGAAAGTCTTTCAAGCTTCAAGAACAGCAAGGGACTTGATCGATTGCTTCAAGAGCTTTTTGTACCAGCTGTTATTTTGTTTGCTTGTAATAGTTCTGATATTGTAAGATCTGTTTCACTTGTGAAAGAAACGTTTCAAACTTGTTTGAATCATTGTAAGAACTAGGTTAAGGGTAACTTAGGTTCTTACTCTAAAAGTCTATATTAATCGGTTAGGATTAGTATAGTGGGCGGTATTGTATCTGCTCTGGCTCATCTAAGTAATAGGAGGTATTGCTTAGAGTTGGGATTAGTAGGCTAATCTCGGTTTGTAAACTTGCTTTTACTTTTGCTTGGAGAAGATTAGTAAAAAAAGTTTGAAAAGTCCTGGCAGACCAGGTTGTGGTTTTACTCCCTTGAGCAAGGAGGTTTCCACGTAAAGTTGTTGTGCAATCTTACTTTCAACACTTTGTTTATTTTCTGTTATTGTAACTGTGCTGAGGACCTGGTCCCATAGAAAACGTGGACGTATACATTCCAACATGCTATAAAGCTACACCAGCAGAAAATGGGAAAGTAATAGTTATTGAGAGTATTTTACCAGTAAAACCTGATAATAGCTCTGTGATTAGCATTTCGCAATTTGACATGATCATGTTAGCTAATACTCCTGGAGGCAAAGAGCGTTCTGAACATGAGTTTCGAGCACTTGCAATTGAAGCTGGATTCAAAGAAATTAACTTAATTTGTTGTGTTTGTAATTTTTGGGTCATGGAATTCTACAAGTAGCTTTACCTCTACTACTTTACTCTAAATGTCATCCATTAATATTATTGTACTACTTACTTTGTTTCTCTAAGTAATAATTCAATTATCAAATGCTCTTTAGCACTTCTAAAATTTGAGCTTCAAAAGTTCTTCAACGGTAGATTTCAATAAACATCAACTCAAATCTTCCTCTAAATAACTCAAGTTATATATAAGTTGCTTGTTTCAAAAAAAAATTGATATATTATTCACTCAAAACAATTCACATTTGCGGTCAGTCGAATTTTAAAATTTGAGCTTTCAGTTTCTTCCTTGATAGAATTTGGACTTCCATTTGACTTGTTCATTTTATTACTACTAAATAAAATGATCGGTATTTCATTAATTTCTATTGGTTTTGTTGGGAGAACAACATCAAGAGAAAGAAAAATTATGCATAGCAAATTCTCTTATAAACAGAGGAAGATGATGAAGAAAAAACAGAGGAGGAAAATAAAGTTTCATGGTTATATTCAGTAATAAAGCAATAATTAAGCTATTTTAAGTAATAAAAATGACCGAATGATCACTTTGATTAATTATCTCCAGATCATGTTGGTGTATATCCCCTGTGTATATTATGTATACGTACAGCTTCGTATGTTAGGAGATCGACATAGAACATGATCAAACCAATATTATCTCAATGTAGTGTACTTCCATCTTTTAGCAAGCTTGATCACTTTAAATTTTGTCCAATCTTGTATAATCACATATTAATATTCGCATCTACATTTATATAAACATTCTTTTTGAGGATGTACTGAACTTTTAATGACAACTCAAAAGCAGATATTTGTAGGCTTCCCTTTCTCCACGAATCACAAGCACCAATTAACAAGCGACACGACATGAATTGAGATGAGTAGTCTTGGTGAACTGAGTTCAAATTAGACATTATTAGTACTCCCGCCTTTTTTTAATTAGAATAAGTGATCCCGCCATATTTCAAATAAAAAGGATAAGTATATGTAATTATTAATTGGCTCGAGGATTTACAAAAACACGGCGATGAGAAATTGACAGTAATGGTGGTGGGGAACAAGTGCGATTTCGACGAAGAAACTAGGGCTGTTAGTAAAGAGGAAGGCGAGGAATTCGCGAAGAAGAATGAGTGTTTGTTCATGGAAGTTTCTGCTAGAACGACGAAGAATGTGGAGGTGGTGTTTGGTATCGCGGCGGAGGAAATATGTGGGAAGATCGAAAAGGGGGATTTTGGGACGCTGGAGGGATATAAGGGAATTACAATTGGGAATTCGAGAGGAAAAAGTAAAAGATTTTACTCATGTTGTGGTTGACGCCCGTTGTCAACTTGTTTATATACTAAGAAAACTGCCATCCCAATTAGATCACTATCTTATTGAATTTGTAGTTTAATTGTTAACTTAATCTGGCTTTAAGTTTGCCTCACTTCGTTCTCCTTTTTGAATGTCTTCGATTTTACAATTCTAAATAATACATTAAATTCTTTAATTTTACTTGCAATGTTGTAAACAGGATAAAGAGCATATAGATCAAGTATCGTTGAGAAATCTTTAACTTCCCAAAGTCTGTCAAACTATGTCCACGTTCTTAATGTATTTGATTTTGTTGGAAGGATTAACCTAGCTCTAATGGCTACTGTTACATTGAAGATGCAGTGAGAAAGAGAAAAGAAGATATGGAAAAAATGTAAAATGAACTGCCTTACTTGTATTCATATCTGATCTACTATTTATACAAGTGACTAAAGCTAACTGAATTATTAATTATCATAACTGACTAACAGCCTAACAATCAGTCTAACTAACTATGCAACTAATCACAATATAAGCTCTACTAACTATTGCTCAAAGTACAATTTACACAGCTAATACAACTAACACTAATTTCCACACTCCCCCTCAAGTTGGGTGGTGAAAAATATCCAGCAATCCCAACTTGAATAACATTTCTGTATGCAGTTGCTTCCCTAATGCCTTTGTGAATATGTCTGCCAGTTGATCTCTACTAGCAATATATGATGTTGTAACCAGTCCTTCTTGCAACCTTTCTCTAATAAAGTGACAATCAATCTCTATATGCTTTGTTCTCTCATGATACATGGGATTTGAGGCTATCTGTAAGGCTGCCTTGTTGTCACAGTGCAACTCCATTGGTAAGTCCACTTTGGCACCTAATTCTTTGAACAAACCCTGCAACCACACTAATTCTGCCACTGTGGTAGCCATGCTCCTATACTCTGCTTCTGCTGAGCTTCTTGATACTGTGTGTTGCTTCTTTGACTTCCAAGAGATCAGGGAATCTCCATACTTTATTCCAAAACCTGTGACTGACTTCCTGGATAATAAGCAAGATGCCCAATCTGCATCACAATATGCAGTGACCTTCCCTGAATTTCTGCTGCTCATTAGGAGACCAAGTGCAGGTTGTTGCTTGATATACCTGATTACATGTAAGGCTGCTTCATAGTGTGACTTTTTTGGTGCATGCATGAATTGGCTTAGGTGTTGTACTGCATAAGATATATCTGGTCTAGTCATTGCTAAATATAACAGCCTCCCTATAAGTCTTTGATACACTCTTCTATCTTCTAGTTCTGCATCATCACTTGGAGGTTCAAATACTTTGTCATATTCTAGGCTGGTTAGTTTTTGATTTTGTTCCAATGGTGTTGTGGTAGGCTTTCCTCCCCCTAAACCACATTCTGATATTAACTCCAATGCATATCTCCTTTGATTCATTAGGATCCCTTTGGCAGACCTTGCAAATTCTATCCCAAGAAAATACCTTAGTTCACCTAAGTCCTTCATTTTGAAATTGTGATTTAAGATTTTCTTTGCCTCCTGAATAAGTCCTTTGTCATTACCAGTGATCAACAAGTCATCAACATATACAAGTATTATAACAATTCCTTCTTGGTTCCTTTTGGTAAACAAAGAATAGTCCAGTTTACTCTGTGTGAAACCAGACTGAATAAGAGCTGTTGTGAGCTTTAAATTCCATTGCCTGCTAGCTTGTTTTAAGCCATACAGGGACTTGAGTAGTCTGCACACCTTATGCTCCCCCTGGCTACCAAGACCTGGTGGCAAAGTCATATAAACTTCCTCCATAAGATCACCCTGAAGAAAAGCATTGTAGACATCCATCTGAAACAGAGGCCAATGAGATTGAGCAGCAATAGAAACAACAGTCCTAACAGTCACCATTTTGACCACTGGAGAAAATGTGTCATGATAATCAAGACCCTCTTGTTGTGTGAAACCATTGGCAACCAATCTAGCTTTATACCTCTCAATGGACCCATCAGCCTTATACTTCACCTTGTAAACCCACTTACAACCAATAGGAGTTTTGCCAACAGGAAGGTCCACAACCTCCCAGGTATGATTGGCAGTAAGGGCATCAATCTCCTGATTCATTGCATGGATCCAGTTTGGGTCCTAAGCAGCTTGGACATAGGAGGATGGCTCAGATAGAGAAGAAGAAAAAGCAGTGAGATAGGCTTTGTAGGAAGAAGACACATGAGAGTAGGAAAGACAATTAGATATAGGATGTGTGGATGTGGATTTGGTGATGTAATCTGTATGCCAAAGAGGTGGCCTGGTAGCTCTAGAAGATCTCCTTGGTGGTAGTGGATCAGGAGGAGGTACTTCTGGAGATATAGGAGGAGAAGGAAGAGCAGATGGAGAAATAGATGGAGAAGAGGTGTTGGTCATGATAGGATAAGAAGCAACATCCAAGGGGTGAGGAAATGCAGATGAAGGAGGAAAAGTGAGAGATGGGGTGATGGATTCAGGGATTAGAAAAGTAGATTTAGGGTGCTTGAAAGGGAAAATGAGTTCTCTAAAAGAGACATCTCTACTAACAAAAAAAGTGTCTGCAGAGATGTTGTAAAGTTTATAACCTTCTTGTGTATCGGAATAGCCCATAAAGACTGAAGGTATGGCTTTGGAAGAGAACTTGTCAGTAAAAACTGGTTTAGTGGCATAGCACAGACAATCAAACACCTTAATATGATCCACTTTAGGAGGATGACCATAGAATATTTCATAAGGTGATTTGTGAGAGAGAATACTGGATGGCAACCTGTTAATGAGGAATGTTGCAGTAAGAACACACTCACCCCAAAATTTTAAGGGTGCATGGGCTTGAAACCTAAGTGCTCTAGCCATTTCAAGTAGGTGTCTGTGTTTTCGTTCAGCAACACCATTTTGTTGAGGTGTGTGGACACAAGAACTTTGATGTATGATACCAAGAGATCTAAAAAGAGAGCTACATTGAGCATTAAAAAATTCCAGACCATTATCAGATCTAACCTTTTTAACAGTAGCTGAAAATTGAGTTTTAATGAGATTAAGAAAGGAAGTAATGTGCACTATAACATCACTTTTCAATCTCAACAAGTAAATCCAGGTCATTCTGGAATGATCATCTACAATTGTAAGAAAATATTTGTAACCATTGTAAGTACATTGCTTATATGGACCCCAAACATCCATATGAAGAAGTTCAAAAGGAAATACAGACTTTATAGTACTATTAGGAAATGAAAATCGAGTTTGCCTAGCAAGGGGACAAACAAGACATGAGCTGGAGTCTTTATGCTGAAAAGAAGAGTTGATGGAATGAATCTTCTGTAGAACAGCAGTAGGTGCATGTCCAAGTCTGAGATGCCAAAGTGAAGGATCAGCTGGAGTTGAAGATGAACAAGCTAAGGAATGAACTAGTTTAGTGGGTGAAGATGACTTCGTAGTAATTGGAAGTAGGTATAAACCTTCCTTCTCTTTACCAATCCCCATCACCTCTCCAGTGTAAAGGTCCTGAAAGAGGCAAAAAGAAGGATAAAGAGATACACAACAGTGAAGTTCTTTGGTGAGTTTAGAAATTGATAGAAGATTATATTCAAAATGAGGAACTAGAAGTACATTGTGTAGTACACAATTGTTAAACAGTGAAACAGAACCAATGTGTGTAACTTCAGTGGTTTGTCCATTTGGAAGAAAAACTTGATTGGAGTGTGAAGGTGCAGGTGAGGATTGTAACAAGGATTCCATACTATAAATCATATGATTGGTAGCCCCAGTGTCAATCACCCAAGAAGGTTTGGTTAATCCTGCAGAAAAACACCTAGAGTTGAAGCAAGTAGTAGAGTTGGGAGGTATACCTGCCATGTTGGCCGTTGCATTCTCCTGTGGGGTTGTGTCATTATCCAATATCTTCATGATGTGCTTGTATTGGTCAGGAGTGAAGGATGGTACAACCATTGAAGCAGAGGAGCAATTTCCAGTTTCCAAATCCTCTACCTGTCTACTGATCTGACCTTGATGTCTGTTACCTCCAACTTCAAAACCATCTGTGTAATGAGCATTGTGTGCCTGGTTTCTCTTGTTTCCACCATATCTCTGTGGTCTATCACCTCCAAACCTTTGTCGTTCATCCCCAGATTGTGGCGTCCTTTCAGTTTTGTCTATATTCTTCTTGCCATACTTGTGATCAGATGGGTACCCTATGAGCTTATAGCAGTACTTTGTTGTGTGATTTCTCATATGGCAGTGTTCACAATACAAATCATTTGGTTTTTTGAATTTGTTATGGTGCATAGATGACAAAGCAGTTGGATCATTCATATCTAATTGTTGAAATGGTGAAACTAAAGCTGAAATCATATGCGACTGGACTCTTTGACTTTCATCTTGCATGATCATGTTGTAAGCTTGATTTAGATTAGGACTGGGAACTGTCATTAAAATGTGACTTCTAGACTGAGCAAATGTTTCATTTAGTCCCATCAGAAACTGTATGAGTTTTTGTTTCTCCATGTGATCTGCATATTCCCTGTACTTATCACATTCACAAGATGGGAGAGGGACTAGAGAAATGTGTTCATCCCAAAGGTTCCTAAGCTTAGAATAATATTCAGAAACACTAAGAGTGCCTTGGCTCATAGTGCATATTTCTCTATGCAACTGGTAAATTCTAGTGAGATTCCTTTTATCAAATCTTTCCTTTAGATCCATCCAAACATTGTGAGCCTTAGATGAAAACATAAGGCCATTTGCCAATTCCTTCGAAACAGAATTGGTAATCCATGACAAAACAAAAGCATTACACCTTTCCCATTCATGCTCTAAATCTCCCTTATACTGCTCTCTTCGACAAGTTCCATCAACAAATGCTATTTTATTCTTAGCTAACAATGCTACTCTCATAGAATGACTCCAACCTGTATAGTTTTCTATGCCAGTTAACTGTTGTGAAATCAGAATGCTACCTGGAGTGTCTGAAGGATAAAGATACAGAGGATTCCTGGGATGAATATCTGTGAATCCAATCTGTGTCAAATTTGATTGCAGCGGCGGTGTGGAAGGATCTGATGCAAGTCGATCTCCTCCGGTTTCCATTACTCAAGCTCCTTGTAACAATGCAACAATTGAATTGAATATGATGATGAACCTGGACGCAATTTCGCCCAAATTCAGATTCTCCAATCTGCAGCTAATTTTCCAGATTTCTTCTGGTATGAATACCTTCGATGATAAGAAACAAAATGGAATAGCTAGGCTTCAATGGAACCTTGCTCTGATACCATGTTGGAAGGATTAACCTAGCTCTAATGGCTACTGTTACATTGAAGATGCAGAGAGAAAGAGAAAAGAAGATCTGGAAAAAATGTAAAATGAACTGCCTTACTTGTATTCATATTTGATCTACTATTTATACAAGTGACTAAAGCTAACTGAATTATTAATTATCATAACCGACTAACAGCCTAACAATCAGTCTAACTAACTATGCAACTAATCACAATATAAGCTCTACTAACTATTGCTCAAAGTACAATTTACACAGCTAATACAACTAACACTAATTTCCACAGATTTAACTATTCCGAGAAGCGATATATATTGAATAACTTAATCTCTATTCTAACTTGCAGCATGAACATGTTAAACAACATGTAAATCAAATTAAACAGCTCTCAGTTTGTGTTAGAACTATTACTCTGTGAAGAGATATAAGAGAATTGTCAGTCAATTTTGCTTCTGGTTTATTACATGTCTTCATCTTTCTGTTCAAAATTGATTTCATTATCATTAGGAACATTAGATCATAAGAATTCATATCCGTAATAATAAAAATAGAAGCAGCCCTTCTTGAACAATAAAGGTATAGTTTCATATGATATTCAACCGGTATTATATTAAGGGAAAAAGGACGGATTTACCCCCGAACTTTAATAAATGGTACATCTATGCCCTCCGTTATACTTTGCGTCCACTTAAGCCCCTGCCGTCCAATTATAGGTACACACATGCCCCTCTCACTAACGGACCCCTCATTTTTTACACGTGTCTTAATCCTAATGAACTACCCGTTTGACCTTTTTTTTAACCCATAAATCAACTATCCGCCCCATAACCCAATACCCACCCAATTTCTTCTAAAAGACATCCTAATTAAAAGACCCAAATTAGCAGGTCCCATATCTCACACACAAAACCCTAGCCTAGTTCTATGTTCCCCTGCAATTTCTCCCTTTCTTCTTCTGAAATCACCAAACAATTTCCAAAATTGCTAGCACACCTCCACATCTCTGTTTTTGTGTATAACTTCTAATAGAAGTTAGTGATCTTCCCCTTGATCCTTGTTAGGTCATCAGTGGTTACTCCTTGTACATGAATTGTTCTATGTTATTGTATCTTTTTATGGGTAATGGCCATTTTGTGAAAGAACCTGGTGATCCTATCACCCTATTTAAGACAAAGAGATGTAGACTTTTGTTTCCATGAGTACTCTTCATTTTTATTGACTTCCTCATAATCCATTAATAATGTAGCTTTCATCTTCAGTCAAAGTTGTCACAACAAGCATTATGTCCATATCTGCTAACTGGCTGAGGATGTTCTTTCTTTTAAGAGTAAAATTCCCTTGCAAACTTCTAATCTATTTGTTGAGTTTTGCTTTGAGTGCCTTCATTTTACAAGCCAAGATGTGGAAGACAACAGATAGATGAAAAATTGACTACGAAATTATGACCAACACACAATAGATTTGACGAAGACAAGGTGGAATCGACCAACAAACTGGAATCGACGAAAGAACTAGGCTAGGGTTTTGTGTGTGAGATACGGGACCTGTTAATTTGGGTCTTTTAATTAGGATGCCTTTTAGAGGAAATTGGGTGGTATTGGGTTATGGAGCGGATAGTTGGTTTATGGGTTAAAAAAAATGTCAAACGGGTAGTTCATTAGGATTAAGACACGTGTAAAAAATGAGGGGTCCGTTAGCGAAAGGGGCATGTGTGTACCTATAATTGGACGGCAGGGGCTTATGTGGACGCAAAGTATAACAGAGGGCATAGACGTACCATTTATTAAAGTTCGGAGGTAAATCCATCCTTTTTCCCTTATAATAATAGGAAACAAGTATTTCTTATTTGTTGAAATCTATAGTAAGTTCACACAACATGACAAGAATAACCAATAAAACAAACTTGAAATGATACTTATGCAATTTGTTTTTTCTACTTACATTAGGAAAGTAATTTTTTTTCATTTTTAAGAAACTTGTTTTCCTAAAGAAAATATTTTTCAGACATTTATGACAAATCAACCGAACATAAAAAAATTACCAAACACACCCTTAGTCGTGAATGATTTAAAAATTGTTTCCTTAATTTTCTCTATTATAGATTGTTAAACTATAAACATAAATAATTTTATTAGAAATATGATACAATTTTAGAATCATGAAAGTTAATTATTTTCACAAGACATCATATAATATTACTTTAATTAAAAAAATATATACTTGAATTCATAAATAGATAAGGGTGCAATTATTTTCCGAATTCTGCTAATACAAGATACTATATGCACTATGAAGAGATTAAAAGGGGAAAACAGAAAGTTCGGATCAATGCTGGTCAAGTCATTCTTCCTCTTTCAAGTATGATATATATCATTGTATATATTAGTGTGCGTTGGGGTGGGGGGGATTTCCTTTTCACGTAAGCCAATTATTTGAATTATATTCTATAATTTAAATTAAATACTCTAATGATAAATCATCTACAGGAAGATCTATCTTTTCGATTGTGTACGTATTTAATAATATTATCTTAAATGATTTCACGACAAACACTTCAAATTATTTGTGTTAGTTGATTTGTTAATTATTCCACTGATGACATAATTAGGTAATTAAATATCATTTTATTATTGGATGTTAAAAGTGACAAAGTTATATCTGGCATTATTTCTCATGCCTAAATTTCTTTTTAATAATTAGTATAATTATATTATAGACATTGGAATATGTGTCGGCACGGGGGTAATAATTTATAAAACAATGAATATTGCTTGATGGAATGACTAGTAATAACCAACGTGGGTTGTGGTGCACTGGTGGGAGTGTTTCACTCTTAACTAGAGATTTCGGGTTCGAGCCCTTGGTATGGAAAATATTATGTTGGGAGCGCCACCCCCAAATGAACCCCACAACGCTCTATTCGAATTTAATCGAAGCTCTAATATAGACTCTGGACACCGAGTGGAAAACCAAAAAAAAGAAAAAAAAGAAATGGCTAGTAATAATGCAGTAGCAGTTACATAGACTATAGATTCTAAATAAGATTATAAAATCTGCAATATATCATGTTAAATTAGGTATTAGGTCTAACTCACACCCCAAAAGCTTGCTCAAAGGGAGAAGGATTGCCCAAGCCTTATAAGGAGTACACCCATCTCATTAACCACCAATGTGGGACTTTTGTTATTCTTTAACACCCCACCTCACACCTAGTGCTTAGCATCTGGTGCGTGGACAATTTTGTTTTTGGGGGCCCAACATTGGGTGAGACGGACCCTGCTCTGATACCATGTACGTAAATTGAGAAAAGTTTGAACATGAAAAGAGAGAACTAAGAGAGAAGAAAATTCATTGTATTGAGACTGAAAATATGACTAGATACATGATCTTTAGGATATATATACATAATCATATTTCTGTAAATAACTTCTAACTAATCAACTTTTCAAGTTGTTGTAACTACCATACAGTGAAAGGACTAAACTATCTTTCCTACTTGTAACTAACTTTAACAGTCCCTTACATCTTCTTGTATCTCAATAATGTCAACATGAGAAATTTGACTAATGCTTGCAACATTTCAAATAAATAGGTCTTCTCCATTAATGAGTCTATTACACAATAATTTCATTAATGAATTCTTCTCCATCTCTATTACCCAACGAACTCTTCTCCATTAACGACAATAAAATTTGATCCTTTTGACTTTCAATTTTGGTTTTGAGCTATCAATAAATTTTCAAATAAGAGAAACGTATATAATTTGAAGATGGGAATTTACTTAGTGAACTGTACCTTCTTTGCCACCTCATCATTGAAGGAGCAAATAACTTCACTTTAAAATAGGCATAGGGGTGATATGACTTTCATTAAGAATAAGTGTGTAATTAAAAATTTAATAATAAATTAAAGAAATATTTGACTATTTTCTCGCTTAAAAATATATACTTAAAATCACTTTTTTATCTTACCTAACACTACAAAATTACTCAAATCTATTTTAGCTTTGAAAGTTGAAATGCGTCAAATAAGTCAATCCACTATCAAAACACTCATGTTGGGCCCGTACCGTGACCCTAGCTAGTGATACCAAATATTATTGTATAAATTATAAGAACCACATATTATAAGTACTAAATAATATCATATCCCTTCTAGTTTTCTATTTATCAAAAATCCTTAAAAATGATGTTTGCGGGATACATAGCGTTGTGCACGGGATACATTAGGTTTGATACATTCCACATAGCGGGATACATAGCGTTGTGCACGGGATACATTAGGTTTGATACATTCTACATAGTGGGATACATAGCGTTGTGCACTGGATACATGCGGGATACATATCGTTGTGCACGGGATACATGCGGGATACATAGCGTTGTGCACGGGATACATAGCATTTGATACATTCCACATAGCGGGATACATAGCGTTGTGCACGGGATACATGCGGGATACATAGATAAATAAGGGATTTTTGAAAATTTTAAAATAAGTAGGGATAAATGGATATTAAGGTAAGTAAAGGAGTGTAGTTAAGTAATTTATTGAATATTATTTGTACTTATATATGAGTGTGAGGGTTGAAAGAGCACTAATTAAGAGGAAATTATATTGAGAAAGTGTTGAGCTAATTGATTTAAGGCATGGCAAACAATCAACTACCAATTAGTATTGGCTCAGAAAAAGAGGGCAATTTTATACATGCAATGCAATTATTGTCATCATCAGTACTTCCCTTTGTGTTGCATTCAACAATTGAATTGGATGTATTTGAGATCTTAGCCAAAGCTAATGATACTCAACTTTCTTCTTCTCAAATTGTTTCTAAAATGCCTTGCAACAACCCTATTGATGCAGCCAATATGTTAGACAGAATGCTTTATGTGTTGGCTACTTATTCTTTGCTCACTTGCTCCATTAATAATAATAATGTTAGACTCTATGGTCTTTCACCAGTGGGAAAGATGTTTGTTAGTGATAATGAAGATGGTGCATCTTTGGGGCCACTAATGGATTTGCTTCAACATAAAGTATCCATTAACACCTGGTAATTGTTCTCTCTTACACCTTATTATATATTTATTCTAGAGAAGTATCGAAAACACCTCTAAATTCGGCACGAATTATTAGTTTTATCTCTGAATTTTTGATAATCATAAAAACACCCATTTACTTTACTAACTAAACTTAAATATAGTCCGGATCTTGCAACAAGAGTGAAATACATTCTAAATTTTCGCTAAATTTAGGGGTATTTTCAACACTTCTTTTGGCTATTTATTAAGAGTTTGATACTCATACAAGAGTTTGAGACCATTTTCTATGTCATGTTGCTGATCGAGGGTATATCTAAATTTAGTTAGGCAAGTAGAGAGGTGTAAAAGACTGTCAATAATTCGAAGACGAAACAAAAAATTTGCACTAACTTTAGAAATAATATAGTAAAATAATCATGTTAATCATTAGTTTGTAATGAGTGTGTCAATCATATTTTAAGAACAAAAAAGAAGTCACCTATTACTAAAAATTGCCATTCAATCAAACACATTTTTTTTCATAAAATATGATTAGCGCAGACATGACCGACCTCCTCCTCCTTCTTCTTCCTCTACTCCCTCTTTCTTTGTTGCTTATCCTTTAAAATTCGACATATCGTAAATATAAATTGTTTCGAGCTAATTATATATTGAAAGATTCAAAATAACGAGAGAACTTCATATTTAAAATATGGAACTGTTTAGAGGTGATTTTGAATTGATCGAGATTGAATAGTCAATATATATTTCATATATAGTGCGTGTACATTTCATGTATAGTTAAGCTATATTAAGTTTTTCGAGTGTATCATAATGTATATTCAGTGTGTATATTTCATGTATAGGTAAACTATATTGTATAGTCAATGTGTACTTTCTAAATTGCTGGTTATTTTTTATGTAAATAAAATTTCACTATATTTATAACAAACTAATTACTTTATTGCACATATTTGAAACTTTCCTTATAAAATATTCAAATAAGGACCATAAACGGCCCTAGACTATTTCAGAAAATCTAAATATATCTTTCATCTACCTATTTTGCTTAAGAGTATCTCTCCTCTCACTTTCTCCCTTATAACAAACAGTCCTCCTTTAAAAAAAAAAAAAAGTGGACTTATATTTTTATAAATTAATAAATTTGTCGAAATATATTTTTATAAATTAATTTTATTACTTGTACCTGTTATTACCAAAGTGGACTTATAACGATAAATTACTAATTGATAAATTTAGCCCATTATTTGCAAAGTTCAAAAGCAAATTAAATTAGACTTTAGATCATCTCGCACTCATTTCTATCTAATTTAAATTAAAATCACAGGTTTGGATTAAAGGATACAGTTCTTGAAGGAGGATTTTCATTTGAGAGGATACATGGTGTAAATTTATTTGAATATCAAAAGACGGATCTCGAATTAAGTGATGTTTTCAACAAGGCAATGATTAGTCATACAACTTTGGTGATGAAAAATATACTTGACATCTACAAGGGTTTTGAAAACATCAAGACTTTGATTGACGTGGGAGGTGGTCTTGGAATAAACCTCAACATGATTACATCTAAATACCCAACTATTAAGGGCACTAATTTTGATTTACCTCATGTTGTTCAACATGCCCCATTCTATGAAGGTACCTTTCTTATTTTTGTTAGAGAATAGGTTAAAATGATATAGAACAATTATTCATTTTTTAAAAACTAATTATTCCAGGGGTGGAACACATTGGAGGAGATATGTTTGAAAATGTTCCACAAGGAGATGCTATTTTTATGAAGGTACGTACCTTAAATTAATTAAAATTACTAGTATTGTTGTTCCTTTAAATAATTGACAACTTTTATTAATGATGTATATATGTAAGTGGATTCTTCATGACTGGAGTGATAGTCAGTGCATGAAGTTACTGAAGAACTGCTATAAAGCTACAACGGCAGAAAATGGGAAAGTGATAGTTGTTGAGGCCATTCTACCAGTGAAACCTGATCATATCCATAGCTCTGTTGTTATTTCACAACTTGATTTGATGAAGTTAGCTCAAACTCCGGGAGGCAAAGAGCGTTCGCAACACGAATTTCGTTCCCTCGCAACTGAAGCTGGATTTAATGGCATTAACTTTATATGTTGTGTTTCTAATTTTTGGGTCATGGAATTTCACAAGTAGCTCTACCTTTACTATTTCACTCTAAATATCATCCAATAAATAATCTTTCTGTTTATTTGTATTTGTCCAATATGTTTTCTCTAGATTGTGTTAAGTGAGTTGTTGGACCTTTTTCAATAGTTCGAAATAAGTGAATTATTCAAAGTTCAAAATAATTATGCGACCTTTATTTTTCTTTTCAAATTTGTCTTTCATTTAATGAACTTCTTATTTACTTTACATTTCTAGGAGAATAGTTTGGAAATAATCAAAAGGGTGATAGTGGAAAGTAACATTTGACTTATGTTCTTAAATATTTTTATTAAAGGGTGTGACATACCCCAATACTTTACTTATTGGGACTAGAGGGAATATATACTAAAAAGGAATACCTTTTATAATTTATTTGTCACTTTTAGCATATCATGAGAAAAAATCATTTTATATCTAATATTAAAGCTTTCAACTGGGTCAGTGGCTTGGTTTTTGGCCCATTAAAACCGACATACGTAGTAATTGTACTTGGTCGGTCTGGTGTTTTTTGGCCTCAGCTCAATAGGACCGGTCTGGTAAGGGACCGGTAGGTGGTCCATCGGTTTACCGGTCCGGTAAGCGAATGTTTTTTTAAAAAAATATTGACCGTTGGGGAACTTTTCATAAATTGGCCATCGGCCCAACGGCCACTTCATGAAAGGTGGCCCAAAATTCAATTTGTTAATTTTTTTTAAAAAAAATATCCTACAATTTTTATCTATAAATACTTCTTACCAGTGTTTTAAAAGGCGGGGATATGAGGCGAGACATTTTATGTCGTACGGGGCGAGATGTAAGCCCGAGATACTGAGTGTAAGTCTTATGGATCTACGGGGTGTAGTCTCATGTATATTCAATTTTATAATTTTATTACTAAGAAAAATAAGCATGAGTAAAACTTTCAATTATTTTACAAATAAATTTTAATAAATAACCTATAATATATAGAAAAAAATATTATGATTTTATTTGAGAAAAGTATTAATAACCAATAATGAAGAAAAAAAGTATTACAATTACTATTTGAGAAATATCATTACACCAATAATAAAAAATATGATTTATAGAAAAAAAGGTTCAAAAACAATAAAAAAAATTCCCAGGGCATATGTTTTTACACCTAGGGCTTACATTTTCACGTTTGGAGCTTACGCCTCCAAATTCTAGGTATTATGTCTTATGGATCTACGTCTTAAGTTTGCGCCCCAGAGCATTTTTGGTATGCCCCACCCCGAGACTCACTCAGGACTCGCCCCAAAAAACATTTTTGAAAATACTTATTCTTACATTTCATTATTTTTCCTACAACATTTTTCTAATTCTCTCTCAATTTCTTAGTTCTCTCTTAATGTGATAGCAATCTAATATTATATTTTGCAATAATAATATCAAGTTGAAGTTTTCTAGTTTCAAGTGTTCGATATTACATCAAATTTATGCTTCTTTCTTTATCTCCGACAATTTGGTAAATTTGTTCCCTTTATTGCTTTAATTTACATGTATTAATTTTTGAATATTTAATTATATTATTTTTGTATTTATAATTTTTATCATTTTAATTTGCATAATGGATACGTTTAAAAAAAGTAGGTAGAAATGTTAAAAATTTGTATTCCGGAGATAGTAGTGTTAGTAAGAAAAATTTTTGTTTCGATAGAGGTTGTACAAGTAAATTTTATTCTCATATGCTTGAAGCACCACCTAGTGAAATTGGAGAAAAAGGTGTAGGTACACATGATATGAGTGCAAGTATTCTATATTTCTATTATATAGATAGTATATTGTGTGTATATTTAGTATATATTATAAGTATATATATAATCTAATGTAAGTATTCTATTATAATATATATGTACATTATATTTAGTATAACTTACATAAATCTCATAGTGTAAGGACCTAAATTACATTTTATCCCTACTCTTTTTCAATTTACAAAAATTCCTCAAAATCTGTGCTATCCGGAAACATAGCAAACAAGTCGAATACATTTACACTTTTAAAGGAAAGAGAATATTAAAACAAAGTCAGTTACACTTTTAAAGGAAAGAGAATATAAAATTGGATGTGAGTTCCCCAAATCAGCTAATCTCGTTGATTTTAATCTCTCCCAGATCTTAACAGATTCAATCAAATCAAAATTCAAATTTTCTTCTCTCAATTCTCTTCCAAATCTGCCCAGCTTCAAGTCAAAATTCAAATTTTCTTCTCTCAATTCTATTTGAAATCCGTCTAGCTTCAAACAATTCAAGTTTTCTTCTTTCAATTCTCACCCAAATTGTAATAAATTGAAAAAAATCGAAAACAATAGTTGATACATGATGAATACATTCAGGAATCTGGAAAAGCAAGGTGAGTTATGAACAATACATAAGTGATGGATTTTAAATTTCTTCTCTAGTTCATCGAAGATCCTTTCAATTTTGTTAACAAGATATTGCTGCATCTTTCAGGTTTTCTCTATAACAACTGTCATTCACTGTGTCGTCATTCAAAAAGGATCTATATATCCTATATATGTCCTAATCAAAGCCAAAGGTAGAATCAAAGTCGATTATACCGAAACTATTTTCGAGATTGATAGATTTATCAGTATATTACTATTTATGTATCATTTAAATTGATAAGTGTTGTATTTCTACTAGATACATTAAATAAGAAATTGTTGCCTATAAGATGTTAGGTTTGAAATTGATACATTATTGTTCGGTAATTGTTATGTATCAGATTCATTTGGTATAAATTTGAATTTACGTATCATGCCTAAAAAACTAGTTCATATGATACATTATTATTTATGTAACTTATTTTGTTTGAGAGCAGAATCCATATGTATCAGAAATTTGTAGATGAAAAGGTTGATACATGATAAATGATACATTTGGTAGAATTTTTATATCAAGTATCAATACTAATTAAGGTTATGTATCAAAACTAATATTTGAACACGATACATTGTGCATGATAGAATTGTAATGTATCATAATGTTGAAAAGAAAACAGTATACATTAGTTTAAGAAACAAAATCAACTAGATACATTAAAAATCTTATCAATATGTATCAAAAAGGCAAAAGCACTCATTACCCCCCTGAACTTGAAGCTTTTTATTTGGTGTACACATAAACTAAATTCTGTTTTAATTACCCCCTCCCCCCCCTCCCCCTGAACTTGTTTATTCCTTCATCGCATACACTTTTTTTGTCCACCTGCTCCTATTGTGACTACACGCGCGCGACAACTGGCAAAAGTAGTGATGTGGATTTCCACCTGGATAGATAATAGCCACCTAGATAAATTAATATGGCAAAAAATAAATATCAAACCTTCTCACCTAGGTTTCTCACCTAAAACTTTCGGACTAAGCTTCTCACTAAAATTTCCGGACTAAACCCGAAAATCTTCAAGAAATTAATATTTAGTACTGAAGAACTCAGATTAAATGCCAGTACAAGACTTTTATTGTTGGGAATAAAACAAATTAATTTTAGATTTAAAAAAATCGGTGGGGATTGGGGTTGTTTCTACAAAAGTATCTTGAAGAAGATGGGTTGCAGGGGAGGGGATAGGGTGCTGCAAAATAGATTTTAAAATAGTTAAAATAATTAGGTAGAATGCTACTTGTCATTTACTCATTGGATAGTTTTTCTTAAATTTAAAATTCATTGTTTAAAAGTTATTTTTTAATAAGGGCTGATTTCGCGAAACTCCTTGAATTTCAAATTTGTCTGAAATTCTTACCAAGTAAGTGTTAATCTTTGTTTCCTTTACTTTTCAGTTACATTTTCCCCTATTTTTCATTTAAAATATGCCAAATATTAAAGAAAAATGGAGATTTTATGTTTTTTTACCGTTGTAACTTTATAATGTGGCAAAAAATCACTTCCTCACGCGCCTAGTAGAGTGTGTTGTCAATTTCTACGCCAGGTGGACAAAAAAGGTGTACGCAACGGAGGAATAAATAAGTTCGGGGGGGGTGGGGGGGGGGGGGGGGGGGGGGGTAATTAAAACGAAATTTAGTTTAGGTGTACACCGAATAAAAAGCTTCAAGTTCAGGGGGATAATGAGTACTTTTGCCTATCAGAAAAGATGAACAACCAAAAAATCAAAAAAAAAAAGTCAACAATCTAATCAACGGTAAGCAACGAAGATGTATCCTTCTCAGACTAATTGGGTAAGCCCAATACTGGAAAAGAACCAATGGAATGAAGTGTATCAAGACCACGGTTAGAAATTCTTGGAACCGTTCCAAATGCACTCTAAGATGAATCTGCATTAGCTACGTTTTTCACCCCTCTTCCAGTAAAGAGACCGGGAGTAACAAATTCAATATTTTTTAAGATGAAAAAACTAAAAAAAAAAAAAAAATTAAAAGAAATTAAAAATTGAAGTGATGAAAAGAAATCTACCTCTTGAATAACTTGAAATCATTAATTGGAAAGAGAAAAAAAATTGAAATTAAAAAAATGGATTAATGTACGTAACTGTGGAGAGATTTGTGGCTTGAAAAAAGGAAAGAAAATCATAGGTATGAGATTTCAAATTAATGTATCCGAAAAAGAGATGATGGGAGCAAAATAGGGAATTTTTGATATTTTTTGAAATGTTTGAGAAAATAAGAAAATATGATAATAAATGATGTGTAGTTAGGTAATTTTTCCTCATATGTATTATATTATATAGATATAATATAATGTATAAATATATTATACATAAATATTATATAATATAATATAATATAATATAATATATATTATAATAAATATGTGTGCATGTGTACTGTACTAATTTTCTATTACTTTGTTTCTCTTGAGTATAAGCAACAAGTTATCGTTTGGTAATTAGTAAAGAAGCTAACTTCATAACAATATATGTATAAGCTATGAGAAATTTTTTATACAATATATGTATAAATTATGAAAAAATTACTATCTTATACAGAATAAAAAAAATAGAATAATTAATACTCACATGACCGATAATATTCAAATACCCGTAAAATCTTCACATTTATGTGGCTTCCAGATGAAGAAGATAAAGGGCAAAAATGTCTTGATAACTTCTACTATTTAGATTTTTATAGTGATGCACACGTCCTTTTATCTTCCAATATTTATATATCCTGGTCGTTTACCTTCATATTTTTTTACTTTACTCCGTAATTAATTTATACTCCTACTAGCCTCAACTATACATATTTATGCATTTTATTTTATAAAATAACTTTAATCAAGAAAATATACTTGAATTTGTGAGTAGATAAGGGTGCAATTCTTTTCCAAACTTTGCTAATACGAGATATTTTATACATCAAATTACGCTTTTAAATCAATATGATAAATCACTAATAGTAAAAGGGAAAAACAAAAACTTAGAAACAATATTGGTGTATATATATATATACTAGACATCGGAACCCGTGCTAGCACGGGCCCAATATGTATTTTTAAACTATGTGACAAAGACAAAATTAAAGAGTTAATCAAACTTTAATATTAATTTAAAATAGTTTAAATTTTTAATTATTGTTAACTATGGTAAAAAAAAAATTATGTCTTTTAACATTCTAAATTGCTAATTATTGTTGTATGATTTGTAATATCTTTTACGCAATTTTGAAATAATAAAGGTTATTTCTTCTTTCTCAATTTATGTGGTACTAATAAAATTTAGAGATTCAATCAATTTTTTTTGTCTTTAAAATATTCTATTGTTAATTACTGTAAATTATTGTAATTTCTAAGTAATTTTCAAATAATATATATTATTTTATTTGTCCAATTTATGTGTCACCGTTAAAATTTGAAGAGTTAATCAGATCTTTTACATATTTTTATATCTTTTGAATATTTAAGTAAATAATTATTGTGATTTATAATATTTTATACAATTATTTTTAAAAAATTAAACAACAAACAAAACGAATTCATCATAGAAAAATTACCAAAGCATCCTTGAATACATCAATAATGGGTCCCACTGTTTGTTTAAAAAAATATGCATATTGGGAAGATATTTTTGTCCAAAGTGGAAATAGAATAAGTATAAAGCATTAAAGTCTTTTAAAATTTTAAATTGTTAATTCTTATTGTATGATTTGTAATACTTTCACGCCATTTTCAAATAATAGAGCTCATTTCTTCTTTCTCAATTTATGTAGTACTAAAAAAAATTTGAGATTCAATCAATTTTTTTTTGTCTTTGAAATATTTCTAGCTGTTAATTATTGTAATTTATAGTACTTTCTAAGACATTTTCAAATAATATATATTATTTCATTTGTCCCAATTTATGTGTCATCGGTAAAATTTGAAGAGTCAATCAGATCTTTTATATATTTTTATATCTTTTAAATATTCAAGTAATTAATTATCGTGATTCATAATATTTTATACAATTATTTAGTATAGTAAAAGAAATTTAAAAGAAACAAACAAAACAAATTCATCATAGGAAATTACCAAAGCATCCTTCAATACATCAATAATGGGTCCAACTTTTTGTTTTTAAGAAATTGCACATTCGAAGGATCTGTTTGTCCAAAGTGAAAATATTGTGTAAAAAATGTGTATTTATTGTGATTTTGAATGTTTTGTGGGGTAATAGGATGCACGCAAAGTTAAGGTGTCTTTTTGAAAATCTGGGACAACTTCAAGTATCACTTAATGTTTTTTTCTCAAAATATAATTTACTTTCGTAAACTATGTGTCAGATCAAAATCAGATTAACAAATTCAAAAGGAATGAGTTATAAATAGCTCATACAATGACATATTTATTATTTAACTAAATAATAAATATGTAACTAAAAATCTTGTTAGCTTTTGGTTGAAAGCTAACAAGATAGTTACAATGATAGTTGCATTGTGGCCTATTATTTATAGAATATATATATATATATATATATATATATATATATATATTATTTTATTACTATATATAATAAGTGCGAATATCTACTACTTAGCACATGACAAGTGTTGAATGATATGTGCTTCATAGTGTTGTACGTTCTTCTTCTATGGTTGTACCTTTAAATTTATATTATTGGATAATTTAATACCATTAATTACCTACAACTTTATTACCCAAAAAGTTTGACCTCATTTGGGCCTATTTATTATTTATATGTTTTCAATTTTCAATATATGTTGTTTATCTAATTCTTTTTTTCAACCTTTTATTTTAAACTTCTTGAAATTTAATTACCTATTTATTACTCTCTCTATGCACTTTTAATTGTTATGATTTCCTTTTTAGAGTCAAACTATAAGAATTTTAACTAATATTTTACAATGTGTTTTTTCATCATATTCATAGGCAAAAAATAACAATTTATAGTACTTTTTGTATAGATTTTACATATTTAATTTTTTTTTTAAATATCGAATTAATACAATCTGATTTAACTTTGAAAATTAGTCAAATGGACTTTCAAAAAGCGCAACATGACAAATACAAGTGGACAGAGAGAATATATTTTTGCTACAAAATATATTAGAGGTACAACTTTTTAAAAAATTTAAATTTTTATTGCGTTGACTCTTGAAATCTTATCATTGTCATATGAATTTGAACAAATTCTATATTATTAAAAGTTACATAAAAGATGCTATAAATCACAATAATTAGCAATTAAAAATATTTTTAAATCATATAAGAAATTTGGTTGACTAATTGGAATAGAATAAGTAACATGTACTATTTGAAAATAACGTCAAAATTTCTAGAGTTCACAATAAATTAACAACTGAAAATAGTTATGATTATTCACGTGAATTGAAACATGAGTAACCTATATTATTCAAAACTAACGCAAAAATACTATAAATCACAACAATTTAATAACTTCAAATATATTTTTAAGAAAACATATAAAAAATCGACTGATCTTCAAATTCTATTTATATCACATAAATTAAAACAAAAAAATTAATATTTATTGGGCCCGTGCTGGCACGGGCACCAAATATCTATATATATGTGTCCCAAATGGAAAAGTCCCAATCAAGGAAGCAACATATATCATTTACAAATGACTTAAAAAGCATTAAAAATTACAATATTTACCAATTTAAAATATTTAAAAGCTATATAATACAATACGTTGACTCTCAGAATTCTATCAGGCTCACATATATTGGGACAGAAAAAATAACACATATCATTTTAAAATTACCAAAAAAGTATTATAAATATTAATAATTAACAAATTAAAATATTTGAAAGACATTTTAAAAGGGTTAATTTTGTAATTTTATCCATATCACATAAATTAGGACAAAGTGACCAGTAATGTACGTTATTTGATAGTTACATAAAAATATTATAAATCACAATAATTAATAACTTAAAATATTTTAAAAAAAAATATGAAAATTTAAATAACTCTCCAAATTTCATTTGTGTCACATAAATTGAGACAACAAAAATAACATATATTGAGTCCATTTTAATTTATTTGTCTTATTTTTAATTTTTTTTATATTTAAAAATTGCGTAAAAATACTATAAATCATGATAATTGACAATATAAAATATATTTTGAAAAAGATACAAAAAATTCCACTGATTCTTGAAGTGAATCTATCGTAAAAATACTATAAATCATGATAATTGACAACATAAAATATTTCAAAAATGTTGTATGTGGGTAGTCTTATTATGCCTTAAATAGCGTCAAAGAAAGTACAGGTTTGTGATAAAAAAAACTTATTCTTTTATCCACGCAAACAATCGCTTCAAAAACTCAATTATTAGCCCCAAAACATACCATTTATATTATTGGGCCCGTGCTATGTACGAGCCACACATTTCCTTTTCACGTAAGTCAATTAGTTGAATTATATTCTATAATTTAAATTAAATACTCTAATAATAAATCATTTATATATATAAAGCTAGATAAAAAAGAAGTGATGTGGCACCTCTCAATGGCAAGGATTCTATTTATCTTCTTTTTTTTGAGATTTTTTTGACATTTTCTCTAATTTTTTTCAATTATTTTATTTTATTTTATAAATCCATCTCCTTACTTCATACCTCTTCAATTACATAAATTCAAATCTTAATTAATTTAATAATATATATAACTCCTAACCTTTCATATTCATAACCTTCAAATTATTTAATATACAAATTTATAACTCCTAAATATTACACTTATAAAAACCTACTTCGAGACATGTATGATGATTATTTTATTTTCATTTTTTTTATTCTTCATTTTTTGTCTCTTTGATTGGTTAATTTTTTTTGTCTTCTTTGATCTGATTTTGCAGGAGACAGATGTATAATGAAGAATGTTAGATATTTTTGCATAGTTTGATTTTAAGAGGTAAAATGATTTAACATGTCTAATACTTATATTTTTTTCACTTTTTCCTATTGTAATTATACATTTTATATTATTTTTTGGATTCTTGATGATACAAATCATGATTTTTTTTATAGAAAAAATAATTTGTTTTTTTTTCTCTTTTGCTTCTCTTTGTAGGTTCTTGAGGTTTTTTCTTTGCTTATTTCTGTAGTTTCTAAAGATTGATTGTTCTTACTCTCTTCGTCTTTGTGGAGATTTTGGAGAATTGAATTATGTTGTGTTGAGAACATGATCCTTCTTTCCTCTTCAAATCATAACTAAATATTCTTTATCTATTTTTGATTGATTAGTTAACTATATTTTTATATTTTGTTGTTGTTATTGTAAGGATTGTTATGTTTTTTTGTTGTTGTTACTGTAAGGATTGTTATGTTTTTTTGTTGTTGTTACTGTAAGGATTGTTTATAGTTCTCCACCCAAATCTCCAGTCTAACAAGAGATGATTGGTTCCTTATCAGCTTAGTTAATTGTAAAATCGCCACTATATGTTATTTTTACTAATCTGAAATTCAATTTCGTCTAACAATACTCTTCCTGCTCACTAGCTATAAAATTGTTATACAAATATATAATAAAGGTAAGTAACAAAAAAAGTAATATGTCAAATCTCAATATAAAGTATAATAAAATATTAACTATTAAACACAAACATGTTATATAAAAAGAATCCTCAATTGAAATATGAAAAAAATCATACAATTCAATTAAAAAAATAATTCATTAACAATATGAGCCATTAAGAACCAACACAATATTATGTATTAATTTTTGAAAAAAATATCATCAAACTAATTATTTTTCTTATATAGCTAAGAATCAAATAAACAGATTCCTCCTACAATTTCATATGTCACAATCAGATAACAATGATATGATAAAAATGCATAATTTTAACCCTACATTCTTAATTATATTATTTATATATAGTAATTATTTATAAGTCAAAAAGTTGTTTCACATATTTGAGAATTCAATTAACAAAAAATCAACTATTTTTTAAATTTTATTTTATCATCCACAACATTACTTTTTTTGCCAATTTAAATTTTTTCTATTCCTTTTGATTAACTTTTTGATTCTCTACCCCTTTTTAATTTGTTTTTTCCTTAATAAATTTCTCTCCTATAATATAAAATAAGAGAATATATATATATATATATATATTAGGTAATGCAAAATATATTGTTCAAACTAATAGTAATTATTAAAAGTAATATTTATTAGTAGAAACATATTTAGAGACTTTTAATTATTTGAAGTTTCTAAAATAAGATAAACATAAAATATGTCATATAATAAAATTAAACCATAAAAAATGGTGGAGGATTTTACTTAAACATACTTTTATTTTAAAAATATGTATTTTTTTACTTTTTCTATTATTTTTATCTATTTATTTATTTAAATTTTTATCCTAAACTCACACCTCTTCATCTATCATAACCTCTATCTTAATTAGTACTTATTAGTAATACTTATAACTTTCAACTTTATACCTTCCTAACCCCCACTTAATGTTCAAGCTTGTGAGTTGTGACATCTTAAAATCACATCAAAATAATATTTCTATCCAAATATATTTGTTTTGAGCTTAATTGTCCTCTACTTTAATTTTGTAGTGTAAAAACTATCGACAAAGACTACTTTGTGTAATTATTTTTATTTCTAAAAAGGAGGATACAAAATAAGATAAATAAAAGAGCAAAATTGATTTGGATTTTTTCTTATGAAATTATAAGAGCAAGATCATTAATAAAAATTAGCAGAAAATACAATTCTCGAAAAACATTAAAATGTGTTTGTGGATGTAGACTTAGCGGCAGGAGATAATCAAAATTATTATGAAGTTATTTTCAAATTTTCAATAAAATATGAATTATGAAAAATATAAGAAAAATTAATTAAGAGAATTCATTTTTGTCATTTTGCATAAATTAGTAAAAAGCTAAAGACAAGCTAACTTGATTATTACATTATAACTAACATAAAAGAATAGGTACTATTCAACCAAAAAAAAAAGTATAGGTATTAGACCGTGCTGATTTAAGAATTTTTTTTTAATAAAATCATTCATGATCAAGTTAAAATCACAAATCTAAATCTTAAAATTTGTTATCTAATCTATTTGAATTTGAAAATTAAAAAAAAAAAAAATTAAAACTTTTATGTATACCGCGCGTAGCGCGGCTAAGTTTACTAGTCATCTAATAATTGTGGAACAAAATCTGGCCCTCTTGGCTTGTATTTTCCTCTTTAAGGTCCCTTTTTTTTTTATTAATAAAACTAGCATTAGACACATATTGCGAAGCGGAATTGCTTTTAAAAAAAGCTAACAATTGCGCAATAAGATCTATCACTTCGATATACCTAATAATATTATGTTAAATGATTTCATGACAAACACTTCAAATTATTTGTGTAAATGGATTTGTCAATTATTCCACTAAATAATTAGGAAATTATTTACCATTTTTTAATTGAATTAGGTGTTAAAGGCGACAAAATTCTATTTGGCGTTTTTTCTCATGCCCAAATTTCTATTAATAATTATGTTTTGGACATTGGAATCTGTGTCGGCCGTAATAATTTATAAAGCAATGCTTTGCTTGATGAATTATAAAATTACGTATACTATAGAAAATGTTAGTACGTAATAAGATCTGATCCAAAAATATATATATAAGATTATAAAATCTGCACTATGTCATACATGATTCACATATAGGGACATATATTTATTTTTATTACCTCTCTCCGGTTTTATTTTATGATCCATCCATTGCACGAGTACATATATCAGTTTCTATTACTTTATTTTCTTCAATTTGTTTGTCTGATTTGATTTGACATGAAATTTAATTGAATAAAAAGGTTTTTGAATCTAAAGTAATGATAAAAGCTTGCAACATAATAATAGGAAAAAACCTTGCTCCGCTCTACATGACATTTTTTTTTTTTCATTTTCAACCCTCTCTAATATTATTTTAACCTAAAAATAGTGGACACAAACAAATATGGCAACAGTAGAATATCCTTTTTCTTATGAATATATGAGTATTACACAGGATGCTATATAAAAACACTTAATGTGTCTTAACAAGAGAGGAGAATAATGCAAATACAATGACAATTGTATAGTTATAATGGATAAGAAAGAATAAAATTATGTCGTTTATGAAATAGAAACAACTATTCTCTAATAGGTCATTCATGTGGGGTAATTCAGATCAATATTACTAAACAAATAATACATATTTATTATATGTTTAATTTATTAGTAAAAGGAAAGAGACACATCTATTTGAGTTGTGTTTCTTTAGATTTACAAAAGGTTTCTCTTTCAGAGAAATAAGGTGTCTTTTCCTCAAAACAGAAAAAACGTCCATTAAAGTTATCTCCAACATAAACCGTTTGGAACTATCTTTTGTAACGGGTACGGTTTAATCTGTGATTTTATATGGTATAGTTCATTTTTATATGAAACTATACTTTCAGATTTCAATGATCCTGCAAATTATGTATATGATTAAAGTCTTGATAATCTTATAGGGTTACATTAAAGGACAAATTACTTAACCACACTCCTTTACTTACCTTAATATCCATTTATCCCTACTTATTTCAAAATTTTCAAAAATCCCTTATTTCCCCCAATTAATAAAATCTGTAAGATACATAAAGATTTCCCACCTTTTTTACAGCCAATACATGTGTATCCCGTGCACAACGCTATGTATCCCGCATGTATCCCGTGCACAACGCTATGTATCCCGCTAAGTGGAATGTATCAAACCTAACTTATCCCGTGCACAATGCTATGTATCCCGCAAACATCATTTTTAAGGGATTTTTGGTAAATAGAAAACTAGAAGGGATAGGATGTTATTTAGTACTTATAATATGTGGATCCTATAATTTATACTAAATTAAATGTACATAGAATTTACTAAAATGTCCTTTAGAACATGTTTGAATAGATCCTATAACTTGTTATAACCGAAAAGTCACAAGGGAAAACTACATAAATGGGCCATAAAATTCAAAATAATTACAAGTTCATACCAAAACTCAAAGTCATTCTTGAAATATTCATTCTCTCATAAATAATTACAGTACATACCCCTCATTTATTAAGAGTGATAATTTTTGTTTAACTGATATTAAATCAGTATCATATATTGTATTGGTATCATTAAAGCTAATAATTTCACTTAACTGATACTAAATCAGTATATATATATATATATATATATATATATATATATATATATATATATATATATATATATATATATATATTGGTATCATTAAGATTTCTTGTTCGGAAATTACTCATTAGTCAATGATACTATAAGACTATGTGTATATTATTGTGGTAGCATTAAGGTTTTTTGTTCGGAAATTACTCATTAGTCAAGGATACTATAAGAGTATATATATATATACTCTTATAGTATCACTAACTAATGAATGATTTTTGAACAAGAAACCTTAATGATACCAATACAGTAGATGTATACTGATTTAGTATCAATTAAGTGAAATTATCAGCTTTAGTGATACCAATACAACAAATGATATACTGATTTAGTATCAGTTAAGCGAAATTATCAGTCTTAATAGTATATGATATTGATTTAGTATCAGTTAAGCGAAATTAGTTGGGGGTATATAGTGTAATCATTTAGTGGGGTATGAATGTAAAGGGGCATATGCTTGTAATTATTTTACTTTTATTATCCTAATTAACTTATTAATTTTGCCTTTAAAAAAATATTAAAAGCACTTTTTTTATTTTACCAAACGTTATGTTGGGGCCGTACATTGACCCTAGCTAGTGATACCTAATATTATTATTTGTATGTATTTATATATGAGTGTAAGGGTTAAGAGAACACTCTCAATATACAAAGGGAAGAGCACTAGCTAGAGGAAATTGAGAAAGTGTTAAGCTAATTGATTTAAGGCATGGCAAACAATCAATTACCAATTAGTATTGGCTCAGAAAAAGAGGGGAATTTTACATATGCAATGCAATTATTGTCATCATCAGTACTTCCCTTTGTGTTGAATTCAACAATTGAATTGGATGTATTTGAGATCTTAGCCAAAGCTAATGATACTCAACTTTCTTCTTCTCAAATTGTTTCTAAAATGGCTTGCAATAACCCTATTGATGCAGCCAATATGTTAGACAGAATGCTTTATGTGTTGGCTACTTATTCTTTGCTCACTTGCTCCATTAATAATAATAATGTTAGACTCTATGGTCTGTCACCAGTGGGAAAGATGTTTGTTAGTTATAATGAAGATGGTGCATCTTTGGGGCCAGTCTTGGCTTTGCTTCAACATAAAGTACTCATTAACACCTGGTAATTGTTTTGCCTTACACTATACCCTCTACGCTTTAATTTATTTGTCTGGTAATTGTTTCATCTTAAACTACACTATACCTTCTACATAAAGTACACATCAACACCTACTACCCTCTTTACGGAGGAAAAAGGAAGGTGATTACAATATAGGGAATGACACTCTCACTAATAAAATAGGAGTTTAAGTAGCCAACCAATTGAGCTACTAAGATTTTTTGTTTTAGTACTAGTATATATAATAACCTAACAAATATATGTGTACTTCATTAATAATCTTAACAGAAGTTACATATATACTTCATGTATAGGTAAACTATATTCAATTTTTTGAGTGTACCATAATGTATAGTCAGTATTTAGTTCATATAGATAAGTTATATTGTATAGTTTGTGTATACTTTTCTATATGATTTTAGGCTATTTTCTATGTAAGTAAAATATGGCTATATTTATCATAAATTAATTACTTTATATATATAGAGAGAGAGAGAGAGTAATGAATAGATATCACAATAACTCACAAAAGAAAAGAAAGTGAAGTAATAACAAAATAAGTTAATGGTAATAACAATAACTTAAGATGTTTCTAGAACTATTTAATTTTCTTGTTATCATTCTTGGTAGATTTTTGTTAGTGTGAAATTACATTTTTACCCTTGATCATTATTCACTTCATATATAGAAAAATGTTTCTAAAATTATTTATATCTTTCTTAATAGATTTTTGTTAGAATGAAATTACATTTTTACCTTTGGTCGTCCTCCCACTTCACTCTTCTATATAATAGGAAAAAAAAATATATATATATATATATATATCTTATCTTTCTTAATAGATTTTTGTTAGAATGAAATTACATTTCTACCCTTGGTCGTCCTCCCACTTCACTCTTCTAAATAATAGAAATATATATATATATATATATATCTTATCTTACTTAATAGATTTTTGTTAGAATGAAATTACATTTTTACCCTTGGTCGTCCTCCCATTTTTTTATTTTTTTTTTGTCGTCCTCCCACTTCACTCTTCTAAATAATAGAAATATATATATATATTATCTTTCTTAATAGATTTTTGTTAGAATAAAATTACATTTTTACCCTTGGTCGTCCTCCCACTTCACTCTTCTATATAATAATATAATAATAGAAGAAATGGAAATATATATATATATTCAAATAAGGACCATATTGGGTCCTAGACTATTTCAAAAGATCTAAATATATACACTTTTCATCTACCTATTTTGCTAAAATTATCTCTCCGCTCGCTTTATCCCTTATAACCAACTGTCCTCCTAAAATAAATTTACTTAAAAGGGTATCAAAAAATGAGCAACGGTGATCATTAACTCTCTCAAACTTAAATAAATTTGCCGAATCTTATTTTTATGGAAAAATTGATAAACTTAACCCATTATTCGCAAAGTTCAAAAGCAAATCAAATTAGAATTTAGATCACATCTCACTCTTTTCTATCTAATTTAAAATCACAGGTTTGGATTAAGTGATACGGTTCTTGAAGGGGGATTTTCATTTGAGAGGATGCATGGTGTAAATTTATTTGAATGTCAAAAGACGGATCCCAAATTGAGTAATGTTTTCAACAAAGCAATGATTAGTCATACAACTCTGGTGATGAAAAATATACTTGACACTTACAAAGGTTTTGAGGACATCAAGGCTTTGGTTGATGTTGGAGGTGGTCTTGGAATAAACCTCAACATGATTACATCTAAATACCCAACCATTAAGGGCATTAATTTTGACTTGCCTCATGTTGTTCAACATGCTCCTTCTTATGAAGGTACCTTCCTATCTTCTTTTTTCTTTGTTAATTAGAGAAGGGAAAAAGGATAAATATACCCTCGAACTATCGTAAATGGTATTCAGATAGCCTCCGTCATACTTTTAGGACATTGGTGTCACTGCCGTCCAAAAACTAGAGCATATATACCCTTTATACTAATGGACATACACGTGTCATAATCTTATCTGTCGACCCGACAGATAAGATTGCACCACATGTCCCTATATAGTCTTCCGTTAGAGTGAAGGGTATATACACTCTAGTTTTTGGACGGCAGGGGCACTAATATCCCAAAAGTATAACGGAGGGTATCTGCATACCATTTACGACAGTTCGGGGTATATTTATCCTTTGTCCCATTAGAGAATAGGCCAAAAAAGACCATCCATTCATGTCACAAATTAATCATGTTTTTTTTACAATATAAAAATCCTAATTTCTGTGAAAATCATTAACAGAAGAACTAGATTTAATTTGGAACTTAATTGATGAAAAGATACCCCTTAATATAATTTCACATATCTAGAAAAGAAAAAGAAAACATATCTAACTTAAATTCTTGAACTGAGGTTTGAAACTCTAGAGTCCTAGTTCTTACTTAAGAGGAACCTTGAACATAATGATGATAATTTTTTTGTGTTAGGTGTGAATAGGGTGAGTTAGGTCAACTAAATTCTCCTTGATATAACTTAAAATTGGCTATAACGACATAATACAATTATTCATTTTTTAAAAAAACTAATTATTGCAGGGGTGGAACACGTTGGAGGAGATATGTTTGAAAGTGTTCCGGAAGGAGATGCTATTTTTATGAAGGTACGTACCTTAAATTAATTAAAAAATTAGCAGAAAAAAGTATTTATTGTTTCTTTAAAATATTGACAATTTTTGTTAATGATGTATATATGAAAGTGGATTCTTCATGACTGGAGGGATAGTCAATGTGTAAAGTTATTGAAAAACTGTTATAAGTCTACACCAACAAAAAATGGGAAAGTGATTGTTGTTGAGGCCATTCTACCAGTTAAACCTGATCCTATGCATACCTCTCATGTGGTCATTTCACAAACTGATTTGGTCATGTTGGCTCAAACTCCTGGAGGCAAAGAGCGTTCTCAAAACGAGTTTCAATTCCTTGCAACTGAAGCTGGATTCAGTGGCATTAACTTTTTATGTTGTGCCTCTAACTTTTGGGTCATGGAATTTTACAAGTAGCTCTACCTTTACAACTTCACTCTAAATATCATCCATTAAATAATTTCTCCGTTTATTTTTATTTGTCCAGTATATTTTCCCTAATTTAAGTTAAGTGAATAGTTGGACAATTTTCATTAGTTTAAAATAAGTGAATTATTCAATATTTTTAGTGATGTACATGTCCTTTTATCTTCCAATAATTATATCCTCATCGTTTACCTTTTATTCATACTCCTATTAGCCCTCATCAACTATACACATTTTTATCAGTTTCCACTACATAGAAAATGATTTTAACAACAATAACTTAATTGCCGCTAAACGTGTTCATTTATAGCCAATTAACACTATTTGTAAATGTTCATAATTAAAGTATGTAGCGATATTGGATTCAATGACAATTGATTAATATCAATAAAGACTTTAAAACTTTTTATTAATATTAGTGGCTAAAAGCTATTTTATTATAGTGGTCTCTTATTTGTAAAATTACTCTCCTTTAGCCGCTTCGATTGTTAGAGCTCACTTCATACCAATAGAATCGTAAGCTTTCTTCTCCGCCTCAGCTTGAGAGCTCATGTCTTTTCCCAATTGTGTGAGGTATTGTATGTCAAGAAAAAAAAACTTATTTGTGACCTTTTCAATCTTTCTTGTTAACTCAATCTCATTGTCACGACCCAGATCGTCGTGATTGACACCCACATTAACCCTCCGGTGGGAGAATCACTACTACAACTCAAACCAAGCAACTAAACCAAAACTAAGGCATTTAAGTACACGAAAGCAAGAAAATACTAAGGAAAGAAATAGAGTTTCCATAAACTCAAACAAAAGTCTAACAAAAATAACTAACAATGCGGAAATTCAACCCCTAGAACCTGAAAGTCAATGTACCAAAACTCTACTAACGACAAGTCTAAGAACAAGGAGTACAACCTCGAAACTAAACAACACCTTAAACCAATAGTCTGACAGAAAAGAATGGACTTAAATGAAAGAGATCCATGGCAGCCTGAAATTAAAGAACTGGCTCACCCTTGAATCTGGTCACGCTCATAATCACCTAGCTGAGCTCTATCAATAGCCACTGAAGATGTCATGTACTCAACAAAGAAAGAGCAAGTGTAATATCAGTACACAACCACCGTGTACTGGTAGGATCATACGGCTATCCCACTAAGTGTAACATACATTAGTCAATACAACAATATAATCACATGCACATATCGAACATATACAATATCATCAACATATACGAATAATGAACAACTTTACAATTCTCGCATATCACAGTTATATCAATTTAGAGCAACATACCGTCTTCCAATATCAATCATCATTAGATATGAACGAACTCATCACAAGTAGATACACAACACAATTCAATGGTCCTCTCACGAAACCCAATTAAATGGTCCTCTCATGAAACCCAAACCCAAACAGTTAGCATGCCGAAACGTGGTAATCCGATCCAAGTTAGTTATTCTGGAACGTGGCAATTTGATCCCATATTTATGCCGAAACGTGGCAACTGATCCTAGTTAGTTATGCCGGAACGTGGCAATCCGCCCATTCAATAAACCACAATCACAATCACAATGTATATTCTCACAATCATACAACAAGAGGTGATTCATGGCATACAATTATTCAATTATCCTCAATTACAACAAGTGTGATCAATAATGCAACATTCGCATACATATATGTATCATAATGAAGCAAGATCAAACATACATCACACAATCATAGAATCACAACCATCACCTACCTCGAATCCAAGCTTGAATCCCCTAAGGCACTTGAATCTTCTCTTTCCGGATTCTTCCCGTCTGTTCGTGGTCTAAAAACATACAATCAACGCAAGGGTCAACAATCAAAGGTCTAATTATCCGGATTATAACAAACCCAATAACCCTAGACCAAACCCAAGATCCTAATACCCAATTTAGTGTTGTTTCCACCATTGAATCTTTAACAAAACCCTCTCCTATCAATATTCACCCATTCTATTACGTTTTATGGATCGAAAAATGGATTCGGGGAGTGAAAAACTTACCTTTAGCCTCATGAATGGTGAAAAACGAGTAGGAGCCTCCCGAGGGTCATTCTTTAGCTCTAAAAGTCGAAAAGTGCATAATGAGGTCGTTTAGGGGTTTATTAACGACTTTAATTCACGTCGGCCCCGCCAAAGCGGCAAAACCTAGCGCCAAAGTGACATTATCGAGACAGAGAGTTATTTCAAGAATTCCAAAATTCTCATTTCACAACACACCTCTAACCCACGACACTCAGTAAATACCCTCTACGCTAAGATCGATTTCGGGAGTTCTACTCGCCCGAATTCAATTCCGTAAAGTCGTACGGATTTTTTAACGAGTTATCTAACTACTCATGTAATCAAAATCATAAATGATTCACCCGATTGTTACCAGATTTCCCTACACCTTAATGACTCCGATTTCGTCCAAATCTGGACTAGGTTGGGAATATCCAATTACTATGAAAAAGTTTTCTGACCCCAATTTTTTCTCCATTTGGTTTTTCCATAACGACGGAAATTGGGTCGTTACACTCATAGTACATTATTCACACTCTACTTTTTTGTTAATACATAAACTTTATAGGACAGCTAAAAACAAAATCGAAATCAATAATTTGAATATTTGAATTTTTTTTAATGATTTGTTGGTAATGGATTAGTGGTTTAGCGGTTTGGTAACGATTTTGATTTTCTTTATTATCGGGTCATCGATTCTTAATGATTTGAGATTTTTTAAAAACGGGTTAACCAATAATTCGATAGTAAATTAAATATTTATATTAATACCATTTGGTATATAATGTTCTTGACGTAAGAGTTTAGTTTCATATATACTTTTATTATTTTTTTGTCTCAAACTCTTGGTTATTCTATAATGTAACAGTCTTTTCTTTTGAGCAAAATGCAATATGTCTACTCATGTGAATGGTTTATTTGTTTCACCTTGTTTCTAAGTGATTTTCAATGATCTTTTGGTGTTAAATCTTAATGGTTAAACTGATAATCGAATCGATAACGATCAATAACTAATAAAACAATAATTGATAAGTCAATATCTTAATGGTTCTATAACGGTTTAATGGTTTCATAACGGTTTAGCATATCTACAAACTGTTAAGTCAAACTGATAAACTTCAAAATCAAACCAAACCGATCGATATGCAGCTTCACACAAACATGCCTTCAAGAAGTCAAAATTCTCGTCAAATAAATGATGGCGATGTTAAATTAAAAGAATTGCAAGCTCAAGTTAGGTAATTAAAGACACACCATGCAAGGTAAGAAAATTGTTCAAAACCAAGTTCAAATAATGAAGCAAATAATGAAAGCTTCGTAAGTGAAAAAGATAATATCAATTCTCTTTTTTTTCCACCCAAAAAGATAATATCAATTCTATCACACTCCAACTTTGGAGAAACGCAAGTACTTAGTGCCTTAAAAATCATTTTTGATATAGTGAGTAAACATGCGACTTGATAGCCTAACATATAAAGCTTTTCATTTTGGTACATAATTCATGGAGGTACAATAACAATGTTAAAGATACAAATATTCCCTAACTTAGGAGTTACGACTAAGTACAAGACATGTCGTACTAATAAGTACCATTGACTCCCTAACTTAAGACTGAGGTAAGACTTTAAGTAAAGTCTCATGCTATGAATATGTAATTAAAATTATAAAGGATACTTATCCAATTTTTTTCTTTTTATTTATCCATTTTGACAAATCAATAAAGAATAAAAAAAATTTACTTATTATACCCTCAATTAATTAATTTTGAAAGAGGTAGAACTTCTTGAAAATCTTAAATTTTTAATTCATCCACTTCTTAATTAATAGTAATAAAATAGTAAACTCACTATGTCAATCATTATTTTCTTAATAGATGTGTCAATTCAGAAGTGAACAAGTAATTAGAGACAGAGGAATTAATTAATTAGTCATAAGACAATTGAAAAGCTTGAAACATTCTCTGTAAGATGAATCTATGGCCTAATTAGCCGATTTTTATAACATAATATACATCATATTGTAAGTTAAAACAGCTTGTAGACGCTAATCATGATTAATCACCATGTGATTAACGTCGAATTCAATCTCAATTGGATAGACTAAAAGAGCATGTTTGGATTGACTTAAAAGTTGGGCAAATCTACTTTTTAAGTTATTTTAAATTTTTGGAGTGTTTGGCAAAATTAAAAATAACTTAAAAATAAAGTCAAAAACCAAAAATAGTGCTCTCCTTACCTTTAATTTTTTGACTTAAAAGCTATTCAAATATGACTTTAAAAAATTACTTTTTAAAAACTTTTTTTTTTTTAGTCCATCCAAACGTGCTCTAATACGAAATCTCAATCAAGAAAACTGTTTAGGTGCCCAAATCAATGATTTACTATAGCTATAAATTGACATGTACATACATTAGGCCCATTTACCAAAATACTTTCAAAATATTCTTATATCATTCGACACCTTGGACCATGGACATAATATTTGAAATGGAATTTATAGCCCAACATATATAATTATTATTAATTTAGAAAAACTACTTAATTAGATAAATATTTCTTATATTTACTATTTTTTCTTGTAGTTTGAACTAATTACATATTGTTTCACTAATTAATAATTTCACATTAGATTTTAAGTAAGATATACATTGATATATATATTTTTCTTAGCAGATACACTAAATTGAAAAGGTCTTATCAATAAAATTTCCATTTGTCCGTGATCTAGGTATAGGTAGCAATCCATTCTAGAACTCTTTTCATTACGGGAGAGATGTGAATGAGAAAGGGGGAGATGCGAACGAGAAAAGGAGGGAGGCGAGTGAGATAGTCTATGTATCACAATAGATATATCTATTTGGGATACCATGGAGAGAAGAGAGTGGCAAGCACGCGAGATATATAGGAGAGAGCTCAGCGAGAGAGTAAGATACATGAAATCCACTTGAATATAATGTATTTAAAATAAATTACACTTAATTTTGACCTAATGTATCCAAGATATATGTATTTGGACGAGGCAAATACATATATTTTGAAGTCTAAAATTTTGATAAGTTTAGTAACAATGAAAGTGCAGGGAAGTGTGGTAATTAGGTACTAGTTTTTTATTTCAACTTTCCTCAATTTATTTGTAATTTTATTTGATGTTACATATATTCAAAGTCCAAATTCAGGTAAATTTCGTAATAATGAAAAATGAAGGGAAGGGAGATAATTAAGTACCAGCTTTTCATTTAAAATTTCCTCCATTCATTTAAACTCTTTTCCAGCCAACATTAAAAAAAAAAGACCAAATCCATACAATACAACAGCTAATACGCGTACATCAAACTCGTTGTTCCAGCTCGCTGCTTGGCAAAAGGTAATTTCTTTCCTTTTCCCTTCTTTGTCGAGCATTGACTTGCTTCTAGTTCTGTCTTTTTGGCATATGATTTACGTGTGTTGTTTTTCTTATGTAGTAAGTTCATTTCCAGCAATTTATATTGAGTGTTTCTTTCCATTTTGATTAGTATGAATTTGTTGTTTCCCTTTCTGCGATTCTCTAAGTAGATATTAAGATTTTATTTTTTTTTAATATTGCCTTTCCTAAATTAGGTGTATATCATAATTAGCCCTTTATAGGTGATAATATGGATCTGTTGGGATTAGCTGCTAGTCTCTTTCTTAGTCCTGCACATGTCATATTTTGTGTAGATTAATTCAACTATCTTGCACCAGCTAGATATATGGTTTAATTCTTTTTTCTTTGGATTAAAATAGTTATGATCTAGTACTATTGTTTTGATTAAATTTCTGAAAAAGTTTAGTCTTAATTTAATTAAGGTTCGGTTCCGTTTAAGCATTTATTTCATCTTGAAAGTTTTATTCTATTATCGAAATTACTGATTGATTTCCAGTAGTCCCTCTATGAGCTAATAGTGAATAATTTTATGTGTTGCCTCTTTAGACTTAAAGAGAGCATAGATGGTGTAATCCTTTTAAAATCATGTCATATTTTATCTAGAATTTGCTATTTCTCTATCTAATAATATTCTAACTCACCTAGCATAGATATGACTGATTGTTTCTCGAAGCTTGAAATTGTGATAAATCCTATTGTTGAAGTTATATAGTCATTTAAAATTGCAATATACAGTGTTGTCGTGTATCTTTGCCTAGTTGCTCTCTTTTGTTTAGTTGAGGAAAGTCTTTTGTTTCTCTTTTGCTCCCTTTTAAAAAAATAGGATTGATTGGTTGAGAAATATGTGTGATGAGGTTGCCTTTTTTTTGCTTATCTCTGTTGAATCATATAAGATAAAGTTAGCAGATTTTTTACAACTTTCTGCATGTTTTTGTCTACTGGGAATTTTGAGTTTTTGTCAAATTATGTGATCAAGGCTAGTCCTATCTTTCTGTAGCTCCATATGTATTGTTTTGACTTCCTGAACACAACTCCTAATATTGGATTGAACTATATCACTTGCTTGTCATCAATGCATATTAGTTTTTGCTTAATGGTCTTGCTGATATTTGTTTCCACCATTTCTGTGTGCATGAACCTTTTTGTTCGAGTCTAATGGGACTCCCATCCTTGCATTCGTTTCTCTTTGAGTCAACCTCCTTTAACCCGATTGAAAGGAAGCTAATATTATTGGGTTAAACACCCAAGAAGACAGCAGCAGCAGTAGCCTAAAGGGCTAAAAGAATAGCATTGTCTTGAACTTGAAAAGTCTGAAAAGCAGAGTTGCAACAGCCTCAAAAGGCCGAAAATTGAAGTGCAAAAATTGGGTTAAAACCCATAAATAATAGAGCAGCAGAGGCAAAATAGCAACAGTCCCAAATGACTAAAATTGGGAATTTTCTGGACTTTAAAAGGTCCAATTGAAACGACAGCAACAACATCAACCATAAAGGCTTAGACTTGGGCTGAAATCAATTTTAGCAGCCCCCTCGTTTCCCTTGTTCCCTCATTTTTACCTTTTCATGGTTATATATCTTTATTATAATTTATTGTGGAAGCTAACAACTTTAAGATCTTTGTATTGACTTAGATGAATTCTTTGGAGGTTTTTAAGGGCTTTTATGTTTAGTAATTTGTTATTCAAATTTTCAAAACGCAAACTAAGCTTCAAGACTAACTTGAGAATTATTCATATTCTTTCATAGTTAGTATTTAGCTTTCAAAATCACACTTAAGCTATTGTGTTAATCTTTTGACTCAAAAACTTGACTCGGATAAAATGTTAAATTAAAATTATTGTTTTGGCACTTTAACATTTGACTTATTTCATTACTTGGAATAAGATGAGTGCATAAGTATCAAAGACTTTATTATTTTTCAAACAAGAACTTTCACAAGTAATCTTAAGTTTTTTCTTAAAAAATTAGCCAAACTTTTCAATCCGTCGGTCAACCGCGTGCTAGTGGATTCTCTAAGATGTCTAAACTTTTCCTTATAGGACTATTTGAACCCTTACCCGACTTTGGTTTATTAAAGGTTTTCATTTCAAAACTTTTTTAAAAAAATGGTTTTCTTGATTTTTTTTCCTAAAAAATTAAGTGGCGACTTCAAAATTGTTATTTTCCAAAAAATCAGTAAATTGCCAAAGTTGCGAAATTGGTTTCGAAATCTTGATTTTTGAAATTGGTTCGTGACAGTCATATGAATTTTTCTTCATCTAAAATACTAAAATATTAAGAAATAGTAAATAAGTAAAACAAATGGATAATGTTTATATAGTAATAACTATTTTGAAGCAAACTTTCTGGGAGTCTAAATCACATAAGTAACATTGATAAATAAAGTCATTCTTTTGTCTTGATCATCAAAAACAAATCGTGACAATTCTCTAAATTTTGGAAAAAGTTATTCAGAAGCATATATCTACATCACAAGAAAAATTGTTAACAAAAACAAATGAATTTAGACTACATCATGTTAACTTCATATATTGAACATTACATACTAATGTGTGTATATTAAGCAAAAAAATAATTATTATATCATTAAAATTAAATTATTTTCCTCAAGTACTCGAGATTATGGAATATACCCTCTTAGGATAGAACAACTTACTTCATCAGAATAGTGGTACCTCATATTCCGCTAAACTTTGAACTCACTCAACGACAATAAATTACACAAAAAAATTTAAAATGCAAGAAGAAGAAGAGTAGAAGATTAGAAAAAAATGTGGTTGGAAAATGAGAGGAAGTCCGTCTATTTGTAGTAACAAAGGGTAGTATGAACAAATTTTTTTTTTGTCTTATCTGAAAAATTATGACATTTCCGAGAAGTCACAACACTTTGGAAAAGTCACAACTCTTTGGAAAAGTCACAACTTATTGAAAAAGTCACAACTCTTTGGAAAAGTCACAACTTGTTGCAAAAGTCACTACTCTTTGGAAAAGTCACAACTCTTTGAAAAAGTCGCAACCCTTTGAAAAAAATCACAACTTATCGGAAAAGTCACAACTCATCGAAAAAGTCACAACCTAAGTTAGGGATATTATAGTAATATATATATATACCAGATACATCTTGCCTCCCTCCTTTTCTCGCTCGCATCTCTCCCTATTTTAGTGTATCTGCTAACAAATATATATATTTGTTAGCAGATACACTAAAATAGGGAGAGGGGTGAATGAGAAAGGGAGAGATGCGAGCGAGAAAAAGAGGGAGGCAAGATGTATCTGGGATACCAGATACATGGAGAGAAGAGAGTGGCAAGCACGCGAGATATATAGGAGAGAGCTCAGTGAGAGAGTAAGATACATGTAATCCATTTGAATATAATGTATCTTGAATAAATTACACATAATTTTGACCTCATGTATCGAAGATATATGTATCTGGACCAGGCAGATACATATGTTTGAAGTCTAAAATTTTGATAAGTTCAGTAACAATGAAAAGTGCAGGGGAGTGTTGTAATTAGGTACTAGCTTTTCATTTCAAATTTCCTCAATTTATTTGTAATTTTATTTGGTGTTACATGTATTTAAAGTCCAAATTTAGGTAAATTTCGTAATAATGAAAAATGAAGGGAAGGAAGATAATTATGTACCAGCTTTTCATTTCAAATTTCCTCCATTCATTTAAACTATTATTTGATGTTCAATTTGTTAATTCACATTGCCCCTCTAATATACTTATCCCATAATATAATTATGTAAGCTTTTAAACTAAAGAAACTTGCCATGATTTTGAAATATTCGAACAATTTTCGTAAGGATTGTTTGGGATGCTTCGAATTCAATTATGATAATATATGATAGTAATATATGAAAGTTTTCTATATTCAAATTTCACCTTAGTTATTAACGAAATATCTTCAATGTTACGAAATTGACCTTTAAAATGTTACGTCTAAATATAAGGTTGTCTTTTTCTTGTTATCAATTAGAGTACCATATTTCGACTTAGTTATCCTTGCAAAGATTAGAGATGTGTTTGGTAGATAAAAAATACTTTTCAATAAATCTTTTTCCATTTTATTATACTTAATTGATTTAGATGTTTTGAAAAGTATTTTTCAAATGGACTTATTTTTTCTTAAATTCTAAAAGATTACTTCCTTACATATAGTAAGAAAAACATTTTCAAAATTCTATTCCAACCACACCACCGAACCCGACATTTTGGCTCCAACCTCGAACGATATACGATACTCCATACCTAATTGGTAGGGGTGTTCACGGTTTGGATAAAAACCGATCTAAACCGAAAAACCAAACCAAACCGATAAAATAAAACCGATTTTATTTGGGTTTGGTTTGGTTTGGGTTTGGATTTTTGAAAACCGATAGTATTTGGTTTGGTTATGGTTTTATTCGAAAAAAACCGAAGAAATAACCGAACCGATGAATTATATACATATATTTTATTAATATATTGTTTTTATAAACAATTTTAAAGATCTTATACATATTTTCATTAAAATTTCTTTATAATTTACTTATTGAAAGCAAAATGCCCAAGATGAAACATTTATCTTATTGATTTCATGTATATGAGTGTCTATGACAATTCTTTGTGGGACTGAAAATGTTATTGTCTCTTCCTTCTAGGCCAATATAGTGAATTTTAAAGTTTTATTGATAGTAAATTTAGTGATCGAAAGTTCAGTAATTTAAGCCATTCTAACTATTTTTCGTTTTGAATGGATTGTTGTCACTTTTTTCACATTTTAAATGAATTGTTTCATTTTTGTGTATGGTTAATAACCGAATAACCGAACCAAACCAAACCGAAACCGATAATCACCAAACCGATAAATGTATATTATATTTGGTTTGGTTTGGTTTTGATAATTTTAAAACCGATTAAGTTGGTTTGGTTTTGGTTTTGACCGATAACCGATCCAAACCAACCCGTGAACACCCCTACTAATTGGGATGCAACGCCCTAGTCAGGATGAGAGAATCAGATTCTAATTCGTGATTGGGAGTCAAATCTCAAGTCAGAATCAAAATCAAAAAGTCGAATTTCAAATCTAGGTCAGATCTTGGGTCCTGAGTCGAGAATCCAAAGTTGAAAGTTAAATTTGTGTTAGGATCAGAATCAAGAATTATGTCTCAAATCTAAGTTGGGATTGAGAGTAGTCCTAGGTCGAGATTTAGGGAGATTTAGATTTGAGGGTATGGATAACCTTACTGATTCAAGTCTTTGATTAAGGCTATGACTTGGGTCCCGAATCAGGGTTGCGAGCGGATCTCCTATTAGGGTATGCCGGTATGGAGTGGAGTCCCTAGAATACTATTGAATAGTACGAGAATTATTTTAGACCAAACTACTAATTAAGAATATATATATATATATATATTCAATTTTACATCATATTGAAGAACATTTTTGGTACAATTTCAAGCAATTTAAAGCATTTTGCCTTTTTTGGATATAACAATGTTTTAGTCGCACTTCTCAACAAGTGAATCATTTTTAACCGTAAAGAAAGTAGGTTAGGCCTATTTTTTTATTTTTTATTTTGCACTTAAAAGGGTTTGAATCTGAATGATTCAGTTATTAAGTCATTAAATGCGTTTATTTTTTTAATTAGAAATTTCTTAATAGATTTGAAAATGTATGAATAAATTAGATCTGTAACATATTTTTATTCTCATTCAGACTCTTTTAAAGACAATATTGTTTTCATAAAAAAATTGTGCCCCTTATTTTTTTTCTTCAAAAAATAAAATAAAATTCAAGTCTCTTTCATTCTCCAACTTTATTAGTTATCTAAATTATTTTCTTTAAACTTTTGATTTTTGTTCTTGCTACATGTTTATTAAGAACTGATTATTTGATTAAAGTGCAAAGCAACTTCATGAATATGTGTTGTTGAAATCGGACTATGATGTCTTTATAAATTTATTTAAAATCCTTTGAATGTATCATATTCATTATTTATTTTAGAAAAGAGTGCATGGACAAACACATTATAGAACATAGAGATATTTCACCTATTTATTTAAGATTAATTTGTGTTGAATATTTTTTTTTTAAAAAAAAGATGACTAAATTGTTTTCTAACAATTATTTTTATTATTATAATCTATATATGTAATTCTTGTAGTTCCATTTTATTTTTATCATTCTTAAAATATTTACTTATAATTCAAATATCTTAAAGTTTATCAAAGTATGATATTTTTTCTAATATTTTGTTAATGTAATATTTAACTACTATTTTATTTGAATCACAGTACTTATTGTGTTTACATATTAATAAACTATTATTATTATTAATTATTATTATTATTATTATTATTATTATTATTATTATTATATATTCAGATGTTCAATAACAAACGGTCTCAATCATTCGGTGTTCAGATTTACAGATATATTATATATGTAATTCATGTAGTTCCATTTTATTTTTATCATTCTTAAAATATATCTCAACATTTATCAAAGTATGATATTTTTTCTAATATTTTGTTAATCTAATATTTAACTACTATTTTATTTGAATCACGGTACTTATTATGTTTACATATTAATAAATAATTATTATTATTATTAGTATATTTAGATGTATAATAACAAACTCTCTCAATTATTTTGAGTTCAGATTTACAAATAAGATCTTAATCACTCAGATATAAATCTAGATTCAGACATCTTAATCTAATCTAAATCAAAATAAATGAGGCCTAACATGGACGAAGTAGGATCATTTCACTAAACAAAAAATTCAAGGAAATAGGTAAGATATTATTGAATACCTCAATTTGGCACAATACATCAAAGCCAAATTCTAGTAAAAGGACTTCAAAAGTGAATCAACCAAACTACTAATTATAAAAATGAAAGTTTGATAAACACCCATATACTAAAGTACATTCACATGTAGTACAAAAAGTCTCATGATCATTATGTACTTGTATAAACTTTATTAGGGTGTTTTTTTTTTTTCGCAATTTATTTAATTGCTAGTAATATTTTTTATCATCTACATATACAAATGTTGTTTTCACAATTGCCAATGTGAACGCAAAAGATGCTACTACTATTATTCTACTACGGCCGCACGTGCAAAGTCACGGACGTTTAAGTCTCCTTTGACGCTTGCGGCAGAAAATGATCCACTGGGCCCCACTCAAAAAGGTCTGTGCAGGTTCATGAACATATCCTGCAGCGGCGACATCTGATAACAGCTCTGAAACTGAGAACCTAACAAGCTATTATCCACCGTTGTCGCGCCGGTAGTGGCATCCATGTAATTAAACGGAAGATCGAGGGTAGCTTTCTCCCAATCAGTCAGTTTCGGCTCGCTCTGCACTTCTCTCTCGCATGTTAATTCCGGTGAGAGTACGTGCTCTGAGCAGCTTGAATCGGAGTGGATCTTCGGAACTGAATCGGACGGCAGGTAGAAGAAATCGTTGTGCAATTGCTGCGGCTGAGGCGGTGGAGGTAGCGGTGGTAGAATCTCCGGCTTCCTATCTTCTGGAGATCCAACTGTATCCATATAGCAGGTAGTGTTCATTTTCCGATTCTTCTCAATCGATCCCTTTTTGTTGTAAATTCTACATAGAACCCAATCATCTAGCTGTAAACAAAACAGAAACCGTCAAAAATCAATCGAAAACAGAGTCTAAATCGTCAAAACAATTAATCTGTTCTGTACTCACCCTTAAGCTATTGTTGTTCTTACGAGCAGATCGATCAACATCAGCAAGACGATATTCATGCATGATCCAATTGGTCTTCTCTCCTTTAGGTGCCTTACCAGAATAAAACACCAATGCTTTCTTAATTCCCACCGCTTTCGGAATTCCAATCGGCTTATCCGCACCAGTAGCCTTCCAATATCCACTTCCAGCAGCTCGATTCGGTCGTGAACCGTTCGGATACTTCCGATCTCGAGGTGAAAAGAAGTACCACTCTTTCTCTCCATACAATGCCAAATCTAAAACACAAACACAAAATTTAATCAACACAAATCCCCAATTTCAACTGTTCACTACTAACAAAAACTAATTTACCAGGAAGATCCCATGGATCAAACTTGTAGAGATCAATTTCAGTTACAATTGGTACAGCAATTGGCTGGGAAGTGCATTTTCGGCATAAATAATGCGTCACAAGTTCTTCATCAGTTGGATGAAATCTGAATCCTGGAGGTAACTGTAATTCAGCTGCTGTCATTTTTCTTTTAAATATAAATTTCTGTTTTTAGTCTAAATACAGAGTATCTGAATGATTTCTGAATTTCTGAATAGAAGAGAAGGAATAGGAAAAGGGTTGAAAGTTGAAACTTCGGTCACAAGGGAGAGAACTAAATATATAGAAAACGGAAGAAGGACACGTGGCGAAGATAAGCTAAGGGGATCTAGAAAAAACGTGTAAAATAATTAGAAATAAAATGAAAAATTAAAAATATTATAAAAAAAAAGTGGACACGTATGCAAAAATTGAGTTTGAGGGGGTAGGGGAGGGGGGTGGGGTGCATTTGGTCACTGCTTACGCACTGCTTTTTGGACACAAGTGTCAAAAGGGACTAGGTGGCTCGGCGGGTTCGTGGAAGTTTCTGGTCGGTTTTGGTTCGGGAGGATTAGGCTCGGGAAGTTGACACGTATACCAGGTAGATGCACGCTCGGTAATTTTGTGTCGTTACTTACGACAAAAATGTGGGGGCCCACTTTATTTTTTATACTTTATAATTAAGTAAATAAAATAAATTTAAATTAAAAAAAAATAGATGTGGAACTTTTATGGGTGAAGGTGGTAGTTGGAATTGACTGAGAAAGAGATGAACTAATGTGTCAATAATTAGTGAATTAACGTTGCTAGGAGTGCCACATATACTAATGATGAATTTATTAAGATTGTTAAAAAACAAAAACAAAAATAAATAAATGAATGTATTGAAAGAAAAAGAAAAACTAATTTTTGTGATTCTTTAAAGTAAACTTCAATTAAAGATAAAGAAATTTGATATATTTTACATTTTTTTTTATCTATCGTAAAATATCTAAGTTTGATAAGGACTCATTTAGCAGGAAGCACGTCTACTAAGAATTTTTTTTTAATTTCTGATTGAGAAAAAAAGCAGTCTCATTCAGAATAACACATCTTTGCTATTGTTATTTTCCTATCTATTTGCGATTCCTTACAGTAAAAAGGTGTAAGCATATTCTTTAGATGATTTTGTATAATCAATTTGCAGGAATGAGAAAGAAAAAAAAAAGAACAATGTTTGGTTTGTTTACACCTTTCGTAATCAGAATATAATTACTCAACAATTATTTTATTGTGAATAAGTTGCAATTTTTTCTTCTAAAAGATAAGAGCATATTTGAATCACAAATATGATTGGTTAATTTTGAGTCAAACCAAGTCGACTTCTGCGCCGTAGATTATCGTTTCTTCTGTTTTTCACTTCATCCGTTTCATTTCTTACGTCTGACTTTATTTTATTTTTAAAAATAAAAATTGTATGTATCTAGTAAGTTCTTAATTATGTCATTCCTATTCCACCAAATTCTTTATTAATGACACTTTTGCAGGGATAACATGACATCTGAAATTACAATAAATTTATAGTGATATACCAACCTGACTACGGTGTAGTTGTGAGACCGTTTTATCTTTAATTAGAGGTTTTAAATTCGAGTCATGAGTATGAAAAAAGTTATCTTGGAAATGTCACTCTCGAATAGGCCCTGTAGTGTGCGATCCAAATTTTGTTGGAATTACAATATGAACAGGTGAAAATCAAAATAAATAAATAAATTATAATGATACTCTTTCTAGAAGATGGTTATGACTTATGAGTATTATATTGAGATTAGGTACTATTTAGGTGAAATGTTTATGTTGTTAATGGTTATATTATATTTGTTAAAAAGATATAGAAATATATACGGGTGTACAAAGTGTTTAATAGACAAAGTGTATCAAATCGAAAAAAACCGACTAGTAAATTCATTTGATATTTGACTTACATATATTTAATAGGATTGATATGGTTTTGATTTAACTTTTAAAAAAAGTTAAATATCAAATTAAATCAATTATGTTTAATTTTTTAATATCAAATCAATTCACTAGTTGATCTTTTCGATTTGGTACACTTGCATTATATATATTTCATTTAACTTTGTCACAATTACTGTTTCTAAACATTTTAACATCATCTTTGAGATTTCAATTTAACTTAAATGAAATTTAAACCAAAAAAAAAAAAAAAAACTTCACCTATCCATATATATTAACTTAAATGAAACTATTACAATTTACCCCCTAATATTTTTCTCGTCCGGACCAACAATCTAGCTATTTTTAATCAGCCTTTTCGTATATATATAAAATCAGAGGCGGAGCTGGGTGGAGGTTCATGGGTTCAAACGAACCCAGTAGCTTTTCTGTAGACCCTATATTTATATTGGAAAATCAATTAAATATATATGTATATTAATTTGTGAACCCTGACAAAATTGATTGACGGTTATTAACGAAATTTAGAACCTCCAAACACTTAATCCTCGCTTTGCGTTTATAAAGTTAGAAAGATCCAAATGAATATAACGATCAACAATAGCTAATAATTGTGGTAACTAATAGTAGAGTTTGAGTTTCTCTATATGTAGTGGTGCTAATGCTGGTGATCCTCGGTTGAGATTAATTGATCGATGAATGTTGTGATAATGTAGTTGATAATAATAATTATAAATGATAGCTAGTGATGATGATAATTGACTGTGGTGATTATAATCATAATTGTAGATGTTATTGTATTAATTCATATTTGTGGTTCAATTTTTGTGATTGAGAATGATGATATTGATTATTGACAATGATAGACTATAGATAAATGTTTGGAATAGTACATATTTAACATAGAAGTAGACAGAGTAGTAGCGAAATGTTATATTTGCTCAAATTTATTAAGTGTTACTACAATAAATAAATAAAAACAAATTTAATAATTAAGATTTGAAAATTAAAATTACAAATATACTTAATAATTGGGATTAAAATAATTTTTTCTTAGTGCAATGTACTTTTAGGTCAAGAAAATATGCAGCCACGTTGAAAGACGCATAAGCCTTTAACGTGACTCATTGCCTAGTTAAAGTTAGGTAAAATATTAATATTTGACTCTAATCATGAACCATTGGACCTAAAAGATTCTTGAATTTTATGGATACGTGGAATTCAGATAAGGGAAATTTATTAAATTATTTTAGTTTTAAAAGTAAATTCTGTTCGACTTACCTTAATTTAGTTTTAGGGTGTGTTTGGTACGAAGGAAAATGTTTTCCTAGAAAATGTTTTCTTGGAAAATAAGTAGATTTTTTTTTTATTTTTTCATGTTTGATTAGTGAGTAGAAAATATTTTTCGAAAAAGATTTTTAGTGGTTGGTTTTTGAATGAAAAATATTTTTGAGAAATATCTTTTATTTTTACTAGAGTAGAAAATAAATTTTGAAATTGAAACTATTTTTTGAAACAAACTTAAATTTTTTTTTGGATTGGATGGGGTTGGGGGGTGAGGGGGGCTGGTAGGGGGGCTGGCGGGGGGTATCGAGGGTAGGGTGAAAAAATAAAAATTTGAAGTTGAAAATATTTTTAAAAAATAAACTTAAATTATTTTTTTTGGGGATGGGGAGCTGGTAGGGAGTGGGTGGAGGGGGGAGGGTCGAGGGTAGGGATGAAAAAATGAAATTTTGAAGTTGAAAATATTTTTAAAAAAATAAACTTAAATTTTTTTGGGGGTGGGGGGCTGGTAGGGTGGGTGGTGCGGTCGGAAGAGAGTTTTGGAAAATGTTTTTTTTAAGTTTTGAAGGGAAGTCATTTTCCTTAAATTTGAGAAAAATGAGTTAATTTGAAAAATATTTAACCCAACCAAACATGAAAAAATTGGAAAACATTTTCCCTTCATACCAAACACACCCTTAGTTTTAAAATAAGTTGCTATGGGATGAGAATGATCCATTCAAATAATTTTAAAGAAAAACTATTGGCAATATGTAGAGACAGGGGTGGATCTATGAAGGGGTGTGGGGGTGCCACGCCACCCTCGAACTTTGACAGAAACTCTATATATACATAGGGGTGTGCAAAAACCGATTTAACCAATAAATCGAACCAAAAAAAACACTATTGGTTTATTGATATTGGGTTATTGGGCTAACGGTTTTTAAACGGTTTTGCAAAAATTTTTATTGGGTTATTGGTTCGGTTTCCGATTTTATAATTTTTGTTAATGGTTAAACCGATAACCCAATAAGACTATACTAAATTTACTAGTCTTATTGTTAATGGTTAAATGATTGTTACTTTCACACTTTTTGTTAATGGTTAAACGATTGTTACTTTCACACTTTTTCCTTTGAATGTGTCTAGTGTCTAAACTTGCAAGAAAAATGATTGTTACTTTTATGATTATTACTTTCATGCCAAATGCTGGAAAAATCATATGGTTTATTTAAAAAATTTCTTATCGTGTATATAATATATATGAGTATTTTCTTATTGGTTAAACCGAAAATCGAACCGTTAAGTACCATAAACCGATTAACCAAAAACCGATAAGAAATATGTTATTGGTTTGGTTATCGGTTTGACGTATTTACAAACCGAAAACCGATAAACCGAACCAATAACACCTAAAACCGAACCGAACCGACCGATGCGCACCCCTATATATACATAGGTATATATATATAATATGTATATAAATATAAAGGTGTCACCCAAAGAACAAATTTGGCTTGTGGTGCCACGGTAGGAGGACAACTTTAGAAGGTTGATGTTGCGGGTTCGAATCCCATTTGTACCTATTTTTTTGAGAAATTTGCTGCAAACGTTTTTTAAGAAAAAAAAAAGGCTCCAAGCACTTTTTTTAAGGAAAAACAGCTGGCACATTATTTTAATTTTTTTATAATTGTTATTAACTTAAATTAAATTAATTACATTATTACTCCTTTGACTTTTCACTTGTTTATTTACTTGTAAAGTTTACTTTGATTTTACCTGTTGCTACGGCAACTGTGGAGAGAGCATTTTCGTCAATGAAGCACATAAAAAATGAAGTGCGGAATAGTATTGCTAATCAATATTTAAATGATTGTCTAGTGTGTTACATAGAGCGTGATGTATTTATAAATGTTAGTATTGATGTCATTATCGATCGTTTTCAGAATATGAAAACTCGTCAAGGACAATTGTAAATGAATGATGAATATTTATAATATTAGTAATATTATTGAAACTTTTAAATTTGTTAACTTCATGCTTTTAGTGTGGAGTGTGGATTTGTAATATCTTATTATTTATATTTATTGATTGATTTATGATATATATCGAAAAGACGAATAATTTAATCAAATATAAAATTAATTTAATCGATAAGTCTATTTGGCACCCACGAACTCTAAATCCTGGATCCGCCACTGTGTAGAGAGATTTATTTTCCTCTTCAAACACACAAGAAAATGCGTACAGAATTTAAAAATTAGAAAACTAAAAATGCATTTGCTACTTCATAAAATGCTACTATATCAAAGTCTAATAATTTTAAATTCATCTCTACCTAATGTGATGAATAACTTAGTTATACCAATGTAGCAATAGCCAACATGTATTAGACTAATAACACAGTGAAAACAAATCATTTTCATAGTCAAAGATGAGGAAAATAGTTTGAAAATAATAAGGGTCGTTTGGTAGGAATATCTCATGGAATTTAACTATTCCATTTTTTATACTATGAGTTAATTAATTTCATTATTTTAATATAAAAGTTATTTTAGAATTAGCTAATATCTGAAATTAAATATTAGATAAAGTTAACTTTAATTTTATTTTTTAGATTATTATTCTTATTTCGTGTATCAAATGACTTCTAATTTTATCTCATTATTTGTATTAAATTATATTCATATTGAACTTAGATATGAGCTTTGCGAATGGATTGTATTCTTTGAGAAACTAACAGGTCATTAAAATTATTTTTTGATATTTTAAAATCTTATTTTTGTAATAAATTATATTCAAATATAAGAGATTTAAAAAGGTGATCATTTTAATTTTTTGGAGTCAAATTTTTATATAGCCATAAAAATAATTTTTTCGTAACTTTATCATTTCAACAATGCATAAATAAAATTACTTTTTATATTGTAAATATTTTGAAAAATAAAATCATTTTCAAAATTTAAATTTAAAATTCAAATTAAAAACAAAGAGATAAGAGACAAGTTACCACTCCATCATAATCTTTGATGGTGGATTCGAGTCCTTTTAGGTACAGAAAAGGAGCGTCTCATTTTTTAATATGAAATTTTTTAGCATGAATTTGAATTTGATCAAATTTTAATATAGATATCAAACACACCAGACGAGAAATTAAAAAAAAAAAAAATCTTTGGTGGTGGGGATTTGGTTATATATATCTTGATGAATCAGTCCTCTCATTTAAATGTGTTGTCATCCTACACATAAATAAGTTAAAAGTGGTCCTTCATTGTGGTGATCCCCATTTTTGTCCGCGCCATTAATTTCTATCATTCTGAGTAACAATTTATTGAACTTTTGGGGTAGTTTGGTATGCGAGATGTGATAGATTGTATTATTTTAAGAAATTAACTTTTCATTTTTTATTTAAATTAAGTAATTTAAAATTAATTAAATATTATAAAGTAAAGTGATTTTATATTTTATTTTAAAATTATTATTTTTATCGCATCAATTCAAGTGATCAAAACATTTTTTGTTGTCATGACTGCTCCTCGAATTATGTACCTTCTAATCATAATTAAATGTTTTCGGACATCGGGTCGAGTGTTTTCTAAGTATTTTTAAAAAAAAATAAGTTCTACGTTATAAACATGTATGAGAACTGTCACTCAAGGTTGTTCTATCATTATTTTTAAGGACATGTAGAAGTGACAAATAAAAATAAATGGAGAAAATGATTTGCTTAGTGGAGTGAGTTAACTAAGGGCTGTTTAAAAGTTGAGAATTCCGCGGGGTGGAATATGCTATTTAACTTATACTCATTTTGAATGTTTTGTACATATACCTACTACAGACATTTTTAATGTCCAAAATTAGTCTAAACTCTTGAATTTTTATCTGAGTGAAAATTATGCATTTTTGTTTAAAACTTTGGTAGAAATATTGAATTTCGGTTATTTTTATCTGAACTTCAGGATCATATGTATATGGTTGAAGTTTAATCATGTTTGTCTGACTTCAGCTATTTTTGTTTGAATTTAGTCACACATCACATATACAAAATAAAAATAAATATAAGTTAAATGACAATATCAAAATCAGATTCGTGCACTTAAGTCCGAGTTGGGTTGTAACACTCCACAACGTAAAAGCACAAATATTTTAAAGAAATCTATCGAAAGATCTGTCTTTTTTTTTTGGTTTACATAATCCAATAACACAAAGACAAGAATAATTTTCAACTGACAAAATAAAATAAAAGATTTTTGCCAGTCCATCACTGAATACTGATCATGATATATTGTTATATCATACTGTAAAATGTCATACTATATGATTTGGAATAAGTTTGCATGATATTTGATCCAATGACGAATTTAGAGGCAAAAAATAGGGCACAGAAATATGTGGTTTCTCCGTAACTAAGTATCGTATGCATATATATATTTTAAAATTTGTATAATATTATATTATGGTACCTATACTATAAGAAGTCTGAATGGTTTACATGGTTGATACAATTTTATTTTATCTTTAAAGTAATGCACCCATATTCTAAAAATCCTAGATTCGCCTCTAATTTGATCCCTTGATCATTGGGTGAAATTATGAATTAAATGAAGAACTTTTTTGCCATTTAGGAAGAAGGAAATGAATTTTAGATCTAATTAAATAGAAAGAAACCCTACGTTTAACTTAAAAGATTTGGAAAGATGGCTAGCTCTTGTTCCGTCATTGTTTCTTGACTTATTAGCTTTAGCAAATAATTTGATTGATTGACATATTTTTAGATTGAAATTCTTTTTCCTTTTTTTGAATTTTTGCATATTTTTTACGATGAAAGGTAGAGATATTATTTTTTTGAAACTATGCACCTTCCTATGTCTTGTTTCTAAAGTGCAAAACCGCGATGAAAAGTATAAAAAATAAAAATAATTGATGTGTTTGATCAAAGAACATGAATGGTCTAGTAATAGGAATTATTCGAAGTCATGATATATATACTTTAGCTTGAATTTCAATCTCGAAAGATAAATATCTAGACTAATATATTTTACAAGCTAGCCGATGGAATCCCTCAATTTTTGTCTTTCGAGAGCCACTATTTTTCAACATTATCATATGTATTGATTTTATTTTCAATTTGCTCTATAATTGATAGATGTCTATCGATTTTGTCGTTCATATATTATCATAGTGATTATCGGAGAGATTAACTATCTCTTTCTCTCATTGTATATATGGCTATGATTGTAGCCTTGTACATATTAAGTAAAGAAAACATCAAAAACTTTCTTGTATTACTACACGTTTTACCTTAAACACAACTTGTTTTGTTAAAATCAAATTCACAAGGAAAGACAGGCAGACCACTCGTGATAAACATAAGTTGCTAAAAACAGAAGTGGGGTATGAATGACTTTGTATTATCATAAATTTAAAAGTGTCTATGTTAAATGTACACATGATAAAAATACAACATTTTCAAGTCTTTGTTTTGACTAAAGCTCCAAATTAATAGCAAGTTGGCAGTGGCTGATTTGCAAGTTGTAGCCGACGCCGTACTTTTCCGCCGCCCTCTCTGCACTCCACCAAAAAAATGTTGTTTTTCTCACTCCCCCACACCCAACTAGGGGAGTGAGACTTAAAAAATCGTGGTGCATTAGTTGGAGTTGCTCCTTATTTAATCAGACGTCTTGAATTTGATCTTTAGATATGAAAAATTCTTAATTGGAAATGTTATAATACAATTATGAAATAATCGAACTTCAATAATAGTACCGATCATTGAGTGGAAAACTAAAAAAAATACTAGTAAAGAAAGAGCGTAGTTTATAATTTACCAACTTTTATATAGGTTCTATATTTCTATTAAGAAATTCATAAAATATATATATAGTAAAACAGAGTGTTTTGTTGATGTACCTGCATCAGCAAGAGTATTTTCAGAAAAAGTTTTAACAAAATAATTTTTTTTTGTTTTATTTTAATTTAATTAGTGTACCATTTTTATGAAATTATAGGACTTATTTAATTAGGGGTGTGCAAAAATTAAATCGACCGGTAAATCGAACCGAAAAAAATGTTATTGGGTTATCGGTTTCTTAGTGGTTTTATAAAAAAAATTATCGGGTTATCGGTTCGGTATTGGTTTTCAATATTGGGTTATTGGGTAAACCGATAACCCATTAAGAGTTAAGACTATAGTAATTTAATACTTTTACATATACATACATATTAGTAATTATTAATCTCAATATCTTAATAGTTATGTCTTTGTCATTTCGCCATCAATTCATACTTCGCTGTGACTTTGAGTTCACAACTTTACATTATACAAATCGTCAAAACCTAAAGTAAGAATCATATTCCTCTTTATTTCTCTTTGTGTTACACATGTATAGTTCTTTTCATGTTTGTTATTATTATTTTTATTTTATGAGATTTTGTAAAGTTACATTATTGTCTTGTCGTGTCAAATTTATTAGAGAAGTCATATATTTGTTTTATAAGCATATTCTTATTGGTTAAACCGAAAACCGAACCGTTAAGGATCAAAATCGATAAACCGATAAAAAATTGTCTTATTGGTTTAGCGTATTTAAAAACCAAAAACTGATAAATCGAACCGATAATTCATAAAACCAAACCGAACCGACCAATGCACACCCTACTTATTTTAGTTATGCCCATTAGTTTTAAATTCATACATTTTACTTATAGTTTTATTACTTTAAATGTTGTTAATATTTGTATAGATTTTGTAACTATTTTGAGTAAGAATTCAACAATTAATAGACAAATATTTTAATTATGAATATCCCTATAAACCTCTTCACAGTAGATTTGCAAGATAAAAGAGTGAAACGATAATACTACACAAATATATTTATGTTAGAACAAAAAATTAGAATTACCACTTTAAAATATAAATCTTTTTTTAAGAACTCAATTAATTATTATATATTTATTAAATACTGTATAAAATTATAAATTTGGGATCAGTCAATCTAACCTTCATCGATATCTTAAATATTGTAATTTATTATGATCTTCTTAACCTATGGATTCCCATAACCCTATCTAGCTCATAGCCTTATTCTATTAAACATTGATACATACTTCTTTCGTTTCTTTTTATATGTCATCTTAACTATAAATAGTTGTCAATAATACTTGTCATTTTATAAATCAATACATGAATTACAATATTCTTCCTATTTTACCCTTGTGAGTTATTAGCCTTAAAAATATATATTTGACCAATTGACGTAGAAAAACTAAGTGAATCATTCATATTCATTGATTAAAAATTGACTTCAAAAAAATATTAAATAAAAATAGAATAGTAAACTTACTTAATTTTGTAATGCACGTGAAATTAAAAATGATAACATATAAAATAGGACCGGGGAGTAACACAACTGGACCAATTTATTAATGATGTTTATGTCCTCAGACACGGCCTGCATTTCGAGATTTTAGTGGGGTAGTAAAATACTATATATAATACGTTAAAATATGTCATTGATATATCCTAGAATGACTTGTAGTTTTCTCCAACTAGAATAATGTTAGCAAAGTTGACAAGTTGATATAATTGGTCTAATGTATACGATAATGACGGCTTGATTTTAATATAATCGTTCCCATGTGAATGAAGAAAATATAAATGTTGAATACTACATTTATTAGTAAATTTCATTAAGAGGAAGAATTATAATATGTTGCTAATTAAATACATAATAAAATGTTCTCCTATTTATTAGACATATTTTTCACCTCATATTTTAGAAGATAATTTGTGCATGTTTACGAATATCCACTGTCTTGTCTTTTAATTATATATACGTATCAATTAATTGAAATATGTAATGACATTTTACGATTTAGTGAGCTATGTTAATGTGTATAAATTTTTTAAAGAAAAAGTGACATATTTTAAGTGATTACTAATCTATATAATGGATACTTGAAAAAACTTTGAAAATATTTTTGTAAGGGCGCGTATGATATGGAGAATGCTTTTTTAATTTTTTTCATGTTTAGTTGATCAAAGTATTTAGAAAAATATTTTCCCGAAGAAAAAACAAGTTATTTAATAGAGAGAGACTTTATTAGTGAAAGTAAAAAAAAAATATTTGCTTAAATTATTATTAGATAGATTACTTAAATGAACAGAACTGATCGATGTATACTCCTAAATAAGAGAAAACTATAAAAGGAGAACAACGATTTTGGTTAGGAACTTGCTAAAAAAAGAAGATGCTATTAAATTGGATTGAATGATTTGAATTTGGTTGATTACGAATACCTAATGGCTAATGCCACGCTTAGAAATTATTCTAAATGGGAAAAGGCATAAATTTCTTCCTGAACTTGTATCGAAAAGTCAGTTACATGTTCGAATTATTGTGGCGATCTATTACACACCTAATCTTGTTCAAAGTGATATTAATACCTCATTCCAAAGACAATCTCAGTTTTGTGTTAAAAAAATGTTGTACACGCATTTTCACACATAAATAATATTATTTAAAAAAATTTAAACCTTTTTCCTTGATATTTTTTTTTAACTTTTGCACAAAATTTAAAACTTGAGCATCTTCCTTCTCTCACCATACATATCTCTTTTTAAAATATATTTCTTCTTTCTTCTCCATTATTCATAAATTGAAGGAAAAGACAAAAACTTGAAGAGAAAATAGGAGTCAATAAGTTGATTATGAAGTATAGAGATGTTGGCAGTGGTGATAGGCGATGGGCAACACCATTATGACCGATGGAACAAAAAAAATTTAAGATCTGTAAAATTCTTTAAAAATCTTGATAAGTATGTATGTAATTCATTAGTATTTTTTGTGTGTAATTTTAATTAATCAAATATGCTATTGATGATATGAGACAAAAAAATAACATTGTGGTGGTTGTTGGTCGTTCTCCGGCGAGAATAGAGAAGACAAAGATTGAGAAATCATTTTATTCGGTGAACTTTTGAAAAATTTAGACAATATAATTATGAATTTTATGCATAAATGTCAATGAATTTTCAATAGAAATCACTATCTTTCTCATGAATCTTTTTCGGTGATCTTCTCCGGTGAATCTTCCGGCAAGTTCAAACGGAAAAATCATAAACTTTAAGTTGAAAATTATTGACTTTTCGATGAAAGTCATCATCTTCTCCACCCCTTCTATTTTTAAGAGTTCATTTTTATGGTAGAGTGTTGAATGTGTTTTCATCAAACAATCAATATTGACAAATGTAGACTCCTTAAGAAGAAGAACAACAACAACTCAAAATAAAGAAAAATGAAAAAGCTTTAAAGAAATTGGGGCCACCAATAAAAAAATTAAAAATAATAATAATAATAATTAATATATTAAAATTATAATACATAATTATATGACAAATAAAATAGTGCCATGTGTTGAAATTTGTCATTTTAACATATAATTTTTTCTTCTCACGCACCTTAAGGAAGGTGAAGACACTCTCTTTGTCATGTCACGTTCTAAGGGGGTATTAATATCACTTTGAACAAAATTAGGTGTGTAATAGATCGTCACAATAGTTTGAGCGTGTAACTGACTTTTCGACACAAATTTATGCCTTTTCCCTATTCTAAATACATCTAGATTACTCATATCTTCTACTATCATTATGCTAGAATATTCGATCTAGATATTTCTTAAATGAACAAATATTAAAGATATTACAATATAACTTTCTAAAAACTCTCCTAAATATCTACAATAATTAACTTTAATTTTTCACAAAATACATAAACCTAGCAGAAAATAAATAAATAATTTATCTTATGTGTTGTCTATGCTTCTTATGACTCTTTGCCCTCAAAAACCTTCTGAAATGTTCTTTCCTTTGATCCCTTTTTGACCTTTTTCTCCACTCATTTTTTCTTTGATATAATTCACCTTCTTCTTCAATATCTCTTATAATTTGATGTCTTCTACTTCTTGTCTTTTTTTGTTTGAAGCATAAAAAATTGCAACAACAATCTAAAACTGAAAAACAAGTATACAAACATGTCCATGTGGATCTACAAAGCATGTGACAAATGCACCCATATATGCCCAACTTGTATTGCAAATACAAGAACAAGAGAGCTGCAAAAATCACAAAATTAGGAGTACTAAATATAAATGCAATATGTAATTGTATTTTTTAAAATATCAATATGAATGACCATATGTTATTGCACCCTTTTTATTACGTGATGGTAATTGACTTGACATGAAATTTAAGATAGAAAAATGGTATTGTTGGAACTTGCGTTAATAGAAAATAATACTTTTGAATAGATTATTCAGTAAAAAATCTATCGAAAATATGAGATTTCTGATGAGAAGTCCGTCGGAAACAGTTGCAATGAAGGAAATGTTGACTTAATTTCTTGTAGTGTTGATATTAAATATGCGTGATATTAATGTAGCTATCACTTTAACAAAAACAACTTTTAGCGGCAATAGATATACACATTAATAAATAACATTAAAGTTTTTATCAGCATTAGTTAATTGTCATTGGGTCTAATGTTGATATAAGTTTTAGGGACATTTACAAAGAGTGTTAATTGTCGCTAAAAATACATATTTAACTACAGTTAAGCTATTATCATTAATTAATTGGCACTAAAAATTATTTTTGAGGTAGTGTATAGAGCATCTCGTTAAAGGTAAAACTGAACATCTAAAGTTAATGAGATTTTAAATCTAGAATTATGATTCTTTGATTTCAACAGATTAAAAAATAAAAGAGTGTCATATAAAACGAAACATCTCAATAAAACTCACCAAAGTATAACAGAATTGAGAGCATAGCCAGTTTGAGCAAATGAGAAATGCAAAAGTTCTCTATGTAACACGACAAATCCCATGTTGGACCGCATATTGTGCTGAAAAAAACAAAATAGTATTATCACAAATTATTTCTTCATAAGGGGAAAAACAAATCTGTCGAACAAGAGTATCGCCTAGTAATCAATTGAGTGAACTGAGAATCACAAAGTCTCTGATTTAAATTTCAACAGGGGCAAAACCACTAAGTGCTTATATTTAATCTTATTTGTTTAAAGCCTTTGTGGACATAGTTATCGATATAAGTAGCATGTACCCCATGGAATTAATCGACGACTGTGAGAGTTATTCATAAAATTAGTCGAGATGTGCGCAAGCTAATCCAGAGACCTTGATTAAGAAGAAGAAAAAACAAATATGTACACATAATTCTTAACCCATTTCATAAATCACTAGACCACACTACCCTTGGATGCTTCTTGAAATATATAGATTGACACATAAAAATTGGAATTCACTCGATTCATGCCAAAACTCCTTCAAAGTCAAGAGCAACTACCAAATAAACATGGATTAAATTAAAATATGTCACATAATAGGGGACCTTTTATGGCTAAGATACTAACAAATCCATTTTGTGACTAGAAGAAAACCTAATGTGTGTACACATTTTGAATTTAGCAATATATACTTACAAATAAAATCATATACTACAGTATTATTTTTATTGTAAACAGCGGCTAATTAAAATTAAGCAAGAGATTAGGTAAATACCTGCAGGATTTTCCAGCTAAAAAATCAAATGGATGACCAAAAAAATGTCCTAAAATTGCACCAAACCCTGATAACAATGAACCAATTACATTGTCCATCTTATAAATCAATGCTTAATTAAGTAGTTTCCACCAAGGGAAAACTCCTTAATTACATTCTCATACACATGACTTCCATTTTCTGCAAAAACATAAAAAAATAATTCAGAAAACAACAAAGGGTACTATGAGAGTAGCAGTTCAATCTGGTATCTGTGTTGAAGTTCGATTAAATCAAAATTCACTCTTGTATTAAGTGTAAAATGTTCCTTAACAATAACAACTCCATAACAATCGAGTTACGTTCGCAATTTATGTAAATGTAAAAGAAAAACAGATACATGTATATTCTTTAGGGAAAAATTGGGACTTACAGTTTACAAGTTATGAAATTACAGAAGAAAGTGAGTTTTTGAAAATTGCCCGTTTAAAAGCGGTTCAGCATTTGAAGTCCATGGGCTAAAATCAAACTGAACAGACAGTGGGAATGGGCTTTTAAATTTTGGGATTTTGAAGGCAACAAGGCCCAATAATGTTCCAAAGGCCCAATGAAGAGTATAAGTTAGGACATATTTATACAAGGCATAATACATAAATATGCCCTTTTAACTTGGCCTCATTTCACATTGGGAAAATCACTTACATGTACACCTTTTAAAAAATATTTACGACATTTGTCAACATTATTCTTTTAACCATATATAACAATTTGGCTGAATGACAATATTGCTAAAAATTGCGAATGACAACACTTTTTGCTAAGTTTAAAGGAACAAAATTGTTTTAAGTAAGTATTGCTAAAAATTGACAAAAATGATAATATTTAAAAGTATACTTAAAAGTGATAATTATTAAATAAAAGACCTTCACTTATGTAATTTTTCCTTTCACATTTATACCCTCCAACTTTGGGTGTGCATAAATAGACACTTAAACTTGTATAAAATTGAACAAGTAGACACATGAGTCCTATGTGGTATAAAACACATAGGACACCACGTAGGACGCAAATTGCCATGTAGGATGCCACTTAGGACATGTGTGACTATTTGTTCAATTTTATACAAGTTTAAGTGTCTACTTGTGCACACTCAAAATTGGAGGACATAAATATAAAATGAGGCAAAGTTAAAGGGCATATTTATGTATTATGTCTTTATAGAATTTATACTCCGTTTGGTATAACTTGTAGATGTTGTATTCGTCGAAGTAAATAATCTAAATGTCATGTATTTATAGAGTTGGTGCCAATTTTGTTTGTGGATAAATTTTTATGGGGAACTTACATAAATTCACTAGTTTGGGATCTAATTACTTAGATACACTCTACTTTGCAGTATTATATGTCTTACCATATTTTTGTGCATCGAGATACATTTAGATACGTCCAAATACATGTATCTGCGGATACATGGGGTCTAAATTAAGTGTAATTTGCTCTAGATACATTGTATCCAAGTGAATTCGCATGTAGCTGGGATAGATAACAAGTCTCGCTTGCCTCCCTCGCCTCTCTCCCCATCTCGCTCGCCACTCTTGCATCTAGTATCTCAAATACATGTAAATCATGTTAGATACATACGAATACATGTATCAAGTGTGTATCTTGTGTGATTCGAATGTATCTGAGATACATACGAATCTCGCTCGTCTCCCTCCCCGTCTCGCTCGCCTCTCCCTATTTTTGTGTATCTAGTAGCAAAAATACATGTATCTAAGAGTATCTTCTTCAATATATGATATATAAAAAAATAGTGATAAGATCTGTAATATTTTGAAAATATAAGTAATAATAGTAAATATGATACTAAAATATGTGTAATTATGTAAAAAAAAAAATCCAATAACTGGCGCATAATTAATCAATAACGCCATGAATAATCATTTGTTAAATTTATTTGTAAATTGTCAATACCATATTTCTTTCTTGTCAATTCAGTATATATTACAAATATTCATAATTGTGGGGCGGCGATGACAACAATTATTAATAAGTATGCGGCATTAGTGGTTGGCATGACACTTGAAAGTGGAAGGAGTAATCGGATCGCGCTCCGAACATGATTTTTTTTATCGCCCTCCTAACATAATTTTCTCGATATGTAGGCTCGAATGTGAAATCTCTAGTTAAGAATGATGAAACAATCCTACTACCACATCACAAGTCATATTGATTTTGAATTTAAATTATTGATTTTGAATTCTAATTAAGACTCCTATAAATTTCAAATTGTCTTGTATGGCTAACTTAATTTTCTTCAACTAATCTTAGCTATTAAAACGCTAGTATATTTTTGACCAACCATCCATTCTAAAATTAGACTTGCAACTAATTATTAATTAATCATACTTTCTCTCTCTATCTTTCTCTGTGTAATTGTTTTCTTCAATTATTTTCTTCCATGGCAGATCATTCACGGGCCACATCTCATGAGTTTTGCGGCAGTTTTGGATTTGGAAGTGTTTGTAAAGTTTGCAAATCTTTTGTCTCCATTTTATCTCCTAAGAAAACACATCATAAGCCTAAATCCAATATCCTTCAAGATAATCATCACAAGGTATTTATTTTCAATTTTAACACAATATTGTAAATGTTAATTTTTTTTATAGCAAGGAATTTTTATTTTATTTTTTGGCTTAAGAATTGGAAAATAATGGTTCTAATCATCATTTGTTAGAAACTTAAATTAGACATGTGAAATCAAGAGAGATAGTATACTATTAATTAAACAACAATAATTCGAATTTTTTTCATATGTTTGAAAAATTCTAAATTTTTACGTTGGAAAAAAAACGTTTTGATACATGAACGCATATGAGAATGATTCAGGATTTAGATGTTGAGTCTATGTTGCATTAATTCATTCATGACATTGCGTTACATGTAGATGTTAACATAAGGTATTTTTTTTATAATCAAATTGCAGGTTAGTGTAAAGAAAAGTAGTGTTGATGAAGACATAGATGATGATGAACAATTTACATATAAGCTCAATGAAGGACTTAACAAAAAACACCAAAGCAATGAACAGTACTACTACACAAGTTCTCCTAAATCAAGTCCTCCCCATTCAAGAAGCACTAGCCCATCTCGACTCTCCAGGACAATTTCTCGAATTTTTCGAGCCACGAGCGTGAAAAATCACAACCATAATGGTGGTGGTGGTGGTGGTGGTGGTGGTGGTGGTGGTGGTAGTGGACCAGCATTAGCGAGCACATTATCGCGTAATGCTAGTAGTCATGTTGACTTAACTAGTCATCATGCAGTTTCGAAATCCTTTTCACGGAGCGTGAGCCTAAGGAATGGTGGTGCGGAAGCACCCGCACCAGCAGCCTCAACAACATTACCAGCCTCGTTTTCGCGTAATGCAAGCCGGAAGAGCTCAACTCCGATAATGTTTTCAAGCTCAACTGGATTGGTAAAGCCACCACCAACGGAAAAGACACTTGAGTGCACCTTAGATGAGTTGTGCTTTGGATGTGTAAAGAAGATGAAAGTCACAATGACAGATAATGGGTAAGGACTTACTACTCTTTTATGATATCAATTTTTAATGATATTAGTTACTCTCTGTTTCAATTTGTTTGTCATAGTTTGACTAGTATCGAAGGTGAAATTCACAAATAGACACTTTTCAGTGCCTGCAGTTAGAAAACAGCTATTGTCATGGTGTTTCAAATTCCACAAGTGTAACTCCGTGATCTCCATGATATTGTCACGAAGTTTCACCTCTGGAATTTGAAGCTTAATCACAAAGACTATCTTTCAGAGATAGAGAGCAACAAAGTGGCTAGTAAATGTTATTTCCACTAACATTTGTATGGCTATAAGGCCGTTGAACCTTGTAATCTTCAAATATTTCATAACGCTTGTTTGACTATAAAAGTTTCTCATTAAAAAGAATAAAAAAATACAACCTAGTCCTTTTGGCCATCTAGTTTACAAAATATGTACACAGTGTATACTTCACACTAATTTACTTATACATAAAGATACACAACATACACATATCATATACAACCGAGTTATACGCATAGTGTATACTTCGGTCATAATTGGTAAACTAGATGGGTAAATGATATATATTGGCAACTATCCCTTCAAAAAATATAGAATACATTTATTTGATTCCATTTTTTACATTAACTAGCTCTGTTATTTTCTTACAGGTTAACAGAAGAAGAGGAAGTACTAACAATCAAAGTGAAGCCAGGATGGACAAAAGGGACAAAGATAACATTTGAAGGCAAGGGTAATGAGAGACCAGGCACTTCAGCAGCAGATGTAATCTTCGTGATCGCGGAGAAAAAACACCCTCTATTCAAGAGAGACGGCGACAATGTGGAGTTGGCAGTAGAAATCCCATTGGTAAAAGCTCTTACAGGTTGCACTATTTCCATACCTTTATTGGGTGGGGAGAAGATGAGTTTAACGATCGATGATATTATATGTCCTGGTTATGAAAAGATTATAGAAGGACAGGGGATGCCTAAACCCAAAGAGGAAGGGAACAGAGGGAACTTGATTGTCACTTTCTTAGTAGCATTTCCAACTGAAATTGCTGAGGAACAAAGGTCTGATATAGTCAGGATTTTACAAGATTGCTGTTGAGGGAACTGATTTGGTCATTTTATCTTCTTATCAGATGTACCAAAACAAGGTTTAGAGAGTGATGTAGGTTGTTAAAATGTATGTTTCATTTACGGAACTAGTTCACTTTGAACCATTCATCACCAACTATTCAAAAGTCTCAAGTAGGAGTGGCAAACGGATGGGTCAAAAATGGATATAATATTCGATTAGAAGTTAATTAGGATAGCCAGTTAGCATTAGCACACTCCTTGAAAAGCATTAGATGACTAACCACAAGTAAAAATCCTATTATTAATAACAATTAGATAATGTTAAACATTTATACAAGAAAAAACAAATAGTATTATAGTAACATCGCGAGACATGAAATTTATAAAAGGAGTGACTTGAAAATGTGAAGGTAATTTATGCCTCAAGGGTAGAAACACTGTGATCAGCTACTTACAAGTGTAGTAGTGGGCTCACACCAGAAATCCCAGATTCAAATTTTGAATGGAACTTTTACCACCCAATCAGTGCACGAATGAGACCGAGTATATCACCATTTAACAGGGCTTTGAGAAATCGCGCCTTGCCAGTTGTATAAGGTGGATATCTTGCAGGTACATCCCCAGCAAAACTGCGACGCAGAACTGCCTTCTTGTGGCTGAAAGAATCAAACGAAAATTTGCCATGACATGAACCCATTCCACTTTCCCCGACTCCTCCAAATGGAAGAGTGGAAAGCGCAACCTGCATGATAAAAATATACAGTTCATCATTAGATTTGATAAGTGTATTGCATCATATATGTTAGATAAAACAACGAAATCCAGCAGCACATTAACACGTAAAATTTCTCATTCAGTTTAGATACTCCTGGGCATTCGTAATTAAATCCCAAGAATCTCTTTTGAAAATAGTTTCTTTCCCTCTGAAGTATTGCTTTAAGGTTAATGCTTCAGATATTGTATCCTATTTCACTTTCAACTTCAAAAAATCTTAATCGCATCTCCACCAGGAATAATCTAACAAATTATCACTTTGAATTTTCCCAAGTTCCCCATCGCTATCAAAAGATAGATATCCACAATTTCACATTTGCTGGTAAAATATAATAGTCTGAGAAAGCTTGAGATCAGCATGCAGACTAAAAGTATATTAATGTGATAATTTCAAAGCACATCTCGTAAGCAGATAAATAAGAAATTTAAGTCATGTTAGCACAAGTGAATTAGAAAATTTGGCAAGTAGGCAAAGACAGAATTACTTGTAAAGTGGTGTCATTGATAAGCAGACCCCCTGCTGATATATTCATGACGAACTCCTCCTCCAGTTTCTTGTTGCTTGTGAACAGATATGCTGCAAGTGGCTTTTCTCTGGCATTAATGAATTGTATAGAGTCCTCCACTTTATTGACCTTCACAAAAGAAAAGCAAGACTTACTCAAGCCGAGAATTTCACCGAGGCAAATAGTACTGTCAACAGACTATAAACGGAATTTTCTGCAGAAGGAGTGCTTGAGCTTTATTTTTATTTTTTTTGAAATAGTTAACTTTCTCCTGCTTGAGCTTTATTCATTCTCAAAAGTTGGAAGTTGGTCATTCTAGACTTGACATTAATGATGCTGCTAAAAAATTTATCTTAAACTTTCACAAATGACCTATTGTTTAAAACTTAAATGATGTATTTTGTAGTATATGGGCAGAAATTGCATAATAATCTCCATGAGGATTGAACTGCCAAAAGAGATTATCCTCATTTTGGCTGGTTCAAGTAAAAGTAAGAGCAGTAGAGTTTCACAGTTATTGAAGTTTTGTTGCTGATGAATTTCAATACCGAAAATACATGAAACTGAATAAATTGTGCTGGAAATATGACCATCTTGTAGACGAATCTAATTCATTAGGTCATAATTCATAACTGTGTGACCATTGTTATCAGCGAACTTTTTGTTACCAAAAAGGGATGTACAAAAGACAAGTCACCTTATACAGGCAGAGTAGGTCTTACCGTGATAATAGGAAGTAGAGGACCAAATATTTCCTCCTTCATGATTAAAGAATCTTCTGGGACATCCAGAAGAATTGTAGGAGAGATCTTTCTGAGATGAGGAAAAGAAGATGAATAATAAGATTTTTCATGTCATAAGCAGACATCTTTATAATTAATAGGTTAGTGGAGAAAGAGTGTGGTCGACTCACAAATTATTTTCATCTCTCTGACCTCCATGGACTACCTTATCGACAACCTTATTATCATCCAATAACTTTGATAGTCGTTGAAAGTGGTTAGCATTCACAATGCGAGATAGATCTCCTGATTTTAGCGGATCCTTTCCATAGAATTTCTCCAATTCCTGTTTCATAGCATCTAGCTGGCGAAGAGGAATCAGAAGAGAAAAAAAAAACAATGAGTAAATAATTTTGCATAATGTCACACATAAAAGTTACTTGGTCTCATAAAACGCACCAATTTTGGCACATTTTCTTTGGTAGTAATTATATAATCAGGAGAGATGCACGCTTGTCCATTGTTGCAGCCCCACTTGCCAGCAATAATACGCCTTACTGCAATCTTAAAGCAAAAAAAAAGAAAATTGATAAATAGAAAAATTGAGAAAGCTTATTATTATGAATTTTGGCACCATATGTTCGAACAACTCAGAGACTGTGAGCAAATAAGAAATATTACCTTGTAATTGATGTTTGAATCCACCACAACTGGAGATTTACCACCTAGCTCCAAAACCACAGGTGTCAAGTGCTTTGCAGCAGCAGCCAACACAATCCGTCCAACTTTTCCATTTCCTACAGTATTATTTGCCCATTAGTTATCATCATAATGAACAGATCAACTCCAAATACGTCTTGCAAACAAAACTTGGCAATGTTAGCTTTTTTGTCATAATAATACTAATGCATGTGAACCTTGCAGTCCAAACTAACCACAAGTAGTACTTAAGTCGATCAAACTTATTGTTGCACGGAAGACCACGTGCACATACAAGGGTGGGCTGACAGATCAATGTCCATCTCAATCTCAATGCTCTTCTTTTTTATCAAATTTCCAGTAAGAATATCAAAAATGGAGAAGAAGATATCCCATTGTAATGAGATCTAACAAATAACAATAACACAATTTCACTTAGTTCTGTTGTCTCTTTTCCCCTTCCATGGGAGAAGGGGGATGTGTATATGGATCCATAAAGAAGTTTAAGCTCTTATGCTAAGATAAATTTTAAAAAATAAATCAATGACCATGTAGTTAAGGGATACGTAACCCTGCTTGGTGGTAAATACAGCTCCTCTGCTAGAGAAGCTTAGGATTAAGAGTATTAAGACGATATCATGAATCTAATGGACACTCAATAAGATTTCAAATATACAACAGTCAAAGTTTCTAAAATTTATTGTTGATCTACTGTACACTTCCTTCTCTACATAAGGCTGCTATGATTAGATAATAAGTGTAGTATTAATCAATCAACTGCGCCTCAAAATCAAACTAGTCGAGGTCGACTATATGAATCCTTTAAATCCATTTTGCATAATCTGGGTTCATTTCTTGGAAATAATAACCAATTTGTCTTTTAAGACATATTACAGTTCTTATAAACTCGAGGTTCTCTGAATCTCATCCTTAGTCCCCATACTGACATACAAGTTGGCAAACCCAAACCTAATGTAAGTGTAACAATAACAACTACATTTTAATCTTAACTATTTGTTATTGCTTTAATCGATTGTTTGCTGGCAGCATTCTGTTCTTAGATAAGTCTGCGCTAATTCAGATCACAGGTATGTTGAGACAACTTCTTTATATGTACCCCATCCCCTTTTAGAATCTTCAATAATTAAAATGGTATACACATGAACCAGTGTATTTTGAGGTCAACCTAATATTGCTAATCCAGGACACCACCTTTCTTATTTAGACAATAAATACTTGAAAGCAAAAAATATCACCACCGGTCATTGAACTGTAAGGAAAATTACCACATTGTTAACCAACCAGTTCAGTTGTCATCGAAGCCTAAAAGATAAAAAGAAATTATGTTGCCACCAGAGATGATTGCAGATTTGGGCCATTGTCCATCTTTAAATAATCATCCCAAATATTTTATTCTATAAATGACATGGAGATAAAGTCGACCAGTGATGAAGTTTTTCAAACCTGTATAAAATATTTTGTCCCATTTTTGCTCTAGTAATGCAGTTGTCTCGGGTACTGCGCCTTCTACAATTCTAATAGCAGACACATCCATATACTGCCCTAAAAGCTTTGCAAGCACTGAAGATGTAGCTGGGGCTATTTCTGATGGTTTCAGAACTACAGCATTACCAGCAGCAATAGCTCCGATCACTGGATCAAGGGACAACACTGGAATAGAATGAAGGGGGAGGGAAGAACTGATTAATTAATCTGCATTGTAACTTTTCAACTAAATATCATAAAACAAACAGACATTACTAGTAAATTACTGATAAGGGATAATGGAAAACTCGCTATCAACAAGGACAAAGGCACCTTGGAAATCTTGCTTGCATCAGAAAAGGATAAAGCATTACGGTAATCTATTTAGTTTTTGGCCTTTTATTCTAGAAAAGCAGAAAATAGTTTGACCAGAGTGAAACTTTTACACTAACTATGACCTAGTCTTCATTGACAGATAGTTCACACACAGACAATCAGTGTAAATAAGTGGGGGTATGTTTCTCTCTGCATTGTGAGTCGCACTGATCTAATGTTGCAAAAACAAAAAGCAAGAAGATTCATCCTAACATTCACAGTTATTGACATTATCCATCCATAAAATGTTTAGTTAGTTTTAAGAGTCACCACAACCCTTGATAATAAAAGTTTATAACACAGCAGAATTTTCTGCAGAGGGAAGTGATTAGTCTGGTTTCTAAGTTGAGACTTTCTTAAAGATATATTGAAAGGAGAAGATAAGAGGAAAAATAATCGCATGCACTTATGAAGGAGATAAATAGACAGTTTTTCACATACAGAACGGATAGTTCCATGCTGATATGACCAATACAACACCGAGGGGTTCTGGAACTATTTCAGCTGATGACGGAAACGAGGTTAATGAAGTTTTGACCTGTAATTTCCATATGTTAGCATCAGTGGACTTCTATTAATTAATAAGCAAGATAGTATGTATATCTATAAATAGGTATAAAAAATTACTTTTTCCGGCTTCATCCACCGTTTTAGTTCCTTCAATGCAAGCTTACACGCTGTTTTCATCATAGAAATCTGCAGTAAAACAACATATGAATCAGAAGACAGAAAGAAAAGTGGGTCGACATAGCTAAGAAGTTCCTCAACTACAAAACCCTTCCCCTGAACTTCTATACATTCATGATAAAACTATTTCTGCTATAACCAAAACAGAATAAAAGAAATGCATTCCACCAAATACTTCAATGTAACTGAACTTCAAATTGATTTTAATCAAAAAGCAATGTGTAGGTTAAAATTGAGACTTCTCAATCATGTCATCATAAAACTCTTAAACATCAACCTAAGTCAAACCATCCAGCACATTCTTCCGGTGATCATTCACATTGATCATATTGGACACAGCAAAAAATATGTACGCTACCAGAATTTCCTGTTTGTAAAATGTATATTTACTTTAAGTAAATAGGAGAAGATCAAAGGTGTTACAACAAAATCAGTTTCAGGATAATGTATTTAGTATCTGCTGCCTAACTGATTGTCCTCCTGATCCATTGGTGACAGTCATTTTTTCTTGGCACTGCTATGTTGTCGCTGTTACCATTTGTCACAAATATTTCTTCTCTCTATCTATTGGTGTAAATTCTCAGTCCCTCACAAGATTACAGTCAGTTTCATGTATTGCATGATTGTCCACCAGTTAACCCTCAAATCATGTCCAAAATTCAGATCATCTATAACAATAAAAAGGAGGTCCAGTTCTCTCTGTGAGAACATTCAATAACTACAAGCCAAATCTAGCTATAAGACTCAAAGGAGAACAAACAAAAATTAATCTTGGTGACATCAATGCACTTCCTAGATTACCAACATCAGGAACAACAATGACCTTTTTATCTTGCTTATGACTGTCACTCTAACGAGCCTATGCAAAGCACAATAGCCAACATTACTCTTTTAAACTGTCGAAACGTTTTCAATTCCAGAAAAATAAACATGAAAAGAGGAGAACTCATTTTGCACTAGACTATCCAACTAAAATCTGAAACCCGGAAAAAACAAATACCAGTTTTCTTCTACAACAAAAAGTACTCAAGTGTGTTATGTAGTTATGCACTATTGACTTAAATGTAGTCAATTGCCTTAAATAATTGACTTTAATGAAGAAAAATACCTAACAAACAAAAGGAGCCTATAAAAATTTTAATTACTAAACCAATACTAAAATCGTATAACTTAGAGTCGTTGAAGATATTTTGCTAAATCTTTCCATGTGATTGGCTCAAGTAAATATTGAAGTCATCAATAGAAGAAAAAGACAAAAATAAACAAGTCCGCAAAAATCCAATGATTAATACAAAATTCATAAGCTTGTAAAACAAAATCAGCAGAAGAATGAGTTCCAAATCTGAGAAAAGCAGAGTATTGCACGCAATAATTCATAATCCCAACTTTATGTTCCATATTGCTGGAAACTCAAAATTTCCTATCAATCCTCAACTTTATTGTTCAAATATTATATCAATCAAAAGGAATCAGAATTTCCTTATCACACAACGAAATTAGCCAATTATGCAATTCACTCTTCCTCGATGTCTAGCAGCAGAGCTAGAATTTTCAGCCAGAGATTCAAAACAACAACAACAACATACATAGTGTATTCGCCCATAGTGAGGTCTGGAGAGTATAGAGTGTATGCAGACCTTACCTCACCTCTGCTCACACTCAGGTGAGGTATAGAGGTAAATTCGACATCTACTATATTGTAGATAATTTAAATTTAACCGGAAGCACATTCACACAGACAGATAGGGAAAGGCGATTGATGAAAAGGAGAAAAGTGATAAACCTCATGAATAAAGGCTTCGAGTTCAGGCTTAGAGAGGTCAGAATAAAGAGCATCGGTAATCTCCTTCTCATGATTCTCAGCGATTTTAAACAGAGCTTTCAACTGCGACACTCTCCACTCATAACTCTTCGTCTTCCCAGTCCCATACGTCCCTCTCAGTTCCTTCACAATCGCCTCTGCATCCATTCCTCTGTAATATGCAATATGCAACCTTGATTCTATATCTACACAATATGTCTCTGTGTTGATTAGGTCGACGACTTTGTGCTCGTCGCCTGTGCTTCGCCGGCGATAATAAAGTTATAAATGAGAATTTTTCGATATATAAATAGTTGAATATTGTATTCCCTCCTCGTCTAAAATAAGGATAGTTTGCAAATAAAATTATCCCAAACAAAAAAAATAAATATATATATATATATATATATATATATATATATATATATATATATATATATATTCTTTCAATCAGTACTTTTTTTTGGTTTTCCATTCTATTAGTTTTTCAGTGTCCGCATTGAAGCTTCGATTAAATTGCACGGTAGGGTCTACGCTCCCAATTGGATTTTCGTCATATCCAAGGCGGAGTGGCGCTCTCAACTAAATTTCTATCACACCTCGAGCCCAAATACGAGACCTCTAATTAAGGAGGAAGAGTTTAGTCTCACAACTGCACCATAACTTAGTTGGTCAATCTTAATCAATTCTAGAAAGCATCTAATAAAGACAACTAAATAAATAAAATTTATTATTTTGACTGAAGAATTACTCTCTCCGTTCATTTTTACTTCTCATTTATTTCTACAATAATTTTTTATTTTTACTACTTTTGACATATCAACAAAAGATAATTATTATTTTTTATGTTTTATCTTCGCAATAAATATTTATTCTCTAAATTATTTTTTAATTAATACGAAATATCATTTAATAAGAATAGTGTGATAAAATACTCATATTAATAATTATTTAATATGTCAAGTTAATATTAATAATTATTTAGTATGTCAAGTTAAATAGTAACAAGTAAAATTGAACGGACAGTCCGGCCAAAAAAGGGGACTGTCGTTCAGAGTGGAGTGCACGTGATCTGGATTGTCTTTTATCTCACTTTTGTCGTCTCATCTTATTTGTATACATTAATTATTAAAAATAATTATTTTAAATTATTTATTAATTTATAAAATTAATATGATTCTCACGCTCCAACCAAAAAAATCCTCACGCTCGTAATATTTTACCTTTTCTAAAGAAGAAAAAGTTAAGCAACTGATATTTTCTATTTTACTCCTACAATTCATTCTTTTTGAAAAATTTAATAAAATTTTAACGTTATAAAAAAATATTAAGGTTAATTAGTAAAATTTTATTTTGTATTTATAATTTTTTTTAATGCATTTAAGAAAAAGTGAACAATTAATATAAAACAAAAAGAATACTATTTTATACCAATTTTATCATTATTCTTAAATATATATAATTTCTAACATTTATATGACTTATGATTAATATGGGTGAGATAATAAAAATTATCATTTTATTTGATAGTTTTTAAAGAGAGTGACAAAACAATCATGGATAAGTAAAAGATAGAAGGATGGAATAACATAGTAATTGAAGGATAAATCTCAAAGAGAAGATCAATTCTTTTTAAGAAATAATTGATACTCCATTCGTTTTAATTTGTTTTTTCTATTTTATTTTTTAATCTATTTTTAAAATGTTTTTTTTTACAACTTTTTAGTTTTAATTTTCTATGTGACATGTTTAAAATCATAAAATTCAAAATCATTTGATATATTTGACATAGCTTTAATTTATAACCATAAAATTCAAAAAAAATCACTTTATTAAATTTTGCACCAAATTAAAGCATGATAAATTAATTAAAACGGAGAAAGTATATCTTTAAATATTAAACAATCATTATTTCAAATTATAAAGGAAGTAGTACTATAATGTATTATGGAAAATTTTATTTGGTACTCTTTCTGTCCACTTTTAGTTATCATATTGCGTTTTTTGAAAGTCAATTTGACTAATTTTCAGAGTTAAATTTGATTACATTAATTCGATATTTTAAACAAAAAATTAAATATTTAAAAACTATACAAAAAATATTATAAATTGTTATTTTTTGCATATCAATATGATGGAAAGTATATCATAAAATGTTAATTAAAATTCTTGTAATTTAAATTTAAAAAATTCATGACAATTAAAAATGAAACGATGAAGTATCTCAGATATAATAATAATAGAGATGACAAAACTTGGAGGAGACTCCTCCTATATTCTACCAAATGGATGGTGGGTGCCACTTTCAATAAGAAAATTGGCCAACTCCCCTACCTACCCTGTTACACTCTCTCTCCACTCTCAATAGTAGCTAAGTCTGTCGGTTATATTTCTAATTTCATGGTGAAATAAAAAAAAGAACTTTTGAAAATTAGATTGTATTTTGTCCATAAATATAAATTGAAGTTATTTTTATATTTTAAGAGTGAAAAAGTTTTTTATTATTTTTTAAATTTATAAGAAAAAAATGAAATTGAATTCAAAATATTATAAGCATACGTGTTTTTCAAAGTTGAACTCCGAAGAAAAGTAAATTCATAGCCAAACGCTTATAAATCAATTTAAATTTGATAACAGAGAATTGTTCTGATGATAATTATCCCTCATTTTTAACTTGAAGATTGTGAGTTCAAGTTGCCAAAAGAGCAAAAATAATGGAAGCTCTTAGAGAGGGATAAGAAAAGCATTCTGAACTTCAAACTTTGAAAATTCTTTGGTCCCAATCAAGCCAACGACCAATGCAACCCTCTAACTAAATTCATCTATAATGACCAACTATATTATCTACTTAGACTACCAACTAGTCAATAATATCATACTTAGGGGCGGCTCTTGCATACAGGGATGGCAATGAAGCGATGCAGAGTGAATTTAATCCGCAAAATTTTTAATTCGTTTCGCTCCATCTCGTATAATAATTTTTTTCATTTTCAACCCACTCAACCCTTCCGCATAAATCCGCCCCGCATACAAAAATTGAGGCATATGTCTTAGGCCCTCAATTTTGGGAGGCCTCAAATTCTTACCAAGAATAAAAAAAAATTACATAAAACTATAATATTTTGATTTCCTTAACCCCATTCAAATAGAAGAAATCAATTGTTTTTGCTAACACTTATATTATTTATCTGTTTACATTTTCTTTCTTCAAATATTTGATAAGCTAGAGTAATAGTCACGGTCAAAATACAAATCAATAATCGAAAAGTGTTGAACAAAGTAAATTGCAAATTCTTTTTTTTTTTTTAATTTCTTCTTAAATTTTCAAGCAATACAACATATTAAAATAGGATATACCAAGTTATCAACTTCTTGAATCAAATTCTATGATTTTAAAGTTTGTCAACTTATTACTTAGAATTATGTTAACAATTCATTTAGTAGATGTCTCGGTAAAATAATGTTTTCTAATGTTGAATTGATTAAATCTTACCTAAAATTAATAATTAAAAAAAATGTATTTGAAGAAATCATCTATAAAGAAATTTTAAGTAAAAATTTACATCTAAAAATTAGAAAAATAATTTTTAAATAAATACATATAAGTTTGTTTAGATTTTAGACCTTTAATTGAAATTTCGACTTAGACCTCCAATTACGTTGAGTCGTCCCTGATCATCATACTCATAAGTCATAACAAGGTAAGAAGGAAGGGATTAACTTAAAAATAGCATATTTCCAAATTATTGAACTTCAAAGGTTTTGGTGAAAATTGTTAATATGGACAAAATCAAATTATTAAGGATTTGGAAGGTAAAAATACCTTTTCTTTTTGGCACAATGGAAAACTAAATAAACTTCTTAATTATATGTGCAACACAATATGTTTTTTTAGAAGAAACCTTAGAGGATCAAATTCTATGATAGCAACGGCCAACGCCAATGGTGTGATCGCATATAAATTGGTCTCACCCCTGCCTCTCTCTTTTTTGCTATCGCGTATTTCAATCTTTTTCTAGACCTTATTAGTAGGGGTGACATAATATTTTTTGTGGCCTAAAGTTAAAAAAAGAAAAAAAAATCTTAATTTTTGTTTTATTTTTTAAAGAATGTGGGATTTGAAATCTTTATTTAAAAATAAAATTAAAATATTATGCATATTTCATAAATAAATGTTGATTTCAAATCAAAACTTTGATCGAGATGTGTCCAAAATCTACTAACTCAATTTCATTTCAACTCTTTTCTAGGCATTTTAGACCCTTCTCATCTGAAATCAGTTCCAAAATTTATTAACTCAATTTCAACACATATTTCCATGAAAAACATTTGTAACATTGAAATTTTGTGGAACTCTACAAGACATGTTTAGTTTGAATTGGGACTCTAGAAGATGTGTTCAGTTTCAATTAGAATTCGTGGAGGTTACTAACCCTAAACCCTAGTTCATGCCAATATAAAGGGTACTAAATTCCCTTAAAAGGCATCTCAAAATATTCCATAAACTTTTGGGTATTTTTAAAGATCAAGATCTCGAATATTCCACAAAAATCATGAAATATTCATATAGAGGTCAAATCTAAATCATCCTAGTTCGAGAAATATGTCACTAATGGTACTCGAATCATGGATAAATCTTAGGAGAATAGAATCAAGGGAGAAACAAAATTGTACCCGCATATTTATCAATAAAGTTATGTTTCTTCAAATTTTATTTGTGTGGTTTATTCATTTTCCATATGTTTAAAATTTGTTGCAAACAACATCAACCACGAAATTTCATCACTCCAAATTAACAAACGAGATCAATAGATTAGACAATTTTAACGTACATGACACAAATCTTCCATATTCATTTATATTGATTTCAAGTACTTAATCGTAAATAAGAAAACCTAAGATAACTTGTTACACTGATCCATATTACAAGTGTTGTTGCATATAAATTACTTCTTCATCTCAAAATACTTATTTTGTTTTTGATTTACATGTTTTTTAAGAAAATATTAATTAGAAAAGTGATTGACTATTTTACTCTTATATATTGTACTCTATATCTTAAGATATAATCTCTTTATCATTAAATATTTATTCTATTTATGTGTCATAATTAAAATGAAGTGGAAAATACTAATTTTGACTTGAAAAGAAAATAATATCAAGATATTAAAATTTTTACCGACACATAAAAGAGGGGAAAAATTGCATTGAGAAAAATAAATCAAAATTGTGGAGCGTGCAACTACGCGGATCGAAGCGAGAGTGAGATATTTACGAATTAAACTCTCAATCAGCATTGAGTGTGGGTCCCCCTTGTACCTTCTCTAGATTGGCTTATTTATTATAAATTCCCTGAAATAATCCCATAAGAAAATTCAGTCAGTACAGAAAATCCTCAAAATTATAAAAGGACCACACCTTTTTATATTAATTTCATATCAACTACTTATGTAGGTCCCATTTCGTAAGCCTGGTAGGCGAAATAAGGATAATAATTACTCGATATTTCATGGAATTAATTTATCCCGATGGAAGGATAAGTTAACACATATAGAAAGCGGATAAAATAACTTCACGAATTTTGTTTGTATATCCTATCCAGTGACCAAACTATTCCTAATACTACTATAACAATAAAGTATCAGTATAATCTCACAAATAAGATTTGAAAAGAATAAGATATGCTCAATTAACCTCAAGAAGAATGTATTATCCTATCCACTGACCAAACTATTCCTAATACTACTGTAACAATAAAGTATCAGTATAATCTCATAAATAAAGTATCAGTATAATCTCACAAATAAGGTTTGAAAAGAATAAGATATGCTCAAGTTACCTCAAAAAGAATGTATCCTCAATTAACCTTGACAATACGTTGTACAAACCTAATTTATGTGTCATATTTTTTCGTTTTAATTCATTATAGGAAAAGAATATATTTTAATATTTACTTTTTTTATAATGATCATTTCTATACAATGATTTATAATAATATAAATATTTAAAGCTCATTTATCATAAAAATATAGTTTATTATTTTATCTTTAATTAAATTATATCATATAAATCGAGACAGAACACGAAATCATCAAAGACTTTAGACAGGTAAATTTTGAAATATTTTCCCCTAATGTTAGGTTAATTCTGTTGAGACCCAGTAGTGAATGTAGGTGTAACAAACTTCTCCCTTATTCTTGAAGAACCGCACGCTAAAGCAATCCCAACAAAGGAAGGATGTTTTAATCTTTTGATTAGTCCGAATATTTCGATCGGAGTCCAACGATTTTGGATTTGCATCTAGTATGGTTTCATTGGAGGATAATTTCCTCCGATTAAAAAAGGAGCAGTCTCATTTACTGTACTACATTTTTTGGTAAATTAACAACAAAAAAATTAATATTGTATATTTTCAAACTTTTTCATATGCACGACTCGAACAACAGTTTAAAACAATCCAAGAAAGGAATCAAATGTTGTGTTTCCAAAAAATCCTTTTTGTTCTTATTAATTCTTTGGATTAGTTCGAAAGCAAAGGAAAAGTAATAAAGAAATTTGAGAAGAATAACGTAACACCTTTGGAATTTAATAAGACCAACTAATAAAATCAGATACGTTTTTAATATAATAATTTTTTGTTTGTAACATTTGAATATTATTTTGTCACAAAGAGCCCGTTTGTTTTAACGTTAAAAAAACCTTAACATTTGAATATCGTTAAGGTTGCTTGTTCAGAAATTACTCATTAGTCAATTAAGCGAAATTATCAGCCTTAATAATATCAAATACAATATATAATACTTATTTAGCGTATTTAGTATCAGTTAAGCAAAATTAGATAAGAGATACATAATGTAATTATTTAGTGGGGTATAAATAAAAAGATGTATATGTTAGTAATTATTTTATTTTTATAGATTATTTGCTTAGTTTTCCAAAAAAAAATCCCACCTTAGAACATTGCACGTTTAAGTTTAAAGTCAATGATGCCTTAATGACTATCCAACTAATATGTCCAACAAATCAAATGTAATTTTGTCACGAATATAATATGATCGGTTAGATCAATAATTAAATATACAATCAAATCAAATAAAGATATTTCTTAATTATAAATCATATCTATTGTTTTAATCGATAAAAAGATATTATTCATCAATTAAAACACACACATGACAACACAATTATTATTCATCATATAGTTTATAAAATTATGTACGCGACAAAACAAATTCTCGTTCTTTGTGTGATTTGGTTATCATCATGTCATGTAATGGCACTTTCAAATAGCATGGAGTGTAATGATTTAGCTTCAATCATGCTTGTGTAGTACCGGTAAAATGAGCTCATATTTGGTAACTCGTTCAATCCGCTTATATTTTAATAGGTTGGGTGAGTGATTTTTTACATAGATAAAATGTGTTGATATCTATATTCAATCCCTAAAAACATGGGTAAAATATGGATTAGCCAATGAGTTAAGCTTCTAACTTTTATTCACTCAAAATTCATGATATCCCTAAAAAAATGTAACTTCTCTTCCTTTTTTTTTTTATGCTCTTCTATAGTACTAATTATTTTTCTCTATAATTGAAAAGATGAAGTCTTTGGGCCCCCAAAAAATATATATTTTAAATGTGCATTTCTTTTGTTAATTATAATTATATATTTTTATTTGTTTAATTTTATATTGGATAATAAATAATAGTCTAACATAAGCAAATCATGTGTTAGTATTGACATTGCTTAAAGTGCATTAAGCATGTTTTAGTCCTAAAATGCAAATATTCATTTACTATGAAATCAAAAATATTTTCCCCTTGTTATTACATAAATTTATTTTATATTGAAAAGTGATAAGATTTTTTTTTTACTTTTATGATACAATAAAACTAAATGAAGCACTTTCAACATTTTTCATCTAAAAAAAGACTAAAATATTTTCTCCATGTTGAAGTCTTTAAGTAGAATACTATTATATATGTATGTTTGCCATATTCTGTAGTTTTTCCTACTATTTACTATGAAAATATGGGTAAACTAGTATTTTACCCAACTCATTTGTTACCCAATCCATTTAAATCCATATCAAATATGGGTGGGTTGAATTATTACCCATTTTATGTTGACCCATTTTCAACCCGTCCAAATTTGACCCAACCCGCTCATTTGTCACCACTACTCCTGTGCTATAGGAATTAGGAAATAACCAATAATTCATGTTTTTAAAGTTTAGATACAATTTTATGGTTGAAATAACTAAATTTAACTTAGATGATGAAACAAGTTTTGGGTTAGAAATGCTTTTGTTCGTCAAATTGCGAGTGCAGATGGATAGGGCGAGCGTAGCGCGAAAGGGATGGATGTCTGACCAGTTGAAAGAGTCGATTTTGAAAATCAAAGTATTTTTAAAAATACAGGGGGTTCAAATCCCTCTCTATCTGCAAGGTTATAAATTATCTCTTGCCGCAATTTTTCATTATTCAATTCTATATTGAAAATGAGCAATTGATCCCACGAAAGCAACACTAACTTCGGGTTCAAATAAAATGGTAAAGAAGTAAGGTAAATTGCCTTTCAAAGCGCAGGTTTGAAATGAGAAGAAAAGTTGATAATTTTTGCAAAGTTGGGAATCTTAATGAGTTAGGAAGTGATTCGATGATATGTTCATTTGGGTCATATTCAAATCAGCCCAATCACAAATCTGCCGTTCAAACAAGTTTTTGCACGGATCTTCCAATTTTGCGTTGATTTTTAATTTTTGCCCCTTAAATTGACAGTTTTTAATCTTGTTGTCTAAAATATCATTAACTATGACTTAAATAACGATATAACTAAAAAAAATAAAGAAAGCAACAAAGTCCAAAATACCTTTATCATGAAAATTAAATTTAAGTTTGTCTTTCAAATAATGAAAGTTTCAATTAGAATGTTATAATAGCCGGTCCATAAAACTATTTTTGGTCTTTTTGGCTTCGAGGGCCCTTCTCAAGATGGCCGCAGACAAATAACGTATACATCAATATATTAACTATATTACGTATACATCAATATATTAACTATATTACAAGCATTCACGTCATATGAAATATTTTCTTAGACATAACAAACTAGCTAAATTCATCATATTCGTCATCACACACACGTTCAAAGTCATGGAAAATGCAAATATTGCATACATGACCGATGTCATTTGGTGAAAAAGGGATCATACTTTTGGACCTATTCTTCAAGTAGTCAAAAGCCAAGGAGTTGGTGAATTATGAGCAAAAATAGGCTACTTGTTTAACATTTCCAAAGCTACATCTTTGGCTATTTCTCAAAGAGTAGCAAATTAAGCTTTCCTATGGGCAATAGAAACTTTAATTTGCCAAGGCCCAAGGTGGATGAAGAACATGCAATATTACAAGTTAATGGACTATTAGCATTTATTTATTTTTTAAAAAAATTATGTAAAGAGTACATGTTTGTTACTATGTAGTTGGTATTTAGTAAATATAACTTCTTCTTTTTGTAATTGAAAAATGTATATATATAACGGTAAAATTATCTTAACGTGACTTATAAATTACGAGTTCGAGTCGTGAAATCAACTATTAGTACTTGCATTACCTTACAACACTCACTTTATCATTACTAGCTTCCACAGTTGGAGATACTGGGCCACACTATAATATTTTATAAAAATATATATTAACCATTAAGATGACTTTTATAAATTCACATAATTTAAGAATCTCACGACTAAGTAGATCTCGAATAAGTTAAGCTTATTTTGAAGTGAAAATGACTTAAATCCACTCTTTTTAAGAAACAATCTACTCGAAAAGATGCTACAATAGACTTCATTTTTTAAAATATCAAAGTCATCATCGAGTTATAATTTCCTTTTCCTTTTTTGAGAAAATTATTGAATTATTCATTTCCATACATAGCATGTTTATTATAAAATTCAAAACAATTAATTTAATACTTATAAAATATAAAATTATGTCCAAACACTTAACTTAATTTCCATACCTCTATCACATTTTTTGAAAACGAAATATAAAAATAATAGTAGTTTTTATTAACAATTTTACGGAGTATTTCATAAATATTATAAAAAAATAAATATTTTGGGGGCTATAATTTTGAGGGACGTTGCTTCCCCCTCCAGACGTCTCTGCCTACCTTACACCCTTTCTGAGACTCTTTTTTCGAATTTTGCATGAATATAAGACGGTTCGTGCACAAAATCATTCTTTAAAAATATATAAATTGATAGAAATAAAATGTGAACGTGTTGCAAAATAAATTTATTCCATTTTATTTTAGGTTATTGATAAGTAGATAATAAAATGAAATTTAATACACTATAAACCCAAAAATTGTTCACCAATATAACGGATATATACGGACTTAATTATTTGGAAATAAAACTTCGTTCTACAATTATGTTATTTAAAGTAGTGCTAGAGAAAACATGAAGAGACAGTAGGAAGTATCAAAGACAAAACTTATCAGTTATCACCCATCCTACTCGATATTTTTTCTCTTCTAAAGATGCCAAGACATGCATTTAGTATCAACGTCTAATAAATTTGATGACCTAAAGTCAAAATATATTACAAAAATTAAGTTTTTTTTGCATAAATTCATAACAAAAGCCTACATAACTTTGATTTAAAGATAAGAGCGCAACACATGATGTGTGAGTTAGATGCACGTCATGATATCATACTCTCCCCTATATAAACTAGAGAAATTCAAATAAATAATAGTCAATTAAAATAATAGTTAGTGAATATATACTTGTCATATATTAATATATAATATACATAAAATATACATTTTTATACAGAATGGTGTACATATTTTTAAATATATTTTGTCAGCGAGTATCATTATCTTAGGCTACTATCCATCGAGTAATTTTGAACTTTGTGACACTTGTACCGAGGATCAAATAACTTAATTTAAAAAGATGAGAAATTAAAATTAATTAAAAACTATACATAAAAGAAGAAAATTAGATTAATTAAAAGATAAATATACTATTCAATTTAATATGAACTTTTATTTATTTATGAAATTGTACTTGTATCTTGGAAGCCTACGCTTGTCCTACTCTTGAGCTACTTGTGGAGTTGGTTTATTTATGTATTCATATTTAGGGGCGGTAAAATAAAATTTAAGTTGTCTAACTTGTCCACTACGTTCATATCTGGTCACGTTATTGACCTGTCTATTTATTATCTCAATCCATTTCGATTCAATCTATTTCAATCCATTAAAAATTGAGTTAATATGTAATTCAAAATTGATTTATGAGAAATCTTGTCAAAATATTTTTTTTTAAAACTTTTTAAAAAATTTGATATGTTATATGTAGTCATAATAAAGAAAATAATAATTTTATTAGGTACTAAAATATTTTTAAAAGAACAAATAAAATAATTAAATTTAATAAAAATTGGATTGGATCAATCCTGACCCGTAGTAAACACATTACCTAAATTTTAATCCAATCCATTTTAACCTAAGTACATTCAAATTGAATTAAATCTTGATTCATTATGAACCGTCCAAATTTAATCTAATTACACCCCTGTTCGTATTATACGTATCAAATAAATCATATACAGTAAGTATTATCTTTTAAATTTTGCATGGGCGGGAGTGTCATTTCAACATTCTCTAGTTAGTGGGTTGGTAGCAAAATCGAATTTAATGAAGGTTGGCTCGACGGCTGGTCCAATAGATGCCACACTACCCAAAATAAAAGAAAACGCACCCATCGGCTCTTTTTTTTTTTTTTCTCACTTCACCAGCAAACTTTCTTCAATGGCTTCTCTCACCGGCGCCGCCTCTCGTCTCCTCCCGGCCGCCAGATTTACCGTCTCCAGAACTACTGCCAGACTCTATTTTTCATCATCTTCTGTTTCTCCTCTAAAGTGCCCCAAATCATCTCCTCTTTTATCCCATGTGTTTCGTTACCAGGTTGTTCAGTGCTTCCTTCGCTTTTCGTTGCGCATTTTGAATTCTATTTTAGCATTTTATTGATGTTGTTCTCCCGATTATTGTTTTTGTAGAAGCAATCATTGGTTCGAGTATCTAGTGGAAGTTTCAGTACTGTAGCATCGGCTAAATCAGCTGCCTCTGATCCCGATCAGTTGAAAAGTGCGAGAGAGGACATCAAAGAGCTACTGAACACTAAGTTTTGTCATCCTATTTTGGTATATTTCTGATCTATTTTGGTATTTGACCAGAACTGTTTATAATATGTATAAACCTGTGAATGATTGAACTTGAATACATCACCTGCAAAGTGTAAACTAATGAACTTGCCAATTTTCATCGACATCAGTTTGTTTTAATGGCAATACCTAGAGAAGAATAAAATTTTCAAGAGAAAACATGAGACACAGACTCCGAATCAGAAAATGAAAGCTCCGTGCAAATGCTTCTAACCGCTCGATAAGGCACCAGCCAACTTTTGGCATTGATTGAGCTGAAGTGATATGTCTTCTGCTCAAATCAATGGTACTTATCTTATTTCCTGATGTTATCTCCCTAACTACTAAAGATGAGCGAGTGGAATGAATAAGAGAGTGAACAAAGTTACATCAGCTACATTGTAGCAGGTTAAGACCAACCTAATAATAGTTCTAAAAATTACCCTTTGGAATATGAAACTGAATATCCTTGTAGATACTACGAAGCTTGGATGAGTGCTTCGGCCAAATGAAGCTTTGCCATTATATACTACCTGTCAGTCCTTTGAGATTGTACTAGGGAAAGACAGGACAAAGAAATGCTTTACAGGTCTCCTTTCAGTTGTTTGGTTTGCATAGAGATGATTGTATACTGAATTTCCTCTTTTATGTCAGCACAATGATAACACGAGTTGTTTGGTCAGTGAACTATAAATTTTGGCACAACTTGTAGGTTTTGTGTTGTACTCATTTAGTAATATGATTGTGGTCTCTCTGTAACTTGTGTAACATGTTTTAATACATGGTCGTTTTTCTCGACTCTCTTTTTCTGTTTCTGTTCTTTTGAGCAGCTGAGGGTCCCTCAATACCTGTCGATCTCTCTGTGTATGACTCACTCCAACTATTATGATATTAGCTATTCATTGTGATGCGTTTGGCTAAATAAAGGAATTCATTTCAAGTTTGTTTAACTATGCTTACCAATGCCTCTGGGGAGAAATCTAGAACACAGTTTAACACTTCTAAATGGTTCCAGGTTCGTTTGGGCTGGCACGATGCTGGTACTTACAACAAGAATATTGAGGAGTGGCCACAAAGAGGTGGAGCTAATGGAAGCTTAAGATTCGAAGTTGAACTGAAACATGGAGCCAATGCTGGTAAGTCCTCACTCCATTGTTACAAATTCTGTTGACTTTCTTTTCTTGTTAGTCTAACAAGCTAGTAACTCAGGACTTGTAAATGCACTGAAACTTCTCCAGCCTATCAAGGACAAGTATTCTGCTGTGACTTATGCAGATTTATTCCAGCTGGCCAGTGCAACCGCCATTGAGGTAATTAGTTTCTTTTCTTATTTAGTATTGACAATAAAATTAGCTCACACATTAATTGGTTTATTTAAAACAATAGGAGGCTGGGGGCCCCAAAATTCCCATGAAATATGGGAGGATGGATGTGTCCGTACCTGAGCAATGCCCAGAAGAAGGAAGGCTTCCTGGTGAGATTTGTTATTTTACACCCATTTGAACTTTGATCTTGATTATAAAAAAAGGGCGTAGTTTGAACTTTGGAACTATACTGTCATTTTTGAATGCCAAGGGTGCAGTGTGTGATGGTAGGTTAAGCGCACATCACAGGTTCGAACCTTACTGTAGACAAAAGCTTGGTAGTTAAGTGGAGAAGGGAGAGGGGAGGGCTCATTATCCACCTAGTTTTGAACCTTGCTCCACCGCCCCTCGGAGATTTCTAGTTATAAAATGATAGTCTGTTTCTACTAATACTTTTAATCTTCATCAGGTACCTAGAGATACAAAAGAGATGGTGTGTGTGTTTATATAGGGATCAAAGAGGACGAAGAGGGTTATCATCTAGGTCTATTGTGACCATATTACCTTAGAGATGCAAGGGGAATTTGAGAGACTTATTAAGGTTTCTGTAGAGAAAATTCAGCTACAATGATCAAATTAACTTCAAGCATAATGTTTACCTTATTCCCCAAAGAAAAACAAGAACCATAATGTTCAAATAGCGTAGCTGTAATATCTAAGAAGACACAGGTAGATTTATGATCCTTACTACTCACACTTAATTTCTGAAGGCTGCAAACATAGTCACTTCACAAAACACAATAATTTCTGAAGCTTCAAACATATCACTTCACAAAACACACACTATGATAGAGAAATAACTTAAATTACTATATATATTCAATCATCAAATTCATAGTTGCAATAGTTCCACATCGTGCGACAGGAACTTTTAGATTTTTTCAAATCTTTTCTGATTGGGTTTTGCATAATATAGTAACAACTGAGGACTTATAGAATTTAGTTTGCTACCGTGCATCTTTACGTACGTAATATATATATATATATATCTTTTTTTTTTTTTTTTTTTGATTTGCACCGGGTGTCCGAGTCTCTTTGAGCCCCGACTAATCCCGGGGGTGCACAGGCCCTCGGCAAGGAGTTTCCCACAAGTGCACCACGGTTAATTCAGGTTTTACCCAGTCCGATGGCCCTCAGAAATTGTTTGCACCTAGTGGGTTTCGAACTTGAGACCTTGAAAGGGAGCAAACCCCAAGGCTCAAGTCAATTGCCAGCAGGCCAACCCCTGAGGGTTATATATATATATATATATCTTGACACAAGTCTGGGTGTATTGGAGAAGAAAAGAAGTCATATCAAGATAAATACCATAAAAGGATATCTACGAAGGAGCAGTTACAAGTATGAGAGTAATGAGTATGGGGGGAGATTTAGAGGAGTTTCTCATTATCATGGATTTTACACTAGTGATCTAAATTGATATCGTACTTGTTTACCCTAATTATGGACGGCATCCACTATGAGATTTCTTGGTCTAAAATATTGTGTTAATTGACTTAACTAGTGAGGGTGTCAACCAAAAGATTGCACTATGGAGAAACACTTAAGAGAATAACACTTTAAGGATAAGTAGAAGACAGGGTGTATGCACTGCACGTTTAGCCAGCATAAGAGTGAGCGAAGTTGAGGTGAGATTAGAAGGTACTTTGGTGTCTAAATTCCAAAAATTAGATATCTATAAAGTATAATGTATGTAAAGTAGAGTGGTATGACAGATAAAGATATAATACACAATAATAAAATTAGGTGGTTGAAATGTAGGAGTGATAAGATCAGATGATACCTACCGAAGTGAATGAAAAGTGTTATTCTCCCTCTATTCTAATTTATGTGGCGGAATTTGATTGGCATAAGATTTAGAAATAAAAGTACTTTTGAAATTTGTGGTCTAAAATATGTCAAAGACATTTATGACTATATAATCATGTTGTTAAGGTAAAATGAGAAATTTAAAGTTAAATCTTTTTCTAAATATACAAGTGTATCATTCTTTTTTGGACAAAATATAGAAGAAAACGTGCCATATACAATGGGACAGAGGGATTGGTATAATTAGAAGATCAACCATGTTATATTGGAGCGGCAGTTAGGCCTCTAAGTTCAACATATCCACAAGATGAGTGTTGCAAAATAGGACTTCTCAGATAGATGTGTTATGGACCAAATTAGACAAAATCACAAAGGATCACATTCTAGTGGCACAGCCACACCAAATAAAATGAGAGAAGGTTATTTAAATAGTTTGATCATGTGCTATGTAAACCTTCAAATGCACCGGTTTATAGGTGTGAACCATGATAATCGAAGGTATAAAAATGGACAAAATAGACCTAACATAACATGAAAGAGAGTTGTTACAGAAGGCTGTCAATATCTTGGAATTAATGCAAATTTAGTAAAATCTGGATGAATAGAAGCAAAAGATCCATACAGGCAACACTGACTAGTTGGAATTAAATCTTAATCAAGATGCTATGCTTAGTGCTTACATTAGGCCTAGAGTTGGTACTTGTAGGAGCCTTTTTTTGTCAAGAGATTTGTATGTTAGTAGAAAATGTAGAAAATCTCTGGTGTTAGATAAACCCAAATTAGTGAATGTTGGATGAAATGGTTCCACATAGAGTGAATTATGTTAATAAGAATTCATATGCCGACCTCAGGTGTAGTTGTCGTACAAGCCTGTGGTTGTTGGGTGATGTACTTGGTTAAGATGATATTGGTGTTATTGGTGTAGGACTTGCAGCTTTCTTTTCCAGAATGTTTTATTTCTTCTGATCTTAGATGCTTTTTCATGTCATTCGTAATGCTTTAATCTGAGTATTCAACTCTCATGTTGGAGGAGAGACGTATCTGCAGTTGAAGTTTGTTGTATGAGTAGATGACCCATTATTATGAGTCTGCTTGTCTTCACCCTAACTATTTCCGAGCCTTACCCTTGTGCTTTTAATAATTAATAGTATCTTATAATAAGGAGCAGTGTACCTTTTATTTCGTATTTTCAACTAACTAACTTTTGATGACACTAGATGCTGGTCCCCCTTCCCCTGCTGCTCATTTGCGTGATGTCTTCTACAGGATGGGACTAAATGATAAGGTAATATATGCTAACAAATTCATTTCCTTCGTGATTTAATGTTTCTCTTGTGGTATGTTAGTCAGATTTTGGTTTTTCAGGAAATTGTTGCACTTTCTGGGGCTCACACTTTGGGGAGATCAAGACCTGAACGTAGTGGTTGGGGCAAGCCAGAAACAAAATATACGGTATTTGTCCTTTAACTTGATGTTTGTATTAGTTATCAACAAGTTGAGACTTGAGGCATTCTTTTTAAGTAAGGAAATCTATTTCATTTTATTTATTTTGAGAACGGTAACATACTATTTCAAAAATATTAGTCAATAAAGACTTGGTTTAATGAGAAACATCAACATAGAAAGGGCACTTTTTGAAATGTCAGAATGCTTTTCCGTGTTGATATGTGTGCATAGGAGGTGATTATAATGCTTTATTATACATGGATGCTTCCTCTTATGCCAAATGTCAAGTTTCAACTTGTTAACACCTGTTTTTTTGACCCAACCTAAATTTTGCACCTTTTTTAGCGTTTGAATATGTTCTAGGGTTAATCTTGACTTTTTAACTTTTATTTTATTTTGAGTAGGTTTTTTTTTGTAAATCACAAAATAGTCACTCTTTAAGATGTAACATTTGTTTTCATTAGCAATAGAAAAAATTTTACAAAAATATTTTCTTGTGTTCAATCATAAGCAAAAAATATTATCCTAAAAGTATTTGTATATATTCTTAGACAAATACTATGAGATGTAGGGGTGGTGGGGATGGGGTCTACCTGTGTGGGGGTGAAGTTAAGGTGTGTTGGAAGGTAGGGAGAAAACAATCAATGTGGAATGCTTCTTTTGGAACTTGTTTTTCGTACTAAATTAATCTAATACTGTTGCTACTGTACATATCTAGTGTAATCCCACAAGTAGGATCTGAGGTGGGTAGGATGTATGTAGACCTTACGCCTACCTTTGTGGGGTAGAGAAACTATTTTCAATAGACCCTGGGCTAAAAGAAAATTAATCTAATACTATATCAACAAAATATTCTTAAAAGATTATATGGTGGTTGCTAGCGGTGATGACTAGTAGTGGTTGTTGTGGATGCCAGTTGGGGATGATATTGACTAATGATGATGGTGTTGTGTGTAGTACCTAGTGGTGGACAGTTGTGGTTGATAGTTATAGTTAGTGGCAGTGGTTGAGAGTATGGTGGATGATAGTGGTAACTGATGATGATTGCCGGTAGTGATGATGGTAAATGATGGCTAATGATGGTGATAGTTGATTGTAATGCTTGATGGTGTGGGTGGTAGGGTGATGGTAGTTGATAATGATGGACGGTGACGACAGTAGTTGTTAATGGTGGGCGATGGTTGTAGCATGAATTGGTGAACTGCCATCTTTTGTTTCTCGGAGTCTTTGAAATGTCGATAGGTGCATGTTGAATCTTTCAAAAGTAGTGCATTTTTGGAGGATCCTACACGAGTATGGCAACAATTTGGCAAGTCTGAGCAAACATAGTTGCCATCTTTGTAGAAACTTTTGAATAGACATTTTAGTGATATTAAGACTTCATTACAAATCTTAATCATTCAGACCTATTAAGATTTAAGGCACATTAAGTGGTTGTAAAATATTAAAGAAAAAACACTTAATGATTAAGATTCATACCTAAAAAACTAATGGACTTAGAACACGTTTAGATTAGTTGATTAGCTTAAATGTTGAAAAGCATTTTTAAGTACTTAAATTGATTTTGTAAATAAGTAGTTACGTGTTTGGATAGAAGTGTTGAAATGGTAAAATAAGTGTTGATAAGTTGTTCGTTTGTTAGAATGACTAATAAAACTCTTTAAATTTTGCAAAAAATTATAAATTTAAAAGTTTCTTTATAAAGAAAAGGAGAAACGACATATACAAAGTGAAGAGGAAGTTAGGAGTTTTGTTTTGGGAAAGATATTTTGAGAATTAGGAAGATATATTAAAGGATAAATAGTAACATACTTGGTCAAACCAAAAGTGTTTATAAGCTGAAAAATCATTAGTCAGGAATGATAAACTTGTGACTTCGACTGATTTGGGCTTGTCAGTACTTTGGTGTTTACCAATTGCATTTTTAACCTAGAAAGTGCTTATAAGCCAAGTTGATTAGCTTATAAGTTAAGCCAAACACCCTCTTATCTTATAAGTTGGTCAAACTGCCTTATAAGCTCTTTTTAACTTATCTATGCGTTTGGTTAACATTGAAGTGCTTATAAGCCAAAAGTCATAAGTTGGGACCAACTTATGACTTTTCAACTTATAAGCACTTTTGGTTTGACCAAGTATTTTACTATTTTATCTTTAATTTTTTTTAAAAAATATCTTTTTCAAAACAAAACTTCCTCTTCACTCCATATCCACCATTCCTCCTTTTTTGCACGGAAAAATATTTCTTGTAAAAATTTAAGGACATTTTGTCATTCTAACTAAAGACCACTTATTATCACTTTTTACAGAACACATTATTAATAGTTTAAGCACTTCTATCTGAACACGTAAATGCTTATTTATAAAATTCGTTTAAGCACTTAAAAATGCTAATCAGCTAATCCAAACAATCTCTTAATAACTGAGATCCTAATAATTTAAGATTAAAGCCTTCATTGAGTGCAAAAAAAATTAAGGCCTTAGTTTATATATTGTCCAGATTTAGGTCTAAATGTATCCTCTTTTTGTGGATAATTTCGAAAAGACCCATGTGTATTGAATAAGAACAAATGGAGGTAAAAGATTGGAATATGAATCAAATCTGTGGAATATGATTTGAATTGGACTGGAAAGAATATTCCAAGTGACAAGCTCTTATTTATTTATTTATTTATTTATTTTTCAACAATCGTGGTGCCCGGACCAACTTTCGCGCAACTCGACTAATTCTATGGGATATCTGTCAGCTCGTGAGTTTTTGAATGATCATAGTTGCTCATGGTGCCCGGACCAACTTTCGCGCAACTCAACTAATTCTATGGGATATCTGCCATCACTCACGAGCGACATGCTAATTTTTCCATCAAGGCTAGGACACATGGAAAAAGTCACCGAGTGTTTTCTTGTTTCTAGTGTGATTTGAACCTGAGACCTCATGACTCTCAACCACTTCATTGGCTACTAGGCCACACCCTTGGGTACAAGTGACAAGCTCTTATGGGTCTCAATTTTTTGATTTTCTTGTGTTAATAATTAAAATGCTATCTTTTGAGCATTTACTAGAAATAACCTCTCTACGCTACAAAGGTTAGGGGTAACGTCTGCGTACATCATACCCTCCCCAGACCCATTACACTGGGTATGTTGTTGTAATAATTAAAATGCTAGCCAAGTATTTTTAGACTGGGAAAATATATTAAAAAGGGCTAGACTTTTGGAAAAATTCAAAGAAAAACATTTTTTTTGTACTTTTCTTCTATTGCAAATGAAAACAAAGTTACATCTAAAAAGCATGGCAATTTTTTTGGTTTACAATTTTCTCAGTTAAAAACTAACTAAAAATGAAATTTGAGTTAAAAAGTGAAGATTAACGCTAGAAAATATTTAAACACTAATAAAGGTGTAAAATTCAAGTTCGGTAAAAAATTAGGTATTCATGCAACTCTGTTGTCAAAACACATGTTTTCCTGGCATAAGTTTGATAAGATATTTTCAATTCAAGTGACTGTAGGTGTAGATCTATGAACTATGTCAAACATACTATTGGATTGATGCTCTTATGTTGAGAAAACTATATTTATTACAGTAGATTAGTAAATTTTTTTTACATAGAATTAATTGTAGAAGTACTTTTCACAAGAAAATAGAAATATCTGAATTTGAAATAAACTATCATCAAATAACAATATAAGAAAGCTGCCAAACAATTCATTTATGTATATGTTCCATGACATTTGAGCAATGAACATTAAGGTGTGCACAACATCAAAAATTTAATCAAACTTAGATTTTGCAGAATGGTTGTTTCTTAGTATTTTAGCTTGATTTGTTTGAGATTTTGTAAACAAGAAAGCAAATGCAGGAACTGACTATGCTCTCTGTTGATCTCCTCATGAAACTTTTTTTACTGTGATGTCGTATCTTTCACTGATAATTGCTGCCGGGTTTTACCCCTCCCTCTAATTCAACCGGTGTGTTCTTCAAAGAAAACGCTTTTGATTAATAACTTGCAGAGCTTAAAAATATTAAGCATGAGATCGAGAATCTCATTGTTCAATGTTGATTTAAGCACCTCCTTTCTGTCATTCTCATTCATTGATATTTTCTTTTCGCTGGCAACAATATTCTCTCTTTGGTTCTTGTTGGTTTAATTTTACAATTTAGGCAAGTTAACTTGATTTTGAAAATCAGAGAGGAACTTGAATTCTGAATGCATAGTAGTATTCTAGTACCAATGACAATGATGTGGCTGCATTGCGTTTGACATCTATATTTTTCTCATGTTTCTTTTTTACTTGCTGTGTTCCTCTACACCATGGTGCTTTTCCTTCTTCAGTGATCCTGAAAGAAACCAGATATTCACATTTTTCCTCGGTGCAATTACCAATCGTGAAAGCTGATTTCTGCGACATTAATGAGTTTGGTGCCTGAACTGTTCTATTTTGCATTGCAGAAAGATGGACCAGGAGCCCCAGGAGGGCAATCATGGACCGTCCAGTGGCTGAAATTTGACAATTCCTACTTTAAGGTGTGCTTTGTGATGATGATAATATGTATAGAAGTCTGAAGTAACAACCTGACTTATTTGTTCTCATTCTTCACCTAAAATTATTGGTATAGGATATTAAAGAGAGACGAGACAACGATCTGCTAGTTTTGCCAACCGATGCTGTTCTTTTTGAAGATCCTTCATTTAAGGTGGAATAGTATACACCAGCTTCATGAATCTATCATTACAATCTGAATTTGTTTCTATTTACAATTTTAAGTGCTTGCAGGAATATGCAGAGAAGTATGCTGTAGATCAGGACGCATTTTTCAAAGATTATGCAGAAGCACATGCTAGCCTGAGCAACCTTGGAGCTAAATTTGATCCTCCTCAGGTATGTTTGCAATCTTTTCCATCTATACTTCTGTTTGAGTTGTACATCCCAACCCATTCCGACTTAAAATAAAATAGAAAAACTCATCACAAAAACAGCTACCGACACCAACTCTTATCTTAACGACCGGTAAAGCCCTCTCTCTAGGATATGGCACTTCACTGCTTGGAGAGGAATGAATTATTCTCCAAATCATCTCTTCCTTTATTTAAGTTAAGAAAGAAATCAATTACGTTCGAGCTTTTTGTCAATTGATTCCACTCAAGCAATAGAAAGGGCTATCTCCTCTAATCTCTAACTATGCTGAGTTCAATCAAGCTAAGAACTAGTCGTGAACTAAAATCGTTGGCTCTTGTGACTATTTGGGCTTTTTGCATCCTCCTCCCGGTGTCTGTCTTCCATATGCTTGTGCTGTAAGCTTATTTTGAGGTGGTCATATACAGGCTTTACTTAAGCATACATCACTAAACCGATCACTCATCTAATTCCTTTTGAATATTATTTTAGTTAGCAAGTTATTGAAAGACGCTAATGTGTTTGGCATTGTTTTAATAGGGGTTCTCTATTTAAAATAGTTTCACCTGATGTCAACCAGAGAAGTTTGTGGCAGCCTACCGGTAAGATTCATGTTGAATAGCTTATTACTGTCATTTATTTTGATATTAGTAAAAATTATCATCCATTTTTGCATTTTAATTCCTGGAGATACTAACATATGGTTAACCATTCCTTATCTTGGTTGCTGCAGGATTAAGTACAACTTATCATCTTTACTTGTGTCGTTACTTTTAACCAGTCAAGATCAAGCTTAATACTCAAACGTGAAGACAAATAATTCAGAGAGGTACTGGATGCTATGAAGCGAAATATGAAGTTTTAGGGGGTAGTCCAGAGAAGCCTTTCCCGACCAAGTATTTTCTAAATATCATTATTATTCTAATTGGTTTTTTGAGTGATATGATAGGAAATACACATTGTGTTTTCAATCCCACATTCTTGATTTGGTAAAATTTTGTAATCACTCAAGCCTATTGCAATGCTACTTGAATTATATGCGTTGAAATTCACTTAATAAGGACTGTAATTTTCTACTTTAAACTTGGCTGTTGCTTCTGTGGCTTTTTCTGGTCGTACATACTTGTCTAGTTCGGACAACTAAACACAATCATAAGATTAAATTGAAGATGTTAACAAGTCTATACAAGATTCTCTTCCAGTTCCAGATCTACGGTCTGTTGTCTTCCAATATTTCAAATTCAGACGCACACTCTTCTCTAAAAAGCCTTACTTTCATATTCAGCAAACACCTTTCAATATCCCCCGCACATGTATTTTTCTTGATTTGTTAGCATGCAAATCTTTATTCGATATTATTAACAAATACCCATAAGAATTGCCCATATTTCATCGTATCTAGGGTTTGTAGTTTTGTTCCCAAATATCAATGAAGGGTGTGGCTTTGATGAAATTGTATAAGTAGTTGCTTCTTGATTTATTTTCTTAATTAATCTATATATTGAAACGTACCTAGCTCAGGCATGTAATAATGCATGCATCCGCCCTTCCTTTTGTTTTGTAAAAATGAAGATTGCTAACTTGTCTGTTTCTTCAATCACATGAATAATACTCACCTTTTCTGAGATTGTTGTAGGTATCTATCTCCTCCCATTTCTGCAACTGTATATCCTTACAGAAGGTGAATGATCCATTTCCAATCCTTTTTGAGATTTCCTTTTCACTTTCTTGCAAGCCTGAGCTGCTTTAACTTAACTTTGTTATCAACTGTGAGAAATATATACGAAAAATATTATTGAATTGTGTATCTAAATAGTTACATTGAGACCCTATTTATAGACACTACATTGGAATCCTTTTCCAACTAGGATTCCTATTCTTATTCCTATTCCTATTCCTATTCTAAGTAGGAAATACTTATTTCTATTCTAACACTCCCCCTCAAGCTGGTGCATACAAATCATATGTACCTAGCTTGTTACAGATGTAATTAATACGAGGACATGTGAGGGACTTGGTGAAGATATCTGCAAGCTGATCATTTGACTTCACAAATTTCGTAACAATATCTCCCGAGAGTATCTTTTCTCTGACAAAGTGACAGTCAATCTCAATGTGCTTAGTCCTTTCATGAAATACTGGATTTGATGCGATATGAAGTGCCGCTTGATTATCACACACAAGTTCCATCTGATCAACTTTGCCAAATTTTAGTTCTCCCAGCAACTGTTTGATCCAAACTAGCTCACAAGTTGCTGTCGCCATTGCTCGATATTCTGATTCTGCACTAGATCGAGCAACCACATTTTGTTTCTTACTCTTCCACGACACCAAATTACCTCCTACTAAAACACAATATCCGGATGTCGAACGTCTGTCAGAGGGTGATCCTGCCCAATCAGCGTCTGTATATCCAATGATATGCTCATGGCCTTGATCCTCAAAGAGTAGTCCTTTACCGGGAGCTGACTTTATATATCGCAGAATACGAACAACTGCTTCCCAATGACTATCACAAGGGGAAGTCATAAACTGACTTACAACACTCACAGGAAAAGAGATGTCAGGTCTAGTCACTGTGAGATAATTCAACTTTCCAACAAGCCGTCTATACCTTTCAGGATTACTAAGTGGCTCCCCCTGTCCTGGAAGGAGTTTAACATTCGGATCCATAGGAGTGTCAACAGGTCTACATCCCATCATTCCTGTCTCTTCAAGAATGTCTAAGGCATACTTGCGTTGAGAAATAACAATACCTGATCTAGACTGAGCAACCTCAATACCTAGAAAATACTTCAATCTGCCAAGGTCTTTAGTTTGGAAGTGCTTAAAGAGATGTTGCTTCAAATCGGTGATACCATCTTGATCATTACCGGTGATAACAATATCATCAACGTAAACAACCAAATAGATACATCGACTTGATGCAGAATGCCGATAAAACACAGAGTGATCAGCTCCACTACGAGTCATGCCAAACTCCTGAATTACTGTGCTGAACTTCCCGAACCAAGCTCGAGGAGACTGTTTTAGACCATAGAGTGACCTGCGCAATCGACATACAAGGCTACTAGACTCCCCCTGAGCAACAAAACCAGGTGGTTGCTCCATATAGACTTCTTCCTCAAGATCACCATGCAGAAAAGCATTCTTAATGTCCAACTGATAAAGAGGCCAATGACGAACGGCAGCCATAGATAGAAAAAGACGAACAGATGCAATTTTAGCCACAGGAGCAAAAGTGTCACTATAATCTAGCCCAAATATCTGAGTATACCCTTTGGCAACAAGGCGAGCTTTAAGTCGATCAACCTGACCGTCTGGACCAATTTTGACTGCATAAACCCAACGACAACCAACAGTAGATTTACCTGCAGGAAGGGAGACAAGCTCCCAAGTACCACTCTTATGTAAAGCAGACATCTCATCAACCATAGCCTGCCTCCATCCAGAATGAGAAAGTGCTTCACCAGTAGTTTTAGGAATGGAAATAGAGGACAAAGACGACACAAATGCATAATGGGGTGATGATAGACGATGATAACTTAAGAAGGTATAATGTGGGTTAGTATTTCGAGTGGATCGTATACCTTTTTGAAGTGCAAGCGGTTGGCTAGGAGGAGGCAAGTCCGCAGTAGGAGCAGGGTCCGGCGCATGACATGAATCATCTGGGACTAGGGTTGTACGTGGACGACGATGATAAGTTAGTAGTGGTGGCACTACAACTGGAGATGTAGAAGTAACCATAGATTCCTCAAAGGTTGGCACAGGTAAAACCTGAGGTATGGGTAAGACCATAGAGACATCAGGATGATCAGAAGATGTATAATAAGGCTGAGACTCAAAAAATGTAACATCAGCAGACATAAGGTATCGATGAAGATCATGTGAATAACAACGATACCCTTTTTGGACTCGAGAGTAACCAAGAAAGACACATTTGAGGGCACGAGGAGCTAATTTATCTTTTCCTGGGGCTAAGTTATGAACAAAGCATGTGCTCCCAAAGACACGAGGAGGGATAGGATAGAGATGTGACTGAGGAAACAGTATGGAATGGGGAACCAAGGGCATCAACTTGGAATCAATAGAACGCCATAGGAGACTACATAATTGAGCATCTACTTTCTCCCATTGTGCTTTGGCTTTTGCATCTTCCTCACTAGTCTTTGCCTTTACATCTACCTCATAAGCCTTGTTCGTTAAGTGATCTTGGACACCTTGACCCTTGCACCATAGCTCAACCGAGGAAGCCCAAGATAAATAGTTTGAACTTCCCAATAAAAGTTCTGAAGTGATTATAGGGCTAGAACTTCCAATCCCCATATTTTTGGAACCAAAAACATCACACCCAAAAGACATTATGCTAAATTTGTCTCGGAAAATTCAAATCTCAAAGAAAAGTCGCCGGAAGTTGCCTGGAAATAGCCGGAACCCTAATTCCGGCGATCGAATCTGGTCAAAAACAGTATGGGCCTGGTCGGAATGGCTGGACGACCCCAACTGTCAAAAAAAATCTCAAAAAATATGATCAGAAAAGGTCTCACGCGCCGGCGCGTGAGACAGAACTCGCCGGAAACTACCACCTCCGATCGGCGCGTGAGAGCGCGTGGGGTGGTGTTTTCCGGTGGTTTTGACTGGGGTTTGGTCGCGGGGTTTTCCCGAGCCTCGTGGTGGTGTTGGTTTTCGCACAACACCCACAGAAAGAAAAAAAAAAATAACAAAATCAGACCCAACAGTCACCGGAAATTGATATAGACATACGGTGACTTGTTTGTTCTCACCAATGCTCTGATACCATGTGAGAAATATATACGAAAAATATTATTGAATTGTGTATCTAAATAGTTACATTGAGACCCTATTTATAGACACTACATTGGAATCCTTTTCCAACTAGGATTCCTATTCTTATTCCTATTCCTATTCCTATTCTAAGTAGGAAATACTTATTTCTATTCTAACATCAACAATTTCAACTGCTTGTAGTGCTACAAGCTCCGTTAACTACTCATCATACTCAAATTTTGAAATAGTTATTGTGGATCGTGGCTCTACTTTTCATAGTAACAACATCAACAAGCCCGCTTCTCATAATTTCAAGTTCTTGTAGTGCAGCTTCCCATCTTTCCCCGCCCAAGACTTTTCATATTATTTCTTCCTTGATTTTTGCACCTTCCTCAATGGCACTCCCCCTTTTATTGTCAGCTTCATTTGTCACTTGTTCAAAACTGAGATATAAACTTGAAGCAATAATACTTGCCCCTTAAATAGAATAATGACAAATCTCAACTATGAAAAAACTTGACTATTCTGTTCTGATTAATCTTATCAACTATACATACTTATTTATTTTTTCCATCTCTCATGCTATATATATGTTAAACATTATTTTTCAATCCTGGAGATTTTTCTACTCAACTTCATTCTGAGTTACTGCAGATATCTACAAACCACAACCTTCATAGCAAACAAAACTATAGCTATGGAGTGCAATTATTGAATCTATAGCTACAAAGTCTTAATATGTCTATTGTGTTCGCTCTTTCTGAAATTTTCTCTTTATATGGAAAATTATTTTGAGGTGTATACCTGTAACCGAATTCAAACTATTTACATAGTATATTTTGTGTGTGTCAATAGCGAACAATCCTCTCAATTCAATATCAAAATAAGAAGCATAAAAGATTTTGTACAATATGTTTGTAGTACAAACTAATGTATTGTATCAGGTTGTTTGGCACCTTAGAACATAAAAAAAATATTACATCTCAATACGTTTAATATACACTCCAATTATATGTCATTAGTTTCAAATAATATACACGATAGTCCTAGCTAGCTTAGATGGTTAGCCTCCACAATATCATCACAAAATATGAAAAGCTTGTTATCGCCTTCAAAATGCAGATAAACACCAATCAACTTCAAGTTATACAACATTAATAAACAAACCCAATATAATTTCACAAGTAGGGTTTAGAAAGGGTAGAGTATACGCGTACCCTATCCATACCTTGCTGAGATATAGATATTGTTTCAGATAAACTTCAGCTCAAGGACCATAGTAGTGCTATAATGTCAAAAGAAATTGAAAACGTACATTTTCTTTTATAAAGAAAGCACTTTTATAAACTCATGGAAGAATCTACTTTGGAAGAAAAGGGGCCAAATTGCTAGAACAGAAAAATAATACAAAATTCTCTCGTAATCAAATAATACCAAACATTTATAAACTACTTGTTATTATTAGGCATTGATTAAGTTGTTTCCAGAAAACTTCTTTACATGTAAGTCATCAAAACTTTGATCATATATTGGATCAACTAAGTAAATTACTGAAGAGACAAGTATTGAAAGCATCCCTAAACTTGACGTGAATTATTACTTTGGTCCACAAACTATTGACAGCCTTGAATACACCCCTCTACTTGGTTAAATAACTTAAAAACATCCCTCTTATGCCACATGTCGTATATATATATATAGTTTCTTTTTTAAAAAAGAAAAAGAAAAAAAACATACAAATAATTAAATGCTAAAATTTAGTAAAGAAGAATTTCTTTCCTTACCTCACCCCATCCTCTACCCGGGTACCCAACCCCCCCACTCACCCCCTCACCCCCAAATTTTTTTGAAAGTTTTGTTAAAAAAAACTTTTTATCCAACACCACCAAGTCCCCCACCCCTCCTCCAAAAAAAACTTTTAAAATGAAATATATTTTTTTCTTATCCCGCCCCCTACCTCCCCACTGTCCGCCAAAAAAAAAAGTTTAAAAGAGTTTTTTTTGGGAGTGGATGGGTAGTGAGGTGTGAGGTTGGGGTATTAGGTCAAATATGGGGTGAGGTGATGAGAAAAATTAAATTTTTAAAAAGAAAAAAAAGGTTCTTTTTATCTTCTTAAATTGCTTTATTCTTAGCATTTAATTATTTAAATGTTTTTTAAATATTTTTTCTATCACATATATTTATGTGTATGTCATGTCAGCAGAAAATTCCACATATATGCATATGTGGTATAAGAGAGGTATTTTTAAATTCACTTAATCAAGTAGAGTGGTGTTTTTAAGGCTGTCAATAGTTGAGGGACTAAAGTAATAATTCACGTCAAGTTTAGGAGTGTTTTAAATACTTATCTTATTACGGAATAAAAGACTATTTGCCCTAACTTCAAAAACTTCCCGCCAGCATGGCTATAGAATAAATGTTAATTTTTTTAAAGGACATAATTAGTCAATATTTATGGTGATCAAAAGTAACATTTATTTCATAAAATTAATCAAAATACATATAAATTATTTCGAACACTATTGTTATAAAAAATAACAATGAGTGATTCATATTGTTATGAACGCTAGATTCGCTTTCTAAAAAAAATTCTTTTCAAATTGTAATAATGTTAAGAGTATGAAAAAAATTCTTTTCAAATTTTCTAAAAGATTTCCTTTTAGGGGCCATACCTCAATCTATCTTTTATGTTTTGTCCATGTTATAATTCCATGTTGGGACATGTTGTATCTTGTATAGTCTATGGATAACTCTTCATTCTATCTTATTGTTTCTCCTCTTTTATTTAAAATTATGTTTCATGTTTGGTGCACATAATCTAATACATCAATCTCTAAGGATATCACTTTTTTGTTTTCCTTCCATGTCTCGAACTCACATTATAATGATTTTTTTTCTCATACTTAAAGCTTGAACCAAAATTTATGGTTAAGAATAAAAGAATCTTATCCATGAGTGTAGCCAGCCTTAAAGTTACAGATTCAACATAATTCAATAGCTTTGACGTTAACATTGTATTTATATTAAAAAAATTTATGCAGTGATAATTTATGGAGTATAAAATATTTATGCCATGTAGTCTATATTTTGAGTTTGTTATCCGATTTAGTCCATATTTGTGTGTATAAATATTTTTCGTTCACAATTATACAATTTTATCCTAAGTTGATACATTATGTATACTATTTTTCTCCAAGGATAATTTATATAATATTATTATATTTTGGTCCGTATATTTTTTGAAAATTTCCCCATTTAGAGTCAATTGAAGAATCTTACGTGATTTGTTGGATGGAGATGTATGTTTGGTGGTCACGAACTCCAAACAATTGATAATGAAATGTAACTACCCCTATTTATAGTAGTTGTCTCCCTCTTTGCTACAATTGGTTTCTTCAAAGGGTGCATATATACTCTAGAGGTCTCTTCTCCAATAAGTACTGAGGGTTGCTTAAGTAGTTGATCACTTTCATTATCGATCAGTAAAGTAAGTAGAATACTATTGATATTGATTCGATCCTCTTGGGATGGAGCGGAAAAAAGGTAGAAGAAGTGAATATGATCTAAATTTTTTTTGAATAAAGTAGATCGGAAATAAGTTTAGACAATAAATAAGTTTGACCAAACTGTTATTTATAGGTTTACCTAAATTTATATTCCTTGGGACAAAATGATTTTTTTGAGACCAATGAAAAGATTCTTTCCTCTTTTCTAAATTAGCTTTCCTTATTTTCTCACAAGTTAGTTGACGTTGTGTATAAAGTCTTTCTCCAACAAAAAAAGATAGTAATACTTTCTAGTAGTTATTGTGACAATTCCATCATTTAAAAGTCAAGAATTGACAGATCGAAAAAAAAATAAAAATTACAATAAAATTAACAAAGATGAATTTTATAGGACTTCCTTAATCAATGAATAGACTTGCATATAGAAAAACAACGCGGTCTACTTATTTAAAAGTAGATTGAACATCAACTCAATCTCAAAATAATAAAAGAACATTAAAAACTCATACTACAAAGAAAGACACATAAAATAAAATAAAATAAAATAAAATAAACAAAATGGGGCTTTGAGAAAAGTTAAATTTGGGCTTGAAGTTGAGTGGGCCCTACTCCATAAGTATTGTTGGGCCCACATACTAGGCTTCAAGAGAACTCACTTTATTGGCCTGATATGGCCCAACTCTTGTTGTTTTTATCCATTTTTTGCTTTAATGCTTCTTTTTTAGTTTTGGTTTATTTGAGTATTTTGTTTTGTCTTTTAGTGTATTAAAAATAAACAAACAATAAGGATTTCATCATCAAATGTCATGAAGTACTCTTTCAGACCCCTACTTAAAAATGTCAACAACATTGTATAATACAAATTGTACCTCTTCTCCTTCTATTCTTTTCCATCAAAATTAGTTGACAATAGTTGAATATTATCTACTCACCTAATGTTATATCAAATCATAATTAGGTGTTTTAATATTAAAAAAGGAAGAAGTCATATTGTTATTATACTTTCATAAGTAGACATTATAACAAATTTTATTTTGAAATTGAACGGATATGAGTGAATTTATTTATATTATTTTTCTTTTTGTATCTGATTGAAATTGTGTAAACCTATAAATGATACCAATATGAATATATATTACAATTCAATCTAAGATAATTTGTGTGGAAGTTAATTAAACGAAATAAATCATAAAAAGTCAAGAGAAGCTTGATTTCATCTTTTTATTTCTTATCTATTTATTCTATAAAAATAAAGGTATGGTTGTATACCTTCATATAATATTACTATACTATATTTTTATTGTATAGAAGACTATAACAGCAAGCATCTATTCATCGACGTATTTATTTTCAGTCGAGGGTATTTATTAATTTTAATATTTTAATTTATTTATTTATCTAACTTTCTTTAGTTTCATATATTGAAAATTACATAAATAAAATTATAAATCATGATAATTAAATATTTAAAATATTTTAAAGACATATAAAATATTCAATTGACTCTTGAAATTCTATCGGCGTCACATAAATTGAGAAAGAAAAAGTAACATATATTATTTTAAAATGATATAAAAAATAATATAAATCACAATAATTAACAACTTGAAATATTTGAAAAACACATAGAGAATTTAGCTGACTTTTGAAATCCTATATATGTCACGTAAATTGGACATATAATAAATATTGTTTGAAAATTATGTATAAGTTATTATATATCACAATAATCAATAATTTAAAATATTTAAAAATAATGTAAAAATTTGAATAATTCTCCCAATTTCACAAAAATAAGAGATATTGAATTCATACTAACATCAAACATGGACATCAATGTTTAGTGATGAACCACATTAAAAAATAATAATCATATGCACGAAAAATTCAATGATTACTAATTTATGTATAATTTTTATATTATAATTTACGCATAGCTTTGTTTCTAACTAAATGATTCATCAAATCATTTCATCAATTTATAATTGTGGAAAGAAATGAGAAAATCACAAGAGGTAATGGCGAATTAAATACCTTTGAAATAAAATGTAAATTTATGCACAAAAAATTAATAATAATTAATAAAACAATAGATATAAATTCACAACTTTCTAAAAAAATTAAAAAACAATACTAAAAATCTTAAAATTGAACGGTTAGTGTCATGCCATTTTCCATAGAATTTATTTTGTTAGAATAAGGTGCCTTAGAATAACATGTCAAAAAGTCTAAACTTGAATAGGTAAACCCATTTTCAATGTCAGAAAAGCCATTCTTTTTTAATTCCTTATAATTTTAAATTCATATAAAAAGGTATTACGTATTATTAAAACTAGTGCCAAATATTTTATTAAGAATTTGTAAAAGTGGTAATACGAATTCAGATGAGAGGGAATCATCTTTTAATTTATTCAAATAAAAGAAGTACTTAACCCAAATTAATTTTTTGAAAAGAAATCACAGATTCACAGTAGGGATTTAAAACTTATTCGATAATAATAACAAAATAATACATAATAATTTAAGACCATATCATTGCTATAATTATGTCGTTAAACTTTAATCTTTTTTTTTTTGTCCTTTATACTAAAAATAATATACTGTGAAAATGAAAAAAAAAAAAGTAAAAAAGAAAACACGAATTTAGTGTTTTCCAAATTTCAAATACAACTTTAAATTGTACATAAATTTTTCATGATCAACGCTAATTTTCAAATTAAATGAAAAAATTATTGGCCAAACAGACATAAACTTTAACTGTTACTAAAAATTAAGTTTAATACTTTATTTAAAATACAAAAAGAAATGACATTATATTAAAAATTTCTCGAAACATACATGTGATAACAAAAAATAATAATTCTGAAAGATTCTCATCATGATCTCATGTTTGAGAGCTGCATCTCCTTCCAAAAGGTAACATAGTAAGTTAATTTTATATGTAGATGAGAAGCAAAAAATCAAGAGCAAAGGAAAAATGGAAATTGCAAATTTCAATTTAATATGTTTTGATTTTTTATCTGTTCAGTATATGCAACGGGGATCATTATTTCGAATGGAGTGTTTTCTATCAAGAAAAATTTTATATTCATAAATTATAATTCATATTCAAAAGTTCTGTTTAAAAAGATAGTCTCAATCGTTACACCATATTCATTAATAATTGTTATTTTTAGATTGAACGGATGTGTATGGATGTATTTGTGTTATTTTTCTTTTTGAAGCTGGTTAAAATTTTTGTCTTGCTATATAAGATATCAGTATAAAATTACCAACAAGGATTGTGGTGAAATGATAAGTACTCCTCATGATGAGTATCGGACACCGGGTGGGAAACAAAAAAAGAAAATATCACTATAAAATTATGTTATATTTCAAATATTATACATACTGAATTCAATCGGATTAAGTTTTATGAAATATAATTTTACGAAACAAACCACGTAAAAAGTCAATATAAGCTTGATATCATCATTCTATTTCTCATTTATTCTAAAAATAATAAAAAATGAGATTGTATAACTACATGCACTAATTCAACAATTATTTTTATTTAATTTTTGATAATAAATAATTTATTTTATCAAACATAATTAAAGTAACAAGGAGACTAGTCTAGTTAACAACATAGTACTCATTCTATCTCAATCCAATATACGAATAATAAAATTTCAATGATTACTAATTTATGTTTAATTTTTATATTACAATTTATGCATAGATGTATTTACGAACTAAATGATTATCCTTTCATAATCTAGAAAGGTTTTTGGAGATAATATTAAATTTAAATTCGTAAAGGGAAAAAAGAAATCACAAGAAGCAAGGACAAGAACTAAATGATCCTTTTAGTATAATCTCGAAAGGTTTTAAGAGATACTGCTAAATTTGGAATTGTACAAGGGCAAAAATAAATTACAGAAAGCAAGGTTAAATCTACCTCTACAATACTAAATTCACCTAAATTTAATACATTTGAAGTGAAATATAAATTTATACATAATTTTAATAAAACTCTAATAAATAATAGACACGAGCTTATAACTTTAAAATTATAATAAATAATGCTAAATTTTTTAAAATCAAATCTATAAATTTAAATTCTAAATTCTTGCTTAATATCAGAAAGATCCTACAAATTAAACCTAGAAAACACCTGTTTATGTTATTGGGTATGATGTGTTATCTTTTTTATTAAATAAAATTTAACAATTTCGGCAAAAATTATGGCAAGTTGTTTTTTGCTATGTATACACCGAATGGTCAATGTCATGACATTTCCCTAGAATTTAATTTGTCAAAATATTATGTCAAAAAGTCTAAACTTGACACATTCTCAATGTTGGAAAAATTCTTTTAAATTTTAAATTCATCTAAAAAAAAAGTATTATTATTAAACTAGTGTCAAATATATTTATTAATTAAGAAATTGTAAAAGTGCTAATACGAATTCAGATGAGAGGGAATCATCTTTTCATTTTAAAATAAAATAAGTACTTAACCCAAAGTAAATTTGAAAAAGAAATTATAGATTTACAGTCGGGATTTGAAACTTATTCCATAATAATAATACATACTATAATTTAAGATCGGATCATTGCTATAATTATGTCGCTAAACTTTACACTTCTTTTATTTTATTTATCCATTATAAAATAAATATTTATGTTTATTATCAGATTTTAAAAAATTAAAAATAATTTATTATTTTATATTGTTTGATCTTTGTTATTAAGTATTTGTTTTAATATGTAATTGACTTATATTTGACATTATATAAAAAATTATTTTATTAATTATTTCTTACAAAATGCCTCAACTGCCATGTAAACATAAACGTAGGGGTGACAAACTTAAATAGAACTATAACATCAAGACGAAAGTCCGTCGGTCTATGTAATCAATCAATTTAGGGATCATATTTGATAGAGTGCATTAAAAAAATTATAATATTTATAATATTTTTTTAATTACTTGTACCTTATTTGGTACATTTTCAAAAACTTTATTTTATGTAATAGTACATAAAAATTCATGATATTAACAATTCAAAGATTAAAAGGCTTTAACGCATGTATACGCATGGTTAAAGACAATATTGTTCCTCAAAACACATTTCACATCCTTTTATTTGTGGAAGATATTTTGTAAACAAATAATCGTTATAAAAATACCAAATCAAACACTAAAAAAAAATAATCTCAACATAATCAATACAAATGTAACTAATGTAGTCATACATGTATAACTAATATCAACATCATTAATTCATCATATTCAGTACCGTTCTTTTATACAAACCTATTATACATCCAACCAAATAATTCCATATCGATAATTATTAACTATTTTTCAAAAGTTCAATTACTACCTAAAAAAATGAGAATTGAAAATTCTAAAATTCAATTTTTTCATTCTAAATTTACTCACAAATTTTGTTGAAATGAAACAACTCTAATTTATATTATTCATTAACCATACCCTTAATTTTTATTTTCTAAATCTCACCCTTGTTATATATGTCCAAACATCCTTGCTCTTTTTTCATCATGTCAAAATTTGAACTAAAAAAAAAGAAAAGAGTAAAAGGCAAAAACCTTTTTTAAAAAAAAAACACAATGTCACCCAACAAATGTTAATAATGGCATTGTTCACTATCCACGAGCTTTCTTCTGCAAAAATTCTGACACACTTTTTTTTTCCCACCATCAAAACCCTTCCTCGGGCCCCCTCCATAAACCCCTTTTCGTTTTTTTTTTTCTTTCCTTTTCTTTTCACACAAATCCAAACAATCACCGAATAAACTAACACAACAATAGTAGACAAAAATTGAAATATGAGTATTTGAATAACTCTTCTTCTTATTCTTCTTCTTCCTCTGTTCCTTTCTTTACTGAAACATCTGACAACAATCACAAATCTCCAGAAACATCACAAATCTCAATACATATAATTGTTCTTCTTTCAATTTTATTTACTGCTTCTTGAATTCTTCAATTTTCTCAACCCCATGTAAAAACAAAACGATTCTCTCTACAAACTTCCATAGATTTATTGATTTTTGTTGCCCCCACTTCGTTTTCTGAAACACCCATTTCGTATGGGCGGTCAAGATTCAACCCTTTCTACTTCAAAGGTCAGATTTTTATTTTTCTTTTCTCCTACTAACTACCCCCTTTCTCATACTACTTTTTACTTTTACTAGTAGTATACTTGCCAAATTTAAAGTCATTGTAATCATCATTTGGGATTTGGGTTTTGCTTTTTTTCACAATGCAATTCTGCAAACAGGTAAAGAGATGACCGGAGGCGGTGGAAAAGTTGTACGGAAAGTAGATGTGATTAAAGGAGCTGTTGTATGGGTTGAGGACTGTTTGGGTGTTTTTGTTTTTGATTTTGTTGTTGTTGAGATGGGGTGTAATGAGTCTAAAGCAGTTGATACAGAACTTGTGATTCGTTGTAGAGAGAGGAAGGACCTGATCAAGGCTGCTGCTAATTACCGTTATGCCCTCGCCGCTGCTCATGTTTCCTATTTTCACTCTCTTAAGGATGTTGGTGATGCTCTTCGGAAGTTTGTTGATGAAGAGCTCATTGTTGGGTCTTCTTCTTCTTCTTTTTCGACCCCTTCTTCTCCTTCCTTAATTTTGCCTGATGAAAGGAAAATTGGTAGTAATAGAAGTAATGCTAGTGGAAACACACATCATAAGCATAAATCTTCTGGATCTTCGATATCGATTTCGTCTTCAGGTAGCTCCATTTCACGTTTTCACGATGAAGATGAACCTGTACATGACCATGGTCACTTGCATTTGTCATCAGATTCATCAGACGACGATCATCAAAATTTGCCACAAAAGGGTCAAAGAAATGTACACGGACATAATGAGAATCGAGGGGGTCACAGGAATTTACAACAAGATTATGAGCAGCCTGGAAGGAATCATAGGAATGTACATGAAGATTATGAGGGTCGTAACATGGTGGAAGGTGGGGAATCATCAATTTCGCCGTATTCACAGCCAGGTTGGGGGCCTGGGGGATTACCATATGGGATGATGATGAATCATGAGGCTCCACCACAAGGATATTGGGATCCATTTTATGGAATGAACCCACAATTTCAGGCTCCTTGGGGAGGGCAGCAATTTGGGGGAAATCCAAATACGTATGCTTACTACATGAAGAAATCTTCACCGGTGATGAAGACAGTCTTTCACGAAGCAGATCCAGTGCCTACTGGGTATTCCAATTCGTATTGGAGCTACCCAAATGATAATAGTGGGTACCCAATGGCTCCTTCAATTGGTGAAAGGGGAAGTCAAAGTAATCAAGGTAAGAAACCAAGTCCACCAAAGGAACCACCGCCACCTCCGTCTGCAAATGTCTCTGCTTGGGACTATTTTAATCCGTTCGATGGTGTAGAGAGTGGTTATTCGGCTTACTACCCGCATAAACAGAACAGTTCTGCATCAGTTAGTAGTAGTCCTAATTCAACTGAAGTGAGGGAGAGGGAGGGCATTCCTGATTTGGAAGAAGAAACTGAGACTGAAATGTATAAGGAGTATCATAAAGGAAAGAAGTTGAGTGATGAGACAAGGACTAAGCGTGGGGAGACAAATTCGTCCAAAAGTAGTGACAGTGGTAGAAAATCCATGCCATCAATGCCTCATGGCATTGATTTAAAGGGTGTAGCAGGACACAGTAGTATGGGCAGTTCAAAACCAGACTCATCATTACATAATTTGGATGGCTCATCAAGTTCAAGGGGAGTAAAATCTGAGGGTAGTGGTGGCAGGACAAAGCCGATATCAACAATGTACGATTCAAGTTCTCACCTTTCCAGTGTAGAACCATCACATAGTAGTGGAGGCACAGGTTCAATTGATATTACAGAGGAAAAGAGCAATTTCGAAACTCTCGTGTCAGGAAGCTCGGGTGATGTGCATATGAAGAAGAAAGGGGTGACTTTTGAGGTGGATGAAATGTCAAAGAACGAGATTGAATCACCCAGGTCAAGTAGCTTGACCACATCACATGCTCATGGTACCAGGGATCTACATGAGGTTGTGGCTGAAATTCGAGATGAATTTGAGATTGCTTCTAGTTATGGAAGGGAAGTTGCTCTTATGCTTGAGGTTGGTAAGCTGCCTTACCAGCCTACCTTTGTTAAAGGTATGGTTCTGCCAATGTCCCTTAATCTCTTGATTCAGTTGATGCTGGGGTTCTTTTAAGTTTTTTACTTTGTGTGCTTACTTTTTAATCCTTGGCTATGTCCGTAAGGTATCTTCTTATGCTCTGCTTAGTGCAAATTTGGTACTGGTCAGTTAGACTTCCTTTCCTGCCATGTATTCGTAAAAATCTGTTCAAATCTTGACTAACTTGAGAACCTTATCCATGGAATGACCAACAGCTCACTCATGGCAAATAGTTGCGGCATTAGTGTCTTTTTATTGTTATTGCTTAATAAATTTGCACAACTAGTTTGTAGAGAGCAGACTGTATTGATCATAATTAACGAGATGGGAAAAATATTAAATTACCAATGTAAATATGTAATTGGTCAAAATGTGATTCGAAGTTTGATGAATTACTTTTAAAGTATGAAGCTCTGTTTGCTGACTTCATGTTATTGTTGTTGGAAAATAGGCAAAAAATTGATACTAGAGGGCTTACATTCAAAATTTGCTTCAGGTTGTATCTGTCATTGTTGCTCTTGTTCCCCAGTCAATGTAAATAAATTTATGCATTTCCAATGGATGTATGTATGTGATTCCTTAGCTGTTATTAGTTTATTCCATTATGATTTGAAGAACATAAATGGTGATAGGCCGTTAATGGAAATGGTTCCCATGAGTGTAGCTAACGCCATTAGTGCACCCAGTTCAAGAATCTTCTGTGATTAGTCGTCACTTGTTTACCTTTATTTGGAATTTGCCAGTTATCATGACTTTCTTGATAAACTTCATGAAGAAACACGATGACATTCTTTTGCCTGTCTGATTTTTGTGGCTCTATCTATTTTTGTGCTCAGAGCTCCTATCCAGGATTCTATACCTGATTGTTCCATCCATGCCGGTTTCCCATACGGCGACGGTGCAGTCAGTAAGGCTGGCTGCCAAAACAAGAAAATTGGCTAAATCCTATTTTGAAGATGTTGGACAAGACAGTGCTGTGATGCCATGCAACTTGTCATCTACGTTTGACGAGCTATACGAATGGGAGAAGAAACTATATAAGGAAGTTAAGGTAATGGGAGGCAACTACTAAGATCTTTGTTTCGATTCTTATTTTTATTGAAAGTTTTATTTGTCTATTTGTTTTGTTGTAGAAAAATTTATTAGTTTATATAATATTTGTGTCAAAATCTATAAAAGAGGAAAAACATGGAATCTCTCGTGTGTCATGTGAATTGATAGTTATCCCTAATGGATAATAAAGCTATTTAACTGATATCTTCTTCATCTTTTGCCATGGTTTGTTGAAGGCTTAACTAGTATTTTTATTCATTGGAAGTTAGCCTTACAAATTTTCTAGGGGGCAGGTCGTTTGATGATTTTCATCATCATAGATCTGGAGTTTTTGGATCAGCTAATAGTGTCCTCGGCCCAACTGAAAGAGCTCAATGAGGTAGTTACTAGGTTAAGCCCGTGCTTCTATACATATAAGAGGAACATGTTCTCATAACTTTGGGTAAGAAGAACATCTGATAATGAACTGGATATGATCATCAAATTTTAGTCATTCCAGATGTTTGGATAGTTAATTCCTCTATCTAGTTTCTTGGGCAAAAGGTTGGCATTGTTAATTTATGAACTTGTGCCCTTGGTAGAGATTATGTGAAAGATTGAGGGCATAAACTGAAATGGCAATGTAGAACTTTATTATATCCCATATCTTCATCATAAACAACTTTATTATTTACTCAAAAAGAACTTTATTATATTCCATAATTATGTCAAGATCTCAAAGTGCTTTTGTCACAGATGAATAAAGAAATCTTGAGTTCTTTCTGCTTGGCTCACTGAATTATGGAATTTGGAGCACTTTAAACCCATGATATATATTTTGGACACTGAAACCTCTTTATCTAAGTCTATGATAATATATGACACTGCTTTCTATTAAAAGGCAAAAGCTTCCAAGTGTAGGTAACTATAGTTGGATTGGATCTTTACATGTAAAGGTAAAAAGAGTAAGTTGTAGGACTTCATGGTCCCATCAACCAGTAGTCTCTGGAAGATCTTATCAACTAATTAGCATTGCTTATTTCTTAGTTGAGTGAAGTTTTACATAGAATTTCTGAAATTCAATGTTTCTCTTTTTTTAATTTGCACTCAACTTATAATAGCTTAAAAGCCAACCCAGCTTGTTTAGGATTGAGGTGTAGTTTTTGTTGTTATAATAGCGTAAATATTATTTCCGGGTTAAATGTTTTGCTGACTTCATATGCTTAATAAATCTTGATTTTTTTTACTTTTAATGGGCATTATTGTCTTCATGGTGAATCTAATGTCCCGTGGGTCAAAGAATGTTAGTTATAAACAGAACTACAACAGAGGGATAAAGGCCAAGACCCTTTTGTGGAAGGGGCAAAAGGGAAGTTACTTAAAAGTCTCTGCTATACTTCCAGGATAGCTTTTGAATACTTTCATTTTAGATTGTAGATGGAGGGATGGCGGTCTTCTTCTTTTCATTTTGGTGTGGGAGTGTTCAGCTTTTCCATAAACAGTACCTCCTTATCAATTAATGGGATTATTACATGATTTTGGGGTGATAGAATTGATCTTTGATCTTTACATATGATTACTGCTTCACGGTTCTGTTTCAAACTTCTCTTTCTCTCTCTCTAGGATATTGTAGACTTGATTGATCTTTAAGTGCTTTTAGTTGACATCTTTAGAGGATTCATCCATTGCTAATTTTTGTATCTACTTTCTGAAAGTTGAATTCTTATCATAGTTATATTCAACTGTTTGGGAGTTTGTGTTCATTGAGGTAATTAGTTTGATGTAGGATGAAGAAAAACTGCGGATCATATATGAAAAGCAGTGCAAAAGGCTGAGGAGTTTGGATGAGCAAGGGGCCGAGTCTAGCAAGATAGATGCTACCCAGGCATGTATCAGAAGATTGCTGACAAAACTTAATGTCTGTATAAAAGCAATTGATGCAATTTCAAGTAGAATTCACAAATTAAGAGATGAAGAATTGCAGCCCCAAATTGGAGAATTAATTCATGGGTATGGGTCTGCATTATCTTTTTTATTCTTGTATTTACTTCATTCTTATCTCATGGAGTTGGATTCTAGTCTTCCTTTACTAGCACTTTTCTTTTTCTTTTCCTCTCAGTTTCATTTAGAATGTATCACTTTTGCCCTTATGATCACTGGTAATGCAATAATGGTACATTTTCCTAAGGAGCTCAACACTAATATCCATCGAAGCTTCACTCTATAATGCCACCTTTACCTGTTGTAACAGATAATCTGTTTTTTTGGGGTAACTTGATAGTGTAAAGTATTCCTTACTCTGTTGGAGTATCTTGACCTTATTATGGATTTATATGTGATACTCCTAGAAAAATGATGGTTCTGAAATCAACGTACTAAGAAAACGAAAACCTATTCTCACTTATAGATATTACCTATTATGGATCTTTTTTCCCCATTCTGCCCCCATCTTTAGCCAAGTTTGCATTGATCCAAAGAAATTGTAGATCTTTTTTGACAACTTCATTTTATGTGGTTTTAGGTCTATCACGTCTCCTTTTAACACATTAACTCACCATAGTGTATATTGATCGGAGCATCTGTAGTTGTAGTTCAATGCTAGACATTGACCAAACCATCTAAAGTGATTTTATCTCATTATTATCCTCAATGTCTGCTACTTGCACCTTTAACAAATGTGATAATTTTCTATCTTATCTAATCTTGTACAATTGCACCATCTTAGCATTCACATCTCTGCAACGCTCATCTTGCGGATGTGTTTGACTTTAGCATCCCAACATCACTACCATATTACTTGCCGGTGTTGTAACTATTCTGTAGAACTTATTGTTCAATTTAGTAGACTTCTATTACCATAACACTCTAGTAACAGTTCTCTATTTCAACCATCCAGCTTTAGTTCTTGAATAACATGTTCATCTATCATTCCATTCTCTTGAAACGACAAATCTTAACTATTTAAGAAGTTTGTAGTTTGGTACGGTAATCCCGTCTAGTCTCACCTAACTTCACTCTTCTCATGTTGGCGAAACCTTTTTGTGCATATATCCATTCTTACTTATACTTGTCCTAAAACCCTTACTTGTTTAAATGATTCTTCTTAGTTCAAGCTTTTGGTTGGCATTAGCTCTTGTTTCGTCAATCAGCACAATATTGTCAGCAGAAAACATATACCACGGTACCTCATTTGTGGTATCTCATCTGGTATTGTGTTGGTTCGCTCATCCATAACTAGGGTAAACAAGTAGGAGCTCAATGTTTTCATGCTAGTGACAACTCTTCATACATGCCCTTCATAGTATTTATATATTTGATATGCATTTATTTCTTTTTCATTGACTTTTCTTACTACTTTATGAGATACCATATATAGAAATTTCTTCCATTCGTGATAAAGTTCCATCAATCTGCTTTGCAAGGTTTATAGCATTCATGTAGATTTACCGGCTATAAATCCAAATTAGTTCTCAGTCACTCATGTCATATTTGTATGTCTTTGCTTTATCACTCTTTCTCATAGTTTCACCATGCGGCTCATGAGTTTTAATGCCACAATAGTTCACACAACATTGAATATCTCATTTTTGTTCTTACAAATTGGAACGAGGGTACTCTTTCCCCCCTTGTTGGGCATCCTATCCTTAGTTAGTATAACATTGAATAGCATGGTGAACCATTCTACTCCAACCTCTTTAAGACACTTTCACGGCATTCTTACTTCCGTTGGAAAATTCTGCGAGTGTAGATAAAGTTTCTATTGTGCACATACTCATGGAGGTCCAAAATGTTAGTTGAACAATTGATCAACGTAGCCTCTCCATCTTTGCTTGACTTTGTCATCTCTTGTCACCACTTGTTGAGAATCTGTAATGCACTTCATCTAGTTTATGATCTTACCCTTCTTCTCTTAGTCATGCTAGTTTACACATATCTTTCTCCCCTTCTTGCGTCTCTATGTACTGGTATAAGTCAACCAGAGCTTCCTCTCAAGCTTATAGTATCCTTCTTAGTTTCCATGTGGCTAAGTTGTTTTCTTCAAAGGCTTCTCTTTCTTCTGCTTTGGCAACTTCCTATATCACTCCTCATTTAGTTTAATAACTTCTTTGTACCACCTTTTTCCACTACTGGGATTTGTATGGTGAAGATGGGACTTTTAGACACATCTAACACTTCAGTTGCTACCTTTTTAATGCAACCTGACATTTCCGTCCCCAGGATGTTTGATTTCCCTGTCTAAGTCTCAAACTCCATTCTCTCGTAGTTTTTCTTGAAATGCTAACTTGTTAGGTCCCTTTAATCCCAACCACTTAATTTCGAGGTTGGTTGCAAGTGATCTCCTTTCTCTCGCTACTCTTGTGCTTTACATCTAAGACATTGTTAGGTTGGGAGGTCATGGCTTCTCCTGGAGTAGGGTAAGATTTGCATACACCACCCTCCCTAGACTCCACTTGTGGGATTACACTAGGTATGATGTTGACTATAATTACCTCCATTTTTATAACTTATTAAGTGAGGATTCTCTTAATAAAATGTGGGTTTGCTGCCACTAAAATCATATGCAAAAGCGATTCGAAGGTGTATTTTCCATTGTCATTCCTAGTACCATAACCATAACCCCCGTGTATTTGTTTAAAACCATCGCTACTATTACCTTCATGACCTTTTAGTTAATAAAATTTATTTAACTTGCCATTGAAATGATTGCATTTGTATGCAGTGTTCCTTCCTTACCATTTCTATTTATGCATAATTTCTCTTCATCGACAATTATTTTCTCATCTTTTCCTTCCACTTGATATGGTGTAGTTGTTTTCTCAAAATTTGGAGACTCATTTGCAATTACGTGAGTCAAGGTCCTTCATCCTTTTATTATTTATAACTTTTTGTTTGGTAAGACAGAGAGAGAAGAGGGATTTTGACATGATCATAGGAGGAGGGTATGAATGTCCTTGCGTTAATAGCTTATTGTGTGTAAAATGATGGTGCAGTCCTGAACTAATTGAATGTTCATCAGTTGTTGAAAATAACCGTTTAGTGGTCGTTTATTGACTAGTTAACATTTTTAACTTTACAAGAGGTTGAAAAAGCTTAGTGGTTGGATTGAATTTAGCTTTTGAATCTGCAGTCATGATTTTGAACTTTTCTCTTCAGTGAGAAGGTTGATTGAGACAATATTTCGGGGATTATTGTAGTTGGAGAGTGTTTAATGTCCTCTGAAGTTTTTTATCTGCACTATTATTGAATTTCGGTGAATGACTTGACGGCGTCATTTTCTCAGGTGAAATTGTATTTTAGGTGCAGGTAGCAAGTAGATAGATGTGTGCATAATTCATTTCTGCTCTTATTTGGTTGGTGTAATTTTGATTCAGCTGTTGAGAAACTATTAAATCTTAAATGGTTACATGTTATATGTACATTTTTTTTCTATTCACTCATGATTTGGCTTGGTCGACCCTTTTCATGTGAACTTATTTTACCTTATCAAAAAATTTCATGTAAACTTATAAATATACCAATTGTTTGCTTTCAAGATCGACAAGGGTTTTATCTGAAGGTTGGAAACTGTTTTGTATTTTCCATAAAAGTAGCTAGAAAAGAAAATTGAGTATTGAAGGATTTCTTATTCTGCAGGCATTTCTTTGTCGAATATCCAAGCCCGTCTTGTGTGATTTTGACTTGCTATTTGTGGTGCAATCTACTATCAGTGATTGCTGAGTGAATTTCCCGTGTTGTTTTTGTTTCTCTTTTCGTCTTCTTAAGTAGCTTTTCTATTACTTCCTCTATTTCAATTTGTTTGTCTTAGTTTGATTGGACATGTAGTTTAAGAAAATAAAAGAAGACTTGAATTTTGTGGTCTTAAAGTAAAATATGTTTAATGTATCAAAATGCCCTTTAATCTTTTGATCTTAAACATGCCATGTGGGATGTTGAAATTAAAGAGTTGCCAGATTAGTCAAGAGACATTCTTTTTGAAATAGATAGACTAAAAATAAATGAAAGTAGGACAAACAAATTAAAATAGAGGGAATAGTGTTTTATTTGTATTGCTGCATAACTGCATTCAAGTAGTAGTATGAACTTCTGTTTTGTCATGCACTGTAATGCATCATGAACTTGCACTCTATTCATAATTTATTTTGTATTTCTCTGTTCAAGATGGAATGTAAATGTTTACTTTGTTATGCACTGCAATGTTTCATTAACTAAGCATTCTGTAATGCATTATTTTGTGTTTTCTTCCTTCAAGAAGTGATGTGAGCTTCTCCTTCTCATGCATTGTAATGCCACATAACCTTAACATTTCTTCGTTATATATAAGAATTGAAGCAACATTTACCCTCATATTTGTAAAGCAGCATGAAATAACCCAGTTGCATAATTCTCCCAATTGGAACCCAATATGATAATCTTCTGTATGCAAATAAGCAGGCTGGTGAGAATGTGGAGGTCAATGCTCAACTGTCATCAGAAGCAGTTTCAAGCAGTGATGGAGAGTAAAACAAGGGCTCTCAGAGCAAATACCGGGTTCCAAAGAGATTCGAGCTTGAGAGCTACTCTTGAACTTGAGGTGCAACTTTTGTCGTGGTGTAGTCACTTCAATGATTGGATTTGCTGTCAGAAGTCCTACGTAGAATCCTTAAAAGGGTGGCTTCTCCGATGCCTTACGTATGAGCCAGAAGAAACCCCAGATGGACCTGTCCCTTTCTCTCCTGGCCGTCTTGGAGCTCCTCCAGTTTTTGTAATTTGCAACGATTGGAGTCAGGCAGTAGAGGCAATCTCTGAAAATCGGGTAGCAATTGCAATGAATGATTTTGCTTCAAATTTGAGGCAGCTTTGGGAACGACAAGATGAGGAGCAGAGACAGAGGATCAAAGCAGAATACCTCTCAAAAGACTACAAGAAACGGTTAACCATGCTTCAGCAAAAGAGAGGGGGCTTGAGGCATGAGCAAGACACAATGTCTAACAGAAGTCACATAATTGCTCCATCTGAAAAAGGGATTTCACCATTGGATGATCTAAAGGTGGACTTGGATTCGTTCAAAAAGAAATTAGTTGAGGAGAGAACAAAGCACAAAGATGCCATTAAATTGGTGCATGATGCAGCTTCTAGTAGTTTACAAGGGGGCTTACTTTCAATTTTCAAGGCTTTGGAGAACTTCACTTCAGAAGCTCTGAGAGCGCATGAACAAGTTAGGTTACAGAGTGTTAGGGACGGTTCATAGTTCCTCAATTGAATCTTAACCTTGTTTTCCTATTTGAAAAAAGATGGTTGAGGAGTTGCACCACATCAAATGGATTGCAGTTGCAGTGTCATATGGATATTACCAAGAAATTTAGTAACCAAACCTTGAAAGAGAAGCAAGAGATGGGGATTTCATATTTTTAATGTACACTGGTTAGAGATTTTCGACAGAAACAGATGTGGATAAATGCACACATTGGGGATTGCTGTTGATGACGAGGTGGCTAGGAGAAGTGCAGCTTTTCAGAGGGTAACTTTTAGCATAACAGTTGATCATATAGTTTCAGTTTTGCCCTTCGACGTTAATAGGTAGGTTCTTGTATAGTTATTCATTTATTTGTTGATTGGGTTGTACTGGTGGATGATCATATTCTTGGCTAGCAGTTTATGTTGGATTTATGGTTAATTATGGTCGGGAAAGGCTGAAATTAGGGACTTCTAAATCTTGTGTCATATGGTAGAGTGGATGAATGAAAATTTTGGCAATGGTGCAGAAAATAAACTAGTTCCAGCTTTTCGTTCCTGTCAAGTTAGGTCCCTACTTGGGAGAAGTAAGTTTATTTCTTACCAATGAACAATCAAATTCGTGTCAAATAAATGGTTGGAAAATCTAATACCATCATAGAAGATGTGATTGCATATCCCCTTCTCAATTCAGACTTATTAGTCCCAATTCTTTGTATTGCCCAAGAAAATTGAAACTACTTGTAGGTGGTGGAGTGAAGGTGATCAATATTCATGTATAGAACAAAGCAGTTATGTGCAAATTGTTATGAACTATTTGTAATAAAGGAAAGGACAGCTATGAGTTCAAGGTATGTACTAGATGCTACAAAAGAAGACCCAATCCAAAGGATGGGTCGCAGCAGTGAGTGACAGTCTGACAGTAAGGGGGTGGTTTTACGGGAGAAAATAATACATGTATTAAATTTGATATTATTTAATCTTATGTTTGATAGTGTTTTTATTAATGTATACTAACATATGTATTAATTACACACTATTGAGTATTATTTGTCAGTCATGCCACTCATTAACAGTTGGACATATTTATTTCAAAAGGTTGAGTTCCATCAAAATGTAAGTGTTCAGTATCAATTCGGATTTTGGACCTATGTACCAAATACTTCCGTAATCAATTAGCTTGGCCAAACAGGGTAGGCAACAGATAGAAGTCGGTATAAAAACAAGAGGCATTCAAGTAAGATTCAAAGGCTCATGCTTCGTAAATAACTTAAAATTGACAAGTTTCTCTAGAAAACCATTCAACATACAAAGATGCAACTAATCAAACCACTGAAACTTGCTACGATACCTAAATCCTCGGAAAATCCTGCTCAACAGAAAATATTTGATTACAGACTAGGGTAAGCAAAAGTGGAGATGTTGTGCGCTTGTTTCTTTCTTCTCACTTGGCTGGAGCTTGTAAGTCAGTAAGGCAGCCAACGCCAATGCCAACTGTGTTAGAAGACTCCTTCATTTTCATCCTGTCAGAGGTAGCTGAGGAAATTTAGACAATATAAAGCAAACAAAAACCAGTCGAAACTGATTCTAGTGTCTAAAAGCAAGTTAACATTTTCCCTGTTCTGCATAGTAGGAGAAAGGAAGGGAGAAGTTAAGGGCTTTTCCCTTCTCTTGTTTGGTATATCACTCGAACCAAACACAACAGAGATATATTTTCCGTTGTCTACTTCCCCTTTATTTCTGTTCCTTACACTAGATCCGGACAAAAGAACAGAAGACCAACAATTTTCATGTGTTACACTAACTGCAGCAAACGGAGTTTCTGAAAAAATAAATAACAGAACAAAAACCAGAGAGAAAACATCCACTAGATATTTCTCATACATCTTAACATCCGATTAAATTTCATTTCTTGTCCATTTCATTCCAACTACTTCCAAAATTTACCTCGATACTTACCCCTTTAACCAAAACTGCAGAAAACACTAGGTATTGGTTAAAACACATATAAACTGACAAGTGGTAATAATGTTCAGACCTACAAGTACAGTTACCTTTAATTATAGCTCATCTTTTCCCGGAGCTTGCTCTGCAGCCTTATCCCGATTCTCCTGGATAAAGTCAATAATGTCTTCCTTGGTCCTCCCACCTTGATGCTGCAAGAGCTTTCCACTTGCTGACTTGAAATAAAGAGTAGGATAACCTTGGACCTCAAAAGTTCCTTGTGGAATATCATTAGCAGTAGCATCCTACATAACAACAAACGAAGAGTTCATTAGAAATCTCCAATAATGAAATTACAAATATTTAGAGAAGATTGCAGTATATCGACACAAAAAAAGGAGCCAACATGTACACACTAAGGTGAAAGAATAGCGGGACTTTTAAAAAAAAATAAAAAGGCATGGAAAGCATGAGAAATTTGCTAAGTAGCAATTCATGCAGCATGTACTCTTCAAGTCTATACTCGCAAGCAGATACTTGATGCCACGGGCTTGATCCTTTTACCTTCAATCCTATGCAGCACTTCACTATGCTGGTAAGCACTTAGCCCTAGTTATGATAGCATTTATTAATTTTTTTTAAAGTTGTGATAGCGTCAAAGTGAACATTAAATGTACTTTGTTCAGACTACATGTTTACTCATTCTCGTTATCTGGGTCCAAATCTAATCCAGTTTTACATAACAAACCACAATCGCACACTATTAATGGCAAAAAGTTCCAGAACCCACTTTTAATTCCTAGATTACATTCCTCTATTCTTGAAACCAAAAAGAACATGGTGGCCCAATATGTTTCCTCCATTTTCACTCTACAAGCAACAAACAAATTAAAGGTTTGCCAATATATTCCAGAATTATGAGATAATGAAGAGTTTTGAGTGGGAAGCTCACAATTTTGGCAATCATAACATCTGCATCACTTTCGAATGAGACAGCCACTTCATCAAGGATTGGGGCCAACTGCTTGCAGTGTCCACACCAAGGGGCATAGAACTCAATGAGTACTATAAGAAACAACAACCACATGAATTACCGCTACTGCATATCCAACAATTATTCTAACAAAAGAACATGTACAAGTTCAGGAAGATGAGCAAGATGAACACAATGATAATGCGCCTGAGTAAGAAACTGAAACTATGCCACAAAATTGACTCATAATTTTATGTCATACTGAACCTAAAATACCTTGTGATGCAATTTGTTTAATTAATAATGTGTGCTATTCTGCAGATGTTGAACATATAGCATATATTTGATACTGTTACTTATCAACACTTTTTGAGAATGCATTACTTATCATTTTTGAACAGCTCAACGAGAAGAAGTTGGAACAACTTATCTCCAAATAACTGTTGTAAGTCAGTCTAGTATGCTTTACAAATATATGAATGTCATGCTGAAAAGCCATGCGAGATGGTGAAATATACAATTTGATTTTCAAATACTTATACTTCACAAGAATGAATGAGAATTAAGACAATGAAACCTATAAGAACTACCTAAGATACAACTGAACAAAATGTAAGTAAAAATTGAACATTAGGTAGGAAATACCATTCTTCCCAGAGTTGAAAACCATATCCTGGAAATTGTCAGCAACCAAAACTTTAACAGGTTCGCTGTTAACTTCTGGGATAGGTTCTGATTTTTTGAAAGGTTTCACCTTGCCGTCCTGAAGTTTGATTAAGTAATTACTTCAGACACTATACAAGAAACAAATTGCCCATAGAAATAATGTTTCTTGAGGACTTCTCCTTTCATTCAATTTGCTATTTATTAAGTAGAAATTTGAATGTAAGAAGAGGACTCCAGTCTATTTAGAATGTACAAGAAAAGGGATATAGAAGATGAATTTATAAAGATAACGGACGAGTAAACCTGGGAGAAACAATTAATCCAAGAGAAATGGGTAAAAGAAAAAAAGGTGAAGACAGGGAGAATCATCACCTTAAAATCCTTAACCCATGACGCAATGTGATCAGGCTCAACATTTGGTTTGAGATATTTCTCTCCATCATTTGTCTGTATGATGATTAGAGGTGTCTGATCCTCTTTGAGTCCAAAGTACTGCTCAACGAAGCCAAATATATCATCATGTTAACATTAATAAACAACAAATAATTCAAACACAAATAATGAGAAACCTAACCTGGAAGGCACCTTGACTGGCCTCAACATCACCAATTAAGAAACTAATATCATTGCCTTTGTACTGTTCAGCAACTTCATGATACTTGGATTTGAAACTATCAAATAGGTCATTGTTGAAGTTTACGAACAACATGGCCTGCCAGTTCCATACTTTTTGATAAGAAACTACTCCCAAATGTAATTGGGCAATTGGGGGTTGGGGGTTAAGGTCTCCAGCTCTAAGTAGTCCAGCATGAAGAGATAATTAAGGTTGCAGTTGCACTTCAATAAAGAGATGATATTTGAATGCATGAAGTATTGAAGTGCTTATCCAAGTACAGCAATCATAGAAAGATGATAGCAGAATCGGCAGAAGATATGCAACGTCAAAAGTAGAGCAATTCTTAACTCCAGCTCCAGAAAGTACAAGCTAGTAGGATATTAAACAAGCAGCAGCAATGTGAAACAAATTTATTTGATAAAACACTGAAAACCTCAATCTTTTCTGGATGCCCCAGAGAAACAAAGATACTTTTAAGAAAAAACAGATGAATATTGCACTAGTCTTTACACATCAATCTTTGCTTGTGGCGCTTTATCATTATACATGAAGAGTTCATGTTGATTGCAGAAATGAAAGAGCATCTAAAGAACGAGTGCAAGGAAAGCCCGTAAATTAGAGGTGAAGAATATAACTTAAAAGAACCTGCCAAAAAAACCTTAAAAAATAAAATCTTGATCCACATTTACTCTTCTAATATATAAAACAAATGATCCTCAAAATGGGAAACAAGAGACACCAAGAATAAGAGAATTAATATCAGCATTATGTAATTCATCTGTATAGTGTATAATTTATATCGCTTCTATTATATTTGAATAAAAGAGGCCTATCAACAAAAAGTATTGGAAAGCAGATGCAGGTTTAGACAGCAAGACGACTATCAGATCTCAACAGGCAACATAAATCTGGCAGACTAAGTAAATGCTGCACCTTGTCATTTGGACTGTTGAAGAATTTAACAACAAATGGATGGTTGTTGGGGTCCTTGTTATATACAGTCACAGTAGGAATAGTTGCTTCTTCGACTAACTTTGCCAAGGCATCCACATCGAACTCCTACAAATACATATGATCAATTGTTGGAACTTTGTCTAGTACATCAGAAAATGTAGAAGAATTTTACACCGACCCAATACCTGAAAATCTACAAAAAGTTCATCAAAAGGCTTGAATAACCTAACCACAGGGCCAGAAACTGATGAATCCCCACGAGGAAGGAGTTTAGCATCCGAAGTATGACCAAAATCATAATCAGCACGTAATCTCTCAGCCACAGCTGTAAAATTCTCAAATTTCTCACCGGAGAACTCGGGAAAGACCCCAACCTATAAGAATTTAAAACCATACTCATTAACTCCAATTCTGCAGATCCCTCAAGGGAAAACAATATATGAAAAACATACGCAAATCAGTGTGAAAGAGAGTGGTTGTTTGTGCATCGGGTCACCCTGGTATGAGCATATGCTTTTATGAATGTGTATACATATATAATGAGAGAGATATAGAAAGGAGGGGGCACTTACGATAATGATCTTATTGACATCTATAAAATCTTCTGCATCCTTAGATGATTTTATTTCAGCAGAAGCAGGGCCACTTTGTTTCTTCACGTAAGAAACAATACCATCCGCCTCACGTGGTCCTTTGTAATCTTGAACAACGCTACCTCCATACCTCAAGATCTTAAGAGTGGGGAAACCTTTTATGTCGAACTCACTGGCAAGAACCTTGTTTTGCTCCTCACTGGCATCAACTTTGGCCAGAACAACTGGTGGATCATTCTGGCTTAAAATTTGTGCTGCTTTCTCATACTGCAAATCAATCAAAGCAAAATGTTTAAATATATTGTGCTTCCTTATGCTCCAAAAGGCTATTACTCTTTTAAGATACTAAAAGGAATGTGTTAGTGGTTCTTACTTCTGGAACAAGCTTCTTGCAGTGACCACACCTGTAAATGTCAAAGTAATTAATGAACTTGGAAAGAAAAGGTAATTTGCTTCTAATTTGAGGCATCAAATTTTCATATAACTTAAATAGAGACAATCATCAGAGATAAGAAACATAAATGCTAGTAATAACATTATTGATTCAATTATCAAAATGCACTAAAGCTTCTAGCTTTGACCGTCTAGTCAGAGAATCAACTGTATTATTAAGTCAAATTAAACATCATTCACAATTTCATCATTTCTAGAGGAAATTGTTTCCAGTATTTGGTTACCTTGAAATTCGGAAATCCAAGGGACCATGGTAGAAGACTTCATCCCTCATAACTCACTGTTCTTTACAAATATCCCAACTCTTATTTTACATCACTTACTTCATTCAAGACTCGGACATTGTTATCAAACGACCCTTTTTTTGTGTGTGTCTACCTCAGTTAGTGAGTCTACTATTGCCATGAGAGTCTATCGAGGTTGCATGGTAGAGAGTGTTGGCCATCAGCTACTCAAGGATACCCCCAAATAGTTATCCTACACCTCGTATGATTAGCCTTATATCTCCAACTTTTATATCAAATTAAAATATAAAATATTTACCCAGCAGAAAATTTCCATGAAAACCATATTCTGTCATGAATTAACCAACCTAGATTTAAAATAGTAAAAGATCCAACTTATGGTATTCTCCGTAGCATCTGTTGTTTAAACTTTCATTTACTAACCCGTCATAGTTTATAAACAAGACAAAATCATTCCTTTAATGGAAACGAAAAACGGAAGACATGAGCTACAGATTCAAAAAAACACTACACAGTTTTTAAAAAATAATCGATCAAAGCAATGTTTACCAACAAATTGAAGTGTAATTGATTAAATTACCAAGGGGCGTAGAACTCGACGACGATGAATTTGTGTCGACCTACAAAATCAGAGAAATTGGAGTGATCTAAAGTCACAACGAACTCCTTCGATTGAGTGTCTTCGTTCTCAGAAGCGTAAGATTCCGATCCTAACAATGCGAAAACACATAGAAATAACGAAATCCAAACCCTAATCGCCATTTTTATCACTCTTTTCTCTCTCAGCTCACTGAAAAATATCTTCAGTTTCAATTTTCATTGTGGATCTCAAGAGGAATTTATATAGCAGCATTTTACGATGGGAGCTTTGTGCGGAGCTTTACAATGGAAATGTCTAAATAGCCCTGCTTTATTTTTATTTTCATTTCAATTCTCTTATTGAAAGAGAAAAAAACTATTTTGATTATAATGACTTTTCTTTATGATATTTGGGAAGATTTTTGAGATATTCGAGTCGTTTCTATGGATGTGGTAAGAATAATAATTTAACATCAAAGAATGTGGTATAGTGAATGAAGTTTCTCTTTTCTTTATCACAACTTTCAATTTTAAATACTAAATATGAAAATATTCTTGCTTTCCCCCTCAATAGATTCTACTTAACATAAATTTAAATTAAGTAAATTCAATGCAATTACCAAATGAGAAACAAGCACAATCTCTATGTTTTTTCTGCTTTTAAAGTATCTTTATTTTTTGTCTTTTTCGATGAGATAATATTCAATTAATTTATGTATTTTATGAAATTGTTTGTCAAATATAAATCTACATGAAAAGGAAAATATATTTTTGAATTTTCTATTAAGTGTTAGATATTCAATTTAATATGTGCTACAACTTCTTGTGTAGTATATATTTGTTATTACTAGAGTATATGAGGTAAAACATATAGTAATTGTTCTAGTGTTTACAAAAACTGGAAATATAGGTGTTAGGTGACGATGGGTAGTAAGGTCATTTTCCTCAGAAGAATTTCTGAAGTCTTCCTCGTGATCCAAGAGCCAAAAAAAAAAACAGTGTTCGGTTAGAGAACGGGACAAACATGGTCACTACTCCCCTCGTGACTGACAATACACCACACTCTCGAGAGTAGTAGCAGAGCCAAAAATTTTAATAAGAAGTTCAAATCTAAAAAAATAGATATACAAAGTAGTTGAAGGAGGTTCGACATCTACTATATATATCTAAAAATTATTTTAACCATATATAAATAATATAATTTTTCACCGAAGGGGGTTCGGATGAACTCCTTGAGTTACTCAATGGTGGCTCCGCCACTGCTCGAGAGTATAAAATAAATTAAGCAAATGCACATTCGCTCACCAACTAGAGTTGTGGTGGAGTGGTCTTATTCAATAGATCTCGGGTTCGAGCTTTCTTGGATACTGAGTCGCCTTTATTAGGAGTGTTTTACCTTCACTGTGGGATTTTCTGACACGGATTTAGTCGGACTCCGAGACAAGTATCGAACACTGGGTGACAAAAATAAGTACTTGCTCTGCGTTTGTTGGGTCATATGTGACACGTGGAAGAAAATGATTTGTGTTTACAATACATGCGCCAAATGAAACATGGACACCTCTTCAGCGTTACGTGCCGCTTTGTAAACGTTGTGAGAATGGCCGGCTGCTCCTTTTTTCAATTTTAGTACAAGTTTATTATTTTTATTCTATTAATTGATTGGATTTTAAATATATTTATTCATATTTTTTAAAAACATTAACTCAATGTTAATAAATTGATAATATGAAAAAAAATGTGATTTCTTGATTTGTCAAAATAATAAATAAAAAATGACATAAAATTAGAAAATATTTGATAAATAAATAGAACTGAGGAAGTATCGAACAAATCCGACTATATAAATAAATACATATTAAAAAACTTAGAATATTTATATGTGTAATTATATAATTAGAAAGGTAGAATCTTACACTACATTTTTTTTTTTTGCACTTTGGATTCGTAATCTAGGTGTTGGCTTTTATATTAATTCATTCCATTCTTTGTTTTTTATTTTCTAGTATGATTTGTTCTCTTCATATAAATAATTCAAAGAATCTATTTCAGGTTTAAAATAATTTGTCTTTTGAGTCTTTTAATTATTCATGATTGCTTAATTCAATTATGGTTAAGATATCTTAAAAATCACAAATCATTAATTTGCACAACAAAAATTATTGCAAGAAATTTTATTATATTCCTTGAAAATGGATAAATTCTTGAATAATGCATATTGCATGTCATTTTCTCGAGAAATTAAAGCTACATATATAATTCCTTCTGTTATTAAAAGGGTAACTAATTTGATAGTGTTATGGTAAAATATAGTCAGTTTAATACTATTTGTTTAGAAGTATATTATTGTACATTCAATAAAAAACAATTTATTTATTTTTTAAAATCAAGGTAATGCAAAATCAATTTGATTTTCTTTTATAAAAAAATCGAATCATGATCTCACTTAATTAATATTGACCAAATGTGTTATATGCACTAAACTTTACATTGGAATTTAGGATCGTCCAACCTAGAATTTATGTGAACTAATGCACCCTTTTCTGGATTATATTTTTATTTTATGTAAAACTCAAATTCAAGAATGGACATGTGCATAATATTATGTTATTTTGGTCTAGAAAAATCAAACATCTTACTATTAATTAAGCTAATGATAAATATAGGAGGAGTTTTTACGGGTTGGTTATTTGTCAAAATCAAAATCAAATCAACTTCATCAATTTTAAAATTGTCAAAATCAAATCAAACCAAATATAATATACATTTATCTGTTTGGTTGTTAACGGTTTCGATTTGGTTTGGTTCAATTATTCGGTCATTAACCATACACAAAATAAAAGAAAAAATTCATTCAAAACGTCAAAAAGTGACAACAATCCATTCAAAAACGAAAAATAATTAGAATGACTAACATTATAGAACTTTTGATCATTGAATTTACTATGAATAAAATTTTAAAATTCACCATTTTGTCCTAGAAGGAAGAAACAATGACTTTTAGTCCCACAAAGAATTATCAGACACTTATATACATGAAACCAATAAGATAAATATTCTCACCTTGAACACTTTTGCTCACATAAATAAATTATAAATTTTTTGATAAATATATATATAAGATCTTTAAAATAAAAATAATATATTATTATATGTATAATAATAATATATATATATATATATATATATATATATATTTATATATAATTTGGCGGTTCGGTCAAGTTATTTCTTCTATTTTTTCAAACAAAATCATAACCAAACCAAATACTATCAAATTTTTTAAAATCTAAAACCAAACCAAACCCAAATAAAATTCATTTATTTAATTGATTTGGTTTTGATTCTCAGTTTAGATCAATTTTATCCAAACCATGAACCCCTAGTTAGAGTTATCAAAAAGGGCTAGCTCAAACCTCGCGGGACAAGAAATTTGATGGACTAGGGCGAGCCGGCCCTTCATTTGAAAGAGCCTGAAAATGCTCAACTCAACCCAACCCTAAAAGGGCTCTGGACTGGGATGGGCTAGCCCTTCTTTTTTTCTTTTTCTTTTTCCTTTTCAAACTTAAAATTATAACATCAAGAATATGAGAAGATTTTCGAATTAAATATGGCAAACAATGATGTTTCAATAACACTAGCAAAAAATCTAGTGTGATTAACATGAATCTAGGATACTAGATACACGAGATACATGTATATGATGTGATGCATCCCAGATACGCGAGCGAGACAGAAGAGAGACAAGAGATTTGTCTATGTATCCTAGATACATGTGAATCCACTTGAATACAGTATATCTAGAACAAATTAACCTAATTTTGAGTCCATGTATCCCGATATACATGTATCTGGACGTACCAAAATTTGATAATATTCGTAATATTACAACATAAAATGCATTTAAGTAATTAACTCATATACTAGTGAGATTGTTGTGACTTATCCTTAAACAAATAGTTTTGACCCATGGACCGACCCCAGCCTGGCCCCAATCAAGCCTCAAGGGCCAAGGACTTATATGAATCAGGCTTATAAGCCCTAGTTTTAAATGGACTTGAAAAATCTCATTTTGATTTTACTCCAATAACGGATTGGATTAGACCTGCCCTTGCCATTTTGACGGCTCTACCCCTAGTGTAAGGATGGTTAGCCATCGCGCGGCCATTATTGACCAATGAATCGGCATTACGGAAGAAAATTAGCTAAGGGTATAATGAAGTCTACATTAGCTATAGTTGGCACACTAGTATGATCAATTTGTTTGTAGCATTGCCCCTCTGGTCAAAAGGATACGACAAAAAGAGGCAATTCTTTCAAAAGAGAAATTTTATTCTAAATATTTAAGTCAACCAAATATGCAAAAATTGAAAAATATTTTTCTCCGCACCAAATCAACCTTAAGTGTGCAGTGTTGTTAAGGAGGTAATAAAAGGAAATAGGTTTAAAATATCTCTGGATACTTAGAGTAATAGTATGATTAGTCAACTTTTTATGGTGACTAAATTATGTTTAACTGTTTTCTTTTTCTTTCAAAAAATGTTTATTTTAGAAAGTTAAGTGTTGGGTCAAATTATGAGAAAAATAAATTATTTTTTTTTTGTGGTAGTGTCTGTAGAGTGAGGTTGTTTTTCAAAAATTAAAAAGCAATTTTATCGTAAAAGTACTTTTGAAACATTAACTAAACAAAAAGTATTGTCATAATATATATTGATAAAAGTGATTTTGTAAATTAATTAGCAAAATATAAACTACTCACTTATGACATAATAATTATATAGGCAAATGTAGAGGTCATTGATGTATACTCCAAACAAAATATTTATCTTAAATGACCCTTCTGGTCATTTTTGTGTTTTGCCTTCGGTGTGTCATTTAGAGCATTTCTGTAGCGACCCCAAGTCATTTATGACTTGCTGGGACTGACAGTTCGGTCACCTGGTCGTTCGTTTGACTTTTGTGCGAGTTTTAGTGTTTTTGGAGCTTATGAACCTTGAACGATCGTTTTCAATCAAAAATTCAAGAAGATGACATCAGAATCCAATTTTGACGATTCCATCAGCTCCGGAAGGGTCATTTTAGGCTATTAGCATGGTCGACATGACTTCCGAGGTTTTCAATGTGAGTCGGTGCGATTAGGCTTTTTAATTTTAAGTTTAAGCCTAAGTTTGACTTTAGTCAACATTCTGAGTAAACACGCTTGGATGAGAATTTCGTTAGCGCGATTAGCTCCGGAATGTTGAGTTTGGTCTAGGATGACCCTTCTTTTGTGTCCCGAGGTTTCCGATATTTTTTTGAGTCCTTTTGTGGTTTTGACTTAAAATGACATTTGAGTGTGGGACCCACTTTTTTGTCAAGATGATCTCTTATGGAAATTTCGACTACGCCATTGAGTCTGGAATATCGAATTTGGTATGATTGTATATCTCGTTTGCGTGCACGGGGTTCCGAACGAGTTCGGAGCACCCCGTCGGAGTTTTAAGTTTTGAAAAGAAATTGCAGAAAAAACTGCTATAAATGCAAAAAATATAAGCAACCCTTTCCAAACTTAAAACACTCATAACTCTCACATCTCTCAACCGAATTAGGCGATTTGAAGTGCGGGAGCTTCGTATTTTTGGTTGCTTCGTTATAGAGTGTTCGAAAGTTGTCGGGTGCGCGTCATTCGAGGTAAATTTGATTAGATACCTTATGTTAGAATCAATTGGCCATATTTCGGGTGTAGTATCATGTTAACCGGTTTAGTAGAGTTGCATGCTTATGTGCTAAATGCTATTGTATGCTTGTATTCTATGTGTTGTATGCCTTGTTTATCCTTAACCGTAAGCATGATGTCCTTAGTCTAGGTTAGGCTAACATTGCCTTAGACTTATGACCCGTGTGGGCTGGATAGCCTTGACTTTATTCCGACGTCGTTCAGATGACTTAGCTCCTTGTAGACTGGAGTAGCAGACTTGAGTCTAATAGTTTGAGTCTTAGATTAGGCGTTATCGCTGCTTGCTGCACTTCTGTATCTTCTCCCTCTTGTCCCGACGCGTTCTCGAAGGTTTGGTGCATCACTAAAGGTGTGGGATTGAGATAGTATAGGCATGGAGCCTTTTCTGTGATTTCTTAAAGTGGACGGCACTTCTGTATCTTCTCCCTCTTGTCCCAACGCGTTCTCGAAGGTTTGGTGCATCATTAAAGGTGTGGGATTGAGATAGTATAGGCTTGGAGCCTTTTCTGTGATTTCTTAAAGTGGACGGTGTTCCATGGTGGTTGTTGTTGGATTGGATCCTATTAGAGATACCATTACCCCCGGGGTCGTTCTTTCTAGCTGGGCCGGGAGCGTATCGCTAGCTGGGTAAACTAGGTGATATCGACGATCTCCCCCGGGCCTTTCTTTCTAGCTAGGTTGGGAGTGTGATGTTGGCTGGGTGTCCTCGGGTCGTTCTTTCTAGCTGGTCTGGGAGCTGACTGCATGGTAGGACGACTCGCTATATCTACCTCACTCACGGGTCCCTCTTTCTAGCTGGGCTGGGAGTGGACTGTTTGGTTGGGTGCCCCCTAAGGTCACTCTTTCTAGCTGGGCTGGGAGTGCACTGCTGGCTTGGTGGAGTCTGATGGATTATCTTGATTACTTTGGGCTGGAAGCTCGGTTTTCTTCTTTCTTATTAGACTTAGTTATTCTGTGTACCGTCGGGCTTATGGGGGTCCGTTCATGTTTTATTTAAACTTGCGCACGAGTGTACCTTCTGGGCTTATGGGGGTCCAGTTAGGTTTAGTTTAGTTGTACTTAGTTTATTTCTGGTATGCTCGTGTGCTTTCTTTTCATATCCGCTTTGACCTTTCTGTGTCTAGATTCTATCATTTCTTATTGGTTTTACCCCTTTTTGCTCAGTCGGCCTGTGATGCCTACTGAGTACCTGTTGTTTTGGTACTCATGCTACACTCTACATCTACTTCATGATGCAGGTCCCAGTACCAGTTACCAGCGGTGATTAGTTCCAGCCTTCTTTTGCAGCTGTGATTCGGAGACGAGGGCGAGCACTTGGCGTTTTGGGTTTGTCTTGTCTCATTCTTTTGTTTTAGCTAGTCTTGTTGCCTTTGAGACACGCTTTGTTGTGGTCCACTTTTGAGACTTGTATTCTTTATTAGATAGCTCTGTAGTAGTGACTTCCAGGTTCTGGGAGGGATTTCTGTATATATTTATTTTGGTTTGCTTCCGCCTTGTTGTCCTTGTTTACATTATTGTTTTCGCTAGTTTCTGCCCTTTCGCTCATTGCTTGATGTTCTGGGTTACGGGTTGACTTACCTACTGATAGGGCATAGTAGGTGCCATCATGACTCGAGAAATCGGGTCGTGACATTATCGTCCTCAAAACCAAAAGAAATAAGGAAAAATGACTTTAGAAATCGCCCAAAATTTCCTTGATTTGCTATGTAAAAAAAAGATACATTAAAAAAATAAGCAACTTTTTGAAAGCCTGACTAAATAAATTATATGACAAAGATAATTAAATGAATCTACCGTATTACAAAATATCTATATCAAATTTTAAGATACCAAACCATATCGAATTAATTAAATATGATGATAATTAAATATTTTTAAATATCATCATAGTAAAAATTACCGAATTAAACTTTTTAATACCGTACCATACCCACCAAAAACTCCTCTGTGGTCCTTGTAAGTTTTTTTTTTCCTTCTCTGTGTTATGCATTTCTTCTAGCTAATATCTGGAACTTTGACACTAATTACAAAATGGAGGCAAGTAAAATAATATATAATTTATAAATGCATGGTTAATATATGTTTTTTCAAATATCATGTCAGCATATTATAAATATGGCTACTGTTTAACTAGATTCGAAATGGCGACTAAATTTTAATTAATGGCTTAAAAACTAGTCATGCCACATTTATTCTTTTAAGACTTCATATAAGAATTAAAAAATATATATATATATATAGAGCAAGAAATATTTGTGATTCTCTTCTGGATGTAATATTTGATATAATTATATACTTCAAATATTTTTTTTATTTCTTTTGTAAAAAGTATACACTTTAAACAATACTTAAATTTACGTGTATCGTCACTTTTTATCAAGTGTGGTTCAAATGTGTCAACCTATTTATTTTTTCATATTCATATTTCAACATATATTTGTTTGTTTTTTTCTTCAAATTTGAGATGGTATATTATTGATAGATTTTAAACTAAACCAAATGTATATCATTTTTAAAGTTTTATGTTGACTCCTCTTTTTAATTATTTTTCGATAAGTTTGAACGCATCTATCATTGAAAAATATTGTTAGACTTGCTAGATATATTAGTTATATTGGTTTGGCACACTAGTAATAGGGCAAGGAGCTACTGTGTTTAATTGTGTGATTAGATGTTTGTCATTATTATTGGACATAGTAATTTATTAAAACTTCATCTACAATTCAAACAAAACAAGATTGAAGTAGTATTTATGTGATTAAGAAATCAAACTAACCAGATCGATATAGTTGGTTTGGATTGATTTTGATAAAAATCGAATCAAACTGACTCATGTATATACCACCACATACAATATTTTACATTATATAGTTTGTTTTTATTGGAATCCAAGGATAACCCGTAGCCGCTATTTTTGTCCTAATCTTTGTCCTTCGGATGAACACACTATGGTAAGCACTGGGTAAACCTCCCACTGTGTAATAGCTGCAAATCACACAGGAGATGTAAACCGCACTAAGCAAGCCTATGCAATAGGTCAGATGACATTGAAGGGGAATCGATCCCGGGTCATCCGTGTGGACGACCACCCTCCAAACCAAAAATAATAATCAATAAATATATCTTTTTTGTGATTTTTTTTGTGGGGTTTTACCTGGTGTTTGGTACCCACATTGGATCCTGACAAATTTGGATTCGCGTCGGAAAGTCTCACATTAGTGGGTAAAACGCTCCATAACAAAGGCGACTCCGTATCTAGAGATACTCAAACTCAAGACCTCTGGTTAAGGATAAAGAAGTACTTATCACTCCACCACAACCCTTGTTGATGAAACTTTTTCTGGTTTTAGGTTGTACAAGCATCTTCCTCACCAAAATTTGTGAAATACCTGATGATAACCTTCCTTATTGGAAAGAGAACTTGTTAGATGAACTGCTTTACTTTTTATTTTTTTCCACTCGATGTTTAGTATGTATTGAAATTTTAATCAAATAGTCGGATATCATAATGCAGGTTTATTCGGGGATAATACTCTCAATAAAATCTGCTTAAATTTCGTAGAGATTCAGTTAAAAAAACAACTTCAAAATCAGCAGGTTGGTGATATTATTCCTCATGAGCAAATCAATATGGCCAACTTACCAGTCTCATCCAATAAATTGCTCTCAAAATTTGTCGCCAACATAAGATATTGAGACAGTTATAGTGAAAATAGAGAACAAAAGTCATTGAGACTTGGGTAGTTTATTATGCGAAGATTTGGTCTACTTAATTGTGGTATACACATAATATACATATTGTATACACAATTAACATTTATACTTTTTAATTTATATATATAATATGATATGGCTAGAAGTTTTAATTATCTTTGACGAGCGGTCAAATCTGTAAAGGTCATTTGCACGAATATCCCTATTTTTAAGTGATAAGGAAAAATAAGTTATGCCGCTTACTTACTACATAACTTATATCATTTAGAAAGATAAGTTCAGTTCGTAACCAACAAATGTAAGACATAATTTTAGTTCCTACAAAACCCATAAAGTTATATCTTCCAGGCATAACTTATTATTACAGATTTTAAATCTTGCCATATAAGGTAATAGCTCTCTAAACTTATGTCTTGCGAATAAGATGATATACGACTTGCGAAATTTATAGTTAAAAATACTTTAATCTATAAATTTTCATTTAAATAAAAAATAAAAAATAAAAATCACCTTGAAAAAGGGACTATCCGTGCAAAATCTTGAATTTGTAGTTAGCTAAACGGGCCAATAACACTAATGACCTGGACATCAGTGACCCAACGAACAATACCCGAATAGCTTGATTCTCAAGACTACCAAAATACCCACGAATCCTCTAGAAATTTTCTTCAACACTCTACACCTTTCTTCTCCATCTCTTCAAAAACTCCACTTTGCAGTTTGCACTAATTCATAACCCAATCAACAAATCAAAGTATCATAAACAATGTTCTTCTTCTTCGTAGGAGGCTTAGAGCAGCAGGCGAGACAGGTATTGAAGAGCGGGGCTGGGAGGTGCATTGCGTGCGGATCACGCGCTGACCTCGTCGATTATGAAAAGGTTCTCAAGTTCTTCTTTGTTCCGGTGTGGAGATGGCCGGGAAAAGAGCCGGTGATGTATTGCAACGATTGCAAACTCTTCTTCCCTCAATCTCTAACTCCTCCTCCGCCGTCATCCACGGCTGAGGTCCCGGACGTTCTTAGGTGTCAGTTCTGTCGCCGGGAAGTGGACGGCGATTTCCGATTCTGTCCCTTCTGTGGTAATGCACTGTGAATGAATATTCTATATGTAATAACAGACGCTTCAGGGTTTGAAATACTTTGTAATTATGTTACTCTTCTTGTCTTGTAATTAGTATATACATATCATGTTGTTGAATTAAAAGATATCAAAATTTTGTTTTAAGCAATTCCATCCATGGACTCGTCACTGAAAGAACATAAGTTTGGACGACAAAAATACACTTTGGGGCAAAACAGCTCGACAATCAGATCTTCCTCTTGCTTCATTTTGGCGAAAAAATTGTGTATACAATTCAAAAATTCGATAAGATTGATACTATGATACAAGTTGGAGGACCATTTCCATGACTTTCAATAGAGCCTCCAGATTTTCTAGGAGGCATGCTAGGGAAAACATGAAAGAATTGATGGGCGGGGGTCTAAGGTTGTTTAAACTGTACATGAACCTAAAATTTATTTTTTACAAGGGAAGCTATACTGAAATCATCTCATTTTCAGGATGCTCTGGTATATCCTCAGAGCAACAAGTGTGGCAATCGCGTTATATACCAACAGAGACTGAAGTTCTTCAAAGAACTAAGGTTGTTTAAAGTGTACGATCGATCATCTTGAGATGTAAAATCTATCCTTGGATTAGTTCCATGTTTCATTTGCTGAATGGCAATTGCTTTGCTCCACTCTCTACAGCATCTCTCCATATTCTATACCTCACTCCTAGCTTATCGTATGATACAGGCAGGTTCCAAATGTTAGCACCCTTGAGCATCCGCTCTTGTTGACCAATCACAAGCCGTAGATCTTCATTTAAAACCTGAGAACGTTTATACAGGAGAACTCGTCATTATAGGTATTGTGATTTGTGCAGGTGATGCATCTTGAAGAAGTCATTTACATCATTACGAGTTATATGTAATGACAGACACTACCAATGTTAAGGATAGAATCTAACCTGTTCAGCAAAATGCCTCCACACATATTGCATGAAAGGCATGTGTTTTAATATGGGAGCAAAATCCAGTGACATCCTATATAGCAACCTTGTCTTCTGTCGAGATGCAGGTAAACATACATGAAGTTGGTGAAGGTGTGTAGAGCACTCTTTGGTGCTCTGCCCCTCCAATTTGCCTGGCTTTGAGATTCCAATGGTTGATAGAACCATACAAGGTGGTCGAAATTCCATATCTATTGGATAAGGATCCCAATATCCTTGCAGACCCGATGCCGGAGTCAAAAAATTTACAAAGCTGAAAAAGAAAGGTAATAAGTTAGTGTTCACATCTCTGGGCTATCATTGCCAGACTTTATTAATCAGACAGGTACAAGAACCACCACGCCTTCACCTTCTCCATCAACAAAGTAAACAAGAAAAATATAGTATCACATTGTTTTGGTTGTTAGAAAGTGGAAACATCTTTTTTAGCTAATTGTGCTCCATAATATCTTTTTTCTACGCAATGTACATGAGCACGAACCATTGTCATAGATTTGTAATCAAGATAACAAAAATTTTATTTTCCATGAAACCATATGAATTCAAGTCAACTCTCCTTTAGAAAATTCATTTTAGGACTTGAAGAATTATTGATCTGTAAGGTAAGAATTATCAACTAATCTAACTCAGTATCCTCGAAAAGAATCTTTTCACATTGTAATCCAGTATGTTGTTAAGAAAATATGCAGGACACCAAGAATTATGCCCTCAGCTCCTTAATGTCTAAGGTGGTGATTTCAACAATGGTTGGCATTTTGTTTAATTTCACTGAAGAATTGTAAACTAGTGTTACAGTAACTTCTAAACTATTTTAAATCATTATAATAACAACAAACCTTGGGACACTCCATCCTTTAGCAAACGTAGATGTATGGGTGAAAGGTGCATGGGCAAGATCCAACAGATTGTCTAAAAGCAACCCATGTTCCACTGGAAGTTCCATCACTATCTGCCAGTTTAAAGAACAACAAGAATGGAGCAGAAAGAGTTAACTTACTGTTGTTAGATGGATTTCCTATTAACAATTAAAATGGTGTTTCAGTGATTCAAACCTCTGCATGGATTTGAAATCCAGAAGGTGGAAGTAGAGAAGGAAGAGTGGCTGTAGGAGGATCATTTCCAGGCCAAATCCATATCATTCCTTCTTGCTCAAAGCATGGCAGAGATTTGATCTTGACATTCAGAAATTTTGTTGATGGCATTTTCTCACATTTCCCATCTGTTGAATATTCCCACCCTAAGGATCATCAAACAAACGTAGACACGTATCAAACACCAAATTGATCAAGTGTTTTATTATATCCTAGACAGGAAATTTGCACTGAAGAATGCTTAGATTCGTCTATTCTCACCATGATAAGGACATTGGATTCGACCCTCTTTCACTGAACCCAAATGAAGGGGGCAGGCTCTATGTGCACATGTGTTCCGGACACATCCAGGTTTTCCATCTTTCCCACGAAAAATCACCCATGGTTCCTCAAAGCATTCAATTGGTATCTGATACATTATAGTCAAATAACCATCAACATATGAGACACTAGAATACAGCAAAAACAATAAAAAATGCGTTCTCTTCTCTCTCAGAAAGTTAGAAAGGAGATGGTACAACATGTTATTGGTTGGCATCAGAGTATTGAATCAGTTCATTTTAGTAATTTATTATTTAAGAATGTCCTTTTCATTTTCCCAGGGGACTTATTAGTTTGTAGATATATATAACATAGAAATTGGTATCATGTTGTCTGCAGTTCTGCAAATAAGATTATTACATAAATCAGGTAATTGACTTACCATGGTGTCATCCTTAATATCAGCGGAGAAAGCAACAGGATACCAGAAGTTCTTCAAATGGGGGCTGTATTCTTGAACAGGACCTGACACATTGAGGGTTCTCCTAGGCTGCTTGCTTTTAACAGTGTCTCTAGATACTGTAGACGTACCAGGAGATGAAGACGGGGAATCTGATTCTTCTGTACTCCTCTCTGGTAGAAGCCTATCATTAACCAACGCTTCCATGTAAGCTAGCTTATCTAAAGCAGCAGAAACCCGCACCTCAGATATATGTACCTGTTGCTATCACTACTTTAGATACAAATCTTGGCTTATATGGAAGTACACGAAATCCCTTTTGTGTTGTTTTTTCATTTTTCTTTTTGACAAGTAAGATTCTTGAACTAGTTTATCTATGATATATGAAATTAGCCATTTTTTCTTAAGAAAACCTGTTTTGCTTCAATAGGTTTTACAGATAAAAGGAAACTAAACCTGAACAACCAATAATAAAGGGAAAATATTTGATGTGTTACATATCTACCCAAAAATCTAGAAAGGAGTAACTTGTATCCAACAGCATAACTTTGTTCAATGGGATCAAAGTAGTATATACCTCTTTATGGGCCTGAGAAAGTGCTTCTTGTAAATCCGCGAGTTCCTTCTTCACAGTTCCAATAGATTTATACTCCCGTGCTAGAGGATTCAATACTTCCACAACCTACTCACACAGTATCCACCAGTCACACAACTTAGTATAGGGATGAAAAGGAAGAAAACTATGACGAGAAAAAGTTGGAACGAACTCCAAAGAAGGAATAGCCACTAATTAGCAGAAATGAAGCAGGAGATATACTGAATCTTTAAACTCAGCTCAATTCAAAACTGCAATAAAATAAGGGGTAACACATTATGTACAAGAATCAACCTTTTCGTGCAGGAGCATTATTGTAAGTACATCTTGACGAGCTCGCCAATCACAATACTGTATATCAAATCTAGCAACTTCTAAAGCTTGATTTGCATCCAGGAACTTCCCTTTAGATTGAGGGAATTTTGACCTTGGATCTTCCACATCAAAGATTGTCAACCAGGAGCTTTTCTTGTTTGTTAACTCAATACCCGCTGCCTCCTCATACACTGCAAACACTCCAAAACCACCTTTGAAACACTGACAATGAACAAATTGCAGAATTATCGTCCACTCAATAATTCATCTGATGGAGAAAATGCAAGTTGTGTACAGTTCTGTATATTCAGATTGAGATAACTTCCCAAATAACCCAATGGGTAACTGATTACTACATGAACTACTACTTTTCTACCCGATACACATACACTAGAGCATAAAAATTAAAAACATGCCACCAATAAGTTACGCAACAGAGTCCACGAGGAAGAAGCTCATTCTTTCTCTGGTTTTTAGTTAGAAAACATTTTCCACCAAAATAATAATATAAACTTACCTCAATTATGGCCAGAAATCATTTTGCTTTACAAGTTACAACTATCTTAACCGGTAACTTCATTACTTGATCCAACCAACACTTAGTACACATTATTAAGAAGAAATAATAGTCAAAAACACAACTGACGTATCACTTTTAACGAATTTTGTAAATGCACTTACGTTTCTTCTCTCAACTATCACCGGCTATTAATCAAAAACACTCATGTATTTGAATACAATCATCAAAAAGGCACATGACAACGTAATTTGCCCATAAAATGTCGTCTTCTTCAACATGTCAATTGACTCATTTTAACATTTTTCTAGAAAAACACTTAGCAGCTTATATACTCTCTCCGTCCCAATTAATGCAATTGTAGTGTGAGATATGTTTATGTTACTATAAATCATGTATTAGAGCAATAGGAGTAGTAGAAAAGAGTTACCTTTCTAGTATAAGTCTTAGTTGAGCGGCAAAAAGAGAAAGGAAAAGAGAGAGCAGCAGAAGTAGCAATAGCGGACATGGCGGGGCTGAAGCAGCTGCTCCTATTTTTTTCGAAAAAAAAGATGAAAGAGACGGCGGTTTTCTCTAGTCCAAGTAAACAAAGAGAGAGAAAGTGAGGCTTCAATTTTGAGGGAAGAGGGATTTCGTTTTGTTGATAAGAGGTTGAGTGTAAAATGAGAAGCGCGATCTCGACCTTCCTCCCACACTTCGCCACGTGGATTTCTTTGTTTCACACGTGGCGTCTTCGATCTCCACATGCTTGTTTCTTGTAGGGCCTACATCTTCCATTTGCCAGCGTGGATGGTGGAATTATATCTTCTTTATTTGCTTTCAATTCTCATTGGCTATATTTTTGTAGAAAATCCATTCTTCATCATTAATGTTAGATTGTTAAATGGCATATCCTTTTTATAACTCTGTCATTGTCAAATCACCTTAGAAACAGTATTGTAGTACTAGTTTGTTGCCTAAATTCTTCATATTAATGGCTGTTTATAATTATTTGAAAATTATTATTCTCCGTTTTTATATCAGTTTCCTTTTAGTTCGTTTTTAAAAAAAATAATATAATGAGTGAAATATTGAAAATATATCTGGATGTGGCGTAAATTATTAGATTCTTGTCATTCTTAAAAATATCTTTTTACTTGACTTACTAAACTTAGAGGCACCCCTAATACACCTCCATCTGTCACATGACATAGCAAGTGATTTCAAACTCTTTTAGGAGCACGGGGCTCTTAATAAAAAGTTGAGAGAAGTGTTGAAAATTCCCCTAAATTTGGCGAGAATTTAAGGGTATATTTCACTTATGTTGCAAGATTAGGGGTGTATTTAAGTTTAATTATTTAAATAAAGGGGTATTTTTAAAACTGTCAATAGTTCGAGGATGAAACTAATAATTCACGCTCAGTTAGGGGTGTTTTCAATACTTCTCTCATTTATAATTAAAAAGAATTTAATTTTACAATTTCACACTTATCCTAATAAAACAGTTTATAGTCATATAAATGTTTAAGATTTATTTTACATCATATATTTCAAAAATCTTTCTTTTTTTCTTAAACTTTTTATAAAGTCAAACGGTGTCACATAATAGAAGAAGCAGTATGTTTTGTCAAGTTTTTAAGTAGTCAAAAGATTATTTTTTTACCCCAAACAATATGCTTATTTTAGATAGTTAAAGCGTCCTGACAAGATTTTAGGGGAGAAAAACTCCGTAAATCATTTTTTGGGTACGAGCAAAGTTGAAAACAAAATAGAAGCTTCTTCCTGGAAGCATTTTTTGAAATCTTAGCCAATCATATATTATTGGTCTAGTATTGATTAAATTAAAGTCTTCTACAAATTGGTATATCAAACACGTTATGTTATTCTTCAAATATATTTTTCAAAATAAACAGATTTTGAAAGCTTGTAGACTATATAGACTATATATCAGACTGGCATAATATATTGATAGAGGAAGTGTTCCAACATTTAAGACGGAGAAATTGGAGGAATAGCAAAACGTATTTTATTTAGTTTAATGTTGCATCTTGCTTCCGTATTTAGCTGGCTGATGCACTAATATTGTTGTGTTTCACTTTCATGCAAGTATATTCAATCAAAGGGTCTCTAATTAATGTGGCTGAGCATTAACCTGTAATCGTAAACAATGTTATAATAATGTGGTTATAGTCCTTAATAAGTGTTAAGAAGTTCCACATCGATAGAGGGATGAGAATTTGGTCTCCTTATATGAACTTGGACAAACCTTCCCTCATGAGCTAGGTTTTGATGTTGAGTTATTCCCAGGTACCATATTTTTACAATAAGGTTAATACTTCATATTATCTCTTCTAAATCTCCAAAAAATGTCCAATGGCTTAAATCCAAAATTTACCATAAAAAAAAGAGCCAGTAATCTGGGTAAGGTGTTTGCATGAAGGAGGCATGTTTCCTTTTGAACCCCATGACCAATATTTACAATCTTTGAGTTATCTTGCACGCACAGATTTATAATATGACATATTTGGTTCTGTTTGTATTTTAAAGATATGAACATTCTCTTAACAATCAAAGCACATATGATGCTAATTAAACAAAATTTAATCAGCCATTCCTACTTATAACCATATGAAAATATGATGGCAACAATGACGGCTCAATCTCAAGAAAATTACAATTCGGCTATATGAATGCTCACTGACATCTACACCTCGACTTTCCTTTAGTCATATCCCTTTTGATTTTGTTACTCAAATATACTCTTACATTTTAGAGCTGAATTCCACTCTTGCTTCGAGAAAACAACTTCCCAAAACCATTTCTACTTTTGGATGTTGTCACTTGAGTAGCTGATGATGATGATGATGACGAAGAAGAGGATGATTCCCCTTCATTTCCGTTCATAGAATGACTAGAATTCTCAATCTTTGGAGTGTCTGAATTGCTGTTTCGGGTAAATGTCTCGTTTACATGTAATTTCCATTCCTCTCCACTAGCTCCAGCCACAACTGATCCTTCCCCAGAAAATCCAGGAAGATTTGCAGTGTCTATCAAGAAATCTTCTAAAGTGGCTAGTGAATGAAGCTGCTTCCCAAGAGATGCAATTGTTTTCTGGCATTCTGCAAGCTTGTCAGCAGCTACAGCTAAATCTTCCTGCAAATAGAAAAGCTTGGAATTTAAGAGCTTCAAGACTTTTGAACAACAGAAAAAGAATCCGTTGAGACAAGCGTTACCTGCTTTATTTTCGATTCACCATTTGAACAAGAAGCTTGCTGAAGTTCAAATTCCTGGGATTTTCTTCTTAGTTCATTTTCCAATTCCTGGCACTTAGTTTCCTTCTTAGATGACAATGATCGTTCTCTTTCGACTTCTGTCTTTAAAGAAAAAACGTTTGCAGACATTGTCCGTGCTTCTACTTCCATGCCAAAGAGTTGAAACTCAAGCAACTCTTTTGACTCATTCACTTCATCTAGCTCCTTCTGTAGCTCTTCCAACTTCATTTGAGCTTCCTTAAGCTGCAAATCGGACATCTTGAGGGCATCTTGGTTCTCAGTTAAAGCATTTTCCAGGTCAGCTTTTTCTGCTTCAATTTTCTCCACCTTTTGCTCTAATTCAACCACCCTTTGTGAAATGGTTTCACATTCTGCTGCCAGGGGATTCTCTTCACTTGATGAGTCATCGACAACAGCATCAGATGTAAGTGAAGAGGCTTTATTCACAGTTTCAGATACTGCAGCGAGTCTCTCCATCTCCAAGAAGTCATCCATCATGTCAATTTCTAAAGACCGGGCAGCGAGAGTTTTAGGCATAGCTTTTTCGTGCTGAAACTGATCGAGCTTAGTAAAAAGTCCTGATGCCCATGAATCAGAGCAACTTTGATCACATTCACTTGTTTCCAGTTTGCGCATCATGTGGCTATCAGTGTCAACAGTCTTCAGTCGATCTCCACTACCGGATTGACTATTGGTGAAGGACTCAACAGAGAAAGATGAAACAGCAGAAGATCTTTGGTCACTGAGTAGGGATGATTTGCGAGCCAAGGCTTGTAGTCTTCGACACTCAGCTTCAAGCTTGGTCACTTTCTTTATGCTCTCTAACTGCTGCTTACTAGCAGTTTCTGCTGCTTGGTTGCTCAAGTCCCTCTCTATGGTTCTAATTTGCAACTCCTCTGAACAAGATGAAAGGTCAATTTTGAGAGCTGTGTTCTCCTTCTCCAGACACTCGAGCCTGACAAGAACATTCGGATCAGTATAAACAAGAGAACCAGTTCTACTAGCCTCTGCTTGTGTCTGGAGCTCAAGTAGCTGATATTCAAGTGCAGCTTTTTCAGATTCCCATTCTTTTTCCTTCTCTACCACAGCATCTTGAATACTTTGCTCCTGCTCATCTCTAGCTTGTCTCAGTTGTCTGACACATTCCTTGAGAGCACCATTAAGATGGTTGACGCGAACATCCAAAGTTGAGTTCTGCTGCACAGCTGTCTCAAGTTGCTGCTTTAGAACTGCAACCTCATTTTCTGCCTTTTCCCAACCTACCAAATATTACAAAAACATGGAACTAATCAAGAGAAAAAATGCATGATAGAACAAGTTCTAAAAAACTATTTACACATGTGATTCATGTACAGCAAAAGGGCTGGAAATAGTCAAGACAGTATTATTTTTAAGATTGCATTAAAAAATGTGGAAGAAACGAAACAGTGTAAGATACCTGCAACAGCTTCTTCTGCCACTTTAGCATGCTGCTTAACTAAGTCTTCTTTTGCACTAACATTAACTAGAGCAGCTGATAGCTTTTCTATCAACTTCTTTGGACTTTCCTTGGCTTCATGATCTAGAGTTGCAACTTTTGAGGTTACTTCCGGTGACTGAATGTCATTATCTGGAGTTTCTTTCAACGGATCCTGCTCCATAAAGCAGAAATTACAAGTGTTGAAGTGAGAAAACCTAAGTTAACAAGCACTGACAAGGAATTATCAGGAAAAAAATGGCAAGGAGAAAACAAAATTGGAGTTAAGGCCCCCGGAGCGTGGCATAAATTATGATAACCTATGCTACTCAATCTCTCCAAAAATTCTGCCACCCGTGTCGGATCCTCAAAAATTGCACTACTTTTAGAGGATTTGACACGCATCCAATCGCACTTTTGAAGAGTCTGAGCAACGTAGATGATAACAGGTTAATGGAGGCCGAAACAGGAAGAAATTTACTTCAGGGGGATGGTTTTCTTTTGAGGACTCAAAAGGTACTATGTTTAACAATCTGTTGATTTGTTTTGATTCTTTTGTACTATGTCTTTTCTCAGTTTATGAAAGCACATGTATAATCAGTTTACCCCTTTTAAGTGTTTTTTTCGGTTTTTGCATTAGTATTACCTTACCTGTCAAAAGCAGAAACATTCAATGCTAAAAGTTTTGGCTTTCAAGTAAAAAAAAAATTGTGCATTAGATCTCTAGACTGGGAGTGAGGCACACAACAGTAGCAGGTTTGGGATATGACTTCATCATTATAATAGCTAATACAACGTAAAATGCATACTGGGCCAATGGAAGTCATTATTTTCTCTAGTTACTCTTCACAGATAATGAAAGATGTCTGGCTGCTCAACCAATGTGGGACTGACATAATCAACTCCATGCTCACACCTGCATTGGCTTTTGGCTTTGCAGATATTAGACTCATGGCTTTAGAATTAGAATCTTTTAATACAAAGCTTGAGTCAATTAAAACTTAAAATTTCTCACTATCCATCAATTTGATAGTTACTTTCAGTAGATATCGTAAGTACGAAATTTGTATATGATAAATGTCATTTGAGAACCCTTATACTAGGTGGATAGCTGGCTCCAACACTAAATGTTGTTTCCGTACTTCCAGTTTATGATTAAGTCATTGATAGCTTGGATCAATATAAAGTTGAAGCCTTGAAGCTTTCAAGCATCTAGACTTTACCTCAACTCCGTGAGCCTAGATAGAACCTTACAAATCCTTATAGAATCATTTGCAGTGATTTTCCTTTAGGCATACTTAACACATGGCAAAAACTTTGTCAACGGTTCATTGAAAAATGAAGGATCCTGAAACATTCTTGGATAAAACTTGAACCCCCACAGTTCCATAAACTGGTAGACACAATTCAGGGAGAAAGAGGCAGGAAAAAAATGAAAATCTCATACATAAAAGACAACCAGAGTCACAAAACTACAGCATTTGCAGAAGCAATGTAGAGAACAAACGTTGCACGGAATATGAGCATTTGCGATGTAACATTTTGCTAACTTAGTAAATCTGAGCTTCATAGTTAGCTCAAACACTATCAGCTTGAAATATAGCGGACCCCAAGTTGTTTGGAACTGATGCAACTATTGTTGTTGTACTATCAGCTCGAAATAAACATGCATATGAAGATTTAAGTATGTGACTGTGAGTAACTATCAATGTATTTTATCAAATGTCTGATGAGCTTAGCTTCTTCATATCAGCAAAACTAATTAAAAGGCCAAAAAGAGATCATCAAAACAACCTTGAAACAGAAAACTTTTTTTTAATGCATTATACCTGCTCATCAGAATGTCTCTCTGAATGTGAAGACAATGAACCAGAACTCTCAGTTTCACCAATGCTCCTCTCAGAAGATCGCTTTTTCCACAACCAATTCCTCTTGTCCATCTCAATAACCAACTAAATCTCCTACAAGCTCATTGCTCAATGTCCACCTACATATAAATGACACCATTAATCAACAATAATCAAACGAATCAGTAACCAAACAGATAATCTTTAACAAGTGGTCCATCCAGATTTACGTAAACAAAAAGCTATGCAATCAATATATTTATGCCTACAGTCTTCAACAACAAAGATAACATGGCTTCACATTCTTATACCTTTCCTTCAAATCCACTCCACTAACAGCACAAGTGTATTGACACCAAACATACCAAAACAGAACCAAAAAGATATACATCTCAACAAAACAAAAAGGCCCCATTACTGAAACTACAAAATAAAAAATACCCATATAACAGAATCCATCAAATCTTCCAAAAATAACAAAATCTAAAACCCCTTCCCCCAGATTAACAATAATGTATTGACTAAATGACCTGAAGAAAAAAAAACACTCCCACACCTCAGCTTCAATTTGTTTGTCTGGCTTTGATTTGACCCGGAAATTTAAGAAACTAAGCGCATTAATATTTTTGAATATTGTGATCATAAACTAAAAATACTTAGAATATATCAAAATATACGAAAACAGATCCAGGTCTGTTCATAGGAATCCATTAGTTAGAAAAAACAAAGACGAAGAAAACACACACCTGAATGAAGACCAGTAAAATGAATAATAAATGTGAAAGAATCAAGAGATTGACGTTAATGGGTGATGAGAAATCAGAATGCAGAACCAATGAAGTCAAGTCAAAAGATGTGTGGGAATGTCAGTGGAAATGTATACATAAAAATAACTCCAAATACAGAGGAAACAATACTCTAATGCATTAAAGAGAAAAGGGTTCTTTCATTTTTTTCGCCATTTTTAAAATGGCTTTTATTGAAGCGAAGGTTTTGGAATAACGAAAAGGACGCAGAGCGCATGTGATGCAGAATGGAAACCTGCAGACATTGCACTTTCTTCACAGCACCTTTTTTTAAGCTTTCTTTTTGTTTATTTTGAAATTAATATGAGAATCATTCCCGCCTTCTACTAACCAAGTGGTCGAATCACACTCTGAAATTCTGACTTCAATGTGAGTATTGCACACCGGATGAAAACCATAAAAAAAAAATCACTCCATTGTGTATTTAATCAAACAAAGGGAAAATACATTTAATTGTATCATTTAGAGTTGATATACTCTAGTTACAAAAGTAGTTCATATATATTTAGATTCTGACAAAATTGACTCACATATATGGTATACCTTATCATTACAAAATTCGCTCATATGTATCGCTTACCGTTACAAAAGTAACTCACATATATTCCTACCTTTATAAAAATGATAAAATTAATTTTTGATTTTTTTTTACGATCACGTATATGAACTTTTTTACAAATAAATTATTTTTTTGACTTTTTTGACTATTATTATTTGATTTTCATATTCTTATTTCATTTTCTTGCTCATTCTTTACTCTTTAGTGTAAAAATAAGAGAAATAAAAAGAAAGAAATGTGAATGAAAAAAAAATTAAAACTATTGTTTTTGCATATATATGTTGTGATTTAGTTTTTATATTGTGAAAAAAATTGGGGTATCTGTAATAAATTTTTATAAGAAAATAAGTGGAAAAAATTTACCATCAAAATAATAAATTCAAATTAGCCGTTGAATTAAAATGAAGTTAGAAAAAATGTGTTAGAAGGATCAAATGTACTCCTAGATAGACTTTTTTTTAATTAAAAAAATAATTAATTTTTCACTTCTGTTAGAGGAAAAAGGTATATGTAATTATTTTGTGTAACAATATATATGAATCATTTTCATAATTCTAAATAATAAAGTTGAGAAATATATCAAGCTTTTTTCTCTTAAACTAATCTTGTTAATATTAAAATTCTATTTGATTTATTAAATAGGACAAGTAAAATGAAATGAAGGAAGTATAAATTTAATAATTTGGTGCATAGGAAACCTGACAGATATGTGTGCCTGAACTTCTACGCTTCCTCTGTATACTTTTGGTTCCTTCAATTACAAGATCTGCTCAAATACACTACTCCCTTTCCTTCATTTTATGTCTCTTTTACTTTGGTTCGATTTTGAAGTAGAAATTTAAAAATTAAAATTTTAAATTTTTGATTGTATTGTTTTGTTGTTATTGTTAATGGTAATATTCACAATTGATATTTAAAAAAAATCTTTTAAATGAGGATTAAATGACTTTTCGAATGAAATTAAGAAAAACAAATTTTATAAATGACATATTAAATTCGTTGTCTCCTCCCCAACTCTGATCCCCCACTTCCCGTCTTGTAATGTTTAGCTAGATTACACACAAATATTTTAGAAAATAAGTAAGAAACTCACTTGTTTTTTCAATAAAACATTTCATTTGTACCAAACACACTCTAATCTTGTTAAGCTAGCATTTGACCCCAAGTTCTCAAATATTCTTGGCAAAATATATTTGGGTGAAGTTTCACCATGTGCTTGGCCCCAAGTTTTCTTTAAAATATTTGATTATTTTAAAAAATATTATTTACACCCATAAGTTTAAAAATTATATAAAATACCCATAAATTTATATTATCATTTTATAATGAATATGTTCCATTAAAAATAGCCTTATAATATAATTGGTAACAATTAACAATAACAAAATAACAATATAGCATATAGGCAAGACAGTACATTACTCACATACTCAAATTTTTTAATGAGTATGTTTCATTAAAAATAACCTTATTGTTAATTGGTAACAATTAACAATAACAAAACATAAATATTCCTTTTTCTCAATTTTATCACTCAAATTAGAACTCAAACTTTTTCGGAGGAGGTAGTAACAAATATTAGTTGGAATTAATAAATATTGAGTATTTTTTTATAAAATATAAAAGTTTGGGGTAATTTTTAAATTTTTTAAAATTCTCAAATACTAGACCTTGGCCCAAATACTAATTTTATCTAGTATTTGGCCATTTGGGAACTTGGAATGCTTGGTGAATATATTTGTCAAATTATATGACCAAACACCACTTTTCAAGTTTTTCCCAAGTATTCTTGGGGCCAAATAGGTCCTAAGCTTTGACAATAGATTTTGGATAAGATTTTGAGTGTTTATCTTCAATTTTTTGTTTGAGTATGATCATGAAATTTGACTAGATTTTAAAAATCTAATCTTCAAATATTTTCAAGTTTTCTTCAATTCACAAATCTTTAACTTTTTTCCAAATATAATACACGTCCAAATATAACTTCATACCCATTAGGCCATTTATATTGCTTTTTGGCAAATTTTATTTGGCCATAAAAATTACTCATATCTACTTTTGAAAGAAAGAAAAAGGCAAAAAACCTAAAATCTCAATCTGCAAACAAATTGTTTTTGGGCTAAAATGTAATTGTTGAGTTAAGTTAAAAAATTTAAAACTTATCCTAAACTTTTGTATTTATTTTTTTTTAAAAATAATAAAAATTCTCTATTATGGACTCCAATTAATTGTGTTTGCCCTTTCCACTCATTAAATGCATTCCTAAAAATGCATGCTCAATATTATTTGATATGTATTTTATTTGGAAAAAATATAAAGGTTTGTGAATGGAAAGGAACTTTATATTTGAAGATAAAATTTTCAAAATATGATTAAATTTTATGGTCAAATTTAAATAAATATTTGAAGATAAATATTCGAAATCTTATCCAAAATTTGTTGTCAAATATTAGCTTAAGTTTGATAAGATTATTATATTAAAAATATTTTATTTATTCATATTTACTTGTCTATTATTTCAAAAGCACATTTTCACTTTTACTTGACACATTTAACATCAAGAAAAGATAATTATCATCCCCCCACCGCATATTTTACTCTCAGTATGAATTACTTATTTTCAAATCATTTTTCAAGATTTGATACTAAACATCAATAAATAAGAATAGTGTGGTAAAATGGTCATGTTAATCACAATTTTCTTAATAGATGTGTCAACTCCAAATATGACAAGTGAAAATGAATGGAGGGAGTAGCTGGTTACTACATTTGTTGTTATTATTATTTTTTGCACCAATGGATTTTCGTAACTAATTATAATTTGACATATTAAACTAGTTAATAATTGTGTTCTTAGTAGGTTTTAAAAAAAGATCAGGTTATGATTTCTGGAACTTATAGGCATAAAGTATTGTTTTGTGTTTTATTTTTTGAAAAAATTGAAATATATTTTCAAAAACTATGATCAAAACACATATTGAAACTTCATCCAAATATGATTTTTCAAAATACTTAAAAATTTATGATCAAACACTAACTAAAAAACACCTAATTCAAGAAATAGAAATTAGGCCTCCAAGAAACCGAAAATCCAATTACATAGTAATTGTTGAACTAAGCTTATATATCTATATGCTTTCTTTGAAGTCTTAATTAAATCTAGCCTGCTTTTCAATTTGTGACACTACGTACCTCCGCTTTATGTACAGTTATGCCTTGGAACAATTTCCAATTTCTGCCTTTTCTTGAATTGGTTTTTGTTTTAAATTTCATATTAAATCAACAATCGTCACTTAAAATAAATCAAAGGATATTTTTATACACAACAACAACATAAGCATGTACTTAAGTAATATTTTATGTATGTGGTATGTCTTCCTATCTAGAATCTAGTTAATAAATGATAAATACAAACAACTAGCTAAGTTGTCTTTTGATCGTATCCAAGCACATTGTATCTCTGAAAAGTGAAATTTGTAAACTCACAACGAAATAAATATTTTCATAGGTGGATAATTATCACAATGCTAAATAATTACATAGCTCGATTGTATCAATTATTTATTTATTTACACGATATGAGCTTATTGATTTTGCCTACATAAAATATATGAACTCTTTTACCAAGGATTCTTAGCACCAATGATGGCCAGGAAATCTCTTTCGGCTTGAATAGCATCGTCAAATTCAACTGTTCTTTTGATGCTCGCAATAGCAATGCGAGTCGCTTCTCTATCTCTATCTCTATTGCCCTCCTGATGCGACTTGACTTTCTCTTATTGCAATTGTTTTCCACAACTCAACCTGCCTCTTCATTTCTTTTTCGTCAAAAGCTTCACCAAGAATTTGTTGTTGGGATTTGAAGATCACGTCAACATACCGTATCTTCAACATCGCAGCTCGAATGATCTTGTTATCTTTTTCGAATGTCTAAACATCATTGACATGATTACAAATCATCGCCATAACCTAGAGATCTGAATGTAACAATGAAAAAAAGTAATTTAATAGTATTTTATTTTGTTACCTAGATAAATGAAGTTATATCTTATATAACTGAGTCTGGAGCCAAAAGTATAATAAATTTGATCAAAAGTTCCATAAAGGTAAATAATTTAAGGATGAAATCAAAAGGACAACACTATGGCAATGCCGTTAGTCAAGGCTTATGGCGTCATGCGCCTTCCTTTTTAAAAAGTCAGCCGACCTACTTATTTAATATAGGAAAAAATGATAAATATACCTCCGAACTATCATAAATGGTAGACAAATACCCTTTGTCATACTTTTGAAACATTGATGCCCATGCTGTCCAAATTTAGGAGCATATATACCCTTATGATAGACGACGGGACACGTGACATCATCTTAATGACCTACCCAAAATGATTTAATTTTTACCCAAAAATAAAAATATCCTTGACCCGGATAACTTAAACACATGACCCAAGTTATAACCCACAAGCATCTTGACCCAAATATAGAAAAAAGGGGAATGCAACCATTTCTTCTTTCATTTTTTCCTCACTCCTTCTTCAATGGCTTCTCTCACCAGTGACGTATCTCGTTTGCTTCTAGTATTTTGCGCTTTTCATTACATAGAGCATTACTTGAAAATTTATCGATTACTATGTCAAATTCCGTCTCTCCTCATCCACAACTGGAGCATCTATTGCTGCTCCACCAGGGCGGTGACGACGGCAATACAGAGGGTTAAGTTGGAGAACATCTAAAATCCAAAAAGATATTTCTTAAAGACGACGACAGTGGAACCTCCAACCTTATCCTGAAGATACTCGATGAGTTTCTAAGCGTCGGCGAGGGTTAAGTTGTGTCACGCCCCGAGGCTACTCCCTTGACGTAACACAAGCCCTAGGATCACGAGTGATCCCAAGTTAACCCTGAGTCTGGCATAGCATAAGCATAATGCAAATAACTAAGTAAAGCATTAACTATGCGGAAGCTAAATCAATAAATATCTGTGTGGGGACAAAACCCAAATAGTCTGAATATATAAAACATACGAAGAGTATAGTGATAACTGACAACCACTTAACAACTGAAGCTGAATCTATTACTATGTCTGAAAGGCCTCTAACTAAGTTGAGTTGCTAGGACATGTCCCCAACTAACTCTAATAAACTGAAAACTGAAAGTAAAGACAAGAATAAAAGCATGTTTATTGTCCTCAGAATATGATGACCCACCACTGAAGTTTTTGAATGCAGATCGAGAATCGATCTAAACGTGATCTGGATGCTGAGTACCTGAACCTACATCATGAAAAGATGTAGCGCAAAGTATGCATCAATACTTGGAATGTACTGAGCATGCATGATATATATTAAGTTGAATAAATATATATGAGTTGAACAAAGCATAAATGAGCAATGACATAATCTGAACAAGAATATAAATATTGAAACATAATTGAAAAGCTAAGTTGAATGCAATGACCAAGTACTAATCATGAAGATAACATGTTGAACTGTGTACTGATATAAATGTTGAAAATCTGGTTAAATTCACTAAGAGTCTGTCTGTGGGGGCTAATATTAACCGACATAAACTACGTGAGCTAAATGCGGAGTCTGATGTATACGCCCCATTGAGAGGACTCAATATACCTTGCTAGGGGTGTAAAAACATGACTGGTGTGATCACTAAATTTGATGCCCAATAAAAGGGACTTATAATCCTACGCGGGCACGTAGTTCTGGAACTATGAGTGTACGTTGAACCCTAGTCCAACTCGGTGCTAAGTGATCTACTCCCAACTAAATACATATGTAACATCTCGCAAATTGAAATAAACAGAAAGAAGCCAATAATTGGAAATAGTCATTTTTGGAAAGAAGGAAAATCTGGAAATTTTGTTAAGTTAGGAAAAAGTGAGTTTTTGGTAAACTTATAATGGCCATAACTTCTAGCTCAGGATGAGTTAGGAGCACTTCCAGATATGGTAGGAAAGTTATCTTTCCAACGATGCCGAGTTTGCGCTATTCCGAGTTCGTATGAGTGAATTATGCCCTTTGGAAGTTGGGCTATTGGAATAAGGAAATGTCCAATCCGGATTTTTGGAAGGGTATTTTGGTCTTTTCCTTATCCAATTAATTAAATTCGTTTTAGTGAATTAATTAAGGGTCTAAATTGAACTTGTTCTTCAAGCTTAGATCGTGGATTTCGTCGGAGGTGATCCCTACAAGGTATGTGAGATCACATAGCGTTGAGTTAGTTCACCCACGCGCCAAACATGTTTAATTCAGTGTATTTCCGTCCTAAAAAAATTGAGAAATTGATGTTCTTGATAGTTGTTCTTAAATTGAATTTGTTCTTGAATATGAGTTGGGATTAAGGAGTTTCTTGATGATTAAGTGTTGTTTGGGTTAGATTTTGTGTATATGATTTGGGTACATGAATCTAAAGTGAATTTGGGAAAAAGAATCGGATTAAAACAATTTAGGATCAAAAAACGAGATCAAAAGTTCATCAGAAATTTGCCTGAGGAACAGGTTGCGCGACGCTCCCCTATAGCGCCAGCAGTGCGCCAGATTTGAGCCCCAGTAAGTTGGGACTGGTACGGCGCGCCCGGGATGCGCCTAAATCATCGTTTTTTACCAGTTTTCGTCGTCTAGCCTATTTAAGTCCTTCTAAAGTGTACTAACTCTTTCCATTTATTCTAACTACTCTAAATGACTTCTAAACATCTAGAAATCATCCAGAAACATGAATCATAACCTCGAATCCATAAATTCAAGGAAAGTCAAGAGCCAAGTCTAGGAAGTTCTTAGAGTCTTTTCAAGAAGTCTTTTGCAAATGCTTTTAACTTTGTTTTAAGACTTAAATTTCAAGTTGAGTAAAGAGTAAAGATTAAAGCTTGAAGTTCATTTCTTCAAATGTATATGGGGACTATGTATTCCCAAAGGGCTTAAAATGTTTTCACATTTAAACAAGAAAGGAAACCTCGATTTCCAAAGAGCCTTCGGGCTAGTTTTCATAAAAGAGTAAATGCTTTCATAATTAAGCAAGAGGGGAAACTTTGATTTCCAAGATAGCCTTTGAGCTACGTTTTTGAGCAATTATCTCAAATCACATAAAGAAATATGTTTTTAAACATAAAGAGCTAGTATCATATTTTGGGAGTAGTATTGATCACCGATATGGAGGAGCGTTCAGAGAACCCACAGCCCCTATAAACCATGTAGTCATCATGGGTAGAAAAAAGTCATACTTTTTAGATGAATCCTCTAATGTTTTTTAGCATAGACTAGTGGATCCACTTAGTAAGTTAGGTCTTATACCCCCGACAAGGTATAAGATGGTCTTTGGCAGCGTGAGGTAAAATGTTGTATCATCACTATAACTCTTAAGTGATGGTTGTCAATTAGAGAAACTCCCATAGCAGTATTTTGTATTTTTATATAGGGAAAATGCATAAGTACCCCCCCTCCCGGCCTATGCCCAAAATTTCTGAGACACACCTAACATTTACTAAGGTCTTATTACCCCCCAAACTTATTTTATATATAATTTTCTACTCCTTTTTGGCCTATGTGGCACTATCTTGTGAGCCCAGCGCATGTTGACAATTTTTCCAAGGATAGTGCCACATAGGCCAAAAAGGGGTAGAAAATTAATTAAAAAATAAGTTCGGGGAGGGGGGGGGGTAATAGGACCTTAGTAAATGTTAGGTGTGTCTCAGGGATTTTGGGCATAGGTTGGGGGGTACTTATGTATTTTCCCTTTTTATATACATCAGTTTATTTCTATTTTTACATATATCTCATAGTTATAAGTATATTTGCATACACACAGAGTTGACATCATGTTTTAAACAGTTTTTCTTTATATTGCACTTGTTTTTAAACTGCTTTATATTGAAATGAGTTCTGTTATGTTGAGTTGCGTTGAGTCAGGTAAGTTCTTCAGTTCCTTTCAGATTCTTTTCAAGCTTAAGTTGTGTTTAGCATTCCAACTCGCATACTCGTACATTCAATGTACTGATGCCAATTGGCCTGCATCGTCTTATGATGCAGACGCAGGGAACCAGGATCAGCATCCAGCACATCATTGATCCAGTTGAGCTTTAGAGTTGTTGGTGAGCTTCCTTGCATTTCGGAGGATTCTTTTTTTTACTTTATCAGTTTAGTTCATTAGGATGTCGTGGGCCTGTCCCAACATCCATCTTACTTGTTTTAGAGGCTTCATAGATAGGCAGTCAGTTATTAGTTCATTCGTCATCATTTTGTTATTGGCTTATGTTTAGATTTGAGTTGCCATTTTGGCTAAGTTAAATGTTTATTTTTAAAACATTAGGAGTTTAGTTTGAGACATGTTGAGTTATCTTGTATTTGGATTCTCTTTCTTATGTCTAAGTCTTCCGCTGAGTGAGTAAGTCAGGTCAAGGGTTCGCTTGGTGCCAACAATGGTTCTCGAGTGCCAACCACTTTCGGGGTGTAGGCTGGGGGCGTGGCAACATATGAAGCTAAAATGCACTAAATACTGAATAGATCAAAATACTGACATACTAACTGAAAATGCAACATTTATATACTGAGAATGTGACATTCAAAATTTGGAGCATGATTTCCTGTTTAACTGACCTAGCAAGTATAATTCATGAACTAAGAGAATTTACACAAACTAGAGTTCTGAGTTTTCATACAAGGAATTAAGCAAACTTTCCAAGAAACATGTTATTTCGATTAAGAATACTACAAAAGCTAAATCACAACAAATTTCCAAGGTTTTAGAAACCCTAGGTCTAAACAAGATATGGAGAATCAAAGAACTGACTGAATTCTAGGGACCTAGTGGATGAAAGAATCCACTAGTGAAATCCCACATACCTGGTGACGAAATCTACGGAGAAATCCTTTGAATTTCGGGGTTGAAATTTGAAGAACATTGATGCTTGTTCTTGAAAGAAACTAGTGCCTCTTTCTCTTCTTTTCGTTCTAATTTAGATGATTTTTTGGAGAATAGGGGTTCTAGGTATGTTTGACTAGGTTATTAGGCTTAGACTGAGTAAAATGACGTGTATAGGCATCAAACGATGTAGTTTAAGGACCCCAACACATAGGGAAAAGACCAAAACAATCCTAACTTAAAAGCTGACGAAGGCCATCCACGGTGGGACTGACGGACCGTCATTTGGACTATCGGCCATCGTCTGGGGTCGTCGTTCATGCTCTGCCCGACATAGCTTCACTAAAATGATCATAAATTTTTACTCCGATCTTTGATTTTAGCAAACTTGATGGCGTTGGAAAGAGAATTCAATTATATTTAATTTGATAGGTGATGGGCCACCTAATTCATTTTGTGCTAAAAGATATGACTGTTTAAAGTTGACCCAACAACCATTTTCCTCTAAATAGATGTTGACCCTCACCTACGGAGTCCAACCACGGACCGTACTGGTCGACCGTGGGTGGGATCAGAGATCATCAACCTTTAGACCCCAACGACGGACCAACCTGCGGTTTGTGGGTCAATCAACGGACTGTGGTTCACGGTTGTAGGTGTCATCTTTAATTCTCAAATTTTACCTAAGTCTAGGACTGAACCACGAAACCCCATATACGGTCCATCAGTGGCTTCTGTTGGTTCTGACACCAGATCCTAGAAAGCTATATTTTTTTATTTTCTCAAATCCTAGGTGTTACAAGTTGGAGATTTCATCTCCGAGCTAGGCTACCTTCTCCGGTACTTTGACAATGGCAAGAGGGCAAGCGAAAGTTGCTCGATGATGATGGAGTTTGGGAATGCAAATGAGGAGTTCTAGGTTTTTGGTGGGGAAGAAAATTGAAGCTTTTAATTAATAATATACGAAGGGTTGAACTCATTTAAGCTTGGCATGATCATTTGCTATGGACAATGACTTGGAAAATGAAGAACTTAGCCAGAAGTTCTTGAGAAGATTGAGAAGTCGGTTGAGAAGATGAAGAAGTGTTTTGGATTATAATTTGGGGTGGGTATTATGTTATTCGGGTAGGTTTTAAAATTAATTTGGGCGGGTCTTTAAATTATTGGTTGAAATTAATGAATTTCGGGTAGGTGTTTTAGATTGAGAAACGTGTCTCGTCGTTAATAAAAAGGGTATATACGCTCTAAAATTTGAACGACAGGGCACCAATGTCCCAAAAGTATGACAGAGGGTATCTGTATACCATTTATGATAGTTCGGGGGTATATTTGTCATTTTTCCCTTTAATATATATTAATTCCTTTTTCATTATTTATATAGTTATGTTAACATTTTTCCAATTTCATTCTTGTAATTTACACCTTGTTTCGGTGGTCATACTGTATTGTAAGTCTAAGTACAATGTTTGTTTTGATTGTTATTTAAATTTTATTGTATTGTATTGTATCGTTTCGTTTAAATCTATCGCTAGATAATGATGAAAAGACCTATTTTACATAACGATCGATTTAATACAATACATTATAAAATAACAGGTAACAATCATTGAAAAACATTAGAAAGTTGTCAAATACTCTCTTTGCTTACTTTTATTTGTCCATTATAGTGAAAATATATTTTTCCTTTACTTTTCACTTTTAACATATCAAAAAAATTAATATAAAAAGTACTCATAATATGAATATTGTATAGAGTATGAATATTGGTAAAGTATATTATTATATTCTACTTAACATAAATAAATTTTTCGTTAATGAACTTAATACATTTAATTATTGTATTTTATTATTTGCCTCTTTTAGTGTTTTATGTATTATGTCTCTATTATTATTTTGAAAGCGACCAATTTTCACCAATATTCATATTATGAGTATTTTTTTTAGACTTACAATGCAATACACTGAAATAAGGAGAGAAAGACAGGTGATAACATGAGGGAAGTGATCGAAATTTGTCTATATATCTCATATACTTGTGAATCACACTACATACATGTATGTGGTGTGATTCGCATGTATTTGGTGTACCAGATACACGAGTGAAACATGAAAGTGGAGAGCTATATGGGAGGGAGGCGAGCTAGATTTGTTTATGTGTCACATTTACATGAGAATCGGCTTGGATACAATATATCTAGAACAAATGACACCTAATTTTGATCTCATGTATTCCGAGACACATGTATCTTGACACATCAAAATTTGATAAGTAATATTATAGACTAGCATGTATCTAAATAATTAGCTCTTAAACTAGTGAGATTTATGTAGGTTTCCCTTTTTAAAAGTTTACGCTCCCATATGCAAGTGAAGTCATAATTTAAGTGTGCAATCAATAACGTGTGCCAAGTTAACGGGGTTTTAACTATTCACTCAAAATTTTAAAGGATTGTGAATGGAAGGGAACTTGAAAATCTTTGAAGATTAAATTTTTAAAATCTGATCAAATCTCATGGTCAAACTCAAACAAATATTTAAAGATAAATATTTAGAGGGTGTTTGAATTGGCTTAAAAGTTGGTCAAATCTACTTTTAAGTCAGTTTTTGACTTCTAAAAGTCTTTGACAAATATAAAAAATAAGTCAAAAATGACTTAAAATAAGTTAGGAAGTGTTTGGCAAGGTAAAAAATGACTTAAGATAAGTTAAAAACCAAAAGTAGCTCTCCCCCTACTTTTTGACTTTTGACTTAAAAGTCATTTTAGTTTGACTTTTTATTTTTGACTTAAAAGCAATTTTTTTAAGTCAATCCAAACGGGCTCTTAAAATCCTATCCATAATATGTCGTCAACTAGCTTAAGCTTAATAAGCTTAATAATATCTCATATGGTCACTCAACTTAGGATAGTTTAATTAGAATGTCACCCAACTTTGTTTTCTAACTAAAAGTCACTTAATTTAGGATAGTTTACTTAGAAAATCACTCAACTATTGATATTTCAAGTAGAAAATCACTAAACAATTTTCACTAAATTTTATTGAAATCAAAATTTTCTTTTAAGCTAAATTTTTATTAAAAAGTATTAAGATACCCATTTTGAGCATTTTGTTGACCCGCCCCACTTAATATGACCCGCTAAAATTATATATATATATCAAGAACTTATTATTTTGGAGAATTTTACGTGAAATTTATGATACTTAGACATATTATTAATCTTTTATGTTAAAAGAACCTTTATGAAAATTTCCTTGTTTTAAATCTCTGTTTATTTACATCATTTCTTTGTAAATTCTCTGTGTGTTCTTTCTCATACGGAGGATGCATCGATATGTTATCTACTGTTTATTTCACAATGCATTTTTAAAATTTTAAAACTCTAAATGAGATTCTGAATTAATTGGATTGTAAAGCTATTTATTTTAATTAATTATTAAAATGACTTGCTTTTTAGTTTACTCGAATAAAACGAATCTTATTATTTCGTAAAAACTTTATCATTATATTAAAAAAAATGAGATAGTCATTTAAATTGATTAGGTGATATTTTCGGTGAAATACCATTAGTGAAGTGATTTTCTAAGTAAAATATCATAAGTTGAGTGTCTTTCTAAGTAAAGTATCCCAAGTTGAGTGACTTTTAAATTAAAACAAAGTTGAGTGTTTTGACAAAAAAAAAAAGGTTGAGTGGCTTTCAGTGAACTTATCCTAAGTTGAGTGACTATATAAGATATTATCTTTGTGTTTGATACAAAATGAAAATACTTTATTTAAAAATAAGTGAATTTCGTACTTCTTTTGTTCAATTAATTATAATCTTTGTAGTTTAGGTATGCAATCAATAATGTGTATTCACATAAATAAAATTTAAAGGTTTGTGAATGGAAGGTAACTTAAAAATATTTGAATATTAGATTTTCAAAATATGATCAAATCTCATGGTCAAACTCAAACAAATATTGGAAGATAAATATTCAAAATTTGTGGTTAAACAGTAGCTTAAGCATAATAATATAATAAATGTGTTTGGTTATAAAAATGTTTTATTGAAAAATAAGTGATTTTCTTACTTCTTTTATTTAATTAAGATTCTTCATAGTTTTAAGTGTGTAATCAACAATGTGCGTCAAGTTTAGGGGTGTTTTTAATTATTCATTCAAAATTTAAAGATTTGTGAATAGAAAAGAACTTGAAAATATTTGAAGAATAGATTTTCAAAATCTGATTAAATTTTATCGTCAAAGTCAAACAAATATTTAAAGATAAATATTCAAAATCTTATCCAAATTTTGTTATCAAACACTAACCAAAGTTTAATAAGATTATGAGTGTGCTTGGTACAAATGAAAATGTTTTATTGAAAATAAGTGAGTTTCTTACTTCTTTTGTTCATTTTTCACTTGTTTATTATTCCAAAAATATATTTTCATTTTTATTTTTCCCTTTTAACATATGAAGAAAATATTTTTTTTAAAAAAAAAACATATTTTACCACTAGCATTTATTACTTATTCTCAAATCATTTTTCAAGACTTAATACCAAACATCATTTATTGCTTCTGGTGTTTGTTTCTTTTTTTTAAAAAAAATTCACTATTTATTTGATGTCTTACCAAAAAATTTTGTTCAAATTTTGTATTAAATCAAATATCGTCACATAAAATGAATCAAATGATGTCTTTATACACAACAATGTAAACACTTAAGCAATATTTTGTGTATGTGGAGTGTCTTTCTATCTAGCTAATAATGATAGTTGCAAACAATTAGCTAAAGTTATATTTTGATCGTATTCAAGCATAAACCTACAATGAAAACAAATATTTAATTATAACTTGTTAAATTATTTTTTCACATTGTACCTCTGAAAAGTGAAATTTGAAAACTCTAAATATATATTTTTTCATACATATATAGATAATTTTCATAAAGTTAAATAATCATATAACTCGATTTTATCAATTATTTTGATTGATTTATTAGTTTATAAGATATCAACTTATTGATTTTGCCTCAAATATATTTTTATCATATGATATAGGAGTAGACAAGTTTATCAAGCAACAAACCGACAAATATAAATTCTTAATTATTTTTCTTACACCATGCATTCTAAAAAAAAGTCAGCAATGACTTCTCATGCATAACTACCATCAAACATGAAAAATAAACTAGTAACAGAAAAGCATTCTACATGAAATGTATTGTCATTTTTATCAATGATTTGTAGCACCATTCATAGCCAAAAAATCCTTTTCAACTTGAATAGAATCGCCAAATTCAACTGTTTTTTTTATGTTTGCAGTAGCAGTTCGAGCCTCTTCTCTAGCTTTCTCCCGATGCGACTTGGCTTTCTCTTTTTGTAATTGTGCCTCCCACAACTTAACCTTTTTCATCATCTCTTTTTTGCCAATCGCTTTGCCAGAAATTTGTTGTTGGGACTTAAAGATCAAATCAGCATAGCGTATCTTCAGCATCGCTGCACGAATCAGCTTGTTATCTTTTTCCAACATCTTAACATCAATGATATGGTTATAAATCATCATTATACCTAGAGATCTAATGCGTTGATGAAAGAAAGGTGATAACTAAGTATAAAATTAGGTGTGTTATATAGAAGAAAATGTTGATAGAACTTTCTTGAACTAATAAATTAATTACTTGTTTTTGAACAAATATATGGAAATGTAGGCAAGTCATTTAATAGTTGTAATATGAAATCAGTCATCAAATCGCGTACTATAAATCCCAAGTAGACAAGTCAAAATTCAAAACACAAAGCAATAAAGGACTAGAAAATTAAATATGTGAAAGTAAAAATAGAGACATATAATAGGGTCCAAAACATAAATATGTAGATACGATACAAAATATACAAAATGGGCTCAAAAGTGATCGCAAAAGATAAAACTAGATAGAACTATCTAATCAATTGAATTGTGCAAGAGCGTCTAAAGTACAAAGAGGAGTATATACAACAAAATTGTCTAATCAGAATACAAAAGAAGGAAAGCAGCAAATCTCCGACTTTAAAAGCTCACCACGATCCAAAGTCTACAACGGCCACGGGAGATTCGAAACTCAACGAGGGTGGCTCGTACTAGGACTTAATAGAATCAATGAAACAACGAACGGAGGTCGTCTCAATAAAATGTTGACCCAAGTCAACACATACATAAAGCTACCAAAACAACATAACACAATATATCACCAAATCCACATGATCACCTTGAGATCCGAACCAAAGATTGTTCTAAATCAAACTCGACATTTCGGAGTTAATCATACTAATGATTCTCATATGAGCACATTTATTAAGAATATTGATCGAAATCAAACATTTGCCAAACTTTCACAAATATCTCGCCCAACGGCTCAAACTAACACCAAGGGCCTCGAGACCCAAACCAATTATGCCACTAGCTCAAAATGAACCTTTTCGGAGCTGACGAAAATGACGAAAATCTCATACAATATCATATTCTTCGGATGTTAACCAAAGTCAACTCTTTCAACTTAAAAGTATCCTAAAAGGGGGGGGGGGACTCAATCAAAACCTTCTCGACCACCTCGAGAAGTGTGTCACTCATTCCAACACAACACAAACACTGCATAGAAGTTGGCAAAATAATAATTTCATAAATATACAAGCAAATGACCATGAGGGTCATTACAACAATATTTTATTACCTAGATAAATTAAATTATATCTTATTTAGTTAGTTTAAATTGTAATTAAGTAAATTTGAAGTATAAATAAAGTAACTTTTATGAATTTATTGTAAAATCTAATTTGTATTTTAATGTTACGTTAAGGGGTGTCATATGGGCGGGTCGATTTGAAATTGGGGAGATTGTAATGGGTTGAAATAGAAATCGGATTGCATAGAAGTTGGCAAAATAATAATTTCATAAATATACAAGCAAATGACCATGAGGGTCATTACAACAGTATTTTATTACCTAGATAAATTAAATTATATCTTATTTAGTTGCTTTAAATTGTAATTAAGTAAATTTGAAGTATAAATAAAGTAACTTTTATGAATTTATTGTAAAATCTAATTTGTATTTTAATGTTACGTTAAGTGGTGTCATATGGGCGGGTCGATTTGAAATTGGGGAGATTGTAATGGGTTGAAATAGAAATCGGATTGAGTCATAACCCGTTCAAATTTACTTTGGGCTCAAATGAGCTAAAAGTTGGATTGGGTCATGACCCACTCAATTTGACCCCTTTAATCTCAACAATTTTAACATATTGTTATTTACCTTTTATAACCAAAATTTGAATTTCCACTCAAACAAATAAAAAAAATAAGTTACAAATGGATAGATAATCCTAGTGGATATAAGATAGATTGTAATTCATACATTCAACATGGAAACATACATTAATCCAATGCAAATAAAGAATCTTAAAACATGCTGAAATTGAAGATTAAATTGAGCTCAATTGAAGTGTCATACCCCGAGCCTATACCATGGACGTGACCGACACTTGAGAACCACTGTTGATCTCCAAGCGAACCCTTAGCCTGAATGACTACTTAGCAGAAGAGTAACTCAAGCAGATTTAAGCTTTAAAACATAATTTAAATTCAAAAATCTCAAAACTTCTCAAAATAGTATACTCAAAACTCTCTGAAAATACTCTGAAAACAATAATAGTTTGCCAAAATAATTCAAAGGAAATACTGAAAAAACTCAACACTAACTATCTATGAAGCCTTTATAGTTCAACATGGATGTTGGAACAAGACTCACGACACCTCAAAACTACTAAACTAAAAAACGAGAGTGGAGTCCTCCCAAATGCAAGAAAGGCTCACCAAAGCTAGCAAAAAGTGCAAAGTGATATCAACGGAGCGCCTATTGATGATCATGAACACCTTCGAATGACATCAGTACATTGATCGTACGAGTATGTAATATAGCCGAGGAAAATAAATAATTGAATTGAAGAAGCTGAAGCAAGATACTCAATCGAATGTAAAGAGATAAAAGAGTAAAATCATTTAAACTTTACAAGTACTTATTGATGAGTCCACAATTTGGACTCATTTAGGGCTTCATTTTGATATATTTAATGTCCTCAAATGCATATTTTGTCTCAATAACTAATGTAAATCCTTAAGTTTCAGGAATTTGGAGTTTGAGGCAAAGCATGGAAACTACTTGGCAAAAAGGAACAGGGTGGCTGAAAAGATGAAGAAAAGAAGGCCTGAGGATCGCCTAAAGCATTAAGTGAGTCATCGAATGGCCTTAATCTCGCCTAATGTTCCAGTGTGCTGAGCCTTGAAGGAAAAGATCAAGTTGGCGGTGAAAAGGAGCAGTTGACGTGTCACCGAGCAGTTTCGCGAAGCTGTAATATATCGCCCAATGATTCAAAACGCGAACATGTTGAAGGCAAAAGATGAAAGGCGATGAACCAAATCAAAGGACAGATCGCCAAGTGTATCGGCGATCCCGACTAACTGCGTCGAGTAGTCCTTCGCAATACAAATTTTTGAAAACTATAAATACCTATTTAATTTTATAGCTTAGTATCAATCAAGAAATTTATGAAGTTGTAGAGAATTACTGAGACTTCGAATATTTTTCAGTTTTTAGTTCTTAAAGTTTTTGGGAGACATTGTTCTTGAACTTGAAGGTTTTCAACTCCAAGAAATTGGAAGTGGGTATCCAAGAATCTTCATCCTAGACGTGTTTAAAGATATTTTCTATCGTACCCACTTGATGGAAACACTTGTTGATATTGAATTCTATCTCATTTTCATGTCTAGTTAAAACCCCAATTCTTGGGGTGTGATTTTGTGAATATGGGTTAAATTTCCTGTTGGGTATTGCTTATTGTTAGTCCATTTGTTGTTTAAATGTGATTTCATTTAGTAGTTGTGTTTGAACTTAAAGGGATTATAGTTGCAAATACGATTTCATCTTAGTATTTTTGGCTTGCTAGAGAGAGAGGTTTTAAAACTAAGACTACTAAATCGATAGCCGGTGGTTATTGGATCATCGTGGGTTCAACTTGAGAGAGTGAATCCTAAACATTTTCCCACACATTCAGCTCGAGAGAGTGAATGGGCTAACGCGGGGGATGTGCTTAAGTGTTGCAACTCTGTGTTCAAGAGAAACCGAGTTGATTCGGGGTCGAGAGATAATTTACCCCCACTAAAGTCTAGCCTAGTTACAAATATTCAACTATTTACTATCAATAGCATTTACCCAATAGTATATTTTGTCCCATATTCCTATCACATCCCAAGAATCTCGTATCTTCATATTTTTTGCTATTTCTGTCATTATTTGAATATAAACCTGTCACGCCCCGAGCCTACACCCTGGGCGGGACCGGTACTCGGAGACCATTGCTAGCCCCAAGCGAACCCTTGGCCTGGCTTTCTTAACTCAGCGGAAACTTAACTCAACAGCTTAACTCAAAGCAATGAAAGGTTATAAAATAACCAACTGATAAAAATCTGGCCAAAAAGGCAACTCAAGTCTCAAAATAGAATATTATATATATACATAGAAGAGAGACTCAAAACTAACTGACTAACTGTCTATGAAGCCTCTAAAATACTGAGATGGATATTGGGACAGGCCCCGCAACATCCTAATAAAACAAAACTAAGAACACAAAATAACCGAGTCCTCCGGAAAGCAAAGAGGCTCACCACTGACTCTGGAGTGCTCAGCTGGATCAACGACGTGCTGGATGCTAATCCTGGGTACCTGCGTATGCATCATAATAAGATGCAGGCCAACTGCCATCAGTACATGGAATGTACGAGTATGCGAGCGGGAAAGCTAAACCACAACTTAAGCTTGAAAGGAGTACAAGAGAACACTTACCTCGGCTTTGTACGACTCATGAATAACTGAACTCAATATATAAAGCAATAAGACACATGCAATATATAAAGCAATAAGACACATGCAATATATAAAGCTTGTAAAACAGTATAAACAACTTAGCTTGTAAATGACAAAACAATAACAACTCAACTTTGCTTAAATAAAAGTAATATAACTTTTGTGGGAGGTTCTTTAACAGACAACCACCACCATGAGCCCTAGTGATGATACAACGTTTTACCTCACGTTGCCCAAGGACCATCTTATACCTTGCCGTGATATAGGAAGCTAACTTTACTAAGTGGATCCACTAGCTTAACTTTTGTGATCATCTAAAAAGTATAACCCGAGAAATCCCATGTTGGCGCATGGTTCTTATGGAGAGTTAAGTTAATATGAACTCGTGTCTCCAATTCGGTGCTCAATACTACTCCCAAAAATACTTTGGCTCATAAGTGTCTTTAAACACATCTTTCTTTAGTTGAGATAATTACTCAAAACTTAGCCCAAAGGCTCTTTTGGAAAACATGGTTCCCCTCTTACTCAAATGTAAAAACATTTAAAACTCATTTGGGAATACTTAGTTCCCTAATAGCTTTTTTTAGAAAATGAACTCAACTTTAAACTCTTGACTTAACTTGAAACTTGAGACTCTTTACTTGACTTGAAGCTCTATACCCTTTTACTTGACTTAAAACTCTATACCCTTTTACTTGACTTGAAACTTGAGTCTTGAAATTAAGTTAAAACGTTCACTAAAGAATCTTGAACAACTTTAAAAAAAAACTTGCTTTGACTTACTTAACTTCTAAGTTTGGCTCTAACTTCACTTGACTTCTAACTTCACTTGACTTGGAAACTAACTCTCCTTGAATCGGATTATGAATTCAAGGTGTTTGATCACATGTTATGGATGAGTTTGGGATGTTAAGATGTACCTTAAAGTATTGGAAACAACTATAAAACATAGGTACTTTACCATGGAACATGTATGAAAAAGTGAGGAATGAAGGTAACATGAAGGATTGGCGTCCTTGGCGCTCTAAGAGGTGCGGGGCGCCAGCCCTCAAACTTTAGAGGGGCCTGCTGGGCGTTCTGCCAGGAGCTCTACCCCAAGGGGAAAGTTCCGCGTCCCTTTTTGGGGTGCGCTGGCTGGCGCGACTGCCCAGCCCTTTTTCCCCAAAAAATCCAACTTTTTCCTCTTGTTTCTTTCCAACTCTAAACTCTTTCAACCTCAAAGGTTCCAACAGCAAAATCACAACCAAATCATGTCCCAAATCAACAAGGAACTTCAACACCACAATCAACAACTTCAACAACACAACCAATCTTTTCTTGAAAATAAAACGAATTTGGAGTGTGGGGGAAAGGATCAACCCCAACACTAAGGATCATAAAATTCCTCAACATACAAGAGATTCAACTCAAAAACACAACCAAATCATGTCCCAAATCAACAAGGAACTTCAACACCACAATCAACAACACAACCAACAACTTCAACAACACAACCAATCTTTTCTTGAAAATAAAACAAATTTGGAGTGTGGGGGAAAGGATCAACCTATCACTATGACTCACATACCTAGTAGGGATCACCCCCGACGATATCCACGATGATCTCCTTGCTTGATCTTCGCTTTCTTCTCTTCTTCTCCTCTTCTTTCTCTCTTATCTCCCAAGCCCTAACGCTCACTCTTTAAAATGGGAACAAACTGATCAAAAATCAATCTAACACAACAATATAACAAAAAGAATTGATTAGGGAAAAGACCAAAATGCCCTTAAAATTTTTGGATGGACTTTCCTGCCAACTGCCCAACTTCCAAAGGGCATAACTCACTCATACGAACTCGGAATCGAGTAAAATTGGTGGCGTTGGAAAGATAATTCCACGAGCTTCGTAAACATAACTGGAACTACACCTAACTCATCCTGAACTAGGATTTATGACTGTTCAAAGTTGGCCAAAAACTCATTTTTTTCCATACTTAACCAAATTTTCCAGATTCGGAATTTTTTCAAAAAATGACTATTTTCGATTTCCAGCTTCTCTATAGTTATTTCAAATTGTCGGATGTTACAAAACCCCCCATTGATAATTGACATTCGTGTCACCTTTAAATTTAGTATGTTTTTATTCGTTAATGTTTATAGCTATGATTGATTAGAACTTGATTTTACTTTTCTATTAATTCTTGCAACCACTCCCTTGGGACTCGACCCCAACCCATTCGGTTGGGTTATATTGCTGCACGCGATCGTTGACACATGAATTGGAAGTCGTGTCATTGATTACGCGTTAAACAAATCACTTACTCATCTCTGAACTCAATGTCTTAAGTGATATGATAAAATACACTTTTAACTCTATTTAGGAGATTCTTTAACCGACAACCATCACTATGAGCAACCTGAGAATACAATGTTTCGCCCACTGTCTCATACATTATCGATATATATGACATCTTAACTAAGTAGATCCACTAAAGCTTTGCTCGAAAGCAATAATGAGTCGTTTAAAAATTTACCTTTGTTGGCTACATGGTTTATGAGGAATGTGAGTTTTCTAAACTCATCCCCATATCGGTGCTCAATACTACTCCTAATAAATATATACTCATGCTCAAATGTATAAAACATACTTTTTCTCAACTTGAGGTAATTGCTCAAAATATCCTTTTAAAAAAGGTAACTGCTCTGAAATATCTCTAAACTAATTAACACTCTTAGAAATCAAAATTTCTCTTTTCTCAATATAAAAAGTGATACCTTTGGGAATACTTAGTTCCCTTATACTTTTACTCAAATCATGTTTAAGACTTTTTCTCAGATCTCATTTTTTTCTTTCTAAAAAACAGCTTAACACAAAAAGATTTATTTAAAAGGATTTTCAATACTAACTCAGTAATAACTCAATAATATGGTTCATGCTAAAAAATAGACATGAACAACCAACTCAAGAATCTCAATGCAAGATATAGTAACTCAATAATCAGAAAATAGAATTCAGAACTCAAAAACGAAACTCATCCCAAGAATTATCAAAACTAAGGATGTAACACTGGATTATTCTTTACTTATACAAAGTAGATGTAAGGTGTGAGGATGAACTCAGTCCATCACTATGATAGTCCTACATACTTGGAAGAACAAAGTTCTTGGCGAAATCGGTGAAAACTCGAAGAACACTCAAAACTCTAGATTTCTCCTTTTGGATACTTGCTCTAAGACTTGGAAGCATTAATGAATGTAAAATGATTGATTAACATTGTTTAAATCCTTAACTAGGTGTAAAAACGTTGTGGTTTAGATTTAGAAAGAGTGGGAAAAGACTATATTACCCCTCTTAAGAACTGAGAAAAACCTGATATGGGTCTATCTACGGTTCGTGGTTTGTTCTACGGACCATAAATCACATCCATTAAATTTATATTAAATTTTATGACTCAAAATATCATTATATGCCAACTAACGACCCATAGAATGGAACCATAGGAGTTGGACCCCAAAATCTAACTTCTCTCAAGTTTTTGACGAGTTGATAGTACGAGTCGTCGGAATTTCCACGACCCGTAGAAGCAAGTCGTAGTAACTGTGCTCAGGAAACTCTGATATGATAGTCTCTAGTAAAACAATCATAACCTTTTACTCCGAACTTGAAATAAGTCATACTTAGTGTCGTTGGAAAGAGGACTCATTGATGTTTATTTTGATAGGTCATGGGTCACCTAATTCATTATATTATGAGAGATATGATCATTTGAAGTTGACCTAAGTAGAATCTTATGTCAAAACTTAATCGTTTAGGAAGCTTTCAACTCAACTTTGTGCTTGGAGGTTCTAGTGACCCTAATTCATATCCAAATACGTTCTCATACCAAATAATTGACCTTAACATATAAGAATAATTTAAGAATCACCTGATACAACCTTATACGCAAATAAAGAATGGTTTGGGTCTTAGCTTAGAAATTTTTGGGGTGTCACATGAAGATTCTTTAAATGAGTTAAAACTTGAATGAATTGAGATTGAACCCAATTCAAATTATCTTGAGCCCAACCATAAAATTCTAAACGGATTATCTATATTTAGGCTCATTTTGACACCCCTATCTATATGTAAAAGAACAATCTTCGTTCTTGTTTTCCTCAAGTAGTAGTTAGATGCACAATATTCTTGTAACATCTCGATATTAGAAAGAGTTAAATTTAGAAAGATCCAAATTGAGAATTTGGCAAGTTATGCTAAGTTATGAGTTTTGGGTTAACTTCAAACAACCATAACTTTCAGTACATGATAAGTTAAGTGTCCCATAAGATATCAAATGAAAGGTATTTGAATCCTCTTTCCAACGCCACTGAGTTTTCTAAATTCTGAGATCGGATGAGGGAGATATACCCGTTTGAAGTCAGCATGTCCAGTTCAGGAAATTTACCCGATTTAATGAGGGGTATTTTGGTTTTTTTCTTACCTCATCAGCTTTAAACGATTTTAGTATTATTTTAGGGGTCTAAACTGATTTGGGTCAGTTTTCACAATCCTAAAATACGCTTAGGGTTTTAAAGAGAAGTTGAAGAAGAGTAAAGAGGAGAAAATGAAGAAAGATCAAGATTTCTTGCGAATAGAGGATTTGTTTCGCTAGATTGAGGTATGTGAGTTCTTATAGTGTTGGGTTCGTTCACCACAGGCCAATCATGTGATTTTATCCGTAATTTCGTTCTTGAGGTTGAATGATTTGAGTTCTTGATGAGTTTTTCTTGAAGTTTCATTCTTAAATCGTTTATGATGGGTTTGATGAGTTCTTGAGATAATTGTTATAAGTTTGATAGTTATTTTTTAGTAGATTCTCGTGTACTTGTATTGTGTAATTGAATCTAAGGAAAATTTGAGGAAACCATTCGACTCTAGGCAAATAAGGGTCAGAAAATGAGAAACAAAATTCGTCAGGTTTTCTGGGCAGGGATTGGCGCGCCGTGCCAGAACTGCGCCTCTGAAGTTAAGGGTTGGCTCCCCGCGCCACTCAGTGCGCCAGGGTCACTTGCCCCGTCCTGTTTTCAGTCGTTTCTCCATCCAAGTTCTTTTAAAGTGTACCTTCACACCCTTCTGATTCTAACTACTCTAAACTACATCTAAACATCGAGAGATCCTTCGTAATATGAATCATAACCCTTGAATTCATAATTCAAATTCAAGGTAGAGTTAAGAGTAAAGTCTTTAGAGTTCTTTCGAGTTATTTTGAGAAGTCTTTTACAATTTTTTAAAACTTATTTTTAAGACTTGAGTATGAGGATGAGTAGAGTTGAATTTCATTTTTCAAAATGAATATATGGGAACTAAGTATTCCCAAGAGTAAATATTTTTACATTTAAAATGAAGAGAAACATCGATTTCCAAATGAGTTCATGAGGAGTTTTGAGTTCTATCTCTTTTAAGAGAAATATTTTGAGTAATAATCTCAGAGTTTGAGAATGAGGAAATGTTTTTTTAAACATATGAGCTGAGTTATATTTTGGGAGTAGTATTGAACACTGATATAGGGACGAGTTCAAATAACTCAAAGTCCTCATAAACCATGTAGCCAACGTGGGTAGAAAGGGTCATACTTTTTAAATGACTTCTTATTGCTTTTAAGCATAGCTTAGTGGATCCACTTAGTTGAGGATGTCTTATACTCCGGCAAGGTATAGGACAGTTCTGGCAGCGTGGGCGAGACGTTATATCATCACATAGCTCCTAGTGATGGTTGTCGGTTAAAAAATCTCCCAAATAGAGTTATTTTGTATCTTAACATACAAATAAGAGTTATTATTGTATTTTTTAAATACATTGAGTTGCTAGCTACTGTTTTAAATGTTTTACATAAACTGCATCTTTATTGTTGTTTTTGTACTGTATTGAGTTAAGTATCTATGAGTTGAGGTTGAGTTGAGGTGGGTATGTTTCCTTTTTTCCAAGTTCAAGCTTTTATGTTATGTTCAGTGTTCCCCTTAAATGCTCGTACATTCAATGTATTGATGTCATCTGGCTTGCATCGTTTCATAATGCAAATACAGGAGATCATGGTCATCAACAAGCTTTGTTGATACCACTTGCAGTTCGAGTTTGCTTTGGTGAGCCTCCTTGCTTCCAAAGGATTCCATTTAATTTTCAGTTTTGTTAGGATGCCATGGATCTTTTCCCGACTTCCATCTTTGTCATTTAGAGGCTTCATAGATAGATAGTAGAGTTTTGAGAAATCTTTTCCATTTCTTTGTTAATAGTTTTAAAGACTTGAGTTGCTTATTTCTGGCTAGCTGAATATTCTATTATATTCTGAGTTATTCATCTGAGACTTTTGAGTTAAAGCTTTACATTTGAGTTCATCTTGTATTGAGTAGGTCTTCCGCTGAGAGTTGAGCTAGGCCAAGGGTTCGCGTGGGACCAATAATGGTTCTCGAGTGTCGCTCATGTCCAAGGTGTAGGCTCGGGGCGTGACAATTCTTGACAAAGATAAATATGTTTTTTATGCATAATAAGTGTTTCATGTTGAGACACATCATCACTTAACATGTAGGTTGAAGAAAGGCAGATGGAGGTTAAAGAAGAACTAGAGAGATGATAAAACAGAACATGACACAATTTTAGTCCACTGAGGACATGATCCTAGATAGAAAGGTGTGGAGGTCGGGAATAATAAGGTCAGAAGGTTAGTAGATATCAGAGTGTAGTTTCCTTTTCTTCAATAATGTGTATAACTTTTTCTGCTATTTCTTTTCTTCATTTGTTTTATATTGTACTATCTTGTTGTCATATTTTCTTGCTACCTGCATGTTTCAAATTCTTTTATTTCTTTCGAGCCTAGGGTCTTATAAAAAATAATTGTTCTATTCTACAAACAAGTAAATTTTGCGTACATCTTATCTTCCCCACGCCTCACTCATGAAATTACACTAGATACATTATTATTGTTTAATTTACAATCTACTAAAAATTTGTTATATAAATTATAAAATATTATGATTTTAAAAAGAAGTATAAAAAAAGATAAAGGCTAATAATGTAAGAATGGACATTTTAAAAAGCCGATTAGGGAAGAGGGGGAGAATGACTATTTCTCAAACTTGGGGTAGGGGAGTTTGATTTTTAAAGTAAGTTTGGGGTATGGAAATAATTTTCACCCTATTAAAAATGATGAATTATCTCGTGCATAGTAGACGTCATGATTGTAATTACGGGGTGTCAACAATTATAATAATAATAAAAAATTATGAGGTTAGTAAGACTAGAACACAAAATCTAAAGGAATTTTTGCAACACATTAACCAATAGACTAAACCTATAACTTGTCTCAAAAGGTGTCAAAATTGTATATATATTTATTAAACCAAAATTTGACCTCTACATACAATATTGTTTTCCGACTTGGCTAAGGGTGGGTCCGCCCCTGCCCTCGTGTAATGCTTTGGATAAAAAAAAGTTAATTATTGTCAATAAAATTTTAAATTTGAAATCTATTATAAAGAAAAGGGATAAAATTGAGAGATTTAAAGCAAATACACCATTTGTGGTCGTTTGATAGAGTGTATAAAAATAATGATAAATAGGGTGTATTAGTAATGTTTGCATTAGCAATGCATGTTAGTTATGTTTGCATTAATTATACATAGATTATTTTTATGCATTGTTTGATTTGATGCATTAAAAAAATTATTTACAAAGATACCCTTCACTATTATGGTGGAAAAGAAACAAAAAAGGTATTGAGGGGCAATTGGGTCTTTAATTGAGTTGATGCATGCATTAAAACCATTACATTGCTAATACCTAGAAATCCATGGTATTAGCAATACACACCTTAATACACAATAGGGTGTATAACTAATGCTTGCATTAGTTATACATAGGTTGAAAAAGAGTACCAAACAAGATACTAGTAATATACAAGACTAATGCATGCATTATTTTTTTTAATACATTCTACCAAACGACCCCGGTGTGTATATACCCCGTCATCTAAAAAAATAGTGTGTGTTTATCATTTTCATTAACACAACTATACTCATTGAATTAATAAAAATCAATCAAAAATTTGTTAATAATTCCAAATATTTCACGTGGTTTTAAAAAATTACCTCACCCTTTTTACTTATTCCTTCGAACCCGACCAAATGAAAAAAAAAACTAATCTCCGTTCTACCCGATCATAAATGGATTTGGACCGTCGAATAAAAGAGAGATTCAATTTTATTTTTTGTTTTTGTTTCATTGATTCAGGTCAGAGGAGTAAAAGAAATTAGTGTTGTGGTTTATTAAAGTTACGTGATATTTTTGGAATTTAAAATATAGTTCTACGTGTTAATAAAAAAAAGATAAATTTATACCATTTGTAAAATTACAAAAATATATATGAATCATTTATTAAAGTGAAAAGGTACAAGTATCTACTAGACTATGACCGAAATTTTAGAGACACATCTTAACTGAATTAAGGTTCTATTACCCTCTGAATCTATTTTTTTGTAATTTTGTACCCCTTTTTGGCTTACATGGCATTCAAATATCTCTCACGCGCTTCAGTTGCGTGGAGTCACGAAGTATGCTACGTAAGCCAAAAAGTGTACAAAATAAAAAAAATGAATTTGAGGATAATAAGACCTTAGTTTAGTTAAGATATGTCTCTAGAATTTCGGTCATAATCTAAGGGTAATCGTGTCTTATCCCTTTATTAAACAAAAAGTAAATATATATATATTTATTTATTTTCTACTATTATATAAGAGGGAGTTTATGATGGGACATTCTAATGTCCCATCATAAACTCCCTATACAATATATAATATAATAAATCATTTTTTCTACTATATAATATATATAATATTTATTTATTTTTCTACTATAAGGGAGTTTATATAATATATAATAATATAATATAATAAATCATTTACAAATGACTTAAAATATTTAATATTTAAAAGATATATAATAAAATAGGTTGACTCTCAAAATTCTATCCGAATCACATATATTGGGACAGAAAAAATAACATAAATCATTTTAAAATTACCAAAAAAGTATTATAAATAATAATAATTAACAACTTAAAATATCTTAAAGACATTTTAAAAGGGTTAATTTTGTAATTTTATCCATATCACATAAATTAAGACAAAGTGACCAGTAATGTAGGTTATTTGAAAGTTACATAAAAATATTATAAATTACAATAATTAATAACTTAAAACATTTCTTTTTAAAAAAAGGCAAATTTGGATGACTCTTCAAATTTCATTTGTGTCACATAAATTGAGACAACAAAAATAACATATATTGCGTCCATTTTAATTTATTTGTCTTAATATTTTTTTTATATTTAAAAATTGCGTAAAAATACTATAAATCATGATAATTGACAACATAAAATATGTTTTGAAAATGATACGAAAAATTGCACTGATTCTTGAAGTTAATCTATCGTAAAAATACTATAAATCATGATAATTGACAACATAAAATATTTCAAAAAAAATACATATAAAAAATTTCGATTGATTCTTGAAATTAATCTATCGTTAAAATTTACGTATAAAATACAATAAATCGTGATAATTGACAACTTAAAATATTTATTAAAAAAACACAAAAAAATAAACTAATTCTTAAAATTAATCTATCAATGTCACATAAAATGAGACAAAAGTAGTAATATGTATTATTTAATGTGAAATTATTGAAAACTACGTAAAATGTATTGTAAATCTTAACAATTAACAACATTTGATTAACTCTTGAAATTTTATCTATGCTACATACATTGAGACAAGCGGAGTAGTATATATTAAGCCTTTACAAATTACATAAAAATATTATAAATTACATTATTAACAACTTCAAATATTTAAAAATCATATTAAATTTAAATAACTCACTATATTTTATCTGTGTCACATACATTAGGACAAAAAATAATAGTTATTGGGCCCGTGCGTAAGGGAGTTTATGCCCAAGTAGAATATATAATATTCAATGACTCTCCAAATTTTATTTGTGTCACATAAATTGAGACAACAAAAATAACATATATTGGGTCCATTTTAATTTATTTGTCTTATTTTTTTAGTTTTTTTTATATTTAAAAATTGCGTAAAAATACTATAAATCATGATAATTGACAACATAAAATATGTTTTGAAAAAGATACAAAAAATTGCACTGATTCTTGAAGTTAATCTATCGTAAAAATACTATAAATCATGATAATTGACAACATAAAATATTTCAAAAATAAATACATATAAAAAAATTCGATTGATTCTTGAAATTAATCTATCGTTAAAAATTATGTATAAAATACAATAAATCGTGATAATTGACAACTTAAAATATTTATTAAAAAAACTGAAAAAAATAAATTGACTGATTCTTAAAATTAATCTATCAATGTCACATAAAATGAGACAAAAGTAGTAATATGTATTGTTTAATGTGAAATTATTGAAAACTACGTAAAATGTATTATAAATCTTAACAATTAACAACATTTTATTGACTCTTGAAATTTTATCTATGCTACATACATTGAGACAAGCGGAGTAATATATATTAAGTATTTAAAAATTACGTACAACCATATTGCTTTCTGTAGGCTTCGAATTATCGTGGTCATTTTTTAGGCTGATACAAGTTTTGTACATTTTCTATTTTTTTAATATTATAAATCGCAATAATTAATAATTTAAAATATTTAAAAAAATATATTCAACATTGAGTTGGTTTCGGAAATTTTATTTATACTATATAAAATGGGACAAAGGAAGCAACATATATCATTTACAAATGACTTAAAAAGCATTAAAAATTACAATAATTACCAATTTAAAATATTTAAAAGCTATATAATAAAATAGGTTCACTCTCATAATTCTATCAGGCTCACATATATTGAGACAGAAAAAATAACACATATTATTTTAAAATTACCAAAAAAGTATTATAAATAATAATAATTAACAACTTAAAATATCTGAAAGACATTTTAAAAAGGTTAATTTTGTAATTTTATCCATATCACATAAATTAGGACAAAGTGATCAGTAATGTAGGTTATTTGAAAGTTACATAAAAATATTACAAATCACAATAATTAATAACTTAAAACATTCTTTTTTAAAAAATTAAAATTTGGATGACTCTCCAAATTTTATTTGTGTGACATAAATTGAGACAACAAAAATAACATATATTGGGTCCATTTTAATTTATTTGTCTTGTTTTTTTTGGATTTTTTATATTTAAAAAATGCGTAAAATACTATAAATCATGATAATTGACAACATAAAATATGTTTTGAAAAAATTACAAAAAATTCCACTGATTCTTGAAGTAAATCTATCGTAAAAATACTATAAATCATGATATTTGACAACATAAAATATTTCAAAAATGTTGTATGTGGGTAGTCTTATTATGCCTTCAATAGCGTCAAATAAAGTACAGGTTTGTGATAAAAAAAAACTTATTTCTTTATCCACGCAAACAATCTCTTCAAAAACTCTGTTATTAGCCCCAAAACATACTATTTATATTATTGGGCCCGTGCATAGCACGGGCAACATTATCTAGTATATATATATATATATTACTGTTCGTTGGCAAGTGGAAACATTTGGTCCTCACAATTTCCTCCGACAAGCTGTGGTTCTCAGTTCTGGATATTCCCACAATCGTTGGACCTTCCACATGTCACTAGACACGTGTCATCATCTTTCTTGTCTATTTTATTTTTTTTCGTTCTAGTTAGTGATTGCAAATATTTCTACATAAAATTCATTACATTATTTTTAGGCCAAACACATACACAGCCCCTCAAACTTGGCCCTATTTTTCATTTTGGCACTCCAACTTAGCCTTGTTCCATTTTAACCCTTGAACTCCATTTTTTCTGTTCCATTTTAACACGAAATACTATTTTTATGATTTCTTTATTTTATATATTCTTCAAATGCAACTTCTTATTTTAAATCGACATGTGTCAATTAATTTTAGTTAAAAAAAATTAAAAATTAACAAAAAATAATTCTTTTTAAAAAATAATAATTTCTTTTTAAGAGTGTTATGTTTTTTTGTGTGAAAAATAACCGACGAAATTGTGTTGGTTTTCTTTCTTAAAAATCACCGACAACCTAATAAAGTCAGTCGAATTTTAACATTTTTTAGTAGTGTTATTAGCAATGAACAAGAGTGTTTTTTTACTCGTATTGAAGATGAGTTTTTTTATTCTTATTGAATTATATTAAAAATTAAAAGTTAGTATTTGCGTTAAATTTAGATAGCCTAGATGATAAGAAAAAATAAATAAGTAGTGTTATTTAATTTAATTGAATTTTTAAGAAAGAAAATCAAAGAACTTTCGTCAATTCATTTTCATGCAAAAATACAGAGAAATCTCAAAAAATAATATTATTGTTTGAAATTTTTTATGTTCGCTCGTGAATGTTTAATTTTTTTATGAAAATTAACAGGCACATGTCTATTTTTTTAAATTTTTTGTTAATTTTTAATTTTTTTTAACTAAAATTAACTGACACGTGTCGATTTAAAATAAGAAGTTGCATTTGAAGAATATATATAAAATAAAGAAATCATAAAAATAGTATTTTGTGTTAAAATGGAACAGAAAAAATAGAGTTCAAGGGTTAAAATGGAACAAGGCTAAGTTGGAGTGCCAAAATGAAAAATGGGGCCAAGTTTGAGGGGCTGTGTATGTGTTTGGCCTTATTTTTACGATGCGTTTAATGCCCATTTTTGTTAGGATGTGATTACGTGCCTTCATTTTAAATTTGAATTTACCTTTCGTATTATATTTATTTCGTCAGAAACATTTATATGGCACACTTAAATATATGTGAGTTAACTTAGGTTTAATTTATGGGAATTTTATAAAAAAATCTCATTAGTGTTAAGAGCTAATTACATCATATCTCTATTTTTTTAAAAATTACAAAAATCATTTAAATTTGGTGGAGTCTGGATACATCCTAAAATGTCTTGATACATTGCGTTTCGATTTCGTATACATCCCTCAACGTCCCGATACATCGCGCAAAATGTTGTATCCGACCGATATATCACGTATATGAGAAGAAGAAAGAGTAGGAATTTTTGTAATTTTTTCAAATGGTAGAGAATTTTAGAAATTATAGTAAAATATGTTATGTATTTAGGTAATTTTTTTAAAATTTATTCTAGATACATTGTATCCAATCGTGATCCATATGTATATGAGATACATTGATCTATCTCTCGCCTCTCTCCTTCTCTCAATTGTCATGTATCTGGGTTATATCAAAGATACATGTATCGAGTATCAAAAGATACATGTTGATTCTCTCATTCACCTCTCTCTCTATGTATTTGTATTTCATAATGTATCTGGTATCAAGGATACATATATGTAGTATCTTTGACACATGTATCTGACTTGAAATCTGAAGGACCGGTGTGTCTGACTTGAATTCTATTACGAAACTATTAATCAACAAGACAATATGTAATTATTTCAAACTATAGAGTGGATTAATATTTATGTAATTAGGTATTTTTTCCAAAGAAATATTAGGTGATTTTTTTAATTATATTTATCCAAGCATTAGTGAACATATATAGTTTCTCGATATGCTTATATATTAGCTAAAAGTAATAAATACTCGTAGAACTAATTGAGGTGCGTGCTAATCTACGTTGACATGCTTTGAGGACCAAGAACCAACCAAAAACACTAGAAGAATAGAGGACATTTTTCTTCACAAACGCATAAAGTACATTGGTAGACGTGGTTGCTCTATAGACTCTCACTTTCTATCCACAATCAGTGATGATAATACAAAAGATCCCTAGCCTTAAAATTAATGGACACCATTCATTTTCTATAAAATACCACCATATCTTATAAGAAATTAATTGAAGTGGAATTCTCGTACATTTCTTCTTCTTTTTCATCAAAACTCAAAGGGAATTTTGAAGTTGTTAAGAATAAGCAATGGCTCAAACAATGTTGTTAACAGCCAATGCCAAAGTTGATTTGAGGAGTAAAGAATCTTTAGTTGAAAGACTAAAGCCTAGTCCTTTGTCTTCTTTATTCTTGCCTTCTCTTCCTTTGAGATTTTCTTCTTCTACTACTAATGTTTCTTCTTCAAAATTCACTAGTACTACTGTTGCTCTATTCAAGGCAAAAGCTAAAGCTCCTCCCAAAAAGGTAATACTCGCTCTGTCCCAATTTATTTGACGTTTTAGTTTGACCGAACATGTACATATTTCAAAAATTTCCTACACTTTTATAGATTTTTTGTCAAATAAGTGAGATTCAACGTGTATAAAATGTCGATAGCTTTGTTAAATATTTATTTTTGAATTTCGACAGGTTGCACCACCAAAGGAAAAGCAAAAGGTGGAGGATGGGATTTTTGGTACCTCAGGAGGAATTGGTTTCACTAAGCAAAATGAGCTATTTGTTGGCCGTGTTGCTATGATTGGTTTTGCTGTGAGTATTACCATTAATTAAGTCCCTTAATTACTCTTAGAATAATTATTTATAATGATTTTCATAAATAAGTATAATATAAAAAGAATACTTTCATTATTCTATTAAAGGCTTAATATATTAAATGAAATTTAGTAGTACTACATAGATAGACAAATTGAGTCAAATCCCAAGGTCAATGTATTGTCCTAATGAACATGTATTGGATAATGCAACTCAATAATTTTTATGTAGATACTCTATTCATATTAGAGAATTCAGTAAATATGTATAAATATTTAATTAAAAATCAATAACTATGATACTTATGAATTTAGTAACAAATTAAGACTTGTACACTTTAAATTTGTGTTCTGCCTCTACTGTAACTAGTGGGAAAAAAAAATATACATATTAGTTAACAGTAATAGTTAAATGATAACACTAACATGTGTACTCTTTGTTACATAACAACTTTACTAGTTATAACGAGGCTGATGTTTAATTTTGATGTATAGGCATCTTTGTTGGGAGAAGCAATAACAGGAAAGGGTATTTTGGCACAATTGAATCTTGAAACTGGAATTCCAATCTATGAAGCAGAGCCACTTCTATTGTTCTTCATCCTATTCAATCTTCTTGGAGCCATTGGAGCTTTGGGAGACAGAGGCAAATTTATTGATGACCCTGCCCCTGCTACTGGCCTTGAAAAGGCTGTCATCCCTCCTGGCAAATCCTTGAAGTCTGCTTTGGGACTTAGTGAAGGAGGTATTATAACTTTATATTTTTAAGTAATATGCACTGTCGGTATAAAAAAATAATAATTTATGTGACGTTGTTTGATTGGATATTGCAGGTCCACTTTTTGGATTCACAAAGGCAAATGAGTTGTTTGTAGGAAGATTGGCACAATTGGGAATTGCATTCTCCATTATAGGAGAAATTATCACAGGGAAAGGAGCATTGGCACAATTGAACTTTGAGACTGGTGTCCCAATCAATGAGATTGAGCCTCTTTTGTTGTTTAACATTGCCTTCTTCTTCTTTGCTGCTATTAATCCTGGTACTGGCAAATTTATCACTGATGAGGAAGAAGATTAGATATAGAGTACTAGTACTTTTTGTGTGTATGACTCATGTGTAGTTTCTTTTAATAAGAATTCAAACCTCCTTTAAATTCCTTCAAAGTTGTTTGCACTCTCTTTAATTAATTTTAAAAGTACACCCGATAAGGGGTGTGATGAAATGGTAACAGTTTACCTTACTCGCGATTTGAGCACTGAAATAAAGTCATTTATGGGAGGACATAAAAACTTTTATATGGCGTAAATTCTTTGAAAACACTTGAACGAGGCTATACACAAAACTTGAGACATTAATAGATGAAGTCGAAATTCAAAGAAAAAACGTCAATGCGACAATGTATATCACGCTTCTATATGTGTATATCAATATATATCATGTACAGACTTTCATAGATATACAGATATATACATGATATACAATAGATGCACATGTATACAAAAAGGACACACAAATATATAAGGGACATACACCACCTCGAAAACTAATCAATTTTCCTTGCATTTCACTCATCATCCGCTGCATCACAACCACAAAAATATCATACCTGCCTACCTACCGTTTAACGTAACGATACAAATACTATTTCAATCAAACGAAAAACCCTTCAATTTGTACTTGATTGAAATTCGAAACTTAAATTGTATTGGGCTACAACATATAACTGCTAGTTTAATTGTCATCTCCAACTTCCAAACGTTTTCCTATCCCATAAAGGCTATCTATAGCAGTTTCTTCTTGACAAACTTCGAATTAATGACCTTTTATCATGGCGACCTACACCATTTTGATGTACCATAGTCCATATAATGTTAGAACAAAAAAAAAATACTATGAATTAAAGTATATATGAGACATGTATAATGACAATTAAGGGGTTGGAGGCACCTTAGTGTTCTTGCGGTATTGGTTGGGTGCCTAGGGCTCTCATACATTTGCAAAAAAACATATATATGTGATCTATCAAAACACTATGGGTGGACAGTGCAAGTTAGGGGTGGTGAGGTAGAATGAACAAGGGGAGGGTTTGGAGGGGCATTGAGTAGGTGATAAAAAAGAGACAATAGACTTGGAATCTCATGAGATATGAAACTTGATTGCTTTCTCAAAACTTGTTTCCCCTACTTTTATTATGGAAATAATTTTCCTCATTGTTAAGGAACATGTTTTACTAGGGAAAATATTTTAACCAACTAAATATTAGAAAATTAAAAATATTTTTAGAAAGCATTTTCCTCTCGACCAAACACACCCTTAGTGCTTGCTCGTATCGTAGTAAATATGTTTATCGATGGTAGTGTTTGTAGTGATTGTTGGATGACGGTAGAAAATATATATTGTATGTGTAAAACACGGTACTATATGTGCACATAAGGCTAATTCACGTAAGTGATGTCTATTTGCTCGTATTGTAGATAATATTTTGGCGTATATAATATACATACATACGTCATATGTATAACAAATAAATGGTGTTCGAGTTAATGACATCCTACCCTATTATCACAACCTTGCCACAAGTGCAAGTTAGCTTTTGTTTCAAGTTGGTTCCAAGGTATTGCATATTTGGATTTTATATATTAATCACGTAGAATTAATTATCTTTTGCTTTTTATATCTCATGCGTGAGGTGAACAAAATGCACCAGTCTATTATCGCCTAGGTACATAATAATATATTTTTTAAAACTATTAAGTTAATGGTAGCAAGTAGATAGCTTTGTTAATAGTTAAACACTGTCCAGATTTCTTTAAAAAATAGTGCTACCAATATATAACATAATTAATTAATTAATGCAGTTTAATTGAGCGCGGGAAATCTAAACGGAATGCCGAGTAAAATCGCGGGAAATAGCAACCAATGGTAACCTGTTACCGGCTATACCGGTTACCTAATCCTTTGTTTTCATATAACCAAGTGGGCCCCACAGCCTAGCAACAAAGGGTGAAAAAGAAAAAAAAAAAAGCAAAGGGGAAATTCTGGGGAGCCTTCTTCATTCAATTGGAATTCCCAATTTGCAAAAAACCCTAACCAAAACTGATCCAATGGAGGATGTTGAAGCAGTGGAGGAAGGACTTCGTAGCAGGCGAAAGTTTGTTCAGTCGACGCTGTTTCCGAACAGTGCGAAGCAGATTCCAGTTAAAGGAGGAGCTGAGGAAGCTGAAGAAAAGAGAGTAGATGAAGAAGAAGAAGAAGACGAGGAGGAAGAGTGGTGTGCGAGCCAAGAAAACGGGAATAAAACGAAAGGAAAACAGAGAAAGAAGAGAAATTCCAAGGCAACAACGCCGCAGACTAACTCAAGAGCTTCTAAGAAGGTGAGTTTTGTTGCTAGTTTAGACCTACGGTGCTAGTTAAGATAATTTGACGAGAATTGCGTTTGATTAGACCAATGTGATCGGATTAGCATTAGGATTTTGCAAGTGCTAGGTCTAAGAAAGGTGAACTCTCTTTAGAAGTTAGTTTTCTAGCTCGAATATGGCTCTTAAGTAATGAAGACCTGTTCCAAGTCCTTCAATCCCACCATTATTATAATGAAAAAAGTATAGTATTACTTTTTGATACCCATGGTAGTGTTTGAGCTAGCTTGTTAACATATCGACCATTCCACTGGGTACCTACATCCTACCACCAATACGTGTATTGTTGTACTTCATCAACTAAGCAGATGGGATGAAATTACTTGGATTTTTTACCAGTACTCTGTCCTGCATATATTCATTCCAGCTTCATCAATTGTTAGGTCACACCCTTGGCCACATAAAGAATTTGTATTTCTTCTACATCTCTGCAACATGATCACAAAAAAAATAATATCTTCCCCAGTAGTTGTGTCCTTCCCAGTGACATTCCTGTGTTGTCCATTTTTGTTTGCATATACTGGTCTCATTCCCTCTCTGCATCTACCTCTCAAATATCAGTCTACTTATTTATCCAATTAAGTAGAGAGAAGAGTAAAATCTGGCATAGGATTAACAAAGAAAGGGCTGTATGATACTGTAGCTTTGATTTTATCTGTCTATGTTATAATTCAGGTTGCTCTAAACGGTAGAGAAACTTCAAGCAAGGAAATGCCTGATGGAGACTCTTCAGTTGTTGTCAGTAAGTAAATTACTTAAAAAAGACATTCTTTGTCTTGTCCGTACTACAATAAAGTGGGGCTGGGAAGGGGAGAGAGGATTATAGATAATATATGGGGAAACAAAGAAAAAGTCAATTCTTTCTCCTTTGCTGAATTCTTGAATTCTGAAAGCAAAAGAATGAGAGTTTTCTTGCTAATTAATGGAAAAATGATGCATTTTGTTGCTTATTTATACTTCTTCTTTTTACTGCAGAAAATGATTTCTTTCTAAAGCTTTCAGAGAGAAAGAATCAGAAAAGACAGCAAAATGAGCAGCTATACACTGAGTCACCTGAAAAGATCCAAACATCTTGCTCACCTCCTGAGTTTGCTGCAAGTATGCATTATTCTTTTTTCCTTCAATCACGTCATTTATAATTATTTTTCAGTCAACTAAGTCATCATATATTGATTAAGAAAAAGAAACTCTAGCATAATTTTGTGTCTATAATTTTTAAAAAAGAGGTATAGTTAGGGCTAAGGCCTGCGTACATCGTGCGCTCCCCAAACACCACTTGTGGGATTACACTGGGTATGTTTTTCTTTTTAGGTATGAGATAGATTATGAAAAGGTAGTCCTTTAGAAAGTTGCATGCACTCTTGATGCTTCAATTCTCATTGTTCCTGTCAAATTCAAATGAAGTGCAAAGGAGTACATTTAACATCATGTAATAATTTGGAATGAATTTTTCCTTGGCATATAAAGATGATATCGGACTGTAGATGCATCAATCCCATTTTAAGTATGCTTTTACTGTTTCATAAAATCTTATATTATCTGCAACAGATCATTCTACAGAGTGCTAGAAGTTTATTCATAAATGGAAAAAGAAACCGGCAGTTTAGTATGAATTCTTTTAACTTGTGCAAACAGTTCTGCAAGCTCCCAGCTTCTGTTAGGATATGATAAAGTACTTTGCATTGACTTCTGATGTGTAGCTAATAGTTTTTCTATATTGTAGAAGCTTAAATCATTTGATACCCCTAATCAATAACTAAGCCCCTTCCATGTCTTATACGAGAGAATACAAGATAATGATTCCACAACCTTCTCTTTGTTTCTCATTCTTTGGCCTCCTAGAAGGCTAGAACACTTCGGCCAAATATCTGGAATTTTCTTTTTTTTTGACAAAGGTAACAGTTTTGTGTATTAATATTTAGCACTAAAGGCTGGGATCCCAAATTTACACCATGACGCTACATACAATTGCGTGTACTTAAAACAAAACTAAACTAGATCCTACTTCATCTTACAAAGGACCTAGGATATCTCTAACCGCTATAGGATCATCTACATAGTCCAAACTACACCAATAGCAAAAAGTGATTATGCAGTTCATTTTAATCCTGTGTAAAGGACTACTACTACTCTCAAAGCATCTCATATTTCTTTCCTTCCATATGGTCCACCAAATCACTGCTGGGACAATCCTCCATCTGCTTTGGTCTGTACTGCCACTGCCTTCATTGTTCCAGCTTTCTATAGCCTGACTTGCCCTTTGTGGCATGGTCCAGTTTGTGCCCCTGAAGCTGGTAAATAAGTGCCACAGTTGTCTAACCACCTTGCAATGAAGAAACAGATGGTTGATTGTCTCTGCCTGTTGCTCACAAAAAAAACATCTAGGACACATATGTATTCCCCTCTTCATTAGATTCTCCTGTGTTAGTACCGCCTCTTTAACTACCAGCCAAGTAAAGACTGCCACCTTATATGGAATTTTGACTTTCCAGATAAGCTTCCAAGGCAAAAATCTGAGTTGAGTCCCCATTTGATTTAGGTTCTTGTAGGCAGAGCTAACTGTGAAGATACCTTTGCTGTGATGAATCCACCTAAGAGTGTCTTCTCCCTCTTTCAATCCTCCAAAATGGTCCAGGGTGCCATAAAATTCAGCTAGTCTATCCACCTCCCAGTCTTGTATCCTCCTTCTATATGTTAAGTTCCATCCATGGATGGACCAAACTTCTTGCACAGTGGCCTCATGTTGCTGATTCAACAGATAGATGTCTGGAAAGAGCTGTTTGAGGCTGCCATTTCCTAACCAATTATCGTCCCAAAACAAAATCTTTCTTCCATTGTTTATATTGAATCTAGTTCTTTGAAAGAAACAATGCCACAAATTTCTGATTGATCTCCATAGGCTAATACCATAGGTAGAAGTCACTTCCTTAGTTTTCCAGTGATCTATCTTCTCATACTTGGCCTGAATCACTCTAACCCAAAGGGCCTGCTCCTCTTTAGGAAATCTCCACAACCACTTCATCATAAGGCTTTTGTTCTGTTTCTTCAAGTTTCTAATGCCTAAACCACCTTGTTTCTTTGAAAGAATTACAGTCTTCCATTTGACCAAATGAAATCCTTTGTATTCTTTCTCTCCATTCCACAAAAAATTCCTCCTTAATGCATCAATTCTTTCCTCCACCTTAGGGGGGGAGAGGAAAAATTGACATCAAATATGTTGGCAAAACATCTAAGACTGAGTTGATCAGGGTCAATCTTCCACCTCTAGACAAATATTGTGCTTGCCATCTAGATAGTCTTCTTTCACATCTCTCCAGCACCCCATTCCAGATTTCATTGGATTTGCTTTTGTCTCCCAAAGGCATCCCCAAGTATACTGTTGGTAGTTTACCTACTTCTCCTCCCAAGATCTCTGTCAGATGTTGCATTCTGTTCACCTCATTAATTGGAAAAATAAGACTTTTTCTCTAGTTGATATGGAGACCTGAAGTTGCTTCAAAAAGAATGAGGATCACTCTCAGGATCTTAAGTTGGCTTTCTTCTGCATCACAGAAGATGAGAGTGTCATCTGCATATTGGAGGTGAGTGACTTCCAATCTTAGATTCCCCTCATTTGCTACATTAATGCCCCTTATCCACCCTTTAGTGTGAGCAGTCTTTAGTATATTGTTTAGGCCTTCCATCACTATAATGAATAAAAAAGGTGAGAGGGGATCACCTTGTCTTAGTCCTCTGTCTGATGGAAAGAAACCTTCAAGAGATCCATTTATCAGTATTGAGAATTTAACAGTGCTTACACAAAACTTTATCCATCTGATCCATTTCAATCCAAAGCCCATTCTCTGCATGATTTCAAGTAGGAAGCTCCAATTGACATGATCATATGCTTTCTCTATGTCCAGTTTGCACATGACTCCTGGGGACTTTTCCTTCACTCTCGAGTCTAGACACTCATTGGCAATTAAGATTGCATCAGTTATTTGCCTTCCTCTTAGGAAGGCCATTTGTTGAGTATCTACTAGCTTGTGCATCACTTTCTTCAATCTTTCTGTGAGAATCTTTGCAATCAACTTGTATACACTTCCAATTAAACTGATTGGTCTAAAGTCTCTCAATTCCTTTGCACCACTCTTTTTTGGGATGAGAGCTATATATGTTGCATTAAAGCTCTTTTCAAAAAACTCCTGGGAGTGAAAGTTCTGCATAGTAGACATCAAATCCCCCTTCACTATCTCCCAGCAATTAACAAAAAAAACCATTGTGTATCCATCTGGACCTGGTGCTTTGTCTACAGCACAAGCTTTTAAGTCCAAGAAGGACCTCCTCTTCTTCAAAAGGCTTTTGTAGTTCTTGTTGCTCCTCAAAGCTGATGGAAGGACACTGGTTCATGTGAAACGATGGTCTCCAGTTCTCACTTTCCTTGTACAACTTCCTATAAAAAGAAATAATTTCTGTTTTGATATCTATAGGATCCACCAGTTCTTGATCTTCTACCACCAGTTTATCAATATGATTGAATCTCTTATGAGCATTTGCCATTCTCTGAAAGAACTTTGTATTTTTGTCCCCTTGTTTTATCCACAGAGTTCTAGATCTCTGTCTCCATGCTATCTCTTCCTTCTTTGCGTACTCTTCAAACTCCTTTACCACACTTGCTTTTTGAAAAGTCTCTCCTTCAGTTAAAGGCCTGGACTGTTGAATTTCGTCAAACTCATGAACTCTGTTGAGCATTTCCTTCTTTCTTTTTTCCAGGTTCCCGTAAGTGCTTACACTCCAGTCTTTCAGTTTAGTCTTCATAGCTTTCAGCTTGGAAGCTAAGATGAAATCAGGCCTCCCTTCGAATTCAAAAGATGTCCACCAATCTTTAATTCTTTCATTAAAACCCTCGGTCTCCAACCACCATCCTTCAAATTTGAAATATGATTTTGTATGACTCCAACGGCCACTTTTAAGTGCAATGGTGCATGGTCAGAGCAAACTCGAGGTAATAGTTCTTGCTTCACATTGCAGAAACTCTCCCCCCATTCAGAGGAGTACATAATTCTGTCTATCCTCGAAACAGCTTCCAGGTTGGATCCCCTGGCCCACGTGTAGTTCCCCCCTTCAAGTGGTGGATCAATTAGCTCCATGTCCTCAATAACATCAGAAAAATCATTCATGTACACAGAAGTTCTGGAGCAGTTCCTCTTTTCTGAAGCATATCTAACAATATTGAAATCACCTCCAAGGACCCAAGGCCCTGTAAATAAACTCCTGACAGCCCCTATCTCCCACCACACCTCCTGTCTTTCTAAGTTGCAGGTTGGTGCATATACCCCTGTCATGTGCCAAGTGAAACCATTTACCCTTGATTTAAAACTGCAAGTCAAGGTGTATGAGCCTATCTGCACAAGACAGGGAGGACCTAAGGGTTTATACATATGATAGTCCAAAAGATCAGTTTCCTCATTCTTAATCTTATCGCTCCTTGTATGCTCACACATTCACCTTAACATCCTCATTTTCGCGACACACATATTTTGAACATGGGAGTTCTTGACTATACAACACTTCTCCCCATACAACAAAGTCTGTCTAACCACCACTTTATAAAACTGACCTTTAAGTTTTGTTGGTTTCTTTTTATCACACAAGGCTCCGGATGCATGCCTCCACTTCATCCACGTTGCACCAATACCGTGTGTGTGATGTCATCATCGATGTCCCCAGTTTCTGATATTATAGACCCAGGTACTTGAAACTATCTTTCTTGGGGATAACTTGAGTGCCAACCTTCACTTCCACACTTGCCTCTTGTATTAAATCACTGAATTTGCACTCCAAATACTTTATTTTTGTCTTGCTTAACCTGAATCCTTTAGACTCACAAGTTTGTCTCCACACCTCAACCTAGCATTTACACCATTGCAGGTCTCATCAATCAGTATTATGTCATCAACAAATAGCATATAACAAAGCACCTCATTCTGAATGGACTGCATCAATTCATCCATCACCAAAGCAAATAGGAATGGGCTAAGAACTAACCTTTGGTGCACTTCCATCTCAACTGTGAAGTGCTCAGGGTCTCCTCCCACCGTTTGCACCTGTGTCTTAGCTCCATCATATATGTCTTTTATCCCGCTAGTGTAAGCTATCGTACCCCTCTAGCCTCCGGGCATCTCTAGAGGATGTCCCTTGGGACTTTGTCGTAGGCCGTTTTAAGGTCGATGAACACCATATGTAGGTCCCTTTTCCTTTCCCAGTATCTATCCACCAGTTCCTCACAAGATGGATGGCTTTTGTAGTCGATCGCCCTGGCATGAATCCAAACTGATTCTTGTAAATGGACACACTCCTCCTCACTCACAACTCCACCACTCTCTCCCAAACTTCTATAGTATGGCTTAGCAACTTGATACCCCTGTAATACTTGTCCAAATCCTTATTGTTATCCACTTCACCCAATGAAATGGTTTCACACTTCCTGAGATTTGAGGCTTGACACTGCTTGGAGCCATGTAAATACTTGTCTCAGTTAATTCAATAGGTAATAACTAATATCCGCATACAGAAAATTTAAAGTACTGTTTGGGAACAAGAAACCTGAAACCCTCACTATATGTTGCTTTTGTTGCAAAAAAAGTTCGTCAAGTATTAACATGCCTCAGATTTATCCATTATTCCGCTCAACCCGGCCATTACTAAAAGAAAGCGAATAGCATTGGGTTGCTCTATCTCAAGCCCCTCGAGTTGCAAAAGAACCACACAGACTGCCATTCACTAGTACTGAGAATTTGACTGTTAATATTCGAACTTGATCCACTTCTGCCGCCTATCCTCGAATCCCATCTTCAACATTATAAAGTCCGGGAACTTCTTAATATCCAGTCTGTTTCTGAAGAACTTCCTAATCATATCTGATATTATGTGCTATTGAGATCAATAAATTCATGTTTTCTATGTGAATGTACTTTGAAGTTCTAGCTCTAAACTCAATAAACAGAAGGATTAAGGGTCTGGTCCTTTCATGAGACACTTGTGCTATAAACTTTTCTGTTTTCAGAGGTTTTGTCCTCAGATGTGAAGATGGCCGTTTGGCCATGAGAATTATTCACTTTTTTCCGGATAATTTTTTATTTTATTTCAAAGTCAGTGTTTGTTTTCCAACTATATCTTCATAAATTCCAAATAAAGTGCTCTCTTCTCTTACTTGCAAAAAGTATAACCAAACAGAACTCCAACTTCAAAAATTCCAAATAAAGTGAAACATATTTGGAATCTATGGCCAAACGCCTACTAATTTGTATGCTTTACATGTTGCTGGAAATTTATTGCTTTTAATTGAACACTGTTTGGAAGATAAGAGGACTCCTCGGTCAAAGAAGAAGCTTGCTAGATCAACACCAGAGAAACGCCAACTGGATATTAAAGCAAGAAAAAACATGCTGATCAGTGGATCGACGGAAGCATGTTTGGTTCCACGCAACCTTATGGAGGATGAATCAATGTTACACTCAATTCCTGATCTCCGAATGGAGGCTAAAAAGACAGCTGAGGTTAGTTGAAGTTTTTATATTTTGTTTACTTACAAAATGTGCATTACCTTGATTAAGTTAGAACTTTATTTTTCTTCATTTCTTCTGCGACACAAAAAGCACGATCCTTCTCAAAAAAAATTCCTTGTCAAAAAAACAAAAGCATGATGTTTTATGTGGTTGAGTTATGATGATTCTGATCCTTAAGATTCTTCATTTCTTTAGCACTTAATGCTGGATCCTGTTATGCTTCTTGTAAATGTTTTTCTTTTATTTTCTGTGATATTGGCATAGTTTTCCTTGATGTTGCTTTCTTCCAGATTTTGCAGAATAAGGTTCCTTTTCATTTTCATAGTATCACACAACTGAAGCCACAGTTTTGTTTGGTTCTTTATAACTTTCTTTCCTTTCAACAGGAGGATTCCCGCAGATATGCAGGAAAACAAATACATCCTTTTTTTCAATCCTTGAAAATGGGTAAGAAGAGCCAAGAAGTGGTTGATGTGGAGAGTAACTGGTACTCTTCTGAGGGAGAGGGAAAAAGCCTTACTTTCAGCCCTATTCATGTATTTGAAATAGTTACGGTATGATGTTCTTCATTCTCAATTATACATTGTATTAACATGGCTGTCTCTTAAACTACTCTTCTAATAGTTTTGTCCAGTTCTCTTGCTTGGATGATATATAAGACTTCCCTTTGCAGGAGGATGAAACTGCCTTTGATTGGGGTCACTGGATCTTTTCTGAAGCTTGTTTTCTCGATGCTGATGTTGTGCTAGAATGTAGAAGCTCTTCACTCTCTGAAGGTTCCACCACCTCTCTACAATTTGATAACTTTTCTTGCATCTCTGATCCGAAGAGAACATTGTCACAACTAAACAAGATGGCACTGAATCAACATGCTATTCCACAAGATGAAGCGGTCTCTGATCATTCGTCTAGAGAAACAAAATTATATCATCCAGCATTATCTGTAGTTGCTGAGGAACAAGTCAGCCACTCTGAGCAGCTAAAGACTGTGGGAGTGGTACGCTCTGACATAGCCTTGTTTTGAAATTTTACTGTTCGATGCTCATATTGATTATGACCCCAAGTTTTGAAAATATATCTCTTTATAGTGAGCATTATAACTTTGAGTTGGCAATTATTTATAAGTGGGTATGTTGGTTTGACTTATTGTGTCATGCTACAATCCTGCTTTTAGAGATACGTAAAAAGTAAAAGGCTTTACGTTCTAGTCAATAAGTGAGCGTATGTTTCCTATCTTTTTTGTCTGATCATCAGATAATACCTTTGTGATTTGGATAATTGTAGGCAAATGTAGTGGACTCCCTCCAAAATAACCTTAGCAGTTCAGATACCAAGAAGCAAGGTCAATTTCTTCAAGAAAGGTGAGGATGTTTATGATATTGATGGAGCAAACAGTTGTGAAGCTTGTTAAAATTATGCTCCTGTCTGATAACTTTTGGTTTTCCAACTTGTTTTGTTACATGCAATATCACGCCTCTACTTTTCTCAAGTTATTATATTAAGATTCTTCTGGGGCAAAGATAGTTTACTGTTTCAACTTCCATATTATTAAGACGAGACATCTCTAACTTTTTTGGACTTGCACCGTTTTGTCTGAAGTGACAAGATGGTTGAGGGTGTAAGTAGTGTAAATGAAAGCCATTCTTTTTTTGTTTGATAATTGATACTCCCTCCATCCCATTTTATGTGGCAACATTTAACCGGGCACGAAGTTTAAGAAATAAATGAAGACTTTGAAATGTTTACCAAATTGCCCTTTAAAAAGTAGACTCACTTTTCTCTCTCCTCATAAATGTATTGGAGTATTATTTTAAGATTAAGTGGGACCAAAAGGGTAAAAGAGGAATTGTACCTTTAAATATTTACCATATAAAGAAATGTGACATTCTTTTTGGGACTGACCAAAAAGGAAATGATGCTCCATAAAATGGGACGGAGGGAGTATAATTTAAGTTGATAGATAGTATCCAGGAGGTACACATACCGAGTATGTACTAAAAGCTGGACTTAGCTCCTACTATATGCTAAGGAGACTATCAAGTGCAGAACATTCCCCATCTCATTTACAATGTTATCCCTTGATCCAAAGGTATAAATTATCAAGGGATCTGTGTGTGTGTATATATATATATATATAAATATGTACTTTCCTCCCGTCAAGATGCATAATATTGTTGCATCCAAGGGTTCTAACTTACACCTGGCGAGCACTTTCTTAGTGCCTTGTTGTTTATTTCAATAATATACCTACCAGTTCAAAATACAAAATGTTGCATCCAAGGGTGTGTCCTAGTGGTCAATGAAGTGGTTGAAAATTTTGGACATCATAGTTCAAATACCAGCAGAGACAAAATATTAGGTGCTTTCTTCCCATATGTCTAGGCCTTGGTACGTAGAGTAACCCAGTACCTTTTCTGGTGAGAAGTAACAGATACCTAGCTGAATAGTCAAGGTACATACAAGCTGGTCCCGACACCACTGATATTAAAAGAAAAAAAGACCTCAGATTGCTTTCTAACCATATTGTCCAAATTATGCACAATAGCATACTGCTGCAAGTTTGTTTCTTCTTCCCCAATTCCTCTTCTTGCCAGCTTTTGGGAGTTCACTTTGAATCTCCTAGCATTACCCATTCAAAAATATTCATAAACACCTCTGCGTTTTGACTCTGATGCCCACCTTCCGTTTTTCCTCAACAATTGTGGACCATCTCATGAAACATGTTCTCTTTCCTTCCCACAAGTCACTTCTTATTTTCTTCAACTTCAGAAGGGATGGATAACAAAAAACATCAGGTAGGTGGATGTCGGCATTTGCCAAAAATATATACTGCTTTTGGTCAGATTCATTTTGCCTTCAAGTGCTGCTTTTGGTCAGATTTAGGCTAGTAGTTTCACCTTTGAATGTAGCAATTGTTCCTCAACACTTTCATATAGTACTTAGGTATCATCAACATATAATAGGCATGAAATTTCAGTATCATTCCCCTCTTTGTTTCCAGTTTGAATCCTTTAATCCATCCCAGTTTTGATGTCCTTAAAATTAGACTGAAAACTTCCATCACTAGCAAAAATAGGAAGGGAGAAAGGGATCTATTTCAATCTTGTTTGAGGACTAAAAACCCTTCTAGAGAGCCATTTAATATTATTGAAAATTTTGCGTTGGGGAAAACAGTGTGATACATCAAACAATACATAGTGAGAAAGTGATTGACTAACAAACTGCAGTTGTGACTGTTATTCACGGATATGGGATAGGAACCCAATATAAAGAATGAGAAGAGAACCATACATGATGCTGATGGAGCTGAACCTGCCTACCTTTTTGGTCTCCTTGGCAATTACTTTCGCACAGCATATGCTATAGTAACTTCGATCCGTCCTTTTACTCCTTGACAAAAACTCTGGGAGTTGATAAAATGAACTTTTTTATATCACAGTGCTGGTATGCGGTGTATAGTCCAGGTCGTTTCCATCACATTCTGAAATTGTACATGGGTGCACATCATAGTTCTTTCCCTGAATACAGGATAAAAGAAACTTTTTGATTGTTGATTTGAAATATATGCTGCTTCTTGCCTGCTGTCTGAATTTTCCGTTATCACTATGGGTGCTGCTTTTTTATGTAATGCTGATTTACTCCGAACTATTTTTTCATGTTTAGGATAGTGTTTGACTATCAGAACTGTCCCAGTCAGCCTAAAAGTTGTCTGTGGACTAACAAATATCAGCCGGAGAGAGCTTTTCAGGTGAATATCTCATTTTGGATACCAGGACTGTCAATATTTATGTGAAGACACGTCTTAAAAGAGGGCTATTCATTCATATGTTGACATTTTCCATATGCAGTATGATAAATGTTCTCCAACATTTTGTATGCAGGTGTGTGGTAATAGCAAGCCAGTGAAACTTTTAAGTGATTGGCTGCATCTTTGGCATGAAAAAGTTTCTCGCACAAGCAAGTCAAGCATTCAGAGTGATTGCGATACTCTTCAAAACTTCTCCGACAGCCTTTATGAAAGTGAAGCTGACTCTACAAATGAAGAGCAACTGAAGAATGTCCTGCTGGTATCTGGACCAGTTGGGGTATGTAGCTTGTTTCTACTCTTCTACAAGTTTAATTTTTTAATTTTTTTTTTAAAAATTTAATTGTTTTTAAAAAAAAAATTGGTGGTGGGGTAGGGTGGGTGAATTTTTTTTGGATATCTTTTTTATAAAAGAATTGGGGGTGGTGGAGGCGTGGAGGGGGGGGGGGTGGAGGATGGAGGTACGGGGTAGAAAAATAATTGATGTTCTTTTTTTGTATGAAAAAATATTTTCTAAAAAAATAATAATTTAGGGGTGGGGTGGGGATGGTAGAGGTTGGGTTATTAATAATTTAGCTTTGAATTATTTTGTTGTTGTAAGAGATTAAAGTGGGTTAGAACCATTTTACCCAAACCATATTTGACCAAATCCATATTTATCCATATTTTATATGGGTGGATTGTAATTCAATCCATTTTGACTCAATCCATCCAAATCCATATTTTATATGGGTGGATTGTAATTCAATCCATTTTGACTCAATCCATCCAAATCCGATCCAATCCAACCATTTGCCACCCCTAAGTGGAGGTAAGTAGAAAACCTGGTGATTAGAGGGTGGAGTACTTCCCAATAATATTAGGGTCAAATCATTCAGTTACACTTTCTAAGTAAGCGTTTGGCCATAGATTCCAAATACTTTTCACTTCATTTGGAATGTCCGAGTTGGAATTGAATATAGAGTGTTGTTTGGCTATACTTTTTGCAAAGAATCTTTGGAATAATGTTCATGCTTGAATGTATTTAAATACAACTTCAAAAGAGAAGAGTGAGTTGGAAAACAGGTTACAAGTTTTTTCTAAATTTGAAATACAACTTCAAGTTGGATTTGGAATTTTCATGGCCCAACAGGTTAAATCAATTTTCGGCATTTAGTTTGATAGTCATTTCAGTAGGAAATAGATACTTATCCTGAGAAACTAAACACAAATATGTTTTGGAGTTTCTTCTGCCATGGTTCTATTAATGCTGTCTTGACTAGGCTTAATCAGGCCTGCTTCAGTATATGTTGAAGTATCTCTTATTGTTGATTTTTATTGTACTAACTGTTATTATGCAGAGCGGAAAGTCGGCTGCAATTTACGCCTGTGCCAAAGAACAGAGATTTCAAGTGATTGAGGTAAGGCTTTAAAAATTCGCATGGATGTTATGTTGCACTTGCACAATGTAGATGCATGTGTTACAGTATGAGTCTTGGAGCATTTTAAGATTTGATTTCAGACGTGTTCAGACCAAATTCTTAAAAAGAATTCTTCAAATTATCAAGAATCTATATAACTTAATTTTTGGTTTGTTTTCTTGTTAGGTTAATGCATCAGATTGGCGAAACGGAGCTCTTGTAAAACAGAGATTTGGGGAGGCTGTAGAATCCCACTGGCTTCAACGGTTTGTCTATGTCTGGATGCTAGTTTTCTTTTGTTTCTTGGACTTGTTTGTGATAAAAATTTATTATATGATTGTTCTTCTATTTTGACTTGTTATTATAAAAGTTTATCAAGATATAAAATCTAAATACTGAGAGCAGTTGTTTTCTTTTCCTTTTGGGGGTTACTGTACCTTGTTGTTTGGTATACAGTTGAAGTATTTGCATTTCCATTTAAAGAAAAAAACATTTCTCTTGTGATGGTTTGTGGTTTTACTTTTGGGTTCCCTTATCATATGATTTTTCACATTTAGTTCTGGCTTTCTTAAATTTGTACTACACATAAATTAAAGGACTAACTTAACATTCATCTAGAATTCTTAAACCTCCAAGTCATGCATGCTGGCTTCTGAGATTGGTCCTCCTTTAGGAAATGCATTTCATTAGTCAGTGATCAGGGAGGGAAGACCTTAGGCTTTTTAGTGGCCTCTTAACGTTGTACTTTGACCATTTCTCGGTGTCTCATGCTTGTTCCAAGAAAAGTTAGCTGAATTACTCCATGAATGTTTATATTTGTTACCAATTTTCATATAGATGCTCACAGAAAAATTGAGTGAAAATCGTGCAAAATAGTCTATTTAGTTATTACTTTTCTCTGTGACGGGATTTCACTTCATGTAAGCACCAAATTATGACTACAGTATATCTTAAATGAGTTGACTCACAATACTTCCCTTTTGTCTGTTCGATTCTTGTTTCAGGATGCAAAAAGATCCAGTGTATTTGGAGGACAAACTAGTGTCTGGCGGTGGAGTTATTGAAGCGATACCTTTGTCTGATGAGGAAAATGCTCCAAATGCCACTGGAGTACAAAGAAAACAAGTCTTCAGGGAGGAGATAACTGCTAATTATCAGGGTGAAACTAAGACTCTAATTCTTTTTGAGGATGTGGATACCGCTCTTTGTGAAGACCGTGGTTTTGTCTCTACCATTCAACAGCTTGCAGAGACTGCAAAGCGGCCCATGATATTAACTAGCAACAGTAAGGGGGTTAAAAGGTTGAAATACAATAATTTGTCAAGTTTATGTTTCACAAGTTAAGTATTATTCCTTGATGTGATAGGTGACAATCCGGTGCTCCCAAATAATTTAGATAGGCTACACGTGTGCTTTATGAGGCCATCTTTGGAGGAGCTCCTTGGACTTGTGCACATGGTACATCTTGTTTTGCTAGTTTCTCACTGAAATTTGTCTTAATCTGGCTAATCAAATAAATTCCTTTCTAGGTATGTGCTGGAGAACAAGTTAAAATTCACCCAATGCTAGTAGAGCGGTTTGTAGATCATTGCCATGGAGATATTCGTAAAACTATTATGCATCTCCAGTTCTGGTGTCAAGGCCAAACTTTGGAGAAAGGTAATTCACCTCATATCAACAAGTTAATGCATGCTTCAGGATAGTTGATTGCATGAATAATTTTTGCCATAGCAAAAGAGAATGCTAACTGAAAAAGTTCTTGTTAAGCAAAATTTTTGAAGCTTTAATGTTATTTTGTAAAGTGAATCTTCTAAAACGAATGCATTCATTTATTTCATCTTACTAATAACGAAATCATTGATAGCCACAATATGCATATAGAGCATGCCGACATAGAAATTATTGTGTTATCTGTTTAGGATCTTGCTTAAGACTAAATTTTGGCCAATCAAAACTTCAAGCCTTTTATTATTGATGAAACCTTACATATCTTGAATGCAATGACAAGTGGAAAGGAAATTATGTTGATACAAGGGGGCAAAAACAAGAAAGGTAGATAGAGATAAAATCTTGGAAGAGAACCGAAGTTGGACCTTTTTAAGAATCTTAAACACAATTTTGAGTGTCGGACCCAAATCTTTGCTTGCGCCTTGGAGACCAAAGAACAACCTAGATTATCAAACTAAGTATCAACCCGTAAAGAAACATACCTCTACTGATTGAAGACAAGTTAACTAGAAGAGATAAGGTTAGTTTAAATCCTAGAGTTAATATGCCCAATGGTCACTCAACTAAGGAGATTTATCACAGAAAGTCACTCAACTATATATGTTTTACTTTCAAAGTCGACTCAACTTTGATTTTTACTTCAAAAGTCACTCAACTATAAATGTTTTACTTACAAAGTCACTAAATAGACATTGAAATTTCCTTACATGAAATTTGTATTTAAAATCAAATTCTAAGACAAAAAAACACATAAACTTCTTTTAAAATGTTTACAATACATGAGTTTAGTTATTTTATAAAATAAACCATTTAAACCTCTTTTAAAAAAATTACTTGTCAGTTTTTTCCTTTAAAAACATTTGAGTTTTGATCACTAGAAAATATTAGCTTTTAGTTAAATAATTTTTATTTATTTTTATGAAAAGGGAAACCCTCAGCCGCCACCCTTTGGGTGCGCATAGGGTAAAACCCCCGCTCCTATGCAATAGCTCGCAAACCACATAGGAGAGATAACCCACACTAGGCAAGCACGGTGTGACGAACTCGAACCAGAAGCAAACCCCTTGCTTTCGCTGGCAAGGGGTTTCGAACTTGAGACCTCCAACATGGAAGTCCCAAGCCCAAACCACTGGGCCACCCCAAAGGGTTTTATTTAAATAAAATTACCTAATAATAAAATATGTTATTTAGTAATTTCAAAGTGTTTACAAATAATAATCAACCAAATGACTTTAAATGGATATTATTTGATTTTTTAGAATTTGATTTCAAATAAAAATTCCATATAAGCAAATTTCAATGGAAAAAATAATTAAATAGGTTGAGTGACTTTGTAAGTAAAACACTTGTAGTTGAGTGACTTTTGAAGTAAATCAAAGTTGAGTGGCTTTCTGTTTTAAAACTCCTTAGTTGAGTGACCATGGAGAATATTAACTCTTAAATTCTCTGAAGGGGGATGTTCATTAATCAATTGCCAAAATCTAATGGTATACACATTAAGGGAAGGTAAAAAGAAATTAAGTATGTAGGAACAATCTCTCTCCATAGCTGAACAGTTCTCGTTCTTCAATAGGTGCTGATGAAATTATGACTACACTAAATCTACAACCTATGTTTTCTTCATCCTAAAGTTTCATTAAACTCATTTAATTCCATGATGTGTTCTTGCTACGACCAGGTGATGACCTGAAGCTAAGATATTGTCCTCTTCAGTTTGATCTAGATGCTGGTCATCTGCTACTACCGAAAATTATCCCTTGCGATGATTTCCCAACTCCACTATCAGAACTTGTGGATGAGGAGATAACTAAGTCGATGAGAGTAGAAGAAGATAGCTACTTGATGAATGAGATAGCTGAGGAAGATGAGCTATACAATATTACTGGAAAGAACAATTCTAGGAATCACGACATGGGTGCAAACAATGTTAATGGAAAAAAGGATGCAATGTTGAGCTTGCTCTACTCATTTCAGGATCACAATGAGTGTACTATATTTGGTACTAACTCAGAATTTTCTGATGCCTCTGAATCACCAATTGCATTCACTCGAAGAAATACGTTGAGAAAACTTGATAGAGTCATGTCTTCAGATTCTGAGGAGGAATGCAGCAGAGTTCCCTTGTCTTTAGATCAACCTGATACCATAAATGAAGAGATTGAAACAGCATGCAGTTCTCCCTCCCATTTTTCTGCTACTGAAATCTCCTGCAGTTTATTGACAGAGAATTTTCATTTCAAAGCTAAAAGGTTGAAAAGAAATTATTTGGAGACAACTGATTATTCTACTGTGAATGTCGTAAGTAAGTCTGTGAACATTTCATGTGTGCCAGAGTCATCATTCATCCCTGAGACTCTGCTTACTACTGATTCAGAATTAATTTCAAATACGGAGTCATATAATGATATTGATGTCAAAGTTGAGGCTGATTATTGTAGCAATCTGTCCCTTCCAAGTATGTATCCACTCAAGGTTGAGAAACTTGATGAAACTGTTCTTCTATCTTCCAAGTATCAGGAGTTGCAGGGTTGTAGTTCTGATAGAATAACAAAATCAATTCCTGGTGAGGTTGGTAGTTCTGATAGAATATCAAAATCAATTCCTGGTGAGGTTGGTACTTCTGATAGAATATCAAAATCAATTCCTGGTGAGGTTGGTAGTTCTGATAGAATAACAAAATTAATTCCTGGTGAAGTTGGTAGTTCTGATAGAATAACAAAATCAATTCCTGGAGAGGTCATGGAGCATTTCAACGGACAATGCATGGAGGATGTTCTAAGTGGATATCGGGTGTTGGATGAGTGTAGCCGCATGGACTTCAATAAAAATTCTACATCCTCTAAGACTACTGTGCAGCTTAACCTGAATACTTCTGTTCAGGAAACATGGAGAAGACTTCGTGAAGGTTGCCTAAACCTGAAACAGTATATCACCCCAGAGCAGAAAGAGTCTTCTCAGATTCTTAATGTTGCTCATGAAATGAGTGATTTGATTTCAGTGGCTGATTTATTACTTACTGATTGCAAACACCTCCTACCTGTAAGTAGTTTATTAGACACAGGTGTTACCTTTATGTTACTGCAAGTGCAGTTTTTGATGATTGTAAGTGCTCATCCAGGATTCTCTGGAGGCTTCAATGATCCCTATCAAAGAATCTCATTCGTACAATTGGCATGATGACCAGTTGAAGATGTTTTCAATTTTCGCTCAACATGGAGTTTGCTGTTTTGCGAAAGAAATTACTTCTCTCAGACCGAGCACCTCATCTGTGCATGAGGTGGACTTGACCTGGGAGATGTTGACATCCACAAACAGTACAATGGCACTGGGAAAGATGGTTGGACAGAGTAGGGGAAACCATGAGGGCTTGCATTTAAGGCTACCGAGAATTTGTCATTCCTTCAGAAGGTATAGGACCATATGCCCCTCTTCCCTTGTATTTTTGCTCATAAATTGCTTGTCCTAAGTAGTTGTGTATCTTCCAAGTAAATTGCATATAAAATTGAAAGGGTTCTTTAACTTTAGATGTATCTATTGCTTGTCACTGCTTAGATATGCTCAGCTTGGGGTTTATACCCACAGATGTTCAATCTGTTACCGTAGAGTTGTATGCTGTTTAAAAACAGAGTGCAGGAAGAAACATGTAGAAACCACTAGAAGAGGACAAGAATTAGAGAACTGTAAACTTGCAAGGAGTTCTGCTTTCTCTGATAGAGAACTGCATAGAGTGAAAGGTCATGGATGATGAACCTCAGAAGAACGGAGGGGGTTTCTTTGAGGGAAATTGAGTCTCTATAGGTTATGTATTATATTGAACTTCAAATCTTCTCTTTCACAGAAGATTGGCGATTTTTGAGGAATTTTTAGCGTGGTTAGTGAAAGATTTCCACTTTCAGTAGGGTTTTTGTACAGTTTTAAAATTGTTGGCTTTAACCACTACTAATTGTTCCCTATCCATTCTTTGAATTTGGCCATTTCTATTAATTATCTGAAATGTCCAAGATTGCTCAACACATGTAGCTGATCTGACTTCCTTTTAGGACTATATTTTTAGTTTAGCTACTATGTTCAGTTGAGAATTACTGTGATATTGCTAAGTTGCCTTGTATTTTTCCTGTGTTTCAGCAAAGTGGACCCTAATGCATACAACTTACTTCAGTCTGTTGTTCCATTGCGCTCACACATTGCAGTGAAAGGTGATTCATTTCATGAATATCTGTCTTCATTGAGCCAAATCTCAAGATTTGGAACCACTCAGTTATCAGAAAGCATCGATAGGAGAAGACAGAGAAGGTATGTTTCATATCCCACAATAAAACAGTTTGTGCATTTCTCGAAAGAACTTTTAACAGATTGGCAGCAGTGGAATTGATATGCTTATATTCTATCCAAATTGAAAATTGCAGGGCACGTGCTGGTCAACACTACCTTAGTTCTGGTAGATTAGGTTTGTCTCAAGATGATATCTCATTACTGGGCCAATATAATTGCTACCAGAAAGATCTAGCAGGGTCAGAGGCTTGATGTATATAATTTAGAGATGGATCCCCCACCACCAAATGAAATGGGAGAGGGATGCAATGTATAATCAATTGTTGTTTATGGTAATAGCCACGGCCAGGCAGTAGTTAGTTTGCCTGAAACCGTGGACGACAAAGATATCGGTTAGGAGTAGGCACACTAACTTAACTGGAGATGTAGTTCAGTTATTCCTTCATTTGAAGTCATACATAGTCATGTACCCTGTCAAAACTATACAGTTTTACAGTTGGTAAATTCAAAATAAAATGTTGGAAAAAAAGGTTTAAATCGAGTCCATTTTTTACACGAGTTTGACGTTCTTATCATTAGTTCTTGATGATGTATCAATGTCTATTAATTTGTAGTGACGTTTCATCCTTTTTGTCTTAAGATTCTAATGTTCCAACGGCAATCCATTTTCTGTTCCCCTCATCCAATGTCCAAAGAAATAAAACAGGAAGTAAAGCACCAAAGTCAAGTGAGATGGGACAAAAGAAAGAACATTAGGTGTTTCTTTTGTTTCAGTTTTTTGTAAAAAACAAACATTATTAAGGTCCCAATATTTGCACATTTGAAATCGTTTCGTGACTTACTATATGATAATTCATGAGGAGACTTTCATATTATTCTCTCGAGGAAGAGACTTTAATGTGTAACAAATATGGTTACTCTTAACGAGACGAACCCCATTTGAGCAGTGTCTTTTTTGAAGTGTAACATTTTCATTTAACAAAAATTAACAGGTTATGTGCAAGCTATGTGACAAACTTGGACTCAGGCTCTCATCTCAATCGAGCCTCGAGGCGGGTTCTCTATTATAATTTATAGTCACAGATTTGATAAAATTTAGTAATTTTGATTCAAATTTTATATTTATATAAAAAAAATTAATGAATATAACATTTATCTAAAATTCAACAAAACAAAAAAGTACTAAAAATTTTTAATCAGCCTGTCGATTCTCACTGCCATATTTACCAACATTATTTATACCATTGAATTGGTCAATTGGTGATCAGAAAAAGCAACCAACTATAGTTAATGATTGCATGCGGGGTCTTTAATTACTTGACACTACGCTCACATGAGTCTCTTCTACAAAAGTTGTACTCACGGGCTATTTACTACTCTTACTCATTCTATTACAGGGAGTTAGAACATGAAATGAAGAAGTAATAAAGAACGTTATCGTCCCAAATCTCATTGATTAGGTCTTCTGGATCACCTGATAATCGTCTAATCAAACAAATTATACCGTCAAATCTCTTTATAATAATGTTACTTTGTCTCGATAATTATTAAGTATTACTATAATAAAGTTTGTTAAATGAAATATAGAGATTCAAATGCATTTGACATTCCAAAAAAAAAAAAAGAGATTTGAATTTTGATGGTGGGGACCCAAGAAAATATGAAATGTCATTCCCAAAGCGTAGCTAGGCTTTGGTTGCATGGCAAGAAGAACACAACACAACACAAGACTGAATAGTGAATGGTTCCCTAGAAATCAGTGTAAAGTTCACGAGAAGCAAGATTACTGTTTCTGAACACTATTTTGTCTCTTTCATTATAGGATTAGTATGCCTCTTCTCTAAAACAGATTAATTACTTCCTCCCTTCATTTTTAGTTGCCATTTATTTGAATTTTATTTTTATTTGTCATTTTTGACATATTAAAAAAAGATAATTATTTTTTTATATTTTATTCTTAATATTAAATATTTATTCTTCAAATTATTTTGCAACACCTAATACTCTCTCTCTCTGTCCAATAATAATTGTTCACTATTAACTTGATATACTCCTTAAGAAATAATAAATAATATGGAAAATATTATTAGGAAAAATCCTTTTGGCCAGAATGATATTTTTACCTATATTACTTTACCCTTTTAACTTTAATACATTTTAATCAAAAAATGGAAAAAAGATCAGTTCATTTTTAAATAAAAAAATATTATAATTTTTTAAAATTTCTGGCCAAATTTTGTTTTCTGGCCATTTAGCATTACCCATATTATTATATTATCATTTGACTTTATTAAATTTAATGCTTTGAAAAACTTGTTAGATGATAAAATAGTACTCCCTCCATTTCAAATTAGTTGAATTGTTGAGGCGTTTCACACCTTTAAGACATAAATTAGGCATAACTTTCCATTTTTACCCTTATTAATTATTATCAAATTTATGATTAAAATAATTAAACATTAATAAATAACTAATTCCAATGCTGACTAATGAAGGGTAAAATTGAAAGAACATTCTAAAAATAGTCTTGAAAATTGAACAATTAAGTTAATTTGACAAATAAAAAATGTCTCAACAATTCAATTAATATGAAATGGAGGGAGTATAGTAAGGGTAAAGCAGGTACAAAAGGTAAATTATCTCTTCATTTTTTAAATTGGACAAATATGATTAAATAATTATTTTTAATAGTGGACAACTATAGTTGGACGGATGAATTACTAAACATTAGTTAAAAGGAATAATGAGTAAAATACCTATATTAATACTTTTATGTAAGTTTAATGAATATAGTGACAAGTAAAAAGGGAGTAACTTTATGACTATGCTTCATTAATTGCTTTGTATGTACTCCCTTCGAATTCAGTTATGTAATCCCTTCGATTTTTATGAGACAGAAGATCGATAACTTTAATGTTTAAATTATATTTTAAGAGTAAACTATTAAGTTGACATTTAAAAAATAATAACTTTTCTGAAAGCAATATTTTATATTTAATACGTATACAATTTTCATGTGTATATGGAAGAAAGGAAATGTGATACAATGAGATTCACGATTGGGATGAAAAGTGATTCAAATTGAAAAATATATATTTAGATATGATTTGGTTTTATATTTTTAAAAGTCGGCAATATCTAGTTTGGTTTTGATTTTATTAAAAAAATTGTAGAAATAACATAATCGAACCGATACATTAAATATACAATAAATTTTATAATTATACATACATAATACATTAGGTTTTATGAACAATTATATATATCTCATATTTGTTTCCATCAAAATTTGTTTATAAATTATTTACGAAAGCATAACACCCAAAATGAGAGCATTTATCTTATTGCTTTCATTAATATGAATGTCTATGGCAGTTTTTGATGGGATTAAGAATATCCTTGTCTAGGTCAAAGTGGTGAATTTTAAAACTTTATTATTTAGAATAAATTCAGTGATAAGAACATTGTCGGTTGTTCTAACTATTTTCTTTTTTAATGAATTGTTGTATTGTTTCCTCTTGAATGAATCATTTATTTTATATGTATATAATTAATAACTGAATCAAATCGAATCCAATAATAACTAAACCAATAAATATGTATTATATTTAATTTGATTTTAATTATTTTAAAACCAACGGAATTGATTTGATTTTGATTTCAACCGATAACATATTCTAATGGCCAAACACATACACAACCCCTCAAACTTGCCCTCATTTTTCATTTTGGCACTCCAACTTAGCCTTGTTCCATTTTAACCCTTAAACTCTATTTTTTCTGTACCATTTAAACATTTATACTAATTTTTATGATTTATTTTTATTTATGTTCTTCAATTGCATTTAAAAATAAATAAATAGATGTGTGCCTGTTAATTTTCGTAAAAAAATTAAACATTCGCGAACAAACATAAAAATTTTCAAACAATAATATTATTTTTTTGATATTTCTCTGTATTTTTGCATGAAATATATTGACGAAAGTTCTTTGATTTTGTTTCTTAAATATTCAATTAAATTAAATAACACTACTTATTTATTTTTTCTTATCATCTAGGCTATCTAAGTTTAACGCAAATACTCACTTTTAATTTTTAATATAATCAATACGAATAAAAAAATCCATCTTCAAAAAGACTCGACTGACTTTGTTAATAACACTACTAAAAAAAGATTCTTGTTCATTGCTAATAACACTACTAAACAATGTTAAAACTCGACTGACTTTGTTAGGTTGTCGTTGATTTTAAAGAAAGAAAACCAACACAATTTCGTAGGTTATTTTTCACACAAAAATCCGTAACACTCTTAAAAAGAAATTATTATTTTTTAAAAAGAATTATTTTTTGTTAATTTTTAATTTTTTAACTAAATTAACTGACACATGTCGATATAAAATAAAAAGTTGCAATTGAAGAATATATATAAAAATAAAAAAATCATAAAAATAATTTCGTGTTAAAATGGTACATAAAAATGAAATTTAAGGGTTAAAATGAAATAAGGTTAAGATAAAGTGTCAAAATGAAAAATATGAATAAGTTAGAGGGGATATATATGTGTTTGGCCTATTCTAATCGACCCATAAATACCGCAATATCATACATTCATACTTAACCAAAAAAACAGAAAAGGGAAATTGGAAGCTGGTTGAATTGGAACAAGACTAGAGAAAATGAAGAAAAAGGAAAATTGGAGAAAAGGACAAAAATGGTAATTTATTTCTATGTGTAATAACAGTAGTTATAGAATTTAACTAAAAAAAATAATCATCCGTCCATTTTACTTGTGACGTATTTTTAAAATAAATTTTTATTTTTATTTAATACTTTTGATATATCATATTAAATTTTTTAAAAAAAATCATATTTTACCTTTAACATTAAATAATTTTGTTTCAATTTTTTTTTTCGAAATATCATTTAATAGAAATAGCTTGATAAAATATATATATATATATATATATATATATATATATATTACTCCCTCCGTCCCATTTTATGTGGCACTATTTCCTTTTTGGTCAGTCCCAAAAAGAATGTCACATTTCCTTATATGGTAAGTATTTAAAGGTATAATTCTTTTTTTATCCTTGTTGGTCCCACTTAAACTTAAAATAATACTCCTATACATTTATGAGGAGAGAGAAAAATGAGTCTACTTTTTAAAGGGCAATTTGGTAAACAATTCAAAATCTTCATTTATTTCTTAAACTCCGTGCCCGGTCAAATGTTGTCACATAAAATGGGACGGAGGGAGTAATAATTATTTGTTCAATAAATATATCAAATCAAACAATGACAAATAAAAATAAACAAACGAATTAAAAAATAAAAAGTAGTAAAAGGAAGGAGTAGACCCAGCGAGTTCAGCGGGAGCAATTATTTGGAACTGCTCCTTATTGACCGCTATCTTCCAATATAAGCTCAATTCACGAGGGAGCACTTTTTCACATTTCTTAGTAAAAGTAAAAATAAATATAATTAATGATTTTCTCTGTCCACTTTTATTTATTAAGCTGTACTTTTCGAAAGTTAATTTAACTAATTTTTCAAGTTAAATTAGATTATATTAATTTAATATTTTAAACAAAAAACTTAAATATTAAAAAATTATACAAAAAATACTATAAATTGTAATTTTTAGCATATCAATATGATGAAAAAATATATCGTAAAATGTTAGTCAAATTTTTTATAGTTTGAGTTTAAAAAAAGAAAACTATGAAAATTAAAAGTGGACGGAGATAGTACTATTAGTGTACGTCTCCTATATCATTTTAACAGGTAGTTTTGTTTTTTTTAAATCCCAAGCAGAGTTAAAATATCGATTATGTGATTGTCTGAATTTAATGATTTTGATTCAAATTTTATATTTATCACATACCCCCTTAAAACTAATTTCAATTCGGATTTTCTTTAGACATATAATTTGAGTTTTGATTTTTGTACATTTTTCTTATGAATATGAAAATCTTATAAATTTGTGAAAACTATTAAAACTTATTTGATTCTTATATAATTTTATCAAATGAATAAATTATAATCTAAAGATATGGTTTTAAAAAATTTTAAGACTACGAGTTAAAAACAGATGTCTTTAGGTTCTTTTTATAAATAAATGTTATTAATTACATATAACTTTCTCTATCTCAATTTGTGTTACAGTAACATCAGATGACTTGACACAAAGTTTAAAAGAAGAAATAAATAATTTTTATCTAAAACACACATTGACATTTGCGTACCAATAAGCGATTCTATTAAGGATAAAATAAAAAACAATTAAAATTAAATTATTTTTAGTTATAGGAAAATGACAATTTTGGGGGCATGACCTAATAAATTAGGACAAAAAAAAGTATTATAAACTTTCGAATATACATTTGACAAAACATTATTGATCCAATAAATCAACTATAATAACTAAGTACTTTTTGATTAAAAAAATTCCCCCATGGATGATAGTCTTTTCACATAGAGCATGGTCTATTTGTTTATTTATTGCAAAATTTAAAATTATAAACTTTTTTTTTTGTAAAATATAAACACATGAATCAATTTTATATTTGAAAAAGAAATCGCAATTTAGAATTCAATTTATTTATTGTTTAGAGAAGTTGAGATTTCAAATCATGATTTGAAGTAAAAGTTGAAATTTTGTGCAAATTTTATAAATAAACGTTGCTATAAAATCAAAACTTGAAATCGTGCTTTCAACTTCTATGGTCAAACATTTACTTAAAAATCCATTGAATATATCTAAATTATTTAGAACTAGAACTAAGTAAATTAAAAGAAAATCAATTTTGAACCCATAATTAAGCTTTAAATTCAGACTCCACCATTACTTTTCATGCCTATTAAGAAAAAGAAAATAATAAACATAACGTTCAATTTATAAAATTACCCCTATTTACTAAGTATTCTTTAAAAAATCAAATTAAAAAAATCACTTATTTAATATTAAAGGTATATAGTTAGAAATAATTGCCTTCAATCTTAGATTTATAAATTAACAATATTTTGGAAGGGGGACAAAGGGAGTAGTGAGGTAATTAGTTGCATTTACCAATAAGAAAATTTCTTAACTAAAGTTGAATTTCCCTGTTAAATTTTAGGCCAAGAACAAAAAAAAAGATAATTATAGTAGTAATATTTATCTTTTACAAAAAAAGAAAAATCAATGTACAATCAAAATTTATTATTCACATTAATTTCTCAGTTTAATAATGGCCAAATTCACGAGGGTCCACTTCTGACAATTTTAGGTTAATGAGTAAATACTCACTCGTCCTTTTCAAATTTTACTGAGGAGATATAAAGATAATTTAAACAAATAGTACCTAATTTTATGATTAAGATTACAAAAAATTAATGCTTTAAGGAGGATGTCGAATTCTTAAAATTACAATTCATTATTTTACGTTTACGTACACTTATTTAAACCTACTGAAACTTAAAAGAGCTAACGATATTTACCCCGAGTAAATTGTGTCAAGAATTTATCAAAATCAGTCTCTCAAACAAAAATAAAAGAGATGTATCGAAAATATTCTAAATTTGACGTAAATTATTAGTTTCATCTTTGAATTATTGATCGTCTTAATAATACTCCTTGCTTTAATTAGTTGAACTTAAATACACTTTCAATTTTATAACATGAGTAAAATACACCCTAAATTCTCGTCCAGGTTTAAGAGTGTTTTTAATATTTTTTTCAACCTTTTCTTAAAAACATCATGTTGTACAAAAATTTAAGACCACTTATTATGCCATGTGACAGATTAGAAGTGTATCTAAGTTTAGTTAATTAATTAAAAAAAATTACAACTACTAATAGTTCATAAATAAAACTAATAATGTACACAAATTTTAAAGATAAATTTTTGATACAAAATATTTGCATACAGTTCATCCCTCTCGACCTCATTTGTGGTTGTGAAATTAATTGGATTATTGCTGTTGGTGTTTTGTAAGTAATAAAAGTAAAAAAAATTGTGAGTAATTTTACTGAGTTAATTTGTTTTATTTATTTATTTAGTAAAGGCTGGCATGGCAGTTTCCACACTCAAATGTCTGACTCCATGAATGAACAAGTTAAAACCAAAATCATCAATGACACATCAGATCCTGCAACTTGTTGTTTCTTAATTGACACTTTTGCCCTTTTATTATCAAAAATCAAAATCATGATTTTTTTAATTATTTTCTTTTATGAAAACAAAAATGACAAAACATTAATCGAATATTTGTTTATCTTCTTTTTTCAAACCCCAAAGTAAAATAAAATTACACATGAATTGTGGTGTTATAATTAGTGATTAGAAGTTAGAACTTCTAAAGAATAAGAAAATTCTTGTTAGAAGGGTCGCTTTTTAAATGAACTCTACAATGAACGAATTCAAATCCTAATATAAATATCAAACACTACGTGAAAAAATAAATGAATTTAAATTCAATCAAATCCTAATATAAATATGGAACATCGCGTGAAAAGGGGGATAATAAGAAATGCAAGAACATATGTTGGGTGCTAACCATATAAAATGTTTTCTCTAAGATTCTCTACTTTTTATATAGCCTCGGTTAGTGAGAAAAAGCTCTTTTATTTTCTGAAAATTCCTCTATGCTTTATAATTAGATTCTCTCCTCCCATTTCAGTATAAATAGTCGTAATATATAAATATATATTTTTAATTTGGTCTTATATGTTATCTGTATTTTCTAATTTTGAATATGTACTGGTATATATTTGAATAAGTAGACACACAAGTTTTACGTAACATAATACACATAAGACATTCTAGAGGATCACAAATTGGCATGTAGAATATCATCAAGAATGCGTGTGTTAACTCATTCAATTAAAGTTAAAGAACATAGTTATCAATTAAAGCTAAATTTAAGTATTTAAAAAAAAATGGCTGAAGTTCGGAGAAAAAAATATTTTTAAAAATTGAGTCGTATTTGGACATGAATTTTATATGGAAAAAAGGTTAGAAAGCAAAGTAAATTCTATTCTCAAATCAGATTTTCAACATTAAAGGTTGCATCAATAGACTAGATTATAAAACAAACACTTACATAATTAACTTTTTTCAAATATTATATTCATAAAACGAGAAAATATTAAATTATTGTGGGGTGCTGTCGAAACATTGAATGTGGTAAACTGGTAATAGTGTTGATAATACTAATGTTAATTAATGACAATTACCAAGGCAAACACAAAAACGAAGCAGTAGAACATGATTTACGCATATTATGTATGCATAAATGAGGTACCTATGATATTATAGGTATTAATAAAATACAATTAGAATCTAATTACATTTGTTTAATTTGCAATTGGATCATTAAAGCCTAATGTTATAAGTATGAAAGTATGAACACCGAAGTAATGAAATAATTGTAGCTTTAAAAAAAAAAATTGCCTTAATTTTGTTTTTTTCACGTCAACAATATCTACGAAAATATGATGGCATTTTGGTAGAGTGACTCTTAAGGTAAAATGATAAATGAGTGACTTTTCTGTTACTGAACAAAATTGAGTGATTTTTTTATTGCAAAACAAAATTTAATGACTTTATGAAATAAAAATTACTCGATAATCCATAAATTAAAACACACAAAAAAAAAATGAAGAACATTTTCTCATGTTATTCTCCCTATCAAACTACTTTAATTTTTAGATAATTAAACAATCGACTTGTTAAATTTTCTTATTGATGAGTGACTAAGGGAAAAGGGAAGATGGGCAATCATTCATGTAGCTCTTATTAGAATCAAATTCATCATTTGAACACAAAATGTTTGAATTTAAAAATTTATCATAGTTTATTTGATTTATAAAGTTTAAAATCTATTATTTGCATACATTTATTTAAGAGAAAAGGGGAAAATATTTCAAAACTATTCAAAATATGATAGCTATATCTTTTGTTATGTTTTTTATTTAAAAATATATTTATAGTAAGTTAACTAGTTAAAAAAAATTCTCCAACTGATTAAATAGCTCAAAAATATACTCCTACTAACGTTGTCGGTAAACCGATAAACCATGCGAGCTGGTTAGCCCTGACCCTAATTTTTACTGCTTTCTTTTGTAATTTAAAAATAATAAATTAAAAAGAATCAAAAATTAATTTCAATAATGCTTTTTCCCATTTATTGAAATGATTACGTTTTGAGATTTGATACAAAAAGTTAAATACTTGTACTACTTGCTTAACTATTTATGCAACTTTCTCAGTTTGCAATTAGCAAAGGCTGCAAACTATTAGAATTCTATTATATTCAGATTTGATAACATGGAAAAAGATATTTGGACGAGTCTAATCAGAATATAGTCAAGATAATCATTATCACAACAAGAAAATAAAAGGAACAAACAAACAAAAAAGAAAAGAATTATTTTTGGATTTGTAAATAAGAACAAATCTGTACTTTCTTTTCTTATTGTTTTTTTAGAAAAATTTTGAAAAAGAAGAAGATTTTTTTTTTGAAGAAGTAAAATTTGTCATAAATTCTTAAGATCCAATAGCATAAAATTAATTAAAGACATTTAATTTTGATTAACTATTAGGGAAAGAAAGGGCTATGATCTGGTGTTTGATTTTATTATGATACACAGAGGAATTATAATCTGTATAATTGTTTTTAATTATTTATTAGATAACGATAATTTCATATGTTATTCATTGTGTTCTAAACGTAATATATTTATATATTTAATAAAATTCTTAATATAAATATAATGTTTAAGCAAAAATTACTAACTTCAGCTGGCTCGTACCTGAGATTCTAGCTCCGCCCTTACGTGAGGAAAATAAGAATTGAAAGGTACTCACTTACACATAATTGTGTACATTATTCAAGATTTGGTAACATGAAAAAATGATGTGATTTGATTAAATTGCACTATAATGTAAAATTATTGATTTAAACTTAATAATAATTTTATTTCCTAGCTGCAACTAAAAAATAGTACATAGTATTAATTGCAATATATTAGTACTTAGTAGCATTTAACTCATTAATTAAAATAATATTAGTTCGGTTCCTCTACAATCTCCAGGAAGGTGATATTCTAATTATATTAGATGGGATCATAATCCCTTTAAATTTTAGATCTGACATCTACAAACCTTGACCAACTGAATCGATTATTGTCACTAACTCACAATTTCTAAGATTTACCCCTAAATTCGTGGCTTATTTTACATATTAGAAATGGGAATCCGTATCTGCATTGGTCCAATATATATTACTTTTTCTATTTTAATTTATGTGATACAGTTGTAATTCAGAGAAATCATTCTAATTTTATTATGATTTTTAAAATTTTCAAGTTATTAATCATGGTGATTTATAGTGTTTTTTTTATATAATTTTCAATAATATATATTACTTCGTATGTATCAATTTACATGGGTCAAATAGAATTTCAAGAGTCGATCAAATTTTTATTTCTTTCAAATATTTTAAGTTGTTTATTATTGTGATTTATAGTGTTGTTTTAGGTCAATTTCAAATTATATATGTTACTTTTTATGTCCTAGTTTAGGTGATATCGATAGAATTTCGAGAATCAATTAATAAATTTATGTCTTTTAGAATTAAAATATTTAAGTTGTTAGTTATCATAATTTAAATAATTTTCTTAATGAAATATTTAAAATACTAAAAAATTCAAAAAATATATTAAAATGAAATTGTACAAAAATAATAGAAATATCCTTGGTAGAAGCAGACGCGTCGAATGAGAGGTGTTCGCTTCTAGATTTCTGTATATAATAAAAATCTATTTTCAAACTCCGTCTACGTGAGTATTATCGTATTATCAATTTCAATTTTGAAAAAAAAATTAAATTAATGTTGAGCTAACAATTAATGCGACAAATCCTCGTAATATACTTCATGTCCATCAATAGTTGTCCACTATTAACTTGGCACACCCCCTTAAGAAACTATAAATAGAAGGGTAATTTTACTATATCACCCTTTGAATATAATAAATACATCATCTTGAAAAATGTAATAGAGAAATGACCATAATTAATGATAAAGGTAAATTAGAAATTAAGCGTAAAATTATCCATGAATTTTATAAAGTAGACAAATATTGTTAGACATACTTTTAGTATAGTAGACAAATATTGATGAACGGATAGAGTAAATAGCACTTAAATATGTCCACCTAATCACGTATCACATCGACGCCCGAATATAATGTGGGTAACAAATAATATCATATCAACAGTCAACACTCAAATAATGCAAAATAATATAATAATATAAATTAAGCTAACTACCGATCTGATAATTGTTGTAATCACATATTTTTCTTAGTATTTTTTTTTATCTCTGACATTGTATTTAACATACGTAGTACTCCATATATTTGATGCTTTAATATATTTTTGACACTCCTCAACTTTAACCATATATTTTCGATCAAATTTGAAAATTTATTGGACTATAAAGTTTAGATCAAATTTTGAAAAATCATCTTCAAAAACTTTAAAATTTTCACTCACAAATTTTTCAAAAAAAAAAATCAAGTAAAATGCATATTTAAACGTAACTTCAAAAACTTAAATTTTAAGTTTCAACTTTAATAGTGTCTAAGGTTGGTCACCGGACCGGGTTGTACCGATACCATTCCGGTTCGTTCCGGTCCGGTAGTCTTCGGGACGGAATGGGACACCGTGAACCGGTACACGGGACGGAACAGTTTCATGATTTGATACCGGTGTACCGGTACCGATTTATCCCGATTTATTTAGGTTTTGTTCCAGTCCAGTCCGGTTAATTATTTTTTATTAATTAATTTATATATATATATATAACTTTCCCAATGTTTGATATTTGAAATGTTTGGAAAAAAAAAGTTGAATAGATTGCTACTATTTTTCTAATTGAAGAAAAAATAATATTAGAAGATCAAGTTGATTATAAAATAATTATTTATAACTTTAGTTTTAAAAAGTTAGAAAACAGACTTTAAATAAAATTATACATATAATTTTTCTTTGAAAAAAAATAAATAAATTACAATTTGGCTTTAGATCATCAATGATATTGATCCGCCCTTACTTTTAATGAGTTTGTGCAATGTAAATTCAAATTAGTTGATATTTCAAAACACATATCGAACGCATTGAGTGAGAAACATGAAACAATATATTTATTAAGTAGTACTTTCTACGTTTTAAAATGACTTGTTTTTCTTTCCTTTAATGTTCTTGTTTTTAGCAAAAATTTGCGTATAACATATTTTAATATTAAAATGTATTTTGATATATTTTATATATTTTTAAATAAATTTATAAAAACAATTCATATGACACGTTTCAGACAATAAGATTAAAATGTGTTTTGATATATTCTATATATCTTTAATTAAATCTACAAGATTCAATTTTTTTTTTCTTAAAATTTTTGTGATTGTGTCATTGTTTTATCCTTATTTTTATTTATTTTTTAAAATTACAAACTTAAGTTATTTAAATTACAAGTTATAAATATAACTTATAAGTTATAACATATTAATAAGTAATAACTTATAAACTTCAAAAGATTCAAATCTTGAAATTTGAAAACTAAGCTAATTTTTTTTATTAAACTTAAACTTAATAGGTAAAAAAAATAAAAATATCTTTAAAATAAACTTAAGTAAAATTACATTATAATTTATAAATTTCAAAAATATTAATTTAAAGTTTAAACTTAAAAAAACAAAAAAAAACATTCATATTTTCGTTATTAAAAAATTCAAAATAACTAATTTTTTTTTTTTATCATTTTTTAAAATAGCTAGATGTGTAGTCCCGTTTATCCCATCCCATTTCATTCCGATCCGTTCTGGTCCATTCCGATTCCATCCCGGTATATAGTGGGACGGGACGGAACCGAAAATCCGTCCCGGTCAACAAATTGGTCAATCCATCCCGTTTAGTTCCGGTCCATTGCGCAGCCTTATAATAGTGTCTATGATCAAACAGAATTTTAAAGTTTTTTCATTCTTGTAGTTAGTTAAACAATAACTACAACTGACTTTTATTTACCAAACACATTTTGTTTTTCTTTAAAAATATTATTAACTTGATTGATTGTTTATCTAAATTTTCATCTTTTTATCGAAATCTGATTATCCATGTACCCTAATTTTGAGAACAAATAAAATATTTTGTTTTGTTTCTGAACACAAAAGTGAAACGGCCGAGAGAGTGGCAGTAGTAATTGGGCCATTTGTACAAAAGATTCGACTTCAGGCCCCTTAAAGAATCGACCAATTTCATCATCAAAACTGTCAGCATCTTCAATAAAATAATATATCTCACCACTCACCAGTATACAGCCATAACTAGCTCAGTCATACCCGTGACCCCCATTTTTGCCCCCTTCCACTAAACTCTACACCTACAATAAATTAACATTAAAATCATCACCAAACGAAACCCCATTTCATTATTCTACTCTTTATAGCACTTTCTTGTGTTGAATGAACAAAAAAAAAGTTGATATACATGTTTTGAGGTTGAGTTTGTATACAGTGAAAAATGACAATGAGTTCGAGTTCATTTATGAGGCAACTGAGTGGGAAAGAAGGGTGGAAATCGACGTCGAAGAGATGGGGCGGTGGGGGTGGAGGAAATTGGAAGCAAATGGAAGCTGGTTTTAACAATATGTGTGGAGGAGGAAATGGGTATAATGGTGGGTTGGTTATGAGGAAGAGAGTAATGGTGGTGGTGGATCAAAGTTCACATACGAAGCATGCTATGATGTGGGCTCTTACACATGTTACTAATAAAGGAGATATACTCACTCTTCTTCACATTGTACCTCATTCTTCGTCTTCTTCGTCTTCTCATTGTGCTAATAATAAGGGCTTTTCTTCTGATTCATCTTCTTCATCTGCTGCTCATCTTGCTAGTTCCCTTGGATCTCTGTGCAAGGCTTGTAAACCTGAAGTAAGTTCCGCCGGTACACACCTTTTTGGCTTTCTTCTCATTATGCGCTCAAATTGCATTTGTCATTCTGCAGATATTATGCATCTGATCTTTATTTTTTTCTTTGCCTATATATTTTTTCATATATATAAAAGAAAATGTTTTCATATGCACGCTAAAGCATCCTTAAGGGCAGCCATTTCTGTGAAAGGATGAAGGTTTTTCCATCGTTTATTTTCCGGTGGTTACGCGGAGTTAAGAAGGGTTCAAGGTTCATCTGAACTACCTTGACTTGACGGAAAATTACACTATTTTTTTAATGTTACATTGCAGATGCTGAAGCCCTTCAACTTCTTCATGTGTTTTTTTTTTTTAATATTTTGAATATTTTTCGTGAAAATTTCTAGCTTCGCCACTGTTTGGGCTTCTCCACTCCTCTTTCGTGCTCACTGTTCAATGTATTTTCTGTTCCTTTCAGATGCACGCAATAATAAAGAGGGGAAATCATTACTAGTGACAGTTTCTTCTTTTCCTTTTCAGAGTTTTCAGATCTTTTTTTTTTGGCTCTCAACCAAACAAAATTGCAGTAGTTTCGTTTACTGGCTTTTACATTTCCCTATTTTTATTTTTTATTTTCCCATAAACCAAACAAATTCATTTTTAGCATTTATGACCTTATTGACTTTTTGTTCTAAGGTTGATTTTTATTTTCCCATAAACAAAACAAATTCATTTTTAGCATTTATGACCTTATTGACTTTTTGTTCTAAGGTTGAAGTGGAAGCACTAGTAATACAAGGACCAAAAATGGCAACAGTAATGAGCCAAGTGAAGAAGCTGGAGGTGTCTGTGTTAGTCTTGGGTCAGAAAAAACCCTCTTCTCTCTTTAGCTGGTAACTACATTTTTCATATTTCTTAAATTTCGTGTTCAGTCAAACTAGGAGGATTTTTCCATTTAATTAATTTTGCAACTCTGGTACTACTACTCTACAGTCTGTGTGGGAGGAGCAGTGAAGAGGAATTTGTGGAACAATGCATCAACACATTGGATTGTTTGACAATAGGAGTAAGGAAGCAAAGCCAGGGCATGGGAGGATACCTTATCAGCACTAGATGGCAGAAGAATTTCTGGCTCTTGGCCTAAGTTTTTAATTTAGTTTAGGAATTAATATTACTCACTATAATATGGATAATAATTTGTGTAGAGAGCTTTCAGTACTAGTATTTCCTATGTAGCATTCCCTAAAAAACAAAAAATTACTCTTCTGGTGTGTAATTTTTTATATATAAATATATCTAAATGCTAACTGAGAAGTTGTTATTTGTGCTAAATACAATTATTGTGTTATATATGTTTCCCCTATTTCTATCAGCTAATTAACCAAATTGTTATGTACCTTTGTTTATGCTCCTTACTTTAATGCTTGTATCATGCTTTAGCTAAATGGCATGCCTGTTTGGTAAACAAATAATTCTGAATCTCTTGGCTGAATACTTAACACTGAGTATATGAGACAGTTATAGTCGGTTTTTTTGGATGAAGGGAAAAGGGCATTTTAGGGTGTGTTTGGTGTGAAGACCCAACACCCGCTCCCAACTTCGACATGGGACCTAACTCCTGAACTCAACTCTCTATCCGACCCCAACCTAGGACACGACTTTTGATCTCGACTTGGGACTCAACTACTTGATTCTACCCCAACTTCATTGGCCCCTAATTCTTAACACCTAAGAGTCATTCTTCCTTGTGTATGGCAAGAGTGGGCATATTGCTCATTTTGGTATATCATATATGGGCTCGTCAAGTTTGAATCACGTCAAAATCGTTAGACTTAAATCATAAAAAGTAGGTAGTCCAAGAAGCAGAAGGCCCAGAACAAACATCGGTCTAACAACAATGATCCACACCAGAAGTTGAGGTTGAGTGATCTATTTGCAAATTTTGCTTCTATAATTAAAAAGGTGTTATATCTAGCTTCAGAAAGATACATACAGTAAAAAGCTGCGGGCAACATAAGAACCCAAATACTAGCCAATTTGGAGTGTGGATGAAAGGCAAATAAAAGATTTGGTATCGGAAGTATCTAAATGGTACATTAGACAAAAGTGAAATGAAACATTTCTGTGTAACTCTTCTATAGGCAAAATAAAAACCAAATCTAGCAGCAGGGGATGAAGGTAAAATAAATAAGTTAAATAAGAAATTCTCAATTCGATTTACCTAAACAGTAATTAGACAACAATGAACGGTTCGTTTCTTCTATACCAAACTTTTAGCCAGTTCATGTTTCGAGTACACCTAACATTAGACTTTATCCTCTAACTTCTCGTTGACTAGAGGGACAAACTCCATACTTTTTCTGGGGGTTCGAGGTGTACGGGGAGTGCCTGGTGTTTGTTGTGAGAGCATGTGCCTCACGTACCCATAGAATGTACATCCGACAAGTGTTATTGCACATCCAACTGCATTCATCATTGAGATTGGGTTTCGAAAGATAAGCCACGAACAAGTTACAGCAACGGCAACCTGCAAAGGTAATGAATCAAAATAAATCAAATGCAGAACTTCATAAATAAGAAATTAACACATCTAGATGTTGTTGTGACTAATTATAATAAGGAATAGAGTGACTATCATAAAGCAGAAGTGGGCAAGTTAGGTGGGTAACTCGTGTTTGAAATGGTTCAGATTTAGCTGTGCACTCATAAGAGAGATTTGTTTGTATTGTCTTATTTCACATGCTATCAAGGCTATCTAAACATTAGCTTAATTTGAGAACATCAATCTGTAATTTCAACTTTCATATGTTGAAGTAATGAATCAAATATTTAGTTTGTCAACATCTGATTAAGCGTTAAGATCAGTTAAAAGCAAAATCCTATCAGATATGCTCACGTTGATTGCTGAGATAATTTGGCACAGGTATACAATGCATATTTATTCACGATGAGATCTATAATTTGTGTTGCTTAACAATGTTAAGGCACCAAACCACCGAAGTGCAATTGAACATGCCTAATCAATTGAGCTAACATATAACAAATTATTAGAAGTGTAAAATCACCGGCCACAAAAATTGTTGGCTCTGTATGCATGAATACCAGATAATATATAAAGCATTATTTTCATAACCATAGGCATTAGTAAACAAACTAAAAGCATCTCCCGTACCTTAAGGTTTCCAGCAACATTAAAGGTGACTGCAGTGGTAGAGTGAATGACGTAGAAGATAGAGAAATTGAGGCAGAAAGCCAACACACCAGAGCCAAAAATAATACAGAAGGATGAAAGAAATGGAGGATCCGTCTGTAGCCATGCCACTACTCCAGAGCCTTCCAGTAGTAAGGCTGGTAGCGCCAGGATCATTGTGGCAAAAGGTGCCATATAATATACCGTGTTTATGCTACAAAACATAAAAGTAATTCAACATTACGTGTAAAAATAATATTGCCATAATTAAAAGCAGTGTCCAAAATAATACAATAATTTTGTTGATTATGAACACATACACAACTTTATCTCGGGAGCACATACGATCTTTTTCATAGGATTTCTGGAAAGATGAGGATTTAGGTTTAGGAGCACACACCTATATTCCATATGAATAGGAATATGAAACTTGAAAATAAACTATCACGATGGAAATGGATACAAAAGTTGCTGATGATTCTAGTTCTAAAGATAAATGAAACACATAAATTAAGAATAACTGCAGACTCCCTGGTCTTTCCCTCGCAACTTTAAATTATAATCTTAAGTATTGTTATCATCAGTACAAATATTATCCTTAAAAGGGCTAGTAAAATAGACTAAGATGAGCAAATTGGATGAATTTGAGGGGAAAAAAGATAAGAAAAATCAAGAGCTTGAGTTCCTTTGTTGTTCCTTTTTATTTTATTTTCTTTTTCCTTGTAAAGGCAACATAATTTCTCTGATTATGCATTTCAAATTTTTATCCTGAGTTGTTTCACTCTAAATTATGGCCTAAACTGGCCATAGAACCTATATCTTTGGTTCGAAACCAGTTAGGAGGGAGTAAAATAGTTCTCTCCTCCTTTTTAGCTTCTTCACTATTTTGTGATGATATGCCAAGGTAAAACCATCAACAAGGTGATGAACCCTGCAGAGGAATTATCATATTTAACTCTTCTTTCATGCTGACAATTAAGCTAGCAGGAACCACAGGAATCCCCACCTAAGCTGGTGGAAAGGGAAGTTAAAACTTGTTGCAAACCTCCTCTCACCCCAACCTTCTTAGCAAAACAAAGGGGGAAAGTACGTATATGAGAGAGAGAGAGATTGGGTGGGGTGGGGGGGGGGGGTTACTACCTGTCAAATTTGTAACCATGCAGTAGAGACTCTGCAAGGATAGTCTTAGTCGATGTAGCCAGACAACCAAATAAGGCAGCACAAAATCCAAACGTGTTGAAACTTAGCTCTGTGATGGAGGTGAGGAGAATTCCTCCAACAATAGGTATCAAAGATGCCCAAATCCTCAAGTCAAAGTGCTTGCTCCAAACTAGCCACTGCAAAATAACTGTTACAAAGACATGGCAGTCAGATGTCCTCCATTGTTAAAGGAGAAAGAATTGAAAAAGCAGCACAATGAGATTAAAGAGTTTGTTAGTTGACTTGACAAAGAATAACACTAATCCATATCCCGAAACATATAAGCACACAGATGAAGATAAGGTCATGAAGAATTGCTAAGATGTTTTGTTGTGTGCTATTACATCCTTCGCAACAAGCTTGTCTCATAAATTCTCTATTACTCCCTCTGTTTGAATTTGTTTGTCTTACTTTCCTTTTTAATCCATTTCAAAAAGAATGTCTCTTTCCTTTTTTGACAACTCTTTAATTTAAACTTTCCACATGGCATGTTTAATACCACAAGATTAAAGGAAATTTTGGTACATTCTACATATATTTAGCTTCTTTTTAAAAAAAAAACTGGAAACATTTGTATTTAAGATCGTGCTTAGGTGGTACTGAAAAAACACATTTACAATAAGTATAAAGGAAGTATAATCTACCCCAAAGCCGAACCAAATCTAAATGGACCCTAAAACATCTATAATTGACTCAGTTTAATTGGAGTAGACATTTGTACACCAAAAACAGAACAACACAATACACTTAAGCTTGACTTCCTGCAGGTTGTTGTTCCTAAATATCTTTAGTATATATAGCATTCTACATACCTTTGTTCCTATATATCTTTAGTAATCTACATATCTTTAATTTAAGACCACAAATTCAAAAGTTTTTTTTACTTTCTTAAACTCTGTGTCAAGTCAAAACAAGACAATCCAATTGAAATGGAGGGAGTAATAAAATATAAAAGTTCTACCCAAAAATCACCTGTAGTTGCAGGGGTGAATGACTTTATTGTTTGCATAAATGAAACAGGGATGTAGCGCAGGCTGACATTGCCTAGCACTATGTTGATACAAAACACGAACGACATGGGGAAAATCCTTCTCCAGCGATCCTCAGGGTCAACCACAATAAGAGGTTTAAGCTTTAGCACTTTAATCACCGTGTATGCGCCAATAGCTGAGCAGATAAAGTGTATGCAAGACACTGTCAAAGGAAACTTAAAATCCATTTTCTGCAAAGGTTATAAGATCAACAGAGTATTAGTTATTTGTAATAATAACTTCATACACTAAACAATGGAAGTGATAATAGAGATAACAATATCTCAAACAGCAGAAAGATAATTAAGTACAAATTATTGAACATGTAAAACATGCATCATCTCTAACTAACTTGAGATGAAGATAATTTGAATTTTATGTTATAACTTTTGGCATGGTTATAACAATGGGGAGCTTATGATAGAAACTGCCTTGGCATGTAGGAGATGTTCATCATGCAGGCTATACCTCTCTAAAATTATGTATTTCCATAACAAAGAAAAGTGGAAATATTCAGAGGAAGTATGCATTATCACAGGAAAGGCTTCTTTTCAAGTCCTTAATACCTGATTAGGAATAGTGCTTCACAACAAGCGACACAGTAAGAAGAAGGGGCAAGAAAAACAGATTGCTACTGCTGCAGCAGAATGAGTGCATGGAGGAAGACTTCACAGTTGCATATCAGTACTACAAGATAACCATAGCCTAAAAATAATCAGAACAAAATTCACCTTTGAGACATTTGGCGTCGAATCTACAAGACCCTACCAGGAGACAGGTCCAGGAGTATCATAAATACAGCAAAGAACATTCTTGAAATATCCACACTACAACATCAACTAAACCTCAATTCCAAGCTGATGGAGTCAACTACTATCGATGTAGCTCCATTTAGACTCATCCCATACCAATATACAATAATTTAGGTTCTCCAACCTAAAATTCTCTATGTTTATACCCATGTTGCTCGGACTCTCCAAAACTGATGCCACAATCGTGTCGGATTCTACAAAAATACACTATTTTTGGAGCATCCAACATGCACCTATCACAAATTTTAGAGAGTCCGAGCAACATAGGTTTATACTGACTTGCAAATTCCCCAACGAGATTAATAATCCTAGAAATTATTGGACTAATATAGACCCTTCGGGGTAGCCCAGTGGTTTGGGCTTGGGACTTCCATGTTGGAGGTCTCAAGTTCGAAACCTCTTGCTAACGAAAGCAAGGGGTTTGCCTTATGGGTCGAGCTCGTCGCACCGGGCCTGCCTAGTGTAGGTTACCTCTCCTATGTGGTTTGCGAGCTATTGCATAGGAGCGGGGGTTTTACCCTGTGCGCACCAAAAGGGTAGCGGCTGCGGATTTCCCTTGTCATCAAATATATATATATATATATATTGGACTAATATAAGTGTGCCAACAAGACTAAGCGTATTCTCAACTAGTTGGTACCACCTATATATAGATCTTCTTTTTTTTGCGTTGTTCCCTATATTTGGCTAAAGTCTGCATGGATTCCAAGCGATTTTAAATGCTTTCAGACAACTCCCTTTAGGGTGATTTTAGGTCTACCTCGTCCTTCTTTTAACATGTTCAATCATCATGGTTTGACATTATCAAACTGGTGCATCTCAATATTTGCATAGGACAAGATCAATCCATCTAAGCCGACAGTCTCTGATTTTATCTTTTTGATATGTTACTTGCACCTTTTGTCCAATGCAATCATTTTTAGCTTGTTTAATTTTGTATGACCGGACATGCATCTTAACATCGATAATTTTTTTTTTTATTTTATTTCTGCGACACCATCTTGTGAACATGTTGGACCTTAGCGGCCCGTCATTCTCTTTCAAAAAATTGTTAATGTACCAGTAGCAATGCTATCCAGGCATTCATGAAGCAAAGGACACAGAGAAAAAGCAAACAATAACTTTAGACAGAAAATGTGCCTTTCAATTTGATTTGAGTTATTCTTCAATTTGAGGGGACAATGATTATGGATATGATGTCAGGAAGTTCACTCCATGACTCTGCTGTGCTTATTCCTTCAGGAGGATCAGATTTTTGTATTCCATTCCGGGGGAATGTAGTATATTTAATGCATTTATGTGTGCCTCTTTTGGTGCTAATCCTGAAAGTGCAGCTAATATAAGGTTTACACAATTCTTTGAATCACCAGAAGAATGAGGATGGCATGATAAAAGACAACCCTTAAGGAAACTCAATCCTATCTGTCACTCTAGATGTTGTAATGTGTTTGTCCTTCTTTTAATGTTTTAATCCTAGTCATGGTAAAATTATATACCACATTCAAGCACAAATCTCTACAAGTTAAATATTATTTGGAATTTGTTCTTGAATTCATACTTTCTTTTGTTTTTACTATCCCACCTCATCCTAATATTCATCTAGAGAGAAAGATACTTTCTTTAGCAAGCAAAAAGTAGAAATTTGCAGATAGGGGTCAAAAGTAGGTGGACTTTCTACCAACCACCAGCCACACTCAAGCAAATTCATCAATAAATAAATTTCAGATAGTCCACACAAAAAATGCTGAGGAGATCGCTCATCAACCTAAAATTGGCAGCACTTGAAATAAGGAAAGCAAGTTCAATGCACAATACAAACGACAAATAGAAGAATAACTTGTTTTGTAGCTAAAATTAGAAGAGATAAAGTTTGAAACTTGTTCAACAAAAGACATACAGACAAAAAAAAATATGCTAGCTACAGTTCAATCTCTACAGACAGACAAATTGCCAGCAAGGATCGTGCTACAATTTTCCTGTTTTGAACACCAAGGTACAACCCAAACCTAAAAACCACCTTCCCGAGTCCAAATCCGGCCCACATGATTTTTAGTTGATATGATTTTTAGTTGATATCAAATTGTAATTTGAAAAAAAAATATACTTCTACCATAAGCTATATTGCTCGAACTCTTCAAATATGTTGAAAGATAATTGTAAAATACTCCAAACGTAGTGCTTTTTGAAAAATACAACATGAGTGCGGCAACATTTTTGGAAATTCCGAACCATAAGTGAATGTTATTGGCATACAGAAATACAGACGGCATAATGAAATCAGATAATAACAATGAAATTAATCAAAAAAAAAAAAAAACGAAGAAATCTACATATGTAAATAGAAATACGGAATATGTAAAGAACAAACCTGAAAGATCCACTTATTCATGATAATAACAGTGACATTAAAACCCCACCATTGAAGAATGGCGAGTACGGATCGAATCACAGTCCACTGACACAACCTGCTTTCCTCCATTTCTCTTCCTTAATAAATTACGCCTACTCTTTCACTAACTCCTTCTCTATAGCATCAATCAATCAATCAACAACGAAGATCGATCTACAACAACAAATTGAAAGAGAGGAGACAGTGAAGCGAAAGCTAAGCTGAAAGCATAATTCGCTTTTGTGATTTCTGATTCCCAAAAACAAAATACTAAAAAAATTATGAGAACTCAGACAAGAGAGGCGTGATTTTGTTTGTTTTGAAGGTACTGGGGGAGGGGAGAGGGGTAGTGATTGTAATTTTACATCACACGCACCGTACCCGGTCCCCTCGCCTTCGCTCTATAGGAAACTATACTTTCCATAATTATTAAATGGGGAATCAGATCTCCACAAATATTACTTACTCCTACTTTTCCATATTTAGCAAAATATTTATTTTTTTAAGGAAAAAATACACTTTTAAAAACTGAGAAAAATATTGTTTTATTAATGGTAATAGAAAAAACAAATTTTATAAGTAATTCTTGAATTTATTGTCTTCTTTTCAAGCCTGATCTCTTGACCATTCCACCCCTCTCCACCTTATTCTATCATGGTAATGTTTTAGTAGCTTAGGTACAAACGTTTTTGGAATATTATTTCTTTTCTTACTTATCAAATACTAAAAAATAAGTAAGAAATTCATTTGTTTTTGACAAAAAAAAATATTGTACACCAAACACATATTAGGATCTATTTGGTCATGATTTTATTTTTTTGAAACTGTATTTAGAATTTGGAAAGCAGCCAAAATTTGTTTTCACTTTTATGAAGTTTTCTTTTTAAAATTTATCATTTTTTAATATAAAAAATGATCTCATTTAAATTAAATTTCATGTTTAAGTCATATTTTATGTATTTTAGAATTTTTTTTTATAAATTCTAAATATTCTTTACAAAATGTATGACCAAACATAATGTTAACTTCAACTCCAATTTTGAAAATTTTAAATAAAGTTAATTTTTTTTATTTGTTTTCATGATCAAACACCCACTATTTGTTACATATTTTAAGTAAAATTATATATTTTGATGAAAATATATCTACCAAATAATTAAAGATGTCATGGTTAAACGCCTACTCAATTTTATTTCATAACCCATAGATCATTCAATTATTGACATAAATTTTTTATTTTAAACATAAAAAAAATACGCCTATTATTCGCCTCACTTGATAGATCCTACTAAAATTACGTGAATCAAATATATGTTTGCCAAGACTTTTTTTTTATTTTAGAAACGACTCGTAATACTTCTCATACACGACATTTTTACATGATAGACTAGTAACGTTTGCATTAAAAACATGATTTGTGAAATAGATGGGTTGATTGCAACTGCATTCAATTTCCAAAAATATTTTAGCAATATCCCAAGTTTTGGGGATCGTCTTTTTTCTTTTATTTCATTAAAGTTATCATTGATTATTCCATCAATCAAATATCAGAAGCACGACAAGTCGACAACACATGGACCTATCAAGAGAGAGGGTCTCTTTATCCATGCATTTAAATTGGATGAATGATTTTAATTGAAATATCAATAATTGACTGATTTTTTTTGTTATAAAAATATAATGTAAATTGACTTTTTAAGATAACTAGTTAACTACCCTTAGTTGAGTAATTTTTAAATTATAAACTAAAATTGAGTTATTTTTAAGAAAAATATATTATTAATTAAATGACCATCTCAGATATTATCTTATTACTCCACCATAATCTTCTTAATATATTTGTGATTCGTGGAGAGTTCACAAGCCAATACACTCCTTCCCTTTTCCTAGCAAATTTTAAGTTTTTTTTCAACTTAAAAGATTTTGCTTTTTCATTTGAATCCCACGATATAAAGATTTAAACTTGAGTTTGCTTTACTTTCATGGTTTGAAAGTTACTTGATGATGAATACTCTTAATTTATTAGCTGGTCTATAAAATTAGATCAAATTGATGAAATTAAATTATCTTGGTCTATGAATATCAATTCAAAATTTTGAAACCGGAAAAGGAATCTAAACTTCAAAAAAATTCTAAAAATATTTCAGAACTAATTTGTTAGAAACTAAAAGAAATAATCTTGTTGGTAAAATTTCTATCGAGTTGATGTCTATCAGAAACAACTTCTCTGTCCCCATAAAGGTAGATATAAGATAACATTTATGCACATTGTACCCTCTTCCGTCTTCTCTTGTGGGATTAAACAAACGTTTACTCCCTCTATTCAATTTTACTAGTCGCATCTTCAAAACTAAATAAATCAAATTAATTTAAAATTTGAAAATATTAATTTAGATGATCGAAAACTATATCAAAAATATTATAGGGTGCAATTCTTCTTATATCTATATAATAAATATTATACATCTTAAAATGTTTATCAAAATCCATACAGTTTGATTCTCGACAAGCAAAACGTGACAACTTAAAGTGAACAAAGGGAGTAATTATTGTTTGAAAAGTATTACCTTAAGTTTATTCAAATACTATTCCATAAACCACCCACACGGATTAATCAAGCATAGGAATGAAAAAGAAAAACTCTAGCATAAAGCATTTTCCAGTGTTTTCAAAAACTCTAGCACATTCGGCGTACCAAAAGCGCTTCAAGGCGCAAATTGAAGACGTAGATCCATAAGGTGTAAGTCCTAAAATTTGGGGCGTATGCCCCGAGCATAAAAACGTTAGTCTTGGGTGTAAAAATGTACGCCCCGAGCGTTTTTAATTTTTTTTAAACCTTTTTTGCTTTATATCATATTTTTTATTATTGGTGTAATGATACTTCTCAAATAGTAATTATAATGTTTTTTTTTCTTCATTGTTGATTATTAATACCTATTTTAAATAAAATCATAATACTTTTTCTATATATTATAGGTTATTTATAAAAACAAATAGTTGTAAAATCATTGGAAGTTTCACTTTTGCTTATTTTCTTAGTAAGAAAATTATAAAATTGAATATACACGAGGCTACACCCCGTAGACCCATAGAACTTATGCCCCGTATCTCGGGGCTTAGGCCTTGCCCTGTACTGCTTAAAACGTATCGCCTCACGCCTTCGCTTTTTAAAACCTGGCATTTTCCTTTAATGGGTCTTATTTGATGTAAATATGATGTAGTAAGAACTCAAAACAACTATCAATAGGAAACAAACAAAAAAATAAAACGATTCTCCAAACCTATTCCTAGAGTTTCAAATATAAAGACTTCAATTCCTTTCAAGTGAATTTCCTCTCTTTCTCTTCCCATTTTGTAAGAAAGAACTTTTAATTTGTTGTCCAAATTTCTGTTCGAAATGTTGCATTGTAACTACCTTCTCATCAAATGGGTTGTAACGTGGTGGTGAGATTGTTCCATCCTAAATCAGAGGTTTCGAGTTCAAGCTCTGAGTATGAACTTTTTTTTAGGTTTGGGAGTGAAGCCGAATGTGCCCTGCAATGGCAATCCAAATTTAGTCGAAATTTTAATGCGAATTTCAAACACGAATGATAAATATAATTTTTTTTAAAAAAACTACCTTCTCACGCCATCAGGCTTCTTTAGAAGCAAGAGGCCCGCCTAAAAACACACACACCATGTTGCACGCCTATATGGCCTAATTAACGTGGAGAGTTGGGCACGCTCCCATTACAAACGATCCTTTTTGACTTCTCATTGTAACTTGTACTATTGGAAAAAAAAAATTAACTTTTTTAATTTCTTGGCCTCTAATTTAGGTGAAATGCCATGTTCATTCATATCACCTTTTTGTAAATATTACTCTTATTTAATTTTCGTACTTGAAATGAGATCTAGTTTAAATGGTATGTTCTTGGGTATTTGGATTGTTTGTAACTAATTTTTTTTACATTGATCATCAAAGTAACTAGTACATGTCTAGCACAATAGCTAGGATTAAAGCATTTACAAGTGGATACATTAAATCAAAGGCTTTATTGTAGTAGTTGTTGTAGTTAGGGTGGGCATTCGGGTCATTCAGATTGGATATGAAAATTTATGTTTAGAGTTTTTATTTACAATTTAAATAAGCTCGGATAGGATTTGTTCTGTTCATTTTTGGATTAATAGGCTTAAATATATCTTAATTTTAATTTTGAATTTTTAAGGCATATCATTAATGGTCTGAATTTACCTAATATATAATTTAATCATGTATGCATGACTATATAAAGCTTAAACTTGAGAAAAAATATAAAAAGATATTAACTGAGTTTACTAGATTTGTTGTGTTTTTTATGAATTGTTGATTGTGTTTTATTATATATGATACATGAAATTTATATATCAAAGCTGAGTTTATTTAGAATATATTTAAGAATTGAATCATGTGTTGAATTGTTGAAATTCGAAAAACAAATCATTACTTAAGTATTGTTTTTGTTCATATGCACATGTCTGGTCAACATATTTTTATTTGTATATCAGTCATCGATAACTAATGTGCAAACATACATGAAAAAAATGCAGACATACATGACTGAAAGTTTAATCAGTTTTTGCATACACTCCAGTAAAAAATATTTAACTTTTACCTTTTCAGGTCATACTCACCCTACAGTGCGATTCAGATTTAATCGGAGCTCCAATGCAAACTCTGAACACCGGGTGAGAAACCAAAAAAAGAAAAAAATTGCCTGCCAAATGACCCCCAAGTGCAGGGCCATCCATCTATTGGTCTAGACATACCCACAACCTAATATTTTGGTTTAAGAATACTTCTCAAACTAACACGTTAAAAGGGGAAGACGTTTTTTACCCTTCCCCCTTAACTTTCATTTAATAGTTAATTTTATCATCCGTTATACTATCCAACCATTTATACCCCTATCATGCTAAACTTACCATCCATACTCCTCAACTGAATGGTTTCCCCCAAATTAACCAAAATTACCCGTTTCCCCTTAAAATTAACAATTTATCTGCCTATCTCCTTGAGAAAATCATGTGACTTATCACAATTGGCTACATATATTCTTTAATATAAAAATAATCCATCCACTTTTAATACACGATCATGTTAGAACATGTAAACTTATTGAAATTTAATTTGAGAAATACCTTTTGAAGCAGGAGAAAATATCCTCAAGCAAACTCGCAAATCCGACTTTAGTTATGCAGCCTTCTTCAATGATATCAAATCAACCATCGAATTTTTTCAATATTTGGGTGGGCAAAAATTGTAAAAAAAAACTTATACCTTCGTCATGTCTGAAAGAATTCTATATACAATTTTTTCCCAATCCATAACCTAGATAAAAATCTTTCTTATCAAGAAATAAGATTTTAATTCCTAATTAAATATGCGCACAATATGGACCCAAAAATAATTAATGAGGATCTCTATTTTGTAGATAATTTGAAAATCTGATTTAAATTATTCTTACCATAATAAATTACAAATCATTTAACTATAAATTCGTAGTTGCATTTCTCCAATTATCGTTAAATTTCCATTAAACATTGGTGTAATTTAATTTCCTACGTTGAGATTACATACAATGATCAATAAATTAAAGTATTGATGAATGTAATCTAAACATTAATTGCCTTTAGAGCATTGTTTAACTTATTTCACGCGGTGGATTAATAAATTCACTTGTAATGTTCGACACAATAAAAACTTGTAAGCTTCTCAAAAAGACATATCATTAATCTCTATACTGAGACATGAATTTCATCAAATATCCTACTATCATCCAATCTAACAGACATGTTGATCCATATTAAAATCTCACATTTTAATACATCAAAACAATAATTAATCTATAAAACTCGTAATAGCTATATCAAAATTGAAAATATATATGCATTCAACATTTTAAAGAATATGTTTTTGACAGTCAGTCTAAAACATCTATCTCTACTCGATCGTGTTCAATACATACAAAATAATGACACAAAAAATCAAAATAACATCATTTTGCATAATCATGATAAATTATATTTAATCTTATAAGTACAATTATGATAACTTGTCCAATTTCTATATTAAATCGGGAACAAAAAAAACTTCATTTTTATTAAAAATAATAATAGAAAAGGGTCATATTTGCCCTTATACTCTTGGAAAAGGGTTATATTCAATGGCGCAGCTATAGCCACATTGGACACCCTTTGTCATAAAATGGTATTATATATATATATCTATATATATATGTATATGTAAATTCTACATTTAAAGGATATATATTTAAAGTTGGACACCCTTGACAAAACTTATGTTTTTGGCTCAGTGGTAATATGTGTCCATTTGAATGAAGGAGTTCCGGGTTCAAACCCCAATAGCATATTATATTTACGCTTCGTTATACTTTTTGGTTATATTTGCCCCTAATAGTCCCCTGCCATCCAACATCGGATTCATATCTACCCTTTGAGCTGTGAAGTTCCACATCACCCCCTTTTATTATCCTACATGGCTCTTACGTGATGTTAGTGTGGCATTTTAATAAGTTAAGAATATTTTTTTTTACTTTGCCTCATAATCGTTGCAGTTTCTGCCTGTTGGTGGACTTCTCTTGTGCAACAGATTGTAATTGGGATAATGAAAAAATTAATTGGTGCTGCATTACTCCATTGCATTACTCCATTTTGGAGCTAATGCATAGGCTACTAATTCTCTTTTGCATTACTCCATTTTTTGGAGTTACTGCAGAGGTTACTAATTCCTTATTGTTGCAGCATGTCAACCGTTGGTGGCTATCCCATTACTTCTTCATTCTTTATTCCACCATTATTCTTTGTAACATATGTAATCTCTACGCCATTTATCTTCACTATTTACTACCCCATTATCTTCTTATTCATTGCTAGGAAGACTTCTTATAGTATAAATAGTGGTGGTCTTCATTTGGTTTAGAGACACAAGAAAAATATAGAGAGGAAAAAGTTAGTCAAAAAAGGGAGTTCTTATTAGTTGAAGGGAGGTGTTCTTTTTGTGGAGCTTTGGACTCAACTCTTGTCCAGAGTTTGTTGAGTTACACTTTGTGATTAGATTGTTGTATCGTGGAGGGGACAAGTCAAGAGGACTACTGCTGGACTGGTGAAAAACATTTGTTGCAGCGGGCTTGAATCTCCTTAAAGAGAACGAGATATCCGCGCCTCAGCCTGAAGAGATTTTTTCATTTTATTTTCAATATAATTGTAATCTTGTATTTTTTGTTATCTTGTAATTTTTCACTTACACATGACACCTACATAGATATAATCTTCTCTAATTTAATTATTATACCTCACCTCCAATATTATAACCACTTTACATAGAAATTGATTTTAAAAAATCATATGGTAATGCAAATTTGTACACAAACAACAATTATATTAGCTCCAACACTTGAAATATCAAAATGAAGCTACCACTAATAGCTTCTCAAATGTCTATCTCAAAGGCCTCAAGCAGAAATTGTTGCCTTCTTATTTGGAGCTGCTTCAGTACATTCTCTAAAATTGATCTTGAACCTGCGAGGGACATTACGAATTAAGATACCTCATTTGGCCAATTCAAGTTATCTTTCTGCAAGTTGCCTTCACACTCCAGTTGTATGTCCTTTTATGTGCAGCAGGGTAAGCACAAGCAGAAAGATGGTTTTTTGGAGATGGAAACTCCGTCTTCCACATCTCACACGTAGTGTGTGATATACCATGAGTTTACGGTATTTTTAATACATTTCACTTAAGAGTTGTGTGTGTCTAGGGCCATTTTGTATTGATATTGATGTATTTTTATCATGTTTGCAGAAAACAAGTTCGGACGTGGAAGTATGTGACACAACTGAAAAATTGTGCAGAAAAGAGCTTCTATGAAAGTGATTAACGGACCGTAGGTCCATTCACGTTCCATAGGTTGTGATCGTAGATGGGCAGGCAATGTATGAAGAAGAAATCAGGGAATTCTTGACTAAGTGTGGAACCACGAACTCAAACGACAGACCATAGGTCTACCTACGGGCCGTCCTGCAAGTCCGTCAAATGCTTCAGAGAGGGGTTTCCAGTACCTGATTTTGAAGATTCTAAGTATGGAGCTACGGAGGAGGACCCACTGACCGTGGATCGATCCACGGTCCGTACTGTTGGTCCGTTGATTGAAGCTGAAAAGTGGAGATTTTGAAGTTGGAAAAAATGCCTAAGTCCTGAGTCTTGGAAGGGTCCTACGGACCGTAGGTCAGTGTCGTACATCGAAACCGCGTCCTGAAACTTTACTTCCTTATTTCGTTTCCTTTTTAGTTGGGACTTATTTTTCTATATATCTGGTATGTAAACCTCGTTTTGGAGGGTTAGACTTAATTACTTTTATTCTAGTTTTTGGCTTTGGAGATTGACTTGCAATTTTAGCAATTCTTGATTTCCTAAGTTCGTTTTAAAGATTTTGACTTTGAAATTCAAGTTGAGATTCTGGGTTTATTCTTCTCATTACGTAAGTTCATGATTTCTTCATCTAAAAATATGAATTGTGTTCTTGCTATTATGGGTAACTAAATCCACAATTATGGTTGTGGTAACCATGAGGGATTAACAAAGTATGAATAGTAACTAAGTAATTCTTGAATAGTGTTATTGCATGCATTGATAATTCTTTCGTTTAGAAGTCTTTTTAGCGATTGCAAACGTTAAAACTCGCCTTGTTGCTACTTGCCGAACCAAGGAGGTAGTTAATAAGAAAAGAATTATCAACATAGATTTAGTGTGATACTATCTAATAGTCTAATGTCAATTGGTACGAGGGTGAAAACTAAGCCATACATCGATGTGATGCTTATTATGAGGTAACGGTTAGGGTTAGTAAATTATACACACGTAGCCGGACCAAGGTGCGGGGTGAAATTCTCTACTTGCCGGACCAAGGAATTAGAGATACCTAACTTATCACTTTGTATGTAATACACTAGGAAATGATTACTATTACTAGGATTACCGCGTTATGAGCTTATGGGGAACACGTACACCCTAGTTTTTCTCTCATCTTGATAACAACAAAAGTTTGAATCTTGTTCATTGATTGTTCACATAATTTTCAGAATTTGTTTCACAAATCCCCCCTTTTTAATTACTTGTTTCGGAAATAGGTTGACTAAACGAATATAATTGTAAGCTGAACTTAAGTCTAGACCATATTCCTCGCGGGATCAACCCCAACCTCCAAGTTAGGTTCTTTACTTGATAACGATCGCTTACACTTCTTTAGGGAGGTGTAATTTGAGCGTATCAGTGTGTTGGTCTTGTTCCTCCTCTTACCAAAGTTTTTCTATTCCCTTCCCTATTATGCTACAGTTGTAGAAACCTAGCAACCTCATTTTGAGCTTTCTCAACTCTGGATTTGGGTTTATAATATTAGGGGTGAAGTATAATAATCAAATTAGAGAAGACTGTATCCATGTAGGTGTCACGTAGGATAATAAAGGGGGTGATGTGGAACTTAACCTCTCAAAGAGTAAATATGTATCCAAAGTAAGATAGTAAGGCAAATATAACCAAAAAGTATAACGAAGGATAAATATAACTCTTTTCTAAGAGAACAAGGTCAAATATGACCCTTGATTTATTCGTATATGTATAAGCTAAAGGGAAAAGGGTAAAAAATACCCTTCAACTTTGATTTATTGGTTTACTATGCCCTTACCGTTAAAATAAAATTGTTCTTACCCCTACAGTTACAAAACTTATCATCCATGCCTCTCCTTGGTTGGAAATCCCCAAATTACCTTCCGAACATAACCCAAACCTACTTTACCTTTATCTCTAAAGCAAATCTCAAGAACTCAATCCCTTTATTTCTCGTAACCCAATAAAAATTAGCCACAAAATACAATTTCATCGAAAATGGATCGAGTTGGTACAAAAAATACTCAAGTTTCGTTAATATCCGTTGAGTTATTTGCTAAATTTTGAAGATGATTTTGATGATGATGGAGAAAAAACACCTTTGAGGCAGAGGAACAGAGGCGAAATTTTCTTTCATTTTTATGATTTTCTTGTGAATTAGCTGTGAAAATAAATGTCCCTTGAGTTGCTCTATGAACTGCTCGGTCTTGTTATTTGTTTGTGCATATGTATATTGATTTAATACGATAGAACGAGAAAATATGAGTGTGATTTTCATAAACCCAATTTGAAAATTAGATTGAAACAAAACAATGTGGATTTGAAATCTGATTTTTCAAGAGAACATATGAATTTGTTACTGTGTTATTGAATCCATGGAAGCTTGTTTTTCCATGGATATGAATGTATGAATAGCTTTGTTGCGGAAGAAAATAATTTTTATTATCAAGTGTTAAAGCTACAATGATGAAGGAATTCATCCTTTTATAGACCACATATAGATCACACCTATCATACGCCACATAGAGTTGGTTACATAACAACCTAACAAAATTTGTAACTAACTTGATTTTAGTAGCTTCTAGAATCTTCAATATTCCCCCTCAAGCTTTAGTCTGAGTATATGTTGAAGACTCCAAGCTTGGATAACAACATATGATGAATAGTTGCTCATATGCCTTTTGTTAGTATGTCTGTTGGTTGTTGCTTAGTATTAATGTATGTAGGTAGTATCAGTTCATTCTTGATCTTTTCCCTTATAAAATGACAGTCAATTTCAATATGCTTGGTCCTCTCATGGAAGATGGGATTGGCAGCTATTTGAAGTGCTGCTTTGCTGTCACAGTATAGCTTGACAGGAGTAGTGATATTTATATCCAGTTCCTTCAGCAGATCAATTGGCCATGTAACCTCAGCAACCACACCAACCATGCTCTTGTACTCAGCCTCTGCAGAACTCCTGCTCACTGTGTGTTGCTTCTTTGATTTCCAAGATATGAGTGAATCTCCTAGCTTAATCAGATATCCAGTCACAGACCTTCTTATGTTGGGACAAACAGCCTAATATGCATCACAAAATGCTTCAAGTTGCATGCTCATCTTGCTGCTCATCAGTATGCCTTGACCAGGATTGGTCTTGATGTATCTAATCACCCTCATGGCTGCTTCCCAGTATGACTTCTTAGGATGCTGCATGAATTGTGACAGGACCTGAACTGCAAAGCTAATGTCAGGTCTGGTCATGATGGTAAGATATAAAAGTCTCCCAACCAGCCTTTGATAGGTTGTGATGTCCCTGTGTATAGGATCAGTGTTATCTCCAATTAATTCATCATACGCTACAGTAGTCAGCTTCACATTTGCCTCCAAAAGTGTGTTTACTATGCACCGCTAAGACCAGTGTCTGCAATCAATTCAAGAGCATACTTTCTTTGATTGAGTAATATACTAGACTTGGACCTCGTAATTTCAATGCCTAGAAAGAATTTGAGATCATCAAGATCTTTCATTTTGAACTTGCTGTGAAGTGAGTCTTTCAGCTCATGTATCAACTTGCTGCTATTTCCTGTTAATAACAAATCATCTACATAAATGAGGATTACAGCTATATCCTGTCCATCCCTCTTTGTGAAAAGAGAGTGATCATATGAACTATGAGAGTAACCAGTAGCTAAAAGAACTTCTGTGAGCTTTTGGTTCCATTGTCTTGATGCTTGCTTCAATCCATACAAAGATTTAAGCAACTTGCACACCTTATATTCCCCTTGTTTTTGAAAACCTTGTGGCATTTCCATATAGACATCCTCATTAAGATCTCCTTGTAAAAATGCATTATGCACATCCATTTGATAAAGGGGCCAATCTTGAGAGGTTGCCACACTAATGGTGGTTCTAACTGTGACCATTTTTGCTACATATGAGAAGGTTTCATGGTAGTCTAGGCCCTCATGTTGACTATAACCCTTAGCAACTAATCTTGCCTTATACATTTCAACCTGTCCATTAGCTTGAAGCTTAACTTTATATACCCATTTTGACCCAATGGCCTTCTTTCCAGGTGGGAGAGCAACCACAGTCCAAGTTCCATTTTGCTCTAAGGAAGTAATTTCAACTTGCATAGCCATAATCCATTCTTTACATTCAGATGCCTCCTTTAAATTATGAGGTTCAGATACTCAGTGCAGTTAGGAAGGACTTATAAGAAGGATTGATCCTTGAATAAACTGCATAGTTGGTAATGGGATAAAGAAGATCCTTATGAGCTAGCTTTGTGGACTTGGGAACCAGATAACCTTTATGCCAAATGGGAGGTCTGATAGACCTGTTTGGTCTGGTAGGTGGAGGTGCAGTGGTCACAACAGCATGAGTAGCTTCACTAAATGCTTCATCAGTTGATGCCTCATTTGGTATTCTATATTCTTCAACAGCTAGTGGATCTGTAGATTCATTTGGAGCATCATGCATAATATCTCCTGTATCATCATGGGGCAAAGGAACACGTTCATCAGCACTAAATGTCTGCAACCAAGATGATTCAGTTGCTTCAAAATGCTGAGGAGTCAAGCTTGTCTTGAAAGGAAACTGGTCTTCTATAAATGTGACATCCTTGTTGACCTGGAAGGAATTTGACTCCAAATCCAGCACTCTATATCCTTTTTGCTGCATACCCCATGAAAACTCCTTTCTTTGCTCTAGCACCAAACTTATCAGACCTAAAAAGTATAGACATAAAACAAAGGCAACCAAACACTTTCAAGTGGTCCAGTTGTGGTGCAGTACCATAGAGCATTTCATGTGGAGATTTCTTCTGCAATACTAATGAGGGTGTTATGTTTATCAAGTAGACTGCAGCCTTTACACAGTGTCCCCAATAAGAAATAGGAATGTTAGCATGGATTCTGAGGGCTCTGATAGTGTTTAGTATGTCTCTGTGTTTTGTTTCTACTACCCCATTTTGTTGGGGTGTGTAGGCACAAGAACTTTGATGCACAATGCCAAGAGAACCAAACAACTCATGACATTTTGAATTCATGAACTCTGTCCCATTATCAGATCTCAACACCTTCACCTTCAGGCCAAACTTAGTGTTTATCATTAACAAAAAATCTTTGAGTACAGAGTACACTTCAGTTTTAGACTGAATCAAGCAGGCCCAAGTAAACCTACGTAATCATCTACAATGGTAACAAAGTATTGTTTCCTATCATAAATGGGAGTCTTATAAGGGCCCCATACATCTACATAAAGTAATTGGAAAATAGTGCTAGAACTATGAATATTATCATGAAATGTAGGTCTACTTTGTTTTGCTTAAGGACATATATGACAACATGGTGATGAGTCCACAAATTGGACTCATTTAGGGCTATATTTTAATAGAAATTGTGTCCTCAAATGCTTATTTTATCTCAATATCTGATGAAAACCTTTAAGTTTCACGTATTTGGAGTTTGAAGGAAAGCATGGACACTACGTCGCGAAAAGGAATGAAAAGGCTGAAAAGAACAAAGAAATAAAGGCCTGAGGATCACCGAGTCCACTTGGTGAGTCGCCGAAGGGTCCTACTTCACCTTTTGTTCCAGTGTGTTGAGCCCTGAAGGAAAGGATCAAGTCGGCGGAAAAAAAGAGTAGTCGGCGAATCGCCGAGAAGCTCCGCGAAGCAGTACCATGTCACCCAATGACCCAGAGCACGACGATGCTAAAGGCTGGTGCAAGACGGCGATGAACTACACCAAAGGGCGAATCGCCAAGTTGATCGGCGATTCTGACTAACGACGCAGAATGATCCGTTACAGCACAAATTTGTGAAAACTATAAATAGTAGTTAGAGTTGTAGTTTTAAGTGTCAAACAATTATTATAATTTTTGTTTTATTTTAAAAGATAAGCGAAATCGAATTTCCAAAAGAACAGAGTCGCCACTTAATTTTTGGTAAAAAATCAAGAAAAAATTTGAAGTTTTCAAAAGACTTAAACAGATAAAATCAATTGAAAACGGGTTCGAGTTCAATGTACATTCCGAGAAGGTGTTAGGCCCTCGAAATGTCCGCTAACTTGCGGTTGACCGGTGATTTGACTAAATGACTTTGACTAATTAATTTTTGAGAAAATATTAACTAGGTAAGAAAAACTCTTTTTATTATATATATTAATTAATTTTTTTTGAGAAAATATTAACTAGGTAAGAAAAACTCTTTTTATTATATATTTAGATATATATATATATATTAATTTTTTTTGAGAAAATATTAACTAGGTAAGAAAAACTTTTATTATTATTATTATTATATATATATATTTTTTTTTTTTATTTTTATTTTTTTTAGTTAGTTATTTTAAAGGGGAAATTTTCTAAAGGTGGATAGTTTAAATGACAGGACTAAATAAAAAAATAGAGCAAAATACAAGTATTTTAATTTTGAATATGATAAAAGGTTGAAATGGCTATCTATGGGAGTTTAATTAAATTAAACCATAATTAAAACAAGTAGGGTTAGTCAACACAATGATGATAAATAATTATAAGTGAGAAGAAAATGTCAAATTTGGGCCCTTTGCCCAAATTCAAATTCTTGGCCCAAACCTGTCCTAAATTCTAAGAGTGGGCTTGCTGATTGGTTTCAGCCCATTTTCACCCCTTTTTACACTTGAAATTATGTGTATAGGAAAAGTGTATATCGACGTATATAAGCCATATTTTGATTCGTTTTCGTGTATATCGGATTGTATACCGAGTGTAGACAGCCCATTTCAAATTTCCAGCACCTGTATCATCATTCCAGACCTGTATATCGTTGTTCTTTCTATGTATATTTGTGTATACACTTGTATACATTATGTATACTGCCTTCTTTTGGGCTTTTGGGATCTGAAAATTCAGTTTCGAGCCACCTGTACTGCTTTCCACCTGTTCGTCAATTTCTCTCACTCAAAAATGAGGTTGACTCGATCGAGAAATATAGAATCGGGACCGTAAGGCCCAACTCGCGAAATGTAAGGAGAGGGAGCCCAATGGCCTCCAACGGCATTCACATGTAGCATAGTAAAGAGAAATGATTAATGTATAATTCAACAATAAGAAGCATGAGCAAATTCACTAGTTATATAAAAGGGAAAAACAATGATATATATATATATATATATATATATATATATATATATAATATATATACTAGAAAGGGGACAAAGCCAACATTCAAACCATTGCCTTCAACAATAAGGAACTTAATAGTTGCAACTAGGCAGTAATACCGACTAAAATGAAAGGAGAACATTAATTATCAATAAACAATCTTAAGCTGAAAATAAAGTCATTTTCGAAAATATAAATATATATACGACAAGATTTATGTTACTATATAAATACCCAGACCCAAATCAATTATGTAAATATGATAACTACCTATCATTTTCAGAACACGTTGGAATTAAACAAGATGAGACAATGATAAGAAAACTAATACAATCCTCGATCCTTATGCGAAATAAATAAGTAGACAACATGTGACCCTCACATCATTCAACTTTTAAGGTTCTACCTTCATTATGAATCCCAACACTCGAAGGCGAAATATTATTTCCCAACCGAACATACTAAAGAGCGGGATAATTAGAACACACTTTGCTTCAAATTATTAGGAATTGACTCCAAATCAAAAGTTCGGCTAGCACACATGAACATCGAACCAAAGAGAACAAAGGAATCCGAGAAAAGAGGAAAATAGACGGTTCGCACAAACAAAGTATCACATAAAAGAGTTGGAATCCCAAATAAGTTTACCTTCTTCGGTGCAACGAGCTGGGACAACGAGTTTGGAGCTTTCACACCGAAACACAACCTCGCAAATTCCGACCGGACTTTGCAACCCACGACCAACCGGAAAGAGAAGAAAAGTATCTCCCTAAAGTATGTCTTTTGGCGATTTTTATAGCTTTGAGGAGGTTAATCTATGTAATTCCTTTCCAATTTTTCAACTCTCCTGTCCCCTGCCAATTTTCCAATTTTTCAATTTCCCCCCCCCCCCCCCCCCAAAAAAAATCCCCTCGATTTGTAGAAGAACAAGGTATTTATAGTGGAGAATTAGGGTTCGAATTTTGGGGGGAAAGGGATAAAACTCGGATTCAAAAGGCCAAGTTCGAAATTCAAAACTTCAAATTCCTTTCACCAATTAAGGAGAGACACCTTTTCTTGCAATTTTCGTCCCATTCCGAAAGAGGAAAGGGGAGAAAACCGTGCCTCTTTCTCTGCTGTACCAGTTCTGGGTTTCTTGTCACTGGAGGAGAAGAAGAACAATATGGGGTCATTTTGGTCATGCTGTACGTTGTATTTGCTGTTGTTATTTGGAATTGTATGTTGGGGTGCTTATTACAAAAGAAGTGGGTATTGGATTTGAAAGTGGGTTGTTAAGAATTGTTATAAGAATTGGGTTGGCTACTGGATGTAATGAATTGGGCTAGAAATTAGGCCCAAAATTGGACTAAGAAGAGTTGAAGAAATTGGTTGGATTGGAATTGAGAAATTGGCCAATTGGATTAATGACTTAGCTAAATTGAGTTAATTAGTAAATTCGACTAATAATTAAATAGGATGAATTAATATAATTAATTAATGAGTTTCTTAATTTTAACAAAATAAAATAATTAACTTAATAAACTAATGATTCAAAAATATAAACTACTAATTAACTTAATAAAATATTTAAGTAAAACTAAAAATCTTTTTAAACGATTTTTGAATATTCCTAAAATAAACTAATTACATACATAATTATGTAAAATATAATTAGTCTAAAAATTATAATAAGCGACAAAACTTATTTAAAATAACTTGCAAACTATTTTTATTTTTTATTGAAAATTTTTAAAAAGTAATTATCTTAAATCATTTAAAATTGGAGAAGCTCGATGATCAATCTATATTGGGGAGAGTCAAAATTGGGTGTCAACAAGAATAGTACTTTTTGATATTTTTGCTATAAGCTTGAGAGGGTTTTGAAGACTTAAAGATCCAAAGGGTTTCATCTTCAAGATTTGGGTTTGGGTCTCTTGGATTCTTCACTTTTGGCCTGTATAAAGACTTAAATCTTCATACCCAGTTGAATGCAAGCTCAATTTGGTATAAATTTCCATCTCTTATACATGTGTGGCTAAAATCCCCAATTCTTGGGGTGTGATTTAGCGAATATGGGTTAAGATAATTGTTGGGTCTTGCTTGCTGATAGTTTAATTGTAGTTTAATTGTGATTTTGTTTAGTGGTTGTGGATGAACTTAATGAGGTTGTAGTTGCAAATATAATCTCATATATGTGTTTTCGGCTTGTGAGAGAGAGAGGTCGTAAAACTAAGACCACTAAATTGATGGTCAGTGCGAGTGGGTCGACAGGAGGTTCAGCTAGAGAGAGTGAACCCTAGTCCCATGTCCACACACTCAACTCGAGAGAGTGAATAAGTTAAGGCGGAGGTTGTTCTTCATGCGGCAAGTGGGTGTCCGAGAGGAACCCGCTTGAAATGGGGTAAGTTGCTCAAGAGAGAGCTTATCCCCTTTAAAGTCTAGCCTAGTTATAATTATTCTATGAATCTTCCATCGAAATCATGTACCCAATAATCTAGCTTAACTCGTATTCCCGTCACATCCCAAGGATCCCCTCTCATTACTTAGAAACCCTCGTTTATTTTGATGTTTCTACTTACTAGTGACAAAACCCCCCATTGTTAATTGACACTATTGTGTCTCCCTTTAATTTACAATATTTTTAATCGTTAATGTCTTTAGCTATGACTAGTTAGAACTAAGTTTTATTTTTCTATTAATTCTCAAAACCACTCTCTTGGAAACGATCTCAACCCTTGGTTGGGTTACTAAACTATTGTATGATCGTACACACTTGCATCGGAAGTTGTGTCTTGATTAGGCAAACATCACATGGTAAATGAGTCAAGTTGTCTTTGATAGCTGAAATATGTTGCATAGCAGCAAGAAAAGGATGACCAAGTCTGAAATGCCACAATGATGTAGTAGTATTATTATCTCTTATGATAGCATTGACTACAACTTTAACTGAATTGTTTAACAAGTATAATCCATCATGTTCTCTACCAATACCAATCACCTTGCCATTTGAGAGAGCCTGCATCACACAAAAATTAGGAAAGAAACTGATACTACACAACAGGTCCTTAATCAACCTTGCAAATGACAACAAGTTAAACTTGAAGTCAGGTACATGTAATACATTCTTCACCTTATAACAGCCCATAATAACAGTATTCCCAGTGTTCATAATATGAGCTCTATTTCCTGTTGGAAGCTGGACAGTATTGGACTTCTGATCACTTAGACTAATGAATCCAACTAGCATTTGTTTACAAGATGTAATGTGGTGAGTGGCACCCAAATCAATTATCCAATGATGATCATAAGCATCAGATGATAAAAATACATTACCTGCCAGATTTACCTTGCAATCATTATTATCACCAGCACCTGCATATCTGGTGTTGCTGTGTCTGAGATTCCTCAGATAATTGTATTCATCTTCAGTGAGCTCATATATTCTGTCTATCAGCAGCATCATGGTTTGCATAAGATTTGAATCCTGAATCAACATGCTGATTGTGGTTGAAGTTGTTGAACCTGTGACCATTGCCATTGTTATTATTTTGAGAATCACTATAACCTTTGAATCATGTGTTGTTACCATAAACATCTCTTTGTCCCTGCTTCCTCTTGCTTTTGAAATCTGTAGGATATCCAACGACCCTATAACAATCTTTAGTGAGATGATTTTTGTAACCACAATGCTCACAAGCAATATCAAAGAGCTTCCTTCCTTTAAAACCTTGCTTCATGTTAACCATCATTATTAGAGGTTCATTATTGACATCCATAACACCTAGTAACCTCTGACTTTCTTCCTGTATTATAGTGGCATACGCCTGATTAACAGTAGGAACAACTACTTTAAGCAAGATGTCACTTCCAACATAGCTATATGATTCATTGAGGCCCATGAGGAACATTAACAGTCTCTACTGACTTAAGTGTTCAATATAGGGCTTAGCCTCATCACAATTACACAGAGGAGCTGGTACTAAGACATTTAATTCACCCCATAGATCCCTCAATTTCGAATAGTAGGTTGTATCAGAGTCAGTTCCTTGTTTTAGAGATGAAACTTCTGCCCATAACTGATACATCTAGTGAGATTAGATTTGCCAAACCTTTCCTTGAAGTCGTCCCATACACGCTTGGCATTTGAGGCATAAACAATTATTGTGAGTAATTCCTGAGCCACAGTGCTACTGATCCATGAGAGCACCACAACATTACATCTTTCCCACTGAGTTGCTAGATCCCTTTTGTACGAACTCTTTAGACAAGTTCCATCTACAAAGCAGAGTTTGTTCTTAACCAGTAGCGCAAATTATAACGACCTACTCCACAATCCATAGTTAGTTGGGCCTGTGAGCTTGATTGCAATCAAAGTTGTACCTGGCGTATCTGATACATGAAGGTAGAGAGAATGAGAGTGTTCAAGAGAATCCACTGTTAGATCTGCCATAACAGAGGCTGTTTGATCTCCCATAACCAAAATTTATGCAGTGTGATCTGATCGTGAAACCAATACGCAGCTCGAGATTGAATCCCAATGTCGCTGCTCTGATACCATGTGAATTTGTTACTGTGCTATTGAATCCATGAAAGCTTGTTCTTCCATGGATATGAATGTATGAATAACTCTGTTGCGGAAGAAAATAATTTTTATTATCAAGTGTTAAAGCTACAATGATGAAGAAATTCATCCTTTTATAGACCACATACAGATCACACCTTTCACACCTTTTATACACTACATAGAGTTGGTTACATAACAACTTAACATAATTTGTAACTAACTTGATTCTAGTAGCTTCTAGAATCTTCAATAGAACACTACACTTGTTTTGTTGTAGAAATAGAGGAACGTGACAAAGAAGAAGATTGGAGAGCAGTAATCAATGAAGATTGGAGGAACTGAATTACAAATTCTTCATTGCGTTTGGACACAACACACCATGGTTACAATTGACTTCCATCTAAGATATCTCAAATACATCTACTCTATATCAAAGAATTTATGTATATGAATGTGAAAGGAAGCAACACTGGTGATATGGAAGAAGTTTACAATTATAGAGCTTCCTTCTATTAAGTTGAATGACGCTAGAAGATCTGTAATGATGATGAGTTTGAACTACTTTGGCGATAGAGCTGAAAAGCATATATTTTTTTCCAGAGGTCTTACACGCTCAAACCTAAAGGAAGTGATTGCTTCAACTTATCAGTCTTCTCAAAGTCAGATACACACCGTGTAAAAAGATACATAAAAAAAGCAAACCTTGAACTTGGTCATATCCTTGTTCTTCTTGATCTTGATAGTTCGTCATCAATCATTCGATTTGTCACAAGGAATTTTATGATCTCGTGGATTTGCTTTGCATTTTTGGGAGGGGAAAGTGGTGCTAAGTAGGAGAAACAACGAACTCAAAGAGAGGTTTGGAGATTTAATTGCTATCAGTTTATTCTTTTAATATAGTGGGTCAGATTTAGATTAAAATAGATAATAGGATAATTTCAATTGAAATCAGATTAATTTTTGTTGATTTGGGGATTTCTGTCTAAGGAGGGATACTGATGATAAGTTTTGTAATAGTAAGGGTAAAAACAATTTTATTTTAGAACAACTTTCACATATAGTAAACATAAAAATCATATTTGTATATTATAACTATAGTTTGCATAATTGCGCTCCATAACAAATTTTATGTTTGCTATGAAGCTTTTGATTTGTATAATTCGTTACAAACATCCAATTTTATACAAATTGTTCAGTTTTGTATAAATTCATTTATACATTGTAATTTGTATAATAAGATCTGTATTTGTATAATAATAAGTGTATAGGAAGAAAATATATATATATATTTGTATTTGCATATACACTTTTCTCTAGCTTTATACAGACACAAACACATTTTATACCGAAATGTATAAAATGACTAATTGTATAGCGAAAATAGCTAATTGTATACCAAATCAAATGATAAAAAAAAGAATATTTACTGCGAATTACAATTAAAATAAACTATGAATATAATATTTAATTTAAATTAATAATTTGATATTTCATACAATTTATTCAACAAATAAATCAGAGTTGAGAGATATTTTTATCCATTTTCCCTAAGCTATAACTCGGAAGTAAAAAATGTAAAAAGAGAAACTTTGTCAAAAGTTATCCGCAACTGCTTTTGTCGTGTACCGCTCGCTCATCACCAAGGGCATGAGGCGGGAAAACTCACACTCCAAACTCTCCTTACTGCGCACCTTCTTTAACACGCGCTTCCTTCCATTTGTTCAGAAAATCTGAGGAAGCTTCTTAGGGTTTTTGCGAAAGGTCTGCAATGGCGGACTCAGAGAAGGAGGCAGTGAAGGTCATATCCCGAATCGGAAAACAACTGGGTGCATACAAAACTTGTCCCAATAAAGATACTCTTGTCAATTTGTTAAAAGTAATACCTCACTCTCAACTCTCAACTCTCAACTCTCAACTACTGATTGTGTTTTCTGTATCTTCTTTTAAAGTAATTTATTGGAAACAGTTCACTGAATTTTTGTATTGGCTGTAATTTTCTGACATGCCTTGCGACTGAAGATATGTTAGTTTGGACTACAGTCTACATTTGCTCCTTCGTACTAATTATTGATGACTTATTTTTTCCAATTCTGTTATTGCTTACTGTGTTGGCGATTTTTGCTCTTTTTCAGTACGTGCTCTTCATTTTGGGAGGTTAGTAAGCTTGTTAAGGTTTTAATTTTTTGGACTTATTTGAATTAAGATCTCACTCTCAACTATCTTTGCTCGTTACTACAGTTTCTTAAATGTGTTTTCTGAATCTTCTTCGCCTGTTATTAGTAGTATGAAGACACTACGTGGTATGAATAACATAGGGAGGGTTCACATTCTTTTGTGTAATCAAAGTGGAATAGAGAACCTGGTGAGTTTTGAGCTCCTTTAGAAATGTGTGTATATTTTTGGTGAGGAAAATGTTACACCTTCTTGGTACATTTGTATGTAAAATACTTTTAAAAGAAAAGTATTTATACCCTCGGAGCTTTGGTTTTGTGGTAAGGGGGCAATGCGGAATGTAAGGGTAAGGCGCAAGTCATAAATTCTAACCCAGCTTCTAACTGAAGCCTTGTGTTTAAGTGGTAGCAGGTAGAGGGGACATACTTTCTTGAGTTTCAAAACTGTTGTTAATTGGGTTGAACCCACCACAGATTTCTCGGTTATAAAAAAATATGGTTATGAACATCTAGGCCATGTTTTCTTGACCTTTAAGAATCATTGTGCTATTTTGTTCTCAGATTTCATATTATTTCAAAGTTCTTTGCATGACAAGATTTATTTCTTCTGCAGCAAGCCACTCGTGCTTTTGAAGGGTTAAAACAGTCAAGTTCACTGAATTCTGTCATTAAACCCTTGAGCAGTTCTCTTGTTAAGCATAATTTGCTTGCTCACAAGGACAAAGATATCCGACTTCTGGTTGGCATCTGCTTCTGCGAAATTGTCCGTGTGCTGGCACCAAATCCTGAATTTACTGATGCAGTGTCTAGGGTAAAGTTTGACTTTATGCAGTTGTTTCTGTTATATGGTCCTGTCCATGCTACCTTCTTCTTTACCCCCTATTCCCGTTCGTAATTGGTAGTAGCTGTAATACTATCGATGCGATTGCTGATTTTCGAAATTTGTAACAGGATATATTTGGACTTCTTGTCAATATCTTCTCAGAGCTTGAAGATACCATGAATCCTTACTTCAGCATGAGGGTACAACTGTTAGAAACTGTTGCAAAACTGAGGTTTTGTTTGCTAATGCTAGATATTGGCTGCGAAGAGTTGGCTAAAAAAATGTTCAAGAACTTTTTTGCCATCTTGAGGTGAAATTCTTCATTCTCGTTTTATTAATCTTTTGTCCTGATTGATTATGAGGGCTTTCATGCCCCCCTCCCACCAATTTCCTCGTCCTTTAAATTCCTTTAGTTGTCTAATCATTGAATGCATCAAGAAACACTGCATGAAGAAAACCGGTTGATAATAAGCACCGACAAAAAGGGAGGGCTGGAGTAGGGGTAAACAGGGGTACCTATGTGACATTTCATATAGAAGAAAGCCAATATGCTGCTGATATGTCTTCTTGTTCTTAGGTTAACCTTTTGGAATTTATTTGAATTTTTGCTTGGTAACCCATGAAGTTCTTGGGGAAAATGAAGGTGAAAAGTGTTTCACTTCTTCAAGTTGTCTCTTTTCAAGCTGGAAACCGAAAAACTTTATTAGAGACAAGTGTTTCACTTTTTCAAGAACTGAAATACATATGTTTCTCCAAAAGTTGGAATTTTTTTTCAGAACAGAGTTTTCACCATTTTTTAAAACAAGTTCAGTCAAAATCTATGTTCAAGCCACATGAGAAAGCAAACCCTAGAATGTCCCCAAACTTACTAATATTCGGCAAGAGAAGTGGTGAAGGTGCTTCTTGAATTGCTAAAAGAATACCCAAACAACATTACTAAGCTTAGAGAAAGCTGATCTAGTGAAGGACTCTGTCAGAGAAGACCTAGGTGACTGGAAAGGGCAAAGTCAGTAGTAAATGATGATTATGTAAGGCTAGAGAAAGCTAGTAGACCATAGTCAAACCTTTATTCAAACTCAGCCCATCTGCAGCACGTTCAGGGAGATCGTGAAGTCTCAGATGTGGATAAAGAGAAAGAAGTATTGTTACACAAGAATCTTTCTGTGCATGCTACAAGTGGCCAATCTGAATCTAGCATCATGTTGCTCAATTTTCTTCATGAGAGAATTCTGTTCTTTGTTTTGGTTGAAGTGGGAATTGATGCTCAACGACACAAAAGCTTAATATAAGAACTTTCATTGCTATAAAAAGAAAAACAAGAGGGGAAAAAGGGAGCCGAAGTGAAGGAAAGAGGTGTGGAAGTAACTAAACCCTTATTGATTTTCTTAATATTCAATTTAGCGTCCCAAGATTTCCTAACTCGGGTGAAGTTCCTAACATCAGATAAATTTACCCCTAACTTATTCATTCCTCTGCAAAATCACAAAAAAGTTCATTCAATGAAAGGATAAAGTAGGATTATATAATTAAAAAGAAAAGAGGGCTGAAAAGTGTTTACAGTGTGATGTCTCACGCTTAATAATTTTACATACATTTTTTTCCTGCGGGTTACATGTGGCAACTCTCTTGAAAATTAGTTTTACTATCTGATGGTGCTAACTTTTCTTGTAGGGAACATCACCCTCCAAGTATGGTTTCTGCAGCAGTATCAATAATGACACAAATTTTGGAGGAGAAAATGCAAGAGAAAGAGAAGACCAGTTCCGAGCTGCTCACTTTTGAAAAAGAAGAATCTGAGCCCCTTTTAGATGTGATTTTGCAGAACCTTTTGAAAGAAGCAAAGGTAGATATGGTGATCTATAACATAATAATAAGATTAAAGCTAAAAGTAGTTACTGCATTAACAGTTTCAGGTGTACTTTCAACTTTGTTTTGAGAAAGATGTAGTACTTTCATCCCTTTTATCTATGTAAAACATAATTTTTTGATCTTCTTTCATCCCTTCTCCAAGATGAAATTAACAGTAGTACTTCATACTGTAATCTCTACTCATTGAATGCTGTCTTGAAGCCAAGAAATGGAGTTCCTTTTGGTGTTTGAGTTCTCTTTGCTGTCACCTTTCTCACCGGAAACAGTAGGAGAGGTAGGGAAGTTTTGAAGAGGATGTTCTATTTTATGTGTCGTCCTTTCTGCACTTATAAAGCTTTAAATTAAGGACTTAAGCACACCTAAGTCTTCAGAGTTAATCTGCTTCCATTTCCTGTAAATAATCACCCATTATAAATTTTTCCCTCTTTGTTTATCCTCTCTAGCTAATTTCTTATTCAATTGTATAGTTTTCCATCTATAGATCAATTTATCTATATTGCGTTGTGTAATTTTATTTAATTCACGGACTTCCTCTTTTTCAACTTAAATGACATAGTTTCAGATGATTTGTCCTCAAGCATTGTAAACTTTCTCTAATGAACAAAATTTCCTGAAGCAATGTATACTTTGAAATACAGAACTTCTTGTGCCTCTACATAAATTCATGGATCAACTCTTACACTCTTTTTATTGAAATAAACCAAAGAAGTGATCTCTCCCCACTCCCTGTAAATTGCCAAGATAATCTTTTGGATTTTATCAGCATTCAGCTCCCTAGCTTTAGTATATTCTCTGCATGAAGCTTATTAATATTTCTTAGCAGTTTGTACTTTTCATTTTCTGCATCTACTGGATCCCATCAATGAAACAAATTACTTCATATGAAAAAGGTAATCTTACCCCAAATTGGCACATCTGTATATATATATATATATGTCTGCATGTGTTTGTGTATATATTATATCATTATATGCATGCATGTATATAAATTGGTCGCTCACATATTATACTCCAGTTCAAAATTATTTTAAGTTGACATCTTTAAAGTCAAGCAAACATTCAAATGCCAAAGATGGTGTAAGAGAAATTAAAGGAAGGTTGCGTGCACATCAGGTGTTGTGCTTGTTCATTTTTTCACATCTGAGTGTCTGTGAGTAACTCCGCATTTGCGAGCTTGCTCACATTGGTTGTCCCAGGCCTAGATAAGGGAGGTGGCTTGTGAAAACAGGGCAACGGAAGAAAGAGATCCGTACAGATGATACCAATTATTTGGGATTAAATTTCAGTCAGATTGGTGCGTTTACTTTGGGTCTAATATTCACTAGGAGTGGGTTAGTTTTGTTATTAATGCTGGTAATAGAGAATCTCTAGTACCCTAATACCTGAATTTTAAGATATTGGATTGAGATGTTGTATTAAGGAGCAATGTGAAATGGGAAAATATATATAGCTGCCAACAACTAGCTTGGGATTGAGACAATTGTTATTGTTGTCAGTGTCTGTCAGTGTCAGCAGCATATGGACTAGTTCCATATCCATGATGTCTGAAAATTACTCTCCACTTGGTATGAGTCTATAGTTGCAGCTCCCATCTCTTCTTAGGTTCACCTCATGTGAATCTTTTTTGCTTGTAGATAAATTTGCTGCCGCCTCAGAAGTTATAGCTTTTAATCTTTCTTCTTTTCTTTTTGTTGGTTGCACAAATGATGGTAGGAATCCTGCTATTTTTTTAGATTGGGGTACATTTCCATGGGTGCTAATGGAGACTTGTCATTTGCTCAACTACTTTCTCTGGGTGTCTGGGGTAAGGTGAGAAAGACTTTTTTTTTTTGTTTGGGTCCTTGAATACCCATTTATTTGATTGATTGTAGAAAAGTGGTAATACATGTTGGGATGATGAGAGACTATTGGGAGGAGGATTCATCAATTTGTGATCATTAGTAATGCCCTGAATATATCATTTAGTGTTGAGTTTTTGATCTTTAATTTTGGATGGTGAGTCAGGTCTTTTTTCTTTTTGATCAAGTGCAGAGTCATATCTTTTTAGATGGAACCTTCCGAATGACTCATCAAAATGCAGTAGTAGTGCATCTTATTTGAAGTTGCTCATAGACTTGTGCTTTTAAGCTTGCTTCTAGTTATGGCTTCTTGAGATTACCTTCTTCCTAGTCATGCTAAGCGTTCTTGTCGTTGATGGAGGACAGCGAAATATATATGTGTCAAGTTTACGAATGATATGCAATATCGAAACTTTTTACATTTATTACGTGGTTCTTGTTTGCAAAGATGAAATTAATTGACACCACTCTCTTAGTTTTGCAATTTATCTTTCCTGCTATGGAAATTTCTGCCTAATTGTCTTTTAAAACTGGAATTCTTTATGAATTTTGTTCCAGGGTGCATCTCGTGCGTCTCACCAGCTTGCTGTCTCTGTCATTCAAAATTGCAGTGAAAAGATTGAAGATACTGTTTCAAGGTTTTTAAGGTCTTGCATTCTTAATAGAGACGCTGTGCAGAATGAGATCAAGGAATATTACCATGAAATTATATACGAAATCTTTCAGTGTTCTCCTCAAATACTTCTTTCTGTCATACCTAGCCTGATCCACGAATTATTGGTGCGTCATCTCCTGCCATTTAGTCTATTTATTGTACGACAATGTACTCTGTTAAATGTTAATTGTCTGGTCCAGTGAATGCAGAATAAATTTTGATTATCATTGTTATTGTTATTTTTCCTCATCTTCTCATTATTACTGCTGTTAAAGTTCTTCCATTGAAGTTGGGTTACTTTTCCCACTCCATTGCTCAAACTAGAAATGTAACTTCATTCACAGACAGATCAAGTGGATGTCCGGATAAAAGCTCTTGGCTTGATGAAAAAGGTCTTTTCATTGCCTGGAAACCATTTTGCCCGGGATTATCACCAGCTTTTTGTAGAATTCTTAAACAGAACCTGTGATAAATCTGCTGAAGTGAGACTAATTACACTTTCATGTGCTAAAGCGTTCTACATGACCAATCCATCTGGAAAAGAATCACTTGAAGTTCTTTGTAAGATGTCGAAACTCGAAAGCTTTTTCTTTTCTCTTCCTTTTTTTTTCCCTTTCAATATGCCCTTGATTTGTTGGTCTCCTAATTCAGCATTACATCTCACTATTTAACTCATGTGAACCGAGCAGCTGCTCTTCAAGGCCGGCTTTTGGATTCTGATGATAGAGTGAGATCAGAGGCAGTTACTGTGGTGTGCGACTTGGCAAGATATAAACTAAAATCTGTTCCCCTTGAACTTATCACATGTGTTGCAGAACGACTGAGAGACAAAAAGGTTGTAGTGGTGAACAACTTTCATAAGATAACATTGCTTTTTGTGCAATTCTTTAAAAAAGAACTTCTCTGTTTGTACTTCCCGAAATATGCTTCCTTATGCTTCTTTTTTTTCTAAATATGTAGGTATCTGTTAGAAAGAAAGCATTAAAGAAGTTATTAGAACTGTATCTGGAATATTGCACACAATGTGCCGCTGCCATCATGGATTTCAGTGATCATTTTGAACAGATCCCATGTAAAATTTTGATGCTATGCTATGACAGAGATTGTAAGGAGTTCAAGTATGCCCATTTTTCATGATGTGACTTCTAAATGAATGCATTTTCTAGTTGATGGAGATTTAATTATGAATCACCTTACACAGGCCTCAGCAAATGGAAATTCTGCTTACTGACACTCTGTTTCCTGCTTCTCTTTCGATTGAGGATAAAACCAGGCATTGGGTCTTCATGTTCTCACTTTTTACGCCTTGTCATCTGAAGGCCTTGAATGCAATTTTGTCTCAAAAGCTGAGGTATTTTGGTGAAATGTGGCTTTCATTAACTTTTCAGTTCTGCTTTGCTTCTTTTGCTTGAATTCACAGGGTTGTATTCGTCCAGGTTGCGAAATGAAATGCAAGTGTACTTAACTCTCCTCAACAAATACAAGGTATCACAAATAATATTCATCCATGAAATATTCTGATAATTCTCTTTGTTCACCCCTGTATAGCAGACAATTGAATTTGTTAAAGCTGAAGTTATAGATGCTTTTCTGATAGAATTTTGGATTGCTCAAAATTTCCAAAATTCCAGCTATGATTACGTCTTGAACTTTGGGGCATTTTTTACTTTAGGCTGAGGCCTTTCTGGTTTTGTCTTGAATGCCTTTTTTGTGGCATTAACTGCCCTTCTTGTTTCTAATCTCTTGATGTTGGCAAGATAGGTTGCTCTGTTGAAGAAATTCTAATTTACTAAGAATTTTGGTCCTCCTACATACTTTTGTCAAGACATTGTGCAGTGATTTTGCATCGGTTTTCTATCTATATTGTCCAGGAAGAAGTATCGGAAGAAGTAGAAAAGAAGTTGAAAATGTCCATTGTGAAAATGTCAGCATCTTTTGAGGATACTGCCAAAGCAGAAGACTGCTTCCGCAAACTGGATACGGTGAAAGACAGTCAAATCTTTGATCTGTTGGAGAAGTTATTATCTGAACAGAGCATTGAAGACGCCCAAACCACCAGGGTGAGCTTGTTTCACTTTCTTATAGTAGATCTTTTCTTATTTCACTTTTAACCTGTATATAGAGTGGCTTTCTTTTCATCGAAATTCGACCATGGAGCAAGATGCCTTCAGAGTTTCTAAAGAACTTTTGCTGGAGTAATCTTACGATAATTTCTTCTAACCTTCCTGTGTCTTTTGTGTTTTCTTGGTTTCATTCCCCAATAAATTACACTTATATTTTGTTGACGGTCATGGTCTAGAATAGAGAATGACCAGGGACCTGTACAGTGGTTGGGCCTCTAAGTGGGGTATTTTTTGTATGAACTTGATTTTTAAGAAGTGCTAAGTGGCTCAACAAACTGAAAATTATGATATAACCAGAGGAGAAAATCTAAACAGGTTAAGGAGTGTGCCGAGAGTATAGAGTAGCTCAACTGTAAAATGTGGCTTGGAGTAGAGAGCAGGCTCAACAAGTTAAAGAGTGTGCCTGGAGTAGAGTTATTTTTGGAGTCTTTGGTTTTGGTCGGTATAAAGGAAGGAGGTTTTCTGGTATTGTTAAATGCTTGGAATTGCGTGGATTATTTGGAAAGAGACTATATTTTGGCTTCCTTGATCAGACTGAACCTCGTATCTTTGGCAATAAGCTTACTAGAATTTCAAAGTGATTTCTTTTTGACGAGTGACTGCTGCATATATTATTTTAAGACATCTTGTTCTCCACATTATACACTTCTCTATTCTGAGAAAATTCTCTTGCTTTGGCAACTAAGTGAAGACCACACTTCACATTCCTTTCATTCTGAGTACATTCTGTTGCCTTGGAAATTAAGTGAAGACCACACTTCACATCCTTTCTTTGGGGACCTGGTGATGGGTGCTGGTATGCGGGTATTGAATGGGAGTTATTTTTACTGCAAATGCTATAAAGGATCTAGTTAGCTAGAGTTACAGTCGGGAGCATTTCATTATTTATGTTGTACACATCCTGAAGTTGCATAAATTCTTTAATGCATTTGAATTAGTCAGATTCACATTTTAAGTGTTGAAAAAGAAATTTCTATTGGGTTGGAGGTAAGAGTTTCACGATCACAGTAAGATGCAGAGTGTTTTGCGTGGTCATTCCCCATTGTATTTCTGGCTTCCCAACTCTTTGGTTTCATCTGGATTATAACACCTGATTTGGGTTGGCACATGTGCAAGTTCACGATAACATGGTAGTGCACTTTTTTGTGGATTAGAGTAATCTTATCTTTTTTTTTCATCTTTAGATTTGAGTTATTGCACCATTATCAGTTCCTCTGCAGATTTAATGAAACTCTTGTCGCCCCTTTGCATTATCCAGGATAACCTTTTGAGGAAGACTGGCAACAAGAGTCTGCATACTGAGTTTCTGCAATTACTCTCCATGAAATGTTCATTTAATCTATTTGGTTTGGAGCATGTGCGCTGTATCTTTGATCATCTTTCAGGCGACAGATTTAGGAATAAGCATTTGGAGGATTCTTCTGTGCAACTCCTCTTGGTAAGAGATAATCACTTTAAGTTAAAAGAAGAATCCTGAAATTGGTGAATTTTGCCAACTTTTTTTATTTTTTAATTTTTTTTATCATCATCTTCAGTGCTTCTCCACACCCAATATTTGGGAACTTTGGGTACTGTTAGGTTGATTGCTCTGCAGATTATGCTATAATAGTCAAAATACATTCTTGTCTTTTCTTCCTCTCCTTCTCAGCGTTCAATTGAAATACTGACATCAGTTAGGTGCACCAAACTATGAGAGTTACTGTTGCAGTTCCACTTCTGCTGTTTTTTTTTGTTGATTTAAACATGTTATCATTCATAAACATGGCCAAAAATCTGGCCGTATACAAGGGTATACCAAAAGGTAAAGACTAAAGAATCTGCAAGAAGAAATGATTCTCTACAAACTCCACCCAATCTTCTATACAATAGGGAACTCTATGTGTGCACCAAAAGAATCTGCTGATTTCTAGAAAGTTAAACCTAGGTCGCTAGTAATATACTGTCACTATGTTAATTGAATAGGAGATCGTAGAAGGCTTCAGATCTTTTTGCTGTTTGAGCATGACAGTTGTGAAAGTCGTGCTTAAAAAGATAACCTTTTGTTACAAAGTTATTTTTCATTGTTGCTTTGCGTAGGCATCTGCTGGGTGAGTTAAATCACTTCTTTTGAATGAAGTTCTCCAGCTCGGAAAAAGGCATAAGGAAACTTAAGCTTTATATATGCGCCACTTTGAACCTTTTATTCTCACTCATCTTGTGTGTTAGATTTTACTTCATACAATATTCACATCCATTTCAATTGTATGCTATTGCTTCATCTTTATCCCTATTTTCTTGCCAGACTATTCTCAGTGCATTCCCTTCACTCTTGAGAGGTTTGGAGACAGAATTCGAGAACTTGTTGTTGGAGGAGGTTATCCCATTCAACGAACAGCTGATCCAATTTCTTGCAAAAGAAGGATCCCACATGTCAATCAACCTTGGGTAATTTTTCGAATTCTAGGTTGTAGTATTGTGCATTTTTGTAGAAAACGGAGAGCACGTTCCCTTCCCATAGTGGAAGCCCTCCCAGCCCAAAGGAAAATGTCCTTTTCTTTCTATAGTGACTGCAGTATACAAAAGAATGAGTCTGATAGATAGTATTGAGCTTTCACTAATTCTTTTGTTACATGACTTTGTAGCCAACATTCTGATGAAAAATTTCACTCTGTTAGGTTGAGAATAGATTACTCTTTGGTTCAAGCACCATGCAGTATTTACTGTATAGTGTTGTATATATAACAAATTTCTCTTCTGATACCTCGTTTTGTGATGATGTGTGTAGTATTTCATTTCGGGATTGAGCATTACCTTCCTCTGATTTGTTTTAGAATTAGTATCTCTCGGCATAAAGTATTTCATTTGGTGATTTAGTGAGAGCATGAACTTAAAAAACACAGCACTACTTTATATTGTAGTGTCATATTCAAGTAAATGTAGGTCTTAAGGAAGTATCATCTTGTCAAATGGAAAGAAATGAACATAAGCAAGAAGATAGGGGGTGTGGGCATCAGAAACATGAAGTTTCAGAACCAAAGCCTTATGATGAAGTGGTTATGGAAGTTTGCATCTGCTGAGAACTCATTGTGGAAGGAAGTGATTGCTGCAAAATATGGAATGAGGGATAAGTGGATGACAACAAAGGTGACCTCTCCCTATGGGTCTAGTGTATGGAGATCTATCAGTGATCTATGGGATTTGGTGCTAGAAAGATCATGTGAGAAATATATGAGAAGAATATTATTGAATTGTTGTGTTTACATTATTACATTGAGACCCTATTTATAGACCCTAGAATACAATCCTTTACCAAGTAGGATACTATTTAGTATTCCTATTTCTATTTCTATTCATATTCCTATTCTAATAGGATTGTATAAACCTATTCCTATTCTTATAGGATTGTATAAACCTATTCCTATTCTAATAGGATTGTATAAACCTATTCATATTCTAACAATATTGTAAGGTGGGAAATGGCAGAAAGGTGGCATTCTGGATGGACAAATGGTGTGGTCAGGTCCCATTAAGCCAAAGGTTTCCTGACCTCTACGACCTATGTCAAATGCAACAAGCAACTGTAGTCGAATTATGGAATGATCAGGGGTGGAATTTGCACTTCAGAAGGAATTTAAATGATTGGGAGATGTGCAGAATAACTGAGTTTTTGGTTACCCTAGCACAATTTAGTAACCTGTCTGAGGAAGAGGACTCACTGGTGTGGAATGTGGGGAGCAAAGGGTGTTTCACAGTAAATTCAGCATATGAAGATCTCAACACAGTTGGCATTGAGGAAGTAGAATGGCCTTGGAAGATGATATGAAAAACCAAGATACCCTATAAAGTAAATTGTTTTACTTGGCTGTTAGCTAAGGAGACAGTTTTGACACATGAGAACCTTAACAAAAGAGGCGTTCACCTGTGTTCCAGGTGCTTTTTGTGTGAAGAGCAAGGAGAGACAGTCAACCATCTCTTCTTACACTGCAAGTGGACAACCCAGCTGTGGCAAATGTTCACCAATATGAGAGAGATTAAATGGGTGAAACCAGGAAGGATCAAAGAGGTTTTGAAGTGCTGGAATAGAGATGGAAATGCAGGAAGAAAGGAGGAGAGATGGAAGATGGTCCCATCATGTATATGGTGGACAGTATGGCTAGAGAGGAACCAGAGATGTCATGAAGGAAAGCAGAGCAACATACAAAGATTTAAGCTTAAATGTTTAGCTCTGTATTATTTTTGGTGTAAACAAGTAGTCTTAGATAGCTCAGAAGTAATCAGCACAACTATAGACTGGCTGTAACTTGGTAGGTATAGGATCCTATGTAACTACAACACTTTTGGAGGGGAACTACACTTTTGAGGTAGTATACCTGTGGATAAATATAGACCAACTGTTACTTTTATCAAAAAAAAAAAAAAGTTGATCATCTGATTCTTTTTGAAGTCTGCCCTTTGTTTCTATTGTATTTACATAAAGCCAAGGAGTGGTCCAGGGTTTTCACCATGTTAGCATCTCCTACTCCTGAAAAAATGGAGTCTTTTCTGCTATTAACTTCAATCTGGGTGTATCCTTCTGACCATCAGCTTAACTTCGTTATTCTCTTTTCTGTATTTCATATGACAGGAGCTTCTTTCTAATTTGTATCAAAGCAAAGAATCTTTACCTTCAAACTGGAGGATAACATGGGTTTCGTCTTTCTTGGTTGAAAGATTAGATTAGACATTCTGTGCTTGTTTTAACATAAATACTTCGATGGATTGGCTTCTTGTAGAACTCTTCCTGCAGAACTGCTTACTTTTGTTTCCCATTTCCCCGCTTATTTTATTTTTTATGTATAATTTTTATTTATCCTTTTGTTTTGCAGAAAAGTGGAATGTGTTCTTCCTTGTTGTGTGTGTTCTGCTAAGTTACTACTCTCTTTTTTGTTCCGAGTTAGAGCAGTTGTATTTGCTTTGTTGCAGTGACATATATCCATTCTTGGAGAAGGTTTGCTTGGATGGCAATCGTGCTCAATCTAAATTGGCTGTTTCTGCAATTGCTGCACTAATGGGCCCTTCAGAGCTGTCCATTTTCTTAGATTTGTGCAAGGTGGCTAACTGTTATTTTCTTGGCATAGTGATGTAAAATGTCTGTTCATTTTCAGCATCTTTTGGAGTATGCCTGATTTCTTTTACGTTTTAATGATTGCAAACTAATGGGATCCGACTATAAACTTCTACTAACTGCTACTAACAAGCATGTCAAATTGAAAATTTTAATACTTCACTTGACTGTTTTGCCTTTGGTTCCTGTCTACTAGTTCAGCTGAGCAGGTACTGCTCTTAGCACTATGTTTTGCTACTGCTGTTACTACTTTAACTACCACCTCTACAACTGATAATAATAATAAAATTATACTTGTATGGTCATAATAATCATCAAAAATCAAATGATAATAATAATGATAATCATAAGCATGATCATTCTTGTTATAATCATCATCATTACCCCCACTACCACGACCACGACCACGACCACGACCACCATCAATTTTACAATCACACACTTCTTTATCTAGGACACCTTGTTTTCATTGTTACTATTTTGGTTTAATGTTCTAACCTCAACAGTTTACAGATTATACTTTCTTAAAAAGATGCTCTGTGCTATACCTGACTTGAATTTTTGCCCTTTTAGCAAAATGGGCTCTGTTGTGCTATAGTATGCTTCCATATTGATTGATCCATTGTTTTCTTTTCTCCTTTAGTCATTTAAATTAAATTTCCTACTTTTCCATTTTTACAATTTTACTGACATTATTTAGGCATAATACATAAACAAACATTCAAACTTGGCCTTAGCTGGCAAGTAAATACTCCAACTTTGAGAATGTACATCTAGATACCTCAGCTATCTCCGCTATTTCAGTTGAGCAGTCCAAAATTACAAAATGATCATCTAGACACCTCCAAAATTTATGTGTCATGTCTGCATCGGGTGTCCGCGGGACACTGTTGGGATGAGTTGGAGTGTTTAATTGCTAGTTGAGACCAAGTTAAGATGTCTAGATATGCTCTCTCAAAGTTTGAGTGCTTACTTTCCAACTAAGGCCAAGTTTGAGCGTCCGTTTTTACTTTACGTTTGTACTAATGGAGACACTATAAACTGAAAAATGTTTTTACTTTCTAATTTTTTTTGTTTTGTGTCGTTAGTCTATCATTTTACTCCATGTATGAATTTGATTCTAAGGTTCTCTCTCATCTGCATCTATTATATTTCTAGACACTTGTGGATTCTCTACATCTAGGGAAACAGCTTCCAACAGTTTTGCAGTCTTTGGGCTGTCTGGCACAACATTCTGTTTTAGCATTTCAAGAACATGAAGAGGTGGTGACCCGTTATATCATTGAGGAAATATTTCAGCAAACTGATGTGAGTTCGACTCTTCTGTTACTGACTAGTGACTACCTGTTCCCCTAAAAATGGAAAAAAATGAACTGCTTAAATTGGAAGGCATGATAACTGATAAGTTCTCTTTTAGCCTGTCCACTTTGATAGTTGTAATTGTTCTGTTTCTTCTCTACTGATGTAGACAATTTTTTTCCTAGCTGGCCATGTTGGAGGATATGGATTTGTCAGAAAAGACTTCTGAATGTAGTGGTTTTTGCCAATTAAAGGTGAGTCCCATCCATCTTATCCTCACTTCTTTTTCCTATTTCATTTCTGTTCTACCAGTCTAGAATCCAGTCTACATCTCTCTGATCATTCAAAAGCTGTCAACTAACTGATTTGCACCTGCATCTTTTCCAATAATATTTATGTCTCCATTTGGGGATCCATCTTGTAAGAATGCACTCATAGATTGAAGTAGCTCTTCATATTGACTAGCGGTACTCATGGATATGCACTTGAGCTTTGTGAACTAGTTTTAGGAATGTGACGAGATCACTGAGAACTGATAACTTTACCAAGCATCTGTTTCCATCCCAAGTTGTTGGAGTCCCACATCGATGGGATAAGAGGTCCCTGGTCCTGGACAATCCTCCTTCATGAGCTAGCTTTTACTATTGAGTTAGTATCCGTGCCTGACTCATCCCAATTCATTGTTTCTGATGTTGGGTCTCCCATCTTGCATTATCCACGCTCCAAATGTCCGGTCCTGGGCTTGCCATGAGGGTGGGTGTTGGAGTCCCACGTCGGTGGGATTAGAGGTCCTTGGTCTCCTTATATGGTCATGGAGAATCTTCCTCTCATGAGCTAGCTTTTGGGGTTGAGTAGGCTCAAGGTCCATTTCTTTAACACAAAGAAATTCTCCAAAGATAACATACACAACGGAATGAACTTGATGCCCATTCCCTAAATAGAACCGTGGATTTTGGTGTCTTTGTTTAATCAATTGGGGGTTTCAGTAACCGGATTGCATGTAGAACTCCTCACTCATATGTGCTGATTTTGAATTACAGTTTGGCTTCTCTTAATTAGTTCCTTCAAGAGATTTTGGGTGTGTTTAGTTTGGAGGAAAACATTTTCTTATTTTTCCATGTTTGGTTGGACAATTTTTTTGGAAAATATTCTCTAGAAAAACAAGTTCCTACAAAATGAGGAAAATGACTTCCTTAGAAGTAGGAAAAAGAAATTCTGTAAGCGACATTCTATGTTTATTATATCCTCCCCCACCTGCCCAACCCTACCCCTTGACCAACCCTACTGCCATCCCCCCCCCCTTTCCACTCCTATGGTGTTTTACTAGGTTACATATAAATGCCTTTGAGATAACATTTTTTTTTGCTTACTGATCAAACACCAGAAAAGTAGGTAAGAAACCAACTTGTTTTCCAAGATATTTTTATTTATAGGAAAATATTTTCCATTCCATGGGAAATATTCTACTTTGTACCAAACACACTTCTCACTTTATGTAGTTCGTACGAATATGCATATTTTTCTATTCAAAATTCCACAAAGTTGCTAAACACATAGAGAAAATGTGAATTAACTCGAGATATAAGAAGGTGGAGGTAACATATAAACCCATTGATGGCGTGGAGGAGGCAAACATTGCTAAGCGATTTTTTTACATGTGCCTAAGCCTGGGTGGATAGAGTTATTAGTATATGTGTTGGTTGGAGAAATAACAAGATTCAAAGGAATAGTTGAGGTATGTCCAAGCTGCTTCAGACACCATCACCTCCACCTCCAACATTAATGATGCCTCCGTCCCATCTTATTGAGGTTGCCTATATGAATCCCGACTAACCATGTTACTCATTTAAACTCATCTTTGATGAGTATTATTACATGTGTTGTGAGGATTCATCATGGAATTGACTAGTTTTATGCTAGTTGCAGGGGCGACTCTACAACTTTGAAAAAAAGACAATTGTTGGGCCCCCAAATTTGAGGGGACTCATTTAAAAAAAAGAAGAAGGTTATAAGTATTTTTTAAAAATAGAAATATGAAATATTATTTGTAGAAAATATAAACTTTTCATATAAGAGGAAAGAAGTAATAGAAGTTTGACAAATCTTGAATACTATATCTCAATAAAGATTAAATAATTGGCTATATCTCAATAAACTTCATAAAAAATATATATTAGAATTTAACGCCTCCATTCGAATTTGGCTATATGCCACCGATGTATTTGAGCCGCCCCTGGGCCTAGCTGCTGCCTGCCAGCCTACTACAACCCTCCTTTATTTGGACTTGGAACCGACAATCTGAGCAAATTGACCAATACACGCAAGATTTTTTTCTTGAGGTAACAAATGTCTTGAGGATGGTCTTAGAGGTTAATAATAACATATCACAACTGACAAAATCACATTCCCAAAATACAACTTATAAATCACATTCCTAAAATGCTATTTACAATTGCACTTCCTAAGTATCAAAATTCAAACTCTGAAATCTCAAAATACATAAGAACAGTATATACACCTAAAGGTAATATAAAATGATAAATCACTTTTAATCACAAACATATACATCAAAATGTGTCTTGTAGTTATACATGTTCACCATTATATAATCCTTTTGGGAATTTCATCACTCTAATGCTATGTTTCTCGGCCCTAAGGCTTTGCTATAGCGGTAACAGTGTAACGCGTGATTGTTGGTTAGGTGCACATCATGAGTTTGGAACCTTCAGTCAGAAAAAGCCTAAGCCTGGTAGTTTAGTGAAGGGTAGGGGGGCAAGCCAATCAACCACATAGTTTTGAACCTTGCGCTTCTGACCTTCGTGGATTTCTTGGTTATAAAAAGTGTTTCTTAGTGGATTGCTATAGCGGTAACAGTGTAACGCGTGATTGTTGGTTAGGCGCACATCATGAGTTTGGAACCTTCAGCCAGCAAAAGCCTATGCCTGGTAGTTTAGTGAAGGGTAGGGGGGCAAGCCAATCAACCACATAGTTTTGAACCTTGCGCTTCCGACCTTCGTGGATTTCTTGGTTATAAAAAGTGTTTCTTAGTGATTGGTGTTCAAGTTCCTTGATAACATTTCACATCACCAAAAATACATTTCACATCGCCAAACTAGTTTTAGATGTACATGCAATCAAGTTTTTGTGTTAGTGCCAAATTGTTGGGGGAAATTTCATTGCAGAAACCTCTCCTTAGTTTCACCAGCAATGCTAATTTCCATTTTCATGCTTAGTATCATGTTTTAGCAGGGCTATTCCTCCAGCAAATCTTTTTGATTCATAATTTCTCATACTCCATCCCTGTGACTTGTGAATGGGTAACTGATTGTTATTTCTATGTCTTAAAACTTGCCTTACCCAATCCATCTTGAACTAAAATCCCCTTTGCACCTTAGTTTGCAAGATCTGTGTTTGAAATCCACTGGACAATGTAAGACCACGTCCTCTTGGAAAGTGTTGACATGCACCGATCACAGTGTGACATGTCTCATAAGGTAAAAAAAAGGTCAAGTTCTTCCTCCACACCTTTGCAGATCAATAACTTCTTAAAAGAATTTTAAACAATTCCCAAAAAAGATTTCCCCCCCATTTCTTTTACAGTTCAACAACGCTAGTCAAACCAAATTACAATGATTAGAACAAGCTAAAATGTTATGCTGGAGGAAAAGAAGGTGTTGTGTAACTGTGGCATCCTATTCACTTGTCCCAAAAGGAAAGAAAATGGGCATGGCTGTAGAACCAGAGACACCCATAGGTTGACCTTGCAGTCAATAACAAAGTAAAGACCATTAATGCATATTAATTCGCTGGGTGGTGTCAAAACCAACTCTAACCCTCACATCCACTACAACCATTACAATCACAGCTGCAACCACCACCACGATCACCTCTGTACTGAAACAATCATGGTCTGTAGCAACATCTGTGCTAGTGCTCCACAACTAAAACTGTTGCTATTAGCCTTGCCCTTGGCACTTTATTCAGCACAGTCGTCGTCACCGCTGTACCGGGGACAGCAGCTCCAGTTGCACAACCCTATACCCGTCTATTAATTTGGGGACAAAACAACCTTCCCAATTCCGCTCTTCTAAGTCTCACTCCAGTTTAGATTCAGCCGAACTACAAAACATCCTTTTTTTTTTGAAACAGGTGACATGAAAACATCCTTTTCTTCCTCCATACCTTTCAGGCTTTCAGCCCAATTTTGTCTGAATCTACATAGAATCACACTGGAAGAGACCCATAATATTAATAAGGTGGGTTTTAGAGAAAGTTCTCTTGAAATATTTTGGATCAATAAGCTTAGAAAATCATCAATGTTGTAGGGTAAATATGAGGAACAAAGAGTAAATAAGACCTGTTAAAAAGAATGGGGAAGGAAACACAGGACATGTGACACTCAAATAAATCTTCGAATACAATGTTTTTGCTCTTCATACGCTAGATTTGTTGGAAAAAGATGTGCTTTCCACGTGATAAATAGTGAAGGTGTGTAATAAGCTACTCGTGAAGAAAAGGCGTAATTATTGTGCAAGTTGAGGAGGAAAGTATGTATTAAGCTTATCTCTTTAGTTATCTACCCTGGTAAATATTCTAAACACTTATCTGAAACTTACTCCAAAGGGGGTGACCTAGATGTCAAAGAGCTGGTGTAACAACCTAAAGTTCTTCCCATCTGCTTAAGGTTTTGTGGTAGAGTTACCCAATATTTGTGCTAGTGAGACGTGACAGGTACCATATCTGAAAGTTATCCTTCATGGAGCTGACTGTGAGTTCATTGATTGGCTTATATGCTAATAATGTTCAAATTAGTTCTGAACTTCAGCAAGGGCCCAAAGGATGTTACTGTGTTTACCTTTCTAGTTAGGACTTCTTTCTATAGCTTCATCTGACTGTTCAGTTGATGCAGATTTTTGGGCTCAAGACACTAGTTCGGAGCTTTTTGCCCCATCGAAGTGCAACTGTCAGTCGTCCAATTAACTTTTTACTGGATATCATACTGGAAATGCTTCAGAAGGGTGATCATTATGATGGTATTAACTCAAGGTATCAATTATGTTTTCAAAATTCTTATTAAGATGTTTATCAGCATATGGGATTATGCTTCTTTGAGCGATTAGAGGGCTCTCGCTAGTTGGATAATTACGGTTCCTGGTGACTTGTGAATGAAATGATTTTTGTTAATGACTTGTATGTTAGACTGAAGAACTTGAGGAATTAGGCACTACCCTATACAGATACAGAAGGTGTAAGAAAAGTCGTGGTCTTAAAGATGTCTCCACTTAATGATATGGAAGAGTTTCAATCTCCATGGTCATTAGGTCATGCACTGATGTTCTTGCAAGGCTCTTATATGCTCTGACATAAATTAACTGTAGTTTAGATTCATGGTTTATCTCCTAACATATGTTATGACTTAGGTTTAAAGCATTTCTAACATGGTGTCACATTCTATGAAGCACTGCACACAATTTACGTCCGTGACACTGTACACAATATTTATTTACTTATTGTTTTTTTTTTGATGACAAGGGAAACCCGTAGCCGCTATCCTTTGGGTGCGCACAGGGTAAAACCCCCGCTCCTATGCAATAGCTCGCAAACCACATAGGAGAGGTAAACCGCACTAGGCAATCCCGGTGCGACAAGCTTGGCCCAGAAGCAAACCCTCTTGCTTTCGCTGGCAAGGGGTTTTGAATTTGAGACCTCCAACATGGAAGTCCCAATCCCAAACCACTGGGCCACCGCGAAGGGTTATTTATTTACTTATTGTTTTGGTGCCTGATATGGACATAGTACACTATTTTGGGACACCAGAATCCAAATCTATCGAAAAGTCTAGAGTAGTCATTTTGGGCCTTAGCATGAAAATATTACTTGTAGAAATAAGAAGGATGACCCCAGAATATCGCATAAACTCTAGCCACCAGCCTAAGTCTCCGTTCTTCTTTTCTCTTTCATGTCTTTTGCCCCAAATATTTAACTTCTGTTCAGTTTCCAACTTTATCCTTTTGTCTGTTTATGCTACTTAGCTTACACTTGCCTAGAGTGTTCCTTGGCTAGTGTGGGGGAGAGAGGTGTATACTGTATGCAGTCTGCTCCTATTTTTTCTGCAAAGTGGCTATTTCCATACCTAGAACCTGTGACCTATACTCCAAGGGAGAAACTCTACCATTGTGCAAAGGCCTGCCCTTTTAGCTTACACTTGCCTACTGGCAGAAAATGTTTGAACCTACTTTACCAATTAGTAGATGCTATGCTGCTTATACTTCAGACAAGCATAAGGTATTGCAGGTCAATTGTGTATTTCCTGTAGATAATATGCTTACAAGTCACAGTATCATAACTTGTAAAAAAATCTAACAAGAACAAATGAATGCTGGAAAGTTAAAGGTATTCTCAGTTTAGCTTGAAGGAACATTGTTTGTGTAGGTGATATCTTTGTTGCATTTGTCACACTTGCAATGACTTAATCACTGAAAACCTTTTTTCTAGCAGTGATTCTGACAAGGCTCATATTAGATTAGCGGCTGCAAAATCTGTTCTTCAGCTCTCAAGAAGGTGGGATTCACTCATTTCGCCACAAATTTTCCGCTGCACAGTTTTGACGGCCAAGGTTAGAAGACCTCCACTCTAAAGTAATATGTCAGTAAATGCCGACTAATTCTAGCAATTCACTGGCCAAAAAGATGCATTAGTTTGAGTTTCAACTACTTTAATATTCTTGTAGGTCTTCTTGTGGCCCATAATTGATTAATAACAGTTGGATTGGATACTATAGAATCGTTTTTCTTGTATAGTTCGTGCTGTTATCACATTTCAAGTATATAACCTTGTCACTGTTACAATCAGCAGAACTGTAGTCATTTCTCATGTTGTTTGTCTTATATGGTATTGACTAATGTATGTAAAGAGTAGAGTAATGGTCAGATCTGCAAATAGAACTCTTGCAATTTCATTTTCTCTGGTAGGAGGCCTATGATTTCAGATAGCCTTCATTGGAGATAAAGTAGCATGTCTTCCATAATTTACGAACTTTGCCATGTAAAACAGAAAATTAATACCATCATCGCGTAGTCCCATATTGATTACACAAAGTAACTACAAAGTTGATTATTTTTTTGAATGAAAAGAACTTAGATATAATATAAACAAGCATTTTTCACCCTCACAGTAAAGATCTAATACGGAGGTCTGAAATTCAACATTGTATTCGATCAGACAATATCATATTGATCTCTTTGCAATCCACCCGAAAACTGTTTCAGTGATTTAAATGTGTATTCAGAGCTTGTGAATGGAGTACATATTATTAGTATTTGTTGACGATTTCTGAAGATGGAAGTGTTCTATTTTAAGCAGATACCACTTCCATCTACAACGAATATGCCCGTAAATCTGACGTGCTTCCTTTTACCAATTCAGCATGCCATGAAACATGGGGACAAAAGATTACATTAATTTGGATTAAACATTCAAGAGCCAACTCTAAGTTGAATCAGCCAACAATTCTCTTCCGTGCCTCTTTAGACCCACAGTTTGAATCCCACCTACCTTTCTTTTGATGGTCATGGAATCATGGGATTTTCCTACTCAGACCTACGGTTTGACTTATTTATGTTTTTCTCTCTGTCATCTGAATATCCGTTGTCTAGGACCTCTTCTTCTTCTGAGTGACATCATTTCTTGCATAATGTGAGAATGGGAATAAGTGGTAGGAGCCTAGTTAGCCTCTTTTTTACTGGAACTCCAATCAGTTGAGAAATTAAGTAACCTCCTGCCTGTTAAATCAGCAGTCCTGTGCACTTTGTTACTGCATGTAGATTAAAAAATGAATGAGAAAGAAAAGAGAGAAGAATATGTTAGGGAAGAGGATGAGTAGAATGAATGGGAAGCAAGTATAAAATTTCAAGCAGGAATGGAAGAACTCAAGAGTTACAAAGTTGATAGTTTTCTAAAGGGGAGCTCTTACACTGGTCAATTTGGACTATTATATGGCTTAAGTTGGGTTTCTTACTGTGGAAGTATAGCTTCTGAAAATGAGTTGACTAATGTTGAATATTTTATGCATTGCTGTTTGCTATATGATCACGTATTTTCTTTTTTGATAAGGTGAACATCTATTAAAAACAAAAAGTGGAAACACCGTCATTGACCTTGAAATCCCTGATCATGTTATTTAGCTGAGCGGTTTCAACATATCAGTTAATCCACCCATGCCAGGATAAATAGGAAAGGGGAAAGAGGGTCACCTTGTCTCAGTCCTCTCTCAGAAGGGAAAAAACCAGATGGTGAACCATTGATCTGAACAGAAAGAACTTCACTGTACTTGCAGAACTTTATCCAGTTTATCCATTTGCTGCCAAAACCCATCCTCTCAAGGGTCTTCCAAAGAAATTCCCAACTTAGATGATCCTAAGCCTTTTCTATGTCTAACTTGCATATAATTCCTGGAGCTTTTGAAGTAATCCTCACATCCCCACATTCCCACATTCATTTGCTATTAAGATAGCATCCATAATTTGTCCTAAGGTAACCGGACTCTTCACTTTTGGTACTGCACCCGTGTCGACACAACATGAGTGTGGGGGTGGGAACCATTCCCGGTCTAGTCAACAGATTGTGAGTACTTTGACCAAAATCGACGGAGAAATTTCAGACAGATTCAATGATTTCTGTAATCAAAACAAAAGCTAAGGTGAAATTGAAGAAAATGGTATATGGAATTTTCTATGTCACTCCTTTTTCTTTTATCCCCTTCCAAGTTTCTCCTCCAGTTTTCCACATATTATCTCATAATTTAGGTTTCATAACTTTATTTTTAGATATTTGAATTGCTTTTAGCTGAATCCTGAACCTGTATCTATCCCCAACTCTTAGAATTTAAATCATGAAGGTTCTGACGTCTTGATCCTCACCCGTATCCGACACCTGCACCCGAGTCCGAGCAACTTAGAGTTTGTCTACCCTTGATGAATGCCATTTGTTGGGCATCAGTTTTGACATCACTTTTTTTAGCCTTTCTGTCAGAAGCTTGTAGATGACCTTGTATAAGGCGATAAGCTGCCAATCAAGGCTGATGGGCCTAAAATCCTTCAATTCTGAAGCAACCACCTTTTTAGGGATCAAAGCTATGAAAGGCTATTACAGCTTTTTCCAAAGTAGCCTTGATCATGAAAATTCTGTACAACAGCTATCTTATCACATTTAACTACTTCCTAACATTGGATAAAGAAAGCCATATAAACTATTTTATTTCCTCCTCTCCAAACTGGCTATGGAGCAATAGATTATCTTCCTCATTGATAGTCTTTCTCTGGGGTTGAACTGTGGTCTCCAATCTTCTGTTTCTGTGCATAAATTTTGATAAAAGCTTATAATCTGTTCTCGGATCTCTGCTGGTTCAGTTACACTGACCCCATTGATCAACAGATTATCAATGTTGTTGTACCTCTTTTGACAGGTTGCAGTTTTATGGAAAAACTTGGTGTTTCTGTCACCCTCTTTGAGCCATAGAACCCTGTATCTTTTCCTCCATGCCACTTCCTCCCTTTCTGCAATTTCTGCAAACTCTATATGGTCATGTATAAGGAGGCTAATCCAGACAATTCTCTTGATTCAGACTTTGCTATTAGTTGGACTAATTCTTTCTTTTCCTGAGTTCGATTTATATTTTCCAGTTTGACTTGTTTTATTTTCTTTTCTCCCATGCTTGCTAGAAAAAACTTTTGTTTAGGTCAAAGAGTCATCAATTTCCTGACATTCAGTTTAGCAGAATTTGACTTAGTGAATTGGAAGCCTATGTGTTTATCCTTATTAAGAAAAGGCCCATGTTTATTTAAGTTAACATTGGTAGCAGCTTGCATTGGGTTTAACTTTGTCATTTTTTGAAGTTTCTGATCATAGATTCCTATAACTTTTGATAGGATAATTCTCCTCTAGTACAGAGATTGTTTATTAAGAAGGTGCAAAAGCTTTTGAAGGAACATAAGATTCCTTGTAGATATGCATGTGCATTTCCATTTGCTGCCACAGACTCTTCAGAAGATCTCCAACAAATTGTAGGTTTTTATTAAAATTTTTGTTTCTTCTTACTCTGTCAGTTTTTTTCCTTCTTCTGACACTGTCCTTTTTTCCCTCTTTAAGTCTTTGAAATACATGGAAGAGTTTGTACATGTATATGGCAGTGCAGCAAGAATAAATCGAATGTCTACAATGCCTGGACATGTGACTGGTTTTCCTGTTTATATAGTGGTTTTCCTGATCCATGTCCTTGCTCATGATCCAAATTTTCCCACTGCCGATCACCATGATGCCAACTCCTGCGCGCAGTTTTTCAGGTTAGTGCTTACTCATCAGCTGTCTTTAAATACCTCATCTTTTACTTACTATCCTTTTGGGCCAGTCCACTTGTTTTCAGCTTGCGGGCATTGATTGATTTTAATTACTCTGATGGCACCGTGGACCTCATTAGCAAAGCTAGCTCATACTTGAGAAGTATCTTCCATGCAATAAAAAAGGCAGAGGATGCTGTTGATGCACAAATTACTCCTGTCAGTGTCTTCCTTGGTTTTGAAATTGATGCTAGTTCCTTATTCTTAAATATATTAATGTTGAACCATGAGGGTGATCATATTGCAGAATCTTCATATGTTGTCAGATATTGGGATTTCTTTGTTGGATGCAATAAGCAACAGAGGTGTGTCTCATTCACATATCTCTGGACTTATTTTGCTGCCATCTTTACTCTATAAAGTGGGTCAAGAACATAATAGTCAGGCAAGTTCTTTTCACTTGATTGGCATTTGCTTTGTTTTTTTAATTTTTATTTACACTTCCTCTTTTCTTTTGCAGGGGAAAAGTGATCTTTTAATTCGTTATCAGCTAGATGAAAATTTCATTAGGAGTTTACTTGATATTTCGAAAAAGAAAGTTCAGGTATATGCCTTTACCCCTGCATTGATTTTTATCAGTTTTCATGGAAGTGCCTAACTGATTTTGTTCCCGTTCTTCCTGTTTTATCTCAGACTGCTGGCATCATCAGTACACAATACCAAAAATCTCAAGATGGCATGAAGCGGTCTGGTAACAGTGGGGGCAGCACATTGGAAATGCAACTTTGCAAAAAGGGCCCTCTCCCATTGAGCATGTTAAAAAAGAATTGCGGTTATTCATATTCAGATAAGAAGGAGATAAGCGAAGCAAATCAGGAGCTCACTACTAGAGAAAGACAAAAAACATCTAAACCATTTTCAGCTTCTGTATCATTTGAATTACACAAGGAGTTTTCAATGGATGATGAACATGAAGATGATGCACATGGAACCATTGAGGCAGATATTAGAACTGAGCTGCAGCCATATTGTTCAAGAACTCTCAGGTTACGACCCTTGTCTGATCAGAAGAATGAAAATCCACGTTCCCTGAAAGAAAACGACACAATCTCAAGGTGTAAAACCATAATGCGTGAGCCTTCCAAATCCGTCAAAGGCAACAGCTCAGATATCTGCATCTCAAAGGTAAATTCTATCATATCTTTCAGTTTTTTCAGTCAGAGTTTCTTGTTCCAACTCTTGAATGTGTAGGGAAGCAAAAATGATGCTGAAAAGTTAATTAGGCATCATAAAGAACTGTGCACTCCGGAAGATAAATGGTGAGAATTTCTTTGATATTGGTATATTTAACAACATTCACTTTTAAATGACATGTCTGTTTTGATGATGCAGTTATTCTGGAAGCACAGAGGTTTTTGATTCTAGCAACAACACCCTCAAGGTCTGTCAGAAGATTGCTAAATATAAGAGACGTGCTAAATAGTGTGTAGGAAATGTTCTATCTGTCTGTTGCTTGTTACCCTGTAACAGAAATTGTGAAAAAATAAGGATCATTGCTGGGTATCTTAGGAGGAAAAGTTTCCTGGTTTAGTTCTGCATTCTTAGTTAGTGTCACTTCTGGTTCTGATCTGACCCTTTTAAGGAGGGCCTGCCAGAACTGAGCTTTGCAAGTTTGCTGTCTCAACTGTTCTATTAAACAAATAGGAGGACTGAACGCCAATTAAAAAAGCTAGAAGGATTGAAGAGGGCCTTCGACACCCCTTGCCTTCCAAAACACTGGATTGAAGTGCTTTTGCATTTTTTGCTGACACGGATAATGAGCTTATTGTGGTTGAATTATGAGAGTTGTATTGTATTTTTTTGTACGGTTTGTTGACTTATTCACAGATGTTGGGTTGCTTTCTCTTATGTAAAGCATTTTCCTGAAAAAATGAACTAATATTTGCCATCCAGATATAGTTACAAACAATTTATTTGCTGTTGGTTAACAATGGAAATTTTGCACATGTAGATCACCTGTGACAGCAGGGAAGCTGAGGTTCTCAGTTTGGATAGTGAGATTTGGGGGACTTTAAGTAACCATTCCTTGCTTGACCAGGTAATGCTAACATCACTATATACTAAACTTATCTAGCCAGCAGAATTAGGTTTCATATTTTTTGTTGTTATGAGTCAAACCTCCAATAGAAGATCTAAGATTCAATATCTTATGCAACAACGTATAATTAGCTATAACCATCTATTTGATCCTTTCCTAACTTTGAACAAGTAGGTTAATATGCATGATTCATTCATATTTATCACGTTCCATCATATACTTGAACTGCATTGAATATAGTAAAGGTTTTCTGTAGGGTTAATGTAAGGTAGACCTCCAAAGTGGTGCATTAACATGCTATTTAAGACATTGAAATTGGAAAATGGTAAGGCTTTTGATGACTATCTAATCTGCTAAATACAATAGACAATGCTACTCAAAAAATAAGTATAATATAAAATGCTATTGATTTTGTTTGTGAATGTTTCCTTTGTGTTTAAACCTTTGGATTTGGCTATAAACTTGTGTTCTTAACTCATTTGATCTTAAGCTCCAACATCCTAATTGGAATATTTTCTTCTCTTTTTTTTTCTTTTCTGAAAATTGGTAATTTGTATTCCTCAGCATTAAGGGCTATGCTGACCACCTCCAAAAAAATAATCAACAATGAGCCTAGGAAACTCAAACTAATTACAAGGATCCTAGGAAATCTAACAACTGAATTGCATCATCTGTATGTCCTTCTTTACACCAAAAATGGAAGTTTGTAATACAGTTCTCCTTAATCTTCTGCATGGAGTTAAATCTGTCCTCAAAGCACCTTCCATTCATTTCCTTCCAAACTGTCCACCAGATGCAGGAAGGAATTACTCTCCACCATCACTTCTGTGTTTTGCTACCTTCTCTTCTGATCCAACAGCTGAGTAGGTCTGATGTATGTTCAGGCATGGTCCATGTGACTCCTGTGAGGTTAAAGAAAAGGGGCCACAATTGAACAGTCACCTTGCAAATGCAGAAAAATGTGGTTGTTTGTCTTTTCTTCCTCATTACCGGGGAAGCATCATGAGGCTATCTGAAACTTTCTCTTCTGTAAAGCTTCATGTGTTAGGCAGGCTTTCTTGATCACTTGCCAGGAGAAGCATTTAACCTTAGTTGGTGCCAAGCATTTCCACACCTTTGTCCCTGGGCCTGTGCTGCCTCCCTAATTGCAATATTTCCTACCTAACAGTATCCTGAAATTAATTGATTTATACTTGTGAAATATTAGTTGAATACTTTGTCTTGCTTAACTCAAAAGAGTTTCTGTTTAACACTCCGACATGAAGTAGAACCTTCACATTTTTGTTGTCCTTACTTCGATTTTGACAATGTGAATCTTTCTTGATTGTATTGCCTATCTTAAAGACATCAAATTTCAACTTGCATTGTTGTCAACAAAATTAACTTTTGGTTGAGCTGTTAATATCAAAAGTAGTTTGCTTATTTGTGTTTAGTAAATCTCATATTTGCCTCTGCATAAAGATTTTTGGAAAAAATTCTCCTTAAATCCATAACTGAATCAGAATTTTATTGACCTTCCCAATTGGACATTACTTTTTTCTCCAATCACAGTAATCACATTGTCATTTCGAGTTCGTTCTCCGTTTTCTGCACTTTATTTTTTTAAATAATAAGATCTGGTCAAATTTGGGTTAAATTTTTTCCTAACACTGAGTTAATATGCAGGATTCTTGTGGTCTGCAATCATTGTGCCGGTGAGCTATTACTTTTTTCCTGATTATTTTATGGGGAGAAGGATCAAGTGATGTTCTCTTATGAACTTTGACTGTTTTCAATTCACTGCAAAATTCTTCAAGATTCAAATATGGAATTTTTTTGTTTCAACTTGCAATCCATTTCCTGCTTGATAGTCTATTTAACTTGTAAGTGGTACTTTCCTTAATGTAGGTGTTCATTTTATGAAACCAGGTATATGAAGCATTTTTATGCGGTCACAATTTCCTTGGATTTGGATGTCCTGTAATGCATTTTGTGTAATCTTAATCTGGATTGCATTAGCATATGCTTGTGCTTGTATGCTGGCTGGGTTGTTATATATATTACATAGAAGGGGTGAAAAATATATGAAACATAGACATTCCTATGTCCTCAGCTTTTTATGTCTGTTTCTTCCATGAGAAATGATATTTCATGAGTTCATGTAAATCATGTTCACCCATATTGCCATTCATGTAAGTGCCCGGACAGCATACATTGTTCTTATCATATGCTTGAATTCTGCTTTTTATTCTGTTGTGGATGCTATAACATGTCCTGTAAAAGATCTACTGTAGTTACAATGACAAATGCTCTTCATTTTATAGCCCAAGGAAAAATATAGATATGATTGGATCTGTCTCTCAACAAGAAGATGACTTGTCAGAAGATAAATCTAAGATTGGTAGTAAAAGGACTGCCTTAGCTGGTAAGATCTATTAATCTATAAATGTTATTGCTGGTGTTTCGAGGAGTAAGTTTGTATTTACTCTTCTATGATTCTCTTTATTTTCTGCCTCAGAGTTAAAGAGTCAGGAGAGTGTTCTTGTTGACTCATCAGCTTCTGAGGTCATCGATGTGAATGAGGATCCTGTAAGATTCACCTTTTTTCTCCTCTGTTTCCTTTCAGCTCGCTGTTTTTTAAGCTTCCTTTTAGCTCAGATGGTTGTCGCTATTTCTGAACGTAAAAACTAGTAAATCAAATTCTTGGATGGTATTTACTCTGCTTTAACAAAATCAACTTTTACCAACACTATTAGAAGAGCCACCCGGTCTCCCATCCACGCCCACCAACTTTTTTATCTTTTTCTTTTTGTCCCTGTTTTTGTTGAAGCTTTGTGGATATTTATCAGGAAAAAAGAAAGAAAAGAAGTAGCTTTAGAGCTAGGTCCTTCCTCGAATAGTTGACAGAGCTATAGAGAGAGATGGCTTTGCAGAAAGCATGCTAGAACATTCTAATAAATTACAGTTCAGACATTGTGACTTTTAAATCATTCTGTTTAATCTAGGAAGTTTTCTAGACAAGTTAATAATTTTTTCGGTTTATCTGTTGACTAAAGTTGTTTTTTGGGTGCACTACAGATTGCCAGAAGGACTCGAAGTAGAAGAGTTTGAATATACTTTTACAAAGATAGACTAAAGGCTAACATGCTGAGTATTTTTGTTTTGAGCATTCTCCATCTCAGCGAAGGTGTGCATGTTTGACTGATTGCATCATAATTTTCAGCGATCCTCTAGCAAATAGCTGAGTCTTTGCATAGGTGTTAACAATTGGCTGTTGTGAATAGATAGTTAAATGAGATGCTTTTATTAACCTAGTGTTTAGATGGTGAAACTACGCCCCCCTGCCCCGTGTATGATTTCTGTAAATAGTGAATATGTTGCTGTTGATGAGTTTATACAAGTGAGGAAACTCTTTGAACCCACATTTAAGTATATTTACCAAATGCTATATTAATGTATGTCATCATAATGATTTCGAGAATACTAAATGATAGGTCTTAAGTCTGTAGATCTGTTATCTTGACTGAACTACTTTTCAATGGGTTAATGAAAAGATAGAAACTCCATTGAAGGGTATACGTTTGTTTATTTCACAAAATATAGTTACTTATTCATGTTTGTCTTCTGGGTCGAGTGCGGGTTACCTCTCCTATGTGGTTTGCGAGCTATTGCATAGGAGCAGGGGTTTTACCTGTGCTGCTGTGCGCATCCAAAGGATAGCGGCTGCGGGTTTTCCTTATCATAAAAAAGAAGTTAAAATCAACTAAAAAGTACAATTGATTTCAATTGGCCATCATGGTTGCTTCTCATTCTCAAGTAGCTCCCTCTAAGAACTAATTTCTCCACAAAACCTTTACTGAAGCGACTTTCTTATTTCTCAACCTACGAATCTAACGGTCAAGAATCTCAATTGGAATCTCCTCATGGATAGTTCATTGGCTGTTGTATTCTTTTCCTAATGCATCAAAACTTGAGGATGCATAGTTGTGTCAGATTATTTATTGTTGTATCAATTTATGCGCTTAACCTAATTTCTATATGTTTTACTTCAATCAGATAAAATGTACATCTAAATCCAATAATTGATTGAAGCTGATAGCTATATATTTCTACCTCGAGCAAATTTGTCTTTCTGTAATTTGAAATTGAACAATTTTACTCAGCATTCTATTCGTTCTTGACCCTTCAAAGAATTTCAGAGGAGCTTTAATTTGAAAATAACTTTAAGGGTGTGTTTAGTATGGAGAGCACAATTTTTTTGATAAATATTTTTTCTAGGAAAACAAGTTCCATAAATAACATTATATTTTCATTATACACTTAACACACCAAACCCCTACATCTTGACTGGCCCACTCCCGCCATCCCTCAAGGTTCCACACCCACCCTCTCCCACTCTATGGTTTTTTTGCTAGAAAAAGTTTAAATACCCTTGAGCAAATATATATTTTTTGTTTATTTACCGAACAACAGAAAATAAGTAAAAAATCAATGATATTATTTTTGTTGTTTGAATCCCATCTCCAACCCTACACTCTATTTTACTCTCCAAATATATATATTTTACTCTCTAACTATAGGATTTTCTATTTTTTCAGACAACCAATTCCAACTCAATTCTCTATTTTATTTTCTAAAAAAGAATCTTTTTCTCTCTCCTCAATATTATATTATTATTTCTATTTCTATTTCATAATATAAATACGTTTTTCTTTTTTCAAAATAATCACCCTATATAATTTTCATGTAATATAATTTTTTTTATAAATTCTTTATTAAATATAAAATTATATTTTATTGTAAATTTTAAAGAACCAACTACGAAAAATTGAAAAAAGGAATCAACAAGCACAACCGCAATCACAAACACAACAATTCTCTAGATCATACACTATCTTTTTTCCGAATATTGTTAAATCTGAAAACGACCTACCGGATTACTAAATTATTATTGTGATTTTAAAAATCATTATGTTATGTATTGTATTTTTATCTTGTATTTAAATTATTATGCCATGTATTGTATTTTTAAATTAAAATTTTCATTTTATCATTTAAATTTTGTGCATTCTTCATAGTGAAAATCAATAATAATATCAAATTATCTCTTAAAGTGACGAAAATTGAAAAAAATATATTTACAATATTGTTAATTCGGGATGAAAGTAGTATATATTAAATAATATATTTTTTAAAATGTTGTTCTATATTTAAAAAGAATTCGAATATTAGAAATTTATTTAATAGCCTTATATGAAAAATAATTTGTTAGTTACAAATAATAGAAATAATATTAAAATAATAAAAAAGTGAAATAGAGAGGTGAATAGTAATTCTCCAAATTTGAAGAACTACTATTCACGTCTTTATAAATAGAGAATGAAGAGCTTTTTAGAGAGTGATTGGAGAAGACATTCTCTATTTTACTCTCCAAATATAGAGAATGGAGAGTAAAATAAAGTAGGGTTGGAGATGGTCTAACACAAAATTCGTTAGCAATGATTTTAGTCTAATTAAATAAAAGAAAGAAAAAAAAAAGAGCAATTTTGAGATGGCACATCAGTAAAATTTGACATTTTTCTTAGGGAGTAGGACTTGAAGTATACATTCTGGAGCTCTCAAGTTTCAAATCCGCACTCCGCAGAAGAAGATTTGTGATGGAGGAATTAGAGGAAGTGTTGAGTGATAAAGGGCTCACCGTCTCTTCTGTGCCGGAAAAGGGTCGCTGCCTTTTCACCACTCGGGATTTCTTTCCAGGTCTTACTTCCATTCAAATTTTCAATTACTTTGCAACTTATTTGTTTGCTAAAATTAGGAACAAAAACATCTAAATGGGATTTTTCGAATAATAACAGGGGAAGTGATTATATCAGAAGACCCATATGTTTCAGTTCCCAATAAATCAGCTAAATGTGAATGGTGTTTCACTTCAAATAACCTTAAGAGATGTTCTGCATGCCAAGTAGTTTGCTACTGTGGCAACACATGCCAGGTTCAATAAATTTTGCTCAATGCTCATTTCTAGATATTTGTAGACATAAATGAATATCAACAACTAAGGAGCTTTGATATTTGTCTATTTAATTTTCCTTTGGGAAATTTATAATTATGGTGAAGCGAATTGCAGAAGTCGGATTGGAAGTTGCATAGGGTTGAATGCCAGGCCTTGTCAAAGGTTGACAAGGAGAGGGTAAAATCGATTACGCCAAGTATAAGATTGATGGTTAAGCTTTATCTGCGGAGGAAACTGCAAGATGAGAAGGTCAAGGTCCATCTGCTTTCTTGTTTTTATAACTCAGTTGCTACTAAGTTAATATTCTCATTTAGTGAATGTTTGCTTGTCTGAAGTGAATTTGACTTAATTTTAGAGTTTAATATGGTACTTGAATTTGGTGCAAGTGCTGTGTTTGTGCTTTAAATCCGATTCATTTGGGTGAGTGAGTGCATTGGAGTATAAGCAGCGAGCAAGACATGAAAGGGGAGGTATTGACATCCTTACAGGCAGTCCTAGAGTATGCTCCCTTGATTATGTATTAGTGTTGCATGTCGGAGAACTGTAGATATTTCAAGAAATGGGAGCATATGTAACATGGATAACGTTGATTTCACTAGATTTGATGCTTACACATATTTGTTTCCTGTTCTGAGTTAGTTTGATGATATTCTGTATGTGTAAGTCAAAATGAGGTCTTTGCTTTATGGAATTACTTGGTAATTTATCTTGAAATGGGACGGAGTTGAAGGGTTTCCTGGGTTATAACACATGTGATAAAGTCAATCAAGAAGTCTGTCTAATTCTTTGGAGCCTTTCAATTCTTTATTAAATTCTGCACCAGCTCGGACACGTCTTTGATTGAGCCAATTATACCAAGATAACCAACTTTACTTCTATTCATCGTTAAAACTTTTTGAATTTGTGTTCATAGGTGAAGTTGTTTTATATTCTTACAACTAAATGTGACCTGCTGAGGGACCTGATACATTTCTCATGAATACAGTGATGAGAAAAAGGATCAGGTTCAAACAGAACACGTCTTTATCTGATCTGCTGAAAATCTGAAGGCTAATCAACAAAGCTTATTTTTTCAGAATTGCTGAGGAAATATCTAATCCCTCTATGCCAATTTATGTGGTGCTTTTTAGCTGGGAGCAAAGAAAGAAAGAAAGAAAGACTTTTGAAACTTGATCTAAAACGCCAAAGAATTGTGTCTGGCTATAAATATTTTGAAATTGGCAACATGTTATATTCATCAGCACCCTAAAAAAAGGCCTGGTATATCATATCTACAGATGCAGCCTCAAACAGAACTTACAAAGAGGCCATAAAGTCTAGTAATGATTCAACATCATCAACTAACTTTTCTTTACACCAAAAATAGTGAAGAGAAATGCAGGAGCTCTTGATCTTCTGGATTGAACTGCACCTGCCTTCAAAACATCTTGCATTCCTCTCGTTCCAAATTGTCCACCATATGCAAGCTGGAACAATCTTCCACCACTCTTTGTGACAAATTTCTCCTTGTATATTGTTCCAACTACATATTAGGTCAAACATACTCTGGGGCATCACCCAAACAATTTGAGCTAATGCTGCAAAAAGTTGCCATAGTTGTCTGGTAAATGAACAATGCAAGAAAAGATGCCCATTGGTTTCAGCTTCCTGATGGCATAGAAAACACCTAGAACATAGATGAAAACCCCTTCTTTGAAGTTTATCATGAGTGAGACAAGCTTTCCAAACAACTAGCCAAGTAAAGCAAACCACCTTAAAAGGAGCTCTTGCTTTCCGTATCTCTTTCCATGGCCATGGGTCATTGAACTGCTCCAAATCCATTAAGTAGTTGTAAGTTGTTTTGACAGAGAAAACAGCCTTGGTGCCGCCTATCCAAGTGAGAGAATCCTCCTCCTCCTTTAGGCCTGAGAAACCTTCGAGTTTACCAAAGAGATCAGTAACTCTTGGGATCTCCCAATCATTAAGGAGCCTTCTGAATACAATATTCCACCCTTGTGGAGTCCAAAGTTCTTCAACTGTAGCATCAGGAAAGGAGGATAAAATGAACAGATCATGAAATTGATCTATCAAAGGCCCATTCCCTAACCAGTCATCTCTCCAGACAGAGATTTTCTTCCCATTGCCCAACCTGACCCTTGTATTTGCTATAAACACCTCCCATAGATTCCTGATGGATTTCCAGTTTCCCACTCCATAGGTGGATGTCATTGGTTTGGTAGTCCAGTGGCCCATTTGTTCATGCCTCCACTGTATAACCTGTCTCCATAATGCTTGCTCTTCAGTGTTATATCTCCAAAGCCACTTAAATAATAGACTCATATTATGTATTCTCTTTTGGTACGAACTAAAAAAGAAAGCATGATAAATAAATTGGAACAAAGAGAGTACATAAAAGAAAACAGGGAGTCCGACATTTACTTTTAGAAAGTGAAAAGATTCTGACAGTTTGTTTTGTAAATGGGAATGAAAAGGGATGGAGGTTGTCTAAATAGGTGATTGGCCATGCATTTTGGAGCTCAAATTTGAATTTTAATGTCAAATTTCAAACTCACCTAATAGGTAGGATTTCAATTTCAAGTTTGTGATTTTAAAAGTTTTAATACTTCGTACGTTTATTATTTGCCAAAAAGACCCATAATTTATTTTTTTACGAAAAAAGATCGATGCTTGACGTGGAGATATTGTTCGTACCTTATGGGAGGATTATATTAAAGAATAGCTAGTTACTATTATTGTTGATTTATTGGACTAATGGATCTTTGTTAAATTACGTGTATTTGAAAGTTTGTAATAACATGCAAACGAGAACATTTATTTATAAAAAAAGGAACATGGAGATTTTTTATTTATTAATGAGACGCCACAGAATAATTCGATTACCTTGTTTATGAACTATGATTTTCTCATTTGGTAAGATTGTATAAGAGTTGAGAAGGTTTTGATAGCTTTCACAAATTGTGAGGTTTCCATGTTTATAAGTACATTTTTGAGATCGAATTGCATGTCCAAACAAATTTCAACTTCAAATCAATTATTTCAAAGTATAATATGAAATTATGGCCAAACAGGCCCTAAGTTTCCCATTTCCTAGTTTGGTTTGACAAAAGAAAAAATGAAGGAAATTGAAGTGAGAAAAAAAAAAATCTCTCCTCGGTCAGCTAATACCTCTCTTTCTTTTAGGAGGGAAGAGAATCTGTAGAGAATTGTGAAAGGAGAATCAATTTATGTCATCTCTTATATTTTACCTTTCTAGGAGAATCAATTTATGTCATCTCTTATATTTTACCTTTCTATACCTCCTTCCGTTAGTTTCCTTCAAAGTGTAAAATCTTTGTATGTGCAGGGAAGTACGTAAACTTCCATCATCAAACTTTATGGAATAATTGATGGCTAGAAAACTCAAATAATTGTTTCAGAACCATGGAAACCTCAATATTTGCTAGATAGAAGTAGTTAAGTTTCCCAAGTAGCTGCAATATGTGCAAGCACGTTAATCACTTCAGACATTATAGTTCTGCGTAACTTGGTCCTAACCAACTCTAATTTATCGTCTTACCCTTGTTGGATCTGTCATTCTGGACCTCCAGCCTTGTCATGAAAAATAGGCTTGCTATTTGTAGTATATATTGGTTTTGCATGAAGCTCATAACTACTCTTTCACTGCCAGGTTATTCCAATTACAGTCATGGACAATTACAATCTGGTGGAATCCTTGGTTTCTCGTATCCTTGTGTAGCTTATACTTATGAGTTTCTGATATAATTTTGAATGCTGTATTAAGGTCTATATTAGCTAGTCTTTGACTTTGTTTTGTTCTTGACAAGTTTGTTTCCATAGATATGACTGATATTGATGAGAAGCAACTAGTTTTGTATGCTCAGATGGCAAACCTTGTCAGTCTGATTCTTCAATGGCCCGAGATCAATGTAAAGGAGATTGCAGAAAATTTTTCTAAGGTATAGATTGTGGAACAGATTTTCCCTTTTGATATGTCTCAAAACTATACAACGTTCCTCGCCCCGGGGAAAAAAAAATGCTGCATAGGCCTGTTCCATGCATAATGTCTGGGCTATATTGTTTCTAATGTTCAAATACTTCTGTATAACTCACTCTTATTTCATGATAATTACAGGACAACGTGGTTAAAGTCTTCCCTCAATCACTTGTCTTGAAGTATCTCATCCTTTTTCTTACAAAATTCATTGTCTAACCTGGTGTTTCTCTGTTTTCTTTTCTGGGGATGTGCAGTTTTCATGTAATGCACATACAATTTGTGATGCTGAACTGAAACCCCTGGGGACAGGCCTTTATCCAGTGGTTTCTATAATCAACCACAGGTAATTATTGCAATAAATTTATGTCAGCTAGTATAACGTATTTCTCTAAGTGGACTTTTCGTGTTATAGTTGTTTGCCGAATTCGGTTCTAATATTTGAGGGAAGAATGGCTGTTGTCCGAGCTGTGCAGCATATACCCAAAGGTACTGAGGTAATACATTGTTTTCCAAATCATTTTGGTCAATTCACGAGTTTAAATTTTCACTAATTGAAAGTATGTCATCATTCTGAAAACTAAATAAGATGCAAATCAACCAACCACAGGCTGATATCTGGAAGTGCTTCCTTTGACCAATACCTCTAATTTTGAGCAAGGATTATGTTGACGAATTTAGTAAGAAGGATAATTGATAATGATATGCATGTAGTCATGATGATTTACATGATCAACAGTCATTGAGATCTTTGTCCCTGACTCTTGAATATCTTTCAAGAAGCTAATTACTTTATGATTCTTATTTGCTCTTTTGAGCACTTAAACATCTACATGGAGTTCAATGAGATTGTAGAAATGTGGTGCACGTCATTGAAGGGGGATTATATGTTGCTTAGATTCCAATGGTTCTGTTGATCTTGTACGTCATAAGCAAAAGGTTTCCATCGGTTAATATTGGAAATTGACGCTCATTACTGTAGAAGTGTGTTAAATTTGACTATATGTTATTTACTGATTTTTAAGCAGTAAATTAAAAACACAAGTAAAGTTATCGACATCTAGCAATCACTAACTTTCTGATTTACTTGATTGGCTTCCAAAAGGTATCAATAAGTTATATAGAAATGGCTGGAACCACTGCAACTCGTCAAAAGGCTCTTAAAGAACAGTACCTTTTCTCCTGCACTTGCATTCGCTGCATCAAGTTGGTATGTTCATTGCCTAGTCTAACTAGTGCTCAATAATAAGATTTCTCTGCTCACAAAATTATTAAACTACTGTAAGGGCCAAAATGATGATATCCAAGAAAGTGCAGTTCTGGAGGGTTATAGATGCAAGGACAAGAAATGCAGTGGTTTCCTGCTTCGTGACTCTGGTATATGATCCCTGTCTCAAACCTCATCTTAAACCTGCAAGATTGATCTTGATCTGGTTTACCAAGGACTTCTCCTTTTCTTGTTTTTGCAGGTAATAAAGGATTCACATGCCAATTATGTGGACTCGTTAGGGACAAGGAAGAAATAAAGAATACTGTTCATGAAATCCAATCACTGTCAGAAAAGGCTTCGTTTTCACTTTCATGTGGACGTATCCTCTGAAGTTAGCACTAAGAATGTCTAATCTATGTTACTCTCTGTAAAATCTATATAATAGTCCTATAGATATTCTACTAATGGTAGAATAATCATCATGTTAATACTACTTCTAACAATGTGTTGAGCTAATAATTTCCCCTCTAAGTCATCACGAGCTATATTACGCCATAAGAGGAGGCACTTTTGATCAGTCCACTTTAGTTGGTATAGAATTGGGGAAGTGACATGTTCCATCAATTACATTTAAAGTTTATATTTATTTTTTATTTTATTTGAGAACTCTTTGACAGAATACAGATAACAAAGATGCTAGTGTAATGTATAAGATGATTGAGAAACTTCAATTGAAGCTGTACCATCCATTGTCGATCAATCTGATGCGCACACGGGAGAATCTCTTAAAGGTTTGATTACCTTTAATGTAATGTCTATTAGAAGAATGTTCTCCACCCATGTTGAATGGTGATTCTATTAATGAAATCTCTTTTTTGATTTCCTTGGAAGATATCGACATCAATCTTGTTCCAATCTTCTCTTGATATTTTATTGCACCTGATATATGGATATTTATTCATTTAGATATTGATGGAGCTGCAAGATTGGAAGGAGGCACTAAAGTATTGCAGATTAACTATTCCAGTTTATCAAAGTAAGTTGGCACTACCTAAAGGTTCATGATATTTCTATTCAGTAGTCACCATATCAATGCTTTCTCTTGGCATAATAATATAATAGTAAGTGAGGTTCATTTAAAATCTACTTTTTCTGAACCCTATATTCTTCAATACAAGTACTATGACATCGTGCGGTTGGTACGGAGGAAAACAAGTGGTTTATTACTTTTTTTTCTTGTGTTCAGTGTGCAATTAAATATAGGTTGAGGAGGTGGCGTTGTGGTGGAGGCCTGGGGGGTTGGGGTAAGGGGTGCAGAAAACGCAAAATGCATGTCTGCACCAGTATTTTAAAAGGCAGGAGTGGGAGGTGAGGCGAGGCGTCAGCCTCATGGATAACTTTTTAATTTATAATGTAGTAAAATAGTATAACAACATAAAAGTTACAAAAAAATTGCATTAATAATTTAAAAAAATTAAAAACATGATTAAAGCAATTCATGGGAAATAAAACGACTAATGTAATTTTATAAGTATAAATAATCCAAGGATGTAAAAGCTATTATGAGATACAAATTAACTCTTAACATCTTAACTTCCATACAATCACAATTTCTAAAAATATATTACTATCAAACTATGCAATTTAGCCCCTCCCCTCCCCCCCACCCCCCCAAAATAAAATAAAATATATTAATAAATTTATTAGTATTATAATTAAAACATCACTTCTTCACGAATAAACACAAAATTACTTTTAAATACCAAAATAATAAAATATGATGATTTTAGACATAAGATAAAACATAAATTAGTAAGTGAGCAAATTAAGTGAACTTAGTCATGCTCTAATTTCATATTGTACTATTTCTTCTTTTAACAGGAGTTTATCCAGAATGTCATCCTTTACTCGGACTGCAATACTACACTTGTGGAAAACTTGAATGGTTAGACCTTTTGGCTTTTTCTATTTATTGTGTCGTATATTCTGCTTTGCTAGTTATCTTTTTTCTATTTCATAATTCATATTTCATTATTTTGCTTGTCAGAGAAATATAGAGTTCGGGGCCAAAAGGGCAAAAAAATATTGACCAAAAATTCCTAAAGGGCAATAAAAATAAGTTTGAAACCAAAAGGGCAACATTTAAACGATAGGTTGGATGTTGTTTAAATTAGGGTAGCCAAGGCGCAAACAGAAACAGCCTTACAAGGCGCAAGTCAGACGCGCCTTGTAAGGCGCATAGGCCCTGCACCTTTGACCTTACATAAAAAAAAAAAACTTTTTTTTCATGCAATTTGCAATGTTCTTCAATTTAAATAGTGGGAAAAGATGTAATCAGCTAATCCAACATGCAATGTTCTTCTTAAATAAATAATTGAGTCAGTGGGACACCTAGCCACTTTGGCATGTAACCCCTTCGATCTCTACCTACAAATTAAAATATTCCCAAAATATCCTTCAATCAATTCTTGATTTGATTACTTGAAAATTACTCACTACTAATCATAATTATAATCAATTGTTTATTTCAAATAATTAATTAAGTGCTTCTTCCATGAACCTTCGTCTTCTTTTTTCCTATAATGTCATATTTCCATTTCCATCTACAGAACCCTTCTTCAACACAACCCTCTTTTTGTTATTACTCTATGTACTATATTGTTAGCATACATAATTAAATTAAATTACTTACTAATTTGGCTTAATTAGAGTTCAAATCAGCTCCATTAGCCGTCTTGTTAATTTTTTCTCTGGTAAATGTTCAATCTTTATGCTACTATTCTTTTGTGGCTTGTCTCTGGTTATGCTTGCTTTTATGTTATATGGCAAATCTTGATCTGGTCGGTCTCTCTGAATCAACTTCAACTTCAAACTTTTTTTTATTACATGCAATTTGCAATGTTCTTCAATATAAAAATTGCATGTAAAAAAAGTTTTTTTTTTTATGCAAGGACAAAGGCGCAGGGCCTATGCGCCTTACAAGGCACACATGCTTGCACCTTGTAAAACTCTGTCTGTTTGCGCCTTGTAAGGCGCATAGGGCCCCACACTTTGCTACCATAATTTAAACGCCATCCAGCCTACCTTTAAATGTTGCCCTTTTGATTTCAAACTTATTTTTGTTGTCTTTTTGAAATTTTTGGTCAATTTTTTTACCCTTTTGGCTCCGGACTCGAGAAATATGCTTAGATCTTGTATATCCTATTGCAATATTGCACAAGTATCTTGCAACAATAAATAAGAAAATTATTCAATAATGACACTACAATCGACAATACCACCTGAAATTGGGCATAAAACGAGACAAGAAAACAGCCAAGAGAATGGTCGTAGATGGAGAACAAACATACCTACGAAGATCTCTACCCAATTCTTTGTTAGGTTGGGTATGAGTGTTAAATTATCCAGGTCATGGGTGGGTTTTAATTTGTAGGTGAAAATTAAAATAATTTCAGGTAGACTGTTTAGATGATGCTACGTGTCCCTCCGTCTGCCACAATGGTATACACATCCCAAAAGTTAGACAGTAAGGTTATGAGTAACCTAAAAGTATAATGGAGGATATTGAGGTACCATTTATTCAGGGGTATATTTATCCCTTTTTCAAACATTTGTCTTTATATACTTAGAAATTTATTTTATTGAATTTAAATACTTGGGGAGACGAAATTATGGGTGTTGCATTTTTGGTTGATTAAATATATTTTGCAACACTGCAATGATTTCGCGGTTTGGAGATTTGCTCCTCCTGGCATCTTTTGTTCTATTTTGTTAATCTTGGTTGCAGTACATGAACATCTAGAGAAGCCAAATCCTGTTATTTTTTGGTATATTCATCAACGATTTAGTGATCAAACATTTTCTTTATCGACAGCATGAAATTATGCTACTTTCGAAATGCCCCAAGGCTTTGGTCTGGTGCAACGTGATGTGTGTGTTAGGGGTGTGTCGTGGATCAACCCTACCGCACACTTTGATTTTTTAAGTGGAAAAGGGTAGTTTCAAATGTGCCATCGGTCACAGGGATTTTTAAGTTGACAAGTAAAACTATGTGACTTGAAAAACTATTAATGAAGTTAATAAACAGTTTCTCCGGTCAATAGGATTTCAAGAAAGTGGTGATTTCGTTAATGATCGTCCTGTGGTGCTGATATGTAATTTCAGGTGGCTTGGTGAGACTGAGGAAGCGTACAGGTCACTAGCCAAGACAGCAGAGGTACTGCGAATTACTCATGGAACAAACACCACTTTCATGAAGGAGCTTTTTGTGAAGTTAGAAGAAGCTCGTGCGGAGTTCTCTTACAAGATTTCATCCAAGGAAGAATGATTATTGAACTGCATCCACAGATGCATAAACTCTTAAAGAAGACAATTAATTCTGCAACAAAGGGTGGGGATGCAGAAAGCCTTGTAGAACGACATATACAAAATTCTGCTATACCAGTTCAACAAAGGACGGACCTTCTTTCCTGATTATTACAACGGATTTCTTGCTAGATACTAGTCTCCTTTAGCTGGGAATTGAACTACTATTGTAAGGGGAAATAGGCTATCTTGCAGTTTCTTCTATTATAAGATACACTTGAGTATTGATACAAGGGGCGTAAGGTATGTTTCTCCTTCTGTAAGAGCAGTAATTCATTTATATTTTTTTAGACCATTTTCTGCCTAGGGCAACTTTGTTACTAATTTTGGTTTTTGATAGAGGCTGACAAGTTGTGTTAGCTTGGCTACAGTTTTGTAATGGTCTCTTGGTGATTCTTACAATCAGTTTAGCTACCAAAACAAAGAACTACATCTAGCAGCATCTAAAATAACCAAATAAATATAACAGTATAGCATTATCATCTATCATCCATTGCACAAATTGAGCTGTTCTACCAAGTTTCTCAGAACTTGATTTCAAAAAAGAAAGGACTACTACAGTCGTGAACAATAATACAATAAGAAACTCTTGAAAAACTCTAAGCAGATCAACGATAACGGCGTAGAGACAGAGTCTGGTTCCTCTTCCAGGTTGCCCTTCTTGAGGGTCTTGCCTTGTGGTGCAAGTGTCCTCTTCCTCGGAGACCCCTGTATTTCTTCCCAGCTGAAGTCAGTCCACGAAGCTCTCTATGCTTGTGCACTGGGTTGCAGATCCAGTTGATTCTTGGGTCATTCCTTATAGCAGCATGGGCTGAATCAATCAGGATCACTTCAAAGTATTTATATGTGGAATCCTGCAATCAACAATGTCAATGTGCACATTATTTTAGTATTACTCAGTTCCATTGTCTTATTAGTCTGCAAGGCAAGAAGTTGATTTCTATGACATGAGCCCAAAGAGACAGATACCTCATTGATCCAGTAAGAATTGAGGACCTTAAGACCACCCAATTTCCTACCAGCACGCTCCTCAGCAACAGATCGCTTACTACGCTGAAACTTCAATTGGGTGACTCCCTGGTTGGTAGGCTTACCGTACACAATACCCTTGGATACAGGCCTCTTCCTTCCACCACGCTTCACACGAACACGGTAAACCACATAGCCCTGCGAATATTATGGTACATGGATACAAATCAAAAGAAGAAATAGAAGGTATAATGAAAATAAGTAATGACAATAAACTGCTAGTTCTAATTTAGAGATGTCATAAATAATTGCATGCACTACAAGGAAAATATTTGCAACTCATTTATTGGTCCCCATGCATCCAGAAATTTCATATAGTTGACAATGAATTTTCATAGCAGAGACCAGTTATCAAAAATTACATAAACTGCGCTACAATTATTTACAGGGGCAATAATGAGAGACATTGAAAGGGAACACAGATTTAGGGTGTGTTCGGTACAAAGGATGTCCATGGAAATTGTTTTCTAAGAAAATAAGTGAATTTCTAACCTATTTTCTCATTTTCAGTACATAAGCAAAAGATATTGCAAATATTATGGGAGATGGGGGTCGAGATTAGGGGGGTGTGGTGGGGATGGGGACTAGAGGATGGGGTAAAGTTATGGCATGCTGGATGGTGAGGAGGGACACAGTCAATGTAGAACACTCCACTTGCTGAACTTGATTTACATACTTACACGCAAGTCATTTTCCTCATTGTCAAAAAAAATGTTTTCATGTGTTCTCAAATGAACTTAACCAACCGAACATAGAAAAAATTGAAAATGTTGACTCCTTACTATCTCATTAGAAAACTCAAACTCACGTTTTACCAGACCGATCCGATTTCATTTTAATCTTATCGATAAGAACAAGCTTTCAACAGTTGTGGATTCGAAAAACTTAGTACATCCTATGATATTGATAAAAGTTTGCAATGAGCACATGACTCAAAAGTCTCAGCAATTAACACTGTCAAATATCAATCACCAAAATACCAAAAGATAGAGAATTATTACAACAACTTATTTGCCTCAATCTCAAGCAAGTCAGGAATGAATATATGAATCAGTTGGATTTAAGCTCAACTCAGCATCACCAAACCATAGTAAAAAAGAAAAAGTACCTGTTTGGCTTTGTAACCCAAACGTCGTGCCTTGTCAGGACGAGTAGGCCTAGTAACACGCACTATTGATGGAAGCTGGCGATACTCCCAGCACCTCACCCTTTGTAAGAACCTCATCACATCGGACTGCTTCTTCCTCCATAGCTCTGACACGTAAGTGTAGGCGCCTATATAAACAAAACAACCGTAGTCATTTTCCAAAAAAAAGCAGTCAGATCTCTGCATTTGCGTTTCCAGCAATTCCAACCATTACATATGATATTTAACATACAATCAAACACAGATACAGTAGTCATGAAAACTGAATGAAATTGATTGAGATACATACCCATTGTAGTGCGGCGAAACTCTCTGCTCCTACTCAGCTATTCTCGCCAAAGTTCGGCTTTTAGGGTTTTGTGAGAGGCGGGGTTTTTAAACGACCTCCTGGGCTGGACTGGACTAGGCTACGCCAGCCCAATCGGCCCATCGTTCAAAATAGAGTTTCCACCATGTGGACACTTGTGTAGAAGATCCCGTTTGGATTGGCTGATTTTTTTAAAGAAAAATAAGCAATTATGTACTTTGATTATAAAAAAAAAATATTGATATATTTGATACACAAGTGTTATTAAGCATTTTTTTGTTAAATGTTTGACCTATCCTTAACATTGTAAAATGCTAATTATTATAAGTTTTTATTTTTAAGACTTAATATCAAATTATATTCTAATTCAATTTTAATATAAATTGATTATATAAGTTAATTTATATGTGTAAAATATTTTTTTAAAAACATAATTTTGATAAAGCGTATGAAAAATTTAAGATATTTTTTCAATTATATTTATAAATAATAATGACTATATTTTTTTTGCCACAAATTATTTATAAAGAAAAAAAGAAGGTAAAAGAAGGAGAATAATAATAGAAGATTAAACAAAAAAGAAAGAAAGAGCAAGAAGAGGGAAAAAGTGGAAGAAAAGAGGGAGCAAAAAAAAAGGTAAGAAGAGGAGGGATCATAAAAAAGTAAAATTGTTGGTCAACACATAGCATTTTTAAGTCAAAAAGAAAAAAAAGTAGGGGGGATCAATTTTAAGTAAATTTTAACTTATTTGAAGCACTTTTTTATTTGTCAAACACAAAATTAAAAACAAATTAGCTTTTAAGTCAATTCAAAGACTCTCTTAATTGTTGGTCCTTGTCTGGATTGAATTATTTTAATCTTCTAGTTTAATTAAAAATGGGCAGGTTTTAAGCCACAAATGGAAAGTCCACAACTAACTATTTCGGGACTATTATTTAAATTATAGTTGCAACATATAAAAATTAGCAAGTTTAGCCATTTCAAACTAGCTTCAGGTATAACATATGCCTAATTGAATTCTAATATTGTTGCTTAAAGTTTGACCTCAATTAGTCAGGCCAAAACTTTCAACCTTTTTCCTTAAAGCTTGGCAAATCTCAGGCCCTAATTTTTAATATTTTTGTTCGAAATTTGGCTTGCCAAAATCTAAGTTTCATATACTTATACATGATTTCAAGTATATTTGCATTAATTTTGGACATATATAATTGAATTTCAAACATATATAACTATAATTTGAAACTCCACGCATCTCATGTCTCAATAAGCAATTTATATCCAAAAAAAGGGAGTGCAAATATAACAGCTAACTTTCATTGTTGTAGGTTTCCCTCTGATTTTGAATACCAAATAGGGTTTGAAAATCACTTCTCATCTTACATCATCTCTGCCGCAACAATTACTTTGACTCCTTTTATGCAATTATGAACTCCACGAAATTTAATCAATTCCAACACAACTTATTCTTTTGAAGTTAACGTAACAAACTATACGAGCTTCCCAGGAAACTAAATTTGCATATATGCAACGTGTGTGATTCCCATTAGTGCTTTCCTTACTTCAACTCGTTAGTAAAGGTTGTACTTTGAGAAATTGAAAATCTTGGTTGCCTTTGGTTTGTATATTCATGTACCTATTCTAAGGTGCTTTTTAGTTGGAAAAAAGTGGTCCTTTGGTGAGAAGTACGATGAGCTTAAAGATGAAAAGCTTGTGCAATCGATGGGCCTTTTGTCTGAAGTTTGTAAATACTGGCCACATGTTAAATAATTGGGAAAACTTTACGAATTGAATCAAATAGACAAAGTATTTATTTAAATTGGACCTAATTCAATATATTTATTTTGATTGGACCTATGACCCAAACTATTTACGTAAGTGCCCTCTTGTTTTATTCATTGAACTACTGCTTATTCATCCTTGATACCATTGGAATATATACATACTTTGATGGTATTAATATCTCTCCCTTCTCGATGCCATCAGGGTATATATATACTCTAATGGTATTAAGGAGTAACTAAGTAGTGTTTTCATTGAATTACAGTTTCTTCCTCTTTGATACGATCAGAGTATATATATATATACTTTGATAGTATCAAGGAGTAACTTAGTAGTGTTTTCACTGAAACACTGTTTCTTCCTCTTTGATACTATATATGTATATATATAAAATTTGATGGTATCAAGTAGTAAACGTGAATTAGTAGTTAAAAACATGGATATGAAAGTAAAAGAATAGTCGATTTTAAATAATTTATCTTTTTTAGAGTACAAGCGTTCTTTACCCTAAATAATCTCTTTTAAAAAAATGTATATAGGTTTAATTGCATCGACCACATAGGTTTTCGTGAATATTTAACCTAAGGCATGGATTCTCGAATTACCAATTTCTGGATCATTTGTTGATATTTAGCTATTAAAATAAAATTTGAACAAAAGTATTCTAGCTAAAATGTAAAGATATAACACCTGACTTAACTTAACCCCAAAAATCAACTCATGAAGGGAGGATTGCCAAGTCCATATAAAGAGACAGGGCCGACTCAACAAGATTGGGGACCTAAAGCCAAACCTTAAAGAGGGGACCTAATTTTTTTAATTCTTTTTTAAAAAAATAAAAAAATAATCATGTATATATTTGTTCAAAATCTATTTTTCTAACCTTTTTAGATGTGAAGTCATTAATAACAGTTTTCTAATCGATTTGTTTTAGTAATTCCTTTTCAACTGATAATATAGCTAATGCATTCAATCTCACATTGTTGATCTTAGATAAGATTTAATTTTATCAATTTTAGTTTCAAAAATCTTCTTTCGATCGAAGCAATAGTTATAGGATTTCTCTTCATAACTAAAACGAGAATATATATACTTACTAACTAAGAATATCAACAATAACAAAAGTTCAAGAAAAATTATAAAATAAAATTAGATAATAAAACCTGACTCACGAATTTGATAAGTTGATATAACAATATTGAAATAGTGTTGCGTTGCTTCAATATAATGATTGCTTGTTGCACTTCTTAAGATTTTGAAGAAGACACTCAAAAGCAAATTTTGAGAATAAAAATTATAAAACAGAAATTAAAAAAAATGAGTATAAGGTAAATAAAAATATAAGGTCAAATTTTTAGGAGATAAATAAGGAAACACAATTTTCCACTTAAGGGAATTATTTCAACAAATGTTTCATTCCCTTAGAAAAATGGGGAAAACTAACACTTATATTGTTTTTTTTATACTTCTTACATGTTTTTTTGAAAAATTTAAAAACACATATAATTTTAAGTAACATGTCTAAGTATTTTTTTTAAATTGGGGCCCCCAAAAATATGGATTTTTGGAGCCCCAAGCGATTGTCTTAATGACCTAGTAGTTAAGACGGCCCTGTAAAGAGACCACAAATTCATTCTCCAACCAATGTATGATTTTTTACTCACTCTAACACCCCCTTCACACCCATGCTCAACTGGATCGAAAGACCAAACGGGTATGAACCTGACTCTAATACCATGAATTTTTGACTAGTGAAGTAGTTCAAAAATTCCTGAAATTTTGAAGTATGCGGTTCAAATTCGAGTCATTTTTCATGTAACTGAACTCAAACTAGAAGTGTTTGAAGAGAAAGACAAACAAAAAAAAACGTTTTGATGAAAAGGTGAAAGTGTTGGCTTGACTAAGTAATCAATCTTGGCAACTAGTTCCGGTGGTCCTCCTTCCTCCTCTTTTACGCTAATGGAAGAAAATAAAGACTTTAGAGTGTTTGATAAGAAGGAAAATATTTTTCGTGGAAAATACTGTGGGAGGTCGAGTGGGGATCGAGTAGGGGTGTGGGTGGTGGGGATGGGGGTCACGAGGATGGGTGTGAGGACTGGGGGTGAAGATGAAGTGTGTTGAAGGATGGAAAAGATATCATCAAGAATGTTGATCGTCATTTGTTCAACTTGTTTAATTTTTTACTTTCACGAAGGAGGTCATTTTCCTCTCGTGTTTTAAGAACTTGTTTTTCTAGAAAAAAATTGATCAATCATATATAAGAAAACAAGAAAACATTTTTTGATCCTTTGTACCGAACACTCCCTTAAATGTCATTTCACACTAGAGTAGTATCCGTTTAATTTTTTTCCAGAAATGTTAAGGTTTTCCTCTAAAAAGATTAAAATTAAAATTAGAAGAGGTCTCCTTTTAATTAAAAGGGATTGTAGATTACAAACAAGTGACTCGTGTTATCATTTTCATTCTTGTAAGTTTTTGTTTTCAGTGTGTTATTTTAGATTTATTTATGAAGAATGTGAAACTTCATATTGCAATACAGCAGCATCTTTCATTTATTTTACTTTTAGGGAAGAGATTAAATTATCTCAGAGTTATTTTAGTATAAATAATTTTCATACTACCAAGTTATATTTTACTATTAGATATTGTCCTAGTATGAATCCAATATATGTTACTTTATCTGTCTAAATCCCTGTGACATAAATGAAATTTGGAGGGTCAATCAAATTTTTTATATGTTTTAAGTTGTTAATTCTTATTTTTACGTTTTTATCAAATAATATATAACGTTATTGTTAAGTATTGTGTGCTTGTAGCCTCTTATTTGATATCAAAATATTTAAAATTGTTAATTACTTTGAGTTTTAGTATCTTTTACATAATTTCCAAATATACCATTTTTCTAAGTAGTTACTTATTATGGTTTAATAGCACTTGAGTACCACTCTGATTATGAAAGCTTATTGAAAGATGAGGAAAAAACATAAACTCATTAAAAAGAAAGTAACACAAAAAAAATTAAAATATAGTGAATATTTGATTTATCCGAGTAAATTCCACCTTTGTCTTGAAAACACACTGCTCATTTAACAACTATGTGCTTACTCGATATCAATTCATTTGTTCTATTTATATTTTTAATATATCAAATGATATATTTAAATCTTTTAGGACATTTCTTCAAAATTTGTAGTAATATATTTAATTTAAGATCACGAGATTACTCCGTCTAAAAAATAGGAGGAATGTCCTAAAAAGATTAGAAAAGAAAGTAGTATTTTACATCGTAGTGGATCGTACAAATGCGACGACTAAATCATTCCGTCTAAACCCAAAGAAAGAAAACTATATGCGGCTTCAAATCCAGCCGTTTGAATATAATACATCTACGGCTTAAATTAAATCAAAGTGGCTCCACAAATTCACTTTAAACCCGGTCCACTATCATCCCTTACACTGTTCCTCTCTCTCTCTCTCTACCAACGCTCTCTCTGTTTCTCGTTTTGCGCTACTTCAAAGCTTGCTTAACCTGCGCACTTTACCTGCCTGAGTGATGAAGCCGCCATTTCAGTTCGTAATAAGAATATCATCAAGATACAGGATGTAACAGTGATCCAACGGTAGAGATTCTTCTAATAATGGACGGTCAGAAAAGCCAAGCGAAGCTTACGAGGACTCATTCTTCACTTCTCCGATCATCTCCGATGCTCCGGTCGTCTAGCTATAGTGTATCTTCTATTAACGAATTCGTAGATGATCATGAACCGGACATTGAAGAACAGAAGCCCCACAGAACCGGCGCAACTCTGGTTCGATCGGTTTCGTTCCGTTTCTGTGCCGGTACGGGAAGGGTAGCTCCTGTTATAGCGGTTTTCTTGCTCTCTGTTTACGTTCTGTTCTATTTCTTCAACAGGGGTGACAGATCCATATCGGAGAATCTGCTTCTAGTACTGATTTTCTTTGCGATTTTGCTTTACTTCGCCGGAAAGAACAAGAGTACATTTCATCAGGGTTATAATGGGTTGAAGATGACGTGTAATGGGTATGGAAGGAAACTTGGTTTAGTGTCCAATAAGCACGTTAAAGTGCAATGGTTCATTGGGGAGCGGAAATTAGATGTGAAAGAGGAGAAGGGGAAAGTGAGAGAAGGAGTAGAGGTTTACAGCAACGGGGACGTGTATGAAGGGGAGTTTCACAAGGGGAGGTGTAATGGTAGTGGGGTCTACACTTACTCTGTGAACAGTAGATATGAAGGTGACTGGATTGACGGGAAGTACGATGGGTATGGGGTAGAGAGCTGGGCTAGAGGTAGCAAATATAGAGGGCAGTATAGACAAGGACTGAGGCATGGCTATGGAGTTTACAAATTCTTCAATGGAGATATCTATGGTGGGGAATGGTGTAATGGACAGAGTCACGGAATTGGGTTCCAGAGCTGCTCCGATGGCAGCTCTTACATCGGTGAATTCAAATGCGGCGTAAAACACGGCCTCGGCTCTTACCATTTCAGGTAAATTAAAAATTAATTTCTTCATTTGAACTTTGTTTGTCATGGAGATCGTTGTTCGTATCTAAAAATTCGAATCCTTAGGGTCTTTTTGTTAGGATTTCGATGTAGTCTGTCAGATTTACAGATAGGATCAGTGTCAAACTAGTTATGTTCGACTTTAACTCACTCCCCCAAAACTAGCTCAAAGTGAGAAATGATAAGTCCAAATCTTATAAGGAGACCAGGATTCTCGTCCATCATATATGTGATATCCCATTGCATTCATCAATTAGTGATAATTTTGTTTACCGTCTGTTGAATTTTGTGAATTTCTTAGCATCAATCAAGTCCAAACTAAATTATGTATATTTGGATTTTTCTCAGAAGTTCTTGATTGTTTTAGCATTTATGAATATTGAGTGGAAGTATTTCATAAGCAACTTGGTGTTTCACTGGATTTGGTGCAGGAATGGGGATCGATACGCAGGGGAATATTTCGGTGACAAGATTCATGGTTTTGGTGTGTATCACTTTGCCAACGGGCATTGCTATGAAGGGTCATGGCATGAAGGTCGTAAGCAAGGTTACGGAATGTACAAATTTAGAAATGGTGACACAAGGTGTGGTGAATGGGCCTCTGGCAATCTCAATACTCCATTGCCCCCACTTACTGATGTCGTCCTTCGAGTTGTTCAGGTCAAATTTATTTCTAGTCCCAACATGATCAACGAAGATTCATATAGTTTGTGTAGTCCCTATCAACATATGCAACCGCTCAAACATTGACTTGTCGTAATCTTGCTGATTTTTTTATGCAGGCTAGTAGAAAGGCAGCAGAGAATGCAATTAACATACGTAGGGTTGATGATCAAGTGAACAGGGCAGTGATAGCAGCAAACAGAGCTGCCACTGCAGCCCGAGTTGCTGCTATCAAAGCTGTTCAAAACAGGATGCATGGAAAACTTTGTGACACTAACAATTGAAGTTTGATAATGTAAATTTAGTACTACTATTGGTATGCAAAGTATTGAATGAATATTCCAAAGCCACCCTGGCTGGCAAAATGCCTGCTAGAGGTTGAGTTTAATGCTGTAACTTTTAGTTGACAAACAATTATAACTTGTATATACACTCTTTCAATCGTACATGTATATAGAAGATAAGTGTTGTTCATTTATTGGTTTAGTGTAAACATCAAGTCAGACGCTTATTTGACTATAAATACTTTCACAGGTTGATAATGAGTAATTTATTTGAATTTAGATACTCATTAATTATTTGATTAAGTTACCCTAATTTATTTATAGGAAAATGTTAAGATGAAAAATTAATAACGTTTTGGTTTTTAATTTATAATCTTATTAACAAAGCAACATAAAATCATGCCTTTAATGGAAAGGGGAGAGTGTCAATTGCTATCCTTTTGTAGTGTTCTCAAATCTCAATTATAGATTCTTGGAACTCTTTGTTCTTTTAAGGCTGCTGCCTTTTTCCAAAAAATCAAAAAAGTGAAAAGCTTTACTTTCTTTATCAAAATATTTTGTAATATGTTATTTGGAAGTCAATTTTTTTTCTTTGAGTATGTTATTTCTCCAACAATATCAAGATGTGCAAATCAAACAAGATTAAGAAGTAATCAGTCCTAATATTATCATTTTAGGCAGTCCACCATCCAGCCTAGTAGCCTATCCTACACAAATAATTTGTATTTCATCTGTCCTGATTTATGTTACATTTTTTAGTCTGTATAAAAAAGAATGTTATCTTTCTATAAATATAAACAGTTTAACTTAAAATTTTGTTTCTTTAGTGAAATGATTTATAGATATGCAAATGATCGATGAGCATATAAATTTTAAATTTCAATATTTTTCTTTTAAACTTTATACTTTGTGTAACCGTATCGAGTTAAAGGGTGTCACGTGGATGAGACGAAGAGAGTACTTTTTAACACTTCTTAATTGTAACTCTAATTTCTTTGACTTTCTTTTATAGAATATGAGAGTTTCAAAATAATGGTTGGAGAAGGTAAGAGTTAGGTAGAAACATAATTACATGTCTACATAGTATAAATTCTACTATTAGTTAATTTTATTTTTTATTTTACTTTGATGGGATAATAATTCTTCCAGATCATTTTATTTGCATTTTTAATCGTATAAGTTTGAAATTTGGACATATTATCTATATCTAAAAATTGTAGGACCATACATGAATGTCACCTAAAATAAAACCATCTTTACAGAAGCAAAAGAAACTAACAATAAAATAAACCTAGCTTGATTTTCACGACTCTATCATCACTCAGAACTCATAATTATTATATTCAGCAAAAAACTAATAATTAGTAATCTTTGTTTTGGATAATTACGTCTTTTTATATGCATATAAAAAAGTTAATTAGGGGTAGGGAAAAAGAAGGAGATTATATGATAAGAAATCGAGTCCTCACCAATAAAGTGAAAATTCAGATAGCCAACCAACTGAACTACTCAAAATTTCCCGGATAATTAGTTTCAAGTCAACAAAAACAAAATTAAAATGCCGTAAGATGAAGGAACTCTTATTTTAAAACTTAAATAGTTCTGCGTAGTTATAAATCTCAACCGTCCTTTAAAGAATACTAGGCTGATTTGTGAACACATGTACATGTAATTTTAATGTTTTTTTTAATATAAAATGTAATGTATCATCATGTAGCAACAAATATAATACATCTAGATAGGATATAGTAGGATATAATCTCCTTTTATATATATAATAATATATCAGGATATTATATAATAATGTTTAATGTTTATTTTCAACAAAATGTGGCAAGATTGTTTCACTTTCACATGCCCATGTCTAACACATGTTAGAGATGCCAATTGATATTCTACGTTGTATTTAGTCGTCCTTTCCGGTTATAATTTTGTTAATATATAATTTGACTAGTGATCAAAACGTAGAATGCCAATTGATATTCTACGTTTTTTTATTTTCACACTTTATGTGCGATGACGATTCCAAGATAAAATAACAAAATGTAATTTTTTCTTCCTAGATGACAATCTTTTGTTTTTTTACGCTTTCCTAGAAGCTCGCGTCCTTTTTTCGAATAAGAATGTTTACCATCATTTTCCTTTTTTACACCATAACTTTCATTGATTATGTGAATAGTTCTGAGGAGCCTAATTTATTGCTTAATTATGGCATATCATGATGTTATATTGATATATATTACTTAATGATTTTTACGTATATTACTATTTTTGTGTTCTTATGATTCGATATACATGATAAAGATACGTTGAAACAGTGACAGGAGAATATACAAGTTACTGCCCCAAAAACTCTTGTTATAACTTACAACTAGAATACAATTGATCATATACATATCTCATGATAGTGTATTTAAGACATCATGCTTAATTTGAATATGAGAAATCATGTTTTGATGTGTAAGGACCTAATATATTGATATATTAGTCAAATCAAAAGAAAGTAAGATGTGAGAAATTTAACGTCTGTAGAAAAACTTCCTTGCAAGTAATTTATAAAAAAAGAAAACATGTATTTCTCCTTTGCTCAAAGTACAAGGAGCAAATTGCTCTTAGCATTGTGGTCATAACTTGAATAAGATCATGGCATCAGTTTTTCATCGGATACAAGAAAATGGAAGACAAATAACATGTTTTAAAGTCGCTTTGCTTGTTGGCGAGTACCAGCAGAAAAACCTTCAGAATACGCAGTGTTCTTGAACATTGTCTGCACAAGCAAAAAGCTATGGTGAAAATAGCATCTACTTTAGGGAACTTTAAACATAAAAAAGAAAAAAAAATCTATCCGAACTTGCCGTTCTGTAAACTATGACGGTTTTGGCTTCAACAAGTACACAGCAAAATCCCAAAACCAAACTGAGTTCTCCCATTAACATTATGACTAGAATATTATTACTATAACATTATGACCTCTGTTTGACTAATATATCTATCAGAAGCGAAATAAATTGTCTTTTTGGATAGGCTCTCCTACCGTTTTATCGTAAGATATATTTGTCTGTTGATATGCTTAAATAAAAAATTTGAGAACTGCATAAATGTAAATCATACAATATTTCATCACATGGGTTGAGAAAAGAGGAAGTAGGTACTCACAGCTGTGCTCTTTAGCTCTGTTGCAAGTTTTTTCCTAATTGTATTTGATATGACTTCACCGAGTTTCTCACCATATTGCTTTACATTCTCCTCCGTTATCTGGATTTGTTTTGGATATAAGTTTTAACTGGATGTTACATTTCTCACTAAAATATTTAGTTATGAGCAAAAAGTGTTTCACTAACTTACCTCTGAAAGAACAAGAGATGATGTTCTCTCTATAAAGTCTTCAACATATTTTTCGGGATCAGCAAACGAGTTTGATAAGCTAACTGCATTTGATAGTTTCTCCTTCCGCACATCAGTTGATGGCTTAACTGCTTTAGCTATTTGAGTAGAAAGAAATATTGACGTCAGTTTCCTTCATGTTTTTCGCAACCACATTAAATTCCAAAATGAAATCCAACAAGATAAGCTGAACGCATAATAACAATAACCGTGTGGATCCATTGGCACCAATTCATGGTTGAACTTATATTAAACCACTTCAAATGATCCTTTGGTTTCTCAGAAATTTCTAGTTGGAAGACAACCACATACACTATCAAGAACAACCATTGTCACGTAAAAATGAAAAGAAAAAATAGACCCCTATAGAAGGAAACCATTAGATAGACACCTCAATGGTCTTATCAACGTTTTGAAATTAACCTTCAAGTGAAAAGTTCAAAAATTCAAATCTCCCCTCTTTACTGGAATTTTGGCAGAATTAGAGGGTTGGAAGATGCTTGAAGCAGATCTGGATGACCATTCCTCTGTGCATCATGGACTATATGGCTAGAAAGGAATAAGAGACGTTTACAGAAACATACGCAGATGGTTTTGGGAACTCCAGTGAATCTAATTTCTTGGAGGTTTGGATTCTCACTAGATAGGGTGAAGAAAAGGACAATGCTGACCATCAATAGATTAAGGTGCATAAATCTTGTTCAGATGCAACACTGCAATCAGTAAAGCATTAACGTCGCCATAAGTTTACCTGTAACTCCAGTTGACTTGTTATTGACAGGGGCATGATTCATGTCAGAAACTTGCGAAGGAGCTGCTTTGTCTGGTTGACCTGGTATGGCAATTGCATCAGATGGAACAAGAGACGCTAGATCAGGAGGTTGATCCTTTCCTACTGGAGGATTAGCCTTCACAGTGGGGAAAAAAGTTATGTAAGAAACAGGAGCAAAATTATTTTTCAGACGATTCAGTGATCAAGCATATGAATTTAGCCAAGCAACTAGATAAGATCACCTCAAGGTCCACATAGACTGGTTGCTTTCCTATGGAACTCAGAAACTTATCGAGACCGCGAGCATTAAGAGCTGCAAGAAGTATCTCAGTTACATAATCAGAACCAGACAGTCAAACATGTAATGCAGAATTCTGTATTAAGCTCAAATTGATAATCCCCAATATTCTAGTTCTGGAAAAAGAGACAGCAAATTTGTATCTCTCATTAATATTTCAAAACTTCGTAATAAAATGTCATGACCAGTAGGAGACATAATCAGCCACTTTAATTTCCTAATCTCTATTGATTTTCATAAACACTTGCAGCACAATTGAAAGATATCATTCTCCAAGTAAATATGAAAAGTAAATTGAAGGAAAGACACAAAATAAACAAGGGCTTGAAGAGTATTAAAGAGTAATGTACATTAATTTTACAGTTGATAAAAGCAAGAAATCACAGTAAGGCATTAACAATCAAAATCTCATGTGGTTAGTTCAAGGTAAAAGACACTCTGATATTTGAAATTAAAGTGCAATACAAAATAAGTTTTTAAGATTGAAGAACGCCCACTTGTGAGTGCTGTGACTTCTCATAATTTATTTCTCAGAGCATAGAAAATTACATGTAGTGACAACTTACAACATTACCCCACTAAAGTTTACAAAAGGCATTATGTGTGAGAAATAAGACAATCAGAAAGAAGATTGAGAGAATGCATCAAGAAAAATTGTGTTGTGTCTGGGCTCTTTTATATTCACTCTTTTCAATGTATACCAGTACATGCTGGAACTCTATATACACTTTATACGATCTAATGCTCCCTCTTACAGAAATCATATGCACGGAGCTTGAGAATATTTTCTATGACAGAGTGAAAATCACTTTCTATGAGCTTGGTCCTCTCGTGAAACATTGGATTTGATGCAATATAAAGTGCCTTTTAATTGTCACACACAACTTTCATATGATCAATCTTTGCAAACTTCATTCTTTGAGTAGTTGTTTGTTCCATATAAGTTCCTAAGAGGCCATCATCATGGCTCGATAGTAGCCATCACGATGACTCAATATTCTTCTTCTACACTAGATCTGACAACCACATTTTATTTCTTTCTCTTCAATACATTAAATTACTAATAAGTTGAGTTTCAAATTACTTTGATAGCATCTGTATCACTTTCTTATACTTATGCTTCATGGATTTGGGGTACATTGTTTTGCAATGTATACTTACTCCTAATATGTGACTTCAGGAGAGTTAAGAATCTTGAAGAAAAAAACTATTTGTTTAGCTAAAAAGTCCTCGAAGTATATGAGGATAATGAAAGTGAAAATCTACTACAAAGTGGACCGTCTTACCAATTGTTGTATCATTTGAGAGTGGGTGGAAGAAGCAGCATTCCTGTGTTTTAAATCCCTGATCCAATAACAAGGAAACACACCTTGGGAAAAGTAAGAACAAGTTATCATCTTAAGAACCGCTGACAAAGGATCGTGAAAAAATCAGAAATTTTACTGTAGCTTAGGAAAAGAGTGAAATGAGTACCTTGCTGATTCATTTACAAGTGCAAAAGGGGTGACACAACCAAGCGGCACCTTACATAATAATGAAGAAAAAAACATTAGAAGGGCTTGCCAGAAAAAATTAAGCTGTCAGCAAAAGATATAGAGGAATGATTCTGATCTCCCCACAGCATACATTCTGTTCAAGCCAATAATCTATAAGTTACTTGTTAAAGAAAAAAATTCCACTTCAAAGAATATCCTATAAGTTTGTTGCAGAAGAACATCACCAAATTTAAACAATATTTCCTCTACAAGATTGAAAACTAACTCAGCATCTACAAAACAGATGTTTAAAGGCAAGGAAGTGAGGAACTATCTTTCATTAAGGACCAGATTTTGAAAGGCAAGGAGCTATCTTTCATTAAGGAGGTTCTTACCATCCATGGTTTCTTACTGTCCAAGGTTTTCAAGAACGAAAATATGAAAATTTCAAGTAGGAAATAACCTTTATAATGCAATTGCATTGCAGTACTTGTTAGAGTTAAACACAAAAGGTTTCGACAGAGAAATTCAAACACTAAAATTTGAGTTTATTACTAGCCAGATGATTTCTTCATTGACCTCAGCCGTTGAGCAATACCATGAGAAAAATTCTGGTTGAAATAGCAATACTATTTCTACAAAAGAAATCCCATAATCAGTGCATTTCATTTTTCACTCCTTCAAGCACTTTGGAAAGGAGGAGGTCTGAAAAACCTCAAATTTAGCATGCCATGTTCAGTTACACCACCTATGTGATAGGGACTCAGTATAAAAGTGGACTGAGGTATCATGTAAGTCTTGAGTCTAGAGTATAAGATATAAGGTTAAAGATAAGTTTATCCTCCCTTCTTCAAAACTTAGTTGACCCATTTTCCTTTTATTCTGTTCAAGTTGACCCGTTTAAAATGGCAAAATATTCCATCTTCAAAAGCAACTTTATATAGATTAATAGTGCTTCGTTTCTGATGGCATGTAGCAGTTGTACAAATCGCAAAACAGGGTTTAAAAACTAACAGTAAGATATAAGAAAATCCAGAAAACCAGGGGAAGGGGGGAGAAACAGCACACAAAGACATACCTGAAGTACTTCTCCAAGTGCTTCTTCAGGAGCCATTCTTAACCCTCCTTTTCCCAAACCAAGTCTCTGAGACAATACTGCTCAGTTTCAACAGAATGCATACATACGTTAAAAATCAAAATACTTCAGATTTACATAAAATGGAGATATGGCATGTAGTACAGCAGCAGTCTCTACTAATACACAAAATATGATCATTGGTATTCTGTTCCTATGCACATCACTCATATAAGAGAAATTTTATGACATTGTCCCAAAGTAATGGAAACTAAAGAATGGATACCTTTCAAATCTACATTGGTTTTTGCCATTGCAGAAACAACATAGAACCTGTGTTTCTTATCCTGCATCAGAAAAAAGGTGTGCATATTATATTTTAGCACAAGAGCTTGGGTGGATTTAAGTTGGAGTTACCAACTTCTTTTGAATTAAAAGAAGCTAACATACAAATATTTCCACATTTAGTCTGCCATACCTTCAAGAATAAGTTTTTACTCAATGCCCCATTCAGATGCCCAACATGCTTTGCCTGAGCGAATGAGAACTTAAAGCTGTAAATTGTTAATCAAAATGGAAGAACAATTAACAGGGATTCAACATATTTACTTACCTGTGCTTCAACTGTCAAAACCACTGGGTGTTCATGTTTGGTGAAATCAAGTTGAAGCTCCTAAAAAGAACACAAAAATATTGATTACTTACAGTAAAGTTCTTGCTGGCATAACATCCCATCCTCAAGGATGCTATGAATGACAACATATTCAAGTTATCAACAAAAGACAAGATAAGCTATTAGTACTTTGCAACAACTTTAACATTATTTTTGAATAAGACCCTCTTGACTTGGAATTAACATTTCCAAATACATACTAAAACAACTAGAGATCTGTAGATGCAGATGGAACCTGTAAACGGTCAAGCAATTGCTCCTTAGTATAACCCATTTTGTCTTTGTGGAGATCTTCTCTACAAGTCCACTCTCTGCAAATAACACCCAAAAAAAATATTATTGGAGATATTACAACAACAACATACCCAGTGTATCTCCACAATTGGGGTCTGGGAACGGTAAAGTGTATGCAAACCTTATCCCCTACCTCATGGAGATAGACTGGTAGAGAGATTGTTTCCGAAAGATCTACAGCTCAAGTAACACATGAAAAGGCAATTTGAAAAAAAGACAATACAAAGGCAGAACAAGGCATAGAAAATAAGACATAACAAATAATAGAGAATGCATAACAGACAAAAAAAAAGTAGAATAGTATGATAAACGAAGCACAAGAAGCAACAGATAGTAGCACTATTCAAAGAACAATAAACTACAAAAACAATGCTAATACTATCTACTCACCAAGCCTACCCACAAGGAAGCAAGACAATCTTCAACTACATTCTACCCTAATTCACGACATCCATATTCTCTTACCTAAGGTTATGTCCTCAGCAAGCTGTAGTTGCGTCACGTCCTAACTAATCACCTCTCCTAATTAATTCTTCGGCCTACCTCCTATCCCTTGCAATTAATTACTAATAAATTTAAGGGCCTCTGGGGATGGACTGACCTAGATTTTGGGCATTAAGTTAATTATTTGATCTCAAATGCTTATATTTGGTATGGTACAAAATTGATATCGGCAGTATAAGTACTTCTTATTCTCTTTCTCCTTTTCTCTTGTAAATACAACTTCTCAAATTCTCAAAAATAGATTATTACACCTTTCGACTTTGTCACAAACAGTTTATGCTCTCACCAAATATGAAAAAAATCTCTACAGTTTAAGTTTCTAGAAAACAGAACAGCAATACTCAAAAGGCAGAGTAGTACACAGCTTAGGAGCTATTATCACATGGAAGCAAATAAAAGAAAAAACACATTCTCATAAAATTCACAAATACAAGTCGGAGCTGAAATTAAGCAAAGCATTTGCTCCGATTCACATTAGGTAGTTCTCCATTAAAAACTCATCGGAAAAAATGGGTTAAAAAAGTTACAGTCGGAAATGGAACTTACAATTAGATTTCGCTGCAGAAAGGGATGGAAGAAGGGCGGGGCGAATCCGCAGCTCAGAAAATTTTGCCTAAATTTGGATTTGCTGTTTCTTATTATACGACTTTTTGGCCCAAATAGCTCCACAATTTTAAGTGTTGGTTTATCTTGGTCCTTTAAGTATGAAAAAGAGAGAGAAAACTATTCCAGGTTAACAATTTTGATGCACTGTTAATCCTCAACTTACGGATCTAGACGGAAGTTGACATATCTAACGGAATTGCATGACCAGATCTTAGTCTTTTACCCAAATAGTCCTTTTAAGTTTAAGGTTTGGTTTTACTTCTTCTTTGAAATGACATTGGGCAAAAAATATGAAAATGTTTTAAAATAAATAAAGGGAAAAGGGTCAAATATGAACCTAAATTATTCGAAAAGGTCTAGATATATCCCCGTTTTAAGTTTGGCTCACTTGTGCCCTCGCCGTCCAACTTTTCGTCTAGATATGCCCTTATGGGCGTTAAACGCCAAATGAAATTGCCACGTCATTTTTACATTACCACGTGGCATTGGAAAAGGGTAAAATATACCCCTAAATTATTCGAAAAGGTCTAGATATACCCCCCTTTTAAATAAACTACCCACCCCGTTTTCAACAAAATTTTTTAATTTTTTTTTTTTTTTTTGGCAAATCCCGAAAATGAGTAATTGACTAATAAAAAAATAGGAAAAATATGAAAAAAAAAATAAAAATTAACGTAAAAAATTTGCAAATAAATATAGTAACCTTAAATTCAACAATTTCAACAATTTTTTAAATTTTTTATTTTTTTCGATAAATCACGAAAATGAGTAATTGATTAATAAAAAATATGAAAAATATAACCTAAAAATTCATCATAAAGTCATTTTCATATTTTTCATATTTTTTATTAATCAATTACTCATTTTCAAGATTTATTGAAAAAAAATAAAAATTTAAAAAAATTGTTGAAATTGTTGAATTTAAGGTTACTATATTTATTTGTGAATTTTTGGCGTTAATTTTATATATTTTTCCTATTTTTTATTATTCAATTACTCATTTTCGGGATTTACCAAAAAAATAAAAAAATTTAAAAAATTGTTGAAAATGGGTCGGGTAGTTTATTTAAAAGGGGGGGGGGGGGTATATCTAGACCTTTTCGAATAGTTTAGGGGTATATTTGACCCTTTTCCAATGCCACGTGGTAATGTAAAAATGATGTGGCAATTTCATTTGATGTTTAACGCCCATAAGGGCATATCTAGACGAAAAGTTGGACGGCGAGGGCACGAGTGAACTAAACTTTAAACGGGGGTATATCTAGACCTTTTCGAATAGTTTAGGGGCATATTTGACCCTTTTCCCATAAATAAATTAAAGTTTGTGAAATGATTTAAATCTGCCTTTCGGAGGGTCAAATATATTCATGTTTTTACCACATTAGTTCAATGTTCTTATTCATTAACCGTGGTAACTTTTAGATACATGAATTTTTTTTTATAAAGTAAAATGATTAAATTTACCTTTGAACCGAGTGAGATAGTCCATAAGCTAAAATTGTGTAGCTATATTTGCTTTAAGTATTAGAAAAGTTGAAACGGAGCTCTAACATTGATATTAATGATTTGAGAAGAATTGGTGATGGAGTTGTATCAATGAAGTTCCAACAAGATTAGAAGTTTTAACTTGATGGTGCAATTGTTTATTAATTGAATTTCATTTGAAATAATTTTAAAGTTTGAGGATGATTAAGTAGAGCTTAAAAGACTTTATTTATCTTAAAATTCAAGTTATTTCGAATCCACCTAAAATCAGCACTTCTACAAGTTAAGTCAACTTAAATACATATAATTTTTTTTTTATTAACTAACTATTTAAGCTTTGTGTCAAATCACCATACAAATAAACTGAAACAGAGAGTACATTTTAAAAATGGAAAAAGGTCAAATATACCCATATACTATAGAAAATAGTTTATATATATCCTTCGTTATACTTTCGGGCCAAATATACCCCTCCCATTATACTTTGGGCCAAATATACCCTTTATTCGTTAAATATGTGGGTCCCAACCTTAGAATAAACATGTGAAAGGTTGGGATTAATTTTAAAAACTCAGATCATTTTTATCCGGTTAATACCCAAAATACGTAATTACTTGAAGGGTTGAGATTAATTAGATGGACCCAAATAATTTCTGTCCCTGCCAACAACAAAAATAACCCATAACCCAACCCAATAAAGCTTCAAATCTCAACAACGGAGTAATGTAAAAGTTGTTTTCTTCAAATCAGTTTCTATCACTTCAATGATAATTGTATTCACTTAACTTGATGATTCTCAACATCCAAACACACATAATACTTCAAAAATCTCAGTAACTTAATCGATGAGTCAACAACAAAAAATTATTGAAGAACTTTGATTTTTCAATCTCTATTTTTGAATTTAAAGAACCCAAAAATTGAATTCAACTTAATCGTAGTAGACGAGAAAATCTCAGCTCAAAGAAACAATAACCTAAATAATTTTCCAGTACTCGATTGATTTACAACAACTTTCAATCACAAACTTTAAAAGTTTATCGGCCACAAATTCAAAAGACAAATCCAACAACTTTGTTTTCAACTTCTCCACCTATTGTGCATTCTAATTTTAGCACATCAATCCAAATCAATGGAGTTTTCAAGCACCACCTTAATTGAACTTTCAAAAATTTCAGAATTGAACTCGGATAATAAACTCAACAAGAACAGTAGAACACACAGAGATTTTTTTTTAAAATGTTTTGTATCTCAAAAAAAAAAATAGGAACAGTAGTTATAAAAATGAGCTTTCATGTATCAGTTGACAATTTTTTTTACAAACATTTCGTTTTGGTTTTGTTTGACTTAGAGATGATTTGGCAAAGAAAGTATTTTAGTGAGTTATTTTGGATATTAACCGGATAAAAATGATCTGGATTTTTAAAATTAATTCCAACATTTCTCATGTTTATTCTAAGGTTGGGACCCACATATTTAATGGATAAAGAGTATATTTGATCCAAAGTATAACGAAAGGGGTATATTTGACCCAAAAATATAACAAAAGGTATATTTAAACTATTTCCTATAGTACAGAGGTATATTTGACCATTTTCCGTTTTAAAATTTTTTACTCCATAAGATATACTAGTAGCGCCAAGCTCAATCCACTCACGTAAATCGCGTGTCAAATATGACACAATACAATTATTCTCACCTACCTACTATATTGAAACTAACCAAAATTCTATTCTTACCAAAACTGTCCGATTCTGCAAATCCCAGTTTACTTACAGATACACTATATGCTTTATAAGGGTATGAGATTTCTTTCTTTTTGTGCGTGTGAATTGTGATTGCTGAGAGAACAGGGGAGGAGAATGAAGTTGATGGAGGTATTAAAAGTAGTTGTGGTGGTGGCTATGGTGATAATGATGGCAACAGAAGCAATATGGCTAGAATTGCCGAATTCTGAGACTAAGTGTGTATATGAGGATATCCGTAATAATGTTGTTGTTTTGGGTGAATATATTGTCATCCATGCTGATGAGGAGCACGCTCAAGCTAATATTATTCCAACTATCTCTGTTCGGGTAATTAATTAAATCCATGTATAGATTTGGGGATTAATTTTCTATATGAACCTTGATTAAGTTTTATGGGTTCAAACATTGAAGGTTCTTAGAAGTGATGGGTTCATAATTTATGCTCTGTGGTAAAATTCAGAATCTAATGATAGGTTTGGTTACCGAAATATTGGGATAAAAATAATTTAACTTACCAAAGGGTGGAATTGGAGAGTTCAATTCACGAATGCAAGGGTTCAATATATATACTCATTTATTGATATGCTTTACTTGAGCCAGCCGAGGGTCTATCAAAAAAAGTCTCTCTATCTTCTCAAGGTATGGGTAATGTTGTGTGCATCCTCTCCAGATCCCATTTGTGAGACTACACTGAGTATGCTATTGTTGTTGTTTTAAGAGTTCGAACTATGGAGCTAGTGCGAGAGAATAATTGATTATGAGGGCAATTCATGGTGCAACTATGTCGAAATGTATCTGCAAATATCAAGTTTTTATACCGTGTTTAGGTGTTGTAACAACATTTGGATCATTTTAATTCCCATCAAATTGCGTAATCGATTAAAGATACATACATAATTACTCTTATTAAAATTCTTAATTCAGTTCAGATTAGCAATGACAATATGATCTAAACATTCTTTTCAGATTACATCACCATTTGGAAACAGCCTCCACCATGAAGAAAACGCCACTTATGGTCGATTTGCTTTTACAACGTCTGAGCATGGAAACAATTTGGCGTGCTTTCGGATGAATAGCCACGTCCCAGGTAATAAAAATGCGGCTATTTCTCTTCAGTGGAAAATTGGAATTGATGCCAGCGATTGGGATTCAATTGCTCGGAAAGAAAAGATAGAAGTAAGTACGTACACAATGACATTACCATCCTCCTGGTACCAATCTCAGTGCCCTTTAATTTTTTTTAACTTGTATTGTTTGCTCCTCTTTTTCCTTGTAGGGCGTTGAACTTGAGTTGATGAAATTGAAAGGGTTGGGGCAAGCCGTCCATGAAAACTTACTGTACCTGAAAAATAGGTAATTTACGGTTTGAATAAGCAGGGGTTACTATAGTCTCCCAAAGTTGATGGCGTAATTTGAAGTAGTAGAAGATCCATGCTATAGCAATTGCTTGTGGATCGAATTTGGAGTACTTAAAAGAGAATGTCACGTTGTTGATTTCATCTGTTTCAAAAGTCGTACACAAAATGTTTAAACTTAAATTGATTTGTTTATTACCAAACATACATATTATCGATAACTAAACGTGCAGGGAAGAAGAAATGAGAGGAGCGAGTGAGAGAACGAATGGAGCAGTGGCATGGTTCAGTATGATGTCCCTTAGTATCTGCATAATGGCTGCAGTTGTGCAAATATGGTATTTGAAGAGCTACTTTAGGAAGAAAAGGCTCATATAGTTTTTCTTCTTGTGGCCATAGGTTACATACAGATAAAATCATAAAATATCAACACAAATATTTTCCCTTTACACCAAAAGAGTATTGGAATTACAGAACAATTTCTGTAATTCCGAGATTGACCGGAGTTGGAATCTAAGTTAGTAGCAGTGGCAGATATCGCTTGAATTTTCTATGTCAACAATATCTTTAAGCCGCATGATTGAATTAGTTGGAGAAATGACAATAGTTGAATTGTAATCTCCCCTCAAATTTAGCTTTATAACAGTAATTTTTGTTGGGTTTCAGATATTACACTAACCTCTCCTATATTATTTAAGCTCAATGTATTATTACAATTTATCATGAATTGACAAAATTTACGCTGATTGTCTAATTTATTGTAAATGACCTCTCTCCCTAGCATTTGTGGCGCTTTGATCCAACTTTCACTCTGTCACGTACAAGGCAAACTTATAAGTTTATCATTCTCAGATACTATTAGTTGTATTAAGAGATCTATAACCAATTAAGTTTTCTTCTTTATTTGGTAAATAAAAATGATTTTTCAGTCAACAAAGACTGGACATTGCCAGAAATTATAATCAGAAAATTTGACATTAAATTCACTGATATTACTATCGTAAAAGGAGAGACAAATGCATAAGACCCGGACATGACCAAATTATTATCAGAAGACTATGAGCTTGAGGGAATCGACAGCCTTTGCAGTAGTGAAATGACCTTTTTATTAACAACTCACTTAAATATACATAAATTACGTGACTGTAAACCAAATTATTTTTACGTACCAATTAACTTGGGATTGGTAAACTTTAAATCTTGAATCCTATCTCATTATACCTACTTCTAGCTAACCCGAAATAGGAGAGAAAAAAATAAATAAAGGCAAGAGTAGTGATGAAGATTTTTTGTGTTACAAGTTACCTCTAATATTTATCAAGTGATTTTTGTGTTACAAAATAAAATTGAGCAATATTTCTTCATTTATCTATATGTCCATTTTTAGTTGTTCATTTAAGTCTCCTTGGTAAAAGAATATCTCTCTCACCTACTTTGACCAAAAATGCTCTCTGTAAAATTATGAAAATCCCGCTTCTTTACCATACACAGCCTATACATTTCAGAGCTTCTTTTCTCTCTTTTTGTTTTTCTTAGGGGCATGAAAAATAGCTTCTTCGATTTCTGGATAAAAAAAAGGAGAATGAAGGTATTAAAATTACTTGTGGTGGCGACTATGGCGATGACGGCGGCAGAAGCGATATGGCTAGAAATGCCCAGTTCAGGGGATAAATGTGTGTATGAAGAAATCCGTAATAACGTCGCCGTTTTGGTTAATTTCGTTGTCATTGTTGACAATGAGCCTGATCAACCTAATTTTATACCCGATATCTCCCTTAAGGTAATTAAATTTTGGGATTAGTTTTGCATATGAACCTTCTCTTTGTTTCTACAACAACTTTTATTAAAAAAAATTGGTATGATAGATGAAGAAAATACAGAACCTATAGGCTATATGTATGTAGTTGCCCGGACTCTTAAAAAATATTGCTACTGTGTAATAGATTTTCTGGAAGTAGTGCATTTTGTAAGGATTCGATATGGGTGTGGCAGCATTTTTGGAGAGTCGGAGAGAATAATTGTTTATTCAATTCACAGCGCAAGTATGTGGCAATTGCAAATGTATCTGCCAATGTCAAGGTTTTAAATGATGTATATGCGTTCTAATCAATATCCAACTTTTGTAATAGTTTTTTGTGATGAAATAAAAGAGTATTTAGTGTCAAGGACTTCGATTAGCTTTGAAACAAACAAAAAAAAGTATAGGTGTTGTAAAAGCATATGTAGCATTTTCTCATCAAATTGCATAGCATGAGTTACTCTTAAGCTAGTCTATTAATTGATCTTGAATTCAGATTAGCTGTGAAAAAAATAATTTCATATTTTACACTGATTCGACTCGTGGTACAGTTACAACTTGCATAGACATAATGTGAACATTCTTAATTCTTTTCAGGTTATATCACCATTTGCAAACAAGCTCCATGAAGAAAATGTCACTCATGGTCAATTTGGTTTTACAACCACTGAGCCTGGAAACTATATGGCGTGCTTTTTCATGAATAGCCAAGCTCCTGATGGTAAAGGTGTACATATTGGTCTTGACTGGAAAATTGGGATTGCTGCCAAGGATTGGGATTCAATTGCTCGAAAAGAAAAGATAAAAGTAAGTTCATAATTATATAACTATACTCTAGTGTGTGGGAGGAGAATTGTGAGCTCTTATATTCTTCCTTTTTAAAATTTTTAACTTGTATTCTTCTACTTATACTTTTCTTTGCAGGACATTGAACTTGTGCTGATGAAATTCGAGGCATGGGTGCAAGCCATCCATGAAAAAATAATCTATCTGGAAAAGAGGTAGTTTTCAGGCTTGAATTTGCCAAATTTTGATTCTTTGCTATCCCAGATTTTATATGTTTGCTGCTCTTTCTAATATCACCATCTCCATGGACTTCATGGTTTATTTTGAGTGGCCAAAAGTGTAAAAGAATTTGAACATCTAACTGAAAAACTTTAAGGCTGTGGGTAACCCGTAGCCCAAAAAATGATAAATTTGTTTATCTTTTAAAGTTTCCGACACGTTTAACATAGTTCTAAGTTCTACATGTGGATGTGTTTTTCTTTGAGAAGACTGAAGTAACTATGAATGATGAGGAATAAGTTCGGAGCAGAACCATAGGCTCAATAGGCTAAGTACCGGGATTTGAATTGAGAAGGTGGACTTGATCATAGACTGAAAAGTCGGCCTGAATTAGAGAGAGACTTGAGATTCAAGGATTGATCCTGGAGTAGAGATAACGGCTTGATGGTTGAATTGAGAGAGAGAAGCCCAGAACCGATCAATGAGATGAGTCAACGGTAGAAAGCTCCAAGCGATAGATTAGGTGGTGATAAAATGATTGTGAAATGTACTTTAAAAAGTTTATGTATTGATACCATATGTTAAACTCCTTTTGTTATGTTTACACAACTCATGTGAAATAGGTTTTTTCTTTAATGTAAGAGCTCATATAAATAACATTTACGGAGCAATAGAGGTCCATTGTTACTTGTCATGGTATCTATAGCAATGACATATGGATTTGGAGTACTTCACAGAAAATGTCATGTTGTTATTGCCTCTGTTTCAGAATTACTAAATAATCACAAATGTTCAAAACTTGATTTAATTTGTTTGTTTATTTATCACCAAACATATATATTATCCAACAAGTGTTTGTAAGTTCTAAAAAATTATAGATACAACCTCGAAACTAATGTGTTTCTCATGGTTTAAACATGCAGGGAGGAAGAAATGAGTGAGAGAACGAATGCAGCTGTGGCGTTGTTCAGTGGAATGTCTCTTAGCATCTGCATATTAGCTGCAACTGCGCAAATATGGTATTTGAAGCACTTCTTTAGGAAGAAAAGACTCATATAGTTTTATGAATGTAATGATAACTACCCTTTTGTGTGGAACCACAACTCGCATATAAAATATCAACGTTAAATTCTTTTCCTTTGTACCAAAAGAGTGTCAACATGGAGGAGGCAATTTCAGTAAGTTTCTTGTGCAATATAATGCAAGCAATTCTTGAATGTCTTTCAAGTTATCTATATATGTCAATGAGTCAGTCAAATGGCTCGTTCGTGTCTAGATTGAGCTCTAAAGCCATGACGCTTTCTTTCTGCCATCAAACAAATAGTGTATTGCTGGTGAATGAATACAACATTTCACTTTGTCCAAACAGTTTTAAATTTCTGGGTAAACTGTGGCTGTTTAGCCAATAAAAAAATATAAATTAACAATAGTGAAGTCGTGCTAACAGGTTTCCATGTTCATCTTCCCTTGGGAATGAGCAAAGTCTGGCTCCATCAACTCATTCAGCCACTGCCACCTTATTAACCTTCTTTTGTATAGGTGTACCATGACAACTTTAAATTGTTGTTACCCGTAAAGGTGACTGAGTTGGTGCAACAGGTGGTATCTCATAAGGGAGGTCAGACAGAGGTTGATTCTCTCTTTCAATGCCTTCTAATCCAAACTCATCATACCACACTTGCCTAGTGCAATTAACATCTCTCGTGTGGTTTGTGAATTTTGAATTTGAAATGAAATTTAAGTTTTCAGTTTCTCAATTGAGTAAAATTAACTTGAAGACATTTGAACATGAATTTAGTGATATTTAAATACTATATCTTGGGACGAAAATCTAGTGCTACTTAAAATCAGATAGAATTAAATGTATATATATAAATAAGATCTGCATCATAAATATTTAAATAAGTCAAATTTCATACTTCTAAACATGAACTTGGAGAAAATAGAAAAAAGAGAAATGAAGATAAGCTAAACCCAATAAAATATTGCTCAGGTACTGGTCACATAGAAATATTAAATAATTACATTAACGTCACAAAATGATATTTTTGGATTTTTTTTTTGCAAAGATTACCATTTAAACAATTTTGGTTATAAAAAAATTGAAAATAAAGAAGGTGGGTGTAATATCTATAAATCACAGAGAAAATAAGTGTTACTCATAAGGTAAAGTGTGAGGGAAAGTTTCTCAAATTACCCCCAACATTTTTCAAGTGGTTTTTGTGTTACAAAATAAAACTGAGCAACTTATTGAGATAAAATTAATTCTCCTAAAAATTAAAGAGAGTAATATTTTTGTCCAAGCATTGAATTTAATTTTCCTTTGTAAAAGAATATCTCTCTCAGTTTGACCAAAAGTGCACTTTTGGAAAATTATGAAAATCCCGGCTTGCTTACCATACACTCTACGCCTATACGTTTCAGAGCTTCTCTTCTCTCTCTTTTTTATTAGAGGCGCGCAAAATAGCTTCTGAAAAAAAAATAAAAGGAAGGAGAATGAAGTTGGTGAAGGTATTAAAATTACTTTTGGTGGTGACTATGGCGATGACGATGGCGGAAGCGATATGGCTAGAAATGCCGAGTACAGGGGTTAAATGTGTGTATGAAGAAATCCGTAATAACGTCGTCGTTTTGGTTGAGTATGCTATTGTTGGTGTCAATGAGCACAATCATTATAATTTTCTTCACGATATGATCTCCCTTAAGGTAATTAAACGCATCATCGCAGTTAGTAATTGGAAATCATGGGATTACTTTTGCATATGAACCTTGTTTTTGTTTCTACTAAAACTTCTATTGAAAAATTTGGTATGATAGATGAAGGAAATATAGAGCCTATAGGCTATAGGTATGTAGTTGCCCGTACTCTCAAAAAATATCGCTAGTGTGTGTTAGATTTTCAAGAAGTAGTGCATTGTTAAGGATCTGATACTGGTGAAGCAACATTTCTGGAGAGTCTGAGCAACATTGAATAATTGATTATTCAGTTTACAGTGCAAGTATTTGACAATTGCAAATGCCAAGTTTTTATAGACAATGTATAGGTGTTGTAAACGCATATTTCTTATCAAATTACATAGACATTAGGTGAACATTCTTAATTCTTTTCAGGTTACATCACCATTTGGAAACATTCTCCACCATGAAGAAAATGTCACAAATGGTGAATTTGCTTTTACAACCACTGAGCCTGGAAACTATATGGCGTGCTTTTTCATGAATAGCCAAGCTCCTGATGGTAAAGTTGTACAAATTGGTCTTGACTGGAAAATTGGGATTGCTGCCAAGGATTGGGACTCAATTGCTCGAAAAGAAAAGATACAAGTAAGTTCATAATTATATAACTATATATACTTCAGCATGGGGAGAGGAGAATTGGGAGCTCTTGTATTCTTCCTTCCTTTAATTTTTAACTTGTATTCTTCTACTCTTACCTTTACTTGCAGGACATTGAACTTGTGCTGATGAAATTTCACGCATGGGTGCAAGCCATTCGTGAAAAATTAATCTATATGAAAAACAGGTAATTTTCAGGCTTGAATTTGCTAAATTTTGCTTCTTAGCTACCCCATATTTTATTTGTTTGCTGCTCTTTTTAATATCACCATACTAAATAATCACGAATGTTTAAAACATGACTTATGCATATATTATCCAACAAATGTTTGTAAGTTTTAAAAATTATAGATAAAACCTCAAAATTAACGTGTTTCTTGTGGATTAAACGTGCAGGGAAGAAGAAATGAGAGAAGTGAGTGAGAGAACGAATGCAGATGTGGCGTGGTATAGTGGAATTTCCCTTAGTATCTGCATATTGACTGCAGCTACACAAATATGGTATTTGAAGCGCTTCTTTAGGAAGAAAAGACTCATATAGTTTTATGAGTGTAATGATAACTTCTCTTTTGTGTGGAACCACAACTCACATATAAAATATCAACATTAAATTCTTTTCCTTTGGACCAAAAGAGTGTCAACATGCATGGAGGAAGCAATTTCAGTAAATTTCTTGTGCAATATAATGCAAGCAATTCTTCTTGAATGTCTTTCATCAAGTTGTCTATATATGTCGATGTACATCTAAGGAGTGTCGGTGAAATTGTTCCTTCGTGTCTAGATTGAGCTCTAAAGCCATGACGCTTTCTTTCTGCCAGCAAACAAATAATGTATTGCTGGTGAATGAAAACAACATTTCACTTTGTCCGGCAGTTTTTCTGGGTAAACTGTGCGATAAAACTGTATAAAATTCACAATAGTGAAGTCGTGCTAACTGGTTTCCATGTTCATCTCCCCTGTGGGGATGAGCAAAGTCTGGCTCCATCAACTCATTCAGCCACTGCCACTTTATTAACCTTCTTTTGTATAGGTGTACCATGACAACTTTAAACTGTTGTTAACTGTACGGGTGACTGAGTTGGTGCAGCAGGTGGTATATTATAAGGGAAGGGAAGTCAGGTCGGGATTGATTCTCGCTGTCAATGCCTTCTAAGCCAAACTCATCCCAATACACTTGCTTAGTGCAATTAATATTGAGGATAGTGGTGTAACTTGACCTCACTGGTTTGTTACTGATTTGTTACAGCTTAGTTTAGCAGTTAGTTATTATTAGATGTAACTGAATTCTGTTATTATTGACAGGTGTAAGATTGTGATAGGATGTGAGTTTAGTAGTAGCAGTATATATGTATGTACATAGTGCATTGTACAGATTACTTCTTCTAATCAATGAAATCAGTTTACAGCTCACATCTTTTTCTCTCCAATTAGATCTTCAATTGTAGTTGTAGATTTCACATTTTGTCATGGTATCAGAGCTTCGAATCCACAGTTGATTCACTCGTAATTGTTGACGATCTACTTCCTGCAATTCTCTGAGTTTTTTTTGTGATCTAAATTTTGGGGAAATGGTGAGTACTGATACAATCGAAGTGGTTGAGAAGAATCGAAATCATCCTCTGTATCTTCTGCAATCTGACACTCCAGGTTCAATATTGACCTCAATTAAGCTTACAGGCGTGGAGAATTACTCATTATGGAGCCGATCGATGCTCCTTACTCTCCGAGCTAAGAGTAAAGCTGGATTCGTTTTTGGTACCTGTAGAAAGAGTGATTACAGTGCTGCATTAGAAGAACAGTGAGAGAAGTGCAATGCATTCGTATTATCATGGATTCTGAATTCTGTTTCGAAGGAATTGATGAGTGGAATCATCTATGCCACTGATGCTGCAACTGTGTGGGCTGACTTAAAGGAGAGGTTCGATAAGATTGATGGATCGAGAGGTTACCAGTTGCATCGAGAAATTTGCACTATCACACAAGGTACTTCCTCTGTTTCTGCATATTTCACACGACTAAGGCTTCTTTGGGATGAGTTCGATGCTCTTGTAGCACCTCCTTCTTGTGGCTGTAATAAATCCATAGTGTATGCAAGTCACTTGCAATTTATGAAGTTATTTGCATTTCTGATGGGGCTCAATGAGTCATATACTCAGGCACGTAGTCAAATCCTCATGATGATTCCATTGCCCTCTGTGAACAAAGCATATTCGATGATCATTTCAGATGAAAGTCAACGAGTAACAGCAGGTTCATATTCAGGAGGAGATTTGGGGATTTCTACTGCTTTATATGTAGGCAAGGATCAAAGACAATACACTGGTGGAGGTTCCTATTCAGGAGGGGATGCAGGTGTTGCTTCATACACTAATGGTGGTTCTTAATTCAGGAGGAGATGCAGGTGCCTCTAATTCTACTGCTTTATATGCTGGTAGAGGTCACCAACAATCAGCACTCTACAAGCCAAAAAGGGACTACAATTTGCAGTGTGATGTTTGCAAAATCAAGGGCCATACCAAAGAAACTTGTTATCGTGTTGTTGGATATCCACCAGATTACAAGTTCAGGAAGAAGTCTGGAAACAATGCTAATAGAATGGCAAATGTCAATGCTGTTGAGAATGATTCACTTGGCCAAACACCTCCTACATTCACACATGAGCAATATGGTCAAATTCTCAGGCTATTGAACAAGGAGAATTCTGTGATCCCAGCAGTCAATCAAGCAGGTATGGATCACTCATTCTCTATTAGTAATAAGTTTAAACATTGGGTAGTAGACTCTAGCGCAACAAAGCATATAACAACATCACTAGATGATTTGTTTGACATCGTTGCATTAGAACAAAGTGATCAGAACCATGTACAATTGCCTGATGGAGGAACTGCATCAATAACACACACTGGTAGTTATAGATGGGACAATGGTGATGTGTTGGCTAATGTTTTAGTGGTTCCTGATTTCAAGTATAATCTGATTTCAGTTTCTCAGTTAACCAAGCATTTACACTGCTCAGTAAGATTTTTTCCTGAGTTTTGTGTATTTCAGGACCTGTTAACTGGGAAGGTCAAGGGGATTGGTAAGGAGACAGGAGGTTTATATTTTCTGTTGAATAAAGATGTTGGAGATGGAAGCAACATGAATGCAGCTAGTGCAAAGTTGATGCACATAAAGACCAATGATGATGAAGGCATGCTATGGCACAATAGACTTGGCCACCCATCCTCCACTACTTTGAAGAAATTAGTTTCCTTTAACGATAGACATATTAATGATTGTGTTGTATGTCCATTAGCTAAGCAAACACGGTTGCCTTTTCCTGTGTCTACAACTAGAAGTAGTTCTATATTTGAATTGATACATATTGATGTTTGGGGTCCACAAAGAATCAGCACTCATGCTGGTTTCAAGTATTTCCTCACTATTGTTGACGACTATTTTAGAACTACATGGTTGTATTTGCTTAGACTGAAATCTGATGTTATTGTTGTCTTGAAGTCTTTTCTCAAAATGGTTAAAACTCAGTTTGATCACTATGTGAAAAATGTTAGATCAGATAATGGGGGTGAGTTTTTTAACATTGAATGCAAAGACTTATTTGCCTCTTTAGGCATAGTTCACCAAAGCAGTTGTCCACACACTCCACAACAAAATGGAGTGGTAGAAAGAAAACATAGGCATGTGTTGGAAGTGGCCAGAAGTATCATGTTCCAGGGTGGCATACCTATCAGGTTTTGGGGAGAATGTGTTGTAGCAGCTGTATACTTAATCAACAGGTTACCTATTCCTACATTGGAAGGTAAATCTCCTTATGAAGTCTTCTATCAAAGGAAGCCTAAGCTGGATCATTTAAGAACTGTTGGATGTATGTGTTATGCTACCACACTAATTAGGAAAGAAAAATTTTCTCCCAGATCTGTTGCTTGTGTTATGATGGGCTATTCTTTGACTCAGAAGGGGTATCTTCTTTATAATATTGCTGACAAGAAGTTCATGGTTAGTAGGGATGTGGTGTTTAAGGAGCATATGTTTCCTTTTAAGGAACTGCATGATGATACAATTCCCCTGTTCCCAGACATCACTCAGCCATTAGAATCAAAACAAGATCAAATTTCTGCAAAGACTATTATTGATCATGTACCTGAAGTTTCTGATGTGTCCACAGTATTGAATGACACTGCAGATCCACTCAATGATATTGTTGGTATTCCTGAGAGTCAACCAACCACCAATATTACTAGGAGGTCCAGTAGAACTGTGATTACACCAGCCTGGCATCAAGACTATATCACTTCTGGGAAGCAGAAACCTCACTCATTGTCCAACTGTGTTTCGTATCAGCACATCTCTTCCACATACAGAGCCTGTTTAAGCAAATTTTCAGCTGTGTGTGAACCTAAATCTTATGAAGATGCCTTACATGATGAGAAGTGGATAGCAGCAATGCAGCAAGAATTGCAAGCCCTTGATGAAAATGGCACTTGGAATCTAGTTCCTTGGCCACAAGGGAAGCCTGTGATTGGCTGTAAGTGGATCTTCAAAATCAAATATAAGGCAGATGGTAAAGTGGAAAGGTACAAGGCTAGATTAGTAGCAAAAGGGTATAGCCAAACTGCTGGTATAGACTACCAAGAAACTTTTTCTCCAGTGGTAAAAATGGTGACAGTAAAGACTGTTATTGCACTGGCTGCTGCAGAGAATTGGTGTTTATACCAAATGGATGTCTACAATGCCTTCTTGCAAGGAGATCTCACCGAAGATGTATTCATGGAACTACCTAAAGGTCTACAAGTTGCCACTGATCAACCTATGGTCTGTAAGCTTGTGAAATCCCTTTATGGGCTTAAACAAGCTTCAAGACAATGGAATTTTAAACTTACTGAGGCTTTATTGAAATCTGGATATAGTCAGAGTCATTTGGATTATTCATTATTCACTAAGAAGCAAGGGGTCAATTTGGTTATTATCTTAGTCTATGTTGATGACCTCCTTATTACTGGGAATGATGCTGCACTGATTCAGAACACCAAAGACATCTTGCATAAGTGGTTCAAGATCAAGGATTTAGGAGAGTTGAAATTCTTCCTTGGCATAGAATTCAACATATCCAAATGGGGTATCCTTATGAACCAAAGGAAATATGCATTGGAGCTCTTAGTTGAAGCAGGTATTACTGCAGGAAAGGCAGCGAATACTCCGTTGGAGTGTAATATGAAACTCACTACAGCCTCTGAAGAAGATTGTGGTGAGGAGGAGTTGCATCCGGATGTTACTCAATATCAAAGAATGATTGGCAAGTTATTGTACTTAACCATCACCAGACCTGACATAGCTTACACAGTCCAGACTCTCAGTCAATTCCTCCAGAAACCAAAAGCTCAGCACTGGCAGGCTGCTATTAGAGTTCTTAGATATATCAAGACTCAACCAGGATTGGGCTTACTTATGTCCTCACAGAAGAAGATGAAATTGACTGGTTTTTGTGATGCAGACTGGGCAGCATGCCCAAATACCAGAAGATCAGTGACAGGTTATCTACTGAAGTTGGGAGATTCTCTCATCTCTTGGAAATCAAAGAAACAGGCTACAGTATCAAGAAGTTCTGCTGAAGCAGAATATAGAAGCTTGGCTTGTCTAACAGCAGAAATTGTTTGGATGACAAACTTGTTCAAAGAATTGAATATTCAGATTGAGGAACCAGTTTCTGTGTTCTATGATAGTAAGGCTGCACTTCAAATTGCAGCAAATCCTGTGTTTCATGAGAGGACGAAACACATAGAGATTGATTGCCACTTTATTAGGGAGAAGATTCAACAAGGGTTGATTAGTACTATGTATATCCCTACACAACACCAACAAGCAGACATTTTAACCAAAGCTTTGGGAAGACTGCAACATGAATCACTTTTATCCAAACTTGGTGTTCTAAATGCATTCACTACACCTAGTTTGAGGAGGAGTATTGAGGATAGTGGTGTAACTTGACCTCACTGGTTTGTTACTGATTTGTTACAGCTTAGTTTAGCAGTCTTAGTTTAGCAGTTAGTTATTATTAGATGTAACTGAATTCTGTTATTATTGACAGGTGTAAGATTGTGATAGGATGTGAGTTTAGTAGTAGCAGTATATATGTATGTACATAGTGCATTGTACAGATTACTTCTTCTAATCAATGAAATCAGTTTACAGCTCACATCTTTTTCTCTCCAATTAGATCTTCAATTGTAGTTGTAGATTTCACATTTTGTCATCTCTGGTGTGGTTTCTGAACTTTGAATTTGACCTGAAATTAAGTTTTCAGTTTCTCAATAGAGTAAAATTAACGGACAGTTGAACATGAATTTAGAGATTATTTTTTTTAAAAAAATAATATATTTGAAAAAACATTAAAATTTTTGGAGGATTTTTTTTTTCTAACCTCAAACTGATGTATAACCAAATAGTTTTTGACAAAAAAAAAAGAAGAGAATGTATGTCTAGATGGGTCTTTAGACTCAGTTACTTGGTACTTATTGTTGGTGGATGATGATTAAAACGAGAATCACGAAAATAATTACCACTAGTTGTATGAATTTTGAAACACATGAATACACACATTATATTTGTTCTCTATTGAAATTGTTCAAAATTTCATTATTATCGATTTATTCTCTATTGAAACAGTTCAAGTTATTGTTATTATCTATTTTATCTCTATTGAAATTGTTCAAGTTATTATTATTTTCGATTTATTCTCTACTGAATTGTCTCCAAGTTATTGTTTTATTGATTATATTCAGTGTTCACCGACCGAAAATATAATAATTATTTTTTTCTTCTCTCATTTTCTTAATTACTTCAATTTGGTTATTTCTCTTGTTATTTCCTTTAGACTCACATATAAAGGATTAACAACTCTTAGATTAATTACGTTGTAAGTGATCTCATTCTTAATATCTGGTTGAACTAACAAATAAATTTTAGCCTTAGTAATGTACAATAAAAATTATTATTGATCGGAATAACAATTAAATGTAAGAATTCATATAATTATAAAAGAATGACATTTTCTTTTTAGACATTCTAAAAATATGTTGTACAAGATGGGCTGACAACAATAAATTACAAACTCTAATTATGTTTTTTGATTTATTTTTATATTTTTTTATTTAAAACAAGTGTTTAAAAATATTTTTTATTTATTTATATAGTACGAAAATGCTTAAAAACAATTTTGATTTAAAAAATGAGTTATCCGAACACACTCACACCCGTTTGGCTATCAAGAATTTTTCAGTTTTCTAAAAAAAAATTCACTTTATTTAAACATCATCGATTAATCATAAAAATTTCACATACAACTTCTGAAAAACATCCAAAACCTTTCTTTCACTTTCACTTTTTTTCCATTTTAACTATATATTTTTTTGTTATTCAAATTTGACCCTAAATTCTTCATTTTTATAAAGATGACCACATTTAAATTTTATCATGTTTGAATCACATTTCATGTTTCTTAGGAAATATATTCAAACAACCATGTATTATTTGCAAAAAAAATATAACCATCTTCTATTATAACTTCAACAAATTCAAATAAAAAAAGTATAAAATATTTATAATAGTATGTACCTCATATATGTGATCTTTCCGTGAGCTAATCTCTATCATTATGTATGGTTTGTTTGATAGAGTGTATAAAAATAATATTGAATAGTGTATTATTAATATTGTGACTATTTATTATCTACGGTTTGATTTGGTGTATTAAGGACAATTTTATCTTTGCCCATACTTATTCATGTGTTAATAACTTATTACCCATGTATTATATTGCTAATATAATGGTTTGATATGTGTTACTTGTACTTAAGCTAAAAATTCTATCAAGCAAAAGATTAAATAATATCATGACTATACCATGTATTAGATTTTTTAATACCTCCTACAATCTATCCGATAGGTGATTATCTATTTTAAGATATTATTATTTTAGAATAGATAATCAAGTTGAGTGATTTGTTAGTTTTTAAAATTTCGAGGGTGTAAATCAGTGTTTTAAAAGGTGGGGGCGTGAGACGAGGTGTTTTATACAGTACAGGGCGAGGCGTAAGCCTCGAGATACGGGGCGTAAGTCTCATGGATCTACATGGCGTAGTTTCATGTATATTCAATTTTATAGTTTTATTACTAATAAAATAAGCAAAAGTAAACCTTTCAATGATTTATGATTTTTGTTTGAGACAAGTATTAATAATCAATAATGAAGAAAAAAAGTATTATAATTACTATTTGAGAAATATCATTACACCAATAATAAAAATATGATTTGAAGCAAAAAAAGGTTTTTTTAAAAGAGAAATTAAAAACGCCAGGTCGTACATTTTTAAGCCCAGGACTTACGTTTTTATGCTTGGGGCTTACGCTTCAAATTTTAGGACTTACGCCTTATGGATCTACGTCTTTAATTTACGCCCTGGAACATTTTTGATACGCTCTGCCCGAGACTCACCCTGCGGACTCGCCCCAAAAACATTTTTAAAAACACCGGTGTAAATCATATTTTTAAAAAGTACATTCAAATTTTAAATATAATCTTACCAAAAATATCGTCAAATAAACATGTTCATAAATTCCATATAAAGTGGGGGAAAATTGGTTTAGTTGGAAGTAGGTGGAGTAAAGTGTAATGAAGTAAAACAAGTGGTGTCAAAATGAAGTTTTTATTTTTCGAAGATTGTAATATTGTAAATTGGGATGAACAAGATGGTAATCTCTCAAATTAGGGTTTCAACCCTTTTTTTCTATCCTTATAAATTGCAGCAGCAAATAACAAAACTCATATCTCGGCCTCTCCATTTACCCTTTTATCTTCCTCCTACCACATTATATTTTTTTCTGGTTTAGAAATTCTTATATTTGAAGAGCTGTGATGAGATCTGAAGAAAGTCATGCACCACTCTTACAAAATTAATTTTTTGATTGATGACAAATTTCTCATACCCATTTTGCTTCTGAGCTCTTGTACATGCTTTTCAATTTTATTCATTCATTAAATATTATTTATTTATTTATTTAAATTTCAAAGGATTTCCTTTTCTTTTTTTTCATTGAAAATGATTGGTAGGAGGAGCCGCGTGATGGGATCTTTTCAGATCAAACCATGATGCGGACCGTACCATAGCCTAAAGCTTCTGGGGATGAACTTTGGTTTCTGATGGCTCCTTCTATAATTCATACTATTATTTTTCTTAAGTATCTTTCATAATTGCATCTGATTTTTTTAATTTTCCTTGTTTTATAACAAGGTGATGAGTTGCTTAAACGGAAAAAGCAAAGAAAATATGTAGAAATTGGAAAGGAAGTAATGGGTTGGGAGCTTTTGCATCATTACTCCCTTTCCAGATTCTCCTCCCGTTGGATCCTGGTACAACATCTTTGGGATGAACTATATATATAGAGAGAGAGGGGGGGGGGGGTGGATTCATATTATTAAAAATGAAATTTAAAGTTTTAACTTAATTTTGTAAATAAATTATTCAGCTTAACTTACTAACTATATGATAGTCCAAATATTGTACTTTTAAGACAATTCACCTAATTTGAACTAGAGGGAGTACTATTTAGTGCATAAGGAATGTTTATAATTTGGTTTAAAATTGATCTAAATTGGGGGGGGGGGGGGGTGGATTCATATTATTAAAAATGTAATTTAAAGTTTTAACTTAATTTTGTAAATAAATTATTCAGCTTAACTTACTAACTATATGATAGTCCAAATATTGTACTTTTAAGACAATTCACCTAATTTGAACCAGAGGGAGTACTATTTAGTGCATAAGGAATGTTTATAATTTGGTTTAAAATTGATCTAAATTGGGGGGGGGGGGGTGGATTCATATTATTAAAAATGTAATTTGAAGTTTTAACTTAATTTTGTAAATAAATTATTCAGCTTAACTTACTAACTATATGATAGTCCAAATATTGTACTTTTAAGACAATTCACCTAATTTGAACCAGAGGGAGTACTATTTAGTGCATAAGGAATGTTTATAATTTGGTTTAAAATTGATCTAAATTGGGGGGGGGGGGGGGGGGTGGATTCATATTATTAAAAATGTAATTTAAAGTTTTAACTTAATTTTGTAAATAATTTATTCAGCTTAACTTACTAACTATATGATAGTCCAAATATTGTACTTTTAAGACAATTCACCTAATTTGAACCAGAGGGAGTAGTAGAGTACTATTTAGTGCATAAGGAATGTTTATAATTTGGTTTAAAATTGATCTAAATTGGGGGGGGGGGTGGATTCATATTATTAAAAATGTAATTTAAAGTTTTAACTTAATTTTGTAAATAAATTATTCAGCTTAACTTACTAACTATATGATAGTTCAAATATTGTACTTTTAAGACAATTCACCTAATTTGAACCAGAGGGAGTACTATTTGGTGCATAAGGAATGTTTATAATTTGGTTTAAAATTGATCTAAATTGATATTTAGCATACATGTTGGGGTGTTCATGATTAGGTTAAAAATTGAAAATTGAATCAAATTAATTTATTTAAGTTTATATATTTTTTATAATATTTAATTTGTTTATATTATAATAAATAAAACTAATTGATAAATTATTATAAAATATATAATGAACAGTGATCTTGAAAGAAATGAGATCAAATATAGAACTTTCAACAATTAGGGTTTTTTATGTGTGACAGATTACATTTTTAAACGCATGCGAATGGACATGTGATTTCATTTTTTGATTTGAAATCAATATTTGGTTGATTTCATCTTTTGATTCTTAGGAGTTGAAAAATTCTTAGGAGTTGAAAAATTTATTTGTTATTATATTTATAGATTCATAAAAAATTGGCCACTTCATCAATTGAGGTTTCAGATCAGTTTGTGGAAGATTTGCTTCACTCAATAAGAAAGAAATAAGTGCAGTAACAGTATACAAATCATTATGTACTGATAGGGTCACATGACCCGTCGAACATACATATAAGCAATTCACTACCAAATAGTAATCATAATACTATACATAATATTTTAACAATTACCAAACATTGATAAATTACGTGACATGAAATCACAAGCAAAAACTAACCAATGCATAACATGTCTCACATGATCACAATGCAAATAATAGTCCTCTCATGGAATCTCCAATACATATTTGGTCCTCTCACGGAATCCAATCAAACTATTGTATCATACCAGGGTCCAAGTGTGGTATTCAAGCCAATCAACAATATTTTGTACTGGCATGGTACTCGAGCCAACTAACAAGCACATCTAGCATGCTTTATCATATACACAACAAGCATGCATAATCACATAACAAAATGGACAATACCATTTGAACCCACAAGTTCATTACATATGCTTCGTATTATATATTACAATATGACACTATACGCAATAAACATGCATAATATATATACATAACCCATAATCATATAACCATCACTTACCTCGAATTAATCCCCTTGATAAGTCTAAATGGCTTGGAGTTTCTACTTTCGAAGTGTCTTAGCATGTTTTTGGTCTAAAATAAACAATACAACAACAATCAATCGCAATTGGCTCATTAATGTTTACCTGAATTACTAAGAAATCCCGATCATGACCTTTTATGATCATCTTCCCCAACTTAAGACTACTTCCCACCATGAAATCATGCTCAAAACCTTTCCCCAATGTTAACTGTCTAGTTTCTAAGGCTTAAAGAAACAATTTACAAGATTGGGGAGTCGAATTCTTACCTGTACCAATGAATTTTGTGGAAAAACTGATGCAGGCTGCCCAAAATAGTCCCTCTCTGTTTTCAAGAACACAATTTCATAAAATAAGAATTTTGGATAGTTTTCTCCATAAAATCACGATTCTCTCACTATAGCGACCCCGTTATAATGACAACTTACCTCGCTAGCGATTTGAGCGCTTCTATAATGTGAGGCCGTTCGCTATAGCGAGATGGACGCAAGTTTAGCAGCTCAACATCCAAAATAGGTCCTTTTTACAATAGAACTCTTTCCCTTGACGTTTCGACTCAAACCTTTCACGTCAAGTTCAATTTTGGGTGTTTTACTTACCCAAATTAGATTCTGAAAGGCCTTATGGATTTTTTTAATATCTTGGCTACAAATATACATCAATCAAATCTCAAAACAAGACCCCACTTTTTCTTGGGTGACCCTATACCTCACCTAGTCCAGATTCCATCTATTGTTGGCCTAGCCAAAAAAAAATTAAGTTACTATTGAAAAAGTTTTCTGATCAAATTTTTTCCCTATGGAGGTTACTCACAATGACTGGATTAAGTCGTTACAATCGATGGCACACCATTACCAAAATTCCAAGCCACACTCACAAGCCTTCCTCTCTCATCATTTCATATTCTCAAAGTATATCAAATTATACTTGATACTCTTTTCAAAACAACCAGCATCTATATTATATATGTATCCACCACAAACCATACCTACTCATCTACATCAAATGTCTTATATTCCTAGACTATCTCACATACAATAAACAACCATCCACCACTAACATATTCTATATTCCTACTTCAAGAAGATATAATTTTTATGCTGGGATATCTTCAATTCATCCATTATCATAATAAATCAAGATCTATATAAAAAGATAATATTAATATAAATTATGACCGAGCAATTGGAGAAGTTGAATACATTATGTTGAAGGTAATAAGGAGATAAAATAATTAAGTTTTAAAGATTCGTGCATACATTCTGTTGTCAAATTGCTCGAAGGATACACACTTTTGAAATTTAAAATGTTCAACGAAATCAGACATTCAAAAGCACATATGATTATGTATCGTGACAAACTAGTAAGCGTAAGAGTCGAGAAACTTGAATAAATCCGCATGAAACTGTTTGTGAGAAGTTTTACATAGAGACGCTTTATCATGATATATTACACCTAATTCAACAAAATGACTAAAATAGATTGATATGATCCTCGATTTTATGAAAAATTTGAGTTTCATAATTTTCTTGCATACTAAAACTGAAATTGTTTTCCTGTTTTTACACTATTTAGAACCCTTGAGATTCTTGTGATCTTGACGTGTCAAAAAATTGTTATTACATTTGCCTGTCTCTTGACTCTTATGATGCTTGATTTTGTGTTGTGTTTGAGTAAGCGTTATGTCTATGTAACTCTCTCTTTATAGCATTTTACTCTTAAAAATTAGATCCTAATAAGTACTATAATCAATAAAAATGTATATACAAATAGAAGCTAAAATTCTAATTAGTGTCTTAAAATCAAACATTTATAAGTGACATGTATTTATACCATAAGAATCATATATATTTTTATTTGAACTTCTTATAATGGTGGTGTTTAAGCCATTTCGTAGCATCTCTATCATTTACAAAAAACTAATATATAATATTTAAGAAGATATTCAAGTTAACATAATTCAACCACTTAATTATAATGTTAAAAAAATATATTTTTTGTATATTTTTAATAGTTCAAATCTGTTTAAGAAGTAAAAAAAATAGCTTTATACATTTTTTTGTTTCACAATTCTCATCGTCTAGAATTCTTAATTTTAGCACCAAGTCGGATGTCAATAATTTGAATAATTCAAATCTGTTATAAAATAACTAGCTAACAAACTAATATTAATAAACTAAATTAATAAGAAGAACAAACAAAGGGACAGCATAATATATTCCAATCTTTCTTATATCTCTACCTTTGTGAATGAAAGTAATGGTTATTTATAGCCATACAAACCAACACTTGGCCATTAAGAAGTTATCCACTTGGCCAAGTGATAGATACCTCTTAAATGGGTGCCCCACATGGCATCCATTTAGTTTTACAACACTCTCCCTTAGATATCCATGTAAAAATAAAAATTGAAGGAACAAAAATATATATAGACATTCATAATACGCATTGCTTGCTGCCTCATTAAAAACCTTTCTAGGAAAATCCAGTGGGACAAAACCTAGACCAAGGAAAAAAGGGTGCAACACGTATGTTACTCCCCCTGATAAAGACCACGATTCAGATGCTTAAGTCTTCATATTCTAATCTTTTGCACCATCTTCTTAAGAGTTGAGGCTGGTAAATATTTGGTGAATAAATCTGTTGGATTATCATTTGAACGAATTTGTTGTACATCAATATCAATGTTCTTCTGTAGATCATGTGTGAAAAATAATTTTGGTGAAATGTGTTTCGTTCTATCTCCTTTTATGAAGCCTCCTCTAAGTTGAGCTATGCAAGCAACATTGTCTTCAAAGAGCACTGTAGGTACCTTGACATCACACTTCAAACCACATCTTTCTTTGATGAAATGTATCACTGATCTCAACCATACACATTCTCTACTTGCTTCGTGAATATCTATTATCTCAGCATGATTTGAAGAAGTAGCGACAATAGACTGCTTTGTAGATCGCCATGATATAACAGTACCTCCGTATGTAAATAAATAGCCTGTTTGAGATCAAGTTTTATGTGGGTCAGATAAATAATTTGCATCTGCATGACCAACAAGATCTGCTATCTTTGTTAGTATAAAATAGACCCATATCACTAGTCCCCTTTAGATATCGCAAGATATGTTTAATTCCATTCCAATGTCTTCGTGTAGGGGAAGAGCTATATCTTGCTAACAAATTAACAGAAAATGCTATGTCAGGTCTCGTAGCATTAGCAAGATACATAAGTGCACCAATTGCACTAAGATAAGGTACTTCAAGACCAAGAGGTTCCTCATTCTCTTCTTGAGGTTAGAACGGATCTTTACTCACTTTAAGTGACCGAACAACCATTGGAGTACTTAATGGATGTGCTTTGTCCATGTAAAATCGTTTCAAAATTTTCTCAGTATATGCAGATTGATGGATGAAGACCCTGTCTACTAAATGTTCAATTTGTAGACCATGACAAAGTTTTGTCTTTCCAAGATCTTTCATCTCAAATTTTTTCTTTAGATATTCAATTGCTTTTTGAGCCTCTTCTGGGTTCCAATGAGGTTTATGTCATCAACATAAACAACAAGAATAACAAACCCTGATATTGTTTTCTTAATAAAAATACAAGGACAAATTGCATCGTTTATATAATCTTCTTTTATCAAGTACTCACTGAGGCGATTATACCACATGCGCCCTGATTGTTTTAAGCCGTATAATGACTTTTGTAATCTGATTGAACACATTTCCCGAGATTTTGAACTATATGCTTCGGGCATTTTAAGTCCTTTCGAAATTTTCATATAAATTTCATTATCATAGTCGATACCAGGTTTTTGAGAGAATCCTTGTGCAACAAGGCGTGCCTTGTATTTTACAATTTCATTTCTCTCATTTCTTTTTCGCACAAAAAGCCATTTATAGCCAACCGATTTTACACCATTTGGGGTTTGGACTACAAGTCCAAAAATCTTACGTTTAGCAAGTGAGTCTAATTCAGATTGAATTTCCTCTTGCCATTTTGGCCAATCACATTTTCGTTGACATTCTTTGACAGATTTAGGCTCAAGATCCTCTCTGTCTTGCATAAGAGTAAGTGCAACATTATATGCGAAAACATTATCCACTATAATTTTTGATCGATCTAAACTTATCTCATCACTCATAGAACTTATTGAAAGTTCTCTATTCACTTGAGTCTCAGGTTCACTGATCTCTTCAGGAATATCAGGATTAATCAAGCCTTGAATTTCTTCATGAGACTCTTTTATAGTGTTATTTTTATCATTTTTTGTGGTTCTTTTTCTAGGATTTTTGTCTTTTGAACCCAATGGTCTCCCACGTTTCAGGCGTGTTTAGGATTTAGACGCCATGACACTTGTAGATGGTCTTTTTGGGATGTCAATTCGGATAGGCACATTCACTGCTGAAATATGTGACTTTGTTATCCTTTTCAAATTAGTAACTGCGTCTGGAATTTGATTTGCTATGTTTTACAAATGGATGATCTTCTGGACCTCCTATTCACATATAGGGAAACGTGGATCAAAATGAGATAATGATGAAACTTTTCATGCAATTTCACTTTTAAGTTCTTTTTTCCTCCCCCTAATTGCGGAAAAGTTGTTTCATCAAATCGACAATCTGCAAATCTTGTTGTGAACAAATCTCCCGTTAATGGATCAATGTAGCGAATTATGGAGGGTGAATCAAACCCAACATATATGCCTAACCTTCTTTGGGGGCCCATCTTAGTGTGCTGAGGTGGTGCTAGGCACATATACAATGCATCCAAAAATTCACAGATGAGCAATATTTGGTTCATGACCAAATACCAATTGTGATGGGGAGTATTTATTATAATTTGTTGATCTAAGACGAATGAGTGCTGATGCATGTAACATAGCATGACCCCGTACGGTAGTAGGCAATGTCGTTTTCATAAGTAGTGATCTTTTAATCAATTGTAGGCTCTTAATAAATGACTCTGCCAGGCCATTTTGAGTATGAACATGAGCAACAACATGTTCAATTCTTATCCCAGTTGATAAGCAATAATCATCAAAATCTTGGGATGTAAATTCTCCAGCATTATCAAGGCGAATAGCCCTAATAGGATAATCTGGAAATTGCGCCTTTAATCTTATTATTTGTGCCAATAATTTTGCAAACGCCAGGTTGCGAGATGATAAAAGACACACATGAGACCATCTTGAAGATGCATCTTTTAGGATCATAAAATATCTAAACAACCCACTAGATTGGTGAATAGGTTCACAGATATCCCCATGTATACGTTCTAAAAATTGAGAGGATTCAATGTTAATCTTTATTAGAGATGGCCTAGTAATCAATTTGTCTTGACAACAAGTAACATATGAAAACTCATCACTCATAAGAATCTTCAGGTTCTTTAATGGATGTCCATTTGAATTTTTAATGATTCGTCTCATAATTATTGATCCAGGATGACCTATTTGGTCATGCCATAACACAAACATATTTAAATCAGTAAACTTCTGGTTTACGATTGAATGTGTTTCGATTGTACTCATTTCTGCATAATATAGGCCAGAAGATAGGGTTGGTAATTTCTCCAAAATGTATTTCTGGCCTGAGACATACTTGGTTGTACCAAGGTATTCAATATTCATTTCATTTAGTGTCTCAATATGATATCCATTTCGGCGGAAATCTTTGAAACTTAACAAATTTCTTGGGGATTTAGAAGAGAACAACGCATCTTCTATATCAAGTTTTGTCTCCTTAGGCAGAAATATTGTAGCTCTTTCAGAGCCTTCAATCAATTTCGAATTACCAGAAATTGTAGTAACATTTGCTTTTCTTCTAAGCAAGTAAGAAAAGTATTTCTTTATATTTAAATATGGCATGTGTTGTTCCACTGTCAACTACACAAATGTCTGCATGATCTATTATTGATCCAAACGAAATTTGGGGCATATTCATATTTTCTTCAAAACATATATAAACAAAAGTAAAATATTACTATTAAACAAGGATATTATATTTACAAGGACTAGGAAAACATAAACATACCAACTAAAACAAACAAACAGAAAATGAAATTATCTAGATTATCGCGGGATCGTCACTGATAGTTTTTCCTTCAGGGAATACAAAGAAATCAGCTACATCCAGATGCATAGGCTCAACATTATCTTCAAAGATGAAATTTGCTTCTACATTATTATTCATCTTATGTATGGGCTCAACATTATCTTCAGAGATAAAGTTTGCTTCTGGATTATTATCACCCTTTTTCAAGGATGCTTGATAGAGTTGAACCAGACGCTTAGATGATCAACAAGTACGCGACCAGTGCCCCATTCCTCCACATCTATGACACACACTTTCTGCATTTTTCTTTTGGATCACTTCTTGTGTTTCACCCTTTCTTTTATACTGCTGGTCATTTTTTGGTGCAAGGCGACCATCATGATTATAATTTATTTTACGACCACGACCATGACCGGAGCCACGACCACGATAGGAGCCACAACCTCTTTCTCGTTGGTGATAATATGCCTGATTCACTTCAGGGAATGGCATAGAACCAACATGCCGAATTTCATGATTTTTAAGCAGTAGGTCGTTATGTTGTTCAACAATAAGAGGATGTGAAAGTAATTCAGAATATTTTTTAAAACCCATTTCTCGATATTGCTGCTGCAGGAGCATACTCGAGGCATGAAATGTGGAGTATGTTTTCTCAAGCGTATCATGTTCAGTGACATCTTCTCTACATAAATTTAACTGTGATATAATTCTATACATGGAAGAAATATATTCAGTTATACTTTTAAAGTTTAGTAACCTCAAATTAAGCCAATCATGACGCGCCTGTGGAAGAATGACCAACTTCAGGTGGTCATATCTATCTTTCAAATTATTCCACAGTATAAAGAGGTCTTTAATGGTGAGGTATTGCATTTTCAACCCCTCGTCAAGATGGTGACGGAGAAATATCATATCTTTTGCACGTTCTTGGCTGGATGCCTGGTTATTATCTTTGATGGTGTCTACCAGACCCATATCCAGGTGGATTTCAGCGTCTAGTATCTATGACGAGTATCCTTTGCCCGATATATTCAAGGCAACAAATTCAAGTTTAGAAATATTAGACATTTTTAGAAAAATAAAATTCTTACCTTTTTTACCTATTTAGAGTAGCTCAAGTTGGCAGAGTCTTGTGCTGATAACGCGTTATAAAATAACTAGCAAACAAACTAATATTAATAAGAAGAACAAACAAAGGGAGAGCATAATATATTCCAAACTTTTCTTATATCTCTACCTTTGTGAATGAATGTAATGGCTGTTTATAGCCAAAGAGAAATATACAAACCAACACTTGGCCATTGAAAAGTTATCACCTCTTAAATGGATGCCATGTATGTCAAGTGATGACAATTAAAGGGGTGGCCCACATGACATCCATTTAGTTTTACAACAAAATCTATATAATATATAGTAAAGCTAGACATAATAAGGTCGTATGACACATTTCTATTACCTAAAAAATATTTATTTTGTATCTCATTTTTTGAATTTTTTCCTTCATTCTTTTCACTAATTAATTTATTTAATAATTAAAATATATATTATATTTATTACATCTAACTATATCTCACGAGTTTTAAAAAAAACCTCCCTCTATTTACATTGTTTACCAAAATAACATGTCTATAACCAACAATTATATTTATTTATTTTACAGATTTTTGGCTATTTACCACATTTTTTGGGTTAAAAAGAATCACATTTCGAAATGGCCGGAAGGAAAAGGAGAAAATTGAGTGCGTAAGTTTTCAATTTGTCTGCGTTTCAAAATATGCAAATCCACCAACTGCTCAATATTAACCAAAGTGAAAGTCTAGGCAAATTTTATATTTTCCTATTCTTAGTAAAAAAAAATAATCTAAATTTTGCGATTTTCTCTACTGTATACGCTATGTATATTTAGTGTATACTCAGGTTTCCTTCAAACGAGTTTCAACAAGATCTTGTAAACCAGACAGCAAAGCCCTTTTATTTCTCTACACTAGTAGACAAGTTAGTACCTTTTTGCTATTCTAATACTATAATATAAGTAGTACAAGGAACAACATGAAAGAATACATGAAGAAGAAGGAATCTATATTTTATGATATCAGTTTTTCTATTGCTATATTCTGATTTTTTAGAACTATGAAATTCTACTAGGCCCAAGGTAGGGAACCTGGATATGGAGCTGTTCCACAATATCTGAACAAACCTTCAATTTCAGGACATCCATTAGGATAAGGGATTGATCGATGAAAAGGATCACGACCAAGCTTCTTGCGACGAAGAGAGCCTTTACATCCGTAAGGATCTTCTTTAAACTGCGTTCTCACCAGTGCTTCTCCTTTTAAAGCTGCGTCTCTCGATGTTTGTGAAGATGATGTCCCTGAGTAAAAGAAACTTGTTTCTGGAAATCCAATTGCAGACCGATGTAGATGCTTAAATCTCTTCTCCTTGAAGTCATAGCCTACAACCTGCACAGTAGTTGAAAAAAGTTTATTAAGACCTAGCTACTCTTCCTTGCACAGGAACACACTTAGCATTTCCATCACAAATACAATTTTGCGATTGAAAGACGGTAAATGCCAAAGATAAAGAATTACTGATCATGGCCATGATATGTGATCTTGCTACTTCTTCCATCATATAGGAACTTACCTAAGCATTTCCACTATAATTTATTATTATTTTTTTGGTGAAGGCATTTCCATTCAAATGAAGAGACATAGACATGCAGAAACTAAAAAAGTTGCTGATCATAGCCATATTTGGGTGCTTAATTTGGAGACTATAGACAGATGAAGAATCATGTAGCCACATAACATTTATAATACACCAAAACACAACTAAAAATGTAAAGGAATAAACATGATTTTCTCAATACTTGTGCGTCAGATAACATCAAAGCTGCTACAATGGATACTTTAGTTGTTAGATGGAAAGCAACTGAAATTTCAATTAAACTAGAATAGAGATTTTAAAACAAAATGCTGGATTTAGAGAACAACACAAGCAATAACCAATAAGACATCTTACACTACATGATTAGTATAAGACTCTGAAAGGTCATCAGAAGATACAAAAGGCATTGTTTCATGTTCTTGAGACAGAGCTCTTGTTATGTAATACAGGATATAGTACTGCACAAGGAAGCCAGTTGAGATTATTATATCCACACAGTCTCTGGCTTCAGTGTCGTTTGGATCATCCCCAATATGTTGGTAACAGGGTAAACCCAAAGTCTGCTCCCATTCCCATGGGGGTGGGGGTTGACAACCATCAGGCCTTTCTATGATGACATAAATGTTTGAATGTTTAATTTAACTTCAATTATAAGTTTAAGAAAAGAATATGTCTCTTCAATTATGTCCTAACTTTCCACTGGACAGGGGAATGTTTTTTTGCAGTGATCTACAAAATACAAACAGTGCCATAGATCCTACCACTAGAACATAATTTTATTTGGGTGATCATGCGGAAAAGACAAATTACCAAAGTTGTAACAACAGTACTGGGACTCTTTGAGTTTGTATTTGTCAGTTTATTTTGCAGAAAAGCTGGCAACAACTTATCAAGGTACACTGCCTTGATTGCTACCTGCTGTACATTTATAGGCCCAAAAACAAGGGAGTGATCAATGTCTCCAACAATTATGTGGAATACTCAAATGCAAAGACATCAAGTGAAATCTCTTTATGTTTGTTGTGGGTGTGCAAAGCAAAAGCCCGTCATATCTTCTTACTTAAATCTATTACCTTTATTTCATCTTACTTTTGATGCATAATATCTGTATATATGATTGAGGCATCGGTTACCAAGAGCTTGCTTTCTGGTAAATAATTCAGTAATGAAAATGTTGGGGATCTCAGTGTTATTAAAAGCGAAAAGCGCAAAAAAGCTCTAAGGTCCGTGGGGGCTTTAAGCGCAAAGTGCAAATAAAGCGTGGGCTTTAATGAAAAAAGGCGCAAAGGGAGAAAAAAATAAAATGTGTATGTTTAGTCCAAAACTAATAACTATAAACATGAATGACAAATATATGACCAAAGAAATTGAATTTTTTTAATGATAAAGTGAAATATCAATTGTTTAGTGTCACTTCTTCATAAGAGGCTCATTGACAAGGAAAAGTTTGTCTTAGAACTTTGATGACAGCACTGAAGCGCACATAAAGCGAGGCGAAGCGCTCAACACGTTTTGAGCCTCGCTTTAGGGCTTAAGCGCGCTTAAAGCGCGCCTTTGATAACACTGGATCCCTTTATATCTTTAATACATGGAGTTCTGTTTTATGCTATAGGAGGTAATAAATGCCTTACAGTTATATTATGTGGATATGTGCCAGTAAGCTCCCTGAACCGACAAACACTAAAGAGAAGATTCTCAAAACTGTCCCTAGCATGCTCCTCGGTGAGTGCCCTCCCTCTTACATTTTCTTGTTTGCCTGCATACAAAGTGGAAAATAGAAATAATGTAAATATGGCCATGTATCAGAAAAGAAAAGTACGAACTCATATATATGATCCTAGATCTCATCATTACAAATGAATAAGAGGCCAAAAACAAGAGATGAAGTGAAAGAAACATTAAGAACTTCGTTGAAGAAACAGATCATAATTTGCAGATTTGTGAATCGTCTGGTCAATGCTTCTAAGGTCCGAAAATTACTCCCATGAGGGTGTTGATCATGTGAAGAAGCAAAATTATTTTGAAATGTGAAGATCCACTGAAAATCTTTCTGAAAAATGACTAGGTAATTGGACTTGGATCTTATAAATATGTACATAGAGAATGAAACTTTTTGCAAGCTAGACATGTGATCATGGTGCTACCTGAAAAGATGAAATGCCTTTTCTAGCGGATAAGATATAACAAAATCTCAGACATATTAAAGGGCCACACAAATATGAGGTATATGTGCCAAATGATAGTTCATTTTACAAATTGAAATTAACCTTAGATATGATACTCAATGCTTTTGTTCTCGTGTTTTAATGGGGAAAGATGGCGGAGGTCTCACGAATTAAAAATTAAGCATTTCAAACATCCAGTTACTCTCATAACATACAGCTCTTCATCTAACAGAAGACTATTGCTTTCCATCAAGCACGCTCCAACACTTTTCAGCTTGATGGGATTATATGAATCAGAAATCCAGTGAAAATAAACACTTTTACCTAACAATGATGCTTCCAGGACCAACACAAAAAATGGGAACGCAAATTCATGAATATAGTCTCAGTTTCGTATCTAGCTTTGACTACCACCTCCAATTAAACTAAACTGAAAAGCAGCCATGGATCACAATATCTGATAGAGTTACATCATCAATTCTTGCCACTGTCACTAATCTTCGTTGAGGGAACAGATTATGGTTTATGAACTTGTGAATCTTTTGGAAAATTCTTCTAAGGTCTGAAAATTACTTGCACGAGAGTGCTGATCATGTGAACAGGCATATTCATATTTGAAAATAGGGAAAACCATTCAGAAATTTTCAGGAAGATGATTGAGTAATTGCGACTTATGTCTTCAAACTATGTAACCAGAGGATGAACCTTCATGCAAGCTAGACACACTATCATGGTACTATCTTAAAAGATGGAATGCCTGTTCTATTGGACAAGATATAACGTAATGTCAAACATACTAATGGCTACGCAAAATGTGAGAGGTATGTACCAGATGGTAGTTCATATTACAAATTGAAAAATAACCTTAGATATCCCACATGTTTCAGATATCTACGCTTATTTCAACAATTAAGTATAATACAATGGTTTGGAAGTCTAAAAATACTAGAGCGGACCGATCATTTGCAAAGGAATAGAAGATCATAAACGCAAAATGGTTTCTTTTGTTTTCTAGACACAGAAATGATAATGTTATACATCTTCAGTTCCATATGAAGTATGTGAAATACTAAATAGCAGACTGGAAAACAGAAGAACTCACCAAACCACCCTTTAGTTTCAGCAACAGTCCAGTAACTTTGAGCTTCACTTCTTGGTCCAGCATCTTTCCTCGTCTCACCACCACTAAACAGGAGTAATGCATCATCGTCATCTGCTGTAATTTCAACCCCTTTTCGTATATGATCAACAAAAGTTGCAGCTTGACCAGGGTGCTTTTGATAAGACTCTAAAAACCAAGAATCCTCCTTATCAACTTTCTCACAACTACTACTAGTATAAACTGAATGTCCAGCAACCATTACAAGATTCCTAAACTTGGAAAATGGATATGCATCAACACCCACATCAAATTTTGCATAATTACCCATCATCCGAAACCGCCTCTCAGAAACAGACAATACAATGAGAATAATGACCCCAATTGACAAAGATATCATAAACAGCCTAGCTGGGTGAAGCTTGTAATAACTATGAATTCGTTTTCCTAATGATTTAAACATCTTGACAGGGTAAAAAGTCGATTTTTTCGCCTTTCTTGATCTTTTAACAGTACCTGATTCCAAATCAAAATCGCCCCTTGAATAGGCCTGGAAAGATTTAGGACTACCAGATCCAAATGAATAGTTTTTCTTCATATGGGTTTGATGAAGGGAGATAATTCAAACATACCCAGATAAAAAAATTGGGTCAATAATTCAGTGGAACCATGAAATTATCATTCTAACAAAATGCAAGCAAATTGGGATTCTCAATAAACATCCAATTGAATCTAACAGATAAAAATTAGGGAACGAAACTCACTCGGCAGAGAAATTGAAGTGCAATTTTCAAAAGAGTCGATCAGATCCGAAAAAAGCCAGCTTTACATGTTTACTGTCTATGTACAGAGAAAATCATTAAAAAATTGAAAAGAAGTTTGCTGAGACTTTGAGAGTGATGAATGTTTAGATGTCTCACAGAGTGTTTATGAGAAACTATAGTTTGCCTTAGTTTCACTTAAAGCCCTTTTACATTTTGAGTAATATTCACACGAGAAATTACAATAGTTATGCAACATTTTTCTTTCTTTTTTGACCACTAAGGGTAGGGGCGGGCATTCGGTTTTTATCAAACTCCAGTTCTTTGATTTTCGGTTTTTAAAAAGTGTGCACCTTATGTCAAATCAAATTAATTCGGTTCGATTTAGCTTGATTTTTCGGTGCGAATGAAAAATAAAATGAGGACAAAATCAAAGTATAAGATACTTAAAAATTTAAAACTATGTTAAGGCATGATGTGTCTCGTCATGGAATATTTATTGTGCTAACTAAAGACTATATTTGTCTTTGTCAAGAACATTGTGCTTCCAACTACTTCTCCAGAAAAACAAAGTTAATGACGGGTTCCTTTACAGAAGAAGTAATAAATATTGGCATATTTATTGGGATAATTCAAAATTGTCATCACCCGCCATTTCATCATGCCACGTAAACGCCATGTGGCATAAAGTTGTCCATGTGGAAGCATAAATATGCTAGCATTTATGAGATGATTCTCAGTCATGAAGAATTTCCTGAAAAGCCTTAGAATATTCCAGACATAAAAAGAATTCTAGAAGGATGACTTACATAATAATTACTTAGCCCCTAAGTTAGTAGTATAAATAGAGGGGCAACCATTTATAAATGAATCAAGCAATCTTCCAAGCAATATAAAAGCTTTCTTAGAAATTCTCGTGTCTTTCTTCATTTCCTTAGCGATCTAGTGTTAAAATTTTTACTTAAGCTTGCAAGATCGTGAAAAATTCGTGAGCGAATTATCAAGTGCCAGTATACTCAGAAGAAATCTAAGGCCGTGACATAATTGTGTAAAACTGTAAATGTACCAACCCACAATATTGCATTATAGATATGTAGTAAAGTTAATAAGTTTTAAGTCACATAGATCATCATTGAATTTGAATTCAAGTTTGAAATTGGCTATTGAGAAGAAAGAACCTATACAATTTAAGACTGATTTGAATTGATTTTTAAATTGAACACCTGAGATTGTACTCGATTCCATTAGTTCATCCCATTGTATATTCACGTATATCTCCATATATATCGATGCATAGCCCCTTATATATATATATTATGTATATCTCTGAAAATCTGTTTGTAATATACATTAATATACATCGTGAAATCTACAAGTCGCAATGATGTTTTTCATATTTAAATCTCTACTCCAAAATAGTACAAATTACCTATAATCTTACTCAAATTTTATGTATAGCCTCGTTCATGTGTTTTCAATCATACTCACTCAAGGAAATAGATAAAAATAATTTTAGATATAAAGTAGAATCAATTTTGATTAAAAGATATGCCGAAAATAGGATATTTGTAAATTTTTTCTTCTTCAAACAACTAATTTGAGAATTTTATGAGTTATTGAGTGAAATCCGTATGAGAATATCCATATATATCTTTGTATATTTTGAAAAGTTTGAAATGATAATTAGGTTATTGGATATTAATCTATTTCAATTATATATCCTAACCTTAATCTTTAGCTCAAATCATGTCAATAGCTTATTAATATGTGTCGATTTCCCATCTTTTTATGTTTGCCATGTTTTATTATGACTTTCATTGGAACAAACATGACTTTAAATAGCCAATACAACATTGAGGTTGAGCCTTAATGTATTGGGCATAATCGGATCTAATGAAAGGAGCGAGCTAGAACCACACTATGGCGCACATGACGAAATTTGGAGAGGATGACACCAAGTGCCTCGAACGCCATACGTATCTAAAAGAGGCCTCATCCTAGAAAAGACAGCCTTACGATTGGAGGCAGTCATAACGACACTCTCTAAACCAACAATTAATCAATCAATCTCGAGTTGTATGTCCACCTGCTCCAATCAGGTTCAAGCAAGGCGTCAAAACGTACACATGTGCTATAAGATAGCCTTTTCAGAGTCAAAGTGTGTCGTCATTTCACATTGAGGTGACAATTTAATTTTTGTGGCTTATTAAACAGAGGGCTCTGTAAAAAATAGAAGACATTAAAAAATCCTTAAAAAATATTATATTATTATCTTATTCTTCTCAATTTAACATTTTCAATGAAATAAGCTAGCCTTAAAACCTCCTCCCCACTTGTATTATCTTATTTTTTCCATCGATGAATCATTTTTACAAATTTTACTATTAACTAAAATGACATGTTTTTCGATAAACCATCAATAAAACTATGATAATTATCTTTAAACCTCTTCTTAAGCTTCCATTTTAAGCATATCAAATAACTTGTCAAGGTAGAAGACGTTTTCTTGGTTGAAAAATGAAAAGGGGTGTTTGAAAATGACAAAACAAATTGAGCAATGAATAATTATAGTACAATCAAAAAAATCACTTTTAATAAGTCTTGCTTGGGTCAAGTCGTGCGGCACTCGACTTAGCCCTACCTACCTTTTGACGCTCTCTCTAATATCTATCAACCCTAATATTTTTCTCTAAATTATAATCCAATTATATAATGAATTAAAAATAAGTTTCTGTTTTTTTTACTTGAATAAAAGCTAAACGGGTTTCACACAATTAAGTCAAAAGAGGTTTGACAAAATTAAATTATTGATACACTGTCCCAAATAATTAATGCAAAGATTTACTAAATGGAGTATTTGGTTTCTACTTCACGTTGAGTTCACAATGATTTACTTCAATCCCTTGTATATTTATTTTGGTATAGCTACTACATTAATAACGAGTGGGTTAGTATATTTATTATAATCCACTCACTTTTATTTTGAGAATCTAAGATTATTTTAGCTTTTAATTTATACTATGTTCGTCCACTTTTAATTGTCATGATTTTCTTTTTTAAAGTCAAATGATAAGAATTTTGTATTTTATTCATCATATTGATATGCAAAAATTGCAATTTATAGTACTTTTCGTATAGTTTTTGAATATCTAAATTTTTTGTTTAAAATATCGAATTAATGTAATCTAATTTAACTTTGAAAATTAGTCAGATTGACTTTCAAAAAGCGCAACATGACAATTAAAAATGAACGGATAGGGTATTCTCACCTAACAATTTCTGAAACCATGGAAAATAAGGATATTCATATTATGAGTTACGTTGATTAACTCATTTTGTATCCGTATTAAATATGATTTTTTTTTAATTTAACAATATTAAATATGATTGGATCATATATTTATTCGTTTTTATTTAACTTGTTTTCAATCTACCTATATTTGATCCAACTCGCCCATTTGCTACTAGTCAAGATTAGACCTCCTAAAAATATTTTTCAATTCAGCATGAAATTAAAAATACAAGTCTGTGGTGAGTGGAGGCAAAGTCAAAGAGGACAAAACCTAGTATTTGCCAAAGACGTGCTTTCTGTTGGATTAATCAAAATTTATTTGAAATGTGCAAAGAAAAGAAAAGAATCGATAATTTTTATGAAGAAACTGGCAAAGAATATATTAGAATCTTCTTAGAATAAGTTTCATAATTAACAAACAGGTCTCCATACGGCATCTAAAACTGAAGGTCCACAAGAAATTAATGTTACGTACGTTATATATATTGACCCCTATATACTTTTCTTCATGTTCTCGATTTAGGATCATATATATTATTTACTGTATTTAATTTGTATTTCCAAGTCACATTTTGGAGCACAAATGTGAATTTTATTTTATTTTTTCACGTGAGTCCTACGTGGCTTGATACATGTAGGACATCATATACAATGTCTTTGCTGGTAGAACCACTCTATTGTCGACTTTTAATAAACGTGATTGACCCAATTGTCATGTAAGATGCCACGTAGGATGCATGTGTGTCTACTTAATTAACTTTATACAAGTTTAAGTGTCTATTTGTGCACACCCAAAATTGAAAGACATAAATATAAGTTGAACCAGAGTTAAAGACATATTTATGTATTATGCTTTATTTCTTTATTTATGTGATATATATTCCTAGGGATATAATAAATTTCGTTACAAAGTTCAAATGTCTTGTGAGTAGCGTCAGCTTAATTAAAAATTCGTCAAGATACATGACTAGAAAATTTGGTTACGTTTGGAGTTGGAGCTCATGAGATCATATGTTTTTGAAATTCTTTAATTAAACAAGAAAATTCTGCACCTTTATTTGGTTGTGTATAATATAATGTGACAGTTGTAGACTGAGTAAACGTTGAATAATCAATCAACCATTTATGTAGTAGTTATTACTTTGACTTGAGAGCAACATAAATACATATTGTTCTAGAAGCACACAACTTTAGATTATGTCGACTTTTATTTTCTTGCAATATGTTTCAAAGCCAAGCCTACACCATTGAGCAAAAAATACAATGCTTTCTTTCAACTATTTATAATTATATATCAAAGAGAAAAACTAACAATACGTGAAATTAATCTAATTAGAATAGAGAAAAAGGTCAGCCGTTAGTCTCTCACATGACCAAGGCTACCGATATATGATTTATATATAGTCTGATAATGTAGACAATAGAGTTGTAATACAAAACAAAACCTATCCTAATTATAGAAAATAAAGGACTTGCAATTTACATAAAAGACTTGTGAATATCTACTGAAGAATCCTAATAGGATTCGTTATCATCTAACACCCCCCGGCAAGCACATGTCGGGTTTGGAGATAGTGAGCTTGGACCGTAGATGAGCAAATCGAGAGGAGCTTAGAGCTTTAGTAAATACATCAGCAATTTGATCAGTGGAAGGAATGTATTGAACACGAAGTTGTTCACACACAACCTTCTCTCGAACAAAATGATAGTCAATTTCAATATGCTTCGACCTTTGATGAAAGACAGGATTGGCAGTGAGATAAATGGCACTGATGTTGTCACAGAATATCACGGGAGGACGAGGACAGGGCAATCGAAGTTCCTTAACCAAACTAGTTATCCAAGATACTTCGGATGCGGCAAATGCAATGGCACGATATTCAGCTTCAGTGCTAGACCGAGCTACTACCTTTTGCTTTTGCGAGGACCAATTGATTAGATTAGGACCATAATATACAGCAAATCCATGATGAGAACGACGATCATCAGGATCAGCAGCCCACCCTGCATCACAGTAAACATTTATAATAGAGGAAGTGGATGGCGTGATGGTTATTCCATGTGTAAGGGAGCCTTTGAGATAACGAAGAATCCGTTTCACAGCTTTCCAATGATCCAAGGTAGGATTATACATATATTGGCAAACACAACTCACCGAAAAAGAGATCTCTGGTCGTGTGATAGTCGCATATTAAAGAGCCCCAACAATACTCCTATATAATGATGGATCATCAAAGGTTTCACCATGTTTGGACAATTGAAATGTGCTATCTGCTGGAGAAGGAGAAGGCTTACAATCTGTCATTTTTGTTCGAGAGAGTAAGTCTCGAATGTAGCTAGCTTGAGAGAGATGCATACCAGATCCCAAGCGAGCAACTTCAATACCCAAGAAAAATGAGAGATCACCAAGGTCTTTTAGAGAGAACTGAAAATCAAGGGATTTGGTAAATGAGAAAATATAAGAGGGATCACTACCCGTTATGATGATGTCATCCACATAAACCAAGAGGTAGGTAGTAGAGAAGGGAGTATGACAGACAAACAAGGATGAATCAGAGTAGCAAAAGATATAGCCATGCGATAGGAGAAATGTTTTGAGCTTGAGAAACCAAGCTGCTCGAGGAGCTTGCTTTAAATCGTATAAAGCCTTTGATAAGCGACACACAAAATGTGGGTGAGACTTATCAGTAAAGCCTGGTGGTTGAGACATGTAAACAACCTCCGAAAGGTCACCATTAAGGAATACATTATTAACATCTAACTGCTTAAGACACCAACCTTGAGACACCGCATGAGATAAGACAAGTCTGATTGTTGAAGGTTTAACAACTGGGCTGAAGGTATCATGGAAATCAACCCCTTCTGCCTGATGAAAACCTTTGGCAACCAAACGAGCTTTGTACCTTTCAATCGACCTGTCTGCGCGACGCTTAATGCGGTACACCCATTTACAACCCACCACATTTGCATTAGGAGGACAAGGAGAAAGTGTCCATGTGTGATTACGAATCAATGCTTGATACTCAGCTTCCATGGCGCACAACCAATCAGGAGATAATGCAGCTTGCTTATAGGTTTTTGGTTCACTGGCCAAACAGGATGAAACCGGGATCGGATGGCGAGATATAGCGAGTGCTTTGGGCTTGAGGGAATTTGTTTGAGCTCTTGTGGTCATAGGATAATTGGAAGAGGTAGCAGACCGAAAATATATGGGAGCATTTTGATAAGAGCTTGAAGTGGAGGATACGACGGTGGGTGGACATGGATTTTGTGGTGAAGAGGTTGTATCAGAAGATATAGATGGAAGCGATATTGGTAGGGGTTGAGTGGACAGTGAGGATGACGATGGAGGATCTGCCAGTGAAGGTGAGGCAACAACGAAAGGAACAAAGTTGGAAATCGATTGTAGAAAAGTTAAGGAGGATGGTGGTGAATTGTCATTAGAGAAATGAGTAGTAGTTTTGTAATGAGGATAAGGAAATTTCTCTTCGTCGAATATCACATGATGAGCAATATACATTCGATTTGTGGGGGGATAGTGACACATATAACCTTTATGCTTCGAACTATAACCCAAAAAGACACAAGGAAGAGATCGAAAATCAATTTTATGATTATTATAAGGATGGAGAAAAGGATAGCATAGACACCCAAATTTTCAAAAAAGTTGGTAGTCTGGTGGACAATGATAAAAAGCTTGATAGGGTGATTTGAAGGACAATATAGGAGTGATGGTGCGGTTATGTAGGTATGTGGATGTGGAAAATGCATGTTCCCAATATTGATATGGAAGACATGTGTGAGCAAGTAGAGTTAGTCCTTTTTCCACAATGGTACGAATACGTCTTTCTGGAGCCCCATTTTGTTCATGAGTGTGAGGACACGATAGACGATGAGTTATTCCTATGAAGTGATGGTGCGGTTATGTAGGTATGTGGATGTGGAAAATGCATGTTCCCAATATTGATATGGAAGACATGTGTGAGCAAGTAGAGTTAGTCCTTTTTCCACAATGGTACGATTACGTCTTTCTGGAGCCCCATTTTGTTCATGAGTGTGAGGACACGATAGACGATGAGTTATTCCTATGAATTGGGCATATGAAGACACATTACGATATTCCCCACCCCAATCAGTTTGCAATGTTTTGATTTTCTTGCCAAATTGTGTGTCAACCATTTTATGAAAATATTTAAAAACATCAAGTACTTGAGCTTTTCCTGCCAGGAAAAGTATCCAAACAAATTTAGTGGAATCATCAAGAAACTGAACAAAATACTTATTTCCATTGATAGAAAGATGCGGGGAAGGTCCCCAAACATCAGAATACACCAAATCAAAAAGAGATCACAAGCTACGACTTAAAGAAGAAGATAAAGGGAGCCTATGACTCTTTCCTAATTGACATGATCCACAAATTGAAGACATTTTATTGGACGACACTGGAAGATTAAAACTAGAGACTAAACGACGCAAGTTGCTCGTGAGGATGACCAAGGCGTTCATGCCACGCTTGGAGTGATGCTCGTGAGCAGACAAATGTGCGAGGAAATGAGGATGAGATAATTGGAAGCCTACCACCATTCAAACGATATAATCCATCATCAAATGACCCTCGAAGTAGAGTTTTTCCCTGAAGATCCTTCACAAAACAACAAGAGGGGTGAAATTCCATAAAGACATTGTTATCTTTAGTAAATTGAGAAACACTCAATAAACTCTTGGTGGTGGAAGGAACATGAAGAATTTTATTAAGATGAAGAGGTCGAGTAGTACAGGGAAGCTTAGAGAAGCCCGTGTGATGAATAGAGAGTTTTTGACCATTACCTACAGCAAGATAATCCTCTCCATTATAGTCCGTGTGAATGGATAGTTGAGACAAATCCAACGTAACATGATTGGTGGCACCGGAATCTGCAAACCATGAATTGTCAACAATAGCCGAAGGAGACATCATATTATCTGATGGAGTGACTATATTGGCAGTCCATGTTGTTACGGTTGTAGCAATTACGAGCATGGTGGTTGGGTTTCTCACATATTTGACAAATAATGCGAGGAGATGATCTACTAGAAGAACGAGAAGGATTGATGCTGTTTGGGCGACCGAAGGATTTTTTAGAGGTGGTGAAACTTTGTTGATTGGACTGTCCAGTGATTAGGGAGCGATTAGAGTATTGGCGAGATATGGCATTGACTTAAAGTTGGAGGGCTTTGGTTTCCTCAACAAGTTTCTCCTCTTCTTGGAGAAGTAAACCAAGAAGTGAGTCAGTAGTGAGGTTTTCAAGATGAGGATTGATGGCTGAGCGAAACGGGCCATATGAAGAATCTAGACCGAACAAAATAGCGCTCATAAGTTCTTCGTCTGTTATTGGACGGGCAGCAAGAGCTAGACTATGGGATATAGTACGTTTCTTGTCAACATAGTCCATAATGGTGAAAGAGCCCTTTGTGGTGGTTTGGAATTGGTGGCGAAGTTGCATGACTCGAGCTCGAGATTGAGATTGAAAGAGGTTGGAAAGATATGACCAAGCTTCACGAGTGGTGCGGATGTGCATTATGTAGGGTAGAATAGAATGGCTCATGGTAGTTTTAAGCCAAAGAAGAAGGATTTTGTCCCTCTTTTTCCAAGCCGTGAAGGCCGGATTTGGCGTGGAGTTAGATGTACCCTGAGTAGTGGTTAGGACAGTGGCAGATGGAATATTTGATCCATCAAGATGAGCCTCCAAATCAAAGGCTTTAAAGGCAGAGTATACTGTTGATTGCCAAAGGTAATAATTTTCCCGATCAAGTTTTATCGGAAGGTCGGGAAGGGCAATTGTTTGGGAGTTGGAATCAATGATGGAGAGATGTGTTGAAGGAGAGAATGTGGCTGAAACGCAGCAGCGATGGACGAGTTAGAGTTGTCCATATTGGTGGCGGAAAAAAAAACTTGGCTCTTGATACCAAATTAGAATAGAGAAAAAGGTCAGCCGTTAGTCTCTCACATGACCAAGGCTACCGATATATGATTTATATATAGTCTGATAATGTAGACAATAGAGTTGTAATACAAAACAAAACCTATCCTAATTATAGAAAATAAAGGACGTGCAATTTACATAAAAGACTTGTGAATATCTACTGAAGAATCCTAATAGGATTCGTTATCATCTAACAAATCTCAATTAGAAATTTAGCTAGCGTTTGACCATAAATTTTTAAATATTCTTGGCAAATATTATTTGGGTGAAATTTCACAATGTGTTTGGCCATATTATTTGGGAAACATATTTCACTTTTTTAGAAAAATATTATTTATACCCATAAGTTTTAAAAACTATCAAAACTAACATAAGTTTGTATTACAAGTCAATTGGATCTTCGTTGCAACAAATAACAAGTAGTGTCCCTGACACTGGAGCAATGTGGTGGTTTGGAGTGAGTGCAACAAGCATCATTCCATGCATAGTGAAGTAGACAAAGCATATGACTTTGTTACCCTGAGCCGATTGTTCATCATTTTCATCAACAACCATATCATCGATCACTTTCATATCCACTGAATATTTCATCACTACATTGGTGTTCACGTAAAAAATTATGTAATACAACGCAAACAATTATTATAAAGGGTGTTTTTGTAAAAGGATAAAAGTTTGGTGTCAAATTTCAATTTTTAAAAGATCCTAAATAATGAGATTTGTCCCAAATACTAGAAAAAACTAGTATTTAGGAATTTGAGATATTTGATTTACCAAATAATGGCAAATTGTATGGACAAACATTATTTGCTAAATTTTTTCCCAAATATTTCTTGAGAAATCTATGGCCAAACGGGTCCTATAGAATCCCCCTTTAAATAACCTAAGTTTATTTTTCCCAAAAGGGTCAACGTACCTTTTAAAATAAACGAAAACAACGTAATAGAATTCTTATTCTAACCATGCTAAGGGAACGTTTAATTTAGACATGCAATATGGAATTATGATTTGAAATCAGATTAACTAGAAGATGAAATTTTGTTTATTTTTAAGTTACTTTTTCTCATAAACATGAAACTTCACAAGTAATGAAAACTATTAAAATTTTCTCAACTTTTATTCAATCTTACCAAACGAGCAAATCATAGTTCATAAATAAGATATCAGAATATGTCCTATGACACCACATTGATAAATCGCATATCTTCATGTTCTGCGATTATAAACTTTCAAATGTGCATAATTTTTAAAAAATCCATTAATCAATACTAATAGTAATAAGTACTCCTAGTAACTAATTATTCTTTAATATAATTCTTTCACATAGACATTTTTTTTTTAAAGATCCACCATGCACTAGTACGAAGTACTATGAATCAGTCCTTGTGGGGCGCGTGGTTAGGTAGAAAATTAAAGCATTAAAAGGGTACCACTTGTTTGAAAATGAAAATGGGTGCATTGACATTTATCGTATTTGTAAAATTTTAGTAATTCAGTTGATTAATTGACAAAATTTTAGTAATCCAGTTGATTGATTATCTCAATTTTCACTTTGTTGATGGGAGTCTTATTCCATGATTTGTTATCCCTCCACTATTTACCCTTCAATTAAAAAAAGAAGAAGAAGACATTAATCGCATTCAGAAATGCAAACATTGGCTCCTGAATTAATTATAATATATAGTCTTCTAATTATTTATTTCTTATTCATTAAAGGTTTACATATGCCTACTACCGTGAATCATACCATCACCAAAAGTTGACTATTTCCCACAAGCAGCTTTTTTTGTTTTCATTTTGGACAAGTTCAAACCTTTCTAACAATACGAAATTGGCACATGATGGTATGCTATGCATTAGTATTAAAATCCTACATACAGACACATACACATTATTTAAATTATATACATTGTTAATATACTCTAATTTTTTATGTTATCTTATTAATTTTATCTATTATAGAAGATAACATGTCTTATTTTAAAATTTTTAAATTTCATATTTTAAAATGACTTAGTATTATTTAGATAATTTGATAATATAAGACAATTCTTATACTGATTTAAACTTTAGAGTCGTTTGGCGTAAGGTATAATAATTCTAAGATAAAATTCAGGATTATTTTATGATCTTGTGTTTGATTGGAGCTATTAGATAGTCATTGAATTATTTATCCCACCATTTATATCATAGTGATAGAATAGTGGGATAAGTTATTCCATATATGGTGAAATAACTTATCCCGAAATAATTTATTTCAAAATAATTAATCATGCGATAACTTATTTCCAACCAAACAACCCCATATTTCATGAATTGAAACAAGTAAAATATATGATAGTTTAATATGTGTATTATTACTTTTGTCTTGTATTTTCATCAACTTTCACACTCCATTGACTTGCTCTCTTTAAATAGTAGCAATGTATTAAAATATATTGTCACCTCCCTTATAAATTGCCTTGACAAAACAACGCATTTTTCCTCCCTTTCATAGTCTCCTCCATTACTTCTACCTTTAAAATCTTCTTTCATCATTTCAAATTTTCAATAATTGCTCTTTTTAATTCATTTTTCACGATGGACTCATCGGAAAACTCCGCGGGTAAGTCGCCTAAAAGAGAACTCCAAGGTCCCCGGCCAACGCCACTCAAATTACGTAAAGATTCACACAAGATTAAAAAACCACCGGTGGTGGCACATCAGCCCCACCAATTGCCACCTCATCATCAAACTCAACCACGACCACAACCACGACCACCCGTTATAATATACACCGTGTCCCCTAAGGTAATCCATGCAAACCCTAGCGAGTTCATGTCTTTAGTCCAACGACTTACCGGACCAAATTCCAGGTCATCATCATCGTCAATCTCCTCATTTCCTTTTCAAGAAAATACGAATAATATTAGCGCGATATCTCCGGCTGCTAGGTTTGCTTCAATAGAGAATACAAGAATCACAAAAGGGAATATTAAAAAATCACAAATTACTAATTGTGACATGGAAATGGTTGATCATGAAGAGATTGAGATAAATAGAGAAATTGAAAGAATTACTAGTGGAGTTTTTCCTCAAGGTATTTTGTCACCAAATCCAGCTTCTCTTCAACCTATATCATCAAATTTCTTCTCACCTCCATCAGCTGGATTTTTTCATGATTTAAGTCCTGAATTAAACAATAATAGGAATTATTTTGAACATAGTAATTATTTGCCTAGTCCTTCAAATTTTATTTCACCTAGAATAATTCTATCTCCAAGTACTCCATCTTTTGACCTTTTCAATAACATCTTGGACCACCATAGAGAGAATTAGAAAATTCTGGATTCAGGATTTGTACTTTACACGGTTCGAGTTCGGAATTCTATCGTACTAAATTTGATTCATTGAGTTCGAAATTTATTTTTATTCTTATTTAGTGAATTTTTTTTAGTACATATACAAGATATTAGCTAAAATTACTGAGTTCATATGAACCTGTCGTGTTTATGTTACATCCGCTCCTACGAGGAAGTTCTTTACAATTATCGATATGACAAATTAAATTTGATTTCTTTTTTAGATCTTGACTTATAATGTATCGTTTTTGGAAAGGAAAAGTTTGTTGGGACTATAAATGATGTTAGATACATGTGGGCAAGAAAAAATAAGATTCATCTACTTCACAGTCATGCGGACCCTTCTAATTTAAATTTGTAGTTTATTTTTGTACACCACTTGTATAGACAATCTATTTTCAGAAAATGACTTTGGCAAGACTTTAATTTGTAGTACGCAATACATTGTCTAGTGGCTATGTATTTCATAAAATAAATTTCATCTCACGAAGTAGTTACGTGGTAGTGATTTCTTATGATTAATTACTTACAAATTAAATAGAAGAAAATAACTTTTCCAAACTAGTTATTCATAAAAATAAAGATCTATTATAAAAAGAACATAAACCTAAAAACTTTTTTAATTTTTTTTAACATAAACCTAAAAACAAATTTATAAAAAAACTACAAAATCAATTCCTCAAAGTTACAGTGCTTTGAATTTGATAAAACTGAAATGGTCTTGAAACAATTTTAACTAATTTTGTCAATTTTGACAGGTTCAAATTCAGTGCATGCAATACGGTTATTTGAGACCCCTAGATTGTGATATTATCAAGCAGTATGCACTAAAACTCAATTTATAAGTAGACTCGTTATATCTTGGTATTTGTTTTCCCCTATTTGTTTTTTTTTCTTTTGATGAGTATGCTTAGTGAAAAGTATTAATTTAAAAATAGAGAAGCATTTAAAACTCGTGAATTATTAGTTACATTTCTGAACTATTGACAGTCTTAAAAATACCTCTTAACTTGAGCAACTTAACTTAAATACACATCTCCGATATTGCAACATGAATGAAGTACACCCCTTAATTAGTTCTCGCTAAGTTTATCTCTTGACTTTTTATTAAGAGTTGCATGTTGCTATAAGAGTTTGAGACCACTTGCTATATATGTCATGCAGCAGATCAGAATTCAAAGGTGTATCTAATTTCAGTTAATCAAGTAAAAAGATGTATTTAAGGGTGTCAATATATCAGAGACAACTAATAATTTGTGTCAAATTCAAAAATGTTTTTGATACTTTTCTTATTTAAAAAACCATCTAAACCTAAACTAATACTGATCAGCGTGCTGGTTAGTTGGTGGTGGGTACGTACTTGACTTAGTAATGATGAGTTGGATAGTTGGTCAGCAACTAGATCTGGCCCATTTTACTCTTTCAATTTCCCAAAGTATAATTTGATTATAGCCCTTGTACAAAGGTGAAGCCCAATCTTTTTCCATTAAATTTGGATAATGATGTCTGACATAGCTTAATGAGAAATTTCATATATGGCAAACAAATTAAAGCAAATAATATTTCATAGTTATAGTTTATCTAATTATGTTTTATTACTATAAGTATAGTTTGTTCTGGAGCCTTAGATTTGTATATCTCAATTTTTTGGTTTTTAATTTATACAAATATTTTTTTTAATAATGGATACATAGACGCTAAATATGGTAACAGAAAATTTACAGTTTAATAAAATATTTTGCCCAAAATGAGTTCTACTATGATACTAACACCAATATTGATACAAATTAAGTACTATATACAAGTATATGCATATATATAAATATAGAACTATTTGTATAAATATAGAACTATTTGTATTTGTATATAATTATAAATTGTATATGTATATGAATATATGACTTCCTCTTCAATCTCTCTAGATTTTGCAATAGATCCTGCATTGAATCCGGAATCTTGTGTTAAACTCAACAAAAATTTGGACGGTTACATGCAATAGTGAAATCATGCTTAGGAGGGAGAGAGTAAATTTCAAATTGGATGTGTATAAGTGATTTTAGGAGAGAACTAGTAAATGGAAAGAGGAGAGATAAAATTGTGTTTGTATAAACGAGTATACAAAAGCCGGGAAGACTATTTTTGTTTCGATATAAAAAGTATACATGGATCCCATATTTAATAGCAAAATATAATAAACTAAGTTACATACAGTAATTAAATGAAATTATAGTACCATCGTTGAATAATAAACTAGTAATGTCTGCCAACTCGCGTAATTTTCCCTAGCTTAATTGGCATGGTATATTGACCCATATATAGAAGACTCAACCCAGTAACTCTCTAAATTCAACCAAATCCACTTATTTGATACTCCTAATTATGACGGTTTAAATTCATCATAATTCTGTAGCAGACTAAACTGTTATAGCTCAAGAAACAAAAATAGAATTACAGAGCAGAAAGAGAAGAAGAGTAATAAAGAAGATATAGAAGAAAATATAGGTTAGAGAACATAGATTTCTATCCAGTTCATTTACAAGTTGAAAATAAAATTAATTAAAAGGTTAATTTTATGGATAATCACTCAACATTTATTTATTGCACTAGAATTATTCCACTTTAATAAAAAATTACTCAACTTTATTAAATAGCCTATTTAGCCAAATTTTTAAAATCAGTTTATTTTCAAAAAAATATTTTTGGTGAGATTTTTTTTTAGACTAATAAATTTAAAAATACTTTTAATGTTTGATCAAACTTTTTAGAAGTTCTTCTAAATGTATTTTTCTCAAAAAGTGTTTTAAAAAAAAAAACTATATTTTTCTGTTACTCTCCGAAACACGTCATTTAAAAAAAAAAAAAAGATAAGCACGGCTTGTGGGTCATACGCATTTATGACCCACAATTTTTTTTACCAAACAAACTATTAAGCATCAGAAAAATAAAAAAATGTTGTAAAACTAAAGTAAAATAAGACAAGAAATATAGAAAATGAAAGCAATAGAAATAGGGAGACAAGAGATGAGAGCTTGTCTTATTATTCTAAGCAGGGGAGGACCCACGTTGGTTCCAGGGGGTTCACCCGAACCCCCTCGGCAAAAAATTACACTGTATATATAAGGTAAATTTTTTGTATTTTTGTAGATATATATATTTTGAACTCCCTCAATGACAAAGAGAAATTGATGGCTCAGTGGCAAGTCCCCTTGAAATTAACCATCACGTCCCCAATTCGATTCCCTGTGACAGCGTTTTTTTTTTCTTTTTTAGTTCCAATTTTTTTAATTTTTTTTAATTTTCAGTTCTGTTTTTCAAGTTTTTTTTTTAGTTTTTTAAAAAACGTGCTAAAAGTGTGCTTTTAAACCCAAAAGAATTCAAGGATCCCATTTCTAAAGGCTTATTTACATGTTTATACTTTTATTTTTCGAACCCCCTGAACGAAAATCCTGGGTCCGCCACTGATTCTAAGTCTTCAAGTGTATACAATATGAACTCTTATGTCTTTATTTATAGTGTAACATAGAGGCATACAAAAGATTAGTCATAAACATGACATTAATATGAATATAATTGGGAGGTTATGGAAGTGAAAGGTTACAAAAATAATGGTTATAAAGGTGGAGGTTATGGATGATATGGTTATCATCATAATGGAGGAAAGTAATGGAGTAACTTCTTGATGTAGTGGACATCCACAATATATTATTTTATCACTCCCCCTTGGATGTCCATAGATAATATGCCTCGTTAAAACCTTACTAGGAAAAAACCCCGTGGGAAAAAATCCTAGTGAAGGAAAAAGAGTACACATATCTTTTAATACGCTTTGAATGTTGCCTCGTTAAAACCCTTACCAGGAAAACTCAATAGGGATAAAACTATGGTTAAGAAAAAGAGTACAATGCGTATTTTCTCCCCCTGATAAAAAATTTACTTGATATCTCGAAGACGATACATTCCAATCTTATATCACAACTTCTCAAATATTGATGTTGGCAATCCTTAGTGAATAAGTTTACAAGATTATCACTTGAATGGGTCTTTGAACGTCTATCTCACCATTTTGTTGAAGATCATGTGTGCTTTAAGTGAAATATGCTTTGTCCGACCTCCTTTGATTGTATCCTCCTTTCAATTGAGCTATATATTATTTCCATATATAGTGGTTAGAATATCCTTTGCCAAAGGAAAATCACATATTTTCTGAATATGATAGATCATGATTCCAACCATACACACTCCCGACCTACTTCCATACATCAATATTATTTCTGTATGATTTGAAGAAGTGGTTACCAATGTTTGTTTCTTTGAATGCCAAGATATTGTTGTGCCTCCATATGTAAACAAATAGCTCATTTGCGATCGAGCTTTATGCAGATCAAATAAATATTCTGCATCTACATAAGCAAATCATTTCTAACTCAGAGATTGATCATTTCAATTTTATACGTTGCTCATCTTTTCTTCTCAAAGAAAATCACATATTTTCTATGTGAGTCACTTGCTTTGTTAGTTTCTTGGCATAACTTGAATGATAATATGACAATCCCCTCACATAACTTTATATATATATCAAATAATCTTCTCGCATTTGCATAACCAACAATATGTAAGTGCACCAATTGCAGAACCATTGGGTACTCAATGGAATTGTTTTAAGACCTTTTAAATCCTTCAAAAAATTTCATATAACCTTCATCGTCTAGTTAGACATGATAATCAGTCATTATACATATTCAAGTATTTCATCTATTGCCAGACTAAAATAAGTTTCATTGCATCCACCACTGGAGAACATATCTCCATTTAATAATGTCAGGACTTCTGCGAAAACCCTTTATGCCCCGAGGCACAAATAATACTTTATATCTTACGGTTATACTTTCGCACAATGATTCATTTGTACCCCACTGACATATATTTTGATCTATGAACTATAAGTTCAAAAAAATCACTTTTCTAAGTGAAACAAAATATACTTGAATAGTACATTTTTTTGGCCAATCATTTATCTGTCCACATTATATGACAGATTCGAATTTAAGATCATTGTAACCACTTATAGCATTGAGTTACTTCATATCAAAGATACCGTCGACGGTCATTTTGATTCGATTCAATTTGACATAACTTATTGAGATCTCTTTATTTTTCATCATTTTCAGGTACCTGAACCTTTGCCAAGGTTTTATGAAGTGTTATGTCATAGTGATCTTTCAAAGCACTTACCTCATTATCATGACCATTTTGATAATTTGCTCCTCTCTTTTCTTAAGGAGTTTTACGTTTGGAATCGATTGGTCTATCATGCTTCTGGCGTACCATAGACTCTGTCCTTCAAGGACTATTTATTGGAGCATTTGCAGCTTAATTAAAATATTGGGTCAGCAAATACATCTGGCAAATTATTTGCAACATTTTGCACATGAATTATATTTTGAACTTCAAGTTCACAATATTTTTTAAACGAGGATTTAGATAATTCACCCCACACATAATTTCAGCTGCTAAACATATCTCCCCCTAATGTTAGAAAATCTAACATTCACCCCAACCTCATTGGGGATCCATCTTTGTGCGTGGTGGAGCAATAAAATCATATGTGCACACATCAAATTTTTAGATGGAAATTATTTGGTTCCTGACCCTGAACCAATTGTGATGGGAGAACCTTGTTGGCTTGATGCATACACGTTAAATAAACTCATCTCATACCAAATTTTATTTGAGAGATTTGTTCTCATAATCATTGGTCTAGCTATAATTGGAGGCATACAATTTCTACTAAACCAATCTACATTATCAACATAATTTTATAGTTTGAAACTGTGCTCTTAATTTAACAATTTGAGCAAACAACCTTACAAAAACCAATTTGTAAGTTGACACAAATGCACATATGACCATAGCATAGATGCATCTATTAAATCATAATAGTGAATGGTCCACATGGCATGTGAACGGGCCCATATTCACCTTTCTATATGTTCCAAATAATTTCAGGGGTACAATCCCAACCTTAGTTGATACAGTTATCATTTTGTCATGAGAACAAACAACAAAAGAGAATCTTGAAGAATATTTTATTTCTTCAAACATATAGTCACGTGAATTCTCAACTTCTTTTGCATCACTCTGAACCGGAATGGCCAACCGGTTATGCTAACTGATATTTATTCTAGTAAACTTTTAGTTTACTTTTGCATGTGATTTCTTCATCACGCTCATATTTTTATTCAACAAACAAGAGAAAGGCGGGTAACCTTTTATGTAAATATTCATAACCCGCTTTGATTGTAGTAATCTGAAAATATTTAATCTTTCAATAATTTACAGTCTCAATATAATAATTTTCAATTCCTCCGAAACTTAAAAAGTTTCTTTTGAGACTTACTACAATCCCAATATTATGAACAATTTCATTTCGGGTAGTAACAAATCAACTCTTTAAGAACTCTCAATTAATTTTGTGTACTACCATAAATTTCACAACACCATTTTTATGGTGACCATTTCCTTCAAGGAGAAAATTATTATTATTATCATGGTTAAAATTATTACATGCAAGACTTATTTCTTGACAACCAATGACAAATTTGTGTTGCCACACAACAACATTTATTTTGATCATGGCCACAACCTTTATAGAAAAAATTTATTTCTTTCTTTTGTCCTCCAATAGTTCATAATAAAACATACCACAATATTTGTGTAGTACTCAAAGTATATGACCAAAATGACCATTTATGTCAAAATATTCCTTTCAATCTCTCAAACCTCCCGTAGAGGTGAGGTGTGACATTCATCCAACAATACATGAACATGTTCTTATCCATACGAACAGAAGTCGCATTTTCTTCAAGAAATGGACTATAACCATTTGTACATTCTCCATAAGTTTTTATTAGAAACTCATTGTCATGCTTTGGCATTATCAAATTTATGTGACTCACCAAAACATCACTTTAAGAGGTCAAATGTACCAATTGTACTACCACTTTGTATTCCTTTATTTTGATGAAGGATATACAAAACTTTTCAAATTGGGTTGCACCAACAACAATGTGCCTAATAACTTCTCATACCACTTTGATGGATAAAAATTACCTTTAACAATTAACCTTCACATTTGAAGGACCATCTTAAGAAACAATGTGTCCAATAACCTTTTATACCACTTTAATGGACAATTATCTTTACATTTGAAGGAACGTCTTAAGAACCCATAATGTTCTTCCTTTTAATTACCACAATGATGACCATTAACATTTTACCACACCTATATTCATACATTCACCCACTTGTCATTTTTCAAATATATTATGCACTGCTACCACATTCACATAAGAGAATGGAGTAAATCAATTGGGCGAATTTCATGACTTTTATCAAGAGTATATCAATTTACTCAGTCATCATTACATCGTCATTATATTATGTTGGGACTTGAACCCAACGTCTTACCCATAAGAAGGCATTTTAGGTCATTATTTGTTGGGACCCAACCCAACATTTTATTATCATGATGCACCAGGACTCTCACCCGACGTATTACCCTCTTGGTGCGATAGGACTTGAATCCTTCGTCTTACCCTCAATTAATGACATAATAAGTCAAATATAATAGGACTCACCATTGAGCCTTAAAAAAATATTGTCACTTTGTGATTAACATGAACAAATAAATATAGAACAAAAGAAACACAATAAAAATATTATCAACAAAGTATGTATTAATATCTTAAACTTGTCAAAACAGAGAGTTACATATAGCATTGTATTATATTATGTTTGGTGCACAATAATTAAGTTAGTGAATTACCGTTATAAATCAAAGAATCAATTGAACACTAAGAAAATAATAATTCCAATTACACTAAAATGAAACTGCTCACTAACACCACTCTTTTTTCAATTTCCATGTGAACCCAAAATATTTCACAAACAAAATAAAATAAATTTAAAACTCATGCAATAACCAAAACAGTGAGCATAATCATAAATAAAATATAAAATAAGTTTCACATACAAAAGAAAGTATATATAGCCATAGGTGGAAAAAGAAATGCACAATAACAATAATATTAATCATTCACCTTGTTCACAAGTAAAATATAAAATAGATTCCACAATAATTTACCTTGTTTCCGAGAGAAGAATAAACACAATTATTTTACCTTCTTTTATTTACTTTGCTTCAATCCTGCAATGGTAGAACATTCGTGTTGATAACGTGTTGTAAAACTAAAGAATAATAAGACAAGAAATATAGAAAATGAAAGCAATAGAAATAGGAAGACAAGAGATGAGAGTTTTTCTTATTTTTCAAAGTCTTCAAGTGTATAAAATATGAACCCTTATGCCTCTATCAATTATAGTGTAACATAAAGGCATACAAAAGGTTAGTTATAAACATGGCATTAACATGAATATAATGGGGAGGTTATGGAAGTGAAAGGTTACAAAAATAATGGTTCTAAAGGTGGAGGTTATGGAGGTTATGGTTATCTTCATCATGGAGTAACTTCTTGATGTAATGGACATCCACAATATATTATTTTATAACAAAAACTATTTTTTGCAACAAAACTCAACTTTTATCACTATCTATAGTCTAGTGATATTTATTATTGATTTAGTTTGCAGTGTTTAAATTAAATTGAATTATTTGCTATACGATTTTACTAGCCCGATTAATCCAAACTTGCATTATATAGAGAGGATTTTCCTATCTGAGCAACTCTTTCTTGTCACATTATATAGGCCAGTTATATAAAAATATGGTTTATATATATCAAGAAATTTTTAATTTTCAATGAGCGTGAAATAAATTAAAACAATACTTATTTTAAAAGGAAGGTTGAGAATATATGGAGGCAATTGGTGTTGATTTATAGCAAACTTGATCAAATTGAGCATTGAATATGAGAAAGAGACAATGCAAGAAACAAGCTCAGATAAGCAGATAGACAACATTCCCTGTTTAAAAATACAGTGCAGAAGATATAGTATGAAATAAACAAAAAAAAAAAATTGGTTATATAAATTATTTATTTATTTTTAAATAATTTTTATTTTTTTATTTAAAAATTAGTTTTTCATTATGAAAAATTCAAACTAACATACGCCAATTTACTTTTTACTTTTGAACTTCTATGTAAAAACGTAAAAATAAAATATTCCTCATAAAAATATAATCAAATACGATTTCATTTTCAAAACTTGAAATCTTGACCAAAAGCTTACTTTGTTTGGGGTAATGCTAAATGACCAGAAAATTTGGCTAGAATTTGACCAGAAATTTAAAAAAATTATAATATTTTTTTTATTTTAAAATAAACTGATTTTTTTCCATTTTTTAGTTAAAAGGGTAAAAATGTTTAAAAAGGTAAATAACATAGATAAAATATCAATTTGGCCAAATTTTCTAGCCAAAAGAATTTTTCTCTTTTTTTGTTTCTCACTTAGGAGTCGTTTGGTAGGATGTATTAATTAAAATAGTCCTTGGATTAAAATTTAATCCATTCAATACAATGTTTGGTAGCACATTTCAACTCAAACCCATCTAATACAGGGATAACTTAATACACCATATGTGGTCTTATCTAATACCAAGGATACCTAGGGATTACTAATACCATGTTTAATAAGCCTTGGATAAGGCAACAAAATGACTGAACTGCCCCTCAATTTCTTTATGCAGTTTTCAGAATTGGTAAAGAAACACAGGATGCCCCTCAACTAAATTTATCATTAATTTTTTTTGACATGACAAAATAAATTATATTTTATATTATATTCATATTTAAAATAATAAATAAATAGTGAATGCAGCATATCAATGGCTCTCAGAGTCGTCACTAATCCAATATTGAATTATGTCCCAATTTATTTACTGAAACTGTCCAGGACAATAATAAAATTGGCTTTCAATATAATATTAATGGCCTTGGCTAGCAAAATTACGCCCCATTTTATTCAGGTAAGGTACTGTTCTTGCCAGTTTGAATCAGGATAATTTAGATCCGCTTATAAACTTCAATTTGTCGAATTTAGTTTAGTAGTTAAACTCTATTAATGTATATATGATATTAAAAATAATTTATTTTACCATATTAAATTTTTTTAATGCTAAATTTAGTCAAGTGATTTTATTGATACAAAGATTAAAGTTGAGTGATTTTATTGATACAAAACAAATTTTAATAACTTTGTTAGATAAATTCCCCAAATTGATTGACCTTTTGAGATATTAACTCTTAAAAATGTGATGTATCACTAAAATAATGTCAAAACCATCCAATACAAATATTGGGGACTATAACAACTCATTTTTCCAAATAGTCATATCTGAGGGGATAGGATAATGTGATGAGTAATATTGGCCAATGGAATGCACAAAAGCTTACCAACGGAATGAACATGAAAATATGTCATAATGCTATACATAAAATAAAAAACCACATAATAATTCAAGGGTATAATTGGAAATAAGCTTCTTGTAGAGTCTTAAACCACACACAAGATTAGGTTGGAAATAATGAACCAAACACTTGATAAAAAATAATCTCTGCATTAATAATCCCTGAATTACTAATCTCTGCATTGTTAATCCCTGCATTATCACTCTTTCTACCAAACGACCCCTTAGTGTCTAAAGCCCGCATTGAGTTCCGATTAAATTTGGATCGGGCACCAAACTTAACACCTACTTAGTTCAACTAACAGTCGGCCATTTATTAGCATGGGTCCACTCCCTACCAAATCATATGACACTATGTTCATTTTCCCCTCTATTTCAAATAGATTCCAACATTTCACCACTCAAATTTGTCCTTTTGTCTCTAAGACCTCTCTTTTCTTTTGTAAAAATAAATCTTCTATTGATAATTTCTTCTCCTTTATCCTCCATGTTGGGTGGATTTAACAAAAAAAAATAAAAATAAAAATAAAAATAAGATCAACATGGATTATGGTGCAATAATGAGACTGTTTCATCTTTAATTAAAGGTTAAATGGTATATACACCAACAAAAAAATTTTAAAAATTTGGTGATTTTTTACATAAAAAAAAGGATTAAAATCATTTGAGAATATATTTAATAAACTATTTTATACCTATGTCAAACATAAGGAACTATTTTAATCATTCTTTTATTTGCCTCCAATAAAATAATGCGTCACTCTCCAATGGATATTTTTGTAGACAAATGAATCATATTGTATGATCTTCTTTGGATCTGCTAGTAGTGGCAGACTTAAAAGGTTTCCACAAGCACAAAATTCCTGATTTACGAATCAAATAATATATTTACATCTCTTAAAATGAATCATAATATAATTTAATTAGTACATATTCATGGCCATTAATTAATAATTTAAAATTGATAGTAACTTACTCAGGTGATACATATTGGTAAGTTGACAGTAGTATAATGAGAGGACCTTGCTTGCCTTTGTCCTTTGAGAGTTTGTAAATGTGTTTGGTACGAAGGAAAATATTTACATCAAAAATATTTGTTAGCAAAATATACAAGTTATGTAATATTCTAAAAATATATACAAATATTATAGAATGTGGGGATGAAGAGTAGGGATGTAGTGTCGTAGGTAGGGATGTCAAATGGGCGGATTGAGTTGAAATTGAAGATATTAAAATGGATTAAACCAGAAATTGGATTTGATTTCAATGGGTTGGGCTCAAAAAACGAGTTGGGTCTTGATCCATTTAATCTATTATTATTTAAGTTTATTAACCACAAATTCAATTTCAACACAAGATTTTTTATTTTTTTTAAAAAAGTTACAAATTGATAGATAAAATCTAGAAGATATAAAATAGATAGCAAGTCATACCTTCAATATAGGAACATACATTACATCAATGCAAATAAAAAGTCTTAAAACAGGTTGAAATGAAAGATTAAATTAGGCTCAATTGAAGATTCTTTTAAATGGGTTAAGACTTGAATGAGATGAGATTGATCCAATTCAAATTATCTTAAATCCAATCCATAAAGTTCTAGGCGAATTATCTATATTTAGACTCATTTTGACACCCCTAATCGCGGGGATGAAGCGCTATAGAGATAGGGTGAAGGGTGTTAGAGAGATGACATGATATAATCAATGTGAAATGATATTTCAGGAATTTGTTTTTTCTTATTCTCACTAGGAAAATTATTTTACTTATTTTTAAAAAATTATTTTAGAGATTTTTTTTAAAAAAAATTAATCAATAAAACATGATAAAATTGAAAGATATTTTCTGAAAATATCAAACACATCCCAAATCTCATAAACAATCTAAATTTAATTGATACTTTAGAGTTTAGAACATTCGACTACTTAATTAAAAAGATGTCGAGTTGGTATGTTTTTTTTATGTGGTACTATCATCACATATATTTCGAAGTCGAACTCAATCTTTATAAATCAGTGTCTGACTATAAAAATTCTAAATACAATTTGATGTTGTATTTTGAATTCAGAAAACATCTAAAATCTTATAATTAAGTTTTTTCAAATCTCTTCTAATTCTTTCTAATAATATAACACTATTTAAATTATATCTCATATTTTAAAAATAATATATATTCAAATTTTAAATATCAATAAAAAAAAATATGGTCAAACATATGATATTTTAAAATTTATTTCAACATAGCCAAACCCCCTTTTAATATTCCATGTTCCCACCTTTGCCTTTCGTTTGTACATATACTTAAGATACAAGTAAAATAATTTGGAAAATTAGAATATCGTATTTTATAAAGATAGTTAATTTAAAAAATACATATTATTATCGTTACTTATTAAGAATTTACATGAATATACTTTTTTGGAATTAAAAGTAAGATGGATATTGTTTATTTTTTCCCGGATTCAAAGGGAAGTTAGTCCAAGAAAACATGTGTTCTTGCCCTCCCTGCATTTAATGCTCCATGTTTTCTTACTTCTCCACATTTATTGCTGTATATATATTTTGCATTTAATGCTCAAATAATCATTTTTTTATTCTCTCTATCTCATTTTACTTGACACTATTTAATTTGAAATGATAATTAAGAAGAAGAATTTTTTGAAATTTATAGTCAAACAATTTTTGTGTAACTATAAATTATTTTATTAAATAAAAAAATTTAAAACTAAATTGTTTTGAAATATAATAAGCATGGCATTCTTTTTTAAATGAACTAAAAAAAAAAGAATGCGACATAAATGAGTAATGGATTATATTAAAAATAAGTGCAATTTGGACTAAGATATACAATGTCTATTGTATATTATTATAAATAAATAAAAGTAAACGGAGGTCGTATCCATTTATAGTTGCTTCAAACATAAAAAATTGCTAAGGTCTAAGAGGCAATTTGGACAGTACTGTGAGTTTACCTCAACTAAAAAACAAATAAACCGTTAATTAGATGGCACCATTTATAATAAGCACAAAACTTATACTAATGTTTAATATTAAACAAGTCTCGACCATCTATTGGGTTGCTTAACGAACGTACCAGAAATCATAACTCTTGTGGTTAGTGTTTGTATTGAAGCTTTGATTAAATTTGACATGTATGTTGTACACTCAATATGAATTTTTTCATAGTCAAATCTCAAATACAAAATATATGGTTAAGAAAAGAGCAGTTTCACCATTACACCACAATCCATATTGGTATAACTCAATAAATTCATGATCATTCTCCTTCCCATTAGAGTCACTCGTGATTTCATGCATACTCACGTTTGTGTGTAATAATTCATGATACTTTTGGGAAAATTGTGCATTATAACAAACTACTAATTCAAAATAAATGTTATAGCTACAGTTTCATTTAATTCTAATTCGTAGCAAACACTTTGTCATTTTCGCCTCTCTCCCCTGAATGTCGCTCGCCACTCTCAATTCTTTCCCTCACCTCTCTCACTTTTATACAAACACAAATGTATAAATTATGTTTGTGTTTGTATAAAGCGAGAAAGATTGCATATACAAATACATATTTCTCCGTCCTATACACACAAATCTTCTCATGCCCAGTTCTCTTTTGTCTTTCTCTCTCTCTTGTTTTATACAAACACAAATTATACAAATACAATTTACAATTTGTGTTTGTATAAAATGAGAGAGAGATTTGATATACAAATACAAAAGTTTTAACTCGATTCAATTGTATACAAATTCAAATTTTATGCAGATATACAAACACAATCATTGATACATATACATAGTAGTTACATATATACAATTATCTAACCGATATACATATATAATTCACCTCTCTCCACTCTCTGCCCTTTCTCGCTCGCCTCTCTCCTCTCTCTCCTAATCTCGTTCGCTAGTCTAGCCTAACACAAAGAACATATACATATACAAACACAATTTTCATAGACACAGACGCCCGATTTATACAAATTGCTGCGATTTTATACAAATCAGATGTGTGCGAATTAAATCAGATGCCTGCGATTTATACAAATCAGATGCTCTATAGCAAACTATAGTTTGCTATAGAGCGCAAATAGCAAAACTATAGCTATAGAGCACTAATATGATTTGTAGGTTTGCTATTCCCAAAATTTACTCACTTTTAATGTACAAGATTATTATGTTCGAGCTAGGTTATTGTTTACATCATCATTTGGGTTATCACAAGTATAAGTACTTCCGCGTTCATTTTTATTTATTTATGTTTGACTTGACATATTCTTTAAGAAATAAATTAATAAAATAATATGTTATTATATTACGTTTAATATAATAAATTTAATATTTTAATAAAAAGAAATATTTAATAATAAGGATAAAATATGCATAAAATGATCAATTATTTCTTAGTTTTTCAAACTAAACAAGTAAAAATAAATATCCATATTTAGTATAATAAACAAGTAAAAATGGATTAAAAAAAGGTAGTATATATGTTAGCATAACGTTACTTTTGCATTTTTTACTCGTAGAGGCGGATCAGGAATACATATAGTATATTAAGCTCATTACATTTTAAAAATTATAAGTTCATATCTACCATTAATTATATTTTTAAGATTTATTTACTATACTAAAAATATTGAGTTCACGTGAACTCGATATCCTAAAGACTAAATCCACCTCTGTTAATTACTCGAGAGCTTGTTTAATGAGCATTTATGATGTCCTCAAATATATTTTGGCTATTAAATTGAAGTAGGAAACTAAAGAGAAACAGCCAAATCCGTTATCTTCAAAAGTAAACTTCAGACACAAGTCATCAGCACCCGACAACCCATCTACCCCACACAAAAATACACAAATTATAGTACTTTCTTTGTTCAGTTTTAATTGTCATGTTGTTTTTTTTGAAAGTTAATTTGATTAATTTTCAAAATTAAATTACATTTCACTAATTCGATATTTAGAAAAAAAATAGATATTCAAAAACTATACGGAGAGTACTATAAATTGCAATTTTTTGCATATCAATATGATGAAAAAATACGTCATAAAATATTAGTCAAAATTCTTATAGTTTGGCTCTAAAAAGAGAAACCGTGACAATTAAAAATGAACGAAGGTAGTAATAGTTTTTATATTATAAAATCAATAACAACACGATATATATTCGGTAATTGAGTCAGAATTTTCACTACTAAAATTTAAAATACGAAAAAGAAAGATATAAAGAAGTCGAAGGGACCAGGTTCAAACATCTATCTTACCTGGCTCCGCTCATAAAAATATCCAATGCATTTCCTAAATAGCGGTTGAGAAAAGTAGAGTGTATGCAAATCTTAGTACCTCAAAAGTAGAGAGTAAAAGCAACTTGATGGCGTGACTTGTTTTTCTGATTCACTATATCGATGTATATAAGTTAAACTTAAAACTAAACTAAAGTCATTTCTCCACCAACTAATATTACTACTATAAGAAAATTTTCCACAGCAAACATCACCACTCTCTTTTTCTGTTTCAACACTTAATAATAGCCTCCCTCTCCCACCCCTTTTTTTTAACTTTCTCAAACTACAAGAGATGTTGAAAGAAAATCACAACACAACACTATTAATTTATTTGCTTCTTGTGATTTTGGTGGTTGATCATAATGATCACCATGCTAATGCAGTAAAAAACTCACAAGTTGTTAATGTTAAGCCCTTATTACCTAGTAATAACAATTCCAAATCATCATTTTCTCAATCTTTGCCAAAAGGGGTCCCTATTCCACCTTCTGCTCCTTCCAAAAGGCACAATCAAATCAATATATGAAGACCATGAAGAAATTATTGAAGGGAAAATTATTAAAGATTTCCTTTTAATATATGTTGTGAGGATTATTTTGAAGATGCCTCCAATTGTACATGGTTCACTAGTGAGTATACATTTTCATATATTATATGATCTTATATTTTTGTGGAATTATTGATTACTTCTCTTAAGTTTTGTAAAGAGAAGCTATTTATAACCCATTGATATTTTTTAAAGTTGTGGTCCTTTATATCTTGGGTTTCTTTGTGTGTTAAGTTCTAGATCAATTCATGACCCATTTTGTATGACTATGAAATGATATATTATCAATAACACTAGAATTTAACCTAATTTATAGTTGTATTTTGAATAAATTATTTGTGTATATTAAGTGAAATTTCTTAATTAACACAAATGGAATATCTTGATTCTTTGCTAAAGTTACTGAATTCTACTAAACCTATTTCTAGCTAGGTTCCGCGGCCTATCGTTTGTTCTCTCATGCATGAATTTTTTTATTTTATCTTTATTTATTTTATTTTAAAATTTCTTGCTTATATATGATTATTTTCCTCCTCAATTTCTTTATTAACTATTTCAACTGTGGATATGAAAATTTAGTACTAACAGAGAATCAAGGTCTCTAACAAGCTTTTAAGAATTGGGAGAAAACCCAACTACTATTTGACTTCTTCTTTAACAAAACAGAAGAACAAGTCATGAAATGTGTTTGGTTTGGGCCAGGTGGATTTGTGTGTGTCGGGGGGTTTCCAAAAATAAAATAATATCAACAATAGTGGCATAACCAGGATTTTTTCACTAAGAAGATTCAAAATATGAAAAGTAAACACACGAAGAAATTAAAGGAAGTACAATATTTACTATATATACATAAAAAATAATTTAAACTATATATAAATAGTGTAATTTTTCATTAAAAAAAAAGGTTAAGATGAAACCTCATTGGTCGATCCTACCCAGCTCCGCCCTGTATATCAGTCTCCAGAATTTGAGAAAATTATGATTTTTAAATGCTTAATTAATTCCACGAGTCAATATCTACTTGACAAAACTCCGGAAATAAAAAATATTTAAGTTGAAAATCCCTCTATATTTAAAAATTAACTCATCATACGTCACACTTCTATGAGAAAGTAGAATTAGTCTCAAAAGGGAAGATCATGAGATTTGAAATGTTTTTTCAGTTATACAAAATTACTACTATACGTAAGTGCCAGTTTAGAAGGACAAATGTGGGTAAATTTTTGGCATTATTTCAAGTTACGCCATGCTACATTTAGTTGTACGAGTAGCTATTGAAGTAGTACATTTTTCAACGTTGCAGACTATTATCTGTTATTGAATTTTATTGACATAATTAAGAAAGTTTGTTTTTGGATTTTTTCTAGTATTTAAATTTCTGGCTTCGTCGCTGATTATAACTAATGGTAAAATATCATATTTTGCCTCTTTTGAAATACTTATGTCAAAAGTCATTCATTCAATAAAAAATAGATGTCAAAGGCCGTTCAATAAAAGATTGAAATTTGGTTTTATAAAGACTCAAATTTTCAAGATGGTTGGTACATTGTACATACCACACATAGTATAATGTCTTTGCTTGCTTACGAAACTTCTGTTGAAAAGTTCAATGTGGACTTTGTAGCTCAATTTATAACCTAATTAACAAAATAAATGCATACATGCCTTAAATAGAATTAGACCAATGAAATGATATGCTTCAATCGTTCTTTTTTAGTTGTCATAGTTTTTTTTTTGAGAATCAAACGATATAAATTTTGGCTAATATTTTAAGATATATATATTTTCATCATATTGATATAAAAAACTTCAATTTATAGTACTTTCCGTATAACTTTTGAATATCTAAGTTTTATTTTAAAATATCGAATAAATGTAATCTAATTAAGCTTTGCAAATTAGTCAAATTGACTCTCGAAAAATGTAACATGACAACTAAAAAGAAATGGAGAAAGTACTTTGATCAATTTTTTTTGTTTTTTAAATATTGTTTGAGGAAAATAAAAGTGTTATGATGAGTTTACAATTTGTTGAAGTAAAATGCTTAAAAATTAGTTTAATTTAAAAGCATTTAAAATAAATCGATCTAAATAGACTAAGTCAATGTTAAGAATTCAAGATTTGGGTAACTATTAGTCCGACGTATAAGAGTGTTGTATCTTTTACTTGCGAAATTTTGAGATTTTGCTACCAATAAATCAAATCTTTGGAGTAAATTAATGTTCTCTCACCTAGTTAAGTGGACAAACTTTGAGAAATAGATTTTAGAAGTTTCAATCTATTCGTTTAATTTTATTTGTTCAATATTGACAAGCTATATTCTTAAGAAATGATAAATAAAATAATAATTTTACTATGTTATCTTTGAATATAATAAATCCAATGCTTTAGAAAATAACTATTGTTAATAATAATAATAATAATAATAATAATAATAATAAATTAGGAGCTATAAATGAACATATATGTTTAGTATAATGGATAAATAAAAATGTACGGTGAAAGTACTAAAGATCAAGATTGAATGGTCTGCCTAGTGAATATTCCAAAGGTTACACCTAGGCAACGTAAAAAAGGTCCGATACTTCAACTAAAGGAGTGATCAACTGGTTCATCAAACTGTGACCCAGCGTCACACATTTTTCAAATCTGAAGGGAAATATTAGTTTAAATTGATTCATTTCTGATTTATTGAATTGATATGAAAGTTGGAACATGGAGAAAATTACGAAAATAGACTTATTTGACTAACATGTTGACCTAGCAATTGGAATTAATTAATTAAGTAGAACATGACAAGCAAAAAACACTTCAAATAAACAAAACAAGTGAAATGTACTTAAAGCTATCATTTTCAGTTGATAGTTAATGTTGTTTATTTGGGTAACAAATAACAGATGGTCATTAATGAGGACATGTGGGAGCTACGACTACTGTAAATAGAAACTTGAAAATCAAGTACCAACAACTTATAAACTGTTTAAAATATTATATGTATACAATTGACTTAAAATTCAATAACATTTGACCATTTTGCACCTTCTTATACTTTTTTTTAAAAAAAATCTACTATATTTTTTTAATCCTAAGCTTTTGAAAGTGGATCAATCCACCATCATAGATTGTAGCATTTAATTGTAAATATTAGTTTACGATGCTTATGAGTTTTTCTTTTTGAGAGGGGAATGACGTGTCATCAGTTGATGAAAATTCTCACAAGACGGAGATATCTTAGGTGATGCAAAACATATTTCTTCCAACACCAATAAAGGTGTATTTGTATAACAATAGACTAAGATTTACAAAAGGACAAATTAATAAGTTAACGGGCAAATTAACATAAGATTATCCTCCAAGTTGAAGAATATTATGAAAGATCTCTCTATATAGTCTAAAAGTACAGTAGAATATAAACGCAATCTAGAATCAAAATGTAGCCATTTTTCATCAATTTATTTAAACCAGAATTAAGGAAGTTTTAGTTCCAAAAATCATTATGCTTTCTGCCAATTCGTTAGGATGGGTTTACTTATTTATGTATTACTTATTTCATCCGTGGACCCTTTTAGAATTCCAAGAATATATATATATATATATATATATATATATATATATATATATATATATATTATCTTTGACCCAATTAACAACATTGAAACGATGCAAGTTCAATATAAAAAATGGAGAGATAAAGTCAAGTATAACATGAAATTTACTACTGACCTAATTTAGAGCCTGTTTAACCATGTTTAGAACTTATATAAACTTAAAAAGAAATGTTTTAAAATACTTTATATTTGTTCAAACAGTACAAAATGCTCGCTTAAAAACACCTAAAATAAATCAATGTAAACAGGATCTTAACATAACTACTCATAAGAAGTTGCTACTTTAAGAGTAATAGTATTATTTATCAGTAGCAACCACAAATGTATATGGAACATGAATTTGCTAATAGCTTCTACAATATAGCAATATCCCAGTAATTAATTATATACACTTAGCCTATCTATCTATCTATCTATCTATATAGTTATAGCTTCAACCTCAAATCCAACGCTGAACCAGACGAATAAGACGACGAAGAATCGTATTGATCTTCATTATGACCTGAGATTAATGTAACTGGAGGAGGAAAATTTAGATCCAAATTAGTATTAACAGATTGTGTTAATCCTGAAGTACCTGAACCTGATGCAAAACAACCCTTCACATTTTTATGACTCGCTCTGTGTCCACCTAATGCCTGGTGTGATCCAAAAACCTTCTTACAACCCGAACACTCGAATCGAAATTCCTTCCCCCCTCCTCCTCCGCCTGAAGAAGAACAAGGTTGATCTTCATGATCAGGTAATTCATCAGATTTTGATGATCCACTAGCCAATTGCAACAAGCATGACGCGATCTCCTGATCCTCTTCGGTCATAATAGCATCAAAAACCGATTTGGGGTTTTTTCTAGGGCTAATTTCACCAAAATTATGAGATTCAACAATACTAACATCGTGGCGCGGCCTGATGTTAGGAGGAGGGTTAATACCACGCCATTGACGTTCAGGATGACAACGCATATGACCAAAAAGTGCCTTCCATGACCAAAACTTTTTGCCGCATTCCGTACAAGGCCGAGTAATTTTTGGCGCAGTTGGGTCTGGTGGCTTTTTGGTAATTTTAGGCGAAGAAGAAGAAGAAGTAGCATCACCACCAATTTTAAGAAATCTACTTCTTTTCCTTTTTGGATTACTGTGCAAATTATCGACTGTTGGATGATGAACAGGTAATATAGGTTTTTCTTCGTGGCGGTCAATAAGAAAATTGTTAGAAAAAGGTTGAGATTGTTGATGATAACAATGGGAAGTAGTACTAGTGGTAGGATGATTTTCCATGACTAAATTTGGGCGAAAAAGTTGAAAAAAAGGGTTTGATTTGTTATATGTAGAGACAGAAGCGGTTACTTCACATGTGTATAGTGTTAGAGAAGAAGTGGGAGCAGTTATTTATTTAATTTAATTTAAGAGAGTGAGTTTTAGGGTTACTTTTTGTGCAAGGATGAGAAGAAGATGGAAAATGGATAAGCACGTCTTCTAAGCATTTTCAAACACACGGTGAAAATATAACTGCTTTTCAACAATCCTTAAATGACACGAAGCATCACAACATGATACGTTCACTTTGGATTTTATACATCTCTTTAAAAAAATGTAATTATTTGTATAAAAAAAATTTGGGTCATGAAACTATATAAAATATTTAAATGTAATTATTAGTATAATTTTTTTTATAAAGTAGGAAGTAGAGTGGAGAGTTTTTATTTCTCTGAAAGGATATTGAGTGATATTCACATATCAAGTATAATGAAGAAAATCCATTTATTTATAATAGAAAATTGATTTGGTGTCTAAGTATAATTCCTATATTTTTTGCAAATGAATCTACATAACATATATTAACTATAAGACAGATATGATAATAACAATTTTATCATAATTATTCATGTTATTTTTTGCAAATGAATCTACATAACAAACATTCACTATAATACAAATATATTAATAACAATTATATCATAATATTCATGTTAATTAATGTATATTCTTAGCTCTTGTGAAATTATTTGGAAAATAAATAATTAACATTGATTTTTATAATTGTTAAATAATTAATATTGAGATAAACTATGGAGAGAGAAAAAATTTCTCTTAATATAAATAAATATATGTTTTTAATAAAGTGGATAAATAAAAGTGACCTAAAGGAGTAGTAAATAAAAACAAAAATAGTGATAATCGAATTTACTTTATCTTTAGCTTTATCTACGTTGCTTGCTAGTTGCTTGTCACATTCTTGTGAAAGATAAATTTTGAGTTACATCGATAAAAAATTTAAAAGAATTACACCATCAATCAACTTTTATTTTCTTCTTTTCCCCCCCTAAAATTAGGGTAGAGGATCGGAAAATATGTGAGAATTGAACCTCCATTTGATAAGGCTAAAATTCAGATAGCCTATCAATCGAATTATTAAGTTACTCCACTATCAATCACTTTTTTATTACTTGTAGACTTGTTGTAGTAGATAATTTGACTTATTATTATAGATATTATAAATCATTATTTATGTATATTTTATAAATAACATGATAATATAAAAAAATATTTATAATACACTCGTATATTGGTTAACTTCTATTTCATTTCTTTAAAGACTCTTTCCACATTAGAGTTCAACTAAATCAGAATTCACGCTGAAAAGTCTCACATTATGGATAAAACGCTCCCTAACAAAGATGACATTGCACGCAAAGGAATTTGAACTCGAAACCTCTAGTCAAGATACTCTTAGGCCTTACCTTTCACAGTTAAGATCGAGGGTTCAAACTCATCAGTAGTAGCATAGCATCCCTTTCCAGTTCCCATAAACCAATGAAATAAAAATAAAATAGAAAAGAACATTGAAACAAATTATAATCTAGCAAAATATTAACCAGACTCGTTTTTCTCATCAATGCACTGTTTCATAATCTGTAATTAAAGAATGTAGAAGGAAATGGGCATCAAGAATCCCAGATTAAGGGTGTTTTGAATACGAAGGTACCATCTTTTTTATGAAGAATATTCTTGTAATTAAGAGGGTTTTTTTACTTATTTTTTGTGTTCGTAAATAAAAAATAATATCCTAAAAGTAATTTATCTTAATAAATAGTATAAAATGTGGGTAGAGGTAAGCTGATAATGAGGTGCGTTGAAGGACGAAAAGCACATAATCAATGTGAAGTGTTCATTTTCTTCATTTTTAAAGACTTATTTTCCTAAGAAAAAAAAAATCCAAAAATTAACCAACCAAACATAAAAAATTGAAAACTATGGATTATCGAAAGACAAATAGTTGTTGAGATCTTCCAATCTCATCATAGCCACTGAATTATCGAAAGAATATACTGTTTGTGATAATTTCAAATATTTGATGTTTTAACAAGATGTGGCAAATATTGATAAGTTACAAGATATTGAGCTGAACAACACTGTTCAGTAACCTTTTAACAATCTACAATCTACATATATCAATATATTTACAAACCCCTCAAATTGATAAATTACCAACCACACCACCAGCCACAATTGAGACGTTCAAGCCCTGTTGAAGTTGAAGAAGCTATTTTGAGATTGCCCTGAGACAGTTTGGTTACTTGCAGGCGAACGGGGAATGTGTGGCTGCTGATGTTGTGCATGAAGATTACCACATTGAACGAAGGACTGTGGTTGGGGAGGCAAATGAGGACGCATTCCCCTGTTTCCATTTGCAGATGGAAGTTGGCCTGCTTCAATCTTAAGCCGCTGCAGCTCTTCCCTCAACGTATCATTTAGAGCTGAAATTTATTCGCATATGCTCAGTACTATAGCTCTATACTTCAATATCATTTTCATATATCTAGACATTTGTGTATCACATATCATATACTAAGCAAGCTAGGATAAGACGTGGAGAAACAAATAATAGTACTGAAGAATACGAGAGTTGACAAGTCCGTAGAAAGGGGAAGAACGTAAAACCTTGCAAGCCAATGATGTTAGTATAGTATATGCAATAATATTTTTGAGAAATTCCCCCCTATAAGAGGATCTTTATCATAGAGGGGGGGGAGGGAGCAAATTACATTTTCTGGTTCTTTTCGAAGAATTGTTTAGGGAAAGAATAATGATCACTCCAGAACTAGAGTTGAAAATAGAAAGAGTTGAAAATAGAAACCTACTCGTAGGGGTTGTTTGGTAGAGTGTATAAGAAAAACTCTAAATTGAGTGTATTAGTAATGTTTGCATTAATTATGCATGCATTGTTCGATTTGATGTATTAAAAATAGCATGCATTACATTAAAAATATTTATCTATAAAGATACCCTTCACAATTAAGGTGGAAAAGATGTAAAAAAAAACTTTTGAGGGGCAATGTGGTCTTTCATCATGCTAATGCATGCATTAAAACCCCCTTGCTTTACTAATACCTAGAAATCCATGGTATTAGTAATACACTCATTAACACACAATAAAGTGTATAACTAATGCAAGTACTAGTTATACATAGCATGAAAAAGTGTACCAAACAAGATATTATTAATACACAGAATTAATTCATGCATTGTTTTTGTTAATACACTCTACCAAACGACCCCGTAGGGAACAAAAGATTTTGAATATAGAGGTGTGTACTCAATATAAAGAGCTGAAAATTGAAACGCACATTCAAACTCAACAAAAATTAGATATATTCATATAGGAAGAGCACAACTCTAGACCCACCATATATAGATATAAAATTATTTGAAAAAAACGTCTCCTCTGATATGGGTATAAATGGTTGTGTAGATGTGTGAAAGAGTGAGGAAGATCTTCTGGGCATCAAGGATGAAGGAAGAGTTGGTGAGAAACACAAGAGGTAAAGACAAATAGCAGAAAGGAGAAGATACAGATAAGAACGCTTAAAGAGTGAAAGATATATAACTTATACGAGTGAAAGTTCATATCTAGTAAAGGACATACCATCTCTAAGGTGTGCTTGTTGTTCCAAAGCTTGCAACCGAAATTTCAGTTCTTTGTTTTCAGCATTTAGTCCAGAAGTGTCTCTCTGCATCAACATCCAAAATTGAGCGAAAATGAGTATGGCAGATTGACGATTCAAAATTCTACATGTTTTACTTTGTGGAAATGACCCACTGTTGGTATTACCAACAATGTGTTGGCACTTGGCAATTGTTAATCTCTTGAGAATGTCCCCCCCCAGCAATATACTTATAGTGCAAGCGAATACACATGAAGATAACCAAATATAAGGGAAAAGGCTGTTATGCACAAACAAAAACTCTACATCATGTGAAAATACCCTATTATATGTTAGTCCTAGAAAAGAAAATACAAGTAAAAGGGTTGAAAAGCACCATTAAGTCATCCCCAATAGAAAGAGACAAAAATGAAGTAGAATGGTACAGAGCTATCACGGACAATCAATAGGTCAATGGAAGCTTTTCTAGTACAAACTAGAGTGAGACACATGATGCTGTTAAGTTAAATTCATACTCACCCTTGATTTCAAGAGAAGGAAACAGAAAGTAAGAATAGCATACTGATGCATTGTTAACAAGTGCAATGGTTCCACTAAAGTGTTATTAGTATTAGCAGCCACAAGGATTTCCTCCTCTGAACTGGAAAATATGCTAGACCAAAAATATACTGAGAAATAATTAATTTATGATGACTATCCTAGACAAGAAAGATTCACTGAGGCATGCTTCCACTTAGAAACACCAGATTGCAAGACAGACTAGCGGGCAAAAATGAAAAGGAATAGCTAAAACCTTTTTCCATAATCATAAAAAAAGTTATCCACTTCCCAAGAGGGCCAAGACAGAACTGCAAGTAACTAGCTTTTCAGATTACCCACAAACTTACAAATTGCAGTGAACTAGGCATAGGGAGATATTTGAACAGCAAAATATTTGACAAGTCTGGAACCAAAATAACAACAAAATTGACCAAAAATTCCAAAAGGGCAAACAACTTACAGAGGAAACCAAAAAGGTAAAGGCGCATGGACCCATGCACCTTATCCTTTATGCCGTTAACGGACAAAAAGAGAAAGGTGCCTAACAACTTGCACCTTACAGTGGCCTGACAAAGAAGTGCCTTACCTGCGATGTCAGATTTCCTTTCCCCTTTTTCATTCTTTAGTTATTTGAACATTCTTTCCAATTTATATGTACATGCACCTTACTTTTTTCATTCATATAATTTATACAAGTTTCGATTTGACTCAACACTACAAAGTTTTTAAAATTATTTATATTGTCATGTCTTTTAATAAATTTAAGATATATAAAGTAATGATTAGTTAAATTTCTATTATTAAATAAAATATTATAAATTATCATGTAATAATTAAATTTGATTAATATCGAGACCAATTATCGAATATCATAAAAATATTTTGAAGTCTAATATAAATAATTTTAAAAACTTTGCAATGTTGAATCAAATCAACACTGCAAAGATTCACCGAACCAAAGCCTAAAGTAAGGCACAAAGGCCCATGTGCCTTACTTTAGTTTTTTTTCCGTGTATATTATACTTCAAGTATGGCACATGCGGAAAAACAAAACCCTAAAGTAAGGCACATGAGCACCTTCTTTTTTATTTGATTCAACACTGCAAAGTTTTTAAAATTATTTATATTAGACTTCAAATTAATTTATGATAGATCTTGGTATTAATTAAATTTAATTATTACATGATAATTTATAATATTTTATTTAATAATAGACAAATTAACTAATTATTTATTTTAATAATGATATTGATAATTATAAATCTAAAATTAATTAAAAGACATGACAATATAAATAATTTTAAAAACTTTGCAATGTTGAATCAAATCAGAACTAGTATAAATTATAAGAATGAAAAAGGTAATGTGCATGTAAAAATACATGCGAAAGAATGTAAAAATAACTATAATTAAAAAGAATGTTAAAATAACTAAAGAATGAAAAAGGAAAAAAGAATCTTATAATAACTAAAGAATGAAAAAGGGGAAAGGAAGCCTGAAGGCGCATGTAAGGCACAAAATATCATGTGCCTTTCTTCTTTGTCAGGCCACTGTATTGCGCAAGTTGTCAGACGCCTTTCTTTTTTTGGCTGTTAACACTATTAAGTAAAGGGTAAGGCACATGGCCCCCTGTGCCTTTATCCTTTTGGTCTCCTTCGTAAATTGTTTACCCTTTTGGATTTTTCAGTCAATTTTGTTGCCCTTTTGACTTCGAACTCAATATTCAACCACCCATTAAAACATGAATTTCATCACAGACAGAGGCTCTGTCTGCTACAGCTTCTTTCACATCATCTGAATTTGAGTTGCGGAGCAAGTGAAATAGAGCAATTGATCCACAACTACTTGGATATCTTATAAAGTGAATATAAGCATAAGATGCTACAGCAATAGTATATTTGTAGATCCAAATGAAACAGTGGGAATTTTCAAATATATGAAAAGAAGCAATGCTAGCGGTGTACGGGCCAGCATGCGCTCACCTCAACTATTCCACCGTGTACCTACTACCTCCCACCAACACAGGTATCGGATAACTCTGTCCACTAAGGATTAGGTAAATGGAAAGAAATCGCCTAGTGTTCTTTTGCCTCCCCTCGCACTTGGACCTGAGACCTCATGGTTCTCCACCCAGACCATTGACCACTAGGCCACACCACAATAGCAATTTCTTAAGTCATACCAGTAGTTACAAATTAGAGTACTACTGAAGAGCTAACATGCAAACTAAAAATGTTGACCGTACCAATTTCATTGTGTACAAGTGGTATAGAAGAGCTGACCAGCAGAAAAGATGTTATGCAAAAGCTCCAGAAATACCATAAGGTTGTTGTCACAAGTGGGATTAACAAGTTTCAATTTTGGTTCCCATTTTGTACAACAATCCCATCAAGAAAAGTCTCTTTTTTCCACATTCAAGAATTCAATTGGAAGAGGATCGAACCGATCAATTAGAAATTCCAACTACGCCAACCTAGTCTAAGCCAACCAAGGGTTTGGAAACTCCACCAACTCAACTCCAGAGTCTCTGCGTTTCAAAATGTTCCTTTGGATAGTAATTTGATTAACCAATTGTTTGGCCAGGAGTTTGACATAAATATGACTTTTTCTTAAATATAGTAAATTGGAGAAAGCAGAAAAAGTATCAGCAAAAGAGTATTCAATTACAAACATATAAATTAAAGATCAAGGCCATCAAGTGAAGCCAATCATGTCTTAGTTTAGACATCAAATAAATCTGACTCCCTTGGTGATGCTGTGGCTTTAATGAATATGCACATTATATTTTTTGACCATATGTTGCTAAAAAAGGAGAAGCTATTCAACATGTAAGGTTACTTTAGACAACAGAATTTCACAAACATAATGAATGTCACATATATAATATCTGCTGAATCCCATACCTGTAGAACTGTGATCTGAGCAGATAGAGTAGTGGCTTCAGTCTGCAGAGTCTGCACTTTCCTCTCTAGCTCACTAGTGTAACGAGTTTTTCGCTCCTTAGAACGTGCAGCAGATTGTCTGTTTGCTAGGATCCTGCAAAATTGCACAAAAAAGCCAACTTCATTTAAAAGCTAAAATTTTCAGTTTGGTTCTAGAGTTCTTATCCACCAAATAAGGCAAAAAGGCATATTATTTTGGTTAAAGAAAAGAGAACACCAAAAAGTAAATGCTGGAAAGCCTTTAGATTTAGAAAAGAAACAATGCAATTATGTCCTTTTGTAGAAAACTTTCAAATTCCAAATGTTGAAAAGATGCTTGGTACTTCATCAATGATTCCCAATTTAGTCCACTCTCTTCAACACTCCCAGCAGCTTAAAATATTACAACCTCTTATTTGGCTCTGTATCATGCTGTATCACCATAAAAGGTGCAATAGCATCTCTCTCAACACAATAAGTGGACTTCTCTGTTAGGAGCTACTAGTCAGACTACAATTACCTAGCGTTTTCTTTTTCATTTTTCCTTCTAATATGATGAGAAAGAAATCCAAATCAGTTAAATGAGAAAGAAATCCAAATCAGTTAAGTAGTTGACCTAACACAAGCAACAAGCTAGTTAGTGCTTCCTGCAAAACTTTGATTTATTCTTCTCCATTTCCTCATGTTTCCTGTGTTATTCTGTACTTCTGTTAATAGGTCTCAAGAAACCTCTTTTTCAAGTCCGCTTCCCTCTCATTATGTACAACAAGACATGATAACAGTATGACAAGTTAAGCAAGTTTTTCAGTATAAACACTGTCTGCTAGTGATAAGACACCATGGTCGTTTATGTGAAATATATGTCATTTCATCTAATTCAAAACAGGATATTTGTGGCAAATGTTTATCAATATGTTTTCCCACTCTCCCTCCCCGACTCATATCATTCCATTTAGTGTCATTTCTGCAACGGAGGAATCGGTTGTAATCTATGTTGTTCGGACTTTTCAAAAATGCTGACGGGTGCGTATCGGATCCTCCAAAAATAGTGTTTTTTTGAATGATCCAACACGGGTGCGGCAACATTTTTGGAGAGTCCGAGCAACTTAGGTTGTATTGCTTCTCCCTTTCCAACTCCTGTCCTTTGCATCTCTTTTTTTTTTTGAGAATGATCTCATGTCCTTTGCATCTCTTTCCAGATCTAAAATTGCTTTCTAAATGCTCCTTCAATCCCAGAAAGAATGAAAAGATCACATTTGAGGAGTTAATATTTTTCTTTCGACTACAATTTTTTTGCACATTTTGAAATTACTGTTAAACATTTTGTGTTTTGTAGTACCTTAATCTACCATCCAAATATGCTAATTTTATTTCTAAAAAACAGCTAGTTTCATTGACCTTTGTACTCCAACTCCACCATTATTCTTGGGAACAAGAGGGTATTTTTATAACATATCTACACATTGTATCCATTCTTGAGGAATCCATCATACTAAGTTAAACTAAAATATTTCATTGACAGCTAAAATTACGATATTTCAGCATTCCAAGGAAACAACAAATGACTTAAAAACGAAGACTTGCAAGTTGCAACTACCACCTACCTTGCCCCATTTTCTCACCAAACCTAATCCAAAACCAATAAAAGACTTCAAAACACATTTTTTTCTCTATCAGTAACCCGAAATGATTCTTTAGTTAAAAATATATTTACTTGCACCGAAAATTGAACTAATACTGTAATAAAAGTGATTAAAACAAACAAAAGATTAAAAATGTATAACCTTTTAGCTCTTTTGGGATCAATCAAGGACAGCTCAGCAAGCCTATCAGGAGCCATAGCCTTCTTAACAGAAAGCGACTCAGACTCAAACGACGACGTATCAAAAGACCCATCCATAGAATTGCTATGCCTATGACGTGGCTCAGAACCCATCATCTTCTTCTCCGTCGGCACACCACCAAAATCCAGTCCATCAAAAAAATCAGCATCAACAGATAGACTACGGTAGTGAGCCAGCGGCTTAGGGTTATCGGAAGGTCCAGCCGACAACGCTGGTCCAGTAGACGAAGAATCGGGCGAATTAGCCGGTTGCATGAGGGTCGGCGCCTGAACATCGAGACTGAAGTCTGAAACGACGTCGTCTAGAAGCATATCATCATCGAAACTGGGAAACCGGAAAAAGGTTTCGGATTGTGCACGGCGGTGGCGTGCCCCACGGGTTGGAGTATCCTGCATCTGGTCGAGGTCAGTTTGACCCGAATAAAATTGGGCCTGAATGGGCTTTCCGGCGAACTTAGGGTCCATCAGAAATGACCCTAAATTAGGGATTTTTTTACAGTAGAAGCAACGAAGACTGTAGAGAGGAAAGAAGAAGAATGGGACCCAGTGATTGGAAGAAGAAGAAGAATAAGGTAAGTGAATTTTGGTGGCTGCTGAAAGAGTATATAGAGCTTACAGCTAGTCAGCGACAGGTTTCCACAAAATAGGGGTAGAACTTGTCCAAACTATTCCACCTCCTTCGTTTTCACTTTTCGTGAGTCAAACTAAATAATTTTTTATTTGTTTTTTAAATATTTTAATTTTAATGCAATTAAAGTTTTTACACGAATTATAGTTATTTTGTAATTGTTTTTTATTTTCCATTTGAAGTGATGAGTCAAAATATTCTTAACTACGATCTAATTTTACAAAGGCTAAGATTTAGAGAACTTCACCTTATGTTAATCTAATAGCATAAGTTGTATGGTTTATGATCCGCAAGATATATATAAGTTTAGAAAACCTTTTCCTTGCGGTAAAAATTATGTAAGAATTAAGAGGATGTTTATGTAAGAATTAAGAGGATGTTTATGTAAGAATTAAGAGCATGTTTAGATTAGCTTTAAAAAATAGTTTTTAAGTTAAAAATAAAAAATCAAACTTAAATTATTTTTAAATAAAAAAATATAAAGTAGGAGAGACCTACTTTTGGTTTTTAAGTCATTTTTAACTTATTTTAAAACATTTCTAACCTTGTCAAACACTTTATAACTTATTTTAAATTATTTTTATATTTGTCAAACACTTTCAGAAGTTAAAAACTGACTTAAAAATATATTTGACCAATTTTTAAGTCAATCCAAGCACCCTCTAAGTTATGTCCCTAAGGAATAACTTTGTGTGAATTAAAATTGAAGTTGTGTCTCTATTTATATTAGTTTTGTAGGTATACCTTATGGGATATGAACTTATTAAGGCATAATATTCTGAAAATGAAATTCTGTTTTATAATATCTTATGAATTGTTTTATAAATTTCTTTTACTTTTTAATAAAAAATTTAAATATTAATATATTTTTATAAAAATCTTCGACTGTCATTAACAAATTGATGCATCTATGATATTATTGGAGCACCGCTTGTATTATTCGATTTTATTTGAATCGAATATGATCTCACAAAAAGTTTAATGGACCTAACAAGCAAATCTTAATAGGACTTCTTATGTAATAATTCTACGGGTGACAATTTTTTTTTAATTAAATAGACGTATGTATATCTAATATCTTTATTATATAAATAGCATATAATCATACATATATAATGTATAATTATATATCATAGTTGTATATATATTTATATACTGTACAATGTTTATATAATATTTATACATTATAATAACTTTGACCAATTCAAATCTCTTCTATACAGTTTCAGATTTTAGTTATAAGCTACTCTTCATATTTTGAATATTTTGATATATTATTTATTCGAAATAATTCACATTTTTATATTAAAACTCTATTGTCCAATTTTCTTCTTCAATGATTTTTTTTCCTTTTCTATGTAAATTTCCTACATTGTGCATCTTGATAATGTCAATAGCTTTATTATTAGGAAAAATTGTATAAAATAGCAAACCATTATTCAAATTAAAAGTTATAGTCATAATTATTAGTAAAAATTAGGCAAACGACATAGTATAAGAAAGAAATTACTTCCTTTCCCTACTCTTTCATTAATTACCAAAAATCCCTTTTTTAGTGTTTTTCGGATACATAATATAGCAGTGTGGATACTTAATATAGCAGCGCGAATACTTTAATTAATAACGGGTGGATACTTAAATTATTAAGTTGTTAGCAGCACGGATACTTAATTAACGGGCGGATGCATAATATAGCAGCGCGGATACTTTAATTAATAACAGGTGGATACTTAAATTATTAAGTTGTTAGCAGCACGGATACTTAATTAACGGGCGGATGCATAATATAGCAGCGCGGATATTTTAATTAATAACGGGCGGATACTTAAACTAATAAAGTATCTGGTTAAGTTGAATTGGGGGAAAATAAGGAATTTTTGTATTTTAGTAAAAGAGTAGGGAGATATTGAGAATAGGTAAAAAAGTGTTGTGTATTTAAGTAATTTTTCCTAATTATTATCGAAGGAAAATGGAACAAAGTGGGCCGACCAAAGTTTCGAAGAAGAAAAAAGGGCTAATGCATCTTCTTCCTAGCAATAAAGTGGGCCGAATGACTATTTTAGGTAAATAAATACTAATTAAAGTATTTTAGATAAAAATAATAATAATTATCCAATAATTATTTCATCTAATTTTTCTATTTTAATTTTCTTTTAGCAAGTAGACTAACAAATTAATCCCGTCTTAATATTATATAGATATCGCCAATGTATACTACGTGAATAATAAATACTACACACGAATTAACTAACTAATTTTTGTATAACTTATTTTTACACCAGATGACCTCTAAATCTACTCCAAAGAAAATAATAATGCAGAAAAGGCTTATTGACTTTTATTGGCATTATAAGAAGAGAAAATGTCAACAAAAAGAAAAGAATGAAGATTCACAAGATCCATTAAACTTCAGTTTTTCTTTACCTTAGCTTCTCTTTTTGGACGCTTTATCATATAATAATGTTAAACGACTTTATCATATAGTCACCAACGTAAAATAATATCACAGAAATTACAAAAGTAAACATGCGTCAATTCAATTTTTGCTAATTAAAATGTGACTTGACTTTTATGTCAAAGTAAAAATAAAATAAAATCAGATGTTTCAAAAAGTTGAGATAATTAGGCCAAAATTCATTATCATGGGCCAACCTCAAATCTGTCATACATCATGTACAAGCTGAAATCACATATATTTTTCCTTAATATGATGTTGGATATTTGTATTGAATTTCGATTAATCTTGATTCGTATGTGTATGGTCTCATTCTAAATTTCACGACACGTAGAGTTCCATTTGAAGAAAAGCGATTCTTATCAAAGATTTTTTTATACCCCGAACTCAAATCTAAGACCTCTGATTAAAGGAGCAACCTCACCCACTACACTATATTCTTCGATGGTGAAAAAGCACATACATGATTTTGTATTACGACAAATTCTTGTTGATCAGTCAGTTGAAAGTGCTTCTAATGTATATATCTAGCTATATTTTCCTATTTTAAATGATCTATAAATGAAATATCTTTATATACCTACCCAATTTAATGCTCCAAATTGTCAAACTTGTGCTTTTATAGGGGAAAAAAACGTGGATTTTACTTCTCCAAATAAACTTTGCATATGACTCAAATGATGGGAGATTTATAATTCTATCACCACACCTATATAGCTTGGGTTGGAGAAAAATCCAATCCAATAAAACGGGCTAAACAAAATATAGTTGATGAACATGAGTACATGACTAATTATTGAATTTCTTGTTGAATCAGAATTATTCACATGAATTTCAATTACCGGAGTGGACTAAGGACAGACTAAGCTCGATTTAAAAATAAATAAAAAAATAAAGAAATGGGGGTGGGGAAAGGGAAATGGGAGGTTCACAAGGTGGGAATTGGGAAATAAAACTTTCGCCAACAAAGATAGGACTTAGGAGTTTGAGTAGTCAACCAACTGAGTTATTAAGATTTCTCGAGCCTCGTTAAATACTCACCTAGTCCCTAATAAAACCTATTATATTTGGGGAGGTCCATTAGATCAAGGTTTAGTGCTTATAAATATATGATTATTTCTATAGGAACATTAACTTAGCAACCTTAAAAAGAATGAAAAGCAATCTTCATAACAGGTGAATAGATCAAGAATTCAAGATACAATTACAGCGTAGTAAAATCTTGTTTCTAACTTAAAATCTGAAAGAATTCTTTCATATTTGTGAGGTTTCATTTATTATGGGATTTTATTTTCGTTTAATCAAAACAAGATAAGAAAAGGAAGAAAAAAAAAGAATCAAAGTTAATTAAATTGGGTTTACAAAAAGTGACTTTAGGAAAGATAAAAAATGGCAGAAATAACAGTACTGATTATAAGCTTATGCTAAATTAAAGAGTAATTATTTCATGGCCTCCTAGAAATAATTAATCAATTGTTGACCATGAAACATTATGAGCTGAAATCCTCCTAAAGCACACACGTTGAAGTAGTCAGAAAACTCATGACTTAACGAGAAGTACTTCGACATAATACATCGTTAGAGAGAGTTAATTTCAAACTAGTTGTAACATATTTATTGGGTTTGATCATGAAACTTTTCTACTTTTTCTTTTTTGTTCTAGATACTCTGAAAAACATGTTTGATCATAAAATTTTGGAAATTTGATTTTTTAGGAATTTGAAAAACAAAAGAAATAGTTTTTATTTTTCACTTCAAATTACTCACAATATAATTCAAAACCAATTCCAATTTGTATATTAATGGCCAAACACAACTCCAGTTTTCAAATACTACCATTTTTTTCATTTTGAAAACAAAAGGATAACCCTTTTTATTTCAAAATTGGCTAAACACCTCATTGGTCAAGATTTTTCGAAAAGCAGATTTCTTAAAATAAGTAAGAAATCAGTTATTTTCTAAATAAAAATTTTCATGGTACCAAACACACGATTGAAAAATGAGTACTCAATTCATCAGTTATCATTACTGCAATCTAGTATATCATGATTATGGAATTAATAGCAGTATCCTTAATTTTCTGTTCAAGTAAATCTCTTACAAGATATACAGCCTTCACAAATTAAAAATCCCAACTCTTTTACACTTGCATTAGTCTGAAAGTAGCTCAAGAGACAACTCGCCAAGAAAACATCAAATTTACAATAAGTTAATTTGATCAAAATACAAGCATTTCATCATTAATTAAACCAATAACAATACAAAAACCTAGTCCAAAAAAAGATGTAAATTAAAACTAAGAAATATTCAAAGGAAAGAATTACTACAAATTAAACTTACTTCAAATGGTCAACGGCCTGAAAAAAATCCTCTTCCTAAAAATATTTCCTAAGAGTGAAGGAAGGAGTTAATTCTTCGACATAATAAGTGTGAGTTCAATTCGTATAATCCCCCTTCCATTTTCCTGATCTCTCAATGTAATAGAAAAAAAAAAGTTAGGAAAAAAAAAAAAAAACTCAACAAACAATAATACCCGTTGCTACGCGCATACATTTCTTCAAGTTAGAAAGGAGGTCGTCCCGTTGACCAATATCCTTCATGAGGTAATTGCATTGATGAGTTGAGAAGGTTTGGTGGCGGTGTCCCATGAAACATCGATGGGTCACCGCCTAGTAATTGTTGTTGTTGTCCGCCAGGAGATCCCAGAGGACCTCCTGGCATTGGAAGAGGATGATTATTCGGATCATCCTCTTCCAACGGTAGCCTTTCATAAGCCGCATTACTAAACGAAGCACCCATAATAACAACCGGTCCTGACGCCATAAGCGCGCCAACCACACTTCCTCCCACCACTTGTCCTTGTCCCCCAGCTAAATAAATAGTCAACCCTGAAGCAACTGGGGGAGCAGGTGGTGGGAGGAACGATCCAGATAAAGATAAGATCTCAAATCGACCATGTAGAGTTACAATCTCACCGGATGAAGCTGGTTGTTTTAAATTCACATTAGTAACATTTCCCGTTCCACTCATAATGCAAACTCCTCTTTGTCTTCTTCTCGAAAAATTGGATACGCTTTCCATTACATCACAACCATCCGCGATTTCGATGATATGTGTTCGGAGGGCGTTGGCGCTGTCTCGATTGATGATAATGGGTGGTTTTGGCTTGTTTTTTGATCCAGCGGGTCGTCCTCTTGGCCTTCTTGACATCTCTCCTTCATCATCCATAGCTTTTTTACTTCAATTCTATACTTAATTTCTTCAAAAAATGGAATGAAGAAGCTAAGAAAATTGAAGTACAAGTAAGTAAAAAAGGTATATTTGTGTTAGGGTTTAGCTAACTAAGGTGAAGAAAATGAGAAGAGAGTTAGATCGACCATATATGATACAATGGGTTATGTGTGTTTGGTTTTGGTAATATATTCTGCGTGCTAATGGGCGGTGGAATATGGGTCCTCCCTTCTCTCTCCCCATAAATAATTTATTTTGCATTCAATTTAGATACATATTTTTTATGCACATATTAAACAACCAATAATGTAGTGTAGTAGATGGAGCTGTTTTTTTCTTAATCACATGTCTCAGATTCAAGTTTTGGGTATATAATTTTTTTTGATAGGGAGCATTTTTCTCTGAATGGGGTTCTATGTGGTACAAATTTAAAATAGTCAGACTCTAAAGCGGTTATTGGACATCAAAAAATATATATTTAATCATTGTAGCAAGTGAAATTATTTGTTTGGTGTAAATATTAGATGCTATAGTGAGTATTGTCTTTGTTTCTCCCTCCATGTGGTGCATACAATTAGGAAATTAATTAAGGTTTACTCATTTGGTTCTATATCATTTTATGGCATTATTTTATATTTTGACTCTTTTAAAAAAGATCAAGATTCTTTTATATGATTTGGTTATTCTATTGAGTCTCTTATTGTTATCAGTAAATATACTCTTCTATAGGAGTTAGATGAAAATCACAAGTTGTTAGGTTTATTTTGACATGTTTAATTGGATTGTGGCGGACGAATAAACGCTATTTCCATTTTTAATTAGCGGTCTATGTTCAACTTCTGAATATGTGAAGAAAATAAACTAATAGAAAGTATATTTCCTCCTTTAATTTAATATAATAGACCTTACACAATATATAAATTCAAATTAATCAGGATTTTAATATGATTACCAAACATCAAGTGAGAAAAAATGGTTTATCAATTCTATGTCCTTAATTAGTAAAAGTATTTTATTTTTATTTTTGGAGTTTCATGTTTCTCATATTGTCATGTAAAATGTTTAGTTGTAGAAACCATAGATCTCTCACTTGGTATTTAATCTACCTCTACCTCGTGTCCATTTCGTTGGCCTGTCTCGACCCATAAAACTTTATTCATTTTCGTTGACTAACAAGAAAACAAAAACCTTTCTCTTCCTCACATGCGTAGATACTATACTTGATTGGTTAAGTTTTTCCATTTTCTCTTTAAAACTAAATATTCCTACCATACATCTTTGACTACTACTACATATCACTGATGGATCGAATAGTAAATACTTCTTCATTTCTAATTAGAAGTTACGAGTTTATTTCTTGAATATGAATTTAGTCGCTTTTAATAGAGAGAGTTTTAGTACTCCTCAGAATGTGACTTAGCTTTTTTATGTAAATTTAAATTAGTCGAGTCTCAAAATGAATATCAAATACAGAATAAAAAGGAAATGAAAAACGGAGTATTTGCATATTGCAACGTTGTGTTCTTACATATATGTTGCTACTTACTAGCTGTCATTTGTTTTATGCTAGTACCATTTGTTTTTAAGAAGAAAAAAAATCCAAATATGAGAAAACACAAAATTAAATGCAACTTTAATTTATATTTCCTTTTATCTCAAATTATTTATCGTAATTTTCGAATACTATAATTATCTCAAATTATTTGTTAAGTATTTTCGAAGTTTATGAAAAAATTATTATTTTTTCCATTTTACTTTTAATATGTAGTTATTGTTCTTGAACACTACAAACATCTCAATTATGAAAAGATGACATATAAATAGAGAAAAAAAAGTCTTTTTAATTATTGTTTTCTTAAAAGTGTGAGAAAGAAAAACACGACAAATAAGTTGAGACAGGTAAAAGTGTGTGTGGGGGTGGGGGGTGGACACTTTCATTTTCCAATAACCACATGCACCATTATATGTATGTATTTTGTGCAAACTCTTCTCAAGTGGTGTGAAATTGTTTAATTTTCCTCAGTTTTAGCAAACTGTGGTCCATTATATATCAAAAATGTCAATTCCCCCTTATCTTGCGGGTCTTTTGTAACTTCATCTTCTACATCTCATCATTTAATTAATTTCCCCCGTGATCTGCCTTTGGTCTCATTGCATAATTATTTTACTTATTATAACTCTGTGTAACTCCAGTTGCCACTTTCATTTCTTCAATTTATTATATAAGTTGCTCTTCTAGGGATTATGATGATTATTAATACAAATAAAATTAACATGACTTTCCAAGTACATGATATATGAATAAACATTGACCAGTAAGGAGAACAAAGAAAATACAAGGTTGCTGCTAATTAATATAATCCAACGACAAGCGATGTCTATAGACTCTTTTTGAAGTACAAAATCCACAAATTTGAATATAGAGTTGAGCTGTTTTTGACTTTCATAAACCGAGTCAAAATTTGAATTTCAAGATTCAAAATAAGTTTCTGAATTTTTCTTAATAACAAATAAGAAATTTTAATGAAAGTTACAGAATTTTGTGAAATAATTTAAATTTTAGTCTAGCTCCACTCCTTGGTGATTAAGAAAAAATGTTTATGGAAAGCACATGATTTGACCGGAAAATACGAGAGGGGTGATGGGGTGCGAGGTTAGCGCTGACAGATAATTAGGTGCACTTGCACTTATGTTGGATCGGCCAAAAATAAGGACAAATCTACAACACTCTTTTCTTTGTACTTTCCTTATACTACTCACTATCTTTGCAACTCTGCTATTCTTACTTAACTTTTATTTATCTTTTGTGTCCCCATTCAATCCAAGTAAAGATGCTCTTTGTCTGCTCCCTATCTTTCTCTTTCCCTATGAGGCTATGACACACAAAAGTTTCACCCTGAATTATGGTGCTGTGGTAGAACTATTTCATTCTTAATGAAAAGTATCGAGAGTTTAAATTTTGAATATGGAGAATATCTTATTGGAGTACTGTTACTTCCAAATAAGGAACTCCAAACATCAAATAGAATATCAAAAAATAAAATAAAAAGAGGATGACATTTCCTTCAACAACAAATGCTTCATGAATCACACACTCAACCCCACCACGTCCATGACTTCCATTTAATGTAAGTGATTAAATATTTATAGGTAAGAAAATGACACATATCATATATTTATTAGTTTGTCATAAACCATCATAGAACTTCTTCCTTTAGACTTGCATACTAAAAAATTTACAAAAATAAGGAAATATTTCTTAATGAGGGCCAGTATTAGCTAACTTTAGCTGAATTTGATGGTGCCGGCAAGTGGCCACGCAAGTATATAGACTGAGCCACAATGTAAATTGCGGGATCAATAGAATACATTAGCTTCGATTCAAATTTATATTTATATTTAAAAATTATTCATAGCTTGAGAAACTAACGATTGTGATTTATAATCATAAACTAAATTTTTTGGCTCCGTCTCTAATGTACGACACAAACCATGAGAGAAGTCAAGGAGTTGCTCTTCTGTTGCACATGCAAATTTGAGGTAATCAAGATGAAAAATACATATAAAATTGTGTCAACGTTATCTATTGGTTCGATTAATAATGACCTGATTATATGCAAGCTGTTAACTTCTGTCTTAATTAATTGACCATGTCGTTTTCTTTAGACACTATTCCATGTGTCATCTGAGTACCTTATAATTAGATATATTAGTTTTATACTATATGCTACCATTATTATTTTTAACTTTATTTTTGTTAATTTTCGTCTTGGACTTTGAAAGTAGAGACGACCTTACTTGAACAAGATCTGTTCTACAGGCTCGTACCATTGTATCCTTGATTTCTAAGGAGACACGAAATCAAGTCTGGTGGATGACTCGTGGCCATTAGACCAGAAAAAAAAAGGACTTTAAAAGTAGAGGAGAGTTAAGATTTTGAGTTTATAAGTTTTAAAAGTCTAAAAAAACAGCTAATTGAATATTTACATGTTAGTTGTTTTTTAATACAATTACAAAGACTAGATCAAAACTATTGAATTATGTTGAACTTATAAATTACCCCGGTCTTTGAAACGACCAGGTGGGTTGGCTGGACAACAAATTATACACAACAAATTAAATATGGAATTAGCTACGGAATTAATCGGTAATTCCTAGCTATTCGTCGCTTAAACACTCCTAGCTATTTTTTTTTTATAGCTCATCATTTGTTCGTAATTAAATGAGATTAGCATGAAATTTTTATCATGCATGTGAAATTTTGTTCGCTAATTTCTCATTTTCTAATCATAAAAAGTAAGAAAATTCCCCTGTGAACGGCACCTAATCAACTTTAACTAAATAAAAAGGCAACCTAATTAAATTTCTGCTTTAGTTTTCCACATGCTCTGTCTGTGTTTACTTATCTTGCAGGAAGGAAGACTAGTTAGTTATGGATATCTGAGCTTAAGATTAGTAATTAAGAATATAAATTTGAAGTTAATTAAATTAAGTGTTGAAATCTAAGGAAGAGACAAAGATGAGGTATACATGTGAGTTGTTGTCATACGTTAGGAATCAATGCAATGATGAATCAACTTGTTTTGTTTAAGGGCTCACAAGTTCAACCTTATTTGCTGCTACTTGATTAATTATGTAACTTAACTGCTGTCAACTCTGTTCCTTTCAGACTCCAAGAAGATGCCACTTTCAATATGTATACATTAACAAAAAATGATAAAACTTTTACTAACATTAATTGATTGTCATTAGATTTAATATCGCTCTAGGCTTTAGGAATATTTATAAAGAGTGTTAATTGCCTCTAAAACTATATATTTAGCGATAATTAAACTATTACCATTAATAAATTGTCACATCATTTCTATGGTGGAACTTAATTGCATGAATCAAATCTGTTTTGTGGCTTAATAGCAAAAAAACATAGCTTTTAATATCTTTTGTGACTCGTAACTTAGGTATGATGACAGGGTGTACGTAGGAGGGGGTCACCTGTTCACGTGAATTCACGCTTTCCTTCCGAAATCATATATAGTAGTGTTATATTTTATAATTTTTTTAAAAAAATATAGATGGGTGAACCCACACTCGAATTATCATATAATGCGATGATGACTGGGTGTACCTCTTGAAGTGAGGTTAGAAATTTGAATTTTATATCTATCTTGTTTTATTTTTCTTTCTAAAATTGGGTAACACCTCCCTAAGTAGTTATTGACAGCACTTTAGGCGCTTTATTTTTAGACATATAATTTTAGAATTTTAGTTGTTTTCAATGAAAGAACTTAAATGTCAAACCGATCAACTTTTTTATAATAGGTGCACCCATATCTCGAAATCCTGGATAACTTCAGAAATATCAAGTAAAACTTTGTAGGTAACATATGGAGTCTGATCAATGCATAGACATCTGAATATGATAATAGACTTCCTAAAATTGTCACATACAAAACATTGGACTCTGTGAATAACTATTATGAAGACTGGAGGCAAAGAGATTATCATATATACTAAGATCTTGTGAATCTCAAAACATCCACTTATTCTGAATATCTTATACACAACTTATTTCTTTTAAATCTTCTTGAATCTGATGAACTCATATGAGAGGAAACGTATTACTGGGAGGTCATGCCATGGCGGTGAAAACGGGTTAAGCCTTACATACCTTGATTTCAATCCTTTGCATATCATGGCGATCAAACACACTTCTCTGCAGCTTCAATCTATAACCATAACGATAATAGGAATTCATGTTAACAGCTATATAGATGTTCAAGTCATTTAGGCATTTCATCGAACCTTTGAAACCACAGAATGTAATTAAATTGATTCATATGTATAGTTTTCATCATGAAAATAAAAGAAGAGATTCAAAAAGGAGTTTCCCCTTCCCACAAAGTAATTAGTTTGTTAGGCCAAACTTTTAAAATCATCTTATTTTTAAAAGAAATGCTTTTTTCAAAAGCACTTTTGGAGAGAAACAATTTGTGTTTGACCAAACATTTAAAAAGTGTCTGAGTGTATTTTTCTCAAAAGTGCTTTTCAAAGATGCACTTTCGAGGAAAAGCTACTTTTATTAGGTTCTGAAAAACAACTTTTGCTACTCTACAAAAACACTTATTTTGTCTGAAGAGCTTGTTCAAACACGTTATACGTATATCTTAAAAGGAAGAAGTGAGGTGGATTTAGTGTCTTGTATCCTGATCTTTAACTAATTTCAGGGCATAGGTTAGAATGGATGATGCTCCTTAGTTAAGGAAAATGGACCTAAGAACCTAATCCACAGACCACATTCCAAGAGCTCTCTTCTGCTATTAAAAATATGTTAAGTTTGATTGATAGAGTATATAAAATACTTAGATACATGATTTCACAACAAATATAGCACGTGCGCAGCTTCAACATGAAGAAAATGAAAGCGAAGGTTAAAAAACTTCATCAATAAACTTTCAAAAATACACCCATGTACTCATTAGGATATATAACAAACAGATCATAAAACTGTTGGTTCTTCATCATACACTAATTCTGCTACTAAATTCTTGTACTGATGTATGTTGTCTATAACTTGGAATGATCTTTTCTTCTTTGCAGTCCTCTTGCATAGAGTATTTGATTATGATGAGAGACAACCTCGGCTCACGTGGAATATTTTTGGAGTTCATCTAGATTCTTAATTATCAAATGTGAGTGATCATTTCTACATACTTTCAAGTTTTTTCTTTGAAATCTCATTTTGTTGTCTATTATTCAAGGTATTGATCACTAAGTTTACTTGAAACTGTCTCGAATTAGTTCATAGATGTTTGATTTGTGCTAACGTGATGCTTATACATAGCCGGTGGAGTGATTGTACTGATTCTCGTGATGATGTGCTTATTATGGGTTGTGGTGGTAAATGAAGTTGAATTTCACCCAACTTTAAGCATTGCAAAATTGCTTGTAATGATTGGTTCATATACTTCCAAAATATATAACTCATTGATGAAAAAACCTTCAAGATTTCCTTTTGTTCTTCTTATAAGGTGATGTTAGCTTGTGTTTTCTTTGAGTTATTACTGGGCTACGTTTTTATAATGCTCTCTTTTCTGTGATTAAAAAAATTACGTAGTTACCAAAATTCTTATTTTTGATTAAGCTGAATTCATCTTCTCTACCAAAATTCTCATTCTCATTTCCAACATCTTTTGATCCTAGTTAACGATCTTGAGCTAGCAGAACGTTTCCAAATTATACATTTGTTTTGCTATTCTCTCTACACTTCCATGATATAATCCACAAACCTGTTGCATATATACCTCCGATTCTCCGCTATGCTGAATCAAAACATGTAACGTTGCCATCTTGATGAACTTTGCGATTGCAGTTAGGTTAGAGAATATAACGAAACTGATATTGTAGTAGATACACAACTCTTCCTATTTTAGTGGAGTTAGACACGATAGTGTTAATATTAGGATCCGTGATGATCTTAAGACGAAAAAACTATGGCCCTGCAGTATAAGACTAACATAAACTTTTATTGTGTTGTCTTGTTTCGTTGTGGTACAGTTTTTACTGAACCCGAAACGAGCAGCTAATCTTGCTTGGAATCAATTGTATTGCACATTGGATATTCTCAAATAGTGCTAAAAGACCAGCAAGAATTGCAGGGTTTAATCAGAAAACAGAGGAAATTAAAATCTCATATTATGAACCTGCAAATATTTTAGAGCCTGATTTTTGGTTTCTTCCTTTTAATGCAACATGCTCCAAGAAGATGCAAATGCAAGGTTCTCTATCGAAAAATGGCCTATTTATTTTACTTCGTTGTCTCACATGATTTTCAAAGATGTGGTGTTGATTGCAAAGAGCTACAAAAATGTATAAATGATAAATTGGAGAAATTGAAGGCGATTTTGTTGATCAGTACATTTCTTGATAAGACAATTTGATCAAGTTGTTCCAAGATGATCATGATTAAGAGGGGAAATCACAACACTCCAAGTCAAGTAATTTGCTTAAACAGAATGACCTAACACAACAAGTACGCATTCATGTTTTTTTGAGCCAATGTATTGCAAACTAAATTTAACTCGAACACACGATCAAGCTAGCAGATAACGAAATTGTACTTTAGAATTGATATATATTATGCAGTCACACCCCATTTTATAACCTAATGTATATAAAATTTAAGTTGTGTCTGTTGACATAGTGGCCATATATACACTTTTTACACTATCAAGTTAAGCTACCTACAACAACAGATTACTTATAACACATGCAATCTAGTAACCTAGAAAATAGAATATATACTAACTTGTTATAACAGATTAAATTATATTGATAGGTAAAAGTTTCTTGAAAGTTGTACCTAAGTATGCAAGCCACAAAAAAATTGGTGTTGCTACTTAAAGCACATAGTCGTTCTCCGGCAATGGTCTAGTTGGAGTTTCCAATGGCAATGGAACCTCTGTTTTCCCTAACAAGGGCACAACAACTGCTGCTGAATCATACAATCTCTGTCTTATTTCCAATAATCCAGACTTGTTTACAACAACAAACAATATTCCTGTGAGAGAAAAAAATAGAAACACCGATGAAATCGTCCACGTTTTAGAGTTGATCTTTTGATGATTATCTTCATCAGGTGTAGGAGTAGGACTTGGGGTAGTATCATTGGCACTAGGAGAAGGACTTGGGGCAGTATCATTGGCACTAGGAGAAGGACTTGGGGCTGTTTCATTGGCACTAGGAGAAGGACTTGGGGCAGTATCATTGGCGCTAGGAGAAGGACTTGGGGCAGTATCATTGGCACTAGGAGAAGGACTTGGGGCAGTTTCATTGGCAATAGGAGAAGGACTTGGGGCAGTGTCATTGGCTTTAGGAGGAGGACTTGGAGCAACTTTCACCTCAGCAACTATAGAAAAATGGCCTTGCATTCTTGTTTCACAAATATTTCCATCCTTAACATGGCCAAATTCGACAAAATTATTCAAGTAGAAGTAAACACATTTGGGGAAAGACCCCTCAGGTGCTGACTGCACATAAGGAAACTTGATGGAAATAGGATCTTCCAATGCTTGTATATCCAAGTCTCGTAGATATTTGGCATACAAATTATGTGCATCATAAGCCAAGATTCCGAAAACTGGTGCCAAATAAGTGTAACCAGGCAAAGGATAATAAAAGGATGACCAATTAGCCAAGTTTTGGTAAACCAGAACAAGTTTCTTTACATAAGGCTCCTCTATGATCCCGGATGGGATGAAGAAATTTTTATAATAGCCACAGACTTTCCGTTTTAAGCTGTGTGTTTTAAGAATCATGGCTGAAACTTTAACCCCTGTCAAACTGGAAGGAACATACGCGTCGTAAGGAACACCATTTCTGGTTCTTTTCCCTGCCAATTCCCTGAAAGCATATTGCTGAAGTAAGGAATCAAGTGAGCTTTGCGCGGATGAATCTGAACTAGATGATCCAGATCCAAACAGAAATGGAATTAGAAACCAGATAATTATGTAGAAATAACTTGATGAATGCATTAGTCTGCTTAAGAAGGGGAATTCCGCAATCCCTTCTGATCGTTGAAGAAGGGTTGACGTAACGGATAAGATTCAGGAGGGGGCGCAAAAAAAATGGATGTTATCTACAATATAGAACACATTTTGAGCTAGCTGCAGATCTCAAGAAAGAATAAGTGGGAGATAACTACTTAGGCCACAGCTGGATAAAAGTCAGCATCTAGATTAATTGTGCTAGGCTGTTTGGGAGCCTTAATTAATTAGTTACTGTATTTATTTTGTTTGGTTCTTTATTTTTGGTTGAAGGAAGGTCACTTCCTTTTTCTTAAAGGAAAATGTTGAAAATTGGAACTTCAAGACCAAGTTTGTTTAACTTATACTTCTAGAAATTAAAAACTTGATCAATTTACAATTGTGTGATGGCAAATGTAATATTCATCAAGATGATAACACAACGTAAAATAGAATGTACAACAGAATGAAAGGGAATTAATTGAATTAAATATCGCAAAAAATCATTGGATTACCAGATGAATACTTTAAAAAAAAAAAGAATCAAATCTATGGGAGATATTCATTCTCTAACGAGGGTCTTGTACGAGTCTCTGAAGCTATTGGTGCCTTTGTATTCCCAATTTTTGTCATAAGCAATGGTACACCTCTATCAGCTGCTTCTTCCATTCTGTCAATCTTTTTCTTCTTATCATACTTGTTCAAACAAGCAATCAATAAAACCAAGAAAACCAATGCCACAAATCCACCAACAACTGATCCAAATATCACCCAATTTTTCCTACCACCACTTTTATGACCATTTGTGCCACCTCCACTGGCGGGTTCGGGTTCAGGTTCAGGTTCTGGCTCAGCAGCAGTAGTAAACTCAACCACTATAGAGAAATGTCCTTGTTTCGTCGTCTTACACACATTCCCATTCAATATATTGTCAAACTCCACTGCACCATCCAAGTTGAAGCAGACACACTTAGGTGACAACCCCATTGGCACCGGCTTCACTACACTAGAAAAATTAACCAAAATGGGATTCTTTGAAGCTCTGATATCCAACTCAGGCAAATTAGTAGCAGATAAATTTGAAGCATCATAAGTTAAAATACCCAAAACTGGTGTTAAATGAATATGACCTGGTAAAGGGTAATACAAATCAGACCAATTGGCTAAATTGTGATACACCAAAATAAGCCTCTCTACATAAGGTTGCTCCAAAACACCAGTTGGGAGTTGAAATTCTTTGTATCTACTAACACCCCTTCTCCTCATACTCCCACTTCTTAACCTCAGTGCAGAAACTTTGATTCCAGTGTAATTAAAAGGCACATTCCCATCATAAGGAATCCCAGTTCTTGGCCTAACAAAAGCCCTAAAAGCATAATCTTGAAGAACTGAATCAAGCAGCCTTGATGAAAATTCTGCATTGGTTGCTGTTAGAAAAAGGATAATCTGAAAAAATGCAACAAGAAACATCAGATCTAAAAAGGGTGTTGGAAATTTCTCTTGATGAAGTGCAATTTTGAAAGAAAAAAAAATTCCATCCCCTTTACATTCTTGATTTTTTTTATTTGTTATAGCAAGAGAGGAAGAGATTACAACAATCTTGAATGCACCTCCATATTCACAAATGTGGATTTTTTCTAAAGAAATGTAGTTGTCATTAGGATATTTAGGAGGAAAAATCACAAGCATAAATCTTACCAAATTGTAAAAGAAAAAAAGATGTGGTGGAGGGGCTAATAGAGTAAATGATATTGGAGTATTTAAGATTTGAGTACATAAAAATGGATAACAAATAAATGGGAGCAACAACCATACAGCTGTGTGCCTAGAGAGTAAAGAGAAAAGACAGTCATATTCAGACAAATCATCAAGGTGAAATGGGGACCTTAACTCTTCCCTGTGGAGCATGGGAGTTTCTGCTACTACTCCACACGTGACACAAGGGCTGGTGACAGATAGGATTGAGTTCATGTGAATCTGCGTGAATTTTTTTATATATGATTAAAATTATTTTTATGTATATATAGTAAAATATTGAATTCACATATTTTGAATCTTTTATAATGAAAATTTTAATTCCATCACTATATTAACAAGCTATCAAAAATAATTGAGAAAGTTAGTTTTTTAAAGAAAAGCTTGTAATAAAAAAAATATATTAGAAAAGCTTGACTTTTGTTATTTCACCCAAAAATCATTCAACTTTTTTATTACTTATTGAAAAGGCAAGTCTTCCCTTTTGTTACTTTACTCAAAAAGTTACTCAGATCATCCAATCATTTTTGGAAAAAAATTTAAGAAGTACAATTACCAAGTTTACATTGTAAAATATAGCCTAAAATTTACATTATATATATGTTTAGTTCAAAGCACAATCTGGTATATACAACAATATATATTCAGTATACAATAAGTAATATATAAGACTTTCATTTTATTTTTTAGAAAAATATTTAAAAACTTGATATACAATATTATACCCCCAATATACAAGATGATACAAAGTTATAATATTATACAATTCACTATAACAATTGAAAGTTTCTCTTCTGAGACAACCGCTAATAATATTATTCTTGATGTACCTCTTGGATTGCTACATTCTACCTATCTGAAATCACCATCATAGCATTGTCGATGGAGTATTTTGTTGGCTTGATGATACACCACATATAACTGTTTACCATAGTATCCACAAACGGCTTTGGGCTATAAAATTGCCTGAAGATGTGGAGACCGGACAAGACGCTTGTTTTCTTGAATTATCAGGTGGTGCATTGTATATTGCATTAATATTAGACTTGAGGCAATAGGGTCGGTCGAGTTTTAGCGTTTCTTTCTTAAAAATTCTACTTGATCCATTCTTGATTCTATGAATTCCATTTTTTATCCATTCGAATAAAATCTTTTCTTTAGTTACATTTATTTGTTATCAGGAATTTCCACCCAATTTGCAGTTGGGATGTCCTTTAAGTTATTCTTAATTATCAATAGATCTTCCATTAATCCACATATAATATATATATATATATATATATATATATATATATATATATATATATATATATATATATATATATATATATAATAACAAAGCATAAAACAAGGATTAAGAGGGATACATCTTTTAAAGTTATTAAATAATCAAGATTAGTGCGCATAAGATTATAAGCATTAACCAACGCACTATACCAGCTGAAATATTATTGGTTTACAATTTACACTCACAACTAAAGTATTGCCACTTTTTGACAAATAATATGTCCTAATTATTAAGATTAGATTAGAGAATAATTGATCATGATTTCGTACAGTTATTATTGCAACATCTCTGATTCTTCGTAATAGAAATGTGTTTTTGTTAGTTTAATCTATCCGCTCATAAAGTATGAAGAATGTTGAATGATTGTGAATTTTTAATTATACTCTTTTTCTAGAAATATATGGTAATATAAATATAATATACCTATACATAGAGTGCATATTTTTAGTTTGTTTGTATTAATGGAGTTTGGGAAGTGGTCATTTGCTCAAGAATATATATACTGGCTAGATTTGGGATCGTTTGGACATGCGATATGAAATCATAATTTGATATTAGATTGATTTGAATATGTAGTTTGAATTATTATTTTTTAAGTTGTTTTTTCTCATAAACATAAAAATTCTAAAAGTTATTAAAGCTATCAAAATTTCTCAGATTTTTATATAAACAAAATATTGGAATATACTAAGATATGTTGATTGATAAATCACCTATATTAATGTTTCTTTTATAATAAATTTTTGTGATTACAAACTTTTAAATACACATAATTTTATAAAGATCAATCAATAATAGTTGTAACTAGTTTTTCTTTAATACATAGTATAATCTTTTTCAAAATTTCTTGACGCTGAACATGAGCCTTTTTTTTTCAAAATATAAACTTATGGGTCAAATTTAATATTTTTAAAAAATAAATTAAAATCACGATTTGGAATCCCAAACCATGTTTTCAAAATAAGTGAATTGTTGAGACATTTTTCATAGTTCAAATTATTCCTTAACTTAATTGTTCAATCTTCAGGAATAATTTTTAAATTTTCTTCCATTTTTACCTTTTATTTGGATTTCCTATGTGATGAGTTCAAAAAACTTTAATTGTTTTAAATTACTTGGGAGTAATTATCATGATCAATGTTTGATCTTTCTACAGACTACAGAGTAATTTGACAATAATTAAAAAGCATAAAAATGGAAAGTAATGACTAATTAATGTCTTAATATTCTTTTCTTGAAGAATGTGACATATTTCAACAATTCACTTATTTTGAAATGGAGAAAGTATATAACATATAGTACCCCAATTTGATACCTTCTTTTCATAATTAAGATAGTGGTATGGTGCCAAACCTCTTTAACTTACCTTATTCTCTTCACTCTTTTTCTTTGTTTAAGCCTACTTCCTTGAGCTATGTATTTAATATGTACATGTTTCATGTGATAATCGAATTTTTTGGTTACAGTAGCGTTGTGTGAAAAGCTACCATTGATTCTTTAAGAAAACATGTGAGAATTTATCTGCACCGATCACCTACAATTTCAAATTGAAATCCTGTCCCACTTTATTCTCCATTTCTACAATTGGTCATCATGTGATTGTTAAATTAGGCTTTGGGCCTAAGGCTCAAAGGCAAGGAATTGTCTAAGTTTTATAAGGAGTCAATCGATATTTTGGAGCACAGAACAAAGGGGGCAGAAAACTACTCCTTTTCCAGAGAGAATTTGCGGTTAGGATGGAAATTATACCTAGTTTGCTCTACTTGGCTCTAGGACGGGAGATACAAATGCATTCGGGTTAATTAACATATCATCACTTAATAATATATAGAGGATTAGAGGTTGAAGAGAGCATGATCATAATATCAACCTCATGAGTCAACAATTTGATAGTAATTAGCATGACAATTGAATTATAGAAATGATGTGATTGAGCAAAAATGTCATAGCCATGTATATTGTGCATTGAAACTGGCAACAAATTTGGCCTATATTGAGTCTGATTCTGATATCATATTAAATTAGACATTTAGCCTAACTCATACCCCAAAACTATCTATAATAAGATCCACGAACCTCTTTTTCATCGATGTGGGAGTTTCTCCCTTCAATGGTATCATGAAAATTCTTAAGAAATTTTAGGACAAGGAAAACCATTTTGTTTTTGATGAAGTCCCACAACGGTTATGGGATAGAAAATTGGTCTCCCGATATGATTGACAATTGTCAACCTTGAGGTCCCTTTTTTTAAATATGATGTTAAAGCCAGATTCATTTCAATTTTTAATTTATCCAATGTTAGGCCCCCATATTATATTATTCATGTTCAAAATGTTGTCCCGGATTAATCAAAACACTATCTGATTTGCTATTATTATTAATCTTTAGTATATATAATCTTTTTCGAAATCATTTTCCACTCAGCAAAAACAACACGAGAAAAAACAGTTGGTCTTTCATAAAGATTTGTGAGCCATGTGTTATTTTCTTCTTTTTAGCAATACCCCTTTTTGATTTGCCTTTGCATTCTCATCATGCACTATAAATTCCCCACCAAGATTTCCCTCTTTTAATTGGCTTTCTTTCTTCAATTGGCAGTTACAAGAAAATCCATTTTTTTAATATCACCAACTCCTCCACAAAACTTATGCTCTTTAAAAAAACTAACCATTCTTGTGTAACATCACTAATATTGCAAATACTACCATTACTATGCCTGAATCAATGACCAAAAAATGGCCAGAAAAAATCAAACAAAATGCCCTTTTAGAAATGAAATTGCAAGGGGGAATAGTACTCCCTCTGATGGCTATGAACTTCACATGGTTTGCAAAAATAGCCATCACAACTGCGTTCCTCGGTAGGCTTGGTGAACTTTCTTTAGCTGGAGCAACGCTTGGTTTTACGTTTGCGAACGTTACTGGATTCTCAGTCTTGAGTGGACTTAGTGGTGCTATGGAGCCTATTTGTGGACAAGCCTTTGGAGCCAAGAATTTTAAGTTACTTCATAAGACCCTTGTCATGTTTGTTTCTTTGTTACTAGTTGTCTCAATTCCTATTTCTTTCTTGTGGCTTAATGTTGACAAGATCCTCATTAAGTTTGGCCAGCAAGAAGAGATTTCAATGGTAGCTAAAAAGTATCTTGTTTATCTTCTCCCTGATTTGGTGATCACATCTTTTTTGTGTCCATTGAAAGCTTATTTGAGCACACAAAATGTTACAATCCCAATTATGTTAACCTCTGCTTTAGGGGTTGCTCTGCATATACCTATAAACGTGCTACTTTCGATGAATAAGGGGCTAGAAGGAGTTTCAATGGCGTATTGGATAACAGATTTATTGATCATGATACTTTTGGTTATTTATGTTGTGATATCAGAGAACAGAAAGGGCGGAAAGTGGAATGAAGGAGGGTGGTGGGAACAGGGGATTCTTGATTGGATCAGATTAATCAAACTATGTGGACCATGTTGTCTTACAACTTGCCTTGAATGGTGGTGCTATGAGATTTTGGTTTTGCTAACAGGGCGACTCTCGAATGCTAAACAAGCAGTTGGGGTTATAGCAATTGTGTTGAACTTTGATTATTTGATTTACTCTGTTATGCTCTCACTCGCGACATGTGCATCCATTCGTGTGTCTAATGAGCTAGGGGCAGATAGTTCCGGCCTTGCTTACAGGGCAGCTTACATGTCGTTAGGCTTGAGTATCATTGCAGGCCTTTTCGGTGGTTCTGTAATGGTAGCAGCAAGAGGAATTTGGGGTCCTCTGTTTAGCCATGATAAAGGGGTAATTAGAGGGGTAAAGAGGATCATGTTGCTAATGGCCTTAATTGAAATTGTTAATTTCCCTTTAGCAGTTTGTGGAGGAATTGTTCGTGGGACAGCGCGGCCTTGGCTAGGGACGTATGCTTATATCAGTGGATTTTACCTGCTGGCTTTGCCATTGGGGGTGATTTTGGCTTTCAAGGTTCAACTTGGCCTTGCAGGATTGTTGATAGGGTTCATGGTTGGAGTTGTTGCTTGTTTGGCCCTGTTGTTAGTGTTGATTGCTAGGATTGATTGGGTTGGAGAAGCTAATAAAGCACATATGCTTGCCTGCAACCAAGAAGAAAGTGGTGGAGATGATGATGATCGGAAAACTTCCTGGGTGGTTAAAGAAAATGGCTCGTGAATTCAGAGGTGGACCTAGAATGTTAGGAGTAAGTTCATTCGAATCATCATGTTCAGCATACACGGTAGATAAATATGTGAAAAGACTTCTGAAATAAGCGGTGTGAATATTTAGGGTTGAACTCATATTTTCAAAGAATTCGAATATGTGTCTTAAGCTCATGACTATAGTGTCAGCATACACTCACCTCGAATATTATGATCTCAAGACTTGAATGTATGTTCTAATGGGAGTAGCTGAATTCTAAGTTAGAAGTCCATGTAAAAGCACAAAATCTAAGTGAATTTTAGCCAGCATTTCAAAACTAATCAAAATTTAGTCACTTTTTAATAGTAAGAAAATAAAACTAGGATAACCATACTCTCTAGCTAAAACATAAAAATTCCAACACAACAAGCTGAAATTTAAAATTTGCATGTAAAACTCCAACACAATTTACTGACGTTAAAAAATTACCAGAATATGTCCCGTTCAAAAAGTTTTCATAAAGTCCACTTGCAGTATTTCGAACGCACGTTTTGTCTAAAATTCATGATTTTTAATGGAACTCCATGGCACTATCCTAAAATTTTAATTGTATAAGTTTGAATTTTGAGATACGAGTTTTACTTTTATAATATCGATATTTTGTTATAGCAAGAGTTGTTTACCCTGAAAGTTCTTCTTAGAACTCCAGAATATATGAAGTTTCAACTATACACGACGAAGTATTCTTTGGTTCCTTAGCTCAAAATTATCAATTTAAATAAACCTCAGAATATACATTGTTCTCTTAATGAAATCAAAGTATGAAATTAGAAATTAGAAATCAATTTTTGTAAAATACAGACCTTCAAAGGTCAATTTTAATAATTTAGTTTAATATAAATTATACCAACAACAAAATGTTATTTATATAGGAAAAAACAATTAGAGGTATATTTATAATAATAAAATAAGTGAATGAAGAGTATATTGAGACCTTTTGCAATAGTTTAGGGGGACATTTTTGGCATTTTACCTTGAATTACGATTCGGACCATCTGAGGAAAGTTAGCATTTTAAACTCCTGAAAACCCCAATCTTTTTACCTTCAGCACAATTTTGGTAAGCACGATTAGCTGTAGAGTTAACAATGGCGGCTTCAGATGCTTCATCAGACTATCGCATGACTGGATCTGCTCAACCAGCAGTAGCAACCCAGTCGGGTGCAGCATCGGCAGTGACCACTCAGAAGAAAAAGCGAGGTAGACCCAGAAATAATGGACCAAATGGGTCAGTAGACACGCCTATTTCTGCAGAGCCAATTTCATCCGCCGCACCTTCTCAGGTGATTGATTTTTCGTCTAAGAAGAAACAGGCGAAAGTCCGGCCGGTTGGGGTCAGCTATTACAGTGTATCAGCCCAAAGTTGATTTTGAGAATTTAGGTAAAGATTAAAAACATGCTGTTTTGCATTAGTATTACTTATTTTGTTCATTATGTGCACAAGTTCTGTTTTTTTACTTGCATTGCATTGGCTGTTTACATCAAACAAATCAATACAACACATGTATCGTATATAATCTTTTTTAGAACTTAACCATGGTTATGTAGCATGCATTTTCACTCTGATTTGTTGATTCTTCGTGTTGAAATGTTAGTTAGGTGTAAACACCAGATGGGAATAAGTATTGTATGTCAAATAGGGGTGGCGTTCGGTTCTTCGGTTCGGTATTCGGTTTTAGAAAAGTGTGCACCATATTTCAAACCAAACTAGATCGGTTCGGTTTTTTCTACTTCGGTTCGGTTTAGTTTGGTGTTTTAAAATCGGTTTTTCGGTGTCAACAAAAATAAAGAGAGAATACGATAAAGTAACAATTGTTATTCACTTCACACTTCAAAGTAACAACTAACCGTCTAACAATAAAAGGTAAGAACATCAATTTGTTGTTCTCACTTCAAAGTAACAACATAATCTTTCGAAACCCACTGGGTGCAAACAATTTCTGAGGGCCATCGGACTGGGTAAAACCTGAATTAACCGTGGTGCACTTGCGGGAAACTCCTTGCCGAGGGCCTGTGCACCCTCGGGATTAGTCGGGGCTCAAAGAGACTCGGACACCCGGTGCAAATAAAAAAAAAAGTAACAACATAATCTGATAAAAAAAGTAAAAAGTAGAAACACTAAGTTGCTGCTCAAACTTGAATTAAATTGAGTTTTGTTTAGTTTAGACTTTAGGTATTTAGGGTTTACTATTTTGTTATTAAGATTTTTGCTATTTAAGTTTAGGATCTAAATATAAAAATTGAAATGGACCAAGTAAAGTTAAAAATTAAGTAATATAATAAATACTTTTAAATTTATTTAATAAAACTTCGGTTCTTCGGTGCACCATAGTTTCGGGACCCTTACACCAAACTCCGAACCGAAGTTCCGAAAAAAAAACCGACACCAAAGAATCGAATTTTTTCGGTTCGGTTCGGTTTTTCGGTATTTATGCCCACCCCTAATGTCAAAGTGTTGTTTTTTTGGGTTGGTCTGTGAAATGGGGGATCTGAAAACTTGTAGGTGTCACTTGGACATGAGTGTAACTGTGGAAGTTAATTTTCTAGATATGGTATAGTGATCTGCCGTTAGTAATAGAATAAACGAAACGAGTACATTCACTGATCTACAGCTTGATGATAAATGGCAGGACTTAGTCTGAACCTCCATAATATACAACTACTTTTACTTCTTATTGTGACTTCTAAGTAACTAATGTTTTTAGAAGTTCTTTACTTGAATAAACAGGTTACTTTTTCTTATTTCATACCTTTGTTCCAAGAATAATGTCACTACTATTGTTTGGAGAACCAAAACATTTTTTTTCGTAAAGGTAACGAATATATTATTTGACCTAAGAGGTGCATATTACCTAGTACCTTATTTTGAATATAAGTCTGACCCTGAAAGTTGTCTTTTGTTTATCATTCAAACCTATTTAGTAATTTAGGAATTTAGATTGTGAAATTAAGTACTCATTGGGTGTAGGAGTACAAAATTCTTAATAATTTGAAAACATTGAATTGATTAAATTCAATAAGTATTTTATAGGAATTAGATTTCATTTTTAATAGTGTACTAAAATCAATCCTGACCAATGGGCATTAGTGATGATGCTATAATTATCATTAATTTATGTCACGTTTAATTCGTAAAAGTGTGATTATCTCTGTACACGTGATTTTATTATAACTAGATTGATCTAATTGATTCACAAGGTCTCGAGATATTTATTTGTCTTGGAAGCTAACTTTATAGGCAATACTTTCACATGAAGAAGTATTATGTTTGGCGTTCTGCATTATATGGTACACACTTGCTCATTCTAGCTTCTTGATTTTTCTAAATCTTATTTTAGAATCATGAGTTTGAGCATAAATCTTGAGTTATGTGCCTTTTTTTAAAAATTATTATGAGGTGTATTTTCTCATCTAAAATTCAACAGGCTAATAATATGTAATGAGATTGATAGATTGTAATATTCCATAATATTGTGAGCATATCTTAGAGGGTTATGTTATTGAATAAATAAGTCATTATATGTGGTGTTATCCTGTATTTACTCTCGTGATGTTAAAATTTTGTTAACTAGATAAATTGATTATGACATGCTTTGTTGAAATCTTATTACGGGTTGATGAATATAATTTGAGCTATAACCTATAAGATAGAACGAATGTGATACATTATTTGATGCTAAAAATCATATTTCATGTTATGAATCTATTGGCATACATGTTGTTTTGTCTGGTTGGGCATATTTTTGCTTTTCCCTAGGATTGAATTAGTTTTGTAATTTAAAGTGAATAATGTACTCCAAAGCGGTATATTTGCTTTGATTTGGGAGGCTTATTCCAAGTTGTGGGATGTTATTGATTATTACATACAATAGCCTACCCAAAAGGGGGTTTGTTGTGTGTTTTAATTTGATGATGAAGAGTGAAGCCGGAAAAGAAATACCTTTAGTTTAGAAAATTCATCTGTCCAAAGGGGATGGATTTTCTTATACTAGAATATTTTCTCGTTATCTGCCTAAAGGGGTAATATTGTGAAGGTTCACATTAGTTGTCATTAATTTCCTTGTATCGCATTCATCATAATTTGCCCAAAGTTATTTTGAGGCCTTGAAAGAGAATATTTTAGTTTAGTAAATCTGTCTGCCCAAAGGGGATGTAATTTCTATTACTGGAATATTTTCTCATCATCCGCCCAAAGGGGGTAATATTGTTAAAGCTCATATTAACTTTATGAGGAAAGTAGATGTGTTATACTTTTAGCCCTTAGGACACGTTTGGTGTGATGAATAAAGGAAGCTAACCTTGGGATAAATTTTGGGATAAATTTTAGTACCCCTTAATCTTTTTTTGGTTACAAAGTTTGGGATAACATATCCCAAGATTAATTTTTAGTATTGGGACAAGTATGTTCCTTGCAGCTTCTGAAATACATTAGCATATAACAATCCTTCTCTCCCACTACCACCCTTAAAACAAAATAAAGGTAAAGAATATTCGATGGAAAATATTATATACTGACATACACAACTAGTTCTGTTGTGAAGTGTGATAAAGAAAGGAATAACATCTAGTGAATTGTTGATGAATAGCATACAAGTCACTCCTTACATAGAAGTGAGACCACCTCAAATTGTGAAAACTTCCAAATTAATGGAATTTAATCATTACCAAAACTCTGTACTATTAACGAAGAAATAAACAAAGAATTTAGATACATTCTCCCAGACCCCAACTTGGAGTATATAAATGATATTATTCATGTTTGACATGCATATACCTTATTCTTGAATCTTATGGTAAATCTGATAGAATTAGATTTGACTTTGTAGATGACCACCTTGTTGGTATTATTATCAGAACTATGAGATGTGTTATTGCTAACTGCACTTTGAGAAGTGTTCAACTAACTTATAATGTCGACCTAGTCCTTTTTTTTGCGAAAGAAAAACAAATCAGTTGCTACTGATTGGACGATTATGTAAGCCTCGGAACAAGTCAGTTGAATTGGAATGTTAGCTAAAATCATAGTATGTGGAATAGATGCTCTGTTAGATTTGAGCTCTTTGACTGAATGTGTAAACACATGAAAAACAATTTTTTTGGCCCAACCCCAATTCACAAATTTGAAGCTCATGGGGGAGGGGGGAAGATGGATATGTCTCTTTATCCCACTCCTACTTAAATACCAGATTTTGTGTCAATGAAAGAGTTCACACATCCAATCACACTCTGGATACACCCTTACCACTGTACCAAAATCTTAGAGGTTGCGTGAATAGAAATTTCGGCAACAATTTACATTTTTGTATTCATCTCGATAAAATAAAATTCTAGCGTGGTTAATCAACAAATTTGATGACTAGATAAGAAATGTTTGTCAAAACATGTGACAAATTGGACATACATAAATAGAAAATCTCATTGGGAGTGATGGATAGATATAAGACAATGAAAAATTGAGTTGTAATCGCTTGACTTAAGGCCTTCTAGTGAAGCGAAAATCATTGGGTACCTTATATATTCTGAAACGTTTTGATAGCATATAAAGCAAAAAAGGAAGAAAGATAACTCACATTATATTAAATGATGAAACAAGATAGCAAGGCTCCTTGTATAGAATTTTCAGGCTATACTTGTAAGTTAATTTATAAATCTAAGATCATTACATAGATTAAGAACATCATTTAATATTAGATACGATGCATACCTGTAAAGCCATTTGGTTCATCAGTGTGGACGCCACACTCGTTTGGCTACGTGTTCTCATTGCTCCTCCTACAATTCGCGGTGGAATGGGGCAGTTTCCTTGGGGTTAAGGAGACGAGAGGGGATTTAGCCATATATATTTGTAGGCATCAAACCTTAATTTAATGGGCCTCTCCAAAACATGTTTTATTAGGTCTTCATAGGGCCAGGGCCTTCACTATTGTTATCAACACCAATAGATTAAGGCCCAATAAGGAATCCAACTTATAGACGACTCAGTCATGTCCACCAACTATATTTATTTAGCCCGTTTGTAAGTTGGTGGACATGACTGAGTTGTCTATAAGTTGGATTCCTTGTTGGGCCTGAATCAGTTCATTTATTGGTGTGGATAACAGTAGTGTAGGCACTGTGAAGACCTAATAAAACATGTTTTTGCAGAGGCCCATTAGTTTGAGGCTTGATGCCTATATAAATATATGGCTAGATCGCCTCTCATCTCCTTAACCTCGAGGAAACTGCACCGTTCCACCGCAAATTGTAAGAGGACCAATGAGAACAAATAACCAAGCGCGTGTCCGCACTGATGAACCAAATGGTTTTATAGGTATGCGTCTTATCTAATATTAAATGGTGTTCTTGATCTATGTAATGATCTTAGCTTTATAAATTAACTTGCTAGTATAGCCTGAAATCCTATATAAGGAGTTCTGCTATCTTGTTTCATTATTAATTTAATATGAGTTATCTTTTTTCGCTTTATATGTTATCAGAGTATTTTTCACTGTCTTGTATCCATTACTCCCAATGAGATTCTCTAGTTATATATATTTTCCATCTTGTTGCACGCTTAGTGTTTTGACAAACATTTCATATCTAGTCATCAAATTTGTTGATTAACCATGCTAAAATTTCATTTTATCGAGATGAATGTAAATTGTTGTCGAAATCTCTATTCACGCAGCCTCTAAGGTTTTGGTTCAGTGGTAAGGGCATATCCAGAGTGTGATTGGACGTGTGTGAAGTCTTCCATTGACACAAAATCTAGTATTTAAGTAGGATAAAGAGACAGATACATCCCCGAGCTTTGAATTTGTCTACTGGGGTTGGGTAAAAAAAAATGTTCTTCATGTGTTTACACATTCAGTGAAAGCTTAAGTCTAACAATGCATCTATTCCACATACTATGATTTTAGCTAGCATTCCAATTCAACTAACTTGTTCCGAGGCTTAAGTAATCGTCCAATCAATAGAAACTGGTTTTTTCTTTCGCAAAAAAAAAACCCAGGTCATCTAACCTTTTAAGTCAGCTGAACACTTCTCATTTAGCAGTAGCACATCACATAGTTCTGATTACAATAAAGTGCTTTTATGCAAAGTCAATCGAAAGGCTTCTTATGAATTCCTTGTTTGACTTAAATTTATCAGGTTTATGTGTGGCAAACTTGAACAATATGATCTATATACTCCACATTGGGAAAATATATCTAGATTCTTAGTTAGTTAAATAGGGTTTTGGTTATGATTAAATTCTAGTAATTTGGAATTATTCATGATTTCAAGTGACCTAATTTCTATGAAAGGGCTGACTTGTATGTTATTCATCACCAATGTTATTCTCTTCTTTATCACACTTCACAATAGAAGTGGTTATGTATGTAATATTTTCCATCAAGTATTCTTCTCCTTTATTTATTTTAAGGGTGGTAGTGGGAGAAAAGGATTGTTATATTCTACGGTATTTCAGAAGCTGCATGGAACATGATATTTTGATTTTCTTTTATAGGAGTAGTAATCTGGAGGTATCTCTTTTGAATTTGTAATAAAATAATTGAGAGTCGTTTCTTTCCTATCTTCTCTTTTGTAGATGATATTCTAAAATTGACATCCAACATAATTTTATGAAATATGATTCTGTTAGTTGAATGTTGGTATATTTGAAGGTTCATTTTACATTACTAAGTTCTTTATGCAGGTCAAAGGGTTTCTAGCATAATTCGTGGTAATGTTATGACCCACATCATCACGGTTAATACTGGAGAGGTAAATGGTAATCTTTGGAAGTCTTGTAAAAAAAGCTCATACCTATGAAAGTTCTCTTTATAGCATGATATGAGTTGCATTTGCAATTCCCTTCTCGTCTTTCTTTAAGTTTTATATGATGCATCTCTTTCACATTGCTAGTTATACCAGATTTTTATTTCTCCAAATTGTTGCATTTAATGGGTTCTTCTTGTAAGATACAAACTTGATGGGTGTTCAGAAAAGTTGTAATACCTGGATAGTGCATGCATGTTTTTTCCTGAACAATGAAATGCAATTTAACCCACCACTGTGAACTGACTATTTGCCAATACATCTCTATAACAAATTGCTCATATTTCGATAAATTCTTTAGGATGTCAGCATGAAGGTTTTATCATTCTTTCAACAAGGATCTCGGTCAATGTGTATTCTCTCAGCAACTGGTGTAATTTCCAGTGTCACATTTCATCAAACAGATACTTCTGGTGGTAAAGTGACATTTGAGGTGCTGCATCTTATTACTTTGCTCTTGTTATGGTTAATCTTCTGATTATCTTGTGTCTATCATTTTGAAGAGCCATATACATTTGATGATTGCTTCTACGCGTGAGGTTCCATTGTATGGTATTCTTTGCTGGCCTATCAAATGATGTAGTACTATGCAATTCTGGTAATTAGGTGTCAGGAAACATTATTGATGAAATATTTAGCCTAAGTAGTTGCTTAAATATTAAAACTTTTTATTCTTCCATTTTTCAGATTTATCTTTAGATATAAATATAGGTTAATTTTGGAAACTAATAGATTTTTTTATAATAATGAGAAAGACTAATCAGATTGACGGCATTGATCTTATTGGTGCACTTCCTTTCATTTGAAGGCGCGGTGCTTTTGTTACCTTAAAACTTTTGTTTTCATTCTTTGACTGCCTTGGGCATGGACCATGTGTGTTTTCTTGTACCTGTAGACTATGGTATCATCCAAGTCCCTCAAATCGGTATGTGATAGGAATTATTGATGAAGCATGATTTTTCTGTCAGAGATGGTATGGGTGCTCTTATTATGGCTTACTCAATTCCCTTTGGTGCTGGAACCAGTTTATTGTCTTGGTTGACATTTGCGTTTAAACTTCCTCTTCCATTCTTCCTATAGGGCCAGTATGATTTACTTACTTTCGCTGGATCATTTGTGCATTCCGAGACTGGAGGAATGAGAAACCTATCTGGTGGAATGAGTGTGTCTCTAATAAGCCCCGAGGGACGTGTCATTGGTGGTCGGATTGACGGTCAATTGGTAGCTGCCAGTCCTGTGCAGGTATTGATTCTCCTTTACTCAAGTGTGCTATTTATGCAATAGGAAGCACTTTGTTCTTGACGACAAATAGATGTAATGTTTTTGTGAACAAATTATTGAACTTACTTCCAAACACTGTTTTTTCAGTTATAATAATTTGGCATATTTCTCTTTGTTGCTATGAAGCAGATTCTTGTGGGCTGCATCGTTCCTGAAAATTAGTAGGAGCAGACGTGAGCTGCATATCATTCGCTTCCTATTGATCCATATCCAGTGAGGTCTTTTTAGTAATCTGAACTAGTTTTCTAGAAAGTATATCTTTTGCCTTCAGCCTTCCCATCTGGTGTTTCACATTATAATTGGGGATGTACAATGGCCCCGAAAAAGATAATTTTCATTTGTTGTTGAGGTTTCCTTTCTAGTTTTAGCAAATGCAGACATCTGCTCATGGCAATGCATGTGAACTGCTGCAGTCCTCTTCGGGACAAAAAATATTTGATCATTGGCTTTTCGGAACTTGTGTTTGTATTGTTGCCTTCACGGCAAGTCTTTGGCTATTAATTACCTTCTCATCATAGTATAAGTATGTGTAGAACCTTGGTGGACCACAACAAAAGAGAAGGTTAAAATGTATTAGGTGGGAATTGACCCTAGTCCTCAATATAAATAACTCACCATCTAACTAAGTACGATATTTAGTCTTCTTGTAGCATAAGTGCCCCTTAAATTCTCCCCTACCCATACAAGAGTAGCAGATGAGACATTCTAGACTACTCCCTGTCTTACTCTATATAACGATGTTTGACTGGAAATAAAGAAAGTTCTGGGAAGTAGGAACATCTTCTTTTTAGTTTGAGATGATATTCTGGTCCTCCTATAATAATCTTACAGGAGCAACCATAATCAAACCTGATACTACAGAATCTTCGTCAAAATTAACAGTATGAAGAACCACATTATTCTTTGTTTGACTCCCTTCTTGTCATCTCCAAAACCTTCTCGTCTCCTTCATATTGTAGAACTTCCCTATTACTTTCAGAATTTTCATCCTGTCCACCTTTATTCAAACAACTCATGTACCTTAAGATCCTGCTGAAAGTCACGGTCGATTTTTGTGATTTCTAGTGGGTAGCGCCTACGGATTCATTAGATGTATCATTAACTTCAATAGGAAAAGTAACAAACTAGGGAGTTAGTTTTCACTTCTCAATAACAAAACCAATAGTTTGTTTCCCAGCTAAGAAATTTCATGGTGAACAATATGGACGAAGAAGGATCATTGATTTGTCACAACCTGGTAGATAATCCTCACAAAAGATGGTTCTTCTTAATAAAGATTTGAAAGTTATGAATAGGCATAATACATAAAAAGAAACTCAAAACTTGGTGGCAATTGGCAAGTAAGCTGAGAGTACACATCAACTTAGTCTCAACTGGCAACTAAAACTCCAAACTCATCCCCACTTTGGTCATCAATTTAGTCTCAATTGGCAACTAAAACTCCAAACTCATCCCCACTTTGGTCACCGACTTAGTCTCAACTGGCAACTAAAACTCCAAACTCATCCCCACTTTGGTCTCCTGGAGACACGATGTTGACATGACACATAAATTTTGAAAGTGTCAATATGATCATATTGCAAGTTGGAGTGTTCAAATGACAGAGTAAAGACGAGTTGAGGTCTTTAGACGTATATATTCAAAGTAATTGGAGCGTTTACTTGCTAGTTGACGCCAAGTTTGAGTTTCTTGTTTATATATTATACCTTATGAACATTGTCCCAAGTGCTGAAAACTCAAACTGTAATGATAATCACTACTACATCTTCATGGTCTTTACTGTTTAGTCGTCGCTTTTATCCCTTTCCTTTGTGTAAAAAGATTATCACAACATTGTGACTATTTAAACTTTAACGCAAGGAATGTGCGCCATGTGCATATGGTGCACAGTATAAAATTAAGTCGATACATTTTTCTTTTTGATTCGTCATATTCGTAAATTAAAAAACAAATAATTTTCTATTTTTCATTTTATCTTTCATGTGAAGTTTTGTAAAAACACAAATGTTATTGCATATTTAATGCTACAAGTTTCAAAAGTTTTATAGCTATATAATGTTAAACAAATTTAACCCACAAGTTTTTTTAAAAAGAAAATTGAAATTGTGTCATATAAATAGAAACCGGAGGAGTAATGTTCAACGAAAACATTACAGAAACCGTTCCATATCAATAACCTATTACAACAACACTTGTTCTGTTTACTACCCATCATTTCATTAAACTCATTCTTCACAGTTTTTTGCTTTTGTCGAAACAACATCAACTAATATCGCAATTCTATCAGTTTTCTGCTTTTCATTTGTTCAACATCACGAGACAACGTATAAAAGGGACAAAGAAAAATATCTTTCATCCTACTAATAGCACCCTGAATTAGCAATGTCGCGTTAATGGACAGCAAAAACAAATGAACATAAGCTTACAGAAGAACATGTTCAATGCAGCATAGTGGGATTTAGTTTGGTGAAGGTACTGTCACTCAAAATCACACCCTGCAGTACATATGTAGAGCCCGAAAACTTGCAGTTGCTTGGAAATTGAATAGGGAGGGGGACGGGAGAGCTTCAAATCTGCAATCGAATCTGCTATCTCTAAACCCTGAACTTTCAAGAATAATGAACTAGAACAAGCCAGCATAAATGAGCAAATGCAGCAGCACCGAGTACTTAAGGCTGGACTATAGAACCTATAGAGACTCTTCATCATCTTCCAAGGCACTGTAAATTAACCTGTAGAATATAGTCTCGGTCAAGAAGTGTCTTACTTATAAGAACTTCCGTAACAAATTGAGGGCATTTAAACCACAATAAAAAGAACAAAAAAGGATGCTTGCGTTGGTACCATAAGTCAAATCTTAGACACATAAATTTGGATATGAAGCACTATTTAATTACTTACCAAAATAATGATATGAAGAGGAGAAGGATGATATAGCCTAGTTTGAAAAGCCTCTGTTTCTTTTCCCAATTAAGCAGATTAAAAATCTCTGTCACATCAACAAGGTGCTGCCTTCTCGTGTACCTAGAGCATGAAGCAAACATAAGAAATTTTATTTGATGAAACACATCAGCAATATTAGATATGTTCGATATCAAGTTAAATCCCATTCACTGAATCAAGCACAAACAAGTTCCCTCATATAAAATCAATGAATACAAGTCTATGAGTCACTTTGAATGCATATGAAGAGAGGGTAATGTTAGGATGGAAAAGGACTGCTTCAGTTTCAGCTGGGATGTAAAGTAGATCCTTTAACCACTTAGTATTGGTTATATGTACATTATTTTTTAGCAAATAAGTACCAGCTCTTCAGTCGACCTCCATTGTTCTACGAAACATTGACTCAAGCCAGCCTATAAGACTATCTTTTTTGTCCACCCTTACATAACTTTAAGATAGTATTTCCTCTAGTTTCATATAGCAAATTACCCCCTGGACTTCCTTTCATCAATAAATTGTAAGCAATAATAAAAGATACTAGCAATATTTTAAGTAATTTTACCATTTTTTTGATCCAGTAAAACTTAAAAGGCTCAACGGAAACCTTTTTTTACAAGAGGGATAGACAAATAAGCAAAAGACTTATTAACAAAATCAGCCAAGCACAAGAAAACTTATTAGTTTCATCTCTTTTTTTGATGACAAGGGAAACTCGCAGCCGCTACCCTTGGGGTGCGCACAGGGTAAAACCCCCGCTCTTATGCAATAGCTCGCAAACCAAATAGGAGAGGTAACCCGCACTAGGCAAGCCCGGTGCGACGAGCTCGACCCAGAGGGCAAACCCCTTGCTTTCGCTGGCAAGGGGTTTCGAACTTGAGACCTCCAACATGGAAGTCCCAAGCCCAAACCACTGGGCCACCCCGAAGGGTATTAGTTTCATCTCTAAATTAATCTATTCGGTGATATCAGTAAAACCCCTCCATTTTCAAACAACTCGGCTCATATGACTTCTCTCTATCTATTTCCCCTGTTTGGACCCATTCAATTCCAGTACTCAATAATTTTGCAATGAAATATGGCTTTCTAGAACCAGAGTTCTCTAGGTCATGACTCCTAGTAAACGCCTGACCTAATGTAAGTATGCCAACAATGGCTTAAATAATAATCGTTGATATCACCTATTTTGTAAGGTCTATAAATGACACCCCCCAAATTCTTGGTAGGGTGAACCGGCACCCGGTGCCTTAACTTGGCCAAGCGGACCAACTCTACACAATGTCTTACATCAAACAGCTAAAGCTGTTCCAAATAAGATACACCTAACAATAAATCTTTCATTTTCATCATATTTTGTTCCAAGCAAGTTAGTACTAATTTCAAGTGATAGCAGGTTAGGGATGGGAAGCGTTTAACAGGCATATGTCTTTTAGGGTTGAGAAAGGTAAGATTTTGAGGTCACCGATGGTATGGGGATAACATTTTGAGGCTTACTTTTCCCAACATTTACAGAATCTCGCACCAAAGGAGATGACAGTCCAACAAGTGCAGAGGATACAAGATGGAGAATTTGTTAGGGATTTGTGTTTTCGGAGGAACTTGCAAGATTGGGAAGTGATGGAACTCCAAAATCTAGTCGAGCTATTTCATAAACAAAGAACTTCATTGAAAACTCATGGTGATAGAGGTGGGGACCGGGAACAATGGAGTTTTTCAGTGAAATCTTTCAATGAGAATCTTTTGGTCTGTGTGTAGAAGGGGGGTTGCATTTCCACATAGATTGAATTAGATTCCAAAAGGTTCTGAGAAAGGGCGTGTTTCTTCACTTGGTGTGCAACAAGAGAGGCGATTCTAACGGCCAAAAATTTGAGGAAGGTTACATACGTTAGTTGGTATTTTGTGCACAAGGATTGGATGAAGACGTTGACGATCTCCTCATTCATTGCTTGGTAGCCACAAGGTTATGGTGGGAAATGAGAAATCTTGTGTTTGTTTGGTATATCTTGGGTTACCCCAGGCACTATGAAAAGGTTAATGTTCAATTGAAATTGCAGCAGAGGGAAGAGAAGACACAGGGCATGGAATGTTGCAACATAGCTCTTATGTGGGTCATTTGGAGGGAAAAAGATAAGAGAGCTTTTGAAGATATTGAGATGAACTATGTAAGGAATAACCTCTTATCTCTTATTTCTTTTAGGTGCACGCTTAAGGTACCTTTATGTATAGAAGATCGGGCGCTGTTCGTAAGAACCATATTTTTGTAGGTTCTTTTACTCTTTTCGTATACTTCATGTATACAAGCCTTTTTTGTGCCCATGCTATTGATAAAATTTATTACCTAAAAAAGAGATTGTAGGTCTTTGACATCCTCTCTATGTGATTTTAGAACTATCCATCCTTGTTACCACCTTCAATCATCGTAACGCCTGCGACAGATTTGGAGGTTTATGGAGGATATAGACACACCATTTCAGGCAACCTTCTTTTATTTTTACCTCTATGTGTGCTACTTCTCCCTCTGTCGAAGGTTTTGATCTTGCCCAACAACACATCCATTTTTAACATTCACGTTTTTTATCACTCTTGTTACATTGCGCATTTTAGGCAAATCGTTCACTCCCATATACCATTGAGAGAATTCATAACTATTTATAAAACTTGATTTTTTACTTTGATTAATACTTCTCGATCAGATTATCACACACCATCGTGTAATGCTCTATTTCAGTCATCTCATTGTAACTCTGTATGTTACTTCTTCATTACTATGTCCATTCTCTTGGAAGATCGAGTCTTGATAGCTAATAATTTGCATTTAGGCATCATAATCCCCTCTAATCTCACCTTTATTTCTTCTTATGAGGATGAACTCGCAGTTGCAAATATATTCTTACTTTTACCTATCCTAAACTCTAATTCTCTAGAGTGTTTTTCGACATTCAAATTTTCGGTTATTATCCTTGTTAGCTTCGCAAATTAACATAATATCATATGTTAATAACATGGAACCTAAATTGTCATGTTGTAGCCTGAGTTTGCTCAAAAGTCCCACTCTGCCTCGTGTACATACCAAGTACCAACAGTATGTCAACCAAAAGATAAGCAACTGGGCTTTCAGAGTCTTAACAGTACGTGAGGAACACTCAAGCTTTGGAACTAAATTTCAAGGATTCATTAAGATTCAATGTGGTGAGTTGGTTTAAGAATTGAGCAATGTGAAACTGGAACAAAAAAGACCACGCATGCTAATATGAGCCTGCTCAAATCACACAATTGCAAACCTGAGTAACGAATTTGTCAGACACCCTAGATTTGCTGATAACCTTGACAACTTTTACACCATATAAAATTGTGTAACTACAACAATTTTAAATTACTATGGGTTTGCCACAATTCTAAACAACAAAAGACAAGTAGCCAAACGGAAAAAAATAGAAAAAAGGAGTCTCTTCTAGACAATTTAATACTGCTCATGAAGGGGATAAACCAAGTTTCACTAACACAATGTCACCAGTTCTCAAAAAAGAAAAAGAAAAAAAGAAACATATACCAGATTTCTGTTTTACAGTTTATTGACAGTTAAAAATCCCAAGAAAACTACCAATGTTAAGGAAAGAAAATGTATAGGTGCTATGTAAAAGTACTTTATAAAGGGAATCAGAAGCAAATGTTGCAGAAAATCGCAGTAGATGAGCATAATGGAGGAACAAAATCAAATCTCATTTCTACACATATTTAAGATCTCATCAGCATGCTTTAACAACTAATGTGCTATCCATGGATAAGATGATCTGAATTGGATCAAAACATAATTTCATTTGCAGTGCAGCCATAAAGCAAAAAGACAAGCAGAAACTTACAATCTGTAATTGTAGTACATATATGGAACACATAGAAGTGCCATGACCCAATGCCCTGTTATCAGATAGAGCAAGCACAGAACTCCTTGTGTGATGAACTCAGGTAAAACAACTCCATTTATACGAGATGCAGAGTCGTATGGGTTGATATAATCAAACTCTAAATCTGATAAGCACATCAGCTGTAACGCATTTCAAATGTCAGACTTCTTCATCTTACATACAGAAAAAGAAAAAGATACAAGTTCACTACAGTTTCTGCATGCTATAATATTCAACAGAAGATACAGATTGTCTTGCCATACTTAATAGAAGCTACCTAACAGGTATGTGGTGTTGCTGAGCAGTTTACAGTTCATGGTTCTCATCCAAGTTAATATAAACATATATGTTTGTGTATATATAGGATGTCTTTATAAAAAAAATTACGAGGATGTAAAATCTTTCTCCTGAAACCCTCAGATACGGTATAATTTAAAGCATTCAGGTAGGCAATGCATAATTTATACATCAGACAAGCCCCTATATGAATCTCCATCACGACCAATTGTACTTTAACTAGGAGATAATTGAACAAGACCAGAATCCTTATTCTCTGAACTCTACAAGAAGCTGTATCCAGCTTAAATTCAGTATAACAATTTTTAGGTGCTTATTACAGCTAAAACCAACATGATAATTCATAAACCTAAATAATTTTACAAATATATAGTCTTCAGTAGACTGAAATCACATCACATAACAAGAAAAACTAATGCATCACGAATCTCACGTTTGCATTATCAAATTAATCAAACACTGAACTTAACTAAACCCCTAATTTTAAATCTAATACAAGCTAGAAGAAAATAAGTGGAAAGAGTAGGATTTAGGATATAGACCTGAAAAACAAGCATGACAAGGAGAGCAATGAGAATGAAGAAGAAGAGAAGCCATGCCCAAATATCAGCCATTTTTCTCTTCTTAGTAGCTCCACAAATCAATTGGATGAAGAAGGAAGATTAATAGGGCCAGGTGCGTTATGCGCCACCGGTGCTTCCTGGCAGCAAGCAACGAATCGGACGAAAAGGCGATTCCAATTTTCAAGCTGAAGTAACGATCCACTTTGTAGCCGGAGCCGGAGCAGTTGGGTGTGTCTCGCTCGGAACTTTGACCGGTGTGAGCGAGGCTATGCTATGGATGAAAAACAAACCTTCTGTGCAAAAAAGAAATCGTAAAAAGAATTCAGTACATACTTTTTTTATTTTTTAAAACCAAACACATTATTTTTTAAAAGAAAAATGAAAAAAAATAATCAAGGGTACACAAATCATTGATAAAAAGAAAATTTAAGTTAGATTTTGTATTGAGTAAAAGAAAAAATCAAATCAAACCAACATAACAATATATACTAACTTTTATATATTATTTGAAAAACTTCATAAAGGATTTTCTTTAATAGCATATGTCAAAAAATATTTTTGATTATTTATTGAATGAACAAAATGATATGGTATATTATCTTTTATATATATTTAAAAATGCTTAATTTATTATCAAGTGTTATTGAAATGTGTCAATTCCTTTATTCTTTCTTCTTTGGGGGATTGGGGGTGGAGAGGGTAGGATATTAGAAGTTGGAGAATCAATTTTTTTTTCTAACAGGTGAAAATTTTGATACTAAACCAATTGAGTAATTAAAGATTTTTTAAATTAGTTACTTTTTATATTCATATTTCAAGATATATCAAATTCTTATATTTTTTTCAATTTGAAATTATGTTTTATTGATAATCTGTAAATAATCCTCAAGAAAGTATAGGTTGCACTTGATTCTTCTCATTGTCTTAGACCTTAGTAAGGTCAAGTTCACTCTAATCTTTATTATCGATTATAATTTTCAACTAAGGAGATGTAATTTGAATTTTGTTAATGGCTTTGTACACACTAATAAGTAAGTTAATAACATCGCATGAATAGAGATACTAATTAGAGTTTGGTACTTGACTTGGCCGGTTTATTTATATATATATATATATATAAGATTATTGTAGAGAGATTGTTTCACAAAAAAATGAATCATTATAATGATGAATGTATATTGTTATAGATAAAAAAAAAAATTAATACAAAGGTATCAAGGCCTTTCATTTATGTCCTAAAATCGTCATTTTTTTATTTTTTATTTCGAGAAGGTCTCTAAAATTGATGGAGGAGTTTAGACAAGACTCTTAATTTGTATATTACTAAAAATAATAATTACATGGGGAGGACATAAACCTTAACCTCGATAACATTGTTAAGGTTGGTAAAATTAACCTATAAAGACATTTGAGTACAACAAAAAAAGTATTCGGGTGAGTGTCCTTGCTATCGACACATCTACTGACTACTATTGATTGTCAATAACATTAAATTTGTATATAACGAAATTGATTGGTTTGAATATCAAATGTCCATTTGGTAGTAAATGTTAACTTGCTTGTCCAATAGCAAAAAACAATTAAAAATATAAAACTACCATTCTACTCACAATAATAGACCATTAAAGCAAATCTCAGTAACACATTTTCTTTATTGAAACCTGGCTTAATTAACTTACAATATAAAGTATTGAAATGATGAATACATGTTGCACCAAATTTAACTAGTAGAGTCCAATCACATTGAAAGCTCCATCGAGCATTGACAGTCATTTTATGCAACTTTACCAAAATCGTAAGTTGCACACAAAAACTAAAAAGAAGAAGGAGAAAGTGTTTAATAAACATGACTTGGACACTAGCATTGGTTGTTCAAATATATGATTAAAGCCATTGGAGGTGACATTTTGGCCAAAAACTACTTAGATTTATCACAATTTGTATCAAGACATCCATGAACTTTGCCAAGATAAATGGAAGTTTCTCAGTGCCCTTTGTTTTGTTCTTCAAAGATGAATTAAGACGACAGTTTGGTTTTGGACATAGAAAGAAACTTCGAGACACCAAATTCAGCAACTTCTCTTCTAGATTCAAGCCTGTACATTCCCACCATGAAACAAAATAGTTAGTCAAATTGACATTGCAGCTAGCTACATAGGTGCAATAGAATTCAATTAAATCAACTTCGTCTGAAAATTATACCGTATATAAATAGGGCAAAATAAAATTGTGTTTATATGTAAATTGTTGAATCCTTTTGACATAATTAGTTTTCTTGTTCCCTGAATCAATTCAAAAATTTCCTAGTTGACAAAAAAAAAACAGAGAACTTACTCTCCAAACTAAACTGGGAGTAATGAAGCTCGTAACACCGAGAATCGCTACTAGGCAACAACGGCCGCCGCTTCTCCTTCACGTAAATCTCAATCGCAGCCTTTATCAACTCCTGGACGGTGTTTTCCGGCGACATTACTACATGTACCGGCCCCACACTGTTCTGTATATTCACTTTCACTAACAGCTTCGTTAGCTTCTGTTGCTTCTCTTGACTTAATATTCCAGCTGAAACATCTACCCTGGCACCGTGCTTTCGCACTGAATGCTCTAATTTTCTTTGTATCGTTCCAATTTTATCACATGTTTTCGAAAGGACTTTTGAATTTGTACGTGGTTCAGCGAGTCTCGGCTGAAATCTCATTTCTAAAGGAATCTTAATTGAAGAATATCTAAGTTCAAATTAGAAAAGTCTCCAATCGCTATATATCATACTAGGATTTAATGTTCATCAATTTTATATGATGATTGTAACAAACTAACAATATGGAGATATTTTCAAATAATGATAGTAATTTATTTGGCTGACATGCTGAATGGAATCATTTTTAGTTGATAGTTTGTGTTTCAGCATATAGCGGGAAGCTTCTAGGAAATTGCAGATTTCATTATGTTGTCGCTCTCAAAGATTTGCTAGATTATCATTTACCACAGTCCACATAGCTATTTAAATTATTGAAAAAGGTCTGACGTATCTCGTTGGTATACTCTTTGTTACTCCCTTCGTCCACTATTGTTTGCCATGTATACTAAAAATAGTTGTCTAAAATTAATTATCAATTTAAACAATCAAGAAACAATTAGTCACTTTTTCCAATTCTGCCCTTAATAATTACATAACTATTAGTTTCAAAAAGTAATCATTTTAAAGTTACAAGACTACTTTAATGTGAAAAAAAAAGTTATTTTTACAGTTTTCAAAAAGTACAAATCATTTTAATAATGATTGATAGTAGGGTTATATTAATCAAATTGCACCTTATATTAAATTTTTCTTAGAGATTGTGCATGATCTTACCCTAATAAACAATAGTAGACGGAGAGAGTACCTATAAAAGTGATCCACGTGTATCTTTATCATTATAAAAATGGAATGAAAAAAAATACTACTCATTAGCTCAAATATATTCTTATAATTACAAAAGTGGCTCATATATACCTTTTAATTTAATAGTTAAAAATAATAATTTAAATTTGTTTTTAAATTTTTAATTTTAAATAAATTCACACACACACACACACACACATATATATATATATATATCCATTTCACACAAGATTTTTTTATTAATTCTAGTAATTATTATTTGAGTTTCTTATTCTTATTTTAATTCTTTCTTTCATTCTTTAAGAAGTAAAAAAATATAAGAAATAAAAAAAAGTGTGAATGGAAAATAATGAAAAAATTGTAACTAATTTTTGTTCTGAATATACTATAATTAGATATAAAAGAATTGGGGCATATATGATAAATTTTACAAGAAAGTGAAAAAATAAATTTGACAATCAAAATAATAAATTGAAATTATTCATTGAATTAAAGAAGCCAAACAAAAATATATACTTGTGAAAAGGATCAAATAAACCCCAATATGAATGTTTTTTTTTAAAACCAATTTTTATTTTATTTTTTCACTTCTATTAAAGAAAAGGATATATGTGAGTTATTTGTGGAACAATAAGAATATATATGAACCGCTTTTATAATAAGGGATATATCAACTCTGAATAACAAAGTTAAAAGACATATCATGCCATTTTCCCTTAATCTAGTTACGAGTAATCAGAGAAACTGTTTTTTCCTTCAAAATATTAGATATTCATTCCAATGAGAATCAATCTTCTACTAATTTTGATTAAAATATTAATATTAATCAAAAGCACATAAAATATTCCTCTCCCTATATATTGAACAAATTTAATTTATGTGCTGATGAAGAACTAACTACCTCTTAGCTTGTAGAGAACACAACAATTTGGGTGGTCTTATACACACTATACAATTTATTTTTAGAATTTTTGGTTGGTTAATTTCACTTTAATTTCATTGTATAATTTTCTTTTTAATTAATTAATTTCTGATTGAGTTTTGCTTCTCATTTACTTTTCTTTTTTCTGCTAATTAACAGGAAACATTGCTTCTCTCTTTCTCTTCTTGGTACGCACGTAAGTATAATTCTAACAACACTTTTCAGAATGTAAAAATGAGTTTCTTCTGGTAAAGAAACTCATGTTCTTTATGTCTATACAAATTCATGCGTGTATATTGTATTACGAATATCTATAAATATTTGAACTCATACATGTTCATATTCCATATATAGATATCTGATCATTCTTGATATATTTTTTTTACGTGTTTTCATGATAACCAAAATATTGTAAAAAATATACAAAAAATGGTCAGATATCTGTGAAATGTGTATGATTAAATACGAACATTTATGACTTCAAATATTTATAGATATTCGTAATACATATTTATGTACTAGTAACAATAATTTAGAAATGTCATAACATAAGTTATGTCAAATATTATTTTGTCAATTTGTTTTTAATGATCCTCTTGAATGTATACCTAAATTCAATCAATTTTTTTTTATTAAAATTAAAATTATTTATATTATTAATGTGTATATATAGCTTATAGTCGAAATAATGATTTTCATTAGAATGAATATCAATATTTAGAGAGAAAAAAATAGTTTCACAAATTACTCATAGTCAAGAATAGAATAATTGCGGAAAAAAAATATTATAATGATATTAAAAAAAGTGGTTGACTAAAGATAAATGGGCTAATAGTTCTCTTTACCTAATTAAGATTGATCACCAAAGAATATGAAAAAAAAAAGTAAATTTACAATATATGATTTATCTAAATTTAAAGTGTTAATTCCAAAAAATATTGAACTAATTTTCTTTAAAATTTCAAAATGATTTGACATTATTTGAGATAAATTTATTTATTTACTAAAGAAGTATTTACTTGACACTCGAAATTCGAAAAGTATCCTATTAATTTTAATTAATAAAAGGAGGAAATTGTATGAATATGTACATAAAAACATTAATTTCTTTACAAAAAGAAGCCCCTTTTTACATTCTGAAAAATGTTGATGAAAATTATACTTACGTTGGTATTAAAAAGAGAAAGAGAGAAGCAACATTTCCTGTTAATTAGCAGGAAAAAAAAGAAAAGCAAAAGAAAAACAAACTCAACCAAAATTTGATTAATTAATTAAATAGAAAATTATACAATGGAATTAAAATGAAATTAACCCACCAAAAATCCCAAAAACAAATTGTATAGTGTGTACAAGACCACCCATATTGTTGTGTTCTCTACAAACTATGAGCTAGTTAGTTATTCAGTATAGAAATTAAACTTGTTCAATATATAGAGGAGAGGAGTACTCTATGTGCTCTTAATTAATACTAATATTTTAATAAAAATTAATAGGAGTAATTAAACCAAAAATATGAAGTACTTAAAATGGAAAATCTAACCAATAATTTTCAAACGTATAGAGGAAGATTGCATGATTTATTATAAAGATGTCATCATACACAACTCAAAAAGCAAACAACCAAAAAAAGAAGGAAATTTCGACGTAAACTTGAAATAATTTACTACTATAAAAGTGAAGAAGAATATATAGTAAAGTGGAAGAAAAGTGAAGATGAAATTTTGTAATTTATATATATATACTAGGGGGTTAGTGCTCGTGCAAGGCACGGGCAAAATTTGTATTGGAGTTGCATGGGCGAATTTTCTATTGGCGTGAAAATAAATAAGACGTGGTGATGTTTTAAATATATTACATTAGTTTAGTGCAAGGTTATACAATAAGCTTGCTAATAAAAAGGAAAAACGGTTGTTAGTGGTGCAGTTGCGGGTAAGGTTGTCGAAGTTGGATTCTGAATGGAGTTCTGGCAAAAAGAGTTGACAGGCCTTTGTGGCAAAGTAGAAACTGTACAAAGTGGTGGGGCAGCTGATTGATTTGATGAGATCTCCAAAAGTGAGCAAGCTTTGTATTTCCTGTAAGGCAGGAATATCACATTAAATATTTGTATTTGAGATTATAGAAACAAATGGAATTGGACTTACCTTCTCTGTACAGAGGTCAAAAGTAGCTGTCAAAAAGCTTGGATTAACTGTAAAAGTTGTTTTTGAAAGAAAATGTTTGGTTAGTATGTGATAGAAATAATAGTTGAACAAAGAATTAGGAGTGGTAATCACCTTTAGTTTGGTTTTTCTGGAGTTGGTGGCTCTAGCTTCTGCTTCATTTTTAGTGATGATGATTCTGCCTGTTTACTCACTTGTTCTGGTTCAACGTGTTGCTTTCTTTTGCTTGCTTCCTGGATATTGGTTTTGTTAGGTGCTGTAGGAGGATGTGTGGTGTATTCCTTTTCCATGCACGACTGGATGTATAGTTTTGTAGCAGTTGTGTTTGGAGCACGTGCAAACGCCTTTTTTGCCTGAATAGAAAAGATCTTGTTGATAAAGTCTGTGTGGAGATCTTTCATAAGTGGACAATTGCTCTATGAGAGTGAAATGAATATTTATGAAATTAGCCCGAATAGAAAAGATCTTGTTGATAAAGTCTGTGTGGAGATCTTTCATAGGTGGATAATTGCTCTATGAGAGTGAAATGAATATTTATGAAATTATTTTGATAAGTTTATTAATGTAAGAATGATACATATATTATTTAGCTACAACTTATACCTTAGTGGAAGTTCTTTCGTAAATTTGTTCTGCAGTTAGGGATAGTAATTTCTCTCCTTCTTTGTTCATAATCATCCTTGTTGTTGTACCAGAGTTATCTTCTAGATTCACATTAAATCGGTACCTGTGATTATATGTTGAAAACACTATTACTCATCATCGCGAATTAAGAAGTAGAAGAATTTTATATCATTGGTGCAGTAATAGAGTACCTGGGGATGAGCATTCTGTGTTGACCACAGTTCATACAGTGAATTTGCATGATGATCGGATAACGGATGTCCTGCCCACAATTGGAACATACTAAAACATAGTATTTCTTTTGGTCAACTGGGAAGGATATCTTTGCTTCGATTGAAAATGTTTGTCCCTGTGTTAGGAAAAGAGTGAATGCAGGTGTTTGTAGTGAGTTTTAAGATTAAATAATGAATCAATTTCTTACTAACATCTTCTTGAGATTCGACGTTTGCAATTAGGATGACTTCTTCATCTACTGGAATGGAGATGAGAGATCCAGATTTGGATGTGCTCCTCAAAGTAAATGAAGTAAGTGTTGCTTTGTTTTCTGTAATCCTGCAGAGAATTCCCAAGAAGGTTAATTGTTGACAGTGTGTAATTTATCTATGTAGAATAACACTGAGAATATATGAAGGAGTACAGTAATACCATGCTCGTAGTTGCTGGCATAGGGGGGATCAATTAGAATTGTTGTGTTGAATTTGGTCGTCAATGATACCCTTGTGTGAGTTAAATTAGCTAGTAATAAGTGTGAACTCAGAGATGATTTGTAGTATGCCAATCGAAATCATTTAAAGCTAGTATGGTAAGACTAATCAGTCATTAGTGAAATGGTAAGTAAAACCAGCATCAGAAACAAAGAGGATGTTATATTATATATATATATCATTATGACAGTGGACAAATAAATCTGAAATAGAAAAACGGTAGATTTCTCCTAGTATACATTCAGTTGCACACAGATCTATAGGTAAACTCACCTAAGTGTGTTACACCAATTATCCAATACAAATGTAGAATTTTCCTACGAATAGAAGATCTTTTGTACAAATAGAAGACTGATGTAGGTGAAACCAACAATATTAAAGCCTATAATATTGGTAAGTCATTAGGAAAAACATAAGCTATTTTTTTTTTGGTGGCTTACCGTTGTATCTTGATCCTCCTATACGACGTGCGAGTATTATAGGATATTCATGGAGCTGCTGCAACAGTTTGTTGCCTTCGTTATCCATAATGGTTTGATCCCATATAGTGAAGGTGAAAGTGTGTTTACTGTAGAGTGCAACAAATTTATGTGCATATTTATTGTTTAAAAGTTTACTAAAAGAAACAATCAAATTCCTTTTAGGTTAAGCAAATATACTTACAATATTTCTATAACAATAAGTTCCTGCAGCCATTTGTTCATACTCATAAGTTATCTCGGTGGAAAACAATTGACAGCGATTGCTAGTATATCTGTTGAGGACGACATTTAAAATGAGCATATGTACATTTGAAGTAGTAAGTTCACAATTTTTATTAAAGGGTAAAGCAAACATACCAAACTCTTTCTTGTTTAGATCAGTCGTTGCCTGGAGGACCTGGTGCCTAATATCTGTAAAAGATGTGAGAGTAAGTTTTGTCGGAAGTGGCAATGCATCCACATCATTTTCCTCAACTTCGACCAGTACTCTTTTCTTATCAAAAACCAATTCAAAGGCATGCAGTGGTTTTTCATATTTGGAACTTGACGGTTGCATGCGTGTTCCTGCAATGTAGTAGGTGTGGTAGAGCTTGATCCGATATTGATAACAGGGAATGTCAGCAGCGTAAACAATGCCCTTTATTTGATCTTTCTGTGGTTGAACATGAAAATTAGCTATGCTTAGAAGCAGAGTTGACACAAATATAGACAATTTACATGAACAACTGTAAGTATTTAGTAGGCTGTCTAATAGTTCAAGTTTTGTGCTAATGTGAATAGCATGATGTATAGAATGGTTGGGAAAAAGGTAATGAGAAATGATGTAGCAGGTTCATTCTCATTCAGCTAAATGAGTAATTGCACTTTTGAAGTATGAAAAGCTTTTCGCAAATAGCAGTTGGGGTTGTTACAACCTGGGAATTCAGATTAGTTAACAGAATGTTGAAGAATACAGAAATCAGGGAAAGTAAGCCAAGAATGCAGAGCCAAAAACAAAGATTTCCAAATCTAAATAGTAACACTTCGGATTGAAAGAGAAGTCCTAATCATTATGTTATTCTTGTTTTTAGTTGTAGATACTTCTGAGTTTACTCAAGAGTGACATTGGTTGTTTTAGTCTCAGTTGATGTTTAATAGCACATTAGTAGCTGTAGCATGAAAATGGAGAGATGGGAGAGGGAATCATTGTCCTATACTGTATTTTTGTTTTAGTTATAATAATACCTGGAGGCAAAAATTTACAATCAAAGATAGTATAAAACATAGCAAGAATGCATGATTAAACCAGCAGAAGATAAAGCATTGACAACAGAAGCAAGAGAATGTATTTCTCCCATTGGTCAGACAAATAAGAATTCCTTTTATTTCACAGCTTCAAGTCGAGGTATAAGTCATTGTTCTTTTCTAAACAATTGTTTTTACCAAAGTTTTCAGTTTACCAAAATTTACAAGCGAAGACAACAGGAAGAGCAGCTTGTTGTATGTTCAACATTGAAGACGTAGAGAGAAAAGAGGAAGATGACATTGGAAAAGTTGGCTGGACTGTTAGAAGTATATAAATATTGAGGATTGATTTGCTGATATGTGAGAAAAATATTTAAAACAGCACAACACACATGTTAATTAAAACATTAAAAACAGTGATGTAAAATGTAAAGCCAGAGGTAGTAAAAATGAGCCAGTAATAAAGAGTAATGTAGTACCTGTTTATCTTGAAGGATCATATTTAGATATTTCACCCTTTTTTCCTTGCTTTTTGCTGGGCCACATATATCTACAATTTGTATCTTACAGATCCAGTCTGAGCTTTGTGGAGTTAATTTACATATACGAATATTTTGTTCCATCTTCTGATGAGACATAGGAAAAGGAAAACTCAATACATATTATAACTTATTAGCAGAGGTGAAGAAGAATTGGATGGAAAGAGCAAGAATAGAAGTAATAACTCAGATGATATTACATTCTTATATGTTAGATGGATAATTCATGAACTTAAAAGAATGCCTTTTTAATAACTTCATTATACACTATATTGCAAGTAGAATGATCATCATAACTATCGGTATAGTAGGTCGAATTAGTATTTTTACATGGTCAGAACTTTTTGCGCATGACAAATCAACGTAGAGCTGACCATGTGAAAAAACGGGTTCACGTAAATAAATTCCCACAAAATCTAGTGTTTGACCTTGAGCTTTATTTATAGTCATGGCAAAACATAATCGAATTGGAAATTGAGTTCTTTTAAATGGAATAGGTAATTTTTCATCTTGTGAAGATAATAATGGTATTCGAGGAATAAAAACATGCTTGCCCTTGAAATCACCACTGACAATTTTGGCACTAATAACGTGGGTGTTAAAGTTAAGGCAAATTAGTCGTGTTCCATTGCATAAACCTTCAGAAGGATTTAAATTGCGTAAGAGGATAACAGGAGAATTTCGCTTGAGAGTTAACTTATATGGTGGTAGACCAGAGGGATTTAAAGTATCCAAGAAATCTTCATATTGACTTTGATCTTTTGGTTCTACGGTTTCGTCAATTCCAACAAATGTCATAGTATTTCTCGGGAATTTTTGAATGAACATCTCATTAATTTCAGCTACAAAATCGTTTTTAGTCATTAAAATAACACGGGATGTTATAGAAGAGACATCTTCAGTGAGCATGTTTAAGTTTGGATGAATAGATTTAAATAAAATGTCTAATGATTCTTTCTCATTTACATATGGAATGAGAAAAGATGGTGGAATTTCAATTTTACCCAGGGCATTTACACTTTCTTTGCCATTTCCAATCTTTAGTAAATTCTCACAGAAAGTCGGATCTGTTCTGGCGCGCATGTTTTGCACCAGCTGATACTTTTCAAGGTGATTCCAAATGGTAGAATTTAATAAGCTTTCATTAATAAAGTCTTCTTTTTTGCCATTTTGTATAACCAGCAAAGTTTGTCTAAAGTCGCCACCAAAAACAACAACTTTTCCACCAAAGAGTGAGTCTGTGTTCATAATATCTTTTAGAAATGAGTCAAAAGTTTCAATAAGTTTTTTTTTGGCCATTGATACTTCGTCCCATACTATTAGTTTTGCATCTTGAATTAAGGAAGCAAGTGAACTTTGTTTACTAATGTTACATATGCAATTTTCACGTGTGTCTATAGGAAGTTTAAAGAGGGAATGAGCAGTTCGTCCTCCAGGAAGTACAGAAGCTGCAACACCAGAAGTTGCAGTAGCTAATGCTATAAATCCCTTAGATCGTACAGTAGCTAATAAGGCACGATATAAGTAGGTTTTAACAGTTCCTCCGGGACCATCAATAAAGAAAGCCCCTGATTTATTTAGGGAAATTCTATTAAGTATAACATTGTATGCCTTTTGCTGTTCTTTGTTCAAATGGGTATGTAACAGTAGATCTTCATTAGTTACAGTGATGTTTCGCTCTAGATGGATGTCTCTAGCTTGTTGCATTATATTGGAAGATGTAGTTGAAGAGATAGTCTTTGATATGAGGTTGAACTCATTTATATTATGGCCCATTGAATGTAAGATATCATTGATGTGATTTAAGACCGAACAACAAATATCATTTGTATGTATGTTTGGTATATTTTGAAAATCTTCCGACATAGGACATTGAAATTTTTGCCATAATTCTTTTGGATTAGCAGGGTTACAGTAGGCTAACAGTGTTGCAAATAAATGTCTGAGGCTATATGGCATTTGATAATTAGCAGCCTCTGACATACACTCTATTAAGTTATTATCAGAAGCAAGCAAGCTGTTTTTTTCGGCTGCCTCTCTAAATGTGTTATAATATCTTCCATTAACAGTTCTAAGATCTTCATAAGATTTTGGTCCTCTTATGTTCATCAGTAATAGTCGAAGATAGTATCTTTCTCCTTCTGTTGGGTGACAGGTGACGACACGACCAACGGCATTGCCTTGTTTTCTTCGTGTCCACATTTTATTACTTGTAGACCAAACAAAGTGCTCAAGAAATTCTTTGTATAACAAGTTAAGTTCAGTTGCAATTTTATTTGTTTTGTTCATCGAGAAGAATTCTGTTAACATTGTTCTTTTGATTGCAGGATTATTCAACACCGAATTCAAATTAGAGCTTGTCCTGAATGAGACAAATTGTTGTCCATCAAGATGAAGCTGAAGATGATATACTGCAGGAGTCATTTCACTAATAGAGAAGCCAAATAGACGCCACATAGCTTCTGGTGGTGAAACCCATCTAGCAGATCGGTAATCTTTTATTTCATCTATTTCTATATCAGAATCATTATTATGTATATGAAAAGCAATTTTGTCATGTCCTTTGCAAATGTATTTGTAAATATACTTGAAAGCTTTAACATCTGAACAAATTTCAACATTCATGTGACGGTTAAATTTGGCCAAGAGGTATGGGTTGTAGGGAACAACCCATGAATTATCTAGATATTGATTTCTAATTTTAAAATATTTACCAGTATCTCGTCTTCTGTAAATCGAATAGGAATTTTTGCCCTTAGATGTTTCAGTGGCGTAATTGTGAGGGTATTTAAACTTACAATGTCCTGTTTTTTTCATGCATGTACTATTAGAATTTAAAACTCCGCATGGACCATGCATCTTATGCTTAATAACTAAAGAGTGTAAATAACTATTTGTAGCAGGATCAGGTATTTCAGCACAAACCAGCTGATCATAAGCCTCGAGAGTTAATAATTTATAGTTTTCAGCAAGTATGATAAGGAAATGTGCATGTGGTAAACCACGCTTTTGAAATTCTATAGTGTACATAAAAGCAACAATTTTACCAAATATTTTTTTCTTGGTAATATCCGACTTTAATTCTTCGACTTTTGCCTTGAAGACTCGAGTTATTAAATCAGGTCGGTTTTGGACCTCATCAGTTGGTAATAGGAAATCATGTATTTCTGGCCATGAAGGATTATATGTCATAGTTAGGAAGATATCAGGTTTTCCAAATTGTTGTACTAATGCAATAGCATCCATGTATTGACGACGCATGTCTCGTGGACCTCCTGTAAAGCTAGCAGGAAGGAACGTTTTTATCCCAATATTTGAGGTGTCTCTTTCTCCTTGTCGTAGAAGATCCACCAATCCGGATAGTACTTCATACCTAAATAAATCTTGATTGAATACCAGAAAGTCCAACCTTTGTGTCTCAACTTTTATAAATTCATCTACAGAATATTGTTGGAATAATCTACCATAATATGAAGCAGTATTTTCTTCAGTATCTCTAATTTGAAGTTTATAGCAATAATACTCACGGCATGAGACTGTGTTTTTCTTTCTTTGTTTATGTAAAAGTTGTTCTTCAACATTAAGAAAACCATCAATTGAGCAGCAGTTAGATACAGCAGGAAGGCCCTCATTATTAGAAGTAGAACAGTTTCTTGAGAAACTGGGTTGTTGTATTATTTTTTGAATGCCACAGTGCCATCCATTTTCTCCGTAGGGAAATAACAGAGGATATTGTAACGAATCATAACAGCCGTAGTAATAGTGTACCAGTTGGCTATTATTGGAGTGAGTATGTATTCGAATATGGGGAGTAGAAATAGCATTATTTGATTCATCATCAACCCATATACCAGCAACTTCTGAGACGGTGGGTAAATTATATGTTCGTTGGTCCATTGCAGAAGCACATTTAAGTGCAATGTATAAATCAGGTAAGTTTGGAATGCTTGTTAAGGATTTGAGAAATATAGAGTATGGATTCATTTTTAGAATTTCAACCAGTTTTGCAATAACTGATCGGTTAAGAGTTTCGGAGAATAACATTTTGTTAATTACGTTGGCATCATTGTCATAAAAGTAGATTTGTAAGTTTCTTACTTCATTATTTGTAGGAAGGAGGCTATTTATGAAATGATGCATTTGTCCTTGAACTTTAAATGTGTATATACCTTGAGTTCTTTTTGCTAACTCCTTATCATATTTGACTCCAAGTGAGGTAAAGGCAAACATGTTATTATATGTTCTGATGTAAGTACGGAAATGATTGGATTCTTCATTAGTTCCAAAGTAAAGACTTTTTAATGCGGGATGTAATTTATGAGAAACTAACTTTATAGAACCATTACTACAACAGAAACCAAGAGATTCATATTGAAGTCTTCTAGCTGCACAAAATTTGCAGTTTGGAACTTTCCTTAACAGAGTGGGACTACAGGGCAATGTATTCAGATTAGAGCATTTTACTCCTGTTGGTTCATGTTCTGCAGAATGGAAGGACAATTTAGAAAGGAACAAATGGAAAAAAGGATGCCAAGGATAATATAATAAATACAAATAAACCTCTGATAGTTGTTCGTGGTTGGTACAAAGTAGAATGGTCATTGCAGGTGGTTGATGTTGAGTCTGTAATATTATATGTAATTAATGTATATAAGGTAACTGCTCATTTATTATGTGTGACTAACTTTAATTGGTACTAACCTATTTCGTAGATGCTCTCGCATTGAGATGCCGAGGTAACAGGTGATGGTTTATTCTGAAGGAACACAGTAGATTGCGGTGGAGTTATACTTTGACGGCCAGAGTCAGTCTTTGTAAAATAGACAACAGCAAGATTTTGGGGAAGAACATGCGTTCGAGAAGAGTATTTTGCCCGGCGTAGTGCCAGAAGAGCTACCCTTTTTTCAGTTGGTATTTTTTGGTAAGAAATTCGGTTTCTCAGATTTTTGGCATCCTTTTTGGTAGTACCTGTTTGTTCAGGTAGGATTGCATTCATTTTCCGTTTAGTGCCAGACATCTGAGGGCAAGTATTTAGCGAAGTTCTTTTATTGAAGGTAATATCTTGGCGTTCAATTAGGGTCAGTCAACACAGAATAACATAGTACAATGTAGACTGAAGAATACAGCAGAACAGTAACAGAGGTAAAAAAACTGTAGAGTAGGAAAATGCAGAAACTTACGTTTGTCAGTGAAAAGTTTGTTCTCTATTTCACCAGCTGAAGAAGTGTAAGTTCCAAAATCCTACAGAAGGTGTAGCAAGTATGCAGTGTATTAGTTAAAACTATGCAAAAGCGAAGATTCAAATGAAGATTGCATTCTTGAGACCACTCTAATTAACTAAAAGGTCAAATGACAGCCTAGCAAGAGTAGAGCATATATTAAAAGGCACATATGTGGTAAAGGCGCAAATAGCAGTCGTATGCGAGGGTCAAGCATATATGTGGTTAATACATTGGGTAAAGTTGTTGGATCTTCGGATAATTCCCCAAGTTAACTGTCTCTTTAGTGTAGAGGACTTGCAAAAAGAAGATCCTGTCGCTGTTTCAGCTAAACTACTGTAGTTTATTTTGCAAATTAAGAAATTGTTCTTTCCCGTTGAATTATCTTTCACTCACCTATCGACTACATATTTGTTATGGACGTCAGCAATGTAGAAATCCCAGAAGCAGTAAGATATAAGCTGGAGTTTTCCTCTAGTTTGACACGACATATATACTGTCAATCAATACTAACTAAGCCGATTAACGAAAAAATTGACTCACATTTGCGCATTAGTAGAGGGAACTGCTACAGTATATTACTTTGATTTGTTTAGAGGACATTAACTTTATATCATATAACCTATTTAGGTATAATTACATTTGATAAGACACCTTTTATTCCTAGTTAACCAAGTAGTTTGCATAATGAATAATAAAAATAAAGAGGGGAAAGCATGTCCAAGAAAGAGAGGAAAATGAGCAGAGCAAAGGCAGGCAGCATACCTTTGTTAGCTTGGAAGATCGACGAACTCGAAAGAGGCTTTGCATATTCACAGATGTAAACGAAGAAACAAACAACAGGTGGCAGCTGCAATGGAGGTACCAAATAGGTGTCAACAGAAGAGAGCCTTGAATTTCTTTAAGAATGAAGCTAACGCGTGAGTTGTTGCAATGTTTAAATGACGCGGAAATCAAAAAGGCAAACAGGTAGAGTTTATTAATAGGTCAAATTATAGGTGAAATGACGGAATTATCCGTGAAATAGAAGTGGCCTTCATTTTTTATCTATTTACGAAAATAGCCTTAAACGTACACGTGTAGGCTATTTACTGATTTCGTCGGACTGAGGAAACCCTGACTTATTTAGAATGATGATATAATTTTATTATAATCCTAACGTGGGAAATAAAACTATAAGTAAATTTCCCAAAGCTAAAAGTAAACTGCTTAACTAATCCCAAGATAAGAACACCTAATATTTAATACTTTAAAACAGATAAAAAATTTAATTTTTAAATCTTTCTTTACTTCAATCTCTATATGGATAATAGTCAAAATTGTTTCACGTGGCTTGCCACGTCATTAAAAGTTTGAGTTGTTAACTTTTAAGGATATTTATGGTTTCTTGAAATAATGACGAGGGCATTTTTTTATCCCAAAATATAACGAAAAATATAAATTAGGCAATTTTGACCTTAAAGGGAAAACAAAACATTGACAACTTCTATGGTAATTTTTATGTCCGCAAATTTGATCATCTTTTTAAAAGAAAAAAAATTAATATAATAAAAATAAAACTTAATTATATTTCTTAAATCTTTGGTGGTTCATACTCCTATTAGTCATATTTTGTTAAAAACATATCACTTAAATAAGTAGAAATTCTAATTATCATATAACTTTTTATTAGCTTGTCAATTCACTTGTAGGACTTTTCCTCTCTCTTTTTTAAAGATAGAAAGAAATTATATATTTTTAGACTAAGAAACTATAGGAATGGACAGGAAGAAAAAAATAAAAATTACACTGTTGCAAAGCTTCAAAAATGGCACCTTCACTAACAAAGGCATAAAAAATTAAGCATTAGAAAAAATACGAGATAATATCTCAGATGGTCACTCAATTAAAACTTTTTTTCTCAGAAAACCACTCAACTATGAGTTTTTCTCTCAGAAAGTCACTCAACTTTCTTTTATAACCTCAAAGTCACTCAACTGTTGATTTTTCTCTTAGAAAGTCACTCAACTTTTATTTATTACCTCAAAGTTACTTAACTATGAGTATTTTACTTAGAAAGTCACTCAACCTATTTAATTGAATATTTCATTAAAATTTGTTTACATGAAAATTTTCTATTTAAAAATAAATATAGTAAAAAATAGAATAATAATAATAATATTGTTATTATTTTATTACTATTAGTCATTAACCGAAGACTATTTTAAACGTGATTATTTTGTTGTATTTTTATTCCAACGGAACAGTACACAAAATGAACCTTAATTTTTTTAAAAAGAAATTTTATGTAAAATGAGCCCTTTTATTCCTATGCTGAAAAGGAAAATTTAAATTAACTTAAAAAAAAACATATACCCAAAATCCAGTTAAAAACAATTTGGAAAGACACCAAATTTTGATAGCAGAAGATCTTGTTAGTCGACTTAAACCTATTTTTATTAAAATATTTAAATTCTACTTTTGTTAGGATATTTTTCTATTTTTTACAATTTCTTATTTTAAATAAAAATTTCATGTCAACAAATTTTAATGAAAAAATTAATTAAATAGGTTGGGTGACTTTGTAAGTAATATATTCATAGTTGAGTGATTTTGAGGTTATAAAAGAAAGTTAAGTGACTTTTAAGAGGAAAACTCATAGTTGAGTAACTTTGAGGTTATAAAAGAAAGTTGAGTGACTTTATGAGAAAATAACTCATAGTTAAGTGACTTTTTGAGAATTTTTTTTTTTATAGTTGAGTGACCGTGCGTGATATTATCTCGAAAAAACATTTAAAAAATACACTAAAAATACACACGATCTAAAACTTTTATATGCATATAAACATATATAAAGTAAAATCTACAACCAATTAAGTCCCCTATTTTTTTTTGTTTCAGGCACCAAGTGTTCAAGTATTATATGTTAGAGCGTCGAACTATGTATCATAATTATATTAATCAAAAGTATATATGCTAATTTATCATAATTATATTAATCAAGTATTTTAATGTTTAGTCTTCATATTATACTGCTTAGCTGTTGACTGCACTTATAAGGGTGTGTTTGGTTTGAAGTTTCCCAAAAAATACTTATAAAAATATTTCTTTTAGAAAATTATGTTTCTTAAAAATTAGAAAAATCACATTTCTTATGAAAATAGAAAAAAAACAAGTTTCATAATTAAGGAGATTTCAAGTTAATTGTCACTCCTCTACCCCCCACCCCCCCCTCCCCGCCCAAACCCCCACTCTCCGCCCAAACCCCCACTCTCCACTTCCCCCCTCCACACACAATATTTTTGCTAAATTACATATAAAAATGATCTTGAAATGATATTGTTTTCACTTACTATAAAACACTACAAAATACGTAAGGAATTGGAAAATATTTCTCGTCATACCAAACACACCCCAAATGAACACTTATTTTCTTTGAATATAAAAAAAGACAATAGGTATATTAGAAATAGTCTCTCTACGGGGTACGAATACATCATTTTTTTCAGATCCTACTTATAGAATGACTAGATCGAGTATATTATTATTAAAAAGAAAGGCAAAAGGAAAACCAAATTTTATTTTATTTTCAAATGGCAAAAAGACTGTGAGTTTAGAGTTTCTTTTATCACATGATTGGTGGTAGTAAACGTCCACCTGAAATTAGGTATGGCAATGGGACGGTACTGTGGGAACTCTTCTTTGTCCACCATATTGTGTAAGAGGAATCAAAAGTACTATTTATATCGCAATGAAAGCGAAACTAATATTTACCTCTCAAAAATTATATTTATAAAAATGAATTATTCAAAAAGAACAAAACAAATTTAAAATTATCTACTTATAAAATTAATTAGGATCGAGTGGGAGAATTTTGTGATGATGAATTATGAATTAGTTTCTCGTCAAGATCCATTGTAGTCTAAGCTTTTCAATTATTTATCGACTAATTAATATTCTCTTTCAAGCCGTATTAACTTCTTATACTTTTTGGTTTAAACAAATTATAGCAAAAAATGAAACAAAGAATTTTAAGTTCTGATTCGAATTCGAACTTTAGAAATGAAATGACGTTTAGTGTAAAATATTTTACTTGGTAAAGTAAAACTTTTCGATTTTAATATAATTTAATAGACTCAAAACAGATACAGAATATCAACAACATGTATCCATTTTATTTTATTTTAAAAAAAAACTATATTCTTTTCCTTACGATTTTCAAAGAGTTGGATGGCAAGTTTTGCAATTTGCAGTCATCTAATTTGGCAAGCATAAACAACGGGAATATATTGATGATATCATAAATTTGTTAGTAAATTTTAGTTAGAAAAAAAATAATTTCTTTTATTTGTGATAGTAACACTTCAATCTCTAATTTTTTACTAATATTAATGGTTTATTTAATTTTTAGAAAAACGACAAATATACGCTCCAAACTATCGTAAATGGTATGCAGATATCTTCGGTTATATTTTTGGGACAATGGTGCCCCTGCCGTTCAAAAACTAGGGCATATATATCCTTCACTTTAACGGAAAACTAAATAGGTATATGTGGCGCAATCCTATCCATTGATCCGATATTTCATAACTGTCGGGTCAGTGGATAAGATTATGACACGTGTCTCTTGAGTATAAAGTATATATATGTTCTAGTTTTTGGACGGTAAGGTGATGTGGCACCTCTCTATGGTTTCTATTTGTATTTATTTTTTTCTCCTTTTTTTGGCATTATTTTTTATTTAAATTAATTATTGTATTATAAAAGTAAATTACTTAATTTGTTACGAATAATTTTTTTATTAATGGAGGAACATTTACAACAAAAACTCTCCACATTCTTTTTATTACCCATGACTTACACCTCTTTTATTTTTACTTTTAATAATATTCATGTCCATAATATAACCTTCAAACTTTAATTTGTACATTTATAATGTCTTATAATGTTCCTCTATCTTGTCTATATAAATTCATATTTAGTTTCATAAAGATTCACATTCAAGATTAACTTTTCTCTTTTTTATCATACTGATTTGTGAATTAAGTTTATCTAATTAAGAATTGTAACAAACAACCATAAATTAAGGAGAAAATCACTTATAATTATTGTGGAAAATTCTGACTCACAACTTCTAAAAATAGTTATACTAATTAATACATAATTATATTTAATATGTGAATCACATCAAATATCTTTAACAAAAAGAGACATATTTCAGACTAAATGATAATTTGTGTTTGAATGGCACATATCATATGTTTATATTAATTTACAATAAGTATAATGTACATAAATTTCATATATTTGGGAGCTAATTATATTTTATTTCGGAAGTTATTTTAATTATAAAATTATCGGATATTTCATTACTCTCGGATACATTCATTGATTGTTCAATACATTGCAAACGATATATTACTTAAATAGGAGGAATGTATCCGAGAGGAATAGAGATATATCCGAGAGAAGATAAGAATATATCCCAGAGAGATTTTTGTAAATTTTTTAATGGTAATTTTTTTTTATAGATTATGATATTTGAAGTTATGTAATTATGTATTTTTTTCCCCCTTAAAATACCTGGTAATTGCAAAGGCCCAGTGGTTGCTGAGAGTTCCGGGTTCACCTGCCAGCCAATCTTATTACCTAACTCCCCCAATAGTAAATAGATCCCTCTTTAAGTTTTTGGTCTACTTTGTCAAGGGCTGGATGCAAAATTAAAATTACATAATTTTTAATATTTTAATATTTTAATATTAATAAATAATATCTTTAAAGTTATTTATTCATATTTATTGTAACTTTTAGTAAATTTTTATATATACTTATAAACTCTACAATCTACACTGAAAGTACTGAATTTAAATAAGTATAACTTACATAAATTCCATAGTATAAAATCTAAATTACCTTTTATCCCTATTGTTTTTCTAATTACACAAATCTCATGTTTTTTAGGCATTTCGGATACATATATTAGGATCTGGATACATTATTGTTGATACATTATGTATCAATCTGTTGCATTTATTAAGGGAAAACAATTGAAAATCAAATTAAGATCTCATAGTATCCATTTGTTGTACTAATTAAGGGAAAAAAAAACTGAAATCAAATAAAGATTCCATAAATTACGCTATTCCATTTCAAATTAGTGTCAAGAATTCAATCATATAGAGCAAACCAAAATATTCAAAATTAAATTTCTTCTCCATGTTCATCGCTCTCTTTGTTTCACCCATTAGTCGAAAATTTCATACGATACATAAAACTCACGCTTTATGTAGGACCAAACTTCAAAGAGTGAGTTTGAATTTGTTTGATCACATACTTCAAAGATTGTAATGGACAAAAAAATACAAACAGTTAAATATGATACAAAAACAACATGTTAATAATGATACAAAAATAACAAACAGTTACACATGATACATAATAAAACAAACATGAACAAATAATTAAAAAATTGCCCAACATTTAGGTATGATACACTAATTGCCAACAGTTTAATTTGATACAAAAATTGCCGAAAACTTACACATGATACAAAATAATGTCCAACATTTAATAGTGATACAAACAATGACAAACAAATAAATTAGTAACTTGTAATGTATCTTATGTATAAATCTGGTACACTTCAATAAAATTTTGAATCAAGTACTTATTAAAACCATTTATGATGTATCTGATACACATTGACTAATAGAATTTAACTGATACACAAATTAGATGAACACAATTCGTACCTGCATGTTACATTTGACGAGATCGAGTGGAGTGACGGCCATGTGAGTGAGACCACAACTGAGGATACCACCGAAGGTACAGGCAGCGTAGAACTGCGGGGAATACATCTCGATCTTACCAGGTTCGATAGGTGCCGGAATATGGAAGTTGTTGTTGGCAGGAGGCAAAACATTGGTTGTTTCTGGAACAACAAGGGTTTTGGGAGTTAAAGAAGCAAAAAGAAGATGTTGGAGAGTAGAGAAAGCTTGGAAGAAGAGACTAATGGCGGGAGTTCTCCATTGACAGAGATCCGAGAAGGCAAATGAAGAAACCTGGAAATCTCGTCTCGCTCTCTGAATACCTCCTTTTTCTATGAAACTAATGTATCAGATACACACCAATAAAAATTATAAATTACTTAGGTTCTTTGAAAAAAATTGTGGAGCGATCTTATTGAAAAAAGAAGAGAGAACAAATCTGAAAATTAAAAAATGAAGAAAGTAAAGATTGAGGGCGTAAAATTTGAAAGATATTGAGTGAGTGAAAATAGGAAGAGATTGAGGGAGTGAAATAGGGAATAAAAATAGGAAGAGAAACGTGTACAACTTTATGTATCCAGAACAATGGGGTTTGAAAGGAAAAAGAGGAATTTTAGAAATATTTTAAAATGGTAGGGAATAATAGAAATTATGGAAAATAAAAATGTGTATATATAGATAATTTATCCTTTAAAGGGTATATATACCTGATAGGCTAGAGATGCATCATGCAACTTCACCTGCTGGCTTTAATTATGCCAAAGTGAGTAGTTAGATAAATTCACCACATTTTTGAGGCAAGTGTCTTTGTGGGTGGATGGAAGAGATCATAGAAGCAAAAAATAATGCTACCAAAGAAGGAAAAACTTCAGAATATGGCAAACATCTATATATATTCAAGAAAAATAGCTATATTTTATTTTCATGTTATATGGATATAATTAGACTATAAATAACAAAGTTAATTGTATACAAATAAATAATTTTTTTTTATATATATTTATATAATAAATAAATATTAAATAGGAAAGTAATTATTGAATGCCTAATTAATTATGGCAGACACATTTGTGATCTTTTCCCATGTTTACCATCATCAAATTTTTCTCTTTCATCAATATTCATACATGACATATTTTCTGATTTTTTCTCCCAAATTCATTCAAATTCAAGATCCTTTACATCACTGCGGGAGCGATTTTTGTGATTTTGTATCCATCATATATTTTCTAATTGCATATTTATCTCGTTTTTATGAGCATTATATATCTACACATCTACACTTTCTTCTATTTTCATAGGGTTTTGATTCAAGAATTTGTTTATCCATTTCAATGGCTGAAATTGATACTCCAAGGAGTGTTACGAGAGGTATACATTTATTTGACAAATTGTTGGATGAACTACCTTCTTTTGATTTGTATATTACTCAACAGCAAGCCAAAATTTCAAGCTCTATTACTGCAATGGAGAACGAAAGAAGAACAAAAAAGGTTAATGACCATATATACCCTTAAATCTGCTTGAAGAAATCGAACATGCAAAATTAGTAAAGAGGAAAAAAGGTTCAGAAGTGAAAACTAATCTTGAAAAAGGAGAAAAGTCAACAATATTGATTCAAGTGGGTGTGAAAAAAGAGCAGTCGAGCAGGAACAAGAGAAAAATTAATGAAATTGAGATTTGTATTTTTTTTTTTAGTTTAATGTCATTTACTTATATATCTTAACACATGTATTGTGTGCCATTGTCATTATGGATTGTCCTCTTATATTGAAATTGTTAGAAAATTTGATTTCGTATGTATATAGTTGTTAAAAAATGAGTACAAGAAGAACATGAACAAAAAAGAGATTGAGGGTTCTCTCATTGCCAATTTGTATATAGTAGAATACTTATATACACATTTGTATTGTTATATAACCACAAGTTGAACTGTTGATCTGTGAATACAATTATATTTGAATACATAAGTACTCTGTCAAATTTAATTAGGGAATTCAAGTATAGTTGGATACATCAATACTATATTGTTGACCTTTTCAAAATTTATTTAGAAGAATAATTATACAGTTTGATACCCACAAATTGTATCTTTTTGTTCGTTTGTCTAATGTATATCCATACTTGTACAGTTTGATACCCACAAATTGTATCTTTTTTGCTCGTTTGTCTAATGTATCCATATTTTTGCTTAACAACAGTGTTGAAATGTATCCATATTTATATACATAGATACTTGTATTGTTATATAAGCACAAGTTGAAATGTTGATTTGCGAATACAGTTATATCTAGATATATAAGTACTATATCTAAGATAAAAAGTTGATTAGGGAATACAAGTATAGTTGTATCCAACGTATTCATTTTTGTGTTTAACAACAATGTATTCATTGTATTATATATTGGTGTATTCATTTTTTGTTTAACAACTAGTGCATGTATTGCCATGTAGTTCACCTATTCAAAATCGAAATACTTAACCTTCATTCACAAAGTCAACAATTTGCTTACATACAATAACTTGAATTAACAAAAACAATTATTAATACCTTTATGACGCCAGAATAAGAAATATGGAGACAACAAGAAAATTGAGTATGATGCATATATCACAATTTTTGTTAAACTGATAAAGAATATGATCTGACATGTCTTTAAATAAGTAACTTTTAGTTATAAAGTTAATTATGGGAAGTTGCTTATTGTATGGATGTAATGTAAGATAGTGGGTATATTTAGAGTCAATTCCTTATTTAGTTCGTTGTACTTAAAGATGTATTAATGTATAAAATAAAATAAAAAAACTATACAAAAATACAGCAAAAAAGTGATATAAATTGTAGTCATTTATTGTAAATAACATACTTATAGCTATTGGTATTCATTTACCCTATAAATATAGTTGTTTTTGTAAGTTGGAAGAAACTGTAATTTTCAATCAAATTTATACTGTAATTGTTATATTTGTATGTTTATATGATGTAAATTATTTTGACCTTGATAAACAAGTTACCATATGACAATTCATATTGATCATTTACAAAAAACAAATTGTACTTATTCTTTCATATGTAATTACTTACTCAAAGCACTATTTTAATAATATTAATATTATAATTTTTCCATAATTATACTAGGCTCGGAATACACATACACGTTCGTGTTACAAAATGAATAAATATAAATATTTAAACTCATAAATGGTCATATTTCATCATATACATATTTCATAGTAGTTCATAGATATTTGACCATGTTTATATAATATTTGATTATCATATAAACAACTAAGCAAATTGGAACTCATCCACAGCCGTTGATGTTTTCTTTTCACGGTAAATGAAGTATAAAATCAGCTGCACTACTCCTAAAATCAAGCCAATACATGTTGAGATCTGCAAAGTACAAAGAAATTAATTACTAACTTCATCATTAAATTATTGTACCTAATAATATTTTTTGATAATATCATCGCTAAATAGAAATAACGATGAATTTTGATATTTAGTTGAAAAAGATCAAAATAAATACTTACTCCAATAAATAGATCCATTCCTAGCATGCCATAGATAAACCAATTAGTGCAAGATACCACGACAGCAAACGATAGGAAGAAAGGCATGTACTCCACACTTTTGGTCCTAATAACTAGTCTCTGCACAAATTTATCTTTTCATTAGTACTAAATTTTGAACTCAATTTACGGTGCGTATAATATATCAAAATGACATAATACATAAATACATCCTTTAACTTGATTTCAGCTGATATTTATGGCCTCCAACTTTGTGTATGCACAAGTAGACACTTAAACAAGTAGACACATGTGACCCACGTGGCATAATACCCATATAATGCTACATACGACACCAAATTGTCATGTAGGGTGAATGTGTCTATCTGTTCAATTTTATACAAGTTTAAGTGTCTACTTTTACACATGACTAAAGTTAAAAAGTCATAATTGTCAGCTGAAGCCAAGTTAAGGGTCATATTTATGTATTATGACTTTAAGGAGTATCGCGAGTGCTTACAATATTAGAGAGAGGAGATGCATACATGACGACGGTGATGATGGTAGCAGCCATACCACAGAAAAACCTCCTATTTTTTCCATGAAAAAAACTTATGGAAATAACCGCTGCGGTAGCAAAAGTAATAAGGACTAACACAAATATTACTAAGATTTTTCTTTTTTGTTTATTGGGTCCATATAAGAGAAAAATAAACACATATATTAATTCAATTGCAGCCCCAACTCCGTTGATTGTTGCTACCAGGATATTATTTGATGTTATAAATGGCAGACCATACCTACATTTGATTTCAATCATTAAATCAGTAACTTTATACCCTAAAATGAGCGAAAAATTTGAACGAAATAGTGTGAGATGACACCCCTTGACATAGGGTGGATACACCCCTATTAATTACCATGCGGTAAGCAAGCAGTTTAGAAGTGTCATAACATAAGGTATGCCAGAGAATTGTTCCGTTGATTTGTTCTTGATGATCCTCTTGAACGTATACCTAAATTCAATCAAACAAAATATATTAATATTAGAATTTTTGTAGTATTAGTGTGTATAAATTATAATCAAAACACTAATTTTCATTGAAATTAATATCTAATACTTAAAAAGAAAAAGAAACAGTTCCACTGATTATTAATAGTCAGGGATAGAATATTTGCGTAAAAAAATTATGATGGAGCAAACATAAATGGGCTAATAGTTCTCTTTATTTAATTAAGTTTGGTCATCATAAAATACAGAAAAAAAAAACATTTTAAACTTACAATATATGATTTATCTGAATTTAAAGTGTCAATTTCTAAGAAATATTGAACTAAATAAAATTTTTGATTTCAAAACGATGTCATCTGAGTTAAAATGACAATATTATCCTTATCACTCCCACTTGACTATTTTCTTCTTCTACATAATTAAAGAAATGTTTTAATTTAAACATAAAGTTAAAGAAAGAAAGAGTACAATTGTAAAAAAAAAATTTAATTTAGAAAATGTATAATTTTACTAATTTTTAATATAAAAAACATACATCCAAAGAAATAACTTATGTATAACTAAACACCGCATAACTAAACACTGCATAACTAATACTTGTATAACTAATACATGCAAAATTAATACCCACATTGCTAATACATGCATAACTAATATATGCATAATTAATATGCATAACTTATACCCATATTACTAATACATGTATAACTCTATTCAGCTACCAAACGATCCTTTATTTCAATTTACTTAGAAGTATTTGCTTGACCCGTGAAATTCGAAAAGTGCCATATTAATTAAAATGAAGGAAATTGCATGAATTGAAGAAAACCCTTTTTTACATTATGAGAAGCGTTGTTGAGAACTTACATGGGTACCAAGAAGAGAAAGAGAGAAGCAGCATTTCCTGTTAATTAGCAGGAAAAAAAAAGGAGCAAAATGAGAAGGAAAAGTTAACCAGAAATTAATTTTAAAAAAATAAAAAAAATTATAAAATGAAATTAACTCACCAAAAATCCCAAAAACAAATTGTACCGTGTGTACAAGATCACCCATATTGTTGTGTTCTCTCCAAACTAAGAGGCAAAAGCTAATTAAAATTAAACTTGTTCAATTTATAGAGAAGAAGAGTACTCTATGGGCACTTTTAATTAATACTAATGTTTTAATTAATTAAGATAAATAGGAGTAATTAAACCAAGAATATGAAGTGCTTAAAAGGGAAAATCTAACCAATAATTTTCAACGAAAAAGCAAATAACCAAAATCTGAAATATGATTAGTTGATTACTATAAAAGTGAAGAAGAACAGTAAAGTGGAAGAAAAGTGAAGATGAATTTTTGTTATTTATAGAGAGATATATATAGGTGAATTCTAACAGACAAACATGGAAAATAAAACTAAGCAATTTTTTTCGGATCTAAACTAAACGGCTTAACTAAAAAAATAAGAATTCCTAAAATTTACTAATTAAATTTAACTAAAATTTTGATTCTTTAATCGTTCCTTACCTCACTCTATATATAATTAAAAGAAAATCAAAGCATTGACAACTTTTTATGATAATTTTTAGTTTTAGCAAGTTTGATCATCTTTTAAAAGATTTTAATTTTTTTTTTAATTAAAAATAAAACTTAATTATATTTCCTAAATTTTTGGTGCTTCATACGTGTATGATGTGCCATATGCGGTTACTTTTTGGACATGAGTATGGTGCACTTTATACTCACAATTAGGAACTTAGATCTACATTATTTTCATAGCTCTTGATGCATTGTCACTCGAATTTGTAAGTTTGCTTCCGATTGAAGTTTGAGAATTAGCTGAATGCGAGACTGAAATTGTTAAACCTGATTAAGGCGGGACATATTGTTGTTCAAATCCAAAAAAAAAACAATCAATTGATTTTTTTTACTTTCGGTTTTGATTTTTTTATTTGATCGATGGGTTTCGACTTTAAAATTTTGGATTTTAGGTTTTAGATTTGTTGTTTGACTATTTTATTTTGGTTAGACCGAAAAATAAAATTTGAATTCACTACACTTATACTTTACAATTAAGTTAGGGTAAACAACACAAATTTCACTAATTTTGTATCTAATTATCTCCATTCCCTTCAATTTGTATAATTACAAATCTTATCATAATTTTTACATCGGATATATATATCTATCGCATTCAGATACATCTATTCACTGTACATGTTAGTTATATACATATTATTAAGTTTACTTAATTTAAGGTTGTAACTAACAACCATAAGTTAAGGATAAAACCACACCTATAACAATTATAGAATATTTTGACGTACTACAACTTGAGATTTTTTTTTATTGTCAAAGTCATATCTTTATTCATTTCATATGGTTTTAAGGACATTTTTGATCATTTTTCCATTTATTTAAAATTAAAGTAAAAAAAAAATAGCAAGTCAAAAAGTAAGAGAGAAAAAAATCAAGAAAAACTTAAAATGAAAAAATATATATATTATATTACATTAATACTTGTCATGTAATAATTGGTATGTAATAATACTTGTTTTTTAAAATTTGAAATCGGTCAAAAACTTAATATAATAGTATTAGTTTAAAATTATTTAGGAGGATAATAAAATGTCAGCATAATTAAGATGTCTTTGTACAAATATGGGACAACTTCAAGAGTTGCATTATATTTTTGAGAAAAGACATAAAGTCACCACTGAAGTCGTCCTGAATTTTCAAAAAGACACCTTAACTTTGCGGACGTCTTATTATCCCATAAAAGTATTGAATACCTTTATAAAGGGACCATTTTGACCTATTTTCTCACTATTTGTGTGAAACACGCAGATGACGTGTGTGACAATCTATTTTTGTTGCCAGAAACCAATTAAAAGTACCACATTTTTTATTTTTTTTTAATTATCAATTATTTACTTTATTTAAATGCATCATCTTCCCCAAAATGATAACAAATTGGCTGGTGGCTGCACTTTTTGGTATAATCTTCCTTTGGAGATATGATACAGAAGCTCTTTGGGCTGCTTCTAAATCTGTTTTGAATTTTGGGCTCTCAACGAGTCGACGGTATTGAAGAAAATACTAAATCAAAGAGCGATCTATTTCTATGATAAGATCAGATCCTGGAATGTCATCTTCTCATGCAAAGTCAATTTTTTATATAGTAACATTTTGTATTGTCTCAAGTAATTTTCTTAGCTAATTGGTCGGATGGAGAAAATATAATTTATTTGAATACTCTTTATCCTTAAAACTTTATCTGTCAATACACATTTTACATAAGAAAAGTTAACCTTCAACTCCTTGTTTACTCAGTTAGTTCTCCAAGAATTTTGACCAAAAAACGTTGAAATAGAAGCAAATGATCTTCAACAATCGCTCTGATTGAAGAAAACGAAGAGACAAACTAATAAATGGAAAACAAAAGAAAGAAAGATTTTTTTTTCTTTTTGGAACGATTTGGGTAGGGTTAATTTAAATTGAATTAATTAAAAGGGTAGCATCACGAGCGAGCTCACAGGTGAGAAAATGGGTCAAAATGCTCTTTTCATAAAGGTATTCAATATTTTTATGGGGTAATAAAATGCTCGTAAAATTAAGGTGTTTTTTTGAAAATTCAAAATAACTTCAATGATAATTTTATGTCTTTTTTCTATATATTTTTTCTCTTAATTTTAAGAACTAAATACCCGATAGTTGGAAAGGCCCAATGGCTGTTGAGAGTCACGTGTTCACCTGCCAGCCAATCTTATTACCTAACTCCCCCAATAGTAAATAGACCCCACTTTACATTTTTGGTTTACTGGGTCGAGAGTCGAATTCAAAATTTAAATTATATAATTTTTATTAATATATTAGTATTAATTAATGATATTTTAAAAAGTTATTTATTCATATTTATGGTAACTTTTAGTAATATATATATATATATATATATATATATATATATATATATATATATATATATATATATATATATATATATAAACTCTATGTTAAAAATATTGAGTTCAAATAAATTCGATACGTCGGTTTAATTATGTCAAAGTGAGTAGTTGGATTCTTAAGTATTTAGATATATATACAGTACTCTTCAACTTTCAACTTAATTCACCACATTTGTGAGAGGATGGACGAGATAGTAGGAGAAAAAAAGATGAAGATTCTTTGTTTGCATGGATTTAGAACTAGTGGAAATTTCTTAAAAAAACAATTAAGCAAATGGGATCCTTCTATTTTTGCTCATTTTGAAATGGTATGATGTTACATTTTTATATTTAATTAATTATATTTTCTTTGTTGATTATGTAACACATCAAAGTTAATTTTGAAATTATAAATGAATATATATTGGCAGGAATTCCCAGATGGAATATTTTCAGCAGGGGGGAAATCAGATATTGAGGGCATATTTCCACCACCATATTTTGAGTGGTTCCAGTATAATGAGGTAAATACGAGCTTTAACGCGTAGCTAAACAACAAAAATTTCATGCTAATTTCATTTAGTTATGAATTAACAGCAATATTATATGAAGATTCGATAAACTAATAGCGTTTTAGCAACGAATTAGCAAAGAATTGCCGAGAAATTCCATATCTAATTCCACTGTCTTGTAAAAGTAATTTTGAAATCTTTTTGTTAATTCATTCTTGCCTATTTGGTTTCCCACCTGATGTTCGGAGTTCGTATTGGACCCCTGACTAAATTCGGGAGTAGCGCTCTCAACTGATTTTCTCCATATTCAGTCTCGAACTCGAGACCTGTTGTTAAGGGTGGAACCATATGACAGTCACTTTTTTTATCACTGAACCAGATTCACAAGTTTTTTTTTTTTTTGGTTTTCCACTCGATGTTCGGTACCCGGAGCCCGACTAAATCTGGATTCGCGCCGGGAAGTCCCACATTGAGGGGTAAAGCGCTCCCTAACAAAGGCGACTCCGTACCCAAGGGAGCTCGAACTCGAAACCTCTTGGTTAAGGATGAAGAAGTACTTAATTACCACTGCACCACAACCCTTGTTGGTGATTCACAAGTTAATATACATATATTTATTTAATTTTCTAGTATAAATACATGATCTAAACAAAAGCTACTAGGTTCGTCCAAATCCACAAACTTCCACCTAGCTCCTCCTCTGAATGGAGCAGTCACACCACTGCACCACAACACATTGGAGTAGTTTTTACTAACAATGATTTACCTGCTCTCAGGATTTTACAGAATATGAGAACTTAGAAGAATGCATTTCGTACTTGTGTGAGTATATAACAAGCAATGGGCCTTTCGATGGTCTTCTCGGATTCTCCCAGGTTTCTTTACTTTTTACAGGAGATCTTAATTTTTACATCTAATAAAAAAGTGGATGTTTGGTATTTGATTTGGGATTTTTAAATTTTGGGATCGGTAATTTGATAATTGATAGTTTAAAATAGAAGTGGAATACCAAGTTTTTAAATTTTGGTTTAGTAATTCAACAATCGATAAATCACACTTTAATTTGGTATGATTTTCAGTAATACCAAATTGAAGTTATAGCCAATTGTATTACAAAGTTAGTGCTATTGCTCCAATATTTTTATTTTTGATGTGGAGATATGGAGTAATAAAAGATCAACAAATAAGAAGACTTCAAGAAAAATAAATTGACACAACTAAAATACATTTTGAGTTGTTTATGTTTAATCTTTAACTTACTCTTTGAACTTGTACTAATGAATAATGAACCTATTGATATATGATCTTCATTAAGTAAATAATTCGATATTCTAAAAATACTGAATAACAAATTGTACTAATATCTCAAATCAGATCCGAACCTGAATATCGTAATTTTAAAATTATACTCACAATAACAAATTAGGTGAAATTTTATTTATTTTTCTCGATCCCTTGGTGCAGGGAGCGACTTTATCAGGCCTTTTACTAGGGTACATGGAACAGGTAATTTTGCAATCACCTCAACTCTTTAGCCAAAATTACTTCATAATTTCCAATATAATTTGGGAAATTTATATATTTTTATTTATACAGGGGAAGATTCTGAAAGAGCATCCACCAATGAAATTATTTGTATCAATATCAGGGGCCAAATTTAGGGACCCGAATATTTGTGACATTGCATACAAAGATATGATGAAGGTTAAATCAGTCCATTTTATTGGAGAGAAAGATTGGCTCAAACTTCCTTCACAAGAGCTTACAACAGCTTTTGAAAATCCTCTCATCATAAGGCATCCTCAAGGCCACACTGTGCCAAGACTAGGCAAGTGAAATTACAAATTTATCTTGTCTTTTATTTGTTGAAACTTTTAGAAGTTGATATGAAGTATTTGGACATTGAGAAAACTAAAGAAAATAGTTGAATAGTTCCATCGAACGAAAAGGGGATGAGAGATCTTTTTATATGATTTTTGGGCAATCTTTTCTCTTGAGTAAATTTTTTGGTTAATTCTATCTCAACATTTATGTGCTCACGCTCTAGATGTCTAGCCTTAGACATGAACTAAGGTGTTAATTAAGAGTCACACAATTCATTTGATTACTAGCAAGGAACTAAAAATTGACAAGATTAGATTGCTTAGATGGTACGCACCATCTACCTCCAATTCCGAGGTTAGGAATTTCAGTCACCAAAAAAGTTTAAAAGGTGAAAACTCGTAGGAAGGGGTAAAAAAAAAACTAAAAATTAATAGGATTAAAATATCTTTCTATCTGTTTTTTTAAAAAAGTGAGTATAATTAATGTTACAATTTGATACAAAACAGATGAAGCAGCTATGGAGACATTAAAAACTTGGACAAGGGAAATTGGCTTCTATTCCAATGAGAGTTGTGTTGGTGGAGGACCAAATGAAGCCTGCAAACATGTTAACATTGAAAATGGTGTGGAAGAAGGCAAAAAACTAGAGATGCCTAATGAAGTAGAGATCCAAAAGGCTCAAGAATAATAGTTCTCAAATTGTCAAAAACTCTTCTCTAGCTATTATCTTCTATTTTTACATTACAAATTGTCAAGTACTCCTCTCAAGTTAGTTTAAAATAAATATATTATGCATGTAGAGACGACTTAACATAGTATGCAACTATTTCTATCTATTTAATTTCCTATCAATTCTCTAATTAATTTTATTTTAATTAGTGTGCAATGTGTTTTTTCCGCGCTAGTTTTTATTTAATAAAAATGTATGGTAGACCATCACAAGTAGCCCGTCTAGCTCAGTTGGTAGAGCGCAAGGCTCTTAACCTTGTGGTCGTGGGTTCGAGCCCCACGGTGGGCGTTTAACTATTTTTTTGTTTTTACATATTTGGGCCCTTTACTAAAATTAGATGTTTTGATTTACTTTTTTTCATTTTTTTTCCGCATACTATAGTGGTCAAATTCAGATTTAAAAGACATCATTTTTTTGTCCCATAGAAACGTGGTGGGATTTGATGTTTATTACGTCTTGAGATAGCTAAATATATAGCTTCAAGTTAAATTTAGCTAGCAAAGTCAACAAGAACAAAAAACTAGACTTGTTGAAGCACAATTTCAGAAGAAAATCTTTTAACTATCTATTATATTATATATCTAGCGAGCATACTTAACCTGAAATATTTCATTCTTTACATGTGATTGGGGTCACGTGAATCTTTTATTTTTATTTTAAATTTTCATATAGAAAGGTAAATTTTTAACAAGTTACATATATGAAAGTACTTAAATCATATCAATGAATAAATGCATAGTTATTTCCTTGATCAATTTACAACAACAAATTATAAAAAACTACATTTTTTTTTTCCCAACTTTTTCAAATTTTACCTGAATATGTGAAGCACAAGATTATGCTTTTATGCTCTTACAATACTATCTGCGCACATCAAAATGCCAATAGAATAGATCTAAAGAAACTGTTTCTCAACAAAAATCATCAAGTTTTGAGCTGCCATGAACTTGGTCCTCCGTTTTAACTTGTCTAGACTTGCACATATGGACATTCATGTATTGACCATTAAAAATAGGATTGCTTCTCATCATGGTAAATACAACTTAACGTCATTGTTATGACCGTTGTCCATATTCTGCTGCGACTCTTCAACAGCAAATGTCTTCTTGTTTAAAATTTTCTTGTCACAATAACAGAAATATAAAATCAATTGCACTATTCCTAAAGTCAAGCCAACACCTGTTGAAATCTGCATAACAACAAAATTCACTAATTAATACTACTAGTAATTCATACAACATGTGAAAATTCTTTTTGATATGAGTGACATTGAGTGTCAATCTCAGGACCTTTGCCTGCTCTGACTCATCTAAAAGCATACTTTTATTACTTATTTAATTATATTCTCAACAGTAGGAGAGATGTTAGGTGAAGTACTTACGCCAATATATGGGTCCATTCCTAGTATGCCATAGATAAACCAGCTAGTGCAAGATAGGATAGCGGCAAATGATAAGAGAAATGGCATGTACTCCACGCTTTTGGTCGTGATCACTAGTTTCTGAATAAAAATATATTCAATTGAAAATATTTGTCAAACGTTGTAAAGGAATGATTTTAAGAAGGAGTATTTGAGAGAGCTTACGATAATAGACAGAGGAGCTGCATACATAACGATGGAGAAAACTGTGGAAGCAATACCACAAAAGAGCTCTCTATTTTTTCCATGAAAAACAAGCACTGAGATAACCGCAGCTGCAGCAAAAGCAACAAGGACTAATACAAATATTGCTAAGATTTTTCTCTTTTGCTTATTGGGTGCATATAATAAAAAGATAAGCACATATATTAACTCAATTGTAGCTCCAGTCCCGTTGATTGTTGTAACCAGAATATTGTTTGATGTTATAAATGGCAGACCATACCTGCTCATTCATTCATTCATTAAATCAATAACTTTATTAGAAAATAATAATTACAAAGGAAAATTCTAAAGTGACAAAATTAGCATATGAAAATATGATCCGTTCATGAAAATATAATTCATTTAAATTTGAAAGATTGATCCACCTATTTATTAGCTCAGTCCATTTCGATGCATCAAAATTTGGAATTTGTTATATGGGTATAGATAGTTACCATGCAGTAAGCAAGCAGTTCAAAAATGCCATAACATAAGGTATTCCAGAGAATTGTTCTGTCGATTTGTTCTTGATGATCCTCTTGAATGTATACCTAAATTCAATCAAACAAAGTATATTTATATTATTAATGTGTATAAATTATAATAGAAATAGTGATCGTGTTGTTAAGAATTATACTTACGTGGGTACTAAAAAGAGAAAGAGAGAAGCGGTATTTCCTGTTAATTAGCAGAAAAAAGAGAAGCAAATGACAAGAAACACTCAACCAAAAATTAATTAATTAAAGAGAAAAATATACAAAGCAAATAAATTATGGAAATGAATTAATTAAAGTGAAATAAACTCACCAAGAATCCCAAAAACAAATTGTACAGTGTGTACAAGACCGCTCATATTGTTGTGTTCCTTACAAGCTATGAGCAAGTTAGTTTTTCAGTTCAAAAACTTGTTCAATATAAAGAGGAGATGAGTAATAGTAATATTCTAAGAGGTCACATATTCTAATAGTAATGTTTTAATCAAACTAAATAGGAGTAATTAAACCAAGAATATGGAGTACTTAAAAAGGGTAAACTCACCAATAATTATTCATAACTGTAGAGGAAGATTGCATGGCTTATTATAAAGATGTCGTCATTATCATACATGACTAAAAAAGTAAAAGGCATGATATATAAGCATGTTCTTTACTTTGTCATATTTATATTCTTCAATTTTGGATATGTATAAGTAAACACTTAAATTTGTATAGAGTTGAACAAATAGACACACACATCCTACTTGTCATCTGAGGTGGCAATTCATATCCTACAAGACATCTAGCGTGGCCTGCTACTTGTATTTTGTAACGTCGGACGCGTGTGCCTACTTATTCAACTTTATACCAGCTTAAATATTTATTTTGTGCATATCCAAAATTGGAAAGCATAAGACCAAATTAAATGACATATTTATGTATCAAGTCAATTTCAAAAGCAAATAACCTAAGTAAAGAAGGGAAGCTCATGTAAATGGAAATGATGAGTTTAAAACAGAGAATGAAGAAGAATGGTGATTTGATTTTGACATGATGTTCTTGGAAGAATAGCCTAATAGGTACACGGTGATAGATAAGTTTGTTGAATTACAGATGGCAGAATTGGTGCATTGCTATTGGCCAGTTGAATAGTTAGTTGGAGTTTGTTAGGAAGTTACAACTCAGCTTGAAAGGTCACGTGGTTTGCACTTCTGTTAGTTACAATAACTATGATCCTCTATATATAGAGGTAGCTATGTAAAATGTTAAGCAAGAAAAAGATGTGAGATTCATTCCAATTTTCAGATCACAAATGTAATGCAAGATGTTTCAATAGAATACAATTTTACTTTCTTCTTCCCGTAGATTTCACAAATTCTTTATGGTATCAAAGCACTGATCGAAGGGCTATTGGAAGCTGTAATCGTCGATCATTGCAGCAAAAACAATAATGAAACCACAGAGTTCAGATACAGAAGATAATCCGCAGACAACCATAATCATCCACTTCATCTTCAAACCTCAGATACTCCTGGTGTTGCCTTGATTCCTATGAAGCTTACAAGGCCAGAGAACTATGGTGTTTGGAGTAGATCCATGCGATTGGCACTTCTAGTAAAAAACAAACTGGGATTTGTTGATGGTACATGTGCTAAAAGCTCATACAAAGGAGATTTGGCAATTCGATGGGAGAGGTGTGATGCAGTTGTATTATCATGGATTAGTGCAGCTGTAGCACCAGAACTGATGACAAGCATTGTATATGTTTCTAGTTCGAAGAGAATATGAAGTGATTTCAAGGAGAGATTTGATAAATCGAATTTGACTAGGATTTTTCATTTGTGGAAGGAGATCAGTGTATTGACTCAAGGAACAGAAACTATGACCTCTTATTACTCAAGGATGAGAGATTTGTGGGATGAGATGGATGTAATAGTACCTTCTCAATCGTGTGATTGTGAAGAGTCAAGCTCACATGTTGAACATGTCAAACAACAAAGACTGTTGCAATTTTTGGTTGGGCTAAATGAAAGTTATGCACAGGTGAGGAGTTCTATCTTACTCAGCCCTTCTGTTCCCAGTGTAAACCAAGCCTATGCAATGGCAATTCAGGAAGAGAGTCAAAGAAAGCTAGGACAGACAGAAGGAGGAAAGGAACTTTTCACAATGATGACAGGAAAAGGCAATCAGTCATATAATTACAACAATTAGAATCAGATCAACAACAACAACTTTCAAGCTAAGAAGACACAAGGTCAGACTTCACAAGGCAGAAGATTGGGATTGGTATGTGATCATTGTGGGTATAAAGGTCACACTAAAGACAATTGCTATAGAATTGTGGGATTTTCTGCTGATTTTAAGAGTAAAAGAAAGATGTCTGTGAATGAGGCCTATGCAAATACCTCTACTTCTCTGGAATCAGACAAGACTGAAGTTGAAGCACCTAGATCTGGATCCTTGTCCCAAATCTATTTCCCAGGAGGTTATTTCACAAAGGACTAATATGAGCAAGTTGCCAAGATGATGGAGTCTCCTTCACCATCAGGAACCTGTAGGGCCAATGCAACAACATGTATGAATCATTTGCATGTAAGTGCTAATGGTCATACAATAAAGTGGATTGTTGATTCCGAAGCCACACATCATATTACATACTGTGAGAATCTGCTAAGTGATAGTAAAAAGTTATCAGAATCCAGTTGTAATAAGGTACAGGTACCAACAAGAAGTAAAATTCATGTAGAACATGTTGGCAATGATGTGATTTTAGAGAATTACAGGTTGAAAAATATTTTACATGTCCCAGACTTCAGGTTTAAGTTATTGTCAGTCTTCAAGCTGACTAAAGACCCGAAATGTATGGTGTCATTTTATCCTGATTTATGTGTAATGCAGGATCTCTCTACTGGAGAGGTGATTGAGATTGGTAAAGATGAGGAATGCTTATACATCCTAAGACATGATGCCATACCTACTGTTGGAGCAGTGCTAAAAACCAACTGCTAAGTAGACCATAGACTTTGGCACCTTAGACTGGGACATCCTTCCTTGAAAGTAATGCAACACCTTCCTATATTGTAGAATAAAGTTGATGAGGCAGTGCAAGAAGACTGCATGATTTGTCCTTTGGCAAAGCAATGTAGGCTTAAATTTCCTTCTAGTGTTACTCAGACTTTAAAAATGTTTGAGCTAGTGCATTTAGATGTTTGGGGACCTCATAAGTGTAATGACCCTCCTGGTCATTTCTGTGTCTTGCCTTTTATGTGTTTTTTAGAGCGTTCCTGTAGCGACCCCAAGTCATTTATGACTTGCTGGGACTGACAGTTCGGTCACCTGGTCGTTCGTTTAGTTATGGTGCGAGTTTTAGTGCTTTGGAGCTTATAACCTTTAACGATCATTTTCGGTCAAATTCAAAATGTCAAAATGACATTGGAATCCAATTCTGACGATTCCATTAGCTCTAAAATGTCAAGTTTGGTCTAGATTGGCCCTTTTTTTGTGTCCCGATGTTTCTGATATTTTTCCGAGCCCTTTTGTGGTTTTTGACTTAAAATGACATTTGGGTTTGGGACCCACTTTTTGTCAAGATGACCCCGTATGGAAATTTTGACTGTCCCCTTGAATTCGGAATATTAAATTTAGTATGGATACATATCTCATTTGCGTGCACGGGGTTCCGAACAAGTTCGGAGCACCCCGTCGAAGTTTTTAAGTTTTGGGGAAAGTGCAGAAAAATCTGTTATAAAATGTAGAAAAATCTGCACTTTTGGAAAACCTTAAAAATCTCATCTCTCTATCGAATTAGGCGATTCAAAATGCGGGAGCTTTGTATTTTCAGTGGCTTCATTGTACAGTGTTCGAAAGTTGTTGGGTGCACGTAGTTCGAGGTAAATTTTACGATAAACCTGACTACTGTACCCTTTTTCAAGCTTTTGTTTTTGGCATCCTTGTTTTGGTCATATCTCACTCATTTTAGCTTGGTTTTGGGTGATTCGAAGGTACACGTGTTGGGAATTATCGTGGCTACGTCATGGAATGTTCAAGGAGTGTTGGGCACCATTAGATTCTTGTAAATTTCAAGTTTAGATTGCTGCTTGTTTTCTTTTAAGTTGATTAAAGTGTGATTTTCTTGCGTGTTGGGTTTTGCTGCGTTTTGAGCCCCGAATTGTGTTCCATTTTGGAACACAAGTTCGGGATACTGTTTAGGGTCTCTTGACAGAATCAAATTCGGACAGTTCGGTGCGGGTCGCACGATTCCCATTTTGACTCCAAAATTGACCTATCTCCGTTTGTTGTGATTTTCGTGTCTAAACGACCACAATAATGTTGTGACTCTATTTTTGGTAGCGTGGCAGCGTTTCGAAGCCATTCGAAAAGAAAAAGCTCCGGAGAAGTGATTTTGGAGCGCACGTGATCGGCCTATAGGTAGGCTACGACTTCCCTCTCTTAGATTGAGCTCGAGAGTGTGAATGCATGTTGATTAGTTGGGATTTGGGTTGGTAGTTATTGAATCATGCATTGGTGTTTAGAAATCATGTTTCGGCCTCTTTCGGGAATTATCGGGTAACTGTAAGCATGCTATGTGTTACTAATTGACTCTCCATGCTATGTGGAGGGCTTGAATGCTTGATTACTATTTATCTGAAGAATGTTGGGCCTTAGTTTAGGTTTGACTAGGGCTTGCCTTAGAAATACATGATTCAGATCCATAGGCATTAGTTTTGCCCTGACGTCGCTCGACCGGCTTAGATCCCTGTAGACTGGTGTAGCAGACTTAAGTCTGATAGTTTGGGCCTTAGGCGATACACTTGCTCCGACGATAGCCATCCTTATTTTCCCTGATGTTACGACATCACAAGTTACGTCGACGACATTTGTTCTGCTTCGCGATTTGAATTTGAGTTTTGTTCGGTTCTAAGGACTTACATTGATTGGCTAAGTGTGGACGGCGTTCCATGGATATTTATGAGCATGTATCGATTGAGACTCTTTTAGCAGCTACATTGACACCTTTATAGAGCATCCGATTTAAGGTCCGGCCTATATCGCCCATATACTTATATAGAGTAAAGCTGTCAAAATGGGTTGGGTTGGCCCAACCCTAACGGACTAGAGAGTTAAATGGGTTGGGACGGGCCGGCCCTTTAAAGGGCCAATAAAATAGCAGCCCAACCTAACCCTAAGCGGGCCATAGGTTGGGACGGGTTGGCCCTTCAACCAAAAAACTGACAACATTTTCCTCTTAGAAAGGATACGAACGTTGATCTTCGATGGACACGACATCAATACATACATAAATTCATTCATGAATTACACATACTTCATTGAATATTTACAAAACAAATACATAATAGCCAAGAATCAAGATACAACATTCATAAGATTCATCCGAGAAAAAAAATATTACATGATCATTATTTTCATAAACAAGACAATAAAGGAGAAGTGAAAATTAGGCATAAAAACAAAAGTAAAAGAGGTCAAAGATTCATAGTTATAATGGAGTAATGAACTTGGGCTAATAAGAAAATTTAGTGGGCTAATGACCCTAAAATGTAAAAGATATGTAAAAAAATATAGTCTTGATTTTATATTGATATTTTAAAAATATTTATTGACAAAATCTTAACAAGTAAAACACTACTTAAAATATATATAATAAATATTTGAAAAATTCACAGCCTGCGGGTTGGCCTCTGAGGCTTGCGGGTTGGGGCCTACGAGGCCAGCGGACCAAATGAGGCTGGGCTAAAAAGCCTCGTTCCTAAATGGGCTGAAAAAATTGAGCCCAACTCCATTAAATTCAAGGGTTAGGTTGGGCCGGCCTAGCGGGCCAAACCCATTTTGACATCTCTAATATAGAGCATCCGGTTAGAGGTTCGGCCTCAGTTACTTGATACTTGTGATTAGTTACTTGGGTACTTTTGGTGAGCATTTGGTTCGAGGTCTGGCCTCCGTACTGTTAAATTCTACTAATTGGGGTTGAGGTTTTGGTTCAATGTTCTCCGTTCTTGGGTTCTCATATGCAATTCTCTTTAGTTATAGTTATTTTGTGTACTCGTCGAGCTTATGGGGGTCCATTCGAGTTTTAATTAAACTTGCGCGCGAGTGTACCTTCTGGGCTTATGGGGGTCAGTTAGGTGTAGTTAGCTTATAGATTACTTTAGTTAGTTCTTTCTACACTCATGTGCTTTCCATTGTTACCTAGATTTCCGTTCTTGACCTCTGTTTGTGTTATTCCTTCTTTTCATATTGCCTTTACTTTTCAAGTTCAGTTGGCCTATGATGCCTACTGGGTACGTGCTGTTTTGGTACTCATGCTACGCTCTGCATCTGTTTCGTGATGCAGGTCCGAGCACCAGTGGCCAGTGTTGATCCAGTTTGGAGTAGCCTGATCCGGAGACGGGGGTGAGCACACGACATTTTGTACTATTTCAATCTCCATCTGTATATATAGACTTGTCTTTTACCTTTCGAGACAGTCCAGTCTCTGTGGTCCACTTTTGAGACTTGTACTCGTTTTGTTAGTAGCTCTGTACTAGTGACTTCCAGGTTCTGGGAGAGATCTTTATTTGTATATATATTTTTGTTTGCTTCCGCCTGTTTATATTGTTATCTTAAATTTTGCCTACTCTTGTTTAGTTTCTGCCCTCAGACCCATTACTTGTTGTTCCGGGTTACGGGTTGGCTTACCTACTAGTGGGTTATAGTAGGTGTCATCATGACTCGAGGAATCGGATCGTGACAATAGGGACCCTACTTATGATAGAAAACATTATTTTCTGACTGTAGTTGATGATTTTAGTAGGTTTACATGGATCTCTTTACTACACACTAAGAAGGATGTAGTAGTTGTATTGAGAAGCTTTATATCCATGATTTGTAATTAGTTTGATTGTGCAATAAATGTTTTAAGATCTGACAATGGCACTAAATTCTTTAATAATCAAGTGAATGATTTGCTATCTTTCTTAGGCATCATACATCAAAGTAGTTGTCCTTACACCCCACAACAAAATAACATTGTGGAAAGAAAACATAGACACATTCTGGACATAGGCAGAGTCTTAAAGATACAATCTCATGTTCCTAGTAGATTTTAGGGTGAATGTGTACAAACTGCAATATACTTAATTAACAGATTGCCTACAGTTGTCCTTGATGGTTATTCTCTTTATGAAAGACTGTTTGGAAAACCTCCTACATTGGATCACATCAGAGTATTTGGCTGTTTATGTTTTGTTGCTACATTGCCTAGTGGTGGGAAGTTTGAAGCTAGAGCAAAGAGAGTTGTTCTATTAGGGTTTTTTTTCCACACAAAAAGACTAAGTTGTATGATCTTGATGCAAAGGTTGTGTTCATCAGTAGGGATGTTGTTTTCAGAGAAGAAGTATTTCCTTTCAAGGTTATGCAACATCATGATGAAGGTCCATATCTTTGTTTTCTCCATTTCTAAATGATACAGATGATGCTCTTGATAATCTAGATCATGTCCTCCCAACATATTCTTCCTTGCAGCCTAATGCTGAAGATTCTTCCTCACAACCTGCAGACCCAAGAACTGAAATGTCCAGCAACCCATGTGTTGAGTCCCCTATTGCTGATGACTTAGAAGATCTACAAGATGAACCTCCTGCACATGGTTCTATTGAGTCAGTGCAAACTACCCCCATTGGTTCAAGAAAGACTACCAAGACTTGCAAGCCTCCTGTGTGGATCAAAAACTATCATGTTCCCAAAAAGTCCAGTCATCACTCCATCACTAATCATGTTTGTTATGATAATGTATCCACAGGTTATCAATCTTACTTACATGTTTTTTTAGCAGCTGTGGAGCCCCAATCTTTTAATGAAGCATCTCAAGACAAGTTGTGGATTGATGCCATGCAACAAGAAATCCAAGCTTTGGAAGATAACAATACTTAGACAATTGTTGACTTAGCACCTGGTGAGAAAACAATTGGTTCCAAATGGGTATACAAGATAAAGTACAAGTCCAATGGTGATGTGGATAGATACAAGGCAAGGCTAGTTGCAAAAGGGTATACTCAAAGAGACAGTCTTGATTATCAAGACACTTTTTCACCAGTTGCTAAAATGGTTACCATTAGGAATGTCCTTAGCTTAGCAGATTCCCATGGTTGGGATTTGTCCCAAATGGATGTCAACAATACTTTCTTGTAAGGTGATTTACTTGAAGAAATCTATATGGAACTTCCTCTTGGCTTCCAATCACAGGGGGATCTAAGGTGTGCAAGCTGAGGAAGTCATTATATGGTCTTAAACAAGCATCTAGACAATGGAACATCAAGTTCACTGAGGCATTATTGATGGCAGGATACTCACAAAGTACTCATGATCACAATTTGTTCATTAGAAAGGAAGGAACTGACATTGCAGTGATTCTAGTGTATGTTGATGACCTCCTAATAACTGGGAATAGTTCTAGGATGATTCAAAAAGCAAAAGACACACTACACCAAAATTTCAAAATGAAGGACTTGGGAAGTCTCAGATATTTTTTGGGGATTGAAGTTTTGAAGTAAAAAAAAGGGTTGTTGCTGAATCAAAGAAAGTATGTTTTACAGCTTATTTCAAAAACTGGACAAAGTGGAGCAAAGACTGTAAGCACTCATTTGGAATTTAACCACAAATTGACCAGTATAGAATTCGATCAGGACATTGGTGGTTCTGATGATTCAGACTTAGAAGATGTTACAACATACTAAAGATTGATTGGTAAACTGTTGTACTTAACAATCACCAGACCTGACAATTATTTTAGTGTAGAAGTTCTGAGCCAGTTCATGCAACATTGTCACGACCCGCTTTCTCAAGTCATGATGGCACCTACTATAACCCACCAGCAGGTAAGCCAACCAGTAACCCGGAACAACAAGTAATGGGTCTGAGGGTAGAAACTAAACAAGAGTAGGCAAATAACAATATACAAAGGCAGAAGCAAACCAAAACATAAATACAAATAAAGATCCGTCCCAGAACCTGGAAGTCACTAGTACAGAGCTACTAACAAAATGAGTACAAGTCCCAAAAGTGGACAGCAGAAACTGGACTGTCTCGAAAGGTAAAAGACAAGTCTATATATATAGATGGAGACTGAAATAGTACAAAACGTCGTGTGCTCACTCCCGTCTCCGGATCAGTCTACTTCAAGCTCGATCAACGCTGGCTACTAGTGCCCGAACCTGCATCACGAAATAGATGCAGAGCGTAGCATGAGTATCAAAAACAACAGGTACCCAGTAGGCATCATAGGCCGACTGAACTTGAAAAGTAAAGGCAATATGAAAAGAAGGAATAATACAAACCGAGGGTCAAGAGCGGAAATCTAAGTAACAATGGAATGCACACGACTGTAGAAAGAACTAACTAAAGTAATCTATAAGCTAACTACATCTAACTGGACCCCCATAAGCCCAGAAGGTACACTCGTGCGCAAGTTAAATAAAAACCTGAACGGACCCCCATAAGCCCGACGAGTACACAAAATAACTATAACTAAAGAGAATTGCATAAAAGAACCCAAGAACGAAGAACATCGAACCAGAACCTCAACCCTAATTAGTAGAATCTAACAGTACGGAGGTCGGACCTCGAACTGGATGCTCACCAGAATTACCTAAGTAACCAATCACAAGTATCAAGTATATAAGGCCGGAACTCTAACCGGATGCTCTGTATAGGTATCTGAGCAATAGAGGCCGGAACTCTAACCGGATGCTCTATATAAGTAACTGGGCAATAGAGGCCGGAACTTAAACCGGATTCTCTATAAAAGTGCCAATGTAGCTGCTGAAAGAGTCTTAATCGATCCACACTCATAATTGTCCGTGGAACGCCGTCCATACTTAGCTAATCAATGTAGGTCCTTGGAACCAAATCGAAAATCAAATTCAAATCGCGAAGTAGAACTAGTGTCGCCGATGTAACTCATGAAGCCGTAACATCGGAGAAAATAAGGATAACTATAGTCGGAGAAAGAGTCTCGCCTAACTAAGGCCCAAACTATCAGACTCAAGTCTGCTACACCAGTCTACAGGGATCTAAGCCGGTCGAGCGACGTCGGGACAAAACTAAGGCCTATTTGATCTGAATCATGTATTTCTAAGGCAAGCCCTAGTCAAACCTAAACTATGGCCCAACATGTTTCAAATAAACAATAATTAAGCATGCAAGCACTCCACATAGCGAGAAGGGTCCGTTAATAACACAAAGCATGCTCACAGTTACCCGATAATTCCCGAAATAGGCCGAAAACATGATTTCTTAACACCTATGCAGGATTCAATAACTACCCAACCCAAATCCCAACTAATCAACATGCATTCACATTCTCGAGCTCAATCTAAGAGAGGGAAATCGTAGCCTACCTGTAGGCCAATCACACGCGCTCCAAAATCACTTCTCCGGAGCTTTCCCTTTCTGTACGTCCTCGAAACGCTGCCCCGCTATCAAAAATAGAATCACAACGTTATTACAGTCGTTTAGACACCAAAATCACAACAAATGGAGACGGGTCAATTTTGGAGTCAAAACAGGAATCGTGGGACCCGCGCTGAAAATTTCAGAATTACCCCAAAAGTAGGTTTTTAACAGCTCCCCTAATTTGTGTTCCATGATGGGACACAATTCGGGGCTCAGAAACAACACAGTACCAACATACAACCAAAACCCAAATTTTCCTCAAGAACTAAAGGAATAGGACAGCAGCTAATTCAACATATTTACCAAAAACGGGCGGTCTACAGTACACTCTGACAACACCACAATGTTCTCTTCGAAAAACCACTCAAGATAGCCTCAAAAATCACTGAAATCGGACCTAAAATGGCTGAGAAAACAAGTCACAAAAATTTCCAAAATTAAGCTTACAAAAAGGGTGTGATAGCAGGTATTTTTTGAAAATTACCTCAAACGGAGACTCCAAATCACTATCCAAGCGCACCAACACGTTGTCCTCGAAAAATCTCACAACTTTGCCTTTTGAATCGCCCAAATCGATTGAGAGATGAGAGAGTTATGAGGGTTTGAAGTTTTGGAAAATGTTGTTGGTTTTCTTCAATAAATAGCAGATTTTCTGCAACTTTTTTTTTTCCAAAATTAGAAATTCCGACGGGGTGCTCCGATCTCATTCGGAACCCCGTGCATGCAAACGAGATATGCAACCATACCAAATTCGATATTCCAGACTCAACGGCACAGTTGAAATTTCCATCAGAGGTCATTTCGATAAAAAGTGGGTCCCACTTACAAAAGCCATTTTAAGTCAAAACCCACAAAAGGGCTCGGAAAGATATCGAAAACCTCCAGACACAAAAGAAGGGTCAATCTTGACCAAACTCGACATTTCGGAGCCTACCACGCTGACGGAATTCTCATCCGAGCGCGTTTACTCAGAATGTTGACCAAAGTCAAACTTAGGCTTAAACTTAAAGTTAAAACGCCTAATCGCACCGACTCACACTGAAAACCTCGGGAGTCATGACGACCATGCTACTAGCCTAAAATGACCCTTCCGAAGTTGATGGAATCATCAGAATTGGATTTCGATGTCATCTTCTTGAACTTTTGATCGAAAATGATCGTTCAAGGTTCATAAGCTTCAAAACACAAAAACTCGCACCAAGACCAAACGAACGACCAGGTGACCGAACTGTCAGTCCCAGCAAGTCATAAATGACTTGGGGTCGCTATAGGAACGCTCTAAACGACACACAGAAGGCAAGACACAGAAATGACCAAGAGGGTCATTACAAACATCCTACGGTTTCTCACTGGGAAGCTGCACTAAGGGTTGTGAGATATGTCAAAAGATCTCCAGGACTTGGGATAATGCTCAAAAGAGGGAATGGTGTTACGAAACTTACTGGATATTGGTGATTCAGACTGGCTTCATGCCCCAACACACGAAGACCAGTCACAGGTTACATAATAAAACTTGGAGATTCTCTTATTTCATGGAAGTCAAAGAAGCAACAAACAGTAAGTAGGTGTTCAGCTGAAGCAGAGTATAGGAGCTTGGCAGCTCTTGTTGCAGAACTGAATCTGGTTAGCATGATTACTAGATGAATTACAATTTCTAGTTGACATCCCAATCTCAGTGTTTACAGATAGCAAATTAGTTGTACAAATAGCTGAAAACCCAGTGTTTCATGAACGCACAAAACACATAGACATTGATTGTCATTTCATTCTAGAGAAAGTGAAATTAGGCTTCATAGATCTTAAACATTTCTGCACTACTATGCAACCAACTGACATTCTCACAAAAAGGTTAGGTGCTACTCAACATCATCTCCTTATGACCAAACTTGGTGTGTTAGATATCCTCCACCCTTCAGTTTGAAGGGGTGTGTTGAATTACAGATGCTAGAATTGGTGCATTGCTATTGGCAAGTTTAATAGTTAGTTGGAGTTTGTTAGGAAGTTACAACTCAGCTTGAAAGGTCACGTGGTTTGCACTTCTGTTAGTTACATAGTTGAAAGGTCACGTGGTTTGCACTTCTGTTAGTTACAATAACTATGATCCTCTATATATAGAGGTAGCTATGTAAAATGTTATGCAAGAAAAAGAAGTGAGATTCATTCCAATTTTCATATCACAAATGTAATGCAAGATGTTTCAATAGAATACAATTTTACTTTCTTCTTCCCGTAGATTTCACAAATTCTTTAAAGTTGATGGCCTTGACAAAGTTAGAAATTTCATCAATATATATATATATATATATATATATATATATATATATATATATATATATATATAATTTTTCGACGAATAGTATCCAACTGGCCACCTTGAGTTATATATATGGCTACGCCACTGATTGATGGTGGCGGTGATTGGCGAAAGGAGGAGATGTAGTTATGCAGGTGGTGGTGTTAGTATGGTGGTTTTTAGTTTTCTAGATATAACTCAGATCATTTAAGAAATTTTTGGCTTTTAAATTCATTTTTTATGTTTGAAAGTGTTTAAAAATACAAAAATGGCTTATAGAGGCTAAAAAGTGAGTACTCCGTAAAAATAAGTTCAAAATTAAAAGTTAGATATGACCAACTTATGACTTTTAATTTATAAGTGCCTTGAAAAAAGACAATCCAAACACTTGATTAATCCAAACAACATTTTTATATTCAACTGAAACGTGAAACTAATCAAACTTAATAATGATACATCTGTTCATCCTTAATAAATAATCATTAAAGCATGCAAAACTCACTGAAGCATAAAACAAAAAAAAGAAAGAGCGAAAAGAATAAGAAGAAAAACTCACTATAGCATGAATAGTTACAAATTGAAAAATTAAATATGAAGAATTAGAGTCAAGGATAAAACATGAAAATTTGTTCAGATATTCAAATTCTAATGATCTATAATTTGGGGTTTCAATCATTCACAAAATAACACCTAATAATCAATAGCAACTTCAACAACATAAACGCAAAAAAAATAGATCGGGACAAACTTTATATAATAAAAATCAGAAAAATAAAACAGGGGAAAAAATGAACCTTTATTGAGCCAAGATTTTTTAAACAAAGCCTCTAAAATCAGATATCTGTTGCTCAAATCGAATTACGTCAACGTGATAAAAGTTCCTCGATTGTGTAAAATAATATAACACTAGTACTTTTTTTTTCTCTGTTATACGTGTGTATTTATATTGTTCCTCTTTTTTCTTCTTTTTTTTCTGTATAAGTTGTGATTTGGTTGAAGATTCATTAGGGAAACCTAAAGGTTTTTGGTTTGAAAAATTTTAGAGGGAAAAAACCGAACGCAGGATTAGGGGGGAATTAGTTTTAGATTAGGACTTTTCCTGCTCCATTTTTGTTTGTTTATTTTTTTTTGTCTTTTTAAAAATATAATATAATAATATTAGCTAACTATTTGGCACTAATTTTTTTTAAAAATAAAGTTAATAACTAGACTAAAAAAATTGTTACTTAGAAAATACGAAATTACTATCTTTATTTATTAGGAAATTTTACACAAATCACGTAGCGTAAAGAGCTAATTGCATCTTATAATTATCCTACTCTTGTTCAAATTACAAAAGTCGGTTAAATTTGGTGGAATCCGGATACATCGCGTCCCAATTTCGGATACATCCTAATAATTGTGTCTCGATTTCGGATACATCACTCAACATCTCGATACATCGCTTAAAGTGATGTATCTGACCGATACATTGCGTAAAGTGATGTATCCAAAAACAGAAATTTTTGCAATTTTTTCAAATGGAGGAAATTTTAGAGAATATGACAAAATAATAATGTAATTAATAACCGAAGCTTCTCCATCAAAAGTGCAGACCAGATCATACAATGTATTAAAGAAATTCATGGAATATATATAAATAATTAAACCATAAACATTAAATAATCTTCAATCTAAGCAACCACACATTGTGAACATAATGCATAATCATTCACATTTCATTCAGATATCTGATCATTCTTGGCATACTTTTATGCTTTTACAATATTATATTATTCAAGTACATCAGAATGTTTATAAAATCTAAAGAAACAGATTTTACACAAAAATCACCAGGTTTTGAGTTGCATATTGAACTTGATTTCATAACTTGTCTAGACTTGCTCATGAAAATTTGATTGCTTCTCATCATTGTAACACTTAACATTATTGCGATAGCCATTGCCCATATTCTGTTGGGACTCATCAGTAGCAGTTGTCTTCTTATTTAATATTTTTTTGTCACAGTAAATAAAATATAAGATCAACTGTACTATTCCTAAAGCCAAGCCAACACCTGTTGAAATCTGCAAAGTACAAAATTATTAATTAGTACAAGTAATTCACAAATGTCCCACATATTAATTAATGCTGATAGTTAGGGGTGTAAATGGACGGGTTGAGTTAAAATAGGATTAGTTCATGATCTGTTCAATTTTACTTTGGATTCAAATGGATTGGTTAAAAATCGGGCTGGGTCATGACTTGTCCAATTTGACCGATTTAATCTCAATAATTTTAAAATATTGTTATTTACCTTTTATAACCATAATTTGAATTTCAACTCAAGAAAATAAAAAAATAATTACAAATTGATAGATAAATCCTAGAAGATATTAAATAGATAGTAATTCATACCTTCGATATGAGAACATACATTACACCAACGCAAATAAAGAGACTTAAAACGGATTTAAATTGAACTCAATTGAAGATTTTGTAAAATGAATTGAGGCTTAAATGATTTGAGATTGACCTAATTTAAATTATCTTAAGCCCAACCTATAAGATTCTGACAAATAAATAGGTTATCTATATTTGAACTCATTTTGACACCGTACTATAAATTGGATTCAATTTTTAACATATATGATGAATAGGAGAGATGCTAGGCGCAATACTTACGCCAACAAATGGGTCCATTCCTAGCATGGCATAGGTAAACCAGCAGCTGCAAGATATGACAACAGCAAATGACAGGAAGAATGGCATGTACTCCACACTCTTGGTCTTTATTACTAGTCTCTGCACAAATTAATCTTTCCTTCATAAGTACTCTTTGACGAAATCAACGAGAGGGAGTTATTCCGATGGTAAAATATTCCTCATTTATAACCTTAAGATTGTGAGTTCAAGTCAAACATAGCATAAATATTGTACAGATTAACTAATACTAGTAATAATTTTTGAATCTATAATTAAAAAAAATACAATGAATTAAATGATGAAAGCATAAATACTGGATCCACCTAGTTTAAATATTGAATCTACCTTGCGGTTAGAAGCAAATTTAGGATTTGAAATTTGAATGGTGACTTAGAGAAGGAATCATTGCATAACATATACTTCCTTTGTTTTAATTTATTTGCCAATTCTTCTTTCTTTTTAGTATGTTAAAAAACTCTTTTTGTTTTTTCTCAAATTTTAGAACTTTTCACGCATGTTTATTAGATTACAAGATTAAATGATAATTTGATATTTTTTACATATCTTTAGTTCAAGATAAAAAGTTTTCTTTACCTACTTAAACTCCGTGTCAAGTAAAAATCAGACAAATAAAATGAATATAAAGAGAGTATTGAGAGAGCTTACAATGATAGACATAGGAGATGCATACATAACGATGGAGAATATGGTAGCAGCCGTACCACAAAAGAGTTGCCTGTTTTTTCCATGAAAAGCAAGCACTGAAATAACCGCTGCGGCAACAAACGCCAATATAACTAATATCAACATTGCTAATATTTTCCCCTTTTGTTTATTGGGCGCATATAAGAAGAAAATCAACACGTATATCAACTCAATTGCAGCTCCAGCTCCATTTATTGTTGCTATTAGAATATTGTTTGATGTTATAAATGGCAAACCGTACCTATTCATTTATTAAATCAATAACTTCATCAGTAAACATTTGACACAATAATTACAATGGAAAATTATAATTTAATCTATGAACCGATCAAATTGTTTTGAATAAGGCAAAAATTTGATTTTCTTAAATCAATTGATTAATCTCAAGATTTCATTTTGGATAGCAGTTGTTTCGAATATCACAATTATAGTAGTTATAAATAAAGGTCGCCAAATTAGCACATTAAATAATATGTTTAATCCGTCCAAGTCTAGAGACTTATTGACCCTCTCAATTAGTAGCTTCATCCAAAAAAAAAGGGGTTAATATGTAGCCTAAATTGACATATGAAAAATCTAAGTTAAAATATATATATTTTTTAAAATATATTATTTATTTGATATATTATATCATCATACTAAAAAAAAAGGTTATATTAGGAACTAAAATAGGAGTATTATAAAATAAAACAACTAAAACTTAATAAAAATTGAACAAGTTAAGAAATAGACCACATTATAACCTATTTTATCCCAAATAACTTTTAAATAAATTATCTTATTTTTGTCCCTCATAATTCATCTCAACTCGCCCATCAAATGCATGTAGTTATAGATTAGTGGCTAGTATGTAAGTTCAATATTTTGGAGGCATATAAAGTTACGCCAATCTGAACTCGACATTTTTCACATTAATATATCAAAATATAATTATTAAAAATTTAATAAATAGTAAACATTAAATCAATCAAATTTAAATTTAGAATTTGCTACTTGTGGATGGACACTTTCACCCCCAAATTAGTTAAAAGTATCCGTTTGATCATAGATATTTATAAAAATATTTGAGAACAAATTTGACAAATAGTGTATGATCACACGATTGGTTATCATATGACAAATGTTTTTGACAAACAATAAACATTTTTAAATACTAGAAAAACAAATTAGAAATCAGGCTAAATTCTATTGTTTGAGAATTTTTAAAAATTTAAAATTTACTTTAAGCTTTTATATTTTATAAAAAAACATATTACTATTTATTAGTTTCAACTTTACAAGTTCGAGAAAGGCCGGCAACATAAAAGCATTTAATCAACTTATGTATTATTTTTCTTCCGCTCTTTTTATTTATTTAATTCCCAAGCATATAAAGATATTTTTCCATAAAGTAATATTTAGGAATCTATGACCAAACTCAAGCTTCATTACAATAAGTTTAGTAAAAAGGCAATTTAAGAACTCAATAGATTGACACTTTTTTTCCTTTTTGGAGCATAGATAGCTACCATGCAGAAAGCAAGCAGTTGAGAAATGTCATAACATAAGGTATTCCAGAGAACTGTTCTGTTGATTTGTTCTCGATAATCCTCTTGAATGTAAACCTAAATTCAATCAAACAAAACTATATTAAATTTATTTATATTATTAGTGTACATAAATTATAATCGAGTAACATTGATTTATCATTTGAATGAATATCTAATTTCTCGAAAAAGTCTCACTGATTACCTATAGTTAAGTATAAAATATTTGAGAAAAAAATATAACAATGAATTTTTTTTAATTTTTTTTAAAAAAGTGACTTGGCAAAAGATAAATTGACTAGTTCTCTTGAATTAAGAAATTCAATAATTGGTCATCAATAAAATACAAAAAGCAAGAATTTCAAATTTATAATATACGAATCTATCTAGATTTAAAGTGTCAATTTCAGCAAATACTAAACTAAAAAAATTCTTGATTTTTTTTAAAACGGTTTTTCATCATAGATAAATCAACTATTTCAATTTTAATTAAAAAGAAAATACTCGTTTGACTCCATATAATATAAGACGGAGAAAATATATTATGTCTCTCTTTACAAAAACAATCCCCCCCCCCCCCCCCCGAAACCCCCTTTCTTTTTGAAAATTAAATAAAATTCTGAGAAGTATTTTTGAGAATTATTCTTACGTGGGTACCAAGAAGAGAAAAAGAGTAGCGGCATTTCCTGTTAATTAGTAGGAAAAAAGAGAAGCAAAATGAGAAGAAAAATTCAACCAGAAATTAATTAATTAAAGAGAAAAATATACAAATAAAATAAAATATGAAAATAAATTAATTTTTAAAGTGACATAAACTCACCAACAATCCCAAAAATAAATTGTATAGTATGTACAAGACCACCCATATTGTTGTGTTCTCTATTAGAGATAGTTAATTCTTTAGTCCATGAACTTGTTCAATATATATAGAGGAAAAGAGTACTCTATGGGCTTTAAATAATATTTTAGTCAAATAAATAATTAAAGAATCCAAGACACTATAAAGTGAAAACCTGACCAATAATTATTCAAAAGTATATCAGAGGAAGACGATGCATGTGTTACTATTAAGATGTTATCAATTATCATGATCATGCACGACTAAAAAAGCAAACAAATTAAAGGAAAAAAAAACTTTTCAAAGATTGTGAAAGTATGGTTTATATTTTTCTAAGAAAATAACAACACTTATTTTAGTAATAAAAGTGTTTTGCTCAAGCTTTAAGTATTTCTGAATAGTGATAAAATATGTTTTTCAATTTTCTTAAACAGAGACTGAAAAAATTAAAGCGTTTCTAAAAAAAATGATTTTTTTTGGACAAGATTACATATATATTCATATTAAAAATTTACCTTTACTAAATTAGTTAGCAGAAAAAAATATTGGTTGCACAAAATTCAGAAATATTTTATTAAAGTAATTTTTCAAAAATAAAAATACTTTTTCGAGCATATCAGATTTAGTCAGTTTGGCCAAGGCTTTTTAAAATTTGTCCTTTTGAATTTTGTTGTTGTCAGTAGTGCGAAAAAAAAACAACAATTTGTTTATGGTTAATCAATTTGAAATACTTTTTGCAATATTAAAATAACAATTTCTGTTTAATTAATCAATCTGAAAGACAGGTTTCTCAATATTAAATTAATAATTTATGCTTGGTTAATATTTCAAAAAGTATTTCAATTTTTTCTTACTTTTTCAGCTTCTTCTATTGCTCAAAAACATTTATTTTTCACGTAAGAAGTTGACAAAATACCTCATCTCAATAAAAAAAGAATATATATATATATATATATATATATATATAAACAAATAAATATTTTTTACTTTTCAAAATTTAAATTAATTAATTTGGAAAGTATTTTTTAAAAATATTTGTCAATTAGATTGCTTTTGAGCAATTACATAACTAAGTTTATCAATCTATTATAACCAACAATTCAAGACAATTTACTTCAATAACTATATGTTTATTTTAAGTCAATTTAATCGAAGTCCTATATAAGTGTCAATTATTTAAATACGAATTAAAAAAATAAAGAAAAAATATAACGAAAAAAAAATAATCCTAAACTGAGTGATGTAGCACATTGAATGCGAAATAACACTTGCATGTATACATTTTATTTTAGGATCAACTAAATGAATTTCATTATCTATTATGTTACTTTATTTAAGTGAAACTTCTTTTTATTTCTAGCTACATGTCCTATAGACATGTTGATTCTGTTTTGGTTCATACAAATCTATGAGCTTAAATATGCCTCGAGTTAAAATTTAAAATTTATAGATTTTGAATTTTAGAATATATAGCGTTATGATTACACTTGTGCAACCCAACAGTACACTTATAATTACAATGTGACAAACAAATAGGTCAACATAATTATCAGGTTATGTAATTACTAGACTGATAATTACTACCCTAATGATTACACTAATTTCAATTACCCTAGTGGCTTTTCAAATCAACCCTATAGAATTTGTGTAAAATCTACAATATATTATGAGTTCAACATAAGACAATAGTTTTAATATATAAAATTCTATATTTTTTATCTAAAATATCACTAATTAAATATATAAAAATCAATATTATTTAAAATTAAAAGTTTATATTAGACAAATATGGGTCTTTATAAATGATATAATATTGAATATTTAAGATATATATATTTTATTTTGAAAAATATATTAATTAATAAACATATGTTCTTAATTAATATTATAAAAAAATTTATATTTTTCAATTTAGTATATTTTAATTAAATTAATCATAAAAACTAAAAGTACAAAATTTCTATGAACATCATGAAATGCATGTTTTATAAAAAGATTAATATTATAAATATAATGTCATAAAATTATAAAACATTTGACAAAAAAGATAATTTATAAAGTCTAACTTAAAAAAAATAGCTTGCAATGTAAAATATTGAGTCAATACTCCTAAAACTAATGAAATTGAAAATATAACATAAGTTCTAAATTCAAAACAAAAAATTTAACATAATACTCTTATGTCAAATTTCAACATAACATACATAAATATGATTTAAAAGAAAAGAAAAATGTAAGTCTATAACTTTATTCAACGATTAATTTTACTTTAATTTAAAAATTTGAATACCAACAAAATTATACTAATGATTTTTTTTTAGATAATACGAAAAATTACATGGAACCACATGAAGTGAAAGTTGCAAAAAGAAGAAAATGAAATATAAATAATATAAAAAATATTAGAATAATAAAAATAAAAAAGAATTTAAAATAATAAAAGAAAAGTACATTAAAATGAAAAAAATAAAAATAAAAATAAAAGAAAGAAATTAAAAAATAATCTTGTAATCACACCATGTAATTACGCAATTCACAACCCCTCCCCTTCCCCGTGTGAATTGGAGAGTGTAATTACACCCTGCCAATTACACTCAATTACATGTTGACTAGGTAATTACATGATCAACCAAACAGGACAGATAGTGTAATTACACCAAATCCAATTACCTGGGTGACTTTCCAAACAAACTCATAGTATTAAGAGCTAATTACATCATGTCTCTACTCTTTTTCAAATTACAAAAATCCATTAAATTTGGTGGAATCCAGATACATCTCAAAAATGTCCCGATACATCGCGTTCCGATTTTGGATACATCTCTCAATGTCCTGATACATCGCATCTCGGTTTCAGATACTCAATGTCCCGATACATCGCTTACGTCCCGATATATCGCATAAAGTAGTGTAACCGATCGATACATTGCGTAAAGTGAATAAGTGATGTGTCCGACCGATACATCGCGTAAAGTGATGTGTCCAACTAATACATTGCGTAAAGTAATGTTTCGATACGTTGGGTAAAGTGATGTATCCGACTGATACATCGCGTAAAGTGGTGTATTCGATCGATACATCACGTAAAGTGATGTATCCAACTGATACAATGTGTAAAGTAGGAATTTTTGTAATTTTTTCAAATGATATTTTTTTTTTAAAAATATAGTTAAATATATTGTGTATTTAGATAATTTTTTCTAATACATTATACCCTACGCCACTGTCTAAACAAATGTCGCAACTTTGGTAATTAACGAGCCTAGACAAATGTAAGTTTAAATTTTGTTTGAAATGAACTCAAACCCCCTTTAACACATCGGTAAATTTTAAAGTATAAATAGGGGGCACGTGAATTTATTTTCTTTTGTAAAATTATACTATATTTTATGTACTTATATTTTAAATTGATACTAATATTATCAGCTTAACACTCATGTTTTAAGAAGACTAAATATTAAATTTAGTTAAGGATTGAGTTATTTATCTAAGGACCAATTGTCATTAAATACATTTTTCTTTTTATTTTAATGATGTATTACAATATTTTACAAATTCTAGATTCATCCCAAAAACAGAGTATTATTGTATTATATTATCCCAACAATTGATATAGTTTCAGAACTTAAAATTTGTAATTTTCACTTATAAATGATCATGACTTTTTTTTTTGCAAAGGCTAAATTAATTCCAAGACATGACCTTCCCGTTTCACGTAAAACTAGTGGAGTATTAGAATATTCAACCTTTTAAAATATTTGCTTCTTTTTACTAATTAATTTATACTCCTACATAAAAATGATAAATCTATTCATATTGATTTTTAACTTATGATTTTACCCCTTTTGCTCTTTGGCCTTGGATATCTGGGGGTTGATTTTTCAGATGGACACTCAAATAATAGTTATTTCATCTTAGAAAGTCATTTTATGTTTTATTCGAATTCTTTGAGATAATAAAAATTTGTTGAGTCACTATCTAAAAAATCAATTTGAGATATATAATATTCAAATTTATTTTAAAAGAAAAAACGATTTAGGAAGGATATATTTTATTAAAGGAAAAGGAGTGAAAATAACACAAACAAAGGGAAAGAGAAAAGGACAAGAAAAAAAAATGAGAGGGGAAATAAATACTTCTAGTATTATAAAATTCGAAAAGAGATTTTGAATGGACAGGAATAAAGACACGGGAAAAGAAGAGATAAAGGCAAAGAGAAAAAGATGATGAAAAGAAAATATAATATAAATGGAAAAAAGAAAAGGGAAGAAAAATGTATATATATTAAAAATGAAATAATGATATGTTTTTTTTTAATAGAATATCCACCACTAAAATTTTCCGTAAAGTTAAGACTTTTACTTTTTCTTTTGCTACACGTTGTATACCTATCATTGGCATTATTATTACTGAACATTTATTTAGTTGATTTACTTACATTTTGTTTTTTATACTTTTCTTTGATTAAATACAATAGGTAAATGGCATGTTCATTTCTTTGAGGTCACTAGAAATCTTTGATTGGGGTGTGTTTATTTATTTAATTTTGTATAAATTCAAATTTTATTTGTATATATTCAAAGTTGAAAGACATAAATCATAATAGCTAAACTTAAATAATATGCTTATTTATTATGCCCTTATTATAAATATAGGGCATTATGCATAGAAATTTCTTAAATGAAACGCATTAGAAGGTGCTGGAGGAAGCTTGAACCCATTTTTTGTGGTAATGAATATGAGCGCGATTAAAATTTTTGGGTATCGGACCTTCCACGTTGGTGTATTTACATGAACAAAGCTACAATATATATTCTATATTTTGGATGAAGTCAATAACTTTTGTTTAGATTTTATATTTATATTAGAAATTTATGAAATATGTATTAATATTTAATTGAAAATTTACTAACTAAAATGAGCTACGACTTTTGGTAACAAATGTTAGAAAAAATAATAAGAAACATAATTGAAGAAGAAGATGGTTTTGAGGCGTGTAATCACTTTTTTTAAAGAATTATTGGCTATATATATATTAGGGTAAATACAAGCAATTCTCTTTAGGATAGAACCAAGTCTTTTGTTTAACATGTAGATTTTTTCTTAGGCTATTTCTAGAGTCTTTATATTTATAGAACTAAGTGATCATGACTTTTTATAAGAGTCGTGTTTTTTCATGAATAAATAATTTTTAATAAAAGTCACGTTTTTTCATGAACAAATGACTTTTCATAACATTCTTTCATGAACAAATGTGCATGTTCAATTTAAGACCTCTATGTATATTACAAAATATTCAACAACAAATCCAAAACACATTAATTATAAATTCTAACCTCACGTTTATGTATATATTAAAATAAAATAATTTACTATTTCTTGAAGCTTAATATTTCCGTGCATGAATCATATATATAGTAAAAAAAACTATGTCCCAGAAAAGTAAAGCTCGCCCATATTTCATAGTATAATATCATTAAAAGGCAGTAACAAAACGAAAATCACTATAATTGTGATTAATAAGCGTAATCTTCACCTTTTTTTTTTTGGATCTTGCAGCTAATTTTTACGCATCACACGTTTTAAATCTGAAAAAGTCAGTTGTCATTAGTTATATTACTATAATTTCTTTGACTAATAGCTTTTGTTGGCTAGTCCAAAGTTTTATGCCATTATATTGTTTCAAAACTTTTGAAAAAGTAATACTACTAGACTCTGATAGTTAGTGAGTTCCACATATTGTACTAGGGATATTTGATTATGCAAATATATGAGCTTTCACGTCTGCATACTTTTAGAGTAAATAAATATAAAATAAGTATTAATTTGTATTTTAATACCATCTACTGTGCTGAATAATTGGGGGTTTTCAGATATTATAATTAAACAAGAAGTAAATTACGAAATATAAAAATACAAAAAAATTTACAATGGGTTTCTATCCAATGAAGTAAAAGACTATTTATAAAAGCGAGTTGCTCAGATGGTAAGCAGTAAATTCCTAGTTCGAGTCATAACAATTGAGTCACAACAAGGGGTTAAAAAAAAGAAATTACTGACCCAATTATAGCAACTTCTTTCAAGACTACACTCCTCCTAATGGTACTTTATTATTATATGAGAATTCAGTGTTTTCAAAAATGTTTTTGGGACGAGTCTCAGGGCGAGTTTCGGGTTGGAGCGTAAATTAAAGACGTATATTCATAAGGCGTAAGTCTTAAAATTTGAGGCGTAAACTCTAAGCATAAAAACGTACACCCGGGAATTTTTAATTTTTTTTGCTTTAAATCATATTTTTATTATTGGTGTAATGATATTTCTCAATAGTAATTATAATACTTTTTTTCTTCATTATTGATTATTAATACTTATCTCAAATAAAAATCATAAATCATTGAAAGGTTTACTTTTGCTTATTTTATTAGTAATAAAACTATAAAATTGAATATACATGAGACTACGCCTCGTAGATTCATGGGATTTATGCCCCGTGTCTCGAGACTTACACCTCGCCTGTACTGTATAAAACGCCTCACCTCACGCCCCGCCTTTTAAAACAATGTATGAGATAAATGGTGATAACTGAATTTTCCTTTGGCTTCTTTCTCCAAATACCATTGAATATGGTTAAAGAATTAAACCTACTTGGACTTGATTTCCTTATTTGTTTTGATCGAGCTTCACACATTTCTCCTAATTTCAAAGTTCTTTTCTTTTTATGCTGAGTGTCGAAATTTTTTATATTTAACTCGTATTTCTTGATCCACGTGTTAAACTTTTAAACCCAATTACTTTTAAAAAAATCTTGCACTTGAAATAACTTCTGATCTTCAGTACATCTCAAGTCATTTGCAAAACGACTTGGTTCTTTCACTTCTATAACTCAATTTTCACTTGTTAGTTTAAGCAGTACGTTCTAGCGACCTATTAAAGATCATATTCTTTTGTAGTCGTTTGTCAATTATACATCTACTAATTTCATATTAACAATGACCTAACATTTAATTCTCTGTAAATATTTGTAAATATTATCAAAACTAATTTCAGTTCAACTTAAAAATATTATTGACAATCCATCTTTTTTAAAATAAAAAAAAAATCCCCCTTTCTCTTTTTACGGGGTCATTATACGTCTATGCATTTTTCTAATATATGCAATACCTTTTTATATAGACATTATTCTTCATATTATTTTGAAACACTCGTGCATCAAAACCAACCCTTTTCCGCTTTGGGATTTTCAACTAATTTAAATTCACATCATAAAGTTTCATTTGAGAATAAATTACATATAAAACGCTCTTTATCAAATACGATTTCATCCCTAGAACTCAAACTCTATTGAAACCTCCTATTAAAGACGAAAAGAATACTTAGGACCACCACACACTTAACTTTTATTTGTCTCGATCACAAATTTGTTGATTACAACTCCAAATTACATACGCAAAAGTATGTGATCTTTATCACACAAGCCATGACATACATGATTGAGGGCAAGTGTATATATTATTTGGGCACAATTGTTCACAAGTCGGATAAAATAAAAGTGAGATGCATCACAATAAGATATTTCTGTGATGACTCGTCCTTGCACCAAACAAAAAGGATAAGGTGTAAAATTAATAGAAACATCATGAGTATACTACTATATTCATCAACTTAAAAGTTTCTTATGTGATATGCAATTTGATGCATTATTAGACACTAGTGCTAATCATATGACAGAAAATAGGATAAGATGTTTATTTTCCCCGTAAATTAGCCATTCCTTTAAGGCTTTAACAAAAAGCAAATGACATCACTCAATCTTTTTATGTAGTCCACCTTGAACGCAATTTGCCCTTTTCCCCGGCCCAATTTTCTTAAGAACAAAAAGCCATATATTTTTTCAATGATCGTAGTGTTCAGATCAGCTTTTGTGCACCTCGACTTGTTTAAGCTGAGTTTTGAATATGAAACCTCAGAGTTCTCAACCACTTCATTGATCACTAGGTCACACCCTTAGATACAACAAAAAGTCATGATATATATACCGTATACGTCTCGAAGTTATTGATAAATCACTAAATAAATTTTATTAGTTAGCTATAAATATCACTTTTTATATAAAATTACAAAGAGTTTCGATTAATGTATATACATTCTAAAACTCAATACTTATCAAATGACAGGATTAGGTGGACCCTTTACACGTACGTATTCAAGCAACTAATTAATAAAACATGAAGGAACTAGATATATGAGACCTTATCTGCATAAAATCGTGACAGTGAGTTAAAAAAGTCCATTACTTTACAAAGAAAATCGACGATGTTACACTTATACGTGCCATGGACTAATAATAGTGCTCGTTTCATGTGAAGTATATAAAAGTAGTATCACAAAATATATCGTCAAACTTCATTATAACAATCATGGTATAACAACATTTTATTATAACAATCTACATATTTTTTATTAGAATCGATTTTTCATGTTATATTTTACTTCTTTATAATAACATTTTATCTATTATAATAATCATATTCATATAGTAAATTTCAAGTACAAATATTTAAAAATGAAGTTTTCAGGCAAACATTACTAATATAACGAGATTTGGCTGTACATAAGTTTTTGTACTAACTTATAAAATTAGTTGTATTTATTTAGACATAATAAAATGTAAAATAGCATTAAATGGATTAAAAAAATCAAAAGACAGAAAGCCCTCATATCAAGGCAAAATAGTTAACAAACTTATTTTATTTATAAAAAGTTGAGATGTTTTCTTAAAATTACATATTGTATAATTAAAACAAGCTAAATTCGCTTTTAAAATTTTCTAAATTACAATTCATGTATTACTATCCTTAAATTCATTATAAATTTCTTAACTAATTCATATATTATTAATTTCTGCTCAAGCTAGTCATCCCTAAAAATTAAACAACACTACCCCTTGTGTTCAAGATATTTGGACATAAAGGGACATATCAAATATTTGCATTTTGTTTATGTTAAAAAAAGAAACTTCCTAGTGGAAGTGTTACGTATTTTCTTGGAGGACTAAACAAAATTTAAAAAAAGATAATGCGCAGATAGCTCTGTGCATGATTGGTGAGTCTGCTACTTAATTAGTTTAATTTATTCACTCATTTCAAATAACATAAAATGTTGTACAAGCAAACTTCATATATTGCTAAATAATACTACTAATTTGCTATGATATTAGACAGTAGAAAGAGGCAAAGTTAGGATTTTATTTATATGGGTTTTGAATATTATTATGACTATTTCAGACGGCAATAATTGAATTTTAAATTTAATATTTTAAAGAAATTTTTTAATAATATATTATTTGAGCAAAAGTTACTAAGTTGACCAAACATGTTTATGAGCTTTTAGCTTTCACTACATCAAGAATGATCATTAGCGATAATTAATTAGTAACAATAATTTAGTTGTTGCTAAATATATATTTTTAGTGGCAATTAATACTATTTGTAAGTGTCGTTAAAGTCCATAACGACGTTGGATCCAATCACTATAACGACATTGGATCCAATCACGGTTAAATAATGCCGATAAATGTTTTAATAGTCTTTGTTAATGTGCATGTTTACCACCGCTAAAAACTATTGTTGTTATAGTGTCTGCCAATTCGATCTGTATTCGAGCTTCTAGCTCTATCAGTGAAAATACAGATTCATTTGGATAATACTTCACCCAAAAAATTGGTACATCAATATAAATTTATGAGTCAAATTTTAAATTTTAAATAAATAAATTAAATCCCAAATCATATATTCAATACTGATTTAAAATTATGACTTCTAAGCGGTTCAAATACAATTTAAGTATTCTTCTTTACGTAATAAAAAAATCACAGATTGTTTACTGATTAGTGGGGTCTATGTCTGCATTTAAAAAAATAATGGCAGCGTAATCTTGAAATCCTAAAATTAAAGTTTTTTTTCTAATTTTAAATAGGTTCATTTAATTTTAAAATTGACCAAAAAAAGTAAATCTACATAGATCGAAAGGGAGAGGTATAGGTCCATCATATCGCCTAAACGTATTAGAGAGATGTACCATTACTTTTAATTTTGTATTCGCATCATCACCACAAGAGACCAACTTAGCTCGATGAGGATACTCACAAAAAATAAAGAAATTCGACATATTTAAGACGAGTCCGGAGTCAAAAGGGCAACTTTTTTTCTTCAAAAAATATAAATCGTATATCAATTTTTTTTTAAAACCAAAAGGGAAAAATCGCTCTTGAGGAAGCGATATCTTTAGTACAAAATTAACTCCGTTTACACCGTTAAATAAAATTAAAATCTCTGCCCCAACAACGATTTCGTAAAAAAATATTTATTTTTTAAAATTAAAATTGATGCACCAGTAGCGATTTTCTTAATTTTTTTTTAAAAAATGTTTTGATTTATATTGGGAAAGTTTTTTTTCTTCTACAAATGAATTGGTTTATGAGAATTTGTATAGAAGCAAATGCACTAAGTGACAATTCAAAAAAAAGATTTTTTTTTTATACAAGTCGAAAATTAGTGTTTTTTATTTACGTTAATAATTAAGAGTACAATTTGCAGATGGAAGAGAAAATGAAAAATTATTTGTGGGTGCAAAATGCATGCAATATAAATGATGGAAGAGAACGAAAAATTAAATATTTGCTTACCATTCTATATTTTCAAAATATATTTCCGAGAGAATAATTTAAAAAGAAGAGATTTGAAACATATTACTAGTAATTAGGTCTTCATTGACATTAAAATTGGATTGAGTACGACCAATACCATGTTTTCCCATAATCAAGGGCGGCACAAGCATATTAGTGGCCTAAAGCAAAAATCAAACGGGGCCTTAAACTTGAATTGTTAATAACTTTTATATAGTTTATTTCTTCTAGTTTTCAATTGATAATATAACCATTCTTATTTTAAATTATTTTTCATGAGATATAAAATTTCTTCTAATAATTCCTTCATTTTTCATGAAAAGTTTACTTTTTCTACAAATAGTATTCAATATTTGTTAAAAAATAATAACTTATAACCCATTATTATTACAAATGAGGCCCCTTAAATTTGGGGACTAAGGCACATATCTTTTCTTTAACACTGTCGAGCCACGTCCCTGCCCATAATCAAGCTAGCTCGTAAGGAGAGTACGACCCAAACCCAAGTTCATATAAGTAGACCAAACAACCCATCCCCACAGAGCTTCTCGAAACACTTGATCTAAGTACATTAACCATCACAATAACTCAAGAGAAAAGGGCTTTTTTTTTCTCAACAGTCTCCTCCTTACCCAGAGCAGAATACACGAAAATCCGAGAAAATGAAATAACAAAAAAAACTGAAAACAAAATTCTTGCACTTGTAAGAAAAATATTTGAACAATATGATAAAAGAAATGACTTCACAGTTTATTCAAAATTCTTATTAGTAACATCCCTTTTGTTCCCTCCCCCGTCCTGCATTTCACATTTCTTGATTTTCCATAGTTTTCGCGAGAGAACCTAAGAATTCTTTGACCTGCATACATATGATTTTGATTAGATTTCTCATCAACGACATTTTACTTTCATTATTTCAACAACATAGACAACAAAAATTTGGTATAATGTCACATTCCAAACCTCTGAAGTATCCCCGAGAGAAAAGATAGCGTTACTCTCTTTTGGAATAGCCGAAACAAGAATTCCATAACCTTGATATCTCCCCCTCAAAACCTGGATTTACAATTACTCTTTAATCTCACAGCATAAAAAATAGTGATGCTACTAATATTAATATCAACATGAGATTCTTTCGTCGTGTATTAGTTATGTACCTTGAATGCATCTTCATCTGTTCTGTCATCGCCAATATAGATAGGGAGCACATCATGACTGTTTCTAAAACCTGCATTGTTGTGCATATATTTTATACAAATGGATGGAAGTTGGAACAATCCTTTTTCTACAATTATTATACGTTTTTTCGGGGAGAGGAGGGTTGAGGAGATCATGGACCAAATCATTGATGTAACATACCTAGTGATTCAAGCAAAAACTCAACTGCTTTCCCTTTGTCCCAGTCTATTACTGGACGGACCTCTAAAACCTATCGACAGGCAAAAAAGGAGCAAGCTTTCGACAAATTAGAACAATGTATGTAATCATGTTACCAAAATCAAGTAATTGAGATACCTTCCGCCCATGAGTTTGTCGTAGTCGAGGGTATTCTTTCAAGACATCATGTACACATTGGGCAAGAATAGGCCAACTCTGCATTTAAAATGAAAACCATCATCACAAACAAATGGCTGCAAAATAATTCATAAAGGTAATGAACCTCAGAATTAAGGGACTAATAGAAACAGCAAGGAAATGAGACTCACATTCTCATCTACGTTACGGTAATGTACAGAGGCACAAAATTTGTGGTTCTCAACTTTTGCACCTATTACTTCTTTAGTTTTATCGACGAGGGTTCTAAAAACCTGCAAGGTAGTCTAGCTCGTTTAGTTCAAGTCTGATAACATTCTTATCTCTTTTGGTGCCAATTAGTACTATTTATCCATTTATATGCAACATATAGAGAAACAAGTAAAACACCTCATCTATCATAGGTAAAAATTCACGAGCAGGCTGGAATAGGTTAACTTCCTTGCCCTGCTCAAAACATTAATTAGAACCTTCGTTATAAGACAGTAACGTAGAAATGAGTAAAAAGGACGAAATGCCAATCTTTATTAGGCAATTGATGAAAATACGACTCTTATAAACTGTAATACCTGATGGTCAGTAGATTTAATAAATGAATCATTAGTGCACAACTCATTTCTAATTGGAAGCATGATGTCCATACCATGACTACCAGCATAATAGAGTTCGGTTAGTCCTACCAACTGATAAACCTGAAACAGGATGAACGTAAATCACAATATTTGCAACCTAGAAGAGGTCAAGAAAGTTGATGGTGTAAACACAAATGTTGCCTGAATTACATGCTAATGAGAAAATCTTTACCTTATCACGGCTTCTTCCACTGATGATGGCTGTTGGGAAATGCTTCGCAACATCCCTGACAGCAGAACGCATCTGCAGAATTTGTAATTTCTTTTCATTGTGTGAACATCTTCAGGTAAACTTCTTTCTTAAAATAAGGAAAAATCAGAGAAGTTACTTACATCAGCGGAGATAAAAGCACGGTCAGGATCATCTACAATTGGAGAAAGAGTCCCATCGTAGTCTAAAAAGATAACAATCTTTTTATTCTTCGCATGGTTTACGATTTGCTGAAAGGAGTTTAGTGCTGATGGATACTTGAACTGCACACAAATAACATGAAGAGAGAGACTTGATTATAATGTATCTGATATTCACTCTGGCTACGAAAATATAGACAAGTGTGTGAAACTAAGGGAAACAATGAGATATTGAACATACCATCCAAGAAGAGTAACCACCTTTAGCATCATCAGAAAAATCCTCAACGCCTGCTTCCTTCTGAACGTTCTTACTAGGAGGTGACGAAGACTTCATTGCATCAAGCCAACCATTAGAACGAACGTCATCTAGCCTCCCTGGCTTCTTTCTCGGAATCATTAGAACACTAGTGGAGAATGAAAGCATTGATTGTGAATAAGTCAATAAGTTAGAATAAATCCACAACCTATACTTGCTTAATTATCAGCAAATGATCCGTAAGAACAGAAGAAGCTTTCGCTGAATTCAAGTCGATTGAATCTCTAAGAATTTGACTGATTTTACTAGTTGAATTGTAGTACCTAATCTTTTTATCCCACCTTTTTGTCGATGAAAAACCACCTCTTTAGTGTTCTCTTATTACTACTCCTGAGTTTACTTCCCATCAAGCACCGGCTTCCTGAAACCTGCTCAATCAAAAACTTGCATGACTGTCAAATTACTGGCATAATTTAGCCAATTATATGAATCTATCAGCACAAAAATACCTCATTTCCGGAGCCAAATTCCAGTTTAAGCAACACAACATGCTTGACTTACAATCTTAATATTAGCTATAAGCCTCTGTGCTTCCTACCTGGAGAGAAGAAAACAACGTATACATGTCATGGCGTTACTTATATCCAAAAAAACCAGTGGAGGCAAGAATATTAACTAAACAATGGTATGGTAACACACACAACATGGAGCATTAAAAGAAAAATGAATCTTGTAATATTAACATAGTATAGAAAGTGTACTCAATATTCCTTGAGTCAATAAGGAATCAGGATTAATTTTAGTGCTTATAATCGGTAGGCGTTTTGTTGGTAGACCAGAAGAAAAATAAACAGAGATGACATCTTACTCTGCACAACTCTCACAATCCATGTCCTACAGGATGTTTGCTGTCTTACAGACATGTTTTTTTTACGAACTGTGAAAATTTTCGGTAAATCATAAACAGTAGTTATAGCTACCAATCGTCCAGTTTTATGGATTATGATACAATATATGAAACAATATTAGATGCATTTGAAACCTTTTCACCTTAGAGATCACTTACAAAACAGACAACTTTACATAATCGAAACTTTATCAAGTTAAAGCTCTCTATAACCACATTTATACCATTACAAACACGAAAATTTGGAAAAAATAGCAGGGCAATGATATGAACAGTATTCAACTGTAAAGATAATTGTTGTCTATTACAACAAAAATTATAAAATGTTGCAGTTGACTTTAAACAATATTAAAGGAAATGTACAATTCCGCATATAAAGGATGGTGGCATAGGCAAAACATGAATTCTGAATATAGAATATTACACGATCACGTCACTTACATAAAGTAATTATATGTAAACTTGTACAATAAACATGAACTAGTACTTATTTTATTACATCCATCTAACAACCAGGGGCGACCCTACGTGGGTGCTAGGGGTTCACCTAAACCCTCTCGACAAAAATTACATCGTATATATAACTTAAATTTTCAATATTTTGGTATATAATAAGTACTAATTTCGAACCACCTCAATCAAAGAAGAGAGATAGCTCAGTGGTACTGGACTGTGCAACTTGGGTCGCGAATGCTATCCCCAGTTTGCAGGTTCAATTCCTGTTTGGGAGCGCACTCTAGTTCACACATTTATATTTTTATTTTCCGAACCCTTGAGGGAAAATCTTGGATCCGCCATTGCTAACAATAGATTTAAGGATTTTCTGCTGTCAAATATCACTATAAGCCCGGTTTTACTAGTACCAGGCACAAAAATGTCAACAACAAAAAACAGGGGTAAACCTTTGATCGATTGGTATTTCGCAAAATTTGGCAAAAAACTTGTAAATTTGCGTACGCATCCACAATTAGGAACAAATTATTAATAATGATCAAGATGAGTTCGCGCAAGAATTTCAAAAAACAGAAAAAAAAAATCAAAATAGTTGTATGAGAAAATGTCATTTAAATTGTGAAAAAAAAAACGAAATATAAGTATAGTAGCTAAAATGTGAATAAATACCTGGTTGAAAGAGCTAAAAAATATGTGAATATCTAAAATCCAATGTCGATCTTCTAATTCGAAGCCCAAAAGGAACTGTTAGATACAAGATGAGTTATACAAAAACAAAAACAAAAAGTTAGATACAAAAGTGAACGAAAAACATGCAGATTTAAAAGAGATAAAATAAAAATGAATTTACCCAGAAATTAAATGAGAAAACCCTAAGAATTGGCAGAGATGTAACGGAAAAAATTTAGAAGGAGATTAATTAATTAATTAATTATATTTGGAGTGAGAAAGGAAATGAAAGAGAAGATGAAGGATGTAAAAGGCCACGCATTTATAGAGTTTGATAGACGTGACATATAAGTAACAAATCTCTTCCTCCCATTTTTTGAAATACTAATATTGTAGGCAATGGCGGAGCCAAGATTTTCAATAAGAGGATTCAAAATCTGGAAAAATAGACACATGAGGTAGTCTAAGGGGGTTCGACATCTACTATATATACTTAAAAAGTTATTTTAACGATGTATATATTATATAATTTTCCGCCGAATGGGTTCGGATGAACCCTCCGCCACTGATTGTATATATGCAAAACATATATATATATAATTCATAAACTTAATTAAGATGCCTAGCGGATGCGGCTCTGTGGCGATAGGTTCATCCTAATTCAATAGCAGATGCAGTTCTAGGGCGATAGGTTCATCCTAATTCAATTTTTTCGATGCGAAATGTGTATAGGAGCAGAGGGTACTTATAAAACGACGATAAGTTCATCCTAATTCAATATTTTCGACTAGTTTCAAGTATATTAATAATAATAATAACTGGTTGGAGTACTTTGTATACTTATAAAAAGTTTCAGAAAAAATATAAAATAAGTAAAGATATCAAATAGTCAGGTTGAATTCATTAAATTTGGGTAGAAAAAATTGACAAATGTAGCTACTTTTTACATCGCTAATTAAAAATTAGTCACCCTCTTAATACTTAACTGTGTTTAGCCACTTGTATGACATATATAGTTGGAGAAAAATACCTAAACTAAATTTGGAAAACTTAGCTTCTTCTTATCCGTTTTTGGCTTCATCAAACCTAAATTACTAAATGCTTTCAAACTGTAACGGAAAAACAAAGAAGCAATGAACTCACTGTATTTGTTAAACATTTAAATTACTCCCTCCGTCCCCAAAAAATGTCATCTTAATAAATAATTTGTTCCAAAATAAGTGTTATCTTAGGAATTCAACACAAAAATTTGTATGTTTTCCATTTGTATTCTTATATTTCATGTATTTTAGTAAACTGCACATTGTACTTATTAATTTCTTAATGAATGTGATACATGTAAGATGACAATTATTTTGAGACGGAGGTTGTAATTAATAAAAAAGGAGAGTTACGAAAATGATTTGGAATATGATACAATGCAAAAGTATTTAATAATTTCCATCACTACATGTGATGCAACAACTAATGATTGAAGCAACTGATATTAAATTTGTATATCAAAATTGAGTTATGAAAATAAAAAGAAAATCTCTTCTAATGTTTAGTCAACGTTTGAATCTTTCTAATGAAAAAAAGGAAGAAAAGATGATTATAATTTTAATATTAATGTTCTTATGGCTACTTAGAAACCAGAAGGCATTTTCCATGTCTTTTTTATACGATGTCAAAGTTGACAATAGCAACGTACAGCTTGTCTAAAAATTCAAGGAAATTATAGTGGCGTTTGTAGTTTTATAACGCAAGGATTATTATATCATGGTTTTGTAGTTTTTTAATTGGGAACTCAATGAAATCGATGATCTTGTACTTAAGTTCAAACTCTAGCACATTATATATATATATATATATTAGAGCTTCACGCTTTTTAGTTGAATTTTTTTTTCTATCTCTAGAACTAGGATAGATTTCAAATCGCAATGCCCCCAACTTTTTAATGATATATACTTTATTATATCTTCTTTTTTTAAAAATGAAAATCAAGAAATAAGCTCTCATAATGAAAAGTTTAATTGATTGGTCTAATTTGATCTAGCTAGCCATGTGAGAAAAGAAAATGTAGTATGTCTGGCCAATTTCCCAAATTGGTCAAAAGTCATTACCAAATCAGAAGTAGGGATGTCCCCCCCACCACTCTTTATTCCTCCATCATGGAATATATATATAGGGCCATCCATCCTAACGTTAAAGGATGTGATGCGGCGGATGAAATTGTTCCTTTCTTAATCACAATTTTTGGATTCGAGCCTTGAGTATAAAAAAAATCCTTGATAGAGATTATTTCCTTCTGAATGAGATTTTACGCAGTATGATTTCAAATTAGTTGGGCTTCAATACGAAAAGCAGTTACATAGTAATGGAAAACCAAAATAACCCCCCCCCCCCCCCCCACCATGAAAATAACATGGGAATATTAAAGTCACACGTGATTATGAGTAGTTGCGAACTTGACTTTGGTATCTTTCGTTAGGTTTAGTTGGTTTTTGGACCAGTAATCCTTAAAGGCACAATAAAATTAAGAAATTGCATGGCTCTCCTACAGTTTGTCGTCTAGTGATCGAATACATCGATAGTCTCTTAACTTTATCATTAAGTTTCATTTATATATTTAAATTATAGTATACCTCAATTAAAAATAATCTGACATGTGATGAAGTGTTTCTATTAGATAGTCTCAATTAAATTTTTGGAAAAGTTAGTGTTGTCAAGCACTCAACGTGAATAAGTTAACAATATGAAAAGTCAATAGGCCATTACTATGACAAATTGACAATGTAGAGAAAGATCACAGAGAAACTAAGATAAAAACGTCATTCTCCATTATAATTTTTTGTCAGTTGTAGTCATATTCAAAGCTCTATGCATGTTGCTCCCAGTAACAAGCTACTTATATATAATAAATAATAATAATAAAATATTTACCATATGGTACGTTGTCTACAATTTTGTATTTCAAGCCTGCCAATCAGCTTCAGGGTTATACGTCCCAAATTTTGGTTAATTAGTTTGATTTTGCAATATTTAATTTGAAGGCAAAGACTTTTGACTGATTTACCTAGTATTATATTCTCCCTAATATGTATGTGTATATCCTTGTCAAGTGCATCACGTGTGACAGAAAATTAAAGGCATAAAATATTGAATGGTATTTGAATTTTCTATATGGAAATATTTAACGGATGAATATAGTAAGTGACATTTTATATAAACTTTTACCACGAATATATACTATGTTTAAGTGATGTATAGTCTTACTTTCGATTTAGTGCAAACACAGAACATTCTCATTTTAGTTCTGAATTATTGCTCGCAGTGTATTAATCCACAATTTTCTACTTAAATCAGAAAGAAGAATAAACTTAAAAATCAAAGAATTGCAAGTTGCAACAAGGGAGATTATATGTCGATGTATTTCAATTATAATATTAAACATTAGGAAGTTTCAGTTTATTTCCCCAAAAACCAAGCTGACCTGAACAATGCTACCAATTTTTTTTATGACCAGCTTAAACTAAATAGGTTGATAGTAACATATATAGGAATTTCCAGTTTTTACTATACTTTTCGATTTATTCAGCTATTCCTATTTTTTCATGTAACAACAACATTAATCATCTTGAGAGCTTCTGTTCTTGAGATAGTTCAGGAATATATTTTACGAAGTCTTCATGAGCTTGAATGATCAAATCATCATCGTCCCACTCGTCACGATATGTCTCGGGCAGAGTCTTTTTGTTCTTTCTTGAGATAAAGTACATTTGCTTTCTCCATTCTTCAGAGGGTGGAGATCCACACTCAGCAGCCAACCAATCATCGTAGTCAAACTGTAAAGATGTAAACTGTAAACTGTAAAGGCCCAACTTGAATGCGTTCACATGAGCAGTCTACATGGATTAATGACAGAAGCTTACTACACTCTACTTCTTCAGTTTCAATTCCTTTCTCTTCTTCTCCAACTTAACTAAGATGGTGTAACCGAGAACTTCTTTATATTACGGGTAGGCATGAAGTGTTCCTTTGTTTGTACCACATTTTACCCCCTTTCCTACCCCAGAGAAGCCCCCCAAAAAAGAAAAGAGCAAAAGAGACGACCCATAAAACAAAACAGAAACCTTCAACCATTCGACAATGTTTTTTGGCAGATGTTATACCTGAGAGTCATCCATATTGTGAGTGTACCGTTTTGGAATGCAAGAGGCTGCCATGGATGAGTAGAAAGCTTCAATATCAGCATTCATATCTTCCTTTGATGGGAGAGAAATGCGATCAGATAAAACACCAGCGATCCACTTGCTTTGCAATTCACACAAGAAGAATGGTATAACCTGGTGCCAACCACAGACAAATATTTCGTTCAAGTTCACCATTTAAAATGTAAATCCATAAACCCCAGCACAAACCCTCTAAATTTTACCTTCCAAGGCAGCCCAACAAATGAAAGGCTTGGCGCAAAGGCTGGTGGGAAAATGTGCTTGTAAAGTGGACCAACACGGTTGTCATCCACAGTCACTATCCCGTTAGTTTCAAGGAAAGGAAAATGATATTTGTACCTGGGAAACAAAGATTAGCAACATTCATGATACTTCATTCTCCCATCAATTAGATTATCTTGTAAGATTACAAGCAATTATTTTCGATTACAAACGTAAAGGTTAGAGATATCTCATTATGAATTAGGAGGTCTGTACTATCAAACTCACATAAATAATTAGTATTCATTTTAGCTGAAGATAACCTCCCTTCTTTTCTCTGTATCCAGAAACAGAAAATTTTACACTCCTTTGGCTAAACTCACAATATCCAACCAAATCTGCGCTCACTAAACTGTCAGACCAAAATAGATAACAACTGGATTTCTGACGTTCTTATAGGCTATGAAAATATTAATAGACATTCTTTTAAGCTTACAGTTAGGGGTCCTTTGGATGGTGGGATAAGAAAATATTAATAGACATTCCTTAAAAGGTTTTGGTTGGTGGGATAAGGATAATAATCCCGATATATCCCATGTGGTTATTTTATCTTGCGTTTGGTGATGGGTATTATTTAGTCCCAGGATTATTTTGACCCACCATTTTAGTATAAATGGTGGGATACGTTATCCCTTATAGAAGGTAAGATAAAATAATCCAATCGGATATCCTTATCTAGATTAAAGGGTACAGGGTTTATTTTGAGATTGGCGTGCTCAAGAAGATTAACTACTTAATTTACTGTTTCTAACCTATAGATTAGAATATCCTTTTACGCTTACAACTATGAAATTAAACGTATAATATGGGAGGTTCATTTTGAGACTGCCTACTCAAGAGCAGATCAACTACTTAATTTACTGTTTCTTGCCTTTGGATCCATTATCTACCCTTATCATGCCAGTTCCTACTTAACTATCTGTTGACCTCATCATTCTTTTGCTATTTTATAAGGTCAGTTCACCTCGCCATTTCATATCATTATGACCCTCAGAAAAACAGGCATGCATTACCCTTCATTTTCCTCAAAGAAAAAGAATAGGCTATCAATGTCCCCTTTCTTTCATTTTTTTAACCTTGGGCGAAAAGGGAAGTTTCAATAAGACTAATCACTCACCCTGTACAGTGTAGGATGATGTCAGCAAGGATTTTGGACCCATCTTGAAAATTCACGCCACCATCACTGCCAACAGCTTCAATCTGCATCATTTAGCTGGTATAAATTTTCTCCTAATCAACTGATGATTCAGCATCAAGTGTTTTTTTCTTTTCTTTTTATGACCTAAGAGGATTTCATTAAATAGCATCCAGGGATGCAAAGTACAGATTCAGCATCAAGCGTTGACAAACCTCCACATGAATATACAAGTTATTAACCACTTTACCATATTATGGAGCCAAATATTATCATAACCAGGCAGCTTCATCGGAACTCCACTAGTAGCTGATCTAGAAGAAATGTGGACCTCTTTAGCAACTTCAGCAATTTCCCTGGAGATATCAGTAGCACTTGCAGCACCACCTATCAGCACAACAACCTGGCAAACCATTTGTCATTTACTCTGAATATGGTACAAAGGGTAGTATGCCATGGGATCAGGCAAAAAGATGATACTATTTCTTGAGATATATTTATCAAAGATTAGAAGCTGATATAACCAGGGAGATTTTTTCACAAGTCACATCTAGGCTCATATAAGAAGCATACACGTATGTTCATTTTCTGTATACTCTTATCATTTCTAAACAGCTTTTTAGGAAGAAGGCCTACTATAACTTCTACTAACTATCAATATTCATTGATGAAGAAAAGGTAGATTTAAAATTTAAAAGTTTTCTGTGTTTGTGGTGTCATCCCTCATATATCCAGTGCTTCATGCAAAAGTAAGACTTGAATAATAGAATTGTTCAAGGACGTTCCGTTCAATAATCTATTATGTATAGCCTGAAACTTCATGTATAGAATATCATAGAACACTTTTAGTAAGTAACTAAAAGATCACTTCCAATAAGTAGAGCAAAGTCATAATTGAAATAACTGCAAGCATTTCAGTCACGTGAAAACAGTATTAGTTCAGAAACATCAACATCAACATCTTAAAGAAACAATGAACCTGCCACATACTTGGTCTCGAAAAGGGTCAGGAACACGGTAGTTGTGGCTGTGAATTTGCTTTCCAGGCCAAACTTCAATTCCTGAAAGGCTAGAGGCCTCCAGTTAGAAACTTCAAAAACTGCATATTGACATAGTATGTCAATCCTTGTGGCAACTCACAGATAATCTCAGAGCTAATAATATAGTAATGACACAAAATGATGTTAAAATGGAAAAAAGAAAGAAATCTTCAACCACACTATCAAGTTGACATAACACTATTCTTGAATTTCAAAATACTTCACTACTATGTTATAGGGTCATTCTGAACAAGACGAAAAATGGAAAAAAGGTGCCAATTCAAATAATAAATCAAATTTTTGAACTGCTCACAACATATGAAACCATAACAGGAAGAAAAAAATACTTATCCTATGTGTGCCACATGAGAGAAACAAAATTATGTCTAAGCCCTAAAGAAGGCTGGAATCTTTCCAACGAAAAAAGAATAATCTTTTATCCCCAGAATATTCATTCTTTGTCATGGACACTGCCATAACAACGGAAAGAGAAAAGGAGAAAGTTGATCTTTGTCATAAAAAGATAAACTTTGCTCGTCCACAGGCTACAACTTATATAACAGTAAGTAGGATGGAACTATTAGCTCAATGTACAAATACTTGAAATCTTCATACCAAACTTTATTACAAAATCAAAGATTTCATCAGCACTTTAGACTTATTCCCTCAACGAAACGAATTTATAATTACCACAAAGTGAAACATGACTACTGGAGATAGTATTCAATTCAAGATGAAGAACAAAAGATCAAAGTACAATTGGATGCACCCAAGGGCATGATCTAATGGTCAATGAAATGGAATCATTCTTTCCATTTGTCCTAGACTTGGGGGACAAAGTTATCAAATACCTGTTGCTCACATGATTAGTCGCGGTGCACAAAAGCTAAAAAAAGGGACAATTGGATTACTAAATACTTGATATCTACACTCCAAACTTGGTTATGAGTATAAAAAAGTTCATCAGCATTTAACTTATTTCTCCAAAGAATCTATAATTCCCAAAAACTTGACAGTGACTAAAGGAGATATAGTACTTTATTCAAAGTTAAAGAATTAAAGATCAAATTTTTCAATAAATTACCAGGAATATCAGCAATTCTTGGTTCAGTATAATGTCCATTACATATTACAACAGCATCATACTCCTCATTAGCAAACACAACATCATTTTCTCTCTTTCTACAACTAACCTTCCATTTCCCATTCTCCATCTTTCCCACAAACCCCACTTCCATCCCAAATCTCACAACCCCAATAATCCCAAAATCAACAGCAAAATCATTCAAATAATTCAACACCTCCCCATGACCCGGATACCTTCTCGGGTCTCTACCGGGCTTTTTCTTGGCCACAAACGGGTAATCCCCAAAACCCATTACTTCCCGAGGAAGATTAACACGAAGAGATGAATAAAGACTTGAATGAACAATCTCCCGATTCGGGTCGATCCCAACCGGGTCGGATTCTGTAGCGGGCGTGTAAACCCATGTACCTCCTAATTGATTTTCCCGTTCGAATACAACTACGCTGTGACCTTCTCGTTGGAGTTCTCGGGCCGTAACAAGGCCCGCGGAGCCCGCACCGATAACGGCGACGTTTTTGGAGGAATTTTGAGGCATAGAGAGGATGGGAAAATGGGATAGAAGAGTACGAGTATAAGCTTGGTTTGAAGAGATGACACTTCGAAGAATCATGACTTAGGTAGTAGTAATATTTTATGTCTTTTTTGTTTTGGTTGAGTATTGTGTTTGTGTATCTTTGCATGTGGATTTGTTTGGTTGATTCCTCACCACATTCAATATTGGGATCCCTTCAATATTTCTAGTTTCATATTGGGTAAGTGACTAAAATTTCATTCTTCAAAATATAGTGATCAAAAAAAGGAAAATTAGTGAGATAATGGAGTAAGTTCTCTAGATAGTCACTCATGTTTGGGGAATTATCTAATAATATCACTTTTGTTTGTTTTAGGACTACAATATCACTCGCCTTTGCATATTTGCCTCAAAATATACTTGACACAAAAAAACATATTTTTCTCCTATGTCACATTATTCCTTTTTTACTAATAATTAAAAAAATTAACTTTTTAAATCAACCCATATGATATACTCGGTAAAATATAATAATTACATAACGCAAAGTGAACATTTTTAAACGACTCATATTTGTTTTCTGTTATTACGGTTAACACTAATTATTTATTCTAAATCGTTTTTCAAATCATTCATTCTTTAAGTTCTTATAAAATGCTCAAGGCGAACATTAAAAACAAGTAAAAGTAAACAAAAAAAGGAAAAAAAAAAGTGACGTTAGAGAACAATTTTCACGTACTCATAAAAAATCTAGAGTATTATATCAAATAACTCTTTTTACGGATTTTTTTCTAGCAACTATTCCCTCTGACCATTTTTATTTATTCATTATGTTATAAATAATTATTCATGTGTTACTTGTTTACTTTAGAAAATCAAATGATAATTTATTACTTAATTCCTAATTCACTCTTATTATTAATTATAGTCATTTGCCAATGCATTTTTAAAAATATAAAATTTATTATTTTAAAAGATTGATATGGTAAAATTATCTTTATTATTTATTAAGAGATATGTCAAATTAATACTGAACAAGTAAAGATGTAAAGATGGAGTAGAAACTAAATTTTCCAAGTTTAATTTTTTTTTAAAAATATTATTAAAAAAAATATGAGATGAAATCCCATTAAAAGTGTGCATTTTGCATATTCTTCGAGAAATTAAAGAAGGAGTGATTTGAGAAATGATTAAGAAAAACAATTAATGTTAAATGTAATGACAGAAAAAAAATTGTCTATCTCTTAATATACTAAAGTAAAAAACTAAAAATGATAAATAATTAAGAATTTTTTTTTTACTGAATATAACATATGAGTTATTTTAAAAAGTTAATTTTTTTAAGAAAAAATGAATATGTGACATGGCATCCCAATAGGAGAGAGAATGATTTTTTTTTTTTTGGTGTCGAGTATATTTTGAGGAAAATATGTAAAGTTGGGTGATACTGTAGTCCTAAAACAAACATAAGTGATATTTCTAGGTAATTTCTCAAACATGAGTGACTATCTAGGAAAATTACTCTGAGATAATGATATTTATATTTTAATAATTTTTGTGAATGTATAATCTTTATAAAGTCGGATGAAAAAGGATATAATCCATTGATTCTTCTTTTGAGGATCGTTAACTTAAGAGCTTTGCTTTATTCTTGAATGATAAATATTTGTTGGAATTTTTCCATAAATGTGGAGCCAAGCTTGATCATAATCATGAAGATATGAGAACTTACGACTCACAATTTGGAGACGGAAATTCTTTTGTGTGAGGATCACTAATGAAGAGAAGATGTTTTCTATGTATATATTCCCTTTTACTAGTCTTATGAAAACCCTTCCAATCAAATCTTGTAATGTTCCTTTAAGGTCGTTTGATTGGAACAAGTTATTCTAGGGTTAATTATCTCAGGATAAGCTATCTTATCATATATATGAGATAATTTATCTTATCACTATGATATAAATGGTGAGATGAATAATTCAAGTACCACCTAATAACTCCAATCAAACGCATGATAGAATTATTATACGTTATACTTAACACCAAATGATTTCCTAAGGGGTTGTTTGGTTTGAATACAAGTTATGCTGAGATAAGTTATGCTGGGATAAGTTATGCTAGGATTAGTTATACTGGGATTAGTTATCCTGGCATTTTTTCTTATTGAGTGTTTGGTTTGTTGTACTAAAAATAATAATCATTGCATACAACCTAAAAATAAGTGGTTTGATTACAAAAATACCCTCCTATTTAGCTTTTTGTATATTTTTTTGGTAGAGTTTTAGTTAAAACCAAATTTAACTACTCAATCCATCCAACATAGAAAATCCACCAGTTACCCATTTTAAAACTAAATCCAACCTATCCACATAATATTTCTGCACACATTGTGGAAGGCAATGGATCATATTAAGAGACAATTTCATTAGTTTGACTTAATAGGCATTTGTGTTAACTTTTTTTTTCCCCAAACCAAGTGGGAGTTATTTATTCCATCAAAAGAGTGCATATGGGGCAAACCCACGTACAAAAAGGCCTTTTGGCAGCCAACAAAAAAGGCCTCATCTTACAAAAAAAATTGATTTGACATACCTAATTCTAATACTAGGCATTTGCATTTTGTCTAATTGATATGAGCCTACTGCTAGCTTAGGGACATCCCTCCAATCGTGATACATATAAGCTTCATTAGAAATAACAGCATGTTTAGCTAATGCATCTACAACTTGATTAGCTTCCATGTAACAATGATTTACTTCACAATTCATCTTAGCAACAGCTTGTATGATGTCTTCCACAACACCTTTGATTTTCAAGTTTGTGGCTTGTCCATTCCTTATCATATCAACCACCAATTTTGAGTCTAATTCAAGATAGCAATTGTGAAATCCTTGCTGCAAACACCATAGTATTCCGAATCTTGCCGCCAAAGCTTCTGCGAGATTGTTACTAAAGCATGAAGAAGGAATGGAGAAGGCCATAATCATTCTTCATGTATGATCTCTAACGATCCCTCATAAACCTACATTGCCAGAAGAGAAACTTCCATCAGTATTTATTTTAACACAATTAATATTGGGTGTGTTCCAGTGGACAATCATCCACTTCGGATATGGTCTTAAGCTTTCCACCTTGTTTAGAAGATCTCTCCAAGAATTACCAATCTCAAAAAAGGAAAAAGTCATTCTCAAAGACATTTTCAAATTCCACCATACATGATTTTCCATGGTTCTATACCACATCTTCTTTTGATCCCCATATTTACAAGCACATCTATGTTTCCAGATTTCCCAGAAAATCAAGATAGATAGAGTATGGATAATCACATTATGTATGGAATTATGAGTTTGTACATTCCACTAAGTCTTTAGAAGATTAATAGTAGAAGAGGCCCTCGTATCAATGCCCAAAGGGCCTCCAAAATTTTTCCATAAGTAGCTAGCAACATCACTATCCAAGAATACATGGTTAATGGTCTCAGTTTTCATATTCTTACAACAAACACAATTAGAATCAATGTTATCAACAAATCTGCCAACAGTGTCATAGAAAGGAAGTTTATTTTGTACCAATCTCCATGTCAAGAATGACATTTTGAAAGGAATTTTTCCATGCCAAATCTTGTTTCTCATATCATTCTTTTCCCTGGTATTACTACAATCAACATATGCACTTTTAGTAGTAAAATGTCCATCTTTACTGGGAATCCAAATAGCATAATCCGACTGATTCGGATCACCTATAGGGATGCTCACAGTCTGATTTACAACTTGAGAAGGAAGTATATCTGATAGTTTATCAAAGTCCCACTCTCCCTCGTGAATAAAGTCTTTAACCTTGTCCTTGTTATAATGAGAAGGTGGTGGGAGGATATTAAATAGGGCACCACTTCCCATCCAATTATCCCACCACATAGAGACATTACCTGCATGAATTTTCCATAAAATGTTATTCTCAACACTATGTCTGATTTTTAACATCTTGCTCCAAGTATGAGACTGTTTAGAGCTCTTTGCCTTGGCTACAGGATGAACTCTGGAACAGTACTTAGCATTCATATAAGTGGCCCAAAGAGAATCATGAGTTCTAAAGTTTCACCACCTTTTATAAGCTAGTGAATCATTGATGGTACTCAAATTTCTTAAGTCAATTCCACCCTCTTCTTTTGGACAACATAAGTTGGGCCAAGAGCTCCAATGATATTTTTGCCTGTCATTATTTTTCCCCTAAAAGAATCTTGCCAAATGCTTATTAATAAGCGTAATGGTGCCTTTTGGAGGGGTTAGAGCAGCTAGAGTGTATGTGGGGATAGCATAAAGAATATGTTGAATCAGAGTGAACTTACCACCATAAGACAGGAGTTTATGCTGCCAACTTGAGATTCTCTTGATAATTTTATTGAGTAAATCATCAAAATATTCCTGCTTCTTTTTTTCGATGTACAGAGGACATCCAAGATAGGTGAAAGGAAAACACTTATGTTTGAACATTAATGAAAATTCTATCCAACCGCATTCATACTCTCTTTTTAGGACAACGATTATTACACCATGTATAGGTAGACCCCATGTAACCAGCATTAGTAACACCACAATAATCCATACAAAAGATAATATCAAAACTTTTTGAAGCTCTATAAGTATTACCTCCAAGCTTTTCCGAAGGATCCAAAATAACGTTAAAATCACCCCCAATGCACCAAGGTCATGTAACAATTCTCTTTGTAGCCTCCAAGCTGGCCCGAAGATCTTTCCTCTCTAGATCAGTACATTTAGTATAAACAGCGGTAACAAACAAATTCAACGTACCATTGGTAGTAACCGTATGGAGGGTCATTTGTTGGTCATCCATTTTGATCACTTGGGCCTTAATATTGTCATACCAGAAGCACCAGATTTTTCCTATAATTATGCAAGTTCTCTAAACAACTATGTTTAATCAGTAGTAACCAAGAAACTTGACCAAAATTGCAGCAGTCCCTAGAGCAAACCAATCAAAACTACAACTAAAACAACAACTAAAGCGAAAGTAAAATTTTAGAAATTATTCACCAAAATATTTGTTAAAACTGAAACAGAAGTCATGCATCAAAGCAACATAAAAAAAAACTAGCTTATCTGGCAAAGAAACAATAGGCCTAGACTAATAGAAACTTATATCTTCATATTAACCGAGAAACTTGACCAAAATTGCAGCAATCCCTACAGCAAACCAATCAAAACTTCAACTAAAACAACAGCTAAAGCGAAAGTAAAATTTCATAAAATATTCACCAAAACATTTGTCAAAACTGGAACAAAAGTCATGCATCAAAGCAACAGAAAAAACTAGCTCATCTGGCAAATGACCAACATGCCTAGACTAACAGAAACTCGTATTCATACTAACCGAGAAACTTAACCAAAATTGCAGCATACAGCAAACCAAACAACACTACAACTAAAACAACAACTAAAACGAGGGTAAAATTTCAGTAAATATTCACCAAAACACCTGTCAAAACTGAAACAAAAGCTTTGCATCAAAGCAACAGAAAAAACAATACCAAAAACTGATCTTCCATAGTAGAAAAAATGAGACCAAAACTGTAGGGAAGCAACATAAGCAACTGCACAAAAATAGATAACTAGTAACAAACTTACAATAAACTTAACTTTTACATGAGAGTTAATCTATTTAATAGATTTTACATATACAAAAGATTCTAGCATTCTCATGACCTACATTAGTCATACACAAAAGAGTGTGAACATAACTAGAGGATAAAAAAATGGCACTCCAATCAAAGTTTTGATTTGAAACTGTTAGTTGAGCAAAAACTATCACACTAGTGCCACCATTTATATACACAAGCTTATCATACTTCAAAGTTTATCATTGATGACCATGAACATCATTGTTTGGCGCTCAAGCTCACCCATATGTAAAAAGATTTCCATATTTTTTACATCTTCACAGATAACCTTTTTAGTTTGATACGCTGGTGTACAAATCAAATGTAGGAGATTCAATGATGGAATAAATTTGACCACGCATATCAGAGTGGTCACGATTTCCAATCTTGTCGATCAAGGAACCAATTATTTTATCTTGGCTTTCAGTAAAGTTTTTCATAACTTCCGCCATACTCTTGAGAAATGTTTTATTAACATCTTCCACAACCCTCTTTCTTTTCTTGGCTTTTTCTTTTTCCTTGACACTAGAAAAATATGTTTTAGCATATTCACCTTGCTTTTCAGATGGTCCAGTATGTTCACAAGGAGATCCTCGAGCATATTCATTTTCAGTTGGTTGAGTAAAATTATGTCTTGTATCAGTATTTTCAGCTTCTTCAGTAAGTGCATTAGGTTCATGACTAGCTTCATCTTCATATTCATCATCATCAACATTGATAAGAAATCCTAAACTCATATCAGTAGAAAGTCCTAATGTTTGACTCTTTAAGATATCCTCAACAGCATCCAATGGCCCTTCTGCATGTTCTCCGGTTGCCCTATCTGTTCCAAAAATTTCCTCCCAATCCGCAAACAGTGGCCATTTTTTAGTATTCATGTTGCTTGCACCAAGTACATCCTAGACAAACAATAAAAGAAAGACAATAATTGTATATGTATTAATTATAATTTATGAAGACTTAAGAAATATCTATATGAAGTAATAATATTCTAATAGCAAAATATTAATTACCTTTAAAAATTTATCCCATTCTTTTGGATCATCAATAATTATAGTTCCATCACTATATTGAAATCTCAAACCACTCCTACCTTTTAGTAAACTTAAGCTTGCATAACTTCTCTTCCAAAATTTTAATTTAGAATTGACATGTGGTTTTCACCTTTCAAGCCGCTTTTAGGATGACGTTCACACAAATAGTGCTCCAACTCCATCAGATATCCTGGCCTAAAAGTCCTATTATCAGCTCTCCAACCATTAACACATAACTCTTTCAAACCATTTATAAGAGTACTTTCTTCTATAGGAGTCCATGTCCTTCGAGTTGACGGTGTCGATCGTCTTGATCTTTTTGCTGGTTGCATTGAAGATTTCTGAATTTTCATTTGTCTGAATAATTTTGTAAAATAATCATTGTTAGTATTAGTTACCGTCATAAAAAACGATTACTTAGCATCATAAAAAAAATTCATACACTTCAATGTACAAAAACAATAAATTAAAAAGATATCAACACATCACAAAAAAGAAATAAATTAAACACATTACAAATTAATGTAAGTAATTGTTTCTTATATCATAAAAAGCTAAAAGTTGATGCATCTTACAAGAATATCAAAAACTAATGGGAATAATAATTCAAATGCAGCATAAAACATATAACAAGCACAAATAATGGAAACATCAATTGTTTAAATTAGCATTCCACATTGATTGAGCCAACTCATCCCTCTATGTGGTCCACTCCTGAGATGATTTAACAACATCAATGTTATCTTGTTGATATTCTACTTGTTCTTCCACATCGATCTCTAAGGGATCCACTTCCATCTCTCTACGAATAAAGTTGTGTATCAAACAACAAGCACTAATAATCCTGTTATGTATCTTAACCGAGTACCAAGAAGGGCTTCTAAGAATTCCCTAACGTCCTTTCAAGAGACCAAATGTCCTTTCAATAACATTACAAGCTCTAGCATGCTTCATATTGAAAAGCTCTTCTCGACATTGGGGTGGTGGATTTTCACCTTGCCAATCCCTTAACCAATATTTATATCCTCGGTAAGGTGAAAGAAAACCATTTCCATTTGTATATCCTCCGTCGCACAAATAATAATTACCTATAATATAAATAAGAAAATAGTTGCTTTTATATAGCATTATTTTTGTGATATAATTTTAATGTGAGCATATGTATAGAATTACCCCTCGGGAATTTTCAAACCATTCGTTCAAGTTATAGCATTTCGTAATACATGACCATCAGCCGTTGATCCTTCCCAACTAGGTAATACATAAGTAAAGTTAAGATTTTTATCACAAACTCCTAGTACATTAGTTGCTATTTCTCCCTTTCTTGTCCTGTATCTTGGTTTGTCCTTAGATGGAACTCTAATTTGAATGTATGTACCATCCAATGCACCTAGACATCCCTATAAAAAAAATTATAACATTATCTCAAACAACAAAAATTTCTTCGTAAAATTATATTTATTTTACTTTTACATAAATTAATAGATACCCAATTGAAAGTGCATATACCTTAAACCATCTCCATCGATCGTCAAGCTCATCTTCAAGCACCGATTTGGGGTTAACAAGTTACAATGGAGCTAGTTTTAGAATAGCTTTCAAGCATTCATTGAAAGCTTGACTTACGCTCCAGCCCGATCTAATATAATCAACCTTAATGGATCTATTCTTCTCATGATGAGCCAAAATATTTAAAAACATTGCTAACTTTTCACTACTTGACATATATTTGCTATCAGTTAGACCTCCAACTTCCTTAGTTAAGAGAACTAAAGTGTGAAAAGAATTTATATTCATCCTTAACTTATCAATACATGCTGTGTCACTATCTTGTACAATACAATTTAAATGAGATATAATTTTAGGAACTCGACTACTCATAAGGTACCTAATCACATGCTTATTTCTTTTTATAGAAATAACATGAATAACCATGAAGAGAAAAATAAACATAACAAGAAATTGTTGGCACAATATCTACTCAAGGATGATAAAACATTCAATATCGGACTGTAGTTGATGATCCATAAGAAATCCTATTTTTTCATTAAAAAATGAAAAGAGTTAATACACAAAATAACAATTAAAAAGAACAATCTTTTTTCAAAACTTACAAAACCCTAAAACATAATATTCAAATTTTTTTTTTTGATTTCTTCCATTAAGTAGAAAAGATGAGTGTATCCAAATTATTATGCAACAGATCAGAGAATTATTAATGATGACAAACAAAGAAAAGAGAATTTTTTTTTTAACCTTGTTAGAAACTTGAAAGTTGAAGGTTATTGGTAAAGAAGTTCTTCAATCACCCATCTATGGCTTCAATCGAAAATGAAAAGTTGAGTGTACCCAAATGAAAGAGTGATTCTTACTGCAATGAAGAAGAGAAGAAACATGGAAGCTAAGACCAAAGCGGCATTGTGAAAGCTTATCAATGAAAAGTTGAGTGTACCCAAAAGGTTTGAAGGGTAGTTTTGTCATTTAATAAATTTATCCCATCACAAATTGTGATGGGATTACTATACCACCCTTTTGGAGGGATAACTTATCCTGGTACTATTTATTAATCCCAGGATAAGTTATTCCAAACTTCCCAATCAAACACTCAATTAAGTACCACTAAGGTTTATCCCAGGACTATTTGTACCTATCCTTCACACCAAACGACCCCTAATAGTATTAGAAGTTGCATTGAAATATATATTTACTAACGTAATATTATAACAATTAGCACCAGTGGTCTAGTGGTAGAATAGTACCCTGCCACGGTACAGACCCGGGTTCGATTCCCGGCTGGTGCAGCATTTTTTGGATTTATTTTTGTATAATTCCCCAGCAGCCATTTAAACGAAAAATAGAAACAAACCATTTCTATGTTAGGTGGATCCGCTCTCTTGGGCCTTGGCCCATTAACACTCATAATTTTTGAGGAATTGACATTATTATATATAATTAGCAACATATAGCCCAATATTAATTAGCAATTAATAGTCTCAATAAAAAAATAGCAAGTATGCCTAAAAGAAAAATAACAAACTTTTTACAGTTTTTTTTTAACTATGTGCAACCAATAGCATTAATTAAGGAGATGTGGGGTTATTATTTTTTTTCTTGTTTTTAACTCCTATAATTAAGGAAGATAGTTTTTCAATTTCTTTAAATTCTAAAACTCAACTTTATTTATCAGTCTATTTAAAAAATATCAACATAATTTACAACAACATAAAGAGATAGTTGATTGTAATTTTATGAATTATTTTTTTTACAAATAGCAGTAATTAGTTTATTAAAAAAATAATTGCCTACTTTTAAGAAGTGAAAAAAATATTTATTAATTAACCCATTAAAAATGGTGAGATGAACTTTTTTAAGGCAGGATTTTTTTTAATTATTCAATTAACTTAATAAAATATTATGACTACTTTTAAGGTAAGAAAATATATTATTAATGCTCAATTAACGTGTATTAATTATCAAAATAATTGACAATAATTATTCAAATAATATTAAGAGGCAATGATTTTTAGTAGATATTTTAATAACACGTATACATAAATTACACAATAATTAAAGTTGCAATTACATAATGTATACAAAAAAAAGTATTATATGTATACACAAAAAATTATTTCTTAAAAATAGGCGAGTAAATTTTATTGATGTATACAGTAATTGTAGCATGTATACATAAACTTTATAATGTATACATAAGAATATTACCAACAATTATAGGTATTAATTATTACTATAATGTATACAAGAATGAGTTAGTATGATACATGTATAAATTAAATTTTATTCATAAATTGTACATGTGATTTTGTTTATGTATACTGTAATTGCACTATGTATACATCAGTTCGTATTCATTTGTGTATTCATTAGTCTGTATTTACCTAATAAATTTATATACTTTTATTCAAATTGAGATTACATTCATTGGTATAAATGAATTGAGTCTCAAAATCGACATTTCGATTTCTTACGAGGATCTTACTAGAACCTTTCTTACCATGAAATTGAAAACAAAATTTTCAAATACTATAAACCTAAATTTTTGGCAAAAAAAGCTTTAAAAACTTTAATTCCACAAATCACGAAATTTCAAAATTAATTGACAAGAAATGCTACATAATTATATATCAAAAGAAATCTATGGGAGGATCAATTAATAAACATATAATTTATTTGATTTGCATAAACAGAGTGAATCAAGGAGAATAAGAGAAAATTTAGAAGAGAAGCAAATATATATATAAAAAGGAATTTAGAAGAAAAAAAAACAAGGATAGATAACCTAAAATTTTGTAAAACAAAATTGAAAAAACTTTAATTCTACAAATCATGAAATTCAACAATAAATTGAACAAGAACAAGATTATATATGATTTTTAGAAGTATGTATGAATAAGCATATTGTTATACGTAATTTTCATAACATAGTGAATTAAGGAGAAGAATTGAAAATTTGAGAGAGAAAGAAATATACTATAAAAAGAATTCTAGAAAGAGAAAAATGAGACAAAAGAAGAAGAAGAAGAACTCTATTTTAAAATGGTTAACAAATAAAAAGGAGAGATAAAATATGAATGATAAAATAATCAAACGTGTTTAGAGAAAAAAAAGGGGAACAAAAATATATTTTTTAAGAAAAATAAAAAACAAAGTCTTTTTCTTGGTTAATCTTAAAAGTAGGCTATTTATTGTCAATTTAGCCTATACGTTGTCACACTGTGCCATTTTGTCCATAATTTTGACACAAATTGCTGACTTGGCATATTGTTGTCATCTTCCATTAACCTTAATATTTGACATTTTACCTATTTATTTCCTCTATCTCTTCTGCTCCCATTTTTCTATCTATTTTGTTTTCTTACTTATTGCATTATGGATGCAAATACTTTAAATGGGTCGAACTTGAATGTTAGTGTGAAATAAGCTAGGTTTAAGTGTAAGATATGTAGAATTTTATGTACCTATTAATAAACAAACGAAACTGATTTTTCTATGTGATAAAATAAAAATAAAAGAAGGTGTCGAATTTTCTTTTCATAAACACACGCCTAAGCTACAACAGACATATTGGACCACATCAATTATAATGACTTAATTTGTAAAGATCATTGCAGTACAAAACTACCCAAAAAAATAAGCTCATTCTTCAATCAAACATCATAAGTTTAGCCGTAAAAAACACTAGCTAACCGCACCTAAAATGAATCCCAATTGAATTCAAATTCCACAACAATTTCAACACCACCAGAGTCCAGACATTATAAGTTCAGCAAAAAATTCTGAGCAAACAACACCGAAAATTAGTTAAGAAAAGCTATAAGAATTCACTTTGCACATAATAAAACAATCAAATACCAAAAGTTCAGCTAATCTATTTGCCAAAATAAGAGTGAATTCAAAAAATTCAAGTTAGCTCTAAATAGTTACACTTAGTCTTCAAATGTGATTTTTAGTCTTTAAATGGGAAGAAATCATTGATAATTGTAGAAGGTTTCATCTTCTAATGGTGTGGATTGTTGTTTTGAAAGGTTTCTCCAAAGAGTAGGTTAAGAGACTTGTTTATTTTGGAGAAATAATTACAGAAGTTTTTTTCACTTTTGGAGGGAAATAATTACAAGGATCCGTAATAGAGTTGGGTTAACCCGGATGATATGGAGAAAATAAAACATATGGCGGTATGTAATTGGATGTTTTTCACTTGTCTAACACGTGCATAACAATTATGTGAGGTAAAAAAAATATGTTAAAATAAAACATAAAAATTGGAGTTATGGAACAAGGTTAAGTTGGAGTGCCAAAATGAAATTTAAGCACAAGTTTAAGGGGTTGTACATGTGTTTGGCTGGGAATGAATTAAGCGTAATGTCCATTTATTTAACAAGAATTAAATAAACAATCAAACTTGATAATACATATCTAACATAGAAATAAATGTCAAATGTTAGTACTCATAATTTTCCACAACCCAAAACTTATGATATTAGCTATGTATAGTATTCATAAACTAGCAAAACAATGAGAATAGTAGAACTCGTCGTTGCATTCAATAGCCTTCGCTCCTCATACGTTACTTGCCTCCAAAAAACCAAAAGTATGTCGTCCCTTTTCAGAATATATTATATTTTTTGGGCTTTATATACGACATAATTATGTATAAGACATGGTGCGATAATATGGAAGAATTATAGACTCTAAGCGGAATATCAATGATGTTTAACTACAAAAGAATGTTATTTTTCTTTTCTTGTAGCAAGAAATTTTAATTTCAGTTTTAGTCGGACAAATAAGCTCATTGTTCTTTGTGTATATTGAGATTGTAGTTTCTCTTTCAAATTTCGTGTATAAAATTTGATATTATCATATAATTTATATATCATTTTGAAAGAAAAAAAATGTGCAAATGGGATGACGCACATACGAGTCCACAAACTAATTTTATTTGAAAGAGGATAAGATTTGATAAAATTTTGTGAAGAGCATATTGCCAAAATGATGCACAATTAATAAGTAAAACACATCATATTTATTAGTTTGTAGTTTTCCATGATTCATGACTAATTACTTTTAACTCTTTCATTATCAATAGTTATACCCAAACTCATTAAGTATTTTTTTTCTTCCTATTATTACAAGAGGAAGATGCCATGGGCAAAGTACTAGTGGCAACTTATTAATTAAAAAGGAAACTTTTCCATTTTAGAAGGGGAGAAATAGAAAAGTAAAGTAGAATTGAGACGAGGAAACTCAACCATGTATAACTAGAAATTATGGAAATAGTAATAGTAATTAAAATTTGAATTAAAAATTAAGATGAGAAGAGGAAAACTAACAATGAAGCAAAGTATAATTGAATAACTTAAAAATGAGAAGAGAAAACTCGAACATGATTCAATGAGGCAAACAAAGATAAATGATACATAAAAAAAAATACTTCGTATCTTTATATATCTAAAAGGAACAAAAAGATAGCAAACAACAACTCTGTCCTCATTAAATAAATACATTGAGTAGTACTTTAAAGTGTAAATTAGAGTATAATCCTACATTGTTAGTATAATAAGAATAAATAATTGGAGAGACCAAAATAATTGGACAAAAAACAAGACACAAAGGTTCACATGATGACTTGGGTATACAGCTCAAGACAACTGCAGATTAACAATATAAACCCCATTATTATTATTTTATATAATTATTATACTAAAATAAGTGTACTACTCTTTGCTGCCCTTTCAAGTCCTCCAATAGACATATTTCCTTAAATTCTTGGAGATAATAATTAATTCAAATAAATTATGTATTTGGTACATGAGTTGACAATTGACATATACAAATATACACTTATTTTTTTCGACTTAAAACTCACCTGATCAAAGGTCGGTTCATATATAAACTAAATTAATTAATCTTGATTAATTGTATAGTGTAAGTGATGATCAAATGTCAAGCCACGTCACGTCAGCTATGTTGTTTTTTTTTTTCCATAATTATTGGTATGAATACGAATATAGAGGATATCCAATAGGGAAAAACATTTTGATATCTTATAATATCGAAATAGAGAAAGGTAATTAAGACGTTTCATTATATATACTTCTAAGTCCACCTGTATTTGTGGTGGAGCAGTAAATATGTTTTCATTCTTAATTAGAGGTTGCGGGTTCAAGTCTTGGCTCTTGAGTATGGAGTCACTTGTGTTATGAAGCAGATTATTCTTTAATGTAAAACCATCCGACGTAAATTGAAATTTAATGAATCTCAATACAAGTATCAAACATCGCATGAGAAGTTACATTAAACGTATACGCATATATACCGTTTGATTTTTTATTATCTTTTAAACTTGATTAGTGAGTCACCAGTGATGCCATCTTTGTTGTTTAATTTCTATTAAGGTGTCCTAAAATAAGATGTAGATAAGAACCTTAATTTTAAGTCGAAAAGCTAATATATTATATATTTATGTTATAGTAACTAACATAACGACCCTTTACCAAAATGAGTCGAATTAAGTCGACTATTGTTTTCTTGATAAAGAAATTGAACTCACATCAATCCTTTCTAGAAGATTTCTTGTACGCATTAAATTCTCATACAAAGAATTTACCAAATAAAACAAGTGTTCACCCCTTATAATTCTGTTTCATTTTCTTCCCTGGTCGATCACCAAGACTTCAAAATTTAATGCATGCACCATGGATGGAGTTGCTCTTTTCTTAATTAAATATTTTGGATTTAAAATTTGAGTATGAATTTCCACGATATTATTCTATGAAAGCGGGCGATGGAAACCGTTTTCTCCCAAAGCTAGACGAAGCGATTTTTGATGTAATCAGACTTCAATGCAGATATCGAATAGAAAAATAATCCAATAAATGCATTATTATTCTTATTATTAGTAGTAGTAGGGAAAAGGGTCAAAATTCCCTTAAACTATATGAAATGAACAAAAATGCCTTTGTCATCAATATATAATTTGGTTAAAAAATGCACTTGCAATCAATACTTTGGCCCAAAAATGCCCCTATAATTACTAAATGGGTCAAAAATGCTCTTTTCCGAACAAATATTATTTCTTTTCTTTCTAAACAATCCTCCCAATTAAAATATTATTAAAGAACCATATTCTTGTTTTCTTTCTTTTAAAATCACTTTAACAAATAAAAATGTAGGAAATAAATTTTTTCTTCATTTTATCAATTAAAATAAAATAACTTCATGTACCCTTTCGACGGATAATATATGTCATATATATATATATATAACTATATAAGATCAAAGTATATCATCATTAATTTTTATTTATATAATGATAAAAAATAATTATAATAAAATGAGAAATATTTTTTTTAATTGAAGTAGGATAAACATTTGTTAATCTAAGTATTATTAGAAAAAGAATGTATTAAAAAAATAATATATTTATTTAAAAAATAAATATTTTTAACCTATTAAATAACAATAAGGACATCTTTAAATTAAAGTACTGACGACAGCAATATTTTCGAACCAAACCATAAATAAATACATAACATTTTTATTCATTTTACCTAGTTTAAAGATATTTTTTTGACCCTTTCCCCCTTTTATTGTTAACCAACCACTCGTTGAATTTATGTGGGGAAAGACACCTATTTACAAAAATTCAATCTCTCACTAAGAAAATCATTATTAAAACCCTAATTATTGGCTTGGACTTCAATCATTTTCAACTAGTGTATGATTGGATCAGCCATGTGTTGGCCCATGTCTAGATATTGACTCTTGAAATTGGTGTAATAATTTACAAAAAAGATTTGATACTCCAATATATATTGCACCTATATAACCTTTTTACCTTTAATGCTGAATAATATTTGAGCATCATAACATGAGGATGGTCAATTATTTTGTTGTGTTTTATAAATGTGCCGACATAATAAAATGGTTCAACTCCACGTGTCATGCCTTAGATGTTTAACACGTCGATTAGTGGGAGATGAAACTAGAGTCTTTGACTAAATATATCTGTATCGTTTAAGTTCGTTTTACTTGATATATCTTTAGTTTAGAATTACTTTCTTTTCGTTTATATATTTAATAAAAAAGAACAGATGTCATTTTACTTGTCAGTTTAAAAATAATGAGATAAGTTACTATATATATTTTTATACTTTTTTATTATTATTTTTATCATTACTTTTACTTATACATTTTATTAGATGTATTATTTCTTAATTTTTCAACTTGAATAAATAAATTCGGACATCTATTTTTAGTAAAATAATCAAGTAAAAATGGAAGGAGTATTAAATAAGTTGTTTTCATGTGAAAATAATGAAATATATATATATATATATATATATACTAGCTCTAATATTAATCTTATTTTACATAGTATCATTGCACTAATTAGGTAATGGATTTAACTTATAGTATGTTTTAAATATCATTAAAAATTGGAAAAATTACTTAAATACACAACACTTCTTTACCTATTCTCAATATTTCCCTACTCTTTTACTAAAATACAAAAATCCCTTATTTTCCCCTAATTCAACTTAACCGGATACTTTATTAGTTTAAGTATCCGCTCGTTATTAATTAAAGTATCCGCGCTGCTATATTATGCATCCGCCCGTTAATTAAGTATCTGTGCTGCTAACAACTTAATAATTTAAGTATCCGCGCTGCTATATTATGCATCTGCCCGTTAATTAAGTATCCGTGTTGCTAACAACTTAATAATTTAAGTATCCATCCGTTATTAATTAAAGTATCCGCGCTGCTATATTAAGTATCCACACTGCTATATTATGTATCCGAAAAATACTAAAAAAAGGGATTTTTGGTAATTAATGAAAGAATAGGGAAATGAAGTAATTTCTTTCTTATACTATGTCATTTGCCTAATTTTTACTTAAAAATTTATACAATTAGAATAGTACTAGTACACTTTCCCTTTCCCTTTACATTTATTTCCTTATTTTGTCTGAAGACTTTTCTTATATTACCAATAAAATAAAATAGCACACGTGGTCTTGTTTTATAAAAAGACTTATTAGAATTAATAGAAAAAAATTAGTGATTAGTCTTCACTTTGTTGATAAAAAATTAATTCTCTACATTATAATTTCCTTCTCTAGTTTTCCTTACGCTTACCTCCCATTTTTTTAAACAAAGACTTATTTTATAATTAATAATACTGACTTTATTTTCTACAATAAAAATCATGTGTGTTACACAAAATAATTCATTTTTATATCGCACGTAACTATCTAATCTAATGATGACAAAATTGGATATAACGTATAAAACTCATGAGTCATGAGTAACTATAGTTTAGGTCGACAAATTAAATAAAGATAATTTCTTCGTATTCAATTCGTCAATCCCAAAGTTTGATTTATCCATTAAAAGTAAGAAATTAATATATACATGGTTGCAATTTATTTGCCCAACAAAAATATACGATATATATAAGAGTTCGTAATCAACGTGTCAATTGTTTCTTTTTTTTAAGGTAATAAGGTTCAACACCTATGTTTCAACTAATACTATATATTCCATTCTAATGGTATTTTTATACATTGCACCATATGCGTTTTGTTTTTCTATTTCAATACATATATAATTATGGCACCTCATTTTCATCGGTTCATGCTACTTTTTTAGTTTATCTCAGTCAAGTTCTCTTGCTCGATCGATGTTGTCAAGAATATGGCATCACTTCAATCACTATTGGAAATTATAAGGTTTTTTCCACCGCGAATTAATGATAATTTTATATTGTAAAATATGACTAAAATGATACCTAGTGAAAATTAAAACAATATTTTTAGCTTTTTTTTTAATGCAATCATGAGTGGGAGAGTAAAGTGGTAACATGTCACATGGGCACGTCAATGGGGTATAGGAGTACAAATAGTGAACATTAATTGGATACACCCTTATTTTATGCGTATTCAAAGTTTAAAATGTATAATTATTTTTTAATGTGGACATAAAATTTAAATAAAAATACCCTTCAATCAATATATGAAATAATTCCAGTACATTTTGTCAGTTTTGAAAAATTCTCTTTCACGAGGAATTTTCAGTACAATCAATTGTAGAAACATGAACGTAATTCTATAACTCTGTCTTTGAGTTTTCAATTATATAATCACATATTTCATGTTTCTTTTTTATTTTTCGGTAACAATGTTCATGATTCTGTTCTAAAGTTCTCATTTTTATAAAATAAAAATAACAAACTTCCATATGTGTTGGTATCTAAGAAATAATTCAGTCCAAACTCCAAAGTAAAGGATTTAATATTATAATAAAGTCTTTCATTATTATTAGGGGGATCGGTCCTAGAGAGAGGGTGGCTCGATCCATACCTGAAATATATACCTCGTGGCTCTCTACCTAAGATCAATCGTTAAAATATCATGTCGTTAACTAGTTAAAATATTGAAATTAGTTAAGTTTTAACAGCAGTAGCGAAATAATTTTAGGAGTTGGGACTACGAATGTTAATTATATATTGAGATTTATGATTTTTTTTTTTTTAAAAATCTAATAATTTATCTAATACCATTTGTTTTCTAACGCATTGACTAGAGTCGACAAAATAATAATTATATTCCCCTAATCAGTCGACCTCTAAGTTTTTATTTAATAAGTGGTTGCAAAATTTTTATTTCAATAGACAAGAATTCACAATCCAACGTGTGTCAATCTCTTATTAAGGTCCAACAAATGTTCCAACTAAAACGTACACTATTTTACTCCAACGACATGGAATATTTTATATCTCTTTTGCTATATTTGGTTAATGGAATTAAATTATATCTAAAAAATATTTTCTAATTTTTTCATATTTTAATTGTCCATATACTTTGGAAAAAGATTTTCTCAAAATCACATTTTCCTTAAAAGTCTCAAAAATAACTTTCTTAACATTGAGTAGCTAGGGGACAACTTCCACGATCATCAATAAATTAACTTTAAGGTTTTTCTCAGCCATCCAATGTTCTTTTTTCCCTGTTCTTACGTCCAACTGAATAACCAAATTCACAAATTTGTACTTCTATATTGATCAACACTGTTTGAAAAAACAAAATTAAATAGGAAGAAATAGTAATTAATTAAAGGGAAAAAGGTTTGAAATATATTCGAACTTTGATCGAAATTGATGTTACGATACCGAACTTTGGAAAGGACCTTTTACCCCTCCGCACTATTTAATAGTGTATTTTAAAGGTATATATGTGCCCACGTGGACATCATAAATATTACATTATTATAAATAGTAATATATCCACGTGAGCACATATATACCTTTAAAATACATTATTAAATAGTGCAGGGGATAAAAGGTCCTTCATAAAGTTTGGTATCGTAACAACAATTTCGGTTAAAATTGAAGTATTTTTCAGACCCTTTTCCCTTAATTAAACAAAATGTTTACACATGATGGTATTTTGATATATAGAAGTTTAACAAATAGAATATCTTTCGAGGAACCTTTTATATACACATTAACAAACAGTGCTAAAATTTTTATCGAAATGAGTTAATTGTCATTGAATCTGATGTCATTATAGGCTTTTGGAACAGTATTTCTTACTTAAAATATAAGTGAGTTTTTTACTTTTATTCTGAGGTTTGTTAAGTAGGAAATACTGTTCCAAAATTATTTTTAAATAGTATATACCAACCAAAAAAACATTAAAAAAATATTTTTGAAAAGTATTTCTCACTTACCAATATATTTTTATTTTTTTTTACAAAAACATCGCTTATTTTCTAAAAATGAGCTTTCCACCAAACACGCCCTCTATTTCTATATATTGCCAGAAGTGGCACCTCCTTTTTATATATTGTTTCACTCTACTTTTGCACTTTGTCTCATCAAAGTTCTTTTTTACACTATATGTTGCTTATATTGTCATGGTTCGATGCACATCTTTCATCAAAAAATTATGTGATAAATAAAAATTAAAATATTAATTATTATAAATGTATAATTAATTTTACACACTTTTAATATAATTAATATATATATATATTCTTTGTCAAATTTCTGACTTTGTCACTATCGTTACACAATCACCTTTTCAATGAGTGGGAGTAAACATGTCACATGGGACGGTCAACACGGCAAAGGGGAACAAATAGTAAAAATTGGATGGATTATCTACTTAAAGTATACTACTTTCTCATTTTTCAATCAGTATTCAATGTTTAGTCGTTTGGAATGTAATTAGAAATAATTACTCTTTTAAGTAAAACAAAATTTATATTTTAAAAATAAAATAATATAAAAATAAGGAATCACGGAATCTATCAGCAATCTTATCCATCTTTATATCTCTCCAACTATAAATATATGATTTTTGTGCTTTAACTCAATTCCCAAAACAAATAATAATAATATATCTAGTAAAATTCATTAAGTGAGATATGAAAAGGATAAAGTGTACGTATACCTAATCACTAACTCGTAGAGTGTAACGATCCAAACCGTCGTTAATTAGGAATCAAGAAGCGTCAGGAAAATTGGGGCCCTCAACCCACCAGAGCGGGCCAGATGCCGCTAGGGCGGCAGCACTCTAGCGGGATAAGTGGCCGCCAAAGCAGGATGGACGGGACAAAATTTAAATAACGCGGAGTCTTATTTTCTCCTTTTTTCAAAAAACCCAGAAAGAGGCGAGGATCACCCCAGAAACCCCCAAAAGGTTGCTCTAAGCTTAAGAAGGAAGGATAAAGAGATTTCTAGCGTAAGGATGACGATAGCTCGCGAATTTCCGGTCAAAATCCACCGTCTCGTCGTTCGAAATCCTGGATTGGAGCTATAATCCCTCTGCGAATGCTTGGCGCCCAGGTTGGCTAGGTTTATTAATTGAGTAGTTATAAATCTGTGATTCGTTGCGTATTATAATGGTAATTAACGGTAGAAATCATGCGTAGGATTTCGTGCACCGAAAAAGAGATGATTATTCGTATATTCCTAAGTTTAACATTAGACGTATACCGTAGGAGGAAGTCCTATCCCGTGAACTAGGGTTATCTGATGGTTAATTCCCTGTTCTGTGAAATAAACTTGTTAATGTCTTAGTGATATGCATGCATGTATGGAATTAGGGATATTATGGATCGTACCTAATGAAAATACTAAATATGTACAATTGCATGCCATGAACCTAATACTTGATTGTATGGCTATAAGTATGTGAATTATGAATGTGATTGTGATTGTGATTGTGCTGATGAGATCGAGTGTCACGTACCAACACATTAACATGCATTGGATTGGGTGTCACGTTCCGACACACTAGCATACACTAGGATCGTATGTCACACACCGACATACATATTGGAACAGGTGTCACGTTCCAACACAATAACTTGGATCATGTGTCACGATTCGGCACACTAACAATTTGGGCGTGGCTTCCATGAGAGGACCATTGACTTGTCATATATGTGCGTTGTTCTCGAACTGATAACTAGATTGCGCTCTATATATATATATATATATATATATATATATATATATATATATATATATATGCATACATGGATTGTTGGTGTCGCAAGGTAATTGAGTATATTCGTAATGAATGAACTCTGAATAGTCAGGCCCAATTGGAAGGTGGTATGCTAATTGGTAAGTGGGGACTAAGGGTTCGGTGTTATCTTTGTTATTTAGAAAAGTGGTCATGTGTACTGTCGTTGAGGATTGGGGTGGTGTTATGTTGTAGTGTTAATAGTTGTTGGGTTTCCCCCCCGGAGGGAGAGTAGTATTGGAGTGGTTAACAAGCCTTGATAAAAGTACCATGGGGTCAAGGGTTGAGTGGTGACGTGGAAGAAGTATGGGCGTGTCGTGAGTGGTTGGCCGGGTGGTAGTGGTTATATCCAGAAACTCCTCTAAGAGATAGAAGGGTTAAGCTATGATCAAGGATGGATCGAGTAAGGGGTTGGAGAAGTGTACTATTATGAGTTAAAGTATCTGGAAATAGTAAGGGCAGAAAAATATAAAGGTGAAGGAGTGAACAGTCTTATTGCATGTTTCTTGCTAGTCGATTTCTTATATTATGCGGTGGGCATCGGGTTGACTGATGATGTCTACCAGTACGTGTGATTGTACTGATACTACTCTTGCTATGCCTTTTTGGCATAGTCTGGTTGCAGAGTCAGTGATGTTTCGTAGGTAAAGACGAAGACAATCTCCAACAACTTCTACTTTTTCTTCCATGTGGTGGGAGCTGCGTCATTTATAATTTTGTTATGCCTTGTACTCTTAGTAGCTTTTGTACCTGTTTAGATTAGATCCCTGGAGAAATTAATTACTTTACAAGTTAACTTTGAATTATTTTTAAACCCTTTTATTTATTAAGTCTACATAAATTTCTTCTATTTTTAGCTTTCTTAAATCTTCCGCATACTTTAAACGGGTTGAAAATCGAGGGTTCTCCTACTTAGGTGTTAGAGTAGGTGTCTGCACGTCCCGGTGGGTTGGATCGTGACATAGAGATAAAGACGACATTAAACCCAAGTAAAATAGGAATAAAACAATATTCAATTCCCAAAACAAAAGTTATCCAAATTCAAACAAACCGACCACCAATTTGATCGGAGTTTCAAACTAATATGAAACTATAACCATAGGAATAAGTTTTGGTAAACATGTGGGGCGTTAGAACTGTGTAAAGTTCTTAAAAAACATAATTGTGATGATAATGGGTTATTGGAAGATAGTGGGATTTGCTGAAGTCGAAGAAAGATTCAATTAGTGTTGTCATGAGCTATAAATGCGTTGGACAAAGACGAAACATTAAAAACATAGTGGTATACGCTTTAAAATTTTGTCGCAGTTATCTTAAACACCAATTCATGCTTCATGTTCTCTGTTTTTTTTTTTTTTAATCTGTTTGGATTTCCCCATATTTACTTTGAGATGCTGCACTTTCCACCCCAGTCCCCATGTGTTTACTTTTAAATAACGAGGGAAAAATTCTTTTTGTCAGAAAATTTGGTCAGAATGATAAAATAACATATTTTACATTATGCTATTTTACCTTTTTGAACATTTTCACCCTTTTAAATTTAATACTTTTTAATTAAAAAATGGAAAAAAGATGAGTTTATTTTAAAATAAAAAAGATATTATAGATTTTTTAAATTTTTGGCCAAATTTTCTGGCCATTTAGCATTACCCTTTCTGGAGAATGTATTTATCTTTTTTTATTTCTTTTCACTAACAAGTTGATTTTTTATTTTTTTTTGTTTCTCACCCGATGTTCAATATTCATATTGAAGTGATGGAGTCAGTCCTGTATTGAGATAAAATGCTTCCTAACAAAGGAAATCTTGTATTCAAAAGACTCAAATCTGAAACATCTAGTTAAGAATGAAAGAGTATTTACCATTTCACGTCTCCATCACAACCCTTGTTGATAAAGTTAGCTTTATGTACGGCACTCTTGGTGCAAATATAATTGTTTCATGGGAAAAAGGCATTATATACTACTAAACTTTGTTATTTAGAGTTGATATATCTCTAGTTATGAAAGTGACTCATATATACCCTAATTGTTATACAAATGGCTCACATGTACCCTTTTCCTCCAACGGAAGTGAAAAAAGTTAATTTTAATTTAATTTTTTTATTATTGTTTAAAAAATAAATGTAATCCATATGGGGTATATTTGATCCTCCTCACATGTTTTTTTTTTTTTGCCTTTTTGTTTCAATGACTAATTTAAATTTTTTATTTTGATAGTGAAGTTTATTTATGTTTCTCTATTTTTCTTGTAAAATTTATTATAGGTGCTTCAATTTTTATTTTTTTTACAAATACATAAACTAATTACAATATAGCCGGAAAAAATAGTTTTAAATTATAATATAGTCATAAAAAAATTAGTTTAATTTTTTTTCTCTTTACACTAAAGAATGCAAGAAAAAATAAAATAAGAATAAAAACCTCAAATAATGATAATCAAAGAAGTCAAATAACAATTTATGTATGAAAAGATTAAAATTTACCTTGAACTTTGCTAGAAGGATCATATATACCACATGAATTTTTTTAAAATTAAAAGTCAAAAATATAAAGTTAAAACTAATTTTTTCACTTTTGTTAGATGAATGGTATATGTGAGCTCCTTTTATAACGGTAGGCAATGCTGTCTTAACCCCTAGGCCACTAAAGCCATCGCTTGGGGCCCCATATATTTTGGGGCCCCTATTTTTAAAAACAATTACTTATATATGTTATTTTTAAAAAAAAATTATATGTACTATGAGTGTTATGATTTCTACTAAGGAAATTGCATATGAGATGAAAATAAACCTGAATTTCGTAAGAAATAATTTGATGAAAATGTGGATAGCGAAATCACAAAGTCCCTTGAAGAACCTTTTAGAATTGATTGTTTTATATATGTAGAGTAGATCAAACTATTTTTTCACTTCAAAAAAAATTTGAACCAATTGAAGCATATGGAAATATTTTTGATTTCTTATTTAGTGGTAAAATATTGAGATCACTAGATGATGAGAATTAAAAAAAATTTATTGTCTTAACCTTGAACTTTCTTTATCATGTGATGGTTATTCTGATATTGATGGTTTAGATTCATTTTTGAATTAGAAGTGTTAAGGGAAATAATACAAGTAGAAGATAATGATCTAATTAAAATACTCAATCAAATAAAAAGACTTGATTCTTTTCCAAATACACATATTGCTTATAGAATAATGTTAACAGTTCTTGTAACTGTTGCCTCAGCCGAAAGAAGTTTTTTGCGAAATTAAAATTGATTAAATCTTCTTTAAGATCAATAATGTCTAAAGAGAGATTGAATGAATTAGCTATATCATCATTTGAAAAGAAATTATTAAAACAAATTGATTATAATATAATAGCTAATGACTTCACATCTAAAATAGCTGAAAAGTAGATATTAAATAAAAGTATATATGATGAAAAAAAAATATTAGGCCCCCTCTCTTAAGTTTCGCTTTAGGCCCCCAATGTTGTTGAGTCGTCCCTGACGGTAGGAATATATGTGAGTCATTTGTATAACAATAAGGGTACATATGAGCCAACGAAAGGTATATTAGTTCTAAATGACAAAGTTGAGGGGTATATTAGACTCTTTTCCTTATTTCATTAACTTATAAATGGGTGGATTATGTTGAATGAGATAGCGTAAAAACATATGAATTCAAAATTTGAATTTTATGAATTCTCACATAATTTTAAGTTAATATATAATAATAATAATAATAGTATATTTTTTAGTAAAATTTTGGTAAAAGTTATATTATCGTGAATTCATAGGTTATGCTCTAGATCCGTCACATCTAATCTCAAGCTGAAGACAAACATCATGGCGTTAAGAGTTCTTAATTAAAGGACAATCTAATCTGGAATAGTATATTTTTGTTAGACTATTAATTAAAGTATCATTATTATCTACATAATTATTATTCATTTACACCGACCTATCTTAAACTGTCTATCAGTTGATTTGATCCACATCTTTTATATATTCTCCTTATTAATAATGCTAATTAATTTTGTTTAAGAAAGGCCGACCTTGTTAAATACTCCATCTGTCCCTAATTACTTGTCCATTTTTGAATTGACACACCTATTAAGAAAACAATAATTGATATAGTGAGTTTATCATTTTACCCCTATTAATTATGAAGTAGAAGAATTAAAAACTAGTTCTACCATTTTCAAAGTAATTAATTGAGGAATAATGGGTAAACTTTTTTGTCCTTTCTTGATTTGTCAAAATGGACAAGTAATAAGGGACAACTAAAAAAGAAAATATGAACAAGTAATTAGGGACAGAGGGAGTATTATTCTTGGAACATGTGTTACTCCCTCCATCTCATTTTTAATCACGAGTTTATTTAATTTAAGGAAGAAAAATGGATAACGCATATTTTGCCTCTAAACTTGTGTTCGACGTGTTACAAATATGTTATGTATAATATTTGAATGATTAAAATGTCGTTTAATTTAGTAAGGTATATAAAAATAATAAAGAATAAGATGTATTAGTAATGTTGAAATTCTTTTTTAATTTATTCACCATTTAATTTTGTATATATAAAAAAACATGCCTTTACATGAATCTTAATAAAATTATTTGTATACGAAAATACCTCCACATTTTTTTAGCTTTGTTTATTTTAAAGGATTTCAAGAGCAGTTATAACTTTAATCAATATTTATTCACGTATTAATTATAAACTCTGACATTATTAATGTTCTGATTTACTACTTTGTAATATATAACTATATAAGAATAACAAGTGTTAATTATATTGATATACATAAAAAACACTATCAAATAAAGTATTACTAAATAATATCAAAACTAATATTAGTATTTTATTTTTATTTTTAAAAAAACATCCTTCCTTAAGAACATATCATTCCCAATAAAAAGATATTAAAATTAGCTAGAGTGTTTCCAATTAAAAATGTGGCGATATTCTGAACATATTAAAAAAGAAAATACTTATATGAAAATTTAAGCCATAAATATTAGTTTCTCTTTAGAAAATTATAGCATTATTTCCTCTTCTAACAGGACTTGGCATACAATTGGTCCTCCTCATCACCATACCAAGTAAATATGGAACATGTGATAAAATAAAAACGTTATTTTTTTTCTAGATAGAAACAAGAAAGTACAAAAAAAATCTCTACTAGTATTTGCTCTTTTTGATTAAATGGGGGAATGTGAGTTGATTTTCTTGTTGCATTTACATGTCGTTTCGTATTTTTCAATTCATATTATTATATGTTGTTTCGTATATTATAACATTATTATTGTTCATAATAGGTAAGTCACTTGACATGATTTTCTGCATGATGTTCTGATTATTACGATCTCATACTATCTGTAAAATCATTTTGTTGTCTCTTCTACTTTTATTACGTTTTTTTAAAAATTATTTATATCTTGAATCGAGGATTCATCAGAAACAAGTTCTCTAGCTCACCTCTGTATACACTGTACTTTCCCCAAACTCTACTACGTGGGAATATATTTTGTATGTGGTTGTTGTTGTAGGGGCATGTGATCGAGTTGATCTACAACGATATGGACCATTGAATTATATTCCAGCAGAGGAGCTATCCTAGAAGGACGCTGTACCATTTTAATTGACAGTGATTGATGATTCATAAAATGAAAATTCATGTACTATTTTTCAGTTCTTTCACAAAAAAAAACAAACTACTTGATTGATTGATAAAATGTCATTTGTATTCACTCTTTAATGTAAAAAGAGTGTACACTGAATCTAGGGACGAATTGGTAAATAGCTATATACTTTTTGGACGGCTAATCAATCACTATTTAATGTATAAAAAAATTATTTGGATGGAAATTATACTTTAGCTTAAAATTGGGAAAAACTCTAGTTGGTGTTTGAAGTTTTTATTATTATTTTCCACTCAGTGTCCGAAGCCTGTATTGAAGCCTCAACTAAATTTGAATCGCACAGTGTAACCCATTCTGGGATGCCGGTGTTTGAAATTGCTACAAGTGAAAACTCAATCACACTATATATATACTGAGTTAATATCTTAGAAGGTCACTCAACTTTGAGTTGTTCACTTAGAAAGTCACTTAGCTTTGTTTTATAACTCAAAAGTCATTCAACTATTGGTGTTTCACTTAGAAAGTCATCCAACTATTGATATTTCACTTAGAAAGTCACCCAATCAATTTAAATAATTTTTCATTAAATTTTATTTTAAACTATTTTTTAAAGAAATAATACGATGTCTATTTTAATTATCTTATTGACCCATTCCAATTATTTAATTATAGTTTTTCTGAAAAAATGTAAAACAATTAACCCCAAAAAAAAAACATTTCCGTTCTAGTAATTGTATGACTGGAATTAAATATGTTAAAAAAATTGTCTAAAAAATAGGAGGTTGAAATCGATAAGAAGTAATAAGAAAAGCACATAGTAGCAGTCTTTTACTATTTAAAAACAAAAATAGGTAAAAACAAAAACTATATTTCAACAAAATTCAATTAAATAATTAAAATAAACATCTTATTATTTTTCTTTAAAAAATAGTTTAATTATTTTTTGTATTTTTACAAAATTTAATGAAAAAATTATTTAAATTAATTGAGTGACTTTTAAAGTGAAATATCAATAGTTTGGTGACTTTCTAAGTGAAACACCAATAGTTGAGTGACTTTTGAGTTATAAAACAAAGTTGAGTGACTTTCTAAGTGAACAACTCAAAGTTGAGTGACTTTCTGAGTGAACTATTCAAAGTTGAGTGACTATCTGAGATATTAACTTTATATATACTATATCGTTTCTGGTGTTATATAGTTGTGGGTAAATTTTCCATGCAAGCAGAAAAAGCTAATATGAGTAGTCTATAATTAGATGTTGACTAAAATATGGGTAGCTACCAAACGCAATATAGTATGGTAATGAATAAGAATTACAAGGGCCACCAACAATGTATGTATATATCAATTATATTCCCACGATCGATCGACAAGCACCAGCAATAGAATTGGGAACACTAATTAAGTCAACCAGTAACACTGAAAGTGACAACACCATGCCCCATATAACATATTCGTCTAGAAATTGGAGCTAGAATTTTAACTTTATGAGTTATGAATTTTATAATGATGATTTTAAATCATAATAATTGAATTTAATATTGAATATTTATATATATATTTAATGAATTTATTAACACAAATATAATATTTGAGTAAAATCTATTGAGTTCGACCGAACCTGTACGTGGGCTACTAGCTTCGCGCATCTATTAACAACAAAAATCAACATTAATCTCGTGACAACACATAAAAAGCTAACATGTGGCTATGAAGAAAAAAAAATGATCTAAAGTTCGAATTAACTTCATATTTCAAACTTCACCAATAATTCATTGAGTTTAGAAATTTTTGGGGCGTTCAAAGTTTAGAAAATTGATTATGGAAATATTCCCTTAATAATGGTTAAGATCTTATCTTACTTAATTAAATTTAGGCAATTATTGTTATTATTAAAATGGACATGTGTCACCTATATTTTAAGTTAGAAATTTGGAAGCTAAAGATGATTTTAAAAAAATAGAGAGGAACTTGAGTTAGAAAATGAAGGTGCTATGACCAAATAGGTTGACCCTTAATCCAACAATAGTAGCTGTTTTTCTTTCAGCCATCTTATTGAATGTTGCCCCTTCACTTAAATAAAAAAAAATAAGGCACTGATAGAAATATTTATCTTAAGAGTATTTATATGTAATTTAGCAAAATATTATGAGGGGGAAAGGGAAGGGAAGCGAGGCCTCGGGGGTGGCAGGCAGTGGCGGACCCAAGATTTTTGCTCAGGGGGTTCAAAATATAAAGAAGAAGTTTAGGTGGTAATGCAAGTGTGCGGTGAGCATAGTAGCCCCTCGGCATGCTCTTTGTACAAGAACCATATATATTTCATTGATTCATAAAAGTAAAGACTAAATTAATCAAAGATATCGAGGACAAAGATGCATTGATAAGAATTTTAGTGGATCAACTGTATTACATAAGTTAATTCCTAAAACACATGAAAATTAAATGATGAAAAAGGGAGTGAGACGGGAAAGAAAGATATTTACCTTATCATGCTAAATTTAACTCACTTTATCATATTGTATTAAACATTTCTTTTTACTTTTATCATGCTCCATCGAGCATTCTTAAAATTTCTTGTGCTTTCTGTACTTTTATCTTGTAATGTTTTACTTTATATTTCACTTTTAAAAAAATTTAAATTAGTATCCATTCAATCAAATATTACTATGAAAATCGTCAAGATTCTTTAGTAAGAATAGAGTTACTAATATTATAATGCATATTCAAAAGATAAACAAATAGCATCGTCAATTTTTTTAGTTCAGATAGTTCAATTTACTAGGTTAGTCATAATTTGTAAAAAAAAAAAAAATAACGAATAAATCAAATAAATTTAGTTTCCATCTCTCTAAAATAGAACTAAAAATATAAAAGAAATTTCATGAATTCTATTAAATTAATATTTTTAAAAGGATGTTGACGATATTTAAGTTTCTTCATTCAATTTCATCTAATTTACATTTTTTTTTAAAATAAATTATATTTCTATCTCAATTTCAAGTTAAATATAACTCATCATTTTTAAAAAAAGTTATTCAAACGTTTATGAAAAAAGAGTTACGTTGAAACAAAATGAATAATAGATATAAAAAGAATAAAATATAAAAATAAAAAGAATGTGTCTAATAAATTTAAACAAAGACAAATTAAAAAGAAGAAATGGAATAAAAAGAAAAAATAATGAAAAAGAAGAAGAAGGTCTAATCCGAGAAGTTCCATTTTCCAAAGCATTAAAAAGAGGGAAAAAATGTTGCCAATGAGATTTGAACCCGTGAGATAGGGCATTTCATGAACCACTTATCAATTGAGTCAAGTCTGTTCTTTGTTTTTAGAGGGTTTATTTTAATATATACACACATAAAATCAGAATTGGACATTATATATATAGTGTAATTTTTTAATGAGGAGGTTCGGGTGAACCCCCTAGGCTTCACCTGGGTCCTCCCCTGGTGGCAGGGGTGGGATGGGGGTTAGGTGGGTGAAAAAAAGACAATAAACTTAGAATATGTCACTTATGAAACTTGTTTACCCAAAGAAAAAGGTTGTGAAGATTTCTAGTCTAACATGGAAAGAAGGCCGGAGCTATATATGTTGCTCTCGGACAGTCGATGAGTGCAAACTAAATACTTCAAAAGTACATATTTTGAAAACCTTAAAACGAATACATCAACAATTTTAAAGAATTCGAGAAATATTGGAAGGGAGTATAGGGTAAAAAATTTGAGTAACTTCAATGAAGTATACCCAAAGGTTTGAATAGGGGATAGAGTAATATAGTTCACGGATATGAGGAAAAAAGGTTCACTTCACCATCAATCATTTATGTTATCATAAGATTCTCTGGACCATTAAAATTCACTTACCATACATAAAGAAGATAAAGGAAAGACAACTAAGCATGGGTAGGAATGGATCTGGTTGATAGATAAAAATATTTCGAAGAATTGATATATCTCATATAATTAGTTATTCCACATTTTATGTACAATAAAACAATTTTGAAATTAAATAACAATAATAATCAAACACATTAATATCAATACCAATAGAGACCTTGCTTCGGGTTTCTCTTTTTAGTAATCATTCTTTAAATCTATTTAAAATAAATTTAAATCAACAATGACTTGACAAATTTGCCCTTCTTTATAGTTATATTTTATCTCGAAATTGTTATCTCGCATACAAAATGACCCGTGAGTGTAACCATCCCGTTAGACATGGACCTACATTTGAATATTAAAGAAACAAGAATACTACAACACACGACTCTCTCCTATAAAAGGGTGAAGGAATCAATTCAGTCTGCCATAGTCTGAGTTTTACTACTCATATATATTCCTTTAAAATCTCCTCCAATTATACCTCTAATTTTATCCTCTTTTCTGTCTCATAAGAAACATAAAAAATACAAAAAAAACCAAAAAAAGAGGGTAAAAAAATGGCCCTTCCACACACACAACAAGAAACAAAAGTTGTTCCAGATGCCTGGGATTATAAAGGAAGACCTGCCCTTAGATCTACCTCTGGTGGTTGGGCTGGTGCCGCCATGATTTTAGGTAATAACTTTATTTATTTTTTTACTTTTTAAATTATCCCGTATAAATCTAGAATATATATATCGTCCCAGATTCGAGTCAGATAGGTTCACTAATGGATAAAATGCTTCCAGAGTACAAACCGTGTCCACCACATCCTTTAGGAGTTGGTTTCTAGTATGTTCACTCTGATAATAATTATTATGTCAGAAAGTTGATTTTCTGAGACAATAACTATTTTGAGTGATCATCTGTGAAATCAACCCATCCTTTTTTATATTTTCGTTAGTAGATAGATCTATTGTTGTGTTTTTGACATATAGTTTTTGTATGTGTAAATATTATTTATCAGGGGTTGAAGCTGTGGAGAGGCTAGTGACGCTAGGCATTGCTGTGAACTTGGTGGTGTACTTGACTAAAACAATGCATTTAGGAAATGCTAGCGCTGCCAACATTGTTACTAACTTTATGGGAACTTCCTATATACTCACTTTGCTTGGTGGCTACGTTGCTGACACTTTCCTCGGAAGGTACTTAGTGATCTTTTTAATATGATTTGGACAATCCTCGCTTCTTGAGTTAACTTTTGAAATTGAGTTAGATACAATATCTATTTGAAAACTAAATGTGTTTACTTAGCATGTTTTGATTTTTTTTTCTTGGTTTAATCGTTTGCAGGTATCTTACCGTTGGCATCGGAGCCACTGTTCAAGCAATAGTAAGTGTCGATGTTTCTTGCCCAAAATGAATAAGAAAATTAGAAACATTTTGTTAATTAAGTGACCTCATTCACATTTAGAGTGCTAAAATGTTGGAACTAAATAAATATATATAGTCACCAATCAACCTTTTCCTTTTCTTATGTATGCAATAAGAGATGAGCATATTGAGAAAAAGTAATTTTTTGTCTCTTTTTCTCGAATTTATATCACTAGACAAGGTGTCAATAATCTTTTATTAGAATAAAAATCATTAATAGTTATAAGTATAAACAAAAGAGGCTAGGCCTTAAATTTTACTTTATTTCACTGTTTTTTAAAAAAAATAAAATATTAGTATCACGAAAGTCACAATCATTTTAGTAAAACTAAGAGATCATTCAAAACTCGTCTAGTTATCTCAGAGAGCCAATAGGTTTTGTTTGATTTGTCTTAAATAAAATCAAATGTAATATTATCAATTTTTAACCAAATTGTGAACAGTTCTATCTTTACATTATTTTTATATTAATTTTAATTTTTTAATAGGGTGTGACAATTTTGACAATCTCGACCATAATCCCAAGCTTACAACCTCCAAAATGTGATCTCGGAAGCCCATCATGCATCCCCGCAAACAGCAAACAGCTCGCCGTCCTCTTCACCGCCCTCTACATGACGGCCCTAGGCACTGGATTCCTGAAATCCAGTGTCTCGGGCTTTGGGACGGACCAATTTGATGAGTCCGACCCAAAGGAAAAAGGACGGATGATAAAATTCTTCAGTTGGTTCTTTTTCCTAATTAATGTTGGAGCGCTTACTGCGGTGACAATACTCGTGTACATTCAGGATAAAGTTGGAAGGAAATTCGGGTATGGAATTTGTGCGTGCACGATTTTAGTTGGTCTTGTGTTTTTCTTATCCGGTACGAAAAGGTACCGGTTCAAGAAACTTGTTGGGAGTCCGTTAGCGCAGTTTGCTTCGGTATTTATTGCTGCTTGGAAAAAAAGGCATATGAAATTACCGTCTGATTCTACCGTTTTGTTCAATATTGATGATATTATTGGAGATGAAAACGTTAAAGATAAACAAAAGTTGCCTCACAGCAAGGAGTTCCGGTGAGTATTTTTTACTCTTTAATTGCGACTATTATAACACAAAAATATTTTTCCCTAAAATAAATTACTATATTCTAGCTAGGTTTCAAGTAATTTAAAATTTTTACATGGTACACTAATTTTTTTACTCAAGTCCCTCGTTCTTTCTTAAATTCCGTATCCAATTGAATGAATAAGCAGGTGACTTGTACTAGTATTTCAATAAAGAAAATTCAATTTGTAGTTAGGTAAGAAATCAAAAGTTTACTATATGTCGAGTGTATTATTTGAAGTTTGCGTCGATGTCTTGCATTATTTATTTAAATAATGTAAAAAAACAAAAAATGGAGCTGCTGGAATTGTAATTATTCACGTGGGTAGGCCAATCTTTGATAGCAACAATACAAATCACCAATTGATCAACACTATCTTCCAAGCATGTGGGCAACATTTTAATTACTTTTTGGCTATGTTTTTTTTTTGTTGTTATTTGCAGTTTCTTGGATAAAGCAGCTATTAAAGATTCTTCTAGTGAATTTTCTGGGACAGCAATATTGAATAATTGGAACCTAGCAACTTTAACAGATGTTGAAGAAGTTAAATTGGTAATTAGAATGTTACCAACATGGGGCACGTCAATTATGTTTTGGACTGTCTATGCTCAAATGACAACATTTTCCGTGTCACAAGCTACAACCATGGATCGGCACATCGGAAAATCCTTCGAAATTCCTCCGGCTTCACTCACCGCCTTTTTCGTTGCAAGTATTATGGTTGTTATTATTTTCTACGATAGGGTTATTGTACCCTTATGTGCCCGGTACCTGAACAGTCCACATGGCTTCACCCCTTTGACACGTATTGCAATAGGTCTAGTCACGTCTATTATCGCGATGATTACAGCTGCTTTAACGGAGATAAAGAGATTGAACGTTGCTCAATCTCATGGATTGACTAACAATCCGAACGCGGTGATTCCCATGAGTGTGTTTTGGTTGGTGCCACAATTCTTGCTTGTTGGAGGAGGTGAAGCTTTTACATACATTGGACAACTTGATTTTTTCTTAAGAGAGTGTCCTAAAGGGATGAAAACTATGAGTACCGGGTTATTTATTAGCACTATTTCGCTTGGATTTTTCTTTAGTTCGATTTTAGTATCGATCGTAGACAAGGTGACCGCGAAATCAAGGCCGTGGCTAGCTGATAATCTTAACCAAGGGAAACTATTTAATTTCTATTGGCTTTTGGCGATTTTGAGTGTATTGAACGTGATACTTTTTTTCTATTGTGCAAAACGTTACGTGTACAAGGAGAAGAGGCTAGCTGAAGTGGGGATTCAAATGGAGGACTCAGGACCAGTTTGTCATTAAGTAAATAGGAAAAAAGCTATCCATGCAGTACTTCATTAGCACAGCCAGTTTTTTTTTTTTTCCTTTTGTGTGTGTTTGATTTTCTTGTTGAGGTTTTATTTTAGTGGCAAATGTACCATAGAAAAAGTGGGTTCAAAGGACCCATTGTCTTTGGCTCAAGCCTACTATAGTTTGTATGTAGAAACTGCAGGTTGAAAATAATGTACTATATATGAAAGATTCTGAACCCACTGCTTCAAAGAAGCAGTGGTTTGGTAGCACAATAGACTCGTATCGAATTTGTCTCGACATAAAATTTAAGAAACGTAAAATGTTATGGCATAAAAATAAGTAAAACAATTTTTTTTAAATTAAATTATTATTAAAATAAGGAAAGTATGATGAGTGTCAAGGCTGTCATTTTATTTTGTAGGGTTTTTAATTTTTCTACGAATTTTCCAAGATGTAGAAAAAAGTAAATTAATTAGTATTTGGAATTTATTTTATGGGACCTTGAAAACAACTACACTTATTAAGTAGATTTTGTCGTGTATTTGCTAAGTCGCTTTCAAGTTTCAAGCATCTCTTGATTTTATTTCTAACAAATCTCCAATCAAAAGTTAAGATCATGAAAAGGTGTCTTTTCCAATCATTTTCTTGAAAAAAAAAAAGAGGTTATATTTCATGATAGTTACAGCTAAAAGAGATATCCTCTACACTATTATATGTATATCTTATTTCTTGTTGTTGACCTTTTCCTTGCAATTGCTTGTTTGCTAGTTCCTAGCTTTATACGCCAATAATCGAAAAGCCTAAAGGACTCATGGAGTAATATTTATTATCATTTGAAAAAAAAAATTTGTTTTTTTATATTTAACTGTGATGTCTAGGTTAACTTGATATTTTTACATTTTATTTTTTTAAAACCAAATCCTCCTTGTAGTGGTGGTGGGGGTTAGCATAGTAAACTTGTTAACTAGCATGACCCCTACCAATATACTCTCTGTTCCTATTTACTTGTCAAATTTTGACTTGAAATATCTATTAAAAAATAATGATTGATATAATAAATTTACAATTTTACCGTTATTACTCTTTCCGTCCGATATTAGTTGATCACTTTTCATTTTGGACGGTGCTTAAGAAATTATAATAGAAAGATAATTTTATTAATTCACCCCTTTAAAATCTTCTTGAAAATTTTATAAAAAATATGAACACTTTGAAAAAAAAAGGTGATTACAAAGATAATATAGAAAATATTTAATCAATACATTTAATAATGGGCGTGCAAATTCATTCTATATCTTTTTAGCATGGTTGTCTTGGCAGTTAGCAGAGCAAGCGGTCTACAGTTTCCAGGGTAGTGTTGGTAGTATTAGAATCACAACAATGATAACCTGAATTATCAACTCTTCCTTAATTTGGCTATCCGTACATTTAATGACAATAGTTTTTTTTTTTTAGTGATAGTTGAGTTAATATCATTGCAAAAGTTCTTAACGGCATTTATATATAAATAGAGTGTTAGTTATAAATATCTATATTATATTATTATCGTTAAATATAAAATAGTAATAGCAATTATATTATTACTGCTATATAATTTTCACAAAATCCTTTTATTTGTAGCATTGATCATATATAGTTCTCCAAGGGGATCACTTTGTTTTAGGGGACCGCTCAATGTCTTTAAAAATGAGGCATACGTCTTAGGACCCTAATTCGAAGGGTTCAATTTTGTAGTACTAATAAAAATATTATAAGTTTTTTTTAACAAAAAAATATACTATATTTTAAAATTTATTTGTCTTTTTTTAGTTTGTAATGTTTTTTTTATCAATTTTTAAATTTAACTTCCACATAATATGTTTAATATCACAAGATTAAAAATATTTTGGCATATATATATGTTGACACCCAATTTTGATCGACCTGTAACCTTTTTCGGATTGCTAGTTGATTAAATATGTATTGCAAAAAAACTTGTTTTCCTTAATTTACGGGTTCAAAATTGAAAGTAATTTTATGTAAATAAATAGATTTTAATAATCATGATTTACAAAATTTATTGTAATTATATTTCTCATCAAATTACTATTTTATTTAATTTTATTTTTCAAATTTTGAAATAATTATTTTACTTATCGGTTTAAGGTTCAAAATATTTAAGTATACTTATTTTATATAAAAATAATTTATTAAGTGTAGTATTTTATTTAATTAAGTAGCAATTCTTAAATCCCTCCAAAATTATTTAAATCATAACCTCTGGTTCAATGTATTTAATTCATAGCCCATTTCCTATTAATTACATTTCAATTCTAGCCCATTATTCAATTTTATTTCAATTATAACCTATCAAGTCAAATCTAGATCCTTTAACCCTTTTTTTTCCATTTTAATGTTCCAAAGATCCCAAGCCCTAGTTTATTTTTTCATTCTCTCCTCTCCATCTCTTTCAGACCAAAGCGCCGCCACATCCTCTCTCCCCCGTGCTCTGGCGAGGACCACCGGACGGCAGTCGCCGCCTCCCCTTTTTCCCTTTTTTTTAAAAATTGTTTGTATTTATTTGGGGTATCTAATTAATTAAAAATATTCTTCTTCTATATACTTGTGTACTTCCTAGGTCATCTCCTTAATTGTTTTATGTCAGTTATTTGTATTAAACGCTTTACTTGTTTATATTAATAGCTATTTGTTTCATTACTTAGTCTAGTCCAACCAAAATAATTAAATAAGAGACCTTATTTGTCAAATTGTAACCCCACATAAATTGTATGAGATACGGTCGGGATCCATAATTATGGACCTCGAGGGGTGCTTAACACCTTCCTCTCGAGGTAACTTGAACCATTACTTGATCTATGGTTTCGCAGACCCTTAAGTGAAATTAGAATTAGTTAGGTTAGATAGGTGCCCTAACGCGTCTTTAATTCGTTAGGTGACAACTCTTCTCTTAAAATAAACCTAAATGAGTTGTTAGGTCGTTGCACTAACCCGTTTTGCGAAAAATGGGGCACGACAATATATAAACATTAAGACCATAGAAAAAATAAAGCTTTGTTATTAAAACGAAAGAAATAACTTTAAATATCAACTATAAGAAAACAAAAAAAAAAGTTATGCCTTCGATTTATTTTTTGTTTTAGACCACCAATTAGCTTGAGCCGTCACTAACTCTTTTATGTTTGATATCAATCCATGCTGAGTAAACATTAAAATGATCAGTATTTTTTATAAACAGAGTTGAGTTTGACCTAATTGTAACCATCGTCATTAGAAATTAACATAATATAAACGTGAATTAATTTGAATGCAATGAATCATGCATTAACGAGACATAAACATAAATGAATCATGATAATAAATTAAGAACAAGACATAATATAAAAGTGGAAAAAAATATCGAAAAAAAAGGAAAAAAACTTTCAAAGCATATTAGAGATGCCACATTGCCTTTGTTATTCCAATGGTAATTATGGACCATAGAAGATGTAGCGCTCAAATGAGTCAATCAACCTAATTTCCATCTTGAAAATTTTTCTGTTTGTTTTCTCCCTTTTTTCTTTCTTCTTTCATGGAATTTTTTACTCATTCAAGAACGTAGCACGTAGTCATGCATGTTCGTGATGATTTTATATGGTTGACAAGATATTATGTTTTATCATTTTTTTGGATCTAATTTTTGAATAAGGACAAGGTAACATTGGAGAGGCAAAATGGCAACAGACGTTGTAACGGTGGGAAATAAAACAGAGGAAAACATAGTATGTTATTCACCTTCCATGATTACAACGAATGGAGTATGGCAGGGTGAAAATCCACTTGATTATGCATTGCCACTCTTCATTTTGCAATTGACATTAGTTGTTATCTTTACTCGTATTCTCGTTTTCATCTTGAAACCATTTCGACAACCTCGTGTTATTGCTGAGATTCTTGTAAGTTTTCTCTCTATATGTATTTATGTCATTCTCATTTGTCATAATCTTGAGAAAATTTGATGTTCGAATGGTTATAAAATAAGATGATGGATGTTGATTATCTGGTTTTATGTGAATGTTAGTAGATTGTTATTATGATGGGCGGCTTAAATATTGGTTTTAGGCCACTAATTCTATTGAACCACCCCTGATTGTTATATTTATTTGATTAAATAGACTAATGTTGTGCTCAATGTTAACAGGGTGGTGTAATTTTGGGGCCATCGGTATTAGGAAGAAGTAAAAGTTTTACTGATACAGTGTTTCCTCTACGAAGTGTAATGGTGCTTGAGACAATGGCAAATATAGGCCTTCTTTACTTTATTTTTCTGGTTGGAGTAGAAATGGACATTGCTGTTATCCGAAGAACAGGGAAAAAGGCGATACCTATAGCTCTAGCAGGGATGGTAGTGCCATTTCTTATAGGGGTTTCATTTTCCTTCATGTTGCATAAAAGTACACAAGAGACTAAACATGGGACTTTCGTGCTCTTCCTTGGTGTTGCACTTTCTGTTACTGCATTCCCTGTTCTTGCACGAATTCTTGCAGAGCTGAAACTTATTAACAGTGAAATTGGTAGGATAGCCATGTCGGCTGCTCTTATAAATGATATTTTCGCGTGGATTCTCTTGGCGTTTGCCATTGCCTTTTCTGAGAACAAAACTATGGCTTTGACTTCTGTTTGGGTACTTCTTTCTACAGCAGCGTTTGTTGTTTTCTGTGTTATAATTATCAGGCCTTTAATTGGATGGATGATAAAGCGAACTCCAGAAGGCGAATCCATAAGTGAGTTCTCTATATGTATCATTCTCTCAGGAGTCATGATATGTGGATTTATAACAGATGCTATTGGAATGCATTCTATTTTTGGGGCTTTTATGTTTGGGTTGATTATTCCTAACGGTCCTCTTGGCCTTACACTTATCGAAAAGTTAGAGGACTTTGTTTCGGGGATTTTGTTGCCTCTTTTCTTTGTCATTAGTGGTCTCAAGACAGAGATTAACGCCATTGATGGAGTTGGTTCATGGGCCATATTAGCTCTGGTCATAGTCTTAGCTTGTGTTGGAAAGATTGCTGGAACAGTCCTTGTAACACTGTATTACAGAATACCAATCCATGAAGGCATTACTCTTGGTCTCCTCATGAATGCCAAAGGACTCATTGAGATGATTGTGATCAATGTTGGTAAAGACCAAAAGGTTCTTGATGACAAATCTTTTGCAATTATGGTTGTGGCAGCTGTGCTTATGACTGCAATTATCATCCCATTCGTGACGCTGATTTACAAGCCAGCAAGAAAGTTCGCGCCATATAAAAGAAGAACAGTTCAAAGTACAAAACCAGATAGCGAATTCAGGGTACTGGCTTGCATCCATACACCTAGAAATGTTCCAACAATCATCAATCTTCTTGAAGCATCTTGTCCTACTAAGAAATCTCCAATATGTACATATGCCCTCCACCTTGTCGAGCTCACTGGACGCTCGTCTGCCATGCTAATCGTCCATAATACACGAAAATCTGGCAGGCCAGCGCTTAACAGAACTCAAGCTCAATCGGATCATATTATCAATGCATTCGAGAACTTTGAGCAACATGTTGGAAGTGTCTCCGTGCAACCCCTCACTGCCATCTCCCCTTACTCCACCATGCACGAAGACATTTGCACCGTGGCTGAGGACAAACGAGTGGCGTTTCTAATCATTCCTTTTCACAAGCAGCAAACAGTTGATGGTGGAATGGAAATCACTAATCCAAATTTTCGAACGATAAACCAAAATGTATTAGCAAATGCACCTTGTTCTGTTGGGATACTTGTCGACAGAGGACTAAGTGGTTCCACAAGGTTAGCAGCAAATCAAGTTTCTCACCATGTGGCTGTACTATTCTTTGGTGGACCGGATGATCGTGAAGCATTGTCCTACGGATTGAGAATGAGGGAACATCCCGGGATCAACCTTACCGTCATGAGATTCCTCCCTGGACAATCTGCACTTGAAGAGGCAAGATCAGGTTCAAGAAGAAGTAATATGAATGATCCAAATGTACTAACAATAGTAACAGATGACGACAAAGAAAAACAGCTAGACGAGGACTATGTCAGCGCGTTCAGGTTAAGAACAGCTAATGATGATTCAGTTGTATACATTGAAAGAGTAGTGAATCACGGAGAAGAGACAGTAGCAGCAATAAGGACTATAGATCAATCACATGACCTGTTCATAGTTGGCAGAGGACAAGGCACCATATCGCCGTTGACAGCAGGACTTACTGATTGGAGCGAGTGCCCGGAGTTGGGTGCAATTGGAGATCTATTGGCATCATCAGATAATGCAGCAATTGTTTCAGTGTTAGTAGTGCAACAATATGTAGGAATGGGGCATGGGGATCATATTCTCACACCAGACAGTCCTGGACAACAACTACATGAACATTTCAACTTCGGCTATACGAATAATCGGATACAAATCAGAGGACAACAACCTCAATTCCATACACAACCCTGAAAACAATGTACATAAGATTGTTTTTTTTTTTGGTTCTGTCAATTAATATTTCAAGATAATAGTGACATTCTTCCTTACTTTTTTCGAATTTTTGAAAGACCACCTCCAAGAGTGGAAGGTAGTAATTGGATCCTACCCTATCTATTATGTATAGAAACTTACTGATTGAATTACTATTTCTCTGCAAAAGACTAGTCATTTCCTGTTCTAATTCCTTATAAAAGGTATATACATAACTTTAAGAGATGAACATCACACTTCATCCAAACTTTACTAGCCCTGTCTACAATAGTTGAGACTTGAGATCATATATAGGTTATTAAGTTGGCCTTATGCAAATGAGCCCAACTTCTAAAGTAACGTTGTACTAATTACTTGCGACCTTTAGGGATGTAGATGTGGCAGGGCAGGGCAGGGAAAGCCTTGACCTGCTAAGATTTTGACCTTAATGTTATCTTTCATTTCTCCTCTTTATTTTTTTCACTTTGCAACATGGTATTTACTTATTTCAATCAACAATGTTGATCTTCAAAGTGTCAAAAGAAAATCCTTCTTTTTACACAATTTCATCTGTGGCTAGAACGTAACAGCAGGATATTCACACAGAAGAAGCAGCAAACAAGCACAATTGTTAGGTATATTATCCAGGAGGTGCATGGACGAGGTAGTAGATATCCTAAGTTAGCCAATAGACTACATGCTATGAATATATATCCGTAAAAGGTAAAATGAGAATGTTGGTTGAAGATAGCAAGGATGAAGCTTATGTCCATGCCTGCTAAGTTTAATCCGCTTTGTAATGTTCACTGGGTAAATAAAATCATTTAATTACCAAAAAAAAAAAACTGAACCTTTTGGAGAAAATTCAATGTATCAATTGCTATAGAACCACTTTATCCTATTCAGTGGGCTGCATGCATTCTTCCTTAACCAAAAGTATTATGTAATAAAATGAAATTTATTTTTCCTAATGTAGTCTGCTTTTGGTTGAGGAATGGGCTTCTTTTATTTTTCCTCTTTTTAAGGCGGTCAATAGTTGAGGGACTACTAGTTTATCTCTGGTTAATATTCAAACGATATAAATTATTCTAAAAAAAAAAACATATTATCTAGTACTGAAAAAAACCAGAGGACAGGAGCCTCAATTCCATTCACAAGATTTTGTTTTTTTTTATCTATATTCTATATATATATATATATATATATACAGAATATAGACAGAAATGTCTAAATTCCCTTGACTCTCTCGATCCGCTCCTGAATTCATAAATGTCCATTTTTATTAATCTCATCAGAAGATATCATTTTCATAACTGATAAAAAGGGGATACAACAGACCGAAAAGAAGGATAGGAGGAGCCTTCCTTAATTCAAACCAAATAAAATAACTCCACACACATTTACTAAAAAAATAAGCAAACCATGCATATACACTCATAAATAATACTGATAGTGCAAAAATTATTTACACTGTCAGTATATTTAACTTAAATCCAAATGAAAAAAAGAAGAAGTTGTAGACAACGAACGAAAACACAGAAATGGTTTGATAATTTACGCGCATTTGAAACCTTTAGGTGCAGTCTTTCCACAGTTGTTGAGCAACAAGCTGAGTGAAAGAGCAGCATTAAGGTGCGCTCCCAAGACATTAGCTTTAATGGCAGTGCAAAGACAAACAGCAGCATCAACATCAGCAAGATTCTCAATAAGAGAGCAACATGAACTCTTTGATGACAATAATGGGCTTCCAATAACAACATGCACCAAGTCATTCAATAAATTGGCACACACCTTTAATTTTAGTGTGTCCTTTGGGCACTTATGGTAAGTTGATGGGGGATTCTTGTGTTGAGTCTTTGGTGGACATGAGATGTAAGTTGAAGTAACCATTGTGAAGAAGAGAAGGTTCAAAGTGATGAAGAGAAGAGCAATGGATGATGATGCAATAGCCTTAGCCATTTTTACAAGTGAAAATTTGGGAAGTGCTAATTATGTGTGTTTTTTGCTAGAGCTAATTAGAGGGTACTTGGTGTTGGAAATGAACAAGTGAGTGAGAATTTATAGATGGAAAATGTGAGTTTTTTTGTGTTTTGCTATTTTATGCTCCATGTCCAAATTGATGTAGCACTTCTTTTTTTTTGAAATCTTAGTAGCTTAGTTGGTTAATTAGCTGAACTCCCATTTTATTGGCGAGAGTTCGATTTCCCACATTGCAATCTCTTCCCTTACTCTCAATTTTTTTTTTAAATGTAGAACATTTTTGTTTTTAGTTTATATTGTTTTTAAAATGTCATATTCTATATTTTGAAACAGTTCAACTTTATAATTCCACAAATATATTTACAACTTATTTAAATTTACAAGTTTCAAAAATCATTCTGTCTTTTTTAAATTTTGTGCCTAATTAAGTTATGCCACATAAATTAGAACAGAGGGAGTGACTAATTATTAGTGATCAAGAAAATTTAGAGAGGGACATGTCCATATTGTGGGCTATTTGCATTAGATATAGAGAGATATGAGGACAAGCTGGCATAATGCAATTCTAGATAACCCTATAGCCTATTAATGGTTCTTGACGTTGGAGCTTAGTGGATTTATTTAGTTGTCAATGTTCTTTGATCTAGAAGAAAAGAGACTCTCCCCTACTTTCACATAAATATGTTGGATCTTTATCTAAAATCCATTAGGATTGGTTCTTGTGTTCACCTTGGAAACTAGTAGAAATAATTATTTCATATATTAGTTATTCCGGGATTGTTGTGTTGATTTTATTTTATATTGAGAGTGGGAAAACAATTTTAGGATAATTAATTTTAGGATGACTAATTATTATCCCAGAACAACTTGTTCACAACCAAACAGAGCTATTAAATACTATTATTTTGACAAGTGAGACTTGCTCAAGTGGTTGAGCATCTCCATCATCCATCGATAAATTGAGGATTTAAATCACGCTGGAGAAAAATATGAAAACACTATTGATCAACATGAGTGGGGTGGAAAAAAAGCACTACTAATATCCTAATGAGTTTAAGTTATAGCAAGCCTACCAAACACAATAATATGACAAAGATGCTGCATTAATGACTCCTAGAGAGGCAGAGAATGACATGCAGGAATAAGTTAAGATTAAGTTGTGTTAATTACTACATTGATTTATGAACTAATAACGCATTAATCAAACAATATTAAACCAAATATATAAAGTGCTAATTTGTAAGTAATTAACAACAAAAGAATATTAATTTTGTAATGATTAAATTGGTCACGTGAACCCTGTCCTCAAGATGCTACGTAGAGTACTATTTTTGTTAAGAATATTCATGTAGAGAAAGGGAATGTAATAATAATAAGAAAATCGGCAGCACTCCCTAACATACGTGATTCCATGTTGAAGGGAATTCGAACCCGAGACTTCTGGTTAAGGATGAAAGAGTATTTACCACTCAATTACAATCTTATTGATAATAATTATTATTATATAACTGCAGATGACATGTACCTATTTTATAAATTTATAGTCTTTCCTTGGCTATCTTTCTTCAATTCCTGCCACTATCGTACCATTTCGTTTTTCGAGAGTTAAGAAAATCAATATTTTAAAGTGTAGCATTTTTTAATTACAATTTGTAACTTATATAGTAATATTTTTTGTATAGTTTTCAAACATTAAAATTTAAAATATTGAATTAATCTAATTCAGTTTAGCTTTGAAAATTAGTCAAATTGATTTTCGTGAAGTGAAACGTGACAAGTAAAAGTGAACGGAGGGATATCATTTTATGTTTTTAACCTATATATAATGAAGGATCATTATTGGTCATGGCCAAGCTATATGAAAGTGAGAAGGATGCTTCTGGACTTGATAAAGACAGAGCCTCAAAGCTCACTGATGATATTTGGGATCTTGTGGTTTTCAATTCTTGCCTTCTTGGCATGGCAATTAGTAGTTGACATGATTTTAATGTCTCTCCATTAATTAATACCATGTGTCCAACCTAAATACTCCTATTAAATGTCTTGTGCTTTTCATTATAAATTTTGGGAGCCAAAGCTACAACTTGGAGAGCATGTATTTTTTTTTTTCATTTGAACAAGTTTGCAATTAACTACACAAAAAAACCATTTTAGGAATTACATTGAAAGAACCTTTTGCAGCACATAGTCATGATTATTGACATTTTCCAAGTCATGGTTCTTCATCTTGGACACACATACTCAATCTAGCCTTCTCTGTCCAGTGATGGAATCAGAATATTCACTAAAGAGATTCATAATATAAAAAAATAAATATACGAAGAAGTCAAGAAAATTCAACATCTACTATAATTTTGTATATGTGGTATAGGAATTTTTAGCGGTAATTAAGTTATTTTCTAATATCGCCACAAAATTTTTTAGCGTAATTTATCGCTTAAGTCTTTTGCAAACATTTATTAGAGTATTGGTTTAATTTGTTGCATTCTTGATGCCCATAGAAATGTTCTCATTTATGATAGTATGAACTATGAAGATCATTATTATCCTTGAGGCCAGCCTTATTATTACTTTACTTAGTTACTTGAGTAAAACCATCAACATCGTGGTTAGTATCAGCCACTTATATTATATTATTTTACTATCGTTAAATATATAATATAGACAAATAAATAATGCCACTAAATAATTATTGTAAAAATATTTAGTTAATGTCATTAGAACCGTAAAAGTCTTTTAGCGGCATTATATTTATTAGAGTATTAGTTATAGATACTAATATATATTATTGTCGTCAACTATAATATAAAAACACATATAATTGTGGCTAGATAATTGTAGCAAAATTCTTTATTTATCATAGTGTTTGTGTATTTAGGTATTGTAAATATGAAAAAGGAAATAAAAAATTTCAAGCATTTTCCAGAAATAACGGATCTATAATTAGCTCCATTATATATTTATACTACTTCCGGCGATAAAGTTTTTAAGATAATTATTTTTGTCATCCCAAAATTGTGGTGAATAAATTTCAAACCAAGTATATATAATATACTGTATGAAATTTTATTTAAACAATACTCGTTTAAGCATATTACTATTAAAAAAATTGTGTATATTTTGAAGAATTTGTTTTGAAAATTTGTAATACAACTTAATACGTACACTATTAAGTTTGAGAAGAAAATAAAAGGCAAGGCAAAACAATTGGTGACAAATTCTTCGCGTTGCTATACGTATGAAAGTCATCGTTATTCGTCAATATTAACCATCAAAGTTAATATAGCTCATTTGTGTATTTTTATCATATAAAGGATCGCTATCATTTTATAAGCAAATTAAATGAGACAATTTAGTAACGTTGAGATTCTTATGTGACTTTTTCATTTGAGAAAAAAAATACTCAAAGTAAATCCAAATGAACTGATACAAAACAAAAATATAATCGAGATAATTGAAACGTTCAAAAAATCTATTTTCTTATTATGATTAATCAAAAAATCAAAAGTAATGAATTGGTGTTTTAATGATCCCTACCTTATTGACGGTTATATAACTTCGGTATTTTACAACATAAACTGAAGATATTTAGTGAGAAGGAAATATTATTATTGAGCTGATTCGATAATATGAGCTGAAATTACGGACTCTAGTCACACCTCAATCAAGAGCAAGGCCAAATGAAAACACACAATCGATTGAAGGACTATAAATTGGCTTTCTTTTCAAAATTCCTTCGCGAAAACTTATTTTTACAATTTGAATTAGAATCCTAATTAACATAAGGACTTGCATGTACGATTAAAATTAAATCTCGAGGTGTATACATGTTTTGTTCAATAGAATATTTTAGTTGTCATGTTGGTAGTGCAAAACGAGTGGATCTGGTTTCTTGAGTCTCACATACAATAACTTTCACATGTATCTTCCAAAAAAAAAAAAAACTAATCATGTTTCAACTGTACTAATATTTGTTACTCCTATTTTTTATTGGGTTTCTTACCATAATGTAAGGCCGGCAAAAAATATATTCAATTAAAATGGCTTATGTATATGTTATGTATCGATATTATATGCCTAATATATAATTGTGTATATATATGTATTGTATAATAATGTATCACATATGTATATAATTCATATATATTGTTTATATAATATTTAGAAAAAACAATACGAATCTGACTAGTTTAGGTTATACTAACCTTTGGATCGTGACAGAAATAATTAATGAATCCATACATCTCTATATAGGTAACTGGCATATTTAAAATAAGGTCAGCTTGTATATAATAACAAACTATTAATTCAAATTAAATGTTATAACCATAGTTTGATTAATATTAATTGTACCCCATAACAAACTGTTGTTATTTCACCTCTCTCCCCGATGAATCTCGCTCGCCACTCTCGTTCTCGCTCACCTCTCTCTCTTTTATACAAACACAAATGTATAAAATACCTTTGTGTTTGTATAAAGCGAGAGAAAATTGTATGTTGTCACTTCCCGAGCCTACACCCTGGGCGAGACTGGCACTCGAGAACCATTGCTGACCTAAGCGAACCCCTGGCCTGGCTTACTTACTCAGTGGAAGGCTTAAACTCAACAAAATAAGTTTATTTAATAAACTAGAATGTTATAAAAGAACATTCAACTGGCCATTAAGGCAAACTCAAGTCTCAACATGGAATAATGGCAATGAAAAGACTAAAGAACTAACATCTGACTGTCTATGAAGTCTCTAAAACGACTGAGATGGATGTCGAGACAGGACCCCCGATCATCCTAACAAATGAAATACTGAAAAGAACTAAAAGCAATAAACGAGTCCTCCAGAATGCAAGGAGGCTCACCACTGACTCTGAAGTGCTTAACTGGATCAACGGTGCGCCGGATGTCGATCCTAGTTACCTGTGTTTGCATCACAATACGATGCAGGCCAACTGGCATCAGTACATTGAATGTACGAGTATGTGAGTTGGAATGCTAAAACAACATAGGCTTGAAAAGAATCTGAAAGAAACTGAAGAACTTACCTAGCTCAACTCAACTCAACATAACTGAACTCATTTCAATATAAAGCAGTTTAAATCAAGTGCAATGTAAAGAAAAACTGTTTAAAACATGATGTCAACTCTGTGTGTATGCAAAGATACAAATAAACTGATGTATATAAAAAAACAAAGTACTACTGTGGGAGTTTCTCTAACCAACAACCATCACATAAGAGCTATTGTGATGATACATCGATATCCCTCACACTGCCAGCGCATCATATACCTTGCCACAGGTATAGGACCTGAACTACTAAGTGGATCCACTAGTCTATACGAAAAGGATTCATCTAAAAATTATGACCCTTTTCTACCCATGATGGCTACATGGTTTATGGAGACGTGAGTTATCTGAACTCAAACTCGTTCCCATATCGGTGCTCAATACTATTCCCAAAATATGATACTAGCTCTTTATGTTTAAAACATACTTCTTTCTGTGATTTGAGATAATTACTCAAAACTTAGCACAAAGGCTATCTTGGAAATCAAAGTTTCCTCTCTTGCTTAATTATGAAAGCATTTACTATTTTCTGAAACTAGCTCAAAGGCTCTTTGGAAATCAAGGTTTTCCTTTCTTGTTTAAATGCAAAAACATTTTAAACCCTTTGGGAATACATAGTCCCCATATACTTTTGAAGAAATGAACTTCAAGCTTTACTCTTTACTCAACTCAAAACTTAAGTCTTAAAACAAAGTTAAAACGTTTGTAAAAGACATTTTAAAAAAAAGAAACTTTATGAACTTCTCTTAACTTAATTCTTGACTTCTCTTGACTTGACTCCTAATTGATCCTTAAATTGAATTATGGACTCAAGGATCGTGATTTGTGATAGGAAAGATCTCATGAGGTTTATGAATGAATTTAGATAGCTAAACATGAGGAAAAAAAAACCAAAAATCAATATCTAAGGGTGGGTCCGCGACGCGGAGACATATTTAATTTTTGGTTTCGAAAATGACTTTTGAGGCAGAACGGTCCGTGACCGCTCCGCTCCACGAAACAAATTTTCCCAAATCTAAGAGGTAGCTCCGCGACGTGGAGGTAGTGCCAAATTTCGACCGATGAAATTTCTTTTTCGTTTTTCAGCTCTAAACCCTTTGAACTCTGTGGGTTCTTTTACCCAACACTTAGAATCGATTAAATGTTCAAAGTACATCAAATTCTACTCAAAATCGAACCTAAAATCACAGATTAGGATCAAACAACTCCTCAATGAAACAAGAATCTTGTGAAACTTCAACAAACTCATTCAAGAACTCAATTTCTAAGCTTTCAAGAACTTAAATTCGCTGAAATAAATAATGATTGGCGCGTGGGCGAATTAACCCAACGCTATGTGATCTCACATACCTTGTAGGGATCACCCCCGACGAAATCCACAAGTTAATCTCGACGAATCTTGAACGAATCTTGAATGTTCTTGCTTCCCCTTCTCCTTTCTCTTTTCTCCAAGCCCTAGCGTGAAATTCACTTTCGAAAACTGACTCAAATCTGAATTTACCCAATTAAACTCCTAAAAACAAATTAATTAAGTTGGGTAAGGAAAAAACCAAACTACCCTTCTAAAATCCGGATTGGACTTTCTTTATTCGAACAACCCAACTTCCGAAGGGAATAACTTACTCATACGACTCAGAATCATGCAAACTTGGCGGCTTGGAAAGATCATTCCAAGGGATTTCCAACCATATCTGGAATCACACCTAACTTATCCTGAGCTAGGAATTATGACCGTTTGAAGTTGACCAAAAACTCACTTTAACACCTGTACCAAATTCCAGATTTTTAAATTCTTCCCAAAAATAACTATTTCCAGATTTTAAACTTCCTTCTAGTTCTTTCTAGTTGTGAGGTGTCACAATATCTCTCCCTTGGGAACATTCGTCCTCGAATGAGATTACTCTTACTAGGCTTAGGGTGTAATATCAAATTCAAACACCCAACAAGCAAATGCAAACAAACAACAAGCTCACTCATAATTTAAAGAGCACTAAGAAGAAAATTAGTACCTTGATCTGCACTTTCTTCAGATTCAAAGAGATGTGGATATCTCTTCTTTATATCCTCCTCAGCTTCCCAAGTAGCTTCCTCGACAAATTGGTTCCTCCAAAGGACTTTGACTGATGCTACCTCCTTTGTTCTCAACTTGCAAACTTGGCAATCTAGAATCTAAACATGAATCTCCTCATAAGATAAGCTATCCTTGATCCCAATATTTTCAGTTGGTATGATCAATGAAGGATCGTCCATGCACTTCTTCAACATGGAGACGTGAAATACCGGATGAACTGCTGCTAACTCTTATGGTAGCTCCAACTCAGAAGCTACTTTGCCAATCCTCTTGGCTATTCTATAAAGTCCAATATATCGAGGACTAAGCTTCCCCTTATTACCAAACCTCATAAGCCCCTTCATGGGTGAAACTTTGAGATATACCCAATCAACTACCTCGAACTCTAGCTCCCTTATCCTAACATTTGTGTAGGATTTCTGACGACTCTGTGCCATTTTCAAGCTCTCTCAATCACTTTCACCTTCTCCATTGCTTGGTGAACTAAATCTGGTCCTATCAACCCAGTTTCACCAACTTTAAACCATCCAATAGGAGATCTGCATCTTCTCCCATAGAGAGCTTCATAAGGAGCCATTTGGATGCTAGAGTGGTAATTGTTGTTGTAAGCAAACTCAATGAGAGGTAGGTAATCATCCTAATTCCCCTTAAAATCAATCACACAAGCCCTCAACATATCTTCTAACGTCTGAATAGTGCGCTCTGCTTGCCCATTAGTCTGAGGATGAAAGACAATACTTAAGTTCACCTTTGAACCCAAGCCTTTTTGGAATGACTTTCAAAATTGTGCACCCTTATCTGATATAATCAAAATAGGGACTCCATGAAGTCTTACCACCTCCTGAATATATAGCATGGCATAATCCTCTGCTGAATGGGTAGTCTTTACCGCCAAAAAGTGGGCTGATTTTGTCATTCTGTCGACAATCACCCAAATAGAACCATGTTGTCTGCGAGACCTTGGTAAAACTATGATGAAATCCATATTGATCATCTCCTACTTTCATTCCGGAAGTTCTATATTCTGAGCCAAACCACCGGGTATTTGGTGCTCTACTTTCACTTGTTGGCAATTTGGACACTTAGCAACAAATTCAACAATGCCCTTCTTCATGCCATTCCACCAATAAACCTCTCTCAAGTCACGATACATCTTTGTGGAACCCGGACGAATGGAATATCTAGAGCTATGAGCTTCCTCCATGATCCTCTCTTGGAGTCCATCCACCATAGGTACACACAATCTACCTTGATATCTCAATACATCATCTCCCCCTTGTTCAAAAGCTAATACTTTTTACTTATGAACAGTTGCCTTCAATTCAAGCAAAATGGGATCTTGGTCTTGCTTTTCTTTCACTTCTGACACTAATGAAGATTCAACCTCATTCAACACTACTACTTTTCCTTCTGTGGAATCCATTAGTCGGACTTCTAAGCGTGCAAGTCTATGCACATCTTTCGCTAGCTCTCTCTTTTCTTCCTCAACGTGGGCAGTACTATCCATAGACAACCTGCTCAAGGCATCAACAACAACATTAGCCTTACCTGGGTGATAAAGAATACTCATGTCATAATCCTTGAATAATTCTAACCACTTCCTTTGTCTGAGATTAAACTCCTTCTGAATGAACACATATTGAAGACTCTTATGATCAGTGAATACATCAACATACACACCATACAAGTAATGACGCCATATCTTCAAAGCGAAAACTACAGCAGCCAACTCTAAGTCATGGGTTGGGTAGTTCTTCTCATGAACTTTCAACTGTCTGGAGGCATAAGTTATAACTTTGTCATTCTGCATTAAGACACAACCCAAACCAACTCTAGATGCATCACAGTACACCACAAAACCTTGAGTACCTTCTGGTAAGGTTAAAACTGGGGCAGTAGTCAACCTCTTTTTCAATTCGTGAAAACTTTTCTCACAAGCTCCAGACCACTGAAATTTCATTGTCTTCTGAGTTAACTTGGTCAAAGGGGATGAAATAGACGAGAACCCCTCTACAAACCTTCTATAATAGCCAGCCAAACCCAAGAAACTCCTAATATCAATTGGAGATGTGGGCCTAGGACAATTCTGCACTGCCTCAATTTTGAGTATCAACTTTAATTCCCTCTCCAAACACAATGTGTCCTAAAAATGCCACAGACTCAAACCAAAACTCACACTTAGAGACCTTGGCATATAACTCCCTATCTTTTAAAGTTTGAAAAACTATTATGAGATGACTAACATAATCTTCTTCATTCCTTGAATAGATTAGTATGTCATCAATGAACACGATAACAAACATATCTAAATAAGGTTTGAATACTCTATTCATAAGGTCCATGAATGCTGCAGGAGCATTGGTCAAACCAAAGGACATGACCAAAAACTTATAATGACCATAACGGGTTCTGAAAGTTATCTTTGAAATATCACATTCTCTTTCTCTTAACTGATGGTAGCCAGATCTGAGATCTATCTTAGAGAAATAGGTGGCACCCTGAAGTTGATCGAAGAGATCATCAATCCTTGGGAGAAGATATTTGTTTTTTATGGTAACCTTGTTCAACTGACAGTAATCTATACACATCTTAAGGGAACCATCTTTCTTTCTCACAAATAAGACCGGAGCGCCCCAAGGTAAGACACTTGGTCGAATAAAACCCTTATCTAAGAGATCATTTAACTGCTCCTTAAGCTCTTTCAACTTTGCTGGTGCCATTCTATATGGCGGAATAGATATCGGACAAGTATCTGGAAGAAGATCTATACCGAATTCTATCTCTCTCTCAGGAGAGACTCCGAGAAGATCATTTGGAAAGACTTTTGGAAACTCTTTTACTACTGGAACTGACTAAATATGAGGTACCTCAACACTTGAGTCATTAACTTGGACTAAGTGATAGACATACCCCTTAGAAACCAACTTTCTTGCTTTAAGGTACGAAATGAAACGATCCTTAGGCACTATTGAACTGCTTTTCCACTCTAAGATTGGCTCATTTGGAAACTGAAACTTGACTACTCGAGTTCTACAATCAACTGAGGCATAACAGGCATAAAGCCAGTCCATACCAAGAATGACACCAAAATCTACCATGTCTAACTTAGCCATGGTACTCTTGTGATTGACGAAAATAGGACAATAACGATAGACTCTCTCTACTAAAATAGACTCACCAACAGGCATAGAGACACTGAATGGTTCACTAAGTTGCTCAGGAATAACATCAAAGTTCATAGCAACATATGGAGTTACAAAAGATAAACTCACTTCTGCATCTAGCAAAGTATAAACAGTAAAGTCAAAAACTTAAATCATACTAGTGATAACATCTGGTGAATCCTCTTGCTCTTAGCGACTGTTGATAGCATATAAACGGTTTGTTCCTCCGCCAGTACCGGAAGTAGCCCCTTTAGGTGCAATTCTGTCTAGTGGGGCAACTGAAAAAGACTGGGCTCTATTACCCCCATTACCATTTCCCTGCTTGTTTTTTGAACATTCTCGCATGAAATGACCAGTCTGACCACACTTGAAATAACCAATGGAGCCCTCACGACAAATACCTGAGTGGTTCCTACCACACTTGGTGCAGGCAGGAGGCTTACTACCCCCTTGCGCCACACTACCTTAAGAATAGGCAGGCTTAGTTCTGGAATTTTGACCATTATACTCACTTTTGTTCCTAGGTGCCCGTGCACTAGCAGATAATGGGGCAGGTCCCTTCTGTTTCTGTTGGAAGGATGACCGATTGGCATTACTCTTCTGCTGCCCAGACTCGTTCCCTGTCTTAGCCCTCTTGTTCTTGAATTCCTCTCTATCCCTTAGCTTCTCTCCCTCTACTTGCTACACATAGACCATCAACCTCGAAATGTCCATGTCCCCAATAAGCATTGCTGCCCGACCCTCTTTGCTTGATAGACGGGACAACCTAGCAACAAACAGACTCATCCTACTCCTCATGTCTGCAACCATTTCCGGAGCATAGCGAGACAATTGGGTGAATTTCAACCCATACTCATGAACACTCAAAGAATCTTGCTTAAGTGTAAGGGACTCTCGTACCTTAGCCTCTTTCAGTTCTCGTGGAAAGAAACGCCCCAAGAAAGCTTCCTCAAAACAAGCCCAACTCGCAGGTGGTGCATTCTCAGCTCTACCTTCCTTCCATTGATCAAACCAAGTCCTAGCAACATTCTTCAGTTGATATGCAGCTAGTTCAACTCGCTCAATATCAACAATATACATGACCTCAAATACCTTATTCAACTCCTCAATGAAGTTCTCTGGATCCTTAGTAGTGCTCGAATGAAACTTGGAGGATTCATCATCAAGAACTCCCGAATCCTTAAAGTGTCAGCTCCTTCCTGTTGAACTCCCCTTTGCTGACCCACTTGGTTAGTCATAGCTTGACTCAGCATCTTAATTGCCTCTATGAGCTCAGCGTTAGTAACTTTCCCTTGAGGTTGCACTTCAAGTGCATTTGGTAACTCTTGCTCCTCAACATTACTCTTAGCAAGACGACCTCTGATAGCTCTTCGTGGAGGCATGACTATCTGAAAAAACACGCGCAAGCACGAATTAGAAGGAAATCTTTTTAGAGATCAAACTCTAACACACAAAATAAGTGAGATAGTTCCTAAATGTTACAGCCTCTTAATTATAGATGTGGCGCGCTGAAACGACCCCAAAAATGCCCGAAAATGTGCTTCGAAAACACCTACAATTGTAATTTCCATATATCTCAAAATCCGTGCGTGATTTCGGAAATTCGACTTCATATTCTTATTCAGGGGGTCAAATTGAGTGGAAAATGGGTCTAACCCAAATTTTAGAGCAACCGTATCAAAATTCGAAAATCGCAAAAAATGCGATTTGGAGGGTCAACTTTAAAGGGGCATATCTCTTAGCACACAAGGAACTGTAAGGTACACTACCTATTAAATTAAAGCCCTTTGAGTTAGCTTTCCAACGCACTTGGTTTCACCTCATTCCAAGTTAGGATGAGGGAGTTATGACCATTTTCGTAAAACTTGTCTGTGCAGATTTGCAATTTCTAGTAAGCTGGTTTTTTTTTAAAGCCTCATTTTTTTGGCTAAGTGTTGGGACGTTTTTTTTATAAAGAGGGGATATGTCCCATACTTAGTCATATTTTGTTTCTAACTTCAAAACACTCAAAAACACTCTCTAAGCCCTCTCCAAAATTCCACCAAGATCTTCAACCCAATTCAAACATCTCAAACTCTAATTCCGGATTCAAGACTCAATCTCAAGCTTCAATTCTCCATTCCAATCTTCATCAAGGATTCTCCAAAGTTGAGGTATGTGGGTTTGATTGTGGAAACCTTCCTTTCCACAAGTCCAACCATTTATCCTCTATTTTTACTTCAAGTTTATGGGTCATTATGGTTATTTATGAACTCTTGAAGTATGGAACTACTACTACACACCCTATTATGGTCTATTTTGCATATTATCATGAAATGGAATTTTTATGTGATGTTTATGGTTTTCATGCTTCCATGATCAAATTATGAAGGTTGATTTATATATATGTATGTTGTTGGTGGGCTGATTTATATAGATTTTGGAATTGGTTGGACTTAGTACTCTTGAAATACATGATTTTATTTGCATGAACAATAGCCCACCATGTGTTTGATAAAATGCCCACTTATAGAATTCTTAGGAAATGGAGGGTCCAATGTACGTCCTATGAGTCGGATGGTCATATAATCATTGAAATGATGATGAAATGGATACATGTATATGATTTTCTCTATATAAGTGTTGTGAGGCGACCAAGCCTAGCTCGGGGGGTTGTAGGCCCAGGTAACCGTATCGAGGGGTTGGTACATTGGTTGCCTAGTACGGGGGGTAGTAGGCACGTATAACCACATCGAGGGGTTTGTACCTTGGTCCCTAGCTCGGGGGGTGGTAGGCCCGGGTAACCACATTGAGGGGTTTGTACCTCTTTCGCCTCTCCAAGGGGGTGGTAGGCCTTGGAAATACTATATTGATGGTCACTCGCCACACATGTATTACGTCCCGCTAAATATGATTTTTATGTAAGCATCATTATACACATCATTTCATTAATATGCTATCTATCGGGTATGATTATGCATTTTTCCTATGATGTCCATCCATTGTAGCATTGCATTGCATCCCATATACTTAGTACATTCAAACGTACTAATGCATACTCTATGCCTAAATGATGTCACCATGTAGGGACCGGAGCACCGCTTGACCATCCTCCTCCGCGTGGCTAATACGATTTTCTATCGAGGTTATTGGTGAGTCCTCCATTCCGGGGACGTTGCTTATGATCTCTTGTTATGTATAAGACTTTTCTTTTTTGTTATGTATTGACTATGAGGGTGAGCCCGGTAGTTTGTCTTGGCCCCCGCTAAGTACTTATGTTTAGAGGTGGTGTTGGACAAGTTGTGTATTATGCTTGAGCTTGACTCATCTATGGTATTTATGTATCATTCCTTTTTTTTTCTTGCTCCCTTAGTCCCGATTTCCCCCTTGATTATGCTTATCGCTTATGGTCATTTTAATTGCTTTCGCAACCAAGGATGTGTAATGATATGCTATGAGGCTTGTTTGGGGTTCCTTCGGGTTCCCCATTCGCCGGTCACGTCTAGGCCCTAGGCTTGGGTCGTGAGACGCGCTTCACACCGATAAATAGGACTCTACAGACACGACTTCATAAACTCCCTAGGACTCTTGAACTCTGGGCTCTGATACCAAGTTTGTCACGCCCCGAGCCTACACCCTGGGCGGGACTGGCACTCGAGAACCATTGTTGGCCCAAAAGAACCCCTAGCCTGGCTTACTTACTCAGCGAAAGACTTAAACTCAACAAAATAAGTTTATATAATAAACTAGAATGTTATAAAAGAATATTCAACTGACAATTAAGGCAAACTCAAGTCTCAACATAGAATAATGACAATGAAAAGACTAAAGAACTAACATTTAAATGTCTATGAAGTCTCTAAAACGACTGAGATGGATGTCGGGACAGGACCCTTGATCATCCTAACAAATGAAATACTGAAAAGAACTAAAAGCAATAAACGAGTCCTCCGGAATGCAAGGAGGCTCACCACTGACTCTGAAGTGCCAACGGTGCACCGGATGTCAATCCTAGTTACCTGCGTCTGCATCATAATATGATACAGGCTAACATGCATCAGTATATTCAATGTACGAGTATGTGAGTTGGAATGCTAAAACAACATAGGCTTGAAAATAATCTAAAAGGAACTGAAGAACTTACCTGGCTCAACTCAACTCAACAAAACTGAACTCATTTCAATATAAAGCAGTTTAAATCAAGTGGAATATAAAGAAAAGTTGTTTAAAACATGATGTTAACTCTGTGTGTATACAAAGATACAAATAAACTGATGTATATAAAAATACAAAGTACTACTGTGGGAGTTTCTCTAACCGACAACCATCACATAAGAGTTATTGTGATAATACAGTGATCTCCCTCACGCTGCCAGCGCATCCTATACCTTGCCACAGGTATAGGACCTGAACTACTAAGTGGATCCACTAGTCTATGCGAAAAGGATTCATCTAAAAAGTATGACCCTTCTCTACCCATGATGGCTACATGGTTTATGGAGACGTGAGTTATCTGAACTCAAACTCGTCCCCATATCGGTGCTCAATATTACTGCCAAAATATGATACTAGCTCTTTATGTTTAAAACATACTTCTTTCTGTGATTTGAGATGATTGCTCAAAACTTAGCTCAAAGGCTATCTTGGAAATCAAAGTTTCCCCTCTTGCTTAATTATGAAATCATTTACTCTTTTCTGAAAACTAGCTCAAAGGCTCTTTGAAATCAAGGTTTTCCTTTCTTGTTTATATGTGAAAACATTTTAAACCCTTTGGAATACATAGTCCCCATATATTTTTGAAGAAATGAATTTCAAGCTTTACTCTTTACTCAACTCAAAACTTAAGTTTTAAAACAAAGTTAAAACGTTTGTAAAAGACATTTTTAAAAAAAGAAACTTTATGAACTTCTCTTGACTTAATTCTTGACTTCTTGACTTGACTCCTAACTGATCCTTAAATAGAATTATGAATTCAAAGATCGTGATTTGTGATAGGAAAGATCTCATGATGTTTAGGAATGAATTTAGATAGCTAAACATGAGAAAAAGACCAAAAATCAATATTTGAGGGTGGGTCTGCGACGCGGAGACATATTTAATTTTTTGTTTCGAAAATGAATTTTGAGGCAGAACGGTCCGTGACCGCTCCGCTCTGTAAAACGAATTTTCCCAAATCTGGGAGGTAGATTCGTGACGCGAAGGTAGTGCCAAATTTCGACCGACGAAATTTCTTCTTCGTTTTTCAGCTCTAAACCCTCTGAACTCCGTGGGTTCTTTTACCCAACACTTAGAATCGATTAAATGTTCAAAGTATATCAGATTCTACTCAAAATAGAACCTAAAATCACATATTAGGATCAAACAACTCCTCAACGAATTCAACGAAACAAGAATCTAATGAAACTTCAACAAATCCATTCAAGAACTCAATTTCTAAACTTTCAAGAACTTAAATTCGCTGAAATAAATCATGATTGGCGCGTGGGAGAATTAGCTCAACGCTATGTGATCTCACGTATCTTGTAGGGATCACCCCCGACGAAATCCACAAGTTAATCTCGATAAATCTTGAACGTTCTTACTTCCTCCTTCTCCTTTCTCTTTTCTCCAAGCCCTAGCGTGAAATTCACTTATCTAAAACTGACTCAAATCTGAATTTACCCAATTAAACTCCTAAAAACCAATTAATTAAGTTAGGTAAGGAAAAGACCAAACTACCCTTCCAAAATCCGGATTGGACTTTCCTTATTCGAACAGCCCAACTTCCGAAGGGCATAACTTACTCATACGAACTCGAAATCACGCAAACTTGGCGGCGTTGAAGTTAACCAAAATCTCACTTTAACACATGTACCAAATTTCCAGAATTTTAAATTCTTCCCAAAAATAACTATTTCCAGATTTTAAACTTCCTTCTAGTTCTTTCTAGTTGCGAGGTGTCACATATATTTTCATTCCCCTCTCCCAGATCTCGCTCGCCACTATCCCAGATCTCGCTCACCACTCTCACTCGCCTCTCTCACTTTATACAAACACAAATGTATACATTGCATTTGTGTTTGTATAAAGAGAGAGAAAATTGTATATACAAATACAAATACATATATTTTCGTCCTATACACTTATGATTATACAAATACGATCTTCCACTGCCCAGTTTTCTTTTGTCTTTCTCTCTTTATCACTTTATACAAACACATATTATACAATTGATCATTTTGTATATGTATTCCGAAACAGATTATACAATTGCTTCTTTTGTATATATGTATAGCGAAATAGTCATAGCAAACATAAAGTTTGCTATGGAGCGCAATTATGCAAACTATAGCTATAGCATTTAAATATGATTTTTGTGTTTGCTATATGTGAAAGTTTCATTGGAGAAATGTACTAGAGTACATTGTTTCTTGGTAAAAATGTCTATAGCTCAATCTAACTAGATAAATAATTTTTTAAAAAATAAATAAAACAATGCTTATTCTAGAGAGCTAGTCCACTAATATGGGAGGAAGTCTATAAATTAAGCCCTTCATGAGCAATAAGATGCTCACACAAACATTTTCCTATAGTATTTAGTATTATTTCTTGAATGGCATTACTTAAGTTTGGTGTTGTTTTCACTATTCTCTTCATGGCAACCACAAGTTAGTATTCATCTTACTTTATCTACAAAATATTGTATTTTTTTTTGGGTCACTATGCATAATCTGTATCCACGAAATAGTGATAAGGTCTATATATGCTTTACCTTTTGCAAATCCTATTCAGTGGAATTTAACTGAATATGTTGTTGTTGTTGTTGTGGTATGCATAATGTGTATATATGTATACTCGTTTGTTTCAAATTATTTGTATCACTTTTTTTTATTTCATTTCAAGAAAAAAGTATTGTATTTTTTTATAACTTTTTTATTTCAAGCCTCCACCTGACATGTTTAAGACCACAAATTAAAGACAATTTTGGTACATCCTATATATATTAATTTATGACTACAAAATAAATAAAAAAATCTTTACTTTATTAAACCTCATGTCAATCAAAACCAGACAAATAATTAGTACATATGTGACGATAAATATATTTCATACTTATGTAAGTACATGAATGCGCTTGATTAATTACATGCATGAAATATACTTGAATATGTATTTTTCAAGCTACATCGCTCACAATTATTGATAACTATATGTTTGTGTAAATATTTGAGTTAATATGTCGTGGTTCTCAAATACGCAACTCATGGCTGCCATTGTTCATCGCAGTTAGGTTTTCCTATATTTTGTAACACATGATAATAGTTCTCAATTTGTAACGAATTAACTATGTTATGGGAATAATAATGGAATATATATATTTTTTTAAAAAGCTTTTTAATTAGTACTTGCATGTACTAAATTTATTTTTAATGTAGTAATGCATTATATATATATATATATATATATATATAGTTATATCAGTATTGAGAATATAAGTAGATTTAATAGTAATTTAGAGAATATATTTTTTGTTTGTCAGTCTAAAATATTTATCGCTACTTGATCGCGTTCAATACATACAAAATGCACTAGTACAAAATTGGAACACTACTACCCCCATAATCAAGATAAATATATTTAATCTTGTGTTACAGTCATACCGATGGATTGTCCGATATCCATCTTAGATTGCGAACAAAAAAAATATACTTACAAGAATCAATGATTTAAGTATAAGTCAAAACTCTATACACTAAAATCATTTATTACATAAGTAAATGAATATATAATCTATTAAATCTTTTATTTATTAAAATTGAATAAATAATTGTTCTATAATAAATATTATGTGAGCAATTATATAACAATATGGATATATGTGAGTCACTTTCATAACGAGAGGTATATCAACTTTTAAATAGCGAAATTGAGGAGTATATTATACCCTTTTCCCAATTTATTTTTAAGTAAATAGGCTACAAACTATTGCAGGAAGAAATTTTCTAGAGATAATACCACTTTATTTCAATTAACAATTCAGATACAATATTACAAACTATTATTAATCTTCATACAATGAGGAAAACTTACTTAAGCACATGGTTAATGATATATGTTACCAACAGTACTATTATGCATATGCACTATGTGTAGAAGCTTTTATTTTATCAAGACAAACAAAACTGTATTTTAAATCGGAACTTTCCGCATGTTTTTCATGCATAATCAGTAGAAGATTCGAAAAAATGACATTTCTTTTTCTTTTCTAACCACCATTATTATTATATGATAATAACATAATCATGATGGGCCATATACTGATTTCAACTATAGTTTAGATTATTTTACATACTTGTCTAAAAGAGTACTTGTATGTACATACTACATCTACCTAGTTTTGTCTGGTCTGAATGTTCTGATTATGGTCATGGTGTAGGACCTGCTTGTTTCGAATTTTGACTTGTAGTCACAATAATGGATAAGAATTTATGTTATGTGTACTAACAAGATAAAATTACTTCAAAAATCTGCACCCTTCCATTACTAGTCTGCAAACTCCTTCCCCTTTTAGCTGGTATGTCCGCAACCCTGTTCTGCTCCCTGAATAATGTTAGTGTAGTGCATGTGATCATCTTGTTCTATCATTGAGATTGCAGTAGTGTTTAATGTATTATAACAAGACAAATTTATTAAATGATGTATTAATTTCCCCTGTCTCAATTTATATGAAAGTGTTTGACTGAACATGAAATTTAAGAATGAAAAAGAACTTCTGAAATTCGTAATTCAAAATAAGTCATTAATGTTTGTGTAATAGATGGAAAATTAAAATCAAACTATTAGTAAATATAGAAAAACATCATTCTTTTAAAAATGTTTAAAGAAAAAAAAAAGTCACGTAAATTAATATGACTCAATAAAAGATTCATTATACTATCAATGTACACAACATAAATGTAGGAGAAGAAAATATATGAACATGCAATAGAGATGGGAAGATCAAATATCGACGTACAGAAATGGAATCTCTACAAAATATCTACACATACATCCACAATAATTGCCAGATGATACAGAAATTTTGAGCTAATTTCTTTGAAAATTACCTTAAAACAGAAAAATTGACTTGTTTACACGATTAGAATACAATTGGGGTGTGTTCCGCAGGGTATGTTTTTCAAATTTTTCATGTACGATTTGGTTAAAAAAATTGAAAATATTTTATTTGGAAAAACAAGTTATTTAAAAATAAGGATAAGGAAATGACGACATTCCAACTTCCACATTGATTGTATTCTCCTCACCGATCACCTCCTAGCCCCCATCCCCCCACGGCCCACCCACACTCTCTACCTCCACCCCTACCTCACATAGTATTCTACTGCACGCCGGGTAGCACTTTTATTGTATATAAATTCTTTTAAAATAATAATTTTTTTTATTTATAATACAAGAAAATAAATAAGAAACTGAATTATATTTTTGAAAAAATATTTTCCAAGGAAAACATCTTCCTTTATACTGAACAAACTTTGGTGTATATTGGTTTTCAAAGTCAAGGTCTTTATTCTTCCAAAGCATATAATCCACCCATTTCAACATTGACTGGAGTTTCATGGAAATTGCTACTCTACATGATTAATACTCCTAGTAATAGCAACTTACCTTTTTTTATTATTTAAATTATTAAGCAAAAAACAGGGGACTCATTCTTCTTTGGGGCTTTAAAGTAATCATAATACCAAAAAGCACCAATGCATCACAAGTTGTAACAACTATAGTCCAAAGATGAACTTATTGCAGTTGAAATGTACACAAAATTAGTTGCTAAATGTATTGAAAATTTGAAAGTAAATTCAACAAACTGGGAGAAGAGAAGCTCAAATTTATTGAACAACTAATATGCATATCTCTCACTTTTTATTATACATTACTCAATAGGTATTCTAATTTCATCTGAGCTTGAAGAACCCGAGTCACTGTTAGACGAATTTGTTAGAGTAACTTTCTCATGCTGCTGAAGGAATTTTATTATTTCTTCGGCTTCACCAAGAAGACGAATAGCATGTTGGACATTTTCTTCCCTCATCTCTATGGCATTGGAAGAACATTTTTTAGTAATAGCATAAGGCATATTGATCAAACAAGCACCAAGTACACTTGCAATCATAGCAGTTATATGATTGAAAAAATGTACTTCTGTCTGATCATCAATTTTTTCGCTGTCCTGTAGTATGATTTGACTCATTTGATACATAGAGTTTCCTGCTATAACTTCAGTTAGCTTTCTTGAGTAATCATCTTTTGTGGCGTAGTCTTGCGCTATGTCTGCAAAATTGTCGAGAATCTCTTTGCTTGTTTTTCCTTGAAGATCCATTTTTTGCAGATCTTGATCAAGCCATCTACGATATAGATATAGCTCCAACCATACTACGTCTGCTGCTTGTTTATTTTTCTCCGAGTTTTCATTGGTTCCAAGGATATCTTCAATGAAGCTGACATACTTGAGACCTTGGCTGACACTAAGCAAGAGACTGTCCACCATTTTGTGATCAATGTTAGGAATTGTTGTGGCAATTGCTGTTAAAGTTACTATAGACATTTTCCAACCAATATGTGGCTCTTGAAATTGGTTGATGTCAAACTTACTGACTCCTCTAAAATCAGTCAGTTTCTGCAAGAGCTCAATGAGATGTTTTGGCTGCTGTTTCCTACCAATTTTCATCATCCAAGTGGTGTCATCCCTCTTGTTCGCCGTCACCTGAGTCAGTTCCTCCTCACCTTCCAGATGTAAAACATATGGACTAATGTCTTCCTCCAGACTCTCTGCTGATTCTGATTCAGAGTTGATTATGTTGTTGCACTGCGAGGAAGAATAAAAGCACAAACGTAGCAAACTTAGGAGGAGAATAGGGAATAGTTGCACTATCTTGCTGACTACAACAATTAGTATCTGTACTCTTATACAATTTAGCAAGATTATATTTTGTATCTGCTGGACTAACTTTCTGCATTTTGGATTCTTGATTTCCAGGGCAAAGGGACTATCTTTCCAATCTTTCAGTCTCTCAAGCCAATGCCTTTCTACTTTAATGCTTATGCTTTTGCTTGACGATTTAATTGTAGCAATGGCAAACCATCTGATAAGTGAGGATACTGTGCCTACCGCCACTCCAGCGGATTGAATCCTCGAAATGCAATACGTTGATCTTCTGTAATCAGACATGGACAGCACATGCGCATCAAATAAGTTGTCACGGAATGACACTTCCAGTAATAGCAGACAATTCAGACAACAGATAGCACAACAAGCAGCACAAGTAGCAGAACGTGCCATCACAAACTGAGGATTTCCTGTTTTTGCCATGACAAAAAATTTACTCAAATTTTCTTTCAGTTTTACTTCAACCGGTTTTTCACCTTCTACTAGATCATCAATTTCAATCTTGTTGCCTCTTTCTCTGTACTCCAGTTCCAAATAACTTTTAATAGTTGGAACTGTAAGCGCGGAGAAGCACATGATCACAAATAGAAAAACCATAGAAAGCATAACAACAATATGTTCTGTTTTCTCCGCGTAGATAATACCGGTGCCTAATTCAATGCAGACATTAACAACAAGGGTGATCACAAGAATACCCAATGCTGTCATGCCCATGAGGATGTCCTTGTTATCCATCAGCGTGAGCGATGGCATAAAGTTAGCCATTGCTGTAGACATAAAGACAACACTGCTAAGTTTAGCCATCTGATCAATTTTCCCTGGCATGGGATTGTTTAGATCAAGTGGCAACTTAACTACAACCCCTAACAATGTCAATGAAGCAGCATTAAAAGTGAAAAATCTGCATGGAAGCCAGAATTTTCGCCTTCTAATTCCTTGTACTGCATCTGCTAACATTGCAAGTATGCATATCAAAGATGCTGCTACAATATACCTCCCAATCCATGGCATTGGTGCACTGAAATTGTCATGATGAGACATATTATTAATTTGTGATGAGACCTTTTCTTGGAAGAGAGGTAATTTAGATAGAAAGTAATGGCCACAAACTTCCTTATATAGAAAACAACAATAACAACAACATACCTAGCAAAATCCCACTAAGTGAGGTACGAGGAGGGTGTAGTATACACAGACCTTACCATCACCTCCTGGAGATAGAAAGGTTGTTTCGGTTAGACCCTCACCTCTACTTATATAGAAAATTAGACTTTATTCCTAGTTTTGAAGCTCTTTGAGCATGGGTGGAGCTAGAACTCTGGGATATAGGTTCGGTCAAACCCAGTAACTTTTGCTTTGAGTTAAGAAATTCATTAATATTGAGGTTAGAATTCAGTTATTAACACTTGAAGCAGTTGTTTTAGAATGTAGAACCAATAAAATTAAAATTCTGACTCATCTTTTGAGTCTTGAGTGTGCAGTTTGACATTTGCTATAGAATTTGATCAGTATGTTCATACCAGAGTACAAGTCAACTAACAATTAGTTAAAACAATAAGAAAAAAATGGGAATTATTCCTTCTGCAATAGAAAAATCCAAATCTTTTGGAGATTATACGAATAAAGTGAGAGCAATGTTTTTGAAAAAATTGAAGATTATAGGAAAAAGTCTATTCAATGCTTTCTTTGACGATAGCGACCTATTTTTTGACCTTATAGTAGTGAACTGAAATTTCCATGCAACTGATATCTTTTGATTTCTATTTCTAGTATATACACTTTTCAGTGGAAATTTCATGTCATATTTAGAGAATCAAAACATTGAAAATATCAAAATAATAATGAATTTTTTTTACTAATTCTTCTTAGCGAAAACAAGTTGTATAAGTGACATTCCAAGTTTATTATCTCCTCCCCACCACTCCCATGCACCCCCGAAATCCTCACTTTCCATCCCTATCTGTCTGCCTAATGTTTTGCTAGATAACATATAGATATTGGATAATATTTTCTTGTTTACTTACCAAACACTAGAAATTAAGTAAGACACTCACTTATTTTCCAAGAATAAAACATTTTCTAGAAAATAAATTTCCATGAAAAACATTTTCCTTCGTACCAAACACTTTAATAGCGGGTTAGAGTTATGAATGTATTAGTAATGTAGGAATTAGTTATGAGTGAATCTATGTAATATATTATGCAGAAATTAGTTATTATGTATTAGTTATACATATATTAGTTATTCCACCTTCTATCATGCATAAAATAATGCATAGATTCCCTCATAATTATAACTTATACATGTATTAGCTAGTTATGTGAGTTTCTAATTGTCTACCAAAGGTCATATTAATTTTATACATGAATGAATATCTTATTTTCAAGATACCTACGGAACGTTGTATAGGTATACGGAAATTAATAAATGAATAACTTGTTTCTTATCCGACTACCAAATTCCACACTTAGTTGCAATAGTTGTCACAGTCCACAACCCCAACCCAACCCCCTCCTGAGTCAGATTTCCAACTTGTAAGAAGCTTTTTTTTTTTTTATACTTCATGTAACACTCAAAAATCAACAAAGACTAGAAGAACTAGAAAACTATTCTAAATTCTTATCTATGTATGAACAAAAGAAAAGAAAGAAAAAGAAAAAACAAAGTAGTAGTAAATAGTAAATTAGAACCCCTATATTGACTAGCTGAATCTTATAAAACAAAAGTAATATTCTACCTTAATTCCTGCTCAAATAGTCAATGATACTCAGGGTATAGGGTGCTACACTCTAACAATAATTTATCTCAGGGGCGGATCGAGAAGTGAGAACGAATTTTCATAACTCAGTAACTTTCGTACATATTTATATGTATATTGACAATTTTGTTTAAATATTTGTTAGGAGCCCAATAACAAAAGTAATTTTTTAATCGAACAGTAAAAATAGAACTTGCTTAAACTTTTGCTACCCTCCTTGATGAGGGTTAAGTTTCTCTTGGGCACATATAATAAAGTTTTGTAATTTGAAACCACAACAAATAGCATTGAAAAAAGAAGCAAATCTACGGTCAAACAAAACCAAACTTCATACGTACTTGGCTATAAAAGTAGATTTTTCCAATGCAAATTAAAATTAAATAATTTTAGTAGGACCTCAAAATAAATATCGAATATAGGAAAAATAAAAAATAAATACAAATCAGAGAAGCATATAGGATATAGCCCATTAGCCATTAGTATTCTTATGACTCATTCGACTATTGGAAAGTATATTCTTACAAATGTTACAGACATGAGCAAAATTGTTTGATGCAGAAAAGAACTAATTTTTTTTCTAGAAGAAGACCTTTGAAAATTGAAAATAAAGACAACACTGCATGCAAAGTTTAGTCATCTGGAGTAAGTGATCAATTAACAATAATGAGCTATGTCAATTAATTAAAAATGGGAATTAATTATTCCTTTTGCAACCAAAAAATCCATTTCTTTTGGAGATTTTATACTACATAAAGTTAGTTTTGAACAATTTGAAGATTATGTTGAAATCTTTTTGACCATAATTACATAGTATTGAAGTGAAATTTCCATGCAGCAGACTTTGTTTTGTTAATTTCTACAATGCAATATACTCTTGTGCTTCATTTCAATGGAAACTTCATTTCGTATTTAGAGGATAAAATAATAAGAATTGAGTTATGACAAAATTTCAATCTTGATATAAGTTTCTCAGGGTAGGATAAATAAGACTATCCGCTCATTATTATACCTTTTCAAACTCAATAACATTTTATCGGAGTTTCAACAATATTATGAGGTTCAAACAAGTCTTGCTATTATGATTTTATTATTAGTTTTTGGAGTTTAAATTTTGACCTATACATTCAAAATTCAAATATTTATTTAAGAAATATTCAGCATATTGTGTTGGAATTTTTCCGTGTTTTAGCTAGAAGTATTCCAACATTTACTTTCACATTAAAACTAACTAAATTTAAATAATGTCAAAAAATGACTGTTTAGCTTTCTGGATTGATTGAGACTAGAAGCAATTTTATTTTTTTTATAAAATGAAATCAACAAAATAGGAGACACACAAAAATAAAAATTCACTAAATGATAACCACTTGACTAGCCCAATCTTGTGAAATAGAGTAAGTACCATATTTGTTACTCAATTAATTAATCAACTATGATGATAGCAGGGTAGATATTATTCCACTCATACAAACGTTTGTGATTGGATTTGATTATGTTCCCATTTGTCTAACTTTGTAATCTCTTTTGGTGACTTTTTCTTTATGTTTTGAGAGACGAAGAGAATATGCAAAATCTTCTTCCAATCTTAATTTTATTTTCTAAATCCATCTTTTTGACCTCCTCATTTTGGCACTTATTAGTTTTATTATATCTTAATTTTATTATTTGCATATCAATTATTAATTTTTAATTATTATGATCTTAATTATTAAATGTGTTTGTTTTTAACTATGTTTTAACCACCTAATTAATCTAAATAGATTTGAATTATCTTGTATTATGATATGTAACGAAGTCTTATTCAAAAATTTCTACAAAGATAACAAGTTATTAATATAATTTCATTCGGTTAACGCTATTGCTATTGCTATCAACCCACAATTATCAACTGCCGCTGCTGCCGCCCACCTCCCACAACCACTATCACTATCAATCATTATAATAAGATATCACCATTAGTACTAGTCACCATTTACAATGAGCACAATCAACCATCATTACCATGTGGCAACCAATCACTACCGATAATCATCACCACTAGATACTATTATATATTGCTAACCACCGGCATCATTCGTCATCGCTATCAATAATGACATCATCCACCATAACTATTATTTGTCAACACCAACTATCACCATCAATCAATATTGTCAGCCACCATAAATACTAATTACTACTCATAATTATCATCATTAGTCATCACCATCAACAATCACTATGTAATTTTTAAAAAAATACTCTTTTGGTGTAGTAGTAGATTAATTTAGTACTCCATTTATTATGATTTAAATAAACACAAATCTTACATATTCAAATGTTTTAAAGATGGTTTTAATTATTTAGTATTCAGATTCTAATATAGCATTTTAGAATTCATATTAAGATATTTAAATCATAGCTAGAACCATCAATATGAACTATGCATGTTGAACCGGTCAGCCCAATTCATGATTTGTACTATGATTTTTGAAGTCCATTTAAAAATTAAAAAATTTAAGTTGGCCCGATTAACCAAACTAGCCCATGAGGCTTGAGCAAAGTTGGTTGGGCTAGGACTAGGTAAAAAAAATAGCAACTTTCACATATAACAAACATAAAAATTATATTTGTAAGTTATAACTATAGTTTGCATGATTGCGCTCCATAACAATTCTTATGTTTACTACAGAACTTTTGATTTGTATAATTCACTACAAACATCCAATTTTATACAAATTGTTCAATTTTGTATAAATTCATTTATACATTGTAATTTGTATAGTAAGATCTGTATTTGTATAATTATAAATGTATAGGACGAAAATATATGTATTTGTATTTGTATATACACTTTTCTCTCGCTTTATACAAACAAAAAGTACACATTTTATACTGAAATGTATAAAATGACTAATTGTATACCGAAAATGACTAATTGTATATCGAATCAAATGACAAAAAAGGGGATGTTTGCTGCGAATTACAATTAAAATAAACTATGGCTATAACATTTAATTTGAATTAATAATTTGCTATTTCATACAATTTTTCCTAATTTTTTTTTAAAAAAACATTGAGTATTAAAAGGGTAAATTTCATAAATATACAATAAATTAGTTTTCTTTGCATCAAATATAACCAAATTTTCATTTTCATTAAAAAGTAATCCAAAGTTGGTTCTACCGTTAATAATTTGATTTTAAAATGCCCTTATTATTACTTAGTAGGTCAAAAATGTTATTTTTCTTATAAATCTATTATTTATTTTCTTTTAAATACATTTTATTTCTAGTAAAAATATTACTACTTTTAAAAAATTACTGTATTTCTAGAGAGTCCCACTTATTTTTTTTTTAAAATCATATTATTTTTTCCCCTTTTTATCTCATTTTATTAATTAAAATAGCATAACTATATGTACCTTCTCAAGTAATAATATATGTTAGATATATAAGATCATAGTAATCTCATCATTAATTTTATTTCAATAACGATAAAAAAGTCTTATAAAACAGAAAATATTTGTATTTCTTAATCCTTTTCGAAGTGAAGTAGGATAAACATTTACTAGTAATAAAAATTATTATTTAAACAAGAATATATTTAATTAGAATGAAACAATATATTTATTTGGAAAAAAGACATTTTGACTTCAAGTAGCAGTGGAAATATTTTTAGACCAGACTATTAGTTTTTTGTTCAAATCCACAAACTAGTTGGAGGACCCTTTTTCGTATCCACCACCGTCGGAAACATTCTTCATAGTCTTCACATCTATGCAGTGCCTTTTCCCTAAAACCCTAAACCCCCAATTCCTTGTCCGTTCCTTCAACACTACTCGCTCAAAGGCCTTCACTGTCCGAAGCATGAGTTCCGGGTCACGAATGTTCCAGCTCAAAGTCGACCCACTTACCGGAAACTCTGAATGGGTCGTCATTGAAGAAGATGAAGCTTCAGGAGATGCTACAAAACAGCTTCTTGCCAATACTTCTTACCTTGACATGCTTAATGATACTCGAAGAAATAAAGCTTATAGGGAAGCCATTGACAAGACCATAACCAAGCCTTGCCATGTTCTCGATATTGGGTATTCACTAGTTATATTTTCATTAACGAAATCATTTTCGGAAGTTAAATTACTTTGAAATGTTGAAAATGTTATCTCTATCCCGACTGTATTTGCTGCTATCGGATATTATATTTGTAGTACATATAACTATTGAAGAATCACTTGAAGTATCTATGATATACCTTTATGTTCCATTTTGTATAACTTATCCAGTAAATGATTCTCGAGATAAAACATTATTCATGAAGAATATTTCCTCGACACCGGACGTAGTTTTAATTTAACTTAGCTCAAAAGTCAGGCCCTTTATGTATAAGAATGGAATCAGCAGAAAATGAAGAACTAAACAGAGGGTCTATTATAAGCTCTTTATCGTTTCAGCTTTTTCCGGAATGAGAAGTAAGCAACAAAATTTAAAGGGGAAACACTGAAAGATTGGTTCAAGATGATAATAAGATGAAAGAAAATATATGTTAATAGTAATATGTTAAGTAAGAGCAACCAAATGTAAGAAGGAAAAAAGGCGACAAAAGCTTGGTCTGTATAAGCTATGACTTTACTGTTGACAAATTTTTGCTACAATTAGGTAGGTCTTAAGCCTTGTCTTTGGTGGATGTATGGTTTGTTAATTGGGAGTCAACATACTTATATTTTACATTCTTGTTTTTGATACAAATTGCAGAGCGGGAACTGGTTTACTATCTATGATGGCTGCCCGAGCAATGGATAATGGAGATTCGGTGGAGAGCTCGGGTTCAAAGGGGATGGTTACCGCATATGAGTCATATCTTCCTATGGTAAAATTGATGCGGAAGGTTTTGCATGCCAATGGTATGCAAAGAAAAATCCGCATCATTAACAAGAGGTCAGATGAACTAGAAGTTGGTGTGGATATGCCTTCACGGGCAGATGTGCTTGTGAGTATTCTAGTTTTTTTTTTTCTAACTATTACTAGATCAAGACTATTGACATACTTATGCTGAACATGTGCCTATGATTGATAAAGTAGTCAGGAAGTTTTTCCACGACATCTAGTCAGGTAAAAAAGAGTACATTGTGGGCTAATCTGTGAAGTTTTACTTACAGAATTTGCTGGATAAAATGAAAGATGCATTCACCTAGTTTACTGTTTAAATATGCTAACAATTTCAATCTTCGTTTTGCCTCGTTTATGTAAACATTATTTAACATGATGCCATTCTACTTCAAGTTTTGTGGATACCGGGCCGGTTGCTGTATATGAAAATTACCAGTCTATATGGCCATTTTGTTTGACATCATTGGCGCAAAGTTTAAAATGTTATGTACTCCCTTCATTTCATTTTAAATGACATTGGTTGACTGGACGCGAAGTATAAGACATTAATTTGACATGTATATTATATAAATGGTGGTAAAAAAAGGTATTGAAGTAGTGGGTCAAAAAGCTAGTTTGGAAGAGCAAAAATCACATCAAAGGTATGAAAAGTTTCAGTAATTAAATGAATTGAATTTTTGAAAGTTGTATAGAGTAGCTTTATTTGCGTTATGGTGTCAACATCGTGCAATGTCTCCAAGTAGAAAAAGTATGATATGAAGCAGAATGGAGGGAGTACAATATAAGTGGTAATGGAATAGTATAATAGTGCTAAAAAGTTTGTAGAGGAAAATTACTTTTACTTGTGTCTTGGTCTCTAACTTTGGATGAGATTCCTCATGCACAACTTTTGAATATTCTTTTTTTTGCGCTCCTATTTCTAAAGGGTGAGGGTGTAGTTATGATATAAACAAAATTCATATCATCACTCTTAAAAATGAACCTCTATTCTCATATATTAAGCTACAACCGTTGTTAGGAAAATAAATTTTATTTTCCTAAATGGATACTTTCTCTTCACTACTTCTTACTTGATAATATTTTATTGCTTGAAATAATAACACAGGATCAACTTCTACATAAATTTCAAACTTCCAAGAGTAACATTTACTCAGACTTAAGGGCTTACTTCTTAATTTCTCAAATAAATAAATTCAAGTCTATCTATAGACTCTTCATCATTAAATTGGATGAGACAATAAAGTACTTTATTTTACATATCATGTAGATTATTTTTTTTGGGGGTAAAGCCGTTTTGTGTTTTTGCGATTTTTCAATCCAAATACTACCATACTTTATTTTTGTTTGGGTTTCAGTTTGTAATGAGTTGTTTTAATTTGGGTTGGTGGTTTGGTTCCTTTTCTGAACACATTATCTCAAGTGGAGATTCACGCTGCACATCTGCCATGTTTTATAATGTTAAAAAGATTGAATGGTTGATTGTTAACCAATGACATGGTATTGTTGCATGAATGCTTGTTAATCATTTACCACTCAATTCAGGTAAGCGAAATACTCGACTCTGAGCTTTTGGGAGAAGGGTTAATTCCAACTCTGCAGCATGCTCATGACCAGCTACTGGTAGACAATCCGAAAACAGTGCCTTACCGTGCAACGGTTTATGGTCAGGTGTTTGACCATGGCTATCATATTTAAGTATTCTTTTGCAGATTGTAAGTTTAATTTGTTTCTTGTAGTTTGCTTTGATTTAATTTAATCTTCAGACTACTCTGCATCACGTGGTAATGACATTGACCCGACTAATAGGACTCATGGTCAACTAGGGAGTCAGAGAAGCACAATGACTTACTATGAGTAGTCTATATGCTGACAATAGGGACCAATTTCATAAATCACCTGCCTAAGGCAAGAGGAAACCTCAAAGTAACGGAAGATTAAATGAATTAAAAAAATATCGTCATCTATAATAACATTGTACCATTGTCCTGATTAAAAAAAGGTAGTACCATTGTGATATGCTGTAAAAAGAAAATGGAACATCATATAATTTGCCAACAATCCTACCTGTACCAGGTACTAATTTCTAATGATAGATGTAGAACATTTTGCATTATAATCAAAACTTTTAGTCTAATTCTTGTTATGTCAAAATTAGAAGAATGGGCTTTTATGATACATATAGATGAATAGAAAGAAAAAGAAGAGCTCGTCTTATGCAATGCGATCACTATTAAAGAAATTCTTCTTTATTTTTCACTATTAGGAAAATTTCCCGTACCAATTGGTTTATATCTGTTCTACTTCTACCTGATGGTGTAGGGTCAGGGTCCTTTGGTTGCAGGCAGTTACTTTTCAGCTAAACCTGCAATTTTTCATAAACTGACTGGTTACTTGTCCTCTCCGAAAACCCATTGGTTCAGTTTTGGGTGGGTCTTGAAAAGTTCACTGACCTTGTTAGCGTGCTATCATTTAGATAGCTCAGTTTTCCTTTCTTGGTTGATCGGTAAAGTCATTTAGATAATTTGTGTGTCCTGATTGTCGGGCTGGGTTTACTATTTTTGCATCAGCTGAAATTCAGGTGCCATTGCAAGTGCTTCTTAGTAAATTTCAGATAAACTCATCTTATATACAGTTGATAGAACTCATTTCAGATCTACAAACTAATCAGATATTCCTTTTATATTTATTGAACTTAGCTAGTGAGTAATAACTTGCCTGCCATCATATTACTTGGTTGCGATGTACTAAAATCGTTAGGGTATGTTCCAGCCCACTGGGTTCCTGTGGTTATAAATTAGTTATTTGTTTCCCAACTTGCCTTCCAGCTGGTAGAAAGCACAGATTTGTGGAAGCTGCATGATTTGTATAACACTGAGAAAGAAGTACTAGATGAAATTCGTCTTGTTCCAGAAGGAATGGATTCAGCTTTATGTGTCAAACGGCAACAATTTTCCATGCATTGTGATGCATTGGAAGAAGACATCAAGCTGGTAAAGTACTTCAGAACAAAAGATGTTTCTATATTGACAACTTCTGGAATACCACTCACTTCAACTTATACAGCTATCAGAACCCTTCAAAGTATTTGATTTTGACTTTTGGAGACGGCCGGATAGTCATCGTGTAATGGAACTGAGTGTACAAGCTACTAATACTGGCACTGTTCATGCTATAATCTCATGGTATTTATTTTGGTTCTGAAGTGATTTTGTTTTCTCACATTAAACAGTATATAACTTGGTTACTTTTTAGGTGGTTGCTCCAGCTTGATGAGAAAAGCACTATCTTCTACTCCACTGCACCAAAATGGATAAGTTGCCCATCTAGTATGGAAGGATTTAATTCATCTATCAGCTGTGAGTGGAGTATCTCTGTGTTTTTCTTTTCTTTTAACATGAGGGCAAGATTTTTGTAGTTTCTAGAGGCAATTTGGTTAGAACTACATATAATCTTGTTTAATTTCTTTTGATATTTCCTGTATGTAATCATAAAAATTAGTACTTCCTTATTGTTGATTTTGACATAAAAAATACATACCGTTTCATTTTATTTTATTTTTGGATAGAACTGGATACTTTTTCACTTGTGGATTTACTGCAAGGAGTACTCTTTCACATTATTATATTTGTTATTGGTATCCTTTACATTCCTATAAATGGAAAAATGAGTAACAGGCTTTCTAGTATCAGAGTCAAACATAACTCCTTATTTGTGCTTTTATCTGTATGCACGATAGGGAGTCAGAATTGGTGTGACCACTGGAAACAATGTGTTTGGTTCATACCAAAGAAAGGTTTGTCTTTATTGAAGGATGAAGAAGTTAGTTTGCTGGCTGTTCACACTGATACTAGCATCTCATATGAAATGAAGACTTTGTCCCAGAACTTGGAACTTGGACAAAGTGAGCTCAGTGCTCAGAAGTACCAAATCACTTTGCTGCCAGAAAAAATTGCATTATATAGTGATGTCAATTGGAGATGCTCAATGCTGAAAGCTATAAAAAATGCAGTAAGTTTTCACATCTATTCCATGGAACCACCAACCAAAAGAATGTTTGTACATCCACATCAATTGTTCAGTTTTTTTTTTTTCAAAAGAATGTTTGCACATGTGCATTCATTAAGTATAGTTCGTTAGGATTGAGCAGTGTGAACCTTAACTCAGAAAATAACAACGAAAACATGTTTGGGTGTTTGCAATTGATGTTGGTTATCATATCATTGTTTGCTTTTGATGAATCAAAGCCATATGCTTTCAGATTTTCCATGCTTATGGTATTTGGTGCTTCTCAGGTTTACTTTACCCCTTTGAGTTGATTATATTTGATGCATCATTTGATGTTTTATTGCTTCCATTCTCAATGTGTTTGTTCCTTGCTATATATTTTTTTATCAAGTGACAGAATTTGTTAAGTGTTCTATGACATATTTGTTGTGCATATTTCATCATTAGTTTTTGCACTTATTGTTCACAATGTTGTCGATCCTGATTTTAATCTCTTTATTATCTCACTCAGCACCTTTAAGTTTCAATTTGACAGACAGTCATTTAAGTATCTGTTATTAGGTTTAACAAAATCAAGCAGAAGATCAACCTCTTTTCTATTCTCTCCTGCCAATGCCACCGCTCTATCACCCCATTGGCCCATTGTCTCCCATCAGTTAATCAGTTACTTCAGTAGCAGTATTAATAATCTTCAATTGCAAGTCATTTTTGTTACAATGCCATAAGCCTATTTATCAAGATTGGAACAATAGAGAATGAAACAATGAAAGGAATTCGACAGAGGATCTTTTGTGTGGATTGAGAGGATCGAGGATTTTTGTATGGAATTTCAACACCAATCACCCTCTCAAAGCTAAATGTTTACTTAAATCTTTTTTGCCGGACTAGGTTAACCCCTGTAAATTTTTGGACTTCATCAGCTCCCTGATTTTAGATTCACACATCCTAAAGGGCTTAACAAACTGTCTTCTGCTTTTTGTAACTATGCATCCACTTGATGGCTTTTTACAATATACCTTCATCAAAAGGACAAGAAGAAAAAAAGGAAATTGTTGACAACAGGAGAGGGTGAAAGAGAGATAGAAGAGAAGAAGTTCAAAAGCAGAAATAGCTAAGAGGAGATTTTGTACATCAGAAGAAAAAAAAAGTCATTGTGAAGAAAAGTAGAAGAAATTAGCAAATCAAGAGAGAACAGAAATAGAATTAATGAAAGAGAGTACTGGCTGACCAAAGAAGAAGAAGATTGCAAAAAGCTGATTTTCCCTTGTGTTCTTTCTTTGGTGGTTAAATCTTTTAAAGTTGGGTTCAAAGAGAGCACTTTTCTCTTTAATTGCATTACTCTTCACTTTCTGATTAAGTTGTTCGGATACTCCAAAAATGCCATGTAGCCGTGTCAGATCCTCCAAGAATGGCATTTTCGGAGGATCCGAGCAACGTAGCTTTCGAAGCACATTTATTCAAAGAAGCGTCACTTCACCCAGACAAACAAGTAAACTGTAGCTTCTTAAGCAACAGGTGATTACTTCTACTACTGATGGCAGCGTGCAACTCCTTAAGTATTGTTATTTTAGGGGGAGAAAGTGTAACTCCTCAAGTATTGTGCCAAATTCATTGTTAAAAGGAAGTTCTCATCAACATAGTTCCTCAAGTTTATTGTTCTACATCTTCTTTTGTTTACTGCCGATATTTTTTTCGTCCTATCAGTTTTCATGTTGTTTCCTATATTAACTATTCTTACTGAAGAACAAAGTAAGCCAGATCATATGTGCTAATAATTACAATCATGCATGTTATTATTGTTTACATGGAACTGACTGCTTGTTTTGCTATTTTTACTAAAATTTTTGACTTCAAATTGTCAGTTGGAGTTAATTGTGCTCCTTTGCTCCTTACAGATGAAGCAGAAAACTCCCTCCTTGTGTGTTGTTGTGGATGATAGCATATTTCTTGCGGTTGCTCTTGCCCATCTCGCCAAAGGGTCTCATGTGCTATCATTGTTTCCAGGATTTCAAGAGAAAGGTGCGCAATATTTGCAAGCTGTTGCAGCTGCAAATGGTTATTCAAAGGATCATGTAAAAGTTCAGAAGATGAGTGAACTGTTGACCTCTCAAAGTAGTCAGGAGAAGGTAGCAAATGTAACAATTTTTCTCTTGAACCTCGACCATGATTGCTTCTTGTTGTCTCTTCTACCCTATTTTTCCATGGCATCTCAAATATGGAACTTTGGCTGCCTAACACTGTACCACTTCCTTGCAAATGCTAATGATTTGTTGTTTCTCAGCAGATTGACTTGTTAGTTGGGGAACCTTTTTATTATGGTAACAACAGTGTGCTTCCATGGCAAAATCTACGGTTCTGGTAAATATGATGTAACTTGTTCCTTTGATTTTAGTATACTGAGTTGATGCTGTCTGAAATGATTCTGTGCTGCGCTTTTATGGATAGATTATTCAGGTACTGGACATTGAATGCTTTAAATTATTTGTTGGAAAACAATCTTGGAATGTGGTCTCTTTAGATCAATGCTTGTTATATTTTTCTTGCATTTGGTTTTGTTAGTGATTTCCCAGTTATACTGTTTTGATAATCTCATCACTGCTGATCAGCAGTTATGTCTTTCATAACACAGCTAAGAGGATTGATGTCATCAATACTATGGAATTTTTTTACTAGTATTGATTGTAATATGTAATGAATAAAAAAGGGTCTGTTGGCTAAATATGCCACTCTGCCTGCGTGGCGAGTGCTGTATGGCTATTAAGACATGTGGCACATAATTTGTGTAACTTTATAGGGTTGGCTCCTTGGCCGACCCTCAAAAAATAAAATAAAATGTAATGAAACTCTTAGCTAGTGCCTCACTGAGTTCCAAATACCACCTGAATCTAATCAGAACACATAGGCACAACATGTCCTGCGAGCCGCTTTGGAATTACAATCAGCACTAAAGCACTGCGCCACTGCCTAACAATGTGTCAGTTACTAATAGAAGAGCATCATTTTATTTCTTAGAAGCTGTAGTGGATATAAACCTGTATTTCTTGTTCTAAGCTGACAAGGGAGTGATCGGTTAGTGTTAAAGAACCTTTACTTCCAACCATATGGTTGGGATTTGAATCACCAAGGGAGTAAAGTGAGAAATGTCACTGTGGCCCTCTTGGCTACGGGGTTTTGAGGAGGGGATGGGGTTAACTGTATCAACGTAATAAAAATTTCATATCATTGTAAGCTGCATTTATAGAGCAGTTACCATTTGACGTAAAACAATCTCCACCTTTCAAAACTCAGCGGAGACAAAAAAAACACTAGGTGATTCTTCCCATCTGTCCTAGCCTTGGGGGACAGAGTTACCTGGTACCTGTTGGTGGTGGGAGGTGGGAGATATCCCGTGGAATTAGTCGAGGTGCGTGTAAGCTATCCTAGACACAACGGTCATCAAAAAAATAATTATGTTCCTGTTCTTCAATTTTGCTGCTGCTGTATGACTCTTTATTCTTTTCGTGGAGGTGGAGGTTATTATAATACCTATGAGAAATGTGAAATTCTTTTCATGGGAATTTACTTATAAAGTATCTATTCTGATTATGATATCATTTGTAGGAAGGACCGAAGTTTATTGGATTCAATCCTATCTGAAGGTGCAGTGATTATGCCTTGCAAAGGGTTGTTAAAGGCTTGTGCGATGTCTCTTCCTGTAAGCTCATGGATGCATTCTCTTTGATGCTTTGACCATGAGAAGAGTTAAATTCATGTGATGGACATGTTAAACTGTTTGTGCAGGACCTTTGGCAAAGTCATCAGTGCCTGCAACATGTTGAAGGCTTTGATCATTCAGTTGTCAATTCCACGTTAGGGGCATGTGGAGGTTTACCTCCTGGACAAGAAAATCCTACTCTACCTTTTTCAGTCTGGCAATGTGGGGAGAGCAAGGTAGTTTACATCATCTTTGAGGAAGAAGAATGCTACAAATTAGACTATCTAATGCAACAAAGTTTAAATCTGCTGTTGATACAATTGAGATTTAAAATTGCAGAAAATGAGCGACATAGTTACTATCATGGAATTCAATTTCCTGAAAACAATAAGCCCATGTTCTGGAAAAGCTAAGGTATCAGGTCTTACATGGAAACTGGCAAGATTCTGTTAACAATAAAGGCAGTTTGCAACATTAGCTCACAAAACCAAGGTTTTGCAGGTAGAATTTATTACACATGGAAAATGTCATGGATTTGTTCTTTGGATTGACTGGGTGATGGATACAGAAGAATCCATTGTCTTGTCTACAGGACCAGGTGTGTCTTTGAGAAGTCGCAATCTAGACAATAATTACTAAGACATTTTGTTTGGGGTGTCAAATGCTTGCTTCTTGTTTTCTTCACAAAATTTTGCTCTATCCCTTTATCCTTGAATGAAGTTTCATTAACTTAGTGATCTTCTATCTGATTCAGAACAAAGATACTGGAAGCAAGGGGTTAAACTTCTGAAGGAGCCCGTGGCTGTGGGGAGCCATAGATCTGCCACCACTGATTGTCACTCAGCAGATATTGAAACGTCTTTCGATCCATCAACTGGTGACCTCATTGTAGATTATGCTTTCTTATAACCAAGAGTGCATCAGTTGCCTTTCCCAATTGGACTTGCTGGGAGTATAATCTTCTCAATGTCATCCAAGTCCAAAGCTGCAAGTCATCGTACTCCTCACTCTAAGTGGCATAGATACATCAGCAATGAAGGTCTAACGCAAATTCCAAGGCCACAGCTTCAAGGATGTTAGGGTTATCAGCACTACTTGCTCCGTAATACTGCAGTCTGCAACTCCTTGATAGCGAGTTACTGTAAGATTATATTACCCAAATGTGACCTTGTGCACAGAAGTTTTGCATCTAGGTTTGTAGTTTCGATTGGTTTGATCCAACATTCTAAGCGTTTTCTACATGTCGCCATTTAACAAGTCATTTTCATCTCACTACTTTTAGTTTGTTGAAAAATTGCTGCTTGCTGAGCTGCCACCAGAAGGTAAACATGAAATAGCAGCTACTTCATACTGATAATTTATTACTCTTGGAAAAGAAAGGATCCTTCAAAATATCGTGCTTAATGTGTCAAAACTCAAATATATGTTTAAGAGTATTTAGATATCATTGGAATACTCTCCCAGTGTGCCTTACAATATCCATTTTTAATGAGATACCATACATCATTGTGTCAATTTTGTCATAAAACACAACTTTCATGTCTCCATCACTAGAGAGAGGGAGCGCTTTACCCCTAAAGTAAGATTTTTTTGGTGTGAATTTGAATTAGTTGAGTCCGGTGGGAAACTTGAAAGAAAAAAGGAGATGGTGAATAAATCATTGTTACACTGTAAAGCTGTCATTAATTTCCCACTAAATTTCTATTAGTACGAAAGAACAAAAAATAATACTAGGCCCCAAGATTGGTCTTGATCACATGATATGAAATTATTGCTCAACCAATTTTTGGGTTTAGATATAATTTCATTTCACCTTCAAAAGACTCAAAACAGTTAAATGAGGGACATATTTGTGGACTCAAATTACCATCTATTCTTATAGTAGTACTGTCCAATAAGAGTTATTGTGACTTTTTTGTCTTTCAATAATCCCATGCACGTCACTTCAGTTTTTTTCTCTTTTTATAACCTTTTGGAGCGTAACATCAATTCATCAATGTTTAAGTTCCCGTTTCCCTTTATGGAGGTATGTGTTTCTAAAACATCGACTTATAGTATGCTATATAAAGGGTTAATATATGAACAAATTTATACGTCAACATTTAGATACTGCAGCATCTATCCTCCTCTTCATGTCCGAATCATTTTAGTTTTATTTTTTCACATATTGTCCACTACGGAGGTCACTCTCATCTTATCATGTACTTTCTCATTTCTAATTTTGTCTCTCCTAGTATGCTCGTATATTCATCTAAGCATCCTGATTTTTGCTACGTACTTTTATCTATAGTATGTGTGAGTTTTTGACTGACCTAACCAAACTTACCTTTAAACCTTGATGAAACATTAATGACATTTCAATTAATCACTAATTTTATATTCAAAAAATTCTGTTTATTTATAAGATTGATTATAACACTTAAAAAGGGGGTTTTCAATATTTGATGTGTATGAGCTAGTATTTTAGAGGGAAGTATTGAAAATATCTCTGAATTTGATGTAAATTATTAATTTCATCTTCGAATTATTGAACAACCTTAATAACGCCCTTCTACTTGACTAACTAAACTTAGATACACCATCAATCTGTCACATGACATAACAATTTGTCTCAAACTCTTTGTAGGAGCATGAAACTCTTAATAAAAAGTTGAGAGAGGTGTTGAAAATACCCTTAAACTTGACAAAAAAAATACGGTGTATTTTACTCATGTTGCAAAATCGGGGGTGTATTTAAGTTAGTCAAGTAATGAAGTGTTTTTAAGGCTGTCAATAATTTGAGAATGAAGCTAATAATTCGCGCCAAGTTTAGGGTGTTTTCCCTACTTTTCCTATTTTTTATCAATTGAGCTAACAAAGCTCTGTTTTTCCGAGGAGGAACTAGGAAGGATAAAATGTGGCATAACAATAAACATGTTCTTTAACTTGGTCTTAACTGTCATTCATACCTTCCAATTTTGGATATATACAAATAGATAATTAAACTTATATAGAGTTACATTGAACAAGTAGACACATAGGACCTACCTGATGTACGTCTCACATGAATTGCCGATAGGGGCGACTCTACAGCTTTGTAAAAAAAGCAATTGCCTTAGGCCTCAAAATTTGAGGGGCCTCATTTTTTAATTTTTTTAAAAAAAGTTATAAGTATTTTTGTTTTTAAAAAATATAGTTATATTTGTAGAAAATAATTTTTTTTCCATAAAAGAGCAAAGAAGTAACAGAAGTTTGACAAACTATGAATACTATGTCTCAAGAAAGATTAAATAATTAGCTATAATAAATTTCATAATAAATATATATTCGAAATTTAAGGCCTCCATACGGATTTGGCTTTAGGCCACCGGTTTATTAGAGTCGCCCCTGATTGCCGAGTAGAACACGTGTGTCTACTTGTTCAACTTTATCCAAATTTAAGTATTTTGTTTGTACATAATTAAAATTCAACAACATATATATCAACTGAAACCAAGTTAAGGATAGGTTTTTGTATTACACCCTACAAAGTTTGTTGTGATGTTGTTATCTCATTCACAAAATGTACCCCATTCGATGTTGACTTACATATACGCATTTCAAACACATTTTATTTGGACTATATTCTCTGTCTCTTATTAATACTACTAAATTAATAATACTAATAATTATTTAATCTCCAAATCTTTCTTCAATTTTTCTCACTTAGCTTATATCATCCATTAGCAACACAATAATAAAAAAAACACACAAACCAAATCCATGGGTTTGCATATACTTATTGTTTTAAAGCTGAATTTGATAGCATCTTCTGTGAGTTTAAATACTCCTTTAATTATAAGCTTATTATGCCCTTTTATAATAAGGCTAGCTGCTTGTTCCTTTAAACCTCTTCACCAAATTCACTATTATTTGGTTCATTCTATGAGCCTTTTTTTGTTCCAGATGAGCCAAATTACCTTCAACTCTCAACCCCCTGCAGCTCCTCGGAGTACTACGCGGTGGGGAAGAGCTGTTCGGCTTGTCTACGAGAGGTTTACACGTGCAAGACACATACAGTTCCATGAGACGGACGAAGAAAGCTTGCGTGATCTTTCCATAATTGCTCTTTGAAGTAGATTTCCCATGGACGTTGAAACTCTTCGGACTAGAGAGACAAATTTTGAATTTAAATTTGTAAATTCAAGTGCTTGTCCCTCAACCCATCGTACTATTAATGTTACGATTTTGTAATTTTATAATCGACTCTTTCGTTCATATATTGTCGTGCACACAACATATGTTGGGTTCAGTTGAATTCATTGATTACATTCCCTGGCTTTTTTCGTTGGTACTGTTATTTTTTAATCATGTCTAATTTCTGCGTCAAAGCTCTTTGGGCACAAGTTCTAATAGTTGTTATGTCAAGAGCCAAATTCATAATTTAAATTTCATAGGTATTGAATAATTGTATTCTTAAAACTATGAGTTTAAAATCTAATATTTTTTTTGAAATTCTAACTGTTCTTTCACATATATAATGATGCACTATACTGAAAATGTTGGCGTTATGGTCCGTAGAGGAGTTAAATTTTGATCAAGTCAAATTGTAGTATACATACATAATTTTTTTTTCTTTTTACTTAACTGCATAATATTATTTTTCAACGAAGGGATGTCAATTGACACATAATTTTTTTTTTAATTTTTTATAGATATATGTCATATATTGAACACCGTTATATAGTCCAGAAGCTTAGCTCATCAGTGATTGCGAGGGTTCAAACGTACTTCATGGTTTGTAGTTCAAGTCAAAGCGTAACTCAAGACCCAATAAAGTGAGATTTTTTTTCATATTTTAAAATAAATGAATTTTTCAAAGTTAAAGAGTATTATTGAAACATTTTTCCATAACTATTTGCTCATATGTTACAATGTGTTCACTAGTCTTAAAATAAATTTTATTAGTCATTTTTTACGGATTAAGAAAAGACAATTTTTTTTATATTTTACTCTTAGTATTATTTAGTTATTCTCAAATTATTTTTTTTAAAAATTTAATATAAAACATCAATTAGTAGGATTAATGTGATAAAATAGTTGACTATTCATTATTTTTAATGAATATGACAAGTTTATATATGACAAATAAAAATGAACAGAGAGAGAATAATAAGTAGATGTTACGATTACTCATTCACACTCAAGTTTAGATGCGACTACCATGTACTTTTCTTCGTTTTAGTTGATTTGTTGTATATATTTTTTTGGATTTTTAAATTTTTTCGTTCTAATTTTTTACATAATATATTTAGGCGAAGGATGATTTGATGCATATTTTTTGTTGGAAAGGATTTATGTGGAGTATATAAATTAAATGTTAGATATTATAAGTATATATTTAATTTTGCACATTCTTAATACAACTGTGAAGATATTTTGCACAAGTTTTGTTAAATTTTCAACTCTGCTACTCTAAGATCATAAGATTAAATGATAATTTTAATATAGTATACATATCTTAAATTTACAATTACAAGATTCATTTTTATTTTTTTTTACTTTCTTAAATTTCAGATCAAATTAAAATTAAATAAATAAATTAAAATTAAGAGAGCAATACAAAACAAAAATTAATGCAAAAGCAAGAAAGAGACATTTCAATACTAGTGAAGAAAGGTACAAGTAAATTACTAATTAGTTTGTTGTGACATTAATATGTTACGTAGCAAAATTAAAGTTGGAGAGCAAATTGTCTTCTTATAAGGACAAAAAAATTAAGGAGATAACATCTAGGGAAGGTTTAAATGGAATATACACTACTTTTTCCAACTAACATTAGAAAATGTCATTATTATAATAGTCCAGAAGAATCCTAGGGGCGGAATCAAGTGACTGAAAGGGATTCATCTAAATTTCCTTTATGAATATATATATATATATATACTAGTAAAGAAAGCCCGGGCAACACATTAATAAAGTTATATTGTTACTCTCTCCGTCCCATATTAGATGAGAATTTTACTAAAAAAAAAATTTCATATTATTTGAGCACTTATTAAATTAGGATAGAATTAATTAATTCTTTTTCATTTTACCCCTACAATTAATATGACCATTCCTATATTGTATGTGTATTTTTTGTAACTCATTTCAATGTGCATTGATATAAACAAAGGGCAAAATGGTGAAGTCTTCCAATGTATTAATGATTTCTTAATTACCGCGTAAAGTTGGAAGTGCCCATCTAATATGGGATGGAGAGAGTATAGTTTATGTATTGTTATAAAATTAGTAAAGATTGTTATAATATATTTTGCTCATAAGTGAGCTAATATAAAAACTTATTTGTCATTTGTCTTTTTAATTTCAATTTCAAATAGCAAATAAATGTAGCGATAAGATTGAGGGTAGAAATGAAACATATCTTTCTAAATTTAAGTAAAAATAAACAGAGTAGAAGTAACATTAGGGTTATCGATAGGACGATTCATTCGGTTATTTTTAAAAAAATTATATCATTCAATTTTTCGGCTATTTTATAATGTATAACCAAAATTAAAATTTTAAAATCATCCCAATCCTAATTTATGTGACACAATCAGTACAAAAATTAGTCTTTTTTTTGTTGTCTTGTAGATATTTTAAGTTATTATTTATTGTAAATTATAGTACTTTTTATTAAAGTTTTTAATAACATATGTTACTTTTTATGTGTGAGAGTTAAACCAACTTTTTTTTATATGTCTTTTAATTTTATATGTGTTTTGTCCTTTTCCATTTTCAAAAACTAATACTCTCTCCATTTCATTTTATATGTCATTTCTTTTTATAAATATATTGGTTATTCCCTCTTCTTATGTCATATATTATGAAATTTGAGAAGTTATTGAAATTTTTATATGATTCAAAAAATATTTTAAATTGTTAGCTATTGTGATTTGTAGTACCTTTTTTTTACATAATTTTGAAAATAATATTTATTACTCTCTTTGTTCTAATTTACGTGGCACATGGAAAATTTCAAATATTAACCATTTTTTATATGTCTCTTTACTATATTAAGTTGTTAATTATTGTATTTTATAGTACATTTTGAACTTAATTTTTAAAGAATATATGTTATTTTCCATGTCCCAATTTATGTGGCATTAATTGATAGATTTGTTGGAGTCGAGAGAATTTTTTTGTTAATTATTGTAATTTATAGTTTCTTTTTCGTCAATTTGAAACAATATATGTTCTTAATTGATAGATTTTTTGGAGCCGACAATTTTTTTGTTAATTATTGTAATTTATAGTTTCTTTTTCGTCAATTTCAAACAATATATGTTTATCATATAATCCATTTTATGTGGTACCAATAGAATTTAGAGAGTAAATTAAATATTTTATATAACTTTTAAATATTTAAGCTATTAATTATTGTAATGTATAGTATTACTTATATTATTTTTGAATATAAATGTTACCTTTTTTATCCTAATTTATATGGCATTGATAGAATTGAAAGTGTCAAATAATTGTTAATTATTGTAATATGATATGTAGTACTTTTTATGTAGTTTTTACTATTTTTAAGCATACTAAGTATAGTATTACTTATATTATTTATAAATATATTTAAATCTACTACTTATATATATATTTTTTAGTAGATAAGTGTGAATGTGAGGGTATTTTTAAATACCCAAAATACCCTCACTTTCACACTTATCTACTACTTATATTATACATTATATTATATAGGGAAAAGGGTCAAAAATGCCCTTAAACTATGTGAAAGGAACAAAAATGCCCTCCCTTTATAGTTTGGCTCAAAAATGCCCTTACCGTTAATACTTTGGTTCAAAAATGCCCTTAAACTATATGAAAGGAACAAAAATGCCATCCGTTTGTAGTTTGGTCCAAAAATGCCCTTGTCGTTAATATTTTGGTCCAAAAATGCCCTTATTGTTATTTAATGGGTAAAAAATGCTCATTTTTCAAATAAATATTTTTTTTAACACATTCTTTTCTAATAATGTTTTTAAAAAAAAATTAGCAAATGTTTATCCTACTTCAATTTAGAAAAAAATGAAAAATGAAAATATTTCTTATTTTTTATCGTTATATAAATATAAATTAATGATGGATATACTATAATCTTATATATGACATATATTATATGTCCAAAGGGTACATGACGTTATTCTATTTTAATTGATAAAATGAGATTAAGAAGAAAAAAAATATTTCCTACCTTTTTATTTGTTAAAGTGATTTTAGAAGAAAGAAAAAAAGAATAGTGTTCTTTAATAATATTTTAATTAGGAAGAAGATGTGTTTAAAAAGAAAAAATATATATTTATTCGGAAAAGGGCATTTTTGACCCATTTTGTAACTATAGGGGCATTTCTGGACCAAAGTATTGACGGTAAGGGCATTTTTGAGCCAAACTATAAAGGGAGGGCATTTTTGTTCCTTTCACATAGTTTAAGGGCATTTTTGACCCTTTTCCCTATTATATATATATATATATATATTTTTTATTTTTTTTTATTTTTTTATTTTTTTTATTTTTTTTTTAGTAGATAAGTGTGAATGTGAGGGTATTTTTAAATACCCAAAATACCCTCACATTCACACTTATGTTCAACCCTCTCCTTTTTTTTGGTGCCACGTGTCGAAAGAGGAGTGAATTTTATTCACTCTTCTTATATAGTAATAAATATATATATAGGGTCATTTGCTCTTTAATTATATGAGATTTTTTAATTCGTTAACTAATATTTCAAAATAATTACTGCAACGTACTGTTAAGTCTTCAATAATAGCTTTAATTATACTTTTTCTAGTTCAATATAAATGAACGGTTAACATTTTCTTTTGGTTCAAAATGATATTTTATAATTAAAAAATGTATTAATTATAATTTTTCAAAATTATTCCTCTTTAATAGGGTTTAGGTATTTAAATGAAATTGCAAAAAGTTTATTTATGCAATTGATATAAATAAATTAGGAAAAACTACACAACTGCACATACATCACTACCATATATACTATATTTACCTCTAGTTTAAAATAATTACACATATTATCACTTTTAATATATATACTATATATTTTAAAAGATTTAATCAAATACACAAATTTCTTAAATATGGTATTAAATAATTATCTTAAATTTAAACTCCTTAATTAATGGTTCATTAACAAGTTAAATTTTTTTCTACTCACATCCGCCATCCCCCCCTCCCCTCCCCCACCACCACGCCCCACGTCCACCAGCCTTCTTTCTTCCTTCATCTTCTCCCTCTTTCTTCCTCCGGTCCTCAATTTTGTGAATCAAATGTCGATTACACGACTTGTTCCTCTTCATGAAACACAACACTTCGTCCAACAAGTATGATGTATCAACTGTTGCAAGCATCAGGAAGGGGATGCCAATTTTTTAATAGAGATGACTCTGCAATATGCAACTAATAAACCACCTTTGAGATTTCTAAAATTAATTTTATATTTTTTTATTTTGTTGTTTCTCAAACATATGGCTGACCATTCTCAAAATTGGATGATTCTTGTTAAAGGTACTACACATTAACAATATTTTACTAAATCAAACAACTTTTATTTGTTTATTTTCACTCATGAATTTCTCATTGCAGGGACTGACTCTTCATCCACCAACATTCAAGTCGAGAATAGATCTAAGTATAGGTACGACCCAATTAAGATGGAAGAATTACGCTAAGCTTTAATTAACAGAACCCATCAAATGCAACAATGTGTATCTAGTTAAGAGTTTATGTATTTGAGTTAAGATTATATGTATCTATGAGAAAAAAAATCATATGATAAAGAAAGGAAGAATTTTGAAATTATTTTTCAAATTTTAAAAGTTTGATCAAACAGGCTAGTAATCAGATTTTATTTAGCCTGCCATCGATCATTAATTAATGATGTAAAGGTATTGAGAAAAGAATCCATTGTGTTGTCTAGACAATAATTGTTGAGACATTTTGTTTGGGGTGTCAAATGCTTGATTCTTGTTTTCTTTTCACAATATAATACTCTTCTAGTGTGCATTAGAGGAGTCTGAAAGCCTGTGAACTTATGTGGTTTATCAACTCCTAATCAAATTAAAGTGAAAGTAAAAATGAGTTTTGGGGAGTAAAGTTGAGGCTCCACTTCATTTTCTATGTGATTAATCCCATCATTTTGTCACAAAACTCACCTTTCATGTCTCCATCATTTCGTGCCAATGAAAATATGAAATAATGGCTTTCGGCTGCTTGATCGAGATGTAATCCATTTAAGGTTTCGATGGTGTGATTGACCTATAATGAAAAGATAGATCAGACATATATATATAAATTTGTCAATTTGATGCTTAGGTTCTTATCATGTTATTCATGGATGATAGAATCCGTTAAACTATAAATTTTATAGGTGTAAAATTACTTCTTTAACTTGTAAAATATTACACATTTGGTTTAATTAGATAAAAATTTTTTGCAGTGATTTAGAAATTTCCGATGTGATGTGACAGCTAAACTTGAAATTTTTGAACGATCAAAGAAAAAAAAATCTAATTAAAATGTAAAAAGTTCTATCAAAACCATTTAGAAAGATATTACTCAAATATAAGATTTAAATTTCTAACCTCTCTTAAAAAGGTACAGTACCTAATCATCATAACATTATATAATACTTTGAACGTGAGCTTACACATCTATATTTAAATATTTATTTAAAAAGTATAACACTACTAATCTACTATATATGATCTAAATACACCCCTGCCCTAGTTAAAATTCCAGATCAACCTTGATAGTGAATAAATATCTAGGCAGGTAGCACTTTACTCCTAAAATACTTTTTTTTTTTTGTGTGAATCAGACTTGGTGGGAACTCTTTTTTTTTTTTTTAAAAAAAAGAGATGGTGTATAAATCATTGTTACAAAAATTGCTGAGATATTTTAAAACTAGGCTCCAAAATTTATTGCTCAACAAATTTCTGGGTAGAGATAGAATTTCATTTTCCACTGTAAGCAATTATTTGTGGACTCCAATTTACCATTTATTATTATAGTACTACTTGACAATAACACTTTAGCCCAATTGTGACTTTTTTTTAAAAATAATTCATACACGTCACTTCAATTTTTTTAACCTTTTGGAGCGTATCGTCAAAATCCGCTTTATAGTATGCTATATAAAGGGTTAATATATGGACAAAAATATATGTAAACGTCTAGATAATGGGGTATTTGTGCTCCGTCTTATTATATCCAAATTATTACAATTTTGTTTTTCGTTCATTGTCTATCATAAAAGTTATTCTCTCATTGCTACATACTTTTTCATTTCTAATTTCTTATCTCTTCTAATATATTCGTATATTTATTTAAGCATCTTATATTCAATATTTACTTTTATTTTTTTGGACGTGTGAGTTTTTGACTTACTATACATCCATTTAACTCTATATTTCCAAGGATTAACTAGTAGGAAGGATAAGAAGTAGTTGTGATGTTGACTTCTCATCCACAAAATGTACCCCATTACATATATACTCATGATTTCTATACATTTTATTTTGGACTATATTCTCTTTCTCTCTTTTTAATACTATTATTTAATCTCCAAGTCTTTCTTCAATTCTTCTCACTTAAATCATCCATTAGTTCCACAAGCAAAAAAAAAAAAAAACCAAAAAAATTAACTTATTAGTTCATGGGTTTGCATTTACTGATTATTTTAAAGCTGAATTTGAGAGCATCTTCTCTGAGTTTAAATACTCCTTTAATTATAAGTTTATTATGCCCTTTTATAATAAGGCTAGCAGCTTGTTCGTTTAAACCACTTCATCAAATTCACTATAATTTAGTCCATTCTATGAGACTTTTTTTCTTCCAGATGAGCCAAATTACCTTCAATTCTCAACCCCCTGCACCTACGCGGTGGGAAAGAGCTGTTCGTCTTGTCTACGAGAGATTCACACGTGCAAGGCACACACAATTTCGAGAGATGGATGAAGAGAGTTTGCGCGCTCTCTCCATGATTGCTCTTTGAACTAAGATTTGATTTCTCATGGACGTTCTGTCCATGAGAAATCAGGAATTTAAGGTGGGAAACAATTTTCCCACAAGCACATATTCTGATGAAGAGGTAGATTTTGAATTTAAATTCGAAGATCTAAGTGCTTGTCGATCTATCGATCGTATTACTTTTAAGTTACGATTTAGTAGTTTAGTATCTTTTGATTGAAATTTTAGTTAAAAATAATAATATTAGGTAAGTTGGATCTGTTGATATATATTAAAAAAATACACTGGCGTTGTGGTACATTTCAAAGCTTCTTTTGTCGGTACTATTATTTTTTAATCATGTACAATTTCTGTTTCATAGTTCTTTGGGCATGAGTCCTAGCTAGTAATCGGAGAGTTAGACTCAAAATTTAAATTTAATGAATTTAAATATGGTATATTTTTTGGTTTCTTCCGTCAGCAATAAGTATCAGAATGTTTAAATTGCTAAATAGATTAGCTTAAAATATGGAGATTATTTTATTTTAGCTGCTAAATATGCGTTAAAATTTGTTAAGCATCTCTTTTAAACAAGGAATCTGTGGTAGGTAAAGTGCCAGCAAATAGTTAGGTGCCTATGAGCAGCCTGGCAACAATTTAAAGCAGCAGTCATGTAAGTGATTGTGGGGGAAAAATAAAAACAAAAACTGAAAATAAAGAAAATAATGTCATTTTTTCAAAAGGCATAATACAAAATATATCATTTAACTTAGCCTTATTTTATATTTATGTCATCCAATTTTGAGTGTGCACAAATAGACACGTAAATTTGTATAAAGTTGAACATATAAACACACGAGTCCTACGTGTCACAATACACGTAGGACACCACGTAGGACATAAATTTCCATGTAGGATGCCATGTAGAACGTTTGTGTCTATTTGTTTAATTTTATACAAGTTTAAGTGTCTACTTGTGCACACAAAAAATTGGAGGGCATAAATATGAAATAAGACCAAGTTAAAGAGCATATTTATGTATTATGCCTTTTCAAATATTGAACTTTTAGACGAGATAATTTATGTGTTTTTAACATTTCCTCTAATTTTAACTAGAGAACCTTGATTGCCATAATTACGAAATAGCTTTACTAGTTGTTACGATAATTCATTCACTTTAAAGTTTAGATAAGACTAGGAATGACACATCAACCATAAACCTGTCCAATCTGTTTAGATTTAGATGAGTTAATGACCCGTTTAGTTTGACTTGTTTAAAATCTGAGTTGATATATCGTTTATCTTGACCTATAAGAAATTCTATTTAAATTTTTTTAAGAATATTTTTAATATGATATGTAATCATAATATATGGAAACAAGATTAGGTACTCAAATAAAATTTAGTAAGAATTGGACTGGTTGAGTTAATGACTTAATTTTTAGTCCATTTTAGCCTATTCTATTTCAATTCAAGTAATTTCTGGACGGATCAATAACCCACTTATCAATTCAACTCATTTTAATATACTTAATTTCAACTTAATCCATTCATTTAATACTTGTAAATTAGACTACTAATAAGAAAACAAAAATTGCAAAAGCATCTAGGGAAGGTGAAGAAAATGTACAAGTGAAATGAATTCATTTGATGTGACATTAATATGTTACATTGCAAGCTAGAGAGCTTTTCTCCTTACCGGGACTAATTAAGGAGAGAATATCTGGGGAAGGTTTAAATGGAATGGTACGATCCCTCCGTCACCCCAGAATGAAAGGGGTGATCTCGTAGTTCTTGGTCTATGAAGATGCGTTGTTAGGTGCTCCATTTTATTTTTCCATTGAGGCCGAACCTAAACCTGTGCTTGAGAGATAGCTGTCCATACAATGATAAGGGATGTATGAATTCTCGAGAAGAGAGGAGCCGTGGTGGTCCCCCCCGGACCACTGCTATTATCGTATTGAATTTTGTTCCACGTCACAAAAACAAAATCCTCTTTGTTGATGTCGAATTTTCGGTAAAAAATATCCATTATATCTAAAACTTAATCTACACGTACCCTTCAATTAATATATATACTACACAAAAATTGTTGGATATATTGTTTGAGAGACGACGGGCACTATCTGTTGACACCCAATTTTGGACCTCCACATTATAGATTAATCATCGAGCTTCTTCAATTTCAAACAATTTAAAATAATTAGTTTCATAAATTTTCAAAAAATAAAATAAAAATTTATTATTATTATTTTTTTGCAAGTTTTTAAATAGTCTATCACTTTTTGTATTTTTTAATAATATATATGTTTTATATAATTATGTATGAAATAAGTATATCCTATAAATATTCGAAAATCATCTCAAAAGATTTTATATTTTTAGTATATTTTAAAATGATGGCTATAATTTCGAATTAATTAGCTTTTATGAAATCCGAAATATTTTTCGAGTTATTTGTATGTAAGTTTTGTCAATTTTATAATTTTTTTAAAAATAAATAAATAAATATGTTTTTATAGTTATGTATATAATTAGTATATTTTTATTTGAAAATCGTCTCAAAAGGTTTTAGTTTTGCTTTAAATTTGGCCAACTAGTTTAATTAATTAATAGTTAATCTTTTAAAAATTGATTATTTTATTTGGTTAAAATTAAGAAGCTCGTTAATTAATTAATATTAATTTGTCTTATTTAATTTTTAGCTGATTTCACTAATTAACTCAAATTGGCTAAGTCCTTAATTCAATGGCTATAATTGCAATCCAATTGACCAATTTCTAAATTCCAATCTAAGCTTCTTCTTTTCTTTTTTTTCCCTCACATACAAGATCACAATTGGGCAGATTTTCAGCTAACTTTGGCCCAAACATTGATCCATTCAGCAGTACAACCGCAACCCCAAAATTCCAGACGACCCCTGCATCCTTTTTCTTCTTCTTCACGTGAAAATCCCAGCAAATTCGGCGAGAAATTCGCGAAATCGCCCATACCCTGCAGCAGTTTCCCCATCCCCCTTTTTCCCGTTTCAGAAATTTCCCATCCCTTCACTGTTGCCCTGGGTAAGGAGGAAGAGAATTCAAATTTTGAATTTCATCCTTATCCATCTTTTCAAATCGTTTTTCCTCCTTTGTCAATTCGAATCTCCCCTATATATACCCTATTATGTTCACTGTAAGTTGAAGGGGAAGGAGACCGAAAAAGAGAACATTTTTTTTATTAGATCACCTAAAATAGCTTCATTTTTTTGGATATTAAGAACGACTCAAATAGCTTCATTGGAATCGAGACTTTTGGTTTCGGGAACTCGGAGGATTCTCCAACGAAACTTTGTTGTGGTAGTGGGGGTTGCTTCATAATCGAGCTCGTCGTCCCAATCGCTACCCGAAAAAAGGTAACCTCACCTTCTTTTGTATTCTGTTTCAATGTAGGACGTTGTGTGTGTTCAACACTTGATATAGGGTCTGTTAATAAGAGTGTTTGGTTCTTTCGTTTAGCACTCGCTTGGTCAGTAAGCATGGACTCGACATCAATGAAGCTTGCTTTGATATTATATTGTTGGTCATTATACTCATTAGGTCAATTTTGTATCTATATAATTAGTAGAATCTCTGTTTTGCCTTGTTCAAAATGACTTAAAACCCATTTGGTCTCAACTACGAGTGTGTCGGTTGTGTCGTTTTGGATTATTTGTTGTTCGATTTAGCCTTCATTAGTACGACAAGAATGTGATCGTGGTCTCGGTCGTCTGCTTTGGGGTCCTTATTGTGAAGGATTTTTGTTAATGTTAGTTTGAACTTGCTTAGTAGTTGTATCTAGCCGCTGATTTCGGTTAGCTTGACATGGTATATGTCTATTTGGATTTTAACTCATAGCGGATTAATTGTAGCTCTACCATTGTAATGTGACGATTTAACTAAGGTCATTCTTATATTTTAGATAATAAGCCCTCTTATCTTTGTCTAAATCTGAAAATAGCGATTTTTAACTTTTGTTTATCTTAGTCATTTACTTGAATGTTATCAGTGCTATGGACATCATTTTTATGCTTATTATGTCATTATTTAACATGTTTGCTTGAATGATGATGTTGCATAGTTTAGTTATTTGGTTGTAGTTGTTTTCTTCCTTTGCTAAAAATGAGTTAGTTGGTTACTGCCTCCTCTTTTTTTTACCCCCTTTATTTATTTTGTCCTCCTAGAATTGGTTTGGAGCATTTGAAAAATTGTTCGATGCATTAATTGTTTTGTGGTGAAATTATTAACTTCATCATTAACTAAAATCGAATGTGAATTTGGTTAGAATAGTAGCATAATTTTAGCCAAATTTCACTTCTTTAGCACGATATTAGTCATTGAGCATTTGTTGATACATATTCTTTTCCTTTGGGTTTCCATTAATGGCTGGTTTGCATTTGAGTTGCTGTAATTAGGAAAACTTAGTTATAATTAATATTTTACATACATTTATTCATTCTCATCTTGAATAGCTAAATGATGATTCTTTGGCATGAGTTAATCCTCGTTCGTTCCCTTAAATTCCACGTTGCTTAGTACTTCAAACCAGCTAGACATTTTCGTTATTTGGCTTCAAGTGAAAAGTTTCTTATGTTTTTTTTGTTTTGATGCATGTGATATTGGATGGGTCCCATGGATTCCCATCTTTCTTCCCTTCGCATTTCGAGAGGACCATAAAGGTCCAATTTTTTTTTTTTATCGAGTCGGCCACATCTTGTTCGAGTTGCTGGAAAGTCAACTTTACAGGTTCCGAAAAGTCAAAAATGGGCTGTATACATGTTGTATACAGTGGTATACGCTGATATGAGGCTCCAAAACGCAAAAACAGAGGGCGGAGGCGAAATACAAGTGTTTGGAAGCAGGAGATACATGGAAAGAGCTTATATACATGTCGATATACACTGATATATACAGTCAATGTATACAAAAATGGGATTGGTTTAAAGGCTAAAATTCCAGCGAAATTGGCCCAAAAGGAGGCCCAAATTCATTTCCTCCTTACTCTTTAATTATTTAATTGTGATTATTTATTGTTTGTTGTTTAGCTCTAACTTTATAATTTTTAATTAACCTAATTGGATTCCCCAAAAGATAAGTTATTTTCTTTGTGTTGGTTAACTTTTAATATTTATTTTATTTTATTAATCAAATATGTTGATCAAATTATACTTTCTAATTAAGTTAAATCTTTATTCTTAAAAAGATATGTTTTAAGGCCTCTTCACTTGATCACATTTTTATTTTAAAGTGATTTTAAGTTAAAGTATTTCTCTCAAATGAACTAAAAAATGTTCTCTTTCTAGTTGGTCATTTTGCTCAAAAAGTTATTCAAAACTTTGTTTGTATTCTTCAATTAATTTAAAATGATGTTCATGTTTAAACTAACCAATTTGGTTTAAATTATTATTATTTTTAAAAAAAATAAAAAATGAGTCAAGTAAGTTCTAATTAATTTAGTCTTATTAATATTCTAATCATTTGCAATTTAATTCAAATGTTTCATTTTTGGGTCCCTTTCTCTAAAAAATAAATAAAATAAAAGTAAAAAATGTGTCATTTATTTAATTATTTTCTCAAAGTTAATCAAATATTGTAAGTTATTATTTTTTTTATGTTAAATCATTATTTTCCTAAAAATAGTCAAATATATTTTAGTCAAGTCGTTGGTCAACCGCATGTTAGCGGGCACTTCGAATGCTTAAACCCTTCTTGAAGTGTAAATTGAACCCCGAACCTTCTTTGGTATTTTCAAATGATTTTTTCTGTTTAAATTTTTGAAAATTATAAGTTTTCTTAATTTCTTAAAAAAATTAAGTGGCGACTATTTTCTAAGTATTTTTCTCAAATTGCTTTATACTTAGAACATTTCAAAAAAGTGATTTTTCTATAGATAGGAAAATTACGACATAACACTATCGATTTCTCATAATTTAAATTTTATTATATATTAAAGTAAGGTTTCGCTTCGGTCTTATAACCTTGATCACACTTGTTACGTGCTTCAGCAACAGTCCTTACTTGAGCACTCACACTTGCTTGCTCTCTTGCTTTCTTACCTACTTGGTTTGTTACTTAGTTTCTTGCTTGGTTGCAACTCAAATGGACCACCTCTATTTATAGGAGGTGATGGAAGAATCTAGAGAAATACATACTATTCTATTCTAGAATATTCATAGCTATTTTTTTCTAGAACTACCTTTCTAGAACATTTCTAGACTGTTCTCTCTAGAATACTCATTTTAGAGATTTTCCTTCAATTCTCTACAACTCCGGAATATTCTAGATTTTTCTTGATTTATCTTAAAGTAAATAATTAAGTTGGTGATGAATTCTTAACAAAAATCACAGTGTATTCAATGTTAATTAGCCTTGTTTTGGTGCTAAACTTTGATGGTGTCAAATCAGATAACATGAGAAATGTAAGAACAAGAAGTGAATGACGGGGATTTTTGGATTGCATTCGTACCGCAAATAATGGAAAACAGAGCTCGGGGCTTGTTGAACTAGCTAGGTTAAGTTCGTTTGGTTCGCGTTGATCATATCTTATGTTTATCCTGAATATTTTTTTTATTCAAGTCACGTTTATCCTGAATATAATTAATATATCATGTTTTATGTTTAATTAAAGCAATTGGTTACCTGACTTCTTAATTAAGCACTAAAATGACTCATGTTGGTTTGCATGGAAAACGGTTAAGACGAAGGATAAATTACAAGAAGTGGCATTGCCTAAATTTAATTACTAAAATTTATTAAATGACAAATACAAAACTAGCATACTCCCATTTCTTTCTGTATTAAAGAGAAATCAATCTAAGTAGAGCAAAATAAAGATCAGATAGGCAATTTCATTGTCTGCAGATATTATTTTTTGGTCAACATATATTTGTGGGTACAAACAAATTGAATTTCATTGAAATTGGAACCTAATATAAATACCTCAAGGAATTAAAATAAACATTTAATTTTAACCAAGGGAGAGGGCACGGAAACACTTTTCAATTCGGCTTAATTCCCTTGCGACATGAATAATGTATGGTCTATCATCTCCGTTGTCAGCTGTGCATTTCCTAGCAAGATCGAAGTAGTCTTTCAATTGTTGTTGAATCTCAATTCCATGCTCTTCTAAGATAGTTGGATCCACAATATCCAGTACATTACTCTCTTTGATATAGTGATCGAAAAAGTAATTGGTTGGAACATTTTTAAAATCTGTTGTCTCTTTTGAATTTGTAGAATCCACTCTATCCATAGAATTACCCTCTTCAGTATTTGATTTAGCGTCTTCTTCAAAATCTATCCTCTCTTTTGAACTTGTTAAATCCACTCTTTTCGTAATATCGTCCACATCCTTTCTGGTTAATAGCACAAAGAGAAGAACCCCAAAGCTGTAGACATCAGTCTTTTGAGTAATAATACACTGCCGCAAATATTCTGGATCTAGATACCCAAATCTTCCACTCACATCATCTACTACCTTCAATTCCCCTGGAGGTAATGATATGGAGCCTGAGAAGTCCATTATTTTGGCAACGCTGCTCTTCTCATCTATTATCACTTTGGAGGGACATATATGTCTGTGGATGATGGGCGTAGTAAATTCAGTTTGCAGGAAAACGATTGCAGAGGCAACATCACGTGCAACTCGTAATCGATTTCCCCAAGATAATAGCGATTTTCTAGTTTGATCATAAGGATTACCCTTTTTGTAAAGTAGATCGAAAAGAGATATGCCTTCAACATATTCATACACCATAACTGGTTGTTCAAATTCTAGACAGCAACCGACAAGTCTCAACACATTCTTCAGATGACTCATCTGAGCAGTAATCGCAATATCTCGGTGGATATTGTTAAATTCACATGTATTGAACCTAACTAAAACGGGGCGGTTGTCTAGTAATCCCGTAAACATAGACACATCAGAAAGGTCCATTTTGCTTTTATGTCTGATTGCATTGTGGATCTCTATGGCAGAGAAGTAACGGATGGGAATTCTGCAATTTCCATCGCATAAAGCAAGAAGCTCCTCAAGTACCGCACTTCCATTCTTTAAATAACAATCATGCTCTTTCTTCCGCTTTTCAGCATCGGCAGAGGAGAAAAGTGTTTTCCTTGTGAGTAGTAGTTCCCTGAAGAAAGACATTATTTGCTTCAGAATTGAGATTAGATCCAAAAAGGCATCACCAGTGGGAATGAATGAGTAAGGAAGTAGTGAGGTTCCGCTGCTCTTTCTTACTTTGACGCGTGCATTAAATTCCACACAAAATGACAAAAAATGGAGTTTCCATTGCGATTGTTTATCAGTTCCATTACGGCACCCTAATTAATTCACACTTATTTTGGTTTATGATGACGAGTTGACCTTTCTTATTAACACTCTGTTCCTTATTAAGTGAATTAGTGAGATAATGCATATTCATTAAGAAAAAATATTTAATGCATAATTTAATCTATATTTTTCATTATTTTTTTTTTGAGAAATCATAAATATAACTTTGTAGTAAGTAGAACTTTTTTTGTTCCTAATTACTTGTTCACTTTTGAATTGACACACCTATTAAAAAAACAAATAATTGACATAGTGAGTTTATCGTTTTACCCTTATTAATTATGAAGTGGATGAATAAAAACTTAGAATCTTCAAGAAGTTCTACATTTTCCAAAGTCAATTAATTGAGGGTATAATTGGTAAATTTTTTTTATCCTTTTTTGATATGTCAAAATGGACAAGTAAAAATAAAAATTGGACAAGTAATTAAGGACAGAGGGAGAAATTTATTGCCTACGAAATATCAAACTTCATTAAAAAGAAAAGAGCAAATATGAAAAAAAATTCAACATCCATCTTAAACTTTGAAAAATGAAAATCTTAGTAACTCCGTTGTTGGCTACGTATACTCCCACCTTGTTTGTGAGGATTCGATTCCCCCCTTCCCATTTCCCCTTCCGATCTCCTAACTCCAATTTTTTAGAAGAAAAATAAAACTTTGAACAATTTCATTATTTTGAGTAATGAAAAAAATTTCATAAATTCACTTAAAATGAAATATGGATAAATTCTTTTGGCCCAGATGGCTTTTGACACAATAAACTGATTTTCATTTTGACTTTTTTATCCTTCCCTTCCAAATTTAATATTTTTAAATTAATTTATTTTGGAAAATAGTGATATTAATCCCTGTATTATTGCATACTTCCAGTTTTAATTCGTTTGTTATTTGATTGTGTACATTTAATCTTTAATTATTTATAGTGTGGGGTTTTAGTCCTTGAAGTTAACACAAGTTTATTATTTAACAAAATGACTATTTTAAAATATATAAAATAAAATAAATTAAAGGGTTGGTGATTCTAAAAGCTTGAAGAATTATGTGTATGAGAAAATATTAAATGTAGTAAAAACAAAATGTTAATTTTTTTTAATAACGAAAAGATGTTAGGACATCATAGATAGCCTTAAGGAGCATGTCCACTTGCTAAACCCTTTCAAATATAATCATATTTAACCTTGATTAGTAACCATTGAAAAAGACAAGAAGAATGAGCTGCTAATAAATAAAAAAAATGGAGCAAATAGAGAAACAAATGAGTTAAATTTATATACATAATTGTTCAAGCATTTAACATCATTAACCCGTTATTTTATTTTTATATATTTTCAAATAATCATTTTGTTAAATAGTTAACTTTTGTTAACTTTAAGGATCAAATTCACACACTACAAATAATTGAATGTTAAATGTGCATAGTGTTGAAAAATATATATAATAGATGGAGAAATATAATATCAAAATAATCAATACAAGAATTAAGATAAATACTACTACAATAATATTCTTAAGTAATATATATAATAAGTAATATATATATATATATATATATATATATATATATAATACTTGAAAATGGTGATTTAGAAGAAGAAATTTATATGGTTCAACTTGAAGGATGTATTATTCCTGAACAAGAAAATAAAGTTTGTAAGTTAATCAAATCTCTTTATGGCCTAAAACAAGCTCCTAAATAGTGGCATGGAAAAATAGATCAAGTCTTACTGAGAGACTATTATGTATCTGTTGAAGTGGATAAATGTGTTTATACCAAAATGGTAGACAATGATTATGTGATAATATGTTTATATGTTGATGACATGCTTATATTTGGTACAAGTTTAAATATTGTGAATAGTACCAAATAATTTGTCTACTAATTTTGATATGAAAGATCTGGTTGAAGTAAATATGATTTTGGGAGTTAAAGTAACAAGGAGTGAATATGGTATAATGTTGTCACAAGAAAATTATGTGGAAAGACTTCTTAAATTATTTTGAATCTTTTGATGTGACATAACCACTTCTTATGATGCTAACTCTCAATTATGGTGACCCAGTTGCTCAATCTAAATATGCTCAAATTATTGGAAGTGTATTGAATTTGATGAATTTTACTAGGCCTGATATTGCCTATGTTGTGTGTAGATTGAGTAGATATACTCATAATCTCAATAATGAGCATTTGTTTGCATTGAATGGACTGATGAAATATTTGAGAGGAACCATGAATTATGATATCATGTGTAGTGGATTTCCTTCTACTTTAGAAGGGTATTCTGATGCAAACTGGATCTCTGATTCAGATAAGACAAAATCCATTAGTGGATATGTGTTCACCTTAGGTGGTGGTGCAATATCTTGAAAATCAGCTAAAAAGATGATCATTGCTAGATCGATTATGAAGTCAGAGTTTGTAGCTCTAGAGCTGGCTGGTTCTGATGCTGAGTGGCTAAGAAATTTCTTAGCGAATATTCCTTTAATAAATGATGACTTGTTGATCCCTTTGATGAAGGATGAATTATTGATCCCTTCGATGAAGGATAAATGTTGATCCCTTTAATAAAGGATGAATTACCATATGATCCCTTTGATAAGGATGAATTGTCTCATGTGTTTATACACTGGGATTGTGAAGCCGCAGTTCTTATTGCGAAGAATAAATCTTATAGTTGTAAGAGCAGACACATGAAATTGAGGCATGATGTCATTAAGTAGCTGCTGGAAGATGGAATAATTGCAATTAATTATGTGAAGTTAGAATTGAATTTGACCGATTCACTGACTAAACCCGTGGGAAGAAAATTAATTATTCAATCCTCGAAAAAGATGGGGTTAAGGCCAATATGATTGTCAATAGAGATGGTAACCCAACCTATGTGATTGGAGATCCCATGAAGTAGGTTCATATGGGTAATAACAAGTCAATACTGACACTGCGCACTAATAGAGAGTGCTTGAACTGCTACTAATTATGAGGGATGAGTTATTAACTCTTAATGAATTCATAGTCCTTATGGATGGTGTATTTAAAGCAGTATACACTTGATGAATTCACCTATATGAGAAGTGGAGTGAAGCCGCTCCTATGAGATTTTGGCCTAGTCTCTAGAGCTCTCATGAATACCAGGCACACGCATGGCTTATTGGCACAAAACCGTGTTGAACAACAAAATATAAGGATTAAAATGTGATTGGTAGAATCTCTGTCTTACAAAAGAATAATTGGTTCATAGAAATTTTATATTTCACCAATAATTCTGTAAGTTAAATTTTATCGGTCTAAGTTTGGTTCATAGTCTGAAAGACACCAAACCTATAACATTTCGATCATACAAAATAAAGCAAGTCGAGTTCTTCTATTTCAAAATTATTTTAAAACATATGAGGGATTGTTGGATATTTTAAAATAATTTAAGACACATTTTGTGTTGGATATTTTAAAATAATTTAAGACATATTTTGGACACTATTAATTTGTGACATAAGCGCTTATGTCATTAGGTTGATGATTAATGTGCTTATGCCGTCAACTTAATCTCCAAGTATTAATCTACTTGTCCCCAAGTTTAACTTCTTTGTCTCCAAGTAATGCTCCCTTTGCCACCAAGTTATATTGGGTAATATATTTTCCAACACATAGTCAAATAACACAAGGATTAAAATTGAAATCATGCGATAATATACGTTCAACAACATCTATTATAATGACGTGAATCTGGCCCAGCTCATGTTAATTTGAGAATTCTATGATTTCTTAGCAGAGAAGATATTTAACATATTCAAATGGCAAATGACAAATACAAAACTACCGATAAATTACAAGCAGTGGCATTGTCTTAATTTAATTTCTAAAATTAACTGAAAGACAAATGCAAAACTAACCTGATCCCATTTAATCTTTTTGTGGATTTGGATTTTGGTGATGGTATTAAATCATTTGATTTCAATCCACCGAATTCAAATTTATAAAAGGAAAACTAATTTTACACGAAGTTTGGTCTACATTATCCAGATCCTAATCGCTCAAGACGATCGATTTGGCAGCAAACGTACTCTTGAACAATAATTTGTACTACAAAGTGTAGCTCATAAGAAAGTATTTCAAGAGAGTGAAGTAGTTGAAGTTCACCTCATGGAGCTTAAAGACTTGTGAGATTCCTTGTTTATGCGAGGTAGCAGAGCTTTGCAGAGAAATTGGATTAACTGAAGTTGATGCCGACCCAACGCTGTCAACGATGCCTATACGCCTCTTCATCTTCCTCCATGATTTTTTAGGAAAGTACTGCTGCTAACTAAGATACTCCGTTGTTTTGTCTCTTTAGATTTTGACTTTTCTTTATGCTCTGTTTATTTCCAACACTGGATCAATTTTGGGCCTGATTGTGTACAGATTTTAAAATAGAAATAAATGAGGCTTTTAAGCCTCAAACTTTTGGCTTAAAAAAAAAGAATTCATTATCTGCGGATATCATTTTTTGTTCAACATAAATACTATGATTGTACAAACAAACTGAATTACCTTTAAATTGGAACCTAATATGAATACGTTAAGGAATTAAAATAAACATTTAATTTTGTCCAAGAGTACTGAGGGCACAGAAACACTTTTCAATTCGACCTAATTCCCTTGCGACATGAATAATGTATGGTCTATCATCTCCCTTATCAGCTGTGCATTTCTTAATAAGATTCAAGCAGTCTTTCAATTGTTGTTGAATCTCATGAATTCCATGCTCTTCTAAGATAGTGGGATCTGCAATATCCATTACATTACTCTCTTTAATATAACGATCGACAAAGTTGATTGGAAGATTTTTAGAATCTATTGTCGAATTCATAGCATTACCCTCTTCAATATTGGATTTAGCATCATCTTCAAAATCTATTCTCTCTTTTGAATCCACTCTTTTCATAATATCGTACACGTCCTTTCCGGTAAATAGCTGAAAGAGAAGAATCCCAAAGCTGTAGACATCAGTTTTTTGAGTAATAATCAACTGGTGCTTATATTCTGGAGCTATATACCCAACTGTTCCACGCACACCATCATGATCTAGTAACTCCAATTTCCCTGGAGGCAGTGATATGGAGAGTGCGAAGTTCAATATTTTGGCAGTGCCGCTCTTCTGATCTATTATCACATTGTGAGGCTTTATATTTCTGTGGATGATGGCCGTAGTAAATTCAGTATGCAGGAAAACTATTGTAGAAGCAACCTCACGTGCAACTCGTAATCGATTTCCCCAAGATAATAGCGATTTTCTATTAAGATTATCCTTTTTGAAAAGTAGATCGAAAACCGATACACCTTCAACATATTCATACACCATCACTGCATCTTCAAATTCTAGACAGCAACCGATAAGTCTCAACACATTCTTGAGATGACTTATCTGAGCAGTAATTGCTACATCTCTGTGGATATTGAATGTTGTACATGTATTGAACCTAACTAAAACAAGGCGGTTGTCAAGTGATCCCGTAACCATCGACACCATGGCAAGGTCCATTTTGGTTTTAGAATGTTTAATTGCATTGTGGATCTCAGTGGCAGTGAAGTAACGGATGGGAACTCTGCAATTTCCGTCGCATAAAGCAAGAAGCTCCTCAAGTACGCAACTTCCATTCTTCAAATAACGATCTTTCTCTTTCTTCCGCCTGGCTGCAGAGGCATAGGAAAAAAGTACTATTTTCCTTTTGAGTCCCATGAAGAATGGCATTTTTCTTTGCTCTAATTTTGAAGTGATGACTAATAGTTTGGATGAATTGGGATTGAAATAAAGCATATCAGTAGTAGTGTAAGTAATGTATGAAGAAATTTCCTGCTGGTCTTAATTAATTTGTGGATTCAATTCCACACAAAATTGAATTTGCAAGCACTTTGATTGAAAATTCCATGAATGGGTGATAACGATGGGGGAGGCATTAGTCATAACAGTGGGTGTCACAAGGATGGAATTCATGCAATTGGAAACGCGTCTGCCATATAATTCCTTACTTTGTAAGTTAAGGCTCCATTAATTTTTAGGTAAAACAGATGTCACTGACAATATATTTTTGATACTTTAACTAACTTATAATTAGTACTTTTTTTTTTTTTTTTTGTGTATACATAACTTGAAATTTTCTATTTCAATTATACTTTTAGAATAAATTATTTCAATTTAATTTTAATTTTTATGATCACGCGACTAAATTCACTAGTTAAATCGCAAAAAGAAGAAAAGTTGCTAACACTTTTGGTGATATCATGAATTTTAGGGGTCCGGCTCCCTTCCATTACCCCTTCCCTCCATTTCATCAAGTGCACATCTAGATTAGAGACATGTGTCATATTTAAAGTTTAAAAGTCAAGATTATATCATAACCATAGTTAAGTCAACTAAATTTAAAAAACTACTCTCCAAATTTGGTAAGGATTACAATATATTCTATACAAAATTTGATATTTATTAATATCATATTATATTTTTGTATTTGAATATTAAATTGTAAATTTTTAGTTTTAAACCAATTATTTTTAAATGATAAAAGATTGCTATTCTGCGTTCTTTTGATTACTTCTGATCAATTCCAATGTTCTCCTTTTTTTTGGATCATTTTTCAGCTTATTTAATTCTACTAAACTATTTCTAGAACGAAAAATGATTTTTTTGTCTATTGTTACAGTACGTTTTTCAAAAAATAAAATAAAATAAATAATTGGAGTGGATTAGTAAGATAAATAAAATAGATATCTTCTTATTTCTTATAAAAATAGTTTAAAATAAAATTAGTTTTCAACAAAATTTAATGAAAAAAAAATATTTAAATTGATTAGGTGACTTTTTAAGTGAAATATCAATAGTTGAGTGACTTTCTAAGTAAAATATCAATAGTTGAGTGACTTTTGAGTTATAATCATTAATTTCATATTATATTTTTGTATTTAAATATTAAATTATAAATTAAAAATATAGTTTTAGAGTGTCTAATTGCATTGTGGATCTCTATGGCAGTGTAGTAACGGATGGGAATTCTGCAATTTCCGTCGCATAAAGCAAGAAGCTCCTCAAGCACACAACTTCCATTCTTTAAATAACAATCATTCTCCTTCTTCCGCCTTTCAACAGAGGCAGAGGAAAAAAGTTTTTTCATTGCGGCAAATGACAAATACACAACTACGGATAGATTTCTTTGAAATTGGAACCTAATATTAATACCTCTAAATATTTAATTTTGACCAAGAAAGAGGGCACATGAAAACTTTTCAATTCGGCATAATTCCCTTGAGACATGAATCATATATGGTCTATCATCTCTCTTGTCAACTATGCATTTCTTAACAAGATCCAAGTAGTCCTCCAACTATTGTTGATCCAACAAAACACATATAAGTGGATTGCCATTTTCTTAGGGACAAACTTCAACAATGATTAATTGCACCTCATTATATTTCCACACATTCACAGCTAGCATACATTTTTACCAAGGCCTTGACTGGAGTGGAGCATTCAACAATTCTAAGCAAGTTGTTTGTACTTATTGCACCTCCAACTTGAGGGGTGATAGAATTAGTGAGTAAAGTCAAGGTAGTTAAAGTGTTATTGAAAAATTACAAAATAACAAAAATACAAAATTACAATTAAAAATAAAACGAAGAAATAATAATCTCTTTAGGTTGAGGCGCGGATATCTCGCTCTCTTTAAGGAGATTCAAGTCCACTACAACGAATGTTTTTCGCCGGTCCAACAGTAGTCCTTCTTGACTTGTCCCCTCCAAGATACAATAGCCTAATCACAAAATATAACTCAACAACTCTGGACAAGAGTTGAGTCCAAACCTCCACAAAAAGAACACCTCCCTTCAACTAATAAGAACTCTCTTTTTTGACTAACTTTATGCACTCTATTTTCTTGTGTGTCTAAACCAAATGAAGACCACCACTATTTATAGATGGGATGTCTTCCTAGTAATGAATAGGAAGATAATGGGATAGTAAATAGAAAAGATAAATGGCCTAGAGGTTGCATAGGTTACAAGGCATAATGGAGGAAGAATAATGAGATTTCAATATGGAGGAGTAATGGTCATAGTTGACCACTACTTGTTCTAACAGAATAACACAACGACCAACAAAAAATAACCCAACGTTCTAGCAAAATTTATCAACATTGTGGAATAACAACTAAGCCAAAATTCAACGGACAAAAGTAATGCACTATGACGAGTAATTAGCTATCATGCATGACTTCTTACACGTATGATACCAAGGAATTGGATAAGCCACGTCAATATAATTTTAATAAGAATATTAAAATGTTCCAAAACCAATATAAAGTAGTTAGAATTAGGAAGTTGGTTAAGTTTGTTAGAGTTGTCAGACTAGTTTAATTAGCTAATATCCTTTCTCATGTATGTGTATATATACACACCAATGTAATGATTATTGATTCAGTTAGTAAAAAGATGCAATACACAGCTTCCAATTCTTCTTTCTACAAGTTTCTTCTTCTCACTGAGTTAATGAAGAACTCCAGCTTATTTCAGCACTTGTTCCAATGCATTGTTGATCTCTATGGCAGAGAAGTAACGGATGGGAATTCTGCAATTTTCATCGCATAAAGCAAGAAGCTCCTCAAGCACCGCACTTCCATTCTTTAAATAACAATCCTTCTCTTTCTTCCGCCTTACAGCAGAAGTAGAGAAAAAAAGTTTTTTCCTTGTCAGTCCCCTGATGGGAATCATGCAAATAGCAATAATATCAATTATAATGACGTGAATCTGGCATAGCTCATGTTATTTTGAGAATTCTACGATTTCTTAGCAAGAGTAGATATTTAACATATCCAAATGGCAAATGACAAATACAGAACTACGGACAAATTACAAGCAGTGGCACTGTCTGAATTTAATTTCTAAAATTAATTGAATGACAAATGGAAAACTAACACGGTCCATATTTCTTTCTATAAACCGAAAAATTAAGGATGAATCAATCTGAATAGAGCAAAATAAAGATCAAATAGGCAATTTCATTATCTGCAGATATCATTTATTGTTCAACATAAATATGATGGTACAAACAAACTAAATTACCTTTAAATTGGAATCTAATATGAATACGTTAAGAAATTAAAATAAACATTTAATTTTGACCAAGAGTGTGGGCACATAAACACTTTCCAATTCGACCTAATTCCCTTGCGACATGAATAGTGTATGGTCTATCATCTCCGTTGTCAGCTGTGCATTTCTTAACAAGATCCAAGTAGTCTTTCAATTGTTGTTGAATCTCAATTCCATGCTCTTCTAAGATAGTTGGATCCGTAATATCCATTACATTACTCTCTTTAATATAACGATCGACAAAGTTGATTGGAAGATTTTTAGAATCTATTGTCTCTTCCAGAATTACAGAATTCAGTCTATTCATAGCACTACCCTCTTCTGTATTGGATTTAGGGTATTCTTCAAAATCTATTCTCTCTTTTGAATTTGTAAAATCCACCATTCTAGAAATACTGTTCATGTCCTTTCCCTTTAATAGCTGAAAGAGAAGAATCCCAAAGCTGTAGACATCAATTTTTTGAGTAATAATACCCTGCTGGAGATATTCCGGAGCTATATACCCACTTGTTCCACGCACATCATCTACTAACTCCAATTCCCCTGGAGGCAATGCTATGGAGAGTGAGAAGTTCAATATTTTGGAAACCCCACTGTACTGATCTATTATTACATTGTGAGGCTTTATATTTCTGTGGATGATGGGTGTAGTAAATTCAGTATGGAGGAAAACGATTGTAGAAGCAACCTCACGTGCAACTCGTAATCGATTTCCCCAAGATAGCGATTTTATATTTTGACCATCCTTTTTGTAAATTAGATCGAAAAGTTCATACACCAGAACTGGTTCTTCAAATTCTAGACAGCAACCGACAAGTCTCAGCACATTCTTGAGATGACTCATCTGAGCAGTAACTGCTATATCTCGGTGGATATTGTTTAATGTACATGTATTGAACCTAACTAAAACAAGGCGGTTGTCTAGCGATCCCATAACCGTAGACCCCTTGGCAAGGTCCATTTTTCTTTTAGAGTGTTTTATTGCATTGTCGATCTCTATGGCAGTGAAGTAACGGATGGGAATTCTGCAATTTCCGTCGCATAAAGCAAGAAACTCCTCAAGCACCAAACTTCCATTATTCAAATAACAATCCTTCTCTTTCTCCCGCCTTTCAGCAGAGGCAGAGGAAAAAAGATTTTTTCCTCTGAAGAAAGGCATCTCTAATTTAGAAGTGACAGTCTCCATGAATTAGGATTAAATACACAATAAGGCATCCATCACTATTAGTGTACTAGATGGAAACAACTCGGACAATAGAAAATTATACAATAGAAAAGACCATCTAAAGAGCTTTATCTCAATCATAATCGCTAAAATAGTGGAAAAAACTATGGCAGAAAATTACACATGTTTCCTGCTGGTCTCTTAATTTGTGCATTGACTTTCACACAAATTGAGTTTCCAAGCACTTCCATAGAAAATTCCGTGAATGCTCGAGGATGGAATGCATGCAAGTGGAAAGGCGTCTGCCCGACTGCCATATAATGCCTTACAAGGCATGGGGTCCAGCACCTTACAAGGCATGGGGTCCAGCACCTCTTATAAGGTGTGAATGTGATCATCCTCATCCTCACGCCCTACTTCGTAAGTTGACGTCTCCCGCATGGCGTGCCCCACGTTTTTGTCCAGTTGATTTCTTTTCCATTACTGTTACCCCATTTTAAATGTAGATTAAAAAAAATAAAATACTATTACCCTTTAAGCTCCGAATTCGTTTCTTCTTTCTTTATTCAGCTTCGTAATTATTTGCTTATTAAAATATATTTCGCATTGTAACACAATCTTTTTGTATTTCTTGCGTTTACTATTTTAAAAATCATAACTCACTGAAGGAATTGAAAAGCAAAAAAGATACTACTAAACTATCCCTCTATTTCGATTTAGTTGTTACCAATTTAGATTTCACACTTACTAAAAATTTAGGTAAATTTATTATTGTATCTCTATTTAATGTTCTCTTAAAATTAAAATTTCAAAAAATATGACAGTAAATATGTTTACCAGAAATCTAAACAACATTAATCCATATCAAATCTTACGATAAAAAAATAATCTTTTCATATTCTCTTATATTTCATGAAGAGTAAATTACAAATGAAATACATGATAATTGAAATGCATTGAACTACTAATTTAAATTTTTGAGCTTGAAATTAGAGTCAAAATTTCAATACGAATTGATTCAAAAAATTTAGGTTGTTTGTTGTGATTCCTTTTTGAAGATCATTTTTATTTTATTTCAAAATTTACTCTCTACTTTTCACCATGTAAAACACAACTCTTCGCTAATAAAACACGGTGCTTCAAAATAGGCATACCTTACCACCAGCTCTGAAAAAACACAATCCCTGCTACGACACATTAAAGTATCTCAGCCTTAACACTACTAAAAAATTGTCAAAAAACGACGGCCAAAAGCGATAGACTGTGTCGCTTTTATGGTCAAAATCGATGGAAAAGCGACGCAGCCACTTTCGTCGCTTTTCAAAAAGCGAAGGACAACGTCGTTTTTAAAAAAGCGACGGACTGAGTCGCTTTTTGACTTTCTTTTTTTTTGAATTTTTTTTAAAAAAGCGACGGACTACGTCGCTTTATATTAATTTTCATTTTTTTTAATTTCTAAAAGGTGACGCAGTCCGTCGCTTTTCTGGAAATTTATTTTTTGAAAATCCCAGAAAAGCGACGGATAAAAGGACACTATCCGTCACTTTTCTGGAAATTTTATTTTTAAAAACCACTACTAGAAATTTGACTTACTACAACGCTTGTGTAGCAACGGTTATACAATCGTAGCAATAGCTCACCTATTACAACGGTTATAACTGTTGCAAAATATACTTGGATCTAATAGAACAATTCTTAAAATGAACCGTTGCATCATCACTATAACTGTCCCTATAGAGATTCTATGGCTACAAATTTTAGAATCGTTGCAATAGATGACTCTATGGCAATGTTTATTTTAGGAAAAATATTGTGCTTCAGATTTTTATCCCTAAAATATATTTCCCTCCATTAATTTTGCAAAGCACCAAATATTTTCATCTCATTAAAAAATCTAAATGAAAAAATCCCTTTCCCATGAAACCCCTTTTCAACCAAAGAAACTACTCAACAAATTTTCAGCAAAGCTTTTGGTGAGGAAAACAACAATCTCTGTGGTGAATCTCGTTGGTCCTCTTTGACAACGAGGTTCGACAACGAATTCTTGCATATAAAGGTGAATAATTTTTAAGTTTTCTCTGCTAGTTCATGATTTCTAAGTCCCCATTGAATGATTTTTGAAAAATCTTAAAGAATAATATATGGGTTAGTCTTAAATCTTTGTTATTTGTTCTAATCTAGGTAGTGCTTACATTTCCCTTGTTTAACTATGTGACGTATAGTGAAACAGGAAAAGAAGCCACTTTTTTGTCTTCGTATATTTTTATTTGCATGTCTTTTTCACAGAGTCGATACTCTCCCTACAATTGAGAAGCTATTTGATTGTGGGGTGTCCGACTATCAAAATTAAAGCTATGGTTGAGTATTTAGGGTTAAACTTGAAGAGGATTTAGGGTTGAGTCAGTCTCTGGTTCTAAATTGAAAACACTAATGCTTTCTAGTTGTCTGTGCTATATGCAAGCTGGCTCACTTGGGAAATACAAAATATAATTACTTTGTACCTGTGCCTATTGACTTTAAGATAAGCTAGATTGTTATTGAATATGCTCTCTTTATTGTTTAAGAGTTGCCTTGTCTTTATTGAAATGAATTTGATGGAAAATCTTTGAGGGTATAGTTGTCAAATATTTCTTTGTATTGCAAAAGACACAAAAGATACAAGAAGCCAGCCCTTGGTAAAGTAGAACTGTAGAAGAATCTGTTAGAAACCTTTTTGTGTTCTCTTCTCAGTGTTGCTGCCCCCGAAAGGTAACTCCTTTTGACCTCAACTCGTTTTAGCCGGCATTTTGTTTTGATAATCTGAAGCTTACTGTCAGCTTTTGTTCTCCTTCGCTCAAATGCTTCTTTTCGTTCTTTGATCTACTGTTGATGCCTAGTGATGGATTGTTTGGTTGCCAATTGAGTGTGTCTTACTTGTTTGAGGTATAAGATATGCTCTTGTGTTTGTTGTTGTTTTGTTCGTGAGTGATATGCCTTCAATCACTGGTTCCTTTGAATGGTCTTAGTCTAGTATGTTTAAGGAGGTATCTATCGATTTTTTTAAAGTTTGGTTAACATGGATTCTAGTTGTCGGGTTACTTTACTGTTCGTCTAGTTCAGCTTGCGTGCTTGCTTCCTTTTACTTACCGGATTAAGTTGAGTAATATTTTTTCGCATGCATGTTTGTGATATGTGGAACTTCATCTTTCATCTTTAACTAAATTCCAATGAGTTGAAAGAGCATAGAACTGGGAAGTTGCGACTATCCACCTAGTTCTTGTGATTTCTTTGCTTATTTCATTAATCCTTGACATGTATTCTCATTTTATATGCCTGATTTAATTGCCTTTGGATCGGTAACAGTTTATGTGGTCTAGCAAGTATTGCTTTCAAGTGAGATGGGACTGATTTTGTTGTTAAGTTTTGGATTTGGCTTCCCCCATAGATATTTTGTCATTTCTTCAAATATTGGAATTTATTTGGCTTGATCTTCCAGTAGTTTGGTTTGTGCTTAGTTCCCTGGATATTTTACTTCAAATCAATTAGCTCTTAATTCGGAGGGATTTATGTGTGTTGTGAGTGACATCAGTTGTTGTAGAATGTGTCGCATTCTCCTCCTTGCCGTAGCTTAAATGTTGAGATAATTTTGTTAGCTTTGAATCTGCGAAAAAACTAATGCTTTCTGGTTGTCTGCGCTATATACAAGCTGGCTCACTAGGGAGATCCAAAGTATAATTGCTTTGTACATGTGCCTAGTGACTTTAGGATAATCTAGATTGATATTGACTATGCCCTCTTTATTGTTTAAGAGTTGCCTTGTCTTTATTGAAATGAATTTGACGGAAAATCTTTGAGGGTTTAGTTATCAATTATTTATTTGTATTGAAAAAGACACAAAAGAAACAAGAAGCCCTTGGTAAAGTAGAATTGTAGAAGAATCTGTTAGAAACCTTTATGTGATTTTATAATAATCCTTTTTCTTGTCCTTTTGCTTAGTATGATGGTTACTTGAAGAATTTAACCATCCTACTATTTGGAGAACTTCCAATATTTTCTTCATTATTTTATGGGGATGGAATAAAAAGAGTAATAGTTCAAAGTTGTATCCTGGTTAGAACTTTTTCTTGACAAAGTTAGGCGTTCTGTGAAAAAGACATCAAGAAGATGTGAGGTTACAAAAGTACAACTCCCATAGCCCTTTTACAATGTATCAAAATGTTCATCAGTACTAATAACAGGGATTAATTTAGTCTCCTCTCCCCAAAAAATGGTAAGAAAACATCAAGCTTTAAGAGAATGATTTGGAGTTGGATTCCTTCCAAACATCTTCAATTCCTTTCAGTCCAATAACATAAAAAAATAACTGCAGGGATCTGCTGAAGAACTTTTGGAAAAGATATTTTTCTTTGGTTTTTCTGCAATAATTGCATAACATGAATTGTACCAATATTGCACGCAGTGTGGAATGCGTGAGTTAGGCACATGTCATGGGCTAGATCTCTGCCACAAGCAAAAGCCTGGTATTTAAGTGGAGAGGGGCAAATGGGTGTGCCTGTTATCTGTCAAGTTTCAAATGGCACTGGCCCTCGAGGATTTCTCGGTTACCAATAAGAGGAATAAAATGGATTGTCCTAATTACTTTTTCTATGTGAACAATCAACTCGGTTACTGTTTTATGAATACATGAAATGGTTTGCTAGAATCAAAATAAATGTACTGATAATTATTTGCTTGATGCAGTCTGTTGCATTGTTGTGTGACTACTTAAGTTTTGTTCAAGAGCACGACCAATCAGTCCGTACACTTTCTGCAGCTGGAATTTCAAAGGTGAGAAATCTGTTTGAGTGTGCCTTTATTGCTGCGTAAAATCTATGTTATTTTTCCTAATCTAGCTCTGCCATATAATCTATGTTATTTTCTCTAATCTACGTCTCTGTGTAAATGAAAATTTAGATACTAAATGTTGCAGCAACATTACTAGTCAGTGGGCGAGTTGATAACTTAGCTGAAGGAGTAGCAACAGCCCATACAACACATCATCAGGGGAAAGCTCTCAATACTCTTAATCTTTGGATTGGTGTTTCGACGGTAAGTCAAAATCATACTACTGAAATACAGATTACAGAATTATGAGCTCTTTTTGTTGGATTAGAGAACAAAGTGATGATGTCTTCCCATCCTCAATTTTTTTGAAACTTCAAGTATTAATTATGGTATATTTTGTTCTTCATATTATTGGTCTGAGATGTGCCTTATTTTTATTGAAGTAGATTAAGTAAAAAGTGGTCATTGGTGTTATCTTGTCCTCAATACTTAAAGAAAATAAAACTTGAAGTTGTAATGGTGTGATTTTCTCATTTCCGTGATAAATATGTAGGCCAAGAGTCGAGAGTCCTTATTCCTAAAATTTGTTTGTTGACAATTCAACCTGACTAGATAGTGTAGAATATTGGAATACTATTTTTCTATAATTAGTTTTGCTTCTGATTTTTAGTCATTCATTTGTATAAAGTTTCTTAAATGGTAGAAGCTGCTAATAACTTAACTTATCAATATTTTTTGGGTTCTACTATTAATACTGCCACTGGTTGGTTGTGAATTGATGTGGAGGTTTGAGATTCGATTAATCTAAAACTTTGAAAGGTTAAGTTCTATTGATATTGCTTGTACTCATGAATTTATTGGCTTTAATGTTTTGCTCATGTCATGTAGGATATATATTCAATGGATTTTGGAGATAAAAGTTGGATGAATCTCCAAACATCCACCAATGAATATATTCATGGATTTAATGATTTTCTTGATAAAGCATTTGAACGAGGTTCCCAAGGAGAAATAATTATTCCTGAAGCTGCATACAATTGGACTATGGTAACAATTCGAGAGGCTTGGAGAAGAAATAGAAGTGATTTGAAGATGACTTATTACGATCCATATGACAATGATAATGTTCGAATGACAAAAAGGCCTGGTCATATTCCAGAATGTTGATTTATTGAGCTCCTCAAATAATGGAAGTCTGAAAAATTCAAGGTAAAAATGTAGTTCAGAATCTCAAATTTTCAGCTTATTCATTTCGTGATCTCTTCTGTGATATCATTGCTGCTGCTTCTTTATTTTTTCTTTTACTTTCTCTTCTGCTATTCGCTTCTCTGTTGTAATATGTTGCAGCTTCTTTCTTCATTCGGTGTGGTAGTCAAAAACTAAAACAGCTTGTTTACAAGACACATGACTGTTATAAAGGGCTGCCAGCCTGCTTTGGTCTCTATATTGGCTTGAATTAAAACTTTACTAATGTTATGAGTTTGATAATTGTAGCAGCCTCCCAAATTTGTTTACTCACTGTCATACCTTATTTTGCATATTCTCATTTAGCAGAAGGATTATTAACTACATGTATCGTAATGAGAGACTTCAATGTTGACATACACATGAATCTGTAAGATAAGCTTTTCGGTGGTGTTATGGTTATTAGGTTGTAAGCTTTCACTGTTTGATTCAGATTTTATTTATGTTTGAAGATTGTATGAGTCAAGCTTTGAAAGTGACAAAAGTAATTGAGGTTTGCAGATTGGTTTTGGCTTCACATGATAGCAACTCTCGTACTTATATTGAATTTAGATCTTCCTTTAAACCATTTCATAGTACAAAATAATTTCATATGACAGGTTCTCAAATGTCGTTCAAATAAAGATGTTCTTCAGTTAGACTTGTTAAATCAGAAATACTGAGATATTGACCTCGCCTAGTAGAAAGATAAGGGGACAATATCATCTAAGGATCTCTTTGTGGTTACAAGAACAAGAAAACTCGGGAGTTTGTATAAGGCATCGAATGAAAATACTACGAATAAAATTGTATGAGTACTGTCTATTTTCAAATTTTTATTAAGATCAATTATTTACTTAAATTTTAATTTATAAGACTATGTTTGTTGGATATGCTTTGGTAGACTGAAATGGATGAAATTGACAAACAAATTAGCACAAATGGTTGATGCATTTTCAGCCGTCATGGGTCCTGAACATCCGGGACGTCTAAGACTATATGGAGTAGAGTTACAAAGACTACTTTGAAGAAAAAAATTGACAATTCGGAACCAACTTTAAATGCAACAACTGATGGAGTGCAACAAATGCAAGAAAGGATGCAAAAATGGAGAAACAAATGGAGGAACAAAGGAAAACTGTGCGACAAGAAGTTATTGCAGATGTAATTGCACAACTTAAGCATGCGGGATTAGTTGATCCTAACATACTAGCAGCACTGTCCATTCCTTCACAAAGAGAAGCTACTTCTGTTTAAGGGGTTGAGCAAGGTTGGTATCGCTAATTCTATGTTTTGACTGTTTCTTCTTCTTATTCTTCTTCTTCTTCTTCTTTATGTTTCTCTTGCAACTCTATTTCCTTTCTCTATTGCGACTTTGTTTATTTTTCTATTAAGAATCTTTTTTCTTGCTCTTCTTTTTCATTTTCTATTACAAATATTTTTTCTTTTTCAATCATATTATTTCACAGTAATTTGGAAGTAGAAAACTGTATACTGTTAGCTACACTTGAATTTTTTTTTTTTAATGTAATAGTAGACTAGTTTGTACTCTTAGCTATATTTGAAGCTTTATACTCTTAGATATAGTTGGAACTTTTTCCAGTGGTTTTCTTTGAAATGCTTTTATCACCCCTAGCTGAGTTATCATTGTTTGGTTGTATATTCCCCATAATAGTTATCTATCGCGACTCATTTTTTGATCGAACAATATATGGGACTAATGAGTACAGCCTAGTACTCAACCTTGTTGTTAGCTATTTACTTTGTAGGTGGCCTTGTCGGCCGTTGAATTGTACTTGTACTGATGCTATATATTAGTGAGGCTATTAGTGAAGTAATATAAAACGTACCATTGGTGAAGATGCTATTAATTTTAGTTAAATTTGAATTCTACTTGTAGTGATGAAATACTCCTGAAACTATGCTAGTTTTGTTTAATGTTATTTGAGTTTATTGAGTTTTATGTCTATTGTAGATATAGAGTAAAAACTTTTGAATATATCACTATTGTGGAGCCATTATGCTTTTGCGAGAAAATTGCTACATTATTTTATATTTTTACTAATTGTATGTAGGTGATGAAATCGAAGAAGGCAATGAAAGCAGTAGTGAAGATTTGACATAAGAGCTGAATTGTTGATTTTAACTTTACCAATGTTCTAGAAATCTTTTATTTTTGAAGATTGAAAACTGTGTATGCATGTGTTTCAACCTTTTTGAATGGTCAAAAAATATTTGTATATTTTGCTTTTATCGATATTAGCCAACCATGGATCTTGAATTATAATTTTTGTAATGAACATTTCTTCTCATGAACGATTTGTGTGTATTTTATGTTATAAAATTACTGTAATAGCTCAATAATATAATATTTGTGGAAGTGCACCAATAATATATATATATATATATATAGCTTAATAGTAATTGTTGCAAAAAGTAAAAGCTGTTGCAATACCCTGTAATAATCGTTGCATTACCATGTAATAGTTATTGCATTACTCTGTCATACCCGTAGCAATAGCCATTGAGCAACATTTATAATTGTTTAAAATTGTCGCCTTACCGTATGAAAACCGTTGCAATACAATGAAATGGCGGTTGAATATAAAGAAAAACTGTAGCCATTGCCTCAAAAGAACTGATGCATAAAACTATTTTCCGACGGTTCATAACCGTACCAATACAACACTAACCGTTGGCAATTAATTAAAGTGAAAACTGTTGCAATAGGTCTATCTACTGCTACAGTTCTGGAAACCGTCGCACCTAACCGTGGCAACAGATCTATAGCTACGCGATCTGTTGTAGCGGTTGCATTAACCGTGGCCTTAGACCTATGGCTACGGTAGGATAGTCTATTGCAACAGTAAATGAACCGTGGCAATAGATCAAATTTCTAGTAGTGAACCCAAAAAAGCGACGGACAAAACCACGCTGTCCGTCGCTTTTTCTGCAATATTTTTGACAGTAGCAACTCGTAGCTTCTGCTGCCCACCTGCAAATTCAATTCAATTCTATTCTACACTATTCAGCTCAATCAAACACACACAATTATAAACAATCTAAACAAAACATAAAACAATAAACTTAAAATAACATTCAAAAGTATCTAAATCATAAATTAAAGACTTATAAAGTCTTTTAAAATTCGTTTTAAAATTTCAAAAAGTTCATAAATGTCCAGAGATCTAAACTAGGGAGTGAGATCTACATAATCATCCTCATCACTCTCGTCATCGGTGTCATCGGGAGCCGAAGTAGTAGGTCGACGAGTGAGGTTCATCACTTGTTCTTTGATTTGCTGAACGGTCTCCCTCATGCTTTGTTGTTCAACTACTCTTTTTCGCTCCGACTCTGCTAGTGCCGCTGTAAGTTTAGCTATTTGATCCGACATAGCAGCAATCTGAACACCGTCAAGTGCCTCAGCTTGACGTGACGATCCAATGTCTTCTAAGCCTGACTGAAGGCGTCTACAAAAATATAGATATTCAATTATATTATAAATAAAATTTAATAATAATTTTACTAGTAGTAGTCCTAAAACTAGTTTAGTATTGACAAAACCACGTTATTTAATTTAACTTATTTAAACAACTTAACAACTTTTTAACTTGAACTAGTTTAGTTTTGACTTAATTCCAACAACTAAATCAATCAACAAAACCACATTATTTAATTTAACTTATTTAAACAACTTAACAACTTTAACTAGTTTAGTTTTGACTTAATACAACACTAAATCCACCAACTAAACCACATTAATTAATTTAACTTATTTAAACAACTTAACAACTTTTTAACTTGAACTAGTTTAGTTTTGACTTAATTTCAACAACTAAATCCATCAACAAAACCACATTTAAAACCACATTTTTAAATTTCACTTATTTAAATTTAAAGCTAAGTGTCGACACTAGATGAACACAAATCGATCTTGCAAGAAAATAAATTTTGTCATCAATAGGATCAACTAGTGTTGGTACTCATGCTTAACAAATATATTATTTCTAAATTTAAAGGTAAGTGTCAACACTAGATGGACACAAATCGATCTTGCAAGAAAATAAATTTTGTCATCAATAGGATCAACTAGTGTTGGTACTCATGCTTAACAAATATATTATTTCTAAATTTAAAGCTAAGTGTCAACACTAGATGAACACAAATCGATCTTGCAAGAAAATCAATTTTGTCATCAATAGGATCAACTAGTGTTGGTACTCATGCTTAGCAAATATATTATTTCTAAATTTAAAGCTAAGTGTCAACACTAGATGGACACAAATCGATCTTGCAAGAAAATCAATTTTGTCATTAATAGGATCAACTAGTGTTGGTACTCATGCTTAACAAATATATTATTTCTACATTTAAAGCTAAGTGTCAACACTAGATGGACACAAATCGATCTTGCAAGAAAATCAATTTTGTCATCAATAGGATCAACTAGTGTTGGTACTTATGCTTAACAAACAATCGATGGACACAAAAATATTATCACAAAATTAAAGCTAAGTATCAATACTAGATGGACACAAACACATTATTGAAAACAATTGTACTTGAACTTTAGAAATTTAGAAGCACCAACCTTATCTCCTACTTTGATGAAAGAAGCAATATAGTCTTGTATCAACTTTTTTAGATGTTGAGCTCCCTCAGTTGCCTAGCACGAAAAGTTCTAAAATTAGTTTTATATATATATATATATGTATTCAAGTTTTAATAAGTTCAGGTTTTCAATTCAAGTTCATATCTAATTTCTAAAATTAATTAGTTATATTCAAGCTAATTAGTTCCAAGTTCAAGTTCTAATTTCAAGTTCAAGTCTAAGTTCAACTTCAAATTCTAAGTTCATGTTCTAAGTTCAAGTTCAAGTTTAAGTTCAAGTTCTAATTTCAAGTTCAAGTTCATGTTCTAAGTTCAAGTTCAAGTTCTAATTTCAAGTTCAAGTTCAAGTTCTAATTTCAAGTTCAAGTTCAAGTTCTAATTTCAAGTTCAAGTTCATGTTCTAAGTTCAAGTTCAAGTTCTAATTTCAAGTTCAAGTTCTAAGTTCAAGTTCAAATTCTAATTTCAAGTTCAAGTTCTAAGTTCAAGTTCTAATTTATAGTTCAAGTTCTAAGTTCAAGTTCAAATTCTAATTTCAAGTTCAAGTTCTAAGTTCAAGTTCTAATTTAAAGTTCAAGTTTTAAGTTCAAGTTCAAGTTCTAATTTCAAGTTCTAAGTTCAAAGTTCAAGTTCAAATTCTACGTTCAAGTTCTAATTCTGAGTTCAAGTTCAAGTTCAAGTTCTAATTTCAAGTTCAAGTTCAAATTCTAAGTTGAAGTTCAAGTTCTAAATTCAAGTTCAAGTTCTAATTTCAAGTTCAAGCTCAAGTTCTAAGTTCAAATTCTAAGTTCAAGTTCAAGTTCAAGTTCTAATTTCAAGTTCAAGTTCTAGTTCTAAGTTCAAGTTCTAATTTCAAGTTCAAGTTCTAAGTTTAACTTCAAATTCTAAGTTCAAGTTCAAGTTCAAGTTCAAGTTCAAATTCTAATTTCAAGTTCAAATTCAAATTCTAAGTTCAAGTTCAAGTTCTAAATTCAAGTTCAAGTTCTAATTTCAAGTTCAAGTTCTAAGTTCAAGTTCAAGTTCTAAATTCAAGTTCAAGTTCTAATTTCAAGTTCTAAGTCCAAGTTCCAAGTTCCAAGTTCAAGTTCAAGTTCAAGTTCAAGTTCTAAGTTCAAGTTCTAAGTTCAAGATCAAATTCTAAGTTCAAGTTCAAGTTCTAAGTTCAAGTTCAAATTCTAAGTTCATGTTCTAAGTTCAAGTTCAAGTTCAAGTTCAAGTTCTAAGTTCACGTTCAAATTCTAAGTTCAACTTCAAATTCTAAGTTCATAACATTCAAACATTCATCATCTAAATTCATGACATTCAAACATTCATCATCTAAATTCATGACATTCAAACATTCATCATCTACTCATAACACTTCAATTACTAATTTCTAACTTCAAATTAACACTTTACTAACTAGTCCTAAAATCAAATCCAAAAAAATCCCTGTTGACACCCAATTTTGGACCTCCACAATATATATTAATTATCGAGCTTCTTCAATTTCAAACGTTTTAAAATAATTAGTTTTATAAAAGTAATAATAATAATATAGTTTGCAAGTTATTTCAACTAGTTCTGTCTTATTTTATAATTTTTAGATAATATATATGTTTTACATAATTATGTATATAATTATTATATTTTATGAATATTCAAAAATCGTCTCGAAAAGAGTTTGTTTTATATTCAATTAAATTAATTTGGTTTAAAGTATAAGTTATTTATTTTATTAGTTTAATTATCCTTATTTTATATTATTTTGTCTTATTTAATTTTGTTGATTTGAAAAGCACATTTTATTTAAGTTACGTTATTTAAGTTATGGCCATAGTTTTAAATTAATTAGTTTATAATCGAATTAATTATTTTATTTCGTTAACATTAAGAAGCTCATTAATTAATTTTATATTAGCTCACCTTATTTAGGTTTTAGCCGAATTTATTAATTCAACTCAATTTGACTATTTCTTAAAATCCAAAATCTAACCGATTTAATTTTTTACTCTATACTCATCTTAAATGACCAAATTTTGGGATTTTATGTTGTATTTCCAGCAAACCTTCCAGCCCAAAACAGAGGAAACCATTGCAATACAACATCAAATAAACACGTACAGACATTTGTTCCAAGCCAAATTACCCATTCTAAATCCAATACCCACTAACCCATTCCCATACATTACAACATACAAACAACAATCCCTTCCAAATACACATACAATACATACATGTACAAACCGACCCAACAATATATTATAATAATACAACAGCATACACTAACTGACCCCACCCCTTTTCCCTTTTAATTCCTAACATACAATACATACAATTCCAAACATTCATACATACGTACAACAGTAACCAAATGACCCCGCCCACGTTCTCCTTCTTCTTCAGCAGTCAAAAATGTCAAAGTAGCAGCAGCAATTCGGCAGAATCCACGGAAAAGCAAGTGTCTGCCCTCACCAACTCGTCCCAGCTGCTCCCTGTTCCAGATTTTGAATTTCGAAATCAGAGGAAAATTTCGTTTCTGCCCCTGTTCCTATCCGTTCTTCATTCAAAACGTGAGCCCTGGAATCTCCCCTATATATACGTCCCTTCTTCTCCATTTAAAGGGGTTTTTTTTTGGAAAATTTTTAGAGTAAAGAATACTTATAGCGACGTAAGCAACAACAGTAAAAATACATACGAAACACATTCGAAACAAAGAGTAGATTAGTGTGATCATAGTGTGGTTCCCTTGCTTCTTTCATAAGAGTCCTAGTAATCTCGCTTTGGTGGTGGAACCGTCTTCGTGGCTAGCTCGTTACTGCCCCTGTTTCGCTGCACACAAGAAGGTAATGCCTCTTCCATCATAATATCTTCCTTGCCTCTTCTTCTGTTGAAAAAAGTAATAAATCTTTATGTCGGAAAAGTCTTATTGTGTGGCTATTTGTTGTTAGTCATTGTTGGTTTGTTGATGTTTCGATATGATATATTTGCTCTTGTATGACGCCATTACTTGACCGAGTCGAACATGTAGATTCGCATCTAATGTTGATGTCGTTGGGCTGCTCCTAAGTCATGTTCGTTGTTCCTTCTTCTAACTTTATTGTTTAATATCGTTGGGTCTGTGTTTCTCCATTTATATAGTGTTTAAGCATTAGGTGTGTTGGGTTTAGCTTATTTACTGGTAAATGTTGCTATTTGTGTAAGTTGAGTCCTCAAATCAACTAAAAATGGTTAGTGTAGGAGGTGTAGTCGCATGTCGGTTCTAATCGTTTGATCTTGTCTATTTCTTGAATGTCTTTGTCGGCTTGTTGCTTAATATGACTTGTTTAAATCGAATTTGCGTCTTCATGGTATTCAAATTTCAGTCCGAAATGTCTATGTTTCCGAGTTGAAGCATGAACTTTTTATTTTTTATTATTATTTATTTATTTTCTTTTATGCTGGAATTTAATTTTGTTTGAAGCATGAATTTTATTTGGTATCATCCCCTCTTGTGTGTGTTATGATGTCCCTCGCATCTCATGTTGAAATTAATCAATTTGATCTCGTCATTTTGTCATAGCTTTTGTCCAAAGTAAAAATCAGCTTGCCTTTTTTTTTAGTTTATAAAATTATTAGTTTTTTTTTGGGCAGATGGTTTTGATTGTTGTTAAAATATGATTAATTGTTTTAATAGAATGCTCCCTCTACATTGTAAGTTACTTGCTGAGTGCTAATTTTGTATTATTATTATTATTATTTTCTTATTTTTATTCATTTTGAGGTGTCATTCGTGTATGGATTTAAGGCCCTTGGTGGCACATTATCTTTTATCGGATAAACATTAGAATATGATAGTAGATAAATATTAAAATATGGTAGTAGATAACTATTAAAATATGATAGTAGATAAATATTAGAATATGAAAGTACGTAAATTTTACAATATGGTAGCATATAAATTCTATTTTATTTGATTCTGACTTACTAATTCCCATTTTGTGTTTGCATGTAAAATTTGCCCGAGTTCGCCAAGAACTCACTTTATCCCCGCATTTCGAGAGAGTCGTAAAGACTCAAACTCCTTCATTCGAGTTAGCCAGCCACTAAAATCTACGAACAGGTCCCGAAGCGGAAAGGATGTGCAAGAAGTCGGGAATCGAAAGACTGGGCAAAAAGTTCACTTTTGATCATTTATTTATATTTTAATTGTATTTTGTTGTTTTGGGCATAAGCTCTTGTTATTTAATTTTGTTATTATTCTATTAGAATTTTGGGACAGGTGAAAAATTGGGCCTTAGGCCCCAAAGAAAGGATAATTATTTATTTTAGTTTAGGACAGGTGCAACCCGAATGGGCCTAAGGCCCAAAACGAAAACGGCCCAGATGAATAGAAAAACCGGATTTGGGCCCAAGTCACTTTCCCTATTCATTTTTATTATGTTTATTTACTTGCTAATATTTGTCGTTAATCTTAAGGTCGAAATATTCAAATCCCCGAAAGACACCCATTTTGAATTAATTACTTAAATTACTCATCTTTCACTTGACTTAAAAATAAATAAATAATAAATAAATAAGTTTATGAAATACTTCACTTAGATAATATTTCATTATTTTTCTATTAAAATAGGTCTCAACTATAAAGTAGTTCACTTTTACAAATTCAAGATGAGTTAAAATATTTTAGCCAAATATTTAATTGTCGGATAATCGCATATTAGCGGGCATTTTGGGTGCTTTCAAACCCTTCCCAAAATGCTAATAAGAACCCTGAACCCCCTTAAGTATTTTCAATTGATTCCCTGTTTTAATCTATTGAAAATCAGTTTTTCTTGATTTTTTCTTAAAAATTAAGTGGCGACTCTAAACCAGTCAAAATATATATTTCCTAATAAAACAATCCCAATTCAACCTCAAATTACATATTCTCAAGTTTAAACTAGTCTTAAAATACAAAAATGCTAATTCTTCACCAACTAACAATCCCCAATTTAAAATGCTCAATTTTTTAATTAGTCATATCTAATTTCTAAACTTAATTAGTTATATATTCAAGCTAATTAGTTCCAAGTTCAAGTTCTAATTTAAAGTTCAAGTCTAAGTTCAACTTCAAATTCTAAGTTCAAGTTCTAAGTTCAAGTTCTAAGTTCAAGTTCAAGTTCAAGTTCAAGTTCAAGTTCAAATTCTAAGATCAAGTTCTAATTTCAAGTTCAAGTCTAAGTTCAACTTCAAAATATGCTTTGTTTGGTCTAATTAAGTTCAATTAGTTCAAGATCTACAACTTAAAGCTTAATTAATTAATCAATACTAATTAATTAAGTTCAAATTAAGTTCAAGTTCTAGTTAATTAATTTATCAAAATTAAGTTTATATTATTTTCTAATTAAGTTTTCAAGTTATTATAAATTAGTTAAGTTTAGTATAGTTCTAATAAATTTATATTAAGTTCAAATTAATTAAGGTCAATAAGATTTTCAAGTACTACAAAATTCTAATTAAGTTGAACTAAAATCCAAGTTCTAATAAGAATAAAAATTAAGTTCTAATAATAAATTAAAGTCAACAACATTTCAAGTTCATATTCCTAATTAAGATCAATTTATAGAAAATTCAAGTTATAATTAATTATAAGTTCTAATTAAGTTGTAATTCAAATCCCTAAAATTACAGATTATCACAAAATTTAAACTAAGTATCAATACTAGATGGACACAAACACATTATAAAAAGAAATTGTACTTCAACTTTAGAAATTTAGAAACACCAAACCTTATCTCCTACTTTGATGAAAGAAGCTTGTATCAACTTTTTTTGATGTTGAGCTTCCTTAGTTACCTAGCCCGCAAAATCAACCCTTTCAACACTAGAAAAAGATTCAATAATTATTAGTTACTACATGGCACAAACACACAACAACATCGAGATTCATCAACTGCCTATTTCCTAAATGCGAGCCAATTTGAAAACAAGCATCAACATAGAAAAAGAAAGAACACCCACATGAATAGATATCTTTTTGGAATTCAAACTTTAACATTAGTCATATTGGAATACATACTTTTCAAAAATAATGCCGCGTTTCAGTGAGTATTTCTGGCTTTACGGTAATGTATGTATAGAGTAGCCACCAAAAGTCAATCTCTGTCCGTTGACCAGTCTATATTTTCATAGCAAATATAAATATAAATAGGCAAATATAAAGACCCACATGAATAGATTGGAGAAGAATGAATTAAAATTAATCAAGTAAGATAAACTTACCCTCTTAATCCGTCACTGCCGCAGTGAGTTTTGATGTATACTCCCTCTGTTTGTAGCTGCTGTTAGAGTTTACTGCTGCTGCCACCCACGCGCTGCTGCTGCTGTGACCTGCTGTTATTGCTGTTGATCGAGGCGGCGCACCGGTCGGGATTGTGGCGCGACCTGTTGTTGCTGCGCTGGTCGGGGATGGGTCGGGAGTGAGAGAGGGATGCGGCTGAGCCGGGTTCGTTAGTCGGAAAGGGGAGAGGAGAGGGGAACGGAGGAGGCGGCGGCTGCTCGGAGCCTGCCGCTTCGCGCGACTCGCCGGAGCTATTGGAAACGAGAGAGGCCTCGCTGCGGCTGCTCTTCTTTGAGAGGCGGAAAAGAATGAACAATATTTAAGGGTTTGGGTCTTTTAGATTGAAAAATAGGAAAGTGGGAAAGATTCAATCTGGCCATTGATTAGATGAAGATGGACAACTAGGATTTGATCTCGAATTTTGATAGATGGTTGAGATTAAATGGAAATTAGAGTCTTGAAAAAAATTGAGACAAGAATAGGCTAAATTTGAAATCAACAAGTGGCTATAATTGAAATAAAGAATTTGAATTGAAGTAGCTAGAATTGAAACAGATTGAATAAGAAAGGACTATAATTGAAATACAATCGAATATATTAGGCTACGAGTTAAATGATTTAAGAGAAGATTAAGGAGATGTTATTCAAGAAAAGTTTATCAATATCAAAATATATTTATATATATATATATATATATATATATATATATATATATATATATATATATAATTTAACTACACATCAACACAAGTTTAATTTAATAAATTTAATTTATCGATCAAGTTAATTTTATAAATTTAAATTATATAACTCCTATATATATAATTTAACTACACATCAACAAAAGTTTAATTTAATAAATTTAATTTATCGATCAAGTTAATTTTATGAATTTAAATTATATAACTGCTATATATATAATTTAACTACACATCAACAGAAGTTTAATTTAATAAATTTAATTTATCGATCAAGTTATTTTATAAATTTAAATTATATAACTCCTAATTATATAAATTTAATTTTATTGATCAACAAAAGTTTATCAAAATCAAATGTAATATATAAATCTCCTTGAATTGATCATCGGTATTTCTTTAATTGATAATGTATTTCATATCTAAACCACTAGTATATAAGACTTGATTTGTTAAACTACTCGAGGAGTATATAATTAATCAATGTATTTCATACTCCGATAAAGTATCGTTTACATGTCATCATAATTAGGAGGTGATCACTACACTTAACATCCATTCAATTAGATCGAACGTATATAATAATACTATCTCGCATTTCATACTCGAATGGATTATATGTTACCTCTTCACCTCTACATCATGACATCAGATATTAAGTTCATGATTAGACGACGGACTGATAGAATTTGTACATTACTCTAGAAATATAAGTATAATTATCTCCTAACTCATATCAACGTAGTTTCATACTCTAAATATGGATTATAGATATTTTTTTATTTATTCCACGAATTCTAACTTTTTATTTATAAAAGTATACAAAATTGTTACACTTTTTGAACAATTAATTGTAGGTGTAAAATGAAATTTTAGTATTATGCACAATAGCAAAATTATGATTATTAATAGAAATGTTTTAAACAAACCGACCTCCGGATGTCACTTTTATTAAAAGTAATTAGATTTAATAAAAAATACCGACATCATGAGGTCGGTATCACATTAAATTTCAAGATAAATAAAAGTAATCATGTTAATTAAATAATATTGACATCGGGAGGTCGGTATTTTATATTAAATTATTTTTTAACTTGTATAAAACTGTCATTCAGAAGACGATTTATTTAAAGTTAATTGAAAATATTAATTTATTACATACTATTTAATTTTACCGACTTCCGGAAGTCGGAATTATAATTTTTTTGTTTTTTATTTTACACAAAATCGTCCTCCGGAAGACGATTTAAATAAAATTAAATCAAAATATTTCTCAATTTTGTTTTTTACATTTAATTGAGAAAATAATACCGACATCAAGAGGTCGATTTTTATTGTAATTCATTTTCTGGAAAAAATTCCGACCTCCTGAGGTCGGAATTTGGTTTTCCCGCTTTATTTTGCATAAGTAGTCGGTTTTCATATCAACGTAATTTCATAGTATACAAAATTGTTATAGGTGTAAAATGAACCGACCTCCGGATGTCGCTTTTAAAAGTAATAGATGAAATAAAAATACTGACCTCCGGATGTCGCTTTTAAAAGTAATAGAAGAAATAAAAATACCGACCTCCGGATGTCACTTTAATTACTAGTAATTAGAAAATATACCGACTTCATGAGGTAGGTATTTTAATTACATACTATTAATTTTACCGACATTCGGAAGTCGGTATTATAACCGACATCAAGAAGTCGGTTTTTATGCAAAATAACAAAATTCCGACCTTAGGAGGTCGGAATTTTCCCCAGAAATAAAAACCGACCTCTTGATGTCGGTATTATTTTCTCAATCAAATATAGAAAATACCGACCTCATGAGGTCGGTATTTTATATTAATTTATTTTTTACATACTATTTAATTTTACTGACATACGGAAGTCGGTATTATTTGTTTTTTATATTTAATTGAGATTTATTTGTTTAATACCGACATCAAGAGGTCGGTTTTTATTGTAATTCATTTTTTTCGAGAAAAATTCCGACCTCCTGAGGTCGGATTATAGTTTTCCCGCTTTATTTTGCATAAAAACCGACTACTTGTAAATGCCGACCTCCATTTGAGGTCGGAAATTTTTAGGTCGATATTCACTGTTTTTTTAGTAGTGACATTTCATACTGGAATGGATTATATGTTAGCTCTTCACCTCTACTACATCATGACATGATATATTAAGTTTATGATTAGACGACAGACTGATAGGATTTGTACATTACTCTATAAATATAAGTATAATTATCTCCTAATTCATATCAACGTAGTTTCATACTCTAAATATGGATTATACATATTTTTTTATTTATTTCACGAATTCTAACATTTTATTTGTAAAAGTATACAAAATTGTTACACTTTTTGAACAATTAATCGTAGGTGTAAAATGAAATTTTAATATTATGCACAATAGAAAAATTATGATTAATAGGAATATTTTAAACATACCGACCTCCAAATGTCGCTTTTATTAAAAGTAATTAGATATAATAAAAAATACCGACACATTAAATTTTAAGATAAATAAAAAGTAATCATGTTAATTAAATAATATTGACATCGGGAGGTCGGTATTTTATATTAAATTATTTTTTAAATTTAAATAAATCGTCCTCCGAATGACGGTTTTATATTAATTTATTACATACTATTTAATTTACCGACATCTGGAAGTCGGTATTATAATTTTTTTTGTTTTTTATTTTACACAAAACCATTCTCCGGAAGACGATTTAAATAAAATTAAATCAAAATATTTCTCAATTTTGTTTTTTATATGGAGAAATGGGGAAAATCGCGTCTGCTAGTGCAAATATTTTTAAAAAAGCGACGGACAACGTCTCTATGTCTGTCTCTTTTTTTAACAAATGTTTGACCAACATTTTGACCAAAAAGCGACAGACTAAGAGACATTGTCCATCGCTTTCTTAAAATATTTGACTAGATATTTTGACCAAGAAGCGACGGACATAAAGATGTTGTCCGTCACTAATTTAAAAAATAATTAAACAATTAAAATTAATAAAAAGCGACGGACGGCGTGACATTTTTTAAATCAATAAATAATTAATTTTAATAAAAAGCGACAGACTGCGTCACTATCTATATAAAATAATTAATTAGCAAAAATACGCGAAAAAAGCGACGGACTAAGCGATGTCGTCCGTCGCTTTTAAAAATTTTTTAAAAAATATATATTTTAATTAAAAAGCGACAAACTAAGAGACGTTGTCTGTCGCTTTTTAAAAATGTTTGGCTAGATATTTTGACCAAAAAGCGACGGACTAAGAGTTGCCATCCGTCGCTTTTTTTAAAAACTAATTAATAAAATAAAATAAATTAAAACGACGGACAGCGTGGTTATTGTTTAATTTATAATTAATGTCCGTCGCTTTTTTGGAGCGACGCTATCCGTCGCTTTTTCTTCCGTCGTTTTTTAGCAGTTTTTTAGTAGTGCTTTGACCATATATCTCACAGTCTTCCGCATTAGTGCAATTAATGTCGTTAATTATGATGGGCGTAGTGATCTGGTGAATTATATATGAATATACCTTTTATATTGACATGAAAAGATTTGCACTTCATAAGGTATCGATTCTTATCTCTTTGCTTAATTAAACAACTATACTATGATGTCATCATGCTTGCTCTTAATATGCTGTGGAGGGAGTGTAAGAAATCTTTAAATAATATTGTTGAACCAAGATTAGCCTCTGGCTCACGATTAGATGAGGACGTTGGAGACTTGGAAGGGTGTTAGCTCTTCGACAGAACCAAGCCTTCCGAGGCTGAAGAAAGAAAATCCTCAGTTCGGTGATGGGCCAAGAATTCCATTTTTCTATTTAGACATTTAATTGCCCAAATTAGGCTCCGCAAGATATTCTTCTCAATCTCCTTTTGAATCTCCCTGTTCTTCAGACCATTATACATTCAATACTTCCACAATGGTTGCTTAAATCATGTACATAAAATCAACATAAATTCAAGTATCAAATTTTATGGAAAATTTTAAGCAACATGGATATGTTATGTGCAGACTTGCACAGTTTGTAAGTTTTTTCATAATTTAAGAATTTGGATATTAGAGATGTCAATAATACTGCACAGCCATGGCTAAGCACCATCCATGGATGCTATGCGTGAGAGAAAGAGACTGGAGAAGAAGAGAGCAATTTGGGGAAAATCTCTTAACTGATTTTCATTATGAGAAGAGTGTATATTTATACAAAAAGGGAACAGTAAAACTAACTAACAATTGTACTGACATATTAACAGAACACTAACAGTATACTAACTACCTTGACTAATTAATCTGACAAGACTAACTAACTAACTAACTAACTAATTAGAATAGTACATAATTACTGAATCACAATACCCCCCATCAAGTTGGAGGTGTGGAGAACACTGATAACTTGCTCAATGCTGTAGAATGTTTGATCCCAGTCAAAGTCTTGGTCAGTATATCTGCAAGTTGATTATCAGAGCTTATGTGATGTAGGGAGATAAGTCCAGTTTGAAGCAAACTCCGTACAAAGTGGCAATCAAGTTCAATATGTTTGGTTCTTTCATGAAACATCGGATTTCGAGCAATATGAAGAGCAGATTGACTGTCACAAAATACCTCAATGGGTGTTGGTAGTGGCACTGTAAGTTCTATCAATAATCTGCTAAGCCAAACCAACTCACCTGCAACTTTTCTTAGAGCCTTATACTCTGCCTCTGCTGAAGACAAAGATACAGTCTCTTGTTTCTTGTATTTCCAGCTCAGTGGACTATTGCCTAACAGTACAATATAGCCACTTACTGACTTCCTAGAGTCAGGGCATGCAGCCCAGTCAGAGTCACAATAGGCCTTGACATTGTATGACTGGTATTTGGACATAAAAATTCCTAGAGTGGGATCAGCCTTGAGATACCTCAATAAATGGAATGTTGCCTGCAAGTGTGGCTCTCTAGGATCCTGCATAAATTGACTAAGGTGTTGTACACTGTATGATATGTCCATTCTAGTGTTGGTTAAGAAGTTCAACTTTCCAATAAGCTTCCTATAAAACAAAGGTTCTGACAAAGGTGTTCCTTCCTTGGCATGGAGCTTTACTGCAGGGTCCAGTGGAGATGTGCAGTTTCTCATCCCTGCAACCTTGTAATTCTTTAGCATGTCTAGGACAAATTTCCTTTGTGAGATGATAAGTTCATCATCTTTATAAAGCACTTCCATCCCAAGAAAATAGTGTAACTTTCCCAAATCCTTAATCTTAAATTTATCATGGAGAAAGGTCTTGAGTTCTTCAATCTCAGAAACACATGTGCCTGTCAAAATCACATCATCTACATATACATCAACAAAAATGGTGGAGGCTGTAGACTTTTTGTGAAACAATGAATAATCATTCAATGAGTGAGTGTAACCCTTTGAATATAGAGCCTCAGCCAGTTTGGCATGCCACTGCCTGCTGGCTTGTTTCAGGCCGTATAAGGACTTATTTAGCTTGCATACCATCCCTGGCTTATGCACTACCAAGCCGGGTGGAACGTCCATATAGACCTCCTCATGTAGATCCCTATGAAGGAATGCATTGTTTACATCAAGTTGAAAAATATTCCAGCCCTTTTTAATAGCTATGGCTAATACACTACAAGAAAACATGCTATTAGCTACGAATTTTAGCTAGAGAACTAATATTCGTAGCTAATCAATACATTAGCATCAGATTTAGCTAGAAATGTCTTGTTTCCTAGTAAACTTTTTAGTCTGGAAATTTAGTCAAATAATAGCTAGGAATTAGCTATGAACAATCCCTAGCTAATACATTGCTTGGGACCTTTCCAAGCAAAATCTCTAGCGAAATTTTGGCGGAAAATCAAAATTGGCGCCAATTTTTTCGCAGGAAATCTAATTTGGCGCAAATTTTCTCTCTTTAAGGATTTTCATTTAGCTAGGAAAATATTTCTTAGCTATTCCCTAGCTATGTTTTAGCTAGGAAAGATGCCTAGCCAAATTGATAGGTTGCTAGGAAAGTTTCTTGCAAATTCTATATTTAAGTTTTAGTAGGAATTGAGTCGTTTGTCCCATGTATATTCTTTAAAATCTTTAGAACAATTATAATTCTATAAAAACATGTGTGTAATAAATAGTAAAATTCAATAGTTATAAATAAATTTTTAAAAGTGGGACAAGAAATTAAATACAAAATGAAGGGCGTATTTTAGTGTTTAAATGTATTTCTTTTAAGCAACTAACTCTGCTTATTTTGAAAAATTGATTTGATTTAACTATGTTTTTCATCTTGTATCAAATATAGAAAATTATATTTGTATTCGTCATACAATTTCTAGCTAGATTTATCTAGAAAATATCCCTAGTTGTTTTTAGCTAGTCATTTAGCAAAGAAAATATTCCAAGCAAAATTTGAAAAATAGCTAGAGAATTTGTAAGTTTAGATAGGGTAATTCCTTGCTAAGTCTTAGTAAAGTCAACATTTACCAAGCAAATTTTTCTATGAATTTAGCTAGTATACATTGTAGCAAACTGTTTGGTACGGAAAGAGCCTAGCAGAGATATCTTAGCTAAAATAGCTAGGAATGACATAATTTGCTAGCTAAAAAGTAGCTAAGAGCTTATTAGCTTTGAAGGTCTGCTAGGGTCATTTTCCTAGCTAAATTGACATTAGCTAGGGATTGTATCACTTTTGCTAGGATTTGCGACTGTAGCTAAACGCCTGTTTCCTTGTAGTGATAGAGCCCTCACAGTTGGCATCTTTATTACTGGTGAGAAAGTTTCTGTATAATCAATCCCAGCTTCTTGAGTGTAGCCTTTCACTACAAGTCGAGCTTTGAATCTTTCAACAGTCCCATCTGCCTTATGTTTCACTTTATAAATCCACCTGCATCCTATGGCCTTCTTGCCACTAGGTAAATCAACTAGATCCTAAGTATGATTTGCATGCAATGCCTCAAATTCCTGTGTCATGGCTTGTTGCCAGGAAGGATTCATAGCTGCCTCCCCATATGAGGAAGGTTCATCATCATTGCTGATGTTTCTCACAAGAGCCTGACTCTCATCTGCCAAGACCTCAGGTGGTATATGTTGATGTTTGGAAAATGCAGCATTGAGGGAGATGTTTGAATTTTGTAGTTGGTTAGGTGTATTAACACTAGGTGCAACTGTCATACTCTTAGATAAAACATAATCTTGTAAGTATGTAGGCAGTTTATGTGATCTGGATGGTCTAGTTGGAGCTGTAGGTTCAGGTCTGTGGATAGAATTAGGAGGTTGAATGGTGGTAGGTAAATTGGTTGAATGGTTAGGAGAAGTATGGAGTAGAGTGTTACCTGCATCAGCTATATTATGTTCAACATGTTGCATATTTTGTGTTCCAATATCAGTATGTACAGTGTCCATGAAAGGCATAGTATGTAAAACAGAAGGAAAAGAAGATACATCAGAAAGTGCAGCAAAAGGAAAAATGGATTCTTTAAAAACTACATCCCTGGATATATGTATTTTTCTTGTAGCCAGACTTAGAACTTTGTATCCATTTGATCCAAAAGGGTAACCTATGAAGATGTGAGGTGTTGTTCTAGGTTGAAATTTGTCCATGTGAGACTTTGGAAAGGTGGGATAACAAAGACAACCAAAGGTTCTCATGTGAGAGTAAGTTGGTTTAGTTTTATACAACAATTCATATGGACATTTTCCCTTCATGTGTGAAGTAGGTAGTTTGTTAATAATATATGTGGCACACAAAATGCATTCCCCCCAGTACTTTAGTGGTAATTTGGATTGGAAAAGAAGAGCCCTGGCAGTTTCTAGCAAGTATTTGTGTTTTCTTTCCACCACCCCATTTTGTTGTGGTGTGTAGGGACAAGTTCTTTCATGAATGATTCCTTTAGACTTAAGGAAAGTTGAAGTTTCTGAATTTACAAATTCAAGTCCATTATCAGTTCTTATAGTTTGGACAGAGACATTGAATTGGTTCTCAATCATGGACATGAAGTTTTTGATGACTTCCAAGGTGTTACTTTTACATGTCAATAATTGAGTCCATGTACACCTACTATAGTCATCAACAAGGGTAATGAAATATCTATAGTTGTCATGTGTCATCATGTGGTAGGGACCCCAAAGATCTATATGCAACAATTGAAATGGTTTGGTAGATGTGCTAGTTCTGTGTGGAAAAGGTAGTCTTTCTTGTCTTGCCATTGGACAAATGGTACAAATAAAAGGTTGCTTAGTGGAAAAGTTCTCAGGTATGGATTTGATTTCCCTCATCTTCACAAAAGGTACATGTCCAAGCCTATTGTGCCACAATACATTTACATTATTGCAAGAATGAGTCATAAAAGAAGCAGAATTTTGAGAATTTTTATTGAATGAAGTACAATGTTGTACAAAAGATGCAGGAAAAGGAACAACTTTAACAGATGGTGTACTGTTCTTACATGAGAAAATAGGAAATGAAACAGACTTAACCGACTCAGAAGTAGTTGATGCAGCACATTTATCATCAGGATGATGAGGCTTCATCAAACACTTAGTGCAGAGAAAATAGAGTCCAACTTTGGCTTCACCAATCACCAGAGGCCTCTTCAGTGAAGGGGCCTGTAAAATACATGAGGATTTAGTGAAGTAAAAAATGCTCTCAGGTATAGACTCTGAAAGGCAATGAATGGAAACAAGATTATACTTAAAAGAGGACACATACAACACTTCATGTAGAATAATATGTGATGCAAGTACTACACTACCAGTTTGCACAACTTTCACTCTATAACCATTTGGTAAGGTAATCAATAAGGGGCAAGGAAGGTAGGTAATGTTTGTTAGCAGTGTTTTATCAGAGGTCATATGGTTAGAGGCTCCTGAGTCTAGGATCCAAGAGTCTGACTTTTTGTGAGGACACCTGCAAGACAATTTGCCAAAATCAATTGAGGAAGAACAAGCTATCATACCTGCAAAGTTCACACTGCCATTGGGAAAGTCCATGGGACTGTTAGTATCTCCATATTTCTGAACTTGAAGTTGTTGTAATTGTTGACACCCAATTTTGGACCTCCATAATATAAATTAATCATTGAGCTTCTTCAATTTCTAACGATTTAAAATAATTAGTTTTATAAAAATTTGAGAAATAAAATAAAATAAACATAGTTTGCAAGTTGTTTTAAATAGTTTTGTCACTTCTTTAATATATATATATGCTATGGCTAAGCCATGGCTAAGCACCATCCATGGATGCTATGCGTGAGAGAAAGAGACTGGAGAAGAAGAGAGCAATTTGGGGAAAATCTCTTAACTGATTTTCATTATGAGAAGAGTGTATATTTATACAAAAAAGGAACAGTAAAACTAACTAACAATTGTACTGACATATTAACAGAACACTAACAGTATACTAACTACCTTGACTAATTAATCTGACAAGACTAACTAACTAACTAATTAGAATAGTACATAATTACTGAATCACAATAACAGAAGATCAATCATAATACTAATGAAGTTATTTATGAACACACTTACACCTAATTATATAGTATAATTTATTATAAGGACGTTGACCTGGCCTAGTTCATCTTAATTCGAGAATTCTATGCTTTACTAGCAGAGATGAAATTTAACATAACCTAAAATGTTACAATCTTGTAAACCAAGAAACGTTTATTCTGAATATTCATATATCATATCTTGTGATTTAATTAAAGCAATTGATTACCTCACTTCTTAATTAAACACTGAAGGAGAAATCAATCCGAATAGAGCAAAAGAAAGATCAAATTGACAATTTCTTTAAATGTTTGGAACCTCTAAACATTTAATTTTGACCAAGACCGAAAACACTTTTCAATTCGACACAATTCCCTTGCAACATGAATCATGTATGGTCTATCATCTCCCTTGTCAGCTGTGCATTTCCTAGCAAGGTCCAAGTAGTCTTTCAATTGTTGTTGAATCTCAATTCCATGTTCTTCTAAAATGGTAAGATCCACTATATCTAGTACATTATCCTCTTTAAAATAACGATAGACGAGGTTGGTTGCATTTTTCACTCTATCTATATAATTTAATGTCGGTATTGAATCTGTATCTCTTACTCTTATCATAATATCGTACACGTCCTTTCCAGTTAATAGCTGAAAGAGGAGAATCCCAAAGCTGTATACATCAGTTTTTTGAGTAATAATTAACTGGTGCATATATTCTGGAGCTATATACCCGTCTGTTCCACACACACCATCATCTAGTACCTCCAATTCCCCTGGAGGTAATGATATGGAGAGTGAGAAGTTCAATATTTTGGCAACACCGCTCTTGTCATCTATTATCACATTAGATGGCTTTATATCTCTGTGGATGATAGGCGTAGTAAATTCAGTATGGAGGAAAATGATTGCCGAAGCGACATCACGTGCAACTCGTAATCTATTTCCCCAACATAGCGATTTTCTATTAAGAATATCCTTTTTGAAAAGTAGATCGAAAAGAGATATACCTTCAACATATTCATACACCATAACTGGTTGTTCAAATTCTAGACAGCAACCGACAAGTCTCAACACATTCTTCAGATGACTCATCTGAGCAGTAATCGCTATATCTCGGTGGATATTGAAGAATTTATATATCTGTTGAACCTAACTAAAATGGGGCGGTTGTCTAGGGAGCCCGTAACCAAAACCACACCGCGGAGCTCCATTTTGGTTGTAGAGTGTTTAATTGCATTGTCGATCTCTATGGCAGTGAAGTACCGAATGGGAATTCTGCAATTTCCATCGCATAAAGCAAGAAGCTCCTCAAGCACAGAACTTCCATTCTTTAAATAATAATCCTTCTCTTTCTTCTGCCTTACTGCAGAGGCAGATGAAAATAGTTTTTTCGTTGTGAGTCCCCTGAAGAAAGGCATCTCGATCTAATTTACAAGTGACTAGTCTCCATGAATTGGAAGCTGTAGTGTAATGAAAAAGTCGGAAGCTGCTTCCTGTTGGTCCACTAATTGAGTTTCCAACCACTTCCACTAAAAATTTGACACTTCGACGCGTGCATTAAATTTCACACAAAATGACAACAAATGAAGTTTCCAAGCACTTTCATTTCATCAAGTTCATTACGACATCCTGTTCGGTTTGATATTGCGAGATCAAAAGTATATTAGAAATAAAGGTAACGATAATATTTTTAAAGGATTAAAAAAACAAGAAAAAGTAACAATTAAAATTTTCAGTCCTCCGAAAAAAAAAAAACAAATAACAAACTTTTATCTTCTTAATTTACATATTATGTTATTTTAATTTGAATTTTTTTAAACTTTACAAAAAAGTGATAATAGCTAGAGATTGGACACAACTAAGTGCTTTACATTATATTTTAGAGATAAATGTAAAAAACATATCTAAACTATCTTTTTTTTAATTTCATACCTAAGTTATTGAAAGTGTGAATTTCATATCTAAATTATCACTTATTAGTTTGAAAAACATATATATCTCTTTTACAACACTCTCATCATGGTGTGTAATACACTATTTCTTTTATTTAATAAAAAAATGTTACATCACACTCCACATGGACAAAACATGTCACCTTGATAAAATTTAAATAAATATTTAGTATTAGTTAAAATTAAAGATTAAAAAACTATTATCCCAAAAAAATAAAATCTTATAAAATAAAATGTAAAATATTTTTCTTACCCCACTCCATCACTTCCTTTCACCGACCCCCCCCCCCCCCTCTTATTTTACCCACTCCACCAAACCTTCCACTTCCAATTTTTTTTCTCAATCTGTGTTAGATAAATACATATCGAAAATATATTTTATTTGTCGCCACAAGAAATTTTTTTAAATAATTTTTTTATTTATGTTATGTTCGGTACACAAGTAAAAAGAATTCCTAAAAATATATGTACATATCTAACACAAAAACGAGAAAAATGTAAAAGTAAAATAAATAAATTAGGAGTGGAGGGTTAAATAGGATGGGGTAGAACTTTATTTTTTTTAAAATAAAATAATATCAATTTTTTTTTAGGAATGCGTGGGTGGTTTGGGGGGGAGGGGGGGAGGGGGGAGGTGGTGGAGTGGGGTAAGAAAATTATTTAAATTTTATTTCTTAAAAAAATATATTTTGGGAATAGTAATACTTTAATTTTTAATTAATATTAATATTTTATTATTTAATTTTTGTCAAGGTAAAATATTTTATCCATGTGGAATGTCAAGTGTCAAGGTTCTTTTAAATAAAAGAGAGTACATTACACACATCACTAAAGTGTATTTTTCAAACTAATAAATGATAGCTTATGTATGAAACTCTAACTTTCAATAATTTAGGTATGAAACTCAAAAAAATGAATAGTTTAGATGTGTTTTTGACACCTTATCTCTATATTTTACTTATAAGTCACATCCGTAATAGCAACCTAGAAGAAGTTAGTCAGATCAGGTTGGTCTATTCAATGAAAAAGTTTGTGCTCACATTCAGTCTTTAATGGAGACTATCAAATGTAAGAAAAGAGGGATAAACCTTGATGGATGCCTAGTAATAAGGAGAGTTTATTTGTTAGAAGTGCTTGGGAGATTGTAAGAAGCAAAAAAAAAACCCTTGAAAGATATAATGTTCATTTGGAAAATGAGTATTCCTTTTCATATATCTTTCTTATTATGGAGAATATGACTTTAAATAATTCCTATAGGAGAAGTATTAGTCAGAAATAAGATCACAAACTATACGGAATGTTGTTGCTGTGCTAATAAGGTTCAAGAATCTTTCAATCATTTATTTATATCTTGTCATGATTCTAACTATATATGAAGGACATTTGTAGGGGCAGCTGGAATACATTGTCGTTTTACTCAACTCAGGCAAATCATTTATAAATGGTGGGAAGAATGTAGTGAAGCATGACTAGATGTTCAATGGTAATAGAAATTAACAGGAATATATATTTGATGGCCACCCATAGATATCCATGGTTAGTGGGAATGCCTTAAAATTGGCCATCAATAGTGCAATTTCTTAAAAATTACACAGTAAAGCAGTAAGATTATTAGTATTATAGTTTTTAAATTGAAGTAGAATTTATTGTTGAATAAGGTTATAAATTTATATTTTGCTTTTCTTTTAAGCCATAGGACGTTATGTTGAAATTTGACATAAGAATATAATTTTAAATTTAAAACTTATGTTATATTTTCAGTTTCATTTGTTTTAGTACTACTGAGTTGATATTTCACATTGTGAGTCATTTACTTTTAAATTAGACTTGATAGATTATCTTTTTGTCAAATATTTTCATAATTTATGACATTATATTTAAAATATTGATCTTTTTGTCAAACATGTATTTTTATGTTCATAGAAATTTTATACTTTTAATTTTATTATTAGTTTGATTAAAATATACAAATTTTAAAAAATATAAATAATTTTTTATGATATTAATTAAGATTATATGTTTGTTAATTAATATATTTTTAAAAGAATAAATATTTCATTTAATATCATTTATAAAGGCACTTATTTGTCTAATATAGATGTTTAATTTTAAATAATTTCTTTTATTTTTAAAATTTTAACATAACCCTGTGATTAGATTTGTGCATGTAATTACATTGTAATAAACAATGAAGTCAGCATAATTACTATTTATGGGACTAATAATTACTATCCTAATAATTACATCAATTCAAATTACTAGATAGTTATTTGGAAAGCTACGGATAAATTACCTGCAGTGGTATTGTCTGAATTTAATTACTAAAATTAATTGATTGACAAGTACAAAACTAACATGGCCCCATTTCTTTTGTAAACCGAAAAAACTAAAAAAAATAACCAATCCAAATAGAGCAAAGTAAAGATATCAAATTAGCAATTTCATGTCGGCAGATGTCATTTTTCGTTCAACATAAATATGAGGGTACAAACAAACTGAATTTCCTTTAAATTGGAACCTAATATAAACATTTAATTTTGACCAAGGGTGAGGGCATGTAAACACTTCTCAATTCGGCTTAATTCCCTTGCAACATGAATCATGTATGGTCTATCATCTCCTTCGTCAGATGTGCATTTCTTAACAAGATCCAAGCAGTCGTTCAATTGTTGTTGAATCTCAATTCCATGCTCTTCTAACATGAGAGGATCCACAATATTCATTACATTACTCTCTTTAATATTACGATCGACAAAGTAATTGGTTGGAAGATTTTTAAAATTTATCGCCTCTTTTGAATTTGTGGAATCCACTCTATCCATAGAATTGTTGGGAAAGACAAGGCACTAACAAGAATGTCAGACAAGATAACAGCGGAATAATACCTAAATCTAAACTTTCCCTTTCAATTTGAACCAAGAGAAGACAAACCAAATCAAACAATATGAAGAATGGACAGCAAGTATATCAATCAAACTAAAGCAACAAGATAAGAATAACTCAATCACACAAGACACAACGATTTACGTGGAAAATCCTTCGATGTGAAGAGTAAAAAACCACAAGACCAAAAGCTCCACTATAAACACCAAGAGTTACAAAATTGTTCTCCAAAATTGGCCACAAAACAAGTGCCAAACAACGAGCAACAACAAATCAAGATTGCACCAAAACTAGAGAATTAAAGAAGAGATTTCACCCAAAAACGCGCTACTGATCACGCCCTCAAATCAGAATCTACAGAAATCAAAATCAGATCTCCACCGTTGAATTGCAAGAACCAGATGCTGAGAACTCCCAGTTCAAATTTGAGCACGATCCAACGGTTAACGAAGCAGAAAACTCTGTCTGAAGCGGACTGCCTGAGCAGAAAATTTCCAGAAGCAAAAACGAGATTTTTCTCTTTTTCTCTCCGTCTCTAAAACGAAACTCTCTTGATTTCTCTCTCTTGTGTTTCTGAAAATAAGACCAAATAAGCCTTATATATGCCACATAATATTTTGGGTTATGGGCTAAATTGGGCTAGTCCTAATAAGACTTTTATTTATCCACATAGGAAGGGAAAAAAAAGATCCTAAACCCAACAATTCTCCCCCTCACAACTATGTGGAGGAGACCGCCATCCCGGCGATCATGCAACAATCCTCAAACTTCCCTCTTGGCAAAGCTTTAGTCATCATGTCGGAACCATTATCATTGGTATGGATCTTTTCAAGTTCAAGCAACTTAGAATCCAACACATCTCGAATCCAATGATACCTCACATCAATGTGTTTAGACCGACCATGAAATGCAGAATTCTTGCCAAGATGAATAGCACTTTGACTGTCGCAATAAAACACATACCTCTCTTGAGCACAACCAAGTTCCCCCAAAAATTTCTTCATCCAGATCAACTCTTTGCAAGCTTCAAAAGCAGCAATAAGCTCAACCTCTGTAGTAGATAAAGCAACACATTTTTGCAACCTAGATTGCCAAGACACAGCTCCCCCTGCAAAAGTAATCAAGTAGCCTGAAGTAGACTTACGAGTATCAACATCACCAGCCATGTCTGAATCAGTGTAACCGCAAAGAATAAGCTTCCCTGTACCAAAACACAAACTCAAACTAGAAGTGCCACAAATATATTTCATAATCCATTTAACAGCATTCCAATGCTCTCTTCCTGGATTAGAAAGAAAACGGCTAACAATACTAACAGCATGAGCAATATCTGGTCTTGTACACACCATCGCATACATCAAACTACCAACAACTGAAGCATAAGGAACTTTCTCCATATCTTCCTTCTCACCATCACATGAAGGACAATGTCTGATACTCAATTTGAAGTGCATAGCTAAAGGTGTATTGACAACCTTAGCTTTGTCCATGTTGAATCTACGAAGTACTTTTTGAATATACTTCTCTTGTGACAACCACAACTTCTTGGCATTTCTATCACGGACAATCTGCATGCCAAGAATCTGCCTTGCTGGTCCCAAGTCTTTCATAGCAAAAGACTTATTCAACTCTTGCTTCAACTCTTTAATCCTGCAAGCATTACGACCAACAACAAGCATGTCATCAACATAAAGCAAAATGATAATAAAGTCACCATCAGAGAATTTTTGCACAAAAACACAATGGTCTGAAGAAGTCTTCTTGAAGCCTTGCTGACTCATAAAAGAACCAAACTTCCTGTACCATTGCCTGAGAGCTTGTTTTAAACCATACAAGCTCTTCTTCATTTTGCAAACATACTTCTCTTTTCCCTTGACTTCAAAGCCTTCCGGCTACTCCATATAAATTTCTTCATCCAAGTCACCATGGAGAAAAACAGTTTTAACATCCATCTGTTCAACCTCTAAGTCCAGACTTGCAACCAAGCCTAGAACCACACGAATGGATGACATCTTCACAACTGGAGAGAATATCTCATCAAAATCAATCCCTTTTTTCTGGCTAAAACCCTTCACAACTAATCTAGCCTTGTACCGTGGAACTGGGTTACCATCTTCATGTTTCACCCGGAAAACCCACCTGTTTTTCAAAGCTTTTCGATTTTTAGGTAACATAACCAAATCGAAGGTATGATTATCATGTAGAGACTTCATTTCATCCTCCATAGCATCAAACTACTTTTCTTTTTCTTCACTTTCCATGGCCTCATCAAGACTTTCTGGTTCTTTCCCATCAGTCAAGAGTACATACTCATTGGAAGAATAACGAGATGAAGGTATTTTCTCTCTAGTAGATCTTCTGAGAGAACTCTCTGGAGCATCAATAATAGTTAGTTGCAGACCAACCACATCGTCTTGCACTGGAGCATCAGCGACATACTGGTCATTCTGAATATGATCACCATCTTCAATATCAACTTGATTTTCATGAAGATTTTCACCTGGTGGAATAGTCAAAGGCACTGGATCAACATCAACTAGGTTGTCACTACTCTGAGAATCAACTTTCTCAACTTTGTCAAGATCTTCAATTGTTTGGTCTTCAAAGAACACAACATCACGGCTTCTAACAAGTTTCTTTTCAACTGGATCAAAGAAACGATAGCCAAATTCATTTTGACCATAACCAACAAAGATACATTGCCTAGTTTTAACATCTAACTTTGACCTTTCATCCTTAGGAACATGCACAAAGGCTTTACACCCAAAAATTTTAAGATGATCATAAGAAACATTCTTTCCAGACCAAACTCTCTCAGGAACATCACCATTCAAAGCAACAGTAGGAGATAAATTGATAACATATGCAGCAGTATTAAGTGCTTCTGCCAAAAAGGAATCTGGCAGCTTAGCATCCGAAAGCATACATCTAACTCTCTCAACAAGAGTTCTATTCATCCTTTCTGCTAAACCATTTAGCTGAGGAGTCTTTGGAGGAGTTTTCTGATGCCGAATACCCTGCTTTCTACAATATCTATCAAAGGGTCCAATATACTCACCACCATTATCAGAACGAATGCATTTCAATTTCTTCCCTGTTTGTCTCTCAACCAAGGCCTGAAAACTCTTGAACACATCAAGTACCTAATCCTTGGACTTCAAAGAGAATACCCAGAGTTTGCGTGAATAATCATCAATAAAAGTCACAAAATAAAGTGCACCACCATGAGACCTTACCTTAAATGGACCACACAAATCAGAATGTACCAACTCCAGCAAATCAAGCTTTCTTGAAGGTGGATGACTCTGAAAAGAAACTCTCTTCTGTTTACCTGCTAAGCAATGAACACACCTATTCAACTTTGCTTGTTTCACTCCAGAAAGCAAATTCTTCTTAGCCAAATTGTTCATCCCCTTTTCGCTCATATGACTCAGTCTTCTATGCCATAACAATGATGAAATATTATTCTCCACCAAATTTATTGAGCCTCTAAAAGTGGAGCCCTGAAAAACATACAAGTTAGACAACTTATCACCACGGGCTACAATCATCAAACCTTTAGTAAGCTTCCACTGGCCAGCACCAAGGGTATTAAAATAACCCTCATCATCAAGGTATCCCACAGAAATCAAATTCAAGCGAACATCTGGAACATGTTTGACATTATTGAGAACTAGTTTGGAACCATTGTTAGTTTCCAAACAAACTGTCCCATTACCAAGAATTGCAACCTCATGATTATTACCCATTTTCAACATCCCAAAATTACCTGGAGTATAAGAAGAAAATAATTCCTTCTTGGGCGTGACATGAGAAGTAGCACCAGAATCCACAAACCAGCTAGACTCATCACGAACAAGATTGACAACATTTTCATCACAAGAAACAAGAAGATCATCATTAGCAACAACAGCAACACGATTTTCATTGTCACCTTCTTTCTTTTGTTGTCTCATATCTCTCTTGTACTTTAAACAAAATTTCTTGATATGCCCATTCTTCTGGCAATAGTCACATGTAACATTCTTGTATTTAGACTTTGACTTACCTCTACTTTTATCTCTGTCACTCTGACATCTGAACTTGTTTCTCCCCCTATCTTCAGTAACCAAAACATCGGAGTGTGAAGTAGAAGAAGTTGAGCCTTGAGATCTTCTTCTCATCTCTTCATTCAATACACCACTCTTAGCATATTCCATGGTCACAACACCACTGGGAGCAGAATTAGTCAAAGAAACTCGAAGAGTTTCAAAAGAGTCTGGCAGAGTATTAAGAAGCCATAGTCCCTGTATTTCTTCATCGAATTTTACATTCATTCCAGATAGCTGGTCATGAACACCCTGAAAATCATTAATATGATCAGAAATAAGAGTGCCCTCTTTATACTTGATATTCATCAATTGTTTCAATAGAAACAACTTATTGTTGCCAGTATTCGAAACATATAGCGTCTCGAGCTTGTCCCACAAACTTCTGACACGTGTCTCATTCACAATGTGATTTTGAACATTATCTTCAACCCATTGTCTAATGTAGCCACAAATCTGCAAGTACTCAAATTCCCATTCCTCATCCGTCATGGACTGGGGTTTATTAGAGGTAAGCACATGTAAATGTATTTTCTTGACAAATAGAAGATCTTTTATCTTGCCTCTCCAAATATGATAGTTACTACCATTCAAACAAATCATCTTGCTCATATTCGCCTCCATCATTCAAATCAATTATCAACAATAAATCAATAACCAATGCTTTGATACCACTTTGTTGGGAAAGACAAGGCACTAACAAGAATGTCAGACAGGATAACAGCGGAATAATACCCAAATCTAAACTTTTCCTTTCAATTTGAACCAAGAGAAGACAAACCAAATCAAGCAATATGAAGAATGGACAGCAAGTATATCAATCAAACTAAAGCAACAAGATAAGAATAACTCAATCACACAAGACACAACGATTTACGTGGAAAACCCTTCGATGTGAAGAGTAAAAAACCACAGGACCAAAAGCTCCACTATAAACACCAAGAGTTACAAAATTGTTCTCCAAAATTGGCCACAAAACAAGTGCCAAACAACGAGCAACAACAAATTAAGATTGCACCAAAACTAGAGAATTAAAGAAGAGATTTCACCCAAAAACGCGCTACTGTTCACGTCCTCAAATCAGAAGCTACAGACGTCTAAATCAGATCTCCACCGTTGAATTGCAAGAACCAGATGCTGAGAACTCCCAGTTCATATTTGAGCACGATCCAATGGTTAACGAAGCAGAAAACTCTGTCTGAAGCGGACTGCCTGAGTAGAAAATTTCCAGAAGCAAAAATGAGATTTTTCTCTTTTTCTCTCAATCTCTAAAACAAAACTCTCTTGATTTCTCTCTCTTGTGTTTCTGAAAATAAGACCAAATAAGCCTTATATATGCCACATAATATTTTGGGTTATGGCTAAAGTGGGCTAGTCCTAATAAGACTTTTATTTATCCACATAGGAAGGAAAAAAAAAAGATCCTAAGCCCAACAAGAATTACCCTCTTTAGTATTGGATTTAGTGTTTTCTTCAAAATGAATTGTCTCTTTTGAATGTGTAGATTCCATAATATCGTACGGGCCCTTTCTGGTTAATAGCTGAAAGAGAAGAACCCTAGAGCTGTAGACATCAGTTTTTTGAGTAATAATACCCTGGTGGTAATATTCTGGAGCTATATACCCCATGTTCCACTCACACCATCATCTAGTACCTCCAATTCCCCTGGAGGTAATATGGAGAGTGAGAAGTTCAATATTTTGGCAATGCCTCTCTTCTCATCTATTATCACATTGTGAGGCTTTATACTTCTGTGGATGATGGGCGTAGTAAATTAAGTATGCAGGAAAACAATAGCAGAAGCAACCTCACGTGCAACTCGTAATCTACTTCCCCAACATAGCGATTTTCTATTAAGATTATCCTTTTTGAAAAGTAGATCGAAAAGAGATATAGCTTCAAAATATTCATACACCATAACTGGTTGTTCAAATTCTAGACAGCAACCGACAAGTCTCAACACATTCTTCAGATGACTCATCTGAGCAGTAATCGCTATATCTCGGTGGATATTGTTGAATGAACATGTATTGAACCTAACTAAAACGGGGCGGTTGTCTAGTAATCCCGTAACCATAGACACATCAGAAAGGTCCATTTTGCTTTTAGAGTGTCTAATTGCATTCTGGATCTCTATGGCAGTGTAATAACGGATTGGAATTCTGCAATTTTCATCGCATAAAGAAAGAAGCTCCTCAAGTACCGCACTTCCATTCTTTAAATAGCAATCCTGCTCTTTCTTCCGCCTTTCAGCAGAGGCAGAGGAAAACAAAATTTTCGTTGTGAATCCCCTCAAGAAAGGGATCTCCAATTTAGCAGTGACTAGTCTCCATGAATTGGGATTAAATCCACTAAGGCAACCATCACTAGTAGTGTAATCTATGAACAAGTTGAAAGTTGCTGGTCTTAATTAGTGCATTCAATTTCCAAGCACTTTCATTGTAATTGTTTATCAAATTTTTCCCATTAGGAATTGACTCAGTACCTGGTTTTTGGGTAAAGCCAATGAAACTTAAACTTTATGGGGTCATTGTTAGAAAATAGCATACACAACGGAAGCATTTTAGTATCATACATCTTGCATGAATATAGACAACAATCACAAATATGTATCACAATACAAAGTATGCTGAAAATTAACTCAGGATTACCTCTTGAAGCGTGTGAAGATATCTTGAAGCAAAATCAACTCCAGCTCTACGGTCTGTATCTTGAAGCATGAAGCAAACCCAACTCCAGCTTTTCGGTCTTCTATAGTGATCCCAAATAACAATTGAACTCTCTCAATATTTGGGTGAGCAATTATTGTATACAAAACTGTATCCTTTCTAGGTCAAAATAATCCCTACTTATAGAGATTTCTTCCCAGTCTAAAAAGGAGTCCTTTTCTTTCAAGAAGAAAGAAAACACACGTTACTTTTTGTTTCAAAAAGACACGCTCCTTTTTCTTTTTCCCTAGAAAATAAGATTTTGAGTTCTAGTTAAATATGGGCACTGGAGGGACCACAAAATTTTATTACTGAGGCTTCCTATTATGGAAATAATTTCAAATAATTAATTTGAATTATTCTTACCATAATAAATTACAAATCATTCCACTAAAAATTCGTAATTGCCCTCCTCAATTTATATTTTGAAATTCACCATTAAACACTTATGTAATTCTCTATGTTAAGATTACAGATACTAATCAATAAATTAAATTATTGACGAATTTAATTCAATGATTAATTTCCTTTAGAGCAATACTTAACTTATTTCATGTGTCAGATTCATAAATCTACCGATCGAGTTTACATATGAAAACTTATAAGTTTCTCGTAAAAAGGTGTATCATCAATCTCTATATTGAGACATGGATTCCATCAACTAACTAATTATTTCACCAATATATATTATAATTATCCAATCTACCAGGCATATTGACCCATCTCAGAATCTCACCTTTTAATTAATCAAAATGATAAATAATATATACAGATCATAATTGTTATATCAAGATTAATAATATAAATACATTTAACAGTTTAGAGAATATGTTTTTATCAGTCAGTCTAAAACATATATCTTTGCTCGGTCCCGTTCAATACATACAAAATGCACTAGCACGAGAAGTTAGAACTATTCCATTCTCATAATCAAGATAAATTACATTTAATCTCGTGCTACAATCGTTCTGATGGTTTCGTCCAAATTTCCATCTACGATTGTGAACTATAACTTTTAACTTATAAGAACCGATGATTTAATCTTCTGTGTATAAGCTTAAACTCAATACACCAAATCATCTACTATATTAGTTAAGGACACATATATGACAAATTGATCTATTAAATGTAACACTTTGTTGAATTGAAAAAATAAATAAACAATTGTGCAATAATAATACTATATCAAAATGCATGATTAATAGTATATCCTAACAATCTCCCACTTAGACTCATAACTATGCACCTACAACTCTAACACCCATTCCTTCAACATGTCTATCAAAAGACTTTTGCGATAAAACTTTTGTGAAAGGGTCTGTCAGGTTGTTCTCTGATGCAATCTTCGCCACCATCACATCTCCTCTCTGTACTATATCTTGAATCAAATGGTACTTTTGCTCAATGTGCTTTGCCTTCTTATGACTCTGTGGTTCCTTAGAATTTGCAACCGCTCCACTATTATCACAAAACATTGTGAGTGGCATTTCTATTGCAGGAACAACCGCCAAGTCTTTCAGAAAGTTTCTGAGCCATACTGCCTCCTTAGTTGCCTTAGAGGATGCTACATATTCGGCTTCCATGGTAGAATCAACAACACAAGTTTGCTTGATGCTTCTCCAAATAATGGCTCCACCTCTCAAAGTAAACACATTTTCTTAGGTCAACTTTCTAGAGTCCATATCAGCCTGGAAATCTGAGTCTGTGTACCCTATGGGCACCAACTTATCCGAATGATAGACTAGCATGTAATCCCTAGTCCGTTTCAGGTACTTGATTATATGATTAACTGTTGTCCAGCGTTTTCATCTAGGATTAGGCTGATATCTGCTAACCATGACTACGGCAAAACAAATATCAGGTCTAGTGCACAACATCGCATACATGAGACTTCCTACAGCTGACACATAAGGAATTGTCTTCATCCTTTCTATTTCCTCATCTGTCTTAGGACATTGATCCTTAGATAGAGAAATTTCATGTCTGAAAGGAAGGAATCCTTTCTTGGAATCATGCATGCTAAACCTGGTAAGAAGTGTATCAATATAAAGAGCTTGAGATAAACCTAACATCATTTTCTTGCGATCACGTAAAGCCTTGATCCCAATGATGTGAGCAGTTTCTCCCAAATCCTTCATATCAAAATTAGTGGACAACCATTCCTTAACTGAATTCATCAAGCCCACATTATTTTCTATGAGCAAGATATCATCTACATATATTACCAAAAACACCACTTTATCCCCATTCCACTTTTTGTACACACAAAACTCATCAAGACATTGCTCAAAACCAAAAGTCTTGACTGCATTGTCAAAGCAAGTGTTCCATGCCCTAGAAGCTTGCTTTAATCCATAAATGTTTCTCTTAAGCTTGCACAACATGTGTTCTTTGCCTTTTCTATGAAACTATCTGGTTGTTGCATAAATATGCTTTCATCAAGATTTCCATTAAGGAAAGCTGTCTTGACGTCCATTTGTCAAATTTCATAATCATAATGAGCAGCAATGAATAAGAGAATTCTAATAGACTTAAGCATGACTACTGGCGAAAAAGTTTCCTCATAATCGATCCCTTTTTTCTGAGTAAACCCTTTTGTAACAAGTCTAGCTTTGTAAGTTTGCACTTTTCCATCTACTCTTCTCTTTTTCTTATAGATCCATTTGCATCTAATGAGTTTGACTCCATCTACAGGTGGTTCTACAAGATCTCATACTTTATTGGAGTACATGGACTCCATTTTTGATTTCATAGCAATGATCCATTTTTCTGCATCTTTATCTTGTAGTGCTTCGTTGTAATTCATAGGTTCAGTATTCGACTCTTCATGGATTCTGTCAAAAGACTCTCCCAAGAGTGCATACCGAAGTGGTTTTCTTATCACTCTCCCACTACGATGAGACACTATAGTTCCAGGGGCATGTTCAAAGAGATTTGGATTATTATGATCTTGTGGTGGAACCACATCATTTGTAGGATCTTGAGTGTCCATGTTATCTTCAGCACCTTGCGGTGCAGAGATATTAACAACTTCTTCCTCTAATACAATCTGCTCATTATTACTCCCACTATCTTGATGTAATAAATTTTCAGGAACTTGTACTTGTGGAATTATATCTTTATTAACATCTCTCCCACTACTATAATGCAATTGTATGTTAACTCTAGCATATGGGGTTTGAATTTGGTTTCCATTATTATCAGTAGACTAATTTGTTATCTCTTTGCTTAATTCCTGTAAAACTAGTTTACTTCTAGGAATATGGTTTGTTAAAAAATCCTTTTCCAGAAACTTGGCATTTGTTGACATTCTTTTCTTTAGGATTATAAAACATACCACCTTTCATTCCTTTAGGGTATCCAATATAAACACATACTTCTATTTTAGGTTCTAATTTTCCTGCCTTTCATTTTAGCTCATGGGTTGTACATCCCCAAACTCGAACATGTTTCAAACTAGGTTTGTGCCCAGTCCACAGTTCAATGGGTGTCAAAGGAACAGATTTAGAAGGAACTACGTTAAGAATGTGATTTGCAGTTTCTAAGGCATATCCCCAAAATGAATAAGGTAAATCAGAGTAACTCATCATTGATCTAACCATTTCTAAAAGAGTTATGTTTCTTCTTTCTGCTACACCATTATGTTGTGGCGTTCTAGGTGCAGACATTTGAGATGTAATTTCTTGTTCTGATAAGTAACTAATGATCTCATTAGAGAGGTATTCACCACCACGATCAGATCGTAACGACTTGCTATATTTTCCATGTCATATCTCCGTTTCAGCCTTAAACTCTTTGAATTTCTCAAAGCATTCAGACTTACGGTGCAACAAATAAATATATCCATATTTTGAGTAGTCATCAATGAAAGTCACGAAGTACTCATACCCACCTTTCGCTTGAATGTTCATCGGGCCACACAAATCAAAATGAATTAACTCTAGTTTATCATTGACTCTGTTTCCTTTTGAGGGGAAAGGTCTCTTAGTCATTTTTCCTTTTAAACAAGATTCACATGTTGGTAGTGCCTCCACTTTTAATGAACCTAAAGGTCCATCTCGAACAACCTTGATATCCTATCTAGATTTATATGACATAGATGCAAGTGCCATAGATAATTCTCATTAAAATCAGAAGAATGTTTTCTTTTACTTGAAAGGTTAACATTATTCAGTTCTATGGTTTGTTGTAGTTCTTGAGAGACATTAATAATTAAAAGGCCATTAATCAATGTACCAGCAGAGACAAGATGTTTATTATAGCTAATAACACAACTGTTATCAGAAAAATTAACATCATAACCATCTCTCAAAACTTTAGAAACTGAAATTAAATTTCTTCTAACAGCAGGTGCATATAGAACGTCTTTTAAAATTAAAACTCTACCACTATCAAACGAAAAAGTAATATTTCCTAATGCTAAAACTGGAGTTGCTGAACCATCCACTTGAAAAACGATAATTTCACCTCTAATTAGCTTGCGCGTTTCTTGAAACCCCTGCAAAGTAGTGCAGATATGATCAGTGGCTCCTGAATCTACACACCATGAAGTGGTAGAAACAACTGCTAAAAATGTTTCAACGACAAGTGAAAGTGAGTTACCTGGGTTGTTTTTCTTCTTGGCTAAGAAAACTGGACAATGTGCCTTCCAATGGCCTGGCATCTTGCAATGAAAACACTTGCCATTAGACTTTTTCGAGCCCCCAGTTAGAGGTGCAATTGCCATAGCTTTGTGAGCATTTTTCTTCTTCTGTCCACCTTGCGGTTTAGAAGTAGAACCTTTCTCTACATTTAGTGCCATGGATGGTGCCTTTTTGACAAGTGTCTCTGCCACCTGCAGCTCATTCAAAAAATGTGCCAAAGATAGACTCATCTTATTCATATTGTAATTTAGGCAAAATTGTTGAAAACTGTCAGGCAGAAACCGTAATATCATCTCAACTTAGGAGTCATTGTCAATTTCAGCCCCCAAGACCTCTAGTTCATTCAGAAGACCTATCATCTTCATAACATGGTCTCTAACAGGAGTGCCTTCTACTATCTTAGTGTTCATAGGAGTTATCATGGCAGTCTGCTTAGCTGATCGACCCTTGTCTCCAAACATTTGTTTGAGATTCTCTAGAATTTCAAAAGCAGATAACATAGATGTAACACCCCGGAAATCTAATGAACTAAGCTAGAGCCTAATATGTAGTCTAGTAGCCTAATGAAGTTAAAACGTAAGGTTAAAGTCCTAAAATAATTTTCCTAACTTATCACTAGTGTCTAAGTCCCTAAAAGTGAAGGCATGGCCCCCCAAGAGTCTATGATGAGGGCCAATGGGATGCTAAAAAACGCAGTCTAAAAGCAGTTCATTCACAAAATAGGGACCAGGAGGTGTGGTCTGACTCACGCCCCGTAGATGGGAGTCGTGAGTCAAGACATAGACTCTCCAATGGTCCCCAAGACTTCCTAGTCTCAGTCTCATTTGACGCATGGACAACACGGTCCGTGGACCATATCACGCCCCATAGGTGGGGGCTCGTGGAAGGGTATTGGACCAAGGCCAAAAGGCCAGCCTCAGACCCAAACCACGAGTGACCAGTGCGGTCCGTGGTTCAAACCACTCCCCGTGGTTGGGGACTCGTGGATGGGGCCTGGGAAGGCTGCCTTAAGTCGTCCTATGTGGGGGTAATTTAGTAAATTACTAATTAATTAAGTTAGGGTGGGGGTGGTTATTATTAGTTGTTTTTAGTATATTAAACTATTTTGAAGTATTAAACAAGTCTTTTAACTCTCACAACTCACAAACTCAAACCAACCAACTTTCCTCCCAAAAATATTCTCTCTCTAAACTCCATTGAAGAACAAAGAAGAAGCTCAAGATTAGGGTTCAAGCTCCAAGATTTTCACTCCAATTTCATGGAAAACATCAATTAAGGTATGGGGACTTTGATTCATGGAACACTTTTCTCCATGAAGCCCTTCAACTCTTGATTTCGAAATTGGTAACTTGTTCAAAAACTAGGGTTTCTATTCTAACCATGGGTTTTTCCAAAAAATGATTTTATTATGTTAATTGCATTATATTATGGATGATTTGATGTTTAATGGTGATTTTCATTGAAAAATTCCCCAAGAACCCATGAACACCCCCATGACCCCAATTTCAAGTATAGTGATGTGTGTATTGATGCAAGATGATTACAATGAATTGTTTCTATGTAAATTTAATTATTGAATCTTGTTTTATTCATGCCCATTGTAGTATCTTTAGGTGTAATTGTGAGACATGATTCATGACCTTGAAAAGGAATAAATTTCTAGGGTTTGTACATATGGATGCAAGATGTGTATAAACTATTGATTCATTTAGAAAGTAGATCTCCTATGACTAATGTGTGAAGTATGATATTGTTGAAAGGTTGTTCTTCCCTTATCCTTATACTTGATGATGCATGAATAGTCTAGGATGATGATGATGTATTGTGTTGATTGAAAGTATATTTCTCATGAAAACACTATCAAGGTAATGTGAAAGTTCTACTCACAAACAAATGTTGATTCTAAGGTTGAAAGTACATTCTCACCTTTAATTAATCTATGAGCTATTTTGATAAATTTTATTGAATGAAGAATAGAGCATTCCTTTACACATGTAAATGCAATTCAAGATATAATCATGTATAATTTGGGAAATAACGCTTAGCACCGAGTGGATATGGACAATGAGGAAAGGGCCCCTCCGCCAATGCAATAGGGCGTGTCATCCAAAGTGAATTCATGAGATGGAAGTCCATCCGCCAATGCAATAGGGCGGGTTTCTAGAAGCAATCTCCCTATCCCATAACTATGTGCCAACATAGGACTTAGCTAATGTATCCACCTAGATGCTAATACATTTAGTCCTACCTTAGGCAAGTAGGACACCTTCCTTCGATGTGGGGTTACATGACACCAGATTTCATGTAGCTCACATAGTCTATGTCGATTATCGTTATTCTTCCCTAAATAAAAGATAATGATTAAGACATGAACTATACTATGACTTGTTGGTGAGTTTACTTAATAGGAGTAGGGGTATGGGACGTCAGTTCCACATTGCACAAGTAGACTTGGTAGGATGTTATAGGATGGTTCCTTTATATTATGATGAGATACAAATGTATGCATGGGTGTTGAATGGATAGTTGTTATGAATGACTTTCCTTGTATTCAAGTAATGTACATAACTATTTCCTTGTATTCAAGTAATGTACATGACTATTTCTTTAATTGTGACTAATGATTATAATGAGGTCTAAAGATAATGTGCATGATTGATGTAGCTTTAAGGTGGTGCTTAGTAGGGTTGGTATTATGGGATGCCAACCATACATTGCACAAGTGTTCCTTAGGGGTTGCTAAGGTGTTGATATTACTATTTTCATGAGTGTAAATGTGATTATGGCTTGTTTTGTACATTGTAAATGCATGTTGGTTTCTAAACTTGACAAGGACATACTTTTCAAATAAAAATGTCTTTTTTTTTATCATATTTAAGGATTTCATGCATGTTTCCATACTTGGTACATATTATGTGCTAACCCCTTCTTTCTTCTACATCTTAATGAGTGTAGGTTTCGAATAGGTGACTTTCACTCTTCTTTTGAAGAAGACTTGGATTGCTTAACTCTAAGTTGTGGTGAGTCCTCATGTTCGAGGATGAGATTTCCTATTTCTTAGTTTCTATTGTAGTTCTCATGTTGAGACTTTTATTGATGTAAAAGGGCTAAGTCCCAAACTTTGTATTCCTATGTTTTAGATGGTGTATGAGACAAAGTCTAGATTTCCTATTACTTTCTTTTATGAAAAGTGATGTTGGACTTACATTGTAAAGTAATAAATTTTTCCGCATTATTTCTATGTCTTACGTAATGATGATGCTAGAGGCATGTATGAGACCCCTTCCGGGTCAAGTATGCCGTGTTACGTCTAGGGGTTACTCTCGGGTCGTGACAAACGTGGTATCTGGCTATAAGTTTTTGGGAATAATATTTAGGTTGATGTCTCATTCACCACGTCTAGTATAGTTTTTTTCATGAGTGTGAAGCGCGCCACACTTATGATTAAGAGGCGATAAAATGCTTAGGAACATTCCCTTATTTCATTACTCTTTAGTCGTGCTTTGGAGTTCTAACTCTATAAAGTCCTTTTCTTCTAACCCTTCTCTTGTGATTATAGGGAATGAATAGAAGAAGGGCAAACTTAAGAAGAAGGGTAGAAGAGATGGTGAATGAGGGAGTTCCTCCTCAAGGTCCTCAAGTTCCTAATGATGATGGAGCTATGACGAATGTGGAGATAAGGGCGACTCTCCAAACCTTGACTCAACTTATGACGGTTCAAACTCAAGTCATCGCCACTCAAGCCCAAGCTATAACGGCTCAAGCAAATAGGGAAGGTAAGCCCCGAGTGAATCCTAATGCAAGCACCATGGCTTCAAGGTTAAGAGACTTTACTAAGATGAACCCTCCTATTTTCTTGGGTTCCAAGTTGAATGAAGACCCACAAGAGTTTTTGGAAAAAGGTCTACAAAATAGTCGATGCCATGGGAGTGACTTCTATTGAAAAAGCCGAACTAGCAAGGTATCAATTGAAAGATGGGGCCCAAGTATGGTTTACTCAATGGAATGATAATAGGGCTATAAGAGCGGGTCCCATAAGTTGGGAAGTGTTCAAGAAGGTGTTCTATGATAGATTTTTTCCCCATGAGAAAAGGGAAGCGAAGGTTGAGAAGTTCATCAACCTCCGTCAAGGGGGAATGAGTTTCCAAGAATACTCCTTGAAATTCACAAAGTTGTCCAAATATGCCCCATTTTTGGTTTCTAATCCAAGGGATGAGATGAGCGGCTTTGTCACTGACGTGTCCGATGCTATTGAAAAAGAGTGTCGTGCGGCAATGTTCCATGACAACATGGATATATCAAGGTTAATGGTCTATACTCAACAAGTTGAGGCGACAAGGCTTAGAAAGAAGAATAGAGAGGTAAAAATGTCAAGAACTGATGATGGAAATTCTTCAAGGGAAAAGTTTGAGGGTCAAAGTGGACCAAGGTTCAAGAAAAGTTTTTCCAACCAAGACTCCTCTAATGCTCCAAGACCTAACAAAGATAAGGTGTCTAGCCCTATGCCTCAATGAGGCAATAGGGATGGACCTTCCATAGAGAGACCTATATGTGCCAAGTGTGGTAAGAAACATGAGGGAAAATTTCTTCCCGAAATGGGTGTGTGCTATGGATGTGGCAAAAGTGGACCTCAATTGAAAGATTGTCCAACTCGTGCGGCCAAGGAAAAGAGGGTAACCAAGCTAAACTAAGTGGTTCTAATGTCGATGCTCCTAAGAAGAATCGTTGTTATGCCCTCCAATCTAGAAGTGATCAAGAGGGGTCCCTGGACGTTGTTACCGGTATGTTACAAGTATTTGCAATTGATGTTTATGCATTATTAGACCCTGGTGCCACTTTATCTTTTGTTACTCCTTTTGTGGCAATGAAATTTGAAGTACCTCCCGAAGAGTTAAAAAAACCTTTTTTCGTGTCTACCCCGGTTGGTGACTCAGTTGTAGCTAGAAGAGTATATAGGAGTTGTCCTATTTCTTTGTCTCACAAAGTCACTTTGGTAGATTTGGTTGAATTGGACATGCTTGGTTTTGATGTAATCTTAGGGATGGATTGGTTACATGCTTGTTTTGCTTCCATTGATTGTAGAACTCAGGTAGTAAAGTTTCAATTTCCAAATTAGCCCATTTTGGAATGGAAGCGGGGAAATTCAATCCCTAAAGGTCAATTCATTTCATGTCTAAAGGCTTGTGAAATGATTTCTAAGGGTTGTATCTATCATATTGTAAGAGTTAAGGACATTGAGTCTGAGCCTCCTCCTTTAGAGTCGGTCCCCGTAGTCAGGGAATTTTCGGAAGTCTTTCCCGATGACTTGCCCGGAATTTCTCCCGAACGGGATATAGACTTCGGCATTGATCTTTTGCCGGATACTCTACCCATATCAATTCCCTCTTACCGGATGGCTCCGGCCGAATTAAAAAAATTAAAGGCACAACTCAAAGATTTGCTAGACAAGGGTTTCATTCAACCAATAATATCTCAATGGGGTGCTCCGATATTATTTGTGAAAAAGAAAGATGGGTCCCTTAGGATGTGTATTGATTACCGCCAATTGAGAAAGGTCACTATAAAGAATAAGTACCCTCTCCCTAGAATTGATGATTTGTTTGACCAACTCCAAGGGGCGAGTTACTTTTCGAAGATTGACTTAAGGTTGGGATACCACCAACTTAGGGTGAGATAGGTTGGCATTCCTAAGATGGCCTTCCGAATAAGATATGGTCACTATGAATTCCTAGTCATGTCCTTTGGTCTAACAAATGCCCCGACGGCGTTCATGGATCTAATGAATAGGGTATTTAGGCAGTATCTTGATTCGTTTGTGATTGTCTTTATTGACGATATTTTGATCTATTCAAGAAGTGAAAGTGATCATATAAAGCATTTGAGGATAGTATTGAAAGTCCTTAAAGACCACCAATTATATGATAAGTTTAGCAAGTGTGAGTTTTGGCTAAGGTCGGTTGCTTTCCTTGGTCATATTATGTCGGGTATAGGTATAGAGGTTGACCCTAAGAAAACGGATACGGTCAAGAGTTGGCCTAGACCTCTAGCTCCTACCGATATTAGAAGCTTTTTGGGTTTGTCCGGTTACTATAGAAGGTTTGTTAAAGGTTTTTCCTCTATTGCCTCTCCATTAACGGCCTTAACTCAAAAGAAAGCAAAGTTTGTGTGGTCGGAGGCTTGTGAGAAAAGCTTCCAAGAATTGAAGAATAGACTTACATCCGCTCCGGTGTTGACCTTACCAGAGGGTACCGATGAATTTGTGGTATATTGTGACGCTTCTCGAGTGGGTTTGGGATGTGTCCTCATGCAACAAGGTAAAGCGATTGCCTATGCTTCAAGGCAACTCAAGGTACATGAAAAGAATTATCCAACTCATGATCTGGAACTAGCAGCGGTGGTATTTACTTTGAAAATATGGAGACACTGTCTCTATGGGATGCATGTAGATGTGTTTACCAACCACAAGAGCCTTCAATATGTGTTTAGCCAAAAAGATTTGAATCTCCAACAAAGAAGGTGGTTAGAACTTTTAAAGGATTATGACATGAGTGTCCTTTATCACCTCGGCAAAGCCAATGTAGTTGCGGATACCTTAAGTAGATTGTCCATGGGTAGTGTGGCTCATGTAGAAGATGAAAAGAAGGAATTGGTTCGTGATGTGCATAGGTTGGCCCATCTAGGTGTCCAACTTGTGGATTCCACCAAGGGTTGAGTTATAGTTCATCATAGTTTCGGATCGTCGTTTGTGGTTAATGTAAAGTCTAAGCAACATCTTGACCCTATTTTGATGGAATTGAAAGAGTTGATTCTCAATAAGTCCGTTGAGTTTTTTTCCCAAGGGGGAGATGGGGTGCTTAGGTACCAAGGTAGGTTGTGTGTTCTGGATGTTGATGGTTTGAGGGAGAAAATACTATAAGAGGCTCATGGTTTGCGATATTTTATTCATTCGGGAGCCACCAAGATGTACCATGACCTATGGCTAATCTATTGGTGGATTGGTATGAAGAAGGCTATAGCGGGTTTTGTGGCCAAATGTCCTAATTGTCAACAAGTCAATGCCGAGCACATAAAACCGGGAGGTTTTCTCCAAGATATAAATATTCCCACTTGGAAGTGGGAGGAGGTGAATATGGATTTTTTTGTGGGGTTGCCTCGTACTCGAAGGCAACACGATTCTATTTGGGTCATTGTTGATAGGATGACGAAATCAACTCATTTTCTTCTCGTCAAAACTACTTTCTCGGTGGAAGACTATACTAAGTTATACATCAAAAAGGTAGTGAAGTTGCATGGAATTCCTTTGCCCATCATATCGGATAGAGTTACTCAATTTACTTCACATTTTTGGAAGGCGTTTCAACAAGGACTTGGTACCAATGTTAAACTTAGTAATGCCTTCCACCCTCAAATGGATGGTCAAGCGGAACGCACCGTTCAAACCTTAGAGGACATGTTAAGGGCGAGTGTGATTGATTTCAAGGGTAATTGGGACGATCACCTTCAGTTGATAGAATTTGCCTACAACAGTAGTTACCACTCTACCATTGCCATGGCTCCGTTTGAAGCGATATATGGAAGAAGGTGTAGATCTCTGATTGGGTGGTTTGAGGTAGGTGAGTTTGCTCTAATTGGTCCCGAACTAGTCTATGATGTCATTGAGAAAATTCAACTCATTAGAGAAAGGTTGAAGACGACCCAAAGTCGGCAAAAGTCCTATGCCGACAATAGAAGAAAGGATTTTGAATTTGAGGTTGGTGATTGGGTATACTTGAAAATCTCGCCTATGAAAGGTGTGATGAGGTTTGGAAAGAAGGGAAAACTTAGTCCCCAGTATGTGGACCCATACCAAATCTTGAAGTGTATTAGAAAAGTTGTTTATGAGGTGGACTTGCCAAATGAGTTGGCTCCGGTTCACCCGGTGTTTCATGTTTCCATGCTCAAAAAGTGTATTGGTGATTCGGTTTCCATTATTCCTTTAGAGGGTTTAGGAGTTGATGAGAACCTTTCTTATGAAGAGGTCCCGGTTGAGATTTTGGACCGACAAGTGAAAAAGTTGAGAAATAAGGAAGTATCTTCCGTTAAGGTTCTATGGAGGAATCACTTAGTTGAGGGTGCTACATGGGAGGCCGAGGCTGATATGAAGTCCCGTTATCCTCATCTTTTTCCTTCTACTCCTATTCAACTTGAGGTAAGTAATTCCTCTTGAGTTCAAGTGTTTTGAGAGTCATGTGTGTGGTATGATTTCCCATGATTTCCTTATATTGTGCATGTTCTTGTGAGAATTCATGTTTTAGTATATATTGAGTTTGCATGATGTAAATGTTCCTCATGTTGATTTGCCTGATGATTGCATTATTGACTCCATGAGATGAAATGATGAACATGCTTGGTGATATGTTGATGAGATGACATGTTCGCTCTATATTGTTATGTTGAGCTTACTTGAGTTGGAGAAGTTAGTTCCTCCCATATTTATGTAGATTGATGAGTTTCATGCATATTGGATTAGTGGATAGAGTTCCTACTCTCTAGTTTGCATTGGCTATGTTGTAAAAGAGAATTGAAATTTCCTCTTTTGAAATTGTGCATGATGTGATTAGTGCAATTTAGTTTTTGCACATTTTTTATGTTTCCTACATGATGGGCTGCTAGTCTTGATTTTCTAACTTAGTTTGGTGTTTTGGTCATCATTCGGGGACAAATGTTTCCAAGGGGGAGATAATGTAACCCCCCGGAAATCTAATGACCTAAGGTAGAGCCTAATGTGTAGTCTAGTAGCTTAATGAAGTTAAAACGTAAGGTTAAAGTCCTACAATAATTTCCCTAACTTAGCACTAGTGTCTAAGTCCCTAAACGTCAAGGCATGGCCCCCAAGGGTCCTTGATGAGAGCCGAAGGGCTGCAAAAAAAGTCTGTCTAAAAATAGTTCATACACGAAATAGGGACCACGAAGCGTGGACTGACTCACGCCTCGTAGATAGGAGTCGTGAGTCAAGACTTAGCCTCCCCAATGGTCCCTGAGACTTCCTAGTCTCAGTCCCATTTGACGCATGGACATCACGGTCCGTGGACCATACCACGCCCTATAGGTGGGGGCTCGTGGATATGTCCTGGACCAAGGCCAAAAGGCCAGCCTCAAACCCAAACCATGAGTGACCAATGTGGTCCATGTTTCAAACCACTCCCTGTGGTCGGGAACTCGTGGATGGGGCCTGGGAAGGCTGCCCTAAGTCGGCCTATGTGGGGGTAGTTTAGTAAATTACTAATTGATTAAGTTAGGGTGGGGGGCGGTTATTATTTGTTATTTTAAGTATATTAAAGTATTTTGAAGTATTAAACAAGTCTTTTAACTCTCACAACTCACAAACTCAAGCTCAACCAACTTTCCTCCCAAAAATATTCTCTCTCTAAACTCTATTGAAGAACAAAGAAGAAGCTCAAGATTAGGGTTCAAGCTCCAAGCTTTTCACTCCAATTTCGTGGGAAAACATCAATTAAGGCATGGGGACTTTGATTCATGGAACACTTTTCTCCATGAAGCCCTTCAACTCTTGATTTCGAAATTGGTAACTTGTTCAAAAACTAGGGTTTCTATTCTAACCATAGGTTCTTCCTAAAAATGATTTTATTATGTTGATTGCATTATATTATGGATGATTTGATGTTTAATGGTGATTTTCATTGAAAAATTCCCCAAGAACCCATGAACACCCCCATGACCCCAATTTCAAGTATTATGATTGGTGTATTGATTCAAGATGATTACTATGAATTGTTTCTAAGTGAATTTAGTTATTGAATCTTGTTTTATTAATGCCTATTATAGTATCTTTAGGTGTAATTGTGAGACATGATTCATGACCTTGAAAAGGGATAAATTGCTAGGGTTTGTACATATGGATGCAAGATGTGTATAAACTATTGATTCATTTAGAAAGTAGATATCCTATGACTAATGTGTGAAGTATGATATTGTTGAAAGGTTATTCTTCCCTTACCCTTATACTTGATGATGCATGAATAGTCTAGGATGATGATGATGTATTGTGTTGATTGAAAGTCTATTTCTCATGAAAACACTATCAAGGTAATATGAAAGTTCTACTCACAAACAAATATTGATTCTAAGGTTGAAAGTACATTCTCACCTTTAATGATTCTATGAGCTATTTTGATGAATTTTATTGAATGAAGGATAGAGCATTCCTTCACACATGTAAATGCAATTCAAGATATAATCATGTATAATTTGGGAAATAACGCTTAGCACCGAGTGGATATGGACAATGAGGAAAGGGCCCTTCCGCCAATGCAACAGGGCGGGTCATCCAAAGTGAACTCATGAGATGGAAGCCCCTCCGCCAATGCAATAGGGCGGGTTTTTAGAATCAATCTCCCTATCCCATAATTATGCGCCAACATAGGACTTAGCTAGTGGATCCACCTAGACGCTAATACATTTAGTCCTACCTTAGGCAAGTAGGACACCTTCTTTCGGTGTGGGGTTACATGACACCGGATTCCATGTAGCTCACATGGTCTATGTCGGTTATGGTTATTCTTCCCTAAATGAAAGATAATGAATGAGACATGAACTATACTATAACTTCTTTGTGAGTTTACTTAGTAGGAGTGGGGGTATGGGACTTCACTTCCACATTGCACAAGTAAACTTGGTAGGATGTTGTAGGATGGTTTCTTTATATTATGATAAGATACAAATGTATGCATGGGTGTTGAATGGATAGTTGTTATGAATGACTTTCTTTGTTTTCAAGTAATGTACATGACTATTTCCTTGATTGTGACTAATGATTATAATGAGGTCTAAAGATGATGTGCATGACCAAGGTAGCTTCAAGGTGGTGCTTAGTAGGATTGGTATTATGGGATGCCAACCATACATTGCACAAGTGTTCCTAGGGGTTGCTAAGGTGTTGATATTACTATGTTCATGAGTGTAAATGTGATTATGGCTTGTTTTGTACATTGTAAATGCATGTTGGTTTCTAACTTGACAAAGGCATACTTTTCAAATAAAAATGTCATTTTTTTCATATTTAAGGATTTCATGCATGTTTCCATACTTAGTACTTATTATGTGCTAACCCCTTCTTCCTTCTACATCTTAATGAGTGTAGGTTCCGGCTAGGTGACTTTCACTCTCCTTTTGAAGAAGACTTGGATTGCTTATCTCCAAGTTGTGGTGAGTCCTCAAGTTCGAGGACGTGATTTCCTATTTCTTAATTTCTATTGTACTTGATGTAAAAGGGCTAAGTTCCAAACTTTGTATTCCTATGTTTTAGATGGTGTATGAGACAATGTCTAGATTTCCTATTACTTTCTTTTATGAAAAGTGAAGTTGGACTTAGATTGTAAAGTTTTAAATTTTTCCGCATTATTTCTATGTCTTATGTAATGATGATGCTAGAGGCTTGTATGAGACCCCTTCAGGGTCAGGTATGCCCAGTTACGTGTAGGGGGTACTCCCGGATCGTGACAATAGCTTGATGTTGATGTTGCAACACATTTGACATTGAAGCCAGAATGTAACATCGCGCTATTTCATCAGCTTTGCACCATTTCTGATAAGCTAGCCTAGCCTCATCACTTGATTGTTCATTTGGTTTCAATGGACATTCCTCATGAAGTACAAACTTATACTCTTCAGCAGTTAACACGATGTCGAGGTTTCTCCTCCAGTCAACATAGTTAGAACCCATTAGTTTCTTTTGACCCAAAATAGTACTAAGGGGATTAAAAGGAGACATGTTGAATCTGAGATTGAAGAAATAGTTACAATAGATCAATCAAACAGTCATATAAACATTGAATAGTTACATTTAAACTCATCATATACATATACATTCATGCATCTTCAATAGCCAATCGATGGATTGGAGAACTACTCATACAATATACATATATAATGACCAATTATTCACTCCATAAACTTATACAGACTTCACTCAGATGGAGAGTTTATTGTTAGTTTAAGTCAAGTGAAAATCCTCTAGTTACATTGATCCAATCATATATTACTCAGTTTAGGAGAGTTAATACAGATTATCAAACTAGCGATTAAATACGTAGTGACTTGTATTAAATTCATCCGATGGGGAGGAAGGTCTAAGCCAACACATAAACTTAATACTTCATTACTATTTAATCTTGGTAATTAAAGGAAAGAACTCTAATCACCATTTTTTTTTTCAAATTTTATACAAAAAAATTCCAGAAAAAAAAAATTGCAACAAGAAGATCCAGTTCTTTTATTATATAATCTAATAAATTATTTATATAATAAAACCAACCTCAATTAACAATTGCAAAATAAAATTTGTTCACTGCCATTATAAGATTATAAACAACAAGCAGTGCAAAAAATAATTCAACAAATCACGGTCCAAAACAATTCCAAGACATATGGACCATTGGTTTATCATTAATAAAACCAATTTTCATAACATGTGCAAAAAATTCTTACTGCCCGTTATTAACACAAATAATTCACTCAGCTTTTAACTACTACTATTCAACCAATTGAAAAGTTTTTAATTTGAGTTAATCAGAAAAGGGAAACATGCAGGTCCACCATGAAACAAAATTTCATAAAGAAGTTGATACCTATTCATGTGAACTACGGGCATACAACCTTTTAAAATATACACGGTTAGAAAAAAAAATCCCACCGAGCCGCCGTCGTCAGAACTCTTGTGCTATCACAATAATCTTTTAAAATTAATCAATGCAGATTGACCACAGCTTTTACGAATTTTTGACCAAACTAAGCCATTATTTAAATCAATTCACCAAAATAATACGTTTTTAATTATTTTTTACAAAACTAGTATAAACGTATTTCTGAGTAACGTTTTAGGGTATTTTTATTTTAAAAATTCAACGGACAAAAATTGACGGAGCTGACGACGTTAAATAAATAAACGTACTCCTAAGTAACGTTTTACACCTAAAACGTTACTCACGAGTACGTTTATTGAGAATTCAATCATGGGCCATTGAATCCAATCCTGCAAATGCAAATGGCCAATTGGTCTTGATGTCCTTTCTCCTGATCCTGAAAACGCAATCCCTACAAATCATGAAATCTCATCTCATACACATTCATGATATCTCATACCATAAATCTCAACATCAAACTCATCTCATACCATAAATATAGTTACATGAAATCAATAATCGCAGTGAATTCTCATATGAGTAATAAAACTTGTTGCTTTACAAAAGTCTCCATTTACATTTATGATAACTCTCTGCGACAACTCCAACTGCTCTTCATGCATGTTACGATAAATATTCTACAATAAAGAGAGGTAAGATGGCAACCGAACATAACTGGTCACTCCATTTGCATTTGCAGGATTGGATTCAGTGGCCCGTGATTTGCTTCTCAATAAACGTACTTGTGAGTAACGTTTTAGGTGTAAAACGTTACTTAGGAGTATGTTTATTCATTTAACGTCGTCAGCTTCGTCAGGTTTTGTCTGTTGATTTTTAAAATAAAAATACCCTAAAACGTTACTCAGAAATATGTTTATACTAGTTTTGTAAAAAAAAATTAAAAACGTATTATTTTGATGAATTAGTTTAAATAATGGTTTAGTTTGGTGCTACAACGAATTTACATGTCGGATTAACGTATGCACTCAACAAAACAAACCAGTCTAGTTTCATCAATTCTGTCTTTTTCGTGATAAAATAAAATTCACTAACCACGATTCATGCATACAATTTCACATACGCATATTTTAGGTTATCTATAAAGATGCAAGTAAGGCTCTTGATGCCAATTGTTAGAAAATGGCATACACAACAGAAGCATTCCAGAATCATATATTTTGCATGAATATAGACAACAATCACAAATATGTATCACATACAAAGTATGCTGAAAATTAACTCAAGATTACCTCTTGAAGCGTGTGCAGATATCTTAAAGTAAATCCAACTCCAGCTCTACGGTCTTCTACAGTGATCCCAAATAACAATTGAACCCTCTCAATACTTAGGTGGGTAAGTATCGTATAGAAAAATGTGTCATTTCTAGGTCAGAAGAATCCTTACTTATAGAGATTTCTTCCCAGTCTAAAAAGGAGTCCTCTTCTTTCAAGAAGAAAGAAAACACACGTTACTTTTTGTTTCAAAAAAGACACGCTCCTTTTTCTTTTTCCCTAGAAAATAGGATTCTGAGTTCTAGTTAAATATGGGCACCAGAGGGACCACATAATTTATTACTGAGGCTTCCTATTATGGAAATAATTTCAAATAATTAATTTGAATTATTCTTATCATAATAAATTACAAATCATTCCACTAAAAATTCGTAATTGCAATATTTTAAAATTCACCATTAAACACTTATGTAATTCCCCATGTTAAGATTACAGATACTAATCAATAAATTAAATTACTGATGAATTTAATTCAATGATTAATTTCCTTTAGAGCAATACTTAATTTATTTCATGTGTTAGATTCATAAATCTACCGGTCGGATTTATACATGAAAAACTTATAAGTTCTCATAAAAAGGTGTATCATCAATCTCTATATTGAGACATGGATTCCATCAACTAACTAATTATTTCACCAATATATATTATCATCATCCAATATACCAGGCATATTGACCCATCTCAAAATCTTACCTTTTAATAAATCAAAACGATAATTAATATATACATATCATAATCGTTATATCAATATTAAGAATATAAATACATTTAACAGTTTAGAGAATATGTTTTTATCAGTCAGTCTAAAACATCTATCTCTGCTCAGTCCCGTTCAATACATACAAAATGCACTAGCGCAAGAAGTTAGAACTATACCGTTCTCATAATCAAGATAAATTACATTTAATCTTGTGCTACAATATTTCTGATGGTTTTGTCCAAATTTCCATCTACGATTGTGAACTATAACTTTTAACTTATAAGAACCGATGATTTAATCTTATGTGTATAAGCTTAAACTCTATACACCAAATCATCTACTATATAAGTTAAGGACACATATATGTCAAATTGATCTATTTAATGTAACACTTTATTGAATTGAATAAATAAATAAATAAACAATTGTTCAATAATAATACTATATCAAAATGCATGGTTAATAGTATATCCTAACGGTCATTTGGTAGCGGGATAACATCTAGAAAGGAAATAGCCAATGAAATTACATTGATGTATTATTTTTTGTGTAACTTATACGACATTTGACATTTGATAGGTAGAAAGGAAATAAATTATTCATGTGTATAAAATTAATATGACATTTGTTTGACAATTTAGAAATCCTCATAACTAAGTACAAGTACAAGTTATGCATGATAGAAGATAGAATAGCTGATACATGTATAATTATATATCATACATAAAATAATATATAAATTCCCTCATAATTAACCCCTATATTATTAATATTCACACAACTCCAACCAGCTACCAAACGACCCCTTAGGCCTCCAATTTTTAGTACCAAAATATAAATATGTGCTCGCGCGTCACAAATGATCTTATTGAGCTCATAAATATTTTCCCCTAATACCGGTGTATTAAGATGAAGGTAGATTCTTGTAAAAAAATAAAAGATATGAAGAACAATATTTTAAACATATTAGAAACTTTGACATCGTTGCATATCTCAAGAAGCTCTTTTTTTTTGTCAAAAAAGGAATTTAACATGTTATATAATCAAGAGGGGCAATGTATCGGTGCATCTACCACAGTAAGATGTCCGTTTTCGTTACTTTGGGTCACATCCCGATCCTAGAAAGAGTTAAAAATATTGTTCGTTAATCTAATGTACATAGTTCCTAGAGTGTCTGCTTCCACCTCCTTTTGGACAAACAGTGGAGGAACTATCAAAATGGTTGGTTCATCAAAAACTTCCACCTTTGTCCCCTCTTTAGCCAGTGCATCTGCGACTCTATTTTGCTCCCGAAACACATGGGATAGCTTCGTGACTTCCAGCTTTGACATCAAGTACCTGCATTCAACAATTAGATTATCATAGAGCAAGTTATTGTCCTTAATCCTGTGAATTGCTTCAGCAGAGTCAGTATTAATTTCAATGGGAGTAAGATTGTGGTCTACAACTGTCTGAAGTCCTCTCCTAATGGCTAGAAGTTTGGCTCTAATGGGGTTTGTGAGGGGGGTGTGTTCGAAGAATCCAATGATCCAATGGCCTAAGTGATTCCTGACTAGACCCCCTAAGCCCCCAGGTCCTGGACTATTTTTAACAGAGGCATCAATATTAAGCTTAAAGGTGTTGGGGTCAGGTGGTTCCCATTTGACTTTAATTGGGGTCTTATTGCCTCTGATTTTTGCCTTGTTGCATATAAGACTGAATTCAGTGGCCTGGGAGAGGGCTTGGTGGGTGCTGACAGGATTCTTTCTGCCGTTGAAGGTATTACTATTCTTTACTCATTGACCAATTTTATCCTTTACTATATATTTTCAGATCGTAACATTTCTTTCTTAATATAATTGGGCTTTTAATGATTTATGGTGAAATAATCAAACACCACTTTCTCTATTTTGTGAACACACACAAGTATCGAATATTTTGTTTCGTCGTAATTATACTCATGGTTAAATGTTAACGATTATTTTTTGGAGATCAAAGATTTCTCAAACCACCCTTCGAGATGACTCAAATGGTTTGACTTGACAATTCCATTTATTAAACCTCATCTTATTTACTGCCCCACACCTGCTGGGCAGGGGCCGAGCTACATGGTTGTTAGGGTATTCAATTGAACATTCTTCATCAGAAAAAATATTGTATAGTCAAGCAAAATGATACACGAAGTGATTAAATAACATATTTTGGATATTCTTGACACAATAGACTATTATAGCCCAATGGTTTCAAGTGCCTCAAATGAACCCATGCTCCGCTATTGCGGCACCCACCCCCTACCCCTTCTCTTTAAACTACCCCAAATAAATAGATATCTGAAATACTATTGAAATATTGACCAAGCATAAAATACTATTCTAATGATGGCAAAATACTCTTCAAATTGATAAGTCAAATACAAATTATTAGAATTTTTTGAAAAGCTATTCTAACAAAAAGACGCAGTGTAGATAATTTTGTTTGGCGTGTCAAATGCTTTGCTCCTTGTTTTCTTTTAACAAAATTTCAATGCAGAATACTCATCCAATGTGCATTATCAGATCCATTTAGAGGTGTAACGACTGGGTTCCTTCGTTATAGAAAAGCCAACGGAGAATATTTTTTGGGTTGGAAAACTTTTTCGTAGTAACTTTGGATTTCCCAACCTAGTCCAGATTTAGACGAAATCGGAGTCAGTGAGGTCCAGGTAAATCTGGTTACAATTGGGTAATTTAAATATGATTTTGATTACATGATTCGATAGCTAACGCGTTAAGGAATTCGTACGACTTTACGGAATTGAATTCGGGTGAATAGAACTCCCGAAACTGACTTTGGCGTGAACGGGTATTTTTGAGTGTCGTTGGGTGAAGGTGTGTTGTGAAATGAGGGTTTTGGGAATTATTAAATAGCTCACTGTTTCGTGCAAGCCGCCTTGGCGGTGGTTTATGTCTCTCTGGCGAGGCCGTTGTAGCGGGGTGAAGGCCGCTGTGGCGGGACAGACGCGACTTAAAGTCGTAAATAAACCTCAAAAATGTTTTATTCTGCACTTTTCGACCTTGAGATCTAAGGAACGACCCCATACAACTTCTTGATAGTTTTTCACCATTCTTGAGGTTAAAGGTAAGATTTTAACTCCCCGAATTCATTTTTCGATCCGTAGAGCGTAATTTAATGGGTAAATATCGATGGGGGAGGGTTTTGATCTAGAATCTATGGTGGAAACAACCCTAATTTAGATAATTGGGATCATGGGTTTCATCTAGGGTTCATAGAATTGTTAGTAATCCGAGTAATTAATGATTGTTTATTGATTCTCGTATTACATTCATTATTTATAGACCAAGAACAAGCCAAACGAATTCGGAAAGGGAAAGATCATGTTTCTTAGGGTTTCAAGCTTGTTTCGAGGTAGGTGATGGTTGTGATTCTATGATTGTGTGATGTATGTTTGTTCTTGCTTCATTATAATACATGTATGTATGTGAATGTTGCATTATTGATCACACTTGTTGTAAATGAGGATATATGATTGTCAAATGCCATTGAATCATGACTCGATTGTATGATTATGAGAATATACTTGTGTTTATGATTGTGGTGTGTTGAATGGATCGGTTGCCATGTTCCGGCATAACTAATTGGGATCGGTTTCCACGTTCCGGCATAACTATTGGATCGGGTACCACGTTTTGGCATGCTAACTATTTGGGTTTGGGTTCCATGAGAGGACCAATGACTTGTCATAATTGTGTATCTGGAGAAATGTGAAGTTGTTCGTTGTTCGTAATGTTGAAAATATTATATATGTTCGATATATGCATGTGATTATATTGTTGTATTGACTTGCTTACGTTGCACTTAGTGGAATAGTCGTGTGATCCTACCAGTATACTGTGGTTGTGTACTGATACTGCATTTACTCTTATTTTTGTTTAAGTACAGGGCATCTTTAGGTGGCTATTGACAGACCTCGTCCAGAAGATTAGTGATCTTGTTCGATTTTAAGGGTGAACCAATTCTTTCGGGCTGCCATAAGTTCTCTTTTAGTCTATGTCTACATTTCAGACTTAGACTTTTCTAGTCAGTTATAGTTCATTAGTTTTGGGTTATAGCCCTTCTTGTTTAAACCTATGGATATTGTTAGATATTTTGGTACATTGACTTTCAAACTCTGGGTGTTATTTCCGCATTTGTTTAGTTGTTAGACTTTTGTTGGAGTTTATGGGAACTCCCTAATTTTCTTTCCTTTGCTTTTGACTTGCTTTCGTAATTTAAATTCTTTAGGTATTGCTTTAGTTTCTTGGTTTGGATTGTAATGGTTCTCCCACCGGAGGGTTAGTGTGGGTGTCAATCACAACGGTCTGGGTCGTGACAAAGTTGGTATCAGAGCCTTGGTTCATTGATCTCGATATACCAAAATGAGTTTAGTAGAGTCTTACGGAACGGTACGGGATGCCTTTACTTTTCTTCAAGAGGCTATAGGACTTTAGGAAATCTCTATGTTTTCTCTTGTCTCCTTTCGTGCTATAACTTGATTTGAATTGGTATCTGTCGATTCAAATTAGTATCTAACCTCTTTCACTCTTTTGTCTACAGATGGTTAATACTAGATTCAACGGCGTTAGACATGTAGCTCCCGTCAATGCCCCAGCTGAGGAATCTGCAGCGAGAGGTCACGGTCGAGGCAGGGATAGAGGAAGAGCTAGGGGTAGAGGTCATGGAAGAGTAGCGCTGCTAGGGGTGGAGCTCCTGTTGAGAATGCTCCTATGAATGAGAACTCTCCTGCGCATCATGAAAAGATAGAGGAGAACGTTGATATTGAGGATATTGAGAATGTTGAGGAGGTTGGACAAGAGAAAGAGGTGTAGGCTGGAACTACAGGTGTTCCTCCCTTAGATCCAGTGTTAGCTCAACAGATCATGTCATTCCTGAAAGGGCTGGTTGGTCCTAGAGTGGTTCATTTTGTTCAAGCAACTCAAACTTCCACTAATCCCCCTGTTGCTAGCACTGCGCCCTAGACGGGTAGAATGGGAGGTAGTGATGCTTTCTTTCGTCCTTTGTTGGGTTTTGTTATGATTGGTAATGAGCATAAAATGTTAACTAAGTTTTTGAAGCCAAAGCCTTTTGTATTTCTTTGTTCTGAGAATGACGATGCTTATGAGTTTATCTTAGACTACTATGAGAGGCTTCATAAGTTGGGAATTATCCATCAGCATGGGGTTGAGTTCGTGACTTTTCAGCTTCAAGGTGAGACTAAACAGTGGCGGAGAGCTTATATGGAATGCAAATCTTCTACTTTACCTCCACTTACTTGGACCCAATTTCATGCTCTGTTTTTGGAGAAATATGTGCCTAGGACTTTGAGAGATCGCAAGAAGGATGAGTTATGGCTTTGGAGCAAGGTGGTATGACTGTGGCTGCTTATGAGGCCAAGTTTCATGCTTTGTCTAGATATGCTACTCAATTTGTGACTACTGAGGAAGAGAGAATTCAGTTATTTATTAGGGAACTAAATTCTGAGTTGCAAGTATTATCTATTATATGACTTATGTAGGGAGGAGCTTTAATGAAGTAATAGACTTTGTTAAGAAAGTAGAGGGGGTGAGGCGAGACGGTCAGGCTAAGACATTGGCTAAAAGGGACAAGAACTCGGGTAACTTTCAAGGTTCTTACGTCAGGGGGTCCGGAAGGCCAACGCTTGCAGACAAGCCAATTCAGTTTGTTATGCCCGCCTCTACAGGTAATTACTCGGGAACTCCACCTCATAATTTTATTCAAGATAACCTGCGAGTCGCACCTTCAGCAGGCAACAGGCCCTCTTTTGATCGTACATGCTACAATTGTGGGAAACCTGGGTACATGAGGAGAGATTATCCCCACCTAAGTGTGTTTGAGTCCGCGCAACAGCAGACTAGAGAAGTGGTACCCGTGGAAAATGGTAATAATGGTTGAGGGCATCCACAAGGTGGGAGAGGAAGTAATCAGCGAGGCCGTGGAGGTAGAGGAAATGGTAATGCAAGCAGAGGTAACATCCAACCAGGCAGGGAAGTGGTTCATCAATATGATAGGGCTCAGTGTTACGCCTTTTCAAGCAAGAATAAGGCAGAGGCATCTGACGCGGTGATCACATGCACTATTCTTATCTGTGACCGGATGGCTAATGTGTTATTTGATCCGAATTCTACTTATTTTTATGTATCTGTGCGATTTTCCTCAGAGTTCAATATGATTTGTGATGTACGTGATGCCCCTATCCATGTTTCTACCCCAGTTGGAGAGTCAGTCATAGTCACCCATGTCTATCGTGCTTGTCCTATTTTGTTTATAGGTTTTCAGACTTGGGCTGATTTGGTGATTTTGGATATGATTGACTTTGATATTATCTTAGGCATGACTTGGTTGTCCCCATATTATGCAGTGTTAAATTGTAATACTATGTATGTAACTCTAGAAATTCCGAGAAGGGAAAAATTATAGTGGGGAAGGGTGAACAAGCCTAAGCAAGCTAAGATCATATCCTACATTCGGACTAGGAAATTGGTAGAGCGGGGTTGTTCTGCTTATTTGGCTCATATTCGGGATGTTGAGGTTGAGTCTCTATATATTAAGTCTATTCCTATGGTGTTAAGTATGAGGTATTTACTGATCATCGTAGTTTGCAGCATGTGTTCACTCAAAAGAATCTAAATTTGAGACAACGAAGGTGGATGGAGTTACTAAAGGACTATGATGTGACCATTCATTACCATCCGGGTAAGGCTAATGTTGTGGCAGACGCTATGAGTCGAAAAGTGGTGAGTATAGATAGTTTAGCTTGCTTGAGTGTAACCAAGCGACCTTTGGCTAAGGAAATTCAGACCTTGGAGTCTAAGTTCATGCAGTTGGGCATCTCAGAAAGAGGTGGGGTGTTAGCTAGCATTGAGGTAAGGGCCACGCTCATTGAGGAGATTAAGGCCAAATAATTTGAAGATGAAAATTTGAATGAGCTTAAGAAAAAGGTTGCAATTGGTAAGGAACAAGAGACCACTCTTGATGCGGAAGGTATGCTCAGTTTTAAAGAAAGGATTTGTGTTCCTCGAGTTGATGACTTGATTCAGAAATTATTAACATAATCCCATGGTTTGCGATATTCTATTCATCCGGGTGTGACCAAAATATACCGAGATCTGAAGTGAATTTATTGGTGGCCGGGTATGAAGAACGATATAGCGGAGTCTGTGGCTAAGTGTCAAGTGAAGTATGAAAGCCAAAGGCCTGCAGGTTTGCTTCAAAGAATGCTAATTCTAGAATGGAAGTGGGAAATGATAGCCATGGATTTTGTGGTTGGTCTTCCCAAGACTTTAGGGAAGTTTGATTCTATTTGGGAAGTGGTTGATAGACTGATTAAGTCAGCCCATTTTATTCCGGTGAGAATAGATTATAATGTTGAACAATTGGCTAAGGTTTATGTGAAAGAGATAGTGAGGTTCCATGGGGTGCCTTTTTCTATCATCTCAGACCGTGGTACCCAATTTACATCCAAGTTTTGAAGGAAATTGTACGATGAATTGGGCACATAAATAGCTTTTAGTACAGCCTTCCATCCACAAACAGACAGGCAATTAGAGAGGACTATTCAAGTGTTAGAAGACATGTTGAGGCATGTGTGATTGATTTTGGAGGGCAATGGGATAAGTTCGTACCTTTGTGTGAGTTCTCCTATAATAATAGTTATCACTCCAGCATTGATATGGCACCATTTGAGGTACTTTATGGGAGGGGATGTAGATCACCCATAGGATGGTTCGAGGCAAAAGATGTGAAACATTTGGGGGTTGATTTAGTTAAGGATGCTCAAGATAAGGTGAGGAGTATTCAAGCTAAGCTTTTAGCTGCCCAAAGTAGACAAAAGAAGTATGCGAACCATAAGGTAAGAGATATGGAATTTCAAACCGGTGAGAATGTTCTTCTTAAGGTATCACCCATGGAAGGGGTGATGAGATTTGGTAAGAAGGGCAAGTTAAGTCCGCGATACATTAGTCCTTTTGAGGTTCTTGAATGTGTAGGGCCGGTGGCGTATACATTTGCTCTACCTCCTAATATATCCGGTGTTCATCCGACATTTCATGTGTCCATGTTGAAGAGATATCATGGTGACGGGGATTACATCATTAAATGGGACTCAATTGTGCTAGACAAAGACCTCAAATATGAGGAGGAATCGGTTACAATTCTTGATCGTGATGTGTATAAGTTGAGGACCAAGGAGATTATATCCGTGAAAGTTCAATGGAAGCATCGTTCAGTTGAGGAAGCTACTTGAGAAACCTAGAGGGACATGTGAGACAAGTATCCCCAATTGTTCATCGATTCAGGTACTACTTCATTCCTTCCTTAGCCTATTTTTTCTAAGTTTGTCACTCAGGGACGAGTGATGGGTAAATTAGTATCTATTGTAATGACCGGGTTCCTTCGTTATAGAAAAGCCAACGGGGAAAAATTTTGGGTCGAAAAACTTTTTCGTAGTAACTTTGGATTTCCCAACCTAGTCCAGATTTGGACGAAATCAGAGTCAGTGAGGTCTAGGAAAATCTGGTAGCAATTGGGTGATTTAAATATGATTTTGATTACATGAGTAGAAAGCTAACGCATTAAGGAATCCGTACGACTTTACGAAATTGAATTCGGGTGAGTAGAACTCCCGAAACTGACTTTGGCGTGAACGGGTATTTCTGAGTGTCGTTGGGTGAAGGTGTGTTGTGAAATGAGGGTTTTGGGAATTATTAAATAGCTCACTGTTTCGTGCAAGCCGCCTTGGCGGTGGTTTATGTCTCTCTGGCGAGGCCGTTGTAGCGGGGTGAAGGCCGCTGTGGCGGGACAGACGCGACTTAAAGTCGTAAATAAACCTCAAAAACGTTTTATTCTGCACTTTTCGACCTTGAGATCTAAGGAACGACCCCATACGACTTCTTGATAGTTTTTCACCATTCTTGAGGTTAAAGGTAAGATTTTAACTACCCGAATTCATTTTTCGATCCGTAGAGCGTAATTTAATGGGTAAATATCGATGGGGGAGGGTTTTGATCTAGAATCTATGGTGGAAACAACCCTAATTTAGATAATTGAGATTATGGATTTCATCTAGGGTTCATAGAATTGTTAGTAATCCGAGTAATTAATGATTGTTTATTGATTCTCGTATTACATTCATTATTTATAGACCAAGAACAAGCCAAACGAATTCAGAAAGGGAAAGATCATGTTTCTTAGGGTTTCAAGCTTGTTTCGAGGTAGATGATGGTTGTGATTCTATGATTGTGTGATGTATGTTTGTTCTTGCTTCATTATAATACATGTATGTATGTGAATGTTGCATTATTGATCACACTTGTTGTAAATGAGGATATATGATTGTCAAATGCCATTGAATCATGACTCAATTGTCTGATTATGAGAATGTACTTGTGTTTGTGATTGTGGTGTGTTGAATGGATCGGTTGCCACGTTCCGGCATAACTAATTGGGATCGGATGCCACATTTCGGCATAAATATGGGATCGGTTGCCATGTTCTGGCATAACTATTGGATTGGGTACCACGTTCCGGTATGCTAACTGTTTGGGTTTGGATTCCATGAGAGGACCAATGACTTGTCATAATTGTGTATCTGGAGAAATGTGAAGTTGTTCGTTGTTCGTAATGTTGATAATATTATATATGTTCGATATATGCATGTGATTATATTGTTGTATTGACTTACTTATGTTGCACTTAGTGGGATAGTCGTGTGATCCTACCAGTACACTGTGGTTGTGTACTGATACTGCACTAGCTCTTATTTTTGTTGAGTGCAGGGCATCTTCAGGCGGCTATTGACAAACCTCGTCTAGAAGATCAGTGATCTCGTTCGAATTCAAGGGTGAGCCGATTCTTCCGGGCTGCCATGAGTTCTCTTTTCGTCTATGTCTACATTTCAGACTTAGACTTTTCTAGTTAGTTATAGCTCATTAGTTTGGGGTTGTAACCCTTCTTGTTTAGACTTATGGATCTTGTTAGATGTTTTGGTACATTGACTTTCAGGTTCTAGGTGTTATTTCCGCATTTGTTTAGTTGTTAGACTTTTGTTGGAGTTTATGGGAACTTCCTAATTTTCTTTCCTTAGCATTTAACTTGCTTCTGTAACTTAAATACTTTAGTTTTTTATTTAGTTGCTTGGTTTGGGTTGTAGTAGTGGTTCTCCCACCGGAGGATTAGTGTAAGTGTCAATTACGACGGTCTGGGTCATGATAAGAGGAGTCATAAACTTGGACCAATTCTGTGAACTTATGTGGAGTATCAAGCCTCAAATTTTTTTTCTTTTATAACTGTTTCTTTAATTAATAATTTATTTATTAATTGTAGTAGCCCAGCACACTATTTCCTATTTTGCTTTAATTAATAAACGTACAATAACATTAACTGTATTGACGTGAACCTGCAGGCCTAGCTCTTGTTAATTCGAGAATTCTGTGCTTTCCTAGCAAAGAAGAAATCTAACATATCCAAATGGCGAGTTTTCGAAATATTCATTGACATTCTAATGTATATTTTTCTATTATCTAAGTGACCGAAAAAAATTATTATACTATCTAAAAATTAACAAAATTATCCTTCAGTCTATTTTTGTTAAGAAACTCACACTGATTTGCGTATTGTTTTTTATACCAATCAAGATTTACAAGGGATTTAGCCAACCCCTTATGTTTAATGACATCATCGTGGCCCTCTTTAAAAAGACTATAACTCTTAGCTGCTAAACAGTACCCTCCACCAATAAAAAAAAAGTGTCAAGTCGAATGAATATACACATAGTTAAGCTAGTTAAATTGGGTGATTTTTTTAATTTTTAGAAATTAGGGATTTAAATCATATTCAGACAAATATATTCAAATTTTAAATATTCTTTGTAAAAAGTATAATCAAATACAACTCCAACTTCAAAAATTTCAAATAAAGCAATTTTTTTTATTTTCATAACTAAACGGCTACATAATTTCACTAAATTTCTAACATTTCTATAGAGTAAATATCTCAAAAGGTCATTCAACTATGAGTATTTATGTTATAAACTCATTCAACTTTATTTTGTATCAATAAAGTGATTCAATTTAAGGTTTTTCTTTTATAAAATCACACAACTTAAACTTTGTTCTTATAAAATCACTCAACCAACTTTTTAATTAAAAAGATAGTAACATGATAAAATATATTTATTTTTGTGTCATATAAATATGAATCCCACACATAAAATTAAGATCACTGCACACTAAGAAATTTGTATGAATTTAATTATATCAAAATTAAGTCTAAATTTATTTAAAATCACTGCCGATAGATGTATCTGGCTGGACGAGTAATGAAGTCGTATGGAGAAAAAAGTCACTGCCTATTTTTTGTGCCGTTTAGTTTGTTTACTTATCACCTTTTTTTTATGTTTTTATTTGAATAGAGATAAAATGTGGTCTATTTAATTATTCTTTTGTAAAAAAGAAATCAAGTTCCTGTACACAACCACATACTTTTAATTATAATCAATCTTTGATTGATTGTCAATTTATTAACCAAAAAATGTAAATTGATTTTTGATTGAAGGTCGATTAATTAAACACCAAAAATTAAAAAATGTAAATCGATCTTTGGAGGTTAATTTATTTATTTTTTTCACAAAAATTAATAAATTTGAGAAGAATATTCCAAACCTATAAAGTTCCAAATTTATAATTTCGACAATTATGAAATTGTTGATGGATTGGGTTTAAGATATGGGTTTTCTTTAATTTTGTTTTATCTGTATGGTCCATGTCAACATGGCATAAAAAATTTATTTATTTTTTCATGTCATATATTTTTTTAATGATAAATTTGGTTGAGTGATTTTATAAAAGAAAATCTTAAAGTTGAGTAACTTTACAAAATAATTCTCCATAATTGAGTGACCTTTAAAGATATTTTCTCCATTTCTATACATTGTTTGAAATGTGAATTGCATTATAAAATGAATTTTTTACATAATCTTTCTAATCTTCGAAACCTACCATATAAATATTTCAAGACTTATGTATTGTTGCAAGTCAATTTACTTGATGGTGCAAAAAAACATATAAACTAACAACACACAATTTAAATTCCTATTCTTTTTAGGTAACTTTGATCTTCTCGTCGTGGCTAAGACATGAAGAACAAATTTAAAAATATTTTTTTCATTGGCTCAATTAGTTTCTTAACAAAAATAAATCGAAAGATGATTCTTGTTATTTTTTATATAGTATAAGGATATTTTTCACTCACTTAATTTATTATAAAAACTTACATTAAATTTGAGTCATTGAGAAATGATTTTAGTAAAAAAAAACTCTCCAAATGGCACATGACAAATACAAAACTACGGATAAATTACAAGCAGAGGCATTGTCTGAATTTAATTACTAAATTTATTAGTAAATGACAAATACAAAACTTAACATGGTCCCATTTCTTTCTGTAAACCGAAAAAACTACTAAAAAAAATCAATCCAAATAGAGTAAAGTAGAGATATCAAATTAGCAATTTCATTGTCGGCAGATCTCATTTTTGTTCAAACAGTCCAAACAAACTGAATTTCCTTGAAATTGTAACCTAATTTAATACCTCTAAACATTTAATTTTGACCAAGAGTGAGGACACGGAAACACTTTTCAATTCGGCATAATTCTCTTGCAACATGAATCATGTCTGGTCTATAATCTTTGTAGAAAGCTGTGCATTTCTTAACAAGATCAAAGCAGTCGTGCAATTGTTGTTGAATCTCAGTTCCATGATCTTCTAAAATGATAGGATCCGCTAAATCCATTACATTACCCACTTTAATACAACCATTGCCTAAATTAATATATATTGTGTCTTTATCTTTAGAATCCATGCTATAAAAAGTACTACCCTCTTCAGTACTGGATCTAGCGTCCTCTTCAAAATCTATTCTCTCTTTTGAAGTCGTAGAATCCACTCTATCCAAAGTGTTGTCCTCTTCAGTATTGGATTTAGCGTCTTCTTCAAAATCTATTCTCTCTGTTGAATTTGTTGAATCCACTCTTTTCATAATATCGTTCACGTTCTTTCCGGTTTATAGCTCAAAGAGAAGAACCCCAAAGCTGTAGACATCAATTTTCTGAGTAATAAGACCATACATGGCATATTCTGGAGCCATATACGTATATGATCCAGGAATCCTAAACTCGTATGCCTCCAATTCCCCTGGAGGTAGTGATATGGAAACTGAGAAGTCTAATATTTTGGCAACACCGCTCTTCTGATCTATTATCACTTTGTGATGGTTTATATATCTGTGGATAATGGGCGTAGTAAATTCGGTATGCAGAAAAACGATTGCAGAAGCAACCTCATTGGCAATCCGTAATCGATTTCCCCAAGATAGCGATTTTCTATTAAGATTATCCTTTTTGAAAAGTAGATCGAAAAGAGATATACCTTCAACATATTCATACACCATAACTGGTTGTTCAAATTCTAGACAGCAACCGACAAGTCTCAACACATTCTTGAGATGACTCATCTGAGCAGTAATCGCAATATCTCGGTGGATATTGTTAAATTCACATGTATTGAACCTAACTAAAACGGGGCGGTTGTCTAGTAATCCCGTAACCATAGACACATCAGAAAGGTCCATTTTGCTTTTAGAGTGTCTGATTGCATTGTGGATCTCTATGGCAGAGAAGTAACGGATGGGAATTCTGCAATTTCCGTCGCATAAAGCAAGAAGCTCCTCAAGCACGCAACTTCCATTCTTCAAATAACAATCCTTCTCTTTCTTCCGCCTTACAGCAAAGACAGAGGAAAAAAGATTTTTACTTGTGAGTCCCCTGAAGAAAGGCATGCTCTAATTTAGAAGTAACTAGCTAGTCTGGATAAATTGGGATTAAATCCAATAAGGCATACCACTACTCATAAGTGGGGAGCTACTTCCTGTTGGTCTTAATTTGTGCATTGAATTCCACACAAATTGAGTTTCCAACCACTTTCATTGAAAATTCTGTGAATGCATCAGTGGAAACGCGTCTGCTTTACAAAGCTTGGGCTCCACTCCACCTTACAAGCCGTGGTGACCTTACATTGTAGTAAGTTAAGTCTCCGCTAACCCTTTTTTTAAAAAAAAAAAACAAACTAGTATACGTGCGCGGATATTTGAAAAGTAATAATATTGTAAATTAAAAATAACTAATAAGATTTATTATACAATATATGCTATATTTAAAAAATAATGATATAAATCATTAACTTATTTATTTGAACACATTAATTAACTTATTTATTTGAACACATTAATTAACTTATTTATTTGAACACATTAGATTAATGTTATTAGTACATAATTTATATGTTATAATATTAATAATATTATTTTCTTGTTAATTTTTTCTAATTATAACTTTTCACTTGAAATGATTAATTTCATAAGATTAAAGGATATTTTAGTATATTAACATATGTTGTATTTAAAATTAAAAGATTCAAAAATATTTATTACCATCGTAAATTTGGTTATAATTAAAATAGGAAAAATGAACCAAAATAGTGTGAGTATTAAATAATTTATTTATATTTGACATATTGCAGATTCTATTTTTGTAGGTAATTTAATATCTCAAATTCACGTGTACATAATGAATATCTCAAATTTGTATATGCAAATAATATAACATATCTATTTAAAAATCTAAGCGCGCAATACTCCTTAAATTATGAAATAAGAGGAAAGAGACCTGCATCTGGGCCACTTCAACTTCTTCACAACTTCTTGTAGTTTCCTATCAAAATAAACCAATAGTGAGGATGTTTATGAAAATTAGCATAATAAAAAAAGTGAAACTTAATCTGAAAATAAATATAAACGACAATGAAATATTAGCATGAAAATAGAACTAATTTCGCTTTAAAAATTAGCAGATGTTACTATTACTTACGACCGTAAAAATCTTTACCAGGATAATATGCTAACTTAGTTATTTTAGAGTTTTCGGAAGATGAAATCAAGACACCGTGAACTTGTCTTGCAACCGGGTAAATGTAAGTATTCTTCATAAATTCCAACTTGATCCACTCCACCCGTATGAATATATGCCACCAAAAGAGTCAAACTTTCAACTTCCATAATAAATTTCAATGCAGCCTCACACATGAAAGTTAAGATGAACATGCAAAGTCGTAAAAAAAAATAGAATGGTCCAATGCCATGAACTTCTTCACCTTCCGCCATTTCTCTGTCATCAATTTCTTCTTCTTCCTCCATATTAAAAATGTTAAATTTTGTGTTAGTACAGAAATAAAAATGTTGTGATTTTGTTAATTTTGATGTTGATTATACAACAAATCCCAAGTTACGTGAATGCAAGTTTTTTTTTTATGTAGTAATGAATGGAAGTTTCATTCTACAATTGTTTGAATATGTATTTTAAAGAAGTAGTTTTAAGACATGTGGAGTAGTAGTTTTTTTGTTGTTTTTCTTTAAAGACGTGGGTTATCAGATTAGGTGTTTTCTATAGATAAGGTTAGTTATTTTTTGAAGTCAAATTTTAAATTTATTATTTTATTATTTTATCACTTGACTGATTTTGAGTTTTTTTTTTTAAAAAAAAACAATTTCATTTTTCGAAGTAATAATTTCCTATAAGTGACGAATGATTGAACAAAAACATGTTTAAAGAAAATTCTCGAATTTTATTTATATAATCTTTTTCTCTTTTTTTCTTTTGATTTTTTTTAGTGTAAGAACTATTCCAAATTTTCGAACTAAAAAGAAACTGATAAAATTAAAGTACTACACCTGATTAGAATAAAAATATGAGTCCTAAAAAATTTAAAATTTAAATTTGAAAATTACAAACTAATACAAATTTAAATTATTTTAAAATTTATACTTTTAAAAGTATAAAAGGGAGAAATTTTGTTTGAAAAAAATATATTTATCGTGTTTTAATTTATATTAGTCTGTTTGATTTGATTTCCTATTTTTAAAATAAAATAAAATTAATTCTAAATATTGAAAGTTTCGTATATATTCAGTAATAAAAAAGAAAAAAGATAAGTGAATGAAAACTAAACTACACAATACTTACCCCATTACTCCACTTACTATCCCGTAATAAAAAGAAAAAAAATAAGTTGAAGCAAACTAAACTACACGATACTTACCCCATTACTCAAAAATACATGGGATAAAAATAAATATTCTGATTAGAATAAAAATATGAGTCCAAGAAAATTTAAACATTAGCCACATGTAGAATTGGTTATTTTTTAAATAAATAAAAATAATAGAGAAGATTTAAATCAGCTGTGGTAACTTTCTAATTTTAATTAAAAAGAAATTTTGTGATGCTGACATGTGACTGTTGACACCCAATTTTGACCTTCCACGATAGGAATTAATTTTCGAATTTCTTAATTTCAAACAATTTGATATAATTAGTTTTATAAAAAAAAAATTGAAATGTTTTTATAGGTTTTGATAACTTTTAGTCATTTACAACATTTTAGATAATAAATATGTTTTACCTAATTAGCATATTTTATAAAATCACCTCCAAAGATATTACATTTTAATTAAGTGTTTTATTAATTCACTTTAATTTAAGTTATAGTTACAATTTTCAAGTTTTAAAATAGCCTTGTCAATTTTATAACTTTTGAATAATAAATTTGCTTTATATAATTATATATATTATTAGTATATTTTTTATAAATATTTAATAATCATCCCAAAAGATTTCACATTTCAAGTTAAATATTTTACTAATTTAGTTTGGTCTAAGTCATAGTTGTAATTTCGAGTTAATAAATTTGCATCTAATTTAATTATGTTTTAGTTAAGTTAACTATTTAATGTTGTTCAAATTAAGAAGTTTGTTAACTAATTAGATAATTCATCTTATCTAAATTTTAGCCGAATTCGCAAATTAAAATCGATTTGGCTAAGTTTGTAGCTTCGATTGGCCAATCACAATTTGATTTGGTTTAATTCATTTGGCTTCCTTACTTTAAACCCACCAAAGGCCTTAGAGTTTTGGGCCTTTTTCCCATTTTCTTTTAGCTGACCCAGCAGCCCCTCCTTTCACTCATCCCAATTCTCATTCAACAATTCTAATTTTTCTCCAAATTCCCACTCTTAACATTCCAAGATCCGACCCAACCCTTTTCTTCTTCAGCAAAGAAGACCCAGAAACGTTAACATCAGGTGGAATAAACAGAGCAGTGCAGGGCGTCAAAATACAACAACAATAGCACGCGTGAACGACACCACCAGACCCCTGTATGTGTTTGATCTCCCTCACGCGAAGGCGAGTTCACGGAAGCAGCAGCTCAGCGCGACAAATAGCAGCGAGTTCACGGAAGGCAAATTGTGGCGTCCTCTGCCACAGCAGCTCCCACAGCTTTCTCTGCAACAGCCGCCCACCTTGATCTTTTCATCCGGATTTTAGGGGATTTCGGTTAAAATCTTGTACAAACGAGTAGCTTTTCCTCATCCTGGGGAAGAAAAAATTCAAATTTGTGGTTGAACTCGAATTCCTATTCCACCTTTTTCCCCCGAAAAAATCGTGAACCTTAATCCCCCTCTATATAAATGTCTCTTCTTCTCCTTTGTTGGGGGTTGGATTTATTGGCAAAAGTACAAAGAACAACTTGAGAAATATAGTTAAAATACGCATTAAATATACTTCAAAAGCATAGGAGGTAACTAGTTTTTAGTATTTGGGTTCAACATTCTACCCAGATTTCCTGATCGTTGCTAGTGTTTGAATTTCGTGGTGGAAGAATCGTAGTCGCTGGCTTGTCGTCCCTGTTTGCTACACCTCGAAAGGTAACGTCTCTTCATAATGTTCTTTCCACCTTTTCTTCTACTTTAGAGCAGTGTTCTGATGCTTGAAAGCTTTTAGCTTGTGGCAGTTGGTCGTTAGTTACTACTAAGTTTGTGTTGTTTCAATATGATGTATGTATTCTTAGTCGTTTTATCGCATAGTATCAAGTTAAAATTTTGGAGATTCTTTGGCTTTCGTTGCTGCTTTATCTGAAGTGTTGTCTTATTATTTTTCCTTTTTGAGCTCGCTTCTTGAGTATCTTTGAATTTTTTTTACTGCGTAATACTAGACATCCTATCTTTCATTCTTTCTCCTCAAGTTGAAAGAATGAACCGAGATGTCCACATTATGAGTTATGTGTTGCATTTGCTACTGTTTTGAATATTGGGTTGCATTGTTTGATGTCCATTTTGACTCTTTACTGGTTCATTTCGGTTGAGTCTATTTTGAAATGTAAGTTTCAGTTTTCTTTTTTTCAGATTGCAACATGTCCTGTTTTCTTGTTTCTATCCTCTAGCGTGATGCATATGGTTCACTCTTCTCGTCTCTCGAAATGTTGTAATCTGAAGTTGTGTGTGTTATTTTGTCATTGTAAACCAGCGTTGACTCATTATTCAAGTTAATGCAGTGCTTGTTCGGCATCAGTTTTCTCTGTTTGAAGTTAGCCTATATCTTACCAAGTTTCGCTTGTATGTCATTTTGGTCTTAATCTTGAAAGCATGCCAAAAAAATGATTTTAATATATGTATTTAAGTCACTTTTGAGAATGGTACTTGGGTTGTTTCATTCTCCCTCTTCTCGATATTTTGGAATTTGTTTTTTTTACTGCTTGGGGTAATCTGCTCACACCTCTTTGGTTTAATAATTCATATTCAAATAGTTTACTGCTTGCTAGTTTGAGTTAGTATAAAGTTTGAGTTTCTTGCTTATCTTCCATATTATAGTCTTGTTAAAGTTTAAATCTTGTTTTTTTTTTTTAGATTACTTGAAGCATGAGTTTATTTGGCATTGACTATTGTGTGCATAGCATGTTGATTTTTTCTAGTATAAGGTTAATCTTAATAGTTTAGTCACATGTTGTATGGTTTTAGTTTTGGTCCACTGTATTGATTGTTTATTCCTCTGTTTCCGTTCTTGAATAAAATCGGCATTGATTCAATATTCATCTGCTCACTAATTAGTCTCTAATTTACTAAATGCTAGTGTTAATTATAATGGGATTTTTTGTTCGGTAATGTGAAGAATTAATAGTCATTCACTAGTACTTTCAATCATCTTTCCTATTCCAGCGTGCTAGATTTCTTCTTGTTACATGTCTCCCTCTTTTTTCTTATTGTTATAGAGTGTGCTTATTTCTTTTGTGAGTGATATACCGTGAGTTTACGGTATTTCTAATACATTTCACTTACAAGTTGTGTGTGTCTAGGGCCTTTTTATATTGGTTTTTATGTGTGTTATCATGTTTTGCAGGAAAGGTGTTCAGGCGCGAAAGTTTAGAGACAGCTGAAGAAAATGCAGAAAAAGGCATCCACGGAGGTCATCTACGGACCGTAGGTCCATTCACGGTCCGTAGGTGAGGACCGTAGATCAGCAGGAAAGTGTTGAGGACAAATCAGGGAAATCTGACCAAGTGTGGAACCACGGTGCCCATTGACGGTCCGTAGATTGATCTACGGACCGTACTGTTGATCCGTAGATTGAGACTGCGAGGGTTCCAGTACCTGATTTTTGAAGATGCCAAGTATGGAGCTACGGAAGGGACTTACGGACCGTAGATCGATCGACGGTCCGTAAGTCAGTCTCGTGGATCGAAGACGCGTACCTGAACAAAACTTTCCTTAATTTGTTTCCCTTTTTATTTAGGATTTTGTTTTCTATAAATAGGACATGTAAACCTCGTTTTTGGGGGTTAGAGATTATTATTCTATTCTTGCTTTATAACTCTGGAGATTAATTTGCAACCCTAGCAATTATTGATTTCTGAAGTTCGTTTTAAAGATTTTGGCTTTGCAATTCAAGTAAATTTTCTGGATTTATTATTCTTTTTAAGTAAGTTCATGATTTCTTCATCTACAATTATGAATTGTGTTCTTGCTAAGATGAGTAACTAAATCCACAACTAGGGTTGTGGGAACCATGATCGATTAACAAAGTATGAATAGTAAATAAGCAATTCTTGAATAGTATTTTGCATGTATTGATAATTCTTTCGTTTAGAAGTCTTTTTAACGAGTGCACGCGTTAGAACTCGCCTTGTTACTACTTGCCGGACCAAGGAGGTAATTAACAAGAAAAGAATTATCAACATAGATTTAGTGTGATACTATCTAATAGGCTAGTGTCGATTGGTGCGAAGTAATAACTAAGCCAAACATCGATTATGATGTCTAATATGAGGTAAAGGTAAGGGTTAATAAATTATACACACGTAGCCGGACCAAGGTGCGGGGTGAAATTCTCTAGATGCCGGACCAAGGATTTAGAGATACCTAACTTATCACTTTGCATGTAAGATACTAGAAAAGGATTGCTATTACTAGGATTACTGCGTTATGAGATTATGGGGAACACGTATGCCCTAGTTATTTCTCTTATCTTGATAACAATCAAAGTTGAGTTTAATTATTGATTACTTATTAAGTTTTTACTATTTGTTTCACACAAGCACAAACCCCCCTTTTTATTACCTGTTTCTGGAAATAATTTGACTAATTGAATATAATTGTTGGTTAAAAGTAAAGTCTAAACCATTTTCCTCGTGGGATCGACCTCAACCTACAAGTTGGGTTCTTTACTCGATAACAATCGCTTATGCTTCTGAAAGGAAGATTAATTTGAGCGTATCAAATTTTGGCGCCGCTGCCGGGGAATCTGGCTTTTAGATTTAGTTTTAACTACAATATTGAACGTTAGTCAAATATTTCCTAATTTTACTTTTTTCTTTGTTTTTGTCTCTCTCAGGTTCCGACCCTAGTGTATGCCAAGTACACGGAGCTAAGGCGAACCACTCACTCCATACGATCTAGAGTTGAACAGAACTTTGCGAAGAATGAACAATCAAGGACTTCCAGTTCATCCTATCGGAGGAAATCTAGATGAAGCAATTGAGTTACAGCAGCCAAGAGTAGTTGGTGGGGAAAACCGGGGTGTAGCTGAAAATCAATTGGGAGATGCAGTGAGAGTGCATGGCCCACAACCACATGACAACTATCGGGGCAACATCGATATAGCAGACTCTGATGGACCCATTGTCCTACCTCCTCTACCTCCAGGGCACACATTTGTGGTGACTAGTAGTTTGATGCAGATGCTTACAGCAAGAGGCTTATTTTCAGGATCGCCATCGGAGGATCCACATGCTCACTTAGCCAAGCTCAGGGTGGTTTGCAAAAGTTGTGTAGGTAGACCAGACTTGGATATGAGCGTCATTGGGTTACGAGTGTTCCCTCTGTCACTGACAGGTGATGCTGCAGTATGGTTTACTGAGCTTCCTTATAACTCAATATTCACATGGGACCAATTGGCGGAAGTGTTTAAAGCAAAGTACTATCCGGTGTCTAAGAAGCTCAATCACAAAGATAGGGTCAATAATTTTGTAGCATTACCTGGGGAGTCTGTGAGCAGCTCGTGGGACAGATTCACTGCATTCGTAAGAGGTGTTCCAAATCACCGTATTGATGAAGAGTCGCTGAAGGAATATTTCTATAGAGGACAGGATGATAACAATAAAGCCGTTCTTGACACTATTGCTGGAGGTTCATATGGTGATTGTACATATGCACAGATTTCTGAAAAACTGGAGAGGATCTCTCGCAACAATAAAGCATGGAGCACTAGGAGGTCAGATACTGGGAGAAACACATTTGCCGTTCATAATGCAACTGTTAACTCTGCAGATGATATCCGTGAGGAGATGGCTCAGATGAGGACAGAGTTGGGGTTAGTATTGAAGTATGTGAGTGGAGGAGCAGAAAAGGTGAATGCTGTAAATTACTTAACTAGAACTCCACCACTAGTTGAGGAGTGTTACTATGAAGAGGACACTTATGCGGTGAACGATCAGACGGGGGGTTTCCGACCAAACGCCCAAGGATCCAACACGGAAAATTGGCGCCAAGGTCAAGGGAACCAAGGTCGGAACTATGGAAATTACAACCGAGAGGGTCACTATGTCCGAGATGGGAACTTCAATCGCGACAACAACTACAACAGGAACAACTACGGCAACAGAAATGATCGGTTGGACCCTATGTTCCCTCTCAAAATCGGGAATCTGGTGCTAGGGAAGCTGGAGGTAATATGACGCGTATCGAAGATATGCTGCATAAGATGATGAGAAGGTTTGATGCAACTGATGAGAACGTGAAAGAGATGAGAAACGACCTATCTGGTATTGGTCAAAAGGTTGACGCCCATGCAGTGTCAATAAAGCATCTAGAGCAACAAATGACGCAGTTGTCTACCACAGTGAACCCGCGTCAACCTGGCACTCTCCCAAGCAATACCATCCAGAATCCAAAGAATGATGGACATTGTATGGCAATTACCACTCGAGGAGGTAAGCAAACCATAGATCCACCTATGCCGTCCATGGTGGAAGTTGAGAAGAGAAAAGAAGATGATGTGGTGAAAGTTAGAGAGGAGTCAGAGGTTGTGACAGAACAAGAAGTGGATATACCTCAGAAAGTGGTTCCCATACCTAGACCTCCACCACCTTTTCCGCAGAGGTTAGTGAAGAAGACTGAAGATGGTAAATATCACAGGTTTATCACTATGTTGAAGCAGCTTTCTATCAATGTCCCTTTGATAGAAGCCTTGGAGCAAATGCCTGGATATGCAAAATTCATGAAAGATATGGTGACAAAGAAAAGGTCTGTGAGTTTTGAAGATGATGATAGATTGCAGCATTGTAGTGCTATTGCTACAAGATCTCTGGTGCAGAAGAAGGAAGACCCTGGTGCTTTCACGATTCCATGTACTATAGGGTTATTACACTTTGCTAAGGCATTGTGTGATCTTGGTGCGAGCATCAACCTCATGCCTTTATCTATTTACAAGAAGTTGGGTCTAGGGGATCCAAAGCCCACTGCAATGCGGTTACTGATGGCTGATCGGACTGTGAAGAGGCCCATAGGTGTGCTCCATGATGTGCTAGTGAAAGTAGAGTCTTTCATCTTTCCTGCGGATTTTGTGATCCTTGACTGTGAGGTTGATTTTGAGGTTCCCATCATCCTTGGGAGACCATTTCTTGCCACAGGGCGTGCGTTGGTTGATATGGAAAAGGGACAGATGAAGTTCAGACTGAACAATGAAGAAGCAACTTTCAATAGCTGTAGATCCATGAAGCAGAATGGTGAGCTACAAACAGTATCTGCTATAACTTACAGAGTGGAGAGTGGGTCAGAGGTGCAAATTGAAGAGCGGTTAGGTGTTGAGGCACTAGCAGCAGTCATGATGAATTTTGGTAGTGATGGTATTGACGAGTATGATGAGTTGGTAGCCGCACTTGATAAGTGTGAATACCGGTCCAAACCAAAGAAGTATGAGCTAGACATGAAGAATCGCGAATCCCCACCCACAAGACCATCTATTGTGGAGGCACCGAAATTAGAGCTTAAAGCTCTACCACCGCACTTGAGGTATGTATATTTAGGCGAAGAGAATACTTTGCCAGTCATCATTGCAGCAGATTTGAATGCAAGGCAAGTAGAGTGTTTGGTGACTGTATTAAAGAAGTTCAAGCGAGCGATTGGGTGGACTATTGCAGATATTATTGGGATTCCCCCCGGTATCTGTTCTCACAAAATCCAACTCATGCCAGATCATAAGCCCAGTGTCGAGCACCAGAGAAGATTAAATCCACCTATGCAAGAGGTAGTCAAAAAGGAGATCATCAAGTGGCTGGATGCGGGAGTTATTTATCCCATCTCAGATAGTAATTGGGTATGTCCTGTGCAGTGTGTACCAAAGAAAGGCGGTATGACTGTGGTTCCAAATGAACGAAATGAGCTTGTTCCAATGCGGCCTGTCACGGGATGGAGAGTTTGCATGGATTATCGGAAGCTGAATGCGTGGACAGAGAAAGATCACTTTCCTATGCCATTCATGGACCAAATGTTAGATAGGCTTGCAGGCAAGGGTTGGTATTGTTTTCTTGATGGTTATTCGGGCTACAATCAAATCTCCATAGCTCCGGAAGACCAAGAGAAGACCACCTTCACTTGCCCATATGGGACTTTTGCTTTCAAGCGGATGCCATTCGGATTGTGCAATGCTCCAGCGACCTTCCAGAGATGTATGATGTCGATATTTTCTGATATGGTGGAGGACACTATTGAGGTGTTCATGGATGATTTTTCAGTGGTAGGTGATTCGTTTGATCACTGTCTAAAACATTTGGCCGAGGTGCTCAAAAGATGTGAAGACTGCAACTTAGTGCTGAATTGGGAGAAATGTCATTTCATGGTAAAAGAAGGTATAGTGTTGGGTCATCGAATTTCAGAGAAAGGTATTGAGGTTGATAGAGCTAAAGTCGAGGTAATAGAAAAGCTTCCACCACCTATCTCTGTAAAAGGTGTTAGAAGTTTTCTTGGGCATGCAGGCTTTTATAGGAGATTCATCAAAGATTTCTCAAAAATTGCACATCCCTTGTGCAAACTGCTCGAGAAGGAGAATAAGTTCTGCTTTGATGATGCTTGTCTTAGAGCATTTGGAGAGTTGAAGGAAAAGTTGGTTACAGCACCTATCATTATTTCACCAGATTGGGAACAACCGTTTGAGGTAATGTGTGATGCGAGTGGAGTGGCGCTTGGTGTAGTATTGGGTCAAAGGCGTGAGAAAATTCTTCACCCTATTTTCTATGCTAGCAAAGCTCTGAATGTGGCCCAGAAGAATTATACAGTGACCGAACAAGAACTTCTTGCGGTGGTTTTTGCATTCGAAAAATTTCATTCCTACTTGCTTGGTACTAAGGTCATTGTGCATACTGACCATTCTGCATTGAGGTATTTGATGGCGAAAAAGGATGCCAAACCACGATTGATTAGATGGGTATTGCTGCTGCAAGAGTTTGATTTTGTGGTAAAAGATAGAAAGGGAACCGAAAATCAAGTTGCTGACCACTTGTCCAGATTAGAGGAAGAGGCTATGCTAGAGCTTGGAGATAGGGCTGAAATTAATGATGCTTTTCCAGATGAACAGGTATTGGCTGCTTCTAATGATTTGATTCCTTGGTTCGCAGACTTTGCTAATTATTTGGCAAGCGACATTGTGCCACCTGATTTGTCTTTTCACCAAAGAAAGAAATTTATGCATGATGTGAAGAAATTCTTTTGGGATGAACCTTATTTGTATCGTAGTTGTGCTGATGGAATTATTCGTCGCTGTGTGCCTAAGGTTGAAATGCTGAGTGTACTCGAAGCATGCCATTCATCACCCGTTGGTGGGCATCATAGTGGTATTCGGACTGCACATAAGATTTTGCAGTGTGGGTACTATTGGCCTACCATCCACCAAGATGCTCATGATTTCGCCAAGTCTTGTGATCGGTGCCAAAGAGATGGAGGGATTTCAAAGAGGCAAGAGCTTCATATGAATCCCATATTGGTGATCGAATTGTTTGATGTATGGGGCATTGATTTCATGGGCCCATTTGTGAGTTCATATGGGATGAAATATATTCTGGTCGCAGTTGATTAAGTATCGAAGTGGGTGGAAGCAGTAGCACTCCCCAACAACGAAGGTAAAAGTGTCACCGCATTCTTGAAAAAGAATATCTTCTCCAGATTTGGTACACCAAGGGCTATTATTAGCGATGGAGGCTCTCACTTTTGTAACAAGTTGTTCAAAACACTACTTGAGAAATATGGTGTCCGTCACAATGTAGCCACTCCTTATCATCCACAGACTAGCGGTCAAGTTGAGGTGTCCAACAGAGAAATAAAGCAGATATTGGCGAAGACTGTGAACGCCAATCGAACTGATTGGTCAAGGAAGCTTGATGATGCTCTATGGGCATATCGCACTGCATACAAGACCCCCATAGGTATGTCGCCTTACCAACTTGTATATGGGAAGTCTTGTCATATACCAGTAGAGTTAGAGCACAAAGCTATGTGGGCAATGAAGAAGTTAAATTTGGATTGGGGCGCCGCATCTAATCAAAGGATGAACGAATTGAACATGCTTGATGAGTTTCGCCTAAAAGCTTATGAAAGTTCAGCCTTATACAAAGAGAAGATGAAGAGGTATCATGATCAAAGAATTGAAAAGCGAGAATTTGTGGTTGGCGATCGTGTGCTGCTATTCAACTCTAGGTTGCGCTTGTTTCCAGGCAAACTCAAGTCCAAGTGGACTGGGCCATTTTTGCTCACAAAAGTGCTCTCGCATGGAGCGGTTGAGCTTGAAAATAAGGATGGAACAAGGTTTTTGGTAAACGGGCAAAGGATAAAGATCTATCTGGGAAATGCTGAAACGGTGCAAGAAGTGATTGAGGCCTGCAATCTTGATGAAGTCTGAATAATCAAGATACCTGCGTCGTGCCGCGACATTAAATCAAGCGCTGCTTGGGAGGCAACCCAAGATGTAAAATCTAGCCAACAATAGGGTCCTGTTTTACATTATGTAGTTTAGCTTTCTTTGATTACTTGCGTTTTTAGTAGGTAGGGGTTTCAATATTTTAGTTCTTAGTGTTGGCTAGAAGTAATATAGGGTCCGTGTCTAAAAAAGTGTCCAGAAAATAAAAAATAAAAAAATTAGCCTATTGGTTGTTTCATGTGCAGGTACATCACGCAAGAAATCTGCAGAAAAAGGTCTGGTGCGGAGGTCTACGGACCCCATCGACGGCCCGTCGATTGATCCACGGACCGTCAATGGTATCCGTAGATCCCAGGTAAGTCCCTAACACTGTCCTAGGATAATTGTGATCGACGGTCCTGATCTACGGTCCGTAGATGGATCTACGGACCGTAGACGGGATCTCGTGAGTCCACACCCTACAGTTGACTGACCCGACCCGGATCCCCATTACTTAAAACCCCCATTGTTTCAAATCATTTCCCTTCCCTCCATTGCTCCCACAACCGTTTCACCCACTCTTTAAACTCCCCAAATCACTCCATAACCACCACATAATATCCTCTCTTCCATATATTTCCCAAAACCCTTTCCATACCTAAATCAACCCACTCCATAATCTGATAAAGGGTCCGGTGTTTGGTCAGTGACGAATAGGTGACTCCTTGGTCTTGCTAAATCATAGTACCATCACGCAATCACCCCACTCCTTGTTGCTTGTAAGGTAATAGACTTTCTCTTCACTTTGAATTTCAATTCATAGATTGAATATGGAGGGTCGGGAGTGGGTCTTGACCTTGGGTAATTGTTAGATGAAATTGTATAATAAACTTGAATAGTACAATGCCCTTGGAATGATAGATAGTGATTGTATAGCATTAATTGTGATGTGAGTTTATGTGATCGTAAATACTATATGCTAGTTTCGACTTAGGGTTCCATATCTAGTCGAAATTATTGGGTATAATAATCGGTAGGGATTTTTAAGAATGACGAACTAGCATATTTCAATTGTGTACATGCATGATTAGGTTGTGTTAATGTTGAAACCAAATGCCACAAATGTATGATACCTGGCACTGATTGCTTCCACGATACCCTGTCTACGGACCGTAGATCCATCTACGGACCGTAGATCCATCTACGGACCGTAGATCCATCTACGGACCGTAGATCCATCTACGGACCGTAGATCCATCTACGGACCGTAGATGGGGTTCGTCATTAGATGCACCTGAAATTTACACAAAGTGTAAAACTACGGATGTGGACTACGGTCCGTAGATCCATCTACGGACCGTTCTGCACTTCCGTGGTTTTCATCTGCGACCTATATTTCAGACACCCTGATCCACGGAGTAGATCCACGGACCGTAGATCAGTCTACGGACCGTAGGTCCCCTCCGTGGATGACTTCTGTAGCATCTGTCATTTTTTTTTGTGGACTTAGTTTGGGGTCTTTACCAACTCTAAATAAGTTCTTTTGCTACTCATGGTTAGTTTTGGCACTAATGACATTCCTGCAGGTACGATGGCACCCAAGAAGATGGTCACCTACTCGAAACGGGGCAAGTCTAAATCGGTTGCCCCTAGCTTCCGGTTGATTGATGAGGACACCGAGAACGACTCTGACCCTACATATGTGCCCCTCAACCCAAGGACTTCTCGCGCAACACCCAGGAGCATCCCCCGGAAGGTGATCCACGACGTAGTCACTGTCTCCCAGTCTGATGAGAAGCACACACTGATCGGGTCACCAACTGGGGCTGCTTCCAGTTCGGAGGGACCTATGTCCGGATCCGAGTCTACCCATGCCTCAGGCTCCCAGTCTGCCCACTCGTCACAATCAGGGTCTGTCCAAGCTACAGGGTCCAACGCCAAATCGTCCACAGGGTCTGGGGAGAATGACCAAGCAGCCTCGTCTGATGAGGCAACTAGTTCAGAGGCCATTCCTGCACCAAGGAATGATGAACCCGCTCTGGTAGCAGGGGAGCTGAATAGGTGGTGTGTCGAGGGTCAATGGCAAATCTATCGGGATGCTAAAATGGTGAATGACAAATAAAAAATGGCCCGATTAATTCAAGAGGAGCGCAGAGTCCTCACGGGGAGCTTGCATACTGTGCCAGATATTCTCCGGCTGTTCAAACTTCACAAGTGTGACTGGATGGCTCAAGACCCAGGGACGTATAGTGAGGAGATTGTCCGGGAGTTCTATGCTTCCTATGCTGCCACTCTCCGCGGGTCCATTTCCAAGCGGTCAAAGCCACTAGCTCAGGCCCCGCTCACTTCCACCATGGTTCGAGGGTGTCCGGTGGACATATCACCTGCCACCATTAGCCGTTTTCTCTATGGTCCTACCACGGGCCACGCTTGGTCGCCTAACACTTCAGAGTTTGATTACCGCTGGAACATCGTGCGGAGTGGTGCCTTCCAGAGGAATGCTGACCAGCGAGAGGCTGTGATACTATGGCTGGCCCGATACATTGCTGCAGATGGCGAGCGAGCGGAATGGGTCGCTGCCCCACGGTTGGGCATCCGGAAGGCCACACTGAACTTCATCGCAAAATTCTTCTGGCTGTTGGTACGCAACAGAGTGTCGCCCACAAAAGCTGACAATCAGGTCACTTGGGACAGAGCGGTGATGGTTGTTGCATTGGTTGCGGGAGTAGAGATCGACTTTGCCCGAATGCTGCTGGCAGAGATCCACGAGAGAGCTTTCAGGACCTCCACTACTTACCCTTTCCCCTGTCTGATATTTCACTTGTGCAGGGACTCTGGAGTGCCGATCTGGCATTGTGACAGGCTAGTCCACCCTACAGGGGCATTGGACATCGGGCTTATTCGGGATGACGCGAATGTGGCAGCACCTCGCAGAGAGCCCCAGATTGAGGTACCCCCCTTGAGCTCCGATCTTGCAGACACTGTGGGGCAGGCACAGGGCGATGACCCCATGATCCCAGACCACACCGACACTGTCCAGGCTCCTCGTCTCAGGCAGCTAGTGTTGCGCCTAGTTCTTCCCGGTCCACACCACCGTTAGGAGCGACGGTTGTCCCGATGGCCAGAGTACAAAAGTTAGAGGCACAGATGGCCACACTGCTGCATCACATCCAGCCTTGGATGCAAAAGTCAATTGCCGAGTCTGAGGCTAGATTGGAGCGCAGGATGGAGGGGATGATGGACCGTAAGGTCCTGGCGGTAAATAAGCGGCTTGACGCCTTTGAGTTGCGAGTTCTCGAGCGAGCAGTTCCGGCCACAGACTTATCTGCTTTGCAGGCTGACATAGCCAGCCTCCGGACTGATGTTGATGCCATTCTTGCTGCGCCTTCAGTTGAGACTCAGGCTGCCTCTACTGCGCTGGCTGATGATACAGTGCTAGATGCTCTATTCAGTGGCATCGCCGAGGAGAGGCCTGCACCGACACATGCAAAGGGGAAGCGACACCGTTCTCATCGCACGGAGGAAGAGAAAGCTCAGAAACGACAGCGTCGACAGGAGAAGGAGGCTAGGAGGGTATCGATTGCAGACGAGGAGTTGCGCCAGCAGAGGGTGCGTGAGAGAGCTGCAGGGGCATCGAGCTCTGCCCCAGTTACAGAGGTTCAGCCTATTTTGAGGGGCGTTGCGCGCACCTCTGATGGTGCGGAGCAGTTGATAGCGAGCACTACTGAGAGTGCTAGGATTGTTGAGGAGGGCACTGCTGAGGGTGCTCCCGCTGATGTTCCAGAGGGCTCCGGGAAACCGGACCCCCCTGCTTGTTGATGATTCGCCGGCGCTTTGCGCCACAGGTTTGCTTCACTCAAATCCATTCACTTTTACTACATGTATGCATTGTGGACAATTGCATCTATTTTTGTTGGGGGTGGGGTAAATGGATCGTGAGTGATAGGGTGAAGTCTGAGTAACCCAACTCATGAATCCTCTCTTGGGGTTTTCTTGCCTGTGTTCTTTTCCCCCAAGTGACTGTTTAATTTTCTGTTAAACCGGCATGTCTTAGGATTGTGTGTATAGAAGCATGATACAGAATGAAGCATGATGGCTTAGAAAAATGATACCCGTCAGATTTTGGGTTGTATGCTAGAAGTAGGCTACGATTAGTTGACTGTGTTGGCTCTGAATATGACATAGTAACAATCAACTTGATTGCATGATTAAACCTGAGACTTGAACTGGGTAATCTGATAATCTGATAATGAAACTATGTGCCAAGAGTGGGTGAGAATCATTGACTATTCAAACAGTTTTGTGCAAAACTAGAACTTGCCCGATTAGTCCTGCTAAGACAATTCAATCTAGAGGATAGGAAGTGATCATAGGCCGTTGTTCTGAAAAATCCACAAATTGCCTAGAAGGACTCAACCAAATGAAATAACTGTTCCCTTTGATCCAACTTTGAGCCTAAAAATAAACTATTTCTTTCTAAAACCCCGAACTCACTTTCCCATAATCTACTATGTTGGCCTCGGTCCCTCCTTGGACATGTGCACTTTGACTTAGGCCAAAAGCCTAAGTTGAGGGTGGCTAATGTAAAAAGTAACTGCAATCTTGGCCCTGACCTGACATCGGGTATTGTGAACCTCAACTAACGAAAAATCCATAAGTTGAGGGTGGCTATGAAAGAGGAAACTGAAAGAAAATGGGGATATAAAAAAAAAAATGTGAACTACTCAAAAAGAAATTGAACTACAAAGTTTAAAGTCACTTCCGTGGGGGAAGAATATCAAAGGAAAGCGTTAAAGCAATAATATGACAAAAATAGGGCAAAAAGAGGTTAAAAGCCTAGTGTAATAACAAAGAGGGCAGAAAGTCACTAAACAGTACCCAAATGTACCACACCTGACCCTGAGCCTACGTTACAAGCCAATAAAGTCCTATAGTGATCCTGGAATCTAGTTTGAAGAGTCTGAGCAGTGAAAATAAGGGCAAGCTTATGGCAAGAAGCACTAACTGTAGTTGAAATTACTTCTGAGCGTGAGTGTTGAATAAATCCTTGCACCATGAATGAAATCAAATTTTTGCTAAAAGAGGATTTCGTTTGAAGTAAGGGCACTAGTTCCATTGTTGGAAAGTTGGTACCTGGCTGACAGTGAGAAGGTGTCTGTTGTGTGTCAGTAGGTTGGTCTGTGTCATGATGTGATCCACATGAGTTGGCTTATCGAGTCTATGAGAAAGAATGTGCACCCGAACAATGAGGAGGTAGAGAGTCATGTGATTGCTTGAGTTAGAAATGCTTGATTCTATACAAGTGTCGTTTAGAGTCCTAGTGCGTCGCTTGAGGACAAACAACGAATTTAAGTTGAGGGTGTTGATATACCGTGAGTTTACGGTATTTCTAATACATTTCACTTACAAGTTGTGTGTGTCTAGGGCCTTTTTATATTGGTTTTTATGTGTGTTATCATATTTTGCAGGAAAGGTGTTCAGGCGCGAAAGTTTAGAGACAGCTGAAGAAAATGCAGAAAAAGGCATCCACGGAGGTCATCTACGGACCGTAGGTCCATTCACGGTCCGTAGGTGAGGACCATAGATCAGCAGGAAAGTGTTGAGGACAAATCAGGGAAATCTGACCAAGTGTGGAACCACGGTGCCAATTGACGGTCCGTAGATTGATCTACGGACCGTACTGTTGATCCGTAGATTGAGACTGCGAGGGTTCCAGTACCTGATTTTTGAAGATGCCAAGTATGGAGCTACGGAAGGGACTTACGGACCGTAGATCGATCGACGGTCCGTAAGTCAGTCTCGTGGATCGAAGACGCGTACCTGAACAAAACTTTCCTTAATTTGTTTCCCTTTTTATTTAGGATTTTGTTTTCTATAAATAGGACATGTAAACCTCGTTTTTGGGGGTTAGAGATTATTATTCTATTCTTGCTTTATAACTCTGGAGATTAATTTGCAACCCTAGCAATTATTGATTTCTGAAGTTCGTTTTAAAGATTTTGGCTTTGCAATTCAAGTAAATTTTCTGGATTTATTATTCTTTTTAAGTAAGTTCATGATTTCTTCATCTACAATTATGAATTGTGTTCTTGCTAAGATGAGTAACTAAATCCACAACTAGGGTTGTGGGAACCATGATCGATTAACAAAGTATGAGTAGTAAATAAGCAATTCTTGAATAGTATTTTGCATGTATTGATAATTCTTTCGTTTAGAAGTCTTTTTAACGAGTGCACGCGTTAGAACTCGCCTTGTTACTACTTGCCGGACCAAGGAGGTAATTAACAAGAAAAGAATTATCAACATAGATTTAGTGTGATACTATCTAATAGGCTAGTGTCGATTGGTGCGAAGTAATAACTAAGCCAAACATCGATTATGATGTCTAATATGAGGTAAAGGTAAGGGTTAGTAAATTATACACACGTAGCCGGACCAAGGTGCGGGGTGAAATTCTCTAGATGCCGGACCAAGGATTTAGAGATACCTAACTTATCACTTTGCATGTAAGATACTAGAAAAGGATTGCTATTACTAGGATTACTGCGTTATGAGATTATGGGGAACACGTATGCCCTAGTTATTTCTCTTATCTTGATAACAATCAAAGTTGAGTTTAATTATTGATTACTTATTAAGTTTTTACTATTTGTTTCACACAAGCACAAACCCCCCTTTTTATTACCTGTTTCTGGAAATAATTTGACTAATTGAATATAATTGTTGGTTAAAAGTAAAGTCTAAACCATTTTCCTCGTGGGATCGACCTCAACCTACAAGTTGGGTTCTTTACTCGATAACAATCGCTTATGCTTCTGAAAGGAAGATTAATTTGAGCGTATCAAATTTTGGCGCCGCTGCCGGGGAATCTGGCTTTTAGATTTAGTTTTAACTACAATATTGAACGTTAGTCAAATATTTCCTAATTTTACTTTTTTCTTTGTTTTTGTCTCTCTCAGGTTCCGACCCTAGTGTATGCCAAGTACACGGAGCCAAGGCGAACCACTCACTCCATACGATCCAGAGTTGAACAGAACTTTGCGAAGAATGAACAATCAAGGACTTCCAGTTCATCCTATCGGAGGAAATCTAGATGAAGCAATTGAGTTACAGCAGCCAAGAGTAGTTGGTGGGGAAAACCGGGGTGTAGCTGAAAATCAATTGGGAGATGCAGTGAGAGTGCATGGCCCACAACCACATGACAACTATCGGGGCAACATCGATATAGCAGACTCTGATGGACCCATTGTCCTACCTCCTCTACCTCCAGGGCACACATTTGTGATGACTAGTAGTTTGATGCAGATGCTTACAGCAAGAGGCTTATTTTCAGGATCGCCATCGGAGGATCCACATGCTCACTTAGCCAAGCTCAGGGTGGTTTGCAAAAGTTGTGTAGGTAGACCAGACTTGGATATGAGCGTCATTGGGTTACGAGTGTTCCCTCTGTCACTGACAGGTGATGCTGCAGTATGGTTTGCTGAGCTTCCTTATAACTCAATATTCACATGGGACCAATTGGCGGAAGTGTTTAAAGCAAAGTACTATCCGGTGTCTAAGAAACTCAATCACAAAGATAGGGTCAATAATTTTGTAGCATTACCTGGGGAGTCTGTGAGCAGCTCGTGGGACAGATTCACTGCATTCGTAAGAGGTGTTCCAAATCACCGTATTGATGAAGAGTCGCTGAAGGAATATTTCTATAGAGGACAGGATGATAACAATAAAGCCGTTCTTGACACTATTGCTGGAGGTTCATATGGTGATTGTACATATGCACAGATTTCTGAAAAACTGGAGAGGATCTCTCGCAACAATAAAGCATGGAGCACTAGGAGGTCAGATACTGGGAGAAACACATTTGCCGTTCATAAAGGCTTGAATCCCTCCTTTTATCAAGTCTGTCAGCCTATAAAAATAAACGAACAGGTCGCGGAGTTGGAAGAATGTGCAGCAGATCGAGAGATTGAAAAGACTGGGCCAAATGGCCACTCTTAATTTCAAAAGTTGTATTTTGTTATTTTGGGCCTAAGCCCTTGTCATTTTACTTATTATTATCTTGTTGGAATTTAGGACAGATGGAAGATGGGCCTAAGGCCCGAAGAAATAAATTTTAAAATTTAGTTTAGGACAAGTACAAAGGTGGCAAGAATTGGGCCAAAAGCCCAAAACGAGATTAGGCCCAAGTATTGGCCCAAGCAAATAGAAAACCAGATTTGGACCCAAATTTCCTTCTTTACTTTATTATTTTATATTTGTTTACATGTGATTATTTGTTGTTAATCTTAAGGTTACTACAATTTAATTTTCTCGACAAATAGTCATTCTGAACTAATTTTCTAAAAAAATAAACTAATTAAGCATTCACTTCTGTTGATATCAAAAATATTATTATGTAAAGTATTGTACTTAGGTAATAACTCGATTTTTTCCCTTTCCCCTTTAAAATGATTTGAAGTCTATAGTTTGTCTATTTCCTAAATAAGTCATGCATGATTATTTCCTTTCTTAAAATCAATTAGCCAAATAATTAATTATCGAATAATCGCATGTTAGCATGCATTTTGGGTGCTTTAAAACTCTTTCGAAATGCTAATATGAACCTCGAACTCCTTTAAATATTTTTCAATTGATTTCTTGGTTTTCTTTTGAAAAAATAATTTTCTTAATTTTACTACAAAAAAGTAAGTGGTGACTCTTAAAACCACTCTTAAGTTTATTTTTAAATAAAACAGAATGGCGACTCTGCTGGAGAATTGAATGGGTTCTAAACTTAAAATTAACTTATTTGGCTATTTGTTTAATTGTTTACTTGTTTCAATTATTGTAAATTAAAAAATGTTGCATTCATGGCATCAACTCTGCCAAATGTCAAATAGATTGCATTAGGAAAAAAGGTGATTACGTGGCTTACCCCGGCTGTCCTTCAGAAAAAATACAAGTTGAATTTTTTTGGAAGTGATAAATGAATAGTTGGCTTGTGGTCACCTAACGTCGTTTATTAGACTTCACCTCGTTGTTTGTCCGACTCGGATAACCGTCATTTCTAAACCAATTCTAGTCAACCTAGAGTAGAGCGAAACCAAATCCAAGGTCCACGACCTAACGACATATCATATTATTCGACATTTGAAAGATGTATGTGTAGAAACCTGATTGGGGGAGGGGAGGGGGGATCTTAACCGAGTTTTATATTGTAGGTATGACTCAATTTTCCAAGTTCGACATGGTTGTAAGGGATTCAGATGGGAAATCTTAACCGAGTTTTATATTGTAGGTATGACTCAATTCCCAAGTTCGACATGGTTGTAAGGGCTCCGGATATGCTCAAGTTATAGTACAACGACCTCAACGTGTCCCACAGGAGAGACTTCAACAAATATATAGGGGCCCTAATAGAACTCATCAACGTGGTTGGGTGGCCTGAACTGATTGAACTCCTCATCGGCTACTGGGACAACGAGAAAATAATGTTTTGATTTGGAACCATGGAAATCACCCCGACCATTGAGGAAATTTGGGATGGCATAGACACAGTAGGCATGGGGATTGAAAGAAGAGTAAGAAAACAGGAGGACATCCTAATCTCCAACAAGCCTACTCTCGATGAAATTATGAAGTGGCTCGAAAAAAAGAAGGAATACGCCCACTGGGCCAAAGGATCAAGCATTGCTTTCAGAGATTTGTATAATAGATTTGGGCATGCAAGCTTCTACGCAAAATATAACCAAGAGTTTAGGGTTATTTTTAGAGAATGGGATGGGATCAAACCCCTGACGTTCGCTATTGCACTGTTAGGTACTATGGTTTTCCTCAAGGCCCAAGCCTCAGTATTAACACCTGGATAATTATGCTCGTGAACACTCTGATCCATGGGTATGTGAAGCAGAAGCAAGTGAAATATTATTCTATCGCGCCGGTCATCATATCCGACATGTATCGAGCTTTGGGAAAATGCAAGGAAGGGCATAGCTATTTTCAAGGTTGTAACCTACTCCTCCAATGGTGGATAATGAGCCACTTGGTGAAAAGACACGGGACCCAAAAGCTTCATACCCTCGATGAGCATAATGCTCTTAAGAATTTGAATGATATGTTGTTCTGGGCAAATTTAGAAAAAAGGAGAACCCGAGAAAGATGGGCTCGGATTTTCTCCGAGTTAAGAGAAGAAGATATCTAGTGGATGTTCGACCGTTTCATTTCGAAAGATGTCATAGTACGGGGCGACAAACAACTTGTGCTTCCTCTACCAGGTATTCGAGGTATCCGCCCATATTCACTCATCCGAATCCATAGGCAATTTGGAAGAAAACAAACGACACCCCCAAACGCATACTACCATATCTATGTATTGGACATCGGGGATGATAGAGTCTCTGAGGCTTCAGAGATGCTGAGAGAATGGAAAAAAGCAGTACGATTGGATTAAGACACTATTGTCGCGAACCGATTTAATGTTGGGTATGATGAAACTTACAAAGGTTGGTTGAAAGACAACTTGTAAGGTATCTCCTTCTCAGTTTCAAACATTTACCGCAGTGTGGAGGACGAATAGTCCAAAGCTTTGATAGAATTAAGAGAGGTAAAAAGGGAAGCTCAGGAAATGCACAATGAGTTTCTTCGAAAGCAAGAGGAGGATAAATATACCCTCGAGAGTGTAACTCAAGAATTAGAAAACTTGAGAAGCGATTTGGGAGAGCTCAACTTATGGATTGGAGAAAAGAAAAGCGGAATGCGTTCCGCTAACTGGGAAGAGAAAGGCTGCCGGTGCGCCGGATACTTACTAATGATTCAATACAGGCTTCAGCATCTCATGGCACAGAACAAGAGGAGTAGATCAGAAGCGGGGCCATCAGAGACATCTTAGTGGATTTCTCCCCTACGTGGATTTTTCTATATGTATTTGTTGTTATTCGCCCTGCGTGGGCTTGCCTTTCTTGTATTTTGGTACTCCTTTCAAATGACCCCTGCGTGGGCCTTTCCTTTTGTGTTTCCCGTTTATTCCCTATTTCCTCTGCTTATTTTTGCTTTTTAAACATTATTTTATATGCGAAATTTGCTTGGGGTAACAAAATGGTTCAGTTCTACACATACATCTTTCAAATAGCTAGGCCTACCCTTGGCACAAAAGGACTCGTATTTGTTTAGAACGCACGTTAGCCGCTTGTGTGCTTTAACTGTTTATGTGATATTGTTGCTTTGAATAAGGACATTTTTAGCCCACTCCTTGTCAAAATTTTCTGGAAATTTTTTTTTCTACAATGCCAAATACAAGTCACTACCAAAATATCCGACCAAAATTCCATAAGTCTTGATTTTCTCAGCCAGAAATAAAATCCTACTACCAAATCCTAAAACATTACTCTATCATCTCATGAAAGGTAAAATTGCTGCTAAAATGGAAAAAGGCAAGGATGTCGAGGTGAAGACGACTGAGGAAAATTTAAGGATGAAATTGCGTCGATTCAAACAAGAGATTCGAGAAATGGGAGAAAGAAGAAGAGAAATAGAACTAGCCACCACAACTGCGCAAGCCAAAAGTGCAGCACTGGACGCGGAGTTGACAGCTAAGATGGCAAGATATGCTATCATGAACGAAGAGACGGTTGCTATGCGGAAGGAACACGATTTCTTCAACAATGATATAACCATGAGGCTTCAAAAGTTACGGGGAAAGTACTCTTTCTTCAACCAAGAGGCCAACGTCAGCGGTCCCGTAGACGTTAGACCTAAGGCTACTGAAGAAAGACCTGAGGAATAAATCGTTTACAGGCCTCCTTTCTAGGGACGTTGGAAAGAAGGGAATGAGAAACTCACCCTCGAGGCATATTTGCAGGAATATAGCGTGGGAGAAAAAGTCATTCCATGTGCTCTCATTTACAAACGTCTTCAGACTGAACACATCCTGAAACCCCTCAAAAGAACCACTTTCGAGGGTTAATCGGAGGACGTACATAAGGCAAGTGCGTACCATCCGGATCGAAAGGGGAATACAACAAAAGAATGTGTGGAGCTTAAGGCCAAGATCCGCAACCTAATAAGGATTGGGGAAATCCCCCATATGTGGGGTGACAACACTCTCCTTACCTGTGACCAAACGGAGCCCAGTGTACCGGTCACAGAACGTATTGTGTTCTACTGTCACTTCTTCACGCATTTTAAGAGATCGTTGTTGGATATATATTGTGAGTTGGTTCAAAAGAGGGTTTTCACCCCTATCAAAATGGATGATGAAACATTTGATCCCGTTGGAATTGAAATCTGGAAATCTTGCCCTTATCACGACGACATAGGTCACAGCATTGGAGTGTGTCTCGGGTTCCGCTATGATGTGGAGTCCCTAATCAAGAAGGGAATGATTCAAGTTGAGTTCCTCCCCTAATCGACCATGCAGTAGCCAGAGTGCTTTGACGAGTCAGAAGAAGAAGCCTTTCTTAAGGCACAATCTTTGTTTTAGGAGCATTATCGCATGTTTTATTTTCACTTTCCTTGTAATCAATCAAATGAACGAATGAAAATGAGAATTTGCTTTTGTAATTGAACTACGTAGGGTCTGAGTTCTCCTTGGGATATATATAGGCAGCTTTTCAACGTCCGACCCCTATCTTTTTAACTTTTCTTTTCATTTTCATTCTACAAGGAAATGTTGAATTCGGATCAATAAATACCAAGAGATGCAGCAAGAAGACCTTAGCTCAACGCAATTTAACCTTTCTGAGTCACTAGCCTCAAAATAAAGTGAGCAAATTCCTGCTTGTTCAAAAAATCAGTCCCTACTATTTGTGGGTTACCATGTTCTCAGACGAAGCAACTTTTGTGTGTTTACATGTTTTCTATGTGATATTTTGTGTTATTTTTCCTGAACTAAGACTAATCTATTTGCCTTTGAGTTATTTTCCTCTACATGTACGTAGAACAGGTCTGTGTCGGTAAGCTGGCTGAAAATCCCTACTTCACAAGATCTAAGATTCCTTCCCTGGTCTAAACTTACAGAAGCGGAAAGTAGTCATGGGAGACAACAATGAAGAGATTGATCTTATCGATGTTGTAGTGGCTCAGCCCGTCATTGCTGATCAGAACGAGTTAATCATGCAGTTGATGCAACAGATCACTGAGATGTGGGCCGAAATGCAGAGAAGGCAAGATCTGCCTAATCCAATTTTTGCTTTCAATACTCCAGCAGACGGAAGGCCTCCACTTCACTTTCCTCCTTCAAACGCAAAACAAGCCCAACCTTCAATCCTGCTCAGAACCCCTCAACCAACGACCTAACCACCCAAAATCCCCATTATGCCTCCGCCTCTTACCAAACACCTCCTCCTCATCAAAGTACCAACCCCAAGCGCCACTTCCTCCTCAAAATGCCAACCTACAACCTTGTCCGCTCCCTTAAAACCAAAATGTTAACCACCTGCACACTTCCCTCCACCACCAAATTCAACATACCAGTCCCCGGACCTTCTCTCAAAACTATTAAACCCCTCAAAACGCCCAGAGTCCTTCCATTGCTCCACCCTTACCCCAAAAGGCCACTTTCCAAATCTCAGTCCCTAATGAGCATTACACTAATTGTTCTGAGCTCGACCACTAAGAGGAACGAGAAAGAGAGTGGAGGTCAAAGGAAGAGGTTGTCAAGCTGGATATGAAGGAAGAGATTAGAAAGGCCATGAAAGATTTGCACTGCATTCATGAAATCGTCGGGCTGAGTTATGAGGACCTATGCATTCATCTGAATTTGAACCTTCCGAAAGGGTTCAAGGTGCCAAAATTTGACGTCTTCGGAGGAACATGGAACCCTTTAGCGCACCTGAGGGACTATTGCGACCAGCTTGTTGGAGTTGGAAGAGATGAAGCTTTATTAATGTTGCTTTTTAGCCGAAGTCTGAGTGGAGAGGCCCTGGAATGGTTTACATCTCATGAAACGAGACAATGGCCTAGCTAGAATGTTTTGGCAAAGTATTTTATCAAACGATTCACCTACAATGTAGAGATCGTTCCTGATCGTTATTCATTAGAGAAGATGAAGCAGAAGTCGAATAAAAGTTACAGAGAATTCGCATACAGATGGAGAAAGGAGGCAGCTAGAGTTCGGCCTCTTATGTCTGAGAAGGAAATTGTTGAAGTATTTGTGGGGGTTCAAGAGCCCGAATATTATGATAGGATCATGTTGCTCATTGGAGCAAAATTTGTTGAGATAGTCAAAGTATGTGAGACTATCGAAGATGGATTAAGAACCGGAAAGATTGTCCGTGTTGCTGTCTCGCCCAGATCCTCGGGTTTGTTGAAGAAGAAAAGAGAAGATGTGTCTTCTATCTCTTATGAGGGGAAGAAGACCCCAAGGAAATCCTCATTATACCAAGGTCATTCTCGACCTTCACAAAGTTCATACCCGGCTTGTTATGCACATGCTGATTACCAAAATACCCCTCCTCCTAGTTATCAAAATACTCCCCCTCCTAGCTACCAAACTCCCCCTCTTATCTACCAAATTCCCCCTCCAGTTTACCAGACTCCATCTCATCACTACCGAAATTTCTCCCTCAATTGTGTAAACGTTCAGGCAAATTACCAAACTCCTCCCCCAATGTACCAAACCCCAGCTCCACAGCCAAACTACCAAACCAATTCATACCCAAGACATCAAGCCCCTCGTCCAAATGCTCCAAATTATCGTCAAATGTCTCCCCCACAAAAGGCAATTACGATCCCCCCTCCCCCCGCTATAGATTTAAGAAGAAGCCTGCTTGAATTTTCACTCCGCTCATTGAAAGCCGAACAAAGTTGTTTGAGTGATTAACTGCGACAGGATATATTCATCCAGTGGGACCCAAACCGGTTGACACTAGCTCAAGGTTTTACAGACCTGATCAGAGGTGCACATATCACTTCAATGGTGTTGGACATGATACCGAGGACTGTATCAACCTGAAACACAAGATCCAAGATCTGATTGACCAGAAAGTGGTCTCTCTCCAGATTATCGCGCCTAATGTCACTATCAATATGATAGAGATAGATGATGATTGGTGTGTGACAAAGGCAATAGTTTTGATCACTCCTGATGAACTGGAAAGGGCTGTAGCTTCGTAGTGCATTAGATAGAAGAAAGAATTTGTGATTCTGACACCTGAGAAGGTTATTGCCTTAGTGCCAAGAGAAGCTTCTACCAGCCTGAAGTTTGTGATTGAAACGGCTGCCAATCAGTGCATGATCAGATCCGGTAGATATTACACACCAGAAGAGTTAACCCAGGGGTACAGAAATTTTTTTGGAGAAATATGCAACCAAAAGATTACTCAATTGTGAAGCATCTGGAGAAAGCACCAGCTCAGATTTTTGTATGGGCCTTGTTGATGAGTTCACAATTGCAAGCTTTAATTAAGGCTTTAGATGACACTTATGTGCCGGTAGGTACCAACAGTGATAATCTTGCAGCCATGATAAACCAAGTCGTTCGAGGGCACCGCATCAGTTTCTGTGACGAAGAGCTGCCCTTTGAAAGTAGGATGTACAACAAAGCTCTGCACGCCACCAATATGTGTCGAGACAAGGTTATAAATCCATCTTGGTCGATGATGGGTTCGATCTCAATATTTTCCCGATTTCAACTCTAAATCAGCTAAACTTCGACTTGGGAAAGGTTCACCAGAATCAAGTCAATGTAAGGGTTTTCGATAGAGTGCAAAGAGACACGTTGGGTAAAGTAAACTTGGATGTTCAGATGGGCCCTATGGAATTTAATGTGGAGTTTTAGGTGTTGGACATCAATACTAGTTACAATTTGCTTCTGGGAATACCATTTATGCACATGGCCGGAGGTGTGCCTTCTACCATTCACCAAGTGATGAAATTGGTTTAGAAGGACCAGGAATTGGTCATTCATGGTGAGGGGAGCCATTCCAATGGGTATGCGCTGATCGTTAATGATGTCTCTCGATGTTGTAATTTCTACACGGTCGAGCTGGTAAATGCCACCGATGATGATTTGGCTCCACAACCCATGCCTTTTATGTACAAGATGATTGTTACTGTCATGCTCCGGAGTGGGGAAGCGATTTCAAGGAATTGTTGAGCCTATTCAGATCCCCGCCAAAGGAAGGATATGTCCCAACAAATGCTGAAGCGAAGATGAAAAGCAAGAATGTCGATCAAGCATTGGCCAGGCCAATTCCTCAACTATATCAGTCATTTTCGAAGCAAGAATATGTTGATAATGATGGTCTCGGGGAAGGAATCTGGGGCCTTTTTGAGGAGATTGATGCGGTCATCAAGGAAGAGGTTGGGACATCAGGCATCTGAGATGCAGAACTTGAGGAGCAATTGCAAAATTGGACCTCCACACCATTCCTGTTTCCCCGCTCATCTCGGTAGAAAGGACATATTGTTTATATTTGTCTTTAAAATTGGTGGCAGTCCGAAAGAGGCCTGAGACCCACCCTTTTTGCAGTTCTTACTTGTTTCAGTTTTTTAAAATTCCCTTGTGATGTTTAAAAAAGGCAAAATGGCCCTTGGCCATGGCCAAAGTTTGCACTTGTTTTTCAATTTAAATGAAAGCCTCTTTTATCAAAAATTTGTTTATTTACTTATTTGTTTATATTCTACTTTCCTAACTTTGTTTGTTTATGATTTTAGTAATATTAATTTAAAACCTGCCAATGTCATGTCATGTCATGTCACGAGCCGAATGAACAAAATGAGGCAGGTGATGATAAATGCGAGGATCATAAAGAATAAAATGAGATACCCAAACATGTTGCGGAAGAGTTTCGACAATTCGAGAATCAACACAAACCAAATTTAGAAGAAACTGAGACTGTGAATCTAGGAGATGAAGAATGTGTCAAAGAAGTCAGAATCAGTGTCCATCTAATCGAAGCTCAAAGAAAGGGACCTGGTTCATTTTCTTAGAGAATACATTGATGTATTTGCCTGGTCTTACAAAGATATGTCTGGGCTGAGTACAAATATGGTGTCCCACAAGTTGTTGATTAATCCAGAATTCAGTCGGTTAAAACAAAAGACTCGAAAGTTCACGTCTGAGCTGAGTTTAAAGATCAAAGAAGATATTACCAAGCAGATTGAGTCTAAGGTCAAAAAAGTGACACAATATCCGACTTGGCTAGCCAATGTTGTTCCAGTGGCCAAGAAAGACGGGAAGATAAGAATTTGTGTCGATTACAGAAATCTCAACAAAGCTAGCCCGAAAGACAACTTTCCATTGCCAAACATTCACATTCTCATTGATAATTGTGTCAAGCATGAGATGCAGTCATTTATGGATTGTTATGCGGGTTATCACCAAATCCTAATGGATGAAGAAGATGCAGAAAAGACAGTTTTCATTACGCCTTTGGGTGTATATCATTGTCGGGTGATGCCTTTTGGTCTCAAAAATGTCAGTGCTACTTATATGAGGGCTATGACAACCATCTTTCATGATATAATTCATAAAGAGATCAAGGTGTATGTAGATGATGTCATAATCAAATCTTGCGAGAGTTTGACTCATCTGAGGAAATTCTTTGATCGCCTACGTCGATACAATTTGAAGTTAAATCCCGCTAAATGTGCTTTTGGGGTGCCAGCTGGCAAGTTGTTAGAATTTATAGTCAGCATGAGGGGCATTGAGCTTGACCCTTCCAAGATCAAAGCGATTCAAGAGTTACCTCCTCCGAAGACCAAGAAAGAGGTGATGAGTTTCCTGGGAAGGTTGAACTACATCAGTCGGTTCATAGCTCAATCCACCGTGGTGTGTGAGCCCATCTTCAAATTGTTGAAAACAGATGCCCAGACCAAGTGGACCGAAGAATGTCAAACTATTTTTAAGACCATCAAGAATTATTTGTCCAATCCACCGATGTTGGATCCTCCACAAGAAGAAAGTCCTTTGATGTTGTATCTATCTGTCTCGAATAACGCATTTGGATGCATGCTTGGTCAACATGATGAGACAGGGAAAAAAGAGCGAGCCATCTACTACTTGAGCAAAAAATTCACTCCATATGAGGCTCGTTACACTCTGTTGGAGAGAACATGTTGTGCTTTGACCTGGACTGCTCAGAAGTTGAGACATTATTTGTTTTCTTATACCACATACCTTATTTCCAGGATCGACCCATTGAAATATATTTTTCAGAAAGCGATGCCGACTAGGAAGTTGACTAAATGGGAAATGCTTTTGAGTGAGTTTGATATTGTGTATATAACTCAAAAGGCGATAAAAGCACAAGCCTTAGCCGATCATCTTGCGGAGAATCCAGTTGATGAAGAGTATGAACCGCTCAAGACTTGTTTTCCCGACGAAGAAGTAGCATTTGTAGGTGAAGATATTTCTGAAGCATACCCTTGTTAGAGTGTGTTCTTTGACGGAGCAGCAAACCACCAAGTAAAAGGTATCGAGGAGGTCTTAGTGTCAGAATCTGGCCAGCACTACCCTATAACGGCTAAACTCCGATTTGATTGCACAAACAACATGGCTGAATACAAAGCATGTATCATTGGATGGAAGATGGCCATTGACATTAATGTTCATTAGTTGTTGGTTATTCGAGATTCGGACTTGCTGATTCATCAGGTTCAAGGAGAATGGGCCATGAAAAACCCAAAGATCACACCGTATGTGCAGTATATACAGAAGTTGTGCAAGAGATTTCGCAAGATTGAATTCAGGCACACTCTCAGAACACAGAACGGGTTAGCCGATGCTCTTGCCACCATCGCATCAATGATCAAACATCCAGATACAAGTTACATTGATCCAGTGAATATAGAGGTAAAAGAGCAGCTTGTTCATTGTTCACATGTTGAAGCAGAACCAGACGGTTTACCTTGGTATTTTGACAGAAAGAAGTACTTGGAGACCAAAACTTATCCTGAGAATACAACGTTCAACCAGAAGAAATCAATATGTCGTATGGCTAACAATTTTGTTCTAAGTGGGGAAATCCTTTATAGGAGGACTCCAGATTTGGGTCTTCTCAGATGTGTTGATGCTAGTGAAGCTGCGAAGCTTCTGGAACAGATACATGCCGGAGTTTGTGGTACTCATATGAATGGACTTATTCTGGCAAGGAAAATCCTTCGAGACGGTTACTTTTGGATGACTATGGAGCATGATTGTTGCAAGTTTGTGCAGAAATGCCATAAATGTCAAGTGCATGGTAATTTGATTCGAGTGCCACCACATGAACCCAATGCCATGAGTTCACCTTGGCCATTTGTAGCTTAGGGCATGTATATCATTGGTCTGATAGAGTCGGCCGCCTCTAACGGACACAAATTCATTGTGGTTGCCATTGACTATTTCACCAAGTGGGTAGAAGCAGCTTCCTACAAGTCGGTGACCAAGAAAGTTGTAGCTGATTTTGTTCGCAACAATTTGATATGTAGGTTTGGAGTACCGGAATCCATCATCACTGATAATAGAGCGAATCTCAATAGTCACTTGATGAGAGAGATATGTGAACAATTCAAGATTATTCACCGAAACTCAACCGCTTATCGTCCCCAATTGAATGGAGCTCTAAAAGCCGCCAACAAGAACATAAAGAATATTTTGAGGAAAATGATTGTCAATCACCGAGGTTGGAACGGGATGTTGCCATATGATTTGTTGGGTTACAGAACGACTGTCAGAACGTCAGTTGGAGCTACTCCATACTTGTTAGTATATGGAACAGAAGTGGTTATACCTGCCGAAGTTGAGATACCTTCATTGAGAATCATCCAAGAAGTTGAATTGAGTGATGCTGATTGGATCCGCAAGCGAATTGATCAGTTAACATTAATTGATAGAAAGAGAATAGTTATTGTTTGTCATGGTCAACTGTATCAACAGATAATGTTTCGTGTTTTCCACAAGAAAGTAAGAGCCAGGATATTTGAAATGGGTCAGTTGGTCCTTCAATGCATTTTCCCTCATCAGGTTGAGTACAAAGGGAAATTTGCACCAAATTAGCAAGGACCCTACATGGTTCATAAAGTGTTATCTGGAGGTGCCTTGGTCCTATCACGAATGACTTAGGAATGTCAATGGACGAAGAAGAGCGAAAAGAAAAGAGAAGACATAGAATTTGAGATACGTATACGGGCCACTTTTTCGTGACCTATTCTCTTAATAGGCGGCAAAGAGAAATAGGGAAATTGAAAACGTTGAAGTAAGTTGTGGCTTATAAATAGGAAGATGAGGAGATAGGGGGGAAGGATATGCATGATACTCGGAAAGATTTATGTTAATTCGTTATGCGAGCAGAGAGGTATATCGAAAAAAAACGTCGAAACTGATCAATTCAGATGTTGTCAAGAGATATTATGTGTGAAGCCTCAGTTTATATTTCTGTTATTTCTATGTAATCGTTTTATTTGCCTGTAATCGCTTTGTTTGGAATTTTATCCCTTTGTAATGAACTACGTCAAACCTGAATTCTCAAGAATGAGATACATAGGCGGCCTATGTCGACCTCGGTCGGTTCCTTATTTAAATTTCTTATTTTTGTTAATCCTTGAAAGGGGAACTACGTTTGACATGATTCCTGCCTCAACGGGATACGTAGGGGCCATAACGGCTCGATCATATCTCCCATAAGATTTCTATTTTTTTCTTATAATAGAAATCGAGACAGAATATTTAAGAGGGACTCAAAAATTCTCAAGAAAAAGATCTTTTCAATAAACCAAGATTGAAGTTACTTTGAGATTTACAACTGGGACAGAATTTTTGAGAAGATCTCAAAAATTCCGTGATTCGCTCACCAACAATTCGAGATAAGCCAAAATAGCTAACTTGGATAGAAATTTTTTAGGATGGCCTCAAAATTTCAATAGGGTTCATCGACAGTCTAGAGCAACTTTGAATACTTCCCAACAAGTAATCAGATAGACATCGAGGCATCAATTTCAAAGGCATTCATTAAGCTTGACGTGACATGACACTTGGCAATGACCTTTTCCCAAATATTACTTTTGAAAATCTATTTTTCTTAAAAGTTTTTTTTCGTCTTTCATTTATTTTGCATAAAAATATCTTGTCTTATCTATCAAGAGGCAGGGGATCGGAAAAATTTATCGAAGATAGCCGGACAAAGAGCAGACGACCGAATGATCGACACATATCAGTTCATTTTTATACTAACAATTTTTCTGTTGATGCAGGTCTATAAGCTTGCATCAATATTAGCATATTCCTCCATTCAATGAATAAAGAAGAGTCAAAAGGGCGAGGAGGTCCCCAAAATTGACAATTTTTCTTTGGATGCAGGAAATATTTTTATATTACTTATATCAAACATTTGGGAATATGAATAACATTATTTCATTTAATTCCCAATAAGATGAAGTCCATAATGAGCATGCGACTATGTTCAGTGTTAGAACAAATAAAAACTCTGAGGAAAGTTATTTTACTATTTTCCATCAACTAAAGATACTTGGAGGACATTATCTGCATCATATTATCAGACATTATAATATTACTACCCAGAGAGTCATTTATATCGTATATAGATAGACTCCTTTCCCGCTACTAAGGGAGAGCAAGAAAGAAAATCAAATGATTGTTTTTTAACCAGCGCCCTCTTTTGGGTATGCAGGTACTAAGAGCCCTCTCACTACCAACCAGCGGACATCATCTGGCTGGGTCTTGCCGGTATCAACAACGAGGAAGAAACAACCAGAAACAACAACTAACTATGGCTCTTGGCCTAGACAACGTCCTAGGCGTAGGGGAGATCGGAGCAACAGGGAATGCCTAGACGACGTTTTTCTTCCTGGGCTGCAGTAAGTAGATCGAGAGGTCGTTCCGCCCCTTGTTCTCATAAAAACAGAGCATGGAGTCCATTGGCATGAGAATCAAGCGAAGTAGAGACATAAGCGGATCCAAAGAAAAGAAGCAAGCCGACTACTTCCATTCCTCTCCTTAGACCGACAGTACTACAAGAAAGAAATAAGACAGAAATAAGGCAATTATTACCTAAAAGAATAATGTGAATTAGACTAATAATACCTCACAAAGAAGGTAGATGAATTGCTTAGCCAAGACTATCTCGACCTTAGCCTTCTTTTCTATTTAGATTCCCGTTCGTGATCCCAGCCCCGGAATCACTTCACTCCAGCGCCTCCTCAGTCTTCTTGCATCTTTCCATCCTTTCAAATCGACTAAGCGCCAAGCCTACTTGTGAAGAGAGGGGTCGTCGGGCTATTGCAGAGTGAAGGAAGGTGGGAAGGTGTCTTGTCTTGGCCTAGGCCTACTTGGGTCAACACCCATAAAGTGTTGAATATCATTATAGTTTGTTTTTAGTATATATCTTTCTTTTATTTAATCCTGAGGTGTTTTCTAAGAATATCGTATATAGTGTATATAGTATATGTACTTTATTGTCTAATAGACTTCTCTCTTTAGTAAGATTTTTCTTTTCATAATCATAATGTTTCCTTATGATTTTCTTTTTCTAAAAACACAAGTATGATTTTTAATAAAAATCCTTTCTGGTTTGCTTTAACTTTTCCAGCATTCGCCGCCCCTTAAATAGCCTTTTGCGCGGATCCTGCACCTGCGCTTCCAGACCTCAACGAGATTCCAGTAGGCCTTTCTCCTGCGAAAATAGCCCAATTGCATCGGGAGACTGAAGAGAAGGCCGCCCAATGTGGCAGGCTCTTGCAAGAAATCTGTGGGCAGGCAAAAGAACTTGTTGTCCGTCAGGCAGGAGCGCAGGGCGAGCTCACGCTCGAGAAATTCGTAGACGCCGTCAGGTATCTTGCAGACGTGGACGAGTTGCCCGAAGAGGAGCGAATCCCCACTCTCATTGAGTTCAGGGCCCCAATCAATAATAAAGACTCGCCCATTTGGTTTCATATAGATAAAGAAATGAAAAGATGGGGGGGGGGGGGGTCGTGGTCTATGCTAAATTCTTTTTCTTAGATAGAATGAATGGAAAAGGAGTGCTTGTGTTGTGGTTTTCGTAGTTGCAAGAATATTTTTTTTTCGTGAAAAGGTCCCCTCCTTCAATATCATGATTGGGTCGACCAGGCCAGATCATGAGTGAATAGAAAAAAAAATATACATAGCTGTTCCAGCTGAAATACTTGGAATAGTTCTACCACTTCTACTAGGAGTAGCCTTTTTAGTGCTAGCTGAACGTAAAGTAATGGCTTTTGTGCAACGTCGAAAGGGTCCTGATGTAGTGGGATCGTTTGGATTGTTACAACCTCTAGCAGATGGTTTGAAATTGATTCTAAAAGAACCTATTTCACCAAGTAGTGCTAATTTCTCCCTTTTTAGAATGGCTCCAGTGGCTACATTTATGTTAAGTCTGGTCGCTCGGGCCGTTGTACCTTTTGATTATGGTATGGTATTGTCAGATCTGAACATAGGACTACTTTATTTGTTTGCCATATCTTCGCTAGGTGTTTATGGAATTATTATAGCAGGTTGGTCTAGTAATTAGAGGGCGGCGATTCGGTCGCCTATGATACTAGGACCAATAGGTTCAAAATGGGTTTGTGCCGCAGGTGTTGAACGATCTACTCTACACAGGTGTGGGCTTACAAGGCTAGGGCTCATAAACCCTTTCTTTCATTTATCAATCATTACTCCGAGGGTCATTTTATTTATATCGTCGATTGGTACGATACCGCTACTCAGAAGATCAACTATGTTGCTCGATAAAACATTATCTTCATTCGATACTAGAAAGGCATCAAGAGGAAGGATTCATGCATCGCAAGAGAAGATTCATTCATTGCAAGAGAAGATTCATGCATTGCGGGGAAAATGTCATGCATCGCGAAAAAGAGATCTATGCAAGAGGAAGAGTCATGCATCACAAGAGAATAAGTCCTTCATTGCAAGAGAAAAGAGTTGTGCATCACAAGAGAAGGAGTCATGCATTGCAAGAAAAAAGAGTCATGCATCGCAGGAGAAAGACTTACCCATCACAAGAATATCAACAGTGAATGTATCAATTTTCTTTGCAAAAATGACATCAAGAGAAACATCAACAATGACATCAACAGAACTATCAACATAACAACCTATTTTATTACTTTGACATCAAAAGGAGAGTACATTGAAGAATATATCGCAAATATAAGACACAAGCTTTACTTGCATTACGTCAGACCCCATGGAGTTGACGTCAAATACTCAAGGAGAGCAACTAAGTGTCAATACGGTAAAAGACATTGTCTCCCATTTGAATTGCATTTCTTATCCTAATGAATTTTATCTCAGTCTCTGTCGAGAGCATCCAAAAGGATGAATTATCCAAAACAAACCACAGGTGCGAACGACATCAAAAAGGATGCAGCACAACTTGAAATTTTTTCTTAGCAGCGAACTGGGACATAGTCCGAAGAGGAGTATCAAACTCTTAGGACGCGAGCGGAGGAGCGACTTCCACCACAATCAAAGCACACCCCTATCATAAGGCATGTGGGTTTTTCTTTAGGTTTACCGGTTTCGATTTCGCATCCGAAAATTTTTGGGGTTCACCGGAAACCGCTTTCTAATCTGAGTGACAATGCACCAAGAGCTTTGGAAATTATGTCCGTGTAAGTTCTTAATTATGGTTGTGAAGTATGCTGCATTCATGGCTAAGAGGTTGCAAGCCTCCCTTTCATACTCGACTTACTTTGTCACTTTTTCATAACCAGAAGGTTATCTTGCATAATAGATTTCTTTTTCAACCGATTGAGTCGAACTACAGGCAGCCTGATTCCCTAAGTAGAGGGATATGTAGGCGGAATTAGTGTTAAAAACTCGGCTCTATTCCAACATTTACTCTTAAATCTTATTCTTGAGCATTTCGATCTCTTCATAATTTGGTATCGGGATGGCTTCTGAATTCTTTCATATTTGTGTGTGGAATCAAGCGTATTGAACTACAAGTGGCATCAATCCTCATATAGCCTGAGATATGTAGGAAACCCATTTTTTGGGGTTCGGCCATAATTCTTAAAGTCCGTGCCAAAATCCCTTTTCTTAAGATGAAGATGTGGACGGTCAAAATTGGATTCGTCAATTTCATTTTCCTCGAATTTCTTTCATCAATCCAGGTCAAATAAGGGACAGTTGTTAACACCCAATTTTGACCTTCCACAAGAGAAATTAATTTTCGAATTTCTTAATTTCAAACTATTAGATATAATTAGTTTTATAAAAAAAAAATTTGAAATGTTTTTATAGGTTTTGATCATTTTCAGTCATTTCTACAACATTTTAGATAATAAATATGTTTTACCTAATTAGCATATTTTATAAAATCATCTCCAAAGATATTACATTTTAATTAAGTGTTTTATTAATTCACTTTAATTTAAGTTATAGTTACAATTTTCAAGTTTTAAAATAGCCTTGTCAATTTTATAACTTTTGAATAATAAATTTTCTTTATATAATTATATATATTATTAGTATATTTTTTATAAATATTTAATAATCATCCCAGAAGATTTCGCATTTCAAGTTAAATATTTTATTAATTTAGTTTCGTCTAAGTTATATTTGTAATTTCGAGTTAATTAATTTGCATCTAATTTAATTATGTTTTAGTTAAATTAATTATTTAATGTCGTTAAAATTAAGAAGTTTGTTAACTAATTAGATAATTCATCTTGTCTAAATTTTAGCCGAATTCGCAAATTAAAATCGATTTGGCTAATTTTGTAGATTCGATTGGCCAATCGCGATTTAATTTGGTTTAATTCATTTGGCTACATTACTTTAAACCCACCAAAGGCATTAGAGTTTTGGGTCTTTTTCCTATTTCCTTTCAGCTGACCCAGCAGCCCCTCCTTTCACTCAACCCAATTCTCATTCAACAATTCTAATTTTTCTTCAAATTCCCACTCTTAACATTTCAAGACCCGACCCAGCCCTTTTCTTCTTCAGCAAAGAAGACCCAGAAACGTTAACATCAGTTGGAATAAACAGAACAGTGCACGGTGTCAAAATATAGCAACAACAGCACGCGTGAACAACACCACCGGACCCCTGTACACGTTTCATCTCCCTCAAACAAAGGTGATTTCACGGAGGCAGTAGCTCAGCGCGACACACAACAGTGAGTTCACGGAAGGCAAATTGTGGCGTCCTCTGCCACAACAGCTCCCACAGTTTTCTCTGCAACAGCCGCCCACCATGATCTTTTCATCCAAATTTTAGGGGATTTCATTTCAAATCGAGTAGCTTTTCCTCATCCAGGGGAAGAAAAATTCAAATTTGGGGTTGAACTCGAATTCCTATTCTACCCTTTTCCCCAAAAAAATATCGTGAACCCTAATCCCCCTCTATATAAACGTCTCTTTTTCTCATTTGTTGGGGGTTGGATTTGTTGGTGAAAATACAAAGAACAACTTGAGAAATATAGTTAAAATACGAATTAAATATACTTCAAAAGCATAGGAGGTAACTAGTTTTCAGTATTTGGGTTCAACATTCTGCCCAGATTTACTGATCGTTGCTAGTGTTTGAATTTTGTGGTGGAAGAATCGTAGTAGCTGGCTTTTCGTCCCTGTTTGCAGTACCTAGAAAGATAACATCTCTTCATAATGTTCTTTCCACCTTTTCTTCTACTTTAGAGCAGTGTTTTAATGTTTGAAAGCTTTTAGATTGTGGCGGTTGGCTATTAGTTACTACTAAGTTTGTGTCATTTCAATATGATGTATGTATTCTTAGTCGTTTTATGGCATAGTATCGAGTTAAATTTTGGATATTCATTGGCTTTCGTTGTTGCTTTATCTGAAGTGTTGTCTTATTATTTTTCCTTTTTGAGCTCGCTTCTTGAGTATCTTTGAATTTTTTTTACTGCGTAATACTCGACATCCTATCTTTCATTCTTTCACCTCAAGTTGAAAGAATGAACCGAGATGTTCACATTATGAGTTATGTGTTGCATTTGCTACTGTTTTGAATATTGGGTTGCATTGTTTGATGTCCATTTTGACTCTTTACTGGTTCATTTCGATTGAGTATATTTTGAAAGGTAAGTTTCAGTTTTCTTTTTCTCAGATTGCAACATGTCATGTTTTCTTGTTTCTATCCTCAAGAGTGATGCATATGGTTCACTCCTCTCGCCTCTCGAAATGTTGTAATCTGAAGTTGTGTGTGTTATTTTGTCATTGTAAACCAGCGTTGAGTCATTATTCAAGTTAATGCAGTGCTTGTTCGGCATCAGTTTTCTCTGTTTGAAGTTAGCCTATATCTTACCAAGTTTCGCTTGTATGTCATTTTGGTCTTAATCTTGAAAGCATGCCAAAAAAATGATTTTAATATATGTATTTAAGTCACTTTCGAGAATGGTACTTGGGTTGTTTCATTCTCCCTCTTCTCGATATTTTGGAATTTGTTTTTTTACTGTTTGGGGTAATCTGCTCACACCTCTTTGGTTTAATAATTCATATTCAAATAGTTTACTGCTTGCTAGTTTGAGTTAGTATAAAGCTTGAGTTTCTTGCTTATCTTCCATATTATAGTCTTGTTAAAGTTTAAATCTTGCTTTTTTTTTAGATTACTTGAAGCATGAGTTAATTTGGCATTGACTATTGTGTGCATAGCATGTTGATTTTTTCTAGTATAAGGTTAATCTTAGTAGTTTAGTCACATGTTGTATGGTTTTGGTTTTGGTCCACTGTATTGATTGTTTATTCCTCTGTTTCCATTCTTGAATGAAATCGGCATTGATTCAATATTCATCTGCTCACTAGTTAGTCTCTAATTTACCAAATGCTAGTGTTAATTATAAAGGGATTGTTTGTTCAATAATGTGAAGAATTAATAGTCATTCATTAGTATTTTCAGTCATCTTTCTTGTGCCAGCGTGCTAGATTTCTTCCTGTTACATGTCTCCCTCTTTTCTTATTGTTATAGAGTGTGCTTATTTCTTTTGTGAGGATACCAAATTTATGTATCGATTATCAGTAATAGTATTTTTAATAACTCGATTTGATTCTTACAATATTTACATTTCTTATGCATGTGGAATTTGCTCGAGTTCACTACGAACTCCTATCTTTTTCCTCGCATTTCGAGAGAGCTGTAAAGGCTCAAATCCCTCATTTTATCAAGTCTGCCAGCCTATAAAAATAAACGAACAGGTCCCGGAGTTGGAAGAATATGCAACAAATCGTGAAATTGAAAAGATTGGGACAAAGGCCCACTCTTGATTTCAAAAGTTGTATTTTGTTATTTTGGGCCTAAGCCCTTGTCATTTTACTTATTATTATGGGCTAAACTACTTTATTAGACATATATCACTACCGTATATACTAATATTACCTCTACTTTCAAACGATTACATATAGTATCACTTTTAATATTTTATACCATATATTATTGAAGAAACAATCTGATACTCACATCCCTTAAAATTAGGATTGATTAATTATCCTTATATTTAAACTCCACAATTAACATTTTAATAATAATCAAATATATTTCTCTCTCTGCATCTCCCTCAATCTCCAACCCTAATCTCCCCCCACCCACCTCCCACTTATTAGCTAGTGACACCTACCGCAAACAACATGATTCAAGGAAAATAATGTAATAGCTTTTGAAAATTATAGTTCATGTATTTTATTATATGGAGGAGGCTACAATATAATGGCAATTGGTGTTATTTTCAAGTAATTTGTTTGTGCTTTTTTTTTTCCTGCCAAATTAGTCACGATTTTTTCCTAACAATTTCACTCTTTAGTTGACTCAAATTTCATCTCTGACGACTTGAGGGCCTTCTTCTTCAAAAGTTTATTAGTCGGAGGGACGAAAAAGCAAAATTTTCAATGGTTCTACCGAAGGTCTGTCAGATCTAGGCAAAGCGGGCAACATCGACAAATCAAAAGGTGAAAGAAACACCATCGTGGTGAGATGTCCTGACCAGCTATGAACGTAATCAAGATGGAAGAATTACGCCAAGCTTTAATTAACAGAAAAAATACACCATTAAGTACATATCAAGTGCAACAATGTTGGATATACATTAGGTATACATGTCTCTAATTAAGAGTTTGTGTATCTGAGTTAAGATTATATGTATCTATGAGAAAAAAATTTCAGATGCTAAATAAAGAATGAAGAATTTTGAATTTTTTTACTTTTGTTCTTGGATTAATGATAAGACAGATACTAATCTACTGTCGATCGGAGATACATGTTTTGAATATAATGTATGAAATTGACACTTGATACATCAAATTAATACTAGATACATGAAATTAAAATTAGACCATATAAATAGATACATGAAATTAATATTATATCATATAAATAGATACATGAAATTAATACTAGACACATATAACAAATATACACAATTAATAATACTAGATACATATGAATGTACTTGTATGATACTCATGTATCTAAGTGTTTGGTTTCTTGTATACATCATATATTTATAATAGATACATAAAATTAATGAATTTATTATTTTAAGAGTAATAAAATGAAATTAATCAAATTACATGATCAATATATACATGTTTTTGTCTTTTATTAATAATATTAGTGAATTCATTATTTCAAATAATAATAAAATAAAATTAATTAAACATAGATACACTCCTTGATGCCTTCTATTAAGGGATTTGATTAATTTAAATTTCCAGAATTAATTGTCCATTCAGTAGATACATGTATCTCACAGATTCAAATTCATGTATCCTAAGTGCAAAATATGGTAGAGGCAGTAATATTTGAAACTATCGGTAATGTTAGTAATTAGGACCTAAACTAGTGGGATTTATGTATCCTATTATTATCTGGGTAGAATTTAGGACAGGTGGAAGATGGGCCTAAGGCCCAAAGAAATAAATTTTAAAATTTAGTTTAGGACAAGTACAAAGGAGGCAAGAATTGGGCCAAAAGCCCAAAATGAGATTAGGCCCAACTACTGGCCCAGGCAAACAGAAAACCAGACTTGGACCCAAATTTCCTTCTTTACTTTATTATTTTTTATTTGTTTACCTGTCGTTATTTGTTGTTAATCTTAAAGTTATTACAATTTAATTTTCCCGACAGATAGTCATTCTGAACTAATTTTCTAAAAAATAAACGAAATAAGCATTCACTTCCTTTGATATCAAAAAATATAATTCTGTAGAGTATTGTACTTAGGTAATTACTCGATATTTCCCCTTTCCCCTTTAAAATGATTTGAAGTCTATAGTTTGTCTATTTCCTAAATAAGTCAAGCATGTTTATTTCTTTTCTTAAAATCAATTAGTCAAATAATTAATTATCGAATAACTGAATATTAGCGGGCATTTCGGGTGCTTTTAAACCCTTCCCGAAAGCTAATATGAACCCCGAACCCTTTAAATATTTTTCAATTGATTTCTTGTTTTAATCTTTTGAAAAAATAGTTTTCTTAATTTTACTTCAAAAAATTAAGTGACGACTCTTAAAACCAGTCTTAAGTTTATTTTTAAATAAAATAGAATGACGACTTTGTTGGGGAATTGAATGGGTTCTAACCTTAAAATTAACTTATTTGGCTATTTGTTTAATTGCTTACTTGCTTCAATTCTTGTAAATTATAAACTGTTGTATTCATGGGATCAACTCCACAAAATGGCAAATAGATTACATTAGGAAAAAAGGTGGTTACGTGGCTTACCACGGTTATCCTTCAGAAAAAACACAAGTTGAATTCTTCGGAAGTGATAAACGAATACTTAGCTTGTGGTCATCCAACGTCGTTTATTAGACTTCACCCCGTTGTTTGCCCGAGTCGGATAACCGTCATTTCTAAACCAATTCTAGTCACCTACAGTAGAGCGAAACCAAATCCAAATCTAAGCATTAACCTAAGACGACTTAATACCCAAGGCGTATTAAGTCCATTAGTAAAACCTCCAAAAATCATGTCCAAGGTCCACGACCTAACGACATATCATATTATTTGACATTTGAAAGATGTATGTGTGGAAACCTGATTGGGGGGGGGAGATCTTAACCGAGCTTTATTTTGTAGGTATGGCTCAATTTCCCAAGTTCGACATGGTTGTAAGGGCTCCGGATATGCTCAAGTTATGGTACAACGACATCAACGTGTCCCACAGAAGAGACCTCAACAAATATGTAGGGGCCCTAACAGAACTCATCAACATGATTGGATGGCCTGAACTGATTGAAGTCCGCACCGGCTACTGGGACAACGAGAAAATAGTGTTCCGATTTGGAACCATGGAAATCACCCCGACCATTGAGGAAATTCGGGATGGCATAGACACAGTAGGCACGGTGCTTGAAAGAAGAGTAAGAAAACAGGAGGACATCCTAATCCCCAACAAGCCCACTCTCGATGAACCCCGAACCCCTTTAAATATTTTTCAATTGATTTCCTGTTTTAATCTTTTGAAAAAATAGTTTTCTTAATTTTACTTCAAAAAATTAAGTGGCGACTCATAAAACCAGTCTTAAGTTTATTTTTAAATAAAACAGTGACACTTTTTCTTCTCCTATTATATATAAATAGATAGATAGATAATAAGGCGTGTGGTGCCTCCAAGCTTTTGTCCATTTCTTTTCTTTTCCACTTCTATGGTCCCTTCAGAAATTTTAATTAAAAAAATTGTCCTTTAGCCTCTGGATTAATTTCTTCTTTCTTAATTTAGCTTCTTAATTACTTTCTCAGTTTCTATTTATACATCGTCCTTAATAAAAATAGAGTTAATACTTGTTATTTTACAAAATTAATGCATAAGTAATAGTACTATTCTTTCTATTTTACTTTGAAATTAAAGTTATTACCTTTGAAAGTATGAATTTGACCAACATAGAAAAATTAAATGGTTAGTCAATTTAATTAATCAAAATAAATTAATTTATGTTTATTTATTGAAAACTTGACTTTAAGATAACACTAAATAAGGGTACAATAATAAAATTACCTAATTTTTTATAGGAACGGAGAGAGTATGTCTTATTAAAATATTTCACATTGAAACACTATCTTTTTGTATTTCTTGCGTCTACTATTTTCAAATTCTATTTTAAATATCACAATTCAATGAAAGGAATTAAAAAGTAAGAAAAGATATTGAACTACTCCTCCGTTTTGATTTAGTTGTCATCATTTTAGGTTTCACGTTCTTTAAGAAATTAAGTAAGTTTATTTGTATTTAATGTTCTCTTTGAAATTAAATTTTCAATAAATGATAAATATGTTTGTTGGAAGTTTAAATCAATATTACTTCATATCAAATCATGCAAGTGAAATAAAAAAATAGTTTTTTCATATTCTCTTATACTCCATGAAGACTTAATTACAAATGAAGTACAGTATAATTAAAATGCATTGGACGACTATTTCAATTGTTTTGAGTTTGAAATTGGAGCTAAAATTTCAATTTGAATAGATCCAAAAAATTTAGTTTGTTTGTTGAGATTCCTTTCTGAAGATCAAATTTTATAAAATACAATGGTGGGAGCAATTAATTGATATGAAGTAATTATAATGAACATGAATTAATTACTTAGTTTTGTTATGTTGGTCAAATACATACTTTTAAGGTTAGTACTCCTCTGTTATATATTAATTGATCACCTTATTAAAAATAGTTTTCTATATTACCCTTGCAATTAATTCTTTTTGAAAGTGTTCACATTTGTTTGTAAAATTTTCAAGAAGTTTTTTAAGTGGTAAAATCATCTTCTTATTTATGATTTCTTAATATGCGTGTAAAAAAGGTGATTAACTAATATGAGACAAAAGGAGTAGTTTTCAAAGTTAAAATAGGAAGAATATTGTCATTTATGCATTGATTTTGTAAATAACAAGTACTCCTCCGGCCCATTTTATGTGAGTTAGTTTGACTCTGCATGAAATTTACGAAAGAAAGGAAGACTTTTAAAACTTGTGGTCTAAAATGAATAATATAAATTTGTGTGACTATAAATCATTTCATTAAAAATAAATAGACATTTTAAAGTTAAATTGTTAGTTAATATAGAAATGCATCCTTTTTTTTAGATTGACTAAAAGGAAAAGTGTTGGTCTTTTGAGCATTTTTAATATTAATTTATTATTAAATTTCTCATAATGTCCTAGGCTTATTCTGCCTTAGTGAAATATGTTGTAAAACATTGGAAGGAATGGGTAATTTATTTGGCTGCCCGTTAGTGGTATTTAACTGATGTATTACTACTGCATTACTCCATTGGAGTTAGTGCCATGTGCATTTCAGTTTTGCAACAAATGCAAATTACCGTTGATGGCATTGGTGCCCACTTGATTGTCACTCGTAATTCCTCTATTATACCTTGTAACCTATGTAACTCTTAACATCATTTATTTTTATTATTTATCACCCCATTATCTTCCTATTAATTTCTAGGAAGACTTCTTCTATTTATTAGTGACGGTCTTCATTTGGTTTATATACACAAGAAAAATATAGAGTGCCTAAAATTTGTCAAAAGAGAGTTTTTATTAGTTGAAGGAAGGTGTTCTTTTTGTGTAGCTTTGGACTCAACTCTTGTCTAGAGTTGTTGAGTTATAGTTTGTGTTAAGGCTATTGTATCCTGGAGGGGACAAGTCAGGAAGGACTACTGCTGGACCGGTGAAAAACATTTGTTGCAGTGGGATTGAATCTTCTTAAAGAGAGCAAGATATCCGCGCCTCAGCCTGAAGAGATTTTTATTTCTTCATTTTCTATTCAATTTTGTAATTTGGTAATTTTTCACTAACAATTTTAAGGAGATTCAAAATGACTACAATTGGAAAAACTGTGGATGTCAAGAGGGGAGATCTTATCCTACTTAAGTATTCTCAATGTTTCTTATGTGTTAACTGAGAAGAATCATAATAAAGTTGACATCACCTCTATGAATGATGATGAACTATTTCTCATTTAGAAAAAGTACGATGGTGATTCTTATTAGTATCGGTATTATATTATTAATTGTCTATCTGATAATTTTTATGATTATTATGATAGAACTTACTCTAGTGCAAAGAAAATTTGGAAAGCATTGCAGAGTAAGTATGATACCGAAGAGGCTGGAGCAAAAAAATATATGGCTATTAGATTTTTTCGTTTCCAAATGGTGGACAACAAATCATTGGTAAACCAAGCTCAAGATTTTATAATGATTGTTGGAGAACTTAGGTCCGAGGAGGTAAAAATTGAAGACAACCTTATTGTTTGTGGCATAGTAGATAAACTTCCACCTTCTTGGAAGGAATTTCAAAAAACTATGCGCCACAAACAACTTGAAACCTTGATAATGAAAATCCGCATGAAAGAAGAGGCAAGGAGCCAAGATGCACTTTTACAAACAGAAGAGAGAAATATCACAACAAACGTAAATTTAATTACTTCAAATAATGCTACTCTTGAATCTCACAAAAATACTTCTTTGAAGCCTAAGAAAAAAAAAATAAGAAAAATAATGATAGACCTCCCAAGAAAAATAATGGTGAAAATAACCAAGCACAAAATCAACAAGTTCAAGATAAGGGACCGTGCTTTGTTTGTGGCAAGAGTGGGCATATTGTTCGATTTTGCAAATTCCGAAAACGTTGTCCTAATCCTCAGGCAAACGTTACCAAAGAACCTTTTGTGGCGGTGATTACCGACATAAACATGGTTGAGAGTGTTGATGGATGGTGGGTCGATTCTGGTGCAAACCATCATGTCTGTTATGACAAAGACTGGTTTAAAAAATATACTCATTTTGAGGAGCCCAAAACCATCATGCTTGGTGATTCTCACACAACTCAAGTGGTTGGAACGGGAAATGTCGAATTGTGTTTTACTTCTGGAAGGGTATTAACTTTGAAAGATGTATTTTATACTCCTTCTATGAGGAAAAATTTGATGTCTAGTTTTCTTCTTAATAAAGCAGGTTTTAAACAAATTATTGAATCTGATCAATATGTAATTGTGAAAAAGGGTATTTTTGTGGAAAAGGGGTATGCTTGTGATGGGATGTTCAAATTGAATGTAGAAATGAATAAAACCTCTACTTCTGTTTATATGCTTTATTCTACCAATTTTCGGCATGCTCATTTGTATCATATTAATGATCGTTATGTTTGAATCATGAGTAGTTTAGAATTAATTTCAATGGTTAAAAAGAATTTTGAAAAGTGTGAGGCTTGTAGTAAAGTCAAAATCACTAAAAGGCCTCATTTCCAAGTTGAAAGAAAACTAATTTGTTAGAATTAGTTCATACTAATATTTGTGAACTTGGTGAAATTTTAACTCGTGGGGTAATAGGTATTTTATCACTTTCATTGATGATTTTTCTAAGTTTACATATGTTTACTTGATGAAAAATAAAAGTGATGCTTTTGAAAAATTTAAAACTTATCTCCATGAGGTTGAAAATCAGTTTGGAAGAAAAATAAAAAGAATTAGAAGTGATAGAGGCCATGAATATGAGTCAAATAATGAGTTTAATTCTTTTGTTAGATCATTGAGAATAACTCATGAAACTACTCTTCATTATTCTCCTTCATCTAATGGTGTAGCGGAAAGGACAAATAGAACTTTGGTTGAATTGACTAATGTCATGCTTATTGAGTCACATGCACTTTTAAATTTTTGGGGTGAAGCTATTTTAACTGCTTGTTATGTGTTGAATTGTGTGTCTCATAAAAAGTCTAAATTGACACCTTTTGAATTGTGGAAAGGTCACAAGCCAAGTTTGGAATTGTCTAGCCTTTGTGAGGCTAATGGATCTCAAGATTACAAAGTTGGGTAAGAAAGTTACTACTTGTGCTTTTCTTGGTTATGCTTCAAATAGTATAGTTTATAGATTTTTTAATCTTGAAAATAATATAATAATAGAATCCAGTGATGCTATTTTTCATGAAAATAAATTCCCTTTTGATTTTAAAAATAGTGGGGGTCAAAGAATTGAACAAAATATTTTGTCACTACCTAGTTCTTCTACTTCTACTTTAAAAAAATAAAGAAATTGATGATTTTGAGTTAAGAAGAAGTAAAAGAGGTAGAGTAGAAAAAGATTTTGGTCCTAATTTTTATGTATTTAATGTTGGAGATGACCCCCTCACTTTGAAAGAAGCTTTATCTTTACATGACTCCATTTTTTGGAAAAAGGCCGTAAATGATGAAATGGAATCACTGATTTCTAATAAAACTTAGAAGTTAGTTGTTTTACCACCAGGTTGTAAAACTATTGGTTGTAGGTGGGTCTTACAACAAAAGTTGAAACCGAATGGATTTATTGATAAATATAAGGCTAGACTAGTTACAAAAGGTTTTAAACAACTAGAAGGCCTAGAATTTTTTTATACTTTTTCCCCGGTAACAAGAATTACATTCATAAGACTTTTAATTGCTATGACTGCAATTTTTTATTTGCGAATTCATCAAATGGATGTAAAAACTGCTTTTTTAAATGGAGACCTAAATGAGGAAGTTTATATGGAACAACCCGAGTCTTTTGTTGAAGCAGGCCAAGAAAGCAAAGTATGTAAACTTACTAAATCCCTATATGGCTTGAAACAGGCACCAAAGCAACGACATGAAAAGTTTGATTCCTGCATGATTGAAAATGGTTTTAAAACAAATGAGTGTGATAAGTGCACATATATATCATAAGTCTTGAAATAATTCACATGTGATTATTTGCCTATATGTTGATGGTTTGATGATCTTTGGCTCTAACATGAATGTTATTGATGAAGCTAAAAATATTCTTAGAAGCCATTTTGATATGAAAGATCTTGGTGAGACAAATTTTATTCTTTGAATAAAAATAACAAGAACATGTGATGGAATTTTCCTTAACCAGTCACATTATATTGAGAAAATTTTTAAAAAATATAACTTTCATGATTGCAAACATGTTGTAACTCCTTTTGATTGAAGTGTTCACTTATTTCCTATTGAAAGTGAAAATGATGTAATAAATCAAAAGGAATATGCTAGCATAATCGAAAGTTAGAGATATGTGACTAATTGCACTAGGCCTGATATTGCATATGCAGTAGGAGTACTTGGCAGGTTTACAAGCAAGCCAGGTAATGAACACTGGCATGCTATAACAAGAGTTATGAGATATTTAATTGAAACAAAAAATTGTGGTTTGTTCTATAAAAAATATCATGTTGTACTTGAAGGCTTTTCTAATGCAGATTGGAACGCCTTATCAGGTGATTCATGTTCTACCACTGGATATGTCTTTACTTTGGGTGGTGGTGCTATTTGTTGGAGATCAAAAAAGCAAACTATAATTGTTAACTCTATCATAGAGGCTGGACTAATTGCTTAAGCTTCAGCTAGTGAGGAAGCGAATTGGTTAAGAGATTTATTATTTCAAATATCTTATTTTGAAAAACTAATTCCTCCTATTTTAATTCATTGTGATATCACCGCTGCGATTGGTAGAGTTCAAAATCGTTATTACAACGGTAAATCCAGACCTATAAGGAGGAAACACAGTAATGTAATATCGTATTTGACAAATGGTACTAGTAATGTTGATTATGTCAAATCTTGTGATAATCTTGCAGATACTCTTACTAAGGCCTTAACGAGAGAAAAGGTCTGGAGCACATCGAGGGAATGAGATGAAGCCTATAATTCCTTGAGTCATATATGAGGAAACCCAACCTGGGACTAGAGATCCTATAACCAGGTTCAAAAGGAAAAACTAATCATATGATGACTTGTTATGAAAAATGCACTATTTTTCCCCTCCCTATGATGTGAGTGCATTGTTTTCTGTAGTGATTTGTGATGGTTGAGTTTACAAAACTCTTAATGAATATTTGTAGCCCATACGGGTGGAGTGTTAAGCTTACAGGAGCACTCTCGACAGATTTCACCTATGTGAGTGTGGAAGTAGGTCGCTTCCTATGAGAATTGGGTTTATTCTCAAAAGCACTCATGAAACCGGGATAGCACAAGTCGTAACGTGTTGGCTTTTAAAGCTCATGTCAACACCTTGATTATTATGTGTGAGCAGTGATATTTTATTTCCCTTAAGCAGTCATAGTTCAAGTATGAGACCACTACAACTCTGGAGTAAAAATTATTGTTTCACTAAGTGGAGGTTCAATGCAGAGCACACCTTTATTATGCATAGTAATCTTCATTCAGCTGATAAACTCTCTTGTCTAATATTAAAATGTGTCGGGAATTGTTGGTCTTTTGAGCATTTTTAATATTAATTCTTCAATTATACCTTGTAACTTTTGTAACTCCTAACACCATTTATCTTCACTATTTACCACCCCATTATCTTCCTATTAATTCCTAGGAAGACTTCTTCTACTATAAATAGTGGTGGTCTTCATTTGGTTTATATACACACAAAAAATATAGAGTGCATAATGTTTGTCAAAAGAGAGTTTTTATTAGTTGAAGGGATGTTCTTTTTGTGGAGCTTTGGACTCAACTCTTGTCCAGAGTTGTTGAGTTATACTTTGTGTTAAGGCTGTTGTATCCTGGAGGGGACAAGTCAAGAAGGATTACTACTAGAGTACTGGTGAAAAACATTTGTTGCAGTGGGCTTGAATCTCCTTAAAGAGAGCGAGATATCCGCGCTTCCGCCTGAAGTGATTTTTTTTTCTTCGTTTTCTTTTCAATTGTAATCTTGTAATTTTGTTATTTAGTAATTTTTCACTAATAAAAAGTAAATCATATAAACTGGGACAAAATAAGTATTAGGAAACATCTCATTTTGGTAAGTACGATATGTGAATAGGAGCGTAGGAGGAGCGTAGGGAGGGAGTAATATTTAAGGGTTGAAAACTAAAGACACGTAGTTAAATAACCTAAAATGATACAATCCCATGTTGGTTAAAATGGAAAATGGTTAATGCGAAGGATAAATTACAAGCAGTGGCATTGTCTGAGTTTAATTTCTAAAATTAATTGAATGACAAATACAAAACTAACATGGTCCCATTTCTTTCTGTATAAACCGAAAAACTTGAGGAGAAAACAATCCAAATAGAGCAAAAAAAAAAAAAATCACATTGGCAATTTCATTGTCTGCAGATATCATTTTTGTTAACATAAATATGAAGGTACAAACAAACTAAATTCCTTGAAATTGGAACCTAATTTGAATACCTCTAAACATTTAATTTTGACGAAGAGCTAGGGCACGGAAACACTTGTCAATTCGACATAATTCCCTTGCGACGTGAATCATGTAGGGTCTATCATCTCCTTTCATAGCTGTGCATTTCCTAACAAGATCCAAGTAGTCTTTCAACTGTTGTTGAATCTCAATTCCAAGCTCTTCTAAAATAGTAGGATCCTCTATATCCGGTACATTACTGTCTTTGATATAGTGATCGACGAGGTTGGTTGGAAATTTTTTAAAATTTATTATCTCTTCCAGAATTGCATAATTCAGTCTATCCATAGCATTAGAGTCCATAATATCGTACACTTTCTTTCCGGTTAATAGCTGAAAGAGAAGAATCCCAAAGCTGTAGACATCTGTTTTTTCAGTAATAATACCCTGCTGGTGATTTTCTGGTGCTACATATCCGATTGTTCCACACAGACGATCTTGTACCTCCAATTCCCCTGGAGGCAATGATATGGACGATGAGAAGTCTACTATTTTGGCAACGCCGCTATTCTCATCTATTATTACATTGTGAGGCTTTATATCTCTGTGGATGATAACGTAGTAAATTCAGTATGGAGGAAAACGATAGCAGAGGCGACATCACGGGTAAATCGCAATCGATTTCCCCAAGATAATGATTTTCTATTAATATTACCCTTTTTGAAAAGTAGATCGCTAAGAGATATACCTTCAACATATGCATACACCATAACTGGTTCTTCAAATTCTAGACAGCAACCGATTAGTCTCAGCACATTCTTCAGATGACTCATTTGAGCAGTAATCGCTATATCTCGATGAATATTGTTGAATTGACATCTATTGAACCTAACTAAAACAGGGCGGTTGTCCAGCAAGCCCGTAACCATATACACATCGGGGAGCTCCATTTTGCTTTCAGAGTGTCTAATTGCATTCTCGATCTCATTCGCAGTGTAATAACGGATGGGAATTCTGCAATTTCCGTCGCATAAAGCAAGAAGCTCCTCAAGCACCGAACTTCCATTTCTCAAATAACAATCCTTCTCTTTCTTCCGCCTTTCAGCAGAAGCAGAGGAAAAAAGTGTTTTCGTTGTGAGTCCCCTGAAGAAAGGCATCTCGATCTAATTTAGAAGTGACTGACTAGTCTCCATGAATTGGAAGCTGTGGTAGTGGAATCTATGAACAAGTTGGAAGCTGCTGGTCTTAATTTGTGCATTCAATTCCACACAAAACAATGGCGACTTGATTGGACTCTCTTATGAATTTCCAAGCACTTCATTGTAATTGTTTATCAAGTTATTCCCTAATGTCGTCCCCTATTAATTAATGGAAATGTTGGCTTATGTTAGCAAGTTGACTTTTAAAAAAATTATAATTGGCCTTTTAATGATCTATAGTGAAATAATCAAGCACCATTTTCTTTATTTTCGTGCATAGAAAAAGTATCGAATATTTTGTTTTATCGTAAACTATACTCATGGTCAAATGTTAATTAAAGATTAATTTGTTGAGATTAAAGATTATTCGAACCACCCTTTGGCGTGACTCAAATTGTTTGACTTGGCAATTCCATAGTGGAGGTCTCAAATTTGAAACCCCTTGCTTGTAACAATATATTGGCCTTTTGGGTCAAGCTCGTCACACGAGTTTGCCTAGTATGATTTTACTTTCATATGTGATATAAAGGTTATTGCACAAAAATAAAGTTTACTTAACTCTCTCCTTCTCTTGAGATATTATAAGAACAAAAAAGATCTACATCTTACAAACTCTAACCTTCAATATAATGAAAGGGCTAATATTGCCCTTTTTTTTTTTTTTAGCTCTACACCTGTTCTTCCAAAGATTCCAACAAATACAAATAGGCATAGTATGAAGGATAAGCTTATGGACATCATTAGAATGTGTTTTTTAGCCACCATTTCATAATTAGCAATCTAAGAGAAAGGTATGGCATGGAACCTGAAAGGAAGTTCCATGTATACCTTCTTGGCTAGTTGACTTGTGCTAAAAATGTGGTCGATTGTTTTCTCTTCAGCGTTTGTGCAACTTAGGCATCAGGAATGTGTTGCTTCAAATGACAAATACAAAACTAACACGGTCCTATTTCATTTTGTAAACCGGAAAAACTAAGGAGCAGTCAAACAAAATAGAGCAAAGTAAAGATCAAATTGGCAATTTCATTGCTCTTTTTTGTTTAACATAAATATGAGGGTACAAACAAATTGAATTTCCTTGAAATTGGAACCTAATACGAATACCTCTAAACATTTAATTTTGACCAAGAGCTAGGGCACGAAAACACTTTTCAATTCGACATAATTCCCTTGCGACATGAATCATGTATGGTCTATCATCTCCCTTCAAAGCTGTGCATTTTTTAACAAGATCGGAGAAGTCTTTCAATTGTTGTTGAATCTCAATTCCATGCTCTTCTAAAATGATAGGATCCGCTAAATCCATTACATTACCCTTTTTAGTATAACCATCGACAAATTTAAAATATACTGTCTCTCTAGAATCCACTCTATCCAAAGTATTTCCCTCTTCAGTATTGGATTCTTCAAAATCTATTCTCTCTTTTGAAGTTGTAGAATCCACTCTATCCATAAAAATATCTGGCTCTGCCTTTCCGGTTAATAGCTGAAAGAGAAGAACCCCAAAGCTGTAGACATCAATTTTTTGAGTAATAATACCCGATATGGCATGTTCTGGAGCCATATACCTATATGTTCCATACATCCAATCCTCTTGTACCTCCATTTCTCCTGGAGGCAGTGATATGGAGAATGAGAAGTCTATAATTTTGGCAATACCGCTCTTCTGATCTATTATCACATTGTGAGGCTTCAAATCTTTGTGGATAATGGGCGTAGTAAATTCGGTATGCAGAAAAACGATTGCAGAAGCAACCTCATTGGCAATCCGTAATCGATTTCCCCAAGATAATGACGATTTTCTATTAAGATTACCCTTTTTGAAAAGTAGATCGAAAAGAGATATACCTTCAACATATTCATACACCATAACTGCTTCTTCAAATTCTAGACAGCAACCGACAAGTCTCAACACATTCTTCAGATGACTCATTTGAGCAGTAATCGCTATATCTCGGTGGATATTTTTTATTTCCCATGTATTGAACCTAACTAAAACAGGGCGGTTGTCTAGCGATCCCGTAACCATAGACTCATCCGCAAGCTCCATTATTGTTGTTTTAGAGTGTCTAATTGCATTCTGTATCTCTATGGCAGTGAAGTAACGGATAGGAATTCTGCAATTTCCGTCGCATAAACCAAGAAGCTCCTCAAGTACTGCACTTCCATTCTTTAAATAACAATCATGCTCTTTCTTCCGCCTTTCTGCAGAGGCAGAGGAAAAAAGCTTTTTCCTTGTGAAAGAAGGCATTTTTTTGGTTGCTCTAATTTTGAAGTGATCCATGAATTGTGATTAGATCCAAAAAGGCATCACTGGTGGGAATGAATAAGCAAGTTGTGAGCCTCCTGCTGCTCTTTCTTTCTTTGACGCGTCCATTAAATTCCACAAAATCACACTCTAACAAAATCTCCTTTGTGTAAGGGAGTTGACTAAGTGCCCAGTTTTTGCCAATAAATAGAAAAAGTTCAAAATAGTAGACCCAAAGGTATTTTAAGTTTTCACATTGAGATGTAACAGTTCCTCGTCATGTTTGTAATATTGGTGCACTTTTGATCCTTTCTCAAACTGTTGTGAATCAAGATAATTTTGTAAGGCTATATGGGCTAGACATGGTAAATAAAACTGATTCAGTTGATATTATTGGATCGAGTAAAATGTTGGAGAGTTTTATTTGGGATCCAGACCCAATTAGCTATTGTTAAAAAGGTCTAGGGATTAGAAAGAACGGTTATGCAAATTGTTGAGAAAAATGTCTAGTCCTCTCATCCCCTTTCTTTGAGTCTATGCTTCTCATCTCTCTTCTAGTTATCTTCTACAATAGTTTTCTTTATTAGTTCCATTTTCCATTGTAACTTCGAGTTTAGTGATTATAATATTTGAATGTTTCTATTATGAAATTGGAGTTGTTACACGAACTTTTGTCTATTTTTCGATATTGATTTTAGCCACAATATATGTATGGAATGTTTAACTCCATGTGAACGAAGGTGAAAAGAGGAACACCTTGTTTTGTTTAGTAAAATATTATTGCAGCTAAAATAGAAAGATTCATCACATTGTTATCACGTGCAATAGTATAACTTTTTTCTTTTCTTGCAACGTCATATGTCAATGTGTTCTTAGTTTAGTCGCAATAATATCTCTACCGAATAGAACAAGATGTTCTTCTTCTCACCTTCTCTTAATAAACTTATTATTTCTATTAAATATATAAAAAGACGATTGAATATTCCATACATAAAATTGTGGACAAAATTAATATTAAAAAATAGGCAAAAGCTTGGGAGAGGACAAAAAATGCACCAATATAGCAAACATAAGGACCTATAAATACTCCATATGAAAAGTCAAATGACTTTGAGTCTTAACACAAAGATAAAAAGCTATTTTGGGCTTTTTCTCGCCACTGAAACACCAAACTTTAGGCCTCCAATTTTTGGTACCGAATATATACACTAGGTAATTAGTTTACCTCATTAGGCTTATAAATAAACTAGTGAACTTAGCCGCGCTTCGCGCGGTTATAACAGCTCGTTAAATTCACTAAATAATTTTATAGAATAATTGACTACTTAAAATATTCTATATATATTTTGTAGTGTCATCTTAATGACTAAATATTTCAAATTTCAAGTTTAAATTAAATTTATTTAATATTAAGTTTTATATCTTTTATAATTTTAAATCGCTTAAGAGTCTTTTATCTTCTGAAAATATTTTTTATATCTTCCTTATTTTTGTAACAAAATAAAATTTGATTCAATAAGTTGAACTCTTTATTTATCTATATATAATTTTTCCTTTCATTTGTTTTAAAATTCATAAAATAATTATTTTTGCTTGTCTAAACGAAGTGTAAATTTTAGCTAAACCATAATGTATATAAATAATTACTTCTAGAGTCACTACAAAAAATACTACGCATAAAAATATCATTCATAATTCTATCATATTTTTTATAATTCTTTTAACATTCTATACAAAATTTATCTCGAAGTATTGGTAAAAAATATTTCAATATAAATGCAAAACAATCTATTTAAAATTAGCTATTTAAACTTGAACAACAAAAAATAAAAATAAAAATAAAACATAAGAAAGAAATAATAGTGGAAATTAGTGGCTAATAATTATTTTAAGATACATTCTCTTTGTTTTACGTGCCTCAAGTTCAAAAATATCATTTTATTTTTTTAATGATTTCATCAAATATCATTGCATTGTGGAAATTCAATTACCTTCATTTGATCATTCTATCATTTTAAGTTTTCATGAATTAAATTTTAAAAATAAACAGAAAAACTTTTACAAACAATAAGAAACTAAACTTTTGTTAGAAAAATTATGAATGTATATCATAAGGTAAGAAATAATTTAAAAAATTAAACTATCTATAGTTTTTCATTTCTTTGAAATTAATATCTCTCTCACGCCTATCCAATCATAAATTACTAAAGGAGGCATTTGATCATTATTATTTTTTATTTTTTTTTAGTTTCAACTTTCAAAAAGATATTTTCGCTACGAAATTTCAAAATTCAACTCAAAAATTTGAAAGATAATAAAAATGCACTCACTTCTATTTATTAACAATATGTCAAAAATAATTAAAATTTGCATTACAAAACTCCAATTTACATAAAATATTTTTCATTTTGAAAATAACAATTGTTTTTTTAAAAAAATTGTACAATTAAAGTGGCCAAATACCTACTAAGTTTTCTCATTATGATCATATCCATTGTGCCTTATGAAATTATATGATAAAAAATAATTGAAGCAAACTATTGGGTGTCTTGTTCTTCCTTCACATTGCCTTCCCCCAAAATATGACTTCCTTTTCCTCTGGCAATTACAAAGAACAAAAGATAAATGCATAGTTAAAAAAATAACACTTCATAATATAATTAAAGAATAACCTCTTTTGCTATGTGAACTTTTGAGCAACCTTTTCTTGTTTATGGGCTTCTAAAACGTTTCCTTCGAACTTGAATTTACATTTGTTCCTAATAAATCATAAAATTATAGTTTACGGTTCATATTTTATAGAAACTCACGTCTTTTAATATGTTACTTTTGAAAAATGAGCTGAGAAAAGAAAATAGATATTCTCACTTTCTTTTGGTATATGTGAATTTTTTTAGCAACCTTTTTTGTTATTGACTTTCAAAATGTGTCATTTAGGTTTAGATTTCAAATAACACTTCCTCTTGCAAAGTATAAATTATAATTTACAGTTCACATTTTATAAATATTCATGTCTTTTAATATATATGCTACTTTTGAAAAATGTATATAGAAAAGAAAATAGATATTCTAACTTCTTTTGTATGTGTAAATTTTGCAGCAACCTTTTTAGGTTGAAACTCCAAGTAACACTTTCTCCTACAAAATATAAAATCATAATTCAAGGTTCACATTTCGAAAACGCTCATATCTTTTAATAAATTCCTTGTAAAACATGCATAAATAAAAGAAGATTGATATTCTTAGCATCAATTCATATAAAAGAAATGATATTTCACCTTTAAAAATATTCATATAAAAGAAAATGGATTTGAGACTCCAAGTAACATGACTTCCTCCTGCAAAATATAAAATCATAATTTAGAATTCACATTTCATAAACAGTCATATCTTTTAATAAATTCACTTTGAAAAATACATAAATAAAAGAAGATTGATATTCTTACCATCAATTCATACAAAATAAAATAGATAATTTCACCTTTAAAAATGGTTAGTGAAATATAACAATCACCCAACGTTAATTGAGTTGCTCCATCATTTGCAATGTTTCTTTTATATATATATATGTGTGTGTGTGTGTCCAAATATGATGTCAGTGCAAAGCATAATAATTTGTATGGTAAAATGCCATTAAATGTAATGGCTTTTCACATTTTTGCATTTATTAATTTGAAATGAAACTTACCTTTTAAATTCCATAACTACTACATTGATTCCTACATTTCCTTATAGAAACGTACACAATACAAGGAAAGTAAAATAATTTTAGGAGAAGAGATAATTAGATATGGTAAAGAATATCCTATATATGGGTATGTATGCTCTGTCTATACACGTTTAAAAAGGTGAAAAAATTGAAAAATAAAACTGATTAATAATTAATTTAATAATGATCACATAATTAGTCTAACTAAAGAAAGAAAATAGCGCCTATGTTTCAATGAAGAAGAAACCAACTAATTTTCTATAATTATTACATTGATTGCTACATTTATATCAATAGTAATAACAAGGAATAATATAAATAGATCACCATTAATTTAATGTAATATTTTAAATCCTAAAATAAAAGGAAAATTCTCAAAAAATCTGGAAAAAAAAAAAGATAATTAGAAATCCTGATCAAAGAAGTATGCCACATCAACTTTTCCATTTCCTCCTTTATATATATATATAGATTTCCCCTAATACCGTATTATTAAAAATAACAAAAATGTAGATGCTTGTAAAAACTAGAGATATTAAGAGCAATATTTTCAACATATTAGAAAACTAATAGTGAAATTATTCACGCTTCGCGCGGCTATATGAAATATTTATAAGATAATAATATGTAATATTTATACTTAGGCTAGTATCGAATATATAAAATAATATTGATATTTCTCTTCAGCTTTGATATTATACTTTTTTCATTTTTTTAAACATATAAAATAGAATATTTTTTTGCATTTATTTAAGTGCAAACTATTCCTATGTATATAGTAGAACAAAATATTCACCGTGGTGAAGTAATGGAATAAGAGTTAATATGTTGAAATAACAATATATTGCATTACGTTGAAAATATATTATATGTTTTAATTTCATCTATCTTTTGTAGGAGTACTAATTATCTATACAAACTCTGATTTTGTAAAGAAATAAAATAAATTATTATGTCTTTTTGTTACATTTGTTTATTAGAATTTTTTTAACATTAATTAAATATTTATAAGAATTATGAAAAATGAAACATACAAAAGTTATGAATAATATTTAATATTATAAGTTACAAGTAAGATGAAGAGACGTGAGTTATAAATAATTTAAATGTATAATTTTATTAGACTTTAAATGTACTAATTAATAATTATTCATTGATTTTATTTTTAAAATAAATAAATGAAAATAAGGGGTAAAAATACAAAAAAAAAAAAATGAACGAAAAATAATAATAATTGGTGCCTGCATAAAAATTATAAATACATTTTAAACAAAAAAGAACTGTGACGAAAACAGATTGTTACATACGCAAACAAAAATGGCGTCATGAAACTAATATTTTATTTTTCAATTACTTTTTTGCAAGTATAATAAAAATGAAACTCCTAATCATCTTAATTTTTTTTTGTTGTTGAAATGGGATAATTATATTGATTGTGCTTCATAACAAAGAAAAATGGAACAATAAAGGATCAAATGATTAGCATTGACAATACATTTAACTAAATTATTTATACAAATCAAAATTTAAAAAATTCTAGCAAAAGTAACTAAGTTACTGATACAAGTCAAAGTAAAAATAATAATCTCTAATTATGCTTCTTTTTTTTTCTTCTATCCTCTTCATTTGCAAGTAGATCTGTCACCATATTTTGCTCCATATGTAAAACTCTTCATCATATGCAACCAATTAAATAAAAAATGAATAAATAAAATATCATATACTAAATAAATGTAATTATATCAAAAGAAAGAAAGAAATTTAAACTATATATAATATATTTGTATATTATTTTTTTAATATTACTAACAATACCAAATAATAATCATTTCTTGAAATCTAACAAATATTATTATCAAACTATATTTTATCTGGAAAATAGACTATTAGAAAGAACAATTGCATACAGACAACACATTGTTAATAATTATAAATGCATTTCTTTAATCATACTTGCTAGATAAATGATAATACAAACATAAATTAAATATTAAGAGAGCATGTCTGAGTACATAAAAATAAAAAGAAAGATTTGATGATGAAGAAGGGAAATGATAATTTTGTATGTGAATATTCATGAAAGTAAGTACGAATTTATATAGACAAAATAGAGGAAATGAAAAAATAAAGACTTGAGAATGAAATATTTATTAACTTCATGTACTTTTTTTTTGTTACATGTTAGTTTCATTCACAAACCAAATATGAATTTATAGAGACAAAATAGAGGAAATGAAAAAATAAAGACTTGAGAATGAAATATTTCTTACATTCATGTACTTCTTTTTTGTTACAAACCAAACCAATATGATGGAGAAGAGAAAAGATAATTTTGAGTGTGAATCTTCATGAAACTAATATGAATTTATAGGCAAAAGAGAAAAGATAAAGTCACCACTGAAGTAATTTCAAATTTTCAAAAAGATACCTTAACTTTGCAACTGTCCTATTAGCACACTAAACAATTTTGAATAGATATTATTATATCATTTTTCGTCCAACTTACATAGAGAGTGGTGTGCACTCTCTCAAAGAGAGTGAGCAGCCTAAAATAACTAATATAATTTTATTTTTACAAGTATTTTATTATAAAAAATATTTTCTTATTTTTCTTATTATTTTAACTTTTTTTCCTTTTTATGTTTTCTCTTTTTTTCTTCTTTCTTCTTCAAAAATTCATTGTCATCTCCATCCATTTAAGCTTCTCACTTTCAATGTCACCATTTTTACCACAACTTCACCTTCCTTTTTTTACTACTATTAGTTTTACTCTCTTTAATTTTAAAACTTTATCAAAATATTTTCTTACATTTTGAACAATTTGATAAACCCATTAGATTTCAAGATGATTAGGAAGTATCATATAGTTTTTTTTTATCCGATTTCAATTAAGTTCTTTCAATTTTCGGGGAATTCATTGATTTTTTCAAAATTATCATTTCTAATTTTGAAGTTATATGAAAATGAATAGTTGATGATACCTTCAAAAATTTAAATTTTCTTAGAAAAATAATTAATTTTGTTATCAATAATTCAATAAAGTCTAAAAAAATAGTATGAATTCTATAAAGAATTTGATCGGAGAAGAAGAAAAAGAAAAGAAAAAAAATGGGAGTGGGGTTCAATTTGACATGGGGGGTGGGAGGTGAAGAAAAAAAAACAAAATTGAGGGATGAATCACTTGAAAGTGGGAGGTGGAATATGAAGTGAAATTTAAGATAAATCAAAATTAAAAATCAAAAAGTAAGAGAGAGAGAGAGAGAGAAATAAAGAAAAAACTTCAAATGAAAAAAAATACATTTTTAATTAAATTAACACGTGTCATGTAATGATTGGTGTGAACACACTTGCTTCTTTAAATTTGGGGCTAATCGAAAAATGATATAATAATATATGTTCAAAATTGTTTAGGGGGTAATAAGACAGTTGCAAAGTTAAGGTGTATTTTTGAAAATTCGGGACAACTTCAACGGTGTCTTTATGTCTTTTCTCTAGGCAAAATAGAGGAATACCATAAGACATCATAAACTTACAAATTTAAGTTTGGGGGTTATCAACAAAAAGTTATGAAAGTTATGAATATTATTAAAAGTAAAATTTAAAGGGGGGGGGGGGGGGGTAAGTCATGGGTAATAACTCTTTGTCAATAAATTAAAAAAATAAAGAGAAAAATACTTAAAATATAAAAAAATTATTATCATTTCATGATTAGAAGTGAGACAAACAAATAAAAAAAGAATGTGGAGAGTTTTTGTTGTAAATATTCCTCCAATAATAAAATATTTATTTTTAATAAATTAAGTAATTTACTTTTATAATACAATCATTATTTTGAATTTTAAAAAATCCAAAAAAGGAGAAAAACGATAAATTATGTTTCTCATTTATTATAAGTGAGGCAAACAAATAAAAAAAAATGTGAAGAGTTTTTGTTGTAAATGTTCCTCCATTAATAAAATATTTATTTGTAATAAATTTAGTAATTTATTTTTACAATACAATAATTAATTTAATTATTTTTAAAAAGCCAAAAAATAAAAAATAAAAAGATAAATACAAATGGAGGCTATAGAGAGGTGTCACATCAACTTGTCTATGTTTCTTCTTTATTATATATATAGAATTTTAAAAAGCCAAAAAATGAGAAAAACGATAAATTATGTTTCTCCTTTATTATAAGTGAGACAAACAAATAAAAAAGAAATATGAAGAGTTTTTGTTGTAAATATTCTTTCATTAATAAAATATTTATTTGTAATAAATTTAGTAATTTATTTTGACAATTTAATAATTAACTTTTTTTTTAAAAAGGCAAAAAAAGAAGAAAAAAATAAATATAAATGGAGGTCATAGAGAGGTGTCATATCACCTTGTCTATGTTTCTCTTTACTATATATATATATATATATAAATTTGGTATCGTCACATGTCTCAAGAAGCTCTAATAAATGATTGCAAACGTTCTATTCATTGATCAATTTTATCTGTAGTGAAATAATCAAGCACTATTTTCTCTATTTTGCGCACACAAAAGTATCGAATATTTTGTTTCATTATACATTATACTTAAGGTGACTCAGATGATTTGACTTGAAAAATCCATAACGGAGGTTTCAAATCCTCGTGGCCTTGGTTGTACCTAAAGTCGGACCATCATTCTTGTCTTCTAAGCATAATTCATGGGGTATTATATTATTGCCTAAGAGGTTGTTTGGTAGAGTGTATTAGGAAAGAATAATGTATGCATTAACCTTGTGTAGTACTAGTACCTTGTTTGGTACTCTTTTCTAACATATGTATAACTAATGTTTGCATTAGTTGTACACTCTATTGTGTATTAAAGTATGCATTACTAATATTATGGATTTTTAGGTATTAGCAATGCAATGGTTTTAATGCATGCATTAGCTCAATTAAAGACCCATTTCCCCCTCAAATCCCTTTTTACATCTTTTCCATCATAATAGTGAAGAGTATCTTTGTAAATTTTTTTTTTATGCAATGCATGCTATTTTTAATGCATCAAACCAAACAATGCATAAAAATAAGGGAAAAGGGTCAAAAATACCCCTCAACTTTAATTTATTAGTTGACTATGTCCTTACCGTTAAAACAAAGTTATTTTTACCCTTGTCGTTACTAATTTCATCATTTGTGTCCCTATGTTAACGGAAATGCCCAAATCAACACAAATTACCCAATTTTTAAAAAAATAACCCACCACCCTAATATAATCCAAACCCAAACCCGACCCAAATAACTTAATTCAAACCTACTTCACATTCTTCTCTAAAACAAAAGTTGAGGAACTCAATCTTCCTCATCGTTGTCCCTCCGCCGCCGTCTCCTTTGGGTCAACCACGAAGAACCCAAAGCTTCGCTCACCGCCACTAATGCAGTAAACAACAAAGAGTCCAATAACCTCCTAAATTAGCCACAAATCACAATTTCTGCAACCTCATCCTCAAGGGGTTGTGACGTCTCGTTATTTTCAATAGTAGCTAAGCTCTTTAACAAGAGAGGTTTAATGAAATTGTTCAAGCAAAAGCTAAAAATTCTTCTGATTACTTAACATGTGGTCTCCAAATTGGCTCTTGACAGTTGCATCATCTTTCCATATTCCTAATCCAAAAGAAGCATTTTTATTATGTTTACACCAGGAATAAAAGCTGCTAGAATTACTCCCTGTTAACCAGAACTGGAAAAACAAAACACTACCTCACTCACCAGGAAAGGAATTGAATAAATGAAAGGCTTCATGGATAGGTTGAAAAACATTATCTGAACATTGGCCAGTCGAAAATGCATTGAATCGGCGTAAGAACTCTCTTTTTACTGAGTTTTGTTACTATCTGTTAAGCTATTAGCTGAAGATGGGTTTGATGATGATTAAGAATAAACACCTTTGAGGCAGAAGACGAAACAAGAATCTTTATGGTTTTCTTGTGAATTAGCTGAGAAAATAAATGTCCCATGAATTAATTTAGAAACAGGGGTTCAAATATATGCGTCGGTTCGTCGGAATTGAAGAAAGAACATAATGATGACGAAGAGAGTTATCAATCCTTCAATTGCTTGACGACTTGTTTGAGGCAGGCGATTTGGGTTATCATGTGAACTTTTTGATGGAGTACGAAAAAGCCATTGTTATCGTTCTAAGCTTTTTCTGGGATATGTGCACAAGTTGAAGAGAAAGAGAAGAGAGGCGTTTGTGTTGTTAGTTGACGGGTTATACCATTGAGGGGTTGGGCATTGGGTTAAAAATGGGAATGAGTCTTTTTAAGAAATTCGGGTTAATTTGAGTCAATTTGGGATTTCCGTCAATTGAGGGGTATAAATGGTGAAATTAGTGAAGGCGGGGTATTAATAAGAGTCCAAAACCAAAAGGGCAACAAATTTTTCCAAAAATTCCAAAAGGGTAACTCAATTAATTATGAAACCAAAAGGGCAACAATTCTGAACATCGTTTAAATTAGGTTTTGTAAAACAAGGCTCAAATTCCAATGAGCCTTACAAGGCTCAAATTCCTATGAGCCTTGTAAGACTCAGCCGCCAATGAGCCTTACAAGGCTCATAGGAATTTGAGCCTTGCAGATTTTATTTTTTATTTTTAAAATAAAATAAAATATTCTCGTTTTATTTTGTTGTTTGTTAAAATTCTAATAATAATAATACATAGTTGTTGATATGATGCATAAAGATAGTTTAGACCTTATTGCTAGCCATTACTTTGTGGCTTTTTAAACAAACTAAATCCAATAGTTTAGACCTTATTTACTACTTAGTTGATTTTTTTTTTATTCAACTTTTTTTATGTGAAATTATAATTTGGTTTATTCACTTGCAGAATGATAAAATTCAGCCTTCTTTAGTCATACTTTATTTTGGTGGAAATGCCCTATTGATGAATATGTTGAAAACATGAGAAATGGATGTTGTTATAATCGATAAATTTTCAATTTTGGTGGAAATGCCATCTTTAGTCATACTTCACCACAATATGTATGTTGTTATAATCGATAAATTTTCAATTTTGACATTTATAAAATATTAATAGAATTCACTAATAAATATAATTTGGCAGGACATCAACAACCCTCGAAGGACAACAAGGACACACGTACCCACCACCTGTGGAACCGGTAGACATAAACAACAACAACAACAACAACCGCATCAAGACATACGATAATCTCTAGAAGTGTTGTCTTTTATATTTTCTATCATGTCCCTTATATGTTCTATCAATTTTTTACAAATTATATATATAAAATTGAAGTTTTCGAACTCCAACATATATGCATGGTTCATGTTTACTATAAATTATTTAAAGGGTATATTGTTTTTTTTACCTTGATATGAAGTATAATTTTTCTCATGTTTTCAACATATTCATCAATAGGGTATTTCCATCAAAATAAAATATAACTAAAGAAGACTGAATTTTATCATTCTGCAAGTGAATAAACCAAATTATAATTTCACATAAAAAAAGTTGAAGAAAAAAAAATCAACTAAGTAGTAAATAAGGTCTAAACTATTGGATTTAGTTCGTTTGAAAAGTCACAAAGTAATGGCTAGCAATAAGGTCTAAACTATTGGATTTAGTTCGTTTGAAAAGTCACAAAGTAATGGCTAGCAATAAGGTCTAAACTATCTTTATGCATCATATCAACAATTATGTATTATTATTATTATTATTAGACTTTTAACAAACAACAAAATAAAATAAGAATATTTTATTTATTTATTTTAAAAAAAAAAACAACCTGCAAGGCTCAAATTCCTATGAGCCTTGTAGGGCTCATTAGCGGCTGAGCCTTACAAGGCTCATAGGAATTTGAGTCTTGTAAGGCTCATTGGAATTTGAGCCTTGTTTTACAAAACCCAATTTAAACGGTGTTAAGAATTGTTGTCCTTTTGATTTCATAATTAATTGAGTTACCCTTTTGGAATTTTCGAAAAAATTTGTTGCCCTTTTGATTTTGAACTCGTATTAATAACTTTGTTTTAACGATAGAGGTATAGTCAACTAATAAAACAAAATCGAGGAGTATAAGTAATGCAAGCATAACTAATACTGCTAATATAAGCATTACTAATATACTCTATTTAACATTAGTGTAAGACTCAAAAAGCAGCAAGTTTCGATCATAATGTTTTCCTTGCTCTACAATGACATCGTACAAACTCTAACCATCAATTTGTGCATATTAGAATCACATAATAATATTTGACAATTAATTAAACTTCCTCTCATTTACTACCCCCACCCTCCTCGCCCCTTCTCCTTAGAGCCCGTTTGAATTGGCTTAAAAGTTGGTTAAACCTATTTTTAGGTCAGTTTTTGACTTCTGAAAGTGTTTGACAAATATAAAAAATAACTTAAAATAAGTCAAAATGACTTAAAGTAAGTTACGAAGTGTTTGACAATGTAAAAAATAACTTAAAATAAGTCAGAAACTAAAAGTAGGTCTCCCCTATTTTTTATTTTTTTATTTAAAAGTCATTTCAGTTTGACTTTTCTAAGACTAATTAGTAGTTTGATTTTTAGTTTATTAACATCCATTATCATCACAGTTTATTTAGCTTGCCCTCGATCATTAATTAATGATCTAAAGATATTGACTATTAAACAATCGCGCATAAGTTTTCACAGAATGCATTATCTAGTTATATTATGTGGGAACAGAGCTTGCCAGCAACTAATTTGGCAGCCATATTTGTGGAAATTACTAGCCATAAATGTGAAAGTTGATAGCCATAATATTTGTGGAAGTTGATATTCAAAATGAAACAAAAATTGTATTTTAACAAAAATTAATGAAAACATATTTAAATTGGTTGGGTGACTTTTAAAATGAAATATCAATAGTTGAGTGACTTTTGTAGATAAAATATTGGGATAATACATATATTGGACCTTAAACTTGGCTTCAAATTTTAACTTTGACCTCCAACTTTCAAAGTGCACAAATAGACACTTTAACTATCCAACCTTTTAATAAATAAACACGCGTGTCTTACCTGGCAAAATGCGTGACGTGCACGCATTTTGCGCGAGTGAGAAGTAATTTTTAGGCACACAACAGTGAAAAAAATGCTGAAATGACAATTCTACCCTTAATTAATTTTTATTTTTTTTTAGTTCTAAAATGGACGTGTAAAGTGTTTAATTAGTTGGCAGCCATTGAGTGGCTCACTAATACACGTGGCAGCGATTGGATTTCACGCTCTTGGCTCCAAAAATCGTGTGTTTATTTATTAAAAGGTTGGATAGTTAAAGTGTTTGTTTGTGCACTATGAAAGTTGGAGGTCAAAGTTAAAATTTGAAGCCAAGTTTAAGGTCAAATATATGTATTATGCCTAAAATATTTATGGTGAGTGACTTTGAGGTTATAAAAGAAAGTTGAGCGACTTTATGTGGAAAAAAACTATTAGTTGAGTGTCTTTCTGTAAAAAGAATTATTAGTTGAATGTCTTTCTTTGAGAAAATCCATAGTTAAATGACTTTGAAGTAATAAATGAAAGTTGAGTGATTTATGTGAAAAGAAGTATAAGTTGAATGACCATATGAGATATTAACTCTTCCAAGTTTTCATCAATATTATTGTATTACTTATTCGGATATCATATTTATCTCATTTTAATATTTGGTATCGTTGCTACTCTCTTACTATTGCTATTTAGTGTGGACATTATCCTACGTGTGATTATCATTTTGTCCAACATATTATATTATACGTATTTTGCATAGTTACCATCATGACAATCAATTTCCTGAAACCAGTAAGCCCATGTTCTGGGAAAGCTATGGTATCAGGTCTAACATGGAAACTGGCAAGATTCTGTTAACAATAAAGACAGTTTGCAACATAAAGATCAAATTAGCAATTTCATTGTCTGCAGATCTCATTTTGTTCAACATAAGTATGACAATTTAAGCAAACTGAATTTCCTTGAAATTGGAACCTAATATGAATACTTTAAAGAACGGAAACATTTTTCAATGCGACATAATTCCTTTGCGACCTGAATCATGTATGGTCTATCATCTCCGTTGCCAGCTGTGCATTTTTTAACAAGATCGGAGAAGTCTTTCAATTGTTGTTGAATCTCAATTCCATGCTCTTCTAAAATGATCGGATCCGCTAAATCCATTACATTACCCTCTTTAATATAACCATTGACAAATTTAAAATATTCTGTCTCTTTAGAAATAATTACTCTGTACAAAGTATTTCCCTCTTCAGTAATGTCTTCTTCAAAATCTATTGTTTCTTTTGAAGTTGTAGAATCCACTCTATCCATATAAATATCTGGCACTCTCTTTCCGGTTAACAGCTGAAAGAGAAGAACCCCAAAGCTGTAGACATCAACTTTTTGAGTAATAATACCCAATATGACATGTTCTGGAGCCATAGACCCATGTGTTCCATAAATCTTATCCTCTTGTACCTCCAATTCTCCCGGAGGCAGTGATATGGAGAATGAGAAGTCTACTATTTTGGCAACACCACTCTTCTGATCTATTATCACATTCTGAGCCTTCAAATCTCTGTGGATAATGGGCGTAGTAAATTCGGTATGCAGAAAAATGATTGCAGAAGCAACCTCATTGGCAATCCGTCATCGATTTCCCCAAGATAATGACGATTTTCTAATAATCTTATCGTTTCTGAAAAGTAGATCGCTAAGAGATATAGCTTCAACATATTGATACACCATAACTGGTTGTTCAAATTCTAGACAGCAACCGACAAGTCTCAACACATTCTTCAGATGACTCATTTGAGCAGTAATCGCTATATCTCGGTGCATATTTTTGACTTTCCATGTATTGAATCTAACTAAAACAGGGCGGTTGTCAAGCGAGCCCGTAACCATATCCACTTGGTCAAGCTCCATTATTGTGGTTTTAGGGTGTGTTAATTGCATTGTGGATCTCTATGGCAGTGTAGTAACGGATGGGAATTCTGCAATATCCGTCGCATAAAGCAAGAAGCTCCTCAAGCACGCATCTTCCATTCTGTAAATAACGATCATTCTCTTTCTTCCTCCTTTCAGCATCGGCAGAGGAAAAACGTTTTTTCATTGAGAATAGTCCCCTGAAGAAAGGCATGCCCTAATTTTGAAGTGATGAATAGTCTCCATGAATTAGGATTAAATACACTAAATCATTCATCAATAATGAATAAGAAAGTAACTGTGAGGAGAAAATTGAAGGAAAGGTATCCTTTAAGTTTGGAATTAACTATTGGTAACTATTTTGACCAAGAAAAGGTCAAACACACTTAACTATTAAATTAAGTTAATTGTGGACTTAATTAACATTTTCAAAACTTATAATCTTTTTAGAAATACAAAACAATCCACCCACTAAATAAACAAACTTTCCACTCCCTCTCTCAAACATTCTCCTCTCTCACAGAAGAAAACGTTCTCCTATCTCAAAGATTCAAAATTGCTTCAATCGGGACAATTAATTTCTCCGGCAACTTTCAACTTCCGACGGCCGTACTTTGAACTTTCGATTAGTCTATTCTAACCATCCAAGGGAACAACGATTTGCAGGTAAAGCTTTATTTTTTTGAAAAAAATGAGGGCTTTTTAGTTTTTTTTTTTAAAAAAAGAAATACTGCAAAGAGACTATTCTGAGGGAGGTTACAATTTGCATAAACTCTTCCCTCAAGCGCTGCCCAGGATTTGTGCGATTCAGGTTGAGACAATGAAGCTTTTGCTTGTTTAGGTGAGATGGGGAACAAAAGGAGTTTGCCCAATTGGGTTCCTGATGGGTCGACATGTTCTGCAGGAATTTTTGAAAAGAGTTCCTGGGTTTATATCTAATTTTGAAAAGGTTTGCGCAAATTGGGTTCCTAGAAATCTAAATTCTCTATAATTTGTAATCTCACTAATCTTTTGCCTTTTTTTTTGCACTTCTGCAGGTACTTGGTGAAAATTCTAGGAGTAACAAAGTTCTATTGGAGATGATTAGGTTAGTGTGTGATTTATATGCTTAATCAGTAATATATACTTCGTTTTCTAGATTAAAATAGACATTTAGTAATAGATAGTACATATACACGTGTATAGAAAATAATTTTGTACTGAGTTGAATTTGTTGTCGCGGATGGGTGATCAATGCAGTTATATTTTGAATCCAGTGACTTAAGCTAAAATTGCAATTCCTATTTTGAAAAAGTGATCCCACTGAAAACGAGTTTGTTCAGCTTATTCCGCATTTATGACAGTTGAGCTAGGGAGTACTTGATGAAGAGATATGCAATTTTGGTAGTATTAAGCTATTTTACATAATATGTAGTGGGAAATGTATTTTCGGTGTTGTGATTGGGAATGAAATGACTTAGCTTATTTTTGTTAAGCTATGGATTGTTTTGATGAATACAGATTTATTTTCCCTTTTTAATCTATTTGACACAAAAGGGTAGTTGGATCACAATTTTGGTGATTTTATCACTTGGTTATGTTCGCTTAAACAACATTGTAGCAAGAAATTAAGTTAGAAATGAACGGGGTTTTTGGCATGGTATCTTAATTTTGTATATTGGTATAGGCAATTAGTTTAGATTATTTTGAGAATACAAACTATGGTGTGCCCTTTTGGTTTAGATTATTTTGAGAGTATGAACTATTTTCTTGACTGGCTTCTAAGTGTAGGAAGTGTCAAAACCAACTTGTGAAGTGTATATAGTTTGCTATGTGAGATTATTTTGTGCTTACTCAGAATTTGGATGTATTCAACAATTACCCATAGGGTAATGAAAGCTATTTCTTGACTGTCGAATATTTGTTGTCAAAGTTATCATCGAAGACGAACAATTTATATGGCTTTTCTTGGGCTTTCATGGTAAACTTCACCTCTAATTTTTGTATTTTATTTATTTGTATTATTGAATAATTATTTTAATTTTTTATTTTCATCATCTTTATACTTTTAGGCTTGGGCATTTGAAGCAATACCTTACCTCAGGAAGCTATTCAAGGATTACTCGAAAGAAATTTCTCAACCAAGAATTCTTAGGTGGTTGTCTGCCAAGAACAATCCAAAAATAAATTATGTTGATCTCTTCAATCCTCTTCATGATATAATAAGTCTTCTATAGAATAATCTTTATTTAAATTAATTGGTTATCTAGTTTGCTTTCGTTTAATTTTATTCAATAAATGACTCATCTATAGACATCTATTCCAATAGATGGGTCATCTGTTGGAAAAAAACATAAGAGTTTGCTACTGTTTTGCTCTCGTCCAACAGATGACTAATCTGTTGCAATAGATGAGTCATTTGTTGGACGAAAACTTAATCATTTGCTATTGATTTACTTACATCCAACAAATGACTTATTTATTGCAACAAATAGATTATTTGTTGGACGAAGACTCAATCGTTTGCTATTGTTTTGCTTACTTCCAATAGATGACCGATCTGTTGCAACAGATGAGTCATCTATTGGAAGAAAACTAATAATTTGTTGTTGTTTAGCTTACTTCCAATGGATGGTCCATCTACTGCAACAGATGGGTCATCTATTGGAAGAAAACTTGATAATTTGCTACTATTTATCTTTCTTCCAATAGATGGTCCATCTGTTGCAATAGATGGTCAACTGTTAGAAATACAATTTTATAATAAATATTTTATCTATTATAATTTATAGATTAATTTTAATATAAATTACTTTTGTTTATAGATTGTACATTCCTGGCATGTCCCCACAGAGCAAGAGTTACAAATGCCATTCTTTTTACCTCTAAGAATCATTGACACAAAATCAGATCCTACAGTGGATCTGATAAAAAAAAATTGGTTGGAGCAACAACCATCAAAAGGGAAACACTTATTGTTCCTGGTGATGCTGATGATGTTGCAATAAATGTTGGTGATGATGTTGATGTTAATGTTGGCGATGTCGGTGCTAAAAGTGGTGGTAAGCATGTTGGTGGTATATATGGTGGATTCACCCCCTTTCAGTTGGTGGTATATATTTAGTAAATCATATTTTGTAATTGCTAATGACAATATTTTATATTTAATAAATGTTCAGTTATTTTACCATGAATTTCATTATATTCTTAGATTTGTAAAATGTTAAATTATACTATTGGAAATAGACATATGTTGCAGCAAGTTATGAGTTACTTATTGCAACAGATGACACATATATATAGAGTCGGTTCAAACATATATGCTCATATGTTGCAATCGATGAATCATCCATTATAACAGATGAGCATATATGGGTCATCTATTGCAACAAATAATACATATTAGACATTTGTTGTAACAAATTTTTATATTTGTTGCAACAGATGATCATATTTATTTGATTATTTTCAACAGATGGATTATCTATTGCAATAGATAATGCATTGAGATTATAATTAAACTTATAACTGAAAGGTAATTATAATTAAATAACTTTATTTATCACTAATTATGGGCTAATGAAGTATTTCATATCAAAATAATCAACTGATCACTTTATTTAAGACGAATACAGTTGGTTGATCATATAATTACTCTACAATACATTGAAAATGTAATTGAACTTATTAATTAAAAGGTAATTATAATTAAATAACTTTATTCATCACTAATTATGGGCTAATGAAGCATTTCATATCAAAATAATCAACTGATCACTTTATTTAAGACGAATACAATTAGTTGATCATGTAATTACTCTACAATACAATAACTACATAACTTTATTTATCACTAATTATGGGCTAATGAAGCATTTCATATCAAAATAATCAACTGATCACTTTATTTAAGACGAATACAGTTAGTTGATCATGTAATTACTCTACAATCCATTGAGAATTATAATTAAACTTATAGTTGAAAGGTAATTATAATTAAATAACTTTATTTATCACTAATTATGTGTTAATGAAGCATTTCATATCAAAATAATCAATTGATCACTTTATTTAAGACGAATACAGTTAGTTGATCATGTAATTACTCTACAATACATTGAAAATGTAATTGAACTTATTAATTAAAAGGTAATTATAATTAAATAATTTTATTTATCACTAATTATGAGCTAATGAAGCATTCCATATCAAATATATATAAAGTCGGTTGAAAATGATCAAACATATATGCTCATAAGTTGCAACAGATGAAGTATACATTGCAAACGATGAACATATATGCTTGATTATTTTCAATGGATGCAACAGATAATACATATTAGACATTTGTTGTAACTAGTGATCATATTTATTTGATTATTTTCAACAGATGGGTTATCTATTGCAACAAATAATGCAATAGATAATGCATCTTATGCAAAGTTTGTTGCAACGGGTGAGCATAACTAATATATTTTATATAATAAATATGAACATACACAATTAACCAAAATGAATTAAAATTATCAGATTCATAACTAAGTACAAAATAATTATTTCACTATTACAATAATTATGGAGTATTTCGAACCGGGCATGTTGTTCTCTTGTGTCCAATATTTTTACATATTGAACACCTATATTTTCTTGTTGGAAATGATTCCTCGACTCCACACCTCCTCTTCGTTCGCCTTCTTCCCGATTTGTCTGGGTCAACATATGGAGGAAGTATTCCTCTCTCCAAAATCTCCAAAGGAACAATCCAAGAATCTTCAGGAGGCACCGGATGTGCGCATTTAAAACAATACACACTACGCGAATTAATCACCTTTTAAAGTCTAAATTTTTTTTCAAGCAAGCAATATGCAATGAAGTGGCTAGTTCTTCTTTGTTCTTGAATGTCATTCCTATGTAAAAACCTGTCTCATCATCTTGAAGATTGTTCAACTGTTTTAAATGAGAACTGCCCCCTATATCAACAATGGGTGTAGGTGTTTGGTCCTCCTCCACATCATGTCCAATCTCATCATCTAAAATATTCATGTTCATCCCATTCAATTCATCATTTAACAGATTTTGTTGATCTTGTTCTACATTTTCATTCTCTATTGATTTTTCAACAACGTACACCCTTAAAACGGACCTAGTTGAATCACTCAGATAAGCACGTAAACGAAGTTGATTGCTTATCTTAAAAGGTAGGACCCTCTGATTTTCAAAAGACTTGTGCATGTAACTGATGACAAGATCATTTGGTTGACAATTTAGTCCACAATAGCTAATGATTGAGTTCACAAAATCGTTATACAAAATATCCCTTTGGACGATCATCAATACTAATTCTGACATGTCACCATCCTTCCAACGCCAAATAAATCGATTGTTCTTCTCAATCCATTCACCATAACAATCAACAACTACTGTTATTGATTCTTCCATTAATGGTACCTAAAGGAATTTATTAAAAATATTTAATAATGATTGTATAGTAAAGTTGAGTGTCTATATACAGTTAAAAATCATATGCACAATCATTGTCCCAACAAGTCAATCATCTATTGCAACAAGTAGGTCATCTGTTACAGTAGATGATTCACTTGTTGGATACATGTCCAGAACCAGAAGCTTATCAAACATGTAAGTTAATTATTGTAACAGATGAGTCATCTGTTGCAACAGGTGATTGATCTGTTGCAACATGTAAATAATCTGTTGCAATATATGACTTACATGTTTGAATAAATTTTTGGTTTTGCCTAGTTTGGCCTGGTACTGTAACATGTATTCAACGGGTAAGCAATCTTTTGCAACAGATGAGTCGTCTGGTGCAGCAGATGACTCATATGTTGCAATAAATGACTCATCTGTTTGTGACAAGCTTTTGATTCTTTCCCAACTTGGCCTGATACTGTAATATTTATCCAACAGATAGCCCTCTGTTGCAACAGATCAGTCATCTGGTGCAACAGATGACTCATCGATTGCAAGAAATGACTTATCTGTTGGGACAAACTTCTGGTTTAGTCCCAACTTGACATGGTACGGTAATACGTATCCAACAAGTAATCTATCTGTTGCAACAGATGACTTACCTGTTGGGTACGCGACTGTAGATTTTTGAAGAAACACTCAAAATACCAAAATGAAAAATTAGAGTAAAAATCATTAGTTTTACTTACCAAAATCACCTATGATGTAATGCCTAATGATAGATGAATGAAAACTGGTCTGAAAGCAGCAGTACAATGTAAATATCAACTGGAGAAGAAAAAAATGATAAACAACCAGAAGAAGATGGTGATGAACAAGAAGACGAAGAAGAATGAAGAAGAAGAGCAGCAACAATGGTCCCCAACAATGGAAGAATAAGCAAGAGAGAAAAAGGAAAAAAGTGAGCCGTTGGTACCCTTTTTTCCCTCAATTTCTTATTAAAAACATAAGATGGACTAAAGTATAAAATTAAAAAACTTAGGGATGAAAAATTCAACCCCTTAATTCTTAATTTAAAAATTGTCACCCCTACTCAATACTTAAGACTAGGGGTGTTCACGCTTTGGATAAGAACCAATCCAAATTGAAAAACCAAACCAAACCGATAAAATAAAACTGATTTTATTTGGGTTTGGTTTGGTTTGGTTTTAGATTTTTGAAAATCGATAGTATTTGGTTTAGTTATGATTTTATTCGGAAAAAACCGAAGAAATAACCGAACCGAACCGATGAATTATATATATATATTTTATTAATATACATACTTAATATATTGTTTTTATAAACAATTTTAAAGATCTTATACATATTTTCATTAAAATTTGTTTATAATTTACTTATTGAAAGCAAAAATGCCCAAGATAAAACATTTATCTTATTGATTTCATGTATATGAGTATCTATGACAATTCTTTGTGGAACTGAAAATGTTATTGTCTCTTCCTTCTAGGTCAATTTAGTGAATTTTAAAGCTTTATTGATAGTAAATTTAGTGATCGAAAGTTCATTAATTTAAGTCATTCTAACTATTTTTCGTTTTGAATGAATTGTTGTCACTTTTTTCACATTTTAAATGAATTGTTTCTTTTATTTTTGTGTATGGTTAATAACCGAATAACCGAACCAAACCAAACCGAAACCGATAATCACCAAACCGATAAATGTATATTATATTTGGTTTGGTTTTGTTTTGATAATTTTAAAACCGATTAAGTTGGTTTGGTTTTAATTTTGACCAATAACCTATCCAAATCAACCCGTGAACACCCCTACTTAAGACTTGAGTTACCAATCCCTAATTTTAAAACTTTTCTATAACCCTTAATTCATTGTCCCAACTGTGAGGTTCCTGCCTCCTGCTGCTCTTTCTTACTTTGAGGCGCGTGCATTAGATTACACACAAAATGGAGTTTCCAACCACTTTCATTTCATTTTATATTAAGACTAATATTTTCAATATATTAGAAAATTTGGCATCGTCACATGTCTCAAGAAGCTCTAATAAACAATTGCACAAGTTGATCAATTTAATTTTCTACCTTATATCTTCTGATTGTAACATTTGTTCCTTATAATTGGCCTTTCAAGATTGAATGATCTGTAGTGAAATAATCATGCACCACTTTCTCTATTTTGTGCACACAAAAAGTATTGAATATTTAGTTTCATCGTACACTGTATTCAAAGACAAATGTTACAGATTTGTGTAGATCAAAGATTTTTCGAACCATCCATCAGAGTGAGTACTCGGATGGTTTGGTTTGACAATTCTATAATGGAGGTCTCAAATTCGAAATCTTTTGCGTGTGACAGTGTACTATACAAACAGAATTACAATGTATTTAATAAAGGTGAAGTGATGTATTCCAAATTTCCAATGTTAGGAGAGAGAAGAAAAAAAGAGATTTTTATAATTAATTCAAAAGGTAGAAATTTTTAAAAATTATTGTATGTTATCTTAAATCATGTAATTACATAATTTTCCCAAAATAGCTCGTAGAAACCACATATTTGTTGGAAACAACTCGAGCAGCCCAATGTAGTGGCCGAGGAATTAAAGATGGAGAATCCAACCCAACGAGGCATAAGCAGCCCACTACGTACATCAACGCCCCGTAGTTATTAATTTATTTATTATTTTTTTATTTTTTTAAATGGTTTTAAAGTTTTACTCCTATTTCTCATTTAATAAAAATATTATTATCCAAATTACTTTAATTTATGACTTAATTTCTCTAGGCAACTTTTTTAGAAAACGGTTGACCTACGACATAAGTTCAGTGCTATATCTAAGGTACAAGTTCATACTACTAAACTTAAGCTCCAAAGCACAAGTTATGCCTACAACATAAGTTTAATGTATGAAATTCTTTAAGGCATATTGTTCTAAAATTGAATTTATATCTCAAGATATAAGTTATGTCTTACAAGGCATAAGTGTTGTTTTAAAACTTTATACATTAAGAAGTTCATACTACTAAATCTATGCATCAAGACACAAGTTATGCCTAAAACAAAAAATAAAATATGCAAAGCATAAATTATGCCCTAATGACATAAGTTTAACATATGAACTTTTTATGTTATAATATTTTACCACTGAACTTATATCTATATATAGAGGATAAATAATATGTACCTAGCAAAAAAAAAATTGTCTTGCGCATTTTGTTTTCCTTAGATTTTTTTAAAAATAATAGGGTTATTTTTGTCTTATTACTCATGAAGTGTAGAAGAATAATATTAAAAATCACAAATTTAAATGGCAAAAATTAAAGACCACTCCAAGATAGGAGCATTCAGTGAATGACCCCTAGTCAATTGCTTCATCCCTTGTTCGACTGCTATTTATTTTTTGCTCCTCATATTTTAGGTGATTAATTTTTACTTGTTATTCATTTAAGAAAATAATTGTGGATTAAAGTATCTCTATCTATTCACATATAATTCATTCGACATTGTAACTTTAGAATTTTTATCTTTTGAAATTATATTTTTATCTCGTTCGACATAAATTTTATAGCAATTAAGTTATGCAGCATAAATTGCATAGTATTTTTAAAATTTTGATTTAGTTTTCAGAAATTAGAATTATGCTTTTTTTGTACATATGTTCTTTATCTGTTTTAGATAGAGAAAATTAATAACTAATATGGGATGATAGAATGAGTGTGTGGGTTCATTATTATTATATTTTGAGAAATATATTACAATTTACACCCTCCCCACATATGACATAATTTTATATGTTTCATAACATAACTTGTAGACATTACGATGCAAACATATAAACTAATATCGAGACTTTTTTTTTTGAATAAGTCAACCAGTTACAACGGTGGGTAGGAAATAGAGATATATTTACAAGTTGTGAAGAAAATGGATTTATTTGGATTTGGTCATCTCAAATTTAAACAAGGTGTGTAGATTAATGAATAAGTACCCTTGACTTGAAATGTTCCTTTTTGGGTTGAAACTTGAAAGAGTCTATTTTAAAATTATTGATTAATTAGTGAAACCGTGTGTGTTTCTAATTAATTACGATCAAAACAACAATTAATTAATCATTTACACTAGTTTTTATTGCAGATAATGATGGCTATGCTGTGCATATATGTTGCCACACTTCAACTTTATCAATTATTTTAGAGTTTTTGGCCAAAATCATCCTTCAACTGTACCCCAAACTTAAACTACATCCTTAAAGTATCATTCTTAGCATAAAACATCCTTAAAGTATTTAAAAGTGAACAATTTTCATCCTTCTACTTTAATTTATCATAAAACTAATAGATCCCACAAAAATCAAGTCATATCTTCATATTATTATTCTTAAATACGCTAAAAATACTACCGTGAACTTGGTAATTGAGTTTAGCATTATGCAAAAAATTTTAATTTGACAGTTTTCTTTTCCATTTATTTTTCATGTAATTTGATATTAAAAATATTATTAGTTGAAATATATTTCTTCTTAATTGAATATGCTAGAAGCGTCGTTTGTTGGAGACTTCTTCTTCTAATAATGTAGAATAAAACTCAAATGCAAGACATATTCAATATTTTGATCACTTCTATATCAGATTGGCCCAAAAATTTATTGATCAAATACAGTTTGGCTATGAAAAAGGTAAAAGATAATTAAGCTCCAGCTTTGTTTCATTACTAAATAAGAAAAAGAGCAGATCATGTATCCTCACACCTTCCAAACATTTTTTGTTTCAGTAAGCAATAGTGTCTAAGATTTTTAATATTTTTTTCAGAAACTTCTTATAGCAGGTAATGAAATTATGCAGGAAAACTTGTTGATAGTCACGTGAACTGCTCATGTTTTTGTAGGATCCCTTAGTTTTTTGACGATATCTAACAGAAGGATGAAAATTGTTCACTTTTAAATATTTGAAGGATGTTTTCTGCTAAGAATAATACTTTAAGGCTGTAACTTAAGTTTGGGGTATAGTTTAAAGATGTTTTTGGTCAAAAACTCATTATTTTATTTAGGATAATAATAAGGGAGAGTTTGATTATAGTAAGATTTTAATTTAACTATATTTGACAATCTGACTTTTACTTCTTGTGAAATGCCTTAAAAAATTTATATGTATCATTTTAAATGTTAACATAAACAAATTGGAATAAATTATTCTGGAATATTGTCTCTTCTTTCGCTATTCACTTTGTAATTTAATTATCTTTTTTGTTGTTGGTATTTCTTACGTTTACTACGTACTATGTTCACATGCTATTTCCAAAAATCAGAACTCCATCAAGGAAATGAAAAATAGTTTTTTTTTTCCAAGTAGTAATATTTAAAGGTTGAAAACTAATGGCGCAGCCGCATATTATTAATATAACATGTTCAACCAACTACTAATTATTTAAACAAACCATTAGGTCGTAACTGATCATCAATTATATATATTTTTATATGATATTTTTTTGCCAAAGCTAAATTATATATATTCCAGTAATGAAATCGGTAGATCCAAAAATTAATATTGAACCCAAACAAAAGTACAAAATATTAAACTTAATTTTTTCCGTTGATATATACACATGAAAAGTCAAATATGTATGATACGTTCATGCCCTATAATTAAACGAATATCCCGCCTATCATCACGCTAGGAATAATCGAATATCCTCATTAAACCATGATATATATACCTATAAACCTTAAATTTTTCAAAAATAATTATTAAGCATAATTTGCCTTGTAACGTGAGGGTGCTTACCATAGAGCAACTCCTTATAAATAGTATTCATGTGAGACAACTTTTAAACTCAAAAACAACTTGATTTTATACGGAAATTTGTTAATGAATCACTAAACTATCAACGTCTTTGTACTTTGCTGTTTGGCAAACCTCATCAATATTTTATTGAGGGGAGAATGCTTTTCAAACTAATTGAGTAACATTCGAAAGGTACCGTTTGATGTAAAATATTGAAAATTACGGAAACTTTCGTTGCTTGCAATATGTCAAGACACTATCCTTAAGAATTGATATAAATATATTTCCATGATTCAACAAGTCCTTCTAATATAAAATTAGGTGCATCGAATTGAACAATATTCATTTTCATAGAAAATCCAGTAGAAAATAGATCATTCTGTCTCTTCTTTCAACTCATACACACACAAAAAAAAAAAAAGGACGTACGAATATGTATAGCATAAGTTTTGACTTAATTATCCTCTATATTGAAGTGAAAAGAACTTGAGAATTTATAGTCTAAGACATAACTAAATTCGAATATGAACGTACACTGAAAAAATATCTTCACATTAATCATCATATATATCCATTAATCATGACAATAAAGAGCAGGGGCGGACCTATGTTGTTACAAGCGGATTCATTAAACCTACTTCATTTCGAAATTAACCGTATATGTAAAGAAAATTACTGTGAAATTCGATATAACTAATAACTTGAATCCACATATTACAAAGTTGTATTGTGGAGGAATGGTTCAAGGGTTCGAAATCCACCTTGAAGCATTTTACGTTCCTTTTTTGTGAAAATGAATTAGCAGCGAGGCATCAATATTTATACTTAGTAGTTACTACTTACTATATTTAAAAATTTATATTAGTAGCTAGCCCATAAATTACTATATCTATATTATTATTTTTTAATATATTTCACCTGTATATTTGGTTTTTTAAATTACCCAAATTCAATAAATTTATATAATCTTGTTACTTTAACAAACATTTACTTTTTTGTTAATTGAATTTTGATAATCTTTTTCCTAGATTTTTGCTAAAACATGCCACTATTTTCGTTGAAATTATATATAGTTTATTTGTTTACTTTGATTTAGTTAAAATAAACGTAAATAATTTTTTTTGTAAATTTTCAAAAAAAATTATCTACTTCATTAAATAAAAAAAGTGTTGAGTTGTAAAAAAAAGTTATATTATTAACAAAAAATAACAAATAAAAAATAATAAGCAAATCATTTGTTGGGCTCGACGTTGTGCACTATTGATTATCGCTATCGATTGCTATTAACTAATTGATCTCACTTATACAAAATGCTAGATCCGTCATTAATAAAGAGGATATAAAAAAAATTAAAAATTTCCCAACATTAAAATGCAATAAAATAACCATTAAACAATATTTATAGATTATTATTATTATTATTATTATTATGAAATTTAATATATAGTTAAATTTTAAAAGTAAAATAATGATGTAATTACCAAAAATGTCAAACAATTAGTTTGGCAGGAGGCACACAAATCACAGTTACTGAGGTGCTTCCTACTCCACTTGCGTCTTCCCAATTTTGTCTTTTTTCACAAATATTCAAAACTCTACCATCTCAATTCGTAATGATCCACTTGCATTACTCTCTCAATTTATTCTATCATTATTTTTAGCATAATTTTTCATATTTATAATATTAAATTTAAAAATATAATTAATTACTCTTTTAATTGTAACATCAGTAACTATCATTCTTAAAAATTATAAATATTTCAATTATGAAGAAATTAAATTAATAGAATAAATTTCAACTAAGAAAGATTAAATTCTAAAAACATAAAAAAGGATATATAACTAAAAATTTCTCCTAATTAATGAAGTACTTTTTAAAAGACATGTAAAAAAATAAATAATTGATAATTTGAAATGGATGGGGTAGGATATTCCAATTCAAGATTATAACAATCCTTATTAATTTATATAAATTGTGTGTCAAAGAATTGCCACTTGGCCATGAAGGTGGTGGATTCCAGTTTAGAGCAACCAACGTTTCTTTATTCAAAGAAAAATAAATAAATCTATTCATTATTAGTACTATTAAATACCCTTAGCAGGACTGAATCAAAGTATTCAACACAAACTATAAACAGTGAATGGAATGGTTCAAAAATAAAATGAACTCTTCCTCTATCCATTTTTATTGATAGAGTTTAAAGGATGATAAATAGAATGACAATGTTATTATATTATTATTAAATATTTTTAAAAAAATATTTATAAATATTTATATTATAATTAATGAGTAATAAATTACTTTTTATAAATCTACCCAATCAGGTTCTAATTTCAACACGTTTCTCTATTATATAGAGGGAAAAGGGCCTGATTTACCCTTGAACTTTATGATTTGGAGCTGATATACCCTCCGTTTAAAAAGTGGCTCATATATGCCCTTGTTGTTATAGAAATGGCTCATATGTGCCCTTGCTGTTATAGAAATGGCTCATATATGCCCTTTTACTTAACAGACCAATATTTAATAAAATTAAAAATTCATTTTTTTTGTATTTAATTTGAGAAAATGCCACGTGGCTTTTAAAATACCCATTCAAAAACTTTTACCTATGCCCACCCGACCCAATTAGAAACAAAACCCCCCACCCATTTAAATAAATCAAACCCATTTCATTCCATTTCTTGATGAAAATCTCAAGAAGACCAGCAAGCTTGGCAGTATCATGAGCTCCATTGACGAGGGAAGTTTCAGTTTTTTCATCAAAATTTTATAGTGTAAGATGTTGGCCTTGCTAGAGTTTTGGCAATACTTGTAGAAGGCATCATCACTGTTGGCGGCTCTAATATTCTGCAAAAGCATTTTTTATTCAATAAAATTTACTAAAGGTGAATCTATGGCACATGACACACACGAATAGGAAAGACAGAGGAAGATAGACGAGTTCACACACACAAAACAATGCATTTCAGTTCAATTTGAACGGTTAAAATAATTTATCGCCATTGAAGATCAGTTTTAGTAGAAGCTTGCTTGTTCACCAATTTCTCTGGGACGATTAAAAAAATTGAACAATTTATAAAATAAAAAAAGAGGTACCGATTTCTTCAGAAAATTTAGAAAGCTAATAGATCAAAATACTATTGTAAACTTTAAATGGCTGGGGGTTTTGTTTCCAATTGGGGAGACAATGAAATGAAATGGGTTTGATTTATTTAAATGGGCGGGGGTTTTGTTTCCAATTGGGTCGGGTGGGCATGGTGAAAAGTTATTGAGTGGGGTATTTTAAAAGCCACATGGCATTTTCTCAAATTAAAGACAAAAAAATAAAATTTTAATTTATTAAATATTAATCTGTTAAGTAAAAGGGCATATATGAGTCATTTCTATAACAACAAGGGCATATATGAGCCACTTTTTAAACGGAGGGTATATCAGCTCCAAATCATAAAGTTCAGGGGTAAATCAGACCCTTTTCCCTTGTATAGAATAGAAGTAGCTGGTCTATTCCCATTGTAGAATAGGAAAAAAGTCAAAAAATAATTGATAATTATTTCTTTATATTATTGATATTAATTCCTCTATTAAATTTGTTTGTTTAATTTAACTTGATGTGAATTTTAAGAAGGTAAAATGAAGGTCTGAATCTTATGATCGTATATTAAAATAATTAAAAAATTAATTTTATGATCTTAAACTGTTAAGTTCTAAACTAAAACTAATAAAATTACCCCAAAAAAAGAGTTTAAATAGAGTTGTAAACAAATGGAAACTGAGGAAGGACTTATTATTAAAGACAAAAATATCTATGCCATGTCATAAAAAATAAACCATTACATTGATGCCATCTAGTCAACTTTGACAAACGAGCACAACTTTCAAGATGCAGATGAGTCCCACATGTATCTCAGAAACAAAGATTAAGAGGGTTTGAAAATTACAAATTCTATAAAAAAGCCTCTTCATTTTCATAAACTTCTTCAACTTTATTCCGTACTCTTTTATTTATCAGCTCCTAGATCTTCTTTTTTGTTTGTTGATATTCTCTTGAAAATTGTTCAGTGAAGAGTTGATCAAAGCTAAGACACAGGGGCTGCGGCCATTTTTTCACCGGAATCTTCTTCTTTATTTTCCGGTGAAAGTTTGAACGCACACCGTTATTTTTAGCTAGAAGTACTACACAATATTGCCATGTGAAAAACATCACAAGTATTTGAAGATTTGTAATTAAGTAGTTGAGATTTTTAGAGAGATTTTAATTTGGAGGAAAGAGAAAAACAGAGAAGATGATAGGGCGGTTGGGCTTGTTGTTGGTATTGTTGATAGCAACAACGACGATTATTGGGGCTGAAACGACGTCGTTAAAAGGGGTAAACAGAAATGCGTATGCGACTATGATGTATATGGGAACTCCGAGGGACTACGAGTTCTACGTGGCGACTCGAGTAATGCTCCGATCACTTACCCGGCTAGGAGTTGAAGCCGATCTCGTCGTTATTGCTTCACTTGACGTTCCTCTTCGCTGGGTTCAAACTCTGTAAGTTTTCATTTTTCCCCTTTTCTCCATTTATTGTCTTTTGGTGTTTTCTGCTAAAATGCGCTGTCACCTTGGGCGTGTTTTAGTGGCTGTCAGGTACGTATATACGATATATAACATTATTGCCTGAAAATTATACTTCCCCAGTCATTTTTAGTTCTACCGTTGCAAATGAATCTGGTAATTTTATATTACATTTATTGAAACTCTCATATAGATTCGTACTTTATAAAAATACTTTTGTTCTTGTTTACAATTATGACTTTGCTTGGTATGAACTTTGGCCATATTGGAGCTGGTCTAAAACGCTCATCAATAAATACGATTCAAATTCGAGATTTCTAATTAAAAATAAAAGAATATTTATCACTTTATCACAACCTTATTTTAAGTCAAATAAACTAGAATTTTGTTACCTTGATATTTTTTTCAATACTTCTTTCCGTTATTGAATTTTGAATAAATTTGGTAGCATTCTCATCGACTTTTGGGGTTTTGAGCTTGTGCTTGTTGGGCCCACGCCAAGCTGATAAAAAGCCAAAGACTTGATAAGGATTATAATTGTGACGTGGAAGCCATCTTATTTGTAATTTCCTAATTAAATAAGTAAGAATTTTGCATAATGGCTTCGGTACACGTGAAAGGGGAGGGGCAACTTAGGAAACTTATTGGTTAATTTTATTTTTGCCAGCTTAAACATACGCTGGCACGGCCAAGATATTTTATCTGTTTCATGCTATGTGACGATAATCAAAGACAGACATGATATAATTAGGACATTTGTTTTAGCTTTTTTAGGAATACATAATTGACGTGAAGTGACAAGCCTAAAAAATAAAATAATTTTTTTTATTTCTTATCTTGTGTTCTGTATCCATTTTAGGGTTTAACTAATTTAAATTTATACTAGAAGGTATATTATTGGAGATTAAACACTTCTTACAAATGCGACTTCATATTAATTAATAATAAAGGACTTACCATTATAAGAAGGCAAGAAACCTGATTAATTGGTGTAAATTTGGATATATATATTATATTAAATTGTTGTAGCATCATTCTTTATGATTTAAGATAAGAATAGCAAATATATGATAATAGTACACCAAGCCTTTGGTCTAGCCACCAAAAATAATATCTCTTGAACAACCATATTACCATTGAGTTGAAAATCGTGCATATCACTTGGCTGTAAAAGGAAAAAGTGATAACTTTGTAGTAAAAAAGTGGTTTATTTCAAAATTATTACTACTGTATAGTGCTATCTGACATATATATAAGTATAAGTAGAATAAAGATAAGTTTTTCTGACACAAAGCCAAGTTTTGGTTGGATGGGTTGCTTCTAGGAAGTGCACCTTGCCCTTTAATTTGTTTTTTCCACAACTAATATAATATATGCCCACTTCTTCAATGCTTTGGGGAAGTCACTCAGGCACTGCTGGACCATGTGACTTTGGTTACTGGACTTGGGACCCGAGCCTTGTATTCAATTTATTTGTCTAATTTTGACTTGTACAAAATTTAACAAGGTAAATAAAAAAAATTAATCTTGTGCCTTAAACTAAAGATACGAATATTCCAAAATAAGTTTATTTAAGGTTCCCTATAATAGTGGGGATCTAAAGTGGTGTATCTCAAGTTATGTTTACAAATCTGGCAATTGAATTGTAGCTTTTTCGTGATTCATGAATATTATATTGTGAAAGGATTGTTTCCTTAATTTTTTGTTCACCTTAAGACAAAGTTGTCTAATAGTTGAAAACCCATTAGCATAAACCAATGGACAATTTCATCTCTGATAGATGATCGCTTATTTGATGCCTTTGTAAGGACTAGCAGTCATTTTACACTGTTCATTTGTTACGTTTCATTTTTAGCTAAGATGGTTTACCCAAGTTATTATTGAACTGACACAAATTCAAACCCTGCGATAAGGACAATTAGGATTCATATAACGACCTCAAACTTAGATGATGTACGTAGTCACGTGTGGGGGAAATGTGTGACAAAGATATCCATGTCATGTAAAAACTATATGAACCTTGAAAATGAAATAATCCTGTATGTTTTTGGTATGCAGAGAACAGGAAGATGGTGCAAAGGTGGTGAGAGTTAAAAATCTGAACAATCCATATTGTATCAACCCTAATTGGAGATTCAAGCTCACACTGAACAAACTTTATGCTTGGAGCCTCGTAAATTATGACAGGGTTGTCATGCTTGATGCTGACAACCTTTTCCTCCAGAAAACTGATGAACTGTTCCAATGCGGCCAGTTTTGTGCTGTCTTCATTAATCCCTGCATCTTCCACACTGGTCTCTTTGTATTGCAGGTAACAGAATTCGATTTTCAATAGTATTCTTTTCCTGACAGATTAATTTGCTTATGTTAGCTACTCCTCTTGTCTAACTAGAGATATGGGCTTAGAATTTGAAATCTACATTTTACTTACAAAAGCTAAATTGCAGCCATCAAAAAAGGTGTTCAATGACATGATCCATGAGATAGAGATTGGGAGGGAAAATCAAGACGGTGCAGACCAAGGTTTTATTGGAGGCCACTTCCCAGATTTACTTGATCGGCCAATGTTCCACCCTCCTCTTAATGGTACCCAGCTCCAGGGAAGTTACAGGCTTCCTCTAGGATACCAAATGGACGCGTCTTATTATTGTAAGTTTGAGACTCTTCGCGTGTTAACTGAACAAAGTTCATCATATTTCACAACAAGTTATAATGATTGTCTACTTTTAATTCTTTAGATCTCAAACTCCATTGGTCGGTACCTTGTGGACCTAATAGTGTCATTACATTTCCCGGTGCTCCATGGTTAAAACCATGGTATTGGTGGTCATGGCCTGTCTTACCCTTGGGCATCCAGTGGCATGAACAGCGACGTCTAACTGTTGGGTAAGATTAGAACCTTTTTTTGCTTTGTGTAATGTTTAGAACCCTTTTTGCTTTGTGTGACATATACCTGAAAGGTTTCTTTGATTGATCATCTTACTCCTCCGGAGATTGTTGTTGCCAATCAGTTAACAAAATGAACTGAAAGAGAACTCCTGTTTCTTCTTTTCGCTGAACATTTCTGTCTTCTACCTGAATTGCAGTATTTTATGCAACCCCGACGTTTTTAGAAAATACCATGATATTGATTACTTCTTTCATTCCTGTTACTGAACACATTAATTTCTTCTTGAAGTGCACTCCGAAACTGCAGGTTTTTTTGTACTTTTTTGTTATAACCTGAGACTTATTATGCTGACAATAGCAATTTACCTGTTTGGTATTTGGCAGGTATGGTGCTGAGATGATAGCAGTGTTGATCCAATCTATATTTTACCTAGGAATAATTGCAGTGACACGCCTAGCACGCCCAAATTTATCAAAGTTGTGCTATCGCCATGATGATAGCAAGAGTGCCTTCTTACTACGAACTGGCCTTAAATTGATTGCTATATGGTCCATTCTTGCTGCCTACACAGTTCCTTTCTTCGTGATTCCTTGTACAGTTCATCCACTAGTTGGCTGGAGTCTCTACTTACTCGGCTCCTTTTCACTATCCTGTATAACAGTGAATGCATTTCTTTTGCCGATGCTACCTGTTTTAGTCCCATGGGTTGGGATCCTTGGGGCCCTTTTGGTGATGGCTTACCCTTGGTACAACGACGGTGTTGTAAGAGCAATGGCTGTATTTACATACGCCTTCTGTGCTTCTCCAGCATTATGGATGGCCTTGGTTAAAATCAAGTGTTCTCTTCATGTTTCACTTGAGAGGGAAGGATTCTTGCCCAAGATAAGTGAATCTACAGCACCTGCTGGTTCTAACAAACTGTATTGAAAGTCAAAAAGTTAAAGGAATCAACAGGAGAACTAAATGCTTCAGAAACATCTCCAAACGTTTTGCTTAGGAGACTTGGAGTCTGCTTGTGCTATCCTATCTAGTTGCTTCAGTCTGTGCTCTTAATTAGAAAGGAATTCTGTGTGTGGGTTTAGAATTGGGAGGATGTTTTGTGTTGTACATGGACTATCTCTGGTCTCTTGAATGCTACTCCACGAAAAAGATTTGTTTCACTTGATTTTCTGTTACAAAAATGTATGTGGAATAGGTTCTTTAAAATTTATTCATGGATTTACGTTATGTATGCTAACAGTGTAAATATCAAGTCCTGGTGAAATAAGTACAGAACAAAGTATGAGATTATTAATTTTCCTTATTCATACACATAAAGAATTTGTCAATGCATTGTCCAACATCTCGAGAATTTTGAAGCATTTTATGTATGGAAAGGTATGCAATATATGAACACCAAAAAGAAAGAAAAGAATGCACGTCAATGCTTATTAGAAAGACGAGAACCACAATCAAATTCCATACAAAAAATAACCTGTGTTCTATGTATATTGTTTACAATGGTAAAAGAACCAACTTAAGGAGCAAGGTGGACATCAGGATAGTCGACCCCAGTGTATCTTCACATAATACAGCAGTTCTGTTGGGACTCGAGCATCTCCGGTGATCTGTAAACCATAAGAAGCAAAACTGCTCATTCACAATTAAAGATGCTGCTAAACATCAAAACAGTTAACAGGGGTTGCATTTTCATGCAGATGCAGTGATAAGACATGAAAACAAAAACGTCTTCAAATGAAGAAGAGGGATCATTTCAAAGAAACATGTGTGTGTTTGTTTGCACCAAAGATTCAGAAATCATCAGAACAATGGTGGACAGACTGAGGAATTCTCCCAATCTTCTAACATATGCCATCAATTTTGTTCTTCCTTTACAATGTAGCACAAGGTTCTTTAGGCAGCTGTTTTCGCTTTTGAAGCTGGGAGAGTTGTCACATGGGATACAGTCCAAAGAAAATTTTGAACATTATAACATAGCTCTCTATAGGAGAGGGAAGAGAAAGGGTGGCTGAGAAGTGTACATGCTTGCTGTTAAGGTTAAAGCAAATGAGCAAAAGAATCCTTATAAAATCTGCACGATTTCATATTTTACATGAACTTTTTACTGTTGAAGCTGAAGGTATTAACAAGTACGTCCATTAACATCCTAGCTGTAAATTGCCACCGTTGTCGAACCACCAAAATATGGTTTTCCTCATCTGTATTGTTTCATTAACTTGCCTCAATAGGTTTTCCCTGTAAATAGTACTCCTTCTGTCGTAATTTATGTGGCACCCTTTGACTTAAGCACAAAGTTCAAGAAAAAAAGATTTCCGAAATTTGTGGTATAAACCAAACCTTAGACATTTGTGTGGCTAACACTTATTTTATTAAGGGTAATTGGGGAATATTAAAGTTGAGTTGTTTCTCATTATAAAAAGGTGACGTTCTTTTTGGGACAGACTAAAAAAAAAGTGTGCCACATAAATTGAGACAAAGGGACTAAGACTTAATATCTCCACCCTTCAGCATCAAGATTAACAGAAATCTTATGGTGGTTTAATCTAAGAGTTCGCTCACATAAAGCGGTATTAACAGTATCACAAGAAAAAAGGATATCTTGATCAGACTGCATTTGAGTTTTGTAGGAGTGGTTCGTTTAGTCAAAAAGTTTGAGCCAAGAGGTGGAACTTTCAGGCTTTGATAGGATCCTATCATAAGGTAATACAGTTAACACACATGATCTGCACTTAGATCTAAATATAGATTACAAAAGATACTTGAATGCTTTGAGTCCATCATCTTTAGGCAAATATGTATAGGCCAAAAGCTTAAATGCCTACAATCTCCAGGTAAAACAAGGAAAAAGGGCATGATTCCAGCATTTAACTACCACCAATAAATCAACACCCAGACAACTTAATTTGAATGAAATTCTGAAGATGCTGGAGCACTTACAGTTGTCCAAGAGTTGATATATCAAAGTCCGGAGCAAGTTCCTGCACTATATCGTTTGGTGGTTGGCCACATTCTTGCATTTTCTGCATAAGCTCAACAATTTTGTTAAAGCTGCTTGGCTCAGTTTCATAGACTTCGTTTAGATCTCTGATATGTTCATACTGGTGACTGTAACGTTCATATTCTTCACTGCTTAACTTGGCTTTATTGTCTTCCAACCATTTTGGATATCTTTCTCCAATTTCTCTCATAGGTTCATGAAGAATTTCCTTTGAAAGAAGCTGCTGCATCATGGTCTCTACAATAGACTCCATGTCCTAGCAATTAGTCAATCAAAATAGTTACAAATCCATTCCAAACAAGTGAGAAGAAGCAACATATAAGAATAATATATGCACTAGAGTGTATGCTTAGTCCCTACATGGATATTCTGGATGATTGCAGAAAACAAAGGAATTGAAAATTTTTGGAGCTATTCACTACTACATTTCTCATTCAACGCATTCAAATGTTTCATCATGTTCAATATTGTTCACCTCTATTTTTAAGGACTAATGTAATTAACATTCCAATATTGTCCCCCACTCCAGCCAATGACAAAGCTATCTCAGCACTTTGCTCTTAACGGTCCAACATTGTTCTTATCTGACCCAAAACTGTACTTCTTTCGCATTATTAAATAGAAAGAATCAAGAAGATGAAACAAAGCATCTACTCAAAACTGAATGTTAATAATCACAACATATTCCTTATCAGGAAAAAAATAATGAAGTCAAAACAGCTAGAGATTGAAAGTAAAGTAGCATATAGATCAATGGTGAAATGAGAAATTCCAAAGTAGAGGGAATAGGACCAAAGAATGTAACAGGCTTTAAAAGGGGAAATTTCTGGCTAGATTTCTCCAATGGGTCTTTAGAAGGGTGGCAGTTCTCTACTTTGGAGGATTTGGTCAAGACCAAACAGTTTGATGAAATTCAGTCTTTGGAACAAGAAGTTTCATTCAGCTTCCTTAGTCCACTGGTCTACATATGCAAATTTTATTTTATTTTTGATAAGGACGGATCAACATATGCAAGTCACACTGATTTATACAATTTATATGTCGGTCCAAGCATACTAAACAGGCCAACTGAACACAAGACTACAACAACTTCCACAATCTGAAGAAATGTTTAAAATCATGGAAAGCCTTGAGATCTTATATCAATTCATTACCAAAAGTTTCCCATGCATAGAAGCAATCATTTAGTCAGCTGAAAATATTAATTATGTTTATAATTAAGCAAAAAAATTTCTATGAACTATATCAATATATTAACATACTCTTTTCTCATCACCTCCTTCCCTTTCCCAAACATCCAGTATGTAGGAGAACCAAATGTCTCATCATTACGTAAATTTTCTGAATTGGACTTCACACACAACTATGAAGCTTCATAAGAGATGTTTATTTTGCAGTTTCAATAGTCACTGTTCAATACAACAGCATACCCAGTATAATCCCACAAAGTGGGGCACTGTTCATTAGAGAAAAAAGCAACAAGCGTAATCATTCAAAGAGCTTAAGAAATATACCTGAGAACCAGCCAGCTCCTCAAACTGTTTGACCCAATCCTCCATCATTGGATCACTTCCAAAGTTCTCCACACCGGGTCTCGGCCCTGCCACTGATTCCAATCCTTTAACAGCTTCTCTAGTCTGCTCTCTAAGCTTATCAAGAGCTTCCGAGACATGTGAGTCCTTTGTCTCCTTGGCAGCCTTTTGCTTCCCCTTCTTCTTAGCTTTCAAATCAGGCAACGACATCCCAAGCCCTTGAACCTCACTAGGCATACAAGAACTCTCTTTCTTTCCCTCTCCATCCCCATTTCTACAATCAAAATCAACCCTTTTCAATCACAGCTCAAAATTCAAACCCCATTAGCTAAAACATAAGTAAAGATTTACATGCCATAAGAGAAAGCAGAAAAAACCTTTGAGAAGCAGAAGTGAGATTGAGGCTCTGAAAATCATCCAAAGCACCTAAAAATAATGAATTTCCAATCAAAATTCAATCCAAATTGAACTACATCTTCTCCTCAAATTCAAACACTTATCCTATAACTGCTGCTTTCGGTGTTTTATTTTTTGAAAAAACATTAATATCAAACACTGTGTTCACTCCAAAGCAACTGACTCTATATGCAAGAAACAGGTTAATAGAAAGAAATTGGTCGAAAAGGGTAAAAGGGTGTGGCTACTTACTGTCAAGAAGTTGGTCTAAATCATCAGAGTGGTCCGTAGCCATGGATTCCTCTACGCTCTGTGTCTCCTCTATTGCCAAAATCTAATATTTTTGAATCAAAGATTATGAAAAAAAAATTAGATTTAATTTATAGAGAAGGCGTGCGTGAGGTATAATGACGTATTTCTTTGGTGGAAAACCCAACAAAAGTGGAATAGGGTTTTGCTCAGAAAAAATGAGACGATCATATTTACAAAATAAAATAATACTACCATTAAAGTTAACGAATGTGAATGTTATATATTGGTCTCGAGTTCGAGAAGGTTTATGGTGGAGTGATAAGTATTTTTTTCATTTTTTATTAAAGATTTTAAGTTTGAGAAAAGTGTGGAGTCACTTTTGTTAGAATGTGGTTTACCTTCTAATGTAGGATTTCATCGAATCTAATCAGACATCTGAACACTGAGTGAAAAATTAATATATTGCATAAAATAATAAGAATTAGAATTAACAAATGTGGTTTGGAGAGAGGAAGAAAATACTCTAATAAGGATTTCAAATTCGGTAAATTAGTAAGTTAAGTGATATCGATAGTTTTTAAATGTTGATGGATAAATCATATTTAAGAAAGGAAGTTCAAATTCTAAATAATCTTTGTAAAAAGTAATAATTAAACATAACTTCAATATTAAAAATTTTAATAAAATGAATAATATTTGATTTTCTAAACGCCTACTTCTCATTTTAAAAATTCAAAGACAAAATTACTTTATAAAAAATATTTTATTCTTAGTAATTGTTCTTGAAGACTACAAACACCTTTATCATAACATATAAATAGAGTAAATCTTCAATAAAGAGAAATTATATTTTTCGACATAAATAAATCAAACACTCCACATGTAAAAATTAAAAACACGAAAAGTATTTTGAGACATGGAGAGTAACATAATTCGATCAATTTGTACCTAATAAAGTATTAGTATATATATAATCATGATGTTTGAATCAGCTTACGTATACCTTAACTAGTTTTACCAAATACCAACACATAATATATTGAATAATTATGTCTACGAAAACTTAAACATATAGAAAAATAAAGCAATTTGTGTTTTTTCTCCTATTCTCATTATCTAAAGTGATAATTACTGCTTACCTGAACAAATGATACTGAAAATATTTTTTAGAACTTGATTGTGCTTGAACTGAGAATTAAATGACTTACATAAACTTCTTTCTTGATATTTCCCTTACGCTTTTTAAAATTGCCTGTATGTTCGAAATCAAACATATTTTTTCAAGAAAAGAACATTTTATTTTATATCTTTACTTAAGATGCCATATCTTAGGGAAAATCAATAGCTTAAAGTGAAATATTACCTTATCATCAAAATTATCAGTTCTCTTATTTTTCTCAGTAATATATTTATCAAAACAAGAAATACTAATGAGAAGCCTTGTATAGTCAAATCTTGTTACAACTTGTAATAACATTTCACTATACTGACTTAATCTTTCCAAAAACAATTTCTTATGTTTTATTTTACTTTCTCTATAATAACATTCTACCTTTTCTCTATAATAATAATAATAACATTCTACCTGTAATAAAGTAATTGCATTCCAATTTCCATATGGTGGTACACTCTTTGTCAAATTACCTTTACATATCAGTCATACTAAAAAAATTGTGTAATAATTATCATTAATGACATGTAAATATCAAGTCTGAATATCTAAAAGAAAAAACTATATTTAAATGGCATATGTCAATTACAGTCATAACTTCACAAGAAAAACTACCGGTGTTTGCCTTTTTATTTTGTTTTTGGTTAAATTGGTTAACAAATACATTCCTTCTTCTTGGTAGACAAAAATATTAAACTATTTTTTTTTGTTTATAACAGCTAAATGAAATCTAAACATCAAATTACACCTTAATTCTTCTCTAAGCATTTTCACTACCAAGGAGGCAGACAATAACAGTAACAGTAACTACTACGTTCTCAGACTTGAGACTGGGGAAAATTACTTCTGAACTTGTGTGTAAAATTACCAGCTGGCTTAACAATTTTAACTTTCTGAACTATCCCCGTGTGTGAAAGGGGGAGAAGAAAACAAGCCAGAGCTCGCGTCTCACACTGAGTCATTTATGTAATTTTCACCAACTGATCAGAGGTGGATTTTTTCAAGTAGGAAGCCAACAACATCAACTGCAAATGGACCGTCGTCACCTGCTGCTAACCTGCATTTACATGATCAGATGTAGTAGTCACCCAGATTATTCACAGATTGGGCGTCATTTCTCTGCGCATTGCAGGTATAGTTGTTACCTTTCTTCCATATCAATTCAAACTGACTCCTGCAATGCATTCTAGTTGTCAATATTCAGGAAATTTCTTACTTGAGGGTTGGAATTTTTTGCTAAGAATCAGAAACACCTGTCGCAGAAGGCACAGCATTTTCATTTTGAGGAAGAAGAGAAGCACCAGCAATGGGATCTGAAGCTTGAGCACCATTCAAAACTTGTTGAGCACCCTGTGAATGGTGTAGGGAATCTGTGATGGGATTAGGCGGATAAATTGCTTGAAGTCCTGCTTGTCCATATATAGGGTGGTGACCTTCAACACACTTGAGCGCTGACTTGTGCTGTCTACCCAAAAGATGTTGTCTCAGAATCTCCCGTGTATCACATTGCACATTACACAGGTCACACATCAAAGGAATTGCAACATTAGAATTGGAAGGTTCAATCGCCAGCCTCCTTGCTTTAGAAGCTTTATTTTTCTTCCTTCCACCAACTAACGTCTTACGTTTCACACTGGACCTCTGATTTCCAGATTGATTCATCATAGGTTTCTTTTCCGGTGAATCTTGATTTGCATCTTTAGGTGGATCAGCTTGTTGTGCATTATTGATTTTCTGTTCAGTTACTAATTTATTTTCAGAAGATGAAGTATCTAAAGGAATATTTTGTGGTGGATTCTGCTGAGTCTCTTCTTCCACAAGCAAGTTATCAGGCTTCATGTCTGTTAAAGGAATATTTTGTGGTGGATTCTGCTTTGTCTCTTCTTCAGCAAGCAAGTCAACAGGCTTCATGGCTGTTAAAGGAATATTTTGTGGTGGATTCTGCTGAGTCTCTTCTTCCACAAGCAAGTTATCAGGCTTCATGTCTGTTAAAGGAATATGTTGTGGTGGATTCTGCTTGGTCTCTTCTTCAACAAGCAAGTCATCAGGCTTCATGGCTGTTAAAGGAACATTTTGTGGCAACTTCTGCTTAGTCTCTTCTTCCACAAGCAAGTTATCAGGCTTCATGGCTGTTAAAGGAATATTTTGTGGTACATTCTGCTTAGTCTCTTCTTCCACAAGCAAGTTATCAGGCTTCATGGCTGATCCTGGTTCTAAATCACCAGAAGGTTTCTGCACATTCTCGACATCACTAACAGTTCTGTTTTCATTTGCTTCCAATTTTTCCAAGTTCCTTTTGTGCCGCTTTCCATTCAAGTGCATCTTAAGGATGCCCAAACAACCGCAATCAACATTGCACAGGTCACACCTACCAACTCCAGCAGAATTGCTAACTTTATCCCCCCTCCTATCACCACCTTTACTCTGACCATCACCCCTCCTTCTATCACCACCTTTGCTCTGACCATCACCCCTCCTTCTATCACCACCTTTGCTCTGACCATCACCCCTCCTTCTATCACCACCTTTGCTCTGACCACCACCCCTCCTTCTATCACCACCCATCCTTCTACCACCACCCTTATCTAATGATTGACCAACCTGCAGAAGTAGCCTCATGTGAACATTCAAGACTTCAACAGCCAGTTCCAAAAAAATGGATTATTAAAAGTGGTGGAGGAAATGGGAATGTAGCTAGATCTGCAAAAAATCTAATGGCCGTGTGATTATATATCATATCACACAAACCAGAAAACTTTACAGCCTCACCCCTGGCCTTGTCTACATTGCTAAATAGTTACTCCATCATTGCACATTTAATCAAAATTTTGACACGATAAGACAAAATTAATTGTTAGCACTATGGTCATGATAAGAAGAATAAAGCAGACTCAAAATGAAAAAAAGATTGACCATTTGGTAGAATAGGTAGCAACTCAATGTATATGCCTATATGGATGGGTTCTGGTAAATGGAAACATTTATCTCATAATATTAAGTTTTAGCAGAACAGTATGATGGCAATAAGTAGGATTTAAATGTGTATCACATGGATCTATTTCATTTCTGTCTGAGCTAAGCCTGCCAAACATTTTTTTACTTCCATGAAGAAACTCTCTCCACATTCTTGGCCCTTCTTCTCCTTGCTCAAGGTTGAATCTGAACTAACCTTTAACCGTTCCAAGCAACAGCAAGAATAGGCTACTCGAATAACAACTACCAGTTTTTATCTTCTTCTACCTCACCGACACTTAAATTTCACCATTTTGACTGGCATAATAATCTCAAAACAGCTGAATTTAGAGCATTGTTCACTAAGTGTATTTTCAAAGTATAAAGTTTCCACGGCACTTTCACCTCCACAAGCACAGCCAACCATTATAGAAGATGTTGAGACATTGTCACATCTCAACAAATGATTAGGTGTTGCCACATCTATATAAATAGGGAATGTTTTTTCCGTTCTCAGACTCATGAATCACATGATATTCTATCACGAAGCAAAGACGACGCCCAATCTTGTAGAAGGAAGAAAATCCAATAACACAACCAATAGCATTGCAAATGCAGCAAGTACAAGGGCGGATGACTGGTCTACTTGAAACTTTAGTAAAACAGATTTTAGGTTAAGCTAATCTCTAAAAGCAAATGGGCATGGTCTACAAGTAGCTTCTTCTATCATAATCCCCTCTAATGAATTCTTTTAGCACCTTCTTTTCAACAACTAGAGCTCGACCTGAAGTAATATAATTGACGACTAATAGAATACTTCACATGACTTTTGAGTAAAAAGGTCACAAGTTCATGATTGCAGACATACTAACAGTTGTGTTAGAAAATTCAATACATCAGAAAGCCAAAGCAACCCACATGATTACTCCAACAGCTATAGGCATGCTCATCAACACTTGACAGATAGACTCCTACCTAGGAAGATGGTCTGGTACATTTTCTTACTCCTTCCCCCCTAACTCCATCTCTCATGGTGTCCAACACTCATCATGCTTTCTAGGCCATTGTCCTCAATCTATTAGTAATCGAAGATAACTACTTACAGAAGTCCAAAATTTCAGTTGCTCAGTCATACAAAGGCACTTAAGAAAGATTCGATAAGAACTTCAACAATGCAAAAAGGAACGACAATTTCTCTATAATTCATGCAGGAAAAGAACTTGTGAATAATTCAAGCACGCATTCTGCAAAATCCTCTACACATGGTGGATAATAAGTTCTGTAAAACCTGAAAACCACTCTAAAATCAAGATACAATCGTCATGAAGTAAGAGAAATGAAATTCACATATAAGTCACTGTTGTCAAAAGCTCTCTTGAGGTGCGCTTCATCCAAAAACTAGGTGCAAAATAGGTTTTGTGCTTCACCTCGTCTAAGCTGTGCTTTACTGCAGGCACTAAGGCACACACCTCATTGTTCACGAGCTCTGCCTAGAAGACAGAGCCACCAAATAAAATCATTTCACCTAATTGTAACTTTTTCTATTTGGTTTTCTACATAACTGTGGTTTGGGCTTACAGTTATTTTTCTTGAACCACCTATATTCTTGCGCTTTTATTCACTAAAGTCATTCTTTATAATTGCATTTTCACATAAAGCCTTTAGCTTTGCGGCTTTGATAACACTGATATAAGTTATAACATAGTTCAGAAAAAGGAGAAAAAAAACAGATTGCTCAAAACACGAAGACGAAATACTTATTTCTTGACAGAGACGACTTACATGAGAATGCAATCCAGATGGCCCCGCCCCATTTCCAGGAAATGCACCAGATCCCAGACCCGGACCCGTATAGGCACCCGGTCCTCCAATCACGGGTCCGAACCCTTGAGCCTGGGGGTACCAACTCTGGCCGTGCAATCCACCCGTGGCAGTCAGCCTTTCCGCTGCACCCACGGAACCAGCTAACTGGTTCAACTGTGCCAACGCTGCCACAGGATTCATCCCTAGCCCAATCCCGTCTGTCCTTTGGGGCAAGTGATAACCATTCTGCTGATTCGGTAACTGAAAGTGCGGTTGCCCATGTGATGCCGAAGAGGGTTGAATTGAAACCCCTGGCGGATGAATTAGGGGTTCTTGATGATTCCATTGTTGATGGGATTGTGGGTGTTGCGGTGGATATGAATTTGAATAATTGGGAGGGTAATACGATGAATATTGTTGTTGAGGTTGTTGATGATGATACTGCGGCTGCGGCTGCTGTTGTTGATGATGATATATCTGCGGCTGTTGTTGTTGATGTGGGTCTTGATAATTGGAGTAATATGATTGACGATCATAGGCTTGAAAACGAGATGGGTTGTAGGATTGTTGTTGGGATGCAGGATAAGAAGGATATTGGTTTTGCTGAGATGAAGAAGAAGAAGAATCCATGGAGCTTTAGGGTTTATTTGCTTGCAGCTGTTATGATTTTTATCTATCAACCAAGAAAGACAGAGAAAATGATTTCTAAATCTGAATTCAAATTCCGGAATTCTAAATTATCAAGAAAACAAACGGGCCACTATAAAATCATAGAGAGAGAAAAGCCTAAAATCGTCCCTCAAGTTTACGCTCTCAAGCAAAGTCGTCCCTATTCTTATCATATGAAGCACAAGTAGTCCTTTTATATTCATATAATTCGTATACACATGGCAACTTGTGTGAAATACATATGTTCTATATGTCAAATCGCGTGAGATTTGCTACATAGAATATGTGTATTTACTTGTTCAATTTTATGATAGTTGAAGTGTAAATTATAGATGTAGGTTCCTTAGCAATATTTGTAGCCAATCGTGTTTAGGAGATTGCTTATGAATGTAGGTACCTTACTATTTTTTGCATACTTAAAGGGCCGTTTGTGCTTCATATGATTTAAAATTTCGACATGGACTTTGATTTAGAGCCCAAACATAAAGGGACATTTTTGAGTCTTTTTTCTCAATCTAAGACATGTCTTCTCTTTAACTTCACCAACCAAGGAGGAAAACATCAAACTTCAGGTATATATATATATTTATGAAGCTTCTCTAATTTATTTATTTTTAAGACGTGATAGTTTAAGACTTCCTAAACTCTATATTGTTCATTCAGTGCATATCTAAATTTTTTCTATCCTAATTATTACTCTTTAAATTTGGCATTTTGATAGCTTTCCCCTTTAAATGATGACATAACAAAGAGGATATGGCGTGTGATGGTGTGAGGTTCGATAGAAAATTGACAAATTAATTTTCAAATCAAATATTTTTCTAACAGTTAATTCATAATTGTCATATAGATATATAATGATTTTTTTTTTAAGTATATTTCTTTTTTACTTCTTCTTAATTAGAGAAGGATCCACGTAAAGGATGAAGAAACTGCATGTGCATCCGTTAACTTTAAAAAAAATCGATATAAATATGTGTGTATATATCTTGACAATCTTGTGATTGTCAAGACTCAAGATAGTTGGTACAATCTCTTAGTTTCAATATAATTCGGATTATCACACTTTGGAACTCTTGTGATTTATTGGTCACCATTTACACCCCTTAGGTCAAGGACCTCCTAGCCCTCCACCATGCCAAGTTGCCAACACTCTGAATTGTCGCCTCAAGTATTGATCAATTTATATATTAAATTAGAAAGAGGTTAGAGAGAGGCGAGCAAGATTGAAAGAGGCGACATAGATATAACTGTATTAAATATATATATGATCTATAATTATATCACGAATACAATTGATTTGTATCATTGAATACAATTGTATAAAAAATTATTGTATTCGTTGATATAAATTAAGTGTATAAATGAATTTGCTTAACAAATACAATTTCTATCAATAAATACAAGTTGTATCAACGAGTACTATTGTACTAATGAATATAATTGTATTAGGTTAAGTGTATGAACGAATATAGTTTGTATTAACGAATATAATTGGATCAATATTGTATATCGTAACAAATTGTATTTATATTCATTTGCTGTCTTGTGTATTTGTATTTATGTCTTACGGTGTGTGTTTGTATGCATATTCGTCGCCTTAAGTGTTTGTATTTATATTTGAATATATGTTACCATTTGTGTCTTGAAAAAATTGCCATTTATATTTATACTAGATAATGGATCCCGTGTCAGCACGGGCCCAATATATGTTACATTCTCTGTCCAACAATAGTTATTTACTATACTAAAAACAGTTGTTCATTAATATTTGTCAAATTTAGAAAATCAAGAGATAATTTATTTTTTTTATGTCTATTTTACCTTTATTATTAAATATTTTTTATCATCTAACACATTTCTCAAAGTATTAAATTTAATAAAGTGAAAGGATAATATAGTAATATTACCCTTATTATTTATTGTTTCTTAAGGAGTGTGTCAAGTCAATAGTGGACAACTATTGTTAGACAGGGGGAGTATTTATTTTGTCTCAATTTATGTGATATAAATAAAATTTTGAAATTCAATTAATTTTTTTTATGATTTGTAAATATTTTAAGTTATTAATTATTATAATTTATAGCACTTTGATATAATTTTTAGATAATATATGTTACTCCTTCTATCCCAATTTATGTGGCATCGATAGAATTTCGAGAGTTATCAAATTTTGATATCTTTTATATATTTTTAATAGATAATTATTATGATTTATAATACTTTTAAGTTATTTTTAAATAAGATATGTTATTCCATCTATTTCAATTTTGTGACACTGATACAATTTTTCATTTAATCAAATTGCACAATAATAGTAATCCAAGTGACATACAAGCCGGGCTCACAGGTTTAATTGATATAGTAATAATTAAGTTAACACTAACATTAAAAGCAAAGAAGGGGTTGTGAAGTGATTGTGTGTCTTATTCAAAGAGCTACATGTGTCTCACAAAAGGATGAATTGACAAAAGTAACCCCAGATTGAATATTAATTCCAAACAATAGACATGTTGACGGAGAGGCGGTAGCTTATTCTCCTTAGTGCCCATGTTAGCACGGATTCAATATCTGTTATTTTTTTTTGTTCTCATTTTATGTAATATAGATAAAATTTAGAGAGTTAATTAAATTTTAATATAATTTTTAAATATTTTAAGTTGTTAATTATTGTGATTTATAGTTTTTACGTAATTTTTAAATAATATATGTACTTACCTTGTCCCAATATATGTATCACAAATAGAATTTCAAGAGTCATTATGTTGTTAATAATTGAGATTTGAGATTTACAATACTTTTTATGTAGTTTCCAAATTAAATAATACATGTTACTTCTTTTGTCCCATTTTATGTGACACAAATAGATTAATTTTATGAATCAATCAAAAAAAATTTATAAGCAATCAATTTTTTATATGTTTTTTAAAAAATATTTTAAGTTGTCAATTATCATGATTTATAGTATTTTTTGCGTATGTTTTAAATATATAAAAGAATTAAAAAATAAGACAAACAAATTACAATAGAGATTTTTTTTTGCAAATATATATGCAAGTGTGGAACCACACAGGTGAAGCAAACATGTTGACCTTCACCTGTGTGGTTATCCACACTTATATATAAGTAGTAGATATATGACTGAAATATATAATTTGTATTTTGAATCATAGACAAGGATTTGTATCATTGAAATATCGCATTAGTATTTGTATTACTGAAAAAGAACTTGTATAATTGACAGTTACTATTTGTATTTGCACATAGGGGTGTTCATGGTTCGATTTGGATCGGTTATTGATTAAAATCAAAATCAAATCAATTTAATCGGTTTTTAAAATTTTAAAACCAAATTAAATCAAATAAAAAAAGTAACCGTCGGTTTGGTTCGAATTTTTTATTTTTTCGATTTGAAAGTAATAAATTAAATTTGTTGAGTGCATACTCATCTTGATAGACACAAACACCTAATACATGAACAATCTACATATACGTTATTATGGATTCAATTAAGCAATACTAGAGTTATTATTACACAAATAAAGTGATTCAATTAAGAGAAAGTGTGACAATCTAATGTGACGTAGGGTAAGTAAAGATTAAAGTAATAGATTTTGATGGACTTGGTCTTAGGGTTTTAATAGTTGGGCTAAAATTTAAGTGTTAGGCTTGAGAAAATGATAAAGGGGTAAACTACATATATCCCACTACTTTACATCCAGTTACTAGGAATCCCATTAGTTTTCAATATTACTTCCTATACCACTTTTTATTCCTAAGATACATGGGTAATAATCCTTAAGATACATGACTCTATTAAAATTTAAAGGAGGGATACATGTTTTAAAAGAGAGGATACACGTTCCTTAATTAATTTGAATTAATCGTGGGAGATAATCCCTTAATTGAAGGAGTAAGTTATGGGAGATATAACAACCATAACGTAATTCATGACTCCATTTCATCATCAACGATTTATATATCAAATTATTTTCTGAACTTCTTCATCTTCTTCGTCAAATTAAGATTCTTTTCAATCTTTAAATTTTCGAATTTTCTTTGATTATGGCGAATATCACAATATTGTTGAGGCATTTCGATTCATGGGTATCTGAAATTGAATATGAAAATTATAGAATTGATGGAATACTTTTGAGAGATAATGCAAACTACAACAATCTAGTGGATGGTATTTTAGCATAATTAGGAATCGATTGTACTCGAAAAAGAATGGAGATCAGATACACGATGGAAGGCAATCTAACTCCAATGGAAATCCTAAACGAGATGGGCATGAGATTTTTTATGGAACTGAAAAGACGTCAAACAAATTGCGGGGTGTATCCATTGTGCATAACAACAAAAGATCACAATTTTGGATGTGGCATTAATGGTGAAATTGTGTTTGAACCAGATACATCAATTGTTCAAGTTGGAGGTGACGACATGAATGTATCTGCCGTACTTCCAGAGAATTGTAGTGTAGATGCATAATGTATCTTGGATATAAATTCGGATCATGTTATTGGTGACTGTAGTCACAAATTTGTTCAAGTCAAGTAGTTGTATAAGGACAAGAAGACTATTGTGGCTGTTATGCAAAAATATGTCATAGACAATCGATTCCAATACAAGGTTGCAAGATCCGACAAAAAGAGGTTAGTCATGTTTGTTGTTTTAGTGGTTGTATCGTTACTGTGTATCTGGTATTAAGTGTAGAGTCATAATTTATATTGTGTATCTCGGACAAATAATTTATACCACATTATTTAAAGTAACGATCTAATGTTTAAAAGTAATGAAGTTTAAATCATATGGATCTTATTATGCGTGTATCTAAAATAATAATGTTGAGCAAATATATGAAAATAAATTTGCCATAATTTTATAGTGTATCTCGAACAACAAAACGATATGAAAATAATGTAGTACATATACATGAGAAAAATGTCTACAGATTTTATATTGTGTATCTCGTAAAAATATTATGTATCTCGAATTTGGGTAGCATCTATGATTAGTTGGGCATGTATCCTTTGTTGTGAGTAGCATTATAATGAATTCAAAAAAATGTTAAGTTTCATTAGTTTGTATCTTATATATTTAATAATGTATTTGGTAGCCTCAACTACTGTAAATGAGTGCCTTTGTATGCAATTATTTTTTGAGATGTATGTCTGAGGAGTGCCAATGGGTATTCAAAGCATCATATTTGAATAAGACAACTATTTTTCGAGTAAGGTGTTTCAATAACGATCATACATGCCCGTTAAAGGATAAAGCGATGTCACAGCGTCATGCAACAGTTGGTTTAATAGCTGGAATGAGATACAAACTTTTTTTGTGATAGGGGAAGGAAACGTTTAATGAAGAAGAAAAAGGGGTAATGGTGGGATACGTGAGGTATCTGTTTTGGGATTGGGGAGGGAAACGGCTGAAAAGAATAAAGAGAAATTAATTTGAATTGTTAGTGTCCTACTAATTGAGGAGATGTAATTTTAAGATAATTATACATTATCATATTTAAAGGGATTATGTATCTGATTTTTTTTAAAAAAATATGGTATATTTTTTAAAAAGTGGTATTCTATGTAATATTTTTACAGTAGAGATAAAATATGTATATGTGGTAGTTAAGTATGTCTAGATAGGTAGTTTTTCCTTGATAAAGTTAAGACTTAAGTTAATTAAAATTTAACAAAATATTTATATTTTATTTAGAATAATATTTAAATAATTATAAAATTTATATATATAATTTGCCGGTTCGGTTTGGTTGTTTTGCGGTTTTCTTTTAGTAAACCAAAACCAAACCAAACAGTATCAATTTTTTAAAATTTAACACTAAACCTAATCAAACTACACCAAAAATCGATTTTTAAATCGATTTGGTTCGAATTGCAGTTCAAATTGATTTTTTAACTATAACCATGAACAACCATAATTGCCGATTATTTGTATTTATATAAACAAATACATATGTGACTTTATTATATTTTATCAACTACAGAGAAAGAGAAAGAGAAAGAGAAAGAGAGAGGAGAGGCAAGCGAGAAAAGTTAGAGAGAGATGGGAGGGGGTTGGGAAGAGAGGAGAGAGAAATTTGTTATTATCCTAACTATAGCTATATATGAGTTATAACACCAAATTTGGTGTGTGTGAGAGAGATATATGGTCGTTTGGTGTGAAGGATAACACCAAATAGTCCTGAGATTAAATTATAGCGTCACTTAATTTGTTGTTTGGTTGGCAAGTCCAGGAGAATTTATCCTGAGATTAATAATTAGTACCGGGATAAGTTATCCCTCCCCTTGGGTGGTAAAGTAATATCGGGATAACTTATCCCAGGATAAAATTAGTAAATGAAAAACATATCACTTTAAACCATTTTTATACATTACTTTTCATGAAGGTCATTTTTATAAATAAATAACTTGTTCTTAAAATTTATGTAATGCGTATTATTTTGAATACAACAAATCAAACACTCAATAAAAAAGAGTCCTGCATCAAAATGGAACTTTTTGAACCCTAAACACCAAAAGGGACCCTCTCTAAAAACACAAACCAAAACGGATAGTTCCCCATTTATGGGCGAACTACAACTACCATCTTTTAATGTCGTAGTCCTTGTTGACTTCAAATTCATCCAAACTAATATTACACAAACCTTAAAGGTAGTTCACTCATTTGTGGGTGAACTACAATTCTTTTTAATAACTCCTCACCTGAATATATATATCTCTTTCTCAATAAATATATATATATATCAATTTTTTAATAAGCGTATATTTACTCTAAATTATAAATTTAATAGATATATTTACCCTTACAAAATTAGCTAGTGAATGAGTCTATTTTAGGTTCCAGTGCATCGTATAATTGTCAAACTAGCAGCCATTCTTCGGAGTCATTGGATAATGAATGCAAGGAATAAAAAGTGATGCTTATTCGTGAAAGGAGTTTTCGTTGGTGACCAACAAAAGCACTTTGAATACTTGTGGGAATTCAAGGGCGGAGTGTGTTCATCTAAATTTTTTTAATAAAAAATTATGTACGTTAATTTTACTTTTTATGGATATATTTTATCTAACACAAGTCTAGATGTTGACTTATGATATAAAAATTTAAAATTCATCTGAGATTTCAAGTTTTAATCTCAAACACTATATTTTTATTTTTCGAATCTTTAATAAAAATCTTAGATCCATCCGTCAATATATTGTTCTAAAATTAATTCATCCACATATCCACTTATAACTCAACCCAACCTTTTAATTAAGGGAGAAAATATAACATCCATCGTGCCGCACTTGTTGATAGTGAATAGTGATTCTACTAGTCTAACCATTAATTAAGATTAAGTGTTTGTCATAATCGATGTTGTTTAATTTAATGAACTTGCTAATTGAACTAACTCTTTTATACTTGGTCAACCACTGTGTTTCACAATTCAAAAAGCAAGGTGTGCCATAAATTTTGAGAACTTGTAAGTTGGTTTGACATCAAGTCTTTTGTGACCCCAATGTTTTGTTTCATCAATTTTCATATTCTTTCAGTCTTTGACGGCGCAACAACAATCACACCATGTTTTTTTTTTTTAAAAAAAAGATGTTTTTAATTTTCTATTTTTTATATAAATTTTTTTATATATATATAATTTTAAATTCTAAATTACGTAAATGAGAATTTATGGATTTGAGACATAGCGAGTAGTTAGATCTTAGTAAGTCAAATGAAATGGACATATGCGTAGCTGGCTTTGGCATGCGACGTGATATCATCAAAGTTGCTTCTTACCGTCGGCGCGGAAAAATGTAAGGAAATATTAATTTGTTTTTAAAAAAGATGAAAAATGGGGTGGGAGAAATTGAAAAGAGATTATAAAGGTGGAGAATCGAATTTTATCGAACAAATTAAAGGTTTAAGTAGCCACTAGATGAGATTTCCTATGGCGGTTTATGTTTAATAATCATTTTTAAGATGCACGTAAATAAATTACAAAGATATTTTTCAAGAAAATCATACTCCCTCTTTGTTCCTAATTACTTGTCCATTTTTCCTTTTTTATTTGTTCCTAATTACTTGTTCATTTTGACAAATCAAAAAATGACTTTTTTTACCTATTATACCCTCAGTTAATTACTTTGAAAAAAGCCGAATTTCTTGAAAATCTTAAGTTTTTAATTCATCCACTTTATAATTAATAGGGGTAAAATGGTAAACTCACTATGTCAATCTATATATATATATATATATAATAGGAGAGGTGATAGCGCTTATGTGTCAGCGCCACAATTAATCTCTAATTTTCAACTTTTAAATTATCAATTAATAAATAACTAATTTGTTTTTTAATAAAGAAAAGAAGTTACTTTTTTAGAAGATAAGTTAGAGTTTTTTTCATTTAATAAAAATTATTTGTTTTTTTCTTTAAAAAACGTTTAAAAAAATTAGATACATTCTAGAATTTTGAATTTTTTTTTTAAAATAATTAAATATTGATTGACAAAAAGTATCTACTATATAATAATAATAATCATATTTCCACAACCTCCTTATTTATAGCAAAAGAAATAATAATAATAATAATAATAATAATAATAATAATAACCTCCTTATTTATAGCAAAACAAATATATAATAATAAAAAAAAAACTTAATTATTAAATTAATAAAATTATTTTGAAAATCACGTAAACATAAAAATAAACAATCCTTGTAATACTATTTTTTTTTAAATGACAGAATAGATATTTTTAAATAATGAATCACTATTTTATTTTAAAAAAAGATTTAAAAGCAGTTTTTACAATTAAAAATTAATTTAATTTTCGAATTGGAAAATATAAAAAATCTGAATAATTACAAACAGAAAGCCAAAAACTGAAATATAAGAACACAAATTAATTTTAAAATGAAAAAAATCAAACAATTAAAAAGACGTTTAGGACTCTCTTTTTTTTTTTTATAAATAATAAGACGTTTAGGACTCTAAAAAATTGATTATATATAATGGTATTAAATAATAAATAACTATTTTTTAAATGAGTTTAAAACCAAACAGTTCTAAAAAATAGGATTTTTTTTTTGGTGCATTTGTAAAAATTTGACTTTATCTTAAACAATTGAGGTTTTTTAATTCAAAATTGATTATAACTTCTATTTACAGTTTTAGAGTTTTAATATTTTTTGTTCTTCGTTTTCTCTCTCTATAAATACAAAACACAATACTTACGTTCTTTTTTTTTTATGTGATTTTATTTTTGAAAGAAAATCATTGTGAGAAATTTTAATTATGCTTCATGGCTTTCAGGTAACAAATTAAATTATTCTCTTTTTTTCGATGAGTTTATTTCTTTGCATTGTTTCTATAATAAAATTTGAATGAAGAAAATACTCATCATAAACAAGAGGATCTTCATTTGAAGGATCCAAATTCAACATAAGATTGAAGTGAAGGTATTGAGACTTAGTCTTAAATAGTGTATATATTAGGAATATATGGAAATGTTGATTAACTTTTTGAATGAATTGACAATATTATACATGAATTTTTTTATGTAATATTTTAGTATTATCATTGCGTATATTGAAGCCACAATTCCTGAATGAAGAACTCTTTCGTCTCTTAGAATTAGAATTTTTAAAAATCACTTTAAATATAGTTATAGTGTACATAAGTAATTGCATTGAAGAATCTTCTTAGAGTAAATTATCACTTAATTCATTAAAGATAAATTAATTAGTAGTTTGAGTTACTAATTTTTTTTTAAATTATTATTATATTGAAGTGTCTATCTTATTATAATTGCAAATAACTTGATAATTTGCAAAATCTTAATGTAACATGCTTGCTACACTTCACTTATTTTTATGTGGTTATATTAATTAATTTACTTATAATAATTTTTTTAAATTGATCACCGGAATTCATTATTTTGTACATTCTTATTTTATGCAATTATTTGATTAAAATGAAAATCGTCTTATTTTACAGGATTGAACGAGAGATGATTATGCTAAAGAGATTGCAACATACTTTGTAAATTATATTTAGATTTTAGCTAAAAGTAGAGTCAATATTTTTAATACTAGGTTTTAGATTGATCTATAAATTTAAAATTTAATTAATTACACAAGTATTAATTCAACAAACACCATATATTCTTTTAGTTTTCAATATACCAGAAGAAGGGGAAGTTGTTAGAATAATGTTTAGTGTTTTTGAAGATCGTATCATCATTGCACATATATTAGGGGGGAAATTTTGTTAGCTTTAATTGTATATATAATATTAAAATATTATATATGATTATACATATACTTTTATTACTCAATAATAATTTGTATTAGTTATTTTTAAATTTTAAAATATTCGCACAACGCGCGGTACATACACTAGTTTTCTTAATAGATATGTCAATTCAAAAGTGGACAAATGATTAGGAACAATACTATTATAACTTATAGGGATAAGGTTATGAAAAATATCTCAACTTTGGTCGAATTTGTTGTTGCGATACTAAACTTTCATGAGGACCTATTACCTCCCTAGACTATTTAATATCGTATTTTAAACATATATATTTGCCTACGTGGACATAAAAAATAATGCAAAATTATAAATAGTAATGTGTCCACGTGGGCACATATATCCCTTTAAAATACACTATTAAATAGTTCAGAGGGTAAAAAATACGGTATTAAATAGTCTAGGGAGGTAATAGGTCTTCATGAAAGTTTAGTATTGCAACAACAAATCCAACCAAAGTTAAGGTATTTTTCAGACCCTTATCCCTAACTTATAAGTGTTGGTCGAGTTGATAAATCTAAGCGTGTGGGTGCTAGAAGTCCCATAACAACATTAGATGGTGCAATTGATTTTTTTATTTTTTTTTGTGTTTTGGGCTATTATCACTTTATGAACTAATTTTTGTAATTGAGTTGAAATTTTTATATTACATTATTTACGTTTCAGTTGGCAAATTTAAACGTATAGTAGAGCGTTAGAAGCCTCACATCAGTGTAGGATAATGCACTTGGATTATTTTCACATCATAAACTAGTTTTGAATAGATTTGATATTAATTTCTTTATCACAACTAATATCATAAATTTTTGTGGTTGTACACAAATAAATATTGTCTTCGTTCGTTCATTATTTTTATTTGTTTATTTTAAACTTGTATATCCTTTAAGAAATAATAATTGATATGAACATTTAACCATTGTATCATTTAGTGTTAGATCTTGAAAAATAAATAATTAATGATGCTAATTATAAGAATAAACATGTAAAAAAATAATTATTTTTTCTTGATATGTTACTCAATCTTTTCTTTTCTTTACTCGTAAGTCCTAAATTTGCATCTCCTCCTTCCTCCCCCACTCCCAACCCAAAAAAGGGACATAAATTATGTTAAAAGAAAATTCTTGAAGGATGGGAGCATCAATTGGCTTTTGCTTTCATTTTCTTTTATATTAAGCAATGTTTACTCCTATATAATCTATAGAAAACAGAAAAGTATATATATATATATATACCAATAAAATAAATAAAGTTGACCAAGAAAATAAAAACAAATTTAAAGAAGTTGACCAGCTTCAACGAAGCTTTATCAATTACCGCTGGCTTTACAACAAATCAACTACCCCGTAACAATTTATTGACTAGTTATCTTTAATCTAATCTTTAGACAAAGCCAGCCACATGTTTCTTTATAGTCATATAAATTTAAGTACTATAAATTATTTATAGAATAATTAACTCATCAACTTAAAGTCTAAATGAAAGTAACATTTTAATTTTTCTATATATATATTCAAAATTTTACTAAATATATAGTATAATATTTAGCTCGAAACTTAATCAATTGGTTTTGTTGCAAGTTACCTTTTTGAGTCGAGAGTTCAAGTTAATTAGTAGCCTAAAGTCAAAAATAAATTTAAGGCTTAAATTTTAAATAATTTTTTATTTTTTATTTTTGAGATGCAAAGTTATTTTTTTCTTTTTATTGAAAAAATTCTATTTTTGATATATATATATATATATATATATATATATATATATATATATATATATATATATATATATATATATATATATTTTATTTTTTTATTTTATTTTATTTTATTTTTTATTATTTTTTTTTTTTTTAAAAAAAATGTGATCTTAAACATGTCAAGTGGAACCGTGGAAGTTGAATTTAAAAATTGACAGAAAGAGAAGAAACATTCTTTAATATTCGAAACAAACTAAAAATAGATAAATAAAATGAAAGACACAATACAATTTATTTATTTATTGTTAGAAAAGGCTTATAATAATTCTACTACTACTAAAAATGGGGTCCTTCAAATTTGAAGGCCTAAGACGGAGGCCATTTTTAAAGGCATTGAACCGCCCCTATATTTAATAATTTGAGACTGAACTTCGTTATATAGTTATTTGTTGTAATAACATTTAAGTACTATAATAATTTGATTTTTTATTAAATCGATGTTTAATGTTATGTTTGACTTCTATATAATATCATTCAATCTATCATAGCAATGGCAGTCATTATAGTGGTAAACTCTCATAATATTTTGTAAGAAAATATTATGTATGAAAATAAAATAGTAAAAGAGCTTCAATTTACCGACGATCGGCCATCGAATTAAGTGTTACCTAGTATAAACAGAAGAAAAAAACAATAAGAAGTAATTTTAAATAAACTTTAGCATGTACCATCAAACTTCGTTGTAACAACTATTTGTTGTGATAATATTAATTTAAGTACTATAATAATTTGATTTTCTCTTAAACAGATTGTAATGACATTACTTCTCTACAATAGCAGAGACATTATATTTATTATAACGATACACTCTTTGTGATATCTTGTAAAATATATATATTATGTATAAAAATGAAATAAAATAACAAATAATTTATGAAAAACGTTAATCATGCATATTGTAAATTTCAAATACAAATATCTAAAAGAAATATATATACATTTAATGATGCCGATTAGTTATAACATCACAAGAATATGTTATTTGTGTTTATTTTTCTTTCATATTCATACTCTTTCTGGCTTTTTAATTAAATTGATTGACAAATACGTCCATTCATTTTGATATACAAAATTATTAAACTATTTTTTTACACGATTTTAATTATAACATCTGAATAAGATCTAATAATACATTGAATGGTATCTTCTCAATGCAACAATCATAAATTTTTCAGACTAAAATTATCACTTTAACGGAGTTGGATGTCACATATTCCCTATAAAAAGTTAAGGCAAGAGTTGCATGTTCACTTGCTCCTTCTTTCCACTCACGATCACGAGTAGTTAAATTTTATTTAATCTACATTTTTGTCCGCTCCATTAAAAATTAAATCACAACTTTTACCAAAATAAATTTAGTGAAAATTTAAAAAATTCTAGGCTCATAAAAGAGTTCAAATGTTATTCACGCAATGTAATAATTTCAGATTATTTAAAATTTTAAAATATCTATATTATATTATATTATATTATATTCCATTAGTTGTTTACCTTAAATTTCGGTACATTTTTTTTTAACAGTTTGATATTATTTGACAAATTATAATATGTAATTCACCATCTTTGAACCAGTTCCAACATATTATAGATTTTATCTTTTTTGAGTTACCATCACATACATAGAGTAAGCCTTTATTTGCAATCATGTTTAAGTAACGTAATTTAATTATATTTTAAGCAACTTGATTCTGTAAACAATTTTAGCACTAATACTAGTGGATTAAAAAATAATACTTCATCCTACTAGATTTATGTGTTTTTTTTTATATAATTAAAAGTCAATTTACTTAATTTTTAATGCTAAATTAAAGTAGATCAATTTAATATTTTAAAATTATACAAAAAATACTATAGATTGTAATTTTCTCATAACAACAAAATGAAAAAGTAACAACAACAAGATACTCTAAATAATCTTACAAAGTGGGATCTTCGGAGGATAGAGTGTATGCAAACCTTATTTCTACCTCAAAGATAGAGAGGCTGGTTCTGATAGACCTTTAGCTCAAGAAAATAATAATTCAAAAGTAGTTCAGAAAAAGAAGTAATAGGAGTAAAAGAAATAACATATAGTAACATGAATGATATAATAGTCGAAGTACAAGACAACAAATAATAATAGAAATCGAAAGACCAAAATCTATAGGAGCAATACCATAATAAATCAAAACAATGCTACTTACTAACCTTGTATTATAAGTCATGTCTTCTACAACTTCCTATCTAAGACCATGTCCTCAGTAAATTGGATATGTATCATGTCATGTCTAATCACTTTTCCGTAATACTTCTCCGGTTTGCCTCTACCTCTCCTAAAGTCATTCATAGTCATTCACTCACACCTCCACACTAGGGCATCCATACATCTCTTCTCACGTGCTCGAACCATCTCCATCTTACTTCTACCATTTTGTCCTCTATCGAAGTCATTCCCACCTTGTTTGGGATATCCTCATTTCCAATTTTATCTTTTCTAGAATGTCCACACATCCATCACAACATTCTCAATTCTGCAACTCTCAACCTCTGAATGTGACACTTCTTTATCGACCAACTCTCTGACTCGTACATTTTAAAATGTTAGTTAGAGTTCACATATTCTAAATTTCGAAAAACAAAAAAAATGTGCCGGATGAAGTATATAAAATTTTGGAGATAAAACATGAGATTATTTCACTACACATTGGTTATACCTATAAATTAGTTCCAGAATACATTTTGTACTAATGACTCCCAAACTAAATTTAGAATATCCCATTTTCAAACTAAATAATCCCATTATTATAATTTAGTGTGATATTCAAAATTAAATTTAGTCAACTGATCCAAGTGAAATATCCAAAATTAAAATTTGAAATTAAATTTTAGTGTACATTTTATGGATTGGTCAAGTAAAAAGTGATTGTAGTAATAAATTACTATTGAAAAAAGCAAATCACATCCAACTATTTATGGGTGATGGAAGAATGCTTGTTACCTACTTCTCCTCTTTAAAGCCTTTTATAAGTTCCCACTCCCACTCTACTTCCTCAACTCTCTCTTCCCCATTCAACCCAAGATAGAGAGAGAGAGAGAGAGAGAGAGAGAGAGAGAGAGCAACTTAGAGAGAGAAAGCATCAGGTAATAGCTATACATACACATCTACATGTATCTATCTATCTATGTTGTTATGAACACTTTAAGCTTTTGTTGTATATAGACAGAGTGGGTACCAACTACTGAAAGCTTAATTAATCTGTGATCGATCTGTTTTGGTTTGTTGAACAATCAATGAGTATGGAGAAGCATAAATGTAAGCTCTGTTCAAGGAAATTCACAAGTGGTAAAGCTATGGGTGGTCACATGAGGTCCCATTTGAGGACTCTCCCACTTCCACCAAAAACTCCGCCGCAGAAGCAGGATTCCGGTGGAGGCGGAGGCCGTAGCGAGTCAACTCTGTCGCTCTATTCGTTGAAAGAAGAAGAAGGGGAGGAAATCGGGGAAGAGAAACATTTGGGTTATGGGTTAAGAGAGAATCCGAAGAAGAGTTCAAGGATTGTAGATCCTGAGTTTATGGATGCTGGGTCAGTTGTACATGACAGGGATCAAAGTGAAACGGAGTCAACAAAGAAGCCGACTCGGAGGAGATCTAAGAGAACTCGAAGAATGTTTGTATCAGATGAAGCTGCTGTTGATGATCATCCAGAGGTGAAAAAAGAGAAATCAGCTGAATTTGAACCTGTAAGTTCGTTTTCCGATACTTCCCCTGAAGAAGACATTGCTGTTTGTCTAATGATGCTTTCTAAAGATGTCTGGAGAAATTCGAAATTTAGGGATCAAAATTCTAAAGAGAAGTACCAATGTGAGATTTGTAACAAAGTTTTGAAATCATCTCAAGCTTTAGGAAGTCACAAAACGATCCACAAGAAGAACAATTCTGAAGAACAGAACAAGGGTAAGTCGAGGGAATTGAGATTGAAGAATGTGGATGAGAAATTGCATGAATGTCCATTTTGTGGAAAAATATTTGGGTCAGGACAAGCACTTGGTGGACACAAAAGATCACATATATTGAGTTCATCAATCACTGCTTCTTCTTCATCAAAAGTTGGTGATAGCTTAATGGATTCAAGTTCTGCTAAATTCCCATATGGGTTTATAGATCTTAACATGCCTGCTCCAATGGAAGATGAAGATTTTAGCCATTAGAAAAGCAGAGCCATTGTAGAAGATTATGGGAGGTCAAAGTTGTCACTCTCATTTTCTTTTCTTGTTTTGTTTTTACTTTCCATTAGTATTAACTTTGTTCAAATGGGTTCTGCTTGTTATAGAAAAAAAATTGAATTTTGATCCATTTTTAGCTCCTCTATTTTAGCGTTAGTTGTAAGTCACATTGCTTTGAAACCTTCGCAAGCAATCTGAAATCAGTTGTAGAAACAAACTACTGACAGAGATTGGCCTTGGGGCCCTAGCCTCTGTCTGTGCTGGCCGCTGGGGCTTAGGACGGTTGGGTGGGTGGGCAGGGGCGGAGCTAGTTAGATAAGGCGAGGGGTTCATGCAAACCCCATCAAAATCATCTTTTATATATATACAGTACAAATTCTGACTCCGCTATAAGGAGGTGGGGGATCCAACTATTGTAGGGGTAGCATAAAGTGATTGAAATTTTGGTTTGCCTTTAATTTGATTCCGACTTACATAAAAATGAGTCATGTTGTAATGTGGTGTTGCGATTAGTTTGCGCGTAATTCAACTTATTTCACCAAATAATTGGCATGAATTCTATGTTTTAATCATCTTCTTTTAGGAATGTAGAAATACTCATTTGAATATGTTGTATGGTCATATGAGTGTTGCTTGTGAATTGTGATAAAGAAAACAGTTTGGTCTGTGAAAATACAGCAAATATACTTATGGTACTTTTGGTGTTAACAGCTGGGCCTTGTGCTCTTTGAGCTTCTTCTATTTTTTGCTTCTTTTAATAGTGTATTTTTTTTAATTATATATATTGTGTAATTGGCTTTTTCCTCTCTCATGATTGCCTTTATGGTTTAGTTAGTAATAGTAGTTCTTCTCCATATGTGACTACATCTAACTGACCACATTGCTTTTCTGTTTCTCACTACTGTTTACTTTTTGTTTCAACATGTTTTTTCCATACTGTCATAATTGTAGCATCAATTGGTTCAAAAGCCTAAAGACAGTACATATATGGTATAAAAAATAATTATATTATCAGTATTGTTTAACTATTACTACTATAACACATTGTTAGAAAGATACAATACTGATATTGATACTTAACAGAAACAAAATAATATATTTTTTTAAATCATAAATTATTATGTGTCATGACAAGTCACTGTCTGGAATGGATAGAAATGTGAAATTGTTATGGTTGATCGCTCCCTAAAGTTATATGATCACTTTGAAATATGTACACTCGTGATTAAAAGAATGGAGTGTCCAAAAAAAGAAAAGGGCAAGAATATAGATTAGAAATGGCTTTAACATTAATTATATTGATTAACTTTTAATTCGGAGTAACGGGCTTTGACTGATTTTTAATTAGGAAAAATGAATCTGGACATTAATCTGGTATACATGTATTTGGACATATTTCGAATAAACACAAAATATCAAAAATACTTTTTACAAGTCCGGAGGTAAATTAGGCCTCACGTGTATCTCCATGTAGGTGAGAAATCGATCCATTTTGCCACGTAAGCTCATTTCTGATGTGCGCTGGATCATTATCTTTTTCTAGTTAATTAATACTTATTGAACTCTTAAATTTATTAGTATTGGGGATGAAGAGTGTTACATGTATATTCAAAATCATATATATGTATATTATAATATTTTAGATCGTTATAATAATTTATAATCTTTAAATTTTGATATTTCTTTGAATATTATTTATATGCTTTATGTTCATAGTTTAAAAATATTTTACACTTTTAATGAATTCTAACTAAATTATTATAGAGAATAATAGATGATTACCATATCAAAAATTTATTTGTAAACATATGAAAAACTCAAAAAATAATAATTAAAAAAAATAAAAATAAAGAGCAAAGCTAGTGGTAATGGCATGCAATTGTTAAGGTAGTTGTCCGTCACATTTTAGTTATTAAAAATTACAATTCATAAATGATGAATTGAATGGCTGACTTTTCTCTGATTTCCGTGATTAGCTTCTCTCTATATATCTTCATGTGTTATGCAGTAATCTTATAAAAAATATTATAAGTTTGTAACTTTTTTTTATCAATATAGTTAAAAACATACATTTAGAAACATTGATTAAAATTTATATTGTTTAATTTTTTTAAAAAAATTATAAAAATTATTTTGAAACGAAGAAAATACTATTCAGTCAGAAAAGGATTTTAAGTTTCTATTGCTGTAATTACTTTCTTTAATTGCATTTGCATGTGGTTGCTTGTTTAATGTACTAGTACTGTATCTCCTTTAATTAGGTCCCAAAGATTCTTTATTAGAAATTTGAAACCCCACAATAAAAAAGAAGATTTCTTTTATACAACTAAAGATTAAACAGTGTTGTTTAAGTAATGTGAGGTCAAAATCTCATGTTTACCTTTTTCTGTTACACAAACTTTGTTCTAAAGCAAAGCCTCCAAATCAATCTCATGGAAAATTTTAGAAGTAAAGCATAAATAGTGTGATTTTTCACCTCATCGTCCAACTTAGATGTTATTTTGGAGATATTTTTACCATGCACGAAACTTATGTGGGTAGGGAGGCTACTACTTATGAAAATGATTTTAGAAAATTATAATTTTTTTAAAAGATTAGATCCTTGTGAATTTAGTAGAAAAGTTTTGATTTTTTTTTAGAGAAAGACGCCAAATTCTGATGAATTTATTAATAAAGTCTTTGAAATTTTTCTATCTTCTAAAGAATTCTAGTGAAAACTTATTATCTTGTTAGTATGAAAGATTTGCAGAAATATTTATCTGCATACTAGCTCCTAGGAACTAGTACATAAAGGGGGACATTCATTTATCACTAATTAAGTGAATTTATTCAAGTTTTGAATAATATTAAAAGAATTCTTTGACAAATCTCTCTTTTCTTTCTTATCTAGCATTTTCTTAACGAACTTGAGTGTAGTAAGGTTGATTTGATATAGCAAGAGATGTGAGTGTAGTGCGTAAGATTGTAGCCCTTGGTTAGAGTATTGATTTCGATTTTTGAGTATAAAATAAATCACGTAGGAAGTATTTTTCTTTAAATGTGCCTCTCACGATAAAATATCTAAAAGTGTTAGATTCTATTTCATCTTATTTTTTTATCCTCTCCTTCAAATACATTTGAATATGTCATACATATTCAAAAGGTAAAATTGATTAATTATTGAAAGATTCAAAAGTCTAATCCAAATCTAGAAAAATTGAACTAGACCATCTTCAACCATCAGATTCAAAGAAATAGAATCTCATATTCTTTTATTTCTTTAACTTCTCTTTCATATTCTATTTTTTTCTATTCCTTTCAATATGCCTTTCTAGAACAATGTGTTGCTATTAGTCTGTTTAATACATTATATAAATCACCCTCGCTTGACATGTTCAACAAAATTGTATACAAAAATTATTTTCTATCTTTTTAATAATTTATATGATTGAAATTCTTGACCTCAAATTAATCTTGTTCTTCCCACATCTAACAAAATAAAAATACAATTATTAGACTTAAAATTTTTGGCTGTAAACGTGTTGACTCTTAATTAGCTCAACTAAATATATATAGTTCCTAAAGTTTGGCTAAAATTGAATTTTGGTTCAAAATTATCATTTACTTGTTGGTATCTGAGTGGTCCTCAAATCAACAGCTTTCAAAATATTCCATCTCGTGCAAGTATCATATGATGAAGCTGTGAGGGTAAATGTGGAAATAAATAACACAATAAGGAGAACAAGGAAAAGTCAAAATAGCTAACAAATTGTTGACCAAACAAATTGAGTAGTAGAAGATGGAGGGAGGGAAGAAGTAAAACATCATTTTAATTCTACCCAAACACTCAATATTCTAAATTAGTTGGTGCAAGTCCGTCTAACGATAGTTGTCCAACAATACTTATCCAGTTTAGAAAATTAAGAGCTAATTTATTTTTTGTGTATATTTTACCCCTATTATTAAATATTATTTATCATCTAACATATTTCTCAAAATATTAAATTTAATAAAGTCAAAGGATAAAATTGTAATATTACCCATATTATTTATTATTTCTTAAGGGTATATCAAGTCAATAGTTGACAACTATTATTGAACAGAGGGAGTATATTATTATTACAAGACTGATTAATTTCTTAGGGTGTTCGTATTCGTTAAAGAGATTTTTTGTCTTTGTCTAGTGAAGAGGTCTTTGTCTTTATACGTTTGTTTGAAATTAAAACGAGAAAATCAAGTAAAAATGCTATCTTTTTCCCAACTTGTTTGTAGGTGTATTTATTGCAAAAAAGTAAAATAACAACAATAACATATTAGTAAAATCTCACAAATGAAATTATGAGAGAATACTGAATAAAGTGCACACATACATTATCACAATCTCGTAAAGGTAGATAGACTGTTTTTAACAAAATTCTTAGTTAACGTTCTATCTTTCACACAAAAGACTCTCTGTCTTCATTCCAATCACTGTAGTTCGATCGATCAACTATGCCATCCAATCTAACCATCACTCATAAAGTCCTTTCCCTTCTAGTATAGTAGCCTTCATCGTTATTGAAACATAGGTCCTCGACAAACGGGAACGAAAAGAAAAAGAAGAAGATAGAAAGGTACGGTCCCAATTGGTATCGTCTATGGATTTTCTTTCGTGTAGCAATTTTAGAAATAAAGAAGAGGAAAATAGTGATGAAAAATAAAACGTAACAACTAACAAGAGAGATATTATAAAGCCTAAAAGACAATACGAACAACAACAAAATAGTTCAACAGCTGAAACCTAGTAAACATACGATAATAATAGATATCGTAAAGTAAGACTACAAGAATAACACCAATACAACAACAAACACTTCACTATCTACTAAACTTATATCTTCATACACGACTTCCACACTCTACCATCTAAGATCATATCAGGAAAAAATAAAATAAAATCTTTGCAAAAACTCAAATCTCTAGTTTTTCATTTAATATAATGATTTTGAAGCATTTTCATTAATCATAAAACTACAGTCATAATGTTTTCATTTTTTTAAGACATCAGAGAAAAAGCTATCACACTCATGACTCCACATTTGAGAACACTCCACAGTCTGCTAGATTTGTGAAACCCGCTCCTCTGCTTCTGCTGGAAAATTATTCAACATTCAACAGACGTAAAGAATTGATTTTGAGTTTTTTTATTGATCAGTCTACCCGGATTTGAACTGGGCAAAAAAGGATTTGCAGAAGGAGTGAATTCAATCGTTTTTAATGGCTCTTGGACGGCCGACACCATTTATATAGACAGCAGAGTGGTGGGGACAGCTTCTTTTTGTATGTGATACTGATTAATTGTCCATTCCCTGTAGTGGGTTGATGTTAGTATGGTAATATGAGAGCAAAAGGGTATCAGAAAATCAAAATTAAGTAGCTGTAGATATGGGTGTGGCGAAAGTGTGGAGGTATAGTTGTGGGGTATTGGCTAATACCCAGAAGCAGCATTTCTTCTTTAGCTGTTGGTTATGGAGGCGACCGATCTCATGTACCAAAGTTTGTGGATTCATGCTGTTTGCCTTAGGTTTGATTTCCCTCTTCACCGGTTATGTTGCATCCAATCTTGAATTGTACTCTCAGAGACTTGCCAAAGGTGCTTGGTTTTACAAACAGGTAATTTGAACTCTTGGCATAAACAGAATGGCTGATTTAACCTTGTTCTGACTATGTTTTCGACAAAGTTCGATTTTTTGTTAATGTGGAAAAGTTACTGCTGTTGTGTTGCCATTCTCTTCATGTTTGTGAGAAGGTATTCTTAGGTGAAACAGAAAGTTACTCCTTAGTCCATACATCCTGAAATGGATTGGTAGGTAGCACAGAGTGTTTAAGATGTTAATTTGACTTACATATTATATTAGTAATAGTGGAAAAATATTAACTTTGAAAGTTTAGTTTGATAGAGGAAACATTACATGGCTTTTGAATAGCTTAATGAATTTTAATTCTTGAAGGTTGTGTAGAAATGGGATAGTGTCAAACATGTTGGGACATTCCCAAAAGGAAAAAAAAATAAGTACATAAATTGGGATGGAGTAATATTCGCGGAGCTGGCAGGGTTGCACCCAAAGCTCTTGACTTGAACTTACGCAATGAATGTTAAGCAGTATTAAAATACACCAACGTGTATAAATCTATAACAAGTTCTCATTATCTTGTAAAAAAATGTTCTTACTGTCATAAAGTAGTAGTAGTAGATGCATTGCTTCTCTACTTTCATCGGATTAAAATTATGCATTGGCATAGTAATATGCCAATGCATAATTTTTTTATTTTTTTTTCCTTCTCAAAAAAATTATGCATTGGCATATTACTATTGTCTCCTTTGAGTATAGTTTGTGCTGAAGTTCTCATAGATATCTTTGTTGGATTTTTGCTACTATCAAGTTTTGTATCTAGTATCTGTTTTATCAGTTCAATAGCAAGTCTTTTGGTTTCGACATCTTTTTTTTTTTGAATAAGGTAACAATTGCATTAACAGTATGACTTAGCATCCAAAAAAGGTGCTAAGTTGAAACCTTTATAAATTGTGTTGAACCTCCAGAGCCATTCTGTAGAAGATTTCTATTATGTAGCCTCAGGTTCTTTAAGCCCAGACCACCCCGATCTTACTTACAGTCAGAATATTCCATCTTACAAGATTAATGCTTCTATTCTCCTTGTAACCTTGCCAAAGCAAATTTCTCCTCAATCTGTCAATCCCTTTTTCTACCCCCAGGTAATGGGAAGACAGACATCATATAAGTAGGAAGGCACCTTATGCAAAGTTAATAAGAGTTAGTCTACCACCTAAGGATAGGTACTGAGTTTTCCACCTTGACAGTTTTTTATCATACCTCTCTATAACCTCATTCCAGATATCTTTTCATTTGTTCTTGGCACCAAAGGCATCTCCCAGTATTTTGTAGAAAGAACTCCCCCATTTTTATTTTTCTTGAGTGCCAAATTTGATGTTTAAGATTTTCAAAAAAAGAGTGAATTGCATGTAAACTCCGTTGAACAGTTTAAATACACTTTCAACTCGCTTTTTGCTTTTCGGAATGGTTAGAATTCCAAGAGAGAACTCAGAATCTCATGTTATAAATTTGTTGGTGAGTAATGGAATGCTTTTCTTCTGTCGGATGACTCAGTAATGAATGAGTTTTAACGGTTCCTTGCAATCTGACCAGAAGTTCATAGAAAAAACTAAAGTTTCTGGCTCCAACAGTAGCAGCCATGAAGTTGAAATATTAGTTTTTGCTTTGCCTATCCAGGTATTTTGAAGCATCACGTGTTCTGTTACTTGATATATTTTAGGATGGGGATGCACCAATTGATATTTGGAAGTCAAGGTATTCAACTTCTTACTATGGATGCAGTGAGAGAGGCCCTCGTTTTGCTTGTACGTATAACGTAAATGCTTTTGCGTGGTTTCTTTCAGATATTTACTGTCCTAACCGTTAACGATGTTGTCACTCATATCATGTATTGTGTTTAGGCAATGCTATTTTGGTTTATCATAATCTGAAAGTTAGGGCGTAGAGTTTTCTATTTCGATGCTTTGGACATCTTAAAGGGGCTATGTAAATTGGTTATTTACATCTTACATTATGATCTTAACGATTATGTAATCATATGATCTACTGACATGTAGATAAAAAGTAGAGTATGTCTGATTGAAGGATTGAGTGAGAAGAGGTCAGGGAGAAAATTGGTTTCTCCATGCCAGAAGTATATAGCCTTTGTTTCTTATTATTTGGCATGGGAAGGACGTGAAAGAGAGTGAGCCTGCCAGCATCCAACTTCTAAGGATTGATGGGATTTTTAACATTTTCACTTTTGTTTCCCACACTTTTTTATTCCATAAAGGAAGTAGTCCTTTTTCGTCTTTGACCATGACTCCCCTACCTTTCCCTTCAACTGCCTGGCTAAAGCATAAAGAAAAGTCCTGTTTCTTAAGTTGGTGAATTTGAACTCAAGGTTGTGTCTAACATTGCTACTGAAGTGTAGATATGGAAGCCTGGTTAAGTTGGTGATCTAGATGTCTAAACAAACCCCCGCCATGCCCCAATCTGGAATCTAGAACAAGAGAGAGATGGAGGGAGGGAGGAGGGGGGTTCGTTAGTAGTTTGCTGCTCTTACTGGGTCTAGAACAAAACCTGCGTGTAACGTTAACTGGGAGCATGCCACACCTGATGGCTGATACTGAGAAAGCAGGTAAAAATTGTCAACAAATGATAAATTTCTATTAAAATATATTGCATGTATGTAGCTAATTTATGAATAAAAGTATCCTTATTCAAGGACGCACACATATGTAGCGGTTAATCAATTACAGTTGATCTGAACTCAGCAGTCTCTAAATGACTGCATTCATAGATTCATATAAACCGAAATACTGGAATGCTGCATTTATCTCGAACTGTGTGTGCCGCAGAATTAGTATAACTTGAAACTGCATATTTGACTTTGTGTCCATGTTCCACTAACAACTCAAACAAATGGTTTTTCTTGGGGCTGCAACTATTCATACTTTGGTCTTTTCTTGTGCCTGTTCCATTGGCTAATCATTGCATCTTACACCACATATGGATTTCATATATTACTTGGATGAGCTGATGGCATTTATAAACCAAGCTAAAATTATTACCTCCAACGGCTAATTTCTTGCAAGCCATATGATACACAAAATGGTATTCCAAAGTCCAGCCTTGTGATCATTAAGTTGTAAGGGTCATAAGTGACAAGTCATCAAGCAGTTTCTTGATTACCGAAATGTTATGCTTGTTCTAGCAAGAGACAACAACATCAACTTCTCTGCCTCTATCCCAAACTAGTTGAGGCAGGCTATATGAATTGTCTACATTGCTCCGCTCCATTTGGGCGCGTATTCCGCTACTCAATAATTTGTCTTTTATGACAAGTCAAACATTCTCTTAAACTAGGGATCCCTAAATTGCACGACTATCTGTACATATCATACAATCTCTAACCATGCTTAAAATATTATAGTCGTACACAGGACCTGATGCAAGTGTGCCATTAACAACTATCTTTATCTCCAGCTAGTTTGTTTCTTTATTTTCTTGTACGTATACTTTGCTTTTGTTGTGATCCGTCTTCGTTAAGTCCACAGGAATTCTGCGGAAATTGTAGGTCAATTTAGATAACTTATTTCTATATAATTTTAGGTCTACCACATTCCCTTTAACATCTTCAATAATCATGGTGTTGCACGGACAGCAGTGTGTTTGTATGTGTACATTGGACATAACTACACTATCTTAAGCGAGTTTCTCTCATTTTCTTTCTCTATATATGCTACTTGCACCTGTAGTCTGATTTGATCCTTTGTAATCTTGATTTATTTTTCTTTCCAACAAGAAGGTGAAAAGAAGGTAAATGAAAAGGAGATTTGCTGCATTGCCTGTTCTAATGTGTTTTGTCTAATTTATAATCTTAGTCTTATCTCATGTCCCATCGGTTTGTTAAAGTAGAGAGTAGCCTTATTGTCACATGTCATCCTCATAGATATGTAGAAGTGAATAAAATATTGTTAAGGTCTGCCATTGCATTGGATTATACTGTTTTGCCTTGTTTGATATGTGACACAAATAGGAGTTAAAACATAGTTTTTCAAAAATTTGATGTGCATTTGCAATTGGTCATTGTGATAATTGCGAAAAGGCTTTCTCCTACCTATTTAGCTTTGAACTTCACTTTTATTCTTCTGTATCTCATAATTCTGGTAGACTTCAAATTTTACTGAGAATACCTTGGTCTGTAATTTTTCTCAAATGAAATGTAGCTGCTGTGAATGTGCGATCTTCAAATGGATATCTACTTATTGCAACTAGCGGAGGACTCAACCAACAAAGGACTGGAGTAAGTATGCTGTTCTTGACTTGATATCATCCATCAACTAATCTTTGGTATCTCTCAAACAGTTTATGTTGCTCATTTAATATCTGTATTGTAATAGTCTAACATTTGGAGTCTATCTCGTGCTTACCAGATAACTGATGCTGTAGTTGTAGCGCGGATTCTTAATGCCACTTTAGTCGTACCTGAGTTGGATCATCATTCATTTTGGAAGGATGACAGGTTGGTGGGCATTTTGTACTTATTTTGAGGAGCCTGTCTGTTGCATAAGTTTATAGTGGATCATAATAACAGAAGCAAGTTTGACTCTCTCTCTCTCTCTCTCTTTTCACTGAGATATTCTGTTATCCTGCAGTGATTTTTTTGACATCTTTGATGTTAAATGGTTCATCTCTTACCTTGCGAAGGATGTCACTGTTGTTAAAAGAGTTCCAGAGAAGGTCATGAGGTTAATGGGAAAACCTCCATATACAATGCGTGTTCCTAGAAAATCAGAACCTGAATATTACTTGGACCAAGTATTGCCAGTACTCTTAAAGAGACGTGTAAGTAAAAGAAAAGCAGAACAGTTGAATCTGTTTTTTAATCATATTTGTGCAATCATTTACACACCTATACTAGCTGGTTTTCTATCCCAAACCTCATATTTTCCAGAAAACTATAAGTGAACTTGAAGGGAATGTGATCACTCTTCCGGATCTCTTATTCAATTAGCTGTTTAGGCAGTCAAGTCGCCGAAACCTAAGTTATGTTTTGTTTCAGGATTCTCACATCTTTACTTTCCTAGAAATTAACTTGAGCACTTGTTTGGCCTATCTATTCTCAATCTCAGAGATGTAATATCAAATATGGCACATATAAATCTGTTTGGAAATCATTGTTCTGGCGAGTAAGTCATTTCTATGTTTTCTCTGGGAATAGCTATATCATGGTACAGTTGGAGCATTTATCTCTTGTTCTAAAAGCTATATCAGATGGCTTGTGTTGAGGTCTTAAATTTACATGATCATGACATTTTGTGATGTTTATATAGGTCTGTACGGATAATGGTATTCTGGAATGGATGATAATTTGTTTCCTTGGTAATTGAGGGAGTGAAAGAGGCAAAAACTGGGTGGAAAATTTATCAGGAACATTGAAATGCATGTAATATCTGTTTTACCAAACTTAGAAAGCACGTTTAGCAATCAACCAAATTTCCTCAATTATAGTCTCAAATCCATTTTTATAAATGTGTATCATACTTGTCACCAACTACGAATTTTACGGCTTGACACAATCTTGTAAATGTTATTTAAATTTTACTGGAGCTTTCCTTGTTTTAGATATCCTTCAGTATATATTAAGGACTTCAAGAAGTGAAATGGCGTAGTTCATGATACACACAATTTAACAATTTATTATCATAGAGTATACAAGTCAAAACTTGATAGTAAAAAGTAGATATTTATGCTCAGGTTTTATTGATGTTTGACCTCCAAATTGTGTGCAGGTTCTTCAGTTGACAAAATTTGATTTTCGGCTTGCTAATGACCTTGACGAGGAGCTACAAAAATTGCGTTGCCGTGTGAATTATCATGCTTTAAGATTTACTAAGCCCATAAGGAATTTTGGTCAGAAACTTGTAGTGCGTATGCGAAAAATGGCAAAACGTTTCGTTGCAGTTCATTTGAGGTTTGTTTGACTTGTAGTGTTACGAAATTAAAATTTGGTTTCTTTAACTCTGCTTAGCAATTTTTCAAAGCAAAGCCAGAATTTTGGAACTGAAAATTAGTGCTGCAACTTTTAGGATTTTGTTCTTGAGATGATGCCATAACAGGAGAAGTTACTTTCTTTTCCCTCAAATCCACCTTTTTTTGTGGTTAAAGTTCCAATTCTGCTTTATGATGGCAGTAGCAACCAAAAAATGATTACAGGAACAAGGGGATGTATTGACTAAATCTCCTTGTACCTAACCGAAAGAATGGACAATCCTATTTGTTTACATTTGAAGCTTAGAAGAAAAGAAACTGATGATTTTCCTATGTTGGTGGGCTTAATATTCTGAATAATCTTATTCATAAAAAGAATCTCAAAATGCTGTACAGTTTCCTGTCAGTGATCCTTCAGGCTCTATTCATAATTTTAAGAAGTGCATATCAGTGTGAGGTCAAGTTTGTGTGTTCTGGGGATAATAGAACACAATCCATGGGGATAATAGAACACATTCCTGGTAATGAGAACTTGGACAGATGCAGAGTGAGCAGCAAAATCCATGTTTTCTTTTGTTGAAAGGAAAAAGCTATATTTTGACCTTCATACTCTTTTTTTTTGAAACTGATAAGCTTAACCTTCATACTTCATAACTATTTTGACCTTCATACTTCATAAATCATAGCTATGTTGCTCAGACTCTTCAAAATGTCGACGGGTGAGTGTCGGATCCTCCAAAAGTAGTGCATTTTAGATGGATTCGACATGGGTGCGGCAATATTTTTGGAGAGTCTGAGCAACATAGCTTCATAATACTCAAATATCTGTGCTAGCTAAGTAAGCATTAAATGTGTGTTTAAATTACAATTTGTACCTTTTTTCCTTCGGTAACATAGAATTTCAAATCTTTCTGATGTTATTCCTTATACATGTCCGTTACCCAGGATAACTCATTTTACATTTATGCTTTCCATTGGCACTTACTATTTGTTGCTCTGATGTATTTATATTTCAGGTTTGAACCTGATATGCTAGCATTTTCTGGGTGCTACTATGGCGGGGGTGACAATGAAAGATATGAACTGGCTGAGATAAGAAAAAGATGGGCTACTTTACCTGTAGGATTTCTTTCCTTAAAGAATTGTGACTTTGTACTTACTATTCAGCAATTTAGGCGACTTTTCCTTTATCATATTAGAGCTTGTAAGTGTTAAATATAACAAGAAGTGGGACTTCTGAAGCAATAGGTTTCCCAGAAATCCGAAGGCCAGAGCTTAATCTTCCCCCTAGGGTGGGGAAGGGTGGCCTACTCATTTTGTGTACTATGGTGTCAATCTGGGATTTTAGAATTTTCAGTATATTGCCATACCAGTGAACTTTGTTAATATGTCTTGCTGAGCAACTGTTTGCGGCACGTTGTTCTTCGTTGTTCTATGTGAGTATTACACAGTTAGAGGCTACTGGGTTTTATAATGCCTTATTTTGTTAAGAGTAACTTGGACAGATGTTGTATGGTATTTACAGGATTAATGAATGATTGTTTTACACCTATATCTTTGTTGTTCCATTTGTAAAAGAAATATCCACTCAATTAAAGTTGTATGAATCGCCAATACCACTAAATGTGGGTCTTATTATTATATGCGTAATGTAAGTAAACAAGAGTGGAGTGCAGACTGGTAGCCCCCCCCCCCCCCCCCCCCCCCCCCAAGAAAACCTCTCCATGCTTTTTGATAACGAAAGTTCTATCACTTGTGGCTTCAGGAGCTGATCCCTGATGAAGAGCGAACACGAGGAAGATGCCCCTTAACACCCCATGAAGTTGGACTTATGCTGCGGGCGCTTGGATTCAAAAATGACACATACCTTTATGTTGCATCCGGTGAAGTATATGGTGGAGAAAAAACTCTGCAGCCACTAAAGGAGCTGTTCCCAAACTTCTATACCAAAGAGATAGTTGCTGGTGATGAGCTGAAACCTTTTCTTCCCTACTCTTCTCGTCTTGCAGCAATCGACTATGTTGTGTGTGATGAAAGTGATGTCTTTGTAACCAACAATAATGGGAACATGGCTAAGATCCTTGCTGGTAGTAGGTGAGGATTTTCACTTGTTTTTCTTTTTAGCACTTTCACATATCTGATCTAATATTTGTTCATTGGGGACATGTTTTTCATGCTTAATGGTGCATGTGTCTAATTTATTGAACTACTACATTAAGCAAAAAGGAGAAACAAATTAAGATCCTAAAGCGCATTGTACTGTAGGTCCACCACCCCCGCCACAACATACCAAGTGTGATGCCACAAGTAAGGTCTGGAGAGGGTAGGTATACACATACCTTACCCCTACCTACCTTGTGTAATGTAAAAAGGTTGTTTAAACTTAGCAACCAATATGGAGATCAAGTTTGCTGATTCTTAGTACTTTCAGATTAGATGTGATTTAAACTCTGGCCTATTTCTTTGGAAATAGGTTAATACTGGAACTGTAAGTGTTCAATTTCAACGTCTGTTAGTATGCAAATGGACTACGAGTTAGAGCTGGTCTTTTCACAATGATATATAGTGGCAACACAGAAATTTTTAAATTGGAACTTCATTACAAATAGTTTCGATTCCTGTTCCTGTCTTCTTTTTTTCACTATTGAGCTAATTGTTTTCTTGGTCATACCATAGGAGGTACATGGGGCACAAGAGGACCATCAGACCAAATGCCAAAAGACTCAGTGATTTGTTCCAGGCTCGAAATAAGATGGACTGGGACACATTCTCTAGAAAGGTGAAATCATGCCAAAGCGGATTCATGGGTGAACCTGAGGAAGTGAGACCGGGCCGTGGAGAGTTTCATGAATATCCATCCTCATGTATCTGTAAGGCACCATTCAATCATTCCAATTTCATAGAAAAATACAACAATCATACTTCCAGTGCAAATCCAAGTCTTCTGGATTCAAGATAAGGTACATACACAATAGCAGTGACCTTGATGAGAAGATCTTGCAGAAACTGTATTAGTGGAGGAAATTTGACAGGACAGATAAAGATATTATTATAAGAGACCCCTAGGACCTGGAGAATTAGTTCAATTGTAAAGACGCAACACGTCATGGACTTGAACCATGTCATGCAAAAGGCATATTATTTATATTTGGAGGGTAGAGGGGCAGGGAATATACTCCCTGAAGTTTCAGACCTGTGCGCGAAGTGCACTCAGGCCACAAGCCTACAGAATGAGTGAATTGTTGATCTGACTATGTAAGTTACTTGGGTAAGTGTTGTACCATTGTCATTTTGACACTGTATTTAAGTGCCTTCTTTTGGCAGAACTTGAGGGACTGAATCCTTGCACTTGACACTGTCATTGTCCAGATTTCGTGTTTTTGGTTCACCGCTGTTTTTCTAGAAAGCGATTTTTGATGTGCTACAATTGTTAATATACTTTTCTGTAAGATATGGATACAGCAAAAAAGAGAGAAAAAAGAGATGAAACGCAGTTACCACTGTTTTTACCTTTGTATTCAGGTTGTTTATAACTTCTTCTCAATACACCATCCAATGTTCCAACATCTCAGGAAAAGTAAATTATGAAAACTTCCATTCCCAATTTTCATTTCATCTCTATAATAAATGTAGACAAAAAATATCAACACTAGACATGATAGCTTTGTAGATATGTATGTGGGTTGAGCAGAATCATTTGAAAGCTATTGCCCTCCTTGGTTACTTGCAGAAAAAAATTGCTAATGTGTACCTTCTTTGTACAGTCAGACATCTCGATAACGACAATATTTTTCAGGTTATGTTATATGTTTCTACAATAACATTACAGTTAGACATTTCGATAACGACAATATTATTCAGGTTATGTTATATGTTTTCTATAATAACATTTCAATATAGTAACAAAAAATTATAGTGACAAACAATATTGCCATAGGAAGGGTTTGACTTGCACTTTCTAAATAAAATCTTTTACCTTTTTATTTAAAAAATGTTTATGAAAAAGATCTTTCATCTTGTTTGAAAAACTAGATAAAATACGAACTTTGGAAAAACATTTTAACTTCTTGAAGAGCTAAAAATTATATGTTTTTGATTAAAAAAAACAAGTGGTACTGCACTAATCCAATACCTACCACACAAACTTGTAACCAAAAAAACAAAAAAGATGTACGCAATACATATATCAAGTCTTACCTTATGAGTAATTTTTTAAAAAAAAAGTATTTATCTTGAATTATTATTTTCTATGCCATGCAACTTATAATATTAGCGGACGGTGGGGGTTGAGGTACCACTGTACCAGGGTGATATTTTGGTAGTAATTTATAGTAAAAGTTGAAAGTAATTTGTACTTTTTCATGTTTTTTTATGACGAGAGAATCGACACATTAGGCCTCATGTAATAAGCTCGATTAGAAGGTTAATCCCTATTTTTGCATATAAGGAATTTTGAACTTGAGATCTCCCTTATGAAAGTCTGAAGTCAAACCATCTGAGTCACCCAGAGGGTTCAACTTTTCCATGTTTGGTAGTCAAAATGTTTTGGAAAATATTTTTTTAGGGAAACAAGTTTCATATAAAATAAGAAAAATGACTTTTCTAATGAAGGTAAAGGAAATAAGTTTCATAAATGAAATTCTAAATTAATTATCTCCTCCGACTCATCCAACCCTTGAACCCTCGAACCCTCTTTCTCACCCCATCCCCATAATTTTTCTAGATTACATATAAATATTTTTGGAATAATATTTTTTTTATTTACCAAATATTTAATAAATTAGTAAAAACAATTTATTTTTCGAAAAAAAAAAACTCCTCGATACCAAACCCACCCTAGGTATCATTTTCAAAAGTTTAAGATAATCAAACAGTAGACAATAATTTATTAAAGAGAATAATAATTGGTTAAGAATTGGGAACTATTCCAAGCACATCCATCATTATACTTAAATTAAATTATCATTATCATAATCATCAACATAAATATTATCATGATTCTCTTGCACCTTGGCACGTCATTTTAGTTATTCTAAAGAGGAAATCGTTTTTTTTTTCGCTCATGACAACATCTAGTACTTGTACTATTCTGGAGTTTACCTTTTCTTCTCCTCTTATTTTTTTTCTCTAAAAAAATTGGAGGATCACTTTTTAAATTTTGTACTCCATTAATTAAGCTTATCTAAATAGTATTTTAAAAATTAATTTCTTAAATACCAATACAATGTAATGTAATTTAAAGTTAGAGGGGTAAAAGTTTCACATTGATTGAGGAATAAATTAACGGTCTGCTTATATGGACTTGAAAATTTTTTCCTCGTGAGCTAGCTTTTGTGATTAAGTTAAACTTAGATACCATATTTTTACATGACGTTAAAATCAGATCCATCCCTAGCTTATGAAACACCATTGAGAGTCCAATTTGCAAGAACTTCTCACACAAAATGTAACCCTTTTTTTCTTTTCGTTTTTTAAACATTCGTGAGTAGTTGATGTGATATAAAATATTTTTAAAAATAAAATATTATCTTATACGCATTAATATTTTTCTATATCATTTTTTAATATATGGTCGGCTATTACAGTAGTGACTTATACTATTTGTGGTGCGTAAAAATGAACAATTTTTAGTAAATATTTTACAACCATACCAAACACAACCTCATTATACATAAAACTTCATTATAATTATCATGATCATGATTAACACTAATGTAATGATTCCTTTATGTGCTGGAACGTCATTTTAGTTTTTCTAAATATGAAAAAAAAAAATTGTTCTTGACATCAGACATCTAGTTTTATACGTTAGTGGAGCTTACCTTTTCTTCTCTTTTTTTTTTCCTTCTTAATTAAAAAAAATTATCACTTTTTAAATGTTGTATTGGTTGAGCTTATCTAAACACAGTTTTTTAAATTCATTTCTTGAATGTTCATTACAATGAAATATAACTTAGGGTGTGTTTGGTAAGAAAAATATTTTTCAATTTTCTTTTTATGTTTAATCAGTCAAAAATTTATATAACATTTTTCTCTTAAAACAAATTTCTTTAAAATGAGAAAATTGACTTCGAGTATGAAAAAAAAAGTTTCCTAATTGACATTCCACTCCTCTCCATCCCACACCCAACTCTATAGTCCCCAACTCCACACCCTCACCCCCAACCCTCATAATGTTTGCCTACGGTGACGGAATTTTTTTTTATTTTTTTTCTTATGACAAGGGAAACCCGCAGCCGCTACCCTTTGGGTGCGCACAGGGTAAAATCCCCGCTCCTATGTAATAACTCGCAAACCACACAGGAGAGAAATTCATAAATTTTAAATTCCAAATCTACCTAAATTTAACCAGATTATATAAAGACAATGTCTTCTGTATTTATTTATCAAACACCAAAAAATTCAATAAATATTTTCATCAGTACCAAACACCAAAAATTCAATAAATATTTTCATTCAGTCAAACACACCCTTAGACGTTTCAATGAAACCATTAATATGTACTATAATGTAATGAATATAAATCAAAAAAAGCGTATGGGCGGTTGGACGGCGCCAATCATTTGCCGGAGTCTACTAAAAATAGGGCCCCATGGTCGGCAAAACCTAACACATTACTACTATTTTTTTTCCAAGTCTACTATGGATATATAAAGAGAGTTTATGTGAAACTATGAGAACCATCAAGTTTTAAGCAAAAGCCAATTGGCAAGTGACTTAAAATTGAACTTTCTTTAATTTAGCTACATTCTTTAGTGAGAGCCAAAAAAAATGGTGAAGATTGCCTTTGGTAGCATTGGTGACTCTTTAAGTGTTGGATCATTGAAGGCCTACTTAGCTGAGTTTATTGCCACTCTACTCTTTGTATTTGCTGGTGTTGGATCTGCTATAGCTTATAGTACGTCACATTTTCTCAACGTTATACACATATTATACATAAATTATATATTTGTGCATTTCTATAAAATGTTATTTTCACGACTTGAACGTGTGACAAATTTGATCACATGGAGACAATCTTTGTCAGAATATGTAGTACTAATGCAATTTTTTTTTTCTTCTTTTTTTGCAGATAAGTTGACTTCAGATGCAGCTCTTGACCCAGCTGGTCTAGTAGCAATAGCTGTGGCTCATGCATTTGCATTGTTTGTTGGGGTTTCCATGGCAGCCAATATCTCGGGTGGACATTTAAATCCAGCTGTCACTTTGGGATTGGCTGTTGGTGGAAACATCACCATCTTGACTGGCTTATTCTACTGGGTTGCCCAATTACTTGGCTCCACAGTTGCTTGCCTCCTCCTTAAATATGTCACTAATGGTTTGGTATGTTGTTTCACTATTAACATACTATTAAGTTAATTAAATCCTATTATTAGTCTAATTAGAGGTTGGGCGACCGTGTTGTACAAAACTTATAAGCTGATCAAATTAGGACCAAACTTTCAGCTAGTTTTAATCGGCTAACCAAACGGGTTCGTTATTGGATTTTTGCAGGCTGTTCCAACTCACGGAGTTGCTGCTGGGATGAATGGAGCTGAGGGAGTAGTTATGGAAATAGTCATTACCTTTGCACTTGTCTACACTGTTTATGCCACAGCAGCAGATCCCAAAAAGGGCTCACTTGGAACCATTGCACCCATGGCAATTGGGTTCATTGTGGGAGCCAACATTTTGGCAGCTGGCCCATTCAGTGGTGGGTCAATGAACCCAGCACGATCATTTGGGCCAGCTGTCGTTGCTGGAGACTTTTCTCAGAACTGGATTTACTGGGTCGGACCACTCATTGGTGGAGGATTGGCTGGGTTTATTTATGGAGATGTCTTTATTGGATCCCACACCCCACTTCCAACCTCAGAAGACTATGCTTAGAACAAAGAAGAAAGAAGAAGTCTTCAACAATGTTTTCTTTTGTGTGTTTTCAAAAATGCAATGTTGATTTTAATTTAAGCTTTGTATATTCAGTTATGCAAGAAGTTTGTTTCCAATGAAATATCCTGTTTGGTTCATTTTGACAACGGCTGGTTTTGAACTTTTGACCTTGCTTGTCTTGTGAGTGAAACTTACCATAGTTTGAAAAATTGAAGTGTTAAACTAAATAGTCATTCACCCAACAACTTAAACTGAAAATAGCCAGAAATGATATAATATATGTATAACTCATGTACAATATGTGTATAATCTATGTATACCATCTAGGAAAAGTAAACAATGAGTCTGACCAACTATTTGTGTAAAGGTCTAAAAAGTTTGATGAATTGGTACAAACCAGTCAATTCTTCAGTTATGTTTAATAATGTGTTGTACATATTAGTTGTATTATCGTATACTAGATTCACAAGACGAATATACAAACTTTCCTGTATGACAGACTAAATGTAGAGAGAATTATGTCGAATACCCTCATTCCCTCTTCAGTTATACTTAAAATACAACAGTCTTGTCTTTCTCATATGGTAAGACGCGTAGTTCACAATATGATTTAATTGCTTTTACTAGACACTGTTTCTCAAGATCCTCAGACTTCTGACTAAAGCTTTGCAAATTATCTCTGTGGGTAACTCTTTCAACCTGAAAGAAGATAGGTTTACTTTGTGAAAGTCTGATGTTGAAATTCTAAAATGATGGTAAACATAAATCAGATGATATGGATCTCTTAGGGGGCGATACACTAAGATGGTGTTAGCTTTAATCAACAGAAACAGCTACTGTGTTATGTTACCATCAGATCATAGGTAGGGTAATATAAGGTAGCATCCGAGCATCAAGCATTCAAGTTATTAACAAGATCCAAACTTAAGGCATTAAGGGATCTACAGCTATGATTGATTGCTATGAAGATGGAGATCTTGGAGGAGGTCCTCATGGGAATGCTACGAAATTCTACAACTTATTCCAGACCATGAAAGAACAAGCTGGAGCATGACACAATACAAAATGATCTCCACGATTGTGGACAATGTATCAGAGGCCAGCATGGAAGAAGCGACTGGAGTGGGACTCAACTCAAAATGTCTTCATGATTGTGGACACATTTCAAAATGTCTCTGGAGTTGTGGAGACAATTCAGAGGTTAACATGGAAGAAGAGGCTGGTGTGGGACACGTTCCCAAGGTGTTTTAAGCCATTCAATTTATAGGGGATTGTTGAGAATTTGTCTAAAGGAGTTGCATATCAAACAAGCATACTCTTGATAACGTCATGAAGTAATGATGCATAAATCATGATTGTTTGCATATCTTTAGCTTTATGAAGCAGCACAGAATCAAAAGAAAGAGAAAAGTTAGTTAGGACTACCATCATAGAATGATAAGCTGTCAAAGACTGAAAATGCAGGTCGAATCCTAAAACTAATTTGGAGTTCTAATGCACATAAGAAAATTACCATTTGCTCGATGATTGGGCCTGCATCGAGCACTTCACTAACAAAGTGACTTGTTGCACCGATCAACTTAACACCAGCCTCAAAAGCCTATCAAAAGTTAAAGAAATAAATGCTTTAACTTTGTAAATTATCAACATAAAATTCCAGAGACGAGTAGAAAATGACATCTAAAGAAAGGGGTCTGGAAATTGAACCTGCTTAGAAGGACTCCCACCTTTGAATGATGGCAAAAGGCCATGATGAATATTAATGATATCCTTCCCATAACTTTTTAAGAACTCAGCAGAGAATACCTGCAGAAATAAGTGCAACTTTAAATTACTCAAGCAACTTAAATAGTGAAGTGTAAGATTTATTAGTAGTTTATAATGCTGAAGATCATATTTCATGTAAGCTGTAAACAACCAGTTTAAATCATTTAATTTGAACCATCTTATATGAACAAGACAAAACAAGTTATGTGACGGACAACTGCTGTTACGACCAGAAGAATAGTTGTCACAATCAAGAGAAAACACAAGAATTCAATGTCCATTGATTACCTGCATGTATCTTGCAAGTACCAAAAAATCAGTGTCATGAACTAATTCCAAGATCTCTACTTCTCTTTTCTTCCCCATAGTTGTTGGCAAATAATAGTATGGAATTCCATGCCTTTCAAGTAACCGAATCACATGAGCGTCTGGACCTCGATCATGGTTGCTGTTAAACAAAGAAATCATTTCACATGATAACTAATTCTTTTAATAGAAAATACATAGTATTGTGAAGAAATTGCTTATGCTTAACCTTATTACAGAGGTTATGTCAACAGGAAGCCTACCATTCTGCCACCTGTGCAATAAATCTACAAGACAGTGGTCCTGCACCAAGTTGATGACATTTTTAAAATTAAACTTCAAAAAATGTTTATATATTTCATCACAGTTTACATAATCAGCTGTTGACCAGTGTTGGAATCAGAACCTGCTTCGAAACAAGAACTGCAATCTTATATTTAGGATCTATTTCAGGAACACGGACGATAGACTTCATTGCATTGAACATCTTTGATAGCTTAAAGAAGTCCTCATCCATTTCTCCACGGGGCCATATAGCTGGGTCAAACGTAAACTCACTGGGATTGAAGCAAGAATTAGTTTGGAATTTTGGATTCTTCTTATGACTTACCGGGAGAAGGAAACAGTATAAAAGATCCTCGAGTATAGATGACTAATCACAGAATAAAGGTATTTGGCAGTGTTGCTGCTAACTCTGATTCATATACCACATAGTACACCTTATAGAGGCACATAAGCACCATTGGTTCATTACATCTTGCAAAATGAACATTTGGCCTCTTTAACCACAATAGGAAATGAAGAAAAATACAGCTCATTTCAATATGCTTCATAAGATTTTAAATGACACATATTTAGCAAGATATTAGGTTCTTCCAAAATAAACAGATCAAATTCAAAAGATAACTGTTCAATCTTTACTATCGAGTGTCTTCCATGCTAATATAATGCAAGATGCAATTACCTAGCATAAGTATAAGATACGACAAAGCCAAATTTTTTCGTAAGCTAATGTGTATATTCTCTAGATATGCAGGAATATAAAGCAGTGACATGCTTACACATTCCCCTTTTAGAGAGGATTGCTTGACAATCATTAATGTATATTTTGGGTTAAGGTGAAGTCCCCCTTTTATTGTGCTTCTACATGATTTATATATATATATATATATATATATATATATATATATATATATATATATATATATATATATATATATATATATATATATATATATCGCTAGGATCACAATCCTAGAAATTTTTCTGGTACTCAAAAGTAAAGACCTAATGTAACACAGAATGGATTGCTCAAAATTAGACTCATTTGATTACATAGATAAATATAAATCTGTTTATGATTTGCTACTCTCCAAGCACACGAAGTTAATCGACTATCAAATCACTCTCTACCGATGGAAGCTTGTAGCTGCAAGATTATATAATCCATCATCAGAATGGTCCTCTAACATCCTTATCTGCTACAGCCTACAGGTACCTCTGTTACTACTTATGCTACTACGTACGAACCAAAAATTTGATTCACCAGCACTGTATTACTGCTATAAAAAGTTCCTCTTGTTGATACAACAATCACAAGAAGAAACTGTAGAATAATCAATTTTCTCTTCTCGTTGTTTTTGATGATTGAACATACTTAATAAAACTCATCTTGATCAACCATAATTGCAAAATTAAACATGACACTATGCAACTGACATAATTTTACTACTACAGAACAAATAGTATCTTGGCCCCGAAATGAGAGATAATTACAACTCAAGAAAGTAAGAGAAAATACCTTCTTGAGTAAAAGACATTGTTGTCTTGTGGAACAAAAACATCAGCAGTGAGAATATTTCCGCCCCTTGATGCTATGCAATCAGATAGTTTTGCAACAATTCCTACTTCATCCTATTAACAAAAACCAATTCAATTCTTGTCTCAGTCGCCTCATTCTTACCTATGTTTATGTATTGCTGCTACTGCTAGTGCTGGGCATAAGAAGACTTACTGGACAATGAAAGACATGAATGCCATGTACCAGGGAATTTGAGGACCCAAATGGGAATTTTACAGATTTCAGTGACCTTTTTGAATATTTACAAACTTGTGGACCAAAATTTGGGGATACCAATCTCCACAGGAGGTTCATGTCCTTCCTCTACCCTTTCCAAAATCTGTTGCTATGTATCAGTCAATTTATAATCTTATCTTTTTCTATCTTCTAATATTTTCTATCTTCTAATATTATAGTCTTATCTGTACATTTGCCCAACTTACAGCTTACAACTTCAACCATAGCCACAATCTCAGAATTAAGACCTTTGGACAAAACTAGGTTGGTGAGTCGAACGATGAGAATATTTCATGTCCTTAGAAAAAGTATACTTATATTATTTAATTATATTCTCAACTGTTCACATCCCATCATTTATATATTAAAAGGATTGTTTGCTTAAGTGAAACATATATCATCTAGAATGTTTCTATCTGAAATTTAAATTTAAAATCTCATATTTTTTGCACTTTATTATATATATATATATATATATATATATATATATATATCATGTCATATCCAATTAAAATCAGGGGTGGATTTAGCGTATATAAGGGAGGGTTTCCGAGAATCTAGTAACTTTTGTGGGAATTTGTATTTGTACTTTAAAAAATAACCATTAAAGATATATAAAAATACAATTTGTTACATCATACACAATATACTAAGTGTTTGTCATTATATTATGGTGAATGGAAAAAAGGTCAATCCATCAATTTCCTCATTTTGGAAATTTTCAGTGATTTTGTCTTTAAACTGGGCTGTAGCATTTTCATCTGTTCCATGGGGAAATTAGTTCTTTGTTTAAGTAAAATTGATATCGCCAAGATTCCTTTGAATGATTCTTGATTGCTTCGTTTGTGCACAATAGTGATGTCTTGAGAAAATCCAGTGATTTTTTGCTGTGCTTTATTCTTGGTTATGTTATTTGGGGTGTATTAAACAAGTACATGCGCATAGATTTACTACAAGTTGGATTTGAGAAGAGTGGGATGTACGCAAACCTTACACCCCTTTTCTGTAAAAGAGTTCTCATTCTCCCTTTTCTGTACTTCTCTTTTCAGCTTCAATACTTTTGGAGTTGAAGATAATATCGTTGCCAACAAGGCAAGACCTCTTAACATTAACATTTTAAGTGTGCAATATGGATTATCTGAGTTTGGCTAGTTTTGTTACCCCTAGTTTTAGTATAAACAATTAAGTTATAATATATCTCGATGATGTTAAGTTAGAGTTGTCGACATCCTTGGCTGGAAATATTACAAAATGAAGCAGCTCGATCTAGGAAAAAAAGTTTTCATAATTTCTACTAGTAGCAAGGTTAGCAACTACATAAAACCTGAATACAAAGAACCCCATAAAGCAATTGAAATTTGAAATATACAACGAAGGATAGATCTAAACAAACAAAAAAATGCCTTAAAACAAAAGGTGATTTTCTGTTACTTTTATGAAGTGTGACCAATCTTCCCTCTAACTCGGTGTAAAAAGATACTCGATACTGGTAATCCTTTGAAGATTTTCAAGCATTTTGTAAGTAGCTTTATTTGGAAAAGAACCCTCAAAACTGCTTCAGGAAACAGCTCTTAAATGAAACTCTTTTCAAACACTTCCGTAAAAATCGTTAACCTTACTCCCCGAGGCCATGAGGGGGAGGGGGCAGTGTTTCCACAGGCATATGTCTGTGTCATCATATCCCAAAGTTATCAAATTGACTAGATATAGTTTCTGAGCAAAAGAGAACCTGAGTTCCCATTCATATCTCCCTTAAAATGGAGTTACCTCATACTATTGTAACAGAATGAAGACCTTTTCAGACTAAGTAATCTACCTAATTGTAAAGCGTTTCTCTAGAAGGCTTTTCTATAATACAAACTTACCACCCTTAATTCTGTAATTGAAATATTGTAACTAGGGATCATGCCACCTGCCCAGGGCCTCTCCCATGCAGACACGGTCTCCCTTTTTAATACAAAAACTGAATTCTGCTGATGTGCTTTTATCTGCAGAAGGTTGTGAGATCGGAGCTTGGAAGACCAAAACCACTGTTGAACCCATATTGAAAGCTGCTAGCTGCAGAGATAGAAGGTCAAACTTGAGTATTTATTGAATAGAGAATTACTTGATTGAAAAAGCTAAGGAAAAAGGGGCTATCACGGCTCGCTGAGCATTAGAGCTGAAAATTAATTATCTATCCCTAATTATCACCACATTGGTCAATTGCTTGTCAATTCTCACCGGATCAACAAACGAGAGAACCTAATTGTAAGATATATATTTTTTTTAACTTGGTAACTTTGTATTATATCACAAAAGTACATGGGTTGTACTCAAACCTCATTATACAAATTCACTCCAGACTCCATTACTCTATTTCTATAATGAATCTAAAACATCAACTATAGAGGCAGTGTCTTTTGAGTAAAATTGATTACACCAAAAACATAACAACAAAATGCAATTTAGTTTCAACTTCCTGCACACTATTTTCTATGCCTTCAAAACATCTGGAATTTCTCTTTCCAGATTGCCCACCATATTGAAGCAGGGATAATTCTCCATCTAATTTTGTCTTTTGCAAGGACACTTGCTTCCTCCCAGCTATATAAGGCCTCTCAGTAAGATATTTTGGCATACTATTATTTTGACAATAAGGTATTAACATATAATTATACACAAAATACCCAAATATTCTCATATCCTCAATATCCATGTACAAAATAGCAAACTTATGAATGAGCACGTCAAAATCAATTTCTTGGCTAGTACCACAATGGTACTAGTTAGCAAGACCCTATAAGTCCCTCAGAGAAGTTCAATTCTTCTCATTTTCTAGTCAGTCAACTGTTCCTATTTATATCACTTTCTGAAATTAACTACACATACACATGATATCTCAACCAAGAAAATGTTCGAAGAAGAAGAAATCGCAGTCAACTAGTTGTACCTTATATATATAAATTACAAAATCTTATTAAAAAGGAGGAAATAAAAGAAGAGGAGATCATTAATCTAGTTTGGTACTATCTGCATTACAAGCCTAATACTCAAACGGCAAATCCTTGCAACACCAGGTTTGTTCACGAGCAGTACAAACCATATGATATAAAAAGAAAGAACAGTTTTTGGCTGTTCATTGCAAAAATAGGATATATTTCTCATGCAAACATCATCAACTTGCCATTAATTTGATTTTATCATGATATTTTGCATACTCAAAAAATGCCACAAAATTGAAATGTAGCATGCATTTTTCTGTTTATAAACAACGTCAAACTTAAGGATCATACCTCATCTCCTTTCTTCAGCAAAACACCAGTGCTTCTAGGTTCGTATACCTGTTCTTCAGGAGGTTCTGGATGTAGCAGCTTCTTCCATGGTCTATTTGTTCGCAGAGTTGGTTCAATGAAAAGCTGAAACATCAGAAAACAGTACTGAGTCAACTAGAACCAAATGAAGGCAGAAGGACATGGTGGGATCTGCAATGGGTATCTATCATGTTCTTCATCCATACTATTGGTGGATCCGTCTTCAATGAGATAATTGTGATTTCCTATGAGTTTTCCACACTCAATTATTATCTCTTGGTTGATTAATTACATGTAATATGAGTCAGTTGTGCTTAGCTAGCCTGGTTACTACCGGGGTTTCTAATGGCAAGCTTGGTGACACTGCATGACCAAACAAAAGCTGATCCCTATCCTGTTGTTTTGGTCTTCCAAATCCATTTTTCATCTTTCTATTTCTGCATTACAATTAGCTCAGGAAATTTTGTCCCTGCTATTTTACATTTTAAATTTCATAGTCATGGTGATTGGTGCCTACAAAAAAGTCATAGCCATGACAATGCACTCAAATGTCACAACTTGCTTAGACAATTATTTAGGTCATTACTAACCCGGAGGGAATATTTTTTTTGTGAAACTACAAGGTAACCATAACATGTTCACTTAGGCACCTATCCAATTGTACATACAGTGCAAAAGCCTAGAGGACTGGTGACAAATTTTTGTGCAACTAATAAACGAATAACCCCCGTTCTGAGTTTATCTTTACCGAAATTAAGTAGCTTGATAATGAAAAAGCTCCAGTGGTCAGTCTTCCTAAGAATATAGTCTAGAGAGAAAAAATTGATACTTGTATCCAAACAGATAGCTGGCACACTTCGTTATACAAAATTAGTGTATCACCACGGCACAAGTATCGTAACTAACCTCAATGGAACCAATATTTGTTGCACCTACAGCTGCCATTGCCATAAAACCTTCTTGCCATTTACCTTCAAGCACAACCTGATAAATGGTTAAAACAAACATTCCATGAGATGATACATTTATGCATAACTTGGTTCTGTTGCAAACATTAACAACAACAATAAGAACAACAACTACTACTACCATTACTTTATAACCTCTTATAGAGAAGCCACCATCTCAAAAAGATCAGGACAATCAGGGAATAGAACGCAATTTTAGCATAAGGTAACCAGAATTTACCCTTTCATTCTCCACATATAAATTTCTTATTGTCCTCGTAGCTCGTTCATTCATGGGAAAGAGACGACCTATCAAACAAATGAATCGAATAAATTAACTGCAGGTAGGAAATTGAATAGGAAGACTTTACATGCATCAAATTTTCTTTTTCAATGGGAGGAGATGGTGACTTTGGAAGTGGACTAGTGCTTTGATACCAAGTGAAAATGATCCCAAAGAAGTGTCTTGAAAGATCTAAAAAATTATATGCCAATCAGACATTCAGAATAACAAGTCACAAAATTCTGTAACAGGCAACTCAGTCGCACGAGTGACCTTAAGTTTTGCAAATTGATAATATTTGATACATTTTCCAGTAGGGTAAAGTACCTGACTGTATACAACCACAAAGGTTATTATGGTAAAGTCCTCTATACTAGTTTTCAGACACATCATATCTTTTCATTATCATATCAAACACTGTTAGCAGATGCATGAAAACAGAGAGAATACTTGTTACGGACCCCTCATTTGTTGAAGCCGCAAATATTGATGTATCAACAAATTATACTCCCCAAAAGAGCCTTTCTGAGTGTATCCTTTGCATATCATTGTAATGTGACTTTTTGGACAGGGTGGGTAGAGGGGGCTAGGTGAAGTGATCAGGGATAGGTAAACAGAAAACAGCACAGACAATGAAATCCTACTATGATGGATGAACTCCTCTTAACCTATGGATGCAAATGCGAAGACTTACCAGAGAAATGTCGATGGCCAAGAACATTCCAATCAGCTGGTGAGTGTATGCGATGATAATCTCCAGGACTCAAGTAAATCACACAGTAAAAGAGACCTTTCATTGGGCTGCAATAAGTTAATTTTCAGTTTTAAAATTTAATTAGCACTCTCTCGTTTATCATCAAGCAATTACAATCCAACGCGAACAAAAAGTAGAAAATCTAAAAGGAGAAAAGAATAAAGGTTCAGCAGATGACTAACTACTACATGTTATTAGGCACCTGCTAACTAGACATACTGGTTATAATTTGTCCAGTAGTACAGATGCACTTTTTTTTTGTTGGATAAGTTTAGTACTATAGCTGCTCATTTCCATTACAAGATTATTACGACATTTGGATAAGTACGTTATCCAAGAACGGTTTAAGAATATAAATATACAGTTCTTAAAAAGTACTAGACAGAGTTAAGCTTTTGGTAGAAAATTAATATGGAAGAAGCATCCTAGAGCAGATCAACAAGTACCATGGCAGTTAAAGGTACTAAATAGCCTATTCTATCAACAAGTGGTATGCATCAAGAGATGATTAGTTACAGGAAACAGACATTTTGATAATACATTTGAAGAGTTTACATGTTATAGTACAATGTAGATATCAGCATATTACACGGTTAACATTCCTGTGGTTACCGTGCTGGTGCAGGATCTCGGACTTTAGGAGAAGCCAATGAAACTCTCCACCACGACTTCTGATTCGTATCATCCATAGAACCTTCTTGCCCACCATCTTGATTTGTGTTGTCATCAACCACATTCATGGGAAGGAGGGAGCTGGCACCAAGAAGCGAAGAAACAGAATAAGAAAATCCTTTGACTTGCTCAATCATAGCCCCAACTTCCTTCAACTCTCCAAATTGTAGAACAGTTCCATCAACTGGACTAATCTACAACCACATACCAACTCAGAAAGATCAGCAAATTTGATGATCTGCAATATTTTGAAACATCAAGAGAATCAACAGATAACTAGGAAGCTGGTTACCAGTTACCAGACAACAGGGATCTGGATCAATAGGTCTGGTACCCTCTTTCAATCTTCTGACAAAGAACTCTCGTAAAGATGCATACTCTTCCAAAGGCAGTGCTACTTCTTCCAAGTCTGGATTCAAAAACCGAGTTCTATAAATATTGCCATCGCCAAAAGCTTAGTTTTATTTGCACTGTGTCATAGAAGAACTATAAATATCTAAAGCATCAATATGTAAGAAGAATGCTCAAAGCATCACGAAGTAGAAACTAGAAAGACTGTTTACTTGAATGAAATGCTCTAGCCCATCCTTTATACACAGATGGACGCAGCCACATCGGAAGTTCCTGGACGAACATAGCATGGAGTCAAGTTGATGAAGGACTTTGCCGAATCTTCTGTTATTTAAAATTGATAGACTTACCACACTGGTCAAGGTACCCCAGAATCTAGAGATGGAGCGTAGTGGAAGTAATCTCATGAGAGTAGCCTACAATTGAGAAGGCAAATTATTTCCAGTATGTTCAACATGGAAAACTACATAGAATAGTGTGGTAAGCTAAAAGATCAATAGCATAGGAAAGAAGTGAATTCTTACCTTTACATCAGGCTGGAATTCTAAAATTCCTTTCTCTCTTGCGTCTTCAATCTGCGACTCAAAGAGAGTTAGGACACTCCATGGGAGAGAACATATCTTAATTTGATGTCATTTTTTTTCATGTCATCTGATTTCACACAAACCGAAAGAGAGCCCCAATAGGCAATAGTTCACTTATTTCATTAGCTTTATGAGTTAGAAAAATACCTTCTGATCATCATAGAGACGTCGAGCATGGAGAAGACCAAGCATAACTATAGTTGCGACTGTTGCACCAGGCAACAAAAGAGTGTTACCTGCATAAACCAGAAGCCTCAAATTTCAGCTGCTGTGCCAAATGATAATATTGTGGCAGGTGAATAAGTAACACGATTAAGCATTATCAAGTAATATGGAGTATTATACATAGTTTTAAAAATGCAAGAAACCAAGAACCAGACTGAATTTTCAGCAGTTCACAATAGCTGTTTTGGGCATGTAAAAGATTATCATGAAAATCACCATCAGACACAAACCTTATATATAATGCCATTACTAAACAAAAAACTATAAAGAAGAAAGGAAAAGCACAGAAGGTGCAGCTCACTCCAGCTATCAGCTCCACTTTCACTAGAGTTAGTTTGGAATTTGCCACATCAGTCATTGTGCTCTATTTTGTTTATGTGCTAATTCATATACCAATATGGATAAGCCACAAGACAATATTTTATATCAATTTCACTCCAATCCACTGAGTTTATTTAACACAACACTTCACATTGGTAAAAGTTCTCCCGAATCCAAATAGAATAGTCACTCGACTGTTTTAGGAGTTTTGACCTTCCATCAGAATCTAGTTTCCAACCTTTGAATGTTAACTCTGACCAAGAAGTGTACTCAAATGATAAACATAATTCTACTAGTTGACACACAACAATTTGAAACAAACCCGATTTCCAATAGAAATACTTATATATATTGTATCGCTGAATACAAGTTACAACGTATAATACATACAAGAAAGTAATAACACACTAATTACGGATAGATCAACATAGAAGAAGGTAACTAGAAGGGGATGGGATACTAGAACAGAGAGAGGGGATGAGAGATAACTGAAAGCCAAAGCTTCGACATAATTTGCATAACCGTTCTTTCTAATCCCTAGACCTTTTTAACAATAGCTAATTGGGCCTGGATCCCATATAAAACTCTCCAGCATATTACTCGGCCCAATAATTCCATATAAATCAGTCTCATTCAAAATTCCTAACACATAGGCCCGTACAAAGTCGACTTGATTCACAACAATTCTCCCATCCTAAATAAGAACCTTGTCCTCAAGGTTCGGGTAGAACAATATTGATATTATTACGGCAAACTTGTTAAGACCTGGATATGTGTTAAAAGTTGCTTTAACAAGTATTGTATCTTCTTTATCTTCCTGATCAATCCTTTGGAGGAAATATATCAATAGCCACTTGACTAAGGCAATATCAAATATGACATTCTCATCAACATTTGCATATGCTGTAATTGGAAATACATCAATACAGACTGACAGGAATTCCAATGACAATGTTGCTTCCATTTCGTTTTTAGTCAATACACTGATGTACTGGTTAATGTGGTTCATCATTGTATCCAAATTATGATAAGCAACTTCAAGCTGAGACCATACAAATGTAACATAGGTCCAGAGAAAGGCATTAGCACTTGCCATTAATATACCACAAGGGGTTGGATAAAAGCAATAACTTTTTTTAAATTCAAGTTTTGCACATGCTAGATAGAACCATGAAGTAAGATTCTGAGCATTGCTCACTCCTTGGAATTCTTGATGGACAACTATACGACACATATTGCATTTTATTTTATTATTACCATCCAAATCTTCAACCCATCTATATTTACCACATCGCTCTATCATCCACTTTGCAAGAACATGCTCATGTTCTTGTTCGAAGATTTCAAATAGTTGTTGGTGATCTACTTTTTGAAGAATTCCAGCGACGCACCATCCACTTTTCAATTCCACCACCAACAAGGAAGGATTCTCGTTAATGCATAGTTAATACGCAAATTGGTCTCTTAAGTTGCTTTATATTCACAAGAACATCTTGAGTTTGGATGTGGAACAAAATGCCACTATTCAAATTGTTTAACTTCACAAACTGCCGATGTATTCCAGGATCCCATACATGTAAAAATATACCCTTTCCAACTAAATTACTTTGAGAGACCCCAAACATTTAAGATCATAACCCTCACATTCAACAAGTTCAGGATGCATGTCCAAGGATAAAATAATAAAGCAGCCAACATAGTTCCAGTTCCGACCATCATTAGTAACTTTGCTCATAAGTTTGGCATAATTGAAAATGTAAGAAATAGAAGCCATCTCCTCCCAACGTTGAGCAAGCCCGACAGGGTAAGCAAACAATTGATTCCAACGATCATCTAAAGCTTTGCATAAATCAAACATGGAAAGGTCACATGTAGTAGATACTATAGAATTAATACAGAATGAAGGCTTGTTTGCATTTGCAATCACAAATTCTATAGGTTTGTTTTTTATGGTTACAATTTCCTCTTCATCATTCTTGTCGTCATTTTCAACATCATCACCACAACTATTTTCAATTTTGGAAATAGAACTTACCAGATCATTAGGGGTAATGAAAAATTCAATAGGCTCACTGGATGTACAGAGAGAATTTGCATCTTTGTGCCTATCAGACGATTCACCGAACACCTTGTGCGCATTGGTATTGCTTTTGCATTCTGATTGTTCACCGTTATATTGCGATAAAAGTGAATTGGTTATGTTTCTCCACTGTGGATGAACATATGTGTGACTTGGGAATAGTAAACCTGACTCACCGAGGCTATCCTCACAACAATTTTGGTACTCTGTCACATATGTTACATGTTCGAAATTAGCGAATCTCCCTCCCGTGGACTCAAATCCTTTTTGTTTAAATCGAATTCTCACCTTATCAGCAAAATGTGGCAAATCAATTAGTTGATTATTTCTAAATAGCCATTGGTACCATTTCAATGCTTCACCATCAAGGTAGAACGACGCCACGTTAAGCTTCTGATCTTCCTCAATTTTATGGAAATCGAAATAATGCTCTGCTTGGACTATCCAAGCCTCCGGATTCTTGCCTCAAAACTGCCATAATTTTGCATTTGTAACTGTATTTTAGGGTTCAAAAGAGGTAGCCTTTTCCCCCAAAACCTCCAGTAACATCGAACGAAATTCTGTGAGATCTTTACGAATAGAATCCTTTATTTCTCGTATTGAATCATCAACGAAATCCTTGAGTACTCTATGGTCCTCCATTTGAGAGACCTTTGGATGAAAGCACCAATGAAACAAACCCGATTTCCAATAGAAATACTTATATATATTGTATTGTTGAATACAAGTTACAACGTATAATACATACAAGAAAGTAATAACAGACTAATTACGGATAGATCAACATAGAATAAGGTAACTAGAAGGGAATGGGATACTAGAACAGAGAAAGGGGATGAGAGATAACTGAAAGCCAAAGCTTCGACATAATTTGCATAACCGTTCTTTCTAATCCCTAGACCTTTTTAACAATAGCTAATTGGGCTTGGATCCCATATAAAACTCTCCAGCATATTACTAGGCCCAATAATTCCATATAAATCAGTCTCATTCAAAATTCCTAACACATAGGCCCGTACAAAGTCGACTTGATTCACAACACAATTCTTAGTAGTATAAGTTTAAAATGAAGTGCACAAGTATGGAGCGGTAAGATATCTTCGATTAATCTATCACACCTGTTGCTCTTTTTTTTCTTTTCTTTTTTTATGACCGTGTTGTCGGGCCAGCTTTCGCACACCTCGACTAATTCCATGTGATACCTGGCACTTCTCACCAGCAATGGGTACCGGGTAACTCTATCCACCAAGGTAGGACAAATGGGAAGACTCACCTAGTGTTTTTTGTCTCCGTTGAGTTTTGAACCTAAGACCTTAGGGTTATCAACCACTACATTGACCACTAGGCCACACCCTTGGGTGTCCTATTGTTCATTCTTAAACAACCACTTATTGTCCAAGCCATCTTTTCTTCATATAAGTAGAAGTTCTAATATAAACAAATAATGTGTATCCTCTATAACATTGTTGATCTTACAACTGTTCTCTAAATTTTGCTTTTCACTTTGGTAGACACCATGGTATAACATAGAATCTCATAGTACTCCTCCATCTCAACCATCTTATCTTAATTTTTTGTCTTACCGATTTATCTATCTTGCCATCCTCATGAACAGTAAGCCTTGAGGTTTGGCGAAAAACTTGGAGTCAAAAGGTTTCAAGTTGAGCAGGACCAAAAACTTAATACTTGTAGTGTAAGGTAATATGGAGATTGACGAGGTGTCACACATCATATTGGGGTGAGGTAGATTAAATAGAGGCTCGCATCTGGTGTTTGGTGTGATAAGAATGTACTACCTACACTTAAAAGGTAAGTTCTATAGGGTAGTGGTTTGACCAACTATTTCACACATCTTATAGGGGCATCTGCACATCTCTTCTTCAGATGTTCAAACCATCTATTTAATCGGAAACAACCTCAGTATTGTTTGCATACACTCTACCCTCCTCATATCCCACCTATGACATCACACTTGATTGTTGGTGTTGGTGGTATCTAAGCAAGCTTGGACACACCTTCACTATTCCACCAGATACAACTTAACTTTCAGAGATAAATCAGACAGAAATTTATCTATAGAATTATAACTTAGATATTCCGAATGAGAAGTATTATTAGTTGTAACATAACAACTTGCACTACGTTCTCACCGTATCAAAATAATTCTGAACTAAAATGCAACTCAAACTGAAGTTCCATATACAATTTCTTTCAAGCAGAGAAGTAAAAAAACAGAGTTGTACCCTGAGAGCTGCTGTTACTACTACTTCCGCCACGATTAAGCGAAGCTCGAGCTTCAGTGGCTTGTACCTTACGAAGAAAGGTAGTGAATTGGAAACGCTGCGCATGTGGATGACTGAAGCGTCCATTGTAAGTGAAGCAAGGAATTCTCTGAGAAGCCCTAAATTTCATCTTCTTCTTTGTCAGTGTTTAAATCTCTAAATTTTGCACACTGAGTTTTGATTTGGTCACAAGAATTACAATTTATTAGGGCTGTTTTTGGCTGAAGGAATAGAAATTCACTGAGTTTGTCTATTTTTGACTGCTCTATAGGGTAAAAAAAACAATCTCGATAATCGATTTTTGGTTTCTTTCGTATTATCTTTTTTTTTCTCAACTACTCCCCTGTCCTTAATTACTTGTCCACTTTTTCTTGTCCCTAATTACCTGTCCATTTTGACAAATCAAGAAAGGACAAATTCTTTTTACCTATTATGCCCTCAATTAAATGATTAATTATTTTTAAAAATGTAGAACTTTTCATCTACTTCATAATTAATAGGGGTAAAATGGTAAACTCACTATATCATTAATCATTTTCTTAATAGGTGTGTCAATTCAAAAGTGGACAAGTAATTAGGGACAGAGAGAGTATGTATTAGTCTGTAGAAGGAATTCAAATAATTGTCTAAAATAAAGTGATTTTTGTTACTCTCTTCGTTCTTTTTTAGTTGTTATGTATACTAAGGGGTCGTTTGGTGTGAGGGATAATACCAAATAGTCTCAAAATTAAATTATAGTACCGCTTAATAATTAGTACCGGGATAAGTTATCCCTCTCTTTGGGTGGTATAGTAATCCCGGGATAAGTTATCCCAGGATAAAATAGGTAAATGACAAAAATGTCTCTTTCAACCCTTTTGTTATATCACTTTTTACATTAATGAAGGGCATTTTTGTAAACAAATAAATTGTTCTTAAAATTTATTATTTTGAATACAACAAACCAAACACTCAATAAAAAATAATCTCAACATAACTTATCTCATTATAACTAATCCCAACATAACTTATCCCAACATAACTTATCTCATCATAACTCATTTTCAAACCAAACGACCCCTAAAGGTATTTGTAGTTGTCAATTTAAACAATTAAAATAGAACTAATTATCTTTTTCCAACTTTGCCTTTAATATTAATTATCTAGAACATATATATCCATAAAGATTAAAGAATTAATAAGAAATATTTCGTCAAACAACACTTCTTATTAATTTTTTCTTAAGGGTTATGTGATTGTGTCAAACCTTATCATAATAATTAAAAAGGGACGGAGGGAATATCATTTATTTTATGAACATTATATATAAAAAAGTATTTTCTTAGGTTAAATTGAAAACTGAATTGTAAGAATCAAAATTGATAATAAATATCTTATTAATTGATTATCAATCTAGTATATTCACAAACCAAAAATCAAACTAATAATACATAACTCTAAACTTGACGTAAATTATTAGTTTCATGTCTAAACTATTTATAGTGTTAAAAACACTTTTATTACTTGACTAACTAGACTTAAATACATTCATTTCTGCAACTTGAGTGAAATACACCCCTAAATCCCCGTCAAGTTTAGAGGTGTTTTCAACACTTCTCTCATCTCTTTTTATTAGGAGTCTCATGCTCTTACAAAGTTTGAAAGCATTTGTTATGTCAAGGATATATTTAAGTTTAATTAGTCAAGTAAAAAGTACTCCCTCTATCCATTTTTATTTATCAAATTTTGACTTTTTACTTATCATTTTTTGACAAATCAAGAAAAATAATATTTTTTACCTATTATAATAGCCTCAATTTATTTAGAGGGTTAATGTATTTGAAAAAGGTAAAACCTCTTAAATGAAAAAATTATAAATGATAAACTTATTGTATCATCTATTAAATGAACAAGTAAGTAAAGATAGAGGGAGTATCTTTATCAAGAACACAATTAATAATTTATGTCAAATTTAAATGTATACTTATTCTAAGAAAGAATGGTGGGTCTTTAATTGCTTTGGAAAGGTAAAAAAAATGTCTTACACCACACATTAGTAAAAAAATTCAATGAAACACCTTTTGGTGTGGAATTCAATGCAGGCGCCAAAGTAGGAAGGAGCGGCAGGAACCTCACAACTTCCTTATTCATTCATTCATTCCTGTTGGGTTTTAAAGGTGTGAATATGAAGGTTTTAAAGGTGTGAATAGGAAATGAAGGGTTGTGACTCTCCTGAAGAGTTGTGACTATGTCGAAGGGTTGTGAACTTTATGAAAGGTTGTGTTCTTTCTAAAGGATTGTGACCGTTTGAAAGGTTATGCCTTTTCCAAAGTGTTGTGACCTTTCTGAAAGGTTGTCTTCTTTCCAAAGGATTGTGACCTTTACCCTTTGTTGGCTATAAATAGAGAAGTTTTCTCTCATTTTTCTGTATTGAATTCTTCCCTTTTTTTGCATACATTTCTTACAAAACAAAATCAATCGATCGTGTCTGTGTATGTGATTCGTTGTTGTCATTTTGAGTTCGTTGAAATTATCGAAGTTTGAGGTACCGCTACTTCTTTAATGGTTAATCCGTTTTATCTTGGGAGGATTTAATCTGCAACCTCGGGTACTTGAGGGGATTAAATTTCTTAAGGACACACAGTAGGTTCTGTGGACTCGGATAGTTCTTTGTGTTTTTCTTTTCATCTTTTATTATTTCTGGTTTGCTAATCTGAATATAGGAGATAACAAGCTTAAGAAATTTATTGATGGTATTTTCTGTGGTAAGGAAATTATTTCTATTTTCTGTGTTCTTTTTATTGGGGAAAGAACAAGATGAAAAAGAGAATTATTTTATCATATGATAAAAGAGATTTGGGATGAATTAGTACTACTTTAGTATGTTCGAGTATATTTTTTGTAGTAAGTCCTTGGATGGGTAAAATTATTATTATTTTCTGCCCAAGTGCATTCAAGCATTGCATCCCTTCAGTTTTCTTTTCAATGAGAAAAGTTAATTTGTGCATAAAGGCTAAGATGTGCACTTTAATTATTTTTCCTATATTCTTGGTTTTATATAACTATAAGAAGAAGTAAATAAACAGATGTTGTCTCCTAACAATATTTAAACATGAGTTTAGTTTCTCGTTGAAAACTGGAATATGATAGAAACTGGAAAAGAAGGAAAAAATTAGCAAAAAAAGTGACTTGCATGGAATCATTGCTAACAAATAGAATGTGATTCAATGGGGGTAATAATCAGGTTTTATCTTTATTTCCCTTGATTATTTTTTTTTTCTATCCTTTATAAGTTATGAGATTTATTTCATAAATGTTAGGATAGATGATCATTATGTGATGATCTCAGAATATATCTTTAGTAATATTAATATGTATTCTGTTTAGAGGAGAAAAAAAAAGAAAAACTTTTGTAGTTTTCTACTCCATGTGAAATTTGATTGTGTTTGACTTTTGGAAACTAAAATCTTCTGGATTTTTTTTTAGTCCTTTGGTTTGAAGAATATAAGAACTTCACGAACAAATCAGATTGTACATTGGTTTGAAGAATATAGAAAATTCACAAATTTGTTAAATACTTTGTTTGAATGAATATTCTGACTTGAAGAGTACAAAATCTTCGTCAGGAATATTAAGGCTAAATGATTTGAAAAAGATAAAATCTTCATCGTTAGCTAGAAACATTGTTGTATTTGAGGTTTTTGATTGAAAATCAGTTGGATAAAAAGATTGTCATGATTAGAAGTGGTAGATATGGAGAATATGAATCTTCTTTTGCAGAAATATATTTGGGAAATGGAATCATCCATCAAATTACTGCACATTCTCACCTCAATCTAATGAAATTGTTGACAGGAAAAAATCGAACTTTGAAGGAAATGTTGAATGTCTTATTTATAAGTTCAAGTTTACCACAAAATTTGTGGGGGGTGCTATCATTATAGCAAAAGAGAACAACAAAAAAAATAATTTGTCTGTTCAGAAAGAAAGAAACAAAAAGTTTTGTTTGTTAGTAAAGGGAGTAACAAATAATTTAAAAAAAAACGTTTGTTTGTTAAGAAAGGGAGCAACAGAAAGTTGTGTTTGTTCAGTCTTTGTTGTATCCTGATAGAGAATTGTTTGTCGTCCCTTAAAGTTTATACAAGCAATAACTCTGGAAAGATAGTGATCAAACAATTTCCAATATAGTCTATTTCATATGAGAAATGGAAATAAGGGAACTATTCCCAAACGGGTCAAAATAGGACCTAAGACTTTGGATTGTATGTTCATTGGATATGCTACAAATAGTAAAACATGTCGATTTATGGTTCATAAGTCTGAACTGTCGGATAGTCAAGTGAAGGGTCTAAACGACCTTGGAAAGAACCAAAGGAGAATGTACTTAATAAAGAGATTCGGAGGCGTAGTAAATGTCAATGGACAAGTTACTTCCTACGAGTTTGATTTTGTAACATTTCTTCTTGAAAATGAGTCTCATATATTCTAAAAGTTATATCCTTTGTGAACTCATTCTCTTTGAGAAAAGGTTGTCAATAGTAAGATAGATTCAATTTTGAGCAACCATACTTGAGAGTTGGTTGATCTTTCTCGAGGAAATAAACTTTTGGATTCAAAGTGGATCTACAAAAGGAAAAGAAAGTTGATGAAACTATTGACAAATACAAAGACAGACTTGTTGTCATAGGCTTTAGATAATAAGAAAGCCTTGTTTGACAAATAATAACACTAACTAGGATTACATCAATTCAGATGTTAATTGCGCTAGTTGCGAAATATGGCCTTCAAATTCGTCAAAATAGATGTGAAAACATTTTTATTTTAAATGAAAAATTGGAGGAAGAAATTTACATAGAACAACCCAAGGGCTTTGTGGTTCTAGTAAAGAAAAGAAAGTCTGTAAACTTGTTAGGTCACTCTGTGGACTAAAAACAAGCGCCCAAATAATGACAAGCGAAGTTTGACCAAACTATGTTGGCAAATGAATTTAAGATTAATGAATGTGATAACTGTTTTTACATTAAAGACACTCCAAATTACAAGGTTATTATTTGTTTTTATGTTGATGACATTGTGATCGTCAAAAGAGATATTTCTAACATAAATGCTACTAAGCATATGCTAGAAAGTAACTTCGATATGAAAGACATTGAAGTTACTGATGTGATTGAAATGTACTTGAGAAGTTCAAGCATTTGGATTTCAATATTGTCAAGACTCCAATAAATGTGAGATTTGTACTTCAAAAGAATGAAGGCAAAAATGACTCACAATTGGATTGTGCTAGAGTATTGAGAAGTATGATATATATCATGAAGTGTACGCGATCAGATATAGCATATGCTATTAATAAACTAAGTCGGTTCATGAGTAATCTCAATCAAACTCATTGGATGACAATGAAAAGAGTTTTGGAGTATTTAAAACATACTTAAAAAACTATTGTTTTGCATTATAACTAATATTCAACAGTATTATTGGAAGAATATAGTGATGCAAATTGAATCACTAGGTCAAATGAAGTAAAATCCACGAGTGTATATGTATTTACTCTTGGTGGAAGAGCAGTCTCTTGGAAATCTTCCAAACATAGATGTATCGCTTGCTCTACTATGAAATCTGAGTTTATCACTCTAGATAAGGCCGTAAAGAAGTTGAATGACTCCAAAAATTCTTGAAAGATTTTTGGCCCAAACCTTTTAGCTCCAGTATGCATACACAGTGAGAGTTAATTTGCAATAGGTAGGGCATGAAGTATGATGTATAACAGAATGTCTCGTCATATATGACATAGACATAATATCGTTAGAGAACTACTCTCTAGTGGAATTATCATAATTGACTATGTAAAGTCAAAGGATAATGTGTCGGATCCACTTATAAAAGGCCTAACTAGCTAAAGAGGGAGTTGATAGATTATCAAAGGGAATGAGACTATGGCCGAGAACAAGTCATTGTGGCGGTAACTCTACCTAGAAGACTGGAGATCCCAACATCTAGGTTCAAGGAGATCAAACAAAGTCATTGATGACGGTTTAACATTGTCAAAATATTTTTTATGGTCCATTCTCATGATAAGACAATGTTCAGTAACAAGGATAAAGACATTAGGACTTTTTAATGATTTCTAAGTTTGATACAGGGTATATCAAATGGTGTATCTACGGGATAACACATTTAGAAATCACCTATGTAAGTGTGAAGTGTAAGCCACTTCAAGGAGAATCCGATAAGGCCAGTTCTCTACGCACTTATAAATCGAGACGTGTTCATGGTTGAAACGAACAAAACAATGAGAACCAAAAACAGTTCAAGGGTTGATTGTATGACTTATGTTGTCTAGGTATACATCAAAGTTCGACGGTTCAAAGATTTCAAATCTATCGATTGACCGAGTATAACCGATATATGTTCACTACGGAAAGTTCAAAGGGAAACCCACTTATCCAGATGCAATCAATCCTTAATTACGAATCACACAGTTTTTCATGCATATGTTTTAACAATAGTCATTCCCTATTCATGTGGGGGATTGTTGGGTTTTAAAGGTGTGAATATGAAGGTTTTAAAGGTGTGAATAGGAAATGAAGGGTTGTGACTCTCCTGAAGAGTTGTGACTATGTCGAAGGGTTGTGAACTTTATGAAATGTTGTGTCCTTTCTAAAGGATTGTAACCGTTTGAAAGGTTATGCCTTTTCCAAAGTGTTGTGACCTTTTTGAAAGATTGTCTTCTTTCCAAAGGATTGTAACCTTTAACCTTTGTTGGTTATAAATAGAGAGGTTTTCTCTCATTTTTCTGTATTGAATTCTTCCCTTCTTTTGTATACATTTCTTACAAAACAAAATCGATCGATCCATCGTGTCTGTGTGTGTGATTCGTTGCTGTCATTTTGAATTTGTTGAAATTATCGAAGTTTGAGGTACCGCTACTTCTTTAATGGTTAATCCGTTTTATCTTGGGAGGAATTAATCTGCAACATCGGGTACTTGAGGGGATTAAATTTCTTAAGGACACACAGTGGGTTCTGTGGACTCGGATAGTTTTTTGTGTTTTTCTTTTCATCTTTTATTATTTCTGATTTGTTAATCTGAATACAGGAGATTACAATTCCCACTAGTGATTCCATATTGGATCTAATCCAACTAGTGGACACCAGAGATATCAAGTGTTAACTTCAAAATTAGCACAAGCTATTGGGTAGAAAAAAATGCAGTTCTTCAGCGGACTCACAATTAGGAAGAAACAATCATCATCCGCAGCCTCTGCAGAAAGGCGGAAGAAAGAACAGAATTATTATTTACAGAACGGAAGTGCAGTGCTAGAGGAGTTCCTTGCTTTATGCGACAGAAATTGCAGAATTCCTATCCGGTACTTCACTGCCACTGAGATCGAGAATGCAATTAAGCACTCTGAAAACAAAATGGAATAGTACTCTGCAGTGGGTATAGTTACGGGCTCCTTGGACAACCGCCTTGTTTTAGTTAGGTTCAATAGATCATGTCAACTGAATATCTACCGAGATATAGCAATTACTGCTCAGATGAGTCATCTCAAGAATGTGTTGAGACTTGTAGGTTGTTGTCTAGAATTTGAAGAACCAGTTATGGTGTATGAATATGTTGAGTCTATAACTCTCAGTGATCTACTTTACAAAAAGGGTGATCATAAGACTAGAGAATCATTATCTTGGGGAAAGAGATTACGAATTGCCAAGGAGGTCGCCTCAGCAATCGTTTTTCTCCATACAGGATTTACTACGCCCATCATCCACAGAGATATAAAGCCTCACAAAGTGATAATAGATCAGAACAGCGGTGTTGCCAAAATAGTGGACTTCTCACTGTCCATATCATTACCTCCAGGGGAATTGGAGGTACAAGATGGTATACTGTGCGGAACATTTTGGTATTTAGATCCAGAATATGCCTCCCTGGGTATTGTTACTCAAAAAACTGATGTCTATAGCTTTGGGGTTCTTCTCTTACAGCTATTAACTGGAAATAAATCTCTTGATAGTATGCAATCCAATATTGAAGAGGGTAATGCTATGGATAGAGTGAATTCTACAATTTTTAAAGATCCAAATCTACCAACCATGGTTGAGCTTTACATTAAAGAGAGAGATGTAATAGATATAGCAGATCCTACCTTATTGGAACAGCACGGCATTGAGATTCGACAACAATTGGAAGACTACTTGGATCTTGTTAAGAGATGCATATCATCAAAGGGTGAAGATAGACCATACATGATTCATGTTGCAAGGGAATTACGCCGAATTGAGAACTGCTTTCGTGCCCTCACTATTGGTCAAACTTAAATGTCTGTTTTAATACATGAGGTGTCTGTACCGTAATATTTATGTTGAACAACAAATGATCTGCAGACAATTAGTTTTTAGTGCCTGGAAAAAGTTTCTATTTGGATTGCATCTAACCATGTTAGTTATGCATTTGACATCTAATAACTTTTATTAGTTTCAAGAATATGCAACTGCTTATAATTAATTACCTTTTCCCTTGTTAACCAAACATTGGATTGTAACAGAGAAATTCTGTAATTTTAACATATTGATAGGTCTTGTATAGTAAAACTGGAGAATTTATCATGAGCTAGGCCAGGTTCACATAGTTTTTTGTTTTTGCTAAGATGCTCAAGTAGTTGTGAGTTTGCAATTACTACTCAGAAGCCACAACTCTAATCCCAGCGTTTATGCAGCTACTATATAGATGGTGATTACTACTGGGAAGGCACATAATCAAATAATTCCCCTGTCCCAATTTATGTGACTTATTTTATTTTTTAGTATGTCCCAAGAAAAATGACACATTTCTATATTAAGTAATAATTTAACTATAAAATATCTATTTTACCCTTAATGAAATGATTTATAGCCGCACAAATTTTTATCATTCATTTTGGACCACAAGTTTTAAAAGTCTTCCTTTCTTTCTTAAACTCCGTGCTGAGTCAAACTACGTCACATAAAATGGGACGGAGGAAGTAGCATCTTTTAGGCATCACAAAATTTAACAGAAAAGCAGTGTGAATTTCTCTTGATTCCTAGGAGAAACTACTTTGTTATCACAAGCATACAATCTCAAGTTAGTTCACAGCAACAACGATTCACCATAGTAACCCATCATCAGCTGGAAAAGCAGAAGTACTTTTTATAAGAAGATGGGGAAAAAAAATAGAATTCAAGTTAAAGTAAAAGACTACATCAAGGGTAATATATGGGAACATTATATAGCACAATCTTTAGCATCTATACAAACTACAAAGCACCCTTGACACCAAGAGAAATACATCTTTTAAGTTAAAACTCATAAAGAGAATGATAATCTTGGAAAAAAATTAATTAGTACATCTTTTGGTTTTAAAAAATCCATTCATTTAAGTTAAAACTAGTTGCAACAAACAGACTACAGTTAACTGAGTCAACTCTTTGACATAAACCAAAATATTTCATCTAGAACAGAGTAATTAATTTGATAGTATGACTACGACAGGTAGAAGTTAGAACTTTGATAAACCATGACAATGAAAGTGCATAGAGCCAATCAATCGTCATCATTTTGTATGGAATTGAATGCACAAATTAAGACCCCGCTCCGTCCCGCATAACAACTCTTTTCATTTTCAACCTGTTCCATCCCACCCCGCAATAGACCCGCCCCACATGAACCAGTCCCGCTTAATTTTTTTAATTTTTTCCTTTTCTAGTTATGTTTGATACTAAAAATAAAATTCATAAAAAAAATCATTTTTTCATTAAGTTGTATTAATTTAATAGGATAGTGACTTAAAATTTTATTTTTTAGAGGTCAATTGAGAAACATATAAGAAATTGTATTACTTTTATTGAACCATTTTCATTTAGGGATAATTCCAGATACCTCCCTTCACGTTTTGCTCTATTACGCTAACTTTCCTTGTGATTTACGATATTACGTTTACTTCCCTTATTTTGATTTTCTTGTAACCATTCTTTAAATTTATTTAAAATAAATATAGATAAAATAAAATACGACTAAATTACCCCTTTAAAATGTTACTTTTAATTATCTAATCTTATCAATATCTTATTTATCAAAACTTTATGAATGAGAAAGCCAACTCGCAGGATTTAAAAAAAATCAAAATCTGTGGTCTCAAAAGTTAGAGATTTAATTAACTTAAAAGAAATACGTATTAAAAAAAGATTTTATTTAGTAGAAAATGTGTTCCAATATATTCTGGCGCTTTCTTTTTTTATTTTTAATTCTTGCAAGAGCACATACTAATTAAAGTGAGGAAATCACATCAAAATTAATCTGGGAGGAAGAAGTTTATCAAATTTTAATTACAAAGTGATTGAATATCCATAATGATCAAGATCCATTTACATGAGTTCATGAGGGATTAGAATGAAGAAGTCATCAATATGAAAAAAACATGAAAAGAAAAGAATGCATTCTCTTTAGTGGGTACAAATATAATGTTATAAAAAATTAACAGGGTTCAATTATGTATGTATCACAGTTCCAAACTCAGAGGACTAGAAAGTGTTTAAAATTTATACTAATAAAATAAAGTTAACATTAGATAAAGGATAGATTAGTCATATTTTATTTTATTTATGTTTATTTTAAATAGATTTAAAGAATGGTTACAAGAAAATCAAAATAAGGGAGGTTTACGTAATAACATAAACCACAAGGGAAGTTAGCGTAATAGAGCAAAACTTGGAGGGAGGTCTCTGATTATCGCTTTCATTTATTATTAGGAATATTTTAGTAGTTTTAATGAAATTATCTTAATAAATAATGTTCTATCACTCTTATAACATGTAAAAATTTAAAATTAAGTTTGAACTCACGTAAAATCACATATACGCGCCCCGCCTTCCATTAATTTTTTAAAAACCCATTTCAACCCGCCCCGCATCTGACCTGCGCCACACAACCTTAAACCCGTTCCCGCCCCCATAGCCATCCCTACAATTAGGGGTGTTCACGGTTTGGATAAAAACCGATCCAAATCGAAAAATCAAACCAAATCGATAAAATAAAACCGATTTTAGTTGGGTTTGGTTTGGTTTGGTTTTAGATTTTTGAAAATCGGTAGTATTTGATTTGGTTATGATTTTATTCGAAAAAAATGAAGAAATAACCGAACTGAACCGATGAATTATATACATATAATTTATTAATATACATACTTAATATATTGTTTTTATAAACAATTTTAAAAGATCTTATATATGTTTACATTAAAATTTCTTTATACTTTACTTATTGAAAGCAAGAATCCCCAAGGTGAAAACATTTATCTTATTGATTTCATGTATATGAGTGTCTATGACAATCTTTGTGGAACTGAAAATGTTATGGACTCTTCCTTCTAGGCCAATATAGTGAATTTTAAAGCTTTATTGATAGTAAATTCAATGATCGAAAGTTCAGTAATTTAAGTCATTCTAACTATTTTTTGTTTTGAATGGATTGTTGTCACTTTTTTCACATTTTGAATGAATTGTTTCTTTTATTTTGAGTATGGTTAATAACCGAATAACCGAACCAAACCAAACCAAACCGAAACCGATATCCAACAAACCGATAAATGTATATTATATTTGGTTTGGTTTGGTTTTGATAATTTTAAAACCGATTAAGTTGGTTTGATTTTGGTTTTGACCAATAACCATCCAAACCGACCCGCACCCCTACCTACAATGAAAGTGCATTGAAATTCAGAAGAGAGTCCAATCAATCGTCATCATTTTGTGTGGAATTGAATGCCCAAATTAAGACCAGCAGGAAGCTTCTTCCAACTTGTTCATAAATTACACTACTAGTGATGGATGCCTTTTTAGATTTAATCCCAATTCATGAAGACTAGTTATCACTTCAAAATTTAGAGCAAGGAAAAAATGCCTATCTTCAGTGGACTCACAAGGAAAACACTTTTTTCCTCTGCCTCTGCAGAAAGGCGGAAGAAAGAGCATGATTGTTATTTAAAGAATGGAAGTGCGGTACTTGAGGAGCTTCTTGCTTTATGCGACGGAAATTGCAGAATTCCCATCCGTTACTTCTCTGCCAAAGAGATCGAGAATGCAATAAAACACTCTAAAAGCAGATTAGTCTTTTCCGATGGGTATATTACAGGCTCGCTGGACAACCGTCTCGTTTTAGTTAGGTTCAATAGATGTGAATTCAACAATATTCACCGAGATATAGCAGTTACTGCTCAGATGAGTCATCTCAAGAATGTGCTGAGACTTGTCGGTTGCTGTCTAGAATTTGAAGAACCAGTTATGGTGTACGAATATGTGGAAGGTATTTGTCTTAGCTATCTACTTTTCAGAGAAGGTAATCATGATGATCAAACTAGAAAATCGTTATTATCTTGGGGAAATAGATTACGAATTGCCAATGAAGTCGCTTCTGCAATAGTCTTTCTCCATACCGAATTTACAACACCCATCATCTACAAAGATCTGAGCCCATCGAATGTGATTATAGATGAGAATAGCGGCGTTGCCAAAATATTGGACTTCTCATTGTCCATATCTTTGCCTCCAGGAAAATTGGAAGTAGTAAAAGATATTGTTACAGGCAGAAACGGATATTTAGCTCCTGAATATGTAGTCTCGGGTAATGTCTCTCAAAAAGCAGATGTCTATAGCTTCGGATTTGTTCTACTTAACCTATTAACGGGAAGGAAAATGAGTAGTCTAAATATAAATATAAAGGATACAGTGTATCATACAGATTCAGATCCTGAAATGATAGACATTGAAGAGATCCATGTAATGGACATAGCAGATTCAGCAATTTTGGAAGAGCATGGAATTGAGATTCAACAACAACTGGAAGATTGCTGGAATCTTGTTAAGAAATGCACAAAATCAAAGAGAGAAGAGAGACCATACATGATTGAAGTTGCAAAGGAATTATGCCGAATTCGCAACTGTTTTCGTGCCCTCACTCTTGCCCAGAATTAGTTACACGTGATGTATAAAATAGCTAGCTATTTAAACTTAATACTGCCTTTGTTCAAAATGAATGATTTTGTTTTTTTTTGGAGTGCGACACACTCTAAAAGTTAGTTAGTAATATTAATAGCATAATCTATCAATATTGCATTTTTTGCTTTTTTTTCCAAACTTTTCTTAAAGCTATAACTAGTTGGAAAAAACCCCATTAAAAAAAATGATAAATTTGGAAAAAATAACTAATACATCTTTCAACTTTTAAAAAAATCATTTATTTAGAACCATAGAAAAAGTGTCAAAAATTTATTTATCTTGGAACTGAGGAAGTAACTAGTTGGGTTAGCTAGGTAAAGTACTAAACCGGCTGAGTTAAGTTAAAATTAATTGCAATTAAAAAAAACACCTAACTACAATAAACTGAGTCAACTCTTTAACATAAACCAAAATATTTAATCCAGAACAGAGTAATTTATTGATAGGACATTAGGTAGAACTTTGATAAACAATCGCAAGGAAAGTGCATGGAAAATCAGAAGAGAGTCCAACCAATCGTCATCATTTTGTATGTGATCAATGCATAAATTACACTAGTAATGTCTTATTGCATAGACTTCAAAATTAGCACAAGCCGTTGGCAAGAAAAAATGCCTGTCTTCAGGGGACTCACAAGGAAACTTTTTTCCCCTGTCTCTGCGGAAAGGCGGAAGAAAGAGAATTATTGTTATCTACAGAATGGAAGTTGTGTGCTTGAGGAGCTTCTTGCTTTATGCGACGGAAATTGCAGAATTTCCATCCGTTACTTCACTGCCATAGAGATTCACAATGCAATAAAACATTCTAAAAGCAAGATGGAGCTTTCCGATGTGTATATAGTTACAGGCTCGCTGGACAACCGCCCCGTTTTAGTTAGGTTCAATACATGTCGATTCAACAATATCCACCGAGATATAGCAATTGCTGCTCAGATGAGTCATCTCAAGAATGTGCTGAAACTTGTTGGTTGCTGTCTAGAATTTGAAGAACCAGTTATGGTGTATGAATATGTTGAAGCTATATCTCTTAGTGATCTACTTTTCAAAAAGGGTAATATTAATAGAAAATCATTATCTTGGGGAAATCGATTACGAATTGCCAATGAGGTTGCTTCTGCAATCATTTTCCTCCATACTGAATTTACTACGCCTATCATCCACAGAGATATAAAGCCATACAAAGTGATAATAGATGAGAATAGCAACGTTGCCAAAATAATGGACTTCTCATTGTCCATATCTTTGTCTCCCGGAGAATTGGAGGAAGAAGACGGTGTGTGCGGAACATTCGGGTATGTAGATCCTGAATATGACACCACAGGTATTATTACTCAAAAAACTGACGTCTACAGCTTTGGAGTTCTTCTCTTTCAGCTATTAACTGGGAAGGAAGTGCGAGATATTATTGATAGAGTGGATTCCAAAAATTTAAAAGAGAAGATGGATTTTGAAGAAGATGCTAAATCCAATACTGAAGAGGATAATACTTTGGATAGAGTGAATTCTGCAATTCTGGAAGAGACAACAGATTTTAAATATCATCCACCCAACATGGTCGATCACTATATTAAAGAGGATAATGTAATAGATATAGTGGATCCTACCATTTTCAAAGATCATGGAATTGAAATTCAACAGCAATTGGAAGACTACTTGGATCTTGTTAAGAGATGCACAACTTACAACGGAGATAACAGACCATACATGATTCATGTTGCAAGGGAATTACGCCGAATTGAGAAATGCTTCCGTGCCCTCACTATTGGTCAAAATTAAATGTTTGTTTTAATATATGAGGTGAAAAAAGAAGTTTGCTTCTACTGTCATATTTATGTTGAACAATAAATGACATCTGCAGACAGTAAAATTGCCAATCTATTATTGACTTTTGTGCTCTATTGGAATGCATCTAACTTGATCTTTTTGTTTCAGACTAAAAAAAGTGACATCATGTTAGTTTTGTATTTGACATCTGATTACTTTCATTAGTTTCAGACTATATAACTGCTTATATTTACCGTTTTCCTTGTAAACCAGGCATTGTGTTGTGTGTGACCACCTCCCACCTATCCTACATATTTGTCACTGCAAAGCTATAGTTAAGCTGCTCGGCACTTTTCAGCTCATGCTAAAGTTCATCTCTACCAGGAAACAGAGAATTTCTCTAATTTTAACATATTGATAGGTTTTGTTTAGTCCAGCTGGAAAATCTTACATGAGCTAGGCTAGGTTTTAGTAGTTATAATTTGTTAATTTGTAATTACTACTTGGAAGCCGTAACTTTAATCCTTGCATATACGTAGTGCTATCTATACATGGTGACTACTACTGGGAAGGCGCATAATCAAATAGCATCCCTTGGGCATTACAAAAATTAACACAGAATAAAAACAAAAACAGTGTGAATTTCTATTAATTCCTAGGAGAAATTACTTCGTTATCACAATTCACAAGCATAAGACTCAAGTCGGTTCATAGCAATACGATTTACCATACCATCCACACAAATAAGACTAACCAAAGTGGAAAAAGTAAAAGTATAGAATTGATGTCAAATCAAGGGTAATATATGTGCCCATTATATAGCACAATCTTTAGCATCTCTACAAACTATGAAGCACCCTTGACACCAATTGAAGAGGGATTAGTGACTGTCTATAACACCAGTTTACAAATGCTGCAAACCGTATGGAGGTTTTTGAATCAAAATTTACCCCATACTAAGGAGACAAGACAAACCATTTTTGTCTCTGGAATAGTTAGAGTAAACTTTTGGGATAATTTCCTTTTAGCTGGAGACAAGACAAGACGAGCCAATTCTGAAATGATCTAAACTACTAGTAGCATGTTCATCCAAATGAGGATTAGCTCTAAAAAGGGGAAGTTATGCTTGCTTATTATAGGCCTCAAAACTTGCTTTCATTAAGAAGCAAAAAGAGGAAACTCCACATGGCATAGGGTGAAAGACAAACAAGTTAAGAGAAGTAACGCCATGAACTAGCACTACATATTGAACCACAACAATTTGTAAACCATCTCAAGAAACTTGTAACACTTTTAATTAGATTGAGGACTTGAATGGACATAAAACACCTATGGTATCTTAGAGAACAGTCAATACATTGGCAGCACTGGAAAGGGCATTGTGATAAGTTAGCAAAATACCAAGTCTCAAGTAAATAGTATTTGAGACAATTTAGAATAGTGAAAATGAATTGAGGTGAAAAATATGATGTTTCCCTCCTAAATTTAGTGAGTGGGTCTAGCAAAAATGGGTTAGGGTTGAATTATTAATTGGGTCAAATTTTTTAGTGGGCATCCTAGTTGGCAAGCCTATGTGGCGGAATTAATGTCATGTGGTTTGCCAAATCACTTCTATTAAATCTTAAGGGTAATTGTGGTCTTTTAGAATAACGGTAGGGGCAATTTTGATCCTAAAATGTAACGAAGGGTGTAATTGATCTATTTCGCATAGTTCACGGACAATTTTGACCCTTTTTCGTTATTATTTTTCCAATGACACATCAAAAATTAAATTTTAAAATAAATAATATTAAAAAATAAAAAGTGCAACTTTATCTCTCTCTTTCCCCACTTTCTACTTCATCTTCTTCATTCCCGCCCACCATCTATGCCTCACCTCAAAAATTAAAAAATCATCATTTTCATCTTTCTTCACAGTTCTCACTCAAAAGTTTTCTCAATCATACAATATGATAGATTGTAATTAGGTCTTGTACATGCTTTAGGTTCTATTTATTTTGATTTGGTAAAAAAAATCAAGAAAACTTCAAGTTGGGAAAAATATATTTATGAGTAAATTCAAGCAATAGAAATTAAATTTATGAAAATGATGAATGATGTATTTTCTTGCAAAAGCTATTTGATGATTATGGTGATGGGGTGTACGTCAAATAAGAAGAATAGAAAAAGGATAGGGGCGGGGGTTAGGAGCCTGGGGCTGAAGAAAAAGAAGAGAAAAAGGATGGGGTTGACGCTGAAGAAGAAGAGAAAAAGGATGGGGTGGGGCTGAAGTAGAAGAGAGAAGGGGTGTGGGTGGGGTGGGGTGAAGAAGAAAGGTTTTGAGATTTTTTTTTAATTTATTATTATTATTATTTTATCTTATAATTTTTATAAAAATATTACATTCACTTGCTTTAAAACGCGTGTGGTCACACATTTGTCCAACTCAACTATTTTAATGTCACATAAGCCCGGTCAATGTTTCGAGGAGTTTAAAATATAAGTTTCATCGAATTTAAGGATTTATTTGACAAAATAATAAATAGAAGGCTTCAATGACAAAGAAAGTAAATACAGAGACCCCTCACATCATTCCGCCTTTAAAAAATAATTAAAGTAAGTCAATTCAATGAATATTGAAAAGATGAGGTAGAGTTTTGGCACAGAAAGAATGGTAAGTCTTAATTGGAAAGTGGCCTACGTCATTCCATTAGTCAATGAAAGAAATGTCTTACACCACATATATATTTTCTTCTTTTATTTCTACTTTTTACTTATTTTTTAAATAAATTTTTATTTTTAGTTATCACTTTTGACATATCAAAAAAAGATAATTAGAATTTTTCATATTTTATTCTCAACATTAAATTCTCTTTCTCTAAATCGTTTTGTCAAACTTAATACTCTACATTATTTGATATGATAATTATATAAATAATTAGTTTTAAATGTATATTTGAAGTCAAACTACACAAATAAAAGTGAACAAAGAAGTAGTAAAAGAATTCAATGAAACACCAGTTGCCTGTTAAGTATTTTTTTTTGTGGAATTCAATGCACGCGCCTAAAGTACGAATGAGCAGAAGGAGCCAGGAACCTCACAACTTCCTACCTCTTCATTCCCACTAGTGGACAGTGGACATTACTAGAGATATCAAGTGTGTTACAGAGAATAGAAACTTCAAAATTAGCGCAAGCTATTGGGTAGAAAAAAAAATGCAGTTATTCAGGAGACTCACAATTAGGAAGAAACAATCATCATCCGAAGAATGGCGGAAGAAGGAGCATGATTATTATTTACAGAATGGAAGTGCAGTGCTAGAGGAGCTTCTTGCTTTATGCAACGGAAATTGCCGAATTCCCATCCGTTACTTCACTGCCACTGAGATCCACAATGCAATTAGGCACTCTAAAAACAAATTGGAGATTTTCGATGGACGTATGGTTGCAGGATCGATGGACAAACGCCTCGTTTTCGTTAGGTTTTTCCCTCATTATTTTAGGAATTTCTTCAATATTTTTCGAGATATAGCAATTACTGCTCAAATGAGCCATCTCAAGAATGTGCTGAGACTTGTCGGTTGCTCTGTCGAATTCGAAAAACCAGTTATGGTGTATGAATATGTTGAGGCTATAAGTCTTCACACTTTACTTTTCGAAAAGGGCAATCATGATGATCAAACCATAAAATTATTATTTTCTTGGGGAAATAGATTACGAATTGCCAATCAGGTCGCTTCTGCAATCGTCTTTCTCCATACAGAATTTACAACGCCTATCATCTACAAAGATCTAAAGCCATCGAATGTGATAATAGATCAGAATAGTGGTGTTGCCAAACTACTAAACTTCTCATTATCCGTATCATTGCCTCCAGGAGAATTGCAAGTTGTAAAAGATGTTACTTGCGGAACATATGGATATTTAGCTCCAGAATATGCGGTGTCAGGTATTGTTACTCAAAATACAGACGTCTATAGCTTCGGAGTTGTTCTACTTCAGCTATTAACTGGAAAGAATATGGGCACTCTAAATATAAAGGATCGCAACTATATAATGTATGATGTAGATTCAGATCTTGAGACGATAGAAATTGAAAAGATATATGTAATGGACATAGCAGATCCAGCCATTTTGGAAGAGCATGGGATTGAAATTCAACAACAATTGGAAGATTGCTGGGATCTTGTTAAGAAATGCACAAAGTCAAAAGGAGAAGAGAGACCATACATGATTGAAGTTGCAAAGGAATTACGCCGAATTCACAACTGCTTTCGTGCCTTCACTCTTGACCAGAATTAGCTTACTTAAGATGGCAAGTGATCTACAAATAATACCGATTGTATATGCACTCTAAAGTTAAAGTGTTCTTTTTTTTTTTAAAATAATGAATTGTCAATTTTGCATTTTTACTTCCTGCCGTCTATTTTTAACAGGTTCTTGTATTTAAAAACTAAAATTTCCTTTTTATATGTTCAAGAGAGATTAATTATTTTTGTCTGATATTATTCTATCATTAAGTAACCATTCATAGTAATGATAGTCAAATTTATATTTTCAAATCATAATTAATGAGAATAATTTAATAAAACAAATCCCTTATAAGTGCCAAATCAATAATACTTTATCATATATTCATTGAGAGATAGCCTTGGCATGAACAAAATGCATCATTTGATGAGGAGACTACTCACCAGGAAAAAACGCGTTTCCTCTGCTTCTGAAGAAATGCGGGCAAAGAGCAGGATTATTATTTTAAAAAATGAGAATATTGAAAATATCTCTAAATTTGGTGTGAATTATTAGTTTCATCTTTGAGCTATTGACAGTCTTAAAAACACATTTTTACTTGAGTAACTGAACATATATACACCCTGGTCTTGCAACATGAGTGAAATGTTGGGTATAAAGCAAGAGTTAATGGAAACTGAAGAGAAGATGAAAAGAGAGGAAGTTGAAAAGTCCTCCTATACTTTTGTAAAAAAGCATTTCTCCCTCATTGGTGGTGAAAACTGAAGAGAAGATGAAAAGAGAGGAAGTTGAAAAGTCCTCCTATACTTTTGTAAAAAAACATTTCTCCCTCATTGGTGGTGAAAAGAAAAATATAAGAGTTTAAATAGAGAAATACTTCTATTAATTGTTAAAAGGGTTGGCAAGAGAGACCCCCTTGCGCCGTCGTCGTCGCTCGACTTCGGCTTTGGTTTCGGAAATCGAGAGATTATTTTTTGGACAAAATTTTGTTTTAATTATTTATTTAATTAATTGAATAAAATTAAATGGCCAAAGCGTTTCAATTAATTAGTTAATTAAACGAAACGTTTCGACCCGACTCGGATCCACGTGACCCATTTTATTTAAATTACTTTACCGTTTTAATTTAAATTTCCCGCCGTTGGAGATGACTGTTCTGAAAGGTTGCAACTTTCAGAAACAACCATGACCGTTTGAAAGGTTGCAAACTTTCTGAAAATGGTCGTGTGGTTTCTGAAAGGTTGCAACCTTTCGGAACCAGTTCCTCTTGACTATAAATACCAGTTATTCTTCAGACTTTTTACTTACGAAATTTTTTGATTTCTTCTTCTTCTTCTTCTGCACAAATATTTTTCGTGTACTTTACTGCCGTTGAGTGGCTCGTTGACACCAGCGTTTTGGGTATCAATACACTGGTGATTGAGATCATTCTATTCTGGGAGGACATATTCCAAATCAAACCTCGGATACTAAAGGGGAATAATTTTCTTAAGGGGACACTGTGCATTCAGTGGGCTTGATCTTTTTCCGTTCTGTCTTTTCTACACTCTAGTATGTTTTACAGATTTTAATATTTGTGAATTAATTTATGTTCTTCTGTTCTTCACTGGTTCATTGGAAACTTTGGTAACTTCGTGTTTCTGCAAAGTTTCTGGTAATCAGTATTACTGTTTTTAAACACAGATTGGCAACATGAAATACACCCCTAAGTTCTTGCTAAGTTTAGAGGTGTTTTCGACATTTCTCTTGGCCTTTTATTAAGAGTTTCATGCTTCTACAAGAGTTTGAGATCACTTGCTATGTAATGTGGTAGATCGGGGGTGTCAAAGTTGTATCTAAGTTTAGCTAGTCAAATAGAAGGATGTTTTTAAGGCTATCAATAATACGGACACAAAATTAATAATTTGTGTCAAGTTCAGGTGTTTTCAATACTTCTCTTCTAAAAACGAAAAAAGAAAACAAATTTCTTTAACCCAATTTTTAGGCTCAATTATACCCCCTAAAACTAATGCACTAAAGCTAATATACCAACCATGGGTAAGTTTGAGTTTTTAGAGCTTTTATCCAAGCTTTTAACGTGTATTCCTCACAAACAAGATTATTCTGAAATCTAAAGCAGTCGTTCATCTCTTTTGGACTATTTTTTTGGAAAAATAAGCAAATATCTTATAAAAGCAAAATAATTACAAACATATACCCCTTTATATTCATACCCCATTAAATAGTTACACTATATACCCCCTTATTAATTTCGTTTAACTGATACTCTCTCCGTTTCAAAAAGAGTGGTTTGGTTTGACTTGACACGGAGTTTAAGAAATTAAAGAAAACTTTTGAATCTTGTGGTCCTAAATTAAAGTTATGTCAAATGTACAAAATTATTTTTAATCTTGTGGTCTTAAACATGTCACATGGAAAACTAAAAGTAAAATGTTACCAAAAAAGGAAGAGAAAATAGCAAAATCACCCCCAACCTATAACTAGATTACCAACTACACACTTATACTTCACGATGGTCTTATTACCCTCTTAGACATTTTCTAAATGAAATATATATCCCCTTAAAATCGAACACCCAGATTCGCACCAAGTAGGGATAAGCACTCGCCCTGCCACGTAATATTACCTTTTTTTTTATATATAAAATAATTCTTTTTCTCTATAATGCTTTTTGCTTTTATATTTTCCTTTTCTCCTTTTCTTTTTTCATTTTCCATTCCTCTTTTTCTTTGTCTTCAACAATGCTTTTCAGCTAAAAAAATTCCTTTTTAGATAGGATACATTTCATGACAACTACATATTCTTAGACCTCTTGAGGAGATCTGATACCAACAAAATTTCGGTGTTCTTTATTGAAGCTTTAGGAGAATGAGAAACTCCATCGTTGGAATTACTTCTGCTTCCACTGCTAGTATTGAAATTAAAACAATGCTTTGAAAAATTACTAGTAAGCAACACTAGCTAGCCAAAATGAGGATGCCATTGTTGGCTAGTGGAGAGACTAGTGTTGATTTCGATTTAACAATGTTAACCTAAGAAGTTTGATCGATTATTGCAACCATTTCAATAAATGGGTTTTCTCCATTAATTAGTTTGTTACCCAATGATTTTGTAAATATATTCTTCTAAGTTAATGGGTTTGTTACCCAATGTATTCTTCTCCATTTTTACACTAAAGTTCAATCCTTTTGACTTTTGATTTTAATTTTGAGTTACAACAAAATTTTCAAATCGGTGAGAAGTGAAGTTACAGTAATAAGTATGTGATTTGAAGATGAGAGTTGGCTTAGTGATAAATGGATGATGCCGGCCTGGTGGTGAAGGTGAGTTGATGTTGCCATGTTAAAGAGGAAAAGAAAAAAGAGGAAGAAGGTAAAAATGGAAAAATAAATAAGAATAAAAGGAAGTATAAAAAATAAAAAAAATCAGAAAAGTAATAGTATGAAATAAAATAAATGCTTATAAATTAAAGTTTTAATTATTTTTTTTGCCTCTTACTCTCTCAAAGAGAGTGAACTACACCTTCTTTGCCACCTCAGCGTTTAGAGAGCAAATAATTATATTTTAAAATAGTTCAGGGAGGTAATAGATTTCTCGTAACACTACAACAAATATGATATATAGCTACGAAATTATTAGCTACGACATAAAATTCGTCATTAATTGTTCACTTTTAGTGACAAAAATTACTTTTCGTGCTTAAATATACAAGGCAGATACTTTTGGTGACGAAACATAATAGTTCATAGCAAAGTTTTGTCCACTAAAGTTTCCCACCAAAAAATGTATTGGTGCCATTTATTGAGTACTGTCAGTCACGAATTTAAAGTTACCAGTGACACATTATATCGTCACTAATGATGTTTTTAATTTGTGACAAATTATTTTTGTCTTAAAATTAATTAATTTTTAGACACAAAAGAATTTCGTCTCAAAAAATATGTTGATACAATAGTGACAAATTAGAATTTGTAGTTAAATATTCTAAGTTTTAGCTATAAAAATTTGGATTTTATTGTAAGATTTATTTTCGTCACTAATAATATAATTAATTGGTGACAATTATTTTATTGTCTCTAATCAACCTACGATTTAGTGACAACAAAAAATTGTCACAAAATATGTATGGTATTAAATAGCGACGACTTAGAATTTGTAGTTGAATAATTCAACTATTTGCTACAAAAATATTCATTTTGGGTACGATTTTTTATAATTAGAGAATTTCATAAATGGTCCATCAACTATTAAAGTATGTCTAAAATAGTCCTATAACTATACATTTATCATATTTAGTCCTTTAACTATTCAAAATATTATCATGTTTTAATTATATACTTACCATTTTTAGTCTCTTGACTATGCATTTACTAGTTTTAGTCCTTTAAGTATTCAAAAATTTATCATATTTGGTCTCTTGACTATTTTTATACAAATAGAACTCATGTGTATGTGAAATTATATCTTTAACCCATTTTTTAGTTATTTCTCTTTCCCACTGCCTTTTCTTCAAATTACTCTGAAAAAAAGAACCTTACCTCAATGATTCAAAACAAAATTCACGGTAAAAGAAGATACAAGTCCTGATTTTTATTCAATGGAGGATGAAATCAAATATATTATTGATACTAATGAATTGAGAGAATGCTAAAATCTATTATAAAAAGAAAAATGTTATTACTGGTTAGTTGTAGAAAGAAATTTATTTATATTTAATAGAAATGAATTTCCTGCAATTAGAATAAAATAAAATAAAATCTACTCGTATATTTTGATTCCAAATTTTGTACTCCAGCGACTTTATTAACAGAAATTTATTTAATATCTTAGAAGCTAAAATTTATAAAATGGTAGATTTTCCACCATTTTAAAGATTTTTTTTATTTTGAAATATATCAATTTTATTATTCTGTTCATTTGATTTTTCGTAGAGAAATTGAATTATGATATCAAATCTTTTATTTATTTTATATGAAAAAATGAAAAAAAAAAATTCACCCTGATTATGAACCGTTAACCACTAAAGAAGAGAACATTTTATTTTTTGTTGGTAACTGTACAGACTAACTCGATCTATTTGCTTCTATCTAAAAATACATACATAATTAGTAGTAGATCTTTTTACGTAGAGCAACTCTATAGAGATAATATTGACTTACAAACTTAGACTGCAAAGATGCAAAATATTTCATGGGTTCTATTACCTTTTTCATCCGTGTGGAAATTGAAATAAACTAAAAAAAATGAAAGCACAAATGAAAGAAATTAACCAACTATGATTTTGAATATATTAAGATAAAGTACTATCGTTGTGGGTATCAATATTTTTTTTAAATTTGATTTACCGATCGAAGCGAACCGAGTATTAGTATTTCTTTTAATAAAGTCGAATGTTTTATTTTATATAACTTTATAATTATACTGAATAATTTTTTAATTTAAAATAGTGTATACACTTGTATATACGTGTACAATAGTGTATAGAAGGTGCTTATATACATTTTTATATTGTTATACATAATTAAACAACACATACACAAATCAATTGTAGATAATTTTTAAATAATGTATTTGCACTTTATAAGTGTGTATAAACATTGATTATATACAATTATAATATAGGACACCTTTCAATCATCACGAGTGTTGACACACAATTTTGATCATATGCAATTCGTATTAATTATCGAGCTTCTTCAATTTGAAATCATTATTTTTGAAAATTTCAAAAATATTTTAAATATATTCTCTAAATAGTTCTGTTATTTTTTAGAAATAATTATATAACTATATATATATATATACACACACACATACATATATAACTCTAAATTAGTTAACTTCATATTTATGTATAATTATTAATTAACTTATGTCTTAAGAAATATTTTGTCTTATTTAAATTAAGAACCTCAAATAATTAATCGATAATTAATCAATCGAATTTAGCTAATTGATTCGATTTTGCAATATTCAAATTCAATTGACTGAATTCCTAATACAATAGGCCACTCAATTCAGCTAAGATTACAATCGTTTGGCCATATTTTGAATTCTTTATTCTAAGACCCACATATCCTCATACATCTAGAGTCAATTAGGTCATTTTATAGATTATTATATTTGATTTAATATATTGTGTAGACACGTAATTTTTTATCAAACTTAAGTTTAACATTATTTTTAGTGCTTAAATATTTTTTTAAAATTTAAATTACATATTTTAATTTTAATTTTATTTTATTAAGTTTTTTTTTAAATGATTTGAAAAGCACAAAAAATTGAATCGCAATTTTAGGTAAGTTTTATTTTTTCAATTATTTTAAAAAGAAATAAAAAAATATAATTTTTTTGATATGTTTTCTTTTAATTTAGGTTTAATAAATAAGCTAGTAATTTTAATATATTCTTTAATTACATATTTAGATTAACTACTTATCTTTTCTTATATTTTCATTAGTTCAAAATAATTAGCTAATATTTTTATATAAATTTAATAAATAAATAATAACCAACTGAAACTACCTCTTACCCCACTACTACACCTACACCATCCTATTTTTCTCCCACTATCCTAATTGTTTACCCACTATCTACCCACACACACAATCATTACCTGTATTAACACAACAATAAATCAAAACTAAAAGAATCAGCAACACCCAAACCTAGCAAACGACAAAAAGGAAAAAAAAATTCCTATACTACCATCACACAAAAACACACAAACAAACAAAAAAAGGACGATCAACAAAAACAAAAAAAAAACCATATACACGCAAAGCAACAACAACACACGGAAACAAAAATACAATACACACTAACACCAAAAACAATATTTATGAGCGTTTTAATCGAGTTTTGATCAAGATTTTGCGGTTCTTATTTCTTCATTTGTGGTACTTAACTTTACCTTATCTCTTAATTTATTTATGGAAATTTATGTAATTATGTGATAAGTTTTTCTATAGTTTTGTTTTATTTATAATTTGATTGAAATAAAGATTGGGTTAAAGTGTTATATCACTATTTAATGAATGAAGTCCTATATAATGTAAGAATTTTATTTTTTATTCTTTTTGTTGTTGTTGTTGTTATTGTTGTTGTTATTGTTGTTTAATTTTGTCATGCCCAAGCCACTATTTTTATGACATTGTTGTAGCTTAATGTTCATGTCAATTGTCTATTTTAATTTACATATTTTTATATAAATGTGATTACCTAATAAACAAACAAATGGGTTATGTTGTTAAACTTGAATTTACTTCATTTTGGATTAGTTGAATCCTTTGATATGAGAATTAATTTATTTAAAAATAGTATCAATTAATATAATAATGGGATGAAAGATTAGTTCTCTAAAATTCACCAAAATAAGAGTAAGTACTTTCAATACTAGGTGAGTTTTAGGCACGTTAGAAATATGTGTTTCAATTAAGAGATTTTTATTCATTGCCTAAGCAATATCAGCTGTTGGCTTTTGTATTCACCTGCCACATTCATGAGTTATTTTAGGGCTTTTGTATTTAGCAAATGAGAATTACATTGTTGATAACATACACCTAATTAACTGACATAACATTTCAATTTTTAGTTAAATGAGCTAGATAAAAAAGATTTGGACTTACAAGTATTTATCTGTCAACTTTATGAAAAAAGAGCCTTTTGATTGTTTCATTTGTGTCATTTCTTAATCACATTAATTTTTTTTTTACAATTGATGGCCTTTTTCTATTATGTTCTAAGAAATTGCTTGAGTTTTGTTTTCTAGAACTCTCGTCTTTTTTTTTTTTTGCAACAAAATGGATGAGGCTATAAATTCTAGTTATATGCAGTTTCTCCTTTAATTCACGCATGTTTGATTCGAATGTGAGAATTCCTACATAGATTACATTATATTTTAATAGTTAATAGTTTTCATGAATGGTAGAGTTTATGTTGCCATGTAGAGTAGTTTGTGATGATATACTCCATAAACTTTCACTTGTGTTAAACTTGTAATGATAAAATTTATATTGTAAATTAGAAAGTATATATATATATATATATATATATATATATATATATATGGAATTGTAATACAAGGGACAATCCATCAAATAAGTCTTATAAAAGTGGGCAATGGAACATATGAAAGACAAATTGTGTGACATATTTTACTTTTGACTCTAGTATAAACATCTTAATCTAAATTTTTGTTTTATTTTCTCTCTCTTTGTACAGGTATAAAGGGTGAGAAATGAATCAAGATTGATTACAAGCTATATGTGTTACCACATTATTGATATTTTGGAAAGAATTTTTCCTTATATGTCTTTGTATAGGAGTAATATTTAGTATATTTTTGGTTTGATTTTCTTGTCATTGGACATATTTTACTTTTATTTTAGGAGTTTGTAATGAGATATTATTAATTTAGTATAATTTTAGTTATTTTTATTGTATGATCATGGGTGAATTTTATGACAAATATTTTTGTCATGAATTAAATTCATTCATCACAAGTTGATTACATTCAGTGCCACAAAATGTATTGTCCTAGTACCCCTTTTATTGAATATGAATTTTTTATCTATTTTGTGACAATTGTAATTGTCACTACTTATGATAATATTTAGTGACAATATATGTCGTCGATAAAAGCAACACTTTTAGTGACAAAATGATATATTTAATCACAAAATTATTAACCTTTTTTATTATATTAAATTTATCCCTAATTTATACATTTAAGGACAAAATATTTTTTTGTATATAAAAAAATAGTCATTAGTGACGATATTGTATTTTATCAACTACGAAATACATATAGCTTTAGAGACATTTGATGTCGTCACTGATTGAACAAAATAATTAGTGATGATTTAATTTTGTCACTAATAATAATATTTTTAGTGACAAAACATACTATTAACTACAAAAAAGTTACACTTTTTATGACAAATAAATTCGTCACAAATGTTTATGCATTTGGGGACAAATTTTATTTTTGTAGTTAATATAATATTTTAGTGACGAAGCACTAAATCGTCTTTGTATACTTTTAGTGACGACTGATTGACGAAATTTTTTTTGTCACACAAGAGTTTTAGTGACGAAATATGATTTATAGATGACGAAATTATTCATCCCTGATAATCAAAATTGTTGTAGTGTAAAGTATAGGTGTGTAGTTGGTAATCTGGTAATAGATTAAGGGGGCATTTGGCTATTTTCTCAAAAAGGAAAGAGGTTATTCTTTTTGAAACAAACGAAAAAGGAAAGAAGATCATTCTTTTTGAAACAGAGGGAGTACTAAATTAGTATCATATACTGTATTGGTATCATTAAGATTGATAATTTCGTTGAATTGCTACTAAATCAGTATATATATATATATATATATACTGTATTGGTATCATATATTCTTATAATATCATTGACTAATAAGTAATTTCTGAACAAGAAACCTTAATGATATCAATACAGTATATATAAACTGATTTAGTATCAGTTAAGTGAAATTATCAACCTTAATGATATCAATACAATATATGATACCGATTTGGTATCAGTTAAGCGAAAATTATTACCATGAATGAATGAGGGGTATGGACTGTAATTATTTATGAGAGAATAAGTATTTTAGGAATTACTTTGAATTTGGTTATGAACTTGTAATTATTTTGAATTTTATGACCCATTTATGTAGTTTCCCTATTTTGGGTTTAATAGTTCAAATTTTCAGTTTTTTATTGATATAAATGGAAACTTGAACTAAAAAAATAAATAAAAAAGTAGTCCGACAAAAGATGAACGACCTTTTTCGCACTAGAGTTAAGTGTGATGTGCAAAATAACTAAACCTAAACTTATATTCATTTCAAATTAAAATAAATGAATTTTTGACACCTAACACACTTTCTTAAAAAGTGAGTTAATAATATTAATTGAAGTACTTAATTTATCAATATTCTGCTTTTCTCCAAATCCTTCTTAAAGCTAGAGATGGTTGAAAAAACTCATAAAGAGAATGATAATCTTGGAAAAAAATAACTAGTACATCTTTTTGCATTAAAAAATCCATTAATTTAGGACTATAGAAAAAGTATAGAAATTTATTTATTTTTAAAAAATCATTTAGGACTGTCAGAAATTCATTTATTTTGAACTGGAGGGAGTAGTACTCGTGAGAGCATCTCCAACCTTGTTTAGTATTTTGCTCTTCAAATATAAAATTTTCTATTTTTCCAAACAATCAACTTCAACCAAATTCTCTATTTTACTCTTTAAAAAAGAATTCTCCTATCTCTCCTCAATATTATATTATTATTATTATTATTATTATTATTATTATTATTATTATTATTATTATTTCATAATATAAATCTCTTCTTTCTTTTTTTCCCAAATAATCACTTCATATAATTTTCATGTGATATAAAATAATATTTTATTCTAAATTTCTAAATAACATAAATTGGAAGAAAATATTATATAATATACACATTAATGGACAATTCAAATAAATGTGAAATCATTAATGAAATATAATTACATAAACATTACATAAATACTCAACTTTCAAGATTATTACGTTGCTCCCATAAATGCTCTATTAACACATTACGAAGTTCTTGATTTTTTTATGTCTAGCTAAAAATTGTTCAAATCGAAGATTTTCATTTACCACCATTTTTGTTGTTGCAGTTGGAGCCTCTACGACATCTTGAATTGGTGCATTAAGATCACGTTCATCTTCGATTATCATGTTGTGCAATATAATACATGTAGTCATTATATTATGTAACACTTTCTCCAAAAACATGACTTTCCTACAATAATTGTAAAATGTGATTGCAAAACTCCGAATGTATGTTCAACATCTTTTCATCACGATTTTTGTTTCATCGTGAAATATTTCTTCTTTTGAGAACGTGGATTACGAATAGTTTGAACAATTGTAAACCATTTAAAATTGTGCATTCTTTATAGTGAAAATTAATAATAAAATCATGTTATATTAAAATGACAATTTATATATTATTAATTCGAAATGAAAGTATTATATATATTAAATAATATATATATTTTAAAAATATTATATTACATTTAAAAAGAATTAAGAATATTAGGGATTTAATTCATAGCCTTATATGAAAAATAATATGTTGATTATAAAATAATAAAAATAATACTAAAATAATGAAAAAGTGAAATAGAAAGTGTGAATAGTAAATCTCCAAATTTGGAGAACTACTATTCAACTCTCTATATATGAATATATGAAAAATAAAGAGTGAAATGGAGTGGGATTGGAAATAGTCTTAAAACTAGTTGCAACAAACAGACGTACCCAACAGTCAACTCTTTGACATAAACGAAAATATTTCCAAAATATTTAATCTAGAACAGAGTAATTAATTTGATAGGATGACTACGACAGGTAGAAAACTTTGATAAACCATGACATTGATGAAAGTGCATCGAAATTCAGAAGAGAGTCCAATCAATCGTCATCATTTTGTGTGGAATTGAATGCCCAAATTAAGACCAGCAGGAAGCTTCTTCCAACTTGTTCATAGATTACACTACTAGTGATGGATGCCTTTTTAGATTGTATCCCAATTCATGAAGACTAGTTATCACTTCAAAATTTAGAGCAAGGTAAAAATGCCTATCTTCAGTGGACTCGCAAGGAAAACACTTTTTTCCTCTGCCTCTGCAGAAAGGCGGAAGAAAGAGCATGATTGTTATTTAAAGAATGGAAGTTCCGTGCTTGAGGAGCTTCTTGCTTTATGCGACGGAAATTGCAGGATTCCCATCCATTACTTCTCTGCCACAGAGATCGAGAATGCAATAAAACACTCTAAAAGCAGAATAGACCTTTCCGATGTGTATATTACAGGCTCGCTGGACAACCGTCTCGTTTTAGTTAGGTTCAATAGATGTCGATTCAACAATATCCACCGAGATATAGCAGTTACTGCTCAGATGAGTCATCTCAAGAATGTGCTGAGACTTGTCGGTTGCTGTCTAGAATTTGAAGAACCTGTAATGGTGTACGAATATGTGGAAGGTATTTCTCTTAGCTATCTACTTTTCAGAAAAGGTAATCATGATGATCAAACTAGAAAATCGTTATTATGTTGGGGAAATAGATTACGAATTGCCAATGAGGTCGCTTCTGCAATAGTCTTTCTCCATACCGAATTTACAACACCCATCATCTACAAAGATCTGAACCCATCGAATCTGATTATAGATGAGAATAGAGGCGTTGCCAAAATATTGGACTTCTCATTGTCCATATCTTTGCCTCCAGGAAAATTGGAAGTAGTAAAAGATATTACCTCCAGAAATGGATGTTTAGCTCCAGAATATGCCATCTCGGGTAATGTTTCTCAAAAAGCAGATGTCTATAGCTTCGGAGTTGTTCTACTTCAGCTACTAACTGGAGAGAAAATGAGTACGATCGCAAGTATATAATGTATCATACAGATTCAGATTTTAAGATGGTATACATCGAAGAGATCCGTGTAATGGACATAGCAGATTCAGCCATTTTAGAAGAGCATGGAATTGAGATTCGACAACAATTGGAAGATTGTTGGGATCTTGTTAAGAAATGCACAAAGTCAAAGAGAGAAGAGAGACCTTACATGATTGAAATTGCAAAGGAACTACGCCGAATTCACAACTGCTTTTGTGCCCTTACATAAGAAGTAATTAAGCTCGGCTTTATTTTTTTTTATGCATTCTCTGTTTGGGATATTTGAATTCACACAGTTAAAGTATTTTCTTGAAAATAAGGTACAAGTTCATAGGATAATTATGTATTATCTCTTCAAATTTTCAAGATAAATTCAGTTTGTTTGTACGGTTATATTATGTTGGATAGTACTCAAAAGAGATCCGTACATAATAAAATTGTTAATTTAGCATGTTTACTCCTGCCGTTCCATTTTTAACTTAGCTTAACCAAAATAAAATTCTTTTTTAACTTATCCATTCTAGTAAATTATAACGTACAAAAGAAGTGGTCAGCGTTGGTTGCACTGAGTGACCAAGGCTGCCATAATATATATATATATATATATATATATATATATATAAATATTTGTCCAAGATTGGATATCGTTTGAACTTATCGAGATTAAGTTTCAAAGTTTGATTACGTACATGTGATTATTGTTTATATTGTATGGGATACAGACATGTAATGAAATGTGTAGCGCCTAATACTTTCTTATAGATGATTCTCATAACGTATGTCTCTTTCATTCATTATAATTAATATCCATCTTGAAAGTAGAAAGTATAATTTGTAAAGTGAGAAACCACACAAATTGTTTTTCAAATGTATTAGCCTCTTAGAAGTTCAACTGAATCTTTACGAATCAATTAAAGCATATTAAATCGAAAAAACACATGCACATTATTCAACATATGTTTGGGACACTGCATATTTATATTAAAATTGGGTTGCATGATAAATGATCTTAATTCAATAATCATCACGAATTGAAGACATATGGGAAACGATATACTACCATATAGTGTCTCTAAATTATCCCAAATACCCAATTACTCACTCCTAGCAAGTGCCCCTTTTCGGCATTCTGATGATGGCAAAACAAGTTAAATAATGACCTCAGTGATAGAGTTTAAACATTGTGCTTGTTTTGTCAGAATAAAGAATTTCAGGTTTCTTCTATTTTGTGATTATATATACAGCATGCAAAAATCATGTTACAAGGTATAATGAAATAGAATAATTGGTGAATAATGTAAGGTTTCAATAGAGAAGTAATGATCATAGATGACCCATTACCATGTTCTGCCAGGAATGGACCAAAGACACTTACTCCCTAAAGTTCTCTACATCATTTTTTTCATCAAGGGAGAATGGCCGTTAAGGCTAATTAGAATATGAGATAATTTAATAATATTAAAATATACAAAATTACTAGTAATATTTATTATTTTATAAAGTTTTTTTGGGGGCTTGTAGTGGGAGATCTTTTTTTGACCCTAAACATGAATAGTCAAACAACCAATGATCAAACAAAACCAAAAAGAATAAACGCAACACATTTGAAAGCATAAGAAACAATGAACAACTAAACATATCGAAACCAAGAACAAATATTGAAAGGAAAAATTTCCAACAATATGCCTACGGACATATAAACGAATTTATAAATAAGCACATTTAGAACTGAAAAGTATTATAACACTTACATTAATAAAAAAAAATCAAAACCAATTAATCAGCATAAAAATTCCAGTACAAAACTTGAAACTATTCTTAATTCAATCAACCTGATAAGTAAAGTGTGAAAAGACAAATAGATCAATCGAAAATCAGAAGATTCTTACCGATAGCATTTGCACATCCAGATATTAAGGGGCGTAAATTAAATATTAATTGACACAAACTGTATGCATCGAAGATGAAAATTATGCTTGCTTAATGAAATTCTGAACTGTTAGGCATCTCAATTCTTCAACAAATTATGTCTGAAGCACTGCTTTTCAAATCTAGTCTCGTGATTGTGGATTCCCTAAACTTAAAAATCATCGACTGTACCATTTTTTTCCAGAAAATATATGTAGCAATTTCATATAATGAGAATGACCACTCTACTACACAAAAACCAGAGTCCGTCACACCCACACATTTGCCATACAGTAAATCCAATGAACTTTCAAGTATTCACATTTGTTACAATAGCCAAGGCACAAAACCAATTACAAACGCACATTAAATTCCTACCTATCTAATTATAATTAGATAAACCCTTCATTGCACTCAGTTTCATACACACATGTTGAAAGAAAGAAGTATGAATGGAGCATTATTACTTTGCCAAAAAAAATTATGGCATTGGCTTTGGTTGCCATAGTGCGCAGACACAAGGAATATTTAACGTATGCTTGCATTTTTTGTCAAGTTTAGGCACTTCACAATCCAAAAGTATGCGTAATTTAGGAAAAGAGATTCTATAAAAATAATTAGTCGAAATGAATAATATGCCTACTGAATGCAATTCTTAACTAATAGGCATTGCAACTCTTTGGCAAAAGTATGTCCGAAGCAGTACTTTTCAAATGTTTCCTCTGTTTGAAGTTTTTTAAATATTAAATAAAAAGGATATTTAGGTAATTTAACATTCATATTTTAGAGTTCATGCTTTTAAGGTAGTATAGTATAGTATAGATAGATATATGTTGATGATGTACATAATAGAGTTTGAATACATAAAGAAAAGCTATCCTAATTAAAGAGAATAAGGACTTTGATATGAGACTTATTAATATCTATAGAGGGAATCCTATATTCAAGCAAATAGGGAATCTTTGTCATCTAACACCCCCGGCAGCGCATATCGGGTTTGGAGTTAGGGAGCTTGGATCGTAGCTGAGCAAAGGAGCTTAGAGCTGTAAGGCTGTTTGGATTGACTTAAAAGTTGGTCAAATCTACTTTTAAGTCAGTTTCTGACTTCTGAAAGTATTTGACAAATATAAAAAATAACTTAAAATAAGTCAAAAATGACTTAAGATAAGTTGGGAAGTGTTTGGTAAGGTAAAAAATGACTTATAATAAGTTTAAAATGACTTAAACTAAGTCAGAAACCAAAAGTAGGTTTCCCCCTACTTTTATTTTTTTGACTTATAAAGTCATTTCAGTTTGACCTTTTATTTTTTACTTAAAAACTGCTTTTTTTCAAGTCAATTCAAACGGGCTCTTACTAAACACATTAGCAATTTGATCGGTGGAAGGAATGTACTCAACACAAAGTTGGCCACAAGCAACCTTTTCGCGAACAAAGTGATAGTCAATTTCAATATGCTTCGACCTTTGAAGGAAGACAGGATTGGCAGTGAGATAAATGACACTGATATTATCACAGAATATCATGAGAGGACAACGCAATCGAAGTTCCTTAAGCAAATTAGTTATCCAGTATACCTCTGATGTGGCAAATGCAATGGCACGATATTCGGCTTCGATACTGGATCGAGCTACTACTGTTTGCTTCCGTGAGGACCAACTAATTAGATTAGGGCCATAATATACAGCAAGCCATGATGAGAACGACGATCATCAGGATCAGCCGTCTACCTTGCATCACAGTAGACACTAATAATGGAGGAAGTGGATGATGTGATGGATATACCATGTGTAAGGGAGCCTTTGAGATAGCGAAGGATCCATTTCACGGCTTTCCAATGATCCAAGGTAGGATTATGCATGTATTGACAAACAAAACTCACCGAGAATGAAATCTCTAGTCGAGTAATAGCGCATATTGAAGAGTCCCAACAATTCTCCTATATAATGATGGATCATCAAAGGTTTCACCATGTTTGGACAATTTTGAATATGGTGTCCACTGGAGAAGGCTTGCAATCTATCATTTTTGTTCGAGTGAGTAAATCTCGAATGTAGCTAGCTTGAGAGATATGCATCCCAGATCTGACACGAGTAACTTCAATACCCAAGAGGGATTGGGTGAATGATGATGTATAAGAGGGATCACTACATGTTATGATGATGTCGTCCACATAAACTATAAGATAGGTAGTAGAGGAGGGAGTATGATGGACAAACAACGATGAGTCAGAGTAACAACAGGTATAACCATGCGCTAGGAGAAATGTTTTGAGCTTGAGAAACCAGGCACGATGAACTTGCTTTAGTCCATATAAAGCATTTGATAAGCGACACACAAAATGTGGGTGAGACTTGTCAATAAAGCCTAGTGGTTGAGACATGTAAACAACCTCTGTAAGGTCACCATTAAGGAACGCATTGTTAACATCTAATTGCTTAAGAGCCCAACCTTTAGACACTGCACAATATAAGACAAGTTTGATTGTTGAAGGTTTAACCACTGGGCTGAATGTATCATGAAAATCAACCCCTCTTCTTGATGAAAACCTTTGATAACCAAGCGAACTTTGTACCTTTCAAGTAACCCATCTGCTCGTCTCTTAATACGGTAGACCCATTTGCAGCCGACCACATTTGCATTGGGAGGACATGGAGCAAGTATCCAAGTGCTATTATGAAGTAATGCTTGATACTCAACTTGCTAACATAAAATTTATTATTACTTCAAATCAACTTTTACTCTATCATTTATATTCACTAAATTCATTACTCCCTTTGTCTCTATTTACTTATTCATTTTTGACTTGACACACTTATTAAGAAAATGGCATAATACATATATTGGCCTCTAAACTTGGCTTCAAATTTTAACTTTGACCTCCAACTTTCATAATGCACAAATAGTCACTTTAACTATCCTACCTTTAAATAAATAAACAGCAATTTTTGGAGCCAAAAGCGTGAAATGCAAACGCTGCCACGTGTATTAGTGACCCACTCAATGGCTGCCAACTATTCAATGCATTGGGCCCGTTTTCCTGTCTATTTGACACCTTTTCAATTTGCCATGCATTTATTTCAATCTCTTTTAATGGATATGGACCCCACCTCACTAATTCCATTCCCTTCTCTTTATTTCTACCTCACAACTTCTTCCTTCACTTTCATTTTGTGGTAAATTAATATTTGAAAATGTCAATTATTCAATTTATAATTAATTGTCTTATTTCTTTTTTTAATTTATGTGTATTCAAAGATTATATTTAAGATACTATAAATTATTAGACTTAATATTTAAAAAAATTTATTACAAATTTGAAAATTACGTAAAATACACTATTAATTACAATAATTACTAATTTAAAATATTTTTTCAATCTAATAAGATCCTACAAACACACTATACGTTATATTTAAAAGTACTATAAATCATAATTAAAATATATTTTTTTTAGAAAATTGTTTGTTGACTCTTGAAATTCTATTGGTGACACATGAATTTGAATAGATGGAACAATATATATTATTGAAAGTTAACAATACTATAAGTTATTCGAAAATGACGTTAATGATTTTTATAAATTATAACAAATTAGCAACTAAAATATTTTTGAAAAAACATACAAAAAATTAGTTGATGAATCAGCCACCACACCGTGGACATGTATGCTTTTTGTGATTAAAATTGAGTTTAAGGGTTATTTTGGTCATTTAAGGATTTTTCTTTAAACTTCAAGCTTTATTAATAGTGATGTATTCATTTTAGAGTTAACATGAACATTTACTACCATATAAATATATATAATTTATTCAAATTTAAAATTTAAAACTATTTATTTAACGTCAATTAAAAATTAACTTTTAAATTAATTATTAGCACGGGCTCTTCATCACTAGTATATAATATAATAAGCGGGAATAGAGAGGACCTTGGGGTTGACACGTGTTCCTTTTTCCTTCTGGACAAAAAAAGACTATACAGGCAGGAGGTCAACCTGTAAAAAAAAAAGGGGACCCATATTTTACTATTGAAGGATGCGTGTTTCTTTTAAATTTCTTTTACCATACTAAATAATTGTATAAAATATTATAAATCACGATAATTAATTACTTAAATATTTAAAAGATATAAAAATATATAAAAGATCTGATTGACTCTTCAAATTTTACCGGTGACGCATAAATTTGGACAAATGAAATAATATATATTATTTGAAAATTTCTTAGAAAGTACTATAAATTACAGTAATTAACAGCTAGAAATATTTCAAAGACAAAAAAAATTGATTGAATCTCAAAAAAAATTTTAGTACTACACGTGTTCCTTTTTCCTTCTTGCCAAAAAAAAACTTCATTATAATTTTTTTTCGTAATAACAAATTTTTTTATTAAATGTCACTTGCATTTTGCAGTAAACAACAAATAATGCAAAAAAGAGGAGAAAATTGTTGAAAAAAATATAAAAAGGGTTTAATTGTCCTTTCAATGCTTTTTTTACTGTTGACCCCCTGAATTTTTACATCTGACGCGCCTAATTTGAGTGTATTTCACGCATTTTGCCAGGTAGGATCTAAGTGTTTTTTTGTTTTAAGTTGTGGATAGTTAAAGTGCCTATTTGTGCACTTACAAAGTTAAAGGTCAAAGTTAAAATTTGAAGCCAAGTTTAGGGGTCAATATATGTATTATGCCTAAGAAAATAATAATTGACATAGTAAATTTATCATTTTACCCCTATCATTGAAATATCGATTTACTCATTAAAGAGGTTCTACCTTTTTCAAAAACACTAACTCTCTAAATAAATTGAGGGTATAATAGATAAAAAAGTATTGTCTTTTCTTGATTTGTCAAAAATGACAAGTAAAAAGTCAAAATCGGATAAGTAAAAGGGATAGAAGGGGTATTTTTTTTTTATCAAATATATTTACCAACCAAATTGACCAACAAATGACTCAAACTAAGTTACTAACAATGTTGGTTCGTCTTCTCAATCATATGAACGAGAAATACAAGTTTAACGTGAGAAGATTGTCCGTACTATGTGGGAGGATTACATTAAAGAGTTTTACACCACAACTTATGTTTAATTTTACTTTTTCATTGAATTAAAGTTTGATCAATAATATTATTTTTTTAAGAATATCTTTGTCATAGTGTATTATGTGATTTTATAAATTTGTGCTTATTTGGTAAGATTCTATATAGAATTGGGACAATTTTACTATTTTTACAGCTTATGAGGTTTTTATATTTATGAGAAAACATACCACATAAAAAGTTCAAATTATGTCAGAACAAAACTTCAACCTCATCTTATGATTTCATATAATAATTTCATATCACCAAACGGGCCTTTAGAACCACAGAAAAAGTGTAAACTCTTTAACATAAACCAAAATATTTAATCTAGAACAGAGTGATTTATTGATAGGACGGCGAAATTAGGTAGAACTTATCAAACAACGGCAATGAAAGTGCATGGAAATTCAGAAGAGAGTCCAATCAATCGCCATCATTTTGTGTGGAATTCAATGCACAAATTAAGACCAGCAGGAAGCTTCTAACCTCTTCATAGATTACACTACTAGTGATGATGTGAATTGTGATGCCTAATTGGATTTAATCCCAATTCATGGAGACCAGTCACTTCTAAATTAGAGATGCCTTTTTTCTTCAGGGGACTCACAAAGAAAAAACTTTTTCCCTCTGCCTCTGCTGAAAAGCGGAAGAAAGAGTATGATTGTTATTTACAGAATGGAAGTTGCGTGCTTGAGGAGTTTCTTGCTTTATGCGACGGAAATTGCAGAATTCCCATCCGTTACTTTACTGCCATAGAGATCGAGAGGGCAATAAAAAACACTAAAAGCAAAATGGAGCTTTCCAATGTGTATATGGTTACGGGCTCGCTAGACAACCGCCTCGTTTTAGTTAGGTTCAACAATTGTGAATTCAACAATATCCACCGAGATATAGCGATTACTGCTCAAATGAGTCATCTCAAGAATGTGTTGAGACTTGTCGGTTGCTGTCTAGAATTTGAAGAGCCTGTTATGGTGTATGAATATGTTGAAGCTATATCTCTCAGCGATCTACTTTTCAGAAAGGTTAATATTAATAGAAAATCGTCATTATCTTGGGGAAATCAATTACGGATTGCCAATGAGGTTGCTTCTGCAATCGTTTTTCTGCATACCGAGTTTACTACACCCATTATCCACAGAGATTTGAAGGCTCAGAATGTGATAATAGATCAGAAGAGTGGTGCTGCCAAAATAGTAGACTTCTCATTGTCCATATCACTGCCTCCGGGAGAATTGGAGGTACAAGATCGAGTGTGTGGAACAATCTGGTATATGGCTCCAGAACATATCCACCAGGGTATTATTACTCAAAAAACTGATGTCTACAACTTTGGGATTCTTCTCTTTCAGCTATTAACCGGAAAGGAAGTGTGCGGTAGTGTGGGATCCGATGATGATGTTATGGATAGAGCGGATTCTAAAAATTCAAAAGAGACAACAGATTTCGAAGAAGATAACTCTATGCATAGGATGGATTCTGCAATTCCAGAAGACACAATAGATTTTGAAAATCTTCCACCCAACCTCGTCGATCACTATATTAAAGAGTGTAATATAATGGATATAACGGATCCTACCATTTTCGAAGAGCATGGAATTGAGATTCAACAACAATTGAAAGACTGCTTGAATCTTTCTAGGAAATGCACAGCTGACAAGGGAGAAGATAGACCATACATGATTCATGTCGCAAGGGAATTGTGTCGTATTGAGAAGGGTTTCCCTCCTGATCAAAATTAAATGTTCATTTTAATTCTTTAAAGTATTCATATTAGGTTCAATGTCAAGGAAATTCAGTTTGTGTGTACCCTCATATTTATGTTGAACAAAAAAAGAGATTTGCAGACAACGAAATTGCCAATTTAATCTTTATTTTGCTCTATTTGGATTGATTACTCCTTAATTTTTTCAGTTTACAGAAAAATCATGTTAGTATTTGTCATCTAACAAATTTTAGTCATTAAATTTAGACTATGGATACCACTACTTGTTATTTATTCTTCGTCTTTACCATTTTCCATTTTAGCCAGCGTGAGTCATTTCAGTGCTTAATTAAGATGCCATGTATACAAATGATAAAGGTTCCTGTCTCGCACATTAATTAAATTGACCCTGTTTGAGATTACTGTATTAAAGAGGGTAATGTAATGGATATAGCGGATCCTATCTTTTTGAAAGAAGATGGAATTGAGATTCGACAACAATTGGAAGACTTCTTGGATCTTGTTAAGAGATGCACATCATCAAAGGAAGAAGATATAGACTATACATGATTCATGTTGCAATTGAATTACGCCGAATTGATAAGTGTTTCCGTGCCTTCACCATTGGTCATGACTCATGAGAATTAGATGTTTATTTTACACGACGATAGAAAGAAAGAAAAGAAAGAGCACTACTTCGTCTAAAACAGTTCTAGTATGGCCATTTTATGTTGGACAATGACAGATATCCGCAGACAAATGAAATTGCCAATCCAATTTTTATGACTTGGTAGTTGGGAAAGGTCACTAATGCAGCAGCTGGGAATACCAAAACCTCTCCACACATTCAGGGAGCAGAACAGGGTGGCGGACATACTGGCTAAGATGGGCAAGACAATGCAAGCCAACAGCGGGAGGATGCAGATTTTGGAACCCCGCCACATTAAGCCCTCAAAGCATGGGAAGCTGACAAGAATGGGGTTTATTTTGATAGAATGGTAGTAGTAACTAGTCCCAATCAGACTACGGGGAGCATCCCTATTTCAAATTATGTAATGAACAATGAAGTCCGTAGGCTTCTCATTTAAGCTTTATATATAAATATATCTAATTCTACCAAAAAAAGAAGCATCACTAAATGCTACTAGTATTTTCTTTGTGCCTCTGTTATATAGTTGGGTCATGGAACATAGGGATTTTGACAGGAAAGTTCATTGTGTTAGTGAAGATTCTAAAGAAAAGAAAGATCAACATAGCTTGTGTGCAGAAGATCAAATGAGTGGGTATTAAGGCTAGAGATGTAGATCAATTTAAATTGTGGTACTCAAGAGGCTCGAGGACCCTAGAACCAACTACTCAACTTAAGGAACCAGATTCCTTATACAGAGGTGGACCCACTCCTCTAGGTGGGGGTGCATGTGCATCTATCTTGAGAAACTGACAGAAAGTAGGAATTATTTGACAGTGCATCCATGAAAAACATAGGAGTGTCATTGTGTGAGAAACTGACAGAAAGTAGGATATATTTGACAGTGCATCCATGAAAAACATAGGAGTGTCATTGTGTTAATTTTATTGTTTTTATTTTAAATTTATTTTAGAGCTCATATTTGAGCTAAGGTAATATTGGTGCACCCAAAATCTTCAAATCATGGGTTCGCCCTCTTAAAACTAAAGCAAACAAAAAGGTAAATAAACACAAGATTTATCGTGGAAAACCTCCTAGCTCAAGGGAGTAAAATCACGACCTACGGGAGGTAGATTTCAACAACCTCACTAACTTCAACAAGCGATTTCGGATTATAACTCTATAATTTAAGGGACTAACTCTAGTATATCAATTCGACAGGTGACTCTAACCATTTGCTAACAACTCTCTGAAAAGATAATTTCTTATCTTGTTACTAGTCCCATTGCGTACACCTTAACCACCTCCAAGATAACAAGTTGGAGCTAAAGTTTCAATTTTGGTACTAAATGCTAAACTTCGGAGGAAGTGAAATGAGTAGAGACCAAAAACAGAGTGTTCATAGAGAAGAAGGGGAAGGGAGCAAGAAGGACTAGTGAGGAGGGAATAATTATCCGGCATGAGCAGTGGCTGATCCAGAATTTTTCATATAGGGTTCGAAAAATTAAAGTATAAATGTATAAATAAGCCAATAAAACATAATTCCAAGGAAGCAGTAGTATATAGTTTATAGGTACAAAAAGTTAGTTCCGTTACCGAAAACCTTTTAGCAAGTTTGTATTTTTTTGGATTTAAATATGTAAAAAAAAACTGAAAAAGGTGAAAAATTGGTCTTGAAACTAAAGGAAGAGAAGCTAAAATAAAATTTTTGCTCGAACCCTGGACACTAGGGTCAACTTATAAGGAGATCTACCACTATGCTATAACTTACTTCATGTTTATGAAGGGGGTTCAAAATTAATATATCTACGTATATAACAGAAAATTAATCGTAACTTTTTACCGACATGGGTCAGCCCCTAAGCATGAGCCATTTCACTGTTTAAGTAACCAGCTCAAATACGTCGAACACAAGATAAAACATCTTTACTAAATGTTCCTTAAAATTTAAAAGTTTACGTGGTTACAAATCATTTTATTAAGAGTAAAAAATAATATTTTAATATTTAATTTTTTTAATTATATATCTTTTCAAAAGACCAGTGACCTATCACAATTTGTTGTCATTTTGTGTGGAATTCAAGATCATGAGGAATCTTTCCTGTACAGTGTACACTCCACTAGTGATGATGCCTTACTGAATTGATCCCACGTAAGACCAGTGGACATGAAAGAAAGAGGTATTGTGAAGCGAAAAAATGCAGTTCTTCAGGGGACTCACAAGGAAGAAACAATCATCATCCTCTGCCTCTGCAGAAAGGCGGAAGAATGAACAGGATTATTATTTAAAAAATGGAAGTTCAGTGCTTGAGGAACTTCTTGCTTTATGCGACGGAAATTGCAGAATTCCGATTCGTTACTTTAGTGCCATAGAGATTGAGAGGGCAATAAAGCACTCTGAAAGCAAAATGGAGCTTTCCGATGTGTACATGGTTACGGGCTCGCTGGACAACCGCCCCGTTTTAGTTAGGTTCAATAGATGTCAACTCAACAATATGCACCGAGATATGGCGATTACTGCTCAGATGAGTCATCTCAAGAATGTGCTGAGACTTGTTGGTTGCTGTCTAGAGTTTGAAGAACCAGTTATGGTGTATGAATATGTTGAAGGTATATCTCTTAGCGATCTACTTTACAAAAAGGGTAATATTAATATAAAATCGTCATTATCTTGGGGAAATCGATTACGGATTGCCAATGAGGTTGCTTCTGCAATCGTTTTTCTACATACCGAATTTACTACGCCCATTATCCACAGAGATATAGCGTCATCTAAAGTGATAATAGATCAGAATAGCGGCGTGGCCAAAATTTTGGACTTCTCACTCTCCATATCTTTGCCTCCAGGAAAATTGGAAATGAAATCAGAAGATGGTGTGCTCGGAACAATCGGGTATATAGCTCCTGAAAATGGCTTCTATGTTATTATTACTCAAAAAATTGACGTCTACAGCTTCGGGGTTCTTCTCTTTGAGCTATTAACTGGAAAAAAAATGGTTGAAATGGTGGATTCTGCAATTTCAAAAGAGCCAATAGATTGTGAGGAAGTCAACAAATCCAATATTGAAGAGCGTAATGCTATGGATACAACTTTTGAAAATCTTCATCCCAACATTGTTGATCGCTATATTAGAGAGAACAGTGTAATAGATATAGTGGATCCTACCATTTTCGAAGAGCATGGAATCGAAATTCAACAACAATTGGAAGACTACATAGATCTTGTTAAGAGATGCACAACTTACAACGGAGAAAACAGACCATACATGATTCACGTTGCAAGGGAATTACGCCGAATTGAGAAATGCTTCCGTGCCCTCACTATTGGTCAAAATTAAATGTTTGTTTTAATACATGAGGTGAAAAAAGAAGTTTGCTTCTACTGTCATATTTATGTTGAACAATAAATGAGATCTGCAGACAATGAAGTTGCCAATCTAGTACTTACTTTTGTGCTCTATTTGGGATGCATCTAACTTGATCTTTTTGTTACAGACTAAAAAAATGAGACACCATGTTAGTTTTGTATTTGACATCTAATAACTTTCATTCGTTTCAGACTATGCAACTGCATATATTTACCGTTTTCCTTGTTGACCAGGCATTGTGTGGTGTGTCACCACCTTCCACCTATCTTACACATTCAATAAAAGTTGTCATGCTAAAGGTCCTCTCTACTAGGAAAGCAGAGAATTTCTCTAATTCTAACATATTGATAGGTTTTGTTTAGTCAGGCTGGAGAATCTTACATGAGCTAGGCTAGTTTTTTTAGTAATAATTTGTTAATGTGTAATTACTACTTGGAAACCGTAATTTTAATCCCTGCAGTGACTACTACTGGGAAGGCACATAATCAAATAGCATCCCTTGGGAATTACAAAATTTAACACAGAATAAAAACAAAAGCAGTGTGAATTTCTATTAATTCCTAGGAGAATTTACTTCGTGATCACAATTCACAAGCAAAAACCTCAAGTCCGTTCATAGCAATACGATTTATCATAGTGTCCACACAAATAAGACTAACCAAGGTAGGAAAAACAAAAGTATAGAATTGAAGTTACAATATGTGCCTGTTGCATAGCACAATCTTTAGCATCTCTATGAGGCACCCTTGACACCGCTGGTAGAAGGATTAGTGACTTGTCTATAACACCAGTTTACAATTGCTGCAAACTGTATGCAGGTTTGTGAAACAAAATTTATGCCATAAAGAAAGGAGACGAGACAAACCATTTTTTGTCTCTGGAATATTAGAGTAAGCGTTTGGGATAATTTCCTTGTTTTAGCTGGAGACAAGACAAGACAAGCCAATTCTCAAATGATCTAAACTACTAGTAGCATGTTCATCCAGAGCTCTAAAAAGGGCAAGTTATGCTTGCTTATTATAGGTCCTCGAAACTTGCTTTCATTAAGAAGCAAAAAGAGGAAACTCCACATGGCACAGCAATTTGTAAACCATCTCGAGAAACTTGTAACACTTTTAATTAGATTGAGGGCTTGAATGGATATAAAACACCTATGGTATCTTAGAGAACAGCTATACAGTGGCAGCACTGGAAAGTGCATTGTGATAAGTCAGCAAAATATCAATTGTCAATTAAATAGTATTTGAGTACAATTTAATAACCTAAACTAACTTAAGTTGGTCAATTTCAGCATTTGGAACCCAAGAAAGAAAAGCATGAAGAATGATGAAAAAATGGGAAGTTGGAGCAAAAGATTAAGAAAAGAGAAGACACAAAAATCATGCCCATGTAAAGCCAGTAGAAGAACTTGAATTCGGATAAGTCTGAGAATGAGAAGATCTGATTCAGTCCACGAAAATAAATGACTAGACGAAATTGCTCCACAAAATTGAGAAGTCTGGAATTAGCAGAAAAACAGGAGACGAAACGAAACGTCACCACAATTTAGCTCCAGGAAAATCACCTGAAGCTTGAAGAAACAAAACCTAAAGAAAAGCAAGAGAAACGTGGAGACAAAAATATTTCGGCTCCACGAAATTGTGAGCAAAGGGACATTTTTGTCCCAATGTATCTATAAATAGGGAATTAGGTAATCTTCTTGGGAAGTTTTCAATCTTCTAAAAGTATTGAGGAGCATTCATAGCTAATATTTGAAGGATTAGGAGGCTATTCACTTTAGAGTTTGTGTTAACCAACTAAAGTATTTAATCGCCTGAGTTAAATTAAAACTGTTTGCAACAAACTCACACACCTAACTACAGTTAACTGAGTCAACTCCTTAAGATAAACCAAAATATTTAATCTAGAACAGAGTAATTAGTTGATAGGGTGACGACATTAGGTAGAACTTGACAAACAATGGCGATGAAAGTGCTTGGAAATTCAGAAGAGAGTCCAATCAGTCGCCATCATTTTGTGTGGAATTCAATGCATAAATTAAGACCAGCAGGAAGTTTCTTCCAACTTGTTCATAGATTACACTAGTATGCCTTCTTAGATTTAATCCCAATGCACATAAACTAGTGGACACCAAAGAATAGAGACTTCAAAATCAGCACAAGGTATTGCAAGAAAAAATGCACTTCTTCAGGGTACTAACAAGGAAAAAACATTTTTCCTTTGCCTCAGCAGAAAGGCGGAAGAAAGAGGAGGATTGTTATTTAAAGAATGGAGGTGCAGTGCTAGAAGAGCTTCTTGCTTTATGCGATGGAAATTGCAGAATTCCCATCCGCTATTTCACTGCCACTGAGATCGAGAGGGCAATAAAACACTCTAAAAGCAAAATGGAGCTCTCCCATGTGTCTATGGTTACAGGCTCACTGGACAACCGCCCCGTTTTAGTTAGGTTCAGTAGGTGTCAATTCACCAATATCCACCGAGATATAGCAATTACTGCTCAGATGAGTCACCTCAAGAATGTGCTGAGACTTGTTGGTTGCTGTCTAGAATTTGAAGATCCAGTTATGGTGTATGAATATGTTGAGGCTATAACACTCAGCGATCTACTTTTCAGAGAGGGTGATCATAAGACTAAAAGATCATTATCTTGGGGAAAGAGATTACGAATTGCCAATGAGGTCGCTTCTACAGTTGTTTTTCTCCATACAGAATTTACTACACCCATCATCCACAGAGATATAAAGCCTCACAAAGTGATGATAGATCAGAACAGCGGCGTTGCCAAAATAATAGACTTTTCATTGTCTATATCATTACCTCCAGGGGAATTGGAGGTACAAGATGCTGTACTGTGCGGAACATTTTGGTATTTAGATCCAGAATATGCCTCCCTGGGTATTGTTACTCAAAAAACTGATGTCTACAGCTTCGGAGTTCTTCTCTTTCAGTTATTAACCGGAAAGGAATCTCTTGATAGTATGCAATCCAATATTGAAGAAGGTAATGTTATGGATAGAGTGGATTCTAGAATTTATGAAGAAACAACAAATTTTAAAGATCCAAATCCACCAACCATGGTTGAGCTCTACATTAAAGAGAGTAATGCAATAGATATAGCAGACCCTACCATTTTGGAACAGCACGGTATTGAGATTCGACAACAATTGGAAGACTACTTGGATCTTGTAAAGAAATGCACAACGTACAAAGGAGAAAACAGACCATATATGATTCATGTTGCTAAGGAATTATGCCGAATTGAGAACTGCTACCGTGCCCTCACTATTGATCAAAATTAAATATCTGTTTTGATACATGAGGTGTAAAAAGAAGTTTGTTTATACAGTCATATTTATGTTGAACTATAGTCAATAGATGAGATCTGCAGACAATGAAATTGCCCATTTAGTTTTTAGGACCTGGGAAAAAGTTACTACTAAATGCTAGAACCGACTTTAGTGCTCTATTTGGACTGAATCTAAGTGTATTGTGTTTCAATTATCACACATTTTGCTGCTGATATTATTTCTTTCTTGTAGGCTCTACACTACTTTTCGTATTACTGTTATACTTTCTTCATTGTTTTCTTCTTTTTTACTTGAGTTTGATGCACTTGAGCCGAGGGTCTTTCACAAACAACCTCTCTACTTCAGTTCCACGAGGTAGCGGTAAGGCCTGCATACACTCTACTCTCTCCAGCCCCCACTTAGTGGGATTTATCGGGTATGTTGTTGTTGTTGTTGGATTGAATCTAATTGATCTTTGTGTTTGATTACTAAAATAAAGTGAGACCATGTTAGTTTTGTAACTTACATCCAATTACCTTTTAGTAGTTTCAGACTATGCCACTGCTTATATTTACACTTGATTTTTACCTTTTTCCTTATTAATCAGGCATAAGACATTTCAGTGCTTACGAAACCAAGTATCCAAATTCTTCAAACACAAGATACAGGTGGTTGTTTTTTGAGGAAGGTAAAATCAACCACAGGATACATGTTCCTTGTTCGACCCATTAAAACAAAATGTAAGATGGGATTGTAACTTTTCAGCTCATGCTAAAGGTCCTCTCTACTAGAAAAACAGACAGATTCTCTGATTTTAACATATTGATAGGTCTTGTATAGTAAATCTGGAGAATTTATCATGAGCTAGGCCAGGTTCACATAGTTTTTTTTTTTTGCTAAGAGGCTCACGTAGTTATAATTGTGAGTTTGCAATGACTACTAGGAAGCCACAACTCTAATCCCAGCGTTTATGCAGCTACTATATAGATGGTGATTACTACTGGGAAGGCACATAATTAAAGAGCATCTTTTAGGCATCACAGAATTTAACACAAAAGCAGTGTGAATTTCTCTTGATTCCTAGGAGAAACTACTTTGATATCACAAGCATACAATATCAAGTTAGTTCAAGAGAAGGGAGATTAGTGACTTGTCTATAACACCAGTTTGCTGATGCTGCAAACCCTCCAAAGGTTTTTGAATCAAAATTGACTCTATAGAGAAAGGATAAGGGGTTTTAACAATAGATATATGTAGATGATAAACTTTTTGCGAATCCACTGAAACGAGCTAAGGAAATTGCCTTCTTCCACTGGAAACAAACCATTTCAGTCTCTGGAATAATTAGAGTAAGCTTTCGGGATAATTTCCTTGTTTTAGCTGGAGACAAGACAAGCCATGGAGCCAATTCTCAAATGATCTAAATTACAAATAGCCTATTCATCCAGATAAGCATTAGGTATAAAAAGAGGAAGTTATGCTTATTACAGGTCCACGAAACTTGCTTTCACTAAGAAGCAAAAGAGGAAACTTCACATGGCATAAGGTGAAAGACAAAAAACTTAAGAGAGATACCACCAGGAACTAGCACTACATATTGAACCACAACAATTTAGAATCTTAGATTGACTTGTGTGTGACTACCAAGTAAATTAGTGGAAGACAAGAGGCACAAGATTTTTCAACTTAGATCCTGGGATACGCGATAAAAATCACCTTTAAAGGATCAACCAATCCACGACGTGCATCATGTATGCTCATCATTATTAGGCAAACTTTGCAAGTTCATATCTAAGGCGATAAAATTTCATGTCATACAAACTCCTGAATCAAAATCTTCATGATTTAATTGGCTCCAAGAATAAAATGATCTCTTTTGAGGAACCGTTCCCAAGTTCCTGTAAGGCTAAGTTTTAACTTTGAGGGTCTTCATTTCAAAAACACATTCTTTCTTGGGACAATTTAAGGAAGGTGAAGGAGGTGGGTGAATGTATCTCCTTGTATAAAACCAGATATTAATCGAACACTTGAACCTTAATAACATAAAGATCTAGCAAAGGCAGGCTCTTCAGTTCTCATAAAACTACAAGGTGTCAGTAGGTGGTAAACTGTAAACATATTTCAAAAATGATTTACCCATAGGCATAACAAAACTTTATTTAGATACACTTTTAGGGCAACTGATTCTTTTATCCAAATCATATAACAGCCACCATAACACAGCCTATGCCCCTTTTTTTTTAAAAAGTATGATAAATACATAAGTACATAACACAGCCTATGTCGCAAAGCAAAGCCGGTCTCATGCCTGGATTAAAGAGAAACAATGGTAAGTTGACAGTCAGCATAAAAACAATCTAATTATAATGAATCAATGATGCAGCTTGATATTTAAGCGGAGAAGGGTAGAGCGGCACGCCCCTTATCCCGAATTTCCAAGGGTGGGATTGGTCCTAAAGTTGGTCCAGACAGATTTCTCGGTCATCAAACAAAAAGCAAACTAATTATAATAAAATTGTGATAATCCTCCAGATCATACAGTCAACCCAACTATTTTCGAATTCGATGTCAATTAATACTGAAAAGGCAAAAGCAAAACACAAGACAACTTTAAAGGTGCTGAATTTTTCGCCAAGTCATACAACAAACACCATATTTATTATGCAATAATCTTTTGTCAGCAAGCATAAAGTACAAAACTTTAAAAAGAACTGATCCAATTACCACTTGGAAAACTAAGCTTCTCGTGCAGAAATCATTCCAGCCTTTCTTGCATAAGCGAAAATGCCACCAGCTTCAATGACAGGACCAGCATCACCAATAGGCTTCAATTTATACTCTTTCCCAGTTGTATGATTAATCAATCTACTCTCCCCAATTTCAATAGTCAGCACATCACCAGTCTTACACTCCTCACAAATCCTCTTTTCCGATTCAAGCGGATAAACTTCACCAGTCGAAACTGAATTCCTGAAAAAGATCCTCGCATACGACTCCGCCACCACTGCCAATACACCAGCTGCACCTAAAGCAACCGGCGCGTGCTCACGCGATGACCCGCACCCAAAGTTGTCGCCACCTATGACGATGGAGTACTTTGACGTGAATTCACCCGGTTCAATGAAACGGGTATGGTACGATGAGGGAAGTCCACATAGAGCGTACGACCCGAGTTTCTTGTACTCATCTGGATTTGAAGGTACAAGGGTTAGGTATTCTGCTGGGATGATTTGGTCAGTGTCGATATTGTCTCCGAGGACGTAGCAGAGGCCGTGAAATGTGGTGGCGGTCTTTGTGGTTTCCGGTGTAGTAGAGGCGGCGGCGGAACGGAGAGGTGCGACAGTGGAGTTTTTCGAAGCTGGGACGGAATGGGAGATTAATCGATTATTGGAGGAGATTGATTGGAATTTGACGGAGGGGAGAGGGTTAATATAGGAGGCGCGTGGTTGGAACGAAGAGGATTTGAAGGTGGTGATGGAACTGGAAAGAGCTGTTGAAGCCGCCATTGATGAAAGCTCGGAGTGGCGTTGAAATGGAGATTGCAAATTTTTCGTTGAAAGAAGGTACTAAAACGTGGGCAGACATCTTATTAGCTATATTGGGCCTTAGAATTTTTTAGCTTTTGGGCTTACAATAGATCAGATAAACAGAAGAGCCACCAATTTTATTGGACCAGTGCGACTATTTTTTCCAAATTCCTAAAATTAGGTGGAATGTAGATACATTCCAAAACGTTCTAACTTCTAATACATCGTGTCTCAATTTTGGATATATTCATCAACGTCTCGATACATTACGTTGCAGTTTTGGATACATCACTCAACGACTTGATACATTGTGTATGTTCCGATACATCGCGTAAATTAGTGTATATGATCTATACATTACTTTATGTAATGTATCCGAGAATATGAGAGAATAGGTACCTTTGAAATGGTATGAAATTTTAAAGCATATGATAAAATAAAAGTTGTGTATTTAGGTAATTTGTCATATTTAATGTCTGGGACGGCGCAAAAAAAGTAAGAATTTCATAAATAGCAAAAAGAAAAATACAGAATAAGATTTTATAGCTATATAGTTTTCGTAATTACGATCCATAATTATAGTCTCATTTTCTATGGAGACTTCCATTTGAATATTTTGGTTCTTATGTTTTTTTTATAAAAAAAAAAAGCTATACAAAATATGTTTTTAAGTAACAGACATAAAGAGCGGTAATTCGATCACGAAAAAAGAGATAATTTTTACAATTCACGCAATTTGTATTTGAATATAAATTTTTTTTTCCTTTAGTGACTCCTTCAACCAGAAGAAAATCTTACTATCTAGGTTCGTGAAGTCAAGAAGCTTCAGTAATATAAATTACATTTTCGAGCAATTTGATTATCGATTAATCAACATCAATTGTATTTTGTATATTGAATTCGTTGTTTTAAATGCTCAAAGTAAGATGAAATGAATTTTTTTGTCAATTGACTTTTTCTTGAACTCGTGTTTTGAATTTCATAAGTGTGTTATGATATTCAAAAATTGTTTGGATTGTATATTGTGATAATAGTATGAAACTTTCAATTGATTAGTACGTACATTTGTATACAATTTCATTTGGAATCGAATAACAAAATTTATTCTATTTGAATTTGTTGTTGGTTGTAGATTTGCTATGTAATATATAAACGTATACATAATTTGATTTGTACCTTTTTGGATTGTTGAATTCCAAAGAGTGATTTATATGTCTTTTGATAAAACTGATCTGTATTTGTATATATATATATGTATATATAAAGGCAAATTAGTATATATATATATATATATATATATATATATCAATTATTTATATTTATTTTTCAAGTACAAAATGTCTTCCTTGACTATTTTGATTATATGCATTCGAGCAAATGGGACGATGAAAATTATTACATTAATCATACTATTTAAGGGATAGTCTTTTAAGGAAAATGCAATATATAATGAGTTGTGTAATATAATTGCAAATGGTAGTGATGTGACTAGCAAAATACTAAAAATACAAATATAATATTGTATACAAATATTTGTAACTGGGTCAAACAGCCACGATTTAATTAAAATATTCCCTCCATACCAATAGCCAATATGGATTGAGCACAGATTTTGTTTTGTGAAAGTATCATTATTTTGAATAAAAAATACTAATAAAATATTACTATGAATAACATTTTATACTTTAATTTACTATATGTCACACTTAACTTTTGTTTGTTAGAATTTTCAAATAAAATATTGCGTAAACAGTTACTATACATTATTTTTGTTTCAAAAGATTGTATTGGTGTTGTTAATTATTGTTTATAATGAATAATTATAATATTCCAATTAGTGACTCCATGAGCTAATACAAAGATTGAAAATGAAGAAAGCGGTTGAAGTATGAACATTTAGACTGCAACCTCATGACCATGGATAACGTAGGTTAGAAATTATAAAGCTCTTTGAAAAACTGTGCATGATTGATGAGCAGGGGCGGAGCTAGTAGTCTACATGCTGATTTGATCAAACTTAATAAATGTTATTCGAATAGTGTATTTATATTAATAAATTTATTAAATACGTATAGATATTAAATATAGAATCTAGTTATTAAGAACATAAAATCGTTATTATAAAATTCAAAATTTATAAAATTAAAGTCTTAGTTTTGCTTCTCGTGAGAGATGAGTTTATATAATTTCTGACAGGAACGATTAAGTGAAAAAAGTGACTAGATAATGTTTTAATTAAGAGCAAAATACTGAGGTCAAAACGATGATGATGAAGACACAAAGTGGGACAAGCCAGGGATACTAAAAAAAGTTATAGGAGAAATGTATAATTATTTATTTATATAATAATTATAACTATAATTAGGGTAAGGCATAAATTTACCTTTGAAATTATTTCAAAAAATCAGTTATTAAACTATCATGACAATTTATTACTCATATAACTTCAAAAATGTATTTATTTAGCCCTTTCTATATTCACTCCGAGATATTATGCAAATGAGTGAGGCATTCACCTCCTAGTAATGTCAAATCTTACATGAACTCCAACCGAATTCATTTCACCAGATCCGATTCATTTCACCAAATCCATTTTATTTCACCATCCAAATTCATTTTATTTTACCCACCCATTTAATTTCTCTAAGAACAACAAAATCTAATTAACAAAATCGATCGTAAATAAAAGAAATTGCTAATGATCGTCATTCGTCGTTAAATTTACTACTTCTATCTATAGAAGCGCCAACAGAAGCTTCCCGAGCGCTATTTTATATCATTTTAGATTACTTTCTTCATCTTAATTAATTAATTTATTTAATTATATATTTAAAGCTTACAATAATTAACAAATTAAAATATTTAGAAGACATATAAAAATTCATATTCAGTTTGGACTCTTGAAATTTTATTATGTACCAGATCGACAGAAAAAGTAACACATATTATTTGAAATAGTGTAAAAAGTATTATAAGTCACAATAATAAACAATTAAAATTTTAAAAGACATAAAAAATTAAAATGATTCTTGAAATTCTATCAATACCACATAAATTGAGAGAGTGACATATACTATTTGAAAATAACGTATACGGTATTATAAATCACAATAATTAATAATTGACATGTTTATAAAAGATACACAAAATTTGGTTGGTCTTCGAAATTCTATCGCATTAATTGAGATAGAGTAAGTAACATATATTATTTGAAATGACTTAAAAACTATTATAAATCAAAATAATTAACAACTAAAAATTTTAGAAGACATATAAAAAATTTGATTAACTCTTGAATTCTATCAGTGTCACATAAAGTGAGACAGAAGAAATACCATATATTATTTGAAAATTACGTAAAAGTATTATAAATCACCCTGATTAATAACTTAAAATATCTATAAAAAACAAATTAAAAAAATTGATTGACCCTCTAAATGCTATTTGTATCACAGAAATTAAAACCAAAATAATAGGGAAAAAACCCTTATACCCCAAAAAGGAAAATTATTTACAAGCGGCTATGCCCTTACTTTCATACCCCTGTTTTTAAATACAAATGCGCATTTACTGCTTGTTACCATCAAAGTGTGTATATATATATACATACTCTGATAGTATCAAAGATGAAGAAACAATGATTCAGTGAATAAAACGCGCGCTAGTCGGATAAATAGTTTGGACCGTGAGTCCAATCAAGATAAATATATTAAGTTGAGTCTAATTTTTGAGTAAATACTTTGCCCAATAAAACCAATTTGTATCATTTCCCAAAGGCCAAAACAATAGTATATACTAAGCTCATATTAGTACAAATTCCAGTATTAGTCTAAAAGCAAAGCGGATATCATTGTGTGAATGTATCCTAGATAGTGGTGTCAAAAATGAGCTCTAACCCGCCCAATCGTCTAGAATTTTAAGGGTAGGACTCAAAATAATTTGAATTGGATTTAGTCTCAATCCATTTAAACCTTAACTCTTTATTTGCATGAATGTAATATATGTTCATATATTGAAGGTATGAATTACTATTTATTTTATTTCTTTTATGATTTATCTATTCATTTGTAACTTCTTTTTTAAAAAATTTTATTGAGTTGAAATTCAAATTGTGGTAACAAAAGTTAAATAACAATATGTTAAAATTATTAAGATTAAACGGGTCAAATTGGATGGATCACGATTTTTAACCATTTAGACTCAACCCATTTGAGTCAAAAGTAAACTTGGGCGGGTCAAGACCCAACCAAATTTCTTTTTCAACACATTTTAGTATCTCTAATTTCAACTCAACCCACCCATTTACCATCTTCAGCCCACCTTTATTTTACTCTCCATTCTCTATATTTGGAGAGTAAAATAGAAAATGGGCTCTCCAACCACACTTTAATTCATTCTCTATTCTCCATTTATAGAGAGGTGATTAGTAGTTCTCCAAATTTGGAACTACTATTCACACTCTCTATTTTACTTTTTGATTATTTTATTATTATTTGTAATTAACATATTATTTTTCATATAAGACCATCAATTAAATATTTAATATACGTAATTCCTTCTAATGTAATATAACATTTTAAAAAGTACATTATTTAATATATACCATTTTTATCCCGAATTAATAATATTTTTTAAAAAAAATTCGTCACTTTAATATAATTTTATATTATTATTAATTTTCGTCACTTTAATATGCACAAAATTAAAATGATAAAATGAAAATTTTAATTTAAAAATACAATACATAACATAATAATTTAAATACAAGGTAACAATACAATACAACAATTTTGCTTGTAATTTATGTCAATTAATTTGTATATTATAGAATATTTGCTTGCAGTTTATGTTATTTAGAAATTTAGAATAAAATATGATTTTATATTAAGTAAAAAACTTTAAAATAAAATTTTATATTACATGAAAATTATATAAAGTGATTATTTGAAAAAAAGAAGAAGAAAGGAAATTATATTATGAAATAAGAAAATAAGAATGAAATAGAAATAATAATATAATATTAAGAAGATAGAAGAAAATTCTTTTTTAGAGAAGAAAATAGAGAATTGAATTAGAATTATTATCTAAAAAAATAAAAATAAAAAAGAATATATTTGAAGAGTAAAATAAAGGATGGAATTGGAGATGTCGTTAACACCCCTAATCCTAGATGTCAAATCGAAAGCGATAACCGACTCTTCTATGGAGTATATAACATGTTATACACTCCATATAATAGATCCTACATGTCAAATTGAAAGCAATACCCAACTCTTCCTATAACATTACATACATTATTAGTGACAGAGTCATGAATTTTATAAAAAATGTCAAAATTTCTACTCTTTTTAAAATGTGAAAGAAGAAAAAAAGGCTTAAAAATGTTATAAAGAGTGAAATTCGAACTTGTGAATTGCACACCTCAAATCACTAGGCTACATCACCTTGTTATAACAAAGGTGTCCAAAATATATTATTAACCATTTAGTGTATCATTTACTTATATATTCAATAAAATTTTCTGACTACAATATAGCTAAGCCATGCATTCCATATTATAGATGCTACATGTCAAATTGAAAGCGATAGCCGACTCTTCTATGGAGTAACTAGCATTACATACATCCCATATAATATATCCTACACGTCAAATTGAAAGCGCTAACCAACTCTTTCATTTCTATTTTTTTTTTTTAAAAAAATAGAAATGTGCTGTGTATACTCAATATTTTAACTAAAAAAAAGTATCAGATACTTCTCATTGGCGAAACACAACTTCCATGAAGGTTCCAAATAAATCTGCATAAATTCCAAATACAGACCATATTTCACACTTTCAAAAATACAGCACAAATGGTTTATATGCACCACCGTGTAAGAATAAATTTATAGTTTGAGTTTCAAATTTGTCACTAAATTCAAAAAGGTAAAAACTTATTGACATAATTATGTGATCGTATAATCATATATGTATTACGTTTAACCTTTTAGAAATCTCTAAACACTATCAAAACATTCGTAGAGACATATTTAAAATTCGAAATCAATAAGTTTTCAAACTAATATATACAATAATAATTGACATCATAGTTATATATATATTTACAATCACAATTACGAAATTTCACGAAAATGCATGAGATCTTTAAATTGTCAAAAGAATTTTTTCAGGGATAGAAGGAATAATTATGTTTTAGTTGAGGGGCAGAAATGATTAATAGGAAAGGAAAGCTGCTCAAATTACCAATTATATAAGTAATAAAAAACACAAATATAAATAAAATCTATCTATATATCTAAATATATATAATAGGAGAAGAAAAAGTGTCACGTGTCAGCACCACAATTTTTCTTGAATTTTATTATCTTTAGTTAATTTAAATAACTTAATTATCTTTAGTAATTTAAATAATAAATTCAATTTTAAATAAGAAAATAACAATATAAAACAGTTTTTAAAAAAAAACATAATATTAAGGAGAAAACGGAAAAGAAAAAATATTTTTAATTATTATATACTATTGTCTTATACACTATTGCTTATATTTAATACTATTGCTTTTAATTATATTTTTAGTTAACTTCAAAAGAAATATTTATGCCATTACAAAATTGTAAAGAAATATTATTATATAAACATAAAATTGTAAGAATATTTCTGTTACCATTAAAAGCATAATATTAAGGAGAAAACGGAAAAGAAAAGATAATGCACTTACTTATTAATATAAATCTATACATTATTAAAATATATACGTTACTTATTAATTCACTTGACATTTTCTTAGAATAATGCACCAAAATTTTATGAATATAACCCACGTTTTTGGACTCCTTTTTTTTTATTCAATTTAGAGTTTGCAGTTGATTTTAACCTAATATATTATATATAATAAATATTTATATGCATTTTGATTTGAGTTTAAATACAAAACTTTTATATTTAAATGATTTTATAAAATAATAAAATAGAAAGATAAAGGCTTACAGTTTGGAGGTGGTTACATTTCCCCATTTTATCACAATTGTTATGTAACGTGTGTGTGTGAGACATTTCCTTTTCGTGTGGAAAAATAATTAACTATATTTTCACCATCTCCTTATTTATAGCAAAACAAATGCAAATAATTATTAATATATTAATAATTATTATAATAATTATAATAATCTATATATATAGTGAGAGATATATATAGAGGGAAAATGTCACATGTCAGCACCACAAAAAAAATTATAATTTATTTAAAAAACTATACAATCTAAAAATAAAAATAAAAATTGCAAACACTAAAAAAAAACTGAAAAATATTAATTGTTTTGAATCACATTGATGATTATCTATTTAAAAATTAAAACTTAAATTCAAAAAAAGATTTTTTTTAAAAAAACTAACTAAAAATAAAAATTGCAAACATTAAAAAAAAAAAAAAGGAACAGTTTTTTTAAAAAGAAACTGAAAACACATAATTTTGATCCTTTTCATACGGCATATTTTTTAAAAGTAAATTTGAAAAACAAATAAAATTGCCAAGTGGAAGAAGTGTAAAAAAATAGAAAATTTTAATTTTAAATAATAAAAAATGTAACCGGGAAAATCCTAAAATTCATAATTTGCCTAAATTAACCCACGTAAAAATAAATAAAAATAACAAACTCCCATATATTTTTACATTTGAACTTAAATGTGGTTATCTAAAACTGCTCAACTGCTTACATACACCTTTATCGTTATATATTAATAAATAAAAAATATAACTAGAATAATTATGAATCTCTTCTTTTCAAAAATAGGTATCTATATAAATACTAACTAAATTTATTGTGTGTTGTACATTCAATGGTAAGGCTGAAGGAAGAAGTAATCAACATTCTTGCACAAAGCAAGCAAATTTAATGTTCACTTCATATTACGTTCAAAGTTACATTTTAAGAGATTGTGGTATTGTCTTTTTTCACGTAGAAAACATATTTTGCTTTCCTAATTTTCTATCAATTTCTATAAGCTTTTGCCTTCTCTTTTTCATTTTATTTTGGACATGTTATTTGCATCACAGAGAATAATGTTTTATACTATTGTTTGTAAAAATTTATGTTGGATACATAAATAAATTTGGTACGTATATTTGTAATAGACAAATTATTAAAAACTATTGCAATGAAGAAACAATATATACTAAACAAACATGCAATCCTCTAGGACTTGATAATTGAAGATGATGATTCACATAATTTTATCGAAAATGTTTAGTAAATTTTATTTCTTAATTTATTTCATATTTATTGATGATTATCTTTATTTTAAAAAGAAATAAAGTGATGCATGACAAGAAAATAACGTAAAGTAGTGTGATTATTTTTACAGATTGAAGGGTTGCACAGCATGTTGAGGATTTTATGAAGATGAGTTGAAGTTTTTCATTTGCATATTACTAAATTAATATTTTGATGTATAAAGAATTAATAGACCATAATATTGCAAGAATTCCTAATAGATTTTTACTCAAAATTTATAGCCATGTGTGAAAACATACAAGACAAAATATATTTTTTTATAAGTTAATGTGTTAAATCAAAGTTGTGGGAGAATTTGTATACTCCTATTAACTACTCATTGTATAATTTATTTAAATTATCATCTTCTTGAATTGTGTCATAATTAGTTTGTTGTTATTTATGGGTATTTACCAGTGAAAATTTCATATATGACATATTATAGTACTATTTTCAGGCTACAGCAGTAGATTTAGACTTTCAAGCTATAGCATTAAAAATTTCAGGTTATAACAAATTCACAAATAAAAGAAATGTTTTTATTAATTCGAAAAAAGCTAAAAAAAAAAAAAAGATAAACGAAAATTTAAAAAAAAAACGGAATTATAGATAAGAAAGTAAAAAACTAAAAGTGTGGCCTGTAATTTAATTTGAATTTATTGTAGATAATTAATGATTAGCATGAAATAAGGGATTCAAACAAATTAACAATATTTCGTATCCTTAATTCACTCAAAATCAATTAAGATAAACTAAAAAATCAGATCATATCATTTTTTTGTAGATAATTAATAAATAACACGAATTAAGAGATTTAAACTAATTAAGATTATTTAGTATCCTTAATTCACTCAAATCAGTTAAAATCAAATAAAAATTCATATTTTATCTTCTTCTTTTTTCAACGTTTCTCTCTCTTCAATTTGCAACAAAAAAAATTCAACGTTTCTCTCTTCAATTTTCAACAAAAAAAAATCCCACATTCGAGTAATTGAAGTTTTTTTCACCTTTGAAAATTCTTGATTTTGTTGTGATGGACAACTACGTATCAGCTTTAATCAAACATGGTGAAAGATGGGATCCTTCGGGTTAGTATTTATTATTGTTTAACGTTTGTTTTAGAATGATAGCGAAATGAAACAAAAATGATCAAACTGTCGATTAATTGAAGGTGGAGTCATATTTTTTTAACTGTTGATATCATATTATGTTTACTGTTGTGAAATGTAAAAAACTTAGTGTTTTTTTTGTTTATTTGTTTATTTTGTATACGGTTGTTGTTTTGTGAAATTATAAATTTAGTGTGATTTTATGAATAAATTTGATAGAATAAATTAAATGAAATTTGTATGAAAGTGTGTTAATTATTCTGTAAAAATAATTTAATTATAATGTTGATGAATTTATGAAAATTTATTTTATTTGGTAATGAATTTGATAGTATAAGTCGAATGAATTATGTATGAAAAGTGTGTTAAGAAATATGTAAAAAAAAAAAATTGGAATTCTTGACGAAGTGTATTACAAGTGTTTTAAATTGGTATTAAATGTGAAATTGTTGAGTTTATATTAGTTTTGTTATTTCTGTATAAAGTTGGGTGACGGTAATTAATTATTTGGGACGAGAAATGTATATAGTTTGAATGAATAATCGTTTTGTATGAAATGTGTATTAAATGAGTATGAAAATGTATAAATTTGGTTTGAATGATGATTGTTGTATGAAATGTGTATTAAGTGAGTATTAAATGTGAAATATTATGTTTTGTATGAAATTTGTTTTGTAATGTAATGTCTGAATGATTTTGTATGAAAAAATAATGACGAGTGTGTATAATTTTGTTGTTATTATAATGATTTTTATTGATGAAATTTGGATGGTCTTTGGAATGAAAAGTTAATATTATTTAACATATTTCTAATTGATTTGTCTAATGTTAGACTAATTGTTTTCTTTTTTAATGAAACAGAGAATTATGTTGATTTTCAAATGAAATGAATTATATATGAAAGAGGGTTGCTGATGTGAAATTCAAAAGGTCCAAAGTTACTTGCAGTAGATGTTGTCAAGTTGGCCACAACATGAAGCATGTTCAAATTATTTTGTGCATAATGACTGTTTATTTATTTAGACTATATATAATTTTTATTTTATTTTGTCGTTTAGATTAATGTTTTGTTTTGATATGAAACATAATTGGTTTGAAGTGCATTATAAACTTAGTGTTTAATATACCGTTCACTCTTTATACACTGTTCATTCATTAATCATACAAATTGCATACTGTTAAAAATAAAATTTATTCCAGTTTAATATATAAGATAGTGTAAATATTAGTGATAATTATAAAAGGTAATTATGATATCGTGAGTATTTAATTTAATGTAAGTTTACATGAATATTAATTTGGTTCTCAACTGGTGTTCTACTATAAATAAATTTAAAACAAATTCCAGTTAGTGTTTCATTCCCATACTAACTTCAGTTAGTGTCATACACATATTAATCAAAATTTCATACACGTTTTATCCAAACAACATGTATAAAAAATGATAAATTCATATAATCACACAATTTATACCATTTGTATATCAATATTATATCACAATTCATACAATATCCAACAATAAATTTTTAACTCATAGGCATACACGTATTAATCAGATTTCATACACATTTCATCCAAAAACATGTTTAGAATATAAAGTAAGCATAATGTGATTTTTTTTAGAAAAAATCAGTAGTTTGACAAATCATACCATTTTCATAATTTATACCATAAACACAATTAATAGACAATCACACCAATGTTAAAACGCAATTCATACCATTATTATATCACAATTCATAAAATTTTCAAAATCAAAACATTTAAGCGTAGTCATACACATATTAATCAGATTTCATCCAATAAATGTACAGTTTGGAAACACACTGATATTTTCAAAATAGTATCTTGAAATTGTAATAGGCAATCAGTAATTCATATGTAAACGATATCTGCCTGAAAGAAAACATATGATTTTATATATTATCAAATACTTAAACACAAAAAAATTGTCCAAAAGTTAAAAAAAAATAACTTTTTATTGTTCTTCTTGTTGATGGTTTTGAAGATGCTCCAACTTCTACATTTGTTTTTTTTTTTGTTTTTTTGTTTTTGATTTCAGTAACAAAATCAAAATCAAAATCAGAAGGGGTTTCAACAATTTTCCCCTTCCTCTTCTTCCCCTTTTGATTTGTAGTGGTGACCTTTTTTTTTCTTCATTTTTTCTCTCTTTGTCGCTCCTTCAAATTAGATGAACCATCCGTCGCCGGATTTTGAATATTCACCGGATTTTCAACAATTTTAGGCGGGAGAGGGGGGAGGGGGTTTGAGTTAATATATTAAAATTTGAAACATGAACATCATCATTAGATGTTCCTTCACCCAATCTGGGACTCTTTTGAGGCGTTTCAATGGGTTTCTTAGACATAATTTTGTTGGAAAAAAAAATTGGACGAAAGATTGAATGTTGGTGTAGTTGGCTGGTGAGAAAAATGGGAAAGAAGAAGGTGAAAGTGGGGTGATAGCGTGTATAGTTGAATATGTGTGGGGGAAGGGTGGTGGGATTGACTAATGGGAGGTTATGAGTATAACATTAAATAAGGAAGTGTAATCAATGTAAAATCCCTATAATTGTGTAAGAGATAATTATGGGGTATTCTTTATTTAAATAATTTAATAATAATATAAAATTATAAAAAATTACTTAATTAATAAAGTAGAATTTAATTAATTTTTAAATAATTAGTGATATGTTATAACTTGTAATTAAACTGTTATAAGCAAGAATTTTTTAAAAGTAGATTTAAAACCTGTAATACTGACTCTTAAATGTGTATATGGGGTGATTTTTCCTATTTACCATGTTATCTGCAAAATAAAAAATATCATGTTAAACAATATTGAAGGAGTACAATTTACTTTTTTCGTATAACTCAAATGATTCTTTTGAAATCTTTATTATCAAGTTTCTTTTCGATTAAATTTTTGTATTTCAAGAAAATTTAAACTCTTTCGTATAATCTATTTAAATTATCATCTTTTTGAATTATTTCATAATTAGTTTATAGTTATTAGCGGGTATTTATTATTACTTTTTAAAATTAGTGGGTATTTAGTATTATTTTTAAAAATTAATGGGTATTTATTATTGTTCTCTAGAGAGTTAAAAATAATAAATAAAAAAACTATCTTTAAACTGCAAGTCATATTTATGTATTTTATTTTTTTTGAAATTTACAAAATATTGTAATGTGTTATTGGTCTTTTATTGAAATTGTCGAATATTTGGATACATGTAATTGCAGTTAATTATTTTAAAATAGTGTGATCAATTTTAAAATTATGAAAATATTATTATTATTAAATTTTTGAGTTAATTAAAGGGAAATAGTTGATTCCTAAAATATATATGTAAATGATTAAGAATTTTCTTCTTTATTTTCTTTTTAAAAAATTTAAAAATTCAATTATTTTAATAATAAATTGCAATTTAACCAAAAGGTAAGCTATATCTTCTGTATGAAAAATTTTAATATGGGTGAGGCCCAACCAACAATAGTTGTGTGAGGCTCCACTCAATTTTTGATACTTGGATTTGTGGGGACCATTTTAACATCACACACTCTCTCACCTTATTTTTTTCCCAAATTCCCCCCTTTTCCCTCCAAAATATTTTAGCTCCTTGTTCAATATTCCTCTCTTTTTCACAGTTTTTTTTTTAATTCTTTGTGCTCTTTATTAATTAGTAACTTGATTAGCTCTTTCTTTCCCATTAATCATTTTTGTCCCTCAACTAAATCAATTTTGAAAAAATGCCACCTCTCAACCAATTCAACTAAAATATAATTATTTCTCGTAGCCTTAGAAAAAACAATCTTTTAAATTTTTTATTTTACATCTCAAAAAATTGAATCAAATTCTTAGGATACCTTTAAAAGATAATTTTTGAATGAGAAATTCACACACACTTTATATTTGTATTAAGAAGTTTTCACTGAATATCGAAAATCGAACTAAATAAAAATTTAGTCAAATTGAATATTTCTTTTACTTCAATTTATTTTCTTTTTATTTTTAAATTTTTTGACATAATCAGTTTTGGTTTCAAAGTAAAAATAAATCGAAAAACCACCAAACTGATTATAAAAATATCTCCCTCTTTATATATAGTGTGTGTATGTTGTGTAAAATTAAATTTTTACTCTTTTTATTTGTAATCTAGTTACCTTTTTATAAATTTAATTCTATTTTTTCACTTTCTAGTTTGATTTGTAATTTTATTATGATGATTTTAAAAATTGATTTTATGTTCAAAATCACTTGTTTTTAGTCCTTTAATTATTCATTATTAGTTAATTCAATTGTCATCAATCAGAACTAAATTTTTTTTAAAAAATTATACCGAAAAAATGTTCACCAATGAGTAAGTGAGAGCATCCCTATAAGTATTCTAAAATCACTCGTTCTTCAAATTTTTTAGAAATTTTTTGTACTTGGTGTTGCGCTTATTATTGAAATTTAAGTTAAAAGTCTAAAAAAAAATCAACCAAAAATATATATAAATCAAGAAAAGAAGACTATAATTATAATGGAGTTCAATTTTTTAATCATATTAGCAATCATGGGAAAAAAAGGCTAAAACTTGAATTGATATTACTTTACATATTTCTATTTGACTTTTGGAAAATAAAAATTTAAGACTATTAAAAAAAAAAAAAGAGGTAAAATACTTATTATGAGGAAAAGGGAGGAATTTGAAAAAATGAAGGTGAGAGAGTGTGTGATGTTAAAATGGTCCCCACAAATCCAAGTGTCAAAAATTGAATGGAGCCTCACACAACTATTGTTGGTTGGGCCTCACCCATATTAAAATTTTTCCTTCTGTATTATATATATCATTGAAGAAGCAAAAAGTGTCACATGTCAAAATCACTTAATCTTTTCAAATTTCTGGAAAATTAAAATTAATTATTTATAGTTAATTTAAATAATAAATTTCCATTATTTGTAGTTAATTTAAATAATCTATTTATATCTTATATATAATAGGACAGGTAAAATGTGCCACATGTCATCAACAAAAAAATATAATATTACTATTTAAAAAATAAATTAGTATTAATAATTAATAATAATATAAATAAATTAATTAAAAATTGATTGTAAAAAAACAACCAAAAAAGAAAAACTATGGATTTTCGTAAGGAAATTGTAGTAGTTTTTTTTCTTTTTCATTTTTTAATTTATTAAATTCCATCCGGATAACATGCCCAATTTAATTATATATAGAAAAAACTTTCAATCCAAAAGAAATAATGAATAAATAATCTATCTATCTATCTACATATATACTTCTATCTATATATAATAGGAGAAGTAAAAATTGCCACATGTAATGACCATAAATAATAATAATAATATTATTACTATTTAAAAAGTACATATTAATAATAAAAATAAATAATTTAATAATTGATTGTAAAAAAATAACGAAAAAGAAAATTTGTGGATTTTCGTAAGGGGATTGGGTGTACTTTTTTGCCATTTTTTTAATTTATTAAATTTTCCGGATATTATGCCCAATTTAATAATATAAATAAAAAACTTTCAATTCAAAAGAAATAATAAAAAAAATTAGAAAAATTTAAAAATTAAACATGGTTGTCAATAAAAAAAAATTAAAAATTAAACATTTTCCAAAACATTTAACCCAACCAAACATGAGAAAATTGAAAAATATTTTCCTTCATACCAAACACACCCTAAATGTAAAATTTTATATGAGGAAAACAAATTAAAATATATAATAGAAAATAATTTACAAAAAAAGTAATAGAGATAATATGAAAATATTGTGCCGTGAATGAGTTTAAAAACTAAACTAACATGATGAAATAATATTAAAATTTACTATTAATAATTTTGACAATAAAGAATTGCAGAACATATATTTTATTTCTACCAAGAACACTTTGCATAAACTGTATTAATTTTTTGTCGGTATATTTAAATGTGTAATTTTTTTAATGATTTAATTTTTAAATAAAATAACTGCGCATCCCGGGTAGCGCGGGTACGTATACTAGGGCATCTCCAACCCAATCCTCTATTTTACTCTCAAAATATAGAGTTCTCTATTTTTTCAGACAACCAACTCCAACTCAATTCTCTATTTTACTCTCTAAAAAAAATCTTTTTCTCTCTCCTCAATATTATATTATTATTTCTATTTCATTCTTATTTTCTTATCTCATAATATAAATCCTTTATTTCTTTTTTCCCAAATAATTACTTTATATAATTTTTAATGTGATATGAAATTATATTTTATTCTAAATTTTTAAATAACATAAATTGCAAGAAAATATAATATAATACATAAATTAGGGGACAAATTCAAATAAAAGTGACATACAATTACATAAACACTCAATTTTCAAAATTATTAAGTTACTCCCATAAATGCTCTATTAATGCATTACGGAGTTCAAAATGAACATTTTTGTCCTTAATTCAAATCGGAGATTTTCATCTACCACCATTTCTATAGTTGGAGCCTCTACGGCATCTTGAATTGGTGCATTGAGATCACGCTCATCCTCAATTATCATGTTGTGTCGTATAATACATGTAGTCATTATATCATATAACACTTCCTTCCTCCAAAAACATGACGGTCCTGCAATAATTACAAAACGTGTTTGCAAAAAGTTCGAGGACAAGGCTCTACTTTGCAATCATCGGAGTCCGAGATGAAACTAAAATTTTAATGAAAAATTTAGAAACTATTAGTGATCCAAATGTTCGTGATTACCTGCAACGAGAACAACAACGAATACATGAAAAAAGAAATCGATAATCACAACCGCAATCACAACCACTATCGCAACAATTCTCAGAATCATATCCTAATTTTTTTTCGAATAGTGCTAAATCTGGAAACGACCTACCGGATTTCTAAATTATTGTTGTGATCAATTAATTATTATGTCATGTATTGTATTTTTTCTTGTATTTAAATTATTATGTTATGTATTATATTGTATTGTTATCTTGTATTTAAATTATTATGTTATGTATTGTATTGTTATCTTGTATTTAAATTATCATATCATGTATTATATTTTTAAATTAATTTTTTTTTCATCTTGCCATTTTAATTTTGCTTATTCTTTATAATGAAAATTAATAATAAAATAAAATTTTATTATTCACGAAAATTAGAAAAAAATATTAAAATACTATTAATTTGAAATTAAAATAGTATATATTAAATAATATTTTTTAAAATATTATATTACATTTAAAAAAGAATTATGAATATTAGATATTTAATTAATGGAATTATATGTAAAATAATATCTTAATTAGAAAGTAATAGAAATAATAGTAAAATAATGAAAAAGTGAAATAGAGAGTGTGAATAATAGTTCTCCAAATTTGGAGAACTACTATTCAACTCTCTAAATTTGAAGAATAGAGGGTGATTTGGAGGTGGGTTGGAGTGCTCATTCTCTATTTTACTCTTTAAATATAGAGAATAGAGAGTAAAATAGAGGTGGGTTGGAGATGGTCTAAGTAAAAGGTGAAAAAGAGAGGAATATGGAACTGAGGGAATTTTAAAAAATGAACCCCAGGTGAGAGAGTGTCGGGGTGATAAAATAGGCCCCACCACTAAAATACTTTAGTCAAAATTTAAGTTAAACGTATGCACCAGAGTTATGATGAAAAATCCACAAACAATTTAAATTAAACAACCTGCTGCTTCTTATATATATACTAGATATGGGATCCCGTGTCAGCACGGGCCCAATATATTTACTGTTTCTGTTTTAATTTATGTGGTACATATGAACTTTGAAGTTAATCAATTTTTTAGTATGTTTTTATATATTTTAAGTTACTAATTATTTTTATTTAGAGTATGTTTTACGTAAATATATTATAAATCACAATAAATAACAAGTTAATTTTAAAAAAAAACTTATAAAAAATTCATTGACTGTTGAAATTTCATTTGTATCACATAAATCAGGACAAAGCGAGTAATATATATGAAAATGACATAAAACGTACTATAACTCACAATCATTAGCAACTTAAAATATCTATATTTCTCCCAATTTATATGGTATAGATGAAATTTTGAAAGTTAACAAAAACTTTTTATATGTTTTCAAATATTTTAAGCTATTAATTATTATGATTTATAATATTTTTTACATAAAAAATTTATTTATATAAAGTATAAAAGAAATAATTTTAAAAAAGGAAACATAAATGTTAGCAGGAGTCCAATCTATGTTAATTTCTATGTTTTAATTATTGTAATACCGATTGAATTTGGAGAGCCAACTAAATTTTTTTAAAGGATTTTTTTTATTAATTTTAAGTTGTTAATTATTATAATTTATAATATTTTTATTAATTTTAAACCAATATATGTTTTTCTCTGTCTCAATTACATGAGACATATGGAATTTGGAGAGTCAACTAAAATTTTAAAATATGTTAAGTTGTTAATTATTATACCTTATAGTACTATTACGTGATTTTCAAATAAAATATGTAATTTTTTTATTTCAATTTATATGTCATTGATATAATTACATATATTAAGTAATGAAGAATTAATGTCTAAATTATGTGACACCTATGAATTTTGGAGTGTAAATCAAATTAGTTATATGATTTTAAAAAAATAAAGCGGTTAATTATTACAATTTATAATACTTTTTATATATTTTTTAAATGATATATATATATATATATATATATATATATCTTTATGATATTGATATTAGTATTATAATAAATTAAATTTTATTATTTTTAAATTTATGATCTCAATTGTCAGCCTATGCCACATTATAAAATGTTCTAAAGTAGATATCAGATTTACAAAAATGTCGATGCCAACTAAAGTAATAAAATAACATCTAAGGGCATGAACCTATATATGTATATATAAAGTTGAATATTGACAATTTGATGTGGCATCTCTCTATGACCAGTATTTCTATTCATCTTTTTTCTCCTTTTTTTGACAATTTATCTTTGTTTTGTATTTCTTATTTGTATTTTTTTTTAAAAAGTATTTATATCATACCCGATTAATTATGCCCTTTATAACATACAATACACTAATATAGATTTAAGTAAATGAAAATGGAAGATGAAAAGATAAAAAACTATTCATTTTTCATAACTGTTTATAATTATTTAGCCTATAAAATAAAATAAAAAATAGTTGACCATTTGTAACAAATAAGAACAAATTTCTTCACTTTGGCTCTTCATCTTCTGACGATGATGATCAATACATGGTATCAACTTCTGTCGCTAAGATGTCCATCAAATTTCTAGGTCATGTGACTTTTTTAACAAAAGAGAAAGAGAGAATATCTCATGATTCTTGTGAAGACATTGATGTAAAGAAAGAGATTATGTAACAAAAAGTTCTTTTCAAAATAAAAGACTTTTTGAAAAAATGTTTATTCCTCCTACAAGGAGAGAAAATTCATTGTGATTGAGAAATTTATAAGAATGCTTATTAGTGTTTCAAATGGTAAGAAAAATTATTTGGAGAAAAAATCATTCTATTTATGGAATTCGTATCAAATTAGGAGGAGAACAAGCAAAAAATTATTTTGTGATTTGAAAAGAGAGAAAATTAGATGTTATTTCTTTCAACCTCATTATTCTTCTAATTTCTTTCTTCTTTTATTTTGTCTTGATTTTTTGTATCTTTAAAGTTTTTTTTTCTTATTTATCTTTAATTAAAGTTTATATATATTTTCTTAAAAAAGAATTTAAAAAGATGATCATATTTAGTTCCTTTCCTCATCAATGCTATTAATCTCATAATTAGTGTTATTTATATTATTTTCTTAATTACTTTTTTTTCTTTCATTTAATTATTCATTTGAAGAAATTAGTTATTATAACTTTATAAGAATTACACATGTATTTTTACATAATTGATTTGTTATTTTAAATTTTTTTGGATCATTCTTCATCTTAAAGTTTCTATCTATATGTAATAATAAAGCTAAAATAGAAAATGTGGGGTGACACCTTCTTAGAAATAGATATTTATTTATTCTTATCAATGTTTCTGACATTTTTTGTTATTTTTTCCTTAAAATAATTGTTGCCTCGATTTTTAGTTTTAGTTTTATTTTTTTAGCATTTTCTAATTTTAAAAGACTGAAAAATTTATATTGAAAATTTACAAAATAGAAAAAATGATTTATTTAACTCCTATCATTATCAATATTATTATTAATTTGTTTTACTTCTTTTCTTAATCTTCATTTCATCATTAATGTAATTTATATCATTTTCTTAGATATATATATTTGTGACATTTCTTAGAAGTTAGGATTATTATTTATTTAATTTTTTAAAATTTTGAATTCTTTTGTCATACTAAATACAACATGTTTTATTATAATTACATTTAATATATTAATCAATATGTTGTACGAATGAAAATAAAATTATCATTTCACAAAAACAAAGGTTAAAATATAATTTATTATGATTAAGGAAAGATAAAATTATTATTCCAATATCCATAACCATATATAATACATTAAAAATTAATTGAAAAGCTGTAAATGGAAAAGGAATCACCATTTAAGGAATCATTATTTTTAAATTTTTGAATCATTTCTTCTTCTAAAAGTTTCTATCCATATGTAACAATAAAGTTAAAATAGAAAATGTAGTGACACCATTCTTAGTAATAGATACTTATTTATTTTTATCAATTTTTTCTGACAATTTTTGTTATATTTTTCTTTAAAATAATTATTGCCTCGATTTTTTTTATTTTTAATATTTATTTTTAATTTTAAAAGATTGGAAATTTTATGTTAAAAATTTAAATAATAGAAAAATGATTTATTTAACTTTTATCATCATCAATACTACTAATTTATTTGACGATTTTCTTAATCTTCATCTGATCATTAATGTTATTTATATAATTTTCTTAAATCACTTATTTTTTCTTTTTTAACTCTTTTATATATATAAAGTTGGATATGTAAATGATGATGTGACATTTCTTAGAAGCTAAGATTACTATTTATCTAATTTCTCCAATTTTTGAGTTCTTTTGTCATACTAAATACAATATGTTTTATTATAATTACATTCAATATAGTAAACAATATGTTCTAGGAATTAAAACAAAATTATCATTTCAGAAAAATAAATGTTAAATTATAATTTTATTATGATTAAGGAAAGATAAAGATATAATTTCAATATCCCATAACCACATTCAATACATTAGAAATTAATTGGATATAACTGTAAATAAAAAATGAATCACCATTTAAGGAAAATAAATATTTGCAATACCATAATAATTAAGGAGAGAGTAAGATATTATTTTAATATCCTAATTCGAAACTTTTAATCTACTACTCAATTAAAAAGAAAATGCATTTAATAACATTAAAAAGTTATTAGTTTAATATTTTTTCTCATTGTACTAATTCAATTCAATCAAACTTAATTTTAAAGATAAAATAACAGCTTCATTTTAATTGTTATCAATATAATTTAAAAAATTATCGTGAAAAGGCTTTTCTTGCACCTTATTTTAATTTTCATATACTATTATTATTTTTTCTGTCATTTTTCAATGATTTTTTATTTCGATTTAAAATTTAATGTTTATTCTTAAAACTCTGATGGTCAATGAAGGTGGAGTAGAATATAATAAATGATGATTCTTCTACTAAATAAGAAGATATAACGAAATTGAAAGGGTGAAGTTTTTTTTTTTTTTTTAAATGGATAGGAAATTCTATTAAGGTATCATTACGTCATTATTCAATATATTTTTAATATAAATTTCATTTGCTGATGCATTTGTTTAGTACTCCCTCTGTCCCTAATTACTTGTTCACTTTTCCTTTTATAGTTGTCTCTAATTACTTGTCCATTTTGACAAATCAAGAAAAAATATTTTTTTTACCTATTATACCCTCAATTAAATGACTAATTATTTTGAAAATTGCAGAACTTTTCATCTACTTCATAATTAATAGGGGTAAAATGATAAACTGACTATGTCATTAATTGATTTCTTAATAAATGTGTCAATTTAAAAGTAGACGAGTAATTAGGAACAGAGGGAGTATTACAGTGTTATTTGACATTATGAGATATTTCTTAGACATTTAAGGAGAATGGTACACCGGAATATATATTATATATTAAAGGATCAACTTCATGCAATGGAAGAATTTGTTATTAGCATATATATTTTAACTTATTTGATAAAAAATATATTATTCCTCATTTAATAGATGTAAAATTTGTGAAGCTTTATTTTTTTCACAATCTTCATATTATTAAAACAAATAATAATATTACGATTAAACAACAGAGTAAATATAAAATTAATCAAAAATATTTAATTTTAATGATCGTGCGAAGTGCGGCCAAGTTCTCTAATTTAAAACAAAAAAGTCAAATTTAAATGGGTCTACTATAGAATTCCTAGAAATCCAACTTCAAAAATTATGTTAAAAATGGAAACTAAAAAGTGAAATAAATTTAATTGAGAGTTATCCTTCGTCTGTCCCATTTTATGTGACACTTTTTATTTCTCAAGAATCAAATAGTTTAAGTTTGACCATAAATTTGCGTATGATATCTTCAATTTTTTTAAAATGAAATTTATATATTTGTAAACTACGTAAAAATCAAAACATTATAATTCATAATAATTAATAATTCAAAATATTTTAAAGATCTATGAAAAATTTAAGATGAAAGATAAACTAAAGAGAGTAAAAGGGGAGAATGGAAAGTAGGAAAAAAGAATAGTTCATCTTTTTGGTGGGCCTCAATGTACAATTTCTATAGCTTTTAGTCCAACTCTTTAGTGCAATGTTGGTCCTCCCAACTTCCATTTCTAAATAGGAGTAATAAATACTAGAAAAAGTGGCCCGTGTTGATATTATAAAAAATTATATACAAAATATTAGGATAAAGTTATGCATAATTTATTTTTTATAAAATTTTCACTTTTATAAATTTTATATACTATTGATATTCTGATTAATTTTTTAAATCTCAATTACTTAAAAATATAATATAGTAGAGGAAGATGTTTTCCAGTCACAATAAATTCTCTCCGAAGCATAAGGAGTCTATTGACTTTTTCATTTTATTTTATATGATATTATTTTTAATTTTTTAAAAAGAATATTATTTATTTTTAATCATAATTTGATTTTAAAGATCATATTTACCAATTGAATACCTTTATTTTACTCTATATTCTCTATATTTGGAGAGTAAAATATAAAATGTTCTCTCCAATAATTCTCTATTTCACTCTCTATTCTTCATTTATAGCTAGGATTGGAAATTACTATTCATACTCTCTATTTTACTTTTTAATTATTTTATTATTATTTCTACTATGTAATATTTTTAATTAACATATTATAAATCATACAAGACCATTAATTAAATCTTTAATATTTATAACTTTTTTAATGTAATATAACACTTTAAAAAATATATTATTTAATATATACATTTTCAATCTGAATTACTAATAATATTTCAAAATATTAGGATAAAGTAATGAATGGGTCCCATCACATGCCATATATTTCAATGAATGGCATATATGGGTCCCATCATGCCATATACCTATTTCAATGGATGGGTCCCATCATGCCATATACCTATTTCAATGGCGTATATGGGTCCCATCACATGCCATATATTTCAATGAATGGCATCATCTGTAATTTAATAAAAAATGATGGTTCTTTTGTTGAGCTGTTGATGTGGTCTAAAGAATAAAGCTGAAAGCACAACCCCTTTTAAGTAAACTGATCTTTGAAAATACCATTATACCCTTCAACTTCAGTAAACTGGAGATGTTGAAAACTCTCCCTTGTATATATACTAGATATGACACCCCGTGCCAGCACGGGGCCCAATATATGTTACTGTTTCTGTTTTAATTTATGTGGTACATATGAAATTTGAAGTTAATCAATTTTTTAGTATGTTTTTATATATTTTAAGTTGCTAATTATTTGTATTTAGAGTATGTTTTACGTAAATATATTAGAAATCACAATAATTAACAAGTTAATATAAAAAAAAACTTATAAAAATTCATTGACTTTTGAAATTTCATTTGTATCACATAAATCAGGACCGAGTAATATATATGAAAATTACATAAAACGTACTATAACTCACAATAATTAGCAACTTAAAATATCTATATATCTATATTTCTCCCAATTTATGCGGTATAGATGAAATTTTGAAAGTTAACAAAAACTTTTTATATGTTTTGAAATATTTTAAGCTATTAATTATTATGATTTATAATACTTTTTACATAAAAAAATTATTTATATAAAGTATAAAAGAAAAAATTTAGAAAAAGGAAACATAAATGTCAGCAGGAGTCCAATCTATGTTAATTTCTATGTTTTAATTATTGTAATACCGATTGAATTTGAGAGCCAACTAAAAATTTTGAAAGGATTTTTTTTATAAATTTTAAGTTGTTAATTATTATAATTTATAATATTTTTATTAATTTTAAACCAATATATGTTTTTCTCTGTCTCAATTACATGAGACATATGGAATTTGGAGAGTCAACTAAAATTTTAAAATATGTTAAGTTGTTAATTATTATATCTTATAGTACTATTACGTGATTTTCAAATAAAATATGTATTTTTTAATTTCAATTTATATGTCATTGATATAATTACATATATTAAGTAATGAAGAATTAATGTGTAAATTATGTGACACCTATGAATTTTGGAGTGTAAATCAAATTAGTTATATGATTTTAAAAAAAAAGCGGTTAATTATTACAATTCATAATACTTTTTATATATTTTTTAAATGATATATATATATATATATATATATATATATATATATATGATATTGATATTAGTATTATAATATATTAAATTTTATTATTTAAAATTTATGATCTGAATTGTCAGCCTATGCCACATTATAAAATGTTCCAAAGTAGATATCAGATTTACAAAAATGTCGATGCCAACTAAAGTAATAAAATAACATCTAAGGGCATGAACCTATATATGTATATATAAAGTTGAATATTGACAATTTGATGTGGCATCTCTCTATGACCAGTATTTGTATTCATATTTTTTTCCTTTTTTTGACATTTTATCTTTGTTTTGTATTTTTTATTTGTATTTTAGAAAAAAGTATTTATGTCATACCCGATTAATTATGCCCTTTATAACATCCATTACACTAATATAGATTTAAGTAAATGAAAATGGAAGATGAAAAGATAAAAACTATTCATTTTTTATAACTGTTTATAATTATTTAGCCTATAAAATAAAAACAAAATAGTTGACCATTTGTAACAAATAAGAACAAATTTCTTCACTTTGGTTCTTCTTCTTCTGACGATAATGATCAATATATGGTATCAACTTTTGTCGCTAAGATATCCATCAAATTTCTAGGTCATGTGACTTTTTTAACAAAAGAGAAAGAGAGAATATCTCATGATTCTTGTGAAGACATTGATGTAAAGAAAGAGATTATGTAACAAAAAAATTCTTTTCAAAATAAAAGACATTTTGAAAAAATGTTTATTCCTCCTACAAGGAGAGAAAATTCATTGTGATTGAGAAATTTATAAGAAGCATGATTAGTGTTTCAAAGGGTAAGAAAAATTATTTGGAGAAAAAATCATTCTATTTATGGAATTCGTATCAAATTAGGAGGAGAACAAGCAAAAAATTATTTTGTGATTTGAAAAGAGAGAAAATTAGATGTTATTTCTTTCAACCTCATTATTCTTCTAATTTCTTTCTTCTTTTATTTTGTCTTGATTTTTTGTATCTTTAATTAAAGTTTTTTTTTCTTATTTATCTTTAATTAAAGTTTATATATATTTTCTTAAAAAAGAATTTAAAAAGATGATCATATTTAGTTCCTTTCCTCATCAATGCTATTAATCTCATAATTAGTGTTATTTATATTATTTTCTTAATTACTTTTTTTTCTTTCATTTAATTATTTATTTGAAGAAATTAGTTATTATAACTTTATAAGAATTACACATGTATTTTTACATAATTGATTTGTTATTTTTAAAATTTTTGGATCATTCTTCATCTTAAAGTTTCTATCTATATGTAATAATAAAGCTAAAATAGAAAATGTGGGGTGACACCTTCTTAGCAATAGATACTTATTTATTCTGATCAATGTTTCTGACATTTTTTGTTATTTTTTCCTTAAAATAATTGTTGCCTCGATTTTTAGTTTTAGTTTTATTTTTGTAGCATTTTCTAATTTTAAAAGACTAAAAAATTTATATTGAAAATTTACAAAATATAAAAAATAATTTATTTAACTCCTATCATCATCAATATTATTATTAATTTGTTTTACTTCTTTTCTTAATCTTCATTTCATCATTAATGTAATTTATATCATTTTCTTAGATACATACATACATACATATATATATATATATATATATTTGTGACATTTCTTAGAAGTTAGGATTACTATTTCTATAATTTTTAAATTTTTTGAATTCTTTTGTCATACTAAATACAACATGTTTTATTATAATTACATTTAATATATTAATCAATATGTTGTACGAATGAAAAGAAAATTATCATTTCACAAAAACAAAGGTTAAAATATAATTTATTATGATTAAGGAAAGATAAAATTATTATTCCAATATCCATAAGCATATATAATACATTAAAAATTAATTGAAAAGCTGTAAATGGAAAAGGAATCACCATTTAAGGAATCATTATTTTTAAATTTTTGGATCATTTCTTCATGTAAAAGTTTCTATCCATACGTAACAATAAAGTTAAAATAGAAAATGTAGTGACACCATTCTTACTAATAGATAGTTACTTTTTTTTTTTTTTTTTTTTGACAATTTTGGTTATATTTTCTTTAAAATAATTATTGCCTCGAAATTTTTTTTAAGCTTTATTTTTAATTTTAAAAGATTGGAAATTTTATGTTAAAAATTTTAATAATAGAAAAAATGATTTATTTAACTTTTATCATCATCAATACTACTAATTTTTTTGACGTTTTTTCTTAATCTTCATCTTATCATTAATGTTATTTATATAATTTTGTTTAATCACTTATTTTTTCTTTTTTAACTCTTTTATATATATAAAGTTGGATATGTAAATGATGATGTGACATTTCTTAGAAGTTAGAAGTTAAGATTACTATTTATCTAATTTCTCCAATTTTTGAGTTCTTTTGTCATACTAAATACAATATGTTTTATTATAATTACATTCAATATAGTAAACAACATGTTCTAGGAATTAAAACAAAATTATCATTTCAGAAAAATAAATGTTAAATTATAATTTTATTATGATTAAGGAAAAATAAAGATATTATTTCAATATCCCATAACTACATTCAATACATTAGAAATTAATTGGATATAACTGTAAATGGAAAATGAATCACGATTTAAGGAAAATAAATGTTTGCAATACCATAATAATTAAGGAGAGAGTAAGATATTATTTTAATATCCTAATTTGGAACTTTTAATCTACTACTCAATTAAAAATAGAATGCATTTAATAACATCAAAAAGTTATTAGTTTAATATTTTTTCTCATTGTACTAATTCAATTCAATCAAACTTAATTTTAAAGATAAAATAACAGCTTCATTTTAATTGTTGTCAATATATTTGAAAAAATTATTGTGAAAAGGCTTTTCTTGCACCTTATTTTAATTTTCATATACTATTATTATTTTTTCTGTCATTTTTCAATGAATTTTATTTCAATTTAAAATTTAATGTTTATTCTTAAAACTCTGACGGTACAAATGAAGGTGGAGTAAAATATAATAAATGATGATTCTTTTACTAAATAAGAAGATATAACGAAATTGAAAGGGTGAAGTTTTTTTTTTTTTTTTGTAAATAGATAGGAAATTCTATTAAGGTATCTTTATGTCATTATTCAATATATTTTTAATATAAATTTCATTTGTTGATGCATTTGTTTTGTACTCCCTCTGTCCCTAATTACTTGTTTACTTTTCCTTTTATAGTTGTCTCTAATTACCTGTCCATTTTGACAAATCAAGAAAGAATATTTTTTTTACCTATTATACCCTCAATTAAATGACCAATTACTTTGAAAATTGCAGAACTTTTCATCTACTTCATAATTAATAGGGGTAAAATGATAAACTGACTATGTCATTAATTGATTTCTTAATAAATGCGAAAATTTAAAAGTGGAGAAGTAATTAGGGACAGAGAGAGTATTACAGTCTTATTTGACATTATGAGATATTTCTTAGACATTTAAGGAGAATGGTAGACCGAAATATATATTATATATTAAAGGATGAACTTCATGCAATGGAAGAATTTGTTATTAGCAAATATATTTTAACTTATTTGATAAAAAATATATTCTTCCTCATTTAATAGATGTAAAATTTGTGAAGCTTTATTTTTTTTCACAATCTTCATATTATTAAGACAAATAATAATATTACGATTAAACAACAAAGTAAATATAAAATTAAAAAAAAATATTTAATTTAAATGATCGCGCGAAGTGCGGCCAAGTTCTCTAATTTAAAACAAAAAAGTAAAATTTAAATGGGTCTACTATAGAATTCCTAGAAATCCAACTTGAAAAATTATGCTAAAAATGGAAAATAAAAAGTGAAATAAATTTAATTGAGAGTTATCCTTCGTTTGTCCCATTTTATGTGAGACTTTTTATTTTTCGAGAATCAAATAGTTTAAGTTTAACCATAAATTTGCATATGATATCTTCATTTTTTTTTAAAAATTTGGACAAATTAGATAAATAGTAATGTTAGTTTCTAAGAAATGTGACATCATCATTTACATATCCAACTTTTATATATATAAAAAAAGAGTTAAAAAAGAAAAAATAAGTGATTTAAGAAAATTATATAAATAACATTAATGATGAGATGAAGATTAAGAAAAAACGTCAAATAAATTAGTTGTATTGATGATGATAAAAGTTAAATAAATCATTTTTTCTATTATTTAAATTTTTAACATAAAATTTCCAATGTTTTAAAATTAAAAATAAATGTTAAAAATTAAATAAAAAATGGAGGCAATAATTATTTTATTAAAGAAAAATATGTGTAGAAAAAGTACAAGTAGATGAAGCCAAATGAGTAATAATAATAATTCTAATAAGGACTAATGAGTAATAATAATAATTCTAATAAGGACTAATGAGTAATAATAATAATTGCAATGTTAGTCCTTGGTGTTAGTCCTTCTATTAATGTACAATTGTTTTTGCACATTGTACAACTAATTAATGCAGTGAAAAGTTAATGTACAAAATTGTATGCATGTTGTACAAGAGTATTAATGCAATGTTGGTCCTTTCCAACTCTCACTTCTAAATAAGAAAAGTAAAGTAATAATATATATATATATATATATATAAATATAGAGATATAGATAGGTACACACTATCTCCTTAGTTACTACAAGCAAGTGTTGTATGAAATTTTGCTCCTTATTAATGGCGGAGGCTATAAATCGCAGAAGCAGTTATGCCCATGGCCGAAATGGGCAGATCAATTTCACAAGTATTACCATTATTAATCATATTCCTCATCAACACCACTACATCTTCATATCCCCTTCTTCTTCTTCTCAACGCACAGACATACTAATCGCTTTCATTTTCCCAGCTATGGTTGAGCTTCTCCAACTCAAGTACCAACCAACTAATTCGTCCCCCTTTGAAATCCACCCTATAAAAATGTATTCCTCCGTCGGGAGTTTCCTCATTTATTCTTTCGCCTGCGATGCTCACCTCAAATTAATTTCAACTTCTTCAAATCACTCAAAGTATGCTAAAATGGTTGGGGCTATATTTGGTCCTCTCGCATTTGCATCTTACTTATCTCTTCTTTTCCCTCCATTTTCCTCTGTTTTCTACTCACTCTCTATCTTATACTCTGCAACTCAGTTGCTAAACAGAACACTACTCCTCCAACGATTGAACGTGTTTTATCATAAATTTGTGAATTACTTAAATGAACCAATAACACATCGAGTGTAATTCAAATCTGACGAGAGTGGTGTATATGCAGATCATTTATCTTTGCCTTGCGGAGGATAGAGGTAGAGGAACTGTTAAATCATACTTGGTCAATTTAGTTACTATTTTCTATTACGCACGCGGCACGTGAATATTTTGTAATTTTTTATTTGGCTTGTAATATAATATACAATATATAGTTAAAGCCTTTCCAATGATTGGGAACCTATGGTTTGAGCTAGATTTGGACTGACAAAATCTAAGCTCACATGAGTTGGTCCAACTCATTATCTTAATATTACATTGTACCTCTGTTTTTAGATATCTGAATTTGTTGATGGTTTGTTCACGGAATTTTATAGGAAAATCAGATATACTTCACTTTTAAAATATATTATTACTATCTATACTTTTAAAATATTCCGTATGTTACCACTAATTGAGAGATTCCAATCATAAATATTGAAGAAAATATGCTTAGATACATGTATTTTTTATACTAAATACACAAAAATAGGGAGAGAGGCGAGCAAGATTCATATGTATCTCAGATATATGTGAGTAACACCAGATATATTATATATACAGATACATGTATCTAGTGTGATTCAAATGTATCCGGAATATGACACGCAAGATGGGAGAGAAGTGAGCGAGATTTGTTAACTATCCCAAATACATGCAAATTCACTAGAATACAATATATCTAAAACAAATTACACATAATTTTAACCATATATATTCGAGATACATGTTTCTGGAAGTATCAAAAGGCATAAAAATCTAATAAGGTACGTAATATTACAAATTAGAATGTATTTAAGTAATTAGCTCCTAAACTAGCGAGATTTATGTAAGTTGCCCTTTAATATCTAGACACGAAAATGAATTTTAGTAGTATTAGTTTCTTTTTTACTATATAGAAAAGTCAAGTATGGACGACCAAGGGCATAATTGTAATTTCACAGCTAATATTGTGGTCAGATATTTTGAAAAGCCAAGCCAAGTATGGACAACCAAGGGCATAATGGTAATTTCATAGCTAACATTGTGTTCACATATTTTGACTTTTCTCATTCCTATTACAATTCTAGCTAGGTCTAGAAACATCCATCTTCTTCATCATTGTATCAATTTTCATTCTATATAAGTATGAGTCTCGCCGTAAGAAGAAGGGAATTTCCGGTAAGTGGTTGCTGCTTATTTATCTCCTTGTACTGTTTTCAGGAAGCAACAATATTTGTTCTTCGTCAACAAAAAAGTTCCATATTGGTCTCTTTATCCCAAAAAAGAGAATTTTGAGATTTACTAATCATAATGATTTTGCAGACATTAATTCTTAAGATGATTTGTTATCTTCTTTAATTTAATTTTGGTAAATAGCTTCCTTTACTTTGATACTATGACATTATTTTCATCTCTGTAACGTAAAATGTACTTCGCCTTGTTGAATCTCAATGCCTATGTTATCTAATATTCTTGCTTTATCAGTTGGAATATGGTAGTTGCACAATTTGAATTTTACAGGACTTTGAAAGTCGAATTTGTTCGAGGTGGAGAAAGTGGGACAATACTACGAATTTAAGAGGTAAATTCTGGACGGTTGTATTCTATACACTTAGTTATAACGGAAAATGGTATTCGTAAATCTCAGGTACATATACTGCTCTTCAGTTGATGCATACCTCAAACCTGAGTATTTACCACACTTTGAGGTCAGTATAGTAGCATGTGATTGTTTCCTGAGTTTATTTTCAGTATACTTGTGACACTAGATAGTTAAGAAGAATAGGCAACAATACACGACTGCCAGTTTGATTAGTAAACACTTAAAAATATGCCTTTTGTACACAAATAAATAGGAATTTTACTCGGTAAACATTGTCAATTTCAGGTTCTTAAATATAATATTTCAGGTTCTCTACGGAGTAACCAAACAGAAGAGACTGAATTTGAAATAACTTGTAGTAAAATTTCTATGATCAGCTTTCGACGTGCGCGAGCAACAGCAGTATGCTGATCAAATTTCAAGTTCGAGGTGATGAGACGGTACTCACCTATGATACATATGTAACTTTGAAGCGCTCTTCCAAATATTCTCCTGCACGAATTGGAGGAAATCTGTGGAAAATCAACTTCAGATTATCTCCATAGTACTATGATAATCTACCAGCAGGGAAGAAGTCATGTGATACATAACAAGAAATTATCATTGTCACAATTAGAAGCATCAGGGCACGCCTTATTTATCTTGATTGGTTTCTTTATGAGAATTCAAGTGGCCTATTTCTTAGAACAAGTCAATCCATCTATGAGTTTGTGCCCCTACGAACTCTTTACTTATTTATCCTTTTCAGAATATAAAGTCCACCTCTCCACCATTCTCCCCTTGATTTGCGGGGGGGGAAGTGAATTTGACATCCCGAATGCTAAAGAACGAAAAGGTCTATCATCTGAAACTGGTATTTGTTGCAATGAATGCTTGAAAGCGTCCAAAATACTTGATGTTTCCAACAAATTTTAATATATGGAAAATAAATAAACCATACAAATAAAATCTGAAGAAACATGAATATTTTATTGATAATAATGTGGGTACAATTCTGTTTTTCCCTTGATTCTACTCTCCTAAGATTTATCCATGATTCAAGGGCCATTAGTGGCGTATTTCTCCAACTAGGATGATTTAGACTTGACCTCTATATGAATATTCCATGACTTTTGTGAAATATTCGAGATCTTGATCTTTAAAAATACCCAAGAGTTTATGGGATATTTTGATTTAGTTGATGTGAGCCTGGCTTAAACTCCAAGCATTCAAAGTGGAGATGTCAACATGTTGGGATCCATTATTGAAAACAAATAAATGTGCATTATCATTGATGGCCAAAGTAGGAAATTACGTAAAAAATACAATAAATTACAATAATTAAAAAACTTAAAATATTTAAAAATCATATTAAAATTTTGTGGGACTCTACAAGACGTGTTCAATTCGAATTGTTTCTAATAAATCGGCCACTTGAATTCTCATAAAGAAACCAATCAAGATAAATAAGGCACGCCCTGATGCTTCTAATTGTGACAATGATAATGAAACCAAGATCTTTCTGAAGTTTGTAACACTATCAGTAAAGGGGTTCTGAAGAAAACTGATAGAAGTATGGTTGTTATTTTGATTGAAATGTGAAAACCCTTATAAGTTTTATAGAAAACATTTTTCTTCTTGGGAATTTAGTACCCTTTATATAGGCATAAACTAGGGTTTAGGGTTGAGTAGTCTCCAAGAATTCTAATTGAAACTGAACACACTTCTAGAGTCCCAATTCGAATTGAACACGTCTTGTAGAGTCCCACAAAATTTCAATGTCTACACTTGAATCTAAGTTTGATATGCCGATTTGATGAGTCAGCAATGACCAAAATGTGGAACTCCATATAGGATATGATGAAGGACATAGGGTGGCCGTGAGGAGGGAATAGGCGAAACCTGAGGGCAGAAGGTTAAGGGTGGAGGCCAGTGAAGAAAAAAACGATTGTTAATTGCCTTGGCCTAGGGAGGTAAGGGGTAGCTGAGGAGGGGGTGGGGAAGGATGAAGGGAAGTATTGGAGATCGAGGAAGGTGGAAGGGGGAATAATGGATAGGAAACAAGGGATGAGAGCTCATGATAAAGGTTGATGGTAGAACGGCATATTGTAGTCCATTTCTAATTGCACCCTTTTTACTGGAATGGCAGTTCCAGCGAAGGAAAACAAATAATACGTAGCATTTTTAATAGAGTGGTATCAACTACTGAATCAAAATTATGAAGGAATCAAGAAATACCAAGCATCAGAATATATACCAGAACGAAACACCAGAAATACCTTTCCGTTGTGGGATCATACATTTGCATCAAGTAGGCCACAAGGGAAAAGCCTAAATTTTGGAACAAAAAAGTTTTTGGAAAAGACGTAATTTCAAGATGGTATATTCTTTTTGCAACTTCAACATCCAATGAACAATAAGATCAACACCACAAAATGTTAAATAGAGAGATTAAAGCTTTGACCAAGGTCATCAACATATTTTCAAAATGCAGAATCCAGCTCAAGACTAGTACAAAATTTTGCAAGTACCTGGGAGGAGATGAATCACTACAGCAGCTGTTCAAGCATTCCACCACACAATCTGGATTTGGATCCAAAAAGAAAGCCATCTACATGTTGCAACCGATATTTTGTTAGCTTATGTTGCATCGTTCTAATGGCAGAGGAATGAAGTCTAGAGTATATTTAGAATCCCAGGAATTGTTCATACACTATTAGCTAGCATTTGCCCCGAAATGAGATACATTGCATGATGCCAATACATAAATACAACAGAATAATCAAAAAAGACATTCTTTTAATTGAAACAATTCACTTTTCAGGATTGTCTTACAAATTCCTTTTTAGGATATCTTATGTGAGAATATGAAAAAAAGGATTCGCTCATTCTTTCACAATGTTTACAGCTCTTGGTTAGTTGCTTATGAACATGTCGTACTCTACACCATTATTTAGACCATAACAAATAGTTTCCTCTTACAATTAGGGATTCAATAGGTTTCAATAGTAATTTCAGAACTCATATTACCACATGCTCTAGTAACTAATATTTGCCTAATTTAATGACATATTGGTTAGATTGATGAGAGTACGTGAAAATTTTCAAATAATTGAAGAGAGACAAACCGAGAGAAGAGCATTTGGAAAGTGCTCAAGGACAAGAGAGGAGACTGAGTTGGACTCACATAAAGAATTTATTTAAAAAGTTGTCTGAATTGTTATCCTTGAAACTTCGCCAAAGAGTGGCCGGAGAACTCTGAAATTCACTAGGCCATGCACCAACCAGGGTTGAGTAATAAACAAATAGGTGTCCATCTGCAAGTTGTGATCAGAAAGTGGTCACAAATTACACGCTCACCGGTGTGTGAGGAATGTGATGCTAGGCACAAAGGCTCCTGGAGGCTCTAACAACAGTGCAATTTCTTGTGTAATGTCCCGCATGAGGATTTGGAGCCTTGTGGTGTGCTGGTTTATGGGCAGTCACCAGAAATTTCCAGTGACCTCAAAATAGCGCAGGGATGAATTTTCTTTCCTCCTATATAGCTGGTGATTGCACAATGAGGACTTGAGGGACTATTTCTCATGTGTGAGAACATTAGAGAGATTGGGAAAATGTGTCAAAACCAAATGTCTTGTGTTAAAATAAATACTCTATATAATGTACACAATGTATTCCACTGATTCGTTCACTAATACATATATATGTATAATGACCAAGATTAATCTAATTAATCTGACATATCAAAACATTTGAAAGATGTTCATACACACAAAACTACGCCAATCAGAAGTTCCAAGCTTAAATTTTACCTTGATTGAGATCTTACAACCAATTCTCTGCTTTCATATACCGATAATAACATAACATGACATTCACACTAACTCTATGCAATGGCATATACAAGATTTTTGTATAGGGTGCTGGTCAAATTCTATCATGAAAGGAATCAAGTGAGTTAAGCTGCCTCCCTATAAAGGGGAGATTTGTGTGTAAACACATCCATTCTATGTTCAGAGTTGCAGTGCTACACACCATACACAGTGCAATACATATATATTTATCACTAGCAAAGTTGATAGATGAATATCCCAAACATGTCAGAATAAGGGCCGAGTTAGTCAAATTATATATTAATATTGCCCCTACATTGATCTTAATAAGTAAAACATAGACTTTGAGAGGAAAAAGGATTTAAACATATGATGAAATTTTGATTACCGAATAACGCTCTTGCCCTGTTGGCATAACTCGATGCAATGTAGACCTACAAAATGTATGTCAAGCATCAGAAGAATAATACATATTGCATTTTGTTACTGCTGAATTTGGTAAAATGAGCTTTCGGCACAAAAGCAGGCAATATGAAGAATACATCTGCTAATCCCAGGGAAGGATTTTCATGTATTAGATATAAACAGAAAGTTTGTACTACCGAAATAAGCAGTTTGTCCACCTCTCCATCATATCTCCAATGTTAACTATGAAAGCCCTGCAGAACAAGAATGGAAAAGAAATTTTCAGCAGTTAAGAAATGATTCTACTTCGGGCAACCGTGTATGGCTCATTATACTACATACTCAAGCCAAGAAGCAGATTAAATATTGAATAGAGTATATGGGAATGGTGGCAATATGATATAGAAAAATACTACCCGACACATTCATGATTTGATACTTGAAACAGCTTGGCCCATTATTAAAGCAACTTTCAAAACCTTATCCATAAAAGGGAAAAAGGGTATATAGACCAACTCAAGGAGAGCGAAAAGACTACGCTTAAAAGAAAAAAGCTCTACCGCTAATATGCCTTTGGAAACATTTTAAAGCAGTTATGTTTGAATAAAAATGATACGAGAAGTTTTGACACTTTCGCCTTCTACTCCGACCATTAGCAGTTATAGACTGACCTACCCACTGAGGTGATGCACATCTTCCCATATCTGAGGTCGGTTGAATTTCTCCCGGCAAACCTGTTAGCTCTAGAACCAATTAATATAAGCATTCATGAGAATCACAGATTTTGATAAACGAAAATATATTTCACATCAGACGTGCCTGAAGTCCACCAACACCATCTGTAGCTAGAAGAGTTAACATCCCATAGTCTGAATGAGCAGAAGCACCATACACCACTTGTTCAGATAACTGCAACTCGCCTATAGAAAGTTTACATAACGCATTTTATTTAATGATCAAGCAGGAAGCTCACTGTTCAATGTGAATGATTTAAATCAGTTTGCCAAGCACATCGTACCATATTAGTTAAAGGACATACAAGTATTGCATCAGGTGCAGTTATAAAGCATGGAGACATTGACTATGTGAAAAAGAGTGTTCCATTACTATGTCAGTTTTTTAATTCACAATGCTTCGTCAACAAAATACGCGTAACCCAAAGAAAGAAAACTAATAGCATAGAAACTGCTATCCACCCTGAAAAAATTGTCTTTGCAGATTCACAAGCATCAATCAACAAAGATGTCTCCCCTTTTTCCTCCCATTTCATATCATCTTGAGGTCCTGATCACGAATTTTATTTTATTTTATTTTTTTAAAAAAAGGAAAATAAAAAGTCAAAAAGAAAGATGTCATTTATGGAACTAGTACCTGGATAATGTAACAGACGAAGGAATCCATTTGGTGAATCACATGCCCCTGCTTTATGAAAGAAGTCCTCGTCCAAATCCAATGCCAAAGCAATCAGTGAAATTAGTCTTATACCTGCATCCCTGAGACAAGAAAGTCAAATCAAGTAACCTAGTCATATGCAGAACACTCAGCTGCTAGCAGAAAGATGAAGATCAGTGATAATATGCATCTTGGACAATTAGAACTTTATTTTCTTCTTCTTTTTTTGGTAACTGATGTCCGGCTAGCTTGCGTAGACCTCGACTAATTCCATAGGATACGTGCTACCTCCTACCAGCACAAGGTACCAGGTAACACTGTCCACCAAATTATGGACATATGGGGGAAAATCACCTAGTGTTTATTCTGGGATTTGAAATTGAAACCTCATGGTTCTCAACTCACTTCATTGACTATAAGGTCACACCCTTGGCTGCTGAGTGATTTGAACATTGGAACTTTCAACAACATCACATAACTTTCAGTTACACAAAATTATGAGCATAGGGAGCTAAGTGATATGAAATACCTATAGGGGTTGGAGTTAGAGTTGTTTATACCATGATTAAGTTTCAGGAATAAAGAAATCTAAAACCTCTTTCAGAATATATATATATCAAAGTGATACTCACAAGACTCTTCTATGGTAATCCTCCATGGTTGATCTCCAACTTGGCAGAGTTTCTAAACATCCCAAATGGAAGAAAACATTAAAGAGTCACCACACATGTTTTCTGGAGAAATGTGCTTCAAACAAGAAATATGTATAGAACCATACGTGAATTGATGCACGCATAAACAGAAGGGGGCATTTGATGGTAAAAATCTAAGTTTCTTGTTATAGGGAAGTTATTCACCACAATAAAGCCGAACAAACCCCAAGAGCCAAAGTATATTAAGGACAAGATCACAATGTAAGCTCAAATAAAAATGTAGAGAATACCTTCTGCCGGCCACTGATTCAAGTTACTAACAACACTCTTTCCTTCCAGAGAACCAATGTAGAAGCTTTCTTTTGAGTCACCTACACTCCAATGATGAACTGATTAACTCAAGATCGATTTAAGCTACCTTCTGTATTATTACCTCCAAATGCAAATCAACTCGAAACTGTAACCAATAAAAGTGTACTAAAGAAAAGTTGACAGCAAGGGATAATCTACACAAAAGCATTCTCCTATGCGATGAGTTATTCTTTTGATAAACAAGCCCTTGCACATAATCAATAATCAATGTAGCTTAATCTATGCTTATGCCTAACTATATTAACTGATTTACCACATGGTTGAGACCAACTCAACCAAAATGTTTTAATCATATTGTTTCAATACAATCCATGTAATTTCAGCAGCACACTTAAAGGTTCTTAAGTAAGAAACCACTTACTTTCCCAAAAAAAAAAAAAAACACTTTCCTCCATAGCAAACACACCTTCAATAAGATGATTTATAACCACTCAAAATGTCTATATCTAGTACTGGACCACTAGTTTCAGAAGTCTTTCTACCTTTCTTAAACTACATGTCTCGTTTATTTGTAGGCTAAAGGGAAAAAGAAGTACCTTGTGTAGTAGAAGAGGTATCAAGTTTCTCAGCATAAAGGGGAGTATAACCTCTGTGGTTCCTTCGTACCAGTTTTATCTTCTCTTCAAGGGGCAGTGAGAAAAACTTTTTGCTCTGTTCAAGCACTTTCTTAAATAACTTTTCATCTACTCCATGGTTTATTAGGTAAAAGAAACCAACATCTACACATGCCTACACCAAAATTCACAATGAATATATGTATAGTATACCTCTGGCCTTGCAATAAAAAATTGAGATAATGAAAGAAGAAACCTGACGAATTGCTCGAGCGGTGGAAATAGGATGAGGGGAAGTAAGGTCGATTATGGGAAGTTGAATTGATTCTCTCATCATAACTCTATGCTTTTCTTCAAAATTGAGCACGAAAATTATGCAGGGAACCAATTGACGATTGAATAATTGCTCTTTAATTCAAAAAGAGACAAACATCCAAAAACACCCTTAAATTTAGATGAATTATAAATTTCATTCTCATACACAAACAACTTGATAGTCTTAAAAATATCTCATACATCCGATCCGACAACATAATTCATAAGTAAAATATATCTTTAAATTTTCATAGGTATTTTCAACCCTTATCTCAACTTTTTATTAAGAGTCAATACTCCTACGAGTTTGAGACCACTTATTTTGTCTGGTGACAAATCAAGATGTATCTAAATATAATTAGTCTAGTATAGAACGTTTTTAAAACTGTCAATAAGTCAAAGATAAAACTAATCATATACGTCAAATTTAAAAATATTTTCAATATTCCTCCCTTTCAAAAATGCTAATGTCCCACAATTATTATGAGAATGAATTGTCATTTGTCGTGGTAGAGTAGATTAATTGAGTAAAGAATTTGTATTTCTTCAAATATGATACACAACAAAGTAAATAAGGACCTCTCTTTTCACGTTGTTGTTAACTGATTGGACATTTTGCTTTTGAAAATTAGAGAGGATTTTTGTGACTACGTGCAAATATTCGAACCATACATACCAGATAATTTTATTCATCAAAACTAAAATAAATCAGAATTAAAATTTGTTCATGTATGTTTTAATGAAATTTTAAATAAAGAATATTTTTTTAAGAAAATAAATTATTCACGCATTTGATTAAAAAAAAAAAGAGAATACTTAATATTTTTGACAATAGGTATATTTTGTAACTCTTAAATAGGAAATGAACAAAATTACTTAATGAGATGATTAAATCTTTTAAATGTTTGGCAAAATACATTTATTTTTGAAACTCTTACCTATAATAATGTTATCCTTATTCTTTATACGATATATATATTTAAATCTCTTTGACAATGAAAATCCTGCACGAATGAAATTTCATTTAACTAAGTAAATTTAAGATAATTTTTAAATAGTAAAAAATAAATTTAAGATAATTTCAAATTTGCCAGTGCCTCCCTCACTAAATTTTCAGATTTGCCATGGGCAATCTGGGGTTTGATACTAGGTTCCCTTTGTCGTATACTTTTCAGTAGAATATTTTTTCGTTGTAAACTAGGTTCAAAGAACTTTAATTTGATATATAGCACACAATGTAACTCTTTTTATATTGAGAGTAATATTTATTTTAAGAGATAAGTATTGAAAATATCCGAAACTTAGCATGAATTATTATTTTAGTCCCCCAATTATTGACAACTTTAAAAACACTCCTCTACTTGATTAAGTAATTTAAAAACACCCCTCTTATATCACATGTCATCCGTGTATATGTGGAATTTTCTGCTAATGTGGCGTACACATAAATATATATAGTTTTCAAATAATAAAAAGACATTCTTTAGTAAGAAAGAATTTTTTTGAAAAAAATAATGAATAATTTTTTTCTTACCTCACCCCATCCCCTACCAGGTACCCTAACCTCACCCCCTCAACCCCCAAAAAAAATTAAAAGTTTTTTTAAAAAGAAAACTTTTTTATCCAACACCACCGAGTACCCCAACTCCCCTCCCCCTCCCCCTTAAAAAAATACTTTTAAAATAGAAAAAAAAAATTCTTATCCCACTTCTCTCCCCTCCAAAAAAAAAAAAAGGAAAAATTATCTAACTACACATCATTTATTATCATATTTTCTTATTTTCCCTACCATTTCAAAAATTATCAAAAATCCCCTGTTTTGCTCCCATCATTCCCTTTTCCGGATACATTATTTTGAAATTTCATACCCATGATTTTCTTTTCTTTTTTCAAGCCATAAATCTCTCTATAGTTACCTAGATTAATCTATTTTTGAATTTCAAATTTTCTCTTTTCAATTAATGATTTCAAGTTATTCAAGAGGTAGATTTCTTTCCATCACTTCAAGTTTTAATTTCTTTTAGTTTTTTGTTTTGTTTTTTCATCTTAAAAACTAAAAAAAATAAATTAATTGTAATTGAATAAGCATAGACAAAAGGATCTCCTAAACACATATGTGACGAGGAGATATGGGCAGGTAATTGTGATTGCTAACATAATGCCAAAAGAAGCTTTTTGTTGTCAGTTTTTCATTTGTTTATTGATCATCAATCTTATGACATAATTCCGGGTCTCTTTACTAGAAGAGGGGTGAAAAATGTTGTTAATGCAGAGAATTCATCTTGAAGTGCATTTGGAATTGTTCCAGGAATTTCTAATGTCGATCTTGAGACACTTCATTCCATTGGTTCGATCTTTCAGTATTGGGCTTACCCAATTAGTTCGAGAAGGATACATCTTCGTTGCTTTCCGTTGATTAGATTGTTGACTTTTTTTTCCCATTATTTGGTTCATCTTTTCTCATACAGATAGGTTCAGATTTTTAATGTATCTAGTTGATTTTGTTTCTTAAACTAATGTATACTGCTTTCATTTCAACATTATAATTCTATCATGCACAATGTATCGTGTTCAAATATAAGTTTTGATACACAACCTTAATTAGTATTGATATTTGATACAAAAATTCTACCAAATGTATCATTTATCATGTATCAACCTTTTCACCTACAAATTTCCGACACATATGAATTCTGCTCTCAAACAAAATAAGTTACCTAAATAATAATGTATCATGCACTAATTTTTTAGGCATGATACGTAAATTTGAATTTATACTAAATGTATCTGATACATAATAATTACCAAACAGTAATGTATCTATCTCAAACCTAACATCTTATGGGTAACAATTTCTTATTTAATGCATCTAGTAGAAATACAACACTTATCAATTTAAACAAGATACATAAATAGTAATATACTGATAGATCTATTCATCTCAGAAATAAAATTCAAAAAACGATTTCACAACATTATAAAAGGTATGAATGATCCATCAAAGTTGTGCATCTCTTCAGCCTTTTTGTTTGTTGTATCAATGCATAACGGATATATTGAAAATTCAAACTCTTGTTTCTTCACCTCAACGATGCATCAAATCTCCAAAAAAAATTGTCAACTCATCAATCTCTAATTCAATTGCAATGACTGATTTGAGATTCACAAACCAATATTTTGACCAACAACAATTTCATCACTTTTGTATCGTTCATACCTCATCTCACTTTCTCAGATTCTGGAATGTCTCAACAAGATCTACATGGTCATGTTGTATCAGTACAATTTGTCGACAAGTTTGATTCAAAAATTGAGATTTTTTTTGGAAGAATGGAAAAAAGAATTTTGGGATCTAAAAGCACATTACATATACATCAAACTAGTAATGTATCACAACTTATATTTATATATCAATATACAAATTCAAAAATTAAAAAACAGTGGGTATACATAGCAAATCCAAACAACTTGAATCAAAATTGAAAGGATATTCAATGAAGTTGAAGATTAAAAAGGAAATCGTTTGTCCAACAACAATTCCATCACTTTTGTATCATTCATAACTCACCGCTCTAACCCAAAATTTCGACAAATTTTTTTGAATCAAATCTGAAAAATTTCTTCACTGAATAGGGGGGAGAAATTTCAAATTTTAAATTTCTTCATTCTGGATTTGCCTATGTACTATTGAGAGTAAGAAGAAACGTAAGCGTAATTTATGAGATTTAATTAGATTTTCAGATTTTATTCCTTTTTTAGCGCAACAAAAAGATTCTTCTTCTATTAGAATTAATGTATCCGGATGGTGAATTAATGTATCCGGAAGGTACAAATTTTAAGGAATTATTGTAATTAGAGAAAGAGTATGGATAGAATGTAATTTACTCTTTACACTATGGATTTATGTAAGTTATACAAAAAAAAAAAGTTTAAAAGAATTTTTTTTATGGGTGGGTGGGTAGTGAGGTGTGAGGCTAGGGATACTGGGTAGAGGATGGGGTGGGGTGATAAGAAAAAACAAGTTCTTTATCTTCTTAAATTGCTAAATTCAAAAATTTCTACGGAAAAGGGTCAAAATTGCCCCTGAACTATGCGAAATAGACCACTTATACCCTCCATTACATTTTGGGATCAAAAATACCCCCGCAGTTATCCCAGGAGACCACAAATACCCTCAAGAGTTAACACCCCAATTTTTTAGTGACGTGGCAAGCCACATGGGACTAATCCCTCCACCTAAGCATTGCCAGCTAAGATTCACTAAAAAAGAACTTGACTTTTAGTGGCGACAAAGTCGCCACAAAATCCCAAAATATTGCCACTAAAGGTTATGAGTGATTTTTAGTGGCGACTAAGGCTCCAACAACCATTCACTAGTAAAACCTATTTTTTCAACAAAAAAAAATATGATAATTAATTTTCGATTGCGACCTAATTTTCTAAAATAAATAACTTGCAATATCCATATTAAAAACATCCAATATTATTATGAAAAATAATCAAAATTACTTCTCGATTCAAATCTCCTACTATATTTATATAATGCATCATTGTACATTTTATACATTTACATATGACATAAAAATAAAACATATAGTGTCTTCAAACTCCTACTTAATCGATATCATATTTGGTTTTTTTAAAACAATGAAGAAAAAAAACACAAAATTAGAACTTAATGTTAAAAACTTTTAGTGACGATTTTCTAGGCTTTTGTGGCGATTGTTGTTGCCGCTAAAGGTCTAGTTCTTTTGTAGTGAATCCTAGTTGGCAACGCTTAGGTGGAAGGATTAGTCCCATGTGGCTTGCCACGTCAACAAAAATTTGGGGTGTTAACTCTTGAGGGTATTTGTGGTCTCTTAGGATAACAACAGGGGCATTTTTTATCCCAAAATGTAACGAAGGGTATAAATGGTCTATTTCATATAGTTCGAGGGCAATTTTGACCCTTTTCCGAAATTTCTATTACATATATCTATGTGTTGTCAGCAAAAAATTCTACATATATGCACATGTGGCATAAGAGAGGTGTTTTTAAATTCACTTAATTAAATAGAGAGTGTTTTTAAGACTGTCAATAGTTAGAGGACTAAAGTAAAAATTCATGTCAAATTTAGGATGAGGGTGTTTTCAATACTTTATCTCTTAGTTTAAATTAATCTATGTGCTCTCCTTGGACCATATTTCACTTTATACACCTCGTACACTTATCACACTCGAGTTATATTGTACTAGTTTGTTACCTCTTTGGTTCTCTCAACGTGCAGAATGATATTCTGTACCTTATAAGGCACTTTTCCAAACTGAAATTGGGAGCAGCGGGAATTACGAGGTGGGATATCAAACAATCACCAACAAGAAAAAAATCAAGTAGTCAACCAACTGAACTATGAAGATTCTCCACCCTATATAAGTTATTACTGTCCTCAACACAACTTTGCTCCCAATCACTAATACACCATCACAAGTTCCTATAATTTTTCACAAGAGGAGGCATCTCTAACTAGTTATATAACAATGTGCAAAACAATAGTTAAAACAGGGGTACTTGTTAAAGGTTTAACGCTACATTTTTTTTGCTTTGTATGAAATTTTGGAACAGTATAAATATATAAGACGAAGCTGACTGCATGTTGTAAGTGCTGAGAAGTGTAACAATGTCGTTGTATAAGAAAAATCACTCCACCTGCTAGTGTTCATTGGCCTGACAACAGAAATGTGAAGAACACTCAAATTGGTTAGTTATAAACTAAAGCTGCAGAATCAGTTACATATAAAAGAAGGGAAGGATGGAAAGGCGATTGATGTGATCAGTCAGACATTCATCAACGTATTACAGAAACAAGCTGAATCCTAAATCATGGTTAAATATCAAACAGATACGCCACTACAGCAGTTTAGGGAAGTCCGCAAAAAGCACTTTGAAATTTCTCATTTTTCACACCTTTAAAGGAGTTTGATTTCTGAATTGAAGCTCTAAATAAACCAAATCAAACACACGATATACCTTAGACATAATGTCCTTCCTTTCACTAATGTAGTAAAGGAGAGACAAGGAGGTTCAGGGGGCTGGCATGCAAAAAGAGCAAGGTTTGGTTTTTGAAAGGCGACAACAGATTAGCATTCACAGGTATAAATGTTGAACATACCATAGTTTTGATGCACCTTTGTGAATTTGTGGATGGCTTTTATGAGAGAACCAAATTCCATGGACTTTAAGGTCCCCATATGTCTGCAGCCAAAAATGAATGATTTCAGATCCAAAACCTTATTGAAACATGTCCTAAAACTAGTGCATGCTCAGGAAACATTAGCAAATTTCCAACCAAGATTCTACGTCAAGGAAAAGCTGGAAAAAATTCAAATAAGGACTAACTTTTAACTAGGTCTGTAAAATTGAGAGCATCTTGTACCCTCCCTATCTGTTTTATTGTTTACTGATTCCAGATAACCAACAAGAAGAAAATCATAAATACAAGCTATAGATGCATGTGTGCTGTCATAATTTAACTGTTTGAGACTATACCGAAGTGGCAGTACCTTAATAGAATCAAAGAAAATGAGGATGGAAATAAAACATAATAGAGATGAGCAAAAAATGCCAAGTGTTTCTGCACAAATGTACTTACACAATCTCAGTGTACCGGATTCTCCATGCTGGAAAACCCATGTGACATCTCACAGGACCATAAACGAATAAAAGATCAGGCTCTGGTCCCCCATAACCTGTAGGTTTGATAATTTATCACGTTTATAGAAAGCCACCATTCAAGCAAAGATGAAAAATTCATATTGATGAATACATCAGGCAAACAGGTGGGAGGAAGATAAATCAACAGACCTACAGCTTGTAGTGCCTCAGACATGTCAGATTCTGTAAAATTCGACTTTTCTGGTTTTGTGCTAGCATAATGCTTGGCAAAAAGTAAATTAGCTGCTTTGGCTACTGCAGGTTTTGAATCAGCAAAAGAGACAAACTCCAGGTCTACATGCTTGTGGCACAGAAGGGTATCAGCAAAGGAAACAAACTTCAGTCATTAGTGCAATGTTATGTAAATTTACTTTAAACTGAGACCTTAATGACATTTGCAGTATATAAACTTAATTTTAACAATATTGGCTCTAAGTCACTTCCCATCCACCCCCTAACCCCACTCCAATATAACCAAAAAGGGGAGGAATTAACGTAAAAGTTATATAGAGAATCTGAACTTATTTTATTTATCGTTTCTCATTCTTCTTCAAGGTCCAGGTTCATAGTCATTATAATTGTAAAATAACACCGGGACAATTCATGAGTTCAAATTGGCATCATTCGCTAAAAAGAAGAGAAATGTAATTCAAAAGAAAGAATTGGTAACTGCCCTAGGCGAGTCTAACAATAAGACTTAACAGACACCCTATCACTAGAGAAGATAAATATACTAAATGAATGGTAAGGGTTTTGAAGGTCTTTGTTTTTTCTCTGACTTCCTATTTTACATGACATAATGAAAATTACTAGTCAAAAAATCTTCTGAGTAGGTTATTATCATTGGACTAGATAGAGAAAGCAAAGACCAGGTGACAAAATTGTACACCGACCCATATCCTGAATGCCTGTGTGCTTTCCGAGAATCAACAGTCTAATATTCTGAAATGAGAAAATTTTAACTCACAGTATTGTTTATATAGTTTTTCAATCTCTAACTTCTCAAATGACAAACTGTCAAATTATTTGCTGAATTCAAGGACATCATGGGAGTATTCTACTATCTTCCATTAATCAGATTCCTCACAGGTATAATTTCCAACATAAGTCCATCTTTTTCAGCATAACTCAAGCTAGAGCGCATGTCACATAGATTTGCAGGTGACACTGTCAGAATTTGATTCCCAAAAAGAATGATGCTTCACGTGAATAGACCACCTTAAATTTTTTAATGAAGATAAAGGTATTGTATACTGAAATGCAAGAAGTAACAGAAATATAAGTCTAAAACTAGCCAGGAACTTGACAATACCTCAACCAAAGTTCCATGATCCGATCCTTCTATAATGGCTTTCTGGGACTTGTTCAATCCTTCTATAATAGCTGTCTGGGACTTTTTCAGCACTCCTACAATAAGCAATGGCTATGGGATCATATTTTTAGCAAAGTCTTGTAGATGCATCAGAAAGCACATGAACAAGCGGGTAATTAATTTTTTGGCAACCTTACCATCTCGATCATAGAGGCAGATGCTTTTTACACCAATAGACGCAAGCCAACACAATAATTCAAGAACTTTTGAAGTTTCGCAAGCTTCTTCACTGTCAATCACAACAGCCAGATAGCGCACTTTACTAATGTTAACGGCATTGTAACTCTTTAGCAGCCCACTAGAAATAAAGGTATTCTCAACCATACGAGCTATGCCTAATACAGAGTACCAAACATTGATGATCAAGTGTAAGATGAGCCAGACCAAATGAAGCACAAGGTTACCACACTGAAAAGAAGTCCAAAACCAAAAGTGAGCTAATATATTGATATCAAGAAAAAATGAACAGTATGCTCCTTTTTAACAAAAAGGAATCTTTAAACTACAATTCCCCTACAGCTGATAGCCTAATCACCCAAGAGGTTAAGAGAGTGACCGAGGAAAGGGACTACTACTTTAGCAATATTGTTTTATAAATTAAAGAGCTCCGATGTATGATATATAACTTCCACTGCTACCATAGGTGGGAAGTGTCGAGTCCTTAGGAAACGAATTAAATTCAGCCACAATTTGATGCCATTGATATATTCTTGAATCACATATTTCATGTTTTACTGCTTAATCTCAAAGAACATGAATATGCTACTTTGTAAAACAAGGAATTGGTTTAGTTTTTGTTTTTTTTTTTTGAGAGACAAACAAGGAATTGGTTTACTGTGACCAAAGACCCAAAAACTAAACTCAATCAGGTTGAAGCTCAAAGGTTAGCTCTTGCTAGATAATGTAGGATGTCAAATCAACTTTTTACCACCACAAACCTAATCAAAATTTCACAATGCAACTCATTTGTTGATGATTCATAGGAAGGTATACAGTTTAGCCTTTGAAATGTCTAGTTTTTTTGAAATAGATCCTTTGAAATGTCTAGCACTTTCAAGATTCTTTATACATTAATTGAGCTAGACTAGAATATATGTATCTACTTATATGTAAGAGATTCAACACAACTACCATAGAAAGGGAATTAATTTCAGGAAATTAGAGAGACAGAGGAATTGAAGAATTATTCTCCAAGAGATACTTTGAATCAATATCAATTGGACAGTGAAGTAAACACTACTTCAAATATTTAACAAGAAAGGGATCAATTATACTTAACACTAAAATAGAGAATTTACAACAAGAAAACTAAGCAATGACACAGTAACAGAGAACAAGAAGAGATGCCAGAAGAATCAAAGGTGAGAAGCATAGACTTTGCCTAAGCACAATACATAATCGACTCCTCTGCTTGACTAATATTTTTCTATTTAAATGTATTCTCTCCATCACCATTCGGTTCACACCTCCACAGGGGCATATAACATATATGTACACTAGGTTCATAACATACAAGAATATGAACCAAAATTATGATGGCTTACCACAGATGTCCAGCTTAGAATCTTCTGCACCTCATTCCCTACGCCCATTGATCTGCAAATACTTCAAGAAAAAATAGGTGAAAATAAATAAATTGCTGCAATTTCCCCGACAAAGTAGTAATACTCAGTAATTATCACCAATCACGCATACAAGAAAAGATTTGCAAAACTTTGTACTATCTGAAATTGATTTTAACCCAAAAGAGAAAACACCATAACAATATGCAAAATATCAAACTCTAGCAATTTGGGAGTGAGAAGCTTACCAAAAAACCTAACTTTAAATTATTTTTCCTCCAATAAAATAAACCCAGATGAAAAAAACCCACAAATTAGTGAAAAGGGTGTTTGAATCCAAAAAAGTCTAACGGAACATGATTTGATCTCACGTGAACTTCCTCTGCCTCTCTCTCTAGGTTGATGAAATTTCCACAACCAATCGTCTAGGTATAGGCAACTGCTTGGCTGTCCACTTCTTTCAATAAAAGAAGTGTATATAGTTTTGTGGGGAGAAGAACAAATGTTCAAAATGTCTAATGTACACCCTCCATTCCATATTAGTTGTCCGTCTTTCTATATATATAGTACACTACTTATTAATTTACAACAACAACAACATAATCCCGCAAGTGAGGTCTGGTGAGGCTAGAGAGTATGCAAACATTACCAGGTAGAGAGGTTGTTCGAACAAAATGATCAAAACATTTAACTTAACATAAAACAAATACATTTAAATTGAATGTAGTAGCAGGCAGTAGAGGCCAGGACCAACAATCAATACCATTTAATAAACCATTTAACTCCTAGCAGTAGGCACTAGGCAGTAGTTCAGAACCATTTTTTGAACATCCAATCAATTACTAATAGTTAAAATTACCAAAAAAAAAAAAAAAAACACTTGCCGAGTTTCTTATCCGATAAATAATGAAATTGAGCAGGGATCCCATACAAAAAGCAGCACTCAGCAACACAATCCAAAAAAGAACACTATCAGGCAGCAACCTGCTGGTCGCCGACGGGAGACGAGCACGAGAGAGACTGAGAAGACAGTGAAAGAGATAAGACTCGGGAGTTAGAGTTTGAGGGAGAAAGAAAAGTGAATTTTGATTTAGGGCACCAGATTTAAATAGGTTGGGTTGGGTTGGGTTTTTAAATTAAAATGTTTTAACTTAAAGTAAATAGTATATTATTTCGATATTTATTTAATAAAATATCGTGACTCTTACGTTGAACATCGAACTAAAAGATTACTTTTTCAGGGAAAAAGATCGAAACCAAAACAAAAAAAGTTTAAAAAATTGTTAGTGCAGCTCGGTTTGATTTTTGATTTTTCGATATCTATGCCCACTAGAATATCATATTAAAATTAAATTATTTGATATTCAATATTTATAAATAAATAAAAAAAGAACTAAGACATTTGTACCGAAGTATATAATTAAATATACAATTCATATATATTAAGTATTATAATACTAGCAAACATATAAAATAGTATAAGTACAAAATTAATTATTTAAATGTTGGTATTTTGCTTAGTCTATTTTAATTTAAATATCTTTTTCTTTTAATTGATTAATAAAGGGAATTGTTTGTACTTTTTAAAAATATTTCTCAATATATAAAGTGTAAGTATGATATAATCAAAATGTTTCTTTCAAAAATCGAAGTAGTAATTTATATTATGCAAGTATACTCATACAGTACCCTTGCAATACGCGAAGTTTAGTGAAATCATAAAATATTATATATTGCCTTATATGTTGGATCTTATTAAACACAATTTTATAATTTTTTTAATTTAAACAATTTGACCTTGATTAGAAGGTCAACAGAGAAGAAAAATAATTTCTTCATCTAAATTATCGAAAGATTCTGTATTATGTATAATTAAAAATTTAAAATATGTTGATGAATTCATATTATTACTCATCAAAATAAGAAGAAGAAATTTGTTTAGATTATCATGGTCATATCTCTGGTGGGTTGTGAATAATATTAATTAGGCATAATATCTAAATGTACCCTTTAACTTGACCTTATTTTACATTTATACTTTCTAACTTTGAGTGTGTACAAGTAGGCATTTTAACTTGTACAAGTTTAACAAGTAGACACATGAGTTCTAGTGGCATAATACATGTAGGACAACACGTAGGACAGAAATTGTCATGTAGGATGTCATGTAGGACATATGTGTTTATATGTTCAACTTTATACAAGTTTAAATATCTACTTGTGCAGATTCAAAGTTATAGAGCATATATGTGATTTGATGCCTAGTTAAAGGACATATATTTATGTATTATGTATATTAATTATTAGCTACCTATTTTGGTATGCAAGGAGAGAACGATTGTTCTCAAGAATACGAAGAGTTAATGAGAAGAGAATTCCGCAACCGATATCCTATAAGTAATTCCACTCCTATGCAATAACTCGCAAATCATATGAAACGGATAACATGTAAAAATAGTTCAAAATAACTTAGGGAGGAATTAAGGAGTTTCAATCATTAACTTCAAGGCAGTTCAACAATTCAAAGTTAAAAAGGTTGGAGAATCTGATGCTATATTAGTTACTGCATGTTAATTTTCATGGAGATCTTTAGAATTCAACTTTTTTGACCACCAGCTTTTTACAAAGAAACATATTCCTGTTCCTTTTTTTTTCATCCTATTCAACATTGTATTAGAGTTTGACTAACTTTGAATTCACATTTTATAATATTTATTTCTAGAGGTATCACTTCCAATAAAAAAAAATATTCTATTTTCAAAGCTTAAACCCGAGACTTTCCAATTAAGAATCGAAGAGTATCTCACTTATTTCACCATAACCCACATTTTTTCTTTGTTAAATACTTATTCTAGTTTCCTATGCCTTACTTTGATTCTTATAGAAACGATGTTGAACTCAGCCCAAATATATAGCTAGCCCAATAACTTATTTACAGTGACGGTACGAATTTTTTTATAAAAAACATTGTTTGATTATATTTTTTTTTCATTGTTTGATTATATATTGAACTGATTCTTAAGTTAGTTTTTTTAAGGTAAATCTTTTTAAGTTCGAGAAACTGGTTCAATATCAATTTTTCTAGTATAAAATCTTTTACTACATACAAAACTCTTATTTTCACAAAAATGAAACACTATCCAAATATTACTTTAACTTTCAAATATTATTTTCTTAACGTAACTACAAAAAATCTTGTTCTATCTCCCACCCCGAATGCCCTTCCCCTCCTTCAAATTTGATCGTATTAGTTAGAGTACAATAAAAGTAAATAATTTATTATACTAAATTATTATATGAACAATCTCATCTAAAAAGTTTTTTAAAAAAATGCTAACACGTATCAATCTTTATTTTGTTCTATTTACGCCAAGCCTGAAGTTTATTGATTTATTTTATTTTAATCATCGAAGTTTTTCAAACTCAAAAGTAATTTTTCTTAACCTATGCAATGATTTGTTTTAGTTTGTTCTTAATGAAGGTACTAGAAACTAAAGGCACTTTAATAAATGATTCTTTTTTTTCCAAAGTGAGTCACAGTAACTAATTAATTTTACTATGTTGATTTGAATTTGAAAGTGAAAAATATTTTACATTTGGCATAATATATAATTGTGTCCTTTAATTTAGTTTCATTCTACATTTATGCACTTCAACTTTGAGTGTGCACAAGTAGATATTTGAACTTGTATAAAGTTGAACAAGTAGACATGTGAGTTCTATGTGACATAATACACGTCGGACGCGTAGGACACAAATTGTCTTAAGGATCGCATCCCGCGCATATTCTACATTATAGCCTGCAACTGATTCAGCTTCCGCTTCTGGGAGATCAAACGGAGCTCGATTAGTTTCTGCTAGACGAGATATAAAGAACATAACCAATACAGGGAACAAGGGAATACCGGACCATATGTAGGATGTCAGATGCCATGAATGATGCATGCGTTTATTAGCTCAACTTCATGCAAGTTTAAGTGTTTATGCACACCCAAAGTTGAAGAATATAAATGTCCATTGAGGACATATTTATGTATTATGCCAAAAATAAAATATTCTTAGCTTTCAAGCTCAAATCAAATAAGTATTGTCCAAATATCTAAATCAACAACAAAAAAAACATTTCTTCCCTTCTTAAAGACCATTTTGACGTAAAATTTGGTGTTAGCTAGGAGAGATTATTTGTCTTCGTCTTTTCGATGCAAGAAAGAGGCAGATAATTTTAATTATTTTTTTTGGTTGCGTTGAAATGAAAGGTTAAGCACCTCTTTGGCTCCAAAAATATTTGGGAAAAACTTGAGAAGTGGTGTTTGGTCCTATAACTTGGCAAATATATTTGTCACGTATTTCAAGTTTCCAAATACTAGAAAAAACTAGTATTTAGGCCAAGTTCTAATAATTGGGAATTTTAAAAATTACCCCAAACTTTTATATTTTATAAAAAAATATCCATTATTTATTAGTTCCTACTAATATTTGTTCTAACTTCTCCGAAAAAGTTTGAGTTCTAATTTGAGTGATAAAATTGAGAAAAAAGAACAATTTGTGTTTAATGGGTTATAATTATAATTGAATCTGTGACAAGTTTGAGTCTTCGATTAATGTATTGTCTTGCCTATATTTTTGTTATTGTTGATTGTTATCAATTATATTATAAGGTTATTTCTTAACGGAATGTATTCATTATAAAATGATGATGTAAATCTATGAGTATTTTTAATAATTTTTAGAACTTATGGGTATAAATCATATTATTTGAAATAGTCAAATATTTTTGCAAAAATTTGAGGCCAAATACATGGTAAAACTTCACCAAAATATGATTTATCAAGAATATTTGAAAACTCTGGGCAAACGCTAGCTAATGATTCTTGATTTCTTCGTTTTTTGGTTGATTAATTTTCACCTAATATTAAGTGAATTAATTGAAACTTAAAATAAATAACGAATACCTAACAACAAACTTTTTTTTAAAAAAAAGTGTGAGTTGAGACCATAAGGGACAAGAATGAAAATAGTGGAGTGGTTAAAAGAAGAAATAAAGCATAAGTTGAAATCATGTCACTCCTCCCAAAAATCTTTTTTCATCATTTATCACTCTCTTTCACTTTTCTATACTTAGTCCCTAAGACTTCTCTTCTTCATCTTCTAATCTTCTTTTTACAGTTTACAACACAAGATCCAAAACTCAAGTTCCTTACTTTCAATGGATCAAGATTCAGCTCCTTACATCTCCAAAAAACAGAATCCAAACCATGCAGACTACCCTTGTAAGTTTTACAACATTTTTCCCTTTAAAACTATGCTACTTATCATATTTCTAGTTGCACTTCCACTTTTTCCTTTACAAGCTCCTGAAATCATCACCCAAACAGGAAATTGGGAACTTGTTCAGCTTATTTTAGTTGGTATAGCTGTTTCTTATGGTTTATTCAGTAGAAAAACCGATAATGATAATGATGACGATAACGATGATGATGATGAGACAGAAAATGAATATTTATATAGTTCAAAGTTTGATAATGTTCAATCTAAATTACTTGATGTTTCATCTTTTTTTGAAAACCATCAAGATGAAAACAGAGTGAATAATTATCAATATTGTAGTGGTAAGCCAGTAGTTGTTGTTGCTAAGGAAAATGATGCTATTATTAGTACAAGTTTTGTTGAAAAGCCTTTGCTTTTGCCAATTAGGAGTTTAAAATCCCCTGTTCTTGAGCCTATCTCAATTACTAATTCACCAAAATCCATGATTTCATCTCCAAGAAAGATTGATCACAAAATTATGAGGAAACAGAGTTTTAACAAATCCTCTGTTTCACATTCACCACCACCTCCTTCTCTGCCATCGCCATCGATTGTTAAAAAATCTACTCTGTTGAGATCAAGCTCTATAGTAATGGATGATCATAAAAGTTCTTTTGGTAAGGAACTGAGGAGAAGTACTAAGAGTGTTCCATTTGAATTGAGCTCGTATAAAGGGAAGTCTGTTCGAACAATTAGGCCGTTCATTGGGGCTGCAAGAGCCAGAGTATATGCTAAAGATTTCATAAATGGGAAAGCAGAGGATGAAAGAAACAAAAAAGTTGATACACAGATGCAAGTGTTACAGCCAGCATTGATGGATTTTTCAGGGGAAGAGAAGAAAACGTCGATTTTTGAAAATGTAGTAGCGGAAAGTGATGAGGATTCAGACGATTATATTGAAGAGAGCTCGGAAAATGTAGACGAAGAAAGAAAATGTGTTGTTGATGGTAGTCCAGATAATGTAGACAAGAAGGCTGATGAGTTCATAGCTAAATTTAGGGAGCAAATTAGGCTTCAGAGAATTCAGTCCATTCGTACATCGGCTAAACAGCCTGCTAAAAAGCTAATCCAGTAAAAATATTCTTGTTCAAAACTGAGATGATACTATGAATTGATCACTTGCTGTGAAGAGTCTCACATCGCGTTTTTAATATGGGATTGGGCAATCATCGCAACTAGCTTTTAGGTTTGAGTTAGGGTCAAGTGTCATGTCGTATATTTACTTGCCATTTGAAAAAGTCTTATGGTTTAGCTAAAATTCACTTGGCACTACTGAAGTTGTCTTGTCTTTTTTTTTTTTTTTTTTTCAGTTTGTATTTGAAGATTTGAGGTTTCTGGTATAAAGATATTCTAGTATTGTAGTTATATAATTAGCCATCTATGTCTGTGCCAGTAGTTGATTTAGTACCATGAAGCTCATTGTGGTTATAGAAAAGAAAATCTTTTGGTTTTATGTTGATTATTAACATGGTATTGTAATTCTGTACTTCCAAAATATGTCTGATGTTCAGAGAATGAAAATTCGATTCAACTGACCCGACTTAACCGTATCAAATTGATTTATATCTTTTTTCAATAAGATTGTGAACTTTTATTTAAGTGTATAATCGTCCCAAATAATTGGGATAAACTTTTTAATTTAAAAAAAAATACATGAAAAATTTCCGAACCAAACCGAATAACTTTACATGTATGCAAATATGTTTTATATATGACAATATGTTAAATTTAATATATAAATATATATTATAACATTTTTCAAATATAAATATAAACTAGGTCCTAGGTTTCTGGTGACTGGATGATTTTGGAACTTTGCTTTTTGTTAGCCTTTAATTAATTAGGTTTAAAATTAAAAGATATTATAATAGATATTCCATCAAATAATACGGAAAAATCTATGCAAACAGTCCTATTAAAAGTTTAAGATCAAACAACATGGCAACAAGGTTTTACTTTAATGAAATGAGTTATAGCCAATACAAATATCTATCACTTATTTTAGACCATAAATTTCAAAATCCTTTCTTTTATATCTTAAAAGTCATTTCAAATCAAACTAACTCGTTTAAAATCAAACAGAGGGAGCCGTAAACTCTTCATATTTACCAATGAATGCATGATTGCGATTTCCTAGAACAAAAGCCCAATAAGTTCGACATTGGGCCGGTTTGCATTATCCATTTGAGTCAATATATATGGATAGGGATCTCAACCCGAATATCCATCTCCTTATTGAAACTATTTAAGTCTACCTAATTTGAACTCAGACAACTCTGTAGTGAGAGAGTCGGAAAATATTTTTCATGAAAAATGTTTTTCTTTATACCAAACACTCCCAGACTACCTCGACTATTATTGCATGCTCTTTCCCATTTCATATATTGGACTAGGACTTGCCTAACTTATATTATTTCGTTAATTTTGAAATAAGTAATGAAATTGAATTTATCCAGTTTTGAGAAATTTATTATGTTTAATTCAAGCAAAAATCCCGCAAAATAAGGAACTAAATTCCAATAACATTAGGATACAATGGTTCCAGGTTGTAATTTGTTTGTTTAAAAGTTCCCTTAATATATATAAGTACTAGTCTTTAAGAAGGTACAATTAATAATATTAAATCAAGAAACAATTATTGAACAAACTTTCCAAAATTACTGTTAAAAGGCAGACATTCAACTACTAGTTGATTATGATGATAAAGTGATTTGGAGTTTACTTTACATAAAAATAAAAATAAAAAAAAACACTCTTTCTCCAGTCCCCACAAATAATGATGGAAAGAAAGAAGGAACTAACTACTAAATTAAGTAAAATGGACTTATAACCCTAATTAGTCCCTAAAACTAAAAATTGGAGGGACAACAAATAAAAGCAAGAGATTTTCTAGACCCCTCATAACCCCAACAACCTTATCTTATAACAAAACATTATATTCCTCCCTACACACATTATGGTACTTAATATTCACATTTTGTCATTGTCACTACTTTTGTCTTGCAAATGTAGGATAAGTGTCCATTTGACCATAATGCCCTTGTGAGATGGGTGTGGAGGATGGGGCCCACATGTTTAAGGGCATAGGTTGGTGATGCTGATGAGGTGGACCAACGCGATGAGGCGGGATGTTGACAGGTGTATTTGTGGGTCCCGTCGCGACATGCTCACATGAAGGGCACATGGTGAGGGTGGTGGGAGGGGTCATTTGCATGTAGAATTGAGGTGAATGCTTTAGTGACCTTAACTCTTGAACTTCCTTTTGTAACCTCCTGTTTTCATCTGTCAGATTCTCAACGCATCTCTTTAAGAATTCGCAGTCTACTTCTGTTTGCTTCAATTTTGTCCTGTATGTCCATAACAAACTATATTCAGCACTATTTTTTTTATTTTTTTTTATGACAAGGGAAACCCGCAGCCGCTACCCTTTGGGTGCGCACAGGGTAAAACCCCCACTCCTATGCAATAGCTCGCAAACCACATAGGAGAGGTAACCTGCACCAGGCAAGCCTGGTGCGACGAGCTCGACCCAGAAGGCAAACCCCTTGCTTTCGCTGGCAAGGGGTTTCGAACTTGAGACCTCCAACATGGAAGTCCCAAGCTCAAACCACTGGGCCACCCCGAAGGGTTATTCAGCACTATTAATGTAGCTAAATAGTAGATTTCAAAAGATGTTATATAAGTGTGGGGAATTTGATTTTTCAAACAAGCACTCAACTAATCTTTGAAAGATAACCATCTTCTGAATAAAAATCATTTGAGAAATTAACTCAAATTATCATGACAATAATGTTTTCTTGTTTAAGTGGAGTTGGAATGTTCACATTTCTCATTAATTATTTGGTACAACAACAAGTCAACCACATACTCGATATAGGTAATCTCACCAGTGAGATCCGACAATTATAAAGTGAGTGCACACAGACTTTATATCTATACCTATCGAGAGGGAAGAGATTGTTTCCATTTCTCATTATTAAGTCCATGATTTGGTTTTCACATTTAATATGCTGTTCAATCTTTTGCTTCATTATTATTCCTATGATTGTCTATATTAATTTTGCTTATATATTGCAGATATAATTAAAACGTCTTAATTAATTAGAGACAAAAATCTCACCTAGCTCTCCTATTCTGGAACCACACTTCCACTTGCCTAGGCCTTAATCCCAGTCTCTTTGCCAATGCCAATTTTTGTTTCTGCACAAAAACAAAAAATCATCATCAATACTTGTTAAATTTCCGAAAATGCCCTTGAAAACGTCATTTCTTCTAATATATATTTGAGTTATAAACAATAACATTAATTAGAAACTTACAGGATTGAGGGTATGATGGTCTTTGAAGCTATCTTCAAGTACAGCGGACTGTTCCTTTGTTAAACGGAGTTTTTTTCTACAAGTTTCTCCGTCTTCCTCATCGCTAATACCTCGAGAGCTAGCCCTTTCCATTTCATTCTCCTCAGTACAGTTCCCTTCTCTTTCACTTCGCTTATTTCCACTCAAACTTGAAATAGTGCTGTTCGGAGACGATACGCCGCCTTCCTCCTCCTCCGCCGTCGCCGGCATCCTGTTCACGTCGATTCCCTTCAGGAAACTCCTCGTCTCCACTAATCTGCATGCCTCCGTGTTCAGATCTGCAGAAAAAATCGACTCATTTTTTAGATCAACATAATAAAAGTACGGACTCAGACTCAGAGGATTTAAAATTAATTAACAAACCTGATGAGGAATGAGGAAATGGAGGATGAGTAGTCCAATAATTATTATTGAAGGCAGAAGAAGGGGATATTATTGTTGAAGGAATGAGATTTATGGTGGTTGTTCTCTTTTCTGCTGAAAAACTTAGGCTGAGACTCAACCCCAGATCTTCTTTTCCCATCATCATTTTAATTACTAATTTCTCTATGTATAACTGTTTCTCAAAGAAGATTTTTTCAGTTTTTTTCTTCTGGTAAGATGTGAGAAATAAATTGGACTTTGCAATCTGAAGAGTGATGGTGTAATGAAGGGGGTTATATATAGGAGAATGCACTGCTTTTAAAAAAATATATATTGATAAATAAAAATACTTTCGATATTTTAGGACAGGGGAAATAATTTTTTATACTCCTAATAATTGTCATGTTATATTCCTCAATAGTCAAATTATACTTGGCTACATCTTAATTTAATTTATGTGGTGCCATTTAGATGCAAAGAAGTAAGATATTTTTTAATTTAAAAATAATTTAATTTTACTTGATACAAAAGGTTAAGAAATAAAGAAGACTACAATAAAATTATGTTATCAAAATATCTTTTTAATTTTATATCTTATAATATGTAACGTAAAAAATTGAAACTAAAATATTATCAAAAAAATAAAAAAAATATCTTTTTTGAAACAGATTAAAAAAAATATGTCATTCGTTTTAAAAAAATGAATAATAAATTGATTCTTACGCAGTTGCGAAAGTGGTCAATCATGAGTAAGAGTGTTTGCAGAGTACCAATTATTATCACAAATAATAGCTTTTACCATATAAATTATTACTAGTGTATGATAATTAATTAATTTTTTTATTGTCATTTGTTATCGATATAGATCGATTCTTTATTACTTCTCTCCATTTTAATTGTTCACAATTTTACACGTTTCATAAATTCAATGTTTTGAAAAATATATTAAAAATAAATAGGAAGTTAGTAACAAAAAATAATGGTTTATTTTAATATAATAAATAAATAAAAATAAATCAAGGGAATACATACTAAAACAAAAAAAGAAAGGTGCCTTTCGTACGTCAATATCTTTCATGTGAAAGGAATTTATTTCTCAACCTCGTATAGTGCTGCTTTCACTTTGTTTTTTTATTCTTTTTCACTTTAACTTGTTCTTATTATTGTGTAAAGCAAACAGAAAGAAATTGGTCTTTTTGTTGATCAGAGTGATTAAAATCTTTCACAATATATAATCTTGTGGTATAAGATTTGAATTGATCGATAGAATCTTGTATTAATGAGTCTTTGATTGAGACTTTCTACGTATGTCTCATATGTAATCACATAGAGATTATTATCCACGCAATACTAATAACAATTTACAATATATATATATATAACCTTGATATAATATGTTAATGTCCAAAATATTGTGAATCCCTTTAAAACTCTTACCAAAATACTTAATCGAGGGCACATCAGAGGTGTATCTCATCTGGTCCTTTCGTATTGGGGAAATGTTCTCTCAATGCTCTTACACCTTCTGAATTTATAGATGGATTCACATCGTGCCTTTCTAAAATAACAAAATATGGAGCAAGTAGGAATAATGAAAGAGTAAATTTCTTAGATGATTACATAATTAATAGTTATTATATTACTCTCTTCTTCTATTTTTACTAGTCCACAATACTAAAAATAGTTGCCCAACAATACTTGTCCAGTTTTAAAAATTTAGAGATATTTTACCCTATCGTGTCTATTTTACCCTTTTTAATAAGTAATATTCAATATTTAGTGCATTTTTTTTCAAAGCATTAAATTTAATATATTCAAAGGGTAATGTAGTAATATTAACCCTCTTTTTTTTTTTTAAAATATGAGAAGTGCTAAATGACCAGAAAATTTGACCAGAATTTGGTCAGAAATTTAAAAAAACTATAATATTTTTTTTATTTTAAAATAAATTGATATTTTTTTCATTTTTTAATTAAAAGATATTAAAGTTAAAAAGATAAAAATAGTTTAAAAAATAAAATAACATAAATAAAATATCTTTCTAGGCAAAAAAAATTCCTGACTATTGCGAACATAGAGAAATCAAGTCAAATAATTAGATGTCCAATCCCTCAAATTTTGTGAAGACAAGGCTCTCAACTTCAATGTGTTTTCATTAATTTGTGTGTCTAATAATCTCTTGAGATATTACAACCAAATCAAATCAAATGATGAGAATTGAGGACGAAATACTTTGCTCTCAATTCTTCTTAGGTATCGATGAGTTTATTTCTTTCTTTAAATGCAACTTTGGTATATATATATATATATTATTCAAAGTGCTTCTCCTCAAATAGAATCTATGATATCAAAAAATAAAAAATAAAAAATCTATGATATCAAACAGCAAAGTAAAAATAAAAAAACAAATCTTTCAATAATAGATGATTCCTTAAGATACTGACTGAGCGATTACGGGTCCCAGAGCCCACCTGAAGTGGGTCCCAAAACCATGTCTCCTTGGTCCCTCTTATCTTTGAAATGTGAATATATAATAGGCATCTCTCCATCCTATTTTCCTCTCCACCAGTTTAAAGGGACGGGACGAACTAGTCGCTTCCCTCCCCTTTTTTCCCTCATTTGTTGTCTTCTAAATAAGAGTATTGCTTACGAGTTTAATAAAATTATATATTAAAATAAATATAAATTATGATTTGAATTTAATGACAAATTCTTATTTATAATTTAAATTTAACTTTCGATTTCAACTCTATAAGGTCAAGTGGCTAGTGAACATATTTTATTAAAATCATAAATTAACTTTTTAAATATTCATACTAAATTAAAACGACATAGGAGTATATATATAGTTGATAGATAGCAAATGAGATTCGAAGATAATTGGCAAAAGAAAACTCCAAAAACTGAGTGAAGTGATGAGCCAGCTAATAAGGGGGAAGCTCAGCCAAAGGTCAAATGATTAGATAAGGTTAAAAACAGATTTGGGGACACATAAAAGTGGACTTCACGTGGGCAATGAAAATGAAAACAAATAAACTAGTCATCGCAAAATGTAAATATTTTTTTAAAAAAAAATATTTCAAAAAGAATGATTATTTTTTTGATAATATTTTATTTTTAAATATTCATATAACATGTTTTTATAAGATTAAAAAATATTTTAATACTTTTAAAATAACTTTAATTTATAATTATAAAAAAATATTTTTTTTTAAGTTTTATGTCAAATCAAATTAAGTCAATTATTTTAAACGAATAAAAAATCTTATGCATGAGGTTGCGCAACTTCTTTTTTATCTTTAGGGGTGTTTGTTTTGTCCCAGAACTCACGTGGACCAAACATGTCGTGCTGGTTTACACATGCTTTCACATATCTATGCCCCTCTCTTTTTTATTTATTTCGTTTCATATTATTTAATGGGATAATGATCTGAAAAATACTTTAACTTTGGTCGAATTTGTTGTTGCGATACTAAACTTTCATAAAGACCTATTACCTCCCTAGACTATTTAATACCGTATTTTTTACCCCCTGAACTATTTAATAGTAAATTTTAAAGGTATATATATGCCTACGTGGACACATTACTATTTATAATTTTGCATTATAAATTCGACCAAAGTTAGGGTATTTTTCAGACCCTTATCCCTTATTTAATCTATATTAGTTTGATATGATATGAAATATATTTGAATTGATTTTTATTATGTTATGTAAAATATTTGTGGTTGTTTATTTAATTTTATATAAATTTAAGTTTTTGTTTATACTCCTTTAGACTCATGATATATAGACATAATATGATAAAGTATATTAGTGGGCAATATTTATTATGAATAAGTAAAAATGAAAAAAATAAAAGTTACGTGGGTGTTTTTATTTTCTTTTTAGATATGTGATTCATATATATGTATTTTTAATTGAACCCAAAAGGAAGTTCTTAAAATTAATTACTCTCTTTTTATTTTCGTAACTTCGTGCCATGTAAAATGGACGAAGGGAGTAGTAATCAACAAAAATAAACATTAAAAATATTAATAATACAAATTATTTTTTTGCGGTGTCATTATATAACTAATCCTTTGTCTTTTAATTTTATGTGGCGCTCTCTTTCTATTATTATATAAGTCGTTATAAGAAAATTATACTATTATAAATTTATCAATTTGTACTCCCTACAATATTGCAAAAATCAAATAGTAATTATATTTAAATAATTTATGGAAGTGTGGGTCCATGGAAGCGTGCGTATGGTAATGTTTTTGTCCCTCTATAGGAAGACACCACCTTTACCTACAATCATTTGAACTCAACGCCACTACTTCAACTCTTCCCACCATGTTCTCGCGCGTGTAATTACATCATCCAGGTGTCAAATCGTGAGACGGAAAATGTTTTTCTAGAAAATAAATCTAATTTTCATATCTCGATTAATTTTACTTTTTCATCGCGTAACTTTATTAAAGTAGGAATCAATTTAAACTCAATATTTCTAATTGGAATTAAAGAATTTTATTCTTTCAAAACACACTATTAGAATCTTATTTCTATTTCACGTTATATTCGTATTCAAGAAAAAATAATTTGTATCTATTTATATAAAAAATTTACACATCCATTCATTTATGATATCTATCTTTTAATTTATTCTATGAAAATAATATATTCTTATATATAGAATTATTTTGACTTAAAATATAAATTCTTTTTATAATGTAATTTTATGCCACGTAAATATTTCACTGATTTAGTACAAAGTTTAAATTTCCTCAAAATCAAATTTAATTATTTAATTAAAAAAGGTTATTTTATTTCTCTCCTTACAAATACCTAAATAAATTATGATGCCTCCTTTCCCTAGCTTGGATCCTAAGGGTTGTCCACGTGAACTCGAATAAGGAGACAACAAACATGACCTAATTGAGTACTACCTCCGTCCACAATTGTTTGTCAGGGTAAGGTCGTGCACACCCCTCAAGAAAAATTTAATGCAAGGTGTAATTTGACTAATATAACCCTACTATACCAAGAATACCAAAAGTCCACATAACTTTTCAATTGAACTACACTATCATTAAGGGCAGAATTGGAAAAAAGTGACTAATTATTTCTTGATTGTTTAAATTGACAATTAATTTTGGACATCTATTTTTAGTATACCTGCCAAACAATTGTGGACGGAGGGAGTATTACATATTCTATTTTTAGATTTTCAAATTATTGTTTATTTATTTAATCATAATTATGCATGATTCCTATAATAATTCATGCAAATAAATGTGGGCCTTCTGTATCTCAAATTCATTTTAATCACTCGTGGCGGTTGAGAGGTGAGACCCAATCATTAAAAGAAACGTACGAGTATTATTTTTCTATATTCAAATATTAGTAGTAGTAGTTTTTAATAAAAATAAAAATACTGAGAAACCCTTTATTAATCACTTGAACCATGCATTCATTTGTGAAATATTAGTTAATTAAATAAATCATTTAAATTTAGACAAACATTCTTTTGGCGCTATAATATATTGTTAGATCATGATAATTTCACTTGGTTTATCCCAAAGAAATTCGGAATAATATTGATTCATTTATACTTCACATCATTAGTACGTATTACATCATTAAATTATCTCTACCTGTAATAATAAATAAAACTCATATTACGAACTTTTGAATTAATTACTCGATGATAATGTAAAAACACTAGTACTATATAAAGGCACCGCATTTTATGCATCAAAGTTTTATAATTTAGAGTTGGTAAAATCAGCTCATGAAATTATAATTAATCCAATTATTAGTTTAAGTTTGAATTGATTATTAACTCCTTACTTATTTAATCCATCAAAGTTTGAGTTTATATCTAGGCTAAATTGATTTCACATTAGTAAAAAATATTTTCAAAAAAATAATTTTATTGTTTGATACTTCCTCTTGTCCACATTAAGTGAATTATTGGAGTATAAGAGATTCTTATTCTTTTTAAAAAAATTAAGAACATAAATTAATGGCTACTTCAATTGTTACTATTTTGATTATTCTCTAATTATATTTTAAAATATAAAGTAGTAAATATGGAGAAAAAAGTCCCAACAAATCTCTTGCATGTTGAATCATTAATTTATTTTAAAATATTAAGAAATCTAAAAATTACTTTTAATATGGAAAAGGATGTGCTATATATGGCCATATATTTTTTTATTAAATATTTAAAAAATAAAATAAAATAATTAGAACTTAGTAATTCATGACATTTAACCTTTGTCATACTGATTTTATAAGACATGACAGAGATAGGATAATATTTATAATGTTCACACACATCAAAGACTTGCCACTAACAGCAAAAAAAATAAAAGCAATACTAAAAAACCTACTTAATTTATGCCTTCACTAATAAGATTTGCACCAAACTAGCAATACTAAAAAACCTACTTAATTTATGCCTTCACTAATAAGATTTGCACCAAACTTTTTACTCTTTATCTAAAACCTCAACTTTTCGATTTTCCTTTTCAAAAGAAGCAAAAGTATCTGAATTTGTTTTTTTAGAAAGAAAAAAAAACAAAACTGAAATGGTACCTGATTCCTGAGAGTACAGTCCAGAAACATATATATATATATAAATACAATTATTATGTGAAAGTAAATAAATACCAAAAAAATTATTTAATTACATAAATATTTCTATTGTATTAATTAATTCTCTGTATAATTTTGAAATAGATGCATTTTATTTTATAATTTAAGAATTTCATACCAAATTTTAAGTCAGACACACCTAAATATCTTTTGGTTTGCTACCAAATACATTGAAATAGGGAGAGAGACGAGCAAGAGCAAAAGAAATATGAGCGAAATTTGTCTATATATTTCAAATACATGTAAATAACATTGAAATAGGTGATTCACATGTATCTAGATTTTAGATACGAGAACAAGATATGAGAGTGACTAGTGAGATAGGAGGAAACGAGCAAAATTTGTTTATATATCTTAGAAACCAAGGAATCCACTTGTCTATAGTGCATCTAAAACAAATTACACATAGTTTTGATCTCATATATCCTGAAATACATATATCCTGAAACACTAAAATCTAGTAGTATGTGGTTTTATTATTTTTATTTTAAAATAAATAATATTTCATATAATTAAGAAGACATTGATTTTATTCTTCTAATTTATCTTATTTAAATATTTAAAAAATTGCATACTTTTTCATGCATTTGTTAAGAACAAGTAAATTAAAATTTTATTTTTAGAAGTAATCAATTTCTTTAAAGGACGTATCCAAACTAAAAATATTAATGGTAGGTACTCCCTCTATTTCATAGTAAGTGAATTTGTCAGATAATGCATATCCATTAAGACAAATATTTAAGGACATAATTAGGTATTCCCTCTATTTTATAAATTTTATAAGTAGTGTAATTTATCTCTTAGAAATAATAAAACTTGATTAAAGAAAAGGTCAAACATGAAAAAGAAGAATTCAAACATCCATAATCTCGTCGTCCCTATTTTCTTTGTCTAATATTGATTTGGCAGACCTATAATTATTGCTATAGTGAGTTTACCATTTTACTTTTATTAATTGATAGGGTCTCAGATATATTTACTTATTATATTTTTTAAAGATACTAACCCAATATTAATAAATTGAGGATATAATAGGAAAAAAGAACATTATCCTTCGTTGATTTGTCAAAAATAATAAATACAAAGAGAAATCAAATTATAAAATATTTAACAAATAAATAAGGACAAAGAATATTAAACATTAAACAATTTAATTATTTTAAATAATAAAAAAAATTAAAAATTCACTCAAAAACAAATGATGAATGAATTAAAAATGATTTTAGGGAAGGGCGATTTGAGGCGACAAGATGTCGGAGGATACGAGGAAATAGGGGTGTCCCAACGAGTACGTGTTGCTTGTCCCAACATTTTCATATTTCGAACAAAAAAATTTAGTAGCTTAATCGATTATTTATATGCATAATTATGAATATTAAAAAATGTAATTAATTTAATGAAGTCATTAGTTGAGACGGTACATCCACCCCGACCCCTCCCAAAACCTCCCACCACCACCATCACCGCCCCCACCTCTTTAAACCCTTCATCTCACTCCACCCGACCCACCTAACTTTAACATTTGTTGGAATTGTATATTTGTATACAAATAAAATCTCTAGATAACTTTTTCAATATTTACGTATCAATATCATAAATAAGTTTTTAAGAAAATTACTTATTATTGTTTGTTCGTATCAAACATGTCCTAATTAATTAAATAAGTAGCGAGTTGGGGCAGAGTTAGGTTATTGCAAGGAGTTTCGTCTGAGTCTTCTTCGTTCATTTTATTTATCTATTGATCTAAAAATAAATTTTTACTTATCCATTTTAACATATTAAGAAAACATACTAATCATTTTTTTTGCCATGTTTTACTTTTTCCATTTCATTTATCAAGACATCAGTTAACAGGAGTAGTGTAGTAAAATAATCATGTCAATTATCATGTTTTCTTAATGGGTGTATTAAATCCAAATATAACTAGTAAAAATGAAGAGAGGAAATACAAGTATAAATATACACTTGGTCAGAATTAAATTTTTATTATACATATTAAACCGTAGTGACTTCTCTAAATATTTACTTTTTTTATATTTTAATTCTCTCTTAATTAGTTAAAATTCTGATTTTGTCACTCGGAGTTGCTTTAACTACTCTTGTACATATAAAGATTAGATTTTTTTACCGCAAAAACAACTTTTTCTAGCTTAAAAGAAAAAGGAGAAAATCAGCACGAAAGACGAATAAATAAGTATTCTCTTAGCAACTTTCTTAATCTTTCGGCACTTTTTTTTCTCTGGGAAAGTATAGCATGCATGTTCGTAAACTGATTATTGTCGATATCTATTTTTGAATCAATTAACTTACATTTAAATAAGAAAAAAATACAATTTGGCCAAATGCCTTTTTAAAGATTTCGAGGGGGAAAATATAGAAAAGTAAAATAAGTTGGACACAGAAAATTAGAGAAAATGACCATAATAGTCCTTAATATATAAGTAATGTTTTATTTTGATCCTTAATATATTTTATTTGATTGAAACGGTCTTTAATATATAACAAAAATGTTTATTTTAATCCTTAATATATTTCATTTGATTGAAATAATCCTTAATATATGACAAAAGAGGTTCATTTTGGTCTTTTCCCCTAAACCTAATAGATTTACTTTTTAAAAAGTGTTAAATTTTACTATAGATCCTATGTGCCTAACAAAATTTAGCATTGTTGTCATTTTTGTTAGTTTCAAAGACATAACTCCATAAAATCTTACACCATTTTATTATTCAACGTACTGACGTAATACTGATTTCTGTTTTTAGCAAGAGAAAATACTAATAAATTTTGTTAGAGAAAGTACAGAAAATGGTGTTAGATTTCATGACATTAATTTTATTTGGAATTAACAAAGAAAACATCAATAGTGAATTTGTTAGCTACGCAGGGTCCATGATTAAATTTAACATTTTTTTGAAAAAAATCTGTTAAGTTTAGGATAAAGGACCAAAATGGTTAAAATATACGTTAAGGATCATTTCAATAGTGATCTTTATACGTTAAGAATCATTTCAATCAAGTAAAATATATTAAGGACTAAAATAAACATATTTATTATACATTAAGGATCATTTCAATCAAGTGAAATACATGAAAGATCAAAATAAAGTATTACCTATACATTAGGACCATTTTGGTCATTTACATTAAGAAAATGATGAAAAAGGAACTACTTTTTAAGATTTGTTTTCCGACAAGAACATCATTTGACAGGAAATTAATAATGAAAAATCTTTTTGGTCAGAATGAAATTTTGTCTATATTATTTTAATTTTTAAAATATTTTTATCCTTTTAACTTTAATACTTTTTAGCTAAAAAATGGAAAAAACAACTTTAAAATAAAAAAATAATATATTTTTTAATTTTCTGACCAAATTTTCTGATCATTTAGCACTTTTAAATTTTTAATTACTTAATTAACTTTATTCCGGATTTTCATCATGTGTAGGATTGCACATGATTATTGTGAATTTTTATTTAACAAATCTCTTGCTGTCTCTCATCATTACAATTAATTAATTAAGTTGGCACTTAACAACTTTAGTCTACTACTTCATGTTTACTTGTCCATTTATTACCTTCACCTATTAAGAATTAAGAAATACTCTCTATGTCCCTAATTATTTATTTATATTTTCTTTTTTAGTTGTTCCTAATTACTTGTCCATTTTAATAAATTAAGAATGAATAATTTTTTTTTACCTATTATACCCTCAATTAATTACTTTGAAAAAGATAGAACTTCTTGAAAATCTTAAGTTTTTAATTCATCCACATCATAATTAATAGGAGTAAAATGGCAAACTCACTGTGTCAATTATTGTTTTCTTAATAGGTGTGTCAATTCAAAAGTGAACAAGTAATTAGGGACATAGGAAGTAATAATTGACATAGTGAATTTATCATTTTATCCTTGTTAATTCATAAAATTTCAAAATTAATTTACTTATTAAAGAAGTTTTACCTTTTAAAAAAACATTAACTTTGGAATTAAACAACTATTAATAATTCATCAAGTTGGCTAACTTTTTATAAACACTCATCATTCTAGGAACCCATCCAAGTTTCCAAAAGCATAAACAAACATGAATTAAATATATACATATGTAAATGTATCTATTTAATTACTATTAATTTTTTTGTCCACCATTATTTGTTCAGTATAAAATGATTTTTTTTATTAATAGATGTCATTCTTGATTAATTTTAAAAAATTAAGAGACTTATTATTTAGTTTATTTATATTATTAATTATAATTATTTTTTCAAAGCATTAAAGTTATTATATTTAAAAGATGATATAATAAAATTGACATTCAATTTATCGCTACTTCACATATTAAGTGAGCTCGGTATAGAGATTACTATTTTTTTTAAATTTTTTTCACTTTTCTCATTTTGGTTGGACGAAAAATTTGAAAAACATGTTCCTTAAATCTAGAGATTGATTTCCTCAATTGAAATAGGAAAAACATGTTCATAAGTGACATTTTAAGTTTACTATCTCCTCCTCATCCCCTCAATCTCCAACCCGCGGATGATCCAAACCCGCGAATTACACAAACGAGACAACTTAAATTGCAGCTACAACCTGTAAATATGCAAACTATAGCTATGAAGCATAATTAAGATTATTATAGTGGCTATTTGCGAAAATTCCCCGTAATCCTATATTGGTTTGTAATTACTCCTTTAATTCCATATCAAGATTTTAGAGTTTAATTACTATTCATAAAATTACAAAATCCAAGCTTATTATTAATTTCAAGAGCGTTTGAATACATACGAAGATCCAAGTACAAAATAAGCAAACTACAAAAAATATAAAAAAATTTATTTTTATTTTTATCAAGTTGCATAAATATAAATATTTATATATTATGACTGTGGACATGTGTATCCTAGCTGGAATACCATCATTTTTTTTCCTTGCCAGCCCCAAATACACTTGTAGCATACGTGTACCCACACGCACAGTCAAACTAACCTCTAGATCTAGTCAACGGTCACCTCAAATAATCATTTCATCATTGCTTGCTCATTATTTTAATTTGAGTAATTCATTTATTAGTGTTTATCTGTCGATATATAAATTTGTTTTGCACAAATCAAATTATAACGAAGGTTAAAAGTATATTCTAAAATTCTACATGTTTTGATTGTAAGTTTACTTGAACGGGACGAAAGTTTCGTAAAGAGACCAGAGCAATTATCATGGCATAATTTTGTTCGTACAAACAAATAATTAAAAATATCTAGATTTAATTTCTCAATTCTAAAACAAGATATTTATTACTTTGAATGTACTTATTCGATTTAATATAATGATTTTACCTTATTAAAATTAATACAAGTTATTTCATGATAAACTGAACTGCTGTTATTATTGTTCAATTAGGTAAAAAATAATTTAATAATATTGAAATCTTGGATTTATGAATATTTTTCATCCAAATTTATGGATGAATTTTTTTACCACAATCATATTATTATTATTATATGAATTTTAACATCACTAATATATGAATATAAGAAAAAGAAAGTTTTTAGGGGTCAAAGAACCCTTAATCAAAGGTCTCAAAGTCTCGAGTTCGAGTCCTGCATATGGAGAAAATCTTGTTGGGAGCGTCATCCCAAATGGCCGGGTTGGAAACAAAAAAAAAGTATTTTTCTTATAGTCCAACTTTTCACTTGTGCTAAGGTTCCAATGGATTCAATCTCAACCGCTCATCGGGAATAAATTTAACTGTCAGCCGTTGATGCCCGCACGTGCAATCATTATCGGAGGACCTGTAGTTTGTCGATGGGCCAGCTTTGCTTGGATTAATGGGCCTCACATATCTGGCCCATGTGACTGGCTTAGCTGGTTAACATGTGATTAACCGTTAATCGGATCTCTTAAAACTACAGAATCTCATTGCTATTACTCCCTCCGTCCCATTTCATATAGGGCAAATTACAGAAATCACATACTTTTAAGGCAAAATTACAATCTATCCCTAAAAGTTTATAATTACGGAAATCCCTCAAACGGATACAATAATATAAGCGTTGATACATTAATCTGATGCGCGATATACATTAATCGTTAAGTAAGATACATTACATTTTATACATGATACACTAATCTAATGTACATTTTATACATGAACACTAATTTAATGCGCGAGATACAATAATATAAGCGCTGATACATTAATCTGATGCGCGAGATATACTAATCTGATGCGCAAAAATGAGGGATTTTGAAGATTTGTAAAACTTATAGGGGATAATGGTAATAACTAATAAGTAAACTAAAATGTGGGATTTCTGTAATTTTTCCTTTTATATAACACTTTTCGGATTTAGAAATTTAAACAAGTCTATTTTTGACTTTAAGTTTTTCATAAATCTTTTGAACATTTTGAATTATCAATTATTGTGACTTATAATATTTTTTACGCAGTTTACAAATATATAAATTTTATTTCAAAAAATTTGAAGATTTCATGCGCAAATTGCCGATCAAACTTAAACTGTTTGACTCTCAAAAAATGAAAAGTGTCACAAATTGAGACAAAGGGAGTATCATTTTTTATTGTTAGGGAAAGTTACACATTTAATCGAGAGGCCAAAAATAATTACATTAAATATATAATAATCAGACAGTATTATCAATAGAATATGCATATATACATTTTCTCTATTAAAATTAAATATTTATATTATTATATATATCGACTATTATTTTGCTGTATAACATATTTTTTTTAAAAATAATAATAAAATAAATGGCAAATTACAGAAAACACATACTTTTAAGACAAAATTACAATTTATCTCTTAAAAATTTATAATTACAGAAATCCTTCAAATGGATACAATAATATAAGCGCTGATACATTAATCTGATGCGCGAGATACAATAATATAAGCGCTGATACACTAATCTGATGCGCAAAAATGAGAGATTTTGGAGATTTGTAAAACTTGTAGGGGATAATGGTAATAAGTAAACTAAAAGGTGGGATTTCTGTAATTTTTCCTAAAATTAAAATGAACCTTTCTCATGGAAAAGGATTTAAAAGCCCAACTTGTTGGAAAAAATAATAAAAAGCCCAATTTGAGGTGTAGGGTTGCACGTGTGCCGAGTTTGGAGAATATTTGTTCTGTATATACACACTCTGTGAAATTACAAACATATCCTCACTCAAATAAGCACCATAAAGCCTAAATTGGGACAATAGTTTAGTGGAGAGAAGAGGTTAGTTTGGTAAATACCATACATGTTTGGTTTAGCAGCTAATATTAATTAATTAATGTATTAATTATTAAAGAATGAATTATTGCAGAAGACAGCATAAGCTTCATCATTTTAAAAAATGTACTTTATGAGATTGTGGAATTATTATTTAATTAATTATATATACTTTACCTAATCATATATTATTGGTTCAAATGATGAGAAGCTGTCTCAATTAACATAGTAAGATTTGATATGTCTATCACAATTCTATTAGCACCATTTTAGAGTACTCTTTAATTGTTGAGACCCCACAATAAAATTTGAGTCCCTAGCAATTAATCATTTAATTTCAAATTATTATTGTTCTAAAAAATGCAACAAAAAACACCAAATCAAATATTGGTATTTAGTATGAAAATGCATTTCTTTAAAATTTATATGATGTAGTTTGATTAGATATGCATTTTTGTAAAACTTACGATTTTAAATATATCTTAACCGGTATGTAATTATAAACTTTAGAAATTAGTTATCCTAAATATGCCATGATATTCTTGTAGCTATAAAAACTTGTTATTGAGGATAAAATAAAAGTTTAAGTTCAATTATTTCAAAATAAAAAAATTATCATTGTCATTTTAAAGGACTAATAAAGACATAATGTCATTCTCTTTTAGCAACAAAAGTGTTGTATTTTGTATCGTCTTTGTTTTGATAAGATGTGAATGATATTATAAATAAATCACTATATGAAGAGCTAACTATTGAGTAAAGTGAGAATTTGCTATAGTGCATTGGTTTGATTGATGACCCATTAATGTTTTCAAGTACATGAGTGTTAATTGTCTATCGAAATTTCTGTATACATTTTAAATGCTTTGTTATGACTCCCAACAATATACAACAGTCAAAATAGTTGAATCACAGCATACTATAAAGATATAAAACATGTAAATTATTTATCTCAAAGATATATCACGTATACCTTTTTACTTTTTATAATTATACTTGACTAATAAAATGTTGAAATTTGAAAACTTTCTAAACATAAAATGAGACACGTTATATATTAATTAAAATAAAATAAGATTGAAGTTAAAGTATCAAAAAGAATTTTTGATGCGAATTAAAAAAAAAATGTTTGGTCATTCGTTTAAGCCACAAAAGAGTGAAAAGTTCAAATGGACCAAGTGAGTCACATAATGATGACACAACACCAACATAAATCGTGATGTAATGGTTGAGTTGCTTCATCTTATTTAAAGGCCTTGACTTCAAATTCTAGATATAAAGAAAAATTCTATTAAGAGTATAACTCCCGAATGAGTCCTATTATTTGGAATTCGAATTTAATTTGAACTCCAATATGAGATTCAGATACCAAATGAAGAATAAAAAAAATCATGACACGTCAATTCAAAACCGTTAATATCACAAAATGTAAAGTGCCACTAAAAATAAATAAAATTATATTATAAGGCATCATCGTCAATAATAAACCTTGTAATAACAAAATAAAAATATTGAATATCAATCCTAACAAAGGGAAATGAAAAGTGCGACATTTGAAAAAGAAGAAAAGAAGTAGAGGTTTCTCATTTTTTGATAAAATAAAATGTCGTTTCCAAATGGCAGAAGAGGCAACTCAAATTTTAGTGTGTTTGGATGAAACCTTACGTGTCTATCAACAAAGGCCTCTTTATCATGCAAATTCAAAATGATCAACACGTAACAAACCCCCCATCTACTTCTCTTAACTCTTATCTATTATATTACTCATATCTCTCCTCTCTGCTTTTCCACTCTTCATCTACAATCCTTAGCAACAAAAAGAAGAACAATGCAGACTCAGCCTCGTCATGAGCAGCAGCTTTCTCGTAAGGTGGCCAAGACCACCACTGCTGTCACTGTTGGTGGTTCACTCATGGTGCTTTCCGGGTTAACTCTGGCGGCTACCGTTATCGGTCTAGCTATAGTTACCCCTTTGCTGGTGATTTTCAGCCCTGTTTTGGTACCTGCTGTTATAACTCTTGGGTTGATCCTTGGTGGGTTTTTGGCTTCTGGTGGTTTTGGAGCTACTGCTTCTTTTGTTTTCTACTGGATGTACAGATATGTCACGGGGAAGCACCCGATCGGAGCAACCAAGATCGATTACGCGAGGGATAAGATTACACATGCGGCAAATGATGTCAAGGAGAAGGCGGAGCAGTTGGGGCACCAAGCACAGCAGCAGATTAAGGGTTGAAGAGAGATTCATTCAGGAGCTCTTTTTTTTTTTATTTTTTTTTTTTAATGCAAGCATGTACCTTTTAATCGTTTGTTTGAGAATGTTGGTTTTTGTGGTAGATATCAATGGTTCTGTAACTTGATTTACTAATTATCGAGTCTCTTATTAAAATACCCAAATCCTTGTTAGTTCCTTGCTTCCTTTAAGCTTTTAGTTGAAAATGATGCCAAACTCTGGCACAAGAAATCATTTTTGGCACACGCTTGAATAGGAGGCCACCTTCTAGTAAAATTATTGGCCGATGGTGGAATTACTGCAATCATATGTAGCAGAGTTGTTCACCAATAGTACAAGTACTAATTTCTCAAAAGTAACTTATTGCAAATATATGCGCGTTACAAACAAGAAGAAACATAGTACTGGAAAAGGCAGAAACATGAAAAGCTAAAATTGGTTTAAACATCTATCTCATCCATAAAAGCCTCTAGACAGCAGCATTGGCCTAAACGTTTTTGGAAATAGCAATAACGTTGAAGTTGATTGAGTCTGGATTTTTCTCGATTATCTTTTTGATAACTCTGGCTGCATCCTGTAATAAATGAGAAATACTTCCATGTCACAAAACCCATAATGGGGATGGGGAGATAGATGAAAGGAACCAGGAGGCGGAAATAGAAACTTTTGTTTAGAAGGACTACTTAAAAACATTGAAGTTTTACAGAGTCATACAAGTATGTGAACTTTAGTTAAAAAGAACTTCTGAAAAAACGCCAAATCTTATGTTGGAGTAAAAACTAAACCTTAATCCCAATTAATTGATATTTGCTTGTAAGTGATATTTCTCCAGATTTGGGACCGATTATGTGATCACACGTACTGAAGAGTTCCAAATTAAAATGGATGAAGCCACGAAGGTTAGGTCTGGGTGTGAAACAAAGAAATTGGGCCACAGTCACTGACTAATTGTCATCGGTCAGTGAACTTCACTCCCAGAGCATGGACATAATTACTTACCTTTAATAAGCTGTTTGGAGAGGATGCGCCATGTGTAATAGGTCCTGCCCTCCTTCCATCAAGTTCATAGAGTTGTCCTGCAATGTGACCAAAGCTTGTGTGACTTTCAATTCCTCACCCATCATGAGTCGAGTTAAGTAAAGCTGAATCGTCTAGTCAACAATCACTATATTATTGATGTTGTAAACAAAGATATAGTCATGATGCAATTTTTTGACTCCCATAACATGCGCTCCTAGTGCTCCCCAATTTGTTGTTGTTTAACTTAAGGGAAAAAGAGATTTCCCATTAGTATCAATGGATGGCAGTATGTTATCTAAAGGAAGTGGTTGACCTAGCAGACATCTTCAAATCATTATTATAGCATCAATACAAGCTTCCATGTTTTCACATGAAAACTACAGCTAATGAAATGTAAATTGATGGAGATCCCAGGCCCTCTAGGTGCTACTATGCTCCATATCAACCGAACTCCTTAAACACTCTGCAGAAAGCTACAAATGGAATAACAGTTGACTCCCAACAATACTCTGAAAAAAAGTAAATCAACCTTACAACTTTCTACACCAAAGCCATATTAGTGGATACTAGCAGTCTAGCATAAGGTTTGTAATGCTCAAGCACTCAGTTTACACTCCAGATGACAAATAACTACCATCTTAACTTGGAAGCAGAATGCAGACAGTGCTTAAGTCAATTCTACGGATCACAGAAACTGAGAGAGTGAGAGAAAGAGTGGGATGAAATGGGATGGAGAAGGAAATACCATCAACACAGGTGAAGCAGATGAAATGAGTGTTCACATCGTCGGTAGCCTGCATAAAGAACGCACCAGATTAATGCACATTAAACATGAAAAAAAACATCAAAAAAGAAATAGTGACATGTATTTTATGTCATATACATGGGAATTGGTATTGTTAAGCCAACAAAAGGAGTTATTATTTCAATGGGAAAACTGATATAGAGGAAGTTTCTGACTTCATAGTCTTAAAATCCAATCAATTTAGTTTCACATCTTCAAAAAGATTTAACATAAAGCCAGCAAATGTTTTTTTCCATCTTCCATAAATCATATTCTAAAAAATTAGAACTATCTTCTATTTGAAGTTTTTAACAGAGTTTGAACTGAGGTTCACACAAAACTCTCAAACAATCTCTATATTGGCATGCATAATAACAAAAAACTACAGCCCCTGGCTCTAACATTTCTCAGTTGCAAGAGAAGCACGCAAATCCACAAAAGTGTGAGTTTTAGGAAGAGTAAATGCACCAGAGACTAATAAGAAGGTTGTTGGTTATCAACTATCTGCAAACCATCAAAACCTCTGGTGTTTGTGTTGTACACAGTTGCCAGGCTTAAAGGTAGCCTCTAACATGCCCAAACTCTCTCATGCAAACAGGCCAGAGCTTAACAAGAAGGTTGTTGGTCTTCAACAAACTGCAAGCCATCAAAATCTCTGGTGTATCACACCAATACCCACAGAAGGCTTAGAAGTGCCAGCTTCCTATAAGACGCCCAAATACTTTTTTCATGCCTCTCTGTTCCAATAATGTCGAGAAAACAAAGAGGCTGTTGTAGCAGCAAAACACATAAAGAAACGTCCAGAACTGTGAGCTCCGGAAAATCTAAATGTACAAAAGTTCAAATCAAATATAGAAAGTTGTTCACAGCAACATTCTTTAGATCAGCTAAAGTTAAGCTGCTGCTGCCACAACACAACAGCGACACCAGGCTTAAGGTACCACCGTATATTTTTATTTTTTATTTAAAAAGTGGAAATGGGGAAGGGATTACAAGATAAGGAATTAAACCCTCACCAAATAAGTGAAAGTTTAGGTTACCAACTGGACTACCCTACTTGGTTGCATGAATTCTTCTTCATGTTTTTTGCACTAGATCAGACCCTCCTCCTTTGTGGTTGCCAGTCTCTAAATAAAATTATCTTTCTTCTTTTCAGAAAATGTCAAGAGTATTCATAGATCATTGGTTCAATTAATATGTCAATACATTGATGAAATATTTAATCTCTGACTTACTTTACTTCTAAGTGCACCAAGGAATGATTAAGTACCAATGGAATCTTATATCAGTAATTGAAAGTATAAAGGACAAGCTGAAGGTTTTTGAATATGTTCAGCTTCAATTTTACTTCAGAGAAGCAAATATTGTCGTGGACTCATTGACTAATGAAGGATTGAAGCTCGAGGGACAGATTTGGTATGATGAATTTGAGCAGCTTTCAGAAAAATGAAGGCAAAAATGGTAATGGATAGCATACAAATGCCTAGTTTCTTGAGTAGGCATAGATTTAGTATAAGGACTGTTTATTTGAGATATGTAAGAAACACATAGATTATTCAAGGCAATTCTGACCTCAGTATCACCAGCAGTGGCTGCCACTGAATGAGCAACTTCCATTTCCCTATCGTTTTCAAGGAACAAAGCACGCTGCAAATTTGTACCCGAATGTATTAGCATTGGATGACTAGAATGATGTGACTGGCCACTAACTTCAATAGCGAAAATTAATACCTGCATTGGGTCCATGCTTGAGGTTGATTTAAAGAACTTGTCCAAGAATGAACCCTCGGCTAAATGGAAAAAAAAAACAAGCATGTCAAAACTCGGGGAACAAAAAGAAAAGAAAAACTAGGATTGAAAAGATGGAAAAAAGAAAACAGCAAAAAGGGAAGAAAAAAAACAATATAGTGAACATGTAAAAAGTAAAACAAAAAAACATATCTTCCAAGTTGACAAGAATGCCACCATAGTTCAAAGAATTTCATCTAACCACCAAAATTCTCAAGATCTTATCTGTGGTCAGGCATTTCTCAGACTATGATAATGAATTAAGAGCCTTTCCCCCAAATATTATCATCAATTATAGCACAACATCAAGCTCTTGACTGAGTAATATACTACTTGTGCAACTATCTGTTATGATACTACCAGAAACTCTTAAGTACTCCCACCTCTAATATTACATACTTAATGCAAAGAGTAGAAACCTTCATGGTGAGAATCAGTTCATGATATATATAGAACATCAAATGACTTACTAAGTTTTATCTGAGAGGTGATATTCCCGATAGCATGAAGAAGGCCAATTGTTCCGCATGCATTTCCCACTGTTTGTTTCATGTAGTAAACTGTACTACTGGGATCCTGCACCTGCCAGAAAGCTCTCAAGAATAATTATAGAATTATGAAGCCAAATATAAGGCATAAATGTAGAAACAATCAAATACTCCAACTCAACTCGGTCAAATAAATAGAGAAGAAACAGATAATCAAGTATATTAGGAGATATTTAGAAGGGGCCAAAAAAAAGATGTTGTAGTGATGACTGATGACTGATTTATGTGACTGATGAAATATAAAATCGAGTTTCTGTTACCTGTCAAAGCCAAGTATAATATGACCTTGCATTGTCTATTAAACTCACTTAGCAAACAACCTGTCTACAGGTCCACTTAGACACACTGGTATGGTTTCACGACAGCAGCCAACAAAGATAAAGCCAGAGTTCAACGAACTGGAGAATGTTGTACACAGCAGGAAAGCAAACAAAAAGGAACAAATGAAATAATCAGATCCAAGACAGAGAAAGGATCTTGGCAACTGATAGCAAGGAGACCAAGCACTGGCAACTGCAAACCCCACTTCCCCTTTAAATAGGAAAAGAGAGAGGCAAGAGGGAACTTCCTAGGATTAGCGATGGACAAAGTTTCACACCAAGAACTGCATAAGCAGGAACAATGACATTTAAGTAATTGAACACCCCAAAAAGAGAGACTAAATGGCATAATTTGCCTAACGGAATCATTCATCAATAAGAAGAAAAAAATCTAAGGTTGGAAGTAAAGAACTGATGAACATGAGTAGTTTATAAAGAAATGGTCATTCAATTCACCTTTGTTTCGCTGTCTTGCTTTATTCTCTCTTCTTCACTCTGCACGCACATTGCAGAAAATTAATTAGTTGACCAGGATCATTGACATATACCAGTTAACATCAACCTAATAACAACAAACCTGAGATGTGAGAGGATAGAGAAATAAAACAGCAAGCACTGGCTTTGGCACCATCTCCAGAAGTTCTTCATCTAACCCATAAACATCACAGCACTCGGCCTCATTCGCTGGAACACCAAGACCCCAAAGAAACTGCTCGATAAAAAAACACATAAATTAGGAACTTCATTAATATTTTTCATTTCTACCTTCATGTATATGATTTTCCTCCTCCTTCAGCTTCCTATAGTTTAACAAACCATATATAAATTTTGATTAAACGATTCTCAACCTAGTTAAGAAATACCATCCCGTAGTTCTTTCACATACTAAAGCCAACAACAACAACAAACACAATGAAATCCCACAAGTGGAGTGGTAGAGTGTACGCACACCTTACCACTATCTAGTGGAGGTAGAGAGGCTGTTTCCGGAAAACTTCACATACTAAAGCCAAACTTATCAAATCTAATTCATGGTGGGAAACATACTTAGTTGATTGAGTCAGTTCTCAACCAATATTAAGGTCATTCTCTTTTTACTTCTAATTACACTTAGAAAACATCAATATCCTCGATCCCATTTTATATGACACCATTAGTACTTGACCACATTTTCTTTTCCACATATCTGATGCTCCTACCAACTATTTTCAAGCACAAAACATTGCGACTTTGTAAATTTTAAGTATCTAAATCTAACTTTAATCAGCTTCAAAAAAATCTAACTTTTAAACAATTAAATAATGTCCAATTTGAGTCCAAAAATTAGCTAGTTTGACCACAGTACTCAAAACAGATCGTGATTTTGGGACGGAGAGAGAGTAGTAGGTTGAATTCATTCCAGATACAGCTGATTCAGAAGACGGTAAATACTACAAACTGAGATTATTTGAAATACCGAAACAAAAAGAGGATACAAATGAAAATCAAGAGATAGGAAAAGGAGTGAAGGTACCTGATTCATGACATCGGGGTTAGCTTCAAGAGGAAGCCATCTCTTCTTAGAGCCTGTGCTTTCCGCCATAGATTCCTTTCCTCTATTTTACTCTCTCTCTACCTCGATCGCCTTCTCCTCTTTATATATAGTTATGGGAAGGGCTTTATGGTGGGGAGTTTTATCATTTTCTGGCACCCTCGTCTTCTTATTTTTCTTTAGCATTTTTTGTTTGTTTGTTTTTACAATTTAAACAAAATATAATTTTATAAAAGAAATGTTTTAAAAAATATATTTTAAGAATAAAAAATAAAATGTTGGAGAGATTTGATTGGACCTAAAACTAAAAATTGTAATAGATCACTAAATCAATTTACCAGTATTTTGAATATTTAAAGTTGAAAAAAATAACAAGATGAAGAATTTAAATTCAAAGGTATATTATAATGCTAAATATTTAGCAAGTTATTAACACGAGATACTTTTCTAGGAACGCATTTGATTGTTTCAAATATATATCTTTTTTAAACAACATTATTATCAAAAGAGCGAGTTTTCAACTTTTTTGGAGTATGAAGAAAATTATATTGGAAAATGAGCCCTATAATACACAATTCAGATTTAGTCCGAACTCCAATGTGGGTTCCTAATATATAGGGTGGGAAACAAAAAAAAAGTTTCAATTTTTAAAATTTTATTTGGTTGCACAAAACTTCATATAACATATTTTTGTATATGAGTGTTTACTGTTACTAAAAGAATTTTGAGGAGATCTACACTTCCCATCTATTTATATTTTACAGTTTAATCACTTGGTGTCCGAAACAAGTGAAGATAATCAATCTAAATTTGTGTCGAATAGACCTAATAAGCGAGGTGAAACGCTCCTAATTAAAAAATACTTACAATCTATTTGATTATGTGAATGTCGAACAAAATTTGACTCAAGGCCAAACCTATTAAAAAAAAATCTAAATATCGTGGTTGTCAATTTAATAGATTTCACTTGCATTGTAAATTGACAACCACGATATAGTAACTCTAGCATTGTGCCAAGTCTTGTTCTCACATCTTTCACTAGCTAGCATGCACAAACCTCTTTTGAATTCTACCATTCTTGATATCCATTTTCTCTTCATAAGAATGTATTAGACTTAAGCTCGACGAACCCATTGCTCTAGTCGAAGCTGCTTTAGAGGAGGACCAATATTTGGCTTAGTCCTTTGGGGGCACCGCCATTTTCCTGTTGTTTCCAAAGCACTAGGATGCAAGTTGGTTGTTTCTGTGAGTACCTTTCTAGTCAAACCCTGCTTGTGGCAGTTTGATGCAACAGTGACTCCACTTAAAGGAGACTGAACTGCAGCTGGCGTTGGCAAAGGACTTTTGTTCTGCACTTGACTATTTCTACTCTTTCTGGTTGATATAAAACCATTCTCTCCAAAGTCATTTATGTGATTTTCTTTGTCGATGATTTCTGCTGCTTTCCGTTTGGATAACTTCTGACTTAAGACACTCATCTCCATCCTATTTTTAGATTGCACATCATCAGCAGGTTCAACACTATCTTTAGATTTCGAACTGTTCTCTGCAGAATCCTTCCTGTGAATTGGATGTCTGTATAATTTTTCACCTTCACAGCTAGAATGATTGATGGTGCAGGATACTTTGCAGTTAACTTCTTGAGGAAAAATGGTCTCCAAGTGTTCTCCATCACTCTCTTTGAAGACCATGTCAATGTATCTTGGTGAACCACAATTGCTATTCTCCGTTGTCTTGTGATTTAGTGTCTGTTGAGAAATCCTCTCATGAGACATTTCATTGGATATTCTTGTGTTCTTTGTCCCATCAGCCTCCTGATCCTTCAAAGCATACAAACACGAAGGAAATCATCAAGGGAACTTATGACAATATGGTAAGGTAGACCTCAATTATGTAGCTGAAGTGTCAGTAATCTTCTTTGCATGGTAGAAACAATTGTATAACTAACAGAATCGGAGATGAGATGGTTTATATGCATAGCTACCAGCCAACTGAAAATACGTAAGTTTCTAACTAACTAAAGACAGAATAAATCTTTTAATGTTTCTTTCTGCCTTTGTTTTGTACATATGTTCAACTATGTGATCCAACACTGTAACTCAATGTAATCTTATTGTATATTCTAGGTACTGATCCCTCCAGCCAAAAAGGTTCGTACAGTCGCAGAAAGATAAAATCCATCTGTTTGCTGATCTACAGCTTAAGGTTCTACGTTTACTTTGAGTGTGCATTCAATAAATCAACATCTAAAGCATGAGTTCACAAAGAATTGGTGTAGATCAAGAGTATGTATGAAAGGAGTTTGATGCAGCTGAAGGTTCTAAGTTTACCTTTGAGGCAGTTTGATGCTCATACTTGTCATCATGGATAAAAGGAGTTCCTAATGAATTCCTAAAATTCTGAGGTTCCTCACCGCCACTATATCCATTTGTACACACTTTGTCATCTAATTCTTTCTCATGATCTGGAAGTATGGAATCTTGAATAGTATCCACTTTTGGAGATTCATAAACATAGCTAGAGAACCAGTTCCGGATGTCTGGAGGCTCTGATAAAGACCATATATGGTAACAAAGATTAGCATTAACAAAAATTATCATTGCATGCTTAAAAAAATGGAAACTTTTGTATTAGGAGGTGAAAGGATCACACTTACCTGAAGCAAGTGAAATGTCATCTGAAGACTCCACATCCTAAAGACAAGTACATAAAATCATGGTTTAGTAAGAGAACACAGGAGAGACGATCCAAAACAAATCTATGTGCTACACAGTCCAGAAAGGAACTCGTAGATACATGACTTGATGTTTGTCAATCCATAAAATATTTTGCAAATTTTCCTCACACAAAATTGCTCATCTACTTCCAATAAATATTTCTGAACTTCACAGACTATGGGGAACATGCTAATGGAAATAATCAGAGAAAATTGTAACATTATTATCAAAATCCACCACCAAGACGTAGCACTTCAAAATAGACTTGGATTCCAATTAAAAGTTTGCACAGTGGAAATTGAAACAACAATAGAAAATAAAACTTGCCTGACCTACCCATTTGTTATCTGCAACAGAATTTGTACACTGCTCAAGGTCTTTTGAAGCCATATTGACTCCAGAAGACAAACTGTTGCTTTTCCCATTTGTTTGATTTTCAGCAGAATTATCTTCCTCCCTGCTGTTGATGTCTTCTTTGCATCCTCTGGAGCTAGTATCCTCATTGAAACTGATGTCAATTGATTCAGGAACAATAGTGTCATCACTATCAGCCAATAGGGGAGTTTCAGGCACAAAACTTGAGAAACAGTCCTTGGTATCTAAAGGCTCTGATAGCACTGACATAGGGACAGAAAGTCAGCTTCGAACAAATTTCATACAAGCAATTTTGATATACAAATTAAGGGAAAGAGATGAACTGGCAACTTTAGTATGTGGTCTAGTTTCTACTTTCTCGGCATATATAAGGTTCTAAAATCCACTTCTTTCTACTGAGATGCCAGAAAACAATAGTAAGCAATACTTCATAGTATGTTTGCCTAACTTACCAGAAGAAAATGGGATATCATCTGAAGCTCTCCAAACCTGTGAAACAACCACTAGAGTAATATTACTAATCTTAAAAATGGTAGTATTCATTATCAATCTACAACTTTTAAAGCTCTTACTAACTATAAGATTGAATTCAAGAAGCAGATAACAAAAATCTCTTTAATGTTGAGACTCTAATGTAAAGGTTTCTGAGTATAATCATATCTTATGATCACAGTAAATTGCATAGCTTAACAGACCTAATAATATCCCTGTGGCTTAAACTTTTTAACAAGGGGTTGATATTTCCTTCTTTTTTTCCCTTTCTCATGAAGGGGTTGAGTCAATTCAACAAATTTATTGTTTTTTCCACAAATTTAAATGAAAAGGGGGGAATCTAAAGATAAGGTTTAAGGGATAAGACTTGAAGCTCAACTACCTTAGTTGGAAGTTTGATATCTCCTTGTGAAGCTACATTCTCACCACAATACAAGGAATCAGCTTTCTTTCTTTTCCTGCCATCTCCCGAATCTTGAAAATCATCAATCTCACTCAACACCGGCGAATCATACGCATAGCTCGAGAACCAATTTCCAATATGAAGAGGCTCTATTTGTTCAAACAAGAAAAACCCAATGAAAAAAAAAAATAGATTGAACCTTCTAGATTAACTCTTTGGGGAAAATATACATACCAGAAGGAACCGACAGTGAGTCTACAGAATCTAACACCTGCAATTCAAAGTTGCTCATTCAGTGATTAAGTTTAATTTCCTTTTTGTTAGCAGAATAAAAAACAATAAACTAGTGTTTCACCATGGATTTTGAGACTTCTAATTACAAAACAAAAAAAATCCAAGTAAAATGAATGTACAAACACAATTCATAAATTAAAATTTTCAAAATTTATGGTCAAATGGGAGCTTCTGGGATTACCTGTTTAGACATTGGCTAGAGAAACAAGAACAAGAAGAACAATTCAAAAATGATGTTTGAAAAATGTGAAAAGAGAAACTGTGAGAATAAAATTTTGGGATGTAAATAGTCTACAAACTACAATGGCGCGTCTTTCAAATTTTCAAATTTATTATTTCCCGGGAAAAAATTTCCATCTGCCTGAAAACATTTTACTGTGTTCAACTTTTGAAATTTCCATATTTCTCCTTTATTATCAACTTAGCTGCAGAACTGGTCCACTATTTTACCTTTATTACACTTTTATGCACAGACAAAGTACAAACACCACTTCGCCGTTCTAATTTTATTTTAGGAAAAATGGTCAAAAATATCTTTAACTTTGTTTTATTAGTTGACTATGTTTTTATCGTTAAAATAAAGTTATGTTTACTAATTTCATTATTTGTCCCCTCAATTGGATGGAAAGCCCCAAATCAACTAAAATTACCTAATTTTAATCCGATTCGACCCACTTAATCATATAAACCCATTTCTTTTACCCAAAAATCAACTTTGCTTTCCACCACCAGCACCTCCACTTAAGCCACCACCCTTTCCGAGATCTCCTCCACCACCGTCGCCGAAACCACCACCTCAAAACAGGTAAATTTTTTAAGATAAAAATGTTTGAACTTTAATTAATGATATTAAAATCTAAAATACAAAATAATGAAAATGTTTCTTCTCAACATCTGAAAATACATGAAGCTTGTCTTTATGAAAAATTTCAAATAAAATATTACGTAATTGATTCAATACTATAGCAATAAATTAAATAAGGGTAAACAGTTAACTGCTCATTTTTTGAAGTCCCGTCTTTAATTTTGTTCTTAGTACTTAGTATAATGTAACAAACATTACATGTCACAGTTAGTATATATAGTAAGATTGATTTTCTTGGAAAATAAAAGAAGGAAGGTTCAATACGTAAAGTCACATGAACATATTTCCTGGAAATCCTGCTTCCTTGGCCTTGGGATGCGTTGGATCGAAAAATATAATAGACCAAGGAAGGAGAATTAACCACATACAATATTGTGCGCCAATGAATATTATTCGGCGAATTTTTGACCAAAGTAAGCCATTATTAAAATTAATTTATCAAAATAATACGTTTTTTTGAAATTTTACAAAATTAGTATAAATGTAGTTCACAGTAACGTTTTCGGTTATATTTTATTAAAAAAAATCAATAACAAAAAGATAAAAATCTGACAAATTAAACAGACATAAACCGTTATTGTCAGTAACGTTTTATAATTCGTTACTCTGAGTCACGTTTTACAGCTAAAACGTGACTCACAGTAACGTTTTTTTGGAATGACTGAAAATTAAAAAAACAATCTTGTACATACCTCATTCAACTTTATTAAACTTTCCACTATTAAAATGAATATATATATTTTACACATATATATTCACATATATAAATTTATCTTTTCCTACATAGATAATACTTTTGCAAGGAAAATAAGTTGTGACGAGGCTTTACTACAATATCAATTAATTCCTTTGTCTCTTCTATTATGATGTAGCCATTATATTTTTTTTAATAGTTGGTTTGCTTACTTACTACATCAATTTTAATTCAATAACTTCTTTATTGATAGTCTAATATTTAATAATGATAAGAAACCGATTGGTCTAATATTTGGAAGGGATGCTATCTTAGGCTTGAATTAAGAAGATCTCTCATATATATGATTTATTTACAAATTTTGAAATTGAAATGATACAAGACAAGCTCCAATTTGTGTAAAGTCATCCTCACTTTTTTTATCCTTTTGTTTAAAAAAAGTATTGTCTATGTGAAAAGAGAAAGAAAAGAGAAAATCATATATATTTCAAATGAAGGTATGTACAAAATATATTTTTTCATTTTAATAGTGGAAATTTGAATAATGAATGAGAGATGTACAAGATTGGATTTCCATTTTCACCATTGAGAAACGTTACTGTGAGTCACGTTTTAGCTGTAAAACGTGCTTCAGAGTAACGAATTATAAAACGTTACTGACAATAACGTTTTATGTCTGTTTACTCTGTCAGATTTTTGTCTTTTTGTTATTTAATTTTTTTGAATAAAATATAACCTAAAACGTTACTGTGAACTACGTTTATACTAGTTTTATAAAAAAAAAAACGTATTATTTTGGTAAATTGATTTTTATAATAGCTTACTTTGGTCAAAAATTCATTATTCTGCATTTACATGGTCCTACTTGCTTTAATTTTCCAACCAACAAAAATTGAACTTGATTTGGTGGGATTCTGAACTTTCTCCTATACAATCATCAACCAAGATATATACATATAGTCATCCACTTGCACTTCTAATTCCCTCATCGTAGGTCTCTTTTCGCCATATATATATATATTCTCCTTATCAAGCTCAATCGATCTTCTCATAATTCAAGCTCTCTTCCACTTCATGTTGTAATGTCAATGCTATGAGATATACTCCAAACATTATTACTGTATTTTTTATTCACAAAGGTATCACTTGGAATTAAGTGCTCCCTTTCACCTTGGGTTTAGGCCTTAGGGGGGAGGAGATTGACTTTATCTTGCATATTGCACGTATATATCTTGATTCTTCATTATATTTCTCTTGACAACATGTCTTCAATTTGCATGATCATGACTAGTTGATTCACGGTTCACAAGGTTGTTGGTACATTGATCCTTTCAGTAGAACATAAGTGATCCAATTTTGGTAATTGTTGTCTCTCCATCCCCCTTCATTACAATTCCTCCCTCCGAATTGAATTGATCATTTTTCCAACCTTGATTCTCACTATCTTGATTACCATAGTTGGCTTGATCCTTGATAATTAGGCCTGAAACCACCTCCACATTTGTTCACAACGTTTGCCTCCTCTTCATGCTCTTGATACCCATTATGGTTTTACGAATGGCTCTCATGGTAAGTGTACTTATATTTGCAACCACTTTTACCTTCTTTGATGAGATCTATTAGTCATTTTTTGTAATTATAAGTAACACATTTGTATTAATTGGAAAGACTCTGGTTTATTCATCCGATGTCATATATGTTACTTACTTTTTATGACGTTATTAATTATTCTATATATATAGTCTAGTCGTCAAAGAGAAAAAAAAATTTGTATTCTTCCTTTTTCCCATATTGATTAGTTTTATTCTTTCAAGTCTTCTCTATTGCGCATTAATTGAGTGATATTTTACTTAATTAAATCCACATATTAGTCATTCAAATAAGAAGATAAGTAAACTTTTGGTCATTGATTTCAGTTATTTTTACTTTAGTTGGAACTTATGAAGTTAAAGTTGAAAATAGAATTGTGTTTGGTTATACTTGCAAATGAGAGAAAAGAGCATTCTATTCGAAAAATTTGGAATTCAACTTCAAGTTTAATTTGAAATTTCCATGGCCAAACATTAATATTTCTGTAAAACGAGAAATTATTCCAAAAAGTGAATAATTCTCATGGCCAAGCGAGTCCTAAAAAAGAGAAAAACAAGTATGTCGAAAACATATACATCTTGTTACTTCTTTGTACATGAAGTATACATTCCCTGCTAGTAATATTTAACACTCAGGATGATGGACTAGGCAAACAACTAGATCTAGGGAAATTATGTTCTCTATCAAGATTGATAGTCAAATCCTTTCCCTTGCTAGTGTAAAGTCTTTTAAAATTAGACCTTTGTTCATTTAGCAGCCTCACAAGACTTCTCTTGGCATTAGGCCTAAATGGACAATTAGATGCCGTAAATCCATCCACCAAATGCAAATACGCCTCTAAATCATGGCAGCACGCAACATCCGCGTTAGGCTTCAAAAAAGGAGACATCTTTGTATCAACTCTGAATTCAGTCCCAACATGTGAGTACGCCCATGGCATCCTACAATCTAACATCTCTAGCACTCGACCCGCACCCGATTCTCTTAACTTTTTGTCGAGTGATTCGCTCACAAACATTCCTGGAACCCTTGTGATCACGTCTTGATTATTCACGATACGTAAAACCTTAACATTGTTATCATTAAGACGATCCGCGAAACCCCGGTTGCCTACTCGTGGCCCCCCGAAGGAAAAAACGGCCACTGGCGGGGCGTTCGGCACGCACGTGCTTAAATCATCCGCGACCAAAAGGGATAATGCCGCACCGAGACTGTGCCCGGTTACGGTAATGCTTAAAGGCTCGCCTTTGTATTTTTCGATTAATCTTTGCACTTCGTTAACAACTGATTCAGCTAAACTTGGCACACGATGATCACCTGTTTTGTATAAACTTAAAAATCCACATTCTACTTTAGACTGTACTACTCCTTCGTCGTTATCATCATCATTATCATTTTGTTCCACTAATAAGTCACGAAAATTCTCTGCCCACTCTAAACAAGTGGCGGTCCCTCGTAACGCGATAACAATGTCTCTCCTTCCCATTCGTTGGATCTCACTCCTGTCATCGCACACTGCCACGTAACCGATCCAGCTAGACCGCTGAGTCATCCATCCGAGATCAGGTGCCACGTCATCAACCCACTTAGGCAACCCAATAGACGAAGTTGCGTATAAGCTTTTAGTCACCTTGTATGACCTATCCGGCAACGCCACGTGTCTCTCCGGCAGAACCTCATCTGCTGACGTGGCCGGGTCGGAGTGAAAACAGTGATAAGCCGACTGTATGAATTCCCCGTACCGGACTAATTCTCGCCGGAGATTTTCGTCGAGCGGATCGAGTAGCCCGAGCCAGTTATTGCTGCCGTGATACTCTCTCCACCGGTTAGCGAGATTGTTCCGAGGTGAATATTCCATTGATTTCGAAGATAATAGCCTTTTTAGTCTGTTCAAATGTCGTGGTGACATATCCTCTGCAGCTTTTCTCATCTCATCAGGCCAAATATTAGCCAAATTGAGCCCTTCTAACAAGTTTTTTCTTCTATTCTCTATCGTCCTATTACTGGATTGTTCAATCACAGGGTTCGATGAATCAATTGGGTTCGTCTTTTGCAGAAGCTTTTCGAGATTGGAAATGTGTTTTTTCGTCATTTCTGTAGATGATGAGATTGTTTTTACAGTTTGTGCATTGCACTTAAAGTTGACTCCCTTTGGCTGAAAAAGGTGAAGATTTGGTAGTGTTGTTCCGATCTGCATGGTTTTAGAGAGAGAAAAAGGTGGAGGGATTTAGAGAGTGAGAGAGAAGAGTCAATGAGTTAGTTGTTACAACTAGGAAGCTAGTTGTTATTGGATTGAACTTGGTTATTTATAGAGGAGAAGGTTACACATTGAGGCTTGTTCTTTTCTTTATTTACAATTACAACCAGCAATAACATCATAATATAATCCAATAAATGTGGTTGAGGTATCCCATCACCGGTCGATTCGATTCAATTTGATTTTACGTATTATTAATTTGATTTATTAGTTTTAACGTGGTTAAATTGAAAATTAAATAATTTATTATTGGTTTTTAATTAATTATTTTTTAGTTCTTAATAGTTAGATTTTCAGTTTAACTAGTAAAAAAATGTCTATCTCTCTCTCTCTATATATATATTCGTAAAATAGAAATTGTAGTTAGAATAAAGGTGCAACACAAATTTACACATGGTTCATTTTTATCACAATCAAATCTAAAATTTAGAAGAGATAGATAATACTAGTTAATGTCGAAAAGAGAGAAGGTATCACAATAGAGAGGCACAAAGGCTAATTTGTATTTCCTACAATCGGAAGTAAAACTAAAAAAAAAACGGCAAAATGTCAACCAAATAAATAAAGTAACATATAGTAAAAAAAAAAAAAACAAGGACACACAATATGAGTAGGTGAAAAAGATGGACGGTATTATTTGAGTAGTTGTTCATTTGTGTTACTCTAATTACTTTACCTAAAATAGAAAAAGGAGAATAAATTATCCTCACTATCCTCGTGGCCTCCCCGAATAGCTAGCGCTGACTCCTCTCTTTCCCTTTTCAATTCGATTCAAATATCAAAAAGTCTACTTTTAATTTATGGTTGACAAAATAACACAATTCCTCCAAATTCTTTATTTCAACATACCACGTTTTACACCTCCGACCATATTTTTTTTGTTTGATAAGGAAACTGTGCTCGTTATTTTTCGGATACATATTAGGTAAATTTCACTTCATCAATATAATAATCTGTAAATTATATTAAATAAATTGTAGAAGATAAATTCAATTGATAAATATAAATAAAATTCTTCATTTGGAGATCATCTGCTCAACCGAATGATATAAATAAACTTCCAAATTCGAATTGTTGAGATCTTTGCCCAAAGGGCAATCTAAACAATTAATGGGCACAACAAGTAGAAGGACACCTCCGACCATATTGTGCTAAAATTTAGAAGGTTAATTATTATTTTTGAAAATAACACATCTATATGTTTCAATTTATATGATAATTATATTTTGAATTTTAAGATTTAAATTAAAAAAATCTTTTACCGTATTTTTTTTATATATATTATAATTTTGAATTGTCGGCTATTATGACTTGTAATATTTTTTTACGCAGTTTTCAAATATGTAAATTTATTTCAAAAAATTTAAAGATTGTATACCTGATTTTACGATCAAACTTAAATTGTATGACTTACGAAATGTGCCACATAAATTGAGACAGAGAAAATGTATTCTTAATTAATTTATAATGACTTCATATACTCCGTAGTTGTTTTTAAAAGATTAAGAAATTAACGTTTGAATTAAGATATACTAATAAATAAAATGAAAAAGAAGTGAAAATATTCTTGAACTATTAAAAACATAGGAGTAGTAATTATGTCATTTATCAACTTTTAGACAAAAATGTTCTTATTGTTATTCAAAGTGACGCAAATAGTATTTTTTATATTTTAATTTTCTAATATAAAAATAGGAAACGAATATATTTTATAATGTTAGTCAAAATTCACTTGTTTTCAATCTTCAAGCAAATAGTACTAGTGTCAAATTAACTCTCGTTCACATTATCAACCTAGGACTTCAATTCAAATTGCTTTAATTTTCTAAAGTCACATTATCCATTATTAAATTATGACAACAAAGGTTGTATTATATTTTGAATATATACATATTTAGTATGATTATCATATTCTTATATATTATTTTTATGTGATGTGGTGTCGAGCGGACTTGTGTCGACTAATCCTACAATATGTCTATTATACGTCAATATATTTTTCTATATTGAAATTTAAACCTAAAATTTCATAGGCATAATGTTTCACTAACCACTATATCAATCATATATCTTTATGTATCAGACCAACTTATGTTCACACACCTCAACTATTTCAACAAAAATACCTAACTATTAGTCTATTAATTAGATGCCACCAACAATCCAACATGGATAATGAGTAATTTGTTTACTAAAGTTTTAGACAATAATGAGAACAAAACATTTTGGGTGTGTTTGGTACGAAGGAAAATGTTTTCCTTGTTTTCCTAGAAAATGTTTTCCTGGAAAACAAGTTGATTTTTGACTTATTTTCTCATGTTTGGTTAGTGACTAGAAAATATTTTTAGTGTTTGATTTATGAATGAAAAATGTTTTTGAGAAATATCTTTTACTTTTACTAGAGTAGAAAATAATTTTTGAAATTGAAAATATTTTTTAAAAACAAATTTTAATTTTTTTTTGGGAGGTGGGAAGTCATTTTCCTTAAATTTGAGGAAAATGAGTTGATTTGAAAAATATTTAACCCAACCAAACATGAGAAAATTGGAAAACATTTTTCCTTCGTACCAAACACACCCTTTATATGGAGTATTTTTCTTTATCGAAAGTTGAACCTGAAATATGATACTCTATGCTATTTCATCCCCCACGGTCTTATACTTTGGGTGTATAGGTTTTTTATATACTCCATATGTCCCTAATTACTTGTTCACTTTTAAATTAATATACATATTAAATTTTTTTTAATAATTTAGTAAATTTACCATTTTACCCCTATTAATTATGAAGTGGTTGAAAAGTTCTATATTTTTCAAAGTAATTAGTCATTTAATTGAGGGTATAATAGGTAAAAATATTTGCCTTTTTTTGATAGACAAGTAATTAGAGACAACTATAAAAGGAAAAGTGGACAAGTAATTAGGAACAGAGGGAGTACTTTATTAGATAATTTTCCCAAACTTTATTGGGTCGGTGCTTTATTGATTGCATATCTATAAAGTGGTATTGTACATATATATACATCCTTTTAGAGATGCCTATCCAATTCATCCCAAAAATATGAACAAGTTGCTTAATTACTACCCAAAACATGCACGATTTAAACGATAAAAAAAAAAAACAGCCTTTAATTTGTTGCTTTCACTGTACGTAGTCGGATCTTCACTAGTTAATGACATTTGATTTTATTTTTTTATATGGTATTTCGATATTTATATTGGAATCTGATGACTAGTTTGAATTTATGTTGTGTAGGGCTTCATTCGAGGAAAAATATTTCCTATCAAAAAATATTTCGATACTCAAAACTCAAATCCGAGACATCTGCTTAAAGAACAAGTAACTTCATTCACTTTCACCACATTATGTGATACTACATCCATATTTCAATACACTTGACTTTTAAAATGTAACATTTAGTTTAAATTGCATTTGCCAATCGGATCGGACACCAAATGGTCGGTGAACGTACACTTTGTTTCGCCGTACCAATTAAAACGTAAATTCAAATAATTCTATTTTATTAAATTAATATGTAATTTCAAATAAACGATAAGTAAGGTATATATAATTTAAATAATCCATATATATTAAGTTTTATATATATATATATATACACACACTCATTAATAATAGGGAAAATTGTATGAAATAGCAAACTATTAATTCAAATTAAATGTTATAGCCATAGTTTATTTTAATTGTAATTCGCAGCAAACATCCCCTTTTTTTGTCATCTGATTCGATATACAATTATCCATTTTCGGTATACAATTAGATATTTTATACATTTCGGTATAAAATGTGTTTGTGTTTGTATAAAGCGAGAGAAAAGTGTATATATAAATACAAATACATATATTTTCGTCTTATACACTTATAATTATACAAATACAAATCTTATTATATAAATTACAATGTATAAATGAATTTATACAAAACTGAACAATTTGTATAAAATTGGATGCTTGTAGCGAATTAAACAAATCAAAAGCTCCATAGCAAACATAAAATTTGTTATGGAGCGCAATTATGCAAATTATAGTTATAACATACAAATATGATTTTTATGTTTGTTATATGTGAAAGTTGCTCTTAATAATATTCTAGCAATTATTTGCTACAAATTAATTTTAAAAGCATTATGAAATTAAATGGCTTAGTGGCGGTGTGATGGAGCCAAAAATATGCGTTTTCTTATGCAATTTCATATTATGATTTTAAATTAGTGTTAGATATGTAGTTTGGAATCATAATTTTATATCTCAGATATTCTAAAAAGCTTAATTTGAAATTCCAAAATTCTTTTATATGTAAAAACTTGAGACGTAAGTTTATATTTTTTTAAAAGATAAAAGGAACAATCATTTTAAATTTGTGGGAAAAAAAATGTATGCTCGGGGTGAGGAAATTGTGTGTCATGTGAAAGGATTATGTTAAAGAATACTCCCTCCGTCCCTTATTATAACTCACATTTTCCATTTGCACTTGCAATAAGAAATAAGGTAATTTTACCCTTATGCCCTTATTTAATGTTTGTTTATGACAACTTTGTTATAAATGATGAAATGTTAGATTTCGAGAATATAAATGCATTTGGATGACTATTTAAATTTTACTTTTTGGAGCCAAATTTTTTCACCAATTGATCCAAAAAGTTTAAAAAATCAATTTTTTCCCACCTCAATTTTCCTATATATTTTGTGTAAAATGTTTTTCTATATTTTTATATATAAATTCTTAAAGCAAACATGACAACATCACAAAATATTGAAACGTCATCTTCCTTGATAAAATTTGTTGAAGCTTCAACTTTGAAGATTATTTTTGAATTTTTTTTCATCTTTTATTTTTAATTTGTTTGTTGATATGTTTTTTCAAAATCAGATTTTATAGAATAAGTAGTGAATAGAGAAAGTAGTTAATTAATGAAGGGAAAAGGCTCAAATATGCCATCGAACTTTCAAAAAAGGCTCATTTATGCCATCCATTAAAAGTTTGGCTCATCTACGCCATTACCGTTTAAGAAAAGGCTCATTCATGCCATTATTTTTTAACGGTGGTTTTGCAAAACCATTTTTTACACGTGGCCAATTATAATTCGGCCACGTCATTATTTTTTTTATAATAAAAATTCAAAATTCTGAACAAACATTTTTTGCAAAATCATTTTTTACACGTGGCCAATTATAATTCGGCCACGTCATTATTATTTTTTGTAATAAAAAATCAAAATTATGAAAAAAAATAATGACGTGGCCGAATTATAATTGGCCACGTGTAAAAAATGGTTTTGCAAAACCACCGTTAAAAAAAATGGCATGAATGAGCCTTTTCTTAAACGGTAATGGCATAGATGAGCCAAACTTTTAACGAATGGCATAAATGAGCCTTTTCTGAAAGTTCGATGGCATATTTGAGCATTTTCCCATTAATGAATGAAGTACTCTCCCAATGAAATTAATTACTTGTAGATTTCCTAGGTTAGTCAAAGTAAGTACATTTTCAAGATTAATTAATTAATCAATCAAGGGTATAATGGGCAAAATATGGTAATTTATGCATAAATTTTATAAAATGACATATATTGTGGTCCAACTATTTTTAGAAAGGGGTGACTTATAATATGGGACGGAGGGAGTAACTATATATGGTTGACTAGTGGATCTTTATAGAATTGTGTGTGTTTGAAATTTTGTACTTCCTTTAATCTATATTAAGCGAATTGTTGGGATATTACAAACTTAAAAAATATTTTAAGGACATAAATTAAAGGTTACTTTCCACTATTACCCCTTTGATTATTTTCAAATTAGTCTCTTAGAAGATGTAAAGTAGTTAAGAACCTCATTAAATAAAGGAAAACGAAGTTCCAACAATTCTCTTAAACTTTGTAAAATTCAAGTTTTTAGAACTAATAAAAGAACCACAACAATTCTCTTAATATGGACTAGAGGTGGTAAATATAAACATTTAACATGAAGATATGTGATTTATCAATGCGGCGTCTTATGATTTTCTTGATATCATATTCATGAATTATGATTTGTTCATTTGATAAAAATGCGTAAAAATTATGATTTTTTTGATAGTTTTCAGTTTTCACAATTTGTTAACACACTATTTGAAATTTAAAAAAAAAAATCAAAGAAAAATTTGTGTTATACATGTTTTTTCCATTCATTGATCATTGAAATAACTCATTTAAAAAATGCATGATAAAAAACATGAAAACATCATTAAAAATAAAGAAGGAAAACTTCCTAATTCTTTATATAAAAATATTATTATTATTATTTACCGATTCAATCAATATGTTCATGAAAATAACTACTTAATATTTTTAATAGAAAATTTAACGAGAAAATAGTCTTTTTTTGTAGTAGTAGTAGTGAAACTTGCCACTGAATGGGCACAATGCATGAAAAGTTCATGATCTTAATTTCTTCTTGAGAAATTAATGAGGCTCTTCACTAACAAGTACAATATATAAAGTGTCCCAATAAAAACTTTTGAAGAGCACTAGCAAAAGTTCTATGCTCTTGTCAACATTATATATTTCACTTTACGGCAAAAGTGAGCAACCACTTTAGTGGGTAAGAGTAATATTGTACTTTTATTTATTTAAAAATAATAATATTAGTTTTACTTAATATGAAATTTAAGACAATAAATAATATTTATAGTGTTGTGATTCTAAATTAAAATTGTGTTAAATTTATCAAAATAATTTTTAATCTTATAATTTTAAGCATATCATATGAAAAGTTAAATCTAAAATATTATTAAAAAACTAAAAAGTAGGTCATTCTTTTTATAAACGAAACTATTTAATTTCTTTCTCTTTCTATCCTAACTTTTTATTTGTTTCTCCCATTGGCGGCCTTCACTTGATCAAACGCTGTTTTGTACCTCCAATGAATCACCGTACGTAAACGACTAATGTTAGATACTATTGAAATAGTCCATTGGATTAAAGGAAAGGTGTAAGGATTCATCACTCTTTTGGTGCATCATCGTGATCAATAAAATAAATTAAGAGTCGTAAGTTCAAACTCAATAAAAACAAATCGATTAGATAGTTTTTTAAATATTATTTCAATCGTTTCAAAAAGAATAATCTACTTTACTATTTTTTTAGCATGTTTAAAAAAGAACAATCCTTTTTTTTGGAACACATTAATTTTAGTAAATTTGACATAACTTTAATTTAGAACCATAAAATTGGAAAATCTTCTTTATTTTTTTAAAACTCCATATCAATTCAAACTAGACCAATTTTTTTAAAACTAACAAATATATATGACCAAGCGTTGTGCGGATGTAGCATATCGATGCCATATTCATCTTAGTCGAGTACTTTGGAGGTATCATAGTTATGTGATATGTACCTATATTGGTGTGTGCTAGTCGCTATCTCGCGAAATTAATCAAAATATTGATGAGTGTTAGTCGCTATCTTGTGAAATTAATCAAAATACGTGTGTACGCTAATGAAACATATATTCCTTTTATTTCACATGGGAGAAATTTATACTACTATTTTTATTTATTTTTAAAGAAAAGAGAAGGAAGCTGAGGATACGTAAGAATATAGAATTAATATTGGAGTCAGCAGTTCCGCGGTAGTTTTATTTCCATGAGGTTATCGTGTATGACAATTGACAACTATATTATGGAATAAATATTAGCTGTATACATGTGATAGACAAAAATGCATTTTATTACTTTAATTAATTAATTCTATTACTTGTCCACTTTTTCTTTTATAGTTGTCCCTAATTACTTGTCCATTTTGACAAATCAAGAAAGGACAAATTTTTTTCTCCTATTATATCCTCAATTAATTACTTTGAAATACGTAGAACTTTTTGAAAATATTAAATTTTTAATTCATCCACTTCATAATTAATAGGGGTAAAATGGTAAACTCACTATGTCAATAATTATTTTATTAATAGATGTGCTAATTCAAAAGTGGACAAATAATTAGAGACAGAGGGAGTACTATATAAAAACACGTAAAGAAACAAATCCATTTTTAAAACACGTCATGGAAAATTAAAATAGAAAACTTGGGGATGTAAGAGTAATAGGGGACAAACAACTATATAATATGTCAAAATTCTTATTTGGATGGAGAAAATATGTCAAAATTTAAAATGAATGATTGAATTAAATAAAGAGAGGTCTTAATCGTGGTTGGAATAATAAATAGGAATAATCCATATAGTTGGTTGCAAATTTTTTTGCAATCACATAATTTTAGCTAAGATATTATCTTTTTATAAATATTTATCTCCTTTTCATAAATTTGTTACGAACAGTTTTTTTCTTCTTTTTAAATAATGTAGGAAATAAGACAATAACAGATATATAATGTTTAGTGAGAAATATATATAAATTCAATAAGAGCCTTTCTTCCAAAAAAGTTAAATATAAATCTCAATAAGAGCCAATTAAATCAACATATGAAAAAAAAAAGAGAAGACGTGTCTAATGTCAAATTGTCAATATTTTAGTGCCATTGATTTGACATATTGACTCTGTATATTGGGAAAGGAATGAAAGAAGGAATTAAGAAGATAAAGGAAACAAACTAGCTTTCACTAATAAAATGAAAACTTAGATAGTTAATCAATTAAGCTATTAAATTTTTTTACCGATTAGATAAATATATTTCTTTAAAATGGTAGCATAAAACTTGATTTTCTTACTTAAATCCTACTCATTTATGAGCTAATTAGTTAGATATATTCTAATTTGTAATATTATGTATCTTATCAGATTTTGGTGACTCTAGTATCTAGATACATGAATCTCTAATACTTGGGGTCAAATTTAGGTGTAATTTGTTCTAAATACATAGAAAACTCATAATTAGTAGTAAGATACGTAATATTTTAAAAGTATAGGTAATAATTTTTCAATAATTAGTTGTAAGCTACGTAATTTTTCAATAAAGATAGTTCAGATAAACCTTTTCCAACATCCAATTTACATAGCGCATATATAAAGCCGTCAAAACGGGCTTAGCCCATGGGGCCGACCCAATCCAATCCATTATTGGGGTAAGGTTGTGATAGAATTTTTCAAGCCCGTTTAAAACTAGGGCTTATAAGTCTGACCCATATAAGCCCTTGGCCCTTGAAGCTTGATCAGGACCGAGCCGGGGTCGACCCATGGGCCAAAACTTTTTACTTAAGGGTAATTTACAATAATCTCACAAGTATATAATCTAATTATTTAAATACACACTATGTTATAATATTATGAATCTTACCATATTTTGGTGCGTCCAGATACATGCATCTTAGAATATATGGACTCAAAATTAGGTTAATTTGTTCTCGAGACACTCTATCCAAGTAGATTCGCATGTATCTAGGATACATAGTCAAATTTTGCGCCCTCACTTCCCTCTCATCTTGCTTGTCACTCTCTTATCTCGCTCGCGTATCTAGTATGTGAGATACATGTTAATTACACTAGATTTTTTGCTAGTGTTATTGAAACAACACCATTTTGTCATATTTGATTTGAAAATCCTCTCATTTTCTTGATGTTATAAAATTATAAGTTTGAAAAGAAAAAAAAAGGCTAGCCCGACCCAGTCCTTCTAGGGTTGGGTTGGGTTGGGTTGAACATTTTTAGACCCTTCCAAATGAAAGGCCGGCCTTGGCCGGGTGGAGCTGGACCGACCCTTTTTGACATCTACTTATATACAAACTTGTTTGGAATAATATTTTTTATTTATATATTAATTTAATAAAAAATAATATTTTTGAAGAAAATATTTGATACTCTAAGAACATCACACTTAAATTAGTAGGGCCGCGTAAGGCTGCGTGTATAGCGACAAGACAACATAGATACAAAATGAGAATTGCACATGACTGGTTGACAAGCGCGTCATACGGTCAGAGACAACCTTACATAATTAAATACTACGTAACATCTTTTCAAAACAAAAAACATAATAGTATCTTTATATAGTCAACAAAAACTCTTTAAAATTAGAAAACATTTAAGGCAGAGTGTGGAAAGATAAAAGGAATGATGTACTAATTTAGCTTATGAAAATAAACCACCGACCAATTATTTTCATGGAACTAAAGATTTTTAAAGAGTATTAGTTTATAATATTGATTGGGCCATATTTATATAGGGGTTTTTTGAAAATATATTATCTTATCGAAATGAGTGATTTTTTTTTTATTGGCCTAAATTGAAATCGGAATTTTTTTTATTTTAGAGAGATTATTAATTTACTGAATATTAATTTGGTGAGGTTTTATGTATCCTAGTTATTGAATCAAAGTGTGAACATGCTATACAAACATATTGTGGAGGAATAGACTATCTTGGGGGTGTTAAATTTACTGTCTCGGTAAGTCAAAATGGATTGTAAAAATTAATCGGACGGAAATGAGTTGGGATAAAAGCTGAATCATAACTTAGCCCACTCAATTTTCACTTAATTTTAATGTTTTTTTTATAAGTAGGTAATAGATCGTTTTTTCTTTATATATTATGTCTATAAATAACAATATCAAACAAAATTTCACATTTGTCAATTTTGGCTATATGTCAATGATTGAATGGATTGATGATCCATCCTTAATTAAACGAATTGTGCTTATCACATTTTTATGAGCTAATTTGACTACTTTGCATGTGCTTGGCGGTTAGTAAATGAACGAATCAATTGGATGAGAGCATGTTGATAAGGGGTTAGATAAAAATAAATAAATAAATAAAAATCAAATTTCATGTTAAAAAAAAAGATGGAGGGATGGATAATATTAATTCGAGTCTGCTGAATTCATAGTGTGTCCTTAAAAAAAGAATGAATAAACCATAATAGTGTAATGATACTTCAAACTCCATTGTAAAACACATACAAAAATCAGTTAAAGTCACACCTCGAACTTATCTTGCAACTTGCAAGTGCATAAAACATTGCTAAAAAGAAGGAGAATATTTTAGAAATATGATTTGTACGGAGAGTTTGAAGGTTGGGTACGTTCAATATGAACAACTCTACAAGGTGGCTTTTCGTGGAAATATGAGTTTAGGGAAACGGCTATGCAAAATAAAATAATGATAAAAAACAACAATGAAGGGGAAACTAAAAATATTAGAGTAAAGTGTAAATAACACTCCTATATTATCGTTTTCTTATTGAACTTTATATCTAAATTATTAGCTGTGTGAGTTTTATATCTAAATTATCATTCATTAGTTTTACAAACACACATCTCTCTTTTATTAAACTCTATTGATTCTCTTTTATTCGAAAAAATTATCACATGATACTTTACATGGTTAAAATATTTTACATTGAGAAAAACTAAATAAATTATTAGATTAAAAATTAAAAATTAAAGTATCACTATCCAAAAAATAAAATAAAATTTAAAACATCTTTCTTAGCCCCAACACCTCCCCTCAATTCCTGCCCCTTCCAAAATAAATAAGATACTAATTGTTTAATCTACCCCACCCCACCTTATCCCCCCCCATTTTTTTTTTCATTTTGGGTTAAATATATAAATATGTTTTTAGGGAAGTATTTTCTACTTGCGGCAAGATTTTTTTTGAAAATAAAATTTTCATTATTATTATATTCGATACGCAAAAGGAGAAAATAACTTTCGGAAAAGCATATGCGCGCATATATATGTGTGTGTGTTTTAAAAATATGTGAGTGAATTGTCGGGGTGGGTGGGTAGTTGAAAAAAATAATTTCCTTTTGGGATTGTGATAGTTTAATATTTAATTAATATTAATAGTTTATTTAATTTTTTCAAAGTGGAATGTTTTATTTATGTGAATGATATGTGGTAAAAAAAAAAAAAAAAAAAAAGAGTGTATTACACACCCGAAGTGTGTTTCTCTGTGTAATAATTTAGGTATGAAACTCACTCTCCCAACACTTTAAGTATGAAACTAAAAAAAGAATAAGATAGTTTAGGTATGTATTTTGACACTTTACTCCTTTTTAAAATCAAAATTTGTAACTGGGTTTTAGCTCTGGAAATTTATTTGTAAACCAAACTAGATTTATTTATGATATATTGCCACGTATAGGTCCACAATCTGTTAAATTTGTGTGTTTTAACAAGATAATAACTGAAGTTACTATTAAACTAGATCTTCATCCTAAAAAAAATATAATGAAATGTCAAATTTGTGTACTGTTTTAGCAAGATAACATTTTTTTAATTATAAAATAGAGATAACATAAGCAGGTCGGGGCACATGGGCAAACCCAAGATTTAAAGACAACGTGACACTACTAAAGGCGGATGCAGCTTAATTGAAGCACCAACACTTAATCGAAAAATGTTGCCAAAAAAGATAGGTCACTCTATCTTGGAGTGTATATATAAATATAAATATAAATTAAATAAAACATAACATAGTACACTCTATGACCGGAGAGTATTGTCCCTATACACTGAAATTGCTAGTTCAAATCTCACTTGGGGTTTTTCAATATGCTTTTTCTTGAAAAAAATTGACAAAAAGAAAATATTTTAGGGTGGGTCCGCCTCTGGCAGGGGGGGGGGGGGGTTGAAGCCCCATTGTCAGTCCTAATCACTAACTTGTTGATAACTAGCATTTCCCACATAATCTGTTAGACGCTGGGCTAACTTGTTCAGTTACCATTAAGTTCAAGGGTGATTTTTAAAGCTGAAGCAATATTAAGTATGGAATGAAAGCAAACCTACTAATTCCACCCATATTCCTAGTTTTTGTACAAAAATCAAATACATTGCAAAGAATGGGGGTTTTGGCGAAAGGCTGAAACATCAGTCAAACCATTGCGACTAATTTTACATGCTACATCAGAGCAGAAGCACCATCGTGCTAACGTAACTTCATCCTTTCAAGTCGAGCAGCAACCACTCTTTTGGTTAACAGGTTGTCCACGGATCTGCACAGTTGGAGGCCGAGCATTATTTGATGCGGGTTGGCTCGCCATTCTACAAAATCAAAGAATCATCATACAGAGATTTTTCAGATGTATATCTATGAATGACTAGTACTTTGACGAATTCGGATACCTGTTCTTGATTGAAGCAGCCATGGCCATGAAAGCCTGTTCCACATTGGTTGCACTTTTTGCACTTGTTTCCATGAATGGAATACCAATTTCATCAGCGAAAGCCTACATATTATGCAAACTCTATTCACCGATGTATTCATTGTGGGACAGTGTCTTGAATAAAAGGTGTAGCAGACTTCTTACCTGAGCTGTCTCAGTGGAAACTACTTTTTGCGCTGTGAGATCACACTTATTTCCCACAAGAAGCTTGTTTACACTATCACTTGCATATCGATCAATTTCACTCAACCATTGCTTGACATTATTGAAGCTCTCTTGATCAGTCACATCATAAACCACCTGAAAAAATGCCATCAGAACAAGACAACCTTGATAAATAAAAAATGAAATCAATGAACAAGTATAAGAAATAATTTATTTCTCACAATTATGCCATGAGCCCCACGATAGTAACTGCTGGTGATTGTCCTAAAACGCTCTTGACCAGCTGTGTCCCACTATATGTAACAAAGCAGGAACATTAGATTCTAAAGGAACTAAAACAAGTTGAGAATGAATCAAAATATATATAGATTAATGATTCTGACTTAATTTCTGTTTCTCTAAATATATGGTAAACAACCCAGACACTCCTGCTAATTGCAATTCCTTTGACAGATACATAAATTGCCTACGCACTTGGATTTCAAATACTTACAATTTGAAGTTTAATGGTTTTCCCATCCTGTTCCACTGTGCGGATTTTCTACAAGAGAATGCAATCGTCACTGATATACTGCAAACAATGATTACGAAGACATTGGACAGAATGACATGGATCAATTACGAAGTCCACTCCAATGGTACTAATGTAACTCTCAAGATACGAATCATCCTGAAAACCAGAAAAGAACAAAAATAATAAGGAAAAGCCCGTTTTCTTTCATACAGAATGTTATTGCTGGGAAGTTTAAAAGCAATACAAACTAAGAGTCTGACAAATTCAAATCAGAAAATGAGGACAACAAAAATATAGGAAATGCAACATCAAATTCATTCCATTCAACAGGAACAGAAGTTAAGGCAGTCTCAACTTGCAGGCCATAAAAATATTCAGAGGTAATTCCCTTCTGTACGAATGTATTGGTGGATGATCTGAATGAAAGAATTCCTATATATTCTCAACAAAACATTTCATATTTAGATCACAGGTCAACAAGAAATAATAAAAGGTTTCTCAATCACAAACAAGCTGAACCTCGGTAAGCCCAAAAATTGAAGGAGAATCCCCCTCCCCCCCCCAAACCCTTTACACACACACGTATATACTTGGGGTCAGAGAGAGCCAACAGGAAACGACCACAACTTATACCAATGATTTTTAAAAAAATTTAAAATCACCAAATTACAGAAGCAGAGCATGCTATCCTTGCCCGTCATCACATGGATCAAAAAAAGAGGAAAATCAAAGATAAAACAATGCATTTCCAATCCCCGAAAGAAATGAACCAGTAAAAGAGAAACTTAGATAAGGCAAAGGAAAGGGCCTTCTCATCACACTGAGAAACAAATGTAGTAAAATTATGCAAAATTAATTACAGCAAATCTGAGAAGGAGACATGATTTGCCAACTCCAGAATCTCCAATAAGCAAAAGCTTGAAAAGATAGTCGCTGCACAGAAAATTACAACATCAGATAAGCTATATAAAATCAAAATATGTCCAGATAAATATAATATACAACTATGCAGACATTCCATGATTCGTAATATGATAAACATCCATAATTACATGTCTAGGTAAATATAATACATAATTATGCAGACATTCCATGATTTCTAAGATGACCAAAATCTATAATTAATATGCCCATAAAACATCACGGCACAAATTTAACATCGCTATTTCTGTGGAAACAATTTCTCCTACTATGAAATACATAAGGAAAATCCTCAATCCAGACTTTGATAAATACTAACACTGAGATCTGACATTAGTCAACATAACCACACAGGAAGATTGCCACAACAAGTTTAAGTGTAATAGTTAAATCAGATAAGATCCACATATAATCAGACAACTTATGACGACTTGAAAGAGCAAGCTTCCACAAAGCATAACTAAAAGAAGTTAATTGAACTGCCCAAACTATTTTCTACTTCGTTCTACTTGAGATTTAATGTGACCAACTTTTCACAGTGAATTGTAGGACCTATAGATAAAATCATCACATGAAAAAAACTTTTGAAGTCTAAAAACTAAAATAGAGTTATTACAAGTGCTTAAGAATTGCCTGAAAAACGCTGCTCGAAGTTAAAGAGAATTTGCTCCCAAAAACAATTCAGAACAGAGAGCGTAATGTCTAAGAGGTTTTTCAGATTGAGACAGTGCAATTAATATCTAGTAACTCGTCAAAACTAACATAATCCACCGGCCACCCATGATGGTTGAACTGTTGCCAACATTTAGATATTAATTCAGGTGTATGTCAAGCTTCAGGAATAGCATGTTAGCACATGCTTTAAATCTTACAAGTCAATCTACACAAAACATCTAAAGCTTGGAAGCTTGCACAAAATTATTAATCAGAAGTTTTATACTGCTACAACTTAAACCAAAAAAATTACATCGCAATATTTTATCAAGAGCAACAAAAATAGTTGAGATTATATTTACAGACAATGACCAGAAGGTATTACTCTATAGTATTTAGAGATATTTGTTTACTCAAAATTAAGATCCCAGCCTTCGTAAATAACAGATATTCCACTACTATTTGACCAAAGAAAAGAGCTGATTGCACTAGAACAAGAGTTCTAAACAGTTCAATCAAAACATCCCACTACTTAACTAGAACTGCTATTTGAACCTTAAAAAAAAAACATAATTAAGCTAAGAAATCAATATTTTGTAAGAGAATTTAAGCTTAGTTGAAAGAAAAATTAGCTGGAGAACCCAACTATAAACCAAAAAGATGGGTGAAATTGACAAAAGGAAAAACTATGAACGTAGCTTTCTGGTTTAATTTTAGAGATAAAGTTGGATAGTTTCTTCTTTTAATTGAACCTCTCATCTTTTCTTTGGGGGATCAGATGCATACTAATCCTTCAACCTCCCAGCCTCCCCTTCCTTTTCTCTATATCTTCATCTTTCTAAATCTTCTTAGGTTTCTTCTTTCTTGATAGTGAGGTTTGGTAGGCATGCTTATTGTTAAGTTTTGCAACAAGAACATACCAAGTGTAGTCCCACAAAGTGAGGTCTGTGGAGGTGAGAGTGTACTCAGACCTTACCCGTACCTCAGAGATAGAGACGTTGTTTCTGATATCTCCTTGGCTCTATTGGCTTAGTTACGCTTTAATTTTTACAAGTGATGATTAGTTAACACTGTTAGCTTCCCTTATAAAGCAATAAAACTGCACGGATGTCATTCTATGGTGAGAAAATAATTCCAGATGCTGAATTCCGAAACAATAAGGTATCGACACTTCTACTACTTAGTTAAATCTCTGAAGACAAAATGCAAGGAATTCAACTGAACTCCAATGAACAAATCCGATAACGTATATTACTGAAATCGATCAATACTCATGATTCACCGATTCAGAGTATTCGCTCAACCAACAATAAAGGAAAATTCTGATTATTTTGCAGAAAACAAATGTAAGAGGAAGATGCTACTTACTATTCGGGATTCATGACTGCTAAACGTATGAAAACGATCAACCGGAGAAGAAGAAGGAAGCTGCAAATTCTACAAATATTTCAGATTTTTCGGCAGAGAAACTGATCAGAGAATCACAACAGTCGCCGACGAAGAGGAGAGAGTCTAAAATAATTTGCAATTAAAAGGAATGCATTCCACGTGGAATACAAAATCGTGTACAATTACTGAAATGGGCATCTCTAGTCCTTTTTCGCCGATGACTTCAGTTTTATCATGACTTGGATTGCACCCACTTATATTTTACTAAGGGAAAAAGCTCAAATATGTCATCAAACTTTTAGAATAAGCTTATTTATGTTATTCGTTAAAAATTTGGCTTATTTATGCCATTGTTGTTAAAGAAAAGGCTCATCCATGCCATTTTTTTTAACTCCGATTTTGCAAAACCATTTTTTACACACCAAACAAGGTTTAACACTTTTCTATTGGTGTTTTTTGATCAAATGTACATTTTTTGCTTCTACATTCTTAAGAACACCAAGAACATTAGCAATTTCCAAATTTCAAACTTATTCAATTCTTCATGAATCGCCTCAAATTTCAAGAGTAGTTTCGCTCCGAGCTAGATACCAAAACTCAATTTCTTTTGAGCTCGAATTCAACCTAACTCAACAAGACCCAATTGAAATTTCTTCAAAGTTTCAAAACTTGAACATTCTTTAATGGTAGATTCTCCACAACTTCAAATCATTTGAAATTTTGAACATAAACTCAAAAAACACTAGTCAAAAAAGATCTAATGTTAAAAACAAGAATCAAAGCAAATTTTGAAATTTTGGGACTGATTTTCGTTTTTTGGAATATATTTTTTAAATATGGGTGAATTTTTTGAACTCTGCAAATGATTTTAGAATTTTTGTTTTTTTTAAAAAAGAAATTAATAATATAGCCGAAATTTGAGATGACTTCGTGAAGAATTGAAGATGTTGAAAATTTTGGAGTTGTTTATGTTCTTTATGTGTTCTTGGTGTTTTTAAAGAAAAACAAGCAAAAAGTATACATTTGATCCAAAAATTCCAATTAAAAAGTGTTAAACCATGTTTGGGGTATAAAGAAGTGGTTTTGCAAAACTAGAGATAAAAAAATGGCATGGATGAACCTTTCCTTTAACAGCAATGACATATATGAGCCAAACTTTTAACGGATGGCATAAATGAGCCTTATCTAAAAGTTCGATGGCATATTTGAGCCGTCCACTTTTAATTATCATAGTTTTAATTATCATAGTTTCCACTTTTAATTACCTCCGTTTCCTTTTTTACAATCAAACTATAAAAACTTTGATTAATATGTTACATGTATTTTTTCATCATATTGATATGCAAAAAATTGCAATTTATATTACTTTTTGTATAGTTTTTGAATATCTAATTTTTTTGTTTAAAATATCAAATTAATGTAATTTTATTTGACTTTGAAAATTAATTAAATTGACTATAGAAAAATGTAGCATTACAAATAAAAGTGGACAGAGGGAGTATAAAGTTTGTGTTGAGAATTAATATGAAATTAAGTTATCGAATAAAGATATATGCATAATATAGATTAAATGATATATTGTCCAATATTTTATTGGGAAAATGACAAAAATATCACCGAACTATCGTAAATGATATGCAGATACCCTCCGTCATATTTTTGGGACATTGGTGCCCTTGCCGTTAAAAAACTAGAGCATATATGTCCTTCGTTCTAACGGAAGACTAAATAGGGACACATGGCGCAATCTTATCCGTCGATCCGATATTTAATAAATATCGGATTGGTGGATAAGATTATGACACGTGTATGTCCGTTAGTATAAAAGGTATATATGCTCTAGTTTTTTAACGGTAGGGGCACCAATGTCCCAAAAGTATAACAGAGGGTATCCACATACCATTTACGATAGTTCGGGGATATATTTGTCATTTTCCCCTATTTTATTTGGTGTAGACACTAACAGTGTGCTTGGTATGAAATGTTTTCCAATTTTCTCATGTTTGGTTGGGTTAAATGTTTTCCAAATCAACTCATTTTCCTCAAATTTAAGGAAAATGACTTCTCTTAAAAAATTAAGGAAAATATTTTCCAAAACTTTCCTCCAACTTCAAATTACAATTTTTGGTTGAAAAAAATCAATTTTTTTTATTAAAAAATAAATTTAAAGCTTATTTTTTTTAAAAAAAATTCTAACTTCAATTTTTTTTAACCCCACCCTCACCCTTCACCCCCCTCCCCAGCTAGACCCCTACCATCCCCCAAAATAATTTAAAGTTTGTTTTTAAAAAATATTTTCAATTTCAAATTTTTATTTTCACCTCATCCCACTCCTACTCTCGACTCCCCCCACCCCCCACCCCTCCCAAAAAAAAATTAAAGTTATTTCAAATTTTTATTTTCACCCCACCCCTACCCTTGACCCCCCCACCCCCCCAAAAAAAATAATTTAAAATTTGATTTTAAAAAATATTACCAATTTCAAAATTTTATTTTCACCCCACCCCATCACTACCTTCAACCCCCCCCCCCTCCCCAAAAAAAAATTTAATTTGTTTTTAAAAAACATTTTCAATTTTTGTTTTTTCACCCCACCCCACGCCTACCCCCCTCCCCAATCATCCGCCCACCCCCTCCAAAAAAAAATTTAAGTTTATTTTTTAAAAATATTTTTAATTTCAAATTTTTATTTTTTTACCCTATCGCTCCCCCCCCCCCCCACACACCAGCCCACCCCACCCAAAAAAAAATTTAACTTTATTTTTAAAATATATTTTCAATTTCAATTCAAAAATTATTTTCTACTTTCTAGTAAAAATAAAAGATATTTTCTCAAAAAAAATTTATTCATAAACTAAACACTAAAAAATCTTTTTCGAAAAATATTTTCTACTCACCAATCAAACATGAAAAAATAAGTAAAAAATGTACTTATTTTCCAGGAAAACATTTTCCTTCGCCCTAAATCCTGGTGAATCTCGCTCAATGGATAGTCACTATTTTCTCGTTAAATATATAAAAAGATGAGAATAATTATTTTTTAAAAAACTTAGTGGCAACATTGTTAAGTTAGGCTATATGAATATAAAATAGTTAGAAATTAATTTGGATCAAACAATGTGGTGTTTGGATTACATGTGTTCCATTAGGTAAATTTTTTAAAAATAAATAAGATTTGAGCTTATATTTATTACTTTTATTTTCATCTTCTAAATAGTACTTTAAAATCTTAATAAAATACTTAGCATAACATCTCAAAATTGTGGGTCTTTTTTTTTAGTATACTCAAGTGAAAATCAGTATAAATATTTGAAGCCTTTGCAAATTGATACAAAAATATAAAGTTGAAGGGGCAATATTCATGGTTTTAAATTAGTCAATGGAAGTTTCTTTAATTTTCCAAATTTATAGCTCTATATGGAGGAAACATGATTGAAAATATTTTGAAATGTTTGTGTTTTTATTCTTGAAAATAAATTAATGTTTCTTCATAGATGCCACATAAAGGATAATTCGGTCATTTGACGAAACTTTAAAAGGTGGCTGAGCCGGTAATTTCGTAGATGCCTCATACACGAGTGTACTTTTAGTTGTATTGAAAGTAGTAATAGCGCGTGAGTGATATCTTCAAAGAAGAGGAAAAAGATCCCGTCAAATACTATTCCCTCAACTAATGTTCAATGGTCTCTTAGATTAATGCATCGTGTGAAACGAATTGACATATCTATTAAGAAAATAATGATTGATATAGTGAGTTTATCATTTTGCCGCTATTAATTATGAAATCAATGAATTTAAAACTTAAGATTTTCAAGAAGTTCTACATTTTTCAAAGTAATTAATTAAGGATATAAGAGGTAATTTTTTTTTGTCCTATTTTGATTTGTCAAAATGAACAAGTAATTAGAAACAACTAAAAAAAAAGAAAACTAGACAAAAGTAATTAGGAAGAGAGGGAGAAAATGATAAGTATGGTTGCACAAATAATTTTAAAATAAATTCATTCATGCTTTTATTTTTATTTTAACATATTAAGAAAACGTAATTACTTATTTTTATGTTTTATTTTTAGTATTAATTATTTATTTTTAAAATTATTTTCCAAGACATGATATTAAATTAAACATTAATTAAGAGGATAATGTGATAAAATAATCATTAATTTTTTAACGAGTGTGTCAAATGCAAATATGATCAGTAAAAGTGAACGAATAAAGAAATGTTATAACTTTATAATATGATAAATATTAGTTGAGTGACCATATGTGATATCAACGAGATGTAATTGACATTAAAGTGTAAGAAGGAACTTTGTGCAGTATGTATAATAACAAACACCAACGTTTGTACTTTTGATGCACACCTCAATTAAGTATAAACAATATTTGCCGATACTAACCCAGCAACTAAATTTCTATGTTTGTTATAGAGGGTCAAATTCAAAATTAGTATGCTCCAGAACTGGTCCAAGCCTAACCAGCTTAGGTACAACAATGTTATCCCTAAGGGCACATATAACTGGATTATCCCACTGTAATAGTGCACCTACAAGGTATGCACGTACTGTTAATGGAAATATACGGGGCCATCTTTCATTTCCATATGCTTTGAATGCGTCCTCGACTGAAGTACGTTTAGATTTGATAGCTTCTGAAAGTTTTTTTGTCAAAACTATTGAATCTTCAAGTGCACAACAAGCACCTTGACCGAGATTTGGTGTCATCGGGTGCCATGCATCGCCAACCAGCACAATACTGCCAGTAGAGGCAGGAGGACTTATTGAGGGCCAAAGCCATCTATCTACTAGGTTGGTTCTGATGATTGTGTCGTCTGGTGTAAGATTGATGAGGTTTATTAGTTCGGTTGGCCAATTTCTAACGAGTTGTTCAGCCTGTTGTCTCAAAATAGATGGATCTGTTATCTTTGGACCTGTCGATAGATATTCAAAACACTTAAGATGATGAGTAATAGAAAAAGATTATAGAGAATTTTTGTAGGTCGTCTTTCAACTTTATTTAGAAGGTAGCATTATAAGTCCAACTACAGAGAGTTGCATGGGAGGAATAGAAGTTTTCAGCTAGTGAGAATCTAATTGAAGTGGACATTGCTGTCAAATAACATGTCCTCATGAAAGAAAACAGACGCTATCATGTGCACATGGACGTTCGTTCCTGCCTCCAATTTACTAGGAACGCAAAGATATCAAGTTCTAATTCTGCTTGTGTGAGTTCTCATGTTGCCAGTTCCAAACCCAGATAAAGGAAGGAAGTTGCGGTAGGTTGACAACCAGCATAGAATTAGTCAATTTATGATGAATCCTCACTATACATGACATGGACAGTGAATCATATAGCCAACCTCATCTTTTTTGTTGAGGCACAATATTTTGATTGGGGTATCAAGTTCTAAGGGGTATAGAGACGAGACCAGTAAGTGGTTGATGTAAAAGCATGCTTGTGTCTATCATGAATAGTTGAATACTAATGAGAAAGAAATAGAACAGACAACTGTTATGAAACACAAACCTGGTGACGAGCTATTGTAGCAGATAAACCAATAGACTTTGGTTTCAGATACAGGAACATATCCAGCACGCACTCCTTTTCCATAGATGTAGTTTACTTTTGGTTCAAATGGCTGTCCTTCAGGGAAATATGCTAGGCCTCGAAATGCACAATGTCCCACATAGTTAGGCTCTGGAAACCCCATCAACTTGGCCACTGGTGACCGAATCCCATCACAAGCGATCAATATCTGTACAGAATTGAAGTTCAAGAAGCAGGGACAAGCTTGAGAAATAAGGCCACTTGGTAATTGTTGAATAAATCTTTTAGGTACAAAATGAGAATCATCAAAATAGTGAACAAGAAATTAGATTAAGCATTTTACAGCTTTCCTTGTCCAATTGAATCAGAAAATAATGCTTTTGGCAATAATAATATTACATTATTACTAATTAAAGGAGATATAATCAGACAAATGAGAACAAACACCACGGAAACCCTGAAAACAGACAACTCTAGAGCACATCCAACTACGTACCTTGGCAGATATCCGAATACCATCTTCAAGTTCCAACAAGGTTTCGCCATTTTCACTTCTTTCAATGTTTGCCAGCTTTGAGGAAAAAGAAATAGCATCTGGTGGTAGCCTACTGGCAAGTGTTTCCAGTAGGACTCTTCTCTCCACAGCACGGACTTCTTGACTACTCCATTTTCGTGGGATCAATGGAGAAAAGGATAAGAATTTTATAATAAATTCCCATGAAATACAACAATGAGAGAGGACTATACCTTTCATCCTCATCTTTGAACCTGAAAGAGCGCAATTCTCTTCCATCTTCTGATTTTATCGCCATCCTGCAAATCTCGGGATATTCTTCATATATAAACCAGTGATTTTTTGATTAAAATAGAAAGAAGAAGCTAGGAGAAGCATATGTGCAAGGTTTTTAGATAAACCAATTGCAAACTACTCCTTGTTAAAATTCGAACCACTAATACCTAGACAGATACCCAAGGAAATCATTAACCAAGAGAAGCATCTTCCGCATGATTTCAGTATCAGCACCAGAAACCTCCAGAAGCACACTAATAAATGAAGAAAGAGAAGACAACAGAGAGGTTCTTCTACGTAAGCCACTAAAAGACCTCTCACTAATCTTGGGAGTAATCCGTTTAAGTATGCAGTATTATGTAATCTGATATGTCACACTAGAAAGTGTTATTTCCCTACAATGTGTTATCTGCAAATTCTAAACAGTAATCATTTGTCACTCGTGAAGTTCAGCTCTGGTTGTATACACTAGATATAAAAAGATCTCTGCTAGTGTAGTATACGCTTACTTAACTAGCTGTTCTCTATGCCCCATAGGAACAGCCAATATATAGGTAGATGTTTAAGCAAATGTATGAACAAGGAGTTCAAGTGAATCAACATACCCTTGAATTTCAAGAAACTGACTCCTGAGATCATTGCCAACTCCAATAGCATCCAATGCCTTCCATCCATTTTTAAAAAGTGTTAGCGAGGTTCCTCCGGTCCTCAATGATTCACCCTGCTCAAGTACCAATGTTCTAATACCCAGCCTAAATCACATTCATCAAACTTCTCAATTTCGCAAAAAAATAAATGAAAAAGTTATCATTGTAACAGCAATAGAACAAAATGGATATAGAAAATTCATAGACAACAAAAACAAACCTAGTGTAATCTCACAAGTGAGGTTTGAGGAGGATAGTGTGTACATAGACCTTACCACTATCTTTATGGAGGTAGAGAAGCTGAGTAGACCAAATTAGCTAGTTTGTTATTAAGACTAACTGATTGATTAATTGGTTGTAATAACAGCTATCATGGAGGCACATATTTTATTATTTGTGAATCAAGTAGCCCAGCCAGTTAGTTTGACTACCTAAATTTTCACCTTGTTAGTTAGCGTTTGATTCCCGCAACTTATAGTTCCCTCTCCATTTCCCCTTCCCCTACCAAAAACAAAAACAAAAAAAAAAAATGGAGGCAGAGTTTGTGAACTGAACCTCTGAAGAGAAACAGCAGTAGCAAGACCAGCAATTCCAGCTCCGACAATAACAATATCTTCTTTTCTATCATCAGCTCGAGCATTTATAATGGATAAAGAAATGCGTCTGACTCGAATTCTGGTTTCACCTGGTAACCCTCCTAGTTGGGATATTGAAGACGTTCTTTTACTGAAATAAAGTGATGGGTTCGAAAAAGAAGAAAGAGAGATATGGGATTTCACAAGCAACAGAGTGGAAGAGGATAAAGCCATGAAAATAGTTTGTTGGTGGAAAGAAAATGTGAAGAAGACAAGAGGAGAAATTCAAGTAGGTATTCCATAAGAATACGAGTGGTCGACATTTAACGATGTGTCAAAACTCAAAATCTAACTCTTTATGTACTAAACATCAAGATTTTTCCTCCGTAGACCTCAACCCAACCCCACCCTACACCCCTTTTTTGAATGCAAGCTTTTCCCGGTATTGTATCTTTAAAACGGAACGGATACATACGAGTCTACCCGAATTATTGTAATTCAGAGGAAGATAATTGGTTGGTTTCTTTGTTTGCTTCAGTGAAGTTTGAGCATAATGGAAATTTCTGAGGAGGAAAAGTTTGCCGGTGTGCCATGGTTTCCGGCGACGGTGAGAATAATATTTTTCTGAGATTGTTAAGATGAAATACGATTAACATAATATTGTAGCAACGAAGCTGGAATAGCTCAGTTGGTTAGAGCGTGTGGCTGTTAACCACAAGGTCGGAGGTTCAAGCCCTCCTTCTAGCGTCTATGCTTATGTAAAACAGTTTTTATTTTTTAAGAATTCAAAATATATAAATTTTTGAATATCCACCTTCTAGTTTTAATTATTGCTTTGATTATATTTAATTTAATTTTTGTGAAACAGTTTTTACTTTTTAAGAATTCAAAATATATAAATTTTTGAATATCCACCTTCTAGTTTTAAATATTGCTTTGATTATATTTAATTTAATCTTTGCTCCAAAACAAAGACAATTTTTTTTGGATTTAATTTGGTTTAATTTTAAGTTTAAAAAAGATTGACAATCTTTAATATTTTTTATATCTACGAAAATGGATAAGTGTGGTTATATTTTAATTTATTACAAATCCAATAAATCGATATACAATTATTTTTTTGAGAGAAGTATTGAAAATATCTTAAATTTGACGTGGATTATTAGTTTCATTCTTGAACTATTGATAGCCTTAAAAACACATTTTTACTTGACTAATTGAACTTAAATACAACACCGATCTTGCAACATGAGTGAAATACAACCCTAATTTTCGTCAGTTTAGGGTATTTTTTAACACTTATCTCGACTTTTGATTAAGAGTCTTATGCTCCTACTAGAATTTGGTACTACTATGTGATGTGGCAGATTGCGGGTGTGTCTAAATTTAGTTAGTCAAGTAGTAAAATACTTTTAAGATTTTCTATAGTTCGAGATGAAACTAATAATTTACTTCTTGGCGTTTTGAATACTTCTTTCATTATTAATTTTAAGGGAAAAGGGTCAAAAATGCCCTTAAACTATGTGAAAGAAACAAAATGCCCTCCGTTTATAGTTTGGCTCAAAAATGTCATTACCGTCAATACTTTGGTTCAAAAATGCCCTTAAACTATGCGAAAGGAACAAAAATGTCCTTGTCGTCAATACTTTAGTTCAAAAATATCCTTATTGTTATTTAATGGGTAAAAAATGCTCATTTTCCAAATAAATATATTATTATTTTCTTTTGGAAAAAGGGACAAATATACCCCTCGAATTATCGTAAATGGTATGTAGATACCCTCCGTCATACTTTTGGGACATTGGTGCTCCCGCCGTCCAAAAACTAGAGCATATATACCATTTATACTAACAGACATAAACATTTTCCACCGATCCGATATTTATTAAATATTGGATCGACGGATAAGATTGCGTCACGTGTCCCTGTTTAGTCTTCCATTAGAATGAAGGACATATATGTTCTAGTTTTTGGACGGCAGGGGCATAATATCCCAAAAGCATGATGGAGGGTATCTACATATCATTTACGATAGTTTGGGTTATATTTGTCAGTTTTCCCTTTTCTTTTTAACACATTCTTTTTCTAATAATGTTTTTTTTAAATTAGCAAATGTTTATCTTTCTTCAATTCAGAAAAAAAAAATTAAAAATATTTCTTATTTTATTATTATTTTTTATCGTTATATAAATATAAATTAATGATGGATATACTATGATCTTATATAAATGACATATATTATTTGTTGAAAGGGTACATGAAATTATTCTATTTTAATTAATAAAATGAGATTAAGAAGAAAATAAATATTTCCTACATTTTTATTTGTTAAAGTAATTTTAGAAGAAAGAAAACAAGAATAGTGTTCTTTAATAATATTTTAATTAGGAAGAAGATGTGTTTAAAAAGAAAAAAATAATATATTTATTCGGAAAAAGACATTTTTGACCCATTTTGTAACTATAGGGAATTTCAGGACAAAAATATCGACTGCGAGGACCTTTATGAATCAAAATATTCACGATAAAGATATTTTTGAGTCAAACTATAAATGAAGGACATTTTTATTCTTTTCACATAATTTAAAAGCATTTTTGATCCTTTTCCTATTTTAAAAAAAAGGAATATGCATAAAGAAATTTCTGTTTCAGATAAAAATGAAAAGGGCTGATGTAGGTGATTGACTTGGCAGTTGCTACAATCTGATGGTTCGGCGGCACAGGAACTTACCCATGATCCACCAGAAAGAGAGGGACAAAGAAATGCTTATTTCTACTTTCTGGCAGAAAGCAGCTACGATTATTTGAAGAATTTTGGTGAACAAGACTGAAGACTGAGCTCCTGTACATAAACAGTGCTAATGGAAACCAGCAGTAGTACAAGTAGCAGCAATAGTAATAGCAATGGCGTGATAGCTACTACAGAAGATAGGAGAATCAGAATAGAAAATCCCTTTACTTTGAAGGTTGGTCAAGTATTTACTGGCTTTGGCATTGGCTGTGGGATTGGAATCGGTGTTGGCCGCCCTTTAAATCTAGGTACTAAGCCATCTTCACCCTTCTCATTTCTTCCCATTCACCAAAAAAAAAAAAAGAGGAAAAAAACATGAAAATTGAAGATTTTTGGAAACCTAAAGAAGGGGAACCCAAAAATTCAAGTAATTCATTTTGGGGGTGTAATTTTGTTTTGTTTTGTTGTTTATTAATGCCTTGAATGTGTAAAGATGAGATCTTTATGTTGTTTGTATTCAAATTTTGAATGTTCTGTGCTATGCTGCATTGTTTTGGTTACTTTCAACCCAACTTAAAACACAATAATCTATGTAACTCATTTTTGGGTGTTAAGTTTGTCCATGGTGTGTGTGTTAATGAAGTAAAAACATAAAGTTGAAATATTTAAGCTGTTTGTAATGGTTGGTATACTTTTCCTGCCTGTATTTGTGAGGTTTGATGTAATTTTGGTTAGTTTTATTGAATTATTTACTGTTCTCTGTTTATGGATTACTTGCTTTATAACACCAAGTGAACACGAGTTAAGGAATATCTGAAATCGATATGCACATATTATATAGCCTTGCTAATCCTCCTTCTTGATGCTCTTCTGTTGTTTATTCTTACTGGGTTATTCTGAGAGAGGATTCTCAGCAATCAATTTCTTAGCGTGTATGTGTACTTAAGCTCTGGCCATTAGTGATCAGATATCATGCGGAGGATTGTTACTAATAACAAAGTTGGAGGCTAGGGGTTAATGCTCCTTTAGATGCTTTTTCATGGAAAGAACCAATTAGTGTACTCTATCTAAAATGGTTGATACTCTTAGTTGAATACTGTTGAAAACAAGAGATGTTGATCTGTTATACGATGGCATGCATAGATAATTAGATAAAAATGATGTGCAATTGAGCAGTCTGAGTGGTGTAGTTAGTGTGTTTTATCAGATTACCGTTTGTGTAGTCACATTGTTGTATTGCAGTCAAGTGCAAATTAATCCTGTTCAGCCTTTCTGCATTGTTGGGACTATCGAATTGCTAGTATCTAAAATTTGGAATTCATCAATTTGATCGAATTGGTTCAGGTTGTTATTTGTCACTTAGATTTTCTGTCTTAATATAAGCGCAAACGGGATTATGGTTTGAGATACTCTAAATTAAAGGACTTTGCCTTATTTTAGATTGATATCTCTTTGAGTCTTCCTCACTATTTTACCTTGTTTTTTAGGTGCAATACCTATGCTAAATCAAGTTATGACTGCCACTAGAGGCGCAACGGATGCATTTTCTGGAGTTGGAAGACATGTTAATAATTCTGTATGTCTATTTGTTAAACTGTCTTCACAGTTCACATATTATTGTGATATACCTTACTTAATATTTGTTCTTTCACCGGGTCCTTATTGCTTTCTGTCGTTCCTGTAGTTGAAAAAGGTGGGGGCAAAAGGCATTGAAGCCGGCGTTGGATGTGGAGTAGGTTTTGGACATGGTTTTGGAGTCGGTATGTAGACTTATATTTGCTTTGTTAAAGGTTATCTTCTTCTTCTTTATCTCTATCAGCTAAATTACTATTTCATTGATAAAATGCATCCAGTAGATGCTGAATTACAAAGCAAAACAAAACATAGCGAGTTCCACAACCGTTGAACCTTCTAAATGCTTCCGAGTGAGCTGACAAAGTCAAGAAACTGAACAAAATGTTGAAGGTTATCTATTAAGTTTTGCATTTAGGATGATTCATTTTGAAGTGGGGAAATTGGTAAACTCCTGTGATACTCCTAACCCCTTTGTGTGCACTCTTTACTTGGAGAAGATTGGGCTGAAGACTTCAAAGATCTCTTGCAAAAAGAAATAAACAATAATAATGTTGGACAAGTAGGAGGTTCCATAGCTTATGATTGACAGTAGAAATAAGAACTTCTAGGCTGGTTTGAGGTTTATTTTGTTGCCAGAAAACAGTGAGATAGAGCATTTCTGTGGTCATTGGATTTTTTATCGAAAGGGAAAAATTTGACACTGAAAAGAGGTATTTGAAATGCCACAGTCTGCACAAATGTGACTGGTTGATGACAGAAGAAAGAAGAAAGACAACGGCCTAGTAATTATCCTGCTTAGCATTCCCTATGGATTAGAGCCTATGCCAAGTTGCTGCTTAAAGAGAAGTGTCGCCAGATAGCAAAAAATCAACTCACAATTCTTTACCATCGGATTGAAAAGATTCATCCACGTTGATAAGTTGGCATCACTAGCAAGTAAGAAGAAGCTTGTTTGTAATTATGTATGACAAGTAGGATTGCCGATGAGATGCAAAAACATTGCAAATTACTTCTGGACAGATAACCCCGACTTGCCAAAAGTTCAGTGCAAGATAATATAGTTCACAGAAATTGTTTGAATTTAAATGATTAAATTAATATCTCTTATCAGTATTTTAGAAACTTTTAGAAGTAAAACTAACAAGTCGAATCTAAAAGATTTAAAAGCCTGATATAAGTCCAGGCACTTATCCTGTCCCAAAGTAAACTTTTCCCTCTTTTCTTTCTTCTCCTTCAGAAAGTATAACATAAAATGATTAACATAAGCTTGACTGGCATACACTAAAATTGGAGTAATTGCTTAATTAGTTTGGCCTTTTCATGCTTGTTTGAGGCAATGTGTTAGTGGACTCCTTTCTCATGTTTCGTTGAGTAAATATTGACAATTTCTGTAGCTGTGTTGACAGAGAACGATAGATATTGGAAGTATGCCTTGGCTGAACTCACATATGTGAGGTCAATCTTCCTTTAAATTTCGCCATTAATGGCTGCTCTTCTTCTCTTATGATTGAACTAGGTGTATGATTGAATGAGTATGGGATAGATTCTGGATAAATGATCTTCCATGCTTGATGGCTTGCTTGGTGCCATGTTCATAGTGACCAGGTTGCCATAAGTGTTTCAAGAAACTGAAAGTTGTTTAGTGATAGATACCTTAGTCAAGGCTAATTGGGTTTATTGGAATGTAAACTTGTGTCTGGGTACTAAACTGTGGTCACAAACTCTGGGAATGAGATAAAGGAAGAAAAAAAGAAAAACAGAAATAGCTGAATCATGAAAACATTATTTATAAAGTTGTGTTAGGCACATTTCATCTGAACATTTCCTTTGTTAAATAACAAAATCTGGGTGATGCATGTCAGGTCTTGCTGTGAAGCGCGGAGTGGTGGAGCGGATTCAGTTGTATTTAATTGTATGTATTCTTGTCCGTAGTTAACTGCTTCTACCATCTAAGATTTCCCCTCTTCCTCCACACTTAGTTTTAACATAACTTCTCTTAAACTGCAGCAAGCCACGACAAAATTAATGATGAAGTCTGGAATGTCTCCCGGCTTATCTATTGGTCAAGGCATCCTTCCACCATCCTTGCAAGCTGGGATGAAAACAGCCAGTGAAGCCTCTATTCAGAACCCACTGGGAATTGCCAATCCACTTGAAGTGAAGGTTCCACATAGTTCTTCTCCGGACTTGACAAATAGAAACACAAATTCTCTCTCTTCTAATGAAAATGACACTTCAAGAGCTAATGTCGGCTCTTCAGATGCATCATATATCAGCCGGACAGAGAAGGTTATTAGCAATTTTCTGCAGAGTCCACTTGTGAAAGGCGAAGACAGTACAACAAATGAGCTGGTATGTGAAGATGAATACACCTTTCTCACAACACTATAGGTTAAATGTAATTTACGAGGTCTCCTTGTATTTGTTGTATATCGTGCTAAGGATGAGATTCAAAATTGTAGATGCAAATATGAGGTTGCTAATACCAAAATATATTAGTTTTAATTCCTGTACTTCTTTATTTGCAGTCTGAGCGTTTGGGATCTGTGAACAACCTTATTCATATGGTACACTTTCATTTTGACTATTTACACCACTTATTAAGGATGTTCTTAAACAGAATATGACCTACACTGCTGAAACCTAGTAGACTTACATTGATGTTCTATGTTTATATGACATTTGAAGTATTGAAAATACGGTTGCTGCATCGTAGGTGTTGAAACACCAGCAAGCGATTGATGAGCTCATGCAGGAAAATGAAAAGCTACGCGAGATACTGGTGAAAGACTTGAAAGTCTCGCCCAGTAAACTCCAACCCAACTACTCTAGTGGAAGTAAGTTTCCAAATACTGAATGTTTCAAGTGCCGTAAAAAACAAAGGAGAAGACAATGATTGAATACGATATCTTTCTCTTTTTACATTTTTCTATTAGATGAATGACAAGAATAACTTACATATTTGTCTACATCACCCAAGCAGAAATCAAGAAACTGACCTGCTCTTTTTGACCTTGGTGAATTTGCAGCTTATTTTTTGGTTGTTGTATGAAAGCCTTTTGCTACATGCAATTAGGAAGCATGTGGATTAGCTTTACCAAAATATGTGTAGGATGCTGCTGGAAACAGATAGAACTATTTTTAAAAATTCTTTTTTGGTTTCCCAACCATTGTCCGGTACCCACATTGGAACTTGTCTAAATTCGAGACCTCTAGTTAAGAATAAATGACTACTTACCACACTGCAACCCTTATTGGTGATAAATGACTACTTACCACCACACCGCAGCCCTTGTTGGTAACACTCAGCTATTCTTGTTTAGCTATATGTCATGCATCTCTCTCCTCCCCCTCTCTCTATATGCTAGTGAAGAAGCTGCCCCGTGCTAATGCATGGATCTAAATTTAGTAAGTTTTTCAATTTCAATACCTTATGTGACAAGTTTAAGACTTAAAAATAATTGACTACACACGTTTTAAATTTAAATCATAAAATATATGAACTTTGAAATACCTAATTTGGGATGGAGTACCACAAGTTAACTAATTATTTGTTACTATTTTCTGTAGATTTACGTATAATTTACAAGTGAAATCAAATTTAGAACCCAAGTTAATGTCAAAAGTGCAAAGATGTGTATTATTTGGAGCGACAAATAATTACTTTTATATCCTTTTTATCTCCTCTCAATTTGAGTAAGAATTATCAAACGGCCTTTTAAAAAAATATATATATCATTTATTAAAGGGCTTGATATACTCATCAACTTTGTCATCTAAAGTTGATATATTCCTTATTATGAAAGTGACTCATATATACCCTTACCGTTATACAAATGGTTCACATATACGCCTACTGTTACAAAAGGATCTCACATATACCCCTCATCTAACGGAACTGAAAAAATTATTTTTTTTGACTTTTAATTCTAAAAAAATTCATGTAGGGATATATTTGATCCTTCTAGTAAAGTTCAAAGTATATTTTAATCTTTTTTATACATAAATTATTTTTTGATTATTTTTATTATCATTATTTCAGTTTTTTATTCTTATTTTATTTTTTCGTTCATTCTTTAGTATAAAAAATAATTTAAAACTAATTTTTTGTGGCTATATTGTAATTTAGTTTTTGTATTTGTGAAAGAAATTGGGCATCTATAATAAATTTTACAAGAAAATTAGTGAAACATAAATAAATTTTATCATCAAAATAATAAAATTAGTCGTTGAAATAAAAAAGTCAAAAAAATAATGTGTGAGGATGATCAAATATACCCCTATATGGATTATTTTTTTATTTTTAAAAAATTAAATTAAAAATATATTTTTTCATTTCCGTTAGAGGAAAGGGGTATATGTGAGTCATTTATATAAGAGTAAAATATATATGACTTATGATCCACTTTCATAACGAGGGATATATCAGACTCTTTTCCTTTATTAAAAGATTTGAAAAATTATAGACGTATGTCATAACTTATTTAATTATATGTTATATCAATTTATATCCTTGCCTACTCTTTGTTCAACCAAAGAGAAATATAGAGAACTTATATGTTGAAATATTTTCAGGAAAGATACTTACTTTTATACATCACTTGGTATTATTTATAATGCAACCTTTTTCTTTCCTTGCAAAATGTCATTTCTTGAAATATTTTATGAATTGTAGGTTTTCAAGAAAATTCAAGGTTGCACCAAAAAAGAAATCAAGGTAACAAATAAGCCAACTCGTTCCTGAAGATTCCAAAAAGAAGAAAGCCGATATAACCAAAACAAATACTATCTCTATTCCATTTTATATGATATATTTTTCTTTTTAATTTGTTTCAACAATATTTTTAATATTTTATTCATTTTTTGGTCTCTGTACTCCCCTACTTATAAATTTATTTATTTTAAAAATAATTTTAATATATTAAAAATTCTTCTCATATTTCTTAAATTTCATACTCAATCAAATTATATCACATAAATTGAAAACGAAAAAAGAATTAATTACCAATTGAGTGATGATCAAAATGAAGTGGGGCAAAGTGGGGTCTACTTGAGATAAATTGTCCTGTCATTATGACACAAGGATAAGGGATAACATGGTTAATTAATTGAGCAAAATCTTTCTTAAATTTCATTTCAAGTCATACTACATCACATAAATTGCGACGTGAAAGGACAAAGTGAAACAACAAAAATGAAAAAAACAACAATACTGTAAAACATATGAAAATGCAATAAAGAATACACACGGATAAACATTATTTATAGTCTACATGACCACAATGTTGAAGGTAAGGCAAATGATCATCAATTTAGAAGAGGAGTGCTACACTCCCAATCAATGCCACCATAACCATGCTACTTCCATGCATAAAAGCACTTGATGGAGAAGTTATATCTCCATCAGAAGGTCCAGGAGCAGGTCCCGATACGGGGCCTGGTCCCACGGGTGCAGGGGGAGAGGCAGGCATATCAGGTGTTGGTGATATGCTAACTGATGGACCAGGGCTCATTGTTGGAGGAAATGCCACTGGTGCTGGTGGTGACATAACCGGAGGCTTGGTGATCACCGCGGGCCCAGGGGACGGGGCTACAATGCTGGAAGGTGGCATTGTGGGTGCTTGAGCAACAGTGAGGGATAGAAAGGTAAGGGAAAAGGAGAGCAATAACATGACACATGAAGGAGCCATGACTCTCTTTTACAGGAAACTCAAGAGAGGAAGTTTGTGATCTGAGGTATTGGTTTTTGAGATATGTATATATATGTTTGAAACAAGGGTTCCATGTCCTGATTTTACTTAACAAGTCTACTCTATGACTTTTATTTGCAAAGTTATGGTTGATCACTCCTTTAATTAATTTACAAACAACTTATCAAAAGGGAATTGAATTTGATACACACGTTTGTACATGATAACCTTGATGTACATGCCAGTTTGTATGCACCTCGACTAATTACACAGGATACTTGTCATTTTCCAACAACAACACATACCAGGTAATTTTGTCCACCAAAGCTAGAACAAATGAGAAGAAATAACCAAGTGCATTTATCTCTGCTGAAATTTGAACCTATTCATGATTCTCAACCCACTTCATTGATCACTAGGTTACACCCTTGGGTTATAACTGAATATGAATTACGGGTTATTCGCATAGTACCCCTATTTTGGATTGGCTTTTAATTTTTGTCCCTGAACACTTTAAGTAACCAAAAAGTGGTTGAAAAATATCACTGACGTATAAAATATTAAAATTGCAAGATAAAAATTATGATTTACCAGGCAAATTTTTTTGCAAAGGCTAAATTCCCAAGACACAAGTTATGTACACAAGGCATCAGTTTTAGAACTCCCAAAGGTATAAGGCATAATTTATTTCTACTGAACTTTTGCCTTTTGCCGGACAATTTCATGTACTTGTCTTGCGAATTAGATACTATACAATTTATGTTGGAACTTTTGTCTTGTGAAATTAAATCACAGTCAAGGATACTTTTGCCCATAAACTTTCATCAAATGAAAAGTAGGGACAAAAAATAAAGGCCATCCTAAAATAGGGGCAATCCGTGCAAGAACTTGAAATTGAACCCGACGTGAATCAAATAAAAAAACAAGTTGACCAACACAAATATTCTTCAAAAATATTTCCTCAAAAAACAATTGACATACAACTTCTCTCCAAACAAAACTTTTCTCACAAATATCTATGGGGTTTGAATGTGTCTTTGCATTTCAGTCATTGATTATTTGGCCCATAAATTTTCATTAAATGAGAAGCCAGGAAAAAAATTATACTCATTGAATATGTCATAATTTTATCAACGATAGAATCAATAATAGAACATCATCTTTTTTTCGTGCTTGCACGTATTTTGAAATTGAAAGAGTACTGAAAAGGACACAGAGTGCCCGACCTCTTAAAACCCCCTCATATTTTTTGCCAAATAGGTCAAACCTAAGTGCTAAATGACCAGCACACTACCTTAATTCATGAGACTTATATTGAGATTATTTGCAGCAGAACTAACTAGGACCCAGTTGTAACAACATTTTTTCACCTCCACAGGAATTTGTTACACAAAATGTGGTTCTTGATTCTGGAAAAAGAGAGCTTTAGTAGACTACAGAGGCGTTACGTCCAGAGAGACTTGATCATCAATTTTCGTAAAAACAATACAAATAACCAGTTCAATTAATGAAGTGTTAATCAAGACAGAGGTTTAAGAAGAAACAAAAGGTGGTTTACACAAATTTTATTATGAGTAAGACTTGTGCAGCGATAACTTTAATAGACAGATAATATGGAACAAGTGGACTAATAAACAAAGGATATTCATCGGATGTGATGTGCTACTAAATCTAACAATCTAGCTTCACTTTATTCTATCTACAACTCTGCTTCATGGGATAAGAAGAAAGGTAATATCAGCAGCAGCATAACTACCAGACACGTCTCGTTAAACCTTAAATATATCTCAGATAAAAAGCAGCGATTTTCACAAGAGAAAAACCTCATAAGAGAAGCACCTTTGTTCATTTAGACATGTACCAAGAAACCATGTTCAAGGCATTAGTGGAGATTTTGATGACAAAGTGGCTTGTTGAGTCCCACTGATTCCATTGGCTTTTTCATACCTAAGATTTTGCTTCTGTTTTCACGAAGAGGTAGTACTTGTATCTGCCATCATTTCTTTATGTTTCTTGAGAAAACATGCACAACAAATCCTCATCTTCGGTCTCTTAGAAGGGGTTGAGATGCAGAATCTGCAAAATGAAGCAACTTTCTTACATGACAATGGTTCATAATTTTGAAAATTACAAGCCAAACTTACATTGAGGAACAGAGTGAACAAGCTAGACACAGTATCTTCTAAAAGGGAAACTAATATTTTGAAATAGTAAACTCCTTACACGAATAAATCAATGGCTCACAAAATAATATCTGAGGATATATCAGAAAATTTCATTGCACACCGCATAGCAAATCAATTCCAAAACCATAGCAATTTCCGAAGATTTAAAGTGAAGAATTGACTCTTCTAATCATAAGGTCTCTCCATAATAAAGACTGCAAGATGATAGAAGCATGCGCCAGCATACTAAACTTACAAAATTTTCAGGAGATCGCAACACCTGTGCGGGGGGGGGGGGGGGGGGGGTTAAAGTTGTTTCAACTACAAATTTTATCACAAAAAGATGAAGAACAGCGGTTAAATCCTGTTGCTGTCAGTTCATCCATCTTCTCCAATATCAATATAGAACTAAAAGCAAGAAAGTCCAGAGTAAGATGCATTCTTTAGATGCAGTATGATATTTTGCAGGTTTAAATCTCCTAAAGAGTTCTAAAACAAGTCATAAAACAAATGGAGGTAAAGTGGGGATTGAAACATGTCTATGGGTGCTTTATAGGAGCTTCAAACTACAAATATGTACAGAAACAGACGACATCAAGTGATAATGTATGAGCAGCAAAATGATATGCAGATAGGATTCATTATTTGAAATAACTTTTTCATAGTCGTCATACAGATAACCTCTCTACCTTTCACAAAGTAAGGGTAAGGCCGTGTATACACCAACCTCCCTAGACACCACTTGATATGTTGTTGCTGTTGTTGTTTATAGTTTTCATTAATATTACATAATGATGAAGCACCCCAAAAATATTTCCGTAATCAGATTTTCAGAACACAAAAAGAATGATGACAAAGCTACTCTAATATATCTGTAATTACTGCACAAGCAAGGAGAGACATAGATCAGTATTCTCCGAGTCCTAATATTTTTTCATGCATTGGTATTGCATATAGCACATTCTATACATTAATTGCTCCATCTTTCATTTTGGGGGTGGGTGGATGGGGTTAAGATACAATTTGCATAAGTTTCTAACTCTTATTGAAAATAGATTCTGGGCAATGAACAAAAATAACAAAAAAGAAACAAAATCTTTTGCTGAAGTAAGATCATCCACTCGCATCAACCAGATTCTGATGCTCTTGACTGCGCAAGTATATTATGCATTTTAATTAAATCTTGGAGATATATCAAGTACACAACAAAAAGATATTGCTATTTTCTTTTCCTTGGGTGCGTCCATGATACAGATGGAGGATAGTGTTTGATGCAAGATATTTTGCATAGCCCACTCAAAAAGATTATATAATAATCATAAACACCAGTATATAGAACTCAGACTAAACTACTACTCTGCATCATGGTGTTGTTTAAATTTCCATTCTTCACTGCAAAGGCTATAGCATAGTGCTGATCCAAATACACCAAACTTGCACAGAGATCTACAGCATGATTACGGCCTAATAAATTTGATAACTATTTCCAAACTCCAATAATTTTTATCATTTACTCCAGGAGTCTATAAGCTAAGACCATGAATACTTGGGAACATGAAATTTTCTTATACAGGATACAGCAATAATATCTTGACTATAACTTTTATCATACAGAATATTTTGACTTCTCTTTTACCCTTATCAAAAGTACTATCTATCTGCTTCCCCTTTACTGGACAACAATAAAGCACTGTTCCAGATAAATTATTGACCAGGCTTAAACAGGACATGAAGCAATAGTCATTTGTTCTGTTTCTTGGTATAAAGGTGTTGGTAAGACATCTAGACAACATACTTTTTCCCCAAAAGCCCAAAGAAAATTTAAAAAAGAAGGGGAGCAAAGTGCACCATGTATCTTTTCAATGTATTGAGAGCTAGATTAAAAAGGAAAATGTTTCTAATTCATTTCATCCTACTGCTCTAATGCTAATGTTTTTAGCAAATGCTATGCATCTGCTCTGACACATCAACAAATTATGTATTTGTACTGGACTTTGCAAAGAGCAAGAAGAAATGAAGTAAGAAAATCTTACCTTTCCCAGAAAAAAAAAAGAGAAATGAAATAAGGATGAAGACACGGTTGAGCAAATACAAAATGAAAAACAGACACACAAATGGAGACATATCTTACCTTCGCTATTGTGTTGCTCACAGGCTAGGCGCTTAGAGAACTTCTCACTAAGTTCAGAAAGAACCAAACGAGATAGAAGAAGACCAGCACTAAGTGCACCAACAACAAGCATTATAAAAACTGCATCCCATCCTTTTGATGAAAGAAAACCCGTCAAAAGAGGACCTAAAGCAGCACCCATAGATCCAGTACCATCAATTATGGCAGTAACTGTTGCAAGTGCTCGTGAATCTCCTTTCAAAGAGCTGTGAGTACCCAAATCTGCTGACACTGCAGTTGTTATAAGTGCATAAGGCCCATTAACAAACAAGCCAGCAATCATCATGAGCAAAATGTTCATGAGCCTTGATGTGCCTCCATATTTGCGATACAGAAGCATAGAAGGAATCGCTGCATACATGAAGCTGGCTGCTGTAGTAGCACGAGCATCAAGCTTGTCAGACAAATGTCCAGCTAGAATTCCACCAACTATACCTCCAACATCAAACAGAGCAGAGAGATTCCCAGCAGATTTCACTGAAACATACTCTCCCCCTATAGCTGCAAAGAGATAATCAAGAACCAAGATGAGCAACGTGACCATGGCGTCACTTTGAAATTTACAAAAAAAAAGAGGAAGAATTCTGACAATGAATCTTCAAAGTAGAATGAACATTGATAATAGTAATAAAAAATAACAATAATATATATATATATATATATATATATATATAAAAAATAAAATAAATTATTCTAGGTATTTCAAAGTTCATCAGGTACATTTAATATATTCACTACTTATAAAAGTTAAGGGGAACAGTTGCAACAAATGGAGAACCGTTACTTTGTAGTTAGCACCTGAGAAACATTTAACGTCAAGCAAGTATATAACCAATAAACATGTCTAACAAGCTTCTATCAAGAAGTGAATAATGAAGTTGAACTAGAAACACTACTTTGCCAGTGATACTCCAGGGGACTTAAAGAAACCTAGCTCTGAAATTACTTGTAAAGAATGCAGTTTGCTCAGGCACAGCCTTCCGAAATTATAAGACATTCACCTTTGTCTTACTTAAACTAATGAACCCTCAAACTAACATCTGCATAATTGGAAGTTTAAACAGACTCAGATAGTGCCTTCAAATTATTTTTAAACGTGTATTAGTTTGGTACTTTCCTGTTTCTCACTTAAGGTGGTCTGTTTAGAAGCCATTGTGCACTAGAATGTAGTAGAGTAGTTTGCTACCAAATAGAAAAACAGAATCACTAGCCCGATTTGCCATTAGAAGCAGAGACTACAGTGCAACTCCAACACCGTATCAGCTACATGCTCCTGAATGGCTGAATCAGACTGAACGTGTATTTACCACTCAGGAAGAGTCAGAGTTAGCAGCAACAACTACTACATTTAGGGGTCGTTTGGTACAAAGATCAATAATGCATGGATTAGTAATGCAGCGATTAGTAATGCAGGGATTGGTAATGCATGGATTAGTAATGCAGGGATTATTTTTATCAAGTGTTTGGTTCATTGTTTCTTACCTAGTTTTGTGTGTGGTTTAAACTCTACAAAAAAAAGGCTTTCCAATTATACCCTTGAGTTATTATGGATTTTCTATTTCACGTAATTGAGTCAAGGTAAATAATTGACGGACAATTTTATTTTTTTGTAGCATTTTAACTAGCTAGGAGAATAAAAATATTATTGTCATGTTCACTATTTTCTCACTTAAATTATTTGAGAGTAAATAATTGTCACCTTAATAAATTGGAGTTAATATCTCAAAAGGTCACACAACTATAATAATTTATAGAGAAAATTTATTGAACTTTGTTTTGTATCAATAAATTCAAAAAAAAAACTCTTTATCATAAAATAAAAAAAATAAAAAAATAAATATAGCAAAATAAATTAAACTATTTTTATACTCGAGATGTTTATATATATATATATATATATATATGCTCTTGTTTTAGACTACTTGTGTAATGTTTAATGGACTTCCGTTAAGAGGCAATATTTGACTTATGAATTGTTCTTAAATTCATACATCAACATTAGCATATTAGTCGGATTATAATATTTTATATTAATAATAAATAGATTAAATAACTCATATTTTAGAAACAAAAAATTATATCTAAATAATAAAATTTGTAAGCTAATTTATTTAAATAAATTTATTAGTATAAATATAAAACATAAAATCAAGAAAATAAACAAAATGATTAAAAGGATTTGAGGGGTATTTTTGTCTTTACCTAGATTAGTCCCATGGTATTAGAACTAATACCACCAAATGGAAGGTATTAGTTATACACCCTATAATACCATGTAGGGTGTATAACTAATCCATGGATTAATTATACATAGACCCAAAATTCCTACCAAACATAGTACTAAATAATACCACACATAATACTTGGACTATTTCTCCTAATACTCCCTACCAAACGACCCCTTAGAGATTTAATAGAAATGCAGATTTGAACACTTCTTTTTTTAACTTCTTTCCTGTTTCAACACTCAAAAGCTCCAGAATCAATATTTCCTACTTTATCAGCAGTGGACACTCCTAAGTACCTCATACAAACAAAAATTATTACAGATGAACATGCAAATGGAAAAAGTACTCCCTCCATCCACTTTTACTTCCTGTACTATAAATAGATGTCCATTTTTACTTGTTTACTTTGAAAAATCAAGGGATATTTTATCACTTAGTTCCTAACTTACCCTTATTAATTAACTAGTCATTTCCCAAAACATTGAATCTATTATATTCAAAGGGTGATATAATAAACTTATCATTTTATTAGTTACTTCTTAAGGGGTGTGTCAACTGAAACATGGACAAGTAAAAATGGATGGAGGGAGTAACAGTCATGAAAACTAACTTCAAACCAGGTAACACCATTTTGGATAGTCTCTCCAATCTGTGGGTTTCTAGCACAGCTTTAATGTGCCAGAAGCATATCACACACAAAGCACCAAGTACAGCAAACGATTCATATATGTAAGCAGCTATACCTGTTTGACTAAGGTAGAATGGCAACCAGTACAAAAATGTGTATGCCACCAACTTTGAGAAGAAAAGGCACAGTGCAAATGGAATCACTCCTGGTATGAGACAAGCATCACAAAGACCAACACTTGTCCTATTCGAACCAACCCGAGGGACATTAAACTGTGCATTTACAGCCACATTTTCTTTCACTGTCTGAGCTTCTTCATCGTTAATCTTGGATGAATCCTCAACATATGGCTGATTAGGACAAGGAAACCCAACATCTTCTGGATATGCAGGCAATAACAAGTACACCATTATCCCCGCTAAAAATATAAATGCTCCTGGAAAAATAAAAGACCAACCCCATCCATATTCCAAAACTGCAGCAGCCATAAGAGATCCACTAATATTCCCAACAGAGGTATGAGCATTCCAAATACCCATAATCAATCCCCTTTTCCTTTTACCAAACCAATTTCCAATAACAGCAACAACAGAAGGCCACCCAGTAGCCTGAAACAACCCAGCAACCATTTGCATAACCAAGTAAAACCAAAAAGCATGTATATTCCAAAAATAACCCATACCAAATAACCCTACAAAAATGCCACTTCCAATCATCCCAGTTGCTAAAAACAGCCTTAAATCCAATGAATCCCCTAAATGTCCAGCTACATACATTCCCATCGAATAACACGCTAGAAACGCAACATCAATTTCCCCCAATTTCGACGTTCCATCCTCTCCATTAAATGGTTCCCAACCTTTCTTTTTTGATTTACCTAAATCAATAGAGCCCAAAAATTCCCTCTTTACGAAAAGCGGACCAATAGGCCATGGATTTGTAACCGTTTCGTTTAGAAATGGGTGTGGATGTAAAACACTCTTCACAATACTACTAGGTTTTCTCGAAGCATGGTAAGATGTATAAGCTATGAATGTGATCAACAAAACTACATATTTATACGTTTTAAAACTCCAATCTTTCCTTCTAATGCTTCTAATTAGCAAAATCCCAGGTGGGTTTGCATTCATTGATTCATTATTCTCTGCCATTCTCAAAAAAAAAAACTAGAATAAAAAAAAAATCAATGCAAATTTCTAATTTTCTGGACTGATATTTTTTATTTTTTTTTGCAGAAAGAAAGACTGGAAGTGATATTAGGAAATTTACTGAAACGGGTTCAGATTGGGGAGTTCACCCATAATTCCTCCAATTGTGTGAGAGAGAGCTTTGATAGAGAAAATAGAGGGTGGCCGGAGAGAGAGAGAGTGATGACGTGAAGGAAGGGAATAGTTACGTGTCCGTCTTACAAGGATTTGAAATTCTGGCCAGGCGCCACGCCAAACAGTTAGGGGAACCTAAATAAAGGTCTTAGTATCTGTATTCGCATTGAAGCTCAATTATATATGTCTTTTTATTTTTTTAGTGTATATAAAATATTTAAATTAATATAAAATTGAACAAGTGACATCCTTTATATCTTATATGATGTCCTATATATATTATATCGCATAAAATATATATATGTATATATATCTATTTATGTAACTATTCTAATTCGTGCTAGATATGATCCATTCAGGAATAACATTTCGTACGAAGAATTTTTGGCTCGAAATAACCTCTATACCTATCCTTTTTTACTTAACACTAGATTGTTTTAACTAAAATATTTTTTAATCATGTTTTGAAAATTTATACTATTATTAATATTGCTAATAAAGATAATATTAAAAAAAAGTTTCTCTTAATTTTTTATACTTAAAATAAGTTTCTCCTACGTCTTCATTAGCATGGCACGTCCTAGAGAAGATTAAGGCGGCGGTGTTTGGATGTATGTGTGCTTTTAAGGTTCCAAGAATGAATTATTGATAGAATGTTGTGGTTTTCTATAAGTTTTGTTGGCGAAATGATCTGATGAAATCTTGTACTTGTATGTGTTTGTATTCAGGATTCTTTTACTTACTCTTTTGTCATCTGGATCCCTGAATCCATTTAAATCCAACATTTTAAACACATTTTTTGATGTGATATGATGCGTGTTGCACAAATTCGTACACGTTGGCAAAAAAAAAACATTTTAATCCACGTATGAATATTATATTTCACGTAGCCTATGACTCGTATGAAGTAAGAATAGTCGTCATTCCAAAGGCGATTCCAAAACCATTGCGACTTTTCCCCTCTCACCCTTCTCCTCTCCGCGATTTCTCTGTGATTTTGCTCAGTTGAAGCACATTTGAAGCTTAGTTGGAGCTCAGTTTCACTGCATTTTTCATTGTAAGTTCTTGTCTTTTGCGTTAGTTCTGATTTTTTTTCATTTTCTTCGTGCGTATCTATTTGATTTTAGGGTCATTGTCATTCGATTTTCTGAAATATTTTGGGGATTTTACTTTGGTTTGTGTCTAATGTCAGTGTATTATGCTTTCGTAGTGGATGCATGACTTCGAGTGACTTCAATGGCATATTTCGTGAATTCGAGTAGATTCTAGGATTTATTCGTAAAATCTCAATTTCGACTAAAATGTAATATTTTATTTCTGGTCAATTGTCTTGGATATTGATAGTGTTAGTGGTAGTCGTCCATTGTTATATCAATTACAACAATTCATTAGTGGTCCATTGTTACATAAGATTCTTGACACCTTGTTTTCTTAAAAAAAATTAGGGCTTTTTGTCTTACAGTTTTGGTAAGTTAATGGTTTAACAATAGTTGTTTTTCTTTTGACTTTACAGGCATCGTAAGTTAATGGCTTTAACTATAGTGACACTTCAATTTCACTATGGAGGTTGTTTTGTATCTGATCCTACTTTAAGGTATGCCAATGGAATCACTAGTCTTGAAAAGATTAATATAAATGTAGATGAGTTGCATATTATGTTGTTTCATAAAATAACACTGGAATTGGGTGTTGAAAATGTTGAGACATTTGGATGTAGAGTCAACAAGAAGGGTATTTTTTACATGTTAAATATTGATTCTGATGTTTTAAACTTTTTTGATGGTTTGAAGGGTGCTGATTTTGTTGGTGTATATGTTGTACATCCCATTAATATACCTTTAGTTGTTGAGGAGATACTTGTATTGCCTAGCACTAATGCTGATGTGTCCTCCTCTCCACAAAAAGATAATGTTAATGTGTCCTCCTCTCCACAAAAAAGATAATGCTGATGTGTCCTCCTCCCCACACAAAAAGATAATGTTGATGTGTCCTCCTCCCTACACAAAAATTGGGCTGATCTGTCATCCTCCCCACAAATAGATAGGGTTGATGTGTCTTCATCTCAACCATTTGATGAAAGTAAAAATAGACATTTAAATCAAAACCAGTCCCCTATAGTTGAAGAGCAGTCCCCTTTAGTTGAAGAACAAGCCCCTGGAGTTGAAGAACATTCTGCTTCTGATTCACTCTATGATGTTGATAAAAATATTGATGATTTGAGTGATTTGGACAAGGAGTTGCTTCAAGCTAGGCAGTCTAACATTCAAGAACAAGTTAAAGAGAAGGCTGATAGAGTAAATCTAGATGAGATACCATCTGGTCCTGTAGGTATAAATGCTGATTTTGAAGACATTTATAAGGAGAAGAGGGGGGATTTGAAGGCAATTTGGGTGGTGATGACCCTTATTTTGATAGCTCAGATCTTGATAGTGACATTAGTGAAGATAAAGAGGATCCTGTTGAGAATGATGAAGTGGTAGATCCAGCACCTAAGAAGGAAAGTACAAAGATCTACTTTGATCCAACTGCTAAAACGGTTTTATTTCAATTGTATATAATTTTTTGAATCATATTGAGTTCAGGGAGGCACTGCAAACTTACTCTATTAAGAAGGGTGTTAATATTAAGTTGAAACCTAATGAGAAGGAAAATATAAGGGCAAAGTGTAAGAAAACGGGTTGTCCTTGGCATATTCTTGGAAGTATTGATGGTAACACTAAAAACTTCAGTGTTAAAACATATTTTTCTGTCCACAAGTGTTTTAAAAGAACAAGAAACAAATTGTGTACCCCTATTTGAATTAGTAAACATTACAAGGAAAGGATTATGAGTGAGCCTACCATCAGACTACATCAGATTCAGTTTTTTATACAAAAGCAACATGATTTGTATGTTAATAAGACAAGCTGTAGAAAGGCAAAACTGAGAGTTATGAATGAACATTTGGGAGATTTCAGAGAGGAGTTTGCTAGATTGTATGATTATGCTAAGGAATTAAAGACCACAAATCCTGAAACTACTGTATCTGTTAGGACATCCAAGAACACAATTCCAAAAAAATAGGTGTTTATGATCATCTATATTTGTCTTGATTCTTTAAAAAGTGGATGAAAATAAGGATGTAGAAGGATTATTGGTTTAGATGGTGCATTTCTCAAAAGTGTATATAAAAGTGAATTGTTATCTTGCATTTCCAAAGATGGAAATAATCAGATGTACCCTATAACATGGAAAGTAGTTGATAAAGAAACCAAGGACACATGGTCTTGATTTCTCAAGTGCATCAAACATGATTTGGAGCTTATAGAAGGTGAAGGCCTAACAATGATGTATGATATGCAAAAGGTATTACTATATTATTTGTTAAATTTATTTTTTTAATTTGTGGAGTAATTGATATTTAACATTGTTATATGTCAAATGTTCTTTGTTTGACAGGGTCTTTATCTTACACTTATTGAATTATTATCAAATGCTGAAATTAGATGGTGTGCCATATATGGGAAAATTGGAAGAAATAATGGATGGGTGAAAAAAGAAAAAGAAAATTCTGGCAGGTTACCAGGGCATCATTTGAGGTACTTTTACAGGTAAAACGTGATGACATGAGTGAGTTAAGAGAAAGCATTGTAGAAGCTTTGTTAAAGTATAACAAAGAAGCATGGTGTAAGGCATTTTTTAAGAACATAGCAAGTGTGATGTGGTTAAGAACAACATGTGTGAGACTTTCAACAGTTGGATTTTAAGTGCTAGGTTCAAATCAATAATCACTATGCTAGAGAAAATAAGAGTCAAAATTATGGAAATAATGAATCAAATGAGAAATTTTTTAGAAAAATGGATTACTGATGTATCACCAATGGCTATGGATATTCTTAGAAAAAATGCTGAAATTGCAGATAATTGTAAGGTAAAGTTTAATGGTGATCTTGGCTTTGAGATTCATGATCCACCATATAAACATGTTATGGACCTAAAAAAGAAGGTGTGTAGTTGTAGGTCATGGCAACTAAAGGAAATTTCTTGTGGCCATGCACTTACATCAATTTATTATAAGGATTGGGTTGTTGAGTCATTTGTTGATCACTGGTATAAGAAGGAAACATACCTGAAAACATATAATAGATTTATTCAACCTATGACAAACATGAAGATGTAGCCAAAAAAGTACAAGACCAATCATTGAACCACCTGAAATTACTGCCATGCTAGGAAGACCAGGAAAAAACAGGAGAAAAGATAGTGATAAGCCTGTTAAGAAGAAGTTTGAAAAGGCTACAAGGAAGGGAAGAAAAATGAAGTGTTCTGTGTGTAAGACTTTTGGACATAACAAGAAAAGATGTCCAACTCTGGTAAGTTGTGCTTTAATGTCTCTATGTTACTGAATTTTACTCTTGTTATACTTTTGACTTTAATATATATTTGTAGAAAAATGCTGGAACTTCAAATGCTGGAACAAGTGCTGCAATTGGAAGCCAATTCAGTGTAAAGGCAGGTTTAAATGCATGTCCAAGTGCTAGAAGGCCTACAAATGCTTCATCAAATGGTGTGAGGCCTGCAACTGCCTTAGCATCTGGTAGAAGGTCTATTAGTGCTACATCAAGTGATGTGAGGTAGGGGTGTGTATCGGTCAGTTCGGTTCGATTTTAAGTATTATCGGTTCGGTTTATCGGTTTTCGGTTTTCAAATATGCTAAACCGATAACCAAACCAATAAGATATTTGTTATCGATTTTCGGTTTATCGGTTTTAAGTCTTTAACGGTTCGGTTTTCGGTTTAACCAATAAGAAAATACTTTTAAAACAAATATATGACTTATCCAATAATTTGATGCAATACGCATACATCGAAATAATCATCCAAACGGAACAACAGGGACCAACTTGCTGTATTTTGGTCATCATAACTAAGGCTGGGCACCGGACCGGAATGGGACCACCGGACCGGAACGGGACGGTTTGATCGGGTTGTTGACCGGTACCGGGATGAACCGGACCGAAACTACCGGGATGGAGGCTCAGTTCCGTCCCGTCCCACTATATACCGGGACGGACCGGAATGGACCGGAACGGAACGGGATGGGATAAACGGGACGGCACATATAGCTATTTCAAAAAATAATTATTTTTTTTGAGTTATTTTGAATTACGAAAATACGAATGTTTTTTTTATTTTTCTAAGTTATATTAGTTTATAGTATTTAAGTTTTAAAATTTATAATAATTTTACTTAAGTTTATTTTAAAGATATTTTTTTTAATTTTTACGTATATAAGTTTGTAAGTTAAGTTTAATAAAGTTTTGTTTTTTTGTTTTTGAGCTTATGTAGTTATGTTATAAGTTTTAAAGATTTGAATCTTTTGAAGTTTATAAGTAATTAAGTTATACTTATAACTTGTAAGTTAAATAACTTAAGTTTGTAATTTAAAAAAAATTAAATAAACAAAAAAGAAATGCTAATAAAAGTAAATAATGACAAAAATATTATTTTTTATTTTAATTAAAAATGATTTACCGGGACCGGACCGGAACGGAACCGGAATGAACCGGGATGAACCGGTACCGGTACCAAATCATGGTACCGTTCCGTTCCGTGTACCGGTTCAATGTATCCCGTCCCGTCCCGAATACTACCGGACCGGAACAGACCGGAATGGTACCGGAACGGACCGGAATGGTACCGGTACAACCCGTTCTGGTGCCCAGCCTTAATCATAACAAAGTCTTGGTCAATTTTCGATCACCATAATATATAAAACGAGGTCCTCTTTATGCAATAAAGAGAATCAAATAAAACCAAATCATAGACAAAAGTCAATAGTAGCAAATGAGGCCATGCTTATGGTAAATCATATATAAAGAAAAGACTCAACTAAATGAAGTTCTTACGTTAAAGCTACTATTAGTCAATTATAAACTAACTAAAGCAAATAAGTAATACTAAAAAGTAAAACCTAAAGGTTAAGTAACTAAAAGTAGAGAGGAGAGTTAATTATTAAGTACTGTTAATTATTGTGTAGGGTTTTTATATTTCTAGTCTAATATACTACTAATTATATTAATATTTTTTGTTTAATATATTATATATGTATAACTAAAAATTAAAATAGTAAATTATTATATTCTTAATGGGTTATCGGTTAAACCAATAACCCAATATTAAAAAACCACTAACGAACCGATAACCCAATAATTCTTTTTTGTAAAACCATTAAATAACCGTTAACCCAATAACCCAATAACAATAAATCAATAACACTTTTTTTGGTTCGGTTTATCGGTCGGTTCGGTTTTTGCACACCTCTAATGTGAGGCCTGCAACTACCTCAACATTTTGTGGAAGGCCTACAACAACTCCATTAAGTACTCAACAATCAACTTTTAGTGCAGCTGGCCAAAAAAGAAAGACTAGCACAACTTTGAGAGGTGGTGCAACTCTTGGATATAAGAGATCAAGATAAAAAAAAAAAGCAAAAACAACTGGTTATAGTCTCTTATTTGGATCAGGTGACAGTGTAACTGAGAGGGTATGCATTTTATCATTTAAACACATTTAATTGTGTTAATTGATATTAGTTCATCTTTACATTAAGATTTTTGTTGTTCTCTTAGTCTGGGAATACTGATAGGTTGTTACATAATGCTACATTGTCAAGTTCAACTCCTACCAATATTGATCTTGGTTACAAACCCAATGAACTAAGGTGGAAGGGAAGAGCTGCAGTTACTCAAAGACAGCTACGAGAGGAGAGTTACAGAAGCACTCAAGGCACAACAGACACTCATGCCACGCCAAGAACTCAAGGCACACATTAGATTTCACTTTGTTTAGCTTAATGGCTTGATCCCAACTAACTTTATTTTGATTAATGACTTGATCCCAACTGTTTTGGTTCTGCTATTAGGAAGACTTTGTTTTTGTATATGAATTTGTGTTAAGTTGCTATTGGGAAGACTTTGTTTTTCTGTATGAATTTGTGTTTGAATGAAGTTGCTATTCATATTTCTAAAGCAAATGCAGTCAACTATTCAGGCCAATGTCTTTGTTATTCCATTTCATTATCAAATAACAGCTTGTACAAATCAATATATCTTAAAAATAACAACTAGAAACCAAATAACAACAATCACAATAACAATGATATCAATACTAGTGTTTGATCCTTGTCTTCCTTGTCTTCTATGTCTTGCTTATCTTCCTTGCCCTGAACTCGTTGATTGATTCTTAATGTTGTATTGTTGCATGTTGAATCATTTGCATCAGCCCATCGAAAGAATCTACACCCATTACCGGATGAATATTTTTGGCAACCCCAAAACATTCTTCCAGGATTAGTTGGTGTTCTTGATATCTTTAGTTCAACATATGTTCCATAGTAGCAACATCGAACCGTCATCGTGAAGACCAACAAAAATACAATAGAATCACACAAAAAAGAAAGAGATGAGTAAATCGAAGGAAAAAATAAAAGAGAAAAAAAATTGAAGAGACAATATCGACAAAAAGAGGAGAAAAAAAGTTCAAATTTGTCCAACAATAGTGTTGAGTGAAAATAAGGAAGAAGAGATTGTCTTTAAAGGTCAAAATATGACCGTTATTGCCTTTTGAAGGTGTCTCATGCTCTTGTTTTGTGTGTTTCACATGCTCCTTGTGGATTCTTTCCACATAGGATGCCACATCAAAAAATGTGTTTAAAATGTTGGGTTTGGATGGGTTCAGGGGTCCAGATGACAAAAGGATAAGTATAAGGGTCCAGAATACAAACAAATACAAGTATAAGGGTCTATCAGACCATTTCGCCTAAGTTTGTTTGTTATTTCAAAGAGATATTTATGCAGCTTTTACAGTAGGGTTAGGATACTCCACTCCCTCTATCCAATATTAATTCTCCACTATGGTCTTGCATATTTTTAAGAAATAATAAATAATAAGAATAATATTATTATTTTATCTTTTCACTTCATTAAATTTTAATATTTTAAAAAAAAAATTTAGATGATAAAGTATTTAATAACAAAGGTAAAATAGACAAGACAAAAAAATAAATTATCCTGGACAAGTATTATTGGACAACAATTTTTAGTATAATGAATAACTATGATGAGGGAGTATTATTTAATACATATAACATAGTACTTCTTCTATCCATTTTTACTTGTTTACTATATTTTCTTTGGTCTTCATTCTTTAAATATATTAAATTTAATACTTTGAGAAATGTATTAGATACTCCCTCTATTTCACTTTAAGGATATATTTGCCCCTTTCGTCTATTAATCAACTAATTATAAATTAAGATAATCTTTGTACCAATCATGGAATGACCAGTTCATATGTGAGTATAACTTGTTTTGGCAAAATTTTTGGGAGAGCAAAACTGCAAAAGTACCTATTTTTAATGTGAAGTGTTTGACCAGATTCTTGAAGGAAAATAACTATTTCCGATGAATAACAAGATTTAATATTTTCAATAATTAAAAAAGTAAGTTAGAATCAATTTTTAAAAGATTTTAACAAATTAAAGGAGCATTTGAACATGATTTCAAATCATCATTTGAAACAGTAGTTTAAATTTGAAAAGTTGTTTAAACATGTATTCAATTTCTTAAGTTGTACCTATTTATTTTCATAAACATAAAAATTCTACAATTTATGAAGCTATTAAAAAAAATTCAATTCTCGTACAATATCAAAAGAGCACATCATAAATAAGGTATAAAAATATCTAAGATACTATGTTAATAAATCATATATTTCTATTTTTAATAAATAAATATTTTCGATTACAAATTATTTTGTTATTCTTTAATAAAAAATTTCCACACGATATACATAATTTATGTCCTTGATGATTATACAAATCAAAATTTTATCACGATTGCACTTTTAAAGAGACACGAAAGCGAAAGCCATGAGATTGCTTTTGTTACTTAATTTTAGTTATTTTTAATTATAAAATATAAATTTATATGTCAAATTTTACATTAAGAAAATCACAATTTGAAACCCAACTTCTTAATAGTTTGACATTGAAATTGAACCTGAAATTTTAGGTAAATTTCATATACAGACATTTGATTTCAAATCAAAACTTGAAATTAAACTCTTAAAATTTCTATTCAAACACCTATTAATTATTGCCCAAAAATATTTTTAAAACTAATTAATCAAAAGCAAATTATTTTATTATAAGAAACAATTAAAAATTTTAAAAATATTTTTCAAAATAAATTTCAAAAGTCTGACCAACGAAAATAGCATTAAACTGCATATGCTCAATTTGGAATACCTTATCAACGTGGGGCTGTGGTGCAGTGATAGTACTGCTTCACGTTGACCAAAAGTTTCAGGTTTGAATCTTAGATATGAAAAAAAATCTTGTTTGGAGCTTCACCCTGCTCGATCAAAATTTAGTTGGAGCTCCAATGTGGACTCGAAACACCGAGGGGTAAACAAAAAAAAATAAAATGTGGAATATGTTAAACATATTTGGTTCTTTTTCATTTTTTTTTAATAATATTCCCACGTTACTGATAAAAAACATGAATTTTCACCAAATACATAGAAAATACAGGGGGACAATTTCTTCAGCTTCAGTTTCAGCTTGACGATGAATCGTGTTCTTCAAAGGTGAAATAAGAAAGCTGCTGAGCATTTCACGTTTCCAGTGATTTTGGGAATTGAAGCTTGATTACCTAAGATGAAGAAGCTTATAGAATTTGGGAAGAAAGCAATGTTCTATATTAGGGTTCTTTCAGGCTACGAAGAGCGTAGAATCCGATCTTATCGATTGCAGATGCAACAACGTCTTCAACAGGTCATTCAATCAATTTTCATTTCACTTTCTTAATTGTTAAATCTGATTCTATGGTTATCATTGTATCCAGATTAGTTATTACTGGAAGGAAGTGTACCTGAATAAAGCGGATTTAGATATTAAAGGAACTTAATTAATTTGAGATCGAGGTGTAGTTAACTATTTGCTGTATTTTGTTTGAGCTAACAACATTTTCTTATTAATCCAAAATGTAGTCGATTGGGACTGTTGAGTTGGATTAGAAAACAAAACGAAATTTGGAAGGCCTCTGCTATTTGTTGCATAATATGGTTAATTAACGTCTAGGATGTGATTTTGCCTGTAGTAATAAGTTGTCAACACAGACTAGCTTTGTTTGATGTGATATATCCAACTCAAATCATCAATGGAACCATGGTATGGTTTTCGATTCATTTCTGCGTTGTACTTAGAGTGTGTAGTGGACAGTGCATCTATTTGTATTCATATGCAAATTGAATGTTTTGGCATCTAAATAGCTAGTGAACATACTTTCGACTTCTGGGTTGTGGAGAGAAATGTTGGGGCGAATAATGTGTTGTAGCATTCCAGATAGCAAAAAGTTTATGCAAATTTCTGTTAGGTTGGGTTACAGCTTCACAAGCTTCGTTTTCCATTAAGCATCTAGGTTCTTTTAATGAGGGGTCTCTTCCAAATTCTGCGTGAAAGCAATTTTCTAGAGAGATGATCTGCTGGTTATTGAAATGTCAAAGAATTTGATAAACCTTGAGTGAACTCATATATGCAAACACAGTCCAAAATGTAGAAGAATTGCTGTTGATGCTTGTGGCTATAAACTGGTTTGCCCCTTCATGATACCTTGGGTTTGGATTCTCTTTGCTAACACGCTGTACTTCTCCCTCCCTGCTAATATAAGATAACTGTCCATGTGCACGTAGCATGGGACTTAGATGATTTCTTGGGTATACAATTAGTAAAGAGAGACCCCGAAGAAAGTTAATAGATCAAAAGTGTAAAAGTGTTGGTGGTAGATTTTTATTTAGTTGTTTCCTTCGGTTCGACACTCTTATTATTTTGTCTCTCTCTCTTCGTATGTAATGTCTGAACAGGCGGAGGAGAGGAAGGTAGCAATAAGGAAGCTTCCTGAACAAATGATTTTGTCAGAAGTTAGGCGCATGGTGGAAGAGATGCAAGCTTTGAATAAGAAGCTAGAGGAAACTGTGAGTTCACAATTTTCTTGAATTTTACCTGTGGTTTACTTTCTTGCACTTAAGACTTCTGTTTTGTTCGTGTTTAATTCAGAAGCATGCTGATGGATTAGCTTGGTGGCCCTAATTTAATTCTTTAATATTGTTCTGCTTTCCTGGATATTGCTGTGTATTATTTGCAAAAGAGGTAGTGTTAGGTCATTCTTGAAGTCTCGAAGACAATTTCGGGTCTATTCCACAATACTATAAAGGGCATTCCAAGTGAGCAGTGGGCATAGTTTCCTGCATCCATGCTTACTGTATCTTAATATGCATTTGTTTTTAGAGTGTTTTCGGAAAACAAGCTTAATGCCTCTTGAAAACTAGCTAGAGCATAGCATTTGCTGCTGAGAAGATCCGACTTATGTACTCACAATCACCCTCCGTAATCTCATCGGAAGGCTCTGAGACCTTGCTTTGTCTGTGCTCCAAATAGATACTAGTCATGAGCTGCTGATGTCATTCAGTTAGTTTGAAGACGTAAAAGATATGGAGCCTCGGGAGGAATGTCTTTTGTCACGGGTCCTTAAAAATTAGAGACAGATTTGAGCAAGAAATAGTGCTTTGTAAGGTGCTCAAAAATTAGTTTTTGGAATTGGTAGTTGGTGTAACAATTAGGAACTTATTGAGGAAAAAGAATTTAGTGGAAAAACTATTCTAAAAATTGAAAGAACATTAGCACTGAAGGGTGTGGACTAGTGGTCAATAAAGTAGGATGAAAATCATGGAATATCAAGGTTCAGATCCCAGCTCGGTAAATAAAAGGATGGTGATATCTTCTCATCTACCTAAGCCTTTGGTGGGCTTAGTTATTCGGTACCTGTAGTAGCAGATACCCGATGAAATAAGTCAAGTGGGTTGCAAGGTGGTCTGGATACCGCCATTATCACAAAAAGGGGACAGAAACATGTGAAAGAATCTTACATAATAAATTATGTAACACTGCTTCCATATCTTTTGGTCTTCAGTGTAGCCAACTTCCAACAAATGAATCCCTTTTCTTATCTTTCACTCCTCCAGATGTTACTCTTTTCAGAGAGTCTAGATTTCTTGTATCCCTTTCCTCCTGGCACAGACAGAAGCCGCTTGATGAATTTCACAAAATAGACGTTCTACTTTTAGAGCACAAAGTGGGTTTCAAAACATTGTTTTATAGGACCACAGAACTCCATTTTTAAAGGCTAAACTTATACCCCCAGCTCTAGAGGAGAACATAGAAGAAAGTGGAATGCAATTGAATAAGCCAACTGGCGGAGGCACTAACCAGTTTTTTCTTGGCTTAAGCTTAATTTGGCTCAATTTCAGGTGTGAACCTAGACTAACCTGTGGCTTTTGGCCACATTAAAATTTTTTACCTAGTTTCTGAGAACTCTTGGGTCTAGAGAGAATATACCATTCCACTTTTGCACATCATTTAACCTGACTTACCCCTACCTCCCCTCCTCAAAAAAAAGAAAAAAAGAAGGGAATTCGTAGATAACCTAATATTGAGCTTGCATCATTCAAACCTTGGATTTTGAATGAAAACCTGATATGTTTGTCCCAAATTTTGATTTTTAATGGCTGAAAATCCTGATTTAGAGGGAAGCCTCTTCACGGATGTATTCATTTGAATGAATTGTTCTTTTTGAGTATATTGAATTTGAGAAAGTGTTGGTATTTGGCACTCCTTTCAAGCCAAGCATCTTGAACCAAATTGATCGATGTCCTTGATAGGTCTAAGCTGCTTTTTACTCAATTGTACTGTTAAACCTTCAAGCCTTCATTATTGATTTCTTGCTTATACTATTTGGCTGTCTCTGGTAATTGTTACGCTTGGACTTTACCACGTGCTGCTTCATCAATGTCACCATTTATCTTCAACTTGCTACTCCAGTGACTTCCTCTGGCTTTGTTTGACCTTTAATTTGATGATTTACATATTTTGATTTTCCATTGTGCCCAACAGTGTTCTTGTTTACTCTGTGTTTCTCTCCGTACATTTTTTTAGAAGCTGGCTTTACATAATTTTAACATCTCTTCGTTCACTTAATTGTATTGTGACGTCAAGGTATCAGGAACTTAATACGTAGTAGGGTACTAGAGTTGCCTTTAGAGTCCACTCTATTACTTTGCTGATGTTATATGCCACTCCTGGTGCTTTGGCTGATCTTCTGGCTTGGACTCATTGCTCAAAAAAAAATTGGTGAATGCTTTCAGGAGGCTGCTGTTGATGACTATTTCAAGCCAATAAACATGGAAGCAGAAACAATAGTGAAAATGCAGCTTGAAGGAGAGGAGAATAGAACTAAGGATATGATGAATATCCTGCAGAAGCAAGCTTTTCTTGAGAGACTTCAGGCGGAAAAGCTAATAAGTGCAGAAAATGTGGGCACGAATAAACATGACCAAGATAAAGCATCTACATAGATTCCACCAGAAGTAAAAGATGATTTTGTAGAGGTATAAATTGTTCTTGATGATGAAACTATACGAATTCATATAGTTTTGCTTCTTAGATATGGCATGGTTTTGGCGATCTGAGTTAGAAAAAGATGATCTGCCCGGCTGTCCCTTTCAGAGCATCTGATAAATTTGGAACGAGTAGAGGCCGGAATCTACTTTTGTTTATTTCAATACACATGCTAGTCATATTTCCTGTTGTAAATTCTACGTTGTCCCAATGGGGTTTTTTCGTTTTGTTCCCAGCATAAAATTGTTTATTTGTTTCAGTAATCACATTCAGCTTCAGCTCTATAACAGATTATTTTTCTCAATGAAAACAGAAGAAAATGTTTAAAACTCACACAAGAGGGACAAACTTGTCCATATGTCTGATTGTAATATAGAAATTTGTGATGGAAGATCTTTCTTGGTATCGAAGTCTCAAACTCATGAGGAAATAACTCAATTCTCATTATGTAAAGATCAACTATTGCTTATTTTGTTCAATCTTATGATATATCACATGTGTTTCTTGTTCTATGCCTCAAAATATTTATACTTTTTTTTATCCCACTACTGAAAGTATTGTTACCTAATATTGCAAGATAAATTAAACTAATCAACATCATGTCATCACAAGGCATACAATAATATTTAGTACTTTCTTCTTCTTTTTTTGTAGCATAGACCATAGTTACATTGCTAGTATTGAATTGCCATTAAAGATTGTGTTAATAATACATCCTTTGAATCCCAGACCAACAAAAATGCAGACATACCAAGATTCAGAATTCCCTCAGTTGTTCTGAGATTTAATAGCATCCAATGAAGGGGCTGTTAAATCATGTAAATGCCCAAATAACTCCTTCTTCAAAGCCTCAAAAGCCAAGTCAAGTCTTTCCAACTCCTCCATAGCATTTTTATCGTACATAAACATCCCAGAGTACAAGTCAAAGCTATCACTAGCAGCATTCTCCACCAAATTCTCATACCCTTTAGTATTAATAGGAGGTGTTGGAGAAGTTAACACCCTCCCCATTGTATGTGTAATAAACTGTGAATCTGCAGCAAGCTTCTCATACACCCTTCTTTCTCAAATATATCAAGAAACTTGTTGTTCTTGATCTCCCTTCACCAATTTGAACACAAAGGCCAAACCTTTCCAACTATTCTTACCACTTTCAGGTCCAAACATGGGATGAGTACAAAGAATATCAAAATGGATAGGCAAAACTTGTAGAGAAATGTTCTTTGGAAATTCTTTTACTGATAAAACATCAACAAACAATGTGTTCCTCTTCAGCCTTTGAATTGGTAGTGACCTATGAACAGATTCAGTTGAAATTATTGAAGTACAAAGGAAAAAAACACCAGGGTGTTGCTCACAAAGATCACGTGGATGTTGGAAAAAAGAAACCCCTAAAGAACTAGCAATATGGGAATAATCGATTCTTGAATGGGCAAACACAACATGACCTTGACGAACAAAGGCTTTAGCAAGAAATTGCCAAAGTTACCAAGACCCACTATGACAATATAATTTTGAGCTTACTTGACTGAGCATATTGATTTGATCTTCATAATCATACGGTTGTGCAACATCAATGGCTTTGATAATCAGGTGGATGATTTTTGATGGAGAAGTGGCGGCAGCTGCTGCTGGTGGGTTGGTGAGATGAGAGTTGAGACCAACGACTTGAATTGCATGCAGGTGGGGTGAAATTAAGACAACATGGTATTTGTCTATACAGAATGGTTCTTGATTTTCTCATCTTTGATTCTTCAAATGAAGTTTTACAAGATTTGAGGGAATTGGGCGATATTCCCTTAGCTGACTGCTATTTCAAAGCCATTGATACTGCACATCCATATCATTATGAAGTATTGGTGTCAAATCAATATGCTGAGTCAGTCACGTAGGCTCAAAATTGCCGTAGTGGATTTTTGTAACTTGGGTCAATTTCTTGTAAAAGCCTTTGTTCGTCAAGATCATATTATGTTTGCTCGCTCATTCAAGAACAAATTATTCTCATATTACTAATTCTTTAGGGGTTTCTTTTTTCCAAGATCCATGCACATGATTTTTTTAAGGAATACCCTGATGTTATTGTCCTTTGTACTTCAATAATTTCAACTGAACCAATTCAAAATCCGAAGATGAACATGTTGTTTGTTGATGTATTATCGGTAAAAGAATTATCAATAGGAGTAGTGTATTTTTTTTCTACTTCCATGCCAAATATAATAGAAATGATTAAAAAAATCTTGCTACGCGGTAGAAAATACTTTCTAAAAACATTTGTATATATATATATATCTAACAACACAAAACGAGAAAGCCGAACCTGCAAACGCCTGGGAGAAACAGCTGCTCGATCTCTCATTCAATTCCGTATTCTTCAAGTAATTCCACCATTTTCCCTACTTTTATCATCCCTTTTATTGCTCTTTCAGAATTCAAAAATCTCAATAGTAGTTGAGAAACCAATTTGCCTGAAACAACAACCAGAAAATTAAATGAAAAGTAGAAGAAGGTCGATATTCAAGAAAGCTATAGCTACCCCAATATATATACATAATTTTATATGCTTATAAGGTTTTTGACTTATAATTATTATTACGAGATGACACTTGCCCGTGAACAGTCCGTTGTCACTTATTTGTTTAGGTGGTTTGCTTCATAATGTATCCTAGAAAAAATTGTATCAAGTATGTATGTCAAAAATTATTTTATACATATATATTAAATTAATTATTGTTTAATAATTATATTTCATCCTATTTTTTTTTTAAGTTTATCATTCAAATTATACAATCCGCCAATCTCAACACGTGATTTGGTATAAAACTTGAGACCTTACTTTGAAATGGTGAAATCTTCTCTGATTTTGGGATGAAAAAGGTTTGGAACATTCTAAAAATAGAACAAAGAAAGACAATAAGAAGGCCATGCACTACAAAAGATAAAGGAGAAAAGATTCTAACCCTAAATAGATTTAGATATATTTAAATCAGGGTAATATGGTAATTTAGAGAGATTTTAGGAAAAAATGTTGATTTGATTTGGGATGTTAGTACAAATTATTTTGGGCTTTTATTTTAATAATTAATACAATATATATTATTTAACAACAATTAATAGTCATATACAAAATTTAAAAATATTGATGAAATTTTTGCTAATATAAAATATAGATACAGATCTATCTACTTATAATTAATTTCCTTTAATAAATACAAAATTTGAAATAAGGTGATGATAATTCATTGTTAATGAAAAGAGGTGTAAAAAGAAAACCATAACTTCAATAATAAAACATATAATTTTATTAGTAATTATAGAAATGTGATAATGACGATAATAGTAATAGCAAAAATTAAATAGTCGTAGTAGTAAGAAAAGTAGTAAAAAAAGTATTTTGATATTTTATTAATTTAGAAGCTTGAGAAAAAATAAATAGAAAGAAATGAGAGTGATCAGTCTCCTTGCTTCAATGAACCACTTGAGCGTCGATACATATTGGGCATCGTAGAGCTAGACTAGTGAGCTTGTGTTGTTTGCCCAATAAATTATCTATCGAAAGTATCACTTGTATTAATTGACTCTCAATTATCAATAGATTTTAATTTTAATCCTTGCAATAAGAAGACTCATTATCACTTCACATAAGTTTTGGGGTAAATTCATCTCGAAGTGGGACGTACGGACCATATATCATACAAGATGCCTATTCAAATGGCATGCACTTACAAGTTTAATTTGTTGATGTAGATAGTATGAGGATCAGTCCTATTAACGCAAAATTCCTGAAGAGCTACTACCCTTAAAGCGAGATGACGCTCCTTAAGGTATGAGCATAAATTGTATGTCACTTTTGACCGCAAGAGTATAAACTGTACACGACATTCTAAAAAAAATATTTGCTAGGTTGAAAACCTCTAAAGAGGCTGCCTAGACAAAAGTTAGGAAACAAAAAAAAATCACTTCAAGAACTACGTTGTGACTTGATTCTCTTCACCGAGGTACGTAAGCGTTTAAAATTACATTCGAAGTTTAGTTGCGTGAGTGTCAAAAACCACATGTTCCCACTTGATCGGTGACTAAGACTATGAGTACTCTTTCATCAAATTTCAGACTTAGCACCAAATGGTGGTGACTCGCTAGAGGCAAGTTTTGAATTAGAAGCTAGCGGAAACTGAGTTGTTGAATTTTACCCTGTTGTTTACTTGCTTGCACTGAATACTACTTCTGTCTATGACTCTATGTTCATGTTTAATTCAGAAGCATGCTGATGGACTATTAGCTTGGTGGTCCTGATTTTATTCTTTAATCCGACTTCTATACTCACAATTTTAGAGAGTCGTTTTTTCATTTTTAAGTGGAATGTTCATTATGGCTTTTTAAGTCCGCCGTCAAATTTCAGGGCTCAATCCTAGACAGGTGATGGAAACTATCAAGCTGGAGTACGGTAGGAGCAGAGGGAAGCCTCAGACCCTCAGTAATCTCATCAAAAGGCTGTGATCAGAGCTTGTTTTGTCTGTGGTCCAAATAGAAACTAGTCATGAGCAGGTTTGAAGAATAATGATACGAAGCCTTGAGAGTTGGAATGTCTTTTGTCATGGGTCCTTAAAAAACAGTGACACATTTTGAGTAAGAAATAGGACTTAATTAGCAAGGTGCGCTCAGAAAGTAGTTTTTTAAAATTGGAAGTTGGTGTAACAATTAAAAACATATTGAGCAAAAAGAATAGAGCGGATAAACTATTCAAAAAATTGGAAAAAAACTTTGTACGGAAGTGTGATGCATAATAGTCAATAAAGTAGGATGAAAATCATGGAATATCAAGGTTCGAATCTCAGCATCGGTAAATAAAAGGTTGGTGATATCTTTTCATTTTTCTAAGCTAGCTTGGTGGGGAGAGTTATTCGATACCTATACTGTGCAAGGTAGCGGATTCCTTCATGCCCTTGATAGGTCTAAGCTACTTTTTACTCGATTGGTTGTCCCTTTCAGAGCATCTGATAAATTTGTAACGAGTAGAGGCTGGAATCTACTTTTGTTTGCTTCAATTACACATGCTAGTCATGTTTCCTATTGTACATTATACATTTTCCCAATGGGATTTTTTCCTTTCGATCCCAGCATAAAGGGGTTTATTGTTCCAGTAATCACATTCAGCTTCAGCTCTATAACTGATTATTTTTCTTTACTGAAAATAGCAAACTTTTAAAACTTACACAAGAGGGACAAACTTGTCCATGTGTCTGATTGTAATATATATATTTGTAATAATGAACTGTTGCTTATTTTGTTCTTTTGTAAGTATTACATTTTTTTATCCCGTTACTGTGAAAGTATTGTTATCTTTTTTTATTTCACCGATGAACTAACAACCTTAAATTGAAAGTGAATGATGCTTATCATCTGAGCAACTTCTTCTTTATCAGGTAAAAGTATATGCAATTTTTCCAAATTAAGGACTTTTTATGTTTCAACTCTCCTATGTTCACAACACACTACTCTAAGTCTCAAGTACATGATGATATGAGACATAAATGTTGACAACCACTTTATTGAAGACCTAGTAAAAATGAGAACTTAGTCAGTGCATGCCAATGAGTGGGACCCCATAATTATATAATCTCTATAGGAGGAGAGATCTAATGGTCAAAATGTGGCTGTGATTGTAAAGAGTGAAAACCAATAACTAAAGCACAAATTGCACCAAAGACCTACTACTTGCAAGATAACTTAAACTAATCAACCTCATGTCATCACAAGGCATATAGGAATATACAGTACTTTTCTTCTGTTTTATAATTTGTTTATCTTATTTTTTAAAAATATTTTTTCTAAAACAATATTTTAGTTTCAATTTTCTACAAAAACATATTTAAAATTTTATGCTAAGTCATAATAAGATAAATAAATTGAAACTTAACGGAAATGATGTTCTTACTTATCACAAATCAATATAGACAGAGGGTTGATAAAAAGGGTTCAAACAAACTCCTTTGTTTCTTTCTCCTCTTTTTTGTTTTCTTACAATTACTTTTCTATTCCTTTTAATATCTCATACGATATATTTGTTTTTTTTAAAAATAAACTTAAAAATATCCTAATCTTGATCCTTACTTTAAGAGTAATTCTTAGCAAAAACAATTTAAACACTTTAAACGGGTATTATCAAGAATAACCTGTAGTCAACAAGGACATTAGCAGTAATATTCTTCATACCTAAAACAATAAAGTTTATTTACTCAAAGATTAAAAAGAGTAAAAAAAAATTAATTTCTATTTCCAATAAATAAAGAGGGATTAGAACTTTTCAAGAAGATTTAACACCAAAGAAAGAAAAGAAACCAAAACATCTAGTATTATTTATATTTACAAAAACAACAAGAACCCCATTTTCCGTTCACATTTCACCTTCCTTTTTCCTAAATGTTCATAAAATTTCTTTAAATTTCAGTACCCATTTTTTTTCTTTATTGGATTGTACAAATTCCAGCTGAAAAGAAAAATCCCATCTTTAATCCCTTTTTTACCTGTTCATAACTGCCTTTTTTCAGTGGGTTTTCTGGGACTTTTGTTTTACAGACTGTTCTTGATGTTCTTGGGTTTTTTGTGTTTTTATTGTAGAAAAGCTTTGATACCCAGTAACATATATATACCAAATATAAGATACTGAAAAGAAAATTTAATAGATATTTCATTTTATTAGTACTGTGAAATTTTCTAAAGGAAACAAAAAAAACTTTGAAATTTTATATTTTTCTGGAATTAAGGGGCAAAAAGAAATTGAACAGATGGGAAAGCAAGGACCTTGCTATCATTGTGGTGTTACAAGTGAGTTCTTGGTTATTCAATGTATTTTATCTCTCTCATGAATTTATTAATCTTCAGGAAAAAAATAGTCTTTTTAGCTTTTAAAATTGTTCCTTTTATTGGATTAGTTTAGTTGTTCAATTATTGAACTGGATGACCATATGTTGGTTGCTTCATAAGGGAAGAGATCACTGACCAATAAAAATTGATGAGTGATATGTGTTGTATGAGTTTATTTTGCTTGTACATTCACTTAACCACAATGAGGTAGGGGTAAGGTCTGCGCGTTCTACCCTTCCTAGACTCCACTTGTGGGATTTCATGGGGTATGTTGTTGTTGTATTCACTTAAATCTCTAGATTAGTTTATTGGGTTTGAGTTGAAATTTGATTCTGAATGGTTTCTGTTTATTGCCAACATTCTTTATCCCTCATCACTATGTTGTGTACTAGCCAATCCGCCAACTCCTTTGTGGAAAATATATATGCTCAAAACTTGCTAAGAATCTAGAGGAGAACTGGCAATTATGGAGGTGAATTTGAATCCATTAATCATGAACATAGCATAACTTTTGTTTCGTTTTCATAGGTCAATGTAATTTAGGGATGTTCCCGAACTTTCGTCCTGTACTTCTTTTCCTTGTTCCCTTTCTATATGTGAAAAATGTACTTCCTCAGGTGTCACTTTTCGTGCCAATGAAATTCTTGCTCGTTGACATTATAGTTCCTCTAATAATGAACTCATCATAAAAATGCCTACCGATGACTGGTCTTTTCAAAGTTCATGTTACTGATCGTTATAATTGAAGGGTGATTGTTCAGGCATATATGTGGCTTGATTGTTACTCATTCATATTTTCATATAAACATTGGATTCAAGTCACTGGTGCAGTAGGCGCCAGTAGCACATTCTTCATCAGTGTTCACTGATCAAAGGCTTGTAGTGTTCTCTTGTGTTTCTTTACCTCACAAAAATGAGCTCATTGGTTTCAAGTTGATATGTTAATCAGTGTTTATCCTCCTTGGGTTGTCTTTAACATTGTAATTGTGGCCTCACATTGTCAAATGCTTGCATTAACAAACTTATGATATTTTCTTAACAACCAAAATCAATCAATCAAGTCAATCACCTACTACTCGATAACTTGTTGTAATCGGCTATGAATATTCTATATTCATTTGCTCTAGTCAGATGCAGCACATCACGAAGATAGTAGCTTTGTAAATGATATCTTCTTGAAATCTTATCTCGTCTTTTGCTGCATAACCTACCGCGTTTGGAACTTTCATAGTTCAGCTTGTCTAAGAAAAGACTTGGTAAGTTTCGCTTTCCCCTCCATTGCTGGTGCTACTTAAAGTAGTAGTTGACATTAGGAAAAGCTTTTTTGGCTTGTACTCAACCTAGGAAAAGCTTTTTTGGCTTGTACTCAACCTAGGTAACTCCTATGTCTTCGGTTTGGGTTTACAGGAAATTCTTACTGATGTCACATTGTTTTAGTAATATAATGTCCCAAAGCAAATGTCTTTAGAAGTCCACGCAATGCCGTGACTTTTGATGTTCAAATTCAATCCAGTTTTTCGCTCCTATTTATGGTGTTCTAGACTTGGTTTAGTTGTTCTATAAAAGTTTGGACCTTTGGTTGTCTTGTTGTACGATAAAGAAGAATTTCCTTAGTTCACTTTTCTTGACAACAATTATCACTTATGTGCTTTATCCTGTTGTTCTTTCTTTCTAAAAATATATGGAATCATCTGCTAGTATCAATTTTACCTTTACTGTTGAGCCTTTTGAAAAAGAAACCTTGTATATCTTTCCATTTATTTGCATACTAAGTGACTATTACGGTGCATTGCAATAGCCAGCTATACCACTCTCTGCTTTTCTCAAAAGGAAACTCCATGCTCCAGTGTTCATTTCCCATGAGATGATAGGCAAATAAACTTCCTTTTCCCTGTTATTGCTTAGAGGCGCCCTTTGTTCTCCAACTCCATGATTTGTTTTCTTGCTCCTTGATGTTCTCTCTTTTGCTAGTATAACTTTTGCTTCGTAGCTGGACCACTACAACGCTTATGGATTTTTCTACAGAAACTTTCGGTCTCTCATTTACATCAGAATAGTTGAAGTTTTTGATAGAGTTAATTGCATTTAAAGGAGAGGTTTGCTCTTGGGATTGTTCATGGGCTTACAAAGCAATTCTGAATGAAATTCTCTCACAAATCCTTGTTTTCTCTTCCATACTTTTGAAATGCAAGAACCTTTTGCCTCTTCATCTCCCTCCCCCTCCCCCAATTAATGGAAAAAAGACAACCAAGAAAAAGATTAAAAAATAGAAGTGATCAAATTTACATTGCATATTTAAGATTATTATTGCAGGGGTGTGCTAATGTTCTTGTAATGTGTGTGAAATTCCTAGTTTCAATTCTCAGATGCCATTCTTTCTTCCCTCCGTATCTATGTAGAATACACTCTTAACATCAACGTATTGCTGCAGGCACCCCACTTTGGCGTAATGGGCCTGCAGAAAAGCCAATATTGTGCAATGCATGTGGATCTCGGTGGAGAACAAAAGGAACATTGGCAAATTATACTCCTCTGCATGCACGACCAGAGTCTGATGATCTAGAAGATTATAGGGTGTGTAGGGTCAAAAACATGTCTTTGAAGAACAAAGAGGCAAAGGTGTTGAAACAAAAGCAAAATCATGATAATACTGTAGTTAGAACTCCTCCTGATTATTATCAGGGTTTCCTTAAGGGTTTAGATGAAGATACAAGCAATAGGTCAAGTTCTGGATCCGCCATCTCTAACACTGAGAGCTCTGCACAATTTGGTAGTACTGAAGCAAGTGATTTGACAGGTAATTAATTTATTAATGCAGGCTCTATTTCCAAAGAGACAACAAACTACAAAAACTGGATACTGGAACAGAGCCAATGAACTACAAAAGCTTGAAAATATTGGAACTGAATTATTTGATTCGTCAAGATGTAGACATGTTCCTGTATATCTTTTCTTGTTAGCTACTTGAAATACTCTGTAGGCTGTCATTTTTGGTAATGCTCATAGTTTCTGTTCTACATCTTTTGATTGAATTACCAATATTGGAACTGAATTATTTGATTCATCAAGATGTAGATATGTTCCTGTATATCTTTTCTCGTGAGCTACTTGAAATATTCTGTAGGCTGTCATTTTTGGTGATGATCATAGTTTCTGTTCTACATCTTTTGATTGAATGACCAATATTACACTCAGGGTTAGTACCTTCTCTAGTGAAAAATTAGTGGTAAAATCTAGACCTTTCTCTTCTTCTCTCAATCAAATCACAGAAGGTACTTTGAATAGTATCTTCTTCCCTACCACATTTGTTATACATTCTCTCGCCTTTTCTTTTCTGTTCTTTGTTTATACTTTGTATTTGTCTTGTTCATTCTAACCTTCACTTCATAGTTGAAGACAACGCTCACTGAATTCTTGCATAATTGGGTGATTCTATGGCTTCATAAAATATTTCCCCCTTAATTGTGCTATCAGGCCCTGCCCAATCCAACAAATGGGAGGCAATGGTGCCTTCAAGGAAGCGAACCTGCATAAGTCGTTCAAAGCATTCTTCAGTTGAAAAGCTCACTAAAGACCTGTGTACCATCCTACATGAACAACAATCTTCATACTTCTCTGGATCTTCTGAAGAGGATTTGCTTTTTGGGAGTGACAAGCCTATGGTCTCTGTTGAGATTGGACATGGAAGTGTGCTTATTCGACATCCGAACTCAATAGGTAGAGAAGAAGAATCAGAAGGCAGTTCCCTGTCGGTTAATAACAAGCGACGTTATGTAAATGAGGCTTATTCACGATTGTCTACCCCACCTGTAAATATTAATAGGGGTGTCAATTTACCAAATCTTGGCACGGAGAGAGCCAAGAAGCCTAACAGTCAGGGAATGGAACAACACCAGATTAAAAGGTGCTTTCTTCTTTAATCTTGATAGCATGCAAAAATGTCTTGAGAAATAAAGGTGCTGCTGCATGTGTTGGACTGGAAGAAAATGGATATGAGGTTTTAAATGCATGAATATCCTGTTAATGTAAGTTGTGATGTGGCTCCACAAAAGAACCAATATGCATCAGGAAGATATATAAATCAGACCAGCACATGCTCTGGACCACATGGTATTTCATTACAATTACTAATTGTGCAGTAAGCTTGTGGTGGCATCAGATGGCATAATTCAAGCTTGTGGTGGCATTGGTTACCATAATTCCATTATTCCAAGAGCTTAGAACCATTCTCTTTGCCTTGATGTGTGCTTTCCATCCTCTGATTTTATTTTTAAATGCAGGGATAAGGATCACCTTGAAAAATTGCACATTCTTGGACATCATACTTCACCACTGTGCCATATAGACCTGAAGGTCAGTTGCTGCTTTTTGATTTCATTACAAATATTTTTTAATTTCATCTAATATAACAATGGAATAATTCCTACAAGGCACACTTGTCTTTGCATCTGGAATACATTTCGTATTCCAGAATATTTCCTTGTGTTCATGAATTTTGCTTGTCTGTAGATATAAAATGGTTTTCTGCTTTTGATTATCATTTGAATATGTTTGAATTGCAAATATATCTTGCATTTTGCAAGGATTAGCTTCCTCTCTAAGTCGGAATATATTTGGCAAATGTTCAACTTGATTGTGGCTCTGTTGTCAATTGTTAATTCTTATCAGTACAGGTCCAAGCAATACTTCAGAACTTATATAATTATGATAATATGGTTCAGGATGTACTTAATTATGAAGAGTTCGTGACGCATTTCTCAAGTGATGAACAGAAGCAACTACTAAAATACTTAGCTCCTGTTGATTCTTTTGCACCCCCAGATAGGTTTGTACAATTTACTTTGTATTCGTATCCTTTTCAATTGTCAGAAGTCTTTATAACATATACAACACTGAACTATTAATAACTAAATCAATTTCAGTGGGTGGCAAGAATCAAGTTTTCTTCCTCTTCGTCCTCTTCTTTGTCCTCCTTCTTCATCCTCGTCAAACTCTGATTGTGTTTCTCTTGTTTCTCTATCTGCAGTCTCAAAAACATGTTCGAGAGCTCTCATTTTGAGGAGAATTTGTCTTTCTTCCAGAAACTTCTTGCAGAAGGTGTTTTCGATAGCTCATTGTCAGGGGTGAAAATAGAAGATTCTAGGACCTTGAAGAGGTTAATATTGTGCTATTTAACAAAGTCAAAGTGGGTGGAAAAGTACAACCTTCTCAAGGTTTGGTCTTCTGTTTTTTTATGAACATTCTACTTTTTCTGAATAAATAGTGCAATTTTACTGAAGCTAATCTTGTTTATGTTAGGACACAAAATGTACAAGTAGTACCAATGGTTATGAAGTTACAGGAGGGCCCAATGCTATTGGGACAGGTCATTCAGTAAATGTGAAGAGGCCACTGGAGGGGCACCATCCAAAGTATGCAGGTTGGTGCCTCTCTTTTTCTATTTTTGTTTTTTTAACAATGTTATGGCATTCAACAAATTCCTCTTAATTGCTTGACTAGTTCTCTTGAAAGTCGTTGAAGTGTGAAGCCATCTATCTAAAAACTTAAATTGTTAGAGAGAGCACATTTTTGTTTACTTAATTATGTTTTCAACACGCACCCTCATGTGGAGGTCTGATCTTTTTAATGGACCAAGCAGTTGTGGGTTCTTTTTTTAGCGGGTGAGGTGAGACTCAAACATCATACCATGTTGAAGTGTGTGACCATCTTATATAAAAGTTGAAGTTGTTAGAGAGAGCTCGAGCACACTGTGATTTACTTAATTATGTTTCAACCACAACAAATATTTACCTGAGGATTGTGAGAGGAGATGGAATTTACATGTGTGGGTGCTCAAAGCAGAGATGGCACAAGAAGATAGATATGAGGGCTTAAATAAGTTTGATCAATTCTCAATAAAGGTTCTAGCTTATTCATTATTTCTGGTATTGTAATATGCAAGAAACAGATAAAGGAATAGGTTACATGGGATAGTAATTGAGCATCATAGACAATGAGATGTGGTAGAATATCTTGGATGTGGAGGGTATCCTTGTGTCTATTACTGTCCTAGATTGCAATGCATGGGGTGTCTAATCCTCTAACTAGTTATTTTACACATCGCATTTTGTGACATAGCTTGTAAGACAAGGTCAGTGTCATGGCCTACTGTCTTGAGGGGGCTTGGTTCACGCTGGATAATTGTTAAGAGAAATTACCTATTGAAATGGAAGATGGAAATAGGGAAAAGAAAAAATTCATCTCGATAATTGTCTTTCTCTCACCCTTTTTTTTAAACTATATGCCTATGGACCTTCCATCCCAGTTGTAAACAGGCAAGTAATGACATTCATGACCGATATCTAGGTAAGAATTGCAAGTAATGACATTCAGTAGAAAATCATTGCCCTCTCACGTTTGGCTATGTTACCTGCCACCAAAAAGGAAAAAAAAAAAAAGTGGGAATATTGTTTCTATATAATACATCAATTGTCTAGTCTATCACATATATGACTTGGGGTGGGGGTGGGGGATATACTAGATCTTTTCTCTAAGTAACAAAAAATTCCGTAACTCTATGCGCTGTATGCACTTTGACAATATCATCGATTCATATGGAAATAATTTGCAGACCATTTCGCTTCAGGTGCAAAGAAAGCAATGAAGAGCCCCAAGAGGGTGGTGATGAAAAGTAGCTATGAGCAGAAGGAATTAGTAGACAACAATAACTCTTGCTTCAGTCCAAAGTGCCTATTTCCCTTGCCTTCTAATAGTTCTCCTGTGCTGGATTCTTTCCATGTTGCAAATGACCAGGACGTGCTACTGGATGTGCCATCCAACAGCTCCTTTGCGCAGGCAGAACTCCTCCGACCAACATCTAATTTTACTGCACAAGCAAGCACCAGTAGCAGCTCTGTGTATCCACATCTTGTACGTCCCTAGTGGTAGTATCACAGTTTGCATTTTCATAGGGCATCTAGAAGCTACTTCAGCCAAACCAGATGATTGTGTCTGCATGTTCCTCACCAATCATGTGGTGATTTGCTGAAAGAGTTGGATGTTGTGCTGTTTATGTTTCCCCTTTGAGCTATACTATACAAAATTTTGGATTTAGCTGATGGATATGGTTGTTTACCCTTTTTCTTTTCTTTCTGTAAAGATAGACAAACATTGTATAATATAGCTGGAAATGTGGGGAAGATGGTAATGTCCAGCACTTGTATGCAGTAAAGTTTTTCAACTTAAATTGGGGACAGCCTTTCTATCTGTTGGTTTTGTTGATGACAGTTATTTCTTCCAAAGGCAATTCAAATTTCGAAAAGGAGGGAACTGAGTTCCTTGCTCCTTCCAAGTATGCCAATAATTGGCATGAAGGGTGACTAGGAGGTTTGCCCCAAGAGAACCACACAAGGGTTTGTTTACAACATACCCAGTGTAATCCCACATGTGGGGGTGTGGGAGGATAGAGCGTATGCAAACTTTACCCTACACAATGGTTTTTTTTTTCGCATTAGTAGTTTGGATAGCAGAATTGTAAAATTTGTATGTTAAGGAAAAAAGAAGATTCACCAACAAATAGGCAACAACGTATCTCAATTTGAAATTTGCTTAGAAGCTTGTGAGAATGTCTTACATCATTAGTTACCAGCCAATGATGGATTCAAGATTTGAACTTTATGGTTTTTCGGGATGTTATTGAGTTGTCCAACCATTTGAGTAGGTTCGAAATTTAATATTTATACATATTTAGTAAATTTCTTAATACATATGGGGTTTGATTCTATGGAACTGTTGGTCATACTTTACATTTGGACAGTTTCAGTGCATAATTTACATCAGTCAAAACCAAAGGAGTAGCCAGTAGTTTAGAATACCATATATATTGAACAGGGTTGGCGAGCTAGCGGGTGGTAGCAAGTACCCGATGAAATAGCCGAGGTGTCCAGAGCTGGCACCTTTAAAGCACCATTGACAACCTGCAGTGGCTCTGTCCATTCTTCAATCATTGTAGGTTTCGAAAGTGAAATCAATCAACAAATAGCTCCGGTGACCACCATCTAGGCCGAGGAAAAAGCATATCACGCCTCTTAGCAGTCTCAAAAAAGTCTGCATCCTTGTTTTCGCCATTGTTGTTCCCAAAAGCCACCATTGTAACTTCTATAATGTCTTTGAACTGCTCCTCCTTCATTGCCTTCCTTCCAACATGCTCCACTTTCCCATTCTTTTCTCCTCCCTTCATCCATAATGGCAATTCGCGGTTTCCCCTAATGCTTCCATCGACACAAGCCGTACAGCTTTCCTTTATCCCATTTGCATGTTTTTTTCCATGAAAAACATGGTTCTCACCATCTTCAGACTCTGTTACTGCAAAATTCACAGTTCTCTTTATTCTATTATTGTCAACTACTTCATTTCGCACAATTTCTTCAACTTCTAAATCTGTGATTTCAGCGTCTATATCAACCACGATTTGTGGAATTGAACTCTGCATACCACCCAAGTTCTTCTCACAAATCCTAATTCTCTTCCTTAACGGTTCATCAATATCACCCTCTGAATACTCAACTTCGTCAATTCTTTCCGATCCGTCACCTCCATGACACATATTTACTGTAATTTCTCGGGGTTTTGAAAACCCTAGATTGCCCTTATCCTTTCCCAAATCAACCCTAACCTGAACCTCCGTACCATCACCGTAATCTACCGCAGTGTATTCGACAGCGGAAACATTAGCCGGTAAATCCACGGCTGTAACCGTATTAGGTCTCTGATCATCGGAGCCGGAGATACAGATTTGAGAATTGTGGTGCTCTGGAGGAGTTTGAAATCCTTCATTTTTACGGGTGGAATTTTGGTCAATTGAGTCGGCAACTTGAAGTGACATGATAATTCCGAATTGTTTTGACGGGACCAGTGATGACGACTGTGCGGTGAAGGATTCAGGAAAGTTCTCGAATTCCACAGTGAACGGACAGTTACGAAGCTCCTCTTCATCGGCAGCATCGACACAGTTCCTGATAATCCCGGCGAACGGGCCGTCGGGTTCGTCCATTTCCGCTATTTCAAGGTGTGTGCGAGTGTGTTTCGTCGGAGCGAAATGGAGTGTTAGTTTTGAGTAACTAACTTAATTTTCGAGGGGTTTATTGTAAGCATAAAAATATTCCCGCCTACCGCCTGTGACATTAACGGTCACCGGTTCTGGATAATCAAGACCACGTCGGATATAATATTTACAACATGCCTCACGGAAATAGAAAAAACATTTTTGCTTGAGAATCTGCGGAAAAATTTAAATATTTGAATCGAAAGTGTCTAATAAAAATAATTTATAATCTGTTTAGATGATCAGCTGAAACAAATTGTAAATCAAATATCTAAATAAAATTTACTGATAAATTCAATTAGTCCGACATAAATGATGTTTACGTCTTTACGATCATTTCTTACGAGTGATCTTGCTCGTTTGGTTTATGAGAACATGTACACTAACTTTTTTTTTAAATAAGCAAGTGCTAGGCCCCAGCTTAACTATCATTTTGAATCGATCGAGTTAGGTAACTATTAACTTATTGATTATTAAGTTACATGTTATGTGCAACGTTTACAAATATTACATGTAAAGCTAGAAAATAAAACAAAACAAAATTTTAGAATTATTTTATCTATTACGGATCGTTTGGTGTGAAAGATAAAAATAATAATTTCGGGATAAGTTTTTAGTACCCCTCAATTTTTTATTTGGTTACAAAGTGTGGGATAATTTATCCCACGATAAATTATCCCAGAATAAAAATAATAATTTCAGGATAATAATTATCACCATGTAGATAGTAAAATTCGCGGCGAGAAAACAATAATCAAGAACGGAAAAATATCTCGACAATCGTATTTATTATTTTAAAGTGCGAGTGTTACAATCTCTCTATTATTTCTCTGAATTCGCCTTTTCAAATATAAATTCAAGAGCTCTTAAGCTTGATCTTGAATCCGATGGTCTTGATCTGGATCGTACTTGAACTTTAATGCTTGAATTCTTAAACTTGTAGCTTATAGAGAATTTTATGGCGTTTGTATGACGAGCTTTCTCTAGCTTCTTGTTTAGAATTTTCGGTCCCTTTTTTGAATTATGAGGACTCCTATTTATAGTTTTAGAGTAGAAGAGTTGTGATTGGAACAAGATTTCCTTCGGCCAATCAAATTTAAGTTATATGACATATGAGATTTATGGAGGGGGCTTGTCATTTTGACACATGTCATGATCCTATTGGCTTCCTGTTTGACTTGACATGCCTCATCATTTACCACGTGACACAAAAAATGGGCCTCTAGGATGAGATGAAATTGGGCTTAGCAAACTGGGCTCATCTATTGTAGCTCAAATCACTTAATTTGGACTTTGATGAAATACTTAATTATTGGACTTAAATAATTAACCCAATTATATTAATCCATAATATTTATTTGGACTATTATATTTATGAATTTAATATAGGAAAATTGTATGAAATAACAAACTATTAATTCAAATTAAATGTTATAGCCATAGTTTATTTTAATTGTAATTCGCAGCAAACATCTCCTTTTTTGCCATCTGATTCGATATATAATTAACCATTTTTGGTGTACAATTAGCCATTTTATACATTTCAGTATAAAATATATAAATGCATTTGTGTTTGTATAAAGCGAGAGAAAAGTGTATATACAAATACATATATTTTAGTCCTATACACTTGTAATTGTACAAATACAGATCTTATTATACAAATTACAATGTATAAATGAATTTATACAAAACTGAACAATTTGTATAAAATTGGATGTTTGTAGCGAATTATACAAATCAAAAGCTCCATAGCAAACATAAAATTTGCTATGGAACGCAATTATGCAAACTATAGCTATAACATACAAATATGATTTTTATGTTTGCTATATGTGAAAGTTGCTCTTTAATATAATCCGAATCATTTTTTAAATTTATATTTAATAAATTTTAAATAATTACACACCAGGATAGGTAATGTAGAATTAATTTATTTATATGTATAATGCTGATTTGAACATGCGAACATGTATTGAGAGGATGAAGGAAGAAAGAGGGAGAAGATGAACGAGAAAGAGGGTTGCTAGACGTGGGGAGTGAGGGAAGCGGTAGATGTGAGTAGATTTTTTTTTAAAACTTATTAACAACCATTAATTAAGGAGTTTAAATTTAAGATAATTATTTAATATCATATTTAAGAGATTTGTGTATCTGATTAATTTTTTTAAAAATATATGGTATAAATATTAAAAGTGGTAGTATGTGTAATTGTTTTAAACTAGAGGAAAATATAGTATATATGGTAGTGATTATGTAGTTAAGTTAAGAAATTAAATTTTAAATGGATCCAAGGAGAAAAAAAGTGAAAGAGAGAGAGTAAAGGGGATGTGATTTTTACTATGGAACCCAAAATTAGGTCAATCATATGAGCCTATATATTAAGTAATTTTAAATTATTTTAACGGATGAGGATCTAAAATATCATTAAACCATGGAATTTGATACAATATTGCCTTCTCATCGACCTTATGAGCGTGGGCCATTAGAATTAAGGGTATTTTTTAGTCAAAATATTGACGTCAGGGGTACTTGGGGGCAAAAAGATGGACAAAGGATAATTTTGTATTAATTCAAATAATTGAAGGGCATTTTAAGCTCTATCCATTATAAAATATAATACTAATATTTTACATTTTATAAGAACTAAACATTGATATACATATTTCAAAATTGTTGGCACAATTCTGTATGCACACATATATTGTGTATATCCTATTAGTGTATCAAAGATCAATTCCTAGCCTATTCTTATTTATTTGGGTGATGAATAAACTAACATGTAATATTTAAGTAGAGTTATCAGATATATTACTTGTACATGGTACAATATTAATTGGAGATACGTAAAATGGAGTTAGCGATAGATTGAAGGTTTGAACACAAACTCTAGAGTTAAAACGTTTTAGATTGAATTGGACTAAGACTAAATACATAAAGTGCAAGTTTAAAGACGTATGCAGAAGTAATAATTGGCACACAGGTCATTTCTATGAGAGGAAACTTTAAGTATTTTGGGTCAATAATTTCAAGAAATAAAAAATCAATAGGAATGCCACACATTATATTGAGGTGGGATGGATAAAATAGAAGCTCACGTTCGGTGTATTATGTGATAAAAAGGTACCACCGAGATTTAAATAAATTTTTTATAGAGTGACTGTAGATCAACTATATTGTATTAAGCATAGTGTTGGCTAATCAAGATTTCACACTTCAAAAAATGAGTGTTGGAGATGAGAATGCATAGATGGACGTTTGGACACACTAGGAGAGATAAAATTAGAAATAATGCTCAACAGGGTAAGGTGGGAGCGACCTCAATGGTGAACAAGATGTGAACGAAGTTGAGATAACTTAGGTATGTAAAGATGGAGAGTACAAATACTCCAATGAAGAGATAGATAGACTGGAAAATAATTGGATTCAAGTAATTTGACATGACATGATCTATCTTCAGCTCATCCTAAGAGATATAGGAAAGTATGTAGGTCAAGAATCTAGTAGCAAATTAGTATGTAGTCAAATGGTTATTTTATATTACTATCTTATTCTTCAAATTATATAACATTATTATTTCGTTTACTTAGGTTACCCTTATGATTTCTGTTGTCAATACTTTTCTCTTTTTATAATTATTTTATCATAATTTTTACTTTTGTATTTGTCAAATCCGTTTATTTTCGAAACATTTTTCTTGAGTTGAGGATCTATTAAAAACAACATTTCTATTTCATACAAGATAGAAATAGATATGTGTGCACCTCACCTTTCCAACCTCCACAATGTGGGAACATTCAATGTTAAACACATTAATATTATAGGCACACACATCCAATGTATATGCTACGCTTTCAAAGAAAGCTGTACTATATTTTGGATTTTTTTTTTAATTTCCCGCGTCTTATAATTCTTTTCCCTTTAAAGGTCCATTCAAGTAGCAAACCAATCAATCTCAACTGGTAAAATTTCAAACACTAATATCGTGTCTTATGATTTTTTTCCTTTAAAGATCCATCCAAATAGTTAATCAACAAATCTCAACTCATCAAATTTCAAAAGCTAATATCATATCTTATGAATTTTTTTTCCTTTAAAGGTTCGTTCACATAGCGAACCAACCAATCTCAATTTGTCAAAATTCAAGGCTCTTGGTTAGATTAGATCGACCCATATTGACAATTTTACAATGTAGGAAGGAGTGTTTAGTGCAATTTAATTGGACCTTTTTGCAAAAAGAAAGAACATTACAACAAAAACTGGAGGATTGAATTGCAAATATAAAGTGCCCCCTATTTATTCTCAATATCTCCGTCTTTCGCCCAGACAAACTAAGAAAACCAAACCGTTACAGAGACCAGGTAAGCAGACCATTTCCATCCATTTATCCCTAATTTCTTGCTTCCGCCATGCAAACCCACTTTCAAATTCATTGTTAATCAGAAGCCCTTCAAATTTGAATTTCATTTCTGGCTCTACAAATCCATTACTGTAAGCTTCCTTCTTCCTCTGTTTTTTTTTTCATTCAATGATTGAATCTAGCATGTTTATGTGAAATTTTTAATTTTCTTCAATTTGAGATCATAATCAGTTTCCGATTATTTTTTTGGCAGAATAACTAGGACTTTAACTTTATAACTAAAGTTATCTGAAGGGCAAGTTTGAAGTTCATCCTTAAAATTGGTATGATTTGTTTCAGAACTTCCTGTTTTATAAATCTCTAGCATGCAAACCTTTATCTGCAATTTTTATCCTGTACTAAGTGTAGTTTTATTTCTTTTGATATGATCGATTTTGTTTTCATTTCCCTTTTTACCCTTGTATATTTTTTTGGTGCAAGGGTAGAAATGTATGCCACATTTGTTTTGATTAAGATTAAGATGTCTGAATATGAATATGAATGCATATATATGCATACCTGAATGATTAAGATTTTGTTTTTAGATCTGAACACTAGTGATTAAGATTGTTTGTTTTTCAACATTTGAATATGCCTAATTTATTTGTTTATAAACATAATAAATTTACAATTTAATAAAAAATAAAAGGCAAGTAAATATTATAAAATAATAATTAAAAATTAATAAAATGAAATCATTATTTGATTAAAAATGAAACAATATTTATATTCTCTAAAGACGGTGGAGATGGTATTGGCGCTAATGACTAGTAATGATGGTGGTAATAATTGTGATGGTGGAGGTTATTAGTGTTGTAGTGACCGACGTGATTGTGGAGGTAATTAGTGTTGTAGTGACTGACGTGATGGTAGAGGTAATTATTGTTGTAGTGACTGACGTGATGGTGGTTGTTGATAATGGTGGTGGTGGTTGTGATGGTGAAGTTGATTGATGTTAGTAGTTAGTAGTGTTGATGGTGGTGGCGGAAGAATGTTTGATGGTTGATGATGTGTTGGTGGAAGTTGATGATGGTGGAGGTGGTTGGTAATAAGGATTAACCACCATGGTGGTAGTAGTGGTGGAGGTGGCTGTGATGGTGGTGGCAATGAGTGTAATTATAATGATGGAGGTCGTAGGTGTGGTAATGACTTATAGTAGTGGTCGGCAATGGTGGTGGTTGCTAGTCGTGGTTGTGATGGCCAGTGGTTCACGACTATAATTGTGGTAGTGGTTGTAACGTCAAAGATGGTTAGTGTTGTGACCGGTGATTGTGGATAGAGTGATGGTGAAAATTATTCAAACAAAAATATCTTTTCATGATATTAATACTTTGTTCAAGATCTTAATGATTAAGACCTATTCAAACCAAATAAGTGCTTAAATCTTAATATAAACAAATGCACTTAATGGCCTATGGTTTGAGCCATTCAGATGCACTTAATGGCCTATGGTTTGACTCATTCAGATTCAGACCTCCATTAAGTGCAAACAAATGAGACTTATGTCTTTCAAAAGCTACACAGTTTTTCTTTTTTTCAAAAGCTACACTGTTTAAATCTGCTAGGAGCAAGAACTCCATTTGCTTGAGCTCATCTTCCCATATCAGCAAATTTGCTTCATGTCTGTGACCTTGGTTTGCCAAGAAAATCTGTACACTAATTTACTTCTCTCTTGATGTGGATAATAATTGCCTTGTTGACTTTTGGTAGATATTTGCAATCTTCAATAATAGCTTTCAGAGGATTACTCTGTATGTCGTCTTCATTGGGAAATTTGTTTCCACTTCTTACTTTTTATATCCCATCACCTTTGCTAAGTGTAGCCCTTGTTTGATGCTCCATAGTCCTGTGGTGAGGTTTGAGATAGGTCACGTCTTACTTCTGAATATCCCAATATTCACTTTCCTCGATTATGTATAAATAGTCTTCCAAAAGCAGCATCTCCACTTTGGTGGATCTTCACACTTCCTTCAATATTCAATTTAGTCTTTCCTAAACAAGGAGGAGACCAAGCGATCAGTTTAACTTCTTTAGATATACAAGTTTGTCGAGGAAATACTTTAACAATTTTCCCACCGTAATCTCTAATATGTTTGCATAGATCTTTAGGTAGACATTTCTTTTCAATCAAATTTCTTTTTCTTTCTTTTCATATATGCCACAATGAATATAAGTGTAACACTTCAGGTGATAGTAAATTTTCCATAACTTATTCCAATCCAAGTTACCTTACTTGCAAAGATAACATGGTCAGAAATGAAGAGAGATGAAATGGTGTTTATGTTAGATAGGTTAAGGAAATAATCTAGAGAAGAGATATTCCATTCTCCATCTAACAACACATCAGAGACTTTTAACTTTAACAGATATATCAAGTTGGTTGGCATCAACATTAACTTTGACGAGCACCCTCATTGAAATAAAATGACTAATCCATATATATTACCACTTGTATGCTTTCACCTGCCATATAGGTGCATATGTCCTAATAACTGGACTTATTTACACATGTTACAAATATCCATGACCACATCACCAATCAAGCCAAAAATTGACCAAATTTCTATGACCCGAATTCCATTTGACGCCCTCAAGCAACACATCCTTGGCTTTGATAGTACCAGAAATAGGATACAATTTGCTTAGGTAACCAGTTGGATGTAGATTGATCTTGAACGTACTTACTCTTGATCCACATTAGTTACCAGATCATTTGAGTTCATTGTCACTTCGAATCGAAATTTCACAAGCATTGCAAAATTTCATAAGGTGTGTTCGGTATGAAGGATTTTCAATTTTTTCATGTTCAGTTGGTCAAAAATTTTAAAATCATTTTCTCTAGGAAAACAAGTTCCTTGAAAATGAGGAAATGCTAGTGAAAGTAGAGAAAACAACTTTCTCAAAAAAAAAAAAAAAAAAAAAATCTTTCTCAAAGAAAGTAGAGAAAACAAGTTTCACAATTTGCATTCCGCATCGATCGTGTCCTCCCCACCCTCCAATACACCTCATCTTTACCCACACTCTCGTAGCCTCCACCGCCACTACACACGCACACACCCCAACCCCACCTACCACAGTATTTGTCTAGATCTTATATAAATGTTTTCAAGATTATGTTTTTCGCTTACAGACCGAACACAAGAAAATAAGTAAGAATTCTTCTTATTTCCCTAAAAACATTTTCCAAGAAAACATCTTTCATGGAAAACATTTTCTTTCATATCGAATGCATCCATAATTTAGATTTAGAGAAATTAATGGAATGAGCAGACATAACACAAAATTCATGAACTGTCTCTTTGATTATATCACATGCTTTCTCAGAGGCCCCAGAAGAAACATAAGGTCATCGATGAAGAATAAGTGGGTAATGTTTTGAGAATATTACTAATCCAATGCAGAAAGTAAAAGAAAACTGCATTAATACTTTATATCTTTGGTGTAAAGAAGAGGGTATAGATGAGGTAGAACAGCTAGTGGACTTCTTAGGCTCTCTGTAATTATGATTACTTGCACTGTAATTTTTTTGATGGTTGACAGCATACCCAGGTATGCTGAGGAATATAACTTTACCTTGCTAAAAAAAATGTGTGGGTAATGTTAGGTCCACCCTTAGAAATATTAATACCAATCCAATCCTTATCTATATTTCTTGCAATTATCATATTCAACAATCTTTCCATGCATAACACAAATACATAAGGCGATAGAGGGTCACCCTGCCTAAGTCCTCCACCAATACCTGTTTGTGGATATGAATTTATTGCAACTTGTTCTTGGTTCTTTTTTTAGTCTTGTCGTAGAGTCTTGACTCCCAGGTTCTTATTGCTCAATCTTGTAACATTTTTTTTCCAGATGAATACATCAATAACCCCCTTAAACTTGCCAACAACTTTTATTTAGATACTTGAACATATGACAAACTGGTCCTACTACACTTCTGGCTCAAACTTTTGATTTTTTTTTTTTGCATGTGTTCTTAAATGTACATTAAGTAGTCACATACAATATGTCACTTCCTTTAATTATACACTTCAACATCAATTGAAACAGGCATTAGTGTTACGACTCATTGAGGCTAATGTGTAATAGCTAAAGGAGGTGATATCTTTTGAGTGGTTAACTTATTTACATAATGAGCACTTGTAAACACAAGCATAAACTTTTCCAATATTTTAGTTGGAATTGTTTGGAGCAAGTGATATGAAGTAAGAGTTTGGATAGATGTAAAGGAAAATGATATGTGAAGGAGGTCATTCCCCTTTGATAGGAAATGTTTCATTGGAAAAGATTTTCCAATGACCAAACGTCAGAAAATGAATGAAGGGCGGGCCTTTAAAGTGCACCACATCCAAGAGATGAATGTTTGCAAAAATGCAAATGCGAAGATGGATGTGCAGTCATTAGACAAGATGGAAAATGACCACATTCAACAGAACATGCAAGTAGCACAAACAGAGTATAAAATGAGAGAAGGTAACTTGATATGGTTTGGTCATGGCCTGCATTAACCTCTAGATGCACCTATTCATAGGTATATTGCCATGATGAGTAAAGGATAATGGAAGAGAAGGTAGATCTAAAATCACGTAGAAGTTGTCTCGCAAGACCTACAATCTCTTGAAATCCATGCGGATCTAGCAAATAAATGGCACAATGGAAGACAGAGATTTGTACATGTGATCAATTAGCTGAGACTTTTAACCATGTCAGCCCCTCCCCCCAAATTAGTTGAGATAAAGTTTTGGTCATGTTAGAAGCTTACTCTAGGTGAAAAAAAAGATTTAGATGAGATTATATTTTGGTCATGTCAGTACATTTACTTTAGTTCCAATATTTGCTAGGAGTTTTAGTCTTGTTAGAGATTTATACTCTAGTAGAAATTGTAGACAACCTCTAGGGCTAATGATTAAATTTTCATAATATTGGACTGAGATGGACATAAATTGAACAATATGGATGGTGATGATTCATATAGCCTAGTTGCTTGGGATTGACGCCTAATTGTTGCTGTTGCAAACACTAGAAAATGACTTCTTTTGCAGAATGATTTCTGTCGTACTAAATACTGATCTTTTAGGCCAAAAGGGAAATAGATATGTTTGAAAGTGTTTCATCTCCTTCGTGATTTATCTCTGCTAAAGCAAATGTCGTCTTTTCAGTTTCAGGATTCTGACGGCCAAGAGGATTTCTCCTTAGTTGGTCAAAGATGGCATCAGTGTCAAATGATGGGTTATCCAATAAGAGCGTGAAGAAGCGGCAGTTGGAAAATGGTTGCCACTCCTCATATTTGGGCATTATGCCAAAATATAAAACTCGAAAAGTCTCAGCAGTGCGAGATTTTCCTCCAGGGTGTGGTAGAACTTCTCCGAAAGTTGATTTGAATCATGAGCAAAATGCTGTAGTGTCCACCAAAATTGAAGACATGGCTAACGTTATATTGGTCGATGGTGTTAAAGAGACTAACATTGAGATCAAATCACAGTCTGTTGAGGTTGTGAACTGTCTAATTAACTTGAAAGATCAAGAAAAAGTGGATAGGTTAGCAGGGGAAGTGGTAGCGACAAACATGAGTGCAATAGCAAATGGGGTGGGAGAAAAAATAAGTGATGAAAAATCGATAGGAGTTGAGTTGCCGAAAGATCTCAAAACTAGTGAGATGGAGCTTTCCAAGGGAACGGAAGACATTCAGTATGACACTTCAGTGAAGGAAGTTAATGAGCAGGGTGTACCTTTGGTTGAAAATGTTGATGGTGGGCACAAGACAACTGTTGGTGAAGTCAAAATGTTCTCTCCACCACAGCTAATCAGTGTTATGGAACATACCTCCTTGCCAAAGAATAAGTACCGCAAAAGAAGAGTATCTGCTGTTCGAGACTTCCCTCCATTTTGTGGAACAAATGCTCCTAAGCCAACTGAGCAGAAATGTTTTGGTGTTACTGAAGAAAGCAAGGATGTGGCTGGGTTCGGAAAGGGAGCTACAAATAATGAAGTAATTGAGACATTGAGAGATGTTACAGACACTGGGGCATTGCCAGAGAAGTTGATTGGAAGTGAGGATGCTGATTCTCTGAAAGAGAGGGACGTTTCTAGTCCAAAAGATAGGCAGTTGGAACAAATCACAATGGTCCGGACTGAAGAACAGGAAGGCGTCCAATGTGATTATGGTGGAAGAAGTCGGGTGGAAAGAACTGTGGTTATGCCTGAGATAATGACGAAAAAAGAGGGTGATGCAGGAGTTGTAGGGAAGGAGACACTGGTTTATTCAGAGAACGAAAGGGAAAAGTTAACTACTGCAAGTAGAGCTCTTGGTTCTGGAAATGAAAAGCCGTTTACAAAAGGTGCTAAGCCATATTGTGCACAGAAACAAGGGAAGCAAAAGAGTTTGGACAACCCTGTGAGTGGAAATGAAATTGTTGTCTCACAGGTCGAAAGTCATTTGACAAAGACTGCAGTCAATGCTCTTGGTTCTGGGCATGAAATAGTTAAGCCAATTGTGCAAGGTCTGATGGCCAAGCCATACTGTCCATGGATGCAGGGAGAGCGAACTAGTTTAGATTGTGGAAACCAAGTTGAGAAGGATGATTTGTCTGGGCGCAAGAAGGCCAAAGCTGTTACCAGAAAAAGTAATCCTAGAGGTAAGAAAAAATTAGCTACTGTTGGTGAAGCTACTGATGGACTTTCAAGTGCATTAGTTGTGTTCAATGACGAAGGATCTGGTTTGTGGGCTACCAGCAATGATGGAGCTTGCAGTTTGAATAGAGAAGCTGTACATGAAGATTCTCCCGTTCGACGAGGACAATGTGATTTTGATGTGACCCTACCACCTTTTGGTCCAAACAGTTCCAGTCATGGTGATGCCCGTACTAAAGTTAGAGAGACTCTTCGTCTGTTTCAGGGTATCTGTAGAAAGCTTTTGCAAGGTGAAGAATCAAAGTCAAAACCCGAAGAAGCAAAATCGAAGCAGGGGCCAAACAGAATTGATCTTCATGCAGCAAAAATCATCAAAGAAAAAGGAAAAGAAGTTAACACAGGTCAGCACATACTGGGAGAAGTTCCCGGAGTTGAAGTAGGGGATGAGTTCCAATACAGGGTGGAACTTGCTATTGTGGGGGTTCATCGCCTGTATCAAGCTGGTATAGATTACATGAAGCAAGGAGGTATGCTGATCGCGATTAGTATTGTTTCTTCAGGGGTCTATGATGACGGTCTGGAAGATGCTGATGTGTTGATTTATTCTGGGCAAGGTGGAAATGTGGTGGGTAAGTCCAAAACCCCTGAGGATCAGAAACTGGAAAGAGGTAATTTAGCTTTGAAGAATAGTATATCAGTAAAGAATCCTGTTCGGGTGATTCGTGGCTCTAAGGAGACCAAGACCTCCGACTCCGTGGATGGTAAAGGTAAGTTAGTGACAACATATGTTTATGATGGGTTGTACACTGTTGAGAATTATTGGACAGAACAAGGGACAAAGGGTAAGATGGTTTTTATGTTTAAGCTGGTGAGAGTTCCTGGGCAACCAGAGCTTGCTTGGAAAGAAGTAAAGTCATCAAGAAAGTCCAAAGTGCGCCATGGTGTTTGTGTCCACGACATTACAGATGGAAAGGAGACATTCGCGATAAGTGCTGTGAATACAATTGATGGTGAGAAACCTCCACCATTCAATTACATCAAGAAGATTATATATCCTGACTGGTTCCAGCCTTCTCCTTTTAAAGGTTGTGATTGTGTTGGGAGATGTTCTGATTCCAAGAAGTGCTCATGTGCAGTTAAAAATGGAGGCGAGATCCCATACAACCGTAATGGGGCTATTGTTGAAGTGAAGCCTCTGGTATATGAATGTGGTCCTCATTGTAAATGTCCCCCTTCTTGCTACAATAGAGTCAGCCAACATGGTATTAAAGTTCCACTTGAGATCTTTAAGACAAATTCAAGGGGCTGGGGTGTGAGAGCTCTAACATCTATTCCTTCAGGAACCTTTATATGTGAGTATGTAGGAGAACTTCTTGAAGACAAGGAAGCTGAACAAAGAATTGGCAGTGATGAGTACCTTTTTGATATTGGGCAGAACTATAGTGATTGTTCTGTGAACTCTTCCAGGCAAGCAGAATTAAGTGAGGTAGTAGAAGAGGGTTATACAATTGATGCAGCTCAGTATGGAAATATCGGGCGATTCATCAATCATAGTTGCTCACCTAATTTGTATGCACAAAGCGTTCTTTATGATCATGAAGATAAGAAAATGCCTCATATCATGCTTTTTGCAGCAGATAACATTCCTCCTTTGGCGGAGCTCAGTTATCATTACAATTATTCCGTGGATCAGGTACATGACTCCAAGGGCAATATCAAGGTGAAGAAATGCTTTTGTGGATCTTCAGAGTGTAGTGGTAGGATGTACTAGGGGTTTGTAAAGCTTTCTTTCAAGTTGAGGTGGAAAATTGCTCATTTGATGTAAGAATTTTCACTGCAATTTATTCATCCTCCTTACTTTTATGTCTTCATTTGATCGGATTGATATGTACTGTATGTTTTCCCTTCTCATACATGGATCTGGATGCATTAGTGTTTGTATCCATCTCTTCTTTCCCTATTGCAAGGAAAGTCGGCTACATTGTGGGTAATGTGCATACAGATTTTGCAGGGAAAGAGAAGTTTGTTAAGGGAGGCTCATAAGCTTCCTTAATCAAGGCTATGATTTTGCATTTCTATTAGGTTACTTGTTGCCTGTGTTGACATACAATTTGTGTTTGCTAAATGTGTCGTCTTATTGAAAGACGGTATACTCAAGCAGATATCAAAGGGAAGCACCATACTTATTGAATCAATCCGTGCTCTCCATTTTGTTGTTGTTACTGCTTTCATTTTTCGTTTTCACTTTTTCAAACTGCTTTGAAATGTTTTATTTACACGGAGGATCTATTGGAAACAACCTCTCTATCTCATAACGAGCCTGGGGTAAGGTCTGCGTACTCTCTACCCTCTCCAGATCTCGTTGTGATTACACTGGTATGTTGCTGTTGTATTCAATTACTAGAGAGCCATGATAACTCAACAAACAGCAGTGAAGAAGTTTATTATAGCAATACATTGGAGAACCAAGTACACGAGGTGATGTCTAATACGCAACTAATTTAAAATTTATTCTGTAATAATAATTCATTAGAAGGTAGATATAGATATATATGTTTATATTTTATAATATTTTTGTCTAAGAGAGCTGAATGTCTGTCTCAATAGTGATCCCAGCTTTCCATTCAGCAGGGATTACAGCCTTATCAGACTCCACCCATTTGGTTTCAGCACCAGCACTTGTGAGGAACCTCACTTTAAGGTCACCACTTGGTGGGTTCGATAGGTCGAATACAGCTCCATAAGCTCTCCTCATTGATATCCATTCTTTTGTTTCCTCCTGCATCAACATATAGTGGTAAATCATGTTTGCCAAGATAGGCTTCCAACATCACAAAATATTTAAAGTAGGCGACGCATCAGAATTTTTAGTTTATGAATTATGATTGAACAATGTATATAGTAGATGTTGAATTCATTTAACTTCTTCGGGTATTTTTAGACGAACCTCGAAGACTTCGACAGAGAGAATGTCAGTGGCACCACCTTGGTTCATAACAAGAATTGCAAGGTAGTTAGGGTGCTTGCTATGTTCTTGGACTTTAACCATGAGATTTGCTCCACCATATTTGCAAGAAACTCTACGATATTCTACTTCAACCACTCCTTTAGCAAACAAGTGCTGAGCCATATTAGGCTGCTTTGCCATTTTAGCATAGCCACGGGAGCTTAGAATGAAGTCTGTTCCATGCCCTTCTCCATTATCAGTCACAACTACTTTTGTGCCCTCATCACTGCACAAATCCTTGTCCTTGCACCTTACCTGTAAATTTTACTTTTGTTAATCAGTATTTTGAGTACTTTAACTAATTTTCATTAAAGGTGTAATGAGTTTTTACACTATCAGATAATTTGTTTTATTTTAAGTTTTATAAAAGTTATGTTGGGTTAAATAAAAAAGATACTCTTAACTCTTAACATGGTGTGATATTATCTATTTTGGGTCAAGTCTGCACAGTTTTCCTCAAAAGGTCCACACCATTAAAAGATTATGTAGTTTTTCAATTTTTTCAGCTATCAATATGAAACTTTGTTCACATACCCTACAAATATATATTTAGTGTAAACAAATTAATTACACTTCTATAATATATATATTTAAGTTAAATTCAAGTGCATTTGACTTGATGACATATGACTTTTTCTTTGGGTGCAAATTATGAAGGAAACAAGGATCTAGAATACCTGGTAGCAAGCTCCACAGGCAGCTCCATTTTTGTAAAGGCGCTTGGAGGCAGTGCAAACATCGCCACTATTCACATCTTTGCCATAGTCTCCGTAGCCACATGCTCCACCTGATTTAAATGTTAAAATTAGATATTACACGTGTCATATATTCTTATCAGTTTAATATTTGATATGTAAACTATCAGAACGCACTATATTAACTCATTTTTTTAAGGAGAATGTCCGTTAGGGTAGCTTGCTATCCGGCCTTTGCGCGTTGCTTAGGCATTGCACTAGTACAGCCCAGGCTTGGCACACCCGTTGTATACAAAAAAAAGTATATATTCATGAATTTAGCTACACTTTTATTTCATTTTACATTACACGAGTCGTTTCGAAAGTAGTCATGATATTAATCAAGTTGATAATATTTAAAAATAAAGTTTTGGCTTGGAGGAGTGAGAAGTCACATGAAAACTTAATATATGTAATTTGAGATCAACGTAATCTAATTCTTTTTAGTTAAAAGCAGGGAACTATATATGTAACAAAATTAGGAGATCATGACACATAAATTTAAATGACTTTTAATCAGGGATTTCGAGTTTGAGTCCTGAGTATGAAGAAAATCTTATTGGAAGCGTCACTTCCAAATTGGCTTTGTAGTGCGCAATCCAACTTTAGCCGGGCTCTAATGTAGCCTTCGGACACCGGGCGAAAATTAAAAAAAAAACACATAAATTTAAATAAAATTTGACATTTTGGAAGGTGTGAAAAAGAGCATACTTGGTGTCCCCATGCCATCTGGGGTGCTGTAATAGGAAACTCTTGAAACATAATTATTGCTGTAGCATAGTGAAGGCAAGAGCAAAACAATGAAAAGAAAAGTGTTTTTGAGAAAAACCATTTTTTTGTCTTATAGAATTATATATATTACAATGAGAAAAGTAGTGAATGTGATATTGTACGAAGAATTTCTATGAATTTATAGGTGTGCGCTAAATAGTAATATTGACGTTTTCTGCCACATTTCTACTTCCACTATGGAAAGTGGAAACCAGATGTAAACGAAAGAAAAGTTAGTAACAAAATTAACTTGATGACACACAATTACACTAATCATTCATTGAACATCCTAATAATTAAACCTGGAAAGAACCAAAATATATGATGTTTACTCCTTCCAGATTTTTCATCAAGAGATGTAAAGAAAAATCGTTGTCCGACATTCCTAACGATCAAATATAAGGAGGTCCAAATCATCTTACGATGACATGCTATTAATAGTTCTCGAATTACGAAAAAAATTCAGAGAAAAGAATCTAAGAAATAACACAATTGTAGAATATTCAACAATAAAACCTCGACTTCAATTATGTGTATAGATATATTTGGTCACCTCTTATAATTAAACATGTTGTAATCTAGGGAACCATAAAAAGAAATTAACTTACTTCCGCATGCACCTCTAAACATCGGACAAATTATCGATTGTCTGAGTTGCATTGGGAACACTCTTATGATATATATTACTCATATATGCGGATCATAAGTTAAAGTTTATGTATTCCTACGACAATATTAGGTTAATATACGATCATAATTAAATTTATAATTAAATATTTATATAAAATTAATGATTTTTTTAATATACACTTTAACACTATCGAGTTCATGAGAATATTTTCTTCTGGATATTCATCAAGCATTTTGCTTCGATAAGTGAAAAAAAGTATATTAAGTTGATTTGATCAGTTTTAATTGTGTTCTATCTTATATACAAACAAGAAGCTTAACCAAGAGTATACACGTACGATTATCCTTTTACATTCACAAAAAATATATAAAAAAGAGAATGTTTCATCTCATTGCTTGTTACATACATACTAATCCCATTAATTGGTATTATTCAATATTTCTGTTAGTAGTTATGTATTATTTTGACATTCTAAATGATATACAAAAAGAGAAGAGAATCGTGGTATCACCTATCCTGAGGTTTATTCATGTGGTTGCTCACTAATTTATTTACAGAAGATAATTAAATGTTTTGTACTTCAAACAACACAACTGGATCCGTGGCGCAATGGTAGCGCGTCTGACTCCAGATCAGAAGGTTGCGTGTTCGATTCACGTCGGGTTCAATCTCCCGAATTCATATCCGGTCACTTTTTTGTTTTATGTGCCTCTAATGGCTTATCTCCATCGCTGCAATACTAGTTAATTATTTAACATACCTACCATTTGTATTAATTATCATTTGGAACTAACCTTTAACTTTATTTACATATCTCCTTTTTTCCTCTCTCGCCTCTCTCCTCCTCTTTGTGAAATCTTTCTCACCTCTCTCTTGTCCCTGTCTAATCTCTCGCTTTGCTTATACAATCACAAATTATACAAATACAAATGTTAACAGTCGTTTATATATACAAATGATAACAATCATACAAATACCAATCTTTTTCTCGCTTCTCCTCCTCTTTGTGAAATCTTTCTCGCCTTTCTCCTCTCCTGTCTAATCTCTCTCGCTTCGCTTATACAATCACAAATTATACAAATACAAACGTTAACATTCGTTTATACAAATACAAATGATAACAATCATCAATTATACAAATACAAATACCAATCTTTCTCTCGCTTCTTTCTGTCCAGTATTTCTCGCTTATACAAACACAAAGTATACAAATACTAATGTTAATAGTAGTTTATACAAATACAATTGATAACAAACAGTTATACAAATATAAATTATATGTGTCAATTATATAGATCTCTTTAGTGATACAAATACACATGTATTCGTTGATACAAATGATGACAATAAATTATACATATACAAATACAAATTGATATGGTTGTATACAATTTATTCATTGATACAAATTGTATTTCGTTAATGCAATTGTATTTATTGATACATATACATACCAATTATATATTTGTAATTATGCAGATATACAAATACAATCATTGATACATATGTATATCAGTTACATATATACAATTATCTGATAGATATATATACAAATACAATTCGCTTCTCTCCAGTCTCTCGCCTCTCTCCTCCCTCTCCCAATCTCGCTCACATCTCTCCTCCCTCTAACATGTAGCTACGAATCATAATTAGCAAACTATAGTTATGGAGCTTAATTAAGTTTATTTTAGTGGCTATTTGTGAAATTTTCTTTATTTTAAAAAAAAAAAGTCAAACTTAAGTATGGATGACAACGGGGTAAGGGCGGATGCGGAGCGATTTTAAGGTTGTGTGGGGCAGGTTGAAGTGAGTTTTTTAAAAACTAATGTAGGGCGGGGCGGGTTGATGGTCTATGCGATTTTATGCGGGTTCAAACTTAATTTTAACTTTTTACATGTTATAAAAGAGTGATAAAGCATTATTTATCAAAATAATTTCTTTAAAATCACTAAGATATTTAAGATAGTAAATAAAAATGGTTAAATCAAATTACATGCTTCCCAATTAACCTTTAAAAAATAAAATTTTAAGTCATTATCTATTAAATTACTACAACTTAAAGAGAAAATGAATATAATTTTATAAATTTTATTTTTAGTATCAAACTTAATTAAAAAAGAGAAATAATCAAAAATTTATGCGGGGTGGGGTGGGCGGTTTGAAAATGAAAAAAGTTGTTATACGAGGCGGGAAAACTTTTTTTACGGGTTAAGCTCAACCCGCTCCGCCCCATTGCCATCCCTAAACTAAAGTAACTTTTAAGTTAAAAAATATGAAAAGTAGTAGAGTACCTATTTTAAACTTTCTTTTTAAGTCATTTTAATTAAACTTACTTTAAGTTATTTTTAACTTTATCAAACGTTCAAAAAAGCTAAAAGTAACTCAAAAATAAATTTGACTAACTTTTTAACTAAAAAATTATATTATTGTTTTTCTCCTTTGTCAGTGGTCGAAATAATAACAGAACTGTAATATATTGTTTTTTTTTTCCCTCCCGGACAGAATAAAAGACAAGGAAAAAGATTGGAAAAAAAAAGGACCGGATATGAATTTCGGGAAATTGAACCCGACGTGAATCGAACACGCAACCTTCTGATCTGGAGTCAGACGCGCTACCATTGCGCCACGGATCCGGTTGTTGTAGAAACACTTTTTGTTATATTTAATAATCATTATAAGATAAGATCGATAACAATGTCCATTTAGGATATGCCTGCCATCTTGCCTCAATCAAACATTTGAAACCATATATTCCATCCCCTGCCAATACGTCCTCATTCAAGCAACATCTTACACCAATAATCTATAGGTGGAAAAAAAGTTGCTTTTATACCATGTCAACTATGACACATCAAGAATCAATAAAGCACTTCAACACTTGCACATTAATTAGTAGTGATTGTGGCATACCACATAATGTTGACAATCTCAAATATTGGAAAAGGACGAGACTAAAAGGGAAGAAAGAATATCTGAGAAACAACCCCAAGGACTTCAGATTACCTAGCTAGCACTACCTACTAAAGTCTAGTCAATTTAAGTATCTATCAAGTCATGTTGGTAAAGCTCAAGTTTGGTCCAGTGTTCTTAAGTTTCTATATCAATTATTATAAATGTATATAACATCTAGTATTAGAGAACCCAAATTATTGACGGATGATTCATATGCATATGAGAGGAAATGGATTGCGAGGATGCAGCTAGCTGACCCCAAGTAATATGGATTAAGGTGATGTTTTAGTTGTCAAGTCTAGAATAGAGGAGGATTTACCTCTCTCTTTAAATCAGATAATGTTCGGTGCCTCATAAATTATGATCTCCTTCTGTACATTCTCATTAATCTGAAACAACAGATAAATACACATCACTTAAATGATCATTTATATGTGATGTTATGCAACAACAATAGCAAAAATGATTATTTAAATATTATGCAACAACCAGGGGCGGACCCACGTTGGTTCCAGGGGGTTCACCCGAACCCCCTCGGCAAAAAATTACACTGTATATATAAGGTAAATTTTCTGTATTTTTGTAGATATATATATTTTGAACCCCCTCAATGACAAAGAGAAATTGATGGCTCAGTGGCAAGTCCCCTTTAAATTAACCATCACGTCCCCAGTTCGATTCCCTGTGACAGCATTTTATTTTATTTTCTTTTTTAGTTCCAATTTTTTTTATTTTTTTTAATTTTCAGTTCTGTTTTTCAAGTTTTTTTTTTTAGTTTTTTAAAAAAGTGCTAAAAGTGTGCTTTTAAACCCAAAAGAATTCAAGGATCCCATTTCAAAAGGCTTATTTACACGTTTATACTTTTATTTTTCGAACCCCCTGAACGAAAATTCTGGGTCCGCCACTGGCAACAACAATAAGCCCTCGACTTAAAAGAAATATTATCAAAGCAAAATTGGATAAATAATATGACAAAAAAGAATGACTACTAAAATAATCCCGTCACCAATTAATCGCTAGAAGGAGGGCTTGAACCTCCGACCTTGTGGTTAACAGCCACACGCTCTAACCAACTGAGCTATTCCAGCTTTGTTAACAGAAGGAACAATTATTATAAATGAATCAAATAAACTAGGAGAAAATGTTGGGATCATTAAATCAAGAAAAAAGTTCTAAAAATATTAAAAGAGCGGAGAAGGGGGGAAATGTCACATGAACATCAATTGAATTCTGTGCCAAAATATTCTATCAATGCAATGACCAATTATAGTCAGTTCACTAATCTTCTAAAATAAGTTTATTTTGAAGTGTTCTTTCTAAAAATATGTTTTGGAAAAGTATTTTTGTTTGACCAAGAAATTTTAAAAATATTTTTGAGCTACAATTAATGTTTAACCAAGATTTTTAAAAGTGTTTCTTTAAGTGTATTTTCCTCAAAAGTGCTTTTCAATCAAGTATTTTTTGAGAGAATAATACTTTTTTTAGCTTGTGAAAATTATTTTCTACTACTCCCCCAACATTTATTTTCTCCCCCCAAAAACTTGACTATATATATCACTTTTAAAAAATGACATATTTAGAAGGTCGGCCAAAGTAATTATATTTTGCTTGTTAAATGTATAAAAAAAATATACTCTTGTCTTGTATCAAAATGTATATTTTATATAAATTATATATTTATTTACTATTATTTTAATAAACAACTATAAATGGTAGTTTTTCCAATATTAATGGCTAAGACCTTAGAATCAAAAGATAGGATGAAAAATTATTTCACATGTGAAAACGTACAAGGGTAATCAGAGGAACATTGTTCCATCATAGGCTCCGACAACGTTACAAAGTATAAAGATTGCAATATTTTTTTAGAAACGAATATTTTTTTTTAACTGGTGGTCGTAAATATATTTCATCTATAATATTTACTATATGAATTAATATAGTTACAATTTTTTTGAAATTTAAGATTTTAGATGTATCATAATTCATTACATGTTGTGACTATTAAAAATGTTTTTGATAAATAAACAGTGAGAAAATTAAATTTAGAATATGTCATTTTTTTCTTAATAAACTAATTAATAAAAAAAAAAATAGTGTCATATACAATTGAATGAATGTTGTTATTCTCTTATTAGTCTTCCAGCACCAGCAATTTGAAGAACTAAACGGAATCATGATGAATAGTGAAGTTAAGTAATTGGTAATTTTTAAATTTTTTTTTACATATATAATGATAGTTAAGAAAATAAAAAAGACAAATTTAACGTTGCTCTTCAATATAATCTATGTCCGCATGCTAGCGGATGAGAGCAAATTACAAAAAAAGAGTTTGAAATTAAACTCTAATCCCATTTAAAGAGAATACCTAGCAATTAGGGGTGTACAAAATCAAACCAAAAACCGAACCAAACCAAACCGCAATTCGAGTCAACCCGGAAAAAAAACCCGACTAGTGGTTTGGTTTGACTTGGTTTGGTTTTGAAAAAAAAAACCGACTATATTTGGGTTGATTTGGTTTTAACTAAAAAAAACCAACCCGACATTATATATATAATTTTAAAATTTTATTTTATACATAAAAATATTTACTTTGATATAATTTTAAAATATTTCTTATACTTTTTCATAGTTTTTATCTTTTAATATATTATTTCAAGTTTGAAACTTAGAATTATGAATGGGCCAATAAAGATTATAGTCCACAGATGTTGGTTATTAACTAATTATAATAAAGCTTAAATCAAAATCAAATTAATACTAATGCAAAAAGAAAATCAATTCAACACAACAATAATATTGAATATTTGTTCTTTAGTTTTACATTGGTTTAGACAATTAAAATACATAACCTAATTTAATTTCCTTTAATATTTAGTCATGTAACTAATACTTATTAAACTTAATTTTAGCATGATTTAGTAATTTTAAATTATGATCATTTTCATTATGACTTGTTAATTTGCAATATTTGTTTTACGCGATTTCATTATTATTATTTTTGTTGGATATTTTAGTGTCATTAATCATATCATATTGTGTTATATTTTTAAGAAACATCTTAGATATTTGTATTTTGGTAGGACTAAAGAAATATTTGAAGTACAAGTAAATTATATGTTTGTATGAATACTTTATAGGAAAAACCCGAAACAACCCGAAAAACCGAAAAACCCAAAAAAACCCGAGGTTGAAAAACCCGAGTTTTATTGATTTGGTTTGGTTTATAAATTTAAAAATCCGACACAAATGGTTTGATTTGATATTTGAAAAATCCGAACCAAGCCGACCATGTACACCCCTACTAACAATTATCACTCCAAAGAAAAGGTTCATGCAAAGTATTTTTCAGTACTAACTCAATGAAATATAGAGCACTTTATATTACAAAATATACTCAAAATGAGTTTCTTACAATTTTTGGGGGAAGATGACCAATATTTATAGAGAAAAGTCTTTACTCCCAAGTAAAATAAAAAGTATTAAGAAAAATACTTTTAATTTTTTTGGCTTCAAGTTAGAATGATGCCTAATTTATGTCGCGGATAGAGCTCCATTTTCATACTCATTATCTTCATTTCCTCATTTTTTTATTTGAACGATAGACACGTGACATGAGTTAGAATTTAAAGTTAAAGATTCAGTTAATATAATCATAGTTTGAATAATAAATACGTCCTTATCATTCTTAGAACTTTCCTATCATTCCTTTTATTTGGTTGAACTTTTCTTTCCATGTGTGTTTGTTAAATTTTGTATTTTTGATATCCTTTTTTTGAAGCTGAACAAAATTCAAACAGATTTAAATTTTTAAATTTTTTTCCGAAGAACTTTAATTTACGAAAAACTATTTCTAAAAAATCTTTCGGACACCTTATATTTCTAACCTAGTTAATTAATTACTTAAAAGGAAAAAAGTACTTAAAGGTAACTACTTTTAGGGGTAGGAAAAGAAAAGGATAGCGAATCTAGATTCAAGGCGATACAATACAAAGGCGAATTAGCTCAAGTAAGTTGGTTATATTAAGTCACCTTCATGAATCATGATAGATGTTTCATTATTAACGAGTTCCGAAGCATTATGACAATATCATTAATATGTCTAAGAATTAAATTCTTAATTTATCTTAGAGACAACGTACACGTATCTAATGATCATATTGTCAGCACTTTTCAAGTGTCAAAGAAGGAATTATAAAGCTTATGTAACACGACCGTTTAAAGGAATTAATTACAGTTCAAGTAGGTTGGTTATATTGAGTGACCTTCATGGTAGATGTTTCAACATTAACGTAATGAGTTCAGAAGCATTAAGACAATACCATTAGTATGTATGTCTAAGAAATTCTAAATTTGTCTTAGAGACAACGTACACTTATCTAATGATATTGTCAACACTTTGCAAGTGTCAAAGAAAGATTAATGGAGACTGTATGTAACATGACCGTTTAAAGGAATTATAGCTCAAGTAAGTTGGTTACATTGAGTGACCTTCATGACATATGCTTCAACATTAACAAGTTCGGAATTGCATTAAGACAACACCATTAATATGTCTAAGAAATTCTTAATTTGTTTTAGTGACAACGTACACGTATCTAAAGATACTATCAACACTTTTCAAGTGCCAAAGAAAGAATTATAGAGCTTATGTAATACGGCCGTTTAAAGGAATTATAGGATCACGTTATAAGTTGGTTACATTGAGTGATCTTCATGACATATGTTTCAATATTAACTAATTTAGAAGCATTAAGGCAATACCATTAATATGTCTAAGGAATTCTTAATTTGTCTTAGAAACAACAAATATATGTCTAATGATATGATCAACACTTTTCAAATGGCAAAAAAGAAATTATAGAGCTTATGAAACACAGACATTTAAAGGAATTTATAAGTTAAAAGTAATATATCTAATCTAAATTATTACTACGTGGGACATATAAAACGGCTAATTGGAGACACTAATTGATGTTAATAGTGGTACTAAATGAAAATTTGATCAAAAAATTGTTTACTCTGTGGTTCCACTTCCTCTTCACAATAGTTCAAATACTACTAGACTCTAATTTCGAAGAACATGCAATATAAGATAATTACGACTTTAATGAAAATAAGTTATAATTATGTGATCATTTATGAAATTTACACTCACAAAATAATATTTACGTTATGTGTTGAAACTTCTTTGAATTATGGATTAATTCCATGAAATAAAATTTCCTACAACAAAATTTTATATAACTTATTGTACTCTTATACATTCCATTTTATATGAGTTAGTTTGACTTGTCATAGAGTTTAAAAAAGAAAGTGAGATTTTTGAAATTTTGCTCTAAAATAAGTGATAGATATTTGTGTTATTATAAATCATTTCACTAAAGGTAAAATAGACATTTTAAAGATAAATTGTTATTTAATATAGATACATGTCATTCTTTTTTAATTTAGACTAAATCATATAAAGTGGGACAAAGAGAGTATTATTTAGGGAAAATTACATGTATAAGCAAACATATACTAGTTAATTAGTTAACATAGATATAGTTTGCCTTAATTACAATTTCTGACCTACTTTTAGCTATATATAATTACGCAGCTCAGCCTTTTAGTTTTGTATAATTCACACGTTTGTATAATTCAGAATTTGTATAATTAATATAATTTGTATAACTGTTTACACTTTTGATGTTTACAATTGTATAAATTCGTTATTTCAAGTTTATACAAAAATAACTGAATTATACAAATGTATCCGCAAATTATACAAACATGCGAATTATATAAATCCGTGAATTATACAATCGAGACAGCTTAAACTGTAGTTACAATCCGTAAATATGCAAATGATAGCTATGAAGCATAATTAAATTTATTATAATGGCTATTTGCGAAAGCTCATCTATGGTTACCTGAATATCACCACCTAACTATCCTAATAGATTAACATAATCTTAATGCTTTAAATTATATTAAATGCAAAAAAAAAGGTTTTTTCCTATCATAGTCAAGTGTATATGCTTCTTGTGTTGATTTTTTTAAAAAGAAAATATAAAATATATTTAAATTTTATGATTTTAAATTAAAGTTATCAAAATACTATTTAATTTTATAATATTTAATCTTAAATATATTACATATAAAATTGAAATTAATGAATTACAAAAAAGAAAAAAACATTCTTCTTTAAACAAAATTGAAAGAGAAAGTGGTCAAACAAATTAAAATGGAGTAACCAAAGAAATATTGAAATTAATGAATTGTAAAGTAAAAACAAAATTAAAATAGAAAATGGTCAAACAAATTAAAACGAAGTAACCAAGGAATATTTAAATTAATGAATGGTAAAAAAAACAAAATAGTATTCTTCTCTAAATAAAATTAAACAAATTAAAATGTTGACCAATAGAATATTCTTTTCTTCTAGTGTTAATTTTCCTTTATTCCCCGCTCCTAAGAAGCGCGTGTACATCACTCACCCTACAACTTTTATTTTGCCCCCAATATATGAAATTTGACCTCTCTTCACTCCATTTGTCTGTTTCTTAGCACCTTCAGAAACTTCATGTACAATTATGATTTTGTGTGTGTATATATACATACACTCCTCTGAAGCTCACTTCTGAGCTGCTGTATACTCAGCTTCTTCTCGGAATTCTCCGTTTTGTCTGTTCGGTTTGACGGTCTGATCGGTAATTAGTTTCTCAATTCTTCTGCATTGTTACGCCCTTGCATTCTTAGATATAATTATAATGTGGTGATGAAACGGAAGGTCATAAAAGAGAGAAAACAGGGAATGTTTTTAGTTGTAGCATGATATATACGATCATCTTTTAGGTTATGAATTAATGCGCAAATATAATAGATTGTTATTAGTGGGATTTTAAGTTTTATTATTTTTCTTTATCTGGAAGTTTTAATTCCTGAATCTTCTGCTTGAATTTGAGTGGTTAAAATGGTTTTGATGATATATATTTTAATGAAGCTGGTTGCTATGCATTAGTCTAGCTAGTTGTGTTCTTACTCCTTTCATTGACCTATATTTATTTTTTTATTTTTTTTATTTTTTATTTTTTTCAGTAGATGGGCTGTTTTCATTCTACAGCAGCAAAGAAGTTCCCTGGACATGAAAATCCTGTCGTCCTTGCCTCTGAAACAACCTGTAAGTTATTAATTAACCTTTCCTTTTAGTGTGCACATTTTTATTCAGTTTGCCTATGAATTTTAGAGGTTTATGCCTTAGGCCCAATTTTTGGGCGACTCAAATTTTCACCAATTTTTTTTTTAACATCATTCAAATAGAAGAAATTAAGAAAACATTGTTTTGTCAGTTTACATTCTCTTTGTTAACACTCATATTATTTATCTTTTTAAAATTCTTTTACACTTTCTTTTTTTAAATCTTTGATAAGTTAGAGATATATACTATCAAAAATATAAATCAATAGTCGAAAGTATTGAATTAGGTGACTTACAATTTTTTATTTTTTTTGTGTTTCTTCTTAACTTTTCAAGTATTACATAAACATATTAAAGTATTGTTATACCAACTTATCAATTTATTGTATTAGATTCTATAGTTCTAACTATTATCTTTATGTAATGTTTGTCAACTTACTGTTTATAAAATTATGTTAACAATTTATATAATGATTGTCTAGTAAAAAAATGTTTCTCAACGTTGTGATAAAATCTTACCTAAGAATAAAGTAATTAAAAAACGAAGTCGAAGAAATCATTTTAACAAAAGATGTTAAGTAATAATTTGCATTTTAAAAGTTAAGAAAATAAAGTTTATATAGATTTTAGGCATCTAATTAAAATTTCACTTTATGCCTCAAATTACATTGAGTCGCCCTGGTTGATGCAAGTCAAAATCAATGACCTTCAATTTTGAATTCTTTGTCAGCTTTAAGATTAGTGATGGCAAATGGACGGGTTGAATAAAAATGGATTGGATTGCAACCTGCGTACCTAAAATAATACTTCCAAGTGCATAGATATTCTAAACATAATTGTTACTGCTGAATAATAAAGACGAGTATTAATGTTAACTTAAGATATGTAAATACTTATTACCATAAAAGTGTTATCACTTATGAAATGAACAACGGCAAAGCCGCTAAGTTAAAATCAACCAATGTTTGAACCTTCTAGGTCGTTTGTCTTACTTACCCCCACGGCTCTTTACACATCCTTGCTTATATGTTTTTCTATCTGTTAATTCCTCTTTTGCAGTTAGTGTAAGTGAAGTTGAAGCATTATTTGAGCTGTTCAAGATTATTAGCAGTTCGGTGATTGATGATGGGCTAATAAGCAAGGTAGTCTTCTATATATTAACCACCCAAACAATGTCAATATGGGGTTGTGACTTTGTGCTGCATCATCCCAAATGTATTGTTGGATAATATTGTTTTCCTTATGACGAAGTACTTGTTTTTGTTTTTCTTATGCTTGAGAAAATCATGTTGGAGTTGCAGGAAGAGTTTCAGTTGGCTTTATTCAAGAACAAAAAGAAAGAAAATCTTTTTGCAAATCGGGTACGTATAACTTTGATATGGAGCATGGTGTTTTTTTTTTTTCCTTTGATGATATTATGCTGGTTTGTAACTGACAGCTTGTGTATGCTTCAATAATTTCTTTAAGTAAAATTAGCATAACGGTTATAGCTTAATATGTTGTGTCAGATATATAACTTCTATAGTGGTTCATTAAAATGTGGATTAAGTTACGGAATGTGATGACTTGACAATTAGTGAATTAGCTGATTAGATTAAATGTGAAAAGCTCAGAACTATTCTTTTGATGGGATATGATATATTAATTTGCCTTTTTGTATGCAGATTTTTTATCTCTTTGATGTAAAGCAAAAAGGAGTAATTGATTTTGGTGATTTTGTTAGAGCACTTAACGTTTTCCACCCAAATGCCCCACAAGAAGAGAAGATCGATTGTAAGTGAAACAAATGATAAATATAACTGTCTAGTTCTTTTTATTCTATTCTTGCTTAACTGGCACACAGAGAGGCACGCTGAAAATCCATCTTTCTGTTGTTGCAGTTTCATTTAGGCTTTATGATATGGATGGCACGGGGTTCATCGAGCGACAAGAGGTATATATGCTCTAGTTAGTTTGTCTGTGTTGAAAATGATCTACAAGAATCTTGCTATATTTGGTTTGTTGAAGAGTCGGAGTCTGTCACATCCTCAATAAATAGATGATAAATAAACATCATGATGTTTACTGATTCACATCATGCTTTTATTGGTTTTTGGTATCTATCCAATTATATGTTTGCAGTCTTCTTAATTATTTGTGATTTTGGCAGGTTAAGCAAATGTTGATTGCACTTTTAGGTGAGTCTGAGATGACGTTGGATGACGAGACCGTTGAGATAATACTTGATAAGGTAGTTTACTGATAATGACCAATTATAAGTTTCCATTCTCACAATACACAAACAATAGCGGTATCTCCTGCTTCTCTGTATGATAAAATGTTAAAAGTGGAACCAATGCATTCTGTTTGCAATTTATTCTCACTGTAATGTATAGTTGGCTTCTTGGTCAACCAAGAATAGAATACTGTAAAGCTTTTACTCTTTGCACTCCTAATTATAATCGCGTCTTGTGGAATTTTAATAACTAGTCAATATATTTCAATGTGTAGACATTTTTGGAGGCAGACTCAAATCAAGATGGAAAGATTGACCTATCTGAATGGCACGACTTTGTGGGCCGAAATCCTTCATTATTAAAGATAATGACTCTTCCATATCTAAGGTATCAAGTTTTGATACAGATATATATGTTGCGAAAACATAAATATATTAGACATAGGATGCCTTAATCTGATGAGTTTTTTCTTGATGCAGGGATATAACTACTACTTTCCCAAGCTTCGTATTTCATTCTGAAGTTGATGAAGCTGCTACCCAACTATGAAGTATAGTTGAGGTCATTTATTGATGCACCTAAGTTTGGTTGGGGAGTTAGAGCTCTTTTTCTAGAATGTAGAAAAACTAAAGGCGATCGATTATATAAAATGGGAACAATATATAGTGATTGAATCAAGAGGTTAAGCGAGCCTCATGTTATACAGTTCTTTTGTTAGCAATATCCTGCCATTTAATGGTTGAGGTTACATTTCAAACAGTTTTTGTTTACTGTTTTTTCTGTTTTGAGCTGGAAAATCTTGCGTAGCATAACTGTGTAATGATAAAAGAAAAAGTAGTTTCAAACTACATGTTGCTTATTGCTTCAGCTATAGTTTTATTTTGTTGCGGTTACTGTTCCTTTTCTTTGTATGCTTTAGAATGTCTACCCTATTATTGGTCTCCTTTTAAATCTACTTTGATATGTGTTACCTGGCCGAGGGTCTTTCGGAAATGGTCCATTTACCTCCATGAGGTAGGGTACACTCTATCCTCCCTAGGTGGGAATTTACAAGGTATATATGTTGTTGTTAGTTGTTTTAATTTGAAGAATTCAAGTGATAGACACTAGCTGTGTTAAGATTTTATTGCATGTTTTCGTCGGTCATTTTAATCATTTACCAATTAATGTTTATTATAGAGATTTAAGTATAGGGTAAGTGAGCGGATTGTGTAAATATTTTTTAGATTGGCCGTGCGTGCATACAATTTTAACGTAGAACAATTGGTCTACCACATTTAATTTCATGAAGTTAATCTTTCCCTAAGACTTCTCTTGACCACAAAATTCCCATTTTTTCTTTCTTCTCATCATTCTTTAATTTTTTTATTCTCATTATATCAAGTTGGTCCAGTTTTATCTCTACCCCTTTTAATTAGCCTGCTTCCCCACCATTAATATTCTTTCTGCTGAGAGGAGGCAGGTTTTTTCTCCAATCAACCCCCCCATGGATTCTTCTCCTCTTATATTTTCATCATTTGCTTCAATTCCATTCACCAAATCCGAGCTCGAACACGACATCAACCACTTCCTCGCGGGTGATGGGTTTGATCTTGTTTCACGTATCAAGACCGTGCACGAGCTCTCCTGCCCTGGTGTTGTATCTTGTGCGGACATCGATCGATCCTCGCCTCAGCCAGGGGCGGATCTACGTTGAACCAAGGGGGATCCGAACCCCCATCGTCGAAAAATTACACTATATATATACGATTAAATTTTTTATTTATGTGTATATATATAATATTGAACCCCCTGAACATACACCAAAGACGTAGCTCAGCGGCGTTGGGGGTTCAAGAATTCGCGCTCCAGCACGTTAGGTCGCGTGTTCGAATCCGAACAGAGGCAATTTTTTATTAGCCTTATATTTTAGGCGGGAATTTAAGATTTATTAGTTTAATCCCTAATTATAAAGTCAAATATTAAAAAGCCCTTTTCTTCTTTATTAAAACCCTGATAATCCCTAATTACAAAGTCAAATATTAAAAAACCCTTTTCTTCTTTTAGGATTTTTCACGTTTTATTTTTTTCATCGTTCTTCTTCCTTGCTGCTGGCTGCTGCTTGTCGCTACTGGCTGCTCCTTGTCACTGCTGCTTGCTGCTTTTGTTGGATTGGTCATTATTGAAATCTTGAAGTCTATATCCGCAATCGTTTCTTTCATCTCCATTAATAACTACTTTGGTATGTTTTTGGTTCCCTTTTTTCTTACTAGATTTCTATATACCTTATTTCGTTATTTCTTGATGTGCTTTCTTTAAGTTGGCTGAATTATTGATATCATTGAAGTTTCATTTTTTTTGTTTGGCTAATTTAATATATTTTCTTAATCTAAAATTGGAGAGATAGAGAAATATAATGTAATAATTCAATAACCATTGCTTAAGCTTTTTGGTTTTGGTCCTTATTGTGTGTATGCTTTTTTTTTTAATAGTTCTGACTTTTAAATGTGTGTTTATTTCTCTTAAATTCTAACTAAACTTTTACTTTACAATCCAGTCTTAATATTCAATGAAGAAGTATTTTACCCCAATATCGAAATCAAGTTTAGCCTCTCATAGTCATAGTCAATCTAACCAAGAAGAAAATGTCAATCATTCTGAAGTACCATCACATTCTTCTCAAGAATTTGATTTGAGTACTTTAAAGTTTGATCCCGGTGAAAGAACTCCAATATTGAATTATCATTCAAATCATCGTGATGTTATTAGAAGGGCATACCTTGTGAATGGTCCTTGTCAACCTCGCTTGGAGGTGCATGAGTACCCTCAAACAAATATTTCTGGAGCAATGTGTCGTTTTAATCATGAATGGTTTGATGATGTATATCATGATTGGTTGGAGTACAGTGTTAGTAAAGATGCAGCCTATTGTTTGTATTGCTATCTATTTAAAGATCACAATATTAATCAAGGTGGAGGTGAAGTATTTTCATGTACATGATTTAAGAATTGGAATAAAAAGAGTGGTCTTGACAAGCATATTGGTCTGCAGAATAGCCCACATAATCGATCAAAAAAGAAATGTCAGGATTTACTACGGCAACAACAGTCGATTCAATCTGCATTTGAGAGACAATCTAATCAAATTAAATATGGATATTATATCCGCTTAAGTGTTTCGATTGATGTAGTAAGACTTCTCATATATAACTCAAGGACTCGCATTTCGAGGTCATGATGAATCTAAATCATCACTTAGTAGGGATAATTTTCTTCAGATTCTCTCATGGTATGCAAAAAGATGTGATAAAATTCATGATTATGTACTTGAACATGCCCCTCAAAATGATCAAATGACTTCTCCAATAATTCAAAAAGATATTGTGACTGCATGCAAGATAGAAATAGTTAAAGCTATTCTCGAGGAACTAAATGGTGACTACTTTGCCTTACTAGTTGATGAATCTTTTGATATTTCACGCAAGGAGCAAATGGCTATTGTATTACGATATGTTGATAGAATGGGATTTGTGATGGTGCGACTTATTGACATTATTCATATTCAAGATACTAGTGCATTATCCTTGAAAGAGACAATTATTAATTTACTTGCTCAACATTCTTTGAGTCCATCACGTGTGCGTGGACAATGTTACGATGGGGCAAGCAATATGCAAGGTGAGGTCAATGGACTTAAAATGTTGATTAGGCAAGAAAGTAGATCGGCTCATTCTATACATTGTTTTGCTCATCAACTTCAACTAACTCTTGTTGGGGTCTCTAAAAAGTGTGTTGAAGTGGGAAAACTTGTAGTATTGGTCTCAAATATTTTTAATGTATTGGGATCTTCTTTTAAGAGTATGGATGATTTACGAGATTCTCAAAAAGCAGCAATTCAAGATGCATTAGATATGGGTGAATTGACAACCGGTAGGTGCTTGAATCAACAACTTGGTCTTTCAAGAGCTTGTGATACTCGTTGGGGATCTCATTATAAATCCTTTAACAATTTTATTCTTATGTTTGGCTCAATTGTTGAAGTTCTTGAATCACTTGCTCTTGATGCACGAAGTATGGATGAAAGAGCCAAGGCAATGGGACATCTTGAATCTTGTCAAACATTTGAGGTTGCGTTCATGTTGCATTTGATGAGAGATGTATTAGCAATCACAAATGAGCTCAATAAATGCTTACAAAGAAAGGAGCAAGATGTTGCAAATGCCATGCTACTTGTTGAAGTAACAAAGAAAAGGTTGCAAGTTTTAAGGGATGATGAATGGAATTCTCTTATTGCTAAGGTATCTATATTTTGTACCAAACATGAAATTTATATACCTAACTTTGAGGAGCCATATGTTAGCTCTTTAAGATCACGGCGAAGACTTGCTCACTATACAGTCTTACATCATTACCGTGTTGAAGTGTTTTGCAATATTATTGATTGGCAACTTCAAGAGCTTAATGATCGTTTTAATGAGGTATCTACTGATTTGCTCCATGGAATTGCTTGTTTGAATCCAATTAACTCGTTTTCAAGTTTTGACAGCAAAAAAATAATGAGGATGGCTGAATTATATCCAGATGATTTTGATGAATTTAATATGGATACTCTTGAGAATCAACTTGCAAGTTACATTGTTGATGTTCGTGATGTTGATGAAAGGTTCTCTGATCTAAATGGACTTTGTGATCTTTCCAAAAGATTAGTCCAAACAAAAAAACATTCAAATTATCCTTTGGTGTTCCGCTTAGTGAAACTTGCTCTACTTCTACCAGTTGCCACTGCATCCGTTGAAAGAGCTTTCTCGGCAATGAAGTTTATCAAGAATGACTTGCGAAGTCAAATGAGTGATGATTTTTTTAGTGGTTGTTTGGTGCCTTTTGTAGAAAAAGATGTATTTGATAGTATTCCTAATGATGCTATTATTAAGACATTTCAAGATATGAAACCTCGTAGAGTACAATTGTAATGATCTATTTAAGTTTTTAGATATATGTATGTGCCTATTATTTATGTGATTAATCTTTTTTTTTGAACCCCTTGATGAAAATCCTCCCTCCGCCACTGGCCTCAGCCACGAGAAATCTCATCGTTATGATCGGTGGACCTAACTATAAACTTCCTCTAGGTCGAATAGACAGCCTTGTTTCCCAAGCTACAAGTGTAGAAGGGAAACTAGCACATGCAAATGATACAAAAATTCCAAAGTCTAGACTTCAACGTCCAAGAAATGGTTGCATTAGTTGGAGGTGGACATAATATTGGATTAATTGTTCATTGCAAGGAGTTTGCTAACCTGATATTTGCCAAATCCGGCCCAACAATGAACCCGAAACTAGCAGATAGACTCAGAGGGATATGCGCGAATTACACGACTAACCCGGAATGGCAGCGTTTCTTGACGTGATAATCCCTGGCACTTTTGACAACATGTTGTTCAAGAATTTGATGAATGGTTTAGGAGTTCTTGGTTCAGTTCAATTGCTTTTGAGTGATCCAAGGACAAGGCCATTTGTTGAGAAATATGCAAAGGATGCTGATTTTGCTCGTGCCATGGAGAAGCTTAATGTTTATAAAGTTAAGTTGACAATCAAGGAGAAGTGAGGAGATGTGATGCACCTAACACTTGTAGGAAATAAACCAAGATTAGGATTCCCAAGTAGTTTAGGATTCCTTAATAGTTTAGAATTTATTATTTATGGTATTTTCTTATTTATGTTTAATTAGGATTTGTTAGTTTTTATAGTTTCTTAGTCCTAGTTTACTTTGGTTGTTGGTATTAGTATTATAAATTGGGGTACCTTATTACATATTTTCAATGTAGTGAGTAGGGCCCGTTTGACCATGCGATATGGTATCATGAGATGAAATTGAAGGTTTGTTTGGACATGCGATATGAAATTTTTGTGTTGTATATTTTCTCATAAACATAAAAATCACATAAGTTGTAAAACTATTAAATAGCCCCAATTGTTTATTCAATCTTATCAAATAAACAAAAAATTATAAAATCGCATAATAAATTATTACAAAGTTATTTGTTCTCCACTTAAGTAATTATTTCATCTAAGTTTAATTTAATAAAAAAAATTGAACATAAATTGTAGTGTACTAGTCTTTAATATATCCTCCCACATAGTACGACAATTTCCTCACGTTGAACTTGCATTTCTCGATCATGTGACCGAGAAGACGAACCAACATTGTTACTTTGAGCCATTTGTTGGTCAATATCCTCCGCAACTATATTTTCATGTTCATAGACCATAAATATTTCATCACTACTTTGGTATTCTCGCAAATAATTATGTAACACTGCACAAGCTATGACAATTTTCACTTGTGTATCAATATCATAATGATTCATGCCTTGTTTCAGTATTCTAAATCTATTTTTCCAAGCTCCAAAAGTCCGTTCAATCACATTGCGCAGAAATGAATGCCTATAATTAAATAGTTCTTTGACATTTTGAGGCTCTCTTTCACTTCCTCGGTAATCTTGCAAATGATAGCATAGTCCTTTGTATGGAGCTAAAAATCCTTTTGTGTTTTGGAAACCAGCATCAACAACATAAAAATAGTGTTTCCAAGACAATGCAAAGTCATAAAATAAATATTATCTCTTTAAACAAAGTTGATAAGAAATATGTAACTAAATACTAATAACTTACACATAAAATATAAATGTTCACTTTTTAAAAGAAGCGTTACGTAATATATAATCACCCTCACAGTGTTACCAAATAGTAAATATGCGATACTTACAACTTGTCATTTGAGTTACTTTCAATCTTTTTGTTTTTATTGATTAAAAAAACTACTATTAAGTAACATTCATTTATTCAAGGACTATGAGGGTCAACAATGTTAACTAAAGAATTTATCACATAATTTGAGTAAGATCTAGTAGGCGGGCCCCGAGTGTTTGACATTGAGCGTGCTTAGGATGTACAGTTAGACGCTTAAGGCATAAGTATTACAGAACAAAGCCCCACACTTGAGTCTCGAAGCGTTTTACTAGATCCCCGCCCCCGAGCTCACCCCGGAGACGAGTCCCAATAGAGTCTTTTATAACACTGGTCTTGATACGGTAATTCGCGATCTTCTTTTGCTTCAAATTATACAAGTTTTCTTCTCATCTTTTCTAGTCCATTTCCCATGACTTCCGTTTTAGTTTTGGAAATGTACTTATTTTTTCTTAATTAAACTAATCAAATCATTTGGTATCATGCTAGTATTTTTATACCCTCCATCTAATTTTATATTAATGATTTTTTTCTGTATCTAGAAATAATTTAATTTTAAATTTATCATTTAGTTTTTATGACATGATTTTATATCCATAAAACTGTAATGGTACGAATTAAAAAATCTCTCTTTATTAGGCTAATTTAAACACATTTACATAAAATGAGATTGTATGGAAAAAAATGCGTCTAACAAAATAACGAATCGCATCACGGCACATAATTAAGTCAGAATCGGAAAGACGCTTACTATACCAAGGAAAATGGGGAAGGATTGTTCCTAATGCAATATGAGGTGATTCAACACCTGCGTTTGTTGTTTCTATACTATACTAAAATAATAATAATAATAATAATAAAATAAATATATATATATAAATGCAGAGGCGGACCCACATGCATCTGTGAGGGTGCACGTGCATCTGACAACTTTTAAAGTTTTTTTGTATATAGATAGTTTATAAAACGATAATATATTTGCTTGTGCACCCATATAACCAAAAGTTATATGGATGCACTGGTCGAAGTAAACACTTTGGACTGCAACTACGTGAGTTCGATTTCCGCGAGAGGTTACAATTTTTTGCCTTTAAAATCAGTTTTTCTTAACCGTTAACCTTTTTACAAATTGCTTTTATTAAAAATTGTTCTTCTTATTAATTTTTATATTTTTTAAAATTATATTATTCAATATTGGTTAAAGGCAAAAAATAATAAAATTCAATATTAAAATTTATTGAGCCTTTAAAATTTACGAGGCCTAAGCCTTTGTTAACCTTACCTTGGGTCACTCCTAGCCTTACTCTTGAGTCACTCTTAGTGGTGCTCCCCTATCTTCAAATACTGGATCCGCCTATGTGTATATATATATACACATAGTACTATTTAAAAGCTTATTGTTAGATATCTCTTTTATTACCAAGATCATGCCGTTGTAAATTTATTACAAAGTTCAAATTTGTTATGTTTTATATGTTTAGTAATATAGGCTTATTTAGTGATATGGGTGATTTTTCCGTAGAAAAATATCCATTTTTGTTAAACTCGGAAAACAAATCAATGGAAGTGAACTTAAACATGCAACTATTATTGTTACAGTTTACCTTCATCCATGGTTAGGTTTAATCTTATTTAGTGATAGGGGGTGATTTTTCCTTTAAAAAATATCCATTTTGTAAATCTCGAAGGCCAAATAAATCACCACAAAAAAACGAATCAATGAAAGTGAACTTAAACAGGCATCTATTATTGTTACAGTTTACCATCTTCCATGTTTAGGTTTTGTGTGACATTATTTATTATTGGAGAAATTTCATAAATAGCTAAGAGTTAAAACATAATGAGTCTTTTTAATTAGCTATAATTTGTCTAATTTCGTAACGTAATTATAGTTTCAGTAGTTATTATATACATATCTCGCTAGAAACTTATTTATTTTTATACAATTTGGACTCTTAACTTAATTAATAATGAGGCGGTAATTTAAGTTATTAAAAAGGAAAACAATCTCACAAATCATGATTATTGTATCTAATTAGAATTTCTTACCAATTATAATTTCTACCAAAAAACAAAAAAATTAAATTACTAAATAAACATGTTAAAAATGACTTAATAAATATACAAATATATATATATATATATATATATATATATATATATATATATATATTTATTTATTTATTCTCCTATTTTAGAAATGACAGTTTAAAGTACGAACACTGTTATATGGATGGTACTCTATGCAATAAAAGGTGTATATCAAAGATGGAATGAATTAAGGTTAGCAGAGGAATTTACATAATTTTGTTGGGTTAAATGATATCTGAGTATAATTGGAATTGCTACGTGTCTTCTTTAGGCTTAAATTTGCTTCTATAACTGTGTCGATGTCATTTTAGGATGCAATTGAACACACATCTAACTCTAACTTCTTCATTTTTTGACCAGTTTCATCATTTTCTAACATATTCCTATCTTAAATCAGTTCATGAATAGTAAAGAAGGACTATCGGCTACTTGTGAAAATCGTTTTTATTCACTTATGTACAAGGTATTTAGTTATAACACAATGCTTGCATATGACTTGCTACAATTTAATGAATGAACTTCTACATGTAGCACTCCAATTATATAAGCTACTAATTAAGTTGCTAAAATCTGTCTCCTACAATTTCAAGCCAATCAAGAATTCACAATCCAAATCCCTAACAAGAAAAAGAGGCAATTGCATTTTCTGAATTTCTTAAAATCCTTTTGATTTTCAAGGTTAATTCTTCCCGTTCAATTTTATAGTGTATTTTCAATTCCATCTTCAGCTGAAAAATAGACAATTCCAAGACAACATAGAAAATTACAAAGCTTTGATAAGTTTTTTTTTTTTATAGCTTATTTAATATTCACATTCTGCTTTGGTACAAATATTTTTATGATTACTTGATTTGATTATGTAGAGTAATGTGTCGAAATCAACACGAATCTTTGAAATTGGAACCTTATCTTCATGGGGTACAACTCTTTTTTATTTATATGCAACAAAATTTGATTTTTTTCGTTGATTTTTGTAATTCACTTCTACGTCTCAAGACATGTTATTCCACCTTTTTCTCTTTATATTTGTCATTGTTGCTTGGTTGTTTATAAAGTTCATGATATCAACAACAACTAGAGAAAAGCTAATGTGGAAAATATTTTTTAAAATCTTATATTAAATGTTACTAATTTTTATCTTATTTTCTCGTGTGTTTGTATGGGAGACTTGAATTAACAAATAAAAAACTACTATATGCATCTTCATACCCACATGAGCACAAATGAAGTTAAAGCAGAGAAATCCTTTAGATTGGTTGTTGGAAGAGCACAATTACATTTTCCTGCACACATCGTAAGGAATGAACTTATACTATACCTATGTATAGTAAAATTCTGGACTATGGATATTCAGTATCCATTTTTATTTTAATTATAGGGTGACACATTTAGCTTTTCAATTACTATTGAAAGAAAACTTTTAAGTGTTTGATATGTTGGGTTTGTGTTGTGCACGGGATTCACCTTCTAGTATATATATTTACACACACAATTATTTGAAATATACAAATAAGTAAATGTATACAAATACTAGGGGTGTACATCACCGGGTTGGTTCGGGTTTTTTTAAAATCAAACCAAACCATTTGTATCGGGTTAAAATATATATAAACCAAACCAAACCAATAATAGTCGGGTTTTTTCAATCTCGGGTTTTTTCGGGTTATTCGATTTTCTCGGGTTATTCGGGTTTTCTCGGGTTTTTTTTAATAAAGACTAAAGAGCTTGTGTTCTTTCAGTGATTTAAAAAAAAACGTTGAACACTAACATGATTTTTCATCCTAGAAAAGCATTCAGTAGTTTCTTTTGGCATTGCAAGCCCATGAGTTCAATAGGCAATTCTCCATTCTATTTGGAACACAAATTCTCAAAAAATTACTACTATTACTATTTTGGACAAATCATAAAATAATATCAATAATCAAGAGTGATTCATTATACATTAGAGAAATTCATGAAAGTAACATGGTGACTTAAACAATTTTTGCATAGTCAAAATATTATCGTCAAAAGTTAATACGAGTTATTTACATTCAAATCTTTAAATTCTACACCACCATTACTTACAACCTAGGACCTTGTACCTAGAGGAACAAAACATTTTTGAAGTGAGATCTTCTTTACATATTTTCCAAAAACCATAGCCTGCATCTACAAAGTAGACAATACAAATCAATTAAGTTGATTAGCAACAGATTAACTAAGTTGATGTTTAGTCCTTAGTTCTTATTGCTATTTAGAGCAAACAATAATTAGGTAATTAACAATCACAAAAGAATGAACTAATACCTTTGTTCCATGTAGTGAAATTAAAGTACATCAACTGGCTAATCAATCCTCAAAGGTGAGTCGGTGTATTCTGAAAGAACTGAAACAAATTGAATACAAAATAAAATTCAAAAATAGAGAATCATTTTTAATAACAATTAGAATATATAAAGTTACCTTCTTCAATTTCGTCAATTTTCTGGACTTCCTCTAATATATCTTCAAGCTTGCATTCTTTAGAAGGCGATCGTAGCCATTGTTGAGTGCAAATAAGCGCTTCTACCATTTTTGGAGATAAAGAACTTCGATAACTATCAAGAATTCGACCACCTGTACTAAAAGCTGACTCAGATGCAACAGTAGAAATAGGAATAGAAAGGATATCCCTAGCAATTTTCGCAACAATTGGGTATCTACTGGACGAAACTTTCCACCAACTCAAAATATTAAAATCATTGATCTTCACTACATCATCTTTCAAGTATATTTCCAGATCATATTTTTTTACAACAAATCCCTCTTTATTCATGTGTTTCTCCCACTGAGATTGCAACAAATCACTGGATTCACCCATCACACAATTATCATTTTCAATATTTTCGTTAGGATCTTCAGAGCAAGAACAATTGTAGTGATTATATAAGAGATTCAAAACATCTCTCACATCTTGAGACTTTAATCTTCCCATCAAAGAGCCATATGCAATAGAAAGAATATACTCTACATATTGCATCTTGTATCTAGGATCCAACACAACAACAACCATCAGTAACATATTCATACTCTCAAACTTACCCCAATATTTATCCATCTTGGATTTCATTCTTGTTGCCATATCAACCAAAATGAGATCATCATGTTTAGTATACTTGATAATATCATTTCGGAGATTGAAAAAATCATGAAAGAAAGAGTGAGAAGTAGAATATAAGCTGCTCGAAAACTTTAAAGTTGCCTGATAGAAAATATTAAGAAACTTCACAAAAGCTTTCACATTCTTCCAATCATCTGTTGATGGATTTTTTGTTGTTGTACTTATTTCTCGACATTGCTTTTGATAATTCTGGTCATCCACATACATTCTTGTAAAAGCTTTTTCAAATTTCAAAGCTTTATCCAACATTGTGTATGTCGAGTTCCATTTAGTCTCAACATCCAGACTTACAAGACCACGGGTGTCAATCTTAACTTTCTCAACAACGGACTTAAAAGTAGCAAATCTTGAAGAAGAAGACCTGACATATTTTATAGCACTTCTTATATGAGAAATAGGCTCAATTTGTTCATCCAGCCCCTCTTTTACAATCAAGTTTAAAATATGAGCATTACATTTAACATGTAAAAACTGATTTTCAAACATTACACCTTTCCAATCTTCAATACGCCCCTTTAAACTCTTAATGGCAGCATCATTTGCGGTTGCATTATCCAAGGTCACTATAAACAAGTTCTCAATGCCCCAACCTAATAAGCAATCCTCAATCCCCTTGGCAATAGTCTCACCTTTGTGATCTGGTGTTTGAAAAAAATTAAGAATTCTCTTTTGTAGATTCCATTGATCATCAATCCAATGTGCAGTGACGACCATATAAGTATAATTTTGGATTGACGTCCATGTATCACTGGTAAGACAAACACGTTGGTTTTTTATAAGCTCCTTAAGCTTTTCTTTCTCTTCTTGATAAATCCTTAGACAATGTCGAGCAACAGTTACACGAGAAGGTACTTCAAAATTTGGAAAGGCTTTAGCCATTAATTTTTTGAATCCTTCTCCCTCAACAGCTCTAAACGGTTATTCATCAATAATTATAAATTCGGTAATTGCTCTCTTAATTTCATCCATATTAAACACCCCTTTTTCAGTGGAACCACCTTCTGGCCAACCTCTTTTGATAGGTTTTAATGTTGTTTGCCACTTATCGGACTTAAATGGAGACTTGAGACATTTCATAGTTAAATGATTCCATAACGTAGTTGTCCCATTGACACTGTCGGCAGCAAATGTTTTAGTACAATAATTACATTTTGCCTTACATTTACCTCCTTTAGCAATAAACTTAGAGAAATGATCCCAAATTTGAGATGTTTCTCTACCTGTAGTTCCAGAGTTAGGAGCGACCGGAGGAGCTGCTCTTTTTTGCTTCTTAGGAGGTATGCGTCGACGTGGAGTTACTTTGCCTTGTTGTTGAGATATTGTCGACATAGTTGAAGGAATATTATTAATCACCTCTACATCCGTTACAGAAGGTGTAGTTTCCATCCAAAAAGAAAGTTTTTGCACATACATAACAATAGTTATTAGTATTCTGATACAAGATTGTGTTTCAACAAGACTTCCATTCAAGTATTGTGCACAAGACTTAGAAGTTTATTTCACTTTGAAACCAAAACAAATACAAATATAGTACAAAATATTTGGTTAGAAAAGTTTGATGTATATTACTGGCTACTGCTATCAAATCTAATAGTCTCTTAAATTTTTATCTCTATCACTTGTTTTTCCTTATCTCTGCGGACCATCACGATGTTTACAGTACAAAAACCTCCATACAAATGGAACCAAAAGCAATGAGTCGAACACTTGCCCCTTTTTCATTGCATTGAAACAACATAAGTAAAGAGAGAAATAAGTGAAACTTATATACAAAAAATTTATCATCATCTTGTTGCTAAGCTTAACACACCATAGATATGGACACCAAGATGTATAATTTTTAGGTTTATATCTATGATTCAACTACCCAAAAATGTGATGTTGTTGACAATGGCAATACAAGAAAAATATCTAAAAACGAGTTAGTAGCAATTACTTACCCAGATTAAGATGAGTTGATGATGATTTGAACTAAAATCCGAAAGACGAGCTCAATATATGTCCTAATAGCTAAGGAGTAAAACCTAACAGTGACTAAGTCTTTGAAGGTGAAGAGTTGTTTTTGAGCTGCTGACCTAATAACCTTTGTTAAATGAGATAGATAATATTATATAGGGCTAGTTGAATTGTATAATTTATTTGGGCTTTTGTTTATTCCTAAAAATAACAAGTGGGCTCAAGTCAACAATGTAGCCCAAAGTCCACTAATATTAAACAAAAAATTGTGAGAAAGATTAAGAAAATATATAAATTATATATTAATAAACATTTTTATTATAAAATAAAATTTTAAAATTACATATATAATGTCGGGTTGGTTTGGTCTCGGGTTGGTTTTTTTTTTGTTAAAACCAAACCAACCCAAATATAGTCGGGTTTTTTTTTTCAATACCAAACCAAACCACTAGTCGGGTTTTTTTTCCGGTTTGACTCGGTTCGCGGTTTGATTCGGTTTGCGGTTCGGTTTTGTACACCCCTAACAAATACTGATATTATACAAATAAATAGCTGGAACGTATACTTGCTGATAATATATAAGTACAAAATAAAAAATTGTATACAATTGTTGAAACTATACAAATAAGAAGGTTTGAAAAAAATAAGAAATCTGCAACAAACATTGATCCATAAAATCATATACAACATAATGTAAAATGTATTGATAGAAATACAAATTACAAAAAATATACAAAACAAATTATATAAATACCTCAACAATGCTGAAATTTTATAAATAATAGCTAGAATGCATACTTGCTGATAATATACAAACACAAAAAATAATTGTATATATTTGTTGAAAATACAAACCAAATCTCTCAACAAATCGTAAAACATTTAAACAAAAAAATTAATTGATAAATACACATGAATCTATTGTATATTTACAATTGAAAATCTGAAAAACTTGGATGCGTTTGTATACCTCGAGTGATTTTTTGGAAGGAATTTGTTCATTCATGATTTTGATTGTATCCAAGGATAAAACTGAAAACCAAAAAAAATTGATGTGATGACCAAATACAAATGAAAAAAAATGAAAGTTGAAACCGCAATAAGTTTGGGTAGATTTGGATGAGACAGAAACCGAGGTTCCTAGAGCTTAGACTTGTTTCAGTTGAATGTCCTGTTTGAATATGGATTCTAGTCGTTTAAAATTTTGCATTTGTTTTAGTTGAGTTGTTGAAGGCGTGACCTACCAAAATTTTGGATCTCTTTCTTTTGGTTATGTTTGATGTTAAATTATTCACAATTTAAGATATCGTTTTTAGCTAAAAAAAAAGTTGAAATCACCATAAGTTGCCCTTAAATCTTTGCTGCACAATTTGAAAGGGAAAGAAGAATTTCTAACTTTTGTTGAAGGGAAAGAAGAATTTCTAACTTTTGTTGAGTGAATTAAGGAGAAAAATAAATAAGAAGATTATGGAGAGACATAAATTATATAACTTTGTAAAAGTATAGAAACGAAACGTGGTTTGTGTAAATATGACTAAAAGTTAGTGGTGAGTGGTAAATTGTTCACTATAACTATGTTAAATAATTATGTAGTATATGTTTGCTTAGTTGCTTAATTTTTTCTCTTTATAAATGTATTAATTCATTTAATATTTAATATATATATTAAAATATTTAAAAACATTTTTATTTTAAATATTATTATGAAATATTTAAATAATAATTTTCAAAAATATGTAGTAACTTAATTTCCTTTTTCTGAATTTTATATCGAATGTCAAATCATGAGGGCAAACTTGTAAAGCTACGTCTGAAGTCTGAACGAACCGACTTCACATGAGTTGTTACTCGCCGGCGGTGGGTGGAGGGGTGTGTTTTTATATAGCTAGGCGCTTGCAAGCGGAAATCGACGTCGTCTATGGCTAAAACTTTGAGTAATCAATCCATGGAGAAAATATCAGATAGGCTTTCAGGGCTTGATAACCTCTATTTCCCACGCGCTCAGCAATCGTCCGCCTCCACTGCCTTCCAACGCAAATCCCTCCTTATCGACCTTCTCTCTCGCGACACTCCCCTTTTTCTAGGTACTCTACTAATTTTTAGTATTTTTTTTCTAGCGATTATAATGATCATATGTATTTTATTTTTTAGGTGCCTGATAATTGTGCAATTAACCTTGACCTCGTGGCGTTGCCAGAAATTCTGCTATTTGATTGTGATGGAACAACTTTTCCTCATCTAATCGATATGTTGGCCTTGAATTCATTGTTTCCCCCTCCCTCAAAATATTCAGCACTTTCAATTATAAAAGGAGACAACATTGCATAGTGGATATACATAGAATCAGTTCTGCTTATCTTTGGAGAAATTTTAGTATTTCGTGTTAGACCTCTTATCTTATTGATACTTTATGTTTGTCAGAGTTGTTGAGGCAAAAGCACCTTAGTTTAGTGGAATTTTAAGGCAAACTGCAATTAGAGTCGTGAGCTTTAGCGAATAAAGGTGCTAAGGAGCAGATAGGAAAAATCTAATGTGTGAAAAACTGACTAAACACAAACAACAGTTATTTAGATAAGATATTGAAGAGAAATATATGAGGTGATTCTCCCAGTAGGTGTACAGTTCTACTTTTATATCAAAAAAAATATATGAGGTGATTCGTGTCAGTTTAGCAAGCATAAAATGATTTTAAGTACTCAATGACAAATTTTCAGATATAAATTTCTAAAATCTTATTCCTTGATCAATTAAATATCCATTCTCATCGAAGGGTTGGTCTAGCGGCCAGTGAAGTGGGTGAAAACCATGAAAGATCATGAGCTAGACCCCAATGGAGACCAAAAATATTAGGTGATTTCTCTTCATTTGCCTAAGAGTTTTACCCAATGCCTATGCTAACATGAGATAGCTGTTACTCAGCACATGAGATAGATGGTACTCGGGGAAATAGTCGAGGTGTGTGTAAGTTGATCCGGACACCACCATTGTAATTTTTTTTTACTAATTCATTCAATGGATTTTTTTCATACTTATCTAGTGTCGTCGCACCCAAGGGTGTAGCCTAGTGATCAATGAAATGGATTGAGAACCATGAGGTCTCAGCTTCAAATTTCAATAGAGGCAAAAACTCTAGCCGTCTCTAGGTGATTTCTTTCGATCTGTTCTAGCCTTGGCGGATCGAGTTATCTAGTATGTGTTGCTTGTGGGAGTTGGCAGGTAAACTGTGGAATTAGTCAAGGTGTGCGCAAGATGGCCCGGACACCACGGTTATAAAAAAGAATTATTATCTAGTGTGTCTTGTTAAAGACAGACCACGAGCCATGAGGCGCAGGCCTTGTTGCATTGGTGTGAGCACCAGCTAAGAGAGGCAAAGCAGACAAGCTTCACTTACTATCTTGGTTTAAGCGCTCATCACTCGAGCCTTTTACTCAACACTGATGTTTGTTTAAATGTTGAAAGCCAGTTTTGAGAGATCAAATATTTCCAAACAAGAGAGTGGTCAAATATATAAATTCATTATATAGGGAAGAAGGCGCAGGTTATTGTGCTACAAATCATATGCACCTTGTATGGTTATTCCAACTGAAACCGTCCCTAGCACTTCCTCCCTCTTTGTAAATTTGAGGGTTCAACTTGTAAATGCTTAGGTTCCAGTAAATGGGCCTATTTGATTGAGCATGTTATTTGGGTTGTTTACCTCACTAAAGGCCTAATATCTCCTGTGCTGAACTAGAACTTTTAGCTTCATTATCTTTTAAATGAAGAAACATTATAAACTTCATTAATCTGTGTTTCTAAATATCTCTTTGTTGATTATTGGAATCTCAGAACGTTATGGATCGCAGTTAACATCAGATGAGCTAAATGAATTTGGAACTATGGAAAATGATTATGAAATCAATTGGCATCTGAATCGCCTGCGAAGTGTTATTAGCCCAACGCAAGATGATCTGAAGTCCAAATCAGTTAAGATTAAGAACAGACGGCGAGCATATCTGGACAAATTGGTAAGTGATGGACAGTACTTTTCAGAGGATGCAATGAGGGAAAGAGAGCCATATTTGCACCATGAGTATATAGGGAGGTTTCAGGATCCAAGTGGGAGGAGCATGGCAAGACCGGGGGAGCGATGGTCTGAGACACTGATGAGGCGGTCAGAAGAGGCAATGCTTGTTAAGAAAATTAGGGATGAGCAACAGAGACGAGGCGTGGCTCAAAGTGATTGGATAGGGTTTGATAATCAGGAACTTGAGAAGCTGGAGGAGGAAGAGGAAGAAGAAGAAGAAGAAGAAACCGAGGAGGAAGAAGAAGAAGAAGAGGAGGAGGAGCAGGAGCAGGAGCAAGACAAAGGTGAAAGGGACATCTCATCTAATAGACAAGAGGTAGTTGTTGTACCTTCTCTCACTTTGTAGATAGTATACACTAAAATATTTGTTGGGTCTGCTGGTTATTTGTAATTACATGCTAACTTGCAGGCTATATTCAGTAGATATTCATATTTGTCTTGTGTCTTGTTAGTATATTGCATTTATGCCGAGGGAATTATGGATGATTGTCAATTGAAAGACATAATTTTGGTCATGTTTTTTCAAATATGGCATATTCTTTTTGTAGTTTTGCAACGATTGAGTAGGAATGGGATATCTGTTGGAGGTACTTTAGTATTGTGTGGGGGTTACAACATAAGGAGTTCTTTTAGTTAGTCTTCATAAAAATAAAGGAGTTCTTTAAGTTAGTACTTTCCCTAAAGTGTAAAAGTGTTTTAGCTTCTGGGAGTCTATCTGAAGCCTAATTCATTGCAACTTCTGACTCACTTATCTTTGTGATGTTCTGCGGTAACATGTTAACAAACTCTGGAGAGCTATGAAGTTATACTTCGTAATTGCCAGTTGGAAAGTCCTACTAGTGTGCCTTTAAATGGTGTCAATTTTATTTTATTTTGGGAGGGGAGGCAAATCTGAATGTACTATTGGCAACAGTCTAACTTAAAGCCGCAGTGTTTCCATTGAAATTGAGAAGTAAAAGTGTGATGTAAAAAGGATATGAATTTTTAGGTCTCTTCAGCTGAAAAACTGATATTTTAAAGAGCTTTCTTTTGCCTTCATATTCCTGGAGATCAAGTTTTCAAGTGTTATCTGTTTGTTAGCTTATTTGGTTTATTCGGAAGTTTTTTAGAAGCTCAAGTTGGAGTCGTGTCAACAGGGAGCTCTCACCATTATCATTCTCCAATCACTGTCCATTATTGCCTTCCAGTTGTAGTGAAGCTTTGTAGAGGTTCAAGTTGGAGTTATATTTAGGTTTTGTTGAATGCATGCTTGTTTGTCAATAGTACCCTCACAGAATATGTTCTCAAAGTATAGACCATTGTCTTTCTGTTTAGCCTGTTATCCTTAGTAGGCTTTCTGTTCCTATTACTTATCAGAAAATGATTTCTTTTCCTATGGGAAGGTTCACCCAATCAATCTTGATGCTTCTAATGACGTGCCATCAGAAATGAGAAGAGCTGCTGTGATGGAAACTTTATCAACAGAGGAGATGCAAGAACGACTGGACCAGTTTTCTTACATCATGCAGGAAAAGTTTTTATTAGGAGAAGATAGTCTGGATTACTCAAAAATTGATGAGGATGAGACCTTGGATGATCACTGGATGAAAGAAGCAAATTATGATGCTGAAGAAAAGTACTTTGATGATGACTGAGCTTTAATTACCGAGTGGTTTTTAGCTTTTGATACTACACAAGTAGTCAGTCAAGTACTCATCTTGTTTGAGTTTCTATCATGTATATGCTGTTAGCGTGTATGCAAATATGTTTAAGTTTTATGTGGCTGAAGGGAGTTTCTATAAGGTCATCGATGGCTGGGTTTGGTTTTTGAAGTTGCTTCCTATCCATCTTCTTGTGTTAAGCCTACAATTCCTTAATATATGGGATTAGCTAGTAAATTCACATTACAATTCAAGCAGCTTTTCAATAATCTTTAGTTGTTGAACTAATGAGATTTATATAGAATGAAAGATGCTGAAATTCTAACCCAATCACTGTACAAGGATAGAGATTCTTGTCCAAATATGTGGCAATATGCCCAAGTCGCAGAATTCTGAATTATTGTACTAGCATCAGGTTTTTGTCAATTGATAAGATAGAAACATTAGGGGATTTTGAGAAGCTTCCTAATTTGGATTTATTTTATTTGACTTTGTACGATAATAGTGAATTTATGAATCATTTGGAACATAAATGGTTCATAATTAGACATTGTTTTCTTTTGGGAATTCCTATTTTTATTGGTCAACTTCTATCATGTTGAATTGTTGATGTAGAGTGAGTGGCTACAATTCCAATCCCACACAATTTGTACATTTTAGATACTGGATTTGATTTATGCCTAATCTTGCAATTGCCTTTAATAGGAAGTACTATTAATCTGAATAATTTGATTACTAAATCAACTTCAATCACCAGTGCTATCTGATTCAAGAAAATAAAATGGAAGAGCAACCAATTTAATCCCTTAAATTATGTTGGTGTTTGGTCATAGGATTTGAGAGTTTGATTTAAATCAACGTTGTTATTGAAATTTGCATAAAATTATAATTTCAATTTTCAAATTCTAAATTCTCCGAAAAGTAGGATTTGAAATTTCAAATTGTGATGTCAATTTTTTTCAAATATAAAATTTGACTCCATAAATTTATATTTTACAAAAAATAAAAGACTTAAAATTTTAGAGTTTAATTGACTCATGTTTGACATGTAGAGTTTGTATGTAACATGTGTGTGTGGTGGGGGGGGGGGGGGATTCTATCAAATAATAGCTAGTTACTATTATAGTTGATTTATCAATGGCAACAACATCAGTGTAGTCTCATAATGTGAGATGTTGGAAGCGTAGAGTGTAGGCGAACCTTAGCTCAAGAAAAAAACAATCTAGAAAAAGAAGTATCAAAAGTATGAGAAACAATAAATAATACCAAAAAACAACATATAGTAACATAACATAAACTACAACAAAATAATACGATGATTGAGATACAAGGAACAATAGATTGTAACAAATATTAAAGGTCAGGAAACTACTAAAACAATACTATGACTATTAATATGAATAGAGCGCGAGACAATTGTCACCTACTAACCTTTTACCTTAATTCGTGTCCTCCACACTCCTATATTCCATGTCCTCTGTAAGCTAAAATTGCATCATATTCCACCTAATCACATTTCAGAATACTTCTTAGTCTACCTCTACCTCTCCTTGATACTTCTTTGATCTATCTCTACCTCTCTTGAAATGATTCATAAATAACCTCTCACATCTTTGTACTAAGACATATGTGTATCTCCTCTCCGGCATCTTGTCCTCTGCTGAAGCTACTCCCATCTTGTCCTAGATATCCTCATTTCTAACTATATCTCTTTTAGTATGCATGCAGTTCTATTGCAATATCCTCACGTCCACAACTTTTATCTTGTGAACACGAGAGTTCTTAATTGACAATTACTATGCCCCATACAACTGAGTTGGTCTGACCATCATTCCTTAGAACTTACCTTTCAGTCAGTTTTGATGGCATCTTCCTGTTACACGGGGCTCTGACTGCAAGCCTCCATTTCACCCCAACAGTGAGTGACATCCTTGTTAATGCTTCCATTTTCTTAGATAATAGATCCAAGATACTTGAAATTTCCTCTCTTTTGGATGACATGTGTATCAAACCTTACTTTCACATCAGACTTATGTGTTATCTCACTAAACTTACCATTAAGATATTTTAAAATAATGAACAAGTAAAAATGAACCAAAGAATCAACGGTAATAACTAAGCTGATTTTAAATCATGTCCAACCGGCCCTAAATCCAAAGGATATAAGATGTTACAATTTTGGCAAATTGACATCCACCAAACAAAAAGATTCAAAGTTACTGGTGAAGTCATCAGTGACTAAGGTTACACGTATACAATCGCACCACGATAAAATAGATGTCCAAGCGACGATACACTAGCATTACCCATCCGAAAAAAATCGCCCAAGCAAAGCTAAGCTCTTCCCGCCGGTGTTTATTTATCACCTTCTCCGGTCGCAATTCCCTTTTTTTCTCTCTCCAAAACAAATCACCAATAATCATAGATTAGAGAGAGAAAATGGGATAACCTTCTATCTCCCTTCAATCCCCAACCAAAACCCTAAGTTTCTCTCTCCTCATTTCTCGGACATCGAAGCCCTAGGGTTCGAGTCCTGTTGTTTAGTTGTCGTATAAGCGGAGGAGAGAGATATGTACAAAGAAAGAAGAGTTGGCGGTGGATCGAAGCCGGAGATGGGACGTGTAGGTGATAGGAAGAGATTAAATGAAGCCTTGGATAAGCACTTGGAGCGCTCATCTCCTTCTACCTCCACTACTACTGTCAGGGGTACTAATGGAAAGGATCATCGCTTTGCCTTGTCCAAATCCAAGGACCAGCTCAGAAACTCTGCTCCTCCTCCTCCTGATAATAAGTGCTCTGATGGTATACACACTTTATTTTCCTTACATCCTATTTTATAATGGTAAATTTCTAGGATAGAGTTTAAAATGTTAATGCATATATAGAAGCATGTATGTAGTGATTGTGGAAGAATTTATTCATAAGTGATTATGTAAGAAAATGTTGAAGTGATGGTTGAGAAGTTCAATATAGAAAATATCACGCTAGAGTTTTAACATTTGGATAGCTTAAGGGAATAGTTTGAATTCTTGGAAGTTGTACCAAAATGGATGTTAGACATTTTAGATGTTCCGAAATGGAATGGAAATAGTCATATGTTGGAGTGAAGGGAGTATACTGTATTTATGTTGGTTGTTATCTAATTAAAGTTTTAGGTTTTAGAGGTTGAAATTTGTCTGCACAATTTCATTTTTACTTTAATGGTTATCAAAATTAATTGGGAAGAGTAATTATGATCAAATTACATTTTAAAGCATGATGAGAAGATCAGGAGTCTTACAAGTGTTAAGCTTTTTCTGCATTTGGTGACATTAAAGCTTCATGTGGCACCATGTTGATTCTAGTGCTAGCGTTGTTATTAATGGCTATCATCATATCATTCACCCTCCTATCCTCTACCGCTTGCTCCCTAAGTTCCCTGTCTACTAAAATGCCTACTCCATTCCTACTCCTCGAGTTTCCTAGTACCACAACTTAAACCTGACTACATCTTTAGCCTTGGTTCCTACCAATTTGGTTTCCTGGACACATGCTACATTGATCAACATGGTGCATAGGGACCACTTCGAGAGGATATGATGAAGCACATGGATTTTTTGGCTTTGGGGATATAAATGACGGAGGAGTGTCACTTTTAGACTTCACGGTAGCTTTTGAGCTGGTCATAGTTAACTTGAGCTTTCATAAGAGGGAGGAACACTTGGTGACCTATCGTGGTGTATAATACACCGACAGATTACCTGCTCCTTAGGAAGTGTGATAGAGGTTTTCTCAGAAAAGGAAGTGTGGTGGAGGTAACTGCGATGACTACAAGGTTATTCCGAGCGAGAATCTTACAACCATTATAAGCTCATGGTTATGAATTTCGATATCAAGAGAAAAAAGAAGACTAGAACTGCATATGACCAGCCAAGGATTAGATGGGGAAGCCTGACTGAGGCCAAAGCTCAGGAGATTAGGGAGAAGTTGGTGACTATAGGGGCTTGGGGCAGTGGTGAGTATGCAAATAGGATGTGGGCTAGTACAACTGACTGCATCAGAGTAGTAAGTCCCTGATATATCCTGATAGAAGTGTTAGTTCAGCATGTTTGAGACTTACTTGGGAATAAAAGGATGGCATCGTTGCAACATCACCTATCCGTTTGTGAGATATGAATGAAAACAAACTTCTACTGTTATTTCAAAGAGCGGATATGCACGTAACAATAAGCTTATAATCAGTAAAACAACTCAGACTTATCTTCCAGGATGAACATAGTAGATTTGTTTAGCTATAATAAGTGAAACAATTCAGGCGAATCTTCATATTTTTTTGCTCTTTTTTTCTTTTGGCACTTCCTAGGGTGGATCATGGATGAGCATTTGTCACTTGCATGAGACTAAGCCATGCCATTTATTTTGTAACTGATTGCTTTATGAAGTCCTCACATTAATTATACTTGAGGGTTACAGTTAAGACCCTGATGTGGGACTTTTCTCCTGAAAAAAAAAGAATATAAAAATACAAGGCCCTGATATATCCTGATAAAAAGAACGGAAGGTCTTGATATAAGACTCGTGTTTAGAGATTATTATGACATTTACCCTTAGAATTTTCCAATTCAAGAGGATGATCAGTCTGTGAGATACATAGTTAGTAACACGCATTGAGTTCATTAAATGAACATTGGAGAGTGCACTTGACCTCAGCCAAAAGGTCGAGAAAGATTTCATTAAATGAGCATTGAAGAGGAAGATCACATGTATTCATTTCTTTCTCCAATTAGCCAACTGATGGGGTTGATTTTTGGCATATTTCCACCCTATTTCTCTTCTAGTTATATGCAAAACTAGACTCGTCGCTCTTTGAAATTGAAAAAGAAAAGGGATGTCAAGAAAACCTAGTCTCCTCTTCCCAGTTTCCACTAGTCAAATGACTCCAGATGCAAAGGTATTACTTCTGCTTTTTAATGGGTACAACAATCAACATAGACTAAAGTGAGAAATGCATCTCTAAAGTACAGCCCTTCGAGAAAGATTTTGAAAGCTTGCTAGTAAGTAACTTGAACCCTATAATTTTAAAGGTGCAAGGGTCAATGCTCATCTATCCCCTTTCCACGATCTTGGCTAAAAAGAAAAGAACAACAATAATAGCGAAAACGATAAAATTTAACACAAGTAGAATATCTTTTTTTAAAAAAAATTAAATAAAATTGAAACACAAGTAGAACATCTTAAATAGCTTGTTCCTCATCCGATCCTTTTATAGTCTTTTGTTTAGATGGTAACAAATTTTATATAGTCTAAAAGCACAAAGGTTGTACTGGCCATAATTACTGGAAAATGTTCCAAAATATACATCAGAAATTTCTATCTCCTTACAAAGATCCTAGAGCATCTAGAATAGCTTCTGAATCTCTAGTGATTCTTGTTTTACACCAAAAATAAAACAGCAGCACATAATGCATTTTTATCTTCTGGATTGAACTACCATCTTCAAAACACCTAGAGATCCTTTCTTTCCACATAATCCTTCTTTAGTATTAAAAGTTGGTAATAATAAGATAAAAGTTTGAAAATTTGAGAACTTCAATTGGCTGGTTTTGACCAGTGAATCAATGCACTTGGTGTTTTAATAAGGAAAATATAGGTTTAGTCCATGGGATCACCTGAATGAAGCACCTTTTAAATTTCCCAAACACTCCAAAAGTGCTTAAAAGCTATTTTGGCTTAAAAGCACTTAAAATAAGCCAATCAAAATAGGCTCTTAATCCATAAGTTCTTACGAAAAGGGGATTCATAGCTTATAATTATAAGTTTTGCTAAGCAGTTTAATTGATTTTGTCCAGTTATGAAACTAAATTTTCTTGTAGTTTTTACTTGTGTTTTCCATTTGCAGCAGAATCTGAAACAGACAGTGAGGCATCAGATATTAGTGGTTCTGATGGAGAAGACACTTCATGGATCTCATGGTACTGCGGTCTACGTGGGAATGAGTTCTTCTGTGAAGTTGATGATGACTACATCCAAGATGACTTTAACCTGTGCGGTCTAAGCAGCCTCGTACCATATTATGATTATGCACTTGATCTGATTCTAGACGTCGAATCTTCTCATGGTGAGTTTTCTCTTTCCATATTGTGACCACTTCTTTCTGCTATGTACTGTGATTTGCAAATTGCACATCTGAGTATCTAAAGTTTCAATCGCTGTCATGATTGGCTTGTTCCTCACTGTTCTCTTAGGGGTTGTTTGGTAGAGTGCATTAGAAAAAAATGCATGCATTAGCTTTGTGTATTATTGGGGGTCGTTTGGTAGGATGTATAAGAATGGTGCTAAACAGTATCAATAATGCTTGTGTTATTTCTTATCCATTGTTTGGGTTGGTGTATTAAAAATAGCATGCATTGCATAATTCTTCTTAAAATATTTACTTACAAAGATACCCTCCACAAATATAGTGGAATAGATGTAAAAAAGGTTTTGAGGGGAAATTGGTTAGTTAACCATGCTAATGCATGCATTAAATCCCCCTGCATTACTAATATCATGGTTTTCCATGTATTAGTAATACACAAAAGAGTGTATAACTAATGCTTGTATTAGTTATACAAAGCTTGAAAAAGTATACCTAACAAGTTACTATTAATACACAAAGCTAATGAATGTTTGGTACACTTTTTCAGCCTATTTGGTATTAAGGTATGTACAACTAATACATGGAAATCCACGGTATTAGTAATGCAAGGGGTTTCAATGTATGCATTAGCGTGGTTAAAGACATAGGTGCCTCTGGAGAAAACCTTCTCCACCTACTTGTGGATGGCATTTTGTAAACAATTTTTTAGAAACTATGCAATGCATGTTATTTTTAATACACCAAACCAAACACTACATAAGAAATAATCTCAACATAATTAATGCAAGCATAACTAATGCACTATTTTTATACACCATACCAAACGACCCCTTAGTCAATAGCAGTTGTAGTTGAAGAAAATTAAACGGACCATATTACAAATGGTTTGACATTTAGATAGATTTGTTTGCCGTCATGGATCTTAGCTGATATTTGTTACTCTCAGGTGGAATGTCTTAATAATCTGTATTGCTAGCATTAAGATGATTGTTTCATTACTAACAATTAAAATAAAAAAAGAGATGATTGTTGTATTAGTTTCCCATGTGTATTGTTCTTGCCGTACTAGTATGCATCTGGGTGCTTCTTATGCTTTGCTAGTTTGAAGGTAATCATGTCTTCTTCTGAGAGTTTAAAGGACGCCAGAGAGGAGGTGTATTTGTATATAAGTTCTCTGAAAGTAGAGGTTGTGTTGGTGACTGTTCAAAGTGAAATAGTTCCCCAGCTTGGACTGAGAATGAAGACTGGTTTTGTTGACTTAACGTCGTGTATAATTTTATAATCTTGTCATAAATATGCCAAGTGAATAATCTACCAGTCGAAGAAACAGTATTAATATTGGAGCTGTATTTTGTCGAAAGTAAACATCTTATTTCGGATAAGACTGTTCAGAGTGGGGTTTGTGATTGGTATTTTCTTATATCTTAGAGGAGAACTTTGGCTTTTTATAGTTACCACAATAGTAATTTTGAAGAATTTTCTCTATATAAGATTTTAGCAAATTAGAGATATGTCCTTGTTCTGAGAAGCATTTCTCCATGCCATTATAGAAGTCATGTTTATACCGTTAGGATTTAAAAAAGGTCCTCTGCCTGTTATCTTGTGGTAGTTCCTCAAAGGTCCTATGATCGATGAGAATACCTGAAATGTGTAGGTGATATGTTTACAGAAGAACAGAATGAACTAGTTGAATCAGCAGCAGAGATGCTTTATGGTCTAATACATGCCCGCTACATCTTGACAACAAAGGGACTCGCTGCTATGGTAAGAATTTTTGTATCATTGAAAATTATATGTGGTCATAGCTATAATAATTGGAAGGTATCTGGTCTTTTCAGTTAGAGAAGTACAAGAATGCTGAGTTTGGGAGATGTCCAAGAGTTTACTGCTGTGGACAACCATGCCTCCCTGTTGGCCAGTCAGACATTCCTCGACAAAGCAGGGTGAATATATACTGTCCTCGATGTGAAGATGCGTATACACCTCGGTCAAGATATCATGAGAGTATCCTTTTTGTTCTGCTTTGTTATTTCTTAATGCAACCATCAACATGCTGTCTGCATTCCCTCATCTTGCCTTTTTCCTTTCATCTGAAATGTGTAAAACTAGGAACTTGAATTTTGGCGATTTGAAAACAAAAGAATACATGAATGTGGTTTGCACGTCTCACCTACCATGAGAAGATTAAATGATTGGCGTATTCCTTTATCCTTACCTCTTTCTTTTACCTCCATCAAATTCATTTTCTTAAGTTCCCTGTCATTTTCTATTTTACTAATAATCCAGAAAAAGGAATCTAATGCCTGTCTTTTTCTTTAAGGTTCAAAAGGTAGTGCAGTTCAAAATCTAATGTCTTGTATCTCCCTACATTGAATTGAGATTGGATCTTTCATCTCATAGTGAAAAGTTTTAGAGGATATTGGTGTTATGAGAAATTGGGATGTTTAATTTACCTTAGAGTTGGCAGCAATTTTTGTCATGTTAGCTTTTATTTGAGCCTTTTAATACTGTCAGAGATTTATATGCCACTAGATAATATAGAGAACTTCTAGTATTTTTTATTTATTTTATATAATATTGTCCTGAGATGAGCTTAAGTAGAGTTGCAATGTCAACGAGGATAATATAGTTAACCCAACTTGTTGGGACTGAGGCATAATTGTTTTAGTAGCATTTACGATATCGGAAGATCTTAAGAGTAAACAATATCTTACGTTGGAACATTTCTTCCACAGCTGCCACCATGTTTATTTTTCTCGTATTTTCTTTTAAGTACATCAAACAAGTTGTGGATGGGTGGACATATGTGAAGAGGGAATCAATCTGTAAATACTATTGAATCTATCCGCGACACATTTAGACATTTTCTCCCAAGCAAGGCAGGGATGATATTTTATTTTCTCCTCTCCATTTTTGCATATATATATATATATCAATGTGTCTTTTGCATTTCCTTTACTATGTCAAAGACATTGATGGAGCTTACTTTGGAACCACATTTCCACACCTGTTCTTTATGACTTATGGACACCTCAAGCCACAGAAGATTTCTCAGAGCTATGTTCCCAGAGTGTTTGGTTTCAAGGTCCACAAGCCTTGATCCTGATAGTGACTACCTACTGGCGATGTATTCCTTATTAATGTGCTAGCAGAGGTAATGCTTTTAATAGCACATCTAGAAATTGTAAGGTTCTGTTATAGGTTTTATTCTCATACAGGCTTTTGAAGATGCTGTGTGATAACAAATTAACTTGAGCTCCGTTTATGTATGAGGACCAATTCTCCCTTGCTACAGTTTGTGCCTGTGAGAAACTCTCAAGACTGCATTACAAAATCATTTGTTCCGTGAGTTCTATGTCAATGTACACCCAAGTATCGTAACTTGGATTTGACACATGATACTATTTCTTCTGGCCTGGGGTTTCAATTGACTGTCATTGTGTTCTTTTTGAGTATACGTGATGTCTTTCCCTTTTGACTTCTAGCTGTGCATTATTTTACTGAGTGAAAGATCTTATGTGCTGGTAAATAGTTTAACTTTTGCATTGTGGCTGAGATAGTCATTAAAATTCCGGTTTGGTTAGGTTTAATGGCAAGATCCAAGTGCTAACCACCTTATGCACAGAATCCTTGAACCTGCAAAATAATAGCTACCAACTGTATAACCCTAGCTAGTTTTCGTATACGATTTACTCATTACTCGGGAAATAAATGCCAGAAGATAATTTAAAAATATATTAATCCTTAAATATGTTCCTTCAGATTATAAATAAGTACACCATAATTGATTAAGCTTGAAGAATGGTAATTTAACTCCATATATAGATTGGATATTTTCGCAATTGCCCTTGAAAGATTTTTCTAATATGTATGAAGCAGGTTCACCAATAATGTCATTGAGTTTCTGTAAAATCTTGATTTAATTTGATGGTGTTTTATTTTTTATGATTGATACTCATTAAGAATTTAAGATGGTTAAAGATATTCTTCCTAATTTTTATTATTGAAATGTTAATTTTGTATGTCAGTCAAATATACTTTCTTCATCTACAATTCGATATAGTCCACCGTAAAATGATTTTATGTGACACTCAACATTGGACATTCTATTAAACTTATTACATTTTGTTCATTAATTTTATTTTTATAATTCAAACACAATGTTTAATACTTTCTCTGTCTGGCACACTTTTTTTTTAGTCCGTTCCAAAATGATATTACATTTTTATAATTAAAGATAATTTAATTTTAAAATTCTTTTTTTTTTTACCTTAATAAATTATCAAAGAGTATTTAGATCAAGTTAAACCGTATTATATAAATTGAGGTCAAGGTAATACTCATAGTCATTAAAAACACATGTAACGTGTATATCCAAAACTTAATACAGGTTGTGTACGATTTGACAAGCATGACTGTTGCAATTTAATTTTTTTCAATAACTTGATATATGTCATATTTTAATCCACCATCTTATGTTCTATAATCGTTTTTTTCGTAATCACAACACCGTTCACGCATCACGTGAATTCTCTTATACTAATTTTCAAAATTCTAACAACTTTAAAAGGGAAAAATAATTATGTCGAAACTTAACAGAGCTGGCCTTTACGGTTTTACAATAAAATATAATGTCAAAATTTCCATATCGAGTCTAAAAAGGAAAGGGAATAACTAAAAATTAATTACACTAAATTCCATTAATTGACAGATTTTGGCTATTTTAATGTCAATGTACTATTATTTATTAATTTGGTCCCCTTAATTAATAGATTTTGGTTATTTTTAAATCAAGGTTCTATTACTATAGTCTATGTATTTTCTATTTAAATAACTTTATCACAAGAAACAAGCATTCAATAATTTGGAGGAATACTTTAAGATGAAGAATATTTTGCTATTATGTTTGTTTTCTATCATGGCTCTTCTTCTCACATATCCATCAGGTAAAAATGATTAAATTTTCTATTGATTTCTACTTATTGAATCAAAAAATAATTCGTCAACAATGAATCGAAAAAGAAATCTTTATTGATAACGCGAAATATTTCTTGTTACAGATGGGAGAATTGTTGGGGAGAATTGTTGGGGAGAATTGGAGTTCAGATAAGATATGCATGGTGAGAATTAAAGTAGCTCACTGCAACTTTGGACTTGGTGATCGTAAATGCAAGGATGAGTGTTCCCGTCAATTTAAAAATGTTAGAGATGTATTTTGTCCCAATTCAGAAAGTGAATGTCGTTGTGCACTTTATTGTTAGTAATTTTATCATAAATGAACATGCGTTATGCGCGGATAATACTACTAAAATATGAGTAATTATTTTTGGTTGTGATATGAAGAAAGTATGATCGTCTTATCAATAGTTGAAACTCACTGAGGAGATGTTTTCGTTTTTATTTCTACTAATGTAATTTTCATTACCATGAAAGAAAAATTTTTATCAACCGACCTATGCAATTTTGGAATCAAAATTGCTATTAATGTGAATATATCTGTTTTCAAAGTGGGGTCTACCACTCAAATAAAAGTCATGAAACATCAAACAAGTTGTTAATAAATTAAAAAGTGGAAAATTACATGGTTAAGCAAATATATACTAGTTAATTAGTGATCCTAGCTATAGTTTTAGTTAATTATTACTCGCGATCAAAATTCTGTGATAATTACGTGGGCTTAGGTTTCGAGTTTGTATAATTGGAACGTTTGTAGTATTTATTGGCCAGAATTTGGCCAGAATGCCTTTTTGAACATTTTTACCCTTTTAACTTTAATACCTTTAATTAAAAAATGGAAAAAAGATCAGTTTATTTTAAAATAAAAAGAATATTATAGACTTTTTAAATTTCTAACCAATTTGTCTGATCATTTAGCATACTCTATTTTTTATTATCATATAAAATGAAATGTCTCAAGTAGTATTTATCAAAAAGGTACAAGAAAATATTAATTGTTTCAACATAATTAAATGTGTATAGCATATTTTTGTACACCAGGAATGTGGGTCTTTACAAAGTAATTTCTCCAATTAATTTTGGTCACGTCGATTTCAAAGCTTTTTTTCTCTTCTTCAGACATATCTTCCATTAGCTTTTGTACGTTGCCATTGTCAAACCTAGTAAAAAAAAAAAAAAAAAAGAGTTTTTTATTAGATAGTTTGGCCCGATGTAAGCATCGGATATCGAAGAAAAATATTTTTTTTGCAATTACACATCTATTTCTCGTGTTTTAGTAATTACACTCGTTGTATTCTATGTACACATGTTTGACGGATATAGAATTTGTGGTTTAAAATGTAAGTTATAGATATTTATATGATTGTATTAATTAATTTATTAAGGAAAATTAAATATTTAAAGTTAAATTGTTTATTGATTAAAAAGAAAAGTGTGTTATATATAAAATAGGAGACCAAGAGCATATATATATAGTTGCTAGGAATAATATTAATACTAATAATGACTGGTGAAATCCTTAAAATCTCTGTTTAAAATTCAGTCCTTTTTAGCCCCTTTTGTTATACGATTAATGTCTTTTCTTCTAATGTAAAAAATAATCCATAATCTGATGTTTATGAATTAACATGTTTATTAAATTCATAACGAAATATTTATAGATATCACACGTACGTACCGGCATTTGTAGAAAGAGTATGGTTCGTGGAGCTTACTGAATTGCTTCAAATATTTCACCTTCTTTTTAAAACGCTTTTTAAGCTTTATAATCTCATCTTGAGCTAAATCATCTTGTACCTCGTGTTGTTTGATTAGTACCTCCCAAATATAATTTTCAAAATTTTACATTTTGTTAAAATATTTCATCTCCCTAATTTTCACTTTATCTCCTTTTGAGTTAATAAAAGGAAATGAAGTGAAGTATTCATAGCAATAGTCAAAAAAATTGAGATAGTGTGAAAGGATTTAGGAGTGTTGATGTCACATGATAGACACTTAGTTCTGGATTTTGCAAGTATCCATGCTTTGCAATTGCAGCCATTGTTGCATTTACAACCTTGTCAACTGGAACCTAAATCAAGTGAATAAATGCTCTATTAATGCAAACAAATACTTAACAATTAATAATGTAATTGTTGGATGTATATAACTATCAAATATATAATTAAGTAAATAATAGTTTCTGATGTCTCTAATAGCTTAAACTTTTAAATGGGATATCATACACTTTAGCATGGTATCAAAGTAGGAGATACTACATAATTAGATATACTCCACTATCATATATACTATTATTATTTATTCTTTCAAAATATAAATATTATGTATTTTACCACTAGTTAAGAGTTTTCCATCATATATTGAGGAAGATATACCTAGATACATGTATTTTTACTATCATATACACTAATAAAGGGAGATAGTAGGGCGAAATAGGGAGGGAGGCGAGCAACATTTGTTATGTATCTCATATACACATGAATCACTCTAGATACTCACTAGGTATATGTATTTGTATGTATCTGGTGTGATTCTCATGTATCTGGGATACAAGATACATAAGAGAGTAGCGACCGATATAGGGGGGAGACGAGCGAGATTTGTATCCCAGATATATGTGAATCCACTTGGATACTGTGTATATAAAACAAACTACACCTAATTTTGACCTCATTTATTTCGAGATACATGTATCTGGACTTACCAAAATCTGATAAGGTTCATAATATTGAAAACTAGAGTGAATGTGTGTAATTTATGTAAGTTTCCTACCAATGCAAACAATATTGGTCACAATGAGGGGCGTAGGTATATTGAAGATATAATTTAGAAATACATATATGTCCTCTCTAATAGCTCAAATGGAAATGAGATGGTCAGATGACTTCTACATTGTATCTTGGTAGGTATAATTGGTCGTGTGTTCGAGTTTCTCACCACCACCCATTATTAAAATGAATTTCTATATGATTTACTCATGAAAACACGTTAGGTCGAAATAATCGGTGCAACTATAAATGTTAAATCGATTGAAGAAGTATATATACCTACCACATCAAGATGACAATTGGGATCACCAAGAAAGCCAGAGAGGTCACCCTTTCGATAGAATACGATTAATGAGTCGAGTACCCTAATTATGAGAGAGAATTTGAAAAATTAGAAACATTGATATTCTTGGTAATTTATAAATAGACAGAATACATCGATAGTTTATTAAATTTATCATTTAATTTTATTTAGATATTCAAACTATGTTATGTTAAGATCGAGAACTTGAACACATGGAAAAAGTATATATTCATATTAATTAGACATTTTCAACTCAAACATTGAAAAAGTTTTTATGCACGTTCTGATCAAATGTGCGCTTATTATAGATAAGCTAACCACTTAAAATATGTCACAACCTTTTATTATACACATTAGCCTCAATAAGTCATTAAAGCATAAGCACGTCCAATTAAGCAAGAGAAATATTTTATGTGATCTACTTATCTACGTAATAGACGTGTGATTCGGAAGTGTCTAATATGAATATTTTATCATGTATTCACGTGTTCAATTGAAATAGACTATTAGTCAAATGTCTAAATAAAATTTAGTAACAAATTTAAGATACCGTCATGTATTGAACCCTGTAAATATTAAGGACGGAAAGAAGAAAAAAAGTTGAATAAACAATATAACACCTTAATCCTTGTATCCATCCTGAAAAGGGCTCTTTGTAGCTACTTGTTATTATGGAGGGACGAAGAATGAGTATTGGTATTTCTTCTCTCATGCTATTTATCATCATTTCACCAATTGCCCTTGTGAATGAATACGCATCTTGCCATCCATATAACTTTGCCCTATTTTATCAAAACAAACATTAATTACTATTAAAAAAGTATAATTTTTTCCCACCCGATGCCTGGAGTTCATATTGAAGCCCAAGTCCTGACTAAATTTGAATTGCACAATGCAGGGACCCATTCGGGGGTGATGCTCACAACATAATTTTTTCCATACCCAGGGCTCGAACCCAAGACATTTGGTTAAGGATGAAGCAGTTCCACCACAACCCATGGTGTTCATCGGAATTTTGTGAGTCTCTAATAATATATAATTTGTATAAAGTGAAAATACCTCTCAACTCCTAAATCCTTCATTAATTGCTCCGAACCATTGTTGTTAACATTGTTCTTCAATTTTGAAACTAAGTCAATTTCATTGTCAGCATACAATGACGGAAAATTAATAAAGGGAGAAACTGATGTAATTTTCTCCTTTGTTATGCTTTCTCCCATCGTAAAAGGCTTCTCCAATATCATCCCTTCTCTTTCTCCATTGGCATAAGCTTTAAATAAACGAATTGAAATAATTCAATATTGTAAATCAAATGTATATTATGTATAAGATTTACCAAATGTTCAAGTCAAACTGTCAAGTCAAAAATTGATGAATCAAGTCATATCGAAGAAAAAAATTGATTTGTGGTTTTATTTGATTGGTTTGGCGTTGAAAAATAAAACGACAACAACTGATCTACATCTATCTATAAAGAATTTATGTTATTTGTGTTGATCAAAACTCAAATCTAGATTTATGTGGAAAGAATTTATCTGTTTATGATATTTGCGCTGATCAAAATTCAAACTATAGATTTATCTAGAAAGAGTTTATGTTATTTGCTCTGATCAATTTAAGATGACTTACAATAATAGTATTAAACTTGAAATATAATCTACTATCGATGTATATAACATATTGAAAACATATATGCTCTTTTTTAAAGAATATTCAAAAACATACCGGTAGAATAATGCATAAGAAGTTTAAGTTTGTTGCATTTTTTGGCAAACATCATGAGTCGACGTGGACCATTCACGTTAGCATCAAGAGCTAAGTCATATCTAGAAAAATGAAAAAGAATTTTTATATATAATTAAGATATATATCTTAGTAATATAATTTTTTTCTATTATTTATTATGTATAAAAATTAACCTCTCGTCAAATGTAGTGATGGCTGCAGAGTTAACAATCAAATCAATTTCTTGAGCAATTTGTTGAGTAGTAATAATATCCATGCCAAGGTTTGGCTCATATATATTTCCAACCACAGGAACCAATTTATTTTGTATGAACAACTTGTAGGATTCACCATGCATTTCTTCTAGATATTTGAATAACTTTGACTCCACAATCTGATATTTAAACAAAATGAAGGTGTAAATATCGTTCGTTTATATTATATAGGTGATCAATTAGTTGTATAAATTATCAGTAGTCAACCAATAGTGAAGTCAGAATTTTCGTTAAAATATCTCTTTTATCCCAAAATAGTTGTTATGTTTAGATTTTCGAAGTCAAAACACCCGAAACATGACAACACCTAACTATATTCATATATGTATATATAGATTCAAATTTTTAAAAAGAAACTTAGTGAATAAATTAAAGAATCATTCTAAAGCATACCTCACTTGTTAATCTGTGAAATGCAGCTTCTTCATCCTTTGACTTGATGAGTATATATATCTTGTTTACCTTTGGTGTTGTTCTCAGCATCTTCTCAATCAGAGCTGCAAAAATATTAGTAATTATTCTACTGGAAAATGTATAGAGAAAGAGTTGAATTTGCCTATTAACTTTGCTAATAGTATATATAATTAAAGAGATTAGATTCAAGTTTTATATATTGGCATCGTCATAAATATTTCTACAATCAGATCACTTATTAGATAATTACATATGAATTCTCTCATTTATGTGATATGGACATATTTTTTTAGTATGTTTCAAAAAAAGATAATACATTTCTATATTTAAAATAATTTAATTTTAAACTTACCATTTTATTATTCTTAATGAAATGAGTAGGTGAACTAGCTAACCTACTACTTCTGTATATAATAATAAAGCTTAGACCTCTAGGATATGCATTTACCTCATCTCTATTCTCAAAGGGTAAAAAGGAGTAGTTTCTTTGTGATGGTCATATAATATCTAAAGTATGTTTTAGACCATGAGTTTTCACATAAAATAAGAAAGAGGATGTGTAATATTGGTTAAAATTCACGAATCTTATTTAAAAAAAATATTTACATTGTAAGTGCATATAATACCTTTTGCTAGAAACCCTGTAGCACCCGTGACAAGTATATTTTTCCCTTAAAAAAACTCAACAATTCCTATACCGTTACCATGTTGAAACTGCATGGCTTTGAGTTGAGAATATTGTTTGACGCGTCCTATATTTTCTGATTTCATGTTAACGAGTTTTTTTCTAGCTCTTTTATGGTTTTCAAAACCATGATTTTGAGAAAATAAATTATGAGTAGGTTGCCTAGTAAGGAAAAAAATATTTTTGAAGAAAAGCATATTTGTCTATTGCCAAAAAAAGGAAGTTGTGGGATTGGAACTAAAATCATCTTCTCTATTTATAGAGGTAAAATCTGAGTAGATGTTTTGTTTACCACATGATAAATATCAGTAAATATTGTATGTTGACTATATAGTAACTAGATACAGGACCTCGTGCCAGCACGGGACTCAATATATGTTATTTTTCTATCTCAATTTATGTATTTTCGAAGATACTTGAGAAGTTATCCAAATTTTTATATGATATTAAAAAATATTTAAGTTATTAATTATTGTGATTTATGATATTTTTTACATAATTTTTAAATAATATATATTGTTTCTTTGCCTAATTTATGTGACATACATAGAATTTTAAAAATTAATCATTTTTTATATATCTGTTAAATATTATAAGATGTTAATTATTGTAATTTATAATACTTTTTAACGTAATTTTAAAATAATATATGTTACTACCCATGTCACAGTTTATGTGACATTGATAGAATTTTTAGAGTTAATTGATTTTTCTATATGTATTTTAATTTTTTTACGTTATTAATTAATGTGATTTGTAGTACTTTTTACGTACGTCATTTTCAAATAATATACGTTCATCAACTAACTTAGTTTATGCGGCTCTAATAGAATTTCAGGAGTCAATTGAATTTTTTTTTGGGAAAAGGTCCTGATTTACCCCTAAACTTTATGATTTGGAGCTGATATACCCTCCGTTTAAAAAATGGCTCATATATCACCCCTGCCGTTATAGAAATGGCTCATATATGCCCTTTTACTTAACAGAATTTTTTTTAATAAATTAAAAATTAATTTTTTTTACTTTAATTTAAGAAAATGTCATGTGGCTTTTAAAATACCCACCTTCCACTCCACCATACCACCCTACCCAATTGGAAACAAAAAATCTCACCCACCCAAATTAACCTAACTCATTTCATTTCGTTATTTCCACACTCAAATGAAACCAAAAAAAATTGTGAGGGTTCCAGTGAGCTCTACAATCCTGAGTTCGGGTGATATTTGAGAAACGAATATTCAAAACTTCGATTTATCGGTGAAATGGAAGGCAAAATAAAAATAAAACGTCAAACTGCCTCTTTAGAAACTTAAGCGGCCGCAGTAGTGCCCTTCTTCCTTGGATCTGCCTCAGTTCCTAAAGTGCCCACAAAATAATAAACCCAGTTATTTATCAAGCATTTAACATACCAAAGTTTGCAAGCATCAAATATTATTACAAGAGATGCGTTATGCATCCTATATATTGCACATTTAACCTTTACTTTGTTAGGGTATATAAATTGATCCATCTTAAATAGAAACTAGGTAAGCTTATATACCGTAAATCCACAACTTAAGCATAAAGTGAGTGATAATCTATCTCTAAACAAACATGTTCATTTAGTGTGAAAAAGATCAATGGATAAGAAAGAACAAATTGCTTGAGAAATGTACCAAGCAGAGGGCACCCCCGGATAAAGAGAGGAAACACAATCTGGTAAAAAAGAAACCCTCGAATTGGAAAAGGATATAAATGTATGCCCAGAACAAAGCCATCAAGAAATCATTCTCGTCCTTGTATAGCCGAAAGAAGAGGCAATTAAGGGAAATATTTATTTAACTGTATTCATGTCCTAAAATTAGCAATCTTCACTCAAAATGAGACCGGATACTAACAAAAAAATTATTTTTGTTTTTGTTGAGGTGGAAACCATGAAATGAAATGGGTGAAGTTAATTTGAGCGGGTGGGTTTCTACTGTTTCCAATTGGGTCGGGTGGGTATGGTGGAAAGTGGGGTATTTTAAAAGCTACATGACATTTTCTTAAATTAAAGTAAAAAAAAATGAATTTTTAATTTATTAAAAAAATTTCTGTTAAGTAAAAGGGCATATATGAGCCATTTCTATAACGGCAGGGGCATATATGAGCCATTTTTTAAACGGAGGGTATATCAGCTCCAAATCATAAAGTTTAGGGGTAAATCAGGACCTTTTCCCTTTTTTTTTTATATAACTTATAAATATTTAAATTGTTAAATATTATGATTTATGGTATTATTTATGTAACTTTCAAATATATCACAAGCTAAAAAAGAAAAATAAATTAAAACATGAAAACCAAATTATCACGAACTTGCAAGTTGTAGTAATAATTATAAAGTAGGATACATGTAGTTGCACAACAGTGAACAACACAAAAGCAAGCGGAAAGACTATATGGGAAAATTATATAAAATAGCAAATTATTAATTTAAATTAAATGTTATAATCATAGTTTCATTTAATTGTAATTCGTAGCAAACAGTTGTCATTCGCTTCTCTCCCTAGCGAATCTCGTTCGCCACTCTCCTGATCTCGTTTGGCAGTCTCTCTCTTGCCTCTCTCACTTTATACAAACACAAATGTATAAATTATGCTTGTGTTTGTATAAAGCGAGAGAAAACTATATACATACATATCTTTTTGTTCGCCTCTCTCCTCATAGAACCTCGCTCGCCACTCTCCCATATCTCGCTCGCCTCTCTCACTTTATACAAACATAAATGTATAAATTGCATTTGTGTTTGTATAAAGCAAAAAAAAAAATTGTATATACAAATACATATATTTCGTCCTATACACTTATAATTATACAAATACAGATCTTCCCCTGCCCAGTTTTCTTTTGTCTTTCTCTCTTTATACAACCACAAATTATAATACAATTGATTATTTTGTATATGTATACCGAAATATACATATTAATAGTCACAACAAACATAAAGTTTGCTATGGAGCGCAATTATACAAACTATAGCTATAACATACAAATATGGTTTTTATGTTTGCTAAACGTAAAATTTACTCAGAAAATATCATATGATGAAACAGACATGACAACCATGAGGCCCTTGCTCGTAGCCTCTTCTACTAAATACTAGATATTAGGCGTTCGTGCCAGCGTGGCTTAATATATGCTATTTATTTGTTTCAATTTATGTAATACAGATGGAACTTGGAGGGTTAATTATTATTTTTTCTTTGATTTTTTTTAAAAAAATGTTTCAAGTTGTTAATTTGTTGCGATTTATAGTTTCTTTTACATCATTTTCGAATAATATATGCTACTTTTTCTGTTCCAATTTAAGTGACACATATGAAATTAAGAGAACCATCCAAATTTCTCATATGATTTTAAAGTATTTTCAGTTGTTAAATAGTATCGCCTGCGTAACTTTCATTAATATATGGTGTTCCATCTGTTCGATTTTACGTGGCGCCGATAGAATTGTAAGAGTCAATTAAAAGATTTTCATTTAATAAAAAAATATTTTAAGTTGTGTAGCCTCTTATTTATTGTTACTTATAGTGTATTTTACATCATTTTAAAATTCGTAATAAAATATTTTAAGTTGCTAATTATAATGATTTATAGAATCTTAAACATAATCTTTGAATATATGATAAATTAAAAAGAAATGTAAGCAAATAAATTAAAATTAAAAAAACAATAACAAAATGTGAATAAATTAAAATTTAAAAAAAATTAAATTTCTTTTTTCACTCTAAAGAACAAAGCTTTTCATTTCTAATATATTTTATTAAAATACAATATTACAATACAAAATGAAAAAGTGAAAGAAGAGTTGTGTGGAACAAATAAAGAAAAGGAAATAAAATATTAAACTGGAATAATGCAAAGCAAATTGACAAGGACTGAAATAGGTGGGGGGGGGGGGGAGAGGGGGAGGGCCACGTGCATGGAAATCAACAAACTTTGCGGCTGAGACAAAAGAAAAAATAAAATATAGACAAGACTTTTAGGTCAAATAATGAAAATGTACAATAGTAAAGCAGTCATATACAATAGTGCTTAAGCAGTATAATGAAAACATACCTATATTACCCTTTGCTAGGGAAGCAGGCATGTCGTCCAACACCAGCTTCCCTAGCTACTTATATATAGTAGAAAATATAATTAATTTTCTCTGATATGTTTTATTAAAGGTTTATGTTTTCTCTCTTTCTTTTTTTTCATGGAAGCTGTTATTGAAGCGTAACATGATCTCATTTAAAAATCATCTAAAATTAAAGTGGTTAAAAAAAATATATTCTTAATTTTTTAATAATATATATTCTTAACACACCACTCATGAAGAACCAAGATAGCTGGCGATGGTGACACTTCAACATATCCGAATATTGCATGAGTGTACAAATCTTTATCACTATGTGCGGGCCTGAATTTGTTTATAGGCCAAAATAATGGTGATAGTGAGACTCAAGTCGAGGTTATTCATCTGTTCTGATACTATATTGAAGATGAAGCATATAATCATCTTATATCAAAATTTAAACGAATAAAAACAGTAGTATATTTTTAATTACTTAATCATCAACCGAAAGCAATTATGACCGGTGAATTTGGCGTAACCCTATGCTAAAATCATGATAAGGAATGGTGCTGTTATATTTTGGCCTACTTGAGTACGTAATTCTTTGAAACCAAATTTAAAAAATATATATATATATATATCTATATATTGAGAAATCATTTTTTAAAAAAAATAATTATCAGGCAAAAATAACTTTTTATAGTCATTTTACACCAAAAATCATTCTGTCATGGATAAAATTTGATAATACATTTATAAAAGTTAACGCCAACTTAATAATTCCAAAATAAACAATTTAACCCCATGTGCTAATTACACATGTAATATCATAAGATTCTTTCACACTGACATGTATATATTACGTTTAACTGTATTTTTAGAGATAATTACAAGGCTACGTTAAGTAGATTACTGTTTTAATTGGACACACCTGTTTAATTACATTTAATAGTCTATTTCTATAGCCATCCTATATTTGATATATTCATAACAACCTGTAACAGCCAACCATACGTCCTAAATTCATTTTTTAATAGGATATATCACCTCGTAGTAAGTAATTTAAATTCACGTTACATATGATAACAAATTTTAAAAATAAACTAATTAATCTCTACCAAAACAATTTTAATTTTAAGACTTGAACTCGAGTATTGAGATTCTTTATTAAGGATATAGAGAATTACTATATTCATCTATCACATATCTGGACGGTAATTTCATTTAATAGAGCCAAATCTTATTTTCTTAGTTACACTATTCAGTCACATAAATGTTAAAAAATATTAATAGAACGTATTGATTGGGTCTTACTAGACATTTTGAAGAGTAGAAAAAAATAATTTTAATATCAAGTTATCACCTTTTTAAATCATAAGTAATAAATTTTATTTCCTAGGGAAAAGGGCTAATAATGCCCTTAAACTATGTGAATGTAATAAAAATGCCCCATATTTATAGTTTGGCTCAGAAATGTCTGTACCGTCAATATTTTGGTTCAAAAATGCCCTTACAGTCAATACTTTGGTCCAGAAATACCTCTATAATTATAAAATGGATCAAAAATATCATTTTTCAGAATAAATATATTATTTTTTTCTTTTTAACACATCTTCTTCTTAATTAAAATATTATTAAAGAACACTATTCTTGTTTTCTTTCTTCTAAAATCACACTAACAAATAAAAATGTAGGAAATATTTTTTTTTCTTCTTAATCTCATTTTATCAATTAAAATAGAATAACTTCATGTACCCTTTCGACATATAATATATGTCAAAAATAATGATAATAAAAGAAGAAATATTTTCATTTTTTTTTTCTGAATTGAAGTAAGATAAACATTTGCTAATTTTAAAAAAATATTATTAGAAAAAGAACGTGTTAAAAAGAAAATAAATAATATATTTATTTGGAAATGAGAATTTTTTACCCATTAAATAACAATAAGGGCATTTTTGGACCAAAGTATTGACGACAAGGGCATTTTTGGAGCAAACTACAAACGGAGGACATTTTTGTTCCTTTCGCATAGTTTAAGGGCATTTTTTAACCAAAGTATTTACGGTAAGAGCATTTTTTAGCCAAACTATAAACGGAGGGCATTTTTATTCCTTTCACATAGTCTAAGGGCTTTTTGACCTTTTTTCCTATTACCTAAGATTAGGGTGTCAAATGGGCGGGTTGAATTGAAATTGGAGATATTAAAATGGGTTGAAATAGAAATTGGGTTGGGTCTTGACCCGCCCAAGTTTACTTGGGGCTCAATTGGGTTGGGCTCCAATGGGCTTAAAAATGGGTTGGGTATTGACCCGCCCAATTTGACCCGCTTAATTCAATAATTTTAATATTTATTTAAGTTTTATGACCATAATTTGAATTTCAACTAAAGAAAAATTTTAAAAAGAAGTTACAAATGGAGAGATAAATACTAAAATATATAGTAATTCATACCTTTAATATAGGGACATACATTACGTCAACGCAAATAAAGAGTCTTAAAATAGATTGAAATTGAAGATTAAACTGGGCTCAATTGAGAATTCTCTTAAGTTGGTTAGGACTTGAATGAGTTGAGTTTGAACTCAATCCAAATTATCTTGAGCCAACCCTTAAAATTATAGGCATTATAGGCGAGTTGGACAGGTTACCTACAATAGGGCTCAATTTTGACACCTCTAACTAAGATCAATTTTATCTCGGGTGAGATTAAATAATTTATAAGACGGTTATTAATAATTTTATATCTCAAAAGCTATGATTTTTCAAATAATAAAATAAAATAAGATTCTTGGTTAAAGTTGACTTGAAGACACGAATCCTTTTGAGTTTTCTCTGCACAAAAGGTGTGATTGATTGTATAATTTTCTTGAAAAATAATTTACACGAAAACTTTTTTTTCGAACATAGCCAAAATTGAAATGATATGATATGAATAGAACAAAATTGATGGTGGACATGCATCCAAAATTTTAAAAGAATAGATACTCTATTAGAAAAAGATGGACCTCAGATATAAATTTGATCGGTTTGATCTTTAGATTCTTAATATTGTATTGATAAATTTTTAAAATTATAAGTCCAAAATATATAGTATTACTAGTTTTAATATACATATTTGATTTAATTATATATAAAAAATTATAGTGCTAATTTTTTTTAAGAATTTCAATGTGACACACTTGAAAATTTTAAAAGATCAAAGAAAAAAACAAGAAAAAACTAATGGAAACATCAAAAATGTTACCGATATGAATATCCACTTAGAAAGGTGTTACTCAATTTTTTTTAAAAATAAAAATATAGATATAAAATTTAAAGCATCCAATCATCATTACATTATATTGATACTTTAAACATGAATTTACATATAGCCATTACTTTTATCACATAGAATAACCAACAAAAAGATAGGTCCCCTCCCACCCCACCCCTCATATCAATATTTACATTATTTTTTTAATAAAAAAAATATCTTCTATATACTTTTCTGCTTGTTCATCTCCCACTACAATGACCTCCCCCCCCCCCCCCCCCCCCCTTTTTTTTTTAATTCAAGCTGCAACAACACTGCCTCTAATACGTAAAGGGTAATCTTGTGTAGTGTTAGTGGGAGAAGTGGACTTTATTCTCAAAGCCTTGATAGAAGTTGAAAGATTTAATTTTTCCTCTTTTGCTTCATCCATATCTATTTGTTCTTGCCTGCACTCTTCACTACAGAATGGAATATCCCCTCTGCAACATAACATTATTATCACACAACAATCATTCTGTTACCCTCTTTTACTAATTTCACAACAGTAATAAATATACATAAAATAAAGAGCCGTTAAAGTTTTTAGCCACATTAGTTAATTATCATTGAATTCAATATCGTTATAGGTTTTAGAGATATTTACAAAGACATATTTCGCGGCATGCTAAAAGAACTTTTTACTAGAACCCTACTATTCAATTACTCTGTGTTTCAATTTGTTTGTCCGGTTACTTAACTTATAAAATTTGAATTTGAAAGTTGAAAAATAAAGAAGAAAAAGTAACCTGTACATAAAGATGTCTCTGTTGTGAGCAATTGGTTTATTGCAAAGAAAACAAGAATCCAAGAAATGGGGTTGTTGTTGTTGTTCAATTCTAGCAGGTAATTTTGGTGATGAGATTGAAGAATCAAAAGTAAGATTCTTGAAAATAGTTCTCCTAGAAATTAATGAATTGTGATTGTTTGTTGAAATCTCAGTTCCCATTTGAGCCACAGAGACAAGACCGTCGTTGATAAAACCGGGCCGTTTTCTTCTTGTTGCTGACTCCATTTTTATTTTATCTTTTTGGTTTGCAGGGAAAGAAAATAGATTGGAGAAATGGGAATGAGATAGAAGTGTGCTTATAAAGAAAGATTAATGAGGTCAACAACTCTTTTATTGAGTTTCATATCTAAAATATTTCTTATTAGTTTAAGAAATACACTTTTCTATTTTATTACATTCTCATCATGACGTATGTATTACACTCTTTTTTTTATTTAAAAAAATTATCACATCACACTCCATAGACAAAATATTTTATTTTGACAAAAAATAAATGAATTATTAGTATTAATTAAAGATTAAAGTATTCTTATCTACCAAAAAAATTATAAAATAAAATATAAAATATTTTTCTTACTCCTACCACTTCCTCTCACCGTACTCCCCCACCCCCCTTTTTTCAATTATATTTTAAAATTTCTTTTTATAAAAAGTTTTTAAAATTTGTTTACTTCATCTCCTTAACCCCCCCCCCCCCCTCAAATAATAACTTAGATAATATTTTATTTTTTAAAAACAAAAATTCTACCCAACCCCACTTAACCTTCCGCTTTCAATATTTTTTCACATATATATGTGTGTTTTTAGAAAAGTATTTTTTACTTCCCGCAAGATTTTTTTATAATAAATTTTAAATTTTTGTTATATTCGGTACCTAAGTAGAAAAAAATATGTTCCTAAAGAAGATATTGCTTATATTTTGTTATATTCGGTACCTAAATAGAAATCATATTTTAACAATGATTTTTAGAACTGGAAGAAGATATTGCTTATATTTTGTTAGGATTTGTTATAATTTTTATAAAGTTTTTTTAGTATGAATACCTTATTACATCTAGAATCCTATTTTGTTCTTAGAACAAGTTGAAGGCATAGACAATATTGAAGGAGACGAAGCAATTAATTGAAATTTATTGGGATTAATGGATGGCCTTAAAAGTAGGGAAAATTATGCGTAATAACAAACATTTAACCTATATTAGGTATTATAGCTATAGTTTAAGAAAATTGTAATTCGTGGCTACAATTTCCCAATTCTTGCTATTCGTCTGATTTGTATAATTCACCTGATTTGTATAAATCAAGAATTTGTATAATTTGGTTCCTGATTGTTAAATCAAGAACTTGTATAATTCGATTCCTAATTGTATAAATTCAGAATTTTGTATATGCTTACCATAGCTATTTGTATACGATTTATAAAAAATTCATAATAAATTACCTTATTTGTATATTAGCAAGCAGAATATATAAACGGAGTTCGTAAAAATTCCTAAATGTATAAATACAGAATTTGTATATACTTTTCCTATTTATGTATTCGCAAGCGAAATATACAAACATGCAGATATACACAAACCACAACCTCCATAGCAAACAAAACTATAGCTATGGAGCGCAATTATCAAAACTATAACTATAGAATCATATTATGTCTATTATTTTTGCTATTTCTGAATTTTTCTCAAAGTATAACAAGCTTAAACTAGTTTTTCATCTATTTTTACACGAATGGTCCTAATGTGAGATGCATTTGGAGCAGGCTTAGTCTTCCCAAAGTCCAAAAGTTGCAATGGGCCTAACTGCAGGGCCCGGGTCAGAACCTTTTCATGAGTTTTTATTTTTATTTTTAATTTCAATATTTGAACTTGGTGACAAGTTTAGTAAGACAAATAAATTAAAATGAATGAAGTATTCATTTTTAATATTTAGATGATTAACAATAATTTGGGGTGACATCTGAAGTAAATTATTAGTATTATATTTAATATTTTTTTCTAAGGAGTGTGTCAAGTCAGATATTAACAAGCAGCAAATTTTAAAATGATAGAAAATAACTGCAATCACAAATAGATTATAATGAAACAAAGATTTTAGTGATGAATAATTGAAAGTACAGTTTTGTTTTATCTTTTGATTCTTCTCTCCTAAGTTTTTTTTTGTGATTCAAAGGTTATTAATGACATATTTCTCGAACATAAGATAATTTGAACCGATATATTTAATCACCAAGAAAGTTGGAGTACACTTTGCTTTGAGAAAAATTATATTTGATGTTGATCTCTTTGTGAATATCCTAAAAATTTCGGAGTTATTCGTGACGTCTCTTCAAGAAAATATCTAATATTTTTTATAGGTGTGAACTAAAATTTAGGATAAAGTAGCCTGACAGAAATCCTAACAGGCCTTCCGTTCGAAAATGGATTGCACTCGTCTTGTAGAGTCTTATACTTAGAGTTAAAAGATTTGTCAAGTAGATTTCTATTTTAAATGCGGTAAAACTTTGATGTTTATAAATACCCCAACTTCAATGCTCATTGGAGTGTGGTTTTGTCGAAGCTCAAAAACAAGACTAGAAGTATACCCTTAAATTGAAGCTTTGATCTTTGCATTATTGTGGCTCCAAATTTTGCACAATCAGGCTGTGAGAGAAGAATTGAAAGACATTTGATCTCACTATGTCAATTTGTTTTTTTTATTAGTTATGAAAATTGACTGCAATCTTAATAAATTTTACAATTTGAAAAAGGATTAGTCTCATCTTATAAAATTTTATTTTTACATTTTGAAAATAACTTAAATTTGTTTTATAAAATATTATTTTAAATTCCATAAAAAAATTTATATCTATAGTTTATAGAACCTTCCAAAAGTAGTGCTTTTTCAACTCTTAAATTTAAAGATAGCTCACATTAAAGTTACCTCCAACCATGTAATTTATTGGGCTACCTAAAATAGAAGTCAAGGATTTGTGTATTTGACTTTGTTTCTCAAATAAATAATGTTTGTGTTTTCTCACTCAGATAATAGAACAAGGTATGATCTGAGAGAATAAACTTATTTCGTATTAATATTATTAAATTCTTTTTCTTCGTTCACTTTTATTTGTTTATAATATTGAAATATATAATTATTTTTTACAAAGGAATCAAAATCTATTATGAATAAGTAAAAATAAAGTAAGCAAATCCTATTTTGATTTGACGCAATTGATTAAATTGCAACAACAATACAATTTAAGAAACTTAACCGTGTTTTTTTGTTGCAAAGAAAACTCGTTTTCTAATTAATGGAGTGATAGTGATTAGAGGCCGTTGATTCTAGGCAATTAAACTAAAGGTTTTATGGTCAATGTAGAATTGTCAAAACCTCATTAAAGAGAGTAGTTATGGCAGCTATCTACATATAGACTTTGACAAAATGATTCATTATTCCCTCCGTTTCTAATTACTTGTCCACATTTCTTTTTTTAGTTGTCCCTAAATACTTATCTATTTTAACAAATCAAGAAAGGACAATTTCTTTTTTACCTGTTATACCCTCAATTAATTACTTTGAAAAAGGTATTCTTGAAATCTTAAGTTTTTAATTCATTTACTTCATAATTAATAGGGATAAAATGGTATAGTTACTATGTCAATAATTATTTTCTTCATAATTAGGAACAGAGGGAGTATTAATTATGAATTTTTAAAAATATATTTATCTACTTGATTCATTCATTAAATTTAAATAATTAAAATGAGTAAATTTACTGGGTTTTTAAAAAATAAAATAAAATAGTCCAACATATAAGATCCCTTTAACTCGGAAGAACTCTAGCTAGTACCATGGCCCTCCCTTTCCCACACCTTCTCTGATAAACTCATTCGACTTTTTCCTTATAATCACTAAGTATTTTGTATTATTGACTCGATTAATTTGTATTGCAAAAAACTTATCTAGAGAAACACATGTTTTACTAAAAAATTCTTTTTATTTTCAATACTTGAATAATTGAGTTCAAGATAATGAAGATGTAGGGTCTCATCAAATCATCACATCTTTTAATGGCAATCAAATTATTGTTTGATCAGACCCCATGCCATTAACATAATTATGATATTATTTGTTTTAGCCTAAATTCACATGATTTTTTCTGAAACATCTCACTCTATGAAATGTATAAATAGTACTGCACTTTATATGTAGCATTTTTATTTTTTTTGAGTTATTAATTAATATAAGGTTTTATTCGCACACTTAATAATCTTTCTCTAGCTCAAACTAAATTTCACATGATCCATCACCTCAAGATTTTATATGATAATATATTGTGTGTTTCCACATCAATCGAATTTTATGACAATTAAAGCAACACTGATTTTTTATTTTTATTTTTTATGTATGCGTCTTAAAAACTACAGATAAAAATATTAATAAATCGGCTCATAGATGAGTAAAAGTACTAAATCAGACCCCATGCTATTAATACATCATCTTTATAAATAAATCAAAAATATTTTTAACTTGGTGTGATACTATCCGTTTAAAAACAAACTCACATAATTTGTTTTTAAATAAAACACATTCACACTATTTACAGTAATTAGTATCCATTACATCTTCTTCTTTTTCGGCAACTAATATGTGACTTTATTTGTAGGGTTAACACTTAGTCGAACTAATTAGTTGCATTGCTTAGTCATAATGTTTACCATTTAACAATTAATTCATAAAATGAAAAATCTTACTCGTAGATATTGGAAAACAATATTTATATATATTTATGTGCTATATATATATTTATACAGATACAAGCTTGACGATTGAATTGTTTAAACTTCTTTCCCTTTTCTTCCCATTAGGTTTGCAAGTCATACAAGATTCATAAAACGAGCATAGTACATAATTGTAAAATAATTAATTATGTACAAATAATTCAACAATAAATCAATATTAAATATATAGGCCTAGCCCTATAGCTTTCTTCTCTTTAATGATCACTTATTTCCCTTTACGTTTTTCTGCGTGGTCATTTAAAGAAAAATAGAATTCAAAACTAACTAAGAAAAGAATAATGTGAGAAGGAAGTCTCGAAAAAAGAAATAAAAAGGCAATGAAATTTCATGATGAAGGAAAAAAGGAAAAAGAGATCCAAATTAAAATTAGTGCTCTTTGATGATGAATGATGGTGATTGAAAGTAGAATAGTCATGTAGACTATACTTTAAAATTTTATCGACCAAAATTTGAAGAATTGCTAAGGTAAATTCTCAGATCATCATGAAAGTATAAAATATCATAAATTGGTTAAAAGAACGTTATTGCTAAAAGGTAAAATACGTACCCAAAGAGATATTATTATCTTATATATAACTAATACATAGCAAAATACGATATTAGGAATATCAAGGTACTAATATATGTATTAAAATGATTGAAGATATATTTGCTCCTGAAAGTATACAAAATTAATGAATGTAGAGGATATTTTTTCAAACAAACAATAAAATAATCTCTATATCGCTAATTTTAATATTATTAATACACTTTATATATTCAACATAATTCTTACGCACCTGTCAAAATTTATTTTGATGATGAACGAGATTAATGTCTCCATTCTTCTTTTGACTGTCATGGGCAAGTGGCTGGGTTGGTAAGTTTCAATATCAGAAGTTTATATTAGAACTTTCAAAAGCACGACATTAAAGTTTAATGATTTTTTTTCCAAAATAAGAAAGGGAATAATCACGATTATTTAGTCTCTTTTATTTATTTTTTTAAAACAAAAGAAAAATCTATAAGAGATATAATCTTTAATATCATTTGAATAATTAATCTATATATAAAAAATTAATATAAAAGAAAGTAGATAAACTATTTCACCCTCTAAATAAGAGTACATTTTTAATAATTATATTGTGTGTGCTATTATACTACTATTGAGATATCTCATTGCACTAATATTCTCAAGGATTTTTTTTTCCCGCAATTCTCATCAAAGGAGCTATTTAAAAGCCTAAAAGTCAAGTAATTTAAATTCGACTAATTCAAATTTGTACCGTACAAAGCCTATTTCACCTTAAAATTAGGCCGGCAGGCGGCAGGTAAGGAAGCAGCTAATTCTCTAACGTTAAACCTCAATGATCCTACTTTGATTAACTTCTGCTTATTTTAAAGAAAAGGTACAACATTATATTGTTAAAAAAGTTAATTATTGTGGAATAATAATATAATATATTTTTCGCATAATCAGATTAAAGTTACCTCAGATTACAGCTAACTATTCATAATAAACTCAATTGGCAACTTAGAAAGTGAAAGAAATAACCAAATAGCTTGTTGTAATAATAAGAAGAATTAATTATTAGTGTTAAATTTTGTATATAATCTGTTTTTAAAATTCTTTTCTTCTTTTTGAAGTATTTTTTTAAATCTTTTAAACTAATTCGCTATAACTTTAGGTGTCATTTATGTGATGTTCCAGATTTCCTTAATTAGCATTGATTATATTAATTAGGGGTACAAAATCAAATCGAAAATTGAACCAAATCGCAAATTGGTCAAATCGAGAAAAACCCGACTAGTGATTTGGTATTGGAAAAAAAACGACTATATTTGGGTTGATTTGATTTCAACTAAAAAAATCCCACCTGAGACCAAACCAACCCGACATTATATATATAATTTTAAATTTTTATTTTATACGTAAAAATATTTACTTGATATAATTTTTAAATATTTTTTATACTTTTTCATAGTTTTTATTTTTTAATATATTATTTCATGTTTGAAAGTTAGAATTACTAATAGTCCAATAAAGATTATAGTCCATAGCAGTGGCGGAACCAGGATTTTCAATAAGGAGGTTCAAAGTCTGTAGAAATAGACACACGAAGTAGCCAAAGGGGGTTCGACATCTATTATATATACATAAAAAATTATTTTAACCATGTATAATTAATATAATTTTCCTCTAAAGGGGGTTCGGATGAACCCCCTTAGTACAAGGTGGCTTCGCCCCTGGTCCATAAGTGTTGGTAATTATAATAAAGCTTAAATCAAAATCAAATTAATACTAATGAAAAAAGAAAATCAATTCAACACTAAGAATGACAATAATATTGAATATTTGTTCTTTAGTTTTACATAGGTTTAGACAATTAAAATACATAATCTAATTTTAATTTCCTTTAATATTTAGTCATGTAACTAATACTTATTAAACTTATTTTAGCATGATTTAGTACTTTTAAATTATGATCATTTTCACTATGATTTATAATTTGCAATATTTGTTTTACGCGATTTCATTATTATTTTTTTGTTGGATTTTGTAGTGTCATTATTCATATCATATTTTGTGTTATTTTCTTAAGATACACCTTAGATAGTTGTATATTGATAAGACTAAAGAAATATTTGAAGTATAAGTAAATTATATGTTTGTATTAATACTTTATCGGAAAACCCCGAAAAACCCAAAAATCTGAAAAACTCGAAAAAACCTGAGGTTGAAAAACTCAAATTTTATTCGTTAGATTTATAAATTCAAAAATCCGACACAAATAATTTGGTTTGATATTTAAAAAATCCGAACCAACCCGGCCATGTACACTACTAATATTAATGATTTTCACCCTTTCATAACGGTACACCTGGTTGGCTCCATATTTACCTCTTAAAGTTTATTTATTTTAGAGAAAGCCAATAAGTTTTTATTGTATCTTTGTTATATTTACTTGTTAGTACTCTCTGTCCCTAATTACCTATCCACTTTTTTTTTAATAGTTATTTGTCTATTTTGATAAATGAAGAAAGGAATTTTACTTATTATACCATCAATTAATTATTTTGAAAAAGGTAGAACTTTTTGAAAATCTTAAGTTTTTAATTCATACACTTCATAATCAAATATTTAATAGGGGTAAAATGGTAAACTTACTATGTTAATACTCCCTATGTCCCATTTTATATGTCACATTTTTACTTTGCACTTGTATTAAGAAATGATATATATTAGAGTCAAATTTTTTCACCAATTGATCCAAAAAAATTTAAAAATCAAGTTTTTCCCACCTCAATTTTCCTATATATTTTGTGTAAAATATTTTTAAAAAAAATATAAATTCTTAAAGCAAACATGACAACATCACAAGATATATTTGCTCCTAAAAGTATACAAAATTAATGAATGTAGAGGATGTTTTTTAAACCAAACAATAAATAAATCTCTATATCACTAATTTCATATATTATTAATACACTTTATACATTTAACATAATTCTTACGTACCTGTCAAAATTTATTTTGATGGTGAACGAGATTAATGTCCCTATTCTTCTTTTGACTGTCTTGGGCAAGTGGCTTGGTTGGTAAGTTTCAATATCAGAAGTTTATATTAGAACTTTCAAAAGCACGACATTAAAGTTTAGTGAATTTTTTTTTCCAAAATAAGAAAGGGAATAATCATGATTATTTAGTCTCTTTTATTATTTTTTTAAAAACAATAGAAAAATCTATAAGAGATATAATCTTTAATATCATTTGAATAATTAATCTATATTTAAAAAATTAATATAAAAGAAAGTAGATAAACTATTTCACCCTCTAAATAAGAGTACATTTTTAATAATTATATTGTGCGTGTTATTATATTACTATTGAGATATTTCATTACACTAATGTTCTCGTGGATTTTTTTTTATCTTTCGCAACTCTCATCAAAAGAGCTACTTAAAAGCCTTAAAGTCAAGTAATTTAAATTCGACTAATTCAAATTTGCACTACAAAGCCTATTTCACCTTAAAATTAGGCCGGCAGGTAAGCAAGCAGCTAATTCTCTAACGTAAAACCACAATGATCCTACTTCGATTAACTTCTATTTATATTAAAGAAAAGGTACAACATTATATTATTAATGAGGTTAATTATTGTGGAATAATAATAGTATATTATATTTACATAGTCAGATCCTCAGATAACAGCTAACTATTCATAATAAACTCAATTGGCAACTTAGAAAGTGAAAGAAATAACCAAATAGCTTGTTGTAATAATAATAAGAAGAAGAATTAATTATCAGTGTAAAATTTTGTATATCATTGTTTTTAAAATTCTTTTCTACTTTTTGAAGTATTTTTTTAAAATCTCTTAAACTATTTTGCTACAACTTTAGGTGACATTTATGTTTTTAAAATTCTTTTCTTCTTTATATCAATGATTTTCACCCTTTCATAACGGTACACCTGGTAGGTTCCTTTTTACCTCTTGAAGTTTTTAGTACTTTTTTCTGAGTACCCTTTTCCTGCACAAATGTAGGATAAAATTTATTTTTACTTGAATCGAGGATCAGAAATAGTCTTTTTTATCTCTGAAGTTCGGCGCATAATAATCTATCTATTCTCTTTATATGATACAAATTCCTAGTGACATACTTTTAAGCCACATTCATTTGTCCATTTGGTAACAATTTGAAGGTAAAAGTTGTGAGTTGGTGGATAATTAAATAAAACACACTAGTCAATACAAAGAACTTGGACTAACATGTAGAAGCTTCAATTACTTCTCTCATTTCAAAAACCTGTATTCTTTTTTGAGCCATGGATGACACTTGAAATTCATAGTAATTACTAGTGAAAAACAGAGATGATACAAACACACAAACTTAAGCAGCCCACCAAAAAACAGAGCTATATTTTGTATATGATATATATATAGAGCATAACCAAAACAACACACCCTCCTCTTCCATATCATCATTTACATATCACTTTACTAAAGTATTCAAAGATTAAAAAAAAACTATTCTACTTGTTCATCTCATTTCTTTAACGAGGCTTTTAGTAGTAGTAGTATATATATATATATATAGTAAGTAGAGTAGTAATATATTTTTGGGTTTATTGACTCAAGCAGCAGCAACTGTGCCTCTGGGAAAATGGTAGTTTTTGGGAGAAGTAGTCTGGTCCTTTTCTCTCAAAGCCTTGGATGCTGAAAGATTTATTTTTTTCTCTTTTGCTTCATCCATATCTATCTGTTCTTGTCTGCATTCTTCACTACAGAATGGAGTATCCCCTCTGCATCATTACAATCAAAACAACAATTACTCAAACTCATTTTCACAATGACTAAATGTATAGCAATCAATGTTTTATTTTTTCGGACAGTCATTCAACTAATAGTTATTATTATCTTGTAAAGTTACTTTTTTGTTGGAAAAAATTAAAATCAAGAAGGATGAATTTATGAGATGGTAACTATTAATTATGTGACAATATGAAAATTCAACCCAAACAACTCTGTTTTAACCTGATTTATAAGTACTCCATAAAGAAGTTCTTTACTCTGTTTTTTGTAAAAAAATGAATTCTTAAATAAAAATAAGATCTTTGATCAGAACAACAGTTACTATTTATTAAAACATCCATCTCCCCAACAAAAAATACGAAAACTAAACACGTTAAAGAAAGATAATAAGAGTTCTAAATATTGTAAATTGAAAGTAATGCACAAAATATCAAACTAACAAATCACAAAAAAGAACATTTTGTTGAAACATACTTTAATTGAAGAAAAACTGACCTGTACATGAAAATGTCTCTGTTATAACCAAGTGGTTTGTTACAAAGAAAACAAGCATCCAAGAAATGGGGTTGTTGTTGTTGTTGTTGAAATCTAGTAGTATCATAGTACTTTCTTCCACCACCAAATCTTGGAGATGACATTGAAGAAGAAGAAGAAGAAAGACTTGTGAGGCTACTCTTCCTTTGTAAAGCAGTATAACAAAAAGGCCCTCTTCTTGTTGCACTGTCCATTTTTTTCTTGTTTGTAGAAACTAGAGAGGAGAAGAAACAGTGTGAAAATATATTATTTTTGGAGAAAGAAATGGAGTGAGTTATAAAGAAAGTTTGGTACAAATATTTTATTTGGAGAGAAAGTGTAAAGTGCAAAACAATGATGTTTCTCAATTTGGTGCAAGTAGAATCTAATTCTATTGGCCAACTATTCCTTGTATCTTCCCCTGTTTTTTTTTTTTTGCTGACAATTATATCCCTGTTTTCTAAATATTTACCTTTTTGCCATTACTACGTTCAAGAAAGAGAGTGACATAAAAGGGAGCCTCGTGAGTCGTGAGGATCGGTTTAAAGTAGTTTAGCAGTTTTAATTCCATGAATTTTTTTAAAATAAATATATTTACTTTCTATTAAATATTTAGTAAATTTAATGAAAATTGAAAAAAACTCAAGAAACTGCCAGACAAGGAAGACAAAAATAGCAGAATTTATAAAAGTTACACTTTTAAATGTGAACTTCTAATTAATGTTTTTCAGTGTCGATTAAATTTAATAATTGAAGTATTTAAATATTTGACAGATAGTAGTTTAGATTAATCATACTTAAAAATATAAAGGGGCTTTTTTTTTTTCATTTTCTCGTCCAAGGAACATATGCCAATTTTCCTAAAATATTTAAGGGGTAAAACAAAGTAAAGATGAATATATCGCCCTTTTTAACTTCTTTGAGTAAACAGGCATATTTCAAAATGAGTAGTGCCGTTACTAAATTACAGAAACTTAGCTTAACCAAATTATTTATAATTGAAGAAAAAAAGAATATGTTGATGGCATTGGTTGGTAATATTGGTAGAGATGAAGGGCAAATAGTACAAGAAAAATGTTGGAGGAGTTTTCCTAAAAGTGAGGGTCCATTTGGTATTCCCCGAAAACTTGCGACCTAACGGCACATGAGATGCTTTGCCCTTCTAAAGCGCAAGAAAATTACAACGGGCCGAGCGGGATGCGGGCCCCAAGCCCGGACCCACCTCCCATTTATTTGCGCGTCAGTTTTTACTTTCGATATTATGTCACCATCCTATTTTTATTCGTGACCACTCTAACGCCTCCTCTCCGCCAGAAACAGATATTTTTTTCGGTGAAATTACGAATACATACTAGTTAATTGGTTACCTATAATTTTAGTTAATTATCGTTCGTAATCAACATTCAATGATAATTACGTGAACTGAAGTTTTAAGTGTGTATAATTCAAATTTTTGTATAATTTAAAATTTATATAATATAATATATTTAACTTTTGTATAATATAATTTGTATAACTGTTTAAAGTTTAGATGTTTATATTGCATATATTCGTTATTTTGAGTTTATTAAAAAAATAGCTCAATCATACAAACTTATTTGCGAACTATACAAACCCGCAAATTATACAAACGAGTCAACTTAAACTATGGCTACAATCAGTAAATATGTGAACTATAGCTATGAAGCATAATTAAATTTATTATAGTGGCTATTTGCGAAAATTTCTCTTGTTTCTTTTTCTTTACTCCCTCCGTTTAATATTACATGTTCTCGTTCATCTATCACATTTTTAATTTTTTTAATTAGAATTATATTTTATTAAAATGATATTTTCAAAATTTTAAATTTGATAATACAATTATTTAATACTAAGGATAATATGAAAAAAAGAAGTAAAAGAATTCTTTTGATTTGTTAAAATGTACAAATAAAATAAAATAGAGAAAGTATTAACTTCACGTGAAATTTAAAAAGATAAAAAAGATTTTTTAATTTTGATAGTCTTAAGTAATTAAAAATACATAGAATATATCAAAATGACACATGTCATGTGAAAAAATAGATTTCAAAATTGTAAAAAGAGTTTTTTTAAAACAAACTTAAGAAAAGAGGAAGAAGTATTAAACTTTTGCTGTTTAAATGATTTGATATTTAGAGTGATGATAGCGGGATACTAATCATTTACGACACTTGTATTATGTGTGCTAAGAGCTTAAATAATTATCGTTTAGTCTGACAAGTGCATGAAATAAAAATGGTTCGTATTTGGCTGAAAATAGGTTTTACCAAATGAGAAAGTATTTTAAAACTAAAAAACACCTTAAAGCGTATGAAAAAACTGGTGCTGAATGTTTAAGTATTGATTACTATGTGCTGCAAAATAATAGGAAATTTTGATGAAACATTAAGCTCAATTACGTCATGAGATGCTTAACCTTTTCCCCATATTGTTTTGTTGTTTACTTAGTGCCCGTTTGGATTGGCTTAAAAGTCTATCAAATATACTTTTAAGTCAGATTTTGACTTCTAGAAATGTTTAACAAATATGAAAAATGATTTAAAATAAGTTACGAAATGTTTGACAAAGTAAAGAATGACTTAAAATAAGTCAGAATCAAACGTAAATCTCTCCATATTTTTTATTTTGTTGACTTAAAAGTCATTTCAATTTGACTGTTTATTTTTGACTTAAAAACTACTTTCTAAAGTCAATTCAAACGGGCTCTTAATTACCTTAATACTTAATCTGCCACTTGATCATCAATCATCATCATTGTGCAGGCGTGACAATCAAAGTTAAAGTAATAATTTACTAACAAACCTTCTAGTGGAATGATAAGTATTTTACTATTCTTAATTAAAGGTCTTTTTCATATATTTAAAAAAAATTATAAATAAAAATAAATTTTTTATTTATTATAAGAATAAATTAAAAATAATTTATTTTAATTCTGCAAATTATCAAATAATTATTTTTTAATATGAACAATTAATATGATACGGAAGCAATAATACACTCTTCATTTCATTTTATTTATCTTTCCTTTGAATTTGTTTTACGGAAAACATCCCAAGTTAATGGAATAAAATTAAATATTTAGAATTAAATTTTCTTGACAGTATAGATTTAATTCTAAAAATTCATCTTAATTTATGATTTTTATATTTATGAAAAAAATAACTTTAAAATTAAAAGTTACCAAATGGGCCCTTAGTCGTAGGCGTAATATTTGTGAGGAAGAGTGGTGAGAGTAGTAATAATGTTGATGACCAACATGGGTTGTTGTGAATTGGTGGAAGTATTTTACTCTTAGTTAAGAGGTTTTGGATTCGAATCTTGGATATGAGAAATTTTTTGTTGGAAACGACATCTCCAAATGGGCCTGCAGTGCACAATTTAAATTTAATCAGAGCTTTAATATAAATTCTAACCACCGAAAATCAAAAAAGTAATAATGTTGAGGAAGAGAGAAGGGTAGGACGGACCATTCCCCACAGGTGTCCCAAAATGAGACAGGTGTTGACTGTTGAGCCAATTTCTGCTGCCCTTTAGTCCCCGGTCAGCCGTTGAAACGCTGCCCCATTCGACATCATTAACACCGACCTAACTTCCCATACTTTGCCTCTCAAAATCATAAATGCCTCACTATTCATCTTTTCACGTTATGCCTCCATTTTTTAATTTCGATTTGTCTCACAAAGTTCAATTATATTAAAGATAAAAGATATAAAGTAACACATCAAGTTATCTCAAATTTTTAAAAAGACATCTTAATTATGTAGATGTTCTATTACCTCCTTAAACAATTTTGATAATATATTATTGCATCATTTTTTGATCGATTCCAAATTTTAAATGACAAGTGTTATTACATACCAATTATTACACGTATTAATTTAATTTGAAATATATATTTTTTTCATTTTAAATTTTTCTTTATTTCTCTCTCTTACTTTTGACTTATTTTAATTTTATTACTTTAATTTTAATTTCATTTTAAATTCTACTTCATCTTCCACCCCTACTTTCAAGATACCCCCTCTCCATTTTCTTTCTTTCTTTTTTCTTCTTCACCTCACCCCCCACCCCCACGTCAAATTAAGCTTCTCCATTTTCTTTCTTTCTTCTTCTTCTTCAGTCAAATTTCTTTCTTTCCAAAATTACATTATTTTCTAGAATTTGTGTTATTGATAACAAAACTAATTATTTTTCTAAGAAAAATCAAAATTTTGAAGATATCATCAATTAATTTATCTCATTTTCATATAACTTTAAAACTAGAAATGATAATTTTGAAAGAATCAGAATTCTTCGAAAATTGAAAAAGTTTAATTGAAATTTGAATAAAAAAACTAAATAATACTAATCATCTTGAAATCTAATAGATTTATCAAATTGTTTGAAATGTAATAAAATATTTAGATATAATTTTAAAATTGAAGAAAGTTAAACTAATATTAGTAAAAAAGGGAGATGAAGTTGTGGTAAAAAGTGACATTGAAAGTGAGAAGGTACAATGAAGATGACAATGAAATTTTGAAGAAGAAGGAAGAAAGAAAAAGAAAAGAATAATAAGGAGAAAAAGTTAAAATAATAAGAAAAACAAGAAAATATATTTTATAGCAAAATACTTGTAAAAATGTAATTAAATTCATTTTTTTTTAGTTTATTCACGTTCTTTAAGAGAGTGCATACACTTTCCATGCCAGCTGGACAAAAAATGATGTAATAATATCAGTTCATGATTGTTTAGGAGGGTAATAGGACGCTTGCATAGTTTATTTGTCTTTTAAAAAATTCGGGACAACTTCAGGTGTCACTTTATGTCTTTTCTCTATATTAAAAGTAATTGTTTCATAAATATTTGTTTAATTTGAAAAAATAAAATATAATTTATTCTTTTGTGTCTATTTTATTCTTAATATTAAATATTTCAAAATTATAATTTATTTTTTTATATCTATTTTATTCTTAATATTCTATATTTCAAAATAAATAAATTGTTGAGCCAATGCACACTCATTAATAAAAAAAAGTTAAGAACTTAAAATAAACACCACTTTTACTTTTGTCCGTTGAAATATTCTCAAACTATTCTTAAAAATATAAATAATTCAAAGTAAAATCATAATTATGAATAGTTAACACTCTTGAAATAATCACCTATAAGATGTAACGAGGGGCAAAAAAAGGGGGGAAATCCAATAACTCTCTTAAACTTTAAACAATTCAATTATTTTAAACTACGAAAAAAACTTCAATAATTCATGTATTTGAAACGGAAGGAGTATTCAATATCTGTTACATTTTCTAAAACTTTAAATTATTAATATATTTAAAGAATAATATAATAACATTACCTATGTTATTTATTGTTTTTAAGGTGTGTGTCAAGTTAATAGTGAATACATATTATTAAAAATAGAGAGAATATCTAACAAAGCGAATGAAACTCAAATTCAAAATCTCTTATTAAGAATTAAGGATGAAATAATACATACCACTCTACCACAATCTTCTTGGTATGAGTCACCCCTTGACTCACTTCACTTGCTAAATTTTTCAAGACTTGTTTCAATAAAAAGAATACCTCAAACAACAAATCAATTACATAATTATATTGATTGAATTTATAAAGTATATGGTTAAAACTTATCATCTTAAATATGGTAAGATAATTATATGATTACAAGAGTATATTATTAAAATAAATAAATTTAAGTTTAGAAAATTGTCAAATAATTTTCAAGACTTGTCAAGTGTTTTTTTATTAGTTTTATTATATCTTCTTATTTTTTTTATTTGTTATTCTTTTGTTTCAATTATTATATTATGAGTTGTTGTTATTTTTTTCTATTATTTTTTATTATATATCTTCTTACTATGATATTTATGTATTTTATTAATTTTAATATATTTCACTTTAAGTAAAAAATCTATCTAAAATAATTTTTCTATTTCGTATATATTACCATCTTCAAACTTCACTCCTACAAATTACTAGTATATTTATTGCTATTATACACGTGTATGTTTCCCAATAACCCAGCCAGCAGGCAGGCATATGTCCTATACCGTGAAACCTCAATAGTCATCGCAATAGTAATTTAATTATACAATAATGTACTTCTGCCATTTTTACAATAAAAAAGTTAGATACTACAATAAATTAATTGGTGCAACATTTATTACCCTCTATGCTTTAATCTAATAAAAAATATTGCTTTTAAAATTCTTTTCTTCCCTTTAATTCAAGTATTTGTCCACTCCTTAAGGTTGATTATTCCGTGCAACGTACCAAAGCTCCAAGCTTTATGTGATTAAAATAATGAACCTTTTCATATTCTAAACTTTGTTGTGTCTACTTTGAAGATGATGACACACGTAGGGAGGAAAATGGTACACTTGTACTGTATTTCCTTGGCATTTTACTTTATTAAAATATGAACCCTCGATTTATCAAAATATGAACTCATTTTATTGGTACTATTTGTTGCTATGAGGACTAGTTAACTTGAAGATGGATTCTGTGATATGTTTTTGCAAGTTTTTAAAATTAATTTATTTTAAAAGTATTTAGATAAAAATTAATTTTTATTTGATCAATAAATTTTTTAAACAATAACTAATGTTTGATTAAATCTTTTAAAAATATGGTTAAGTGTATTTTTTCAAAATTATTTTTTTTAACGAAAACAACTTCTGCCTCTCTCCAGAAGCTCTTATTTTCTCTCAAAATTTTGGTTATAATAGATTTTTTAAAACAATTATTTTTTACCTTCAAAATATTTGGTTGAACATGCTACTAATCCAAGTCTCTTTTTTTCTTTTGATATTTTTTTGATATAGCCAACATAATAGACATAATAAGACTCTATAGCTATAGTTTTGATAATTGCGCTTCGTAGCTATAGTTTCATTTTCTATGGAGGTTGTGGTTTGTATATTTCAGCCCGTTTATATATTTCGCTTGCAAATATACAAAAAGAGTAAGTATATACAAATTCTGTATTTATACATTTAGGAATTTTTTAGAACTCGGTTTGTATATTTCGCTTGCCAATATATGAACAAATTAATTTATTATGAATTTTTCATAAATCGAATACAAATAGCTAGGTAAACATATCCAAAATTCTGGATTTATACAATAAGGAACCAAATTATACAAATTCTGAATTTATACAAATCAGATGAGTTATACAAATCAGATGAATAGCAAAAATTGGGAAAACTGTAGCCGCGAATTACAATTTTCTTAAACTGTAACATAGTACCTAATATAGGCTAAATGTTTGCTATTCTGTAATTTTTCCTTTTTTTTTTTTAGTTTTGCACTCGGTGTTCGCATTAAAGCTCTGACTAAATCTGACTCGCACACGGCATGGTCTATTTGGAGTGACACTTCAAACATGATTTTCTATATATCCATGCTTCTACTTGAGACCTCTAATTAAGAGTGGAGCAGTCAGTCTCACCATTGCATCACAATCCATGTTGGTATCCTTAGCTCCTTTTATGATTTTTTTGACATTTTCTTTTAGTACTTCTATATATTTTTGAAGGCTGATTTACGAATATCATTTTTAAAATATCATTATTTAAAGGGTAAACTACATATATCCACTAGTTAAGATCCTAATTACTAGGAATCTCAATAGTTTTTTTATATTACTTTCTATACCATTTTCGGCTATGAGATATATGTATTACAACCCGTTAGATTCAAGTATTCATCACATTTAAAAAGACGAGATACATGATTTAATATTTTTTAAATAAATGTTGTAACTTAATTTCTTAATTAAAGGAGTTGCTTATGGGAAATTAACAAACAAAATGGATTTGAATGATCCTTCCATATTAACTATTCCAGTTTTCTTAGAAAATCTAAATCATAATTTCTTTTGAGTAAAATTACTCTAACAACTTTTGAGTATTTTTTTTTTTGAGTTTAATTACCCGTCAGATACGTGTATCTCATAACCTTTGATTATAATTACTTTAACAATTTCTAAAAAAAGTAATTAATAATCTAATTTCTTCCATATATTTTCCAGGAACAACAAAGTGAACAACTTTTATCAGAAATTCGAATTTCTTTTTTTGAATTTTGTGATTTTTTCAATTTTTCATGTTTAGAGAACAATATCTGATTCATGCATCTAATTTCATTAAATGTATTTCATTAGGTATCTTCTATATACTCATATTAATTTCTTCCATTTATTTTCCAGCAACAACAAAGTGAACAACTTTTTTCAGAAATTTGATTATTTTTTTTTTGAAATCATTTATGATTTTTTTTCTTTAATTTTTCATGTTTAGAGAACAATGTGTATCTCACACTATGTATCTGATTTATGCACCTAATTTCATTAAATGTATTTCATTAGGTGTATCTGCTATAAACATATATCTGATACATAACATGTATTTGAAACTTGTTATGTATCTGAAGCATGTATCTAATTATTTGATGTTAATCTTTTAAATATATAGAATAAGGATATATACATAGAAGAAAGGGAGATACGTAGATGAAGGGTAAACACATAAAATATTTTTATACGTCTAGCAAATATTGAATCTCTACAAATCAGATACATGCTAGATACATATGTATATTTTTTTTTAAATACATGTACACCTAATACTCTTCGTATCTCTCTTTTTCACTGGAAACCAACACCACTCCCGTTGCTCATTTCCTTGTCGTCATGAAATATCGTTTCCAACACAAACTCCACTAAACTAGCAGGAAACCTTCCGTTCTTCGTTGCGCTCTTCTTCTCACCATATCAAATAATGAAACAAGACAAGTAATAAAACAAATAGTAACAAATCTCTACTTATAATGCTAGGAAGAATTCACTTTACTTGGCGACTAGGTAAAAATAATCTAACTATGATGATTGATGGATAAATTGAATACGAATTAGTACAATGAATAATAAGGATTTACATAATGTATCCTAACTAATAGCTTTTGTCAACTGGGAAACCATTGGCAAACACTAGCAACATCTAATTTTTGGGTGTTACTAGTAGAATTTCAATTATCTTTCGTCGCAGCTATAGGCTAGACTAGTAAATTTGATGGATTTTTTGACGATGAAACATCGTTGTTGAGATGCAATACAGTGTAGTTGGCTAATCCCACGTGAACCACGTGAATCAGTTAGTTAGTACACGTAGGACAGTTAGTTACACAATTCTGTTAAGTAGTTAGAGTGTGTAGAAGATTCCATGTGCCTCTATATATAGAGGTGATTATGTACAATTTTAGTTCTCTTCTTCTCCAATGAATAATCAATTCAGTTTTATGCTTTATTCTCAGTCAAATGGAAGCTCCATTAATGGAGTCTAGAATTCATTAGATCACAATTTCATACGGTATCAAAGGCAGCGATGTAAGTTGTGCTAGAGTTTTTTTTTCTCTTTGTTTGTTGAGATTTCGTTGCTTGCCATGGCAACTACAAAGATCGATTACAATCATCCTTTATTCATAGGTCCTTCTGATACATCAGGTTCAGTGATTATTCCTATTAAACTCACTCAATCTGATAATTACGGTATATGAAGTAGGTCAATGAGGATTGCTCTTCTAGGAAAGAGGAAATTTGGATTTGTAACAGGTGTTTGTTAGAAGGAATCATGCAAGGATAAATGGCAGGAGCAGTAGGAGACTTGTAATGCCATTGTTCTTTCATGGCTGATGAATACAGTGGCTGGAGAGCTCCTTGGAGGGATCGTGTATGCTACAAGTGCTCACAAGGTCTGGGAAGATTTGAAGGAACGTTTTGATAAGGTCAATCGAGTTAGAATCTATCAATTACATAGAGAAATCACTACTCTTGCCCAAGGTACTAATTCTGTCTCTACTTACTTTAGCAAGTTGAAAAATCTCTGGAGTGAATATGATGCTGTAGTGCCTTCACCAAGCTGTGAGTGTGTTAGATCCAAGGATTACATAGATTACCTATATCAGTTGAGGTTGATACAATTTTTGAGTGGCTTAAATGACTCATACGATCAGGCTCGTAGATAAATTTTATTGAAAAATATCACTCTATCTATTAATCAAGCCTATGCTATGGTGATTGAGGATGAAATTCAACACTCTGCTTGTCTAATAACTGCAACTGAGAACTCTGCTCCTGTAATCAGGGGAAATCAGACCTATAATTAGGGTAATCAATCATTTAGAGGAAGGAAATTACAGTGTGATTATTGTCACTTCACTGGTCATACAAGAGACAGTTGCTACAAGTTAAATGGTTATCCTAGTGACTGGAAACACAAGAAGAGGAATGAGTTTGGAAATAGTGGTGCTAGAGGAGGCAGGACATAAAACTATGGAAACAATGGAGGTCACACTACTCATAATGAACCTCAGTATGACAACAATGGAGGTCACACTGCTTATAATGGTTCTCATTTTCTTCTTCGAACAATATTTTTATGGAAAGCTTGATGATCCAGGTCAAGTTGCATTATCCAGCTATGCTGTGAATAATGCCTTTGTGGCAAAAAATCATGTGTTTACTGATAATGAATACCACCAAATTATGGGATTACTCAATAAAGACACACATGAGACTCTTAGTAGCAATGTAGGTAATGCTAATGTTACATGTTTAATGTTTGGTGTATTCTCAAATGATTGGATAGTAGATTCAAGTGACTCTCACCATGTAGCAGCTAATAGCCATTTGATGACACATAGCCATATTAATAGGACAAAGGGTGATAAGGTGAACTTACTTACAGGAACTTCAGTTGCCATTTCTCACATTGACAATGCTCCCGTGTTTGAAAATGAATTAGTACAGAATGTTTTATTTGTACCAGATTTCAGATTTAACTTGTTATCAGTGTCCAAGCTCACCAAGGAACTGTCATGTTTTGTCTTCTTTTACCCTGATTTCTGTGTATTTCAAGACCTTCACAGTGGCAGGGTAAAGGGGATTGGTAAGGAAGATGATGGTTTCTACATTTACTGAAGGGACAAAAGGTTTCATATGAAGAATAACTCGCAAAGATTAGCAGCTGCATTACGTGTTCAGGATTGCAGTTTATGGCACAAACGATTTGGACATCCATCTGCTCAGGTCATGAAGTGTCTGAATCTCCTGAAGAATGATAGAGATAATGAGATATTACATAATTGTTCAGTATGTCCCCTAGCTAAACAGTCCAGATTGTCTTTTCCTACCAGTTCTTCTAGAGCTAGAATACCATTTGATATGGTGCTGTGGATTTATGAGGTCTTTATAAGGTTTCCATTTTTGATAAGAAACAATATTTTCTTACTGTCGTAGATGATTGTAATAGATTTATATGGGTTCATTTGCTGCAACTCAAATCTGAAACTGTGGTGGCAATAAATTTTTTTTTGGCAATTATCAAGGTTCAGTTTAATGCTCATGTCAAAATTTTTAGATCAGATAATGGCTCAGAATTCTTTAATTCTCAATGCTCAGATTTGTTCAAGAATTTAGGCATTATACATCAAAGTAGTTGTGTGCACACTCCACAACAAAATGGAATAGTAGAAAAGAAACATAGGCATATCATTAATGTTGCTAGAGCAATCAGGTTTGAGTCCAACATGCCAATTCACTATTGGGGAAATGTGTGGTAGCAGCTGTATATTTGTTAAATAAATTACCCTCTTCAGCCATCAATGGAAAAACTCCTTATGAAATGCTGCATTCCAAGCCTCCATCACTTTCTCATTTGAGAATAATTGGTTGTCTATGTTATGCCTTCTCTGTTCCAAAGGGTGACAAGTTTGCAGAAAGGGCAAAGCCATCTGTTTTGATAGGGTATTCTGAGACTCAGAAGGGTTATTTGTTAATGAATCTCAATACCAAGTCTTTTTTTGTCAGTAGATATATAGTCTTTAAAGATCATATTTTTCCTTTTCTTCAGCCAAAGGATGTATTACCACATTCAGTTCCTATGATGATGCTTGACTCTGATCTGTTTGAAGAAAGTGGTTCTGACAGTGATACTGAAGTTTTGCCAGTTGATGTTGTTGTTGATACTGCTAATACAACTTCTAATGCTTCTCTTGTCACTACACCTGTGAATTCTCCTTTCATTCCTCAACCTGCCAATGTTCCTATTGTTTCAACTCCTATCACACATACTAATAGAACCACTAAGCAACCTGTCTGGATGAAAGATTGCATAGCCCCAACCAGGAAATATGCTAGCAAGTATCCTATTGCCAATACTCTTTCTTATGATAATACATCCCTTACTTATCAGACTTACTTGGCCAAGTTTTCCACCTTAGTGGAACTCAAGAATCTTAAGGAGGCATCTACAGATGTGGCATGGGTTCATGCTATGCAACTCGAGATTCAGGCTCTTGAGAATAATTATAATTGGGAAGTTGTTGATCTTCCCCCTGGTAAGAATGTGGTTGGCTCTAAGTGGGTGTATAAGATCAAGTATCAAGCAAATGGTGATGTCGAAAGGTTCAAGGCCAGGTTAGTGGCCAAAGGTTATTGCCAACAAGAAGGCCTTGACTATCATGAGACTTTCTCTCCAGTTGCAAAAATTATTACTGTGAGATGTGTTATTGCTTTAGCAGTCTGTAAAAGATGGTTTATGTACCAAATGGATGTCTACAATGCTTTTTTACAAGGTGATTTATGTGAAAAAGTCTACATGAAAATGCCTGAAGGCTATGAGCAGAAGGGACAACACAAAGTGTGTAGATTACTTAAGTCTTTATATGGCCCTAAGCAGGCCTCAAGGCAGTGGAACATTAAACTTTCCACTGCCCTACTGGATGCTGGTTTCTCTCAAAGTATACATGATTACTCTATGTACACTTTAAAGAGAAAGGAGGGGATAATTATCATTCTAGTCTATGTAGATGACTTACTCATCACAGGAGATAATGCAGCCATGATTGTGGAAACAAAACAGGCACTGCACAGTCAATTCAAATTAAAGGACTTAGGGGAACTCAAATTTTTCTGGGTATTGAAGTTCTGAGATCAAAGTCTGGGGTTATTCTGAATTTAAAAAAATGCCTCCTGGAACTAATATCTGATATGAGACTCAGTGGTTCCAAACCAGCAGTTACTCATTTGGAGTCTAATTCGAGACTAACTACCTTGGAATATGATCAAGCCATTGGTCTTAGTAAAGATGAACTAGTTAGTGATGTAAGCTCTTATCAAAGGTTGTTAGGAAAGCTTATGTATGCTACTATAACTAGACCTGATATTTGCTATGTTGTTCAGACTTTAAGTCAATTTATGCAGACTCTTAAACAGTCTCATTATGAAGCTGCAACTAGAGTGGTCAGGTATCTCAAAGGCACTATAGGGTGGTGTATGGCTTCAAACTAAGGCTGCAGTTGCACTAACCTGTTGGTGTGATTCAGATTGGGCAGCCTGCCTTAATACAAGAAGGTCGGTTATAGGCTACATTGTCAAATTTGGTGACTCATTGATTTCCTGGAAATCAAAGAAACAACACACTATGTCAAGGAGTTCTGCTGAGGCAGAATACAAAAGTATGGCTTCAGCTGTAGTTGATGTTACCTGGTTACTTGGTTTGTTCAAAGAATTAGAAGTGCCTCTCAAGTTACATGTTTCTATTTTGAGTGATAGCAAGTCTCCTATACAAATTGCAGCTAACCAATTATTTCATGAACGTACTAAACATATAGAGATTGATTGTCATTTCATCAGAGATAAAATCAAAGCTGGCATGATTCATATAGTATATGTTTCTACTCAAGATCAGTTTGCCGACTTATTGACTAAAGGGCTAGGACATGTTCAACATTTACATCTTCTCAACAAGATGGAAGTGCTTAATGTTTTTTCACACCCTCCATCTTGAGGGGGAGTGTTGAGATGTAATACAGTGTAATTGGCTAATCCCACATGAACCACGTGAATCAGTTAGTTAGTACACGTAGGACAGTTAGTTACACAATTCTGTTAAGTAGTTAGAGTGTGTAGAAGATTTCATGTGCCTCTATATATAGAGGTGATTATGTACAATTTTAGTTCTCTTCTTCTCCAATGAATAATCAATTCAGTTTTATGCTTTATTCTCAGTCAAATGGAAGCTCCATTAATGGAGTCTAGAATTCATTAGATCACAATTTCATAATCGTCAACGTAGATAGGAAATTAACGATGAAGGAAGAGAGAATATGGTGAAGACGACAGATGATTTGGGGGTGGAAGGGGAGATATACGGTTGGTAGGGGTGTTCACAGGTTGGTTTGGATTGGTTATTAGTCAAAACTAAAACGAAACCAACTTAATCGGTTTTAAAATTATCAAAACCAAACCAAACCAAATATAATATACATTTATCGGTTTGGTGATTATCGGTTTCGGTTTGGTTTGGTTCGGTTATTTGGTTATTAACCATACACAAAAATAAAAGAAACAATTCATTTAAAATGTGAAAAAGTGACAACAATCCATTCAAAACGAAAAATAGTTAGAATGACTTAAATTACTGAACTTTCAATCACTAAATTTACTATCAATAAATCTTTAAAATTCACTATATTGGTCTAGAAGGAAGAGACAATAACATTTTCAGTCCCACAAAGAATTGACATAGACACTCATATACATGAAATCAATAAGATAAATGTTTCATCTTGGGCATTTTTGCTTTCAATAAGTAAATTATAAAGAAATTTTAATGAAAATATGTATAAGATCTTTAAAATTGTTTATAAAAATAATATATTAAGTATGTATATTAATAAAATATATGTATATAATTCATCGGTTCGGTTCGGTTATTTCTTCGGGTTTTTTTGAATAAAACCATAACCAAACCAAATACTATCGGTTTTCAAAAATCTAAAACCAAACCAAACCAAACCCAAATAAAATCAGTTTTATTTTATCGGTTTGGTTTGGTTTTTCGGTTTGGATCGGTTTTTATCCAAACCGTGAACACCCGTAACGGTTGGCATAGGAGTTTTGGAGGAAGGTTGATGAGAGAGAAATATTCTGATTGATTTGTTATTGGATCATTGATTGTGATGTTTAAATGTAAAGATAATTAATCAATCCTAATTTAAGGAATGTGTTTATTTGATTGTATCTTTTAAAATATATGGTATAAAATATTAAAAATGGTAATATATGTAATGGTTTGAAAATTATGGTAAAATTAGTATATATAATAGTGATATATGTGTAGTTATATAGTTTTCCTCATTTTAAATTGTTCATATATATTTTTTTAAAATAATACCAATATAGTAATTCATTAATAACTTTTTCGACTAATATAATATTCGGTCTATTATTTGTTTATGTCTTGCTCAGGTTTATTAATAACTAACGTTCGCAATGACTTATAACAATTTTAATTGTAATCTAACATTTTCATATAAAACTTTAAGGTTACTTAAAAGGAATCTATCTGTTATATTAAAGGTTCATAAATTTCAGAGTTCAAAGTTTCTATTGCTTTGTGTATTTATCTTACTCCAAATTAAATCGTAGTTATGTTACTAGTTGCAAAAGAGCAACTTTAAAGCGATCCAAATTCTCGATTTACATGTCACTAAATTCATATTCGATTTGAGTGACAATGGGTATGTATATTTCCCGAGTAAACCTCTATATTATTTTTATTTTAACTTTTTTAAAAAAAATTAAAAATATGTGTAATTATATATAAATATTGTGTAACTACTTCCTCCATCTACATTTAATTGTCATAGTTTTTTTTAGAGTCAAACTATAAAAACTTTGACTAACATTTTATGATGTATTTTTTTAATCATATTGATATGCAAAAAATTGCAATTTATAGTACTTTCGTATAATTTTGAATATCTAATTTTTTGCTTAAAATATCAAATTAGTGTAGTCTAATTTAACTTTGAAAATCAGTCAAATTGACTTTGAAAAAACACTACATGACAATTAAAAAATGAACGGAGGAAGTATCTTTTTAAACAATATCTTTACTCTATTTCTAGGAAGTTGTATAGCCAGCCTTGATATAGTACACCTTTGCCGTGATTTTTTTAAATATATCACCCATAAAGCTTGTATAGGCATGATACCAACATTTGATTTTTAATATGATCTTATGATATTTTCTTTTCATTTCGAAATATTGCACTTTTTTTGTAATAAAGGAAAATTATTGTTTTCTTATAGAGTAAAGTATACAAAATATTACTTTTATAATCTAGGATTTTAGCAATATATTTATAAGTATTCAAAGCTTCCTAATCATTTATTTATCGTATATATAAATGTAAATATACATAGTTTATACATTATTAAGAATTATTTATCGCATGGCAAATGTGTAACTTTCAAGTCCTGGCTCAATTGTGTAGAATGGCTTTTCCTAATGGGCCTTATCTTTTCTCGGGCTATCATAGCTTAAATTTGAACATATGATTAAAACAATTTTGAACCTCCTTTTTGGCTTTATCACTATACTTGAATATTTCTCCAGTCTAGGGATTTAACAGTTTATATATAACAGAAAAGAAAATAAATTATTTTACTTATACAATATAATTTTTCAACAATAAATCCGTTTGACACTATTTAGTTCCGCACTGAGGTCATGTACCGCTAAAGAGAAGTAGAATCCCATCAAGAGGAAAAGCTCCACTTCTTTTAATAAAAAAGTGAAACTGACCAGTTACTTATGGATTTCTAGTTTTGAGAGAGTACTTGTTGACTATTATATGTTCAAACTATTCTTCCCGTTTTCAGTAAGCAAATTTAGAGTATTAAAGTATTATTAATAAAGTTAATTTCTAATCAAAATTTTCTTCAAGAATATGTCAGGTCAAGTGAAATAAAACATCTATTTTTAATATATAAAATGAAATAAAGTGAATTTATGTATTATTATTTTATACATGATATGAAGAATGCGAATTTTAAACTAAAGTAGTTCAAGAATTTATCTGCACTAAAAAACAAAGGGTGAAAAAAGATGACTTTTCCAAACAAGTGAAATATTGCAGAAAGAGTCATAATTTATTTAACATTTGGCACTTCTCCCGGCTTTTTGTTATGTCGCACATCATATCGAGGGCCCATACCCGGCCCATAAAACTCTTCATTACTACTGCTTTCAAATCTTCGATACTCATTCAATAGTCTTCTCTAAGATATAAAATAATTGTTATAAAATAACTAGCTAACAAACTAATATTAATAACCTAAATTAATAAGAAGAACAAACAAAGGGAGAACATAATATATTCCAAACTTTTCTTATATCTGCCTTTGTGAATGAAAGTAATGGCTATTTATAGCCAATGAGAAATATACAAATTCAACACTTGGCCATTGAGAAGTTATCCACTTGGCCAAGTGATGACACCTCTTAAATGGGTGCCCCACATGGCATCCATTTGGTATGTCAAGTGATGACTATTAAAGGGATGGCCCACATGGCATCCATTTAGTTTTACAACACTCACTCTTGGATGTCCATGTAAAAATAAAAGTTGAAGGAACAAAAATATATATTGACATTCATAATACGCATTGCTTGTTGCCTCATTAAAAACCTTTCTAGGAAAACCCAGTGGGACAAAACCTAGACTAAGAAAAAAAGAGTGCAACGCGTATTTTACTCCCCCTGATAAAGACCACGATTCAGATGCTTAAGTCTTCGCATTCCAATCTTTTGCACCATCTTCTCAAGAGTTGAGGCTGGTAAAGATTTGGTGAATAAATCTGTTGGATTATCACTTTAACGAATTTGTTGTATATCAATATCATCGTTCTTCTGTAGATCATGTGTGAAAAATAATTTTGGTGAAATGTGTTTCGTTCTATCTCCTTTTATGAAGCCTCCACTTAGTTGAGCTATGGAAACAACATTGTCTTCAAAGAGCACTGTAGGTACCTTGACATCACACTTCAAACCACATCTTTCTTTGGTAAAATGTATCACCGATCTCAACCATACACATTCTCTACTTGCTTCGTGAATAGCAATTATCTCAGCATGATTTGAAGAAGTAGCGACAATAGACTATTTTGTAGATTGCCATGATATAGCAGTACCTCCGATGTAAATAAATAGCCTGTTTGGGATCGAGCTTTATGTGGGTCAAATAAATAACCTGCATCTGCATGACCAACAAGATCTGCACTATCTTTATTAGTATAAAATAGACTCATATCACTAGTCCCCTTTAGATATCGCAATATATGTTTAATTCCATTCCAATGTCTTCGTGTAGGGGAAGAACTATATCTTGCTAACAAATTAACAGAAAATGATATGTCAGGTCTCGTAGCATTAGCAAGATACATAAGTGCACCAATTACACTAAGATAAGGTACTTCAGGACCAAGAGGTTCCTTATTCTCTTCTTGAGGTCGGAACAGATCTTTACTCACTTCAAGTGACCGAACAACCATTTGAGTACTTAATGGATGTGCTTTGTCCATGTAAAATCGTTTCAAAATTTTCTCAGTATATGTAGATTGATGGATGAAGACCCCGTCTACTAAATGTTCAATTTGTAGACCAAGACAAAGTTTTGTCTTTCCAAGGTCTTTCATCTCAAATTCTTTCTTTAGATATTCGATTGCCTTTTGAACCTCTTCTAGGGTTCCAATGAGGTTTATGTTATCAACATAAACAACAAGAATAACAAATCTTGATATTGTTTTCTTAATAAAAATACAAAGATAAATTGCATCGTTTATATAATCTTCTTTTATCAAGTACTCATTGAGGCGATTATACCACATGTGCCCTGATTGTTTTAAGCCGTATAATGACTTTTGTAATTTGATTGAGCACATTTCCCGAGATTTTGAACTATATGCTTCGGGCATCTTAAGTCCTTCTGGAATTTTCATATAAATTTCATTATCAAGTGAATCGTAAAGATAAGCTGTAACCACATCTATTAGATGCATTTCAAGATTTTCATGTACAACTAAACTGATGAGATATCAAAAAGTTATTGCATCCATAATCGGTGACTATGTCTTTTCATAATCGACACCAGGTCTTTGAGAGAATCTTTGTGCAACAAGTCGTGCCTTGTATCTTACAATTTCCTTTCTCTCATTTCTTTTCACACAAACACTCATTTATAACCAACCGGCTTTACACCATTTGGGGTTTGGACTACAGGTCCAAAAATCTTACGTTTAGAAAGTGAGTCTAATTCTGATTGAATTGCCTCTTGCCATTTTGGCCAATCACATCTTCATCGACATTCTTCAATAGATTTAGGCTCAAGATCCTCACTGTCTTGCATAAGATTAAGTGCAACATTATATGCGAAAACATTATCCACTATAATTTTTGATCGATCTAAACTTATCTCATCACCCGTAGAACTTATTGAAAGTTCTTCATTCACTTGAGTCTCAGGTTCACTGATCTCGTCAGGAATATCAGGATTAATCTGGCCTTGAATTTCTTCATGAGACTCTTTTATAGTGTCATTTCTATCATTTTGTGCACTTCTTTTTTTAGGATTTTTGTCTTTTGAACCTAATGGTCTCCCACGCTTCGAGCGTGTTTGAGATTCAGAAGTCATGACACTTGTAGATGGTCCTTTTGGGATGTCAATTCGGATAGACACATTCACTGCAGGAATATGTGACTTTGTTATCCTTTTCAAATCAGTAAATGCATCTGACATTTGATTTGCTAGGTTTTGCAAATGGATGATCTTCTGGACCTCCTGTTCACATATAGGGGAATGTGGATCAAAATGAGATAATGATGAAACTTTCCATGCAATTTCACTTTTAAGTTCTTTTTTCTCTCCCCCTAATTGCGGAAAAGTTGTTTCATCAAATCGACAATCTACAAATCTTGCAGTGAACAAATCTCCCGTTAATGGCTCAATGTAGCGAATTATGGAGGGTGAATCAAACCCAACATATATGTCTAACCTTCTTTGGGGGTCCATCTTAGTGTGCTGAGGTGGTGCTACTGACACATATATAGCGCATTAAAAAATTCACAGATGAGCAATATTTGGTTCATGACCATTACCAATTGTGATGGGAAGTATTTATTATAATTTGTTGGTCTAAGATGAATAAGTGTTGTTGCATGTAAGATAGCATGACCCCATACGGTAGTGGGCAATTTCGTTTTCATAAGTAGTGGTCTTGCAATCAATTGTAGGCGCTTAATAAATGACTCTGCCAGGCCATTTTGAGTATGAACATGAGCAACATGATGTTCAATTCTTATCCCAATTGATAAGCAATAATCATCAAAAGCTTGGAATGTAAATTCTCCAGCATTATTAAGGCGACTAGCCTTAATAGGATAGTATGGGAATTGTGCCCTTAATCTTATTATTTGTGCCAGTAATTTTGCAAACTCCAGGTTGCGAGACGATAAGAGGCACACATGAGACAATCTTGACGATGCATCTATTAGGACCATAAAATATCTAAACAACCCACTAGATGGGTGAATATGTCCACATATATCCCCATGTATACGTTCTAAAAATTGAGGGGATTTAATGTTAACCTTCATTGGAGGTGACCTAATAATCAATTTGCCTTGACAACAAGCAACACATGAAAACTCATCACTCATAAGAATCTTCAGGTTCTTTAATGGATGTTCATTTAAATTTTCAATGATTTGTCTCATCATTATTGATCCAAGAGGATTATCCTACGACCACGTCCCCGATTGGAGCCATGACCTCTTTCTCGTTGGTGATAATTTGCCTGATTCACTTCAAGGAGTGGCATAGAACCAACGGGACGACTTTCATGATTTTTCATCAGTAGGTCGTTATGCTGTTTAGCAATAAGAAGATGTGAAAGTATTCAGATTATTTTTTAAAACCTATTTTTTGATATTGTTGCTGCAGGAGCATACTCGAGGCAGGAAATGTGGAACATGTTTTCTCAAGCTTATCATGTTTAGTGACATCTTCTCCGCATAAATTTAACTGTAATATAATTCTATACATGGAAGAATTATATTCAGTTATACTTTTAAAGTCTAGTAACCTCAAATTAAATCAATCATGATGCGCCTGTGGAAGAATGACCAACTTCAAGTGGTCATATCTATCTTCCAAATTATTCCACAGTATAAAGGGGGTCTTTAATGGTGAGGTATTGCATTTTCAGCCCCTCGTCAAGATGGTGGCGGAGAAATATCATAGCTTTTGCACGTTCTTGGTTGGATGCCTGGTTATTATCTTTGATGGTGTCTACCAGACCCATCGCATCCAAGTGAATTTCAGCGTCTAGTATCCATGACGAGTATCATTTGCCCGATATACCCAAGGCAACAAATTCAAGTTTAGAAATATTAGACATTTTTTGGAAAGATAAAATTCTTACCCTTTTTACCTATTTAGAGTAGCTCAAGTTGGCAGAGTCTTGTGCTGATAACGTGTTATAAAATAACTAACTAACAAACTAATATTAATAAACTAAATTAATAAGAAGAACAAACAAAGGGAGAGCATAATATATTCCAAACTTTTCTTATATCGGCCTTTGTGAATGAAAGTAATGGCTATTTATACCCAATGAGAAATATACAAATTCAACACTTAGCCATTGAGAAGTTATCCACTTGGCCTAAGTGATGACACCTCTTAAATGGGTGCCCCACATGGCATCTATTTGGTATGTCAAGTGATGACTATTAAAGGGGTGGCCCACATGGCATCCATTTAGTTTTACAACAATAATATAATAGTTCAAACGACATTATATGACTCGAATAAACTCTAGATACACATCATATATCAAGGGCCCATACCCGGCCAACACAACTCTTCATTACTACTGCATCATCTTTATAAGTACTCATTCAATTGTCTCCTCTGAAATATAATAGCCTAAGTGCCTAACAACATCATGTGATTCGAACAAACTGTAGATAAGTATTAAAAAACCGTCGTACTTCAACAAATAAAGCTCTCTTTTACAAAACTCTAACCTCACTTTTATCACGCATTTTACAACATTTTTCACACACCATTATAAGGAAAAATGACTAATGGATATTTGTGTTGAGAACTTTCCTCGGAATAAATTGAAAGATAGCGTGGCAATATGAGAGAACACGAGTTAATCACCACTTTCTTGATCCTGAAAAATCATGAAGTAGTGATATAATAGGAGTTATAATCACTTTCTCCACTTAATAGTCATGAGCAAATAATATAATTTAGTATTTTTATTTAATATTAAAAATATATTCCAATTGTTTAATATCAGGTGTAACTTTTTAATGAAACAATACAAATTTCATTAGCTCATCCATATACATATATCTCAGATACATGGGTCAAAATTTAGAGTAATTTATTCTAGTTACAATATACTCAAGTAAATTCGCATGAAGTTAAATATTAGATTATTATTATTATTTTAGTTAGGAAATTAAGGAATAACTAAAAATAGAGAAACTTCAAATCGTGACTCTCTCCATGCAAATTGTATGCTTGAAAAGAAGAAAAACAAAAGTAGCTAGAAATATCACTTGCCGACAACATGAAAAAAAGAAAAAAAGAAGTGGGCATTTCGCCCGTAATAAAGTAGGTTGAATGATCATTTTACGTAAGTGATAATTGAATTATTTTGGATGGAAAAAAATTTAATACAATCTGCATTTTGTTTATATATTTTTTTTCCTGTAATATTGACTATATAAAGTAACTCAAATAACGTGAAAATAGAGACAGAATATGGAACAAATCAAAGGTAGAAAAAGAAAGGACAAGTGGAAAATTTGCGAAGAAAATATCTTCATTTTATATTTTTATGCAGGCAAAAATTTGCAGAGTAAATAAAAATATTAATATAATTGCTTGCTATGGCTGCCAGGTTTTGTGAACAAAAAGATTACAAAAAGACAATATATTTGTTGACAAATATAATATTTTGTTTTACATTTACATCATAATTAAAGGGCAAGACCAGTCGTTTTGAAGAATTTGAAATTTAAAAGTTATGATTGCTAGTCAGCTCTGACAAAAAAATATGAGAAAATGGTCAAAAATCCCTCCAATCTATGATCGAATTTTCAATTATCCACTCATATTTACGGGGGTCCTATTACCCCCCTGAACTATTTTATAAGGAAATAAATTTCACCCTAAAATGACATAGTCACTCATGTGTATTGTGGTGTAACACACGCACATGCCATGTCAGTGCCATGTCAATGCCACCTAATAAATATAATAAATGAATTATTTTTCCTACTTTTTTTAAAAATTATTATATGCCCCATTAGAAACCCTCCATTATCATTAAGAACATCACCATTATCAAACCCACTTCTCATCCATTAACATTCCGACAAGAGAAAAGACGGTAAATTTTTTTCGACGAGTAAAAGTTTCTATGACCAATATAATTATCCTATTTCCCACAATTTCTCTCAAAGTTCATTGTTACACATTTTACTCATGTTGGGGGCTTATGAAGGGATTTACCCAAAGTAGTATATGGGGAATGCCATAAATTTTGAATTCAATTTCTTTGTTTTCTTAATGTTGGTGAAAGTAGCAAACCAAATTAAAACATTGAAATTAATCCAATTGATAAAAACTAATGACCCAATTGAATTTTTTATGCCCCATTTCGAAAATACCCTAATTTGTGGTTAAATTCAAGAATGTGAAATTAGAATTAACGTTTGAGAGAAAAGCTTGTGAAGGTGTTGAAAATTGAAAATTCTATGTTTGTTTGAAATGGGTTCCGGTAAAAATATTGATTTTTTAAGTTCTTTATTTTATTACTTTGATTTGGGAGTAATAATTAAATTTATTTAAAGGTTCTTTGATTATGGATAAGAGACGGTTAATATGTAGAATTCCCGAAAAAAATTGTAGAGATTTGTGATGAAAAATAAAAATAAAGCAAAAGTGTGAAAAAGAAGAAGAGGTGTAGGGTGAGTGTGAAGAAGAAGTGTGGGGCGGTTGGGTTGGGGGAGATTATTTTAATTTAATTAGAAAGAGAAAGAAAATAAAATAAAATAAAATAAAAATATGAAATAAACATAAAAGTATCCCTATTTATTCTCTTTTCACTCTCTCAAAGAGAGTGAAATACACTTTCTCAGCCAACTTAGCATTAATGGTTTATTTATTCTATTTTAAAACAGTTCAGGAGGGTGATAGGACCCCCGTAAAGTTTAAGTGTGTAATTGAGAATTCGGTAATAGGTTGGGGGAGGGTGGATTTGACCATTTTCTCAAAAAATATTGAACCAATAATGTGTTCTTTTGTGCATAAATTTGATGAGCATTTAACAACTAGCAGATATGGTTGCACCTTCCATCATCATAATATTGATCGGGTAAATTATATACAAGTCCAGGAAAAAAATTGTCAAAAATTTCAAAAGGGCAATAAAATTGATTTTAGAATAAAATAGGTAACTTTTTAACTCCCAAATTAATTCCATTCAAATCAGGTTAAAGTCAGCAAGGCGCGTACTCCCATATGCCTTATAAGGCGCAACCGTCTTGCGTCTTACAAGGCAGTGACAACGTGTGCCTTGTAAGGTGCATGGGAGTCGCGCCTTCTCTTTAATTAAAAAAAAGAAAATCTTCGTCATGGTTAAAACTGTTGGGTTATGAAGGTGAATAGGGCGTCATGCAGAAGCTTACAATTGCAAATCATAAGACAATAAATTAGACGACACATAAAATTATACTAAAAGACATAATATTATTATATGATATGACCAATTGGCCTACATAATTAAAAGCTAATAAAAAAATATTAAAACCGTAGAGAGAAAATCTCCCCATAAACAAAACTCCTAACTGTCTACATGGTGGATTCTATTGTCGTTCTTGATATGAGAAAAGGATCTTCAATTTATAGATTTCCTAACTTTTCCTCTAAGGAAAGAATAAACCAAATATGAAAGAAAAATATATTTTTCTTTCATGAAAATTAAAAACATTTATGGTAATGTTTTGTCTTTTAGGAAAAAATAAACTTCAATTAAGTTAAGAAAATCAGGAAAAAATCCTAACAAAAACTTGCTATGAAGTTAAATGGCTCCACGTATTTGTAGATTGTTAAAAGGTTATTGAACAGTGTTGTTCAGCTCTATATCTTGTTACTTATCAATATTTGGTATATCTTGTTAAAACATCAAATATTTGAAATTATCACAAACAATATATTCTTTCGATAATTCAGTGGCTATGATGAGGTTGGAAGATCTCAACAACTATTTGTCTTTCGTTTTTTTCATGTTTGATTGATTAATTTTTGAATTTTTTCTAGGAAAATAAGTCCTTAAAAATGAAGAAATTGAACACTTTACATTGATTTTGTGCTTCTCATCCTTCAACACACATCGTTTTCATCTCACCTCTACCCCACATTTTATAGAATTTATTTAGGTTAAATATAAATATTTTTAGGATAATATTTTTTATTTACGAACACAAAAAATAAATTAAAAATCCTCTTATAAGAATATTCTTCATAAAAAAGATTGTTCCTTCGTACCGAAAACACCCTTAATCTGGGATGCTTGATGCCCATTTCCTTCTAAATTCTTTAATTACAGATTATGAAACAGTGCATTGATGAGAAAAACGAGTCTGGTTAATAATTCTCTAGATTATAGTATGTTTCAATGTTCATTTTTATTTTTATTTTATTGGTGTATGGGAACTGGAAAAGTTACAAGATATTGAGCTGAAATGTAGTTACAATCTACAAATACGTGGAGTCTTCATAGCAAGTTTTAACCATGACAAAGAATTATTATTTTTTTAATTAAAGGGAAGGCGGGACTCCCATGCGCCTTACAAGGCGCAGGCTATCAGTGTCTTGTAAGATGCATAAAAGTATGCGACTTGTTGACTTTAATCTGATTTGGACGGAGTTAATTTGAGCGTTAAAAATTGTCATTTTGGTTCTAAAATCAATTTTATTGCCCTTTTGGAATTTTTGACAATTTTTTTGCCCTTTTGACTCCGGACTCAATTATATACTCCCTTCGATACAGCCAAAAAAATATATTCTCAAACCATAAATTTAGTAGGCGTTAGGACATGCGATTTCATATCGTGATATGAAAATTATGAGATGAAATCAGTGTTTTGATATGCGATTTCATATTGATTTTATCTCATGAATTCATATCGTAATATGAAATCCCACATTCTCTAAAAAGCATGATTTGGGACTTTTCAAATAAGAAAATTTCCCCACAAGTTTATATTTTGTAAAACAACTTCACATTTATATCTATTCACCATTTATGTATTTCGTATGTAAATAAAATTTATAAATTATTTATTTTTACCAACATAAAAAATTTTAGTACTTCAAATCATTTCCTACTTAACCATTTATATTCACCAATTTTTTTTTATTTTTTATCAAATTTATTTATCAACCAAATTGAACAACAACTGGCTCAAATCAACAATGTTGGTTCATCACTTTGTCCTCTCGGTCATATGATTGAGAAATGCAAGTTTAATGTGAGAACATTGTACATACTATGTGGGATGATTATATAAAAGAGTAGTACGCTACAACTTAATTATGTTTAATTTTATTGAATTAAAATTTGATCAATAAAATGTTGTACTTTTTAGAATAACTCTATGATAGTATATTATGTGATTTTATAAACTTTTACTTATTTGATAAGATTATATAAAGAATTGAGACAATTTTAATAGTTTCACAATTTATGAGATTTTTATGTTTATGAGAAAGTATACAATATAAAAAATCTAAATTTCATATTCAAACAAAACTTTAATTTCATTTCATAATTTTATATCATGATTTCATATCGCATGGCTAAACGAGCCCTTAGTAAAAATTATGCCTCAAGCATAAGTTCAATAACATGTACAAATTATATTTTTTTCAGATAAGCTTAGTGGTATAAGTTATACTCAAGTTAAAAGAATTTTTGCCCAATTAATCAATTCAGCGACATAAATTATGTTTGAAAGCAAAAAAAAGTTAATCTCCAGACATAAGTTAATTTCAAACATTAAATAACTTGGGAATAAATAAATATCTCAAATCAAACATAAAACAAAATTAATTTCAATTTTTTCTTTGAGATTATTATTTTTATCCTATGTATCAAGCGTTTTCTAACTTGGAGTTCCATTAGATAATGTGTTACGCTAACGATGTTAGCATAATAATAATTAGATTCCTAGTTATCCTATAAATTTTAGGAAAAATTGCAGAAATTCCACATTTTAGTTTACTTATTACCATTATCCCCTATAAGTTTTACAAATCTCCAAAATCCCTCATTTTCGTGCATCAGATTAGTGTATCTCGCTTATCTGATAGTGTATCATGTATAAAATGTACATCCGATTAGTGTATCTCGCGCATCAGATAGTGTATCATGTATAAAATGTACATCAGATTAGTGTATCATGTATAAAATATAATGTATCTTACTTAACGATTAATGTATTTAGCGCATCAAATTAATGTATCAGCGCTTATATTATTGTATCCGTTTTGAGGGATTTCTGTAATAATAAACTTTTAAGGAAAAGATTGTAATTTTACCTTAAAAGTATGTGATTTCTGTAATTTGCTCTAAATTTTAATCAAAGCAGGCCGGCCGTATATATATTGACATTGCTATAATCTTTATTTGGTCCAAATTAATTAGTATTATTCAAGCTAGTTTTCCCCTTATAAAATGCGTGAACAAGTCACTAACAGTCGTAGAAAGTAAAAATCTAGAGATCTTGTCATGTACCCTGACAATAATTAATATTATTTAAATTTTAATCACTTGCAAAAGAAGGGGAGGGAATTTGTATTTTTTTAAAAAAAAATTGAAAAGCAAAAAATACTCTTTGGTGGTAGTTTTTAGATTTCGAGAGTAAAATAAATAAATTTGACTATTAATTTTTTCATACGTCTTTTAAATTTTCAATTAAATATTATAACTATAATACTTTTTATGTAATTTTCAGATATGGAAATTTTATTTTTTAGAAAAATTAAAAGGTTCCATTTCTGAATTTACAGACTCTCAAAATTCGAACGGTAGAGAAAGAAAATAAAATTTTGAAGGTGGGGGCGGGGTGAACAAAAACGTCTAATTAGGTATTTTTATATTTGAACCGGATTCTTTTTTAGTATACATGGAGTTGTAAGTCTTTGAAATATCTTTCACCTCAAAATGCATTAAGTTAATTAGCTAGCTTTTATTATTATTTTTTAATTAACTAAGGGAGACGTACAATATATTAGTGGGGATTAGAGACTTTGAGATTTGCATTATTCTGATCTTAGGTCAGCTAATTAATTGCTGACAAAACTATATTAAAATAGTACATATATCTTTTTTGTTTGCTTTGCTTGGGTGCCTATCTCTTGTATATTATACTATAAATAATTTAAAAAACAAGATGGTGGTGGCTGCTATTATTAACAATATTGACTGGCAAACATGAATTAGGAACTTGTTATCTTCAACTTAATTACGCCCTGTTTGTATATATCTTCCTTAATTTAAGTTCTCTCTTAGCAATAGTGAATCAGCCATCATGTGAACTAACTAATCAGATTGGGATTCCTTTATTTCTTCTTTTACTCATCATATATAAATCTGGTCAAACTTATAATTAAGTAATTTTGTCATAGTCCTAATCTAATGTACCGTTTAAGTTGTACAAAGCATGTGGTTTTAGTTTTAGCTTAGACTTAATAATATGTTAGTCATGTGGTCAAATACGGTGAATAGTGGGATCCGATCCTGAGCTAAACCTTGAAAATCGTAATGCCATTATGCTTTTCAAATCCTCCTAGCTATTATCCTCACGGTACGATTCCTTACTATCCTAACGTGAGGATATATATATATAAATGTTGTCATTTTGAGCTCCCTTTATTCTATTTAGAAATTCACAATAATCAGAGGCGTATCTAGAGGGGTTCCGTGGGTTCACGTGAACCTATGGTCTCCTCTCTAGATCATATATATAGTAGTGTTATATTTTTCAAAAAATATTTAAATATAGAGGTGTGAACCCACATTAAAAGTAGCATATAATTATACGATGATGATTGGGTGCACCTCTCTAAGCAAAAATATAAATTTAAATCTTATATCTATCTTACTTTTTTAGTTACACTCCTCCAAGTGGTTTTTCGGACACACTTTTGGCATTTCAATCATTTCTTCTTTTATTTTTTACTTTAATCTTTCAAAATTTTCAAGTGTGTTATATTGGAAATTCCTAAACAAAATAGCAATGTAATTTTTTTTATAATTAAATCAAATGTGGATATTAAAATTAAAACTAGTAGTATTATATTTATTGGACCTATAATTTTTAAAATTTAACGGTTCAATGTTAAAAATGTAAAGGTCAAATCGATTAAATTTATATCTTAAATGCATTTTTTCGTAATAACACCATCCTTCCGAAATCCTCAATACATTCACATGCAAGATATTTGATCCTGTTGTATTGCAATTTGTAGGAGGACAGAATAGAGGATGTGAATAATTCATTTTTCCGATATATGCATGCATATTTTTTCTATATATCAGGAAAATCATATGATAGATCATATTGAATTAAAATAGGATGAAAAAAATGTTAATGTAGGAGCATTATGATTTATGGTTGTAGAGGAAATGAGATCTTTGGCATGTCTTCTTACAATTTGAATTAAAAAAATTAGTAATTTTTTCGGATCTTTAATGTGTGAAAATAAAGATGTTCTTGCATGTCCTCTTATACAATTTAAATAGAAAAAAGTAATCTTTTTGGATATCTTATATATAAAAATAATGATTATCTCTGGTAAAAAGGTCATAAAACTGAAAAAAAAAAAAAAGTTTGTAAAGATATGGAAAACCATTTCTTCCACTTTTTTTTGTCCCACAAAAGTACTCTATGTTTACTAATTTTTCATAACAGTCTAAAATGAATTCAAATTATAGAAATGGACAAAAAAGAGGGAACAGAAAAGGAAAATGCCTCTCCATTTCATAATGTACATCACATTCACCTCTCCCCAAAAAATATTCAAAAAATAATAAAGATTTGTGTCTTGACTATGGAGCCAAAAGAAAAATAAGAAGCTTTTGAATAAAGAGATATATAATTTATTTTTTATCTTTTCTTTTATATTCATTTTTTTTTACTTAAAAGTACCATGAATACAATAGTTAATAAATCTTTTTCTTAGTTCATGATATTTGGGCCTGGGCTGCAAATAAATGGGCCAAAGATTGGGCTTTTCTAACACAGGAAGACTTCAACACTTGAGCTTCTAATGGAGAGACAGAGTGGACATGCTTGTACCACAGCGTCACAATCTGTACACACACACAAATGCCGGCACGGCAAAAGCACCACCGACGCAGCTCGCTTCCGGCAAGCCTTGCAACTCGGTCCGGTTGACTCCACGACTCGATCCGGATCGATGTAAGCCGATTCAGCATCCTCAGCTTCGCCGGCACCGGCGATGTCTCCGTCCGGGAGGTTCGCATTGCACCCTCCGCCGTTCATCATCGCCTGCTGCAGCTGTGCCTGTAGCGTTGCTGCGGTGAATTCCTCCGCTCTAGCCCTTGCCTGCCAGGCTTGCGCCTCTGCACTCAGCTGCGCTGCACGCGCCTCTAGCTCGGCGTTGCGCCGAACCGCTTTTCCAACCTCGGCTTCCTTTTCCTTCAGCTGCCGTGCCATTGATTCCTCGGCGGTTCCAATCAGAGCACGATAGTGTGTTCGCCTTTTATCCTCTAATGTCCGTCTTAATTGTTCTCTCTGTTAATACCAAACAGAACTATTATTCATTGCAATACAGCATAACAAATTAAAAAAAAGCCCTAAAATTCGTGGTACCATTTATACCTGAACATGGAGGAATTGTTCTATTTCGTCGCGGTGTTGTTTGATTATAGTAGATATGTCTTCTGTGAATATGGAATAGAAAGCTGATGATTGAGAAGATTGAGGAGAAAGAGAGTGTTGGTTTTGTTGTTGCTGCTGCTTCTGATACTGTTGATGTAATTGGTGTTGCTGATGCTGTTGTTGTAACTGTTCTCCGGAAGCTAAACGGAGGCCGGTGGAGACAACATTTGGTTGCTGCGGATTTGTATGAAGCTGAGTGAGGTCAATCAGCTGCGGCTGAGATTGCATTGACGGATTCATTGCAGTGGTGGTGCTAACTTCTCTTCTTCTCTTACACGCATGATAAGAGCCAGCTGCCATAGCCAAAAACACAGTAATAAGGTTACTCCTCTGTTCCTAACCATTCAATTAATCAATCGCAGTATAAGAATAAGAATAGTTCGGATCGGTCAAAATTAATAATACATCCTCTGTTTTTACCTCCTGGATTGAATAGCATTTGTGTGTGATCAAGAATTGATCCTCCACCAGGTTGAGGTTGCAACGAATAATCATCGTTGCCAAGTGGGTTCTTTCGTTCTTGCACAGCTCTGCAATCAATGAAAAACCTTCATTAAGTTACTAGTAATGAGAAAAAGAAGAAGATAAATTTGAGAGGGAAGGGAGATGTGTACCTGTTAAAGAGGTGAGCGTTAGATGGGTATTGAGCTTGAACAGCCATTGAAGAATGATCAAAACAGAAAGATATGTATATATATATATATAGAAGGGATTTTGATTGGTAAAAGAGAGTGTTGAGAAAGAGAAGGCCTAATTAAGGCAAACACATAAACAGCATGAATGAGAAGAAGATGCCCCAAACTATGGAAATATCAACAAGTGAAGACAAGTATTCAAAGACAAGAAAGAAACTTTATTTGATTCTCGAGAGAGAAGAATGAATCTTTTTCTTTCTTCTTTTATGTTGGAGAAGAAGAAGCCAACCTTAACCCATTATGAAGAACACCAACATGACCATGCTACACCACACTAAGAAACTTTTTATGTTTTAGTAGTAGTTACCTTTGCTTCACCTAAATGCTTTTTATGGGAGAGAAAAGGAGATGCGATCAAAACGAATGAGTCCAAATGGGAGAGGGAGAGCCCCTCTTATTGTGGTTCCTTGTTTCCTTGCTCTTCTCTTGTTCTTTCGCGTGGGCTTTGTTTCTTTTGGCTTTTCTTTCAACACGGCAAGAGGGACTCTCGTGTTTCTCATCAATCTCCTCCTTTTTCTAATCCTAATATTACACTTGTCTTTTTTAACGTTCACTTTTTTTCATCTTTTCCTCCCAATATTTATGGTATTTTTGTATCATCCATATACTACCGTACTAGTATTAGTTACATGTACTATTGTTTTATAACAATGGACACACATCCTTATAATTGTACATTAAAAAAAATTAGAATTCTAAGTAAGTAGATACGATATAGGTATAATCAATCAACATTTATATCTCTAACTTTGGATCTATATAAATAAATATTTAAATTTGTGTAAAATTGAACAAAAAGATACATGTCTAACGTGACATAAATACATCACACAAGATGTGAATTGTTACATAGAATGCATGTGTCTATTAATTTAACTTTATTCCAGTTAAATATTTACTTGTATACAGACATAAATATCAGTTGAAGTCAAGTTAGAAGGCACGTTTATGTATTGTAAGGTGATGTGCGGTGCATTGTTGTGCGTGGAGAAAGTTAGGCGCTGCCGCAGGGATTGTTGTGTATGGAGCATGGCCCATGCATCCTCGCCACCTCTCTAGTTTTAAATAACAAAAAATAAAAAAATAAAATAAAAATCAATTGAGGTCATTATTACCTCTACTACGATCTCAATTAATTCGAATTCATTTCAAGACCCGCTCAAGAAGGAAGCACTTTTTATATTTTAATTATTATTTTTTATATTTGAACTTGAGACTTCTGATGAAAAGGAACTTTTTTTATTTCTAATCCTCTCCTCCTACTAAAACAATCGTAAAAAGGAACCAAGCCTTCAATTTTAGGTTAAGTATATAAAATAAATTGTCTACAATTATATTGGTATATGGACCATTATTTAAAACGAAAAGAGGAGTTGTCCCTTTACATACATAGAGAAAGGGGATTGGTTTCACTTCCATTAGTAATAAATTTCGATGTGTGTGACGGAGGATCCATGGCTTAAAGCAAGATGCCTCTCTCTATAGATATCTAGTTGTGAAGGCTATGTCACCCTCAACATCATCATACAAAGTTTTGTTCCATTTTCCTCTTTCGTTTCTAGTCGTTATTTGCCAAAGTGGGTCCATAAAATATTATGATTCTTATATTTGGAACTATGCTATTCGAGTTAATGACCTCCATTACTAATTATAGATTTCTTTTGCCTATTTCTTATCATTGAGATTTGATGGATGAGATTCATCTATTTCGTATAACATATAGTGATACATACATAAGTTAAACATTTCAAATTCAAAATCAAAAAAATATATTCCTATAAAATAAAATATAAATCAAGACTATTTTATCGAGATTTTTCTTTGAGAGTTATTTTACACTTCCTTATTATCATTTTTCTATTGAAGCAATTATTTATTACCGAGCTGTTGAAAATTAATATTCTTTTTATTTGGAGCGTCACCTTAAAAATGAATTCTAGAATATGCAAATTAGATTTTAGTCAAATTTCAATATAGATACTAAACCGTGAGTGAAAAAATAAAAAAAGTACATATTTGTTTAGTTTAACTCCTTATCTAAGCTTCCCCCGGTTGAAAGAATTGAAAAACTCAAAATTTGCTCTAAGGAAACTATTACTTGGTTTGCAAGTTCTTATTTTTATTTTTTTGGGGTCTTCAAGATTCAAGTACTAGTGGTTAAAATTGGTCAATTTTTTTTATAGTTTGACTCTAAAACAAAATTTGACAAGTAAAAGTGAACGCAATAAGTATTTATTTCTTGTCAAAATTCTAGATTAAAAAAAAATGATAAATGAGATTCATTTGCTACTGAAAGAATAAAAAGGTAAATAATTTTAACTAATAAAGTAAAAAATAAAATAAAAATTAATGGAAGCAAATGATTTTGATAGTTTGGAACTTTGAATTCATTAGTATAAAAAATTGTTTAGTACTATTATACTATATATAGACCTACACAATTTCAAAATTTTAGAAATAACAAACATAATAGAAATAATAAGGTGCTATAAGCTACAATTATAGTTTCGCTAATTGCGTCTCATAACTATAATTTTGTTTGCTATGGAGGTTGCGGTTTGTATATTTATGTCTGTTTGTATATTTCACTTGCGATGATACAAATAGGGTAAGTATATATACAATTTTTATAGTTATACATTTAAGAATTTTTCAGAACTCTGTTTGTATATTTCGCTTGCCAATATACAAACAGGGTAATTTATCATGAATTTTTCATAAATCGTATACAAATAGCTAGGGTAAGCATATACACAATTCTGAATTTATACAATCAAGAATCGAATTATACAAATTCTGGATTTATACAAACCAGAGGAATAGAATTGGAGAAACTGTAGCCGCGAATTACAATTTTCTTAAACGGTAGCTATAGTACCTACTATAGGCAAAATGTTTACTATTATAATAAATAGAGAAGTGTAAAGAGTTTGAGAAAAGATTTAAAAGGTGTTTGGATTGGATTAAAAGTTGGTCAAACCTACTTTTAAGTCATTTTTTTACTTTTGAAAGATTTAGAATATAAAAAGGGAAGTTCTAAATGACCAGAAAATTAAAAAAACTGTAATATTTCTTTTATTTTAAAATAAACAGATCTTTTTTCTATTTTTTAGTTAAAAGATATTAAAGTTAAAAGGATAAAAATGATAAAAAAAAGATAAAATAATATATATAAAATATCATTCTAGCCAAATTTTCTGGCCAAAAAGATTTTTCCTAGTATATAATTCTAAATATTTATTCTTCATTTTACTTCATATTTCCCTTCTACTTTTTACAAATACATCTATTTTATTTATAAATCTTTATATTTGTATGTTTACTTTTTTTTTACATTATTTTTGTGTTTTTGATTATATTTTTTGATATTTAAATGTAGGTGAAGAAGTAATTGAAAAATTGAATATCAATGATCTTAGTCCTGGCAAGTGTTTTAGGGATCCAACACAACCAGGATGGTGTTGTCTGACAACTTCAATTTGTTTTGAGCAACGAAATGTTTGTTTAGATAATTGTCCCCATTGGCCTCCTCTTATTTAATTAGTTAATTAAGAAATCCTCTTTTAAGAGTTTTGTTAAACATCTAAATTATGCACCATATATGATATTATTACAATAGTATTTCATTTTATCAATGTTTGTTACAATGCGGTCGTTATATTTTGCTAGCTCTCAATTTTGAATAGTGTCATATGAATTTCTAGTTGATGAAAGTTCTATGGAAAGAGTTACCATTTTCTTTTCTTTTTTTCTTCCGTTCGTAATAAATCATAACGTGTGCCCTAATAATCTTTTTAAAATGCATATTTATGCCTTGTATAACAATAATTAGCTCTACTTAATCTCTTTCATTTGCAACAATTAGTTGACCAAAGTATCGTAAAATTCTTGTTGATCGATATTTTATTATAATGATATTTATCGTAATAAAATTTATCGCGTATAATAATTCTCAAGATCTTATTTCACGTAAACATATGTTTAAACATATCACGCTTATTCATTTGTGGATGTTCAAGCATCAATTATGTTTGATTCAAACACTACATATATTTATATATGAAATCAGTAATAAAATAGAAAAAATAAATAAATAACCTAAGCATCTTTATTGCAGCAAAAAATATATGTGTCAATCAAAGTTTTGGATACCGTTATGACTTTATCCAAAATTTGAGGGGTTCGTTTTCTCATTTCAAAGGTGAAGGATAACGTTTGTCAAACCTACAAGTTTAGGGGAGTGAAGTGGAATTTACTAAAAAAAGAGAGGGAATGAATGATTAGTTAAATTTGAAATCTCGCTATATATACAAGAAAATGACAAAAATGATCTCGTATGTTTGAGGATAGATTTTGTGAACCACCGAGTCTTAGTTGTGCTCGAAGTCATTAGGTCGAGGACATGTCTGTCGAGGCATCATGCTTAATTTTTTTTTTAACACAATATTTGAGGATATAATTAAAATAGTTTCATAAAAAAGTATTTAGCAATTTTGTTCTTTAAATTTGTCAAAAGTTTAGCTTTTAACCTCCAACAAATATTTATCAGACTCTACCTCCTACTATTTCCGCACCTTATTTAACTCACCCTCAAGTCATCATACAGAGTTTTGCTCCATTTCGTCTTTCGTTTCTAGTCGTTATTTTGCCAAAGTGGGTCCATAAAATATTATTATTTTTATATTTGAATTTTTGCTATTCGAGCTAATGAGATCCATTACAAATTATAGATTTCGTTAGCCTATTTTCTTATCATTGAGATCGGATGGATGAAATTCCTCCATTTCGTATGATATAATGATACATACGTAAGTTTGAAATTTCAAATTCACAAACAAAAATATATTCCTATAAAATACAATAATAAATCAAGACTATTTTGTTGATTTTTTTTTTAGAGTTATTTTACACCTCATTGTTCTCATTCTTCTATTGAAGCAATTATTTATTACCAAACCCTTGAAAATGAATTCTCTTTTTATTTGAAGTGTCACCTTAAAAATGAATCCTTCACTATGCAAAATTCAAGATTCAAGAACTAGAAGTTGTTATTTTATAAAATAATGCATAAATTACAATTTGTTCTAGGGAAACTTATGTTATTTACTTGAGAAAATGACATAGATAGTCCCTTAACTATAGGAGTAGGTCTAAAATGGTCCCTTAACTATACACTTAACGGATTTAGTTCTTTAACTATTCAAAAACTTATCAGCTTTGGTCCCTTAACTATACTCTTAACGGTTTTAGTCTCTTAACTATAAACTTACCGAATTTGGTCCTTTAAGTATTCAAAAACTTATTAGGTTTGGTCTTTGTTCATTTTTAATACAAATAACTTAGGTTTATAGTAACGGAATCCATGCCTCGAGAAATTAAATTCTTTAACAATTTTTTCTGTTGTTTCTCTCTCTCCGCTATTTTTTCTTCAAATTAACCTTATGCGAAGAACCTTAACCTCAACGAATTAAAATAAAATTCACGAGGAAAGAAAATATAAGTCATAAGTTTATTCAACTGAGGATAAAATGAAGCATATTATTGCTACTAAGGACTTGAATATGCTAAACTTTATTATAAAAAGAAAAAAATTATTACCCGTTAAATCCAAAGTTTGTACTCCAACGACTTCATTGAACGGAATTTGTTTAATTTTTCAGAAATTTAAATTTATCAAAACGTAGATTTGCAATTTTTTTTAAAAATAGATCAATTTTATTTTTCTATTCATTTTATTTTACGTAAAGAAATTTGAGTAAATTAAATAAAATCCGCACTGATTAGCATATTCAAGTGCGAATTTAAGTCATTAACAACAATTATATGCTTAATTTTATCCTCCATTGAATAAAATTAGGACTTATATCTTCTTTCCTCATTAATTTTATTTTGAATCGTTGATGTTATTGTTCTTTTCATAAGAGTAGTTTGAAGAAAAAAAGCCTGGGATAGAAAAACAACTTAAAAAATAGGTTAAAGATTTTATTTCACGAAGATTTCCATTAATATAAACCTAAGCTATTTGTATTAAAAAAATGGATAAATATCAAACCTGATAAGTTTTGAATACTTAAAAGACTAAAATCGGTAAGTGTATAGTTAAGGGATCAAATCTGATAAGTTTTTAAATAGTTAAAGAACTAAATCTGTTAAGTGTATAGTTAAGGGACCATTTTAAACCTATTCCTATAGTTAAATGACTATTTATGTCATTTTCTCTTATTTACTTGGTCTTCAAGATATTTCTTTTTGGGGTCTTCAAAATTCAAGATTCAAGTACTAGAAGTATTCATCATCAGAAGATGAGATAGGCATACTTCCGACCTAATTGCGTGGTTGTTGGTTGAATAGGATTCACCTTCTCTCGATGTTTGTGTTGGGTCAAACCTTTCTTCCCATATAATTTTTCCGCTCCTCTTTATATGTCATTCTTATCATAAATAGTTTATTCGTAATATTTGTTATTTTATAAAATCAATGCATAAATTACAATATTCTTCATATTTTACTCCTAAGTTATTAACTTTGAAAATATACATTTGACCAACATAGAAAAAGTAAGTGAATAATTCATGTTCATTAGTCAAATGAATTAATCAAAATAAATTAATTCATATTCATTGATTGAAAAGTTGACTTAAAAAATATTAAATAAGGGTATATCTTCTTTTTATAAAGCAAATGGACTTAAATAGTAAACTTACTTAATTTTTTAATGCACGTGAAATAAAAAATGATGACATATAAATAGGAACGAATGGAGTACTATTTTATCAGTGTATTTTTACTTTTCTATTTTGAACTCTATCTGCATTTTATGTGAGGTAGTTTGACTCAATACAGAGTTAAAGAAAGAAAAGAAGACTTTTAACACTTGTGCTCTAAAATGAATGATATGTAACATCTCACAATTTGAAATAGCTAGGAAGAAGCTAAGAATTGGAAATAGTGATTTTTGGAAAGAATTGAAATCTGGAAATTTGTTTAAGTTAGGAAAAGTTGAGTTTTGGTCAAATTCAAACGGCAATAACTCCTAGCTCAGGATGAGTTAGGTGTACTTCCAGATATGGTTGGAATTCTCTTGGAATGATCTTTCCAACGCCGCCAAGTTTGCGTGATTTCAAGTTTGTATGAGTAAGCTATGCCCTTTCGAAGTTGGATTGTTGAATTAAGGAAAGCCTAATCCGGATTTTAGAAGGGTAATTTAGTCTTTTCCTTACCTAGTTATTCTAATTCGTTTTTAGGAGTTTAATTGGGGTAAAGTCAGATTTTAGTCAGTTTAGAAAAGTGAACTTTACGCTAGGTCTTGGAGAAGAGGAGAAAGAAGAAGAACGTTCAAGATTCGTCGACTTTGTCAAGGAAAGCTTGTGGATTTCGTCGGGGGTGATCCCTACAAGGTATGTGAGATCACAAGGCGTTGGGTTAGTTCACCCACGCGCCAATCATGATTCAATTCAGCAAGGTTATATTGATTTGAAAGTAAATCCTTTGAGTTCTTGATGAAATTCGTTTGAATTCTTGTGGGTTGTGTTGTTGAGGTTTGCTTGATGTTTAATTCATGTTTCCGGGTGTAATTTCGGTTGAATCTATCATCTATTGAGGGTATAAATGATTCTAAGTGTTTGGGGAAGGAACCATGAAAATTTATAAGGTTTAGAGATGAAAAATGGAGAAGAAAAGTCGGGGAACACCTAGGGAGGGTCCTGGCGTGTCGCGCCTCTTAGAAGGGTCTCTGAATGTTGAGCTCTGGGGCCAGAGCTCCCCATCTTGGTCTCTAAATCTCAAGGTCTGGCGCGCGGCGCCTCTCAGAGCGCCAGGGATGTCAGTTCTTCCTATTCTTCCCCCATCTTTTCGTACTAGTTCCTTAGCAATGTACCTATGTTTTCTAGTTGATTCCAACACTCTAAGGTATATCTAAACATCATGAAATCATTCAAAAACATGAGATCATGAGATCATGAACCTTGAATCCATAATTCAATTCAAGGAAAGTTAGGATCAAAGTCAAGAGAAGCTAAGAGTCAAGTCTAGAAGTTTAGAAGCAAGTCAAAGCAAAGTTTATAATTTTTTCAAAAGTCTTTAATGAATGTTTTAACTTTGTTTTAAGACTTAAGTTTCAAGTTAAGAAAAGAGTAAATAGTTGAGTTCATTTCTCAAAAAGTTATAAGGGAACTAAGTATTCCAAAGAGTTTATAAATGTTTTCACATTTGAGTAAGAAAAGGGAACATCGATTCCAAGAGAGTTTTTAAGCTAAGTTTTGAGTAATTATCTCAAACCAAAGAAATAGTTTGTTTTTTTCAAAAACATGAGCTAAGTATATTTCGGGAGTAGTATTGAGCACCGATATGGGGATGCGAGTTCATATCAACTCAAGTTTCCATAAACCATGTAGCTATCATGGGTAGAAAAAGGTCATACTTTTTAGATGAATCCTTTTCGCATAGACTAGTGGATCCACTAAGGGAGTTAGGTCCTATACCACGGCAAGGTATATGATGGTCCTTGGCAGTGTGAGGTAAAGTGTTGTATCATTACTTAGGCTCATAGTGGTGATTGCCGGTTAGAGAATCTCCTCTAGAAATTATATTATTTTCTTAAATGAGCAAAGTTGAGTTTGTTACTGCATTTTCTTTAACGAACTAATATGTTTTCAACTATTTATAAGCTTTATATATTGCATGTGTTTTATTGCTTTATATATGAGTTAAGTTATTCAGAAGTTGAGAAGAGCTAGGTAAGTGTTTCTTTCAAAATCTTTTCAAGCCTATATCTTGTTTTAGCATTCCAACTCGTATACTCGTACATTTAATGTACTGATGCCACTTGGCCTGCATCGTATTATGACTCAGATGCAGGTAACTAGGATCGGCATCCAACGCATCATTGATCCAGTGAGTAGTTCAGAGTCTGTTGATGAGCCTCTTTTTATTCCAGAGGATCCCTTTTGTTTACTTTCAGTATTAGATAGTTCATTAGGATGTCATGGGCCTATCCCGACATCCATCTCAGTTGTTTTAGAGCCTTCATAGATAGTCAGTCAAATGTTAGTTCATTCGTCATTATTTTGTTATTAACTTATGTTCAGATTTGAGTTGCCATTTTGGCTAAGTTAAATGTTTATTTTCAAAACATTATGAGTTCAATTTGAGACAGTTAAGTTGTTTAGCATTTGAATTCCTTTATTATTGCATATAGTCTTCCGCTGAGTAAGTAAGTCAGGCCAAGGGTTCGCTTGGGGCCAATAATAGTTCTCGAGTGCCAGTCCTGCTCAGGGTGTAGGTTCGGGGCGTGGCATGATACTAGAAATTTGTGTGATTATAAATCATTTCATTAAGGATAAAATTGATATTTCAAAGTTAAATTGTTACTTAATATAAAATGTGTCATTCTTTTTGGGAATGACTAAAAGATAGAAATACGTCATTTTTTTTAGACTGACTATAAGGAAAAGTAAGTCATAAACTGGACAGAGAGAATATTTAATATGAGATATATAATGTATAATAATCTCAAAATAAAGATGAAAGATTTTTTTGTCCCGTACTTGATTTGAGGTATTAGATAATTGTTAAATTTTTATCCCATAATTTATACTAAATAAATTTTTCCATGATATGAATTGAACATTTCAAGATTTTTAAGTTTTAACCGTTTCAATAAGAAACAAAATCTTCTAAATGACAACTATAGCCCCGGAGAAAATCTCCTCTCCCTTCAAATTAAATGGAAAACAAAATATGTATTTTTCCAATATTAATACATATCAAATTAATTGTAACACCCCGACTTTTCAAAACGTCTAAAGTAACTCGTATCTTCGTGAAAAGACAAGCAGAGTGGGTGATGCTTATCGTGACCAACGACACTATCCTACGGTATGAGTGTCTACGATCGTCAATAATATAGTAACCCAACCAAGGGTTGGGGTCGTGTCCCAAGGAAGTGGTTTTGAGAATCAGTACCCAATGAAAATTTTGTTAGAATTAGTCGTAGCTAAAACATTTGCGATAAAATACATTATAAATTAAAGGGGTGACACAGAAGTGTAAAATATTAAAAGGGATTTTGTAACAAGTGATAAAACAACAAAATAAACAAGAAAATCAAGTATGGGGAAAGTTCTTGGGATGTGACCGCAATACAAGTTGAGATAAATCGTTGGGTACATGCTTTCAATAGGAAATTTGCAAGACAATAGTGACTAGGCTAAGCTTTAAATGGAAATAAGTTCCCTCTCGGACAACTTACCCCGTTTCAAATGCGTTTCTCTCGGACACCCATTTACCGCATGAAAACCACCCTACACCTTACCCCACTCACTCTCTCGAGCTGAGTGTTAGGATATGGGACTAGGGCTCATCCTCTTGGGCTGAACCTCATGTCGACCCACTTCTTAGGCCATCAGTCTAGTGGTTTTGGTTTTGCGACCTCCCTCTCGGGCAAGCCGAAAACACATGGGTGACTTTATATTTGCAACTACAAACCCTTTAAATTAAACCACAACCACTAGGTGAAATCACCATTACAATACATCTAACCTATCAGCAAGCAAGACCCAACAAGAATATCAACCCATATTTGCTAAATCACACCCCATAATTGGGGTTTTTTTAGCCACACATCAAGAAATATGAAAGTATACCTAGCATGATAAAGAAATAAACTGGGTATAAGAAATTAAACCATGAATTAAGCTACGGAAGAAGAATAAAGAAGACCCACTTCCAACTTGGGGAGATGAACTCCTTTCTTCAAGTCTCCATAAAACCCTCTCCAAACTTGAGAGAAAATACAGAAAAATACTATCGACTAATAATTTTTACTCTAAAATGTTCCACACTAAGACTACAACTCTAACTAGTATTTATAGTTTTCACAGATTGTGCTGCGGAGGATCGTTCTGCGACATTAGTCGAGATCACCGATGAACTCGACAATCCGCCCTTTAATCAGCTCATCGCCTTCAGTGTCTTGCCTTCAGTATCCTCACATTCTCGATCATTGGGCGGTACAGTACTGCTTCGCGGAACTAATCAGCGATTCGCCGACTGCTCTTTTCCTCGCCTTTCGATCCACTTCCTTCATGGCTTCGCGTACTGGAACAAAGGGCGGTGTATGTCAGTTCAACGACTCACCAAGTTGGACTCGGCGATCCACAATCTTTAATTTCTTGTTATTTTCAGCCTTTTTTGCTCTGTTTTGCGCCTAAGTGTCAATGCTTCCAGTAAAACTTCAAATACATGAAACTTAATCATTTTAATCAGGTATTGAGATAAAACAAGCATTCGAGGACACTATTTCTATTAAAATAAATTCCTAAATGAGCCCAACTTGTGGACTTATCAATGGGTAATAAATTAAGAATGATGTGGTATGTCATATTCTAAGTGTTCAAGGGTTGTATCTCAAGTTTTGAAGTTAGGTAAATGGCAAAATAAAAGTTGGTGAAAGTTATCGTAAGTTCCTTTTTAAAGATTTCTTTGAAATTTGGGTCAAATGTCTTAGATGTTTAATCCCAATATATAAAGAGTTAGACGACCTATCACCTATTAAATTAAAGGCCTACGAATCTAGTTTGAAATGCACAAAACCACGTATCTGATCCAACCGACATCGGAGTAAAAAGTTATGAAGGTTTTACTACGGACTTCCGGGGCAGAATCTGGGTCACGTAAAAAAAAGTGGTATGTCAGCTTACTCAACGTTTTAAGCCATGAAAACATTTCATTTCACTTCCTAACTAGAGATAAAGCTTAAGAGAGGGTTCCTATGGAGTTCTTGCATGATGAAGGTTAGTTTTTGACTATTTCTACCATTAAACGTTGCCCCCGTGCCTAGAAACGTGATCTTTACACGTGGCAATCGTTTTTCCCTTCTATTAGATATGTTTGAAGCTATTTTTTGAAGATATAAATTTTTAGTTATTGATGTTTCTTCAAGTTTTAGACTTGGTTAACTAAGGTTATCATCTCGAGACTTTTTTATGATTGTTTTTATGAATTTCTATGGACGTTTTGACAAGTTGGGGCAATATGGCAAATCTGCCGATTTAAAATTAATTATGAACTATTTATAGGTGCGTACCAGTTGCGTATATTTAGTGTTTGTGAAGCTTTGGACATAAGGAACAACTTTCATGAAGGAACTACGGTCTTTTGAGCGTTCATTGGAAAGGTATGTTAAGGTTATTCCCTTTGTTCGACATGTTTCCTTAGAAGTAGTTAACGTTGGTGATCTTGTAGATGTAATTGTGAGTGGTTGGCTGATTGAGGGGTTATAAACCCTCATTTTAGGGACTCATAATATGTTAAGAATGACCCTAAGTTAGGAACGACTTGGAGATTATTCATATATATTGTTTATAGCTAAATTGCTCTCCTTTAGCCTATTCAATTATTTATTGTCGCCCTAGGGGCTATTGTGGTTAGTTGTTGAGCTATGATCTACCTATGAGGGCTATGATGTTGTCTAATAGGACTATGTTATTTCCAAAGAGGGCTATGTGTTGCCCACAGGGCTATATTGATGCCAAAGAGTGTTATGTGTTACCTACGGGGATATTTTGACGCCAAAGAGGGCTATGTGTTGCCTACAGGGCTATGTTAATGCAAAAGAGGGCCATGCATAGCCCACAGAGCTATGATGTTGCCTAAGAGGGCTATGTGCTGCCTACAGGGCTATATCATTGCCAAAAAGGGTTATGTGACTTCTTACAAAGACAAGGGGCTACCGATAGGGGTATGTAGATTGATTTGGCACCTTCTGGGCTTATGGGGGCCTAGGTAGGTGGTATGTTGTTTGTACCTGCCGAGCTTATGGGGGCTTGGTTAGGTTGATGTTTGATCATTTTTGTATTTTTAGATTTAGTAGCCGGTTAGCATGCTTATCTAAAATTTTGATTTCCTTAGTATATTATGATACTTGCTCACTTAGTCTATAGCCTTTCATACTCTGTACATTATTTTGTACTGACGCCCCATTGCCTTGGGGGCGCTGCATTCATGCATGCAGGTGCCGACAGACGACTTAGTAGACCTCTTCAACAGCAGGATTGACTTCTATCCGATTGGCTAGCCCCTTTCCTCCGGAGCTGCCAGAGTTAGGAGGTTTGTTACCTTTTGTTGTATATATTTTTATGGGTAGGCTGGGGCCCTGTCCCGCCAATCTTTACTACTCTTAGAGGCTTGCAGACTAGTGTGTGGGGTATATAGCTACGTTATGGCCATACTGGCCTAGGTTGTTGGTTTGCTGAAGCTTGTGAGCTGTTTGATATATTGTATTGATATATATCTGCTTTTAGTTTTGGTATAGATATCATGGTGGCCTTGACGGCCCAATCAGGACTTCTGTGCTAGTTGGCTATTTATTTATATGATCTCCTGGGAGTAGCTGTTTCTTTTATAGATCAGTTGATAGGGCCTTGTTGGCCGATGAATTAGTTTTAAGCCGAGATATACTTGTTTGTTTTCTTGATTGCGTGTGGCTGCCATGCGCTAGTAGCAAATGGTTCAGCAGGGTCGGCTCGGGGCTAAGTTTTGGCATTAGGAGCCAGTTGCGCCCCTCAAATTTCGGGCGTGACATTAATACATACCATCCCTCAACATTTTTATTTTACTTTGCTTTTATATTAAAAAAAATAGATTGTTATTATTTTTTTGCACATTTTAGTGAATTAAGATAAATTTATTATTTTCTTCCATAGCAATCCTTATGCTATCACTTAATAGTTAGATAAAATAATAAAATTAATTCAATAAAATTAATTCCTAATAAGTATTTTTTTAAAAATAAATTATCATATCAATATGAGGTAAGTAAAATGGTGCGAGGGAGTAAATTGTTTACGCTTAATGTTAACCATGAGAAAAATCTTGTTTTCTTCGAGGTTACGTTGTTTTTTTTTTTCCATATATTTTACGGGAGAAGAAGAAAATATAATTGAGCAGCCGTTGTCATGAGGTGATCGCACTCAATTTTTCTGCTGAATCATATTATTTATTTGTTAATAGTAATTTAATGATAAATGAAAACAATATTTGTGAATACACGCTATGTAATTTTTTGAATTGGTATATAAATTCATTATATTAGTACGTGTACATTTTTACACTAGATCAACTCATGTCTATTCATTTGAATTGTGACATTTTGGTCATATAATATGTTTTCTTAGGTGTTCACAAATCACAAGAGTTTTGTGAGAAATATATTATTTGTTTATTTTGAACCCCCTTTTTTGTTTTTGTTTTTTTTCATTTTTTTTTGTATTTTGTCATTTGGAGCCACTTCCCTATTTCACAAAGACGTGTGACACAGGTTATAATTAGTTGGAAAACTCCATCATAACGTCCCAATCATGCCACATATTTTACGTTGTTAGAATTGATGAGAAGAAAGTAAAGAATAATATCATAATATAAACCCGGCCAAAGTGCACAAATACTTCATTTAGGGACAACTATATAAGTCTTATCTAGCGTGCGTACAAATTACTAAAAGTTTATTCATTTAAAAATAATTTTAAAAATGAGATATTTGAAGTTTTATATAGCTGAAGTTCAAGCATGCATGTATGATTGAAGCTCATTCATTTTTGTGAGTACTTTTAAATATAAGCTTGAATTTCAGTCACTTTTCCCCCAAATTTCAGTCATATGTTACTAATTCAATCATTTTATCTAAACTTTATCCATTTTTTTGCTTGAAGTTCATGTACATATGACAAAAGTTCAATTATTTGAATGCACAAATAATTTAACTTCAGTCATATGTATCTTGAAATTTTCTTGATAAATAAACACATATTAAATAACAGTGTTCAAATAAAATACTCGTCAAATTTTTACCATAAATCCTAATAATTAAAGTTCTCCTATATCTTGATAAACTATTTTACTACTCAAATAATAACAAAAGAAAAGAACACACACAAAAAAAAATCATACACTAATCCATTTCATTCATGAATCATTTGCCAACCCCAACCCCCAATTGTCTTTTCCATAACTTTAACCAAGAAAGAACCGTTGAAGATAACAAATTAAATAAATGAAGCATGGGGTTGGAAAAATTTCTCTTTGACAAGACAAAAGGGATGGGAAGAAAGTTTTAGTTGGTATTGCTAATCTAATCTTCAAAACCAAGACTAAAGATAATTAATTAACTTTAATTATTGAAAATGGATGTGACGAAAAAGAAGGAAAGAGAGAAGCCACCACCCCAAAAAAAAAAAAAAAAAAAAAAAAGTAGCTAGAAATGTGAAAGAGAGTTCTCGAATTGGTATCACCAAATAATTTGTCTTTGTTTTTGGTCCCACGATAAAGAGTCGCCTACACATTTTCTTCATAACTAATTAGTAATCCTAATTACTCCACGAGATCCCTCCCTATTTTCATGTGCTGGAAAATTGATGACATGAATCGTGATTGATGTAAATTTGTTTTCGTCATTAAGAATTTCGTAAATCTCCTTACTAGTATTTGAACGATTGAAATACTATATGAAGGAAATCAATTTATTCAGAAAATAATAAATTAGAATAATTTCTACATTTCTCTCTGTTTTATAGAAAATAACTAGTAACACCCTAATTTATATTAGTATGAAATCCACTTCTTGACGTTGGAAAATATATTTCAATATAATTTTTGCTATAAATTTTATTTAGACATGAATTAGAATAAACTAACAAATACCAAATTCTAAACAGATTGGTTTGTACAACTTTGAATTGTTCTTCAACATATTTGTTTGATTTAAAAAAAGAATAATATCTTCCTAGATTTAAAAACATTTTAATCTAAAATGTCATGTTATCCTTAATGATAATTTTTTAGTCAAGTTTAGAATTATAAATTTCATAAATTCTATGAAAACACGAATATTATACTATATTTAGAAATTAGAATTACAAGTTAATTTTATCATCTTTTTAAAAAAAAAACAATTATGCGTTTGATCAAATTATGTTATATAAATTGAAACGATTTTTTTATTCTCATTATTTATGTACACATATTATTAATAAAATTAGACGATGATGAGTTGAAGCCTCATATACTTTTCTCCCACTCAACTCTTTCAAAATCTTGATTTTTACTCTCTCTTTATCATCAAGGTCAAGACATGCACCCTTTCTTTTTCCATCTCTTTTCTACTTTATTCTGTTTACCCCTTTTCATTCATTTATACATTTTAAAAAAAGAATTTGTCTCAATGTAATTTGTCTAGTTTTACATTAGATGTTGGAGAATGATGACAAATATGTATTCATGGAAATGTCGTTTACACGATGGTGTAAAACAGTTTTGTGGGTGAAAACAATAAAGAAAAAGTCTTTTGTGTAAAAGCTCATCAAGGAGTCAAAAGATCACAAATTGAATCACAATGCACATGCCGCTATCCCTCTCAATTATGTCCTTTGTACAGCCTCTTACCTAAGTTTTAATTAAAACAAATCGAAATCTCTTTCCTATTTTATTGAATGAACGGAAAAGGGATTAAAATACCTTCGAAGTATTGAAAATGGTACACAACTATCCCTCATCCACCTATTGGCTCCCAAATACCTCTTCATCCACCCATTGGCTCACAAATATCCTCCCCATCCACCTTTGGGTCCAATTTTAGTCACTTCATTAACGGAACACCATTTAAAATAATTAAATAATTCTTTTAATTACGTGGCGCTTAATCATTGGTTGCAATTTAATTATTTAATATAATTTAAACCCACCCATTTCAACTAAACCCGCCCCAATACTTATTAAACCCACCCGCCCCAATACTTATTAAACCCACCCGCCCCAATACAAACAGAACCCAACTAATAAAAAAGAACCCTAAAACCTTCGTTCCCAAATTTTCATATTGTTTTGGGATATTTAAATTTAAATTCTAAAATATTGATTTAATCTAATCAATATAGCTTCAAAGTTTAGCCAAATTGACTACCGAGAAGTGAGAAGTGATACATATTATGGGACAAGAGGAGTAATGATCTATTCTCGTGTTTAAACACCAAGAGTACAGGTTGCATAAATGCCTTTGTTTTACTCCCATGGCTCCTGAACAAGAAAAAATGGAAAACAATATAAAGAGAGGAAAAATAAGTAACTAACATAAGAATTCAATTTTAATTATCTCACGGCATTTCACAGGTAGTGCAGTGTTACATAATGTGGCTAACATGCATGTCCATCCAACTGTAGGACAGTTAGCTATAGCAAATTCAGACTATATGGAATTGATATTTTTATAAGGGACAATTTAACTGCAGAAAAAGACAACACAATTGATCTAGTAAGCATCAATTATATCTTCTAGAGCTTAACCATGAAGTCCCAAAAGTCCTTGGGTATGAACAGATATGCAAAAGGGGAACATGGAAGAAGGGTTGATTATTGCATCATCTTGTCCTCTAGGTTTCAATATCCTAGTTTCTATAAATGAGAATGAAAATTTACATGTAAAATATACGTGACTTTTAGGAAAAGGCCAATTTCAAGTTGGAATGAGGATCATGAGAAATGGAGTGTAAATTTGGGAACGAAGGTTTTAGGGTTCTTTTTTATTAGTTGGGTTCTTTTTGTATTGGGGCGGGTTTAGTTAAAAATGGGTGGGTACTGGGAGGGTTTAAAATTATATTATATAATGAAATTGCAACCAATGATTGAGCGCTACATAATTAAAAGGATTATTTAATTATTTTAAATGGTTCTCCGTTAATGGAGTGGCTAAAATTGGACCGAAAGATGGATGGGGAGGGTATTTGTGAGCCAATAGGTAGATGGGGAGGGTATTTGGGAGCCAATAGGTGGATGAGGGGTAGTTGTGTACTATTTTCAATACTTCGAGGGTATTTTAGGCCCTTTTTCATTGAATGAACGATATGTTTAAAGTGTTTGATTATCACGTCTAAAAATTTAAGTTAATATATATATATATTTTACTATTTAATTATATTTTTAAATGTGGACATGATACTTTTTCACGAGTAAAAAATATCAAAGTTCTTTTCTTTTTTTATACATAATATAATGGGTGTAGTGGTGAGCTTTATCCTTTATCTATTTGAGTCTCTGATATATGTTGAGAAATGATTTTTGGACGTAATTCAATTTCAAAAATTAGTTCAGAAGGATATGATTGTTCAAGGCTATATAAGAAGTCCACTGATGATTCCTTTTTCATTTTCATCTGATGTGGGACTTTTAATACCCCACCTCATCACGTTCAGAATTGGAGATTTGATGTGTGAACATTTTATTCTAGGGTCCATCATCAATAAATAGTTATTGGATATGAATCATGTTTTTGATACCATATTGAAGTTTGCAGTCATCTCATCTAATAAAAATACTTTTAAATAAAATGATCACACGCTTCGACAGAAGTATAAGACATACAAAATAAGTGACTGAATTTTTTTTATTAACATTATAACTGTTTATTTTCCCATAAAAGTATCCTTCGAGATCTTTAAAAAGAGTAGTAGGTGATTGAGTAACTTTGAAATTTGAATAACGTACGTACCCGTGAATTTAGTTATTGAAATTTAATTATATTGTGGAGGTAGCCTTTTTTTTTTTTTTTTTTGTGTGGAGGTAGCCATTTAATGCTTCATTTAATTCTTTTTCAGGTGTATATATACTCCATTCTTTCCTAAGAGTATAATTATTTAGAATACTGGTTATTTTAGGAAATAAAAATAAAATAAAATCTCCTGATCAAATTTAAATTTATTATTTCTTTCGTTTTATATTATTTGTCCATTTTATAGTCTTTTAGAAATATTTTTATTGTTTACTTAAAAATTTATTCTTTTTAATACACTTTATTTATGTGTCTTATGATCTTATCCATCGATCAATACCAAAATTAATCATGGATGAACTTTTTTGAAACTTTATTATATTTATATTTTTAAAACGATTTTTTTTTAACTAATTGTATCTTGATCTTGTTAATTGATAAGTAATTTGAGGCATATATTTTTATTTTTTAATAGTGCAGATAAATAATAGGGACTAATTTCATTGAATTTACTCTACTTATGTGTCCTTATCCATAATTAAAGTGTCGTAGTCTTCAAGAATAATTACTATTAAGGATAAAATGAGAATTATGATTTTGAATAATTATTTTTAGAAAATCATAAAAAATAATTCGAGACGAAAGGAGTATCAATACTTTAATCTTAATCTAGCCATTCCCACTCCATTTTCCTCAACCTAAATACACTTTTCCAAACTCATTAATTTTCATATATTAACAATTATTTGGTCTAACTTGTTGAAATAGCACCATCCCCATTCCTACCTCCACAACCTACCCACTATCCATGCCTTTCCCTCAAACCAAAAGCAATTTTCAAACCAAACTTTGTTTCCAAAGTAAATGGGATCATTCATCTATTATAATTAATCTTTGCACTTAATTATGTTTCAATCCTTTTCACCAAATTAAAGGAAATTGCTTCAAGGAAAACCCTACCACTAGTTTTTTTTTTAAAAAGGAAAGGACTTTATTTTCAACACATTTGATATAGATGAGAGATCTACTTTTAAACCAATCTTATTGATATAAAATACATCAACTTATAAGGTGAATCAATCAAATTAATGAAAATATGAATTTATATATCTAGAAGTGGAGTATAAATAGTACTTGTGAGTTGTGAATATATATATCACAATCCAGACCGTCGTGATTGGCACCCACACAAACCCTCCGGTGGGAGAACCATATTACTACAACCCAAACAAATAAATTTTATGAAAACTAAGGCATTTAAAGATATGAAAGCAGGTTTAAATGACTATAAAAATGGAGTCCCCATAAACTCCAAGGTTTTAACAAACAACTAACCAAACTAATGCAGAAGAACAACCCCTAGAACCTGAAAGTCATTGTACCAAAACTCTACTAACGACAAGTCTAAGAGCAAGGGGTGCAACCCCGAAATTAAACAACACCTTAAACAAAAGTCGGAGTCCGAAAAGAGTGGACTTAAACAAGAAAGATCTATGGCAGCTTGAAAGAACTGTCTCACCCTTGAATCTGGTCACGCTCAATAGTCACCTAGCTGAGGTCTATCAATAGCCACTTGAAGATGCCCTATACTCAACAAAGAAAGAGCAAGTGCAGTATCAATACACAACCACAGTGTACTGGTAGGATCACACGGCTATCCCATTAAGTGCAACATACATAAGTCATTACAACAATATAATAACATGCATACACCGAATATACACAATATCAATATCATTTACGAACAACGAACAATTTCACATTTATCAAGTTATACAGTTATGTCAAACCAATGGTCCTCTCATGGAACCCACACCCAAATTGTTAGCATACTGGGACGTGGTACCCGATCCAATATTTATGTCAGAACGTGGCAATCGATCCCATGTTTATTTCGGAACGTGGCAACCGATCCAAGGTTTATGCCGGAATGTGGCAACCGATCCAAGTTAGTGTGTCGGAACGCAACACCCGATCAATTCAACAAGCCACAATCACAATCACAATCACAAGTATATTCTCAAAATCATACAATCAAGTCATGATTCATGGCATTCATCATTCATCTATCCTCATCCACAAGTAGTGTGATCAATAGTGCAACATTCGCATACATACACGTATTATAATGGAGCAAGAACAAACACATATCACACAATCATGAAATCACAATCATCACCTACCTCGAATCCAAGCTTGAATCCCCTAAGGCACTTGAATCTTCTTTTTCGGATTCTTCTCGCTTGTTCGTGGTCTAAAAATATACAATTAACGCAAAGATCAACATTCAAAGGTCTAATTACCCGGATTATAACAAACCCAATAACCCTAGACCAAATCCAAGATCCTAATACCCAATTTAGGGTTTTTTCCACCATCAGTTTCAGATCAAAACCCTTCCCCCACAATAATTACCTACAAATTTACATTCTACGGATCGAAAAACGGATTCGGGGAGTGAAAACCTTACCTTTAGCCTCAAGAATGGTGGAAAACTGTCAAGAAAACCCCTGGGGTCGTTCCTTAGCTCTCAAAGTCGAAAAGTGCAGAATAAAATGTTTTTGGGGTTTTATTTCCGACTTAAATCGCGTCTATCCAGCTATGGATGAACCCATCCCGCTACAACGACAGCTATCCCGCTACAGCGGCATGCACGGAGACAGAATGCTAGAATTTGAATTCCAAGCCCCCATTTCACAATACACCTTCAACTCTTGACATTCAAAAACCACCCGTTCACTCTAAGATCATTTTCGGGAGTTCTACTCGCCCGAATTCAATTTCGTAAAGTCGTACGGGTTCCTTAACGTCTTAGCTATCCACTCACGTAATCAATTTCATTATTACACTTCTCATTCATTACCAGATTTCCCTAGACTCGCCTAATTCCGATTTCGTCCAAATCTAGACTAGGCTAGGAAATTTCAAGTTACTACTCAAAAGTTTTCTGACCTCAATTCTTTCTCCATTGGCTTTTCCCTAACGACGGAATCAGGTTGTTACTATATAGAAGTGGAACAAGTACCTTTTTAGCTTATCTTAAATAGACAGATGGATGTAATTACCAAGCATACTAAGATAATCAATAATCTTATCCAATCTTTGAAGGATTGATGAGTAAATGGAGGTGCTTAATTAATTAACAAGTTAGATAATGGAGTATTAGTATTGATAAGCACCATCTATTGGACAGCTCAAATGAATTATTACATAAAATTAACATCACTTGCTTTCTGATTGCTTTATAGGTGTGCTAAGTGTTGTGGCAGGTGGATGATCATCACATCTTAATTTCTATCTCCTATTCTTTTTTTCTCGCCAAACTTTCTCTTATATTTATAGGTTAAAAATATATCTAAAGTATCTCAATTTTTTTGAGTTTAATTTCATATCTGAAATATTAGGTGTGCAAGTTTTTTACTTGATCTATCACCAAATGTTTATCAAAACAACTGAACTATTAGTTGTTCACTTTTCCTATCTGACAGTTCAAGTGTGTGGTAATGAATATTTGATGATAGTTTAAATGGAAATTCACACCTCCAATAATTCAAATATGAAACTAAAAAATAAATAAAAATACTTTAGGTTATATTTTTGACTCTTTTAACTCTTCTCATTAGAATTATAAACCAATGTGTCGTCATGACAATAAATAATCAGTATGATTAGGCGCATATGCAAATTTTCTTTTAATAATTATATCATTCTTTCTGATCTAATCAGAAAAGAAAAAGAAAATCAAAACAAAGTCGATTTTTAATTATTTTGGATCCTGTAGAAATTACTGGGGTTCGAGATAAGGTGTATGACCGCACACATCGTGGTAAATTAAGTTGTCACGTTCTATATATGGTTATTATATATTAAGATAAAGAAGAATTAGAGGGAAAATAACTAATATATCTTTTAAAAATCGATATATAAAAAGATAATCAATTTATTAAAAGTCCATATTAAATTAATGTAATATGTATCTTAGTTCTTAACCATAGTACTAAAAGGATAAATTTTGAAAAAGCACTATTACATTTGATAAAAAAGAAGAAGCTATCTCTCCACAATTTTATTGTAGCCTATTTGATTTGTTAGGTTGGAAAATTATTATTTGTATTTGCTTAATTAAAAAAAAAAATTGTTACATGTACATGATGAGTCAAAATTATTAGATTCAAATGAATTTATTGTAGGAGAAATTATCTTATTAGACATACATACACAATATATATATATATATATACACTTTATATATATATATATATATATATATATACACTTTTAAATAATTATATATTTTATCATTAATAAAGAGTTTCCTATCATATATTGAGGAAAATACATATAAATATATGTATTTGTATGTATCTCGTGTGATTCGCATAGATTTGAATATTGTGAAAAGGTCATATACAATTATACATAACTAGCAAAAATTACTTACCAGACATTGTAATTTTTTAGGATGAGGATGGCTTCTGTCACACTTGCGCTTTGAATGATAATGCATCTTTTACAGATTTGTTTTATTTTAAACATTTTTTAAAAAACCCTTAACAAAAAACATTTAAAAAAATAATGACATAGCACACGATAAAGCACTAGACATGAAATATCACATTTTTTTGTCAGAATATCCACAGTATTGTCTCAGTCAAAGTAACCTATTCCTCCTCGTTAATTTGCTAATGTAAACATTAATCTAGATAATTAAATAAGTAGTAGGTATTTTAACAAGAAGTTCAGAAATTCTGAGCACTCATATCCACCACTCAGATGAACAGTAGAATTTAATAATATCGACCATATTTCCATCACATTCACTTAGTTGGAATCACATGGATATCAAAGGCCCAATATGGCTCTTTGACTTCATATTAATAATGGTGCCCATGAACATGAAGGATACTTCAATTAAAAAAAAAATTGGAAATCAAATAACCGCGAAAGCTGTCCAAACACTATGATCATAAAAGAAAAATCAGTGGGTCTCCTAAAAAATATTGGAAATTATAGAGAAGGCATACATCATGGTAATAAATTTTTGTCGATGGTAGACATCACATCAGCATAACCATGTATGTTGTAACCATTAAGCCAAATATATGTAATGCTTTAGATAAATATTGGAAGCTTATAAATTATGAAGTCCAGAAAAGTAAGGTACATTCTGGGACCAACATTATAAATATCAATCAAAGCCAGAGTATGGAGCCTGGAATTATTATTTTATATGTATGTAAGTGTAAAATTTCAACAAGTTCAATGAACTTTGATTCATATTCTTAATAATAATGCGCATAGTTAGACTCATTCCATTTATTTGTTTTTATTAATGATAGACTCTTATATTAATTAGTTTGTCCACACTTCAGATATTGAGACTTGTTAGTGAATCGATAATATTAAAGTCCCACATTGATTATAATCGCTTTATTACTCATGAGGTACTGAGGAATTACAAGAGATTTAAATGAAGCGGTTGCACCTATTAATCTTGCACGAGACTTGTATAATTAGTGATGACATCCCTTTCTTCTTAATGAATAAATGTGTAAGGACCAAATGCACAAACTCATGTCGTGATAAATGCATTTTGACTCTCACAGTTTTGTTGATAATTTGATGTATGGTCATTATTGCCTGTTGCATGCATTAAACACAAGGAAACCAATAAATTCTTACACAAAAGACAAGTGAAAAAAAAGGGTATATTATTTTATGCTAGTATTCAATTTTCTAGACTTATACTTTGGAGCTGCAACCAAGTCAGAACGTTTGCCCCACTACTGGCCGGTCTAGTCATAATTATAGAAAAGGTAGTGCAAACTACAAAGGCATAATATATTTTCTTCGTCTCAAAATAGGTAGCTATTCATTTTTATTAAATTTGTTTTTAGAATTGAACATATTACGAAGAAGTTCCTTATAATAGAATAAGAGTATAATTGCAAATGAAGACTTATTTTGGAATAGTTTTTTTTTTCTCGCTAAAGCATCACTAATTTTGTGATTGAGAGAAATTCCCACAAATCCAGGCATTTTCTGGCCTATTCTAATTACATAATAATGTCATTCTACCTTTGCCTTTTTTGGCCAGTAATATCAATGCTCGTAAAACTAATCAAAGTATATATTAAATATTTTAATTAATAAACATATCGATGTGATTAATAATGTCATCTAGTGGAATGAGTTCGATCATCTAAGCAATTAATTCTATTGGATTGTCGGTTTTGCTGATTAACATTTAGCTATCAGTATTACGTGTGCTAATTTTATTTTTATTTTCTATTTGAACAATTTAAGGTATTATTAGAGAGAAAAAATAATTTTGAATAATTTATAGAATATGCTCCTTGATAGGCACGAGGAATATAAAGAAAAAGTCATGGGCAATGAGTTGCAATGACTATGATGGTGAACCAACCATGAGCTCATGTTTTGTAAATTGTAACCACCCTATCTTTGTTCAAATTTCAAACCATTATTTGATTTTATAAGTTTGAATTCGAGAAGCTATTGCAATTGATTTATTTGATTTAATGGATTCGAAAATCAATTTATTTATACTTATTTAGTATTTTTAAAAATACACCGTCACATTCGAGTGAAAATTATTGAATTGTCCAACTGTGTATATATACTAAATATGGAATCCGTGTCAGCACGAACCCAATACATGTTACTGTGTCAGTCTTGATTTGTGTGATGCAGTTGAAATTTAGAGGATCATCCAAAAATAATTATGATTTTAAATATTCTAAGTGGTTAATTATTGTAATTTATAATAAATTTTACGTAATTTTTTAAAATAATATATATTACTCCCTATGTCCCAATTTATGTGGCACAGATAGAATTTAAAGAATTGATCAAATTTATATATGTTTTTTCAAATATTTCAAGTGATTGATTATTGTGATTCTAGTGTTTTTTTACGTCATTTTAAAATAATACATGTTACTTTTTATGTCCCAATTTATATGGTATCGATAGAATTTCAAGTCAATCGAATTTTTTTGATATATCTTTGAAATTTAAATATTTTAAATTATTAATTATCATAATGTATAAGATTGTTTTTACATAATTTTCAAATATTCAAAATATTAGAATTAATTAAACAAAAATAATATAAAATTATATAAATATCTTTGACTAAAGAGATGCCTGCTTCTAGAGTTAGTCGTAAAGCAATAATATGTGTATATGTATAACATATGTTGGTCGAACGGGAGGCCAGCAATGAGTTCGCAGCTGAATTATGTGTGTTATATACCCTAAAAATACACATGCATGTTTTGTTTTTTCAAATCCCAAGAATTTAACCACATGAAATGTGATATTCAATTAAAAATGGAAAGCTCTTAATGAAAAGATTTGATTTTATCTTTAATGAAATGATTGATAGTAACAAAAATAATATTTATAATATATTTTAGATCATAAATTCATAATTCTATGTTTTGTCAAATGCGTACATCATATAAATTAAGTCAAAGAGAGTGTTACTTATTAATATGCATGTATTTGATAGGCGTAGAAAGTAGTCGCTGAGCTACTTCTCACTGAGTTAGTTACGGAGGGACCATCGAGAGAGATTTGCATGTGTTAGCTAGCCTCATATCTTTCTCAATGTCCGGACATCTATCCAATGCCTTCCTGCTTTCCGGCCTTTCACTTCCCGCTTGAGGAACCGTCTCTGGATGTTCCAGATGTAATTACTATGTCCCCTCTTTCTGATTCTCTTTGCCTTTATACCATGTCCCCTTGGAAGGCATCTCTATCTTTTTAATCTTCTTTTTGATAGTTACACCATGTTATCCTTCGGCAGACTTATTTACCCATGGCCATTTTCAGCCTGTTTGACGCGACAATTCTTCTTCTTCGACTTTTTCTCTGTCCTGGGACTGTTTAGAGGTGATTTTGAGTTGCTCAGAGATTGAATAGTTAATATATATTTCATGTATAGTCAGTGTATACTTTAGGTATAGTTAAGCTATATTTAACTTTTCCAGTGTATCATAATAGATAGTCAGTGTATAGTTCATTTATAGATAAACTATACTATATAGTCACTATATACTTTTTATGACTTTTGACAAACATTATTATATAATCTTTGCACACTTTCTATGAGTTTTAGCTATTTTTATATCATTAAAATCATAATAATATTTATTGTAACCTAATTATTTAACGTATATATTTGAAATTAATTTCCTTCAAGAAAAAACCAACAAAAATTCTGCTATTTGGTTCCGAAAAAGTTTGCTCCCTCGCAAATTTAGTCGGTAATTTGGTAGCAGTCTGTTGAGCAGGCCCATTTGGTTATTCATTCGATAGACTCAAGCTCAGGCCCAAGTACATGTTTTATTAATTGAGAAAATTTCAGAAATAGCGAAGATAATAGATATAATATAGCTATAGTTTCGTAGTTGCGCTCCATATCTATAGTTTCGTAGTTGTGCTCCATATCTATAGTTTTGTTTGCTATGAAGGCTGCGGTTTGTATATTTCGCTTGCAAATATACAAATGAAAGCTATGGTTTGTATATTTCACTTGTGAATATATAAACACAATAAGTATATACAAATTTTGTATTTTTATATATTTGGAAACTTCTTAGAACTCTGTTTGTATATTTTGTTTGCCAATATACAAACAAAGTAATTTATTATGAATTTGTCATAAATCGTATACAAACAGCTAGGGTAAGCATATAAAACTTCTGAATTTATACACTCAGAAATCGAATTATACGAATTCTAATTTATACAATCAGGGATAAATTATACAAATTCTTGATTTATACAATCATAAAATAGTAGCGAAATTTTGCGAAACTGTAGCCACAAGTTAAAAATAATTGAAACTATATTATATAATATACTCTAGATGTTTGCTATTTTGTAATTTTCTCATTTAAATTTGGGGAACTCTAGTTTAAGAGATAATTACTTAGATACACTCTAGTTTGTAATATTACGTATCTTACTAGATTTTGGTGTCTCCAGATACATATATCTCAGATATATGAGATCAAATTTAAGTGTAATTTGTTATAGATACATTGTATCTAAGTGGATTCGCATACATCTGGGATACATAGCAAATCTCGCTCGCCTCCCTCGCCAATTTCGCTCGTCTCTTTCCCTATTTTTGTGTATCTAGTAGCAAATATACATATATCTAAGTATAAGATACGTACGAAATTCTTAATTAGTGATAAGATACATAATATTTTGAAAGTTTAAATAATTATAGTATATATGGTATTGAAGTGTGTCTAATTATATAGTTTGCCATTTAAACTTTAGGTTGATTAGTCGGTTATACTTTAATTTGATCCATGTCCAATGAAAGTTGGAGAATTTACATACTAGAAGTTGATAATGAAAAGGTATAAAATACAACGAACGGCAAATTTAAATATTGAGATCTAATAAGCAAACTGTTCAGTTTTTAGTTAAAGTTAGGATGGGAAAAAGAGGGAAAAAAAGTGATACAATAACTGTATGTATCACTATATTTCAGAGTATCACACTAAAATGTCATAATTATACTTACGAATGTTTATTTTAGAGCAACTTTCACATATAGCAAACACAAAATTCATATTTGTATGCTATAGCAAACTTTGCATAATTGCGCTCCATAGCAAACATAAATATGTATATTTCGCTATACATATACAAAAGAAAGCAGTTGTATAATCTGCTTTGGTATACATATACAAAAAGATCAATTGTATAAAGTGAGAGAGGTGAGTGAGCGAGCGAGATCTGGGAGAGTGGCGAGTGAGATCTGGGAGAGTGGAGAGTGAGATCTGGGAGAGGGGAGAGAGGAGAACGAAAATATATGTATATATACAATTTTCACGCATTTTATACATTTGCGTTTTTTTGTATAAAGTGAGAGAGGGAAGTGAGAGAGCGAGTTCTGGGAGAGTGGCGAGTGAGATCTAGGAGAGGGGAGAGAGGGGAACGAAAATATATGTATATATACAATTTTCTCTCGCTTTATACAAACACAAACGCATTTTATACAATTTGCGGTTTTTGTATAAAGTGAGAGAGACGAGTGAGAGAGCGAGATCTAGGAGAGTGGCGAGCGAGATCTGGGAGAGGGGAGAGAGGGGAACGAAAATATATGCATATATACAATTTTCTCTCGCTTTATACAAACACAAACGCACTTTATACACTTGCGTTTGTATAAAAAATGAGAGAGGCGAGGGAGAGAACGAGAGTGGCGAGCGAGATTCACCAGGAGAGAGGTTAAATAGCAATAGTTTGCTATGGGGTACAATTAAATCAAACTATATTTATAGCATTTAATTTGAATTAATAGTTTGCTATTATATACAATTTTCCCTTTATTTTATTGTATTTGTGTAGAGTTAGGTATTCTTATTCTCTTCTATGTATGTATTTTTCATTATACTTCGTCATATGAGAGAGAATATAGTCTACTGAACTTAGCGCATACAAGCAAGTGTGATTGTATTCATTGATACAACGAAATCAAGTGAACATATACAATATGATAGCAATTAAATAGTAGTTATGAATGAATACAAGTGAAATTAGAGTAAATGAATGCAAGTGATACAAGCTGGTAACAATTGATATATAAGAGCGAATAAATATAACTAAAAATAGAATGAATAAACACATGTGATACAAGCCGATAAACAATTAATATAATAAAGTGAATGAATATAACTTAAGTGAGAGCGAGTGAAAATAAGTAATACAATCATTCAAGCAAATGGATATAACTGATACAAATTGGTAATAATTGCGATGGTATGCATGTATACACCTACTGAGTGAACAAATATAAGCTATTAACGAACAAATACATTTGCTATACCAAAATAGTAGCCACGAATGGTAAATAAATTATAGCTTCTATTGATAATTATTTTCCAAATTATAGTTATTTAAGCAATTTCTCATATAAAGAAAACTTATTCTGAATCTTAGATAGTTTGAGAAGAAAGACTCCCTCGCGTCATCATGACATTCCTCTCAAATTTCTGAATCAGATAAAAATATTGACTTTCGTTATTTCTATTTAAAAAATTTATTTATTTTATGAGGAATTTAATTTTTAAAATTTGTGGTATTTTTCAACAAGTCATTTTAGAAAGTGAAATTCAGATTCAAACAATTTAAATTTCTTTTAAAACACACTAATAACTTGTGATTTCGAAATAATTTTTCTAATTCTTCTACATTTATGTTCAAATGTTTTTTCTGATTGTAAAAAGTAGAAATTGTTTTGTTGAATTATTGCCGTGAACACTGAATACGTATAATAAATATGACTGCCGGATGGTTTACCAAAGTAAAGACGATAACAAATTATGACAAGTAGGAACAATTATTTCATAGTGCTAATGAGAGAATAAAGTTGTTACACATACAAAATAACATGGTATTGAAATGCAGAATTAGCAGAGCAGAATACAAACTCAACCTGATTTATTGAACTAGTACTTATAATTAACCAAACCACCAGCCGGAAAGGTCAAAGCTTGTTGAGGATTATCTGAGCACCATACTGAGGCTTCATAACGAGTATTGCCTGAGGGGCATGAACATAGGAAGGAGAGAGCTTAAACCAAAAACGCTGCAGAATTTGAGATAAAACGAGCTTTGCTTCTGCCATGCCAAAGTTATTACCAATGCACATTCGAGGACCCCAACCAAAGGGGAAATACAATGGCTCTTTTGCAGCTTTGGATACCCCTTCTGAGAACCTATTTGGATTGAACATCAATGCATCGTCTCCCCATACTTGGGGATCGCGATGTGCTATATATATAGGCACAAATATTTGTACTCCTGCAGGAATTGTCATATCTCCCAATTTAGTGTTCTTTACGGTGCATCGCATAAGGGTGAGTGCTGGATATAATCTCAACACCTCTTGGAAGATCATGTTCATCTAGTATTCATTAGCACAACACACAAATAATATTAATGACATGTTTATAGTACTCAGTAGTAAAATTAGGACTCTGTGATCATAATTAAAGAGAGAGTTACGTTGCTTACTATTTTTAATTGATTCAAGTCCTCAAACTTTGGTTTGTTTTTTCCAAGGACTTGAAACACTTCATTTCTAGCTTTGTCTTGCCACTCAGGGTGCATACTCAAGGCAACCAATGTCCAAGAGAGTAAAGCTGTGGTTGTATCTTGTCCTGCAAGATAGAATTCCTTACATTCTTCAATTATTTCAGTGGTTGATAGTCCTCCTTTTAAGAGTAACCCTAAAATATCATCACTTTGTGAGACTCCTCTTTGCATAGTGTCTTTTTTCTTCTCTATTATTCCGTTAATCAATGATAACACTTTCTTGTAGATGTATCTTGCTCTTCTGTTTGATGCTGTTGGAAAGAATCTGCGTAGATACATGTATGTTGTAACAATGGATAGTATATATATTTTTGAAGAAATTAGATAATAAATACTGGATCACCTTAGTAAGGGAAAGAAAAGAGTAAATGGAGAAGCCAAAATAAGATCGCACTGCTCTTTCTGAAGTATGAAAATAGTCCTTCCTTCTTCAATATTGCTACCAAAAGCAGCTTTAGATATAACATCTCCACCTACATTTAGGAATTCATCTGCCACATCCAATTCACAACTTCCAGTTTTGCTAACCAATTCCTCCCATCTGTTTATCATTTCATCACAACACTCACAAAATGCTGGGTACAACCTCTGTGAGTCACACAAAAAAATAGGAAAATGAATGGTCATCCAAAAAGAAGAGAGGAAATAAGTAGTAGTAGTATAATACCTTAATCTTCTCTATATGAAAAGCAGGGTTTAGTATCTTTCTATGGTGGTCCCATTTTTGACCATTGTAACTAGCAAGTCCAGTAACAAACATGTCAATGAAGGCATTGGCTTGAGGCTTCTGAAATTCATTATGTCTGTTCACCACTTCTTTAATTAGCTTTGGATCTGATACTACAATCCGAGGTGTTGGTCCAGCCCACATCACAAATAATCTCTCTGCACCATATACCTAATTAGTAAAGTTTTAACAAAATATATGGAATGTTAAAGAAATATACATGGTTGGCTGGCTTACCGTAAGTTTTAGAAAGACGAAGAATAAAAGGATTAACCCAAGGAACGATATCATGATTTACTAAGGGTGTTTTCTTTGCTTCTCTAGACATTCTCGTCATCTCTTTCAGATTTCCAAACAGAAATTGGTAGGGCAGGCCATGAATACCTTCCTTCTTCAGCTTCTTTTCGATCATCTTTGGCCACCACCATAATGTGTAAAACGATTTTACACAAAAAATCGCTATCAAAATACCAATTGTTGCACCAATTAGTGTTCCAATTGCCATAGCCTAGATATTTTCTATCAAGTGATGAATGAATAGTGAGGTTGAGATGTACAAGAGCAGAGCAAAGGTTTCTATCAAGTGATGAATGAATAGTGAAATTGAGACTACTGGGAGAGGTCACTGAAGAACACTAGAGGAGACATGTATTTATTGGAACTTGAACACAATCCGCAAAAAAAGGGATTTTATTCAACACATTTAAAAAAAATGATAGGCACGTGTTGTATACTGAAACTAACCTGACATTTATTAAGTGGGATTAGGAACCCAAGTAATGGGAAAAAAAGAGCTACACCAACTATTATTCCATTTGTTCTAATTTATGTAACTTACTTTCTTTTTAATCTGTTTAAAAAAAGAATAACATATTTCTATATTAAATAACAATTTAACTATAAAATGTATATTTTACCCTTAATGACTACTCCCTCGTCCCTGTTTATTTGTCAAATATTTCTAACTTGATTTCCCTTTTTACTTGACATTTTTTACAAATCAAAGAAAGACAAAAAATTTCTCAATTATACCCTCAATTTATTAACATTGAGTTATTGTGTTTAAAAATTACTGAGTAAAATATATTTGAAACTCTATAAATTAATAGTAATAAAATGATAAACTCACGATATCCATTATTATTTTCTTACCATTAGATACGTCAAATGTGGAGCTATTAGCGGAATGAATCATTAAATAACTAACAAGATTTTTAATTCCTTGAAGTTTTCATTTTTCTAGAGTTCTACGCCCCACTCTCCACCTACCACACTGCTTGGTAGATCTATGATACTCACTCAGTCTATTTTTATATGTCTAATATTTTTTCCGTTTTATTTTTAGATATTTATTATTTTAAAAATAAATTTTTATTTTTATTATCTCTTTTAGTATATCAAAGAAATAAAATTATATTTTTATATTTTATTATTAACATTAAGTATTTATTTTTAAAATCTAATACTAATTGTCAATTAATATGAATATTATGATAAACTATATATCAATTATTGTTTTTTAAAAACTTGTAAAGTTTAAATTGAACAAGTAAAAGTGAACGGAGGAAATATTGACTTGACACACTATTTATGGATTAATTGATAAAAAGATAATTTTACTATATCATTTTTTAAATGTAATAAATTAAAAAAATGCTCAAATATGTCATCGAATTTTGAGAAAAAACAATAATTTTGGTTAAGTGAATTAAAAAAAGTCTATTATTAAAAAAATTAAGGCTTTAATGATATGCCAACTAGGAGAGAAAGAGACTTTTAAACCAAAAGTTACATAAAAACATTATCTATATTTTGTTTTAAGTAAATATGAAAAAATATGTATAAAAATAGCTTGTTAACAGACATTTGACTATATATTTCGTCACTAAGTTATCTATTTATTTAATTAGTCTTTGCTACTCAAGAAATAATTAAATGAAAACATGATATTAGGAAATTTCTTTAAAAACACATCTCATTGTATATTCACAATTAATATAGGTTAGAATATAAACACAAAAATAAGTTCCATCCGTTTTTCTACTAAATAAAAAAATTTGTGAAATGTTGATATTCATTTGGTGTAGGTATAAATATAATGGTATTCAATTTTTTAAATCAAGTTACGAAGTTTTTTAAGTTTTAAAGATTCTAAAATGCATAAAGTAATACTAAAAAGAAAATAATATGTTCAATCTATTTGAGAATTTATAGAAAAGGCTAATGGGCAAGATATATATGTTTCATTAACGCTTAATTTTTTCCTTCCAAAGGCAATAGAAACATTACATATCTTAATGAGTATGGTGCAATGAAAAAACATTAAAGTCTTACAAAATATAACTATTCTAACAATTTCTATAATCATATTTAAATACCATGAACTAAGGAAACTCATGTGCATGAAATTCTGTTTCTTTTTTTTTTTCTCTCAATTGAATTTTATATCGAACTATGATTCTTCTAGATATTTAATTAGTTGAAATGTGAGTGTCATATATTTGTGGTGATTTTTTTTTCTTTTCTTGTGTATATATTTTTTTATTTCTAATAATTAATTTTCTTAAGCACTTTTAGTCTTTCAGTGAAAATGTACTATATTGAATTAAGGAAATTATTTGCAGGCAAACGATAAAATCTATAGGTAGATATTTCAAGTATTTTTCTTTTAGATATTTTTTGTGATCATATCATCTAATTTTTAAGAATTTAATTAAGAATTTGCATTCATTAAAATATATATAAAAATTAAATGACTTCTACAATTATATATCATACTAAAGCTAAAAATGCACAATACCTTAATTTCTCTTTGTGTCACTATTAATATTTTTGATTTATAATATACTAAAGCAAAAAATGCATAACAACTGAACTTTCCTTTGTGTCACTATATGATATTTTTGATTTATTTGAAGAATTTTATTCCTTAGAACGAATATGATATACGTCAAACCTCAATGTTTGATTATTATACAAAGAGATCAATGAATATTGAAATGAAATTAATCTAAAAATAAATTTTATGAATAAAATATATAAAGAAGACAAAATATATCAAAAGATATGAAGGTAGGCATACAAGTATCTTAAGATAGGCCTACAAGCATGTATTTTGCGAAGGTAAATACCATTATACATAACATTTTCACTTTTCAAGAATGAAAAGATGTAGTAAAACAAAACTAAAAAGAGTAATAATATAGTGAGAAAATAGACAAGAAATGTAGAGAGACAAGAGAGAATTTTCTTATTCATCCAAGTATATTCAAGTGTTTTCAAATCTTCAATTGTGCATAACACATCCTCAAGACCTCTATTTATATTGTTATAAGAGACATACAAAAACATAGCAATAAACACGATATTAATTATTGAGAATGTGGGAAAGATTAAAGGGTGTGGAAGATAAATGATGAGATGGTGGAGGTGTGAATATTATTACACATAATGGTGAAATTATATCTTGAAGTTATGGATATCCACATTAATATAATTGTAACAACCTGATTCCGTCGTTAGGGAAAAGCCAATGGGAAAAGAATTGGGGCCAGAAAACTTTTGAGTAGTAACTTGGAATTTCCCAACCTTGTCCAGATTTGGATGAAATCGGAGTCAGTGAGGTCTAGGAAAATATGGTAACAAATGAGAGATCTAAATATGAATTTGATCACATGAGTAGATAGCTAAGATGTTAAGGAACTCGTACAATTTTACGGAATCAAATTCAGGCGAGTAGAACTCTCGAAACTGATTTTAGCGTGAACAAGTATTTTTTGAGTGTAATGGGATGAAGGTGTGTTGTGAAATGGGGGTTTGGAATTCTTAAATTTACTCATTGTTTCCGTGCAAGCCGCTAAGGAGGGATTTTCCTAGCAGGGCGGGGACACTGTAGCGGGGTGAGGACTGTTGTGGCGGGATAGACGCGACTTAAGTCGGAAATAAACCCCAAAAATATTCTAGTATGCATTTTTCGACTTTGAGAACTAAGGAAGGACCCCAGGTGTTTTCTTGACATTTTTCCACCATTCTTGAGGCTAAAGGTAAGGTTTTCACTCCCCGAATGTGTTTTTTGATCCGTAGAACTTAGTTTCTTTGGTAATTATTATTGGGGAAGGGTTTTAGAATTGTTTGGGTGGTGGGAAAAGCCCTAATTTGGATATTGGGATCATGAGTTTGATCTAGGGTTGATAGAATTCTGGGTAATTAAGTGTTGTTTATTGATGCTAGCATTATATTGATTGTTTGTAGACCAAGAACAAGCGAAAAGAATCCGACAAGGGAAGAATCAAGTTTCTTAGGGGATTCAGGTTTTGTTCGAGGTAGGTGATGGTTGTGATTTCATGTTGGTGTGATGTATGTTAGTAATTACTTCCTTATAATACATGTATGTATGTGAATGTTGCATTATTGATCACACTAATCGTAAATGATGATGATTGAATAATTGTTTGTCATGAATCATGACTTGATTGTATGATTATGAGAATGTACATTGTGATTGTGATTGTAGCTTGTTGAATGGATCGGGTGTTACTGTCACGACCCAGGAGTACCCCCTAGATGTGACAAGGCACATAGAACCCCGAAAGGCTCAAGGTAAGCATATCATAACATAGGATAAAAGAAATGATGTGAAATTTAAATTTTTTATCCATACAATCTAAGTCTTTTATAAAAGCAAGCGGAAGTCTAACTTGTCTCAATTAGCCATCTAATACAATCTTTGAATCAACAATAGGGTCACAACCCTTTCAACATAATCCGAAACATAAAATGACTTAGAAAGAAACTACTAATGACTCATACGTCCTCAAATCTTGAGGACTCACCACAAGCTAGGAGAATAGTCAATCCAAGCTTGAACCATAAGAAGATCACCTTAAGAACCGGAACCTACACTTTGTGAAAAATGTAGAAAATATGGGTTAGTACAAAAATGCACCAAGTATGATAGCCATGCAATAAAACCTTTAAAACATGCTAAAAAGGACATTTTAGTTGAAAACCATGTTATATGCCAAGTTTGAGAATCATCATGCACCTTTGTATAAATCATTATAATATAATAGAACCATCTCATAAGTAACCCTAAGTTATACTTGTACAATGTATCGATAACGATCCCATAATCCCATCTACACTAAGTACCACTTTTAGGCCACTATAATCATGCTTACCATTCTTTATTCTCATCTTTAGTTAATACTCATAGACAAGGAACATTCACATTTAATAAGTCATGTCAAGGAAAGCAACTCATAGCAACAATCCAAGTTAAGCATTCATCATTTCATAAGTCATTATATATTGAGGAACACACCATGTCTACTGTTAAAGCCTACTTGTGCAATGCATGGATGAAGTCCCATACCCTACCCACACTTCATACAGCTTCTTGAGTAACCATAGTACATAACTCACATTCTTGTTCATAATGGTAATATGCCCTAACTGACATAGATCATGTGAGCAAATCATGGAATATGGTGTCATGTCACACACCGAAAATAGTTGGTCTACTTGCCTAAGATAGGACCGATAATATTTTAGCTTAGATGGATCCACTAGTTAATAACCTATGTGGGCACATAGGTATGGGATAAGGAGGTTGTTACTAGCAACTCGGCCTAACATAAAAAGAGCTTCCACATCACAATATCCACTCGGTGTTAAACATTAAATTTCCATGGAGTAGTTAATTCTCTTTTAACATTATTACACATGAAAGGGATGCCATTAGCCTACCCATTCAAGGTACATCATTAGAATAGCTCATTGAATCCTCATGAAATGGGTACCATTGGTCTATCGATTCAAGGTTCATCATTGTAATAGTTTATTGACTCATCATGAAAGGGATACCATTGGTTTACCAATTCAAGTCAAAGCTTTAGAATACTTTATTAGTCATTCATGAAAGATTGACCTACCGATTCAAGTTCATTAAGTCAAGATAAATTTTAGTTACACAAGAAAGGGATACCCTTAGCCTATCGATTCAAGATATATCAATCAAGATCACTTTATTCACACATGAAAGAGATGTCATTGGCCTACCAATTCATGTAGGCGAAGAAATCCTTTTTCATCAACACAATTACATTATAGTCATAATCACATTACTTCCAAAGTATTCACAAAGCATGTACATAAGCATCATGATTATACAAAATTCTCATAATTTGCCCTCCAAAGACCATGGATCACATTCAATCAACACACTTAGATTTACTACATTAGGCATGGATAATAACATGATTCAAGCAATCAATTAATAACAATCATAATTCTATAACATTCTACTAATATCAATCAATACTTACACTTAAGATCCAATTTGAGAATTTAGGGGAATTCGTGGATTCTTGAAGAATTCATCTTAAAATAGTAGCAATTCATCAATTTGATCATAATATAAAGCAATTAATCATTGAAATCATTTTTGAAAGGGAATCCATGACTTAGAGTGAAACCCTAGCTTTTTTGGGAAATTTGAAGTTGTGAAATTGAGTTTTGAAGGGACTCTATGGGTGAAGGCTACCCATATATGAAAACCTACCATACCTAGATGAAGAATCTCCACGAAATTGAGTTGAAAAGGCTGCTCCTTCAACAGTAGACTCCACTTTCTTCTTCTTCTTCTTCTTTGAAATTCTAGAGAGAGAATTATTTGGGGGAAAGTTGATTATGATTTGGGGTCTTGGGATTTATGAGGTGGTTAATGACTTAAAAAGTCCTATATAAGTCTATTAAAACAATATAAAACGATCATACATTAAACTAACTTAATTAGGAATTTACATAAAAATCACCATAGTTGGCCGAATTGAGCCAGCCTACAAGCATGACCCACACCCATGACCCACAGACCGTGGGTGGGTCCATGGGGCTTCCTGCAGGTCCATGGGTCATGATCTTCAGCTCCTCAAATTGGCTCATGATCCACGACACCCATCCACGAGGCATGGGTCCACTTATTGGCCGTAGGTGCCATTCGTAGGTGGCCCTTTTTGGGTAGTTTTGGGGTTAGGCTTTAGGGTCCTCCTCAAGGATCTTTGATTGGTCCTTGGGGAGTCGTACCTTGACGCCTTAACCCAAAAACCTTTATTTTAAGTACCGGGAGTTATTTACGACTCTAATCCACACATCAAACTCTAAAACTCTTACGTAAGGCTCTAGTTTCACCTACTAGTTTTCTAGGTGTTACAGTTACGTTCCAACATACTAACTTGGATCGAGTGCCACGTTCTGGCGCATATATGGTAGCGGTGTTACGTTCCAACACACTAACTTGGATTGGGTGCCACGTTCCGACGCATATATGGGATCGGGTGTCACGTCTGACACACTAACTTGGATAGGGTACCACGTATCGGTACACTAACAGTTTCGGTATAGGTTCCATGAGAGGACCATTGAATTGGATTCCGTGAGAGGACTATTAAATTGGGTTCCGTGAAAGGACCATTGAATTGTGTTGTGTATCTACTTGTGATAATTACGTTAATATCTAATGGTGATTGAGATTGAAATATTATTTGTTGCTCTAAAATAATAACCAATCTGTATTACTGAGAACGTGGAATTTTACTTTGATCCTGAAAAGATGTCTATTATTGTATATGTTCAGTATATGCCTGTTTTTATAATGTTGTGGTTACTTGTATGTGTTTCACTTATTGGGATATCCTCGTGATCCTACCAGCACACTGTGATTATGTACTGATACTGCACTTACTCTTTCTTTGTTGAGTGATGGGCATCTTCAGGCGGCTATTGACAGACCTCGTTTAGAAGACCAGTGATTGATTCAAATTCAAGGGTGAGCCAGTTCTTCCAGGATGCCATGAGTTCTCTATGTTTTAGTCCACTCTTTTTGGACTAAGACTATTTGTTTAGTTTCGGGGCTGCTCCCCCTTTTCTTAGACTTGTTGCACTTTAGATGTTTTGGTACAATGACTTTCAGGTTCTAGGGGTTGTTCTTGCGCATTAGTTTGGCTAGTTTATTTAACACTTTGGAGTTGTTCTTGCGCTATATAATCTCTGCATTTAAATCGGTTTCCATATATTTAAATGCCTCATTTTCGTTAAGTTGCTTAGTCGGGTTATAGTAATAGTTATCCCATCGGAGGGTTAATGTATGTGTCAATCACGACCTTCTGGGTCGTGACAAAGTTGGTATCATAGCCCTAGGTTCGTTGATCTCATTGTACCAAAACGGGTGTAGTAGAGTCTCGCGGAACGGTACGAAGACTTCCGTACTTTTCTTTGAGAGGCTATAGGACTTTTGGAAAAACTCACTTCTTTTTACTCCTTCGTGCTATGGTTTGAATCCAATTGGTATCTGGGTGATACAAATTGGTATCTTTCCTCCTTCACTCTATGTCCGAACTAGAGCAACAAAAGTGGTAACACTATCACTAGCAAGTGAGGATGTGTATAAATTACTGACAATTGAATAAGGTCACCATTTGAAACAAGTACCCATTGCCTCGAATAGATGATTTTTTTGACCAATTCCAAGGTGCATCAGGTTTTTCTAATATTGATCTAAGGTTTTGTTATCATCAGTTAAAGATTAGGCATAAGAATGTGCCCAAGACGACGTTTAGAACCCGCTATGGGCATTACAGTTCCTAGTCATGTTAGTAATTACTTCCTTATAATGCATGTATGTATGCGAATGTTGCATTATTGATCACACTAATTGTAAATGAGGATGATTGAATAATTGTATGCCATGAATCATGACTTGATTGTATGATTATGAGAATGTACATTGTGATTGTGATTGTAGCTTGTTGAATGGATCGGGTGTTACGTTCCAACATACTAACTTGAATCGGGTGCCACGTTTCGGCGCATATATGGGATCAAGTGTTACGTTCCAACACGCTAACTTGGATCGGTGTCACGTTCTGGCACATATATGGGATCGAGTGTCATGTCCGGGACACTAATTTAGATCGGGTACCACGTACCGATACACTAACAGTTTGGGTATAGATTCTATGAGAGGACCATTGAATTGGGTTCCGTGAGAGGACCATTAAATTATGTTGTGTATCTGCTTATGATGTTTACGTTCATATCTAATGATGATTGAGGTTTAAAGATTGTTTGTTGCTCTAAAATGATAATCAATGTGTATTATTGAGAACGTGGAATATTACATTGATCCTGAAAAGATGTCTAATATTGTATATGTTTGGTATATGCTTGTTTTATAATGTTGTGGTTACTTGTATGTGTTTCACTTATTGGGATAGCCGCGTGATCCTACCAGTACACTATGATTGTGTACTGATTGTTGACACCCAATTTTGGACCTCCACAATATATATTAATCATCGAGTTTCTTAAATTCCAAACGATTTGAAATAATTGACTTTATAGGATTCAAAATATTTTTCAAGCTATTTTAAATAGTTTTGTCACTTTTTATAATTTTTATATAATATATATGTTTTATATAAATTTGTATATAATTAGTATAGTTTATGAATATTCGAAAACCGTCTCAAAAGGATTGTGTTAAATATTTGGTTAATTAGTTTAGTTATATAATAGTTTATACTTTAATTTATATAGTCTATAGTTAAGTTAATTATTTTATTTCGTTAACATTAAGAAGCTCATTGATTAATTTATATTAATTCATCTTATTTAATTTTTAGTTGAATCACTAATTAAGCTCAACTTGGCTAAATTCTTAAATTCAATTGGCTATAATTGCAATCGATTGGGTCAAATTCTCAATTCCAATCCAACCTTGTTTTCTTACCTCACCTTAAACCCACTTGAGAACAAGCTTGGGCCATCCTTCAATTCTCAACAACCCACATTTTCAAACCAAACAAACCCAATCCAAGCCCAAATACATTACATACAATAACATACAACAATACAACAGCAATTCCAAAACATTCCCAGCCCACCAAATAACAACAACGTACAATACCCAGCAATACAACGTGCATACGACCCAATACCCATACCCGACCCCCGCGTCTTCTAAACCAGCGAAGAACAGCAAACCCAGAAGTCCAGCAACGCGAGAACCCAGAAATTCCAGCAACCCACGCGAACAGCTCAGAAATACAAAATCCAGAACTCCACCCGACCCGCGTCCCTCGCTCTTTTATTCGCTCGTACTCAAATTTTCCAGGTTTCGTAATCTCCATTCTCGAGTGTCCTTTCTCAAAAATCGGACGGCTCCTTCATTTTTTTCGTTGAGAATGGGTACAAATTCTTAGTTGTTCAAGTCTTACCCCAAAAAGAAGATTTGAATTTCTAATTTCGAATTCGCCAAAAAAATCTTCCCTAATTTCCCTTTTATATAAAACACTTATTATTCACTGTTGAAGGGGGGAGAACGTTAGAGAGAGATTTGAGATTTTAGTTGGAATTTGAGAGGAACACAAAGCCACTGGTCAAAGATTTGTATAAAACATTTGGAGAGAAAATTAGGAAGAAAAGTTGAAAAAGTAAGGTAAGAAAATTGAAGAAAAATTGGCTTTCATTCACTGGTATTAAGAGAAAAAGAAATAGATATATGATATGTAAGGAAGAACTAATCCTAGACTAAGCTCTACTCCCCTGTTTTCGCTTAGCATAAACTTGCGAGAGGTCCCGAGATTTCGTCCATTTTTTGTTTGCTATTCGCATTTGGGTGCGTGCATGTGTTCGTGTGGTGGAAGTCGTCTCTGTAGCTTCGTAGTTGTCCCGTTCGCTGCCCGGAAGAAGGTAACATTTCCTCCATAGTTTTTTCTTCCTCTTAGCCTATTTATGAGATGCTTCACTGTTGTGTTGTTGTGTCATTATTGTTTGTTGATGAAAATGGGTAGATTTAGGTGCTATATATCTTGTCTTGAGCGATTCGATTTTAGTGTTGATCCAAGTCTTATCGTATTGCTTTAGTGTTGCGGTTTCTTGGCTTCTTGTTTTGAGTTTGCTTTGTCATTTTTCCTTTTTGTGTGCTTGCTCGAGTAGTGTCGACTCTCTGTTCTTTTGTCTTCCTTGTCTTCAAGCCTAAAAGATTTATTCTCTTTGCTACTGTTGTTGTTGTTGTTTATTGTTGTTTTCTTCATAAAATAAAGGGGAAAATCTAATAGCTAGTTGACATGAAGTATGAATGTAAAGTTGTTCATCTAGCTTGTTTTTTTTCTTAGTTTGCCTCGTTAATCATTCGGAGTAATATTGTCTCTTTGTTTACTTGGGTGGGTATGAATACTTTTTTTACGAACTTGGTTCAATGCTATAATGGCAAAAGCTTGTCGGGATCTTTGGGTTTTAAGATCGCATTCTTCAAATGTACATTTGTCCTCTTAGTTTATGATATAGGGGTATATATGCTTGACATGAAGATTGCATTTGGATTGGATTAGTTGGGAAAGATGTGCTCTCAAGTTCAAATCAGATTAGTAGTTATTGCTTCCCTTAATGAGTTCCATGTCTTTCAAGTGTTGAAATTTGTCAAATCCTTGTTCTCCGATAACTCATTTATGTCTAAGAGAAGATTTTAGTCAGCCAGCTTTTGATTTGGAAGCATGAATATGTATTACATAGTTAATAAGTTGTTGTTAATACATTGGGTGCTATGCCGTCATTTTGTTTGTTTTCTTTGGTTTCTTTCTGTTGATTGATCAAGCTTTCTTTGTAAGTTTCATTATTTATGGATAGATGCTAATTTATTTCCCTTTTCTTTCATGTGGCTTCGGGTGAGTTCATTGAACTCCATTACTCTCCTCTTTTCGTTCCAAATGGGCCATGGAGGCCTAATTGCGTTTCCTCGAGTCATATTTAAATTCGAGTCCCAATGGACTGATGTGTGAAGCAAGGGAAGGCGACAAACAGTTTGAGGATAGTAATACTGTTGACACCTAATTTTGACCCTCCCCGGTAATAATTAATTTCGAGCTTCTTAATTTTCAAACGATTTAAAGTAATCAATTTTAGAAATTTTGAAAAAAATAATAATAATAAAAATAAATAAATAAATAAATAAATACATATATATATATATATATATATATATATATATATATATATATATATATGTATATATATATATATATATAATAGAATAGTTTGCAAGTTATTTCAAATAGTTTGTCACTTGTTATAATTTTTAAATAATAATATGTCTTTTATATAATTATGTATATAATTAGTGTATTTTATAAATATTAGAAAATCGTCTCAAAAAGATTTTAGTTTTACTTAAATATTTGGTTAATTAGTTTAGTTATATAATGACTTATATTTCGAGTTAATTAGTTTATAATTAAGTTAATTATTATATAATTTTGTGTTTAATTAGTATATTTTATAAATATTTGAAAATCATATCAAAAGATTTTTATTTCTTTTTAGCTAAGTGTTTTACTAACTTAGTTTAATTTAAATCATAATTACGATTTTGAATTAATTAGTTCATGTTTAAATTAATTATCTTATTATCAAGTTAGTTATTTTATTTCGTCAAAATTAAGAAGCTCGTTAGTTAATTATATTAATTCGTCTCATTTAAGCTCTAGCCGAATTAATTGATTATCTCAATTTGGTTAAGTTTTTAACTTAAGTGGGCCAAGTTTGCAATTGTTTGGCCCTTTTCTTAATTACAATTCTAACTGATTCCTTACCTTCTCTTCAATTCAATTTTCAGACCCAAACCCAGCTGGCCCATTCCAATTTAAATCTCAACAACCCATTTTCCAATTCAATATTCCCATCCCAAACACAATACAACTACAGCAGCCCCATCCCATTATTCCTAGCGCCCAGCCCACTTTAATACACCCCAACCCGGCCCAAATCCATTTCTCCTTCACAAAAGAACCAAATTTTCCAGAACATTAACAACACATACAACAAACAGTACCTACCGACCCATCCCCTTTCCCTTCCAAATTCACGCGACGACAAATTCCAACGGCCTAACGTCCCTATCCGCATTTAATATCACAACAGCAACAAGCAAGCACGCGTCTTACCCCTTTCCTTTTCCGGAATGGGATGATTTTTCGGAAAAAGGGTGTCTCCCCCAAATCGGTAAAAGAATTCGAATTTTGAATTCGGAATTGACCCCAAATTTCTACCCGAATTCCCCCTCCCAAACTCGACTCTTTTTCCTATATAATCATCTCCTCTATTATTTTGTAAAGGGGGATTTTTTTTGGGGAAGTTTTAAAATTTTTGATTAGAAACATTTGTTAGAGATTTTGGGAGAGATTTCTAGTTGAAAAGTCTTGTTTTTTCTGAACTTAGGCAAAGAGGAATTGCAGAAAAAAGGCTACGAGTATATGCGAAATACATTAAAAAAAAAAAAAAAAGAACAGAGAGAGGGGTTATTTTCCATCGAGTCTCATTCCTCTAGCTCGACCAATTTCGTTGGTCTACGTTAGTTCGAGTGTCATCGTTGTTCAGGTTGCTGGTGTTGGAAAAAGTTCACTGCCTCCCCTGCTCGTTTGGTTTCAGATCGCTGCCCAGGAAGATGTAATGCCTACTCTATCATACTATCTTCAATTTATTTCATGATTATTATTATTTTTCTTTTTCTCTTTCTGCTTCGATATGGTGTTTTGAGGAAGCGAAATCACCATTTTATTGTTATGTTGCTATTAATCGATCTGAAATATCGGTGGCTTGTATATGCTATATGGGTGTGCTCAAATGATTTTTCTTATGTTTATGTTTCATGTTGAACCAAAAGTTTTGCCGTTTTAGATATAAGTTATGTTGACTCTCTGTTCTATTGCTCGGGTTTATTTCGTTTCACTAAGACTGTTGGCATGTCTGTGTTGTTGTGCACCTTAAGTATGTCTAGTAGAGCATGCGTTGAACATTTTTCAACTTTAGCCATGCTCCTTTTTGATACATCTTTCTTATTGTTAACCGTCACTCTAATAGGAATTGCTTCTCTTTTCCTCCCATCTTCTTAGATGCTTTGTGTCACTAGCCTTTAAATAAATGTTCGAAATCGATTTCTCGGGCTTCGTCTTAAGTTTGAATCTCTTTACATGTTTTGGGTCTTTTGAGATTAAGTGCGCGTCATGACAATTTGATCGACCCATCGAGAAATCGATTTGAGTCCTTCTCTTAATGTGTTATATTGTTGTGAATCTTGATGTTGTGAAGCTTCATGTTCGTTCGAATATTAAAGGTTATGTCGTTACTTTTTCCAGATATGTGTTAGCGATATGTATCTGACTTCTTTATCTCATGAAATATAATGCAATAATTTTCACACTATATCAAAATTGTTTGGCTTTGTATTTATGAGCCAACAGTAGCTTTTTTTAAAATAAATAAATAAATAAATAAAAATAAGATAATATATATATATATATATATGTTTGGGTGTATTAAGTTATATTCTTCTCTTAACCTTGTTTAATCATAAATGCTAAATCGTGAAATTAGTCTGTCATATGTATTCATTTGAGTGCCAGTGGAATAATGTGATTTTTTTTTTTTACCTATGTGGAAGTATTCTAATTGATCTGGGAATTTAAATTGTTAAATATGCTTCATTGACTAATTAAATGATACTAATTTATTCACCTTTTTTTTTTTTTCTTATTATGTGTATACTATCCGAGTCCACTTGGACTCCATCCTTGTACTTCGTAGAGTTTGGGTTTGAGTCAGCCTCGTCGACTACAGGGTGAAATACGGGACAGTGAAGCTGAAATATAATCCCGGAAAGCCAAAACAGGTCGAGATATGCATGTATACACCGATATACCTGGTGTATACACTGATATACGGGATTAAAAATGGAAATACAGGTTGGAGGCGTCAAAGAGGATTGTGCACACTTGGTATACAGCCCAATATACACAAAAATGGGTCGAAATACATGTCGTATACAGCCGTATACGTTTGATGTATACACAGATTTAAGTGTGGAAAGGGAGGCAGCAACAGGCCCAAAAGGCCCAAATTATTCTCTTTCTCTCTATTATTTTGATTGTATTTACTTTTGTTTACTTTACCTCTAACCTTTTATTTGATTTGGTTTAATTAAATTAAATTCCCGAAGATAGCCATTTCTCTTTTTTTTTTTATCTATATATATATATATATATATATATATATATATATATATATATATATATATATATATATATATATATATATATATATATATATATATATATATATAATATATATCCAAATTAAACTATTTCATACTTAGCTCTTTTTTTTTTCTTATTAGTCTCGTCACTTGAAATTACTTCCCTTTAGGATAAACACTCTTTAGTTTATCTCCCTTTTTAAAAATAAAATAAAATTAAATAATAATAATAATAATAATAATAATAAATAATACTAGATTTCTTTTATATATTTATATTCCATGCTTAGTTTCATTTTATTAGTCCCGTCAACACTTGAGGTTTCTCCCTTTAAAAGTTTTCTTTTAGTTATTCCCCTTGATAAAAAATAATAATAGTAATAAATAAATAAGTTTTTTTTTTTAATTAGTTAAAATTTCAAAATTAGTTAAAATGAATGAGTTCTTTTACTTTATTAAACTTTCAAAATTAGTCAAAGTTGTGTGTTCTTTACTTAGTTAAATTTTAAAAATATTTAGTTAAAGTAAATGAGTTCCTTTACTTCGTTAAAATTTCAAAATTAGTCAAAAGTCATTTTTAGTCAAATCGCCGGTCAACCGCAAGTTAGCGGACATTCCGAGGGCCTAATACCTTCTCGGAATATACATTTGAACTCGAACCCGTTTTCAATTGATTTTTTCTGTTTAAATCTTTTGAAAACCTTATAGTTTTTTCTTGATTTTTACTAAAAAAATTAAGTGGCGACTCTGTCCTTTTGGAAACCCGATTTCCCTTAAATCATAAGTTTAATCGGTTTTTCGAAAAACTAAGTCATTTCCCTTTACGTATATTTTTAAATAAAACAGAAATGGCGACTCTGCTGGGGATTTAATTAAGTTCTAACCATAAGATTTGACTTGTTTGACTAATTGTATTAATTGTTAAATTGTTTATCTGCTCTCAATGTGTTTAATTTGTTATAACTGTCATTGCATCCATGGCATCATCCTATTGTATGTATAGTATATTAAGGACGGTTTCTGCATAATCGCTGCCGGACTTTTTATACTCAACCCTTTTTCTGAATGATCGGCGATTTATTGGTACGTCATGCGTCCAATGGTTGTCGTGAATTCCAGCCTAAGTTGTCCACTTGGGTTCTCGGTCTTTCAAAGCCACTCTTAGTCAACTAGCGTAGAGCGAAACCAAATCCCAATTTTTAGCGCATTTCGAACTAGGTCGACCCAACACCCAAGGCGTGTTGGGCCCATTAGAAGCCCACCTTGTGTCTATTTGGCCCATTTGCCAATAAAAGACAATCATACTTATATGTTTTAATTGAAAGATGTATATGTCATTTCTAAACAAATCGATTATCAAGTGGGGGTGGGGGTTAACTTACCTTTGTTTGTTTATCTTGTAGGATGAATCCGACGTTTGAGCCGTTGAGAACTCGTATGGTGACTATACCTGATCCTTACCTCCAAGTTTGGTGGAAATTCATGAACAAGGAAGATAAAAAGAAAGTACAAAGACACATAGGCCATCTCCCGTCATTAATGGAAATGGTGGCTTACCCCGACTTGATTGGAACGATGGTGAAATTTTGGGACAGCAACAACATGGTATTTCGGTTTGGGGAAGTAGAGTTGACTCCGACTATAGATGAAGTCCTTGCCAGTTACGAGAGTGTCGGCATGTGCAACAAGAGGAAACACCAACCCGATACTGATCTTCTCTTTCCAAAAGTATGGGATTTTGCCGAAATCAAAGAAAAATTGTCACTCGTCAAAGCTGAATGGATGGACAGGTTGCCCGGGTCAAATATTCCACTTCGGAAGTTGTATTATCGATTTGGACGCGCAAGAGCTTATGAGAAGTTTAAAGATGAGTTCGTTTCGGAAGAAAAATGGAAGGAAACACGCCCCCTCGCTTTTGCAATATGTCTACTTGGGACAATGGTGTTTCCCCAAGGACCAAACTACACTATCCATCCAAGTGTAGTAATGGTTACTCATGCTATTTTTAATGGAGTAAGCTACGGGCCTGTAAGAAAGTACTACAATTTGGCTCCTATGATCCTTGCTGACATTTACAGGGCATTGGATAGGTGTAAAATGGCACACGTTTCTTTCAAGGGTGCAACCTAATACTTCAATGGTGGATGATGAGACATTTGATCAAAGCTCATGATCCAACAGAACCAGACCCCTTAGAAAGGCCGAACAGGCTCGAAAGTCATGATTGGTGGGTACAACGTAATCATTTCAATAGGACTGGAGGCCAAGAGTTTTGGTACCCGAGACTTCAGGGTTTGAGAGAGGAAAATGTGCAGTGGTCTATCCAATGCTTGGTAGTAACAAAACAAATTGTGATCCGCAGTGGAAAGGCCCCCTACTTGATATTTGCTGGGTTAAGAGGAACTCGGCCATATGCTCCTTCTCGAGTACTTAGACAGCTAGGAGGGAAACAAGAGCTTCCTCAGATCGAAGACATGACAAGATTTGCGACGGATCATGAAAATGGCGAAGTCGCTTTTACTAAAAAGATGCTTCAATTATGGAAGACTCGAAGGGTATTGGGTGAGCCTGTGCCGAATAGGTTTCGTCCGGAATGTTCTAAGGATTACAAAGAGTGGTTAAAGAAGAGTCTCGCCGGAACTATCGAACCCGGTCCAAACGTTCCCCATATTATTGCAGATGTTGGAGCCAAGCATCAAATTCGACTTCATCAACTCCAAGAGAAATTTGATAGGAATGAGTTAGAGCATCAACGTCGACACTCAGAAGACGCCAAAGTCATAGCTCAGTTGAAGCAAGAGCTACAAAACTCCAGGCAATGCATGTCAGAATTAGATGATAGCATGGAGCAGCAGATTCAGTTGGTCGAGAGGTTCAGGCATGAAGAAGGGGCTCGGTTGGCAAGAGATCACCTATAGGCGAACAGATATGCTATATGGGAAGAGGTCAACATAGCCAAGAGGAGCAGACTTGGTGAAAGATCAGAATGAGCTTGGAGTTTGTTATCATCCCCTGCGTGGGATTGCTTTATTTCTGTTTTATCTTGTAATTTGTTTTTCGAACTCTTTTCCCCAATTTTATGTTTGTCAAACATTTTTGAATGATATTAATGAAATATTTCGGGGATAACGAATTGGCTTAAAAAGACATATACATCCTTCAATCCGCTAGGCCTACCCTTGGCACAAAAGGGTCACATACATGTTTTAGGATGCGATATTTGTCTGTTTACTTGTGTGCTTTAACTGTTTATGTGGTACGTTGCTTTGAATGAAGACATCATTAGCCCACTCCTTTTCAAAATTTCCGAAAATCCCTACAATACCAAATACAAGTCACTACCAAATGTCCGACCAAATTCCGTGAGTCTTAAGTTTCTCAGCCAGAAATAAAATCCTACTACCAAATCCTAAAACATTACTCCATCATCTCAGGAAAGGTGAAATTGCCGCTAAGATGGAAAAAGGCAAGGGTATCGACATAGAGCTAACCGAGGAGGATTTGAGGATGGAGTTGCAGCGGCTCAGGCGAGAGATCCAAGAAACCAGAGAAAGGAGAATAGAAGTGGAGTTTGCCACCGCGGTCGCCCAAGCAGCGAATGCGGCACTAGACGTGGAATTGGCAGCAAAGAGGACAAAATGTGATGTTATAAGTGAAAGGACAGTTGCTGTGCGGAAGGAACATGACGTCTTCAAAAAAGACATAACTATGAGACTTCAGAAGATACGCGGGAAATGCTCTTTCTTCAATCAAGAAGCAAATAGCGGCCCCAAAGACACTCACCCTGGAGCTACTGAAGAAGATGTCGATGAAGAAATCATTTATATGCCTCCCTTCCTGGGACGTCTAAAAGGGGGAGACCAAAAAATCACTCTCCCAGCTTATGAGCGGACACATAGCGTGGGGGCAAGAGTCGTGTCGTGTGCTCTCATTTACGAGCACCTTAAGATGTTAGGTATGCTGAAGCCTCTCGAAGGAACCGCTTTTGGGTTTGGGCATGAAAGCTCTCAAAAGACATGCGCCTACCACCCGAACCAAAGAGGACACACTATAGAGGAATGTATGGAGCTTAAGGCAGCAATCCGCAACCTGATCAACATCGGGGAGATCCCGTATATGTGGGGTAGGAACACCGTCCTTACCTGTGACCAACAGGAGCCTAATATGTTAGTCACTAAGCACACTCGGTTCTATTGTCACTACTTCACACCTTTCAAGAAAACATTGTTGGACATCTACAGTCTGTTAGTTCAAAAAGGAGTCTTGGCCTCTATCAGAAAGGATGACGAAGCAATCGATCCCGTTGGAATTGAGATCTGGAAACCCTGCCCTTATCATAATGCCATAGATCACAACATTGGAAGGTGCCTCAGGTTTCGCTATGACGTGGAATCCCTCGTCAACATGGGAAAAATTCAAGTTGAGTTTGTCCCAGTGGCTAATACGGCAGTCAAAGAAAGAAGCTTCGGTGAAGGCACCATCTATCTTTTAGGAGCTTTATTATTTGTTTTTCACTTTCCTTGTAATCACCAGAAATGAATGAATGAAAATGAAAATTTCTTTGTATTCGAACTACGTAGGGCCTGAATTCTCCTTCGGAGATACATAGGCAGCCTTTCACGGTCCGGCCCCTATCTTTGTCAAATTTTCTTTTACCCCTCTTTCATTCTACAAGGAAACATTGAGTTCAGATTAACAAATGCTAGAAGATACAGCAAGAAGACCTTAGCTCAACGCAATTTAGCCATTCTGAGTCACTAGCCCCAAAATAAAACGAGCAAATTCCTGCTTGTTCAAAAGTCAGTCCCATCATTCGTGGGTTAACATGTCCTCAAACGAAGCAACTTTTATGTGTTTATCTGCTTTCTGTGTGATATCTTGCATTATTCATCCAGAACTAATACTGACAGATTTGCCTTTGAGTTGTTTTTCTCCGCAGGTAGTTAGAACTGATCTGTGTTGATACACTGGCCGATCATCCTTATTTCACCAGATCTAAAGGTCCCACAGATTCCTTCTCCAATCAAAGTTCACAAAAGGGAAAAGCAGCAATGGGTGATAACAACGAAGAAATCAGCCTTACTGATGTCGTGGTGGCTCAGCCCGCCCTTGCTGATCAGAATGAACTGATCCTGCAGTTGATGCAACAAATTGCTGAGATGAGGGTCGAGATGCAGAGAAAACAAGATTTGCCTCCTCCGATTTTTGCTGTCAACACTCAACCAGATGGAAGACCTCTGACTCAAATTCCTCCTCCTAACGTGGAACAAGCTCAAAACCTGCCTTCAAGTCCTGCTTGTAATCCCTCCATCATTGACCCTACCCCCCAAAACCCTCACTACGCCTCAGCCTCTTACCAAACACCACCCCATCCTCAAAATACCAACCTCCAAGCACCACTCCATCCACCTAATGCAAACCACCAAACTGGCCTACCCCCACACAGCCAAAACGCTAACAACCCACGCGCTTCTCTCGTTCACCAAAACCAGTACACCAACCCCCAGACTTACCCTCAAAACTATCACGCCCATTTAAATGGTCAGAGTCCCTCTGTTGCTCCACCACTACCACAAAAGACCACTTTCCAAATATCGATCCTAAACGAGCATGACGCCCCTGGTTCGGAGCTCGACCACTATGAGGAGAGGGAGAGAGAGTGGAGGTTAAAGGAAGAGACCGCTAAGATAGATATGAAAGAGGAAATTAGAAAAGCCATGAAGGAGTTGAACTGCATTCCTGAGGTTGCCGGGTTGAGTTATGAAGACCTATGTATTCATCCGAATTTGGACCTCCCGGAGGGGTTCAAGGTGCCAAAATTCGACATCTTCGGAGGAACGGGAAATCCCTTAGCACACCTGAGGGCTTACTGTGACCAACTCGTGGGAGTTGGGAGAGACGAAGCTTTGTTAATGCGGCTTTTTAGTCGAAGTCTGAGCGGAGAGGCTTTAGAATGGTTTACATCTTATGAAACGAGACAGTGGTCTAGCTGGAACGCTCTGGCTAAGGACTTCATTGAACGATTCGCCTACAATGTAGAAATCGTTCCTGATCGTTACTCCTTGGAGAAGATGAAGCAGAAGCCGACCGAAAGTTACAGAGAATTTGCATATAGATGGCGAAAGGAGGCAGCTAGAGTTAGACCTCCTATGTCAGAAAAGGAAATTGTTGAAGTGTTTGTGCGGGTGCAGGAACCCGAATATTATGACAGAATTATGTTGCTCGTTGGAGCAAAATTTGCTGAGATAGTCAAGGTAGGTGAGACTATCGAAGATGGATTGAGAACCGGGAAGATTGCCCGTGTTGCTGCCTCGCCCGGATCTTCGGGTTTGTTGAAGAAGAAAAGAGAGGATGTGTCCTCTATCTCTTATGAAGGGAAGAAGACCCCAAAGAAGTCATCATCATACCAAGGTCATTCTCGACCTTCACAGAGTTCGTACTCGGCATGTTATGCACATGTTGATTACCAAAATACCCCTCCCAGCAGTTACCAAAACGCCCCTCTTCCCAGCTATCAAAATACTCCCCTTCCTAATTACCAAACTCCCCCCACCATCTATCAAACTCCCCCTCCAGTTGACCAGACTCCATCTCATCACTACCGAAATGTCGCCCCCAACTGTGCCAACATTCAGACAAATTACCAAACGCCTCCCCCAATGTACCAAACCCCAGCTCCACTTTACCAAAATGCCCCCTCGAACTACCAAGCTCCACAACCAAACTACCAAACCAACTCATATCCCAGATATCAAACCCCCCGTCCAAACGCTCCAAATTATCGTCAAATGCCTCCTCCTCAACAAGGCAATTACGATCCCCCCCGTCCTAGATTTGAGAAGAAGCCGGCCAGAATGTTCACTCCGCTCGTGGAAAGCCGAACAAAGCTGTTCGAACGATTAACTGCGGCAGGATATATTTATCCAGTGGGACCCAAGCCAGTTGACACTAGCTCAAAGTTTTACAGACCTGATCAGAGGTGCGCGTATCACTCCAACAGTGTTGGACATGATACTGAAGACTGTATCAACCTGAAGCACAAGATTCAAGACCTGATTGACCAGAATGTGGTCTCTCTTCAGACGATTGCACCCAATGTCAATAGTAATCCTTTGCCAAATCATGGAGGCGCCACTATCAATATGATAGAGACAGATGATGATTGGTGTGTGACAAAGGCAATAGTTTTGATTGCTCCTGATGAATTGGAAAAGGCTGTAGCTTCGTTGAGCATCAGAGAAAAGAAAGAGTTTGTGATTCTGACACCCGAGAAGGCTGTTGCCTTGGTGCCACGGGAAACTCTTACCCAACCAAAGTTTGTGATTGAAACGGCTGCCACCCAAGGTATGACCAGATCCGGCAGGTGCTACACACCTGAAGAGTTAGCTCAAGGGGAGCAGAAGAAGGATCAGACTAAAAGGCTGATTAGTGAAGCTGAAGCCGAAGAGTTCTGGAGGAAGATGCAGCCGAAAGATTATTCAATTGTGAAGCATTTGGAGAAGACACCAGCTCAGATTTCTGTGTGGGCTTTATTGATGAGTTCACAGTTGCATAGACAGGCTTTGATGAGAGCTTTGGATGACACTTATGTGCCTGTGGGTACTAACAGCAACAATCTAGCAGCCATGATACACCAGGTCATTCGGGGACATCGAATCAGCTTTTGTGACGAAGAGTTGCCCTTTGAAGGGAGGATGCACAACAAAGCTCTGCACGCCACCATCAAGTGCCGGGAAAAAGTTATAAATCGTGTTTTGGTCGACGATGGGTCCGGTCTCAACATATGTCCGCTTTCGACTCTCAAGCAGCTGAAATTCGACTTGGGAAAGGTTCAACAAAACCAGGTCAATGTGAGAGCTTTTGATGGAGTACAAAGAGACACGATAGGGGCAGTAAATTTGGATGTTCAGATGGGGCCTGTAGAATTCAATGTGGAGTTTCAGGTGTTGGACATCAATACCAGCTACAATTTGCTTCTGGGAAGGCCGTTTATCCACATGGCTGGGGCTGTGCCTTCTACCCTTCACCAATTGATGAAATTTGTTTGGAAGGATCAGGAATTGGTCATCCATGGTGAGGGGAGTCATTCCGATGGGTATGCACCGGTCGTTCACGAGGTTTTTCGAGGTTGTGATTTCTACACGGTGGAGCTGGTAAATGCCACCGGCGATGATTTGGCTTCGCAACCTCCTATGCCTGCCGTGCACAAGATGATTGCTACTGTTATGCTCCAGAATGGTTTCGAACCAGGTTTTGGATTGGGGAAGCATTTCCAAGGAATCGTCGAGCCTATCCAAATTCCCACCAAAGGAGCAAAGTTTGGTTTGGGATATGTCCCAACAGATGACGAAGCAGAGAGGAAGAACAAGAATGTTGTTCAAGCGTTGGCCAGGCCAATTCCTCATCTGTACCACTCATTCCCGGTGCGAGGATATGTCAATGATGATAGTCTCGGGGAAGGAATCTGTGGCCTTTTTGAGGAGACTAATGCTGTCATTGAGGAAGAAGCTGGGACATCAGGCATCCGTGATGCAGAACCTGAGGAGCAATTGCAGAATTGGACCTCCACGCCACTCCTGATTTCCCGCTCATCTGGGTAGAAAAGACATGTGTCTTTTTTTGTTTTAAAATCGGTGGTAGTCCGGAAGAGGCCCGAGACCCACCATTTATGCAGTTCTATTTGTTTGAAGTTTTTAAATTCCCTTGTGATGTTTAAAAAAGAAAAATGGCCCTCGGCCATGGTTAAAGTTTGTTCTTGTTTTTTCAGTTTAAATGAAAGCCTCTTTTATCAAAATTTGTTTGTTTACTTATCTGTTTATATTTTACTTTCCTAACTTTGTTTATTTATGATTTCAGTAATATTAATATAAAACCTGCCAATTTCATGTCATGTCATGAACCGAGTGAACGAAATGAGGCAGGTGATGATGAGTGTGAGGAATATGAAGAAGAAAATGAGGTACCCGAACATGTTGTTGAGGAGTTCCGACAATTCGAGAATCAACACAAGCCAAATTTGGAAGAAACTGAAACTGTGAATCTCGGGTATGAGGAATGTGTTAAAGAAGTAAGAATCAGTGTCCACCTGACGGAAGCTCAAAGAAGAGACCTGGTTCGTTTGCTCGGGGAGTACATTGATGTATTTGCCTGGTCTTATAAAGACATGCCAGGGCTGAGCACGAATATGGTGTCCCATAAGTTGCCGATCAATCCTGATTTCAGTCCCGTAAAACAAAAGACTCGGAAATTTAAGCCTGAGTTGAGTTTGAAGATCAAAGAGGAGATTACAAAGCAGATCGAGTCTCAAGTAGTGGAAGTGACGCAATATCCGACTTGGTTAGCAAACGTTGTTCCGATCGCCAAGAAAGACGGAAAGATCAGAATTTGTGTTGACTATCGAGATCTCAACAAAGCTAGCCCGAAAGATAATTTTCCATTACCAAATATTCACATTCTCATTGATAACTGTGCTAAGCATGAGATCCAGTCATTTGTGGATTGTTATGCGGGTTACCACCAGATCCTGATGGACGAAGAAGATGCAGAAAAGACAGCTTTCATCACGCCTTGGCGCGTATATCATTATCGGGTGATGCCTTTTGGTCTCAAGAACGCCGGTGCTACTTATATGAGGGCCATGACAACCATCTTTCATGATATGATTCATAAGGAGATTGAGGTGTATGTAGATGATGTGATAATCAAGTCCCGCGAGAGTTCAGATCACTTGACTCACTTGAGGAAGTTTTTTAATCGTTTACGCCGATACAATTTGAAGTTAAATCCCGCCAAGTGTGCCTTTGGAGTGCTAGCTGGCAAGTTGTTGGGGTTTATAGTTAGTAGAAGAGGCATTGAACTTGACCCTTCCAAGATCAAGGCGATCCAAGAATTACCTCCTCTGAAGACTAAGAAAAAGGTGATGAGTTTTTTAGGAAGGTTGAACTACATCAGTCGGTTCATAGCTCAATCCACCGTGGTGTGTGAGCCCATCTTTAAGTTATTGAAAAAAGATGCCTCGACCAAGTGGACCGGAGAATGTCAAACTGCTTTTGATGTCATCAAGAGCTATTTGTCCAATCCGCCGGTGTTGGTCCCTCCGCGAGAAGGGAGTCCGTTATTGCTATATTTGTCTGTCTCAGATAACGCATTGGGATGCGTACTTGGTCAACATGATGAAACGGGGAAGAAAGAGCGAGCCATTTATTACTTGAGCAAAAAGTTCACTCCATATGAGGCTCGTTACACTCTTTTGGAGAGAACGTGCTGTGCTTTGACTTGGATCGCTCAAAAGTTGAGACATTATTTGTCTTCTTATACCACATACCTTATTTCCAGGATGGATCCATTGAAATATATTTTCCAGAAAGCAATGCCGACCGGGAAGTTGGCTAAATGGCAAATGCTTTTGAGCGAGTTTGATATTGTGTATGTGACTCAGAAGGCGATAAAGGCACAGGCCTTGGCTGACCATCTTGCGGAGAATCCAGTTGATGAAGGGTATGAACCGCTCAAGACTTATTTTCCCGATGAGGAAGTTTCGTTTGTTGGTGAGGATATTTCTGAAGCATACCCTGGTTGGAGAGTGTTCTTTGATGGAGCGGCAAATCATCAAGGGAAAGGTATCGGAGCAGTCTTAGTGTCAGAATCTGGTCAGCACTATCCTATGGCAGCTAAACTCCGATTTGAATGCACGAACAACATGGCTGAGTATGAAGCTTGCATCCTCGGTCTGAAGATGGCAATTGATATGAACGTTCATGAGCTGTTGGTTATTGGAGATTCGGATTTGCTAATTCATCAAGTTCAAGGTGAATGGGCTGTGAAGAATCCAAAGATCACACCGTATGTGCAGTATATACAGAAGTTGTGCAAAAGATTTCGCAAGATTGAATTCAGACACACTCCCAGGACGCAGAATGAGTTGGCCGATGCTCTTGCCACCATCGCATCAATGATTAAGCATCCAGATACAAGTTATATTGATCCAGTGGATATAGAGGTAAAAGAGCAGCCTGTCCATTGTTCACATGTTGAAGCGGAACCAGATGGTTTACCTTGGTATTTTGACATCAAGAAGTATTTAGAAGACGGGACTTATCCTGAGAATGCAACGTTTAACCAGAAGAAGTCGATACGCCGTATGGCCCTCAATTTCTTTGCAAGTGGGGAAATCCTTTATAGGAGGACTCCAGATTTAGGTCTTCTCAGATGCGTTGATGCTAGTGAAGCTGCAAAGCTTTTGGAACAGATACATGCCGGAGTTTGTGGCACTCACATGAATGGACTCACTTTGGCAAGGAAGATCCTTCGAGCCGGTTATTTTTGGATGACTATGGAACACGACTGTTGCAAGTTTGTGCAGAAGTGTCATAAATGTCAAGTGCATGGAGATTTGATTCGAGTGCCGCCTCGCGAACTTAATGCTATGAGTTCACCTTGGCCTTTTGTGGCTTGGGGCATGGATGTCATCGGTCCAATAAAACCAGCCGCCTCTAACGGACACAGATTCATCTTGGTTGCCATTGACTACTTCACCAAGTGGGTAGAAGCAGCTTCGTATAAGTCGGTGAACAAGAAGGTTGTAGCTGATTTTGTTCGCAACAATTTGATATGTAGGTTTGGAGTGCCAGAATCCATCATTACTGATAACGGAGCGAATCTCAATAGTCACTTGATGAGAGAGATATGTGAACAATTCAAGATTACTCACCGGAACTCGACCGCCTATCGTCCCCAAATGAATGGAGCCGTAGAAGCTGCCAACAAGAACATAAAGAAGATTTTGAGGAAAATGATTGACAATCGCAGAGGTTGGCATGAGATGTTGCCATATGCTTTGTTGGGTTACCGAACGACTGTCAGAACATCAGTTGGTGCTACTCCATATTTGCTAGTATATGGAACAGAAGCGGTTATACCTGCAGAAGTTGAAATACCTTCATTAAGAATCATCCAAGAAGCTGAATTGAGTGATGCTGAATGGGTTCGCAAGCGGATCGATCAGTTAACATTGATTGATGAGAAGAGAATGGTTGCCGTCTGTCATGGACAATTGTATCGACAAAGAATGATTCGTGCTTTTCACAAGAAAGTGAGATCCAGAATGTTTGAGGTTGGCCAGTTGGTTCTCAAACGCATTTTCCCTCACCAGGATGAATACAAAGGGAAATTTGCACCAAATTGGCAAGGACCCTACATGGTTCGTAAAATATTATCTGGAGGTGCCTTGATCCTGTCAGAGATGGATGGCACCAAATGGCCGAAACCAATCAATTCAGATGCTGTCAAGAGATACTACGTGTGAAGTTTCAGTTTGTATTTCTGTCATTTCCTTGTAATCGGTATATTTGCTTGTAATCGTCTATGTTTAGAATTTTATCCCTCTTGTAAATGAACTACGTCTGACCTGAATTCTCAAGAATGAGATACGTAGGCGGCCTATGTTGGCCTCGGTCATCCCTTTATCCTTTTAATATTTCTTGTATTTGAACTACGTTCGACCTGAATTCTCAAGAATGAGATACGTAGGCGGCCTATGTCGGCCTCGGTCGATTTCTTTGTAAATTTCTTATTTTTGTTAGTCCTTGAGGGGGAACTACGTTTGACCTGATTCCTGCCCCAACGGGATACGTAAGCGCCACAAGGGCTCGGTCATATTTCCTGTAAGGATTTCTATTTCTCTTCACAATAGAAACTGGGACAGAATTTTTGAGAGGGACTCAAAAATTCTCGAGGAAAAGATCTTTCCAACAAAGTCAAGACTAAAGTCACTTTGAGATTTGCAACTGGGACAAAATTTTTGAGAATATCTCAAAAATTCCGTGATTTGATCACCAACGACCGAAGACAAACCAAGACAGTTAACTGGGACAGAAATTTTGAGATGGCCTCAAAATTTCAACCGGGTCTATCGGCAGTTTAGAACAACTTTGAATACTTCCCAACAAGTAATCAGATAGATCCCAAAACATCAACTCCAGATGGCGTCCACTAAGCTTGGCGTGACATGACACTTGGCAGTGACATTTTCCAAACGCTACTTTTGAAAATCTATTTTTTCTTAAAACTTTTCCTACATATTTCAATTATTTTTACATAAAAATGTTTTGTCTTATCTATCAAGAAGCGGGAGATCGGTGAAATCAACCGGAGATAGCGAGACAAGGAGCAGACAATCGAAGAGATCAACACAGATCAGTTCATTTTGTAGAAAAAAAAAAACTAACAATTTTTCTGTGGATGCAGGTCTATAGGTTTGCCTCAGGATCGGCATATTCTTCCATTCAATGAATATGGAGAAGTCAAAAGGGCGAAGAACTCCCCAAATTGACAACTTTTCTGTGGATGCAGGAAATATTTCATGCTTCTTATACCAAGAATTGGGAATATGAGTAGCATTGATTTATTCAAATTTTCAGCAAGACGAGGTTCATAACGAACATGCAATTATGTTCGGAGATGGGACAAATGAAAACCTTGAACAGAGAAATATTATTATTTTCCAGCAACTAAAGATACCTGAAAGATATTTATCTGCATTGTATTATCAGATATGATAATATTCTTACCCTGAAGGTTATTTATATTGTATTGTCGAATGAGACGATACCACTTCCCGGAGAGTCATTTATATTGTATTGTCAAATGAGATGATATCACTACTCCGAGGGTCATTTTATTTGTATTGCCGAATGAGGCGATACCACTACCCGAAGAGTCATTTATATCGTATTGTCAAATGAGATAATACCACTACTCCGAGGGTCATGTTTATTATATTATCGATTCAGACGATACCGCCATCCAAAAAATACCCAGAAGATCACATATGTTGCTCGGTGAAGCATTATCTTCATTTGGTATCAGGGAGGCATCATCAAAAGAAATCATGCATCGCGAGAAAAGCTTCATGCATAGCAAGAGGGAAGACTCATGCATAGCAAGAGAAAGAAATCATGCATCGCGAGAAAAGCTTCATGCATAGCAAGAGGGAAGACTCATGCATAGCAAGAGAAAGAAATCATGCATCGCGAGAAAAGCTTCATGCACAGCGAAGAAAAGATTCATGCATTGCAAGAGAAAATCCACGTATCGCGAAAAAAAAAAAAAATTTCATGCATTGCAAGAGAGGATTCATGCATTGCAAGAGAAGATTCATGCATTGCAAGAGAAAAGTCATGCATCGCGAGAAAGAGATTCATGCATCGTGGAAAAAGATTCATGCATCGCGAAAGAAGGAATTCATGCATAGCAAGAGGAAAAGTCATGCATAGCGGAAAAAAGATTCGTGCATTGTAAGAGAAGATTCATGCATTGCAAGAGAAAGTCATGCATAGCAAGAGAAAGAAGTCATGCATAGCAAGAGAAAAGTCATGCATCGCGAGAAAGAGATTCATGCATCGCAGAAAAAAGATTCATGCATCGCGGAAGAAGGAATTCATGCACCGCGAGAAAAGATTCATATATTGCAAAAGAAGTCATGCATTGCGAGAGAAGGATTCATGCATCGCGAAAAAGAAGTCATTCATCGCGGAGAAAATATTCATGCATCGCAGGAAAAATATTCACTAAGATTTACCTATCACAAGAAGATCAACACCGACTGCATCATTGTCATTTGCAAGAATATTTTGAGAGAACCGTCAACAACGACATCTAGAGACCTATCAACATATTACATTAGCTTATTTTATTCCTTTGACATCAAAAAGAAGAGTGCATTGAAGATTATATTGCAAGCATAGTATACAAGCTTTATTTGCTTCACGTCAAACCCGATAGAGTTGACGTCAAATGTTCAAGAAGAGAAATTAAGTGTCAACACGGCAAAAGACACAGTCTCCATTTGAATTGCATTATTATGCTAATGAATTTTATCTTAGTCTTTGTTGAGAGCATCCGAGAGGATGAATTCTCCAAAACAAACCACAGGTGCGGACGACATCAAAAGGGATGCAGCACAACGTGGAACTTTTTCTTAGCAGCGAACTGGGACATAGTCCAAAGAGGAGTGTCAAACTCTTAGGACGCGAGCAGAGGAACGACTTCCACCACAATCAAACCACACCCCTATCAGAAGGCATGTGGGTTTATCTTTAGGTTTTGTCGATTTCAGTTTCATATCCGAAAATTTTTAGTCTTTATCGGAAGTAGCTTTCCAATCTGAGTGACAAAGCACCAAGAGCTTTGAAAATTATGTCCGTGTAAGTTCTTACTTATGGGTGTGAAGTGCACCACATTCATGACTAAGAGATTACAAGCCTTTTTTTTCATACTCGACTTATTTGTCACTCTTCCTGAACCAAAGGTCATCTGGCATAGTAGATCTCCTTTTCAACCGATTGAGTCGAACTACAAGCAGCCTGATTTCCTGGGTTGAGGAATATGTAGGCGGAATCAACGTTGAAAACTCGGCTGTATTCCAACATTCACTCTCAAATCTTATTCCCGAGCATTCCGATCTCTTCATAATCCGATACCAGGATGACTTTTGAATTCTTTCAAATCATGCGTCAAATCAAGTGTATCAAGTTACAAGTGGCCTAAATTCTCATATAGCCTGAGATATGTAGGGAACCCACTTTCCGGGGTTCGGCCATAATCCCTAAAGTCCGTACTGAATCCCTTTTCCAGAGGATGAAGATGTGGTCGGTCAAAATTGGATTTGTCAATTTCATTTCCCTCGAATTTCTTGCATCAATCCGAGTAAAATGAGGGACAGTTGTTGACACCTAATTTTGACCCTCCCCGGTAATAATTAATTTCGAGCTTCTTAATTTTCAAACGATTTAAAGTAATCAATTTTAGAAATTTTGAAAAAAAAATAATAATAAAAATAAATAAATAAATAAATAAATAAATACATATATATATATATATATATATATATATATATATATATATATATATGTAATAGAATAGTTTGCAAGTTATTTCAAATAGTTTGTCACTTGTTATAATTTTTAAATAATAATATGTCTTTTATATAATTATGTATATAATTAGTGTATTTTATAAATATTAGAAAATCGTCTCAAAAAGATTTTAGTTTTACTTAAATATTTGGTTAATTAGTTTAGTTATATAATGACTTATATTTCGAGTTAATTAGTTTATAATTAAGTTAATTATTATATAATTCTGTGTTTAATTAGTATATTTTATAAATATTTGAAAATCATATCAAAAGATTTTTATTTCTTTTTAGCTAAGTGTTTTACTAACTTAGTTTAATTTAAATCATAATTACGATTTTGAATTAATTAGTTCATGTTTAAATTAATTATCTTATTATCAAGTTAGTTATTTTATTTCGTCAAAATTAAGAAGCTCGTTAGTTAATTATATTAATTCGTCTCATTTAAGCTCTAGCCGAATTAATTGATTATCTCAATTTGGTTAAGTTTTTAACTTAAGTGGGCCAAGTTTGCAATTGTTTGGCCCTTTTCTTAATTACAATTCTAACTAATTCCTTACCTTCTCTTCAATTCAATTTTCAGACCCAAACCCAGCTGGCCCATTCCAATTTAAATCTCAACAACCCATTTTCCAATTCAATATTCCCATCCCAAACACAATACAACTACAGCAGCCCCATCCCATTATTCCTAGCGCCCAGCCCACTTTAATACACCCCAACCTGGCCCAAATCCATTTCTCCTTCACAAAAGAACCAAATTTTCCAGAACATTAACAACACATACAACAAACAGTACCTACCGACCCATCCCCTTTCCCTTCCAAATTCACGCGACGACAAATTCCAACGGCCTAACGTCCCTATCCGCATTTAATATCACAACAGCAACAAGCAAGCACGCGTCTTACCCCTTTCCTTTTCCGGAATGGGATGATTTTTCGGAAAAAGGGTGTCTCCCCCAAATCGGTGAAAGAATTCGAATTTTGAATTCGGAATTGACCCCAAATTTCTACCCGAATTCCCCCTCCCAAACTCGACTCTTTTTCCTATATAATCATCTCCTCTATTATTTTGTAAAGGGGGATTTTTTTTGGGGAAGTTTTAAAATTTTTGATTAGAAACATTTGTTAGAGATTTCTAGTTGAAAAGTCTTATTTTTTCTGAACTTAGGCAAAGAGGAATTGCAGAAAAAAGGCTACGAGTATATGCGAAATACATTAAAAAAAAAAAAAAAAGAACAGAGAGAGGGGTTATTTTCCATCGAGTCTCATTCCTCTAGCTCGACCAATTTCGTTGGTCTACGTTAGTTCGAGTGTCATCGTTGTTCAGGTTGCTGGTGTTGGAAAAAGTTCACTGCCTCCCCTGCTCGTTTGGTTTCAGATCGCTGCCCAGGAAGAGGTAATGCCTACTCTATCATACTATCTTCAATTTATTTCATGATTATTATTATTTTTCTTTTTGTCTTTCTGCTTCGATATGGTGTTTTGAGGAAGCGAAATCACCATTTTATTGTTATGTTGCTATTAATCGATCTGAAATATCGGTGGCTTGTATATGCTATATGGGTGTGCTCAAATGATTTTTCTTAGGTTTATGTTTCATGTTGAACCAAAAGTTTTGCCGTTTTAGATATAAGTTATGTTTGCCGTTTTAGATATAAGTTATGTTGACTCTCTGTTCTATTGCTCGGGTTTATTTCGTTTCAATAAGACTGTTGGCATGTCTGTGTTGTTGTGCACCTTAAGTATGTCTAGTAGAGCATGCGTTGAACATTTTTCAACTTTAGCCATGCTCCTTTTTGATACATCTTTCTTATTGTTAACCGTCACTCTAATAGGAATTGCTTCTCTTTTCCTCCCATCTTCTTAGATGCTTTGTGTCACTAGCCTTTAAATAAATGTTCGAAATCGATTTCTCGGGCTTCGTCTTAAGTTTGAATCTCTTTACATGTTTTGGGTCTTTTGAGATTAAGTGCGCGTCATGACAATTTGATCGACCCATCGAGAAATCGATTTGAGTCCTTCTCTTAATGTGTTATATTGTTGTGAATCTTGATGTTGTGAAGCTTCATGTTCGTTCGAATATTAAAGGTTATGTCGTTACTTTTTCCAGATATGTGTTAGCGATATGTATCTGACTTCTTTATCTCATGAAATATAATGCAATAATTTTCACACTATATCAAAATTGTTTGGCTTTGTATTTATGAGCCAACAGTAGCTTTTTTTTAAAAAAATAAATAAATAAATAAAAATAAAATTATATATATATATGTTTGGGTGTATTAAGTTATATTCTTCTCTTAACCTTGTTTAATCATAAATGCTAAATCGTGAAATTAGTCTGTCATATGTATTCATTTGAGTGCCAGTGGAATAATGTGATTTTTTTTTTTTACCTATGTGGAAGTATTCTAATTGATCTGGGAATTTAAATTGTTAAATATGCTTCATTGACTAATTAAATGATACTAATTTATTCACCTTTTTTTTTTTTTTCTTATTATGTGTATACTATCCGAGTCCACTTGGACTCCATCCTTGCACTTCGTAGAGTTTGGGTTTGAGTCAGCCTCGTCGACTACAGGGTGAAATACGGGACAGTGAAGCTGAAATATAATCCCGGAAAGCCAAAACAGGTCGAGATATGCATGTATACACCGATATACCTGGTGTATACACTGATATACGGGATTAAAAATGGAAATACAGGTTGGAGGCGTCAAAGAGGATTGTGCACACTTGGTATACAGCCCAATATACACAAAAATGGGTCGAAATACATGTCGTATACAGCCGTATACGTTTGATGTATACACAGATTTAAGTGTGGAAAGGGAGGCAGCAACAGGCCCAAAAGGCCCAAATTATTCTCTTTCTCTCTATTATTTTGATTGTATTTACTTTTGTTTACTTTACCTCTAACCTTTTATTTGATTTGGTTTAATTAAATTAAATTCCCGAAGATAGCCATTTCTCTTCTTTTTTTTATCTATATATATATATATATATATATATATATATATATATATATATATAATATATATCCAAATTAAACTATTTCATACTTAGCTCTTTTTTTTTTTCTTATTAGTCTCGTCACTTGAAATTACTTCCCTTTAGGATAAACACTCTTTAGTTTATCTCCCTTTTTAAAAATAAAATAAAATTAAATAATAATAATAATAATAATAATAATAATAAATAATACTAGATTTCTTTTATATATTTATGTTCCATGCTTAGTTTCATTTTATTAGTCCCGTCAACACTTGAGGTTTCTCCCTTTAAAAGTTTTCTTTTAGTTATTCCCCTTGATAAAAAATAATAATAGTAATAAATAAATAAGTTTTTTTTTTTAATTAGTTAAAATTTCAAAATTAGTTAAAATGAATGAGTTCTTTTACTTTATTAAACTTTCAAAATTAGTCAAAGTTGTGTGTTCTTTACTTAGTTAAATTTTAAAAATATTTAGTTAAAGTAAATGAGTTCCTTTACTTCGTTAAAATTTCAAAATTAGTCAAAAGTCATTTTTAGTCAAATCGCCGGTCAACCGCAAGTTAGCGGACATTCCGAGGGCCTAATACCTTCTCGGAATGTACATTTGAACTCGAACCCGTTTTCAATTGATTTTTTCTGTTTAAATCTTTTGAAAACCTTATAGTTTTTTCTTGATTTTTACTAAAAAAATTAAGTGGCGACTCTGTCCTTTTGGAAACCCGATTTCCCTTAAATCATAAGTTTAATCGGTTTTTCGAAAAACTAAGTCATTTCCCTTTACATATATTTTTAAATAAAACAAATACAGGGCTGGAAAGGAGATTTCAAGCCTCGACAAGTCAAAAAATGGACTTTATACATTTTATAGACAATGATATACAGGTTGAATGTGGAAATACTAGGCATAAATTCGAAATACAGGTGCTGGAAGTTGACACGGGCTGTATACATTCGGTATACAACCCAAGATATAGGAAACGAGGCTAATATACGAGTTGTATGCACTCATATACAACTTGTGTATACAAAAACGAGAATTGGTTTAAGGTCCAAAAAATCAGCATCTTTGGCCCAATGCTTCTAGGCAGTAATAGGCCCAAATTTGATTATTTCATTTTCCTCTCTTATTTATTTTATTTGACTAACGCTTTAATTATCTTATGGTTTAATTTGATTAAATTCCCAAGGATGGTCATTTCGTTTTTATTTTTATTTTTCAAATTAAAGTATATATATATATATATATATTATTATTTAGTTCTTATTTTAATATTAGTCTTGTCAATACTTAAATTATTTCCCTTTAGAAAAATCCTCCTTTAGTTTATTTCCCCTTGAAAAAATAATTAATAAAATAAATAAATAAATAAGAAATAAATGAGTTCTTTTACTTAGTTAAATTTTTTTTTAAAAAGTTAGTCAAAGTCATTTTAGTCAAATCGCCGGTCAACCGCAAGTTAGCGGACATTCGAGGGGCTAGCACCTTCTCAAAATGTACATTGAATTCAAACCCTTTTTCAATTGATTTTATCTATTTAAGTCTTTTGAAAACCTTAAGTTTTTTCTTGATTTTTACCAAAAATAAATAAATAAAGTGGCGACTCTGTTTCTTTTGGAAATTCGATTTCTCTTAAACCATAAGTTTAATTGATTTTTCAAAACTTAGTCATTTTTCTTTTATTTATATTTTTGAGTAAAATACTGATACTGCACTTGCTCTTTCTTTGTTGAGTACAGGGCATCTTCAGGCGGCTATTGACAAACCTTGTTTAGAAGACCAGTGATCGATTCGAATTCAAGGGTGAGCCAGTTTTTTCAGGCTGCCATGAGTTCTCTATGTTTTGGTCCACTCTTTTCGAACTCAGACTATTTGTTTAGGGTGTTTGTTTAGTTTCGGGGCTGCACCTCTTTTTCTTAGACTTGTTGTACTTTAGATGTTTTGGTACAATGACTTTCAGGTTACAGGGGTTGTTCTTCTGCATTAGTTTGGCTAGTTTATTTAAACCTTTGGAGTTTATGGGAACTCTATATAATCTCTGCATTTAAACCTGCTTCCGTATCCTTAAATGCCTAGTTTTCGTTAAGTTGCTTAGTTGGGTTGTACGTAGTAATGGTTCTCCTACCAGAGGGTTAGTGTGGGTGTCAATCACGACGGTCTGGATCGTGACAATAATATATTTACAACAAAACATGAATTATAAACAAATAATAATTATATTAAAAATGAGGAGAAAAAATAAAAAATGTCCAAAAACTGAGAAAAAAAATAGAAATGGAGGTCATAGAGAGGTGTCACATCACATTTTCTATGTTTCTCCTTTATAGATAGACTAGTGTACTCATCCGCGCGGAATTAATTTTATTTTTTAAATAATTGATATCGTTAATTGACTTTTTTTATAAAATAGTGTATAAGAAAAAAAATACAAATCGAGTCATGATCTTGATGTTGTCTGTTCAAAAAATAGCTAGAAAGTTATTTTCAAACTATAATTTTCACTTAACATTGCTGATAAAAATAACATAAAATGTTAATCTAGAAAATTTTAGTAAATTGATTATCGTAGTTTCTTATTAAATTCAATGAATTTTATAACAATAATATTAGTTCAACTAAAGTAACATTAAATTTAATTCATTATAAATTACATGACTTTGTTTATGTATAAATCACTTGATTTGTAATACAAATAATATAAAATATATTTGTGACGCATAAAAGTAAGAAAAATACTTGAATTATGTTTCAACATAGTTATACATGAAATTAAGAAGTTAGTGAGATCTTCTTTTTGTTTGACTTTCTTAGATATTTGATTTCCGTATTGTGATTAATGTAATGTGTATTTGCATGGCATATGATTTATTAATATTAAAGGATCACGTATTTCGACTTTCATTTTTATATAATATCTATTGAGAAAAAACATCTCAAGAAAAAGAAATTAAGTTGATTAAATAACATTACATCGGAGATCATACTTGCAATAGAAAATAAAAGAATTGAAAAACATAACATAAAAAATAAAATGTATATTTATAAGAAATATAATGTCATTATTAATTTGATGTGTTACTTATCTTTTCGATTATATAAAGATTATCATAGAGTAACAAAATATTAAATTTTCGAGAATACATTAAGTGTCAAGTTATAGAAAAATATACCAAGAGTTGAATCAATATTTGTCCATCCTAACAAATGTAGAACAGTGGAATAGTTTTATAACGTTAAGCTAATTATTATTGTAGTTATCACTAAAAAAAAATTAATATATGATAATAATATAACTATTCAAAAGATAACCCCTTCTTTAATGTGGAAAATTTAAGATAAATTATTTTTGCTTTAAATAATTATAAGTTAAATACATATTAATCACATGTGCACATTTATTATAGTAGAACTATTAAAAAAATTATTATATATGTACATCTTATTTATAGTATCATAAAAAAAATATTTTGTGTATCCGATCATACTACATAGATATGTTATTGGGAGAATTAAATGAGGGAATTTAAAGGTTTTTTTTTACAATAATTAAGAGAAGTTAAAGAAATAGTATTTTTTTTTAGTTTTAATATAATTAATGTGATTAAGAAGAAAAAATGATTTGACTTTTGAGCTTTTATAATATGAAACTAGAAATGTTTTCTTCATTCTTTTCATTAAATAATTTTTTTATTAATTAAAAGATTTAAAAATACTAAAAGGAAGATTTATTTATTTATTTATTCTGTGACTGTTTTTTAATATGATAAACCATATCATAAATTTTTAGGGGCAATAATATGACAAATAGGGACAATGCTAAGACGAGAGAAAAGCTATAAAAACGTTTAGCCATAAAAAGTTTCCGAATTTCCACAAGAACAAAATGTAAGAAATGAGTCTGAATAATGAACTTAAGCCCTTAGATCTTATACAAAACTTATAAATAAGTACTCCTCTTTCACTGAGACACGAATAAATCAACAAAGAAAACATGCTTCGAACATATACGAAATTAGAATGAGAGGCATTCAACTACATGAATGAGCAGCTATGTCCTAAACTTAACCTAGCATTTCCTACTACGAATAAAAGAGGGCAGAAAATCTGGATGAGATTTAATCAATCTTAAAGCAGGTTTGTTCAACAACAATTCGGTCCCAAACAGGATAGTAAAGCACAATAAGTTAAGAAAATATGAAATTATTTAAGGATACGGAGGCATACATACAAGACAGGGTGGGGGAGGGGGTGAGTTTTTAGATGACAGTAAAGGGAAATCCAAGTCAAGTTCACAACAAATATAGATGACATTAGTGAAATTAAGATAGCAGCATCATTTAATCAAACACATTTAGCTTAGGAGCAATAATAGGTTCGACAACAAGTAGTGAGCAATTTTCGACCAAAAAATAGACACAGCATGAAGGCATTGAGTTGATTCAAACACAACACACTAAGCAGTAGGACAATCATGGATTTAAAAGAGGGAGAAAAGTAAGCTACTGCATGCAACAAACAATAGATAAGATTGTTGTTCATCTTGTATTCCTAAGATATTTAGAACAAATTTTTTGCAGAACTTGATAAGAAACAACAAAGTTTAAAGAGTATTTTCAAAACTAGAAAATTAAAACATTAGAGAAAACAGAATTAGAAATAAATTAGAAACAATATACAAAATATTTTTCTTAAAGAAGAAAATCGAGTCCACTGAATGCACAGTGTCCCCTTAAGAAAATTATTCCCCTCAAGTACCCGACGTTAATGGAATATATCCTCCCATGATAGAACGATCTTACTCACCGGTGTATCGGTATCTAAAATCACGGTGTCAGCGACCACTCAACGGTAGTAAAGTACACTTAGAATATTAGATTTAGTAGTAGAAGAAGAAAAAGTCTAGAAAATTAGTAGTTGTTTTAAAATGAGAGGAAATCCCTCTATTTATAGACAACAAAGGGTAGTGTGAACATATGCTTATTGTGTCTTATCACAAAGGTCACAACCCTTTGAAAAGTTACAACCCTTCGAAAAGATTACAACCTTTCCTAAAATTCACAATTTTTCATAAATATCACAACTCTTTATTAAAGCTGTCAAAATGAGATTGGCCCGCTAGGCCGGTCCAACCCAACCCTTGAATTAAGTGGGGTTGGGCCTAATTTTTTTGGCCCATTGAGGCTTTTTAGCCCAGCCTCATTTGGCCTGCTAGCCTCGTAGGCCCAACCCGCAATCCTCAGAGGCCAGCCTGTGGGCTATGAATATTTAAAAATATTTTTTATATATATTTTTAGTAGTGTTTTATTTGTAAAGTTTTTATCAATAAATATTTTTAAAAATAAAAAATCAAGTCTTTTAAGCTAGCTAGTTTTTTGTGGGAGGAATGGTGGAATGATCAACATTTTTCCGCTAAATCTTACGTTGACTATTATGTATTTTTGTATGTATTCACCGAAGTGTGTGAATTGTAAATGTATATTTTTAAGTATTCACCGAAGTGTTGATTCATAAATGAAACTTTGTATGTATTGATGTCGTGTTCATAAACGTCAACATTCGATACTCTTAGATACTCTTTCTAAGATAGTAATATTGTTCATTTTTTGGTTGAAGGGCCAACCCGTCCCAACCCGTGGCCCGCTTAGGGCTAGGTTGGGCTGCTATTTTATAGGCCCTTTAATTAAAAGGGTCAGCCCGTTCCAACCCATTTAACTCTCTAGCCCGTTAGGGTTGGGTTGGGTTGGGCCAGCCCATTTTGACAGCTCTACTTTTCATAAAAATCGCAACTTTTCATTTAAGTCACAACTCTATATAAAAGTTGCAACTCTTCATTTTCTATTCACACTTTTTAAAAGCTCAACAAAGACAACATGTGATTTCCCTATTAACTAACTTTTGAGATTCTGCCTCTATTGTGAAAAGAACGACGAACATTAATAGTAGTAAAACTGAATGAAACATTTGATGCTTAGAGACAGTGAAACCAAAAGAATACGGATTCAACGACATTCAAGAAAGCATACTAGAGATGAGGAATAGACTTAAAAATAACAATAGAGGAGCAGGGAAACTAGACATGAAATAGCAAAATTGAATCGACATCACGAGTAGACAATGAAATTGCTAAAGAACACATACACAACATATTAGGATGCCAAGAATTCAATGACAAATGGCAGCAACATTGATCTTTGAGACGCTGGAAACGTCATGTCGAAATATAAAAGACGGTAAGAATATTATAAAGAAGGAGGCATTGAAATTGGGGGGGAAACGGATAGAGAATTAGTGCAAACTGAATTTGAATTCAAACTTTTTTCTCAAAAGGATTTGGAGGCCAAGACAAGCAAGGTGGGGCTAAAGCTGTTGGTAAATTTTCAAGGAAAGCCGAAAAGAGACGAGACAGAGCCTGAAGGCGTGCTGCTATGATCTTGCCATTTGAGGAAGAAAGAACGTTCATCTCTGGGTTCGTAGGCATCTCACACGCCGTGAACGTTGGAGTCGGAATCGTTTGTTGACGCCGTTAGCTTTGACGTCTGTTGCTGTTTGGAATTGTTGTTATTGGCGCTTGATGAACGTTTGATATTGCAATCGTATGCATGCCGTTTACGAGCGTTGCTGCTGTGAAGACGTGTTCTTCTTCACATGTGTTGTGTTGTGATTTGTGAACGTTGAACTCTTCTGGGTTTGGGTCGGGTATTTGGAAAAAGGTGGGTCGGCTGGGTCTTTGGGGAGAAATTGGGCTGGGCATTTGCTGGAAAGAAAAGGGTTGGTGGAATTGGAATTAGATCGGCCCAATCACGGTCTCAAAACTAAATGAAGGTAAAGGGTAGAAATGGGTTAGATTGGTAATGAGAAATAGCCAATTGAATAAATAATCTAGCCACAGTAGTTTAAAAAGTAGCCATATTGAATTAATTGGTGCATCTGGCCAAAAGTTAAATAAGACGAATTTATATAAATTATTTAATGAACTTCTTAGTGCTAACGAAATAAACTTATTAACTCAAAATATAAACTATTGATTAACTTAACTTATTAGCAAAATATTAATTAAAATAAAATCTTTTGAGATGATTTTTGAATATTTATAAAATATATTTTGGAATTTTATACAAGTTAATTATCTCAAATCGCTTATATTTAAAGAAGCTCGATGATTAATATATATGGTGGAAGGTCAAAATTGGATGTCAACAAGTACCGAAAGAGACTTCTTAGCATGGAAATTCCTTCTTAATAAATTTATTTATTTTTTAAAAAATAGAAAACAAAATTATAATTTTGATTAAATAAATAAAGTAAGTCTATTATTACAAAATGAGGCTTTAATAATATGACTTGCCAATTAAAAGAGAAAAAGATTTCTGAAATGTTAAATATATATAAAGGAGAATAGTGATAATTGAGTAATATTTTAATCCATAATAAAATGACAATAATATTTAAAGAAAATTCCAATATTTGGATGACCATTTAGGAAATTAAATCTATTTTTCTTTAAGTTTTCTATCATTTGTCATCTTTCTATGGACAGTTCTCAACACCTTTTTCACGTTTCTAAAGTTCTAGCCCCTCCTCCCTCTACCTACCATACACTCACTTATTAGATAAATGATTTTTTATTCATATTAAATGAATTGTGAGGTATAATATATTTTTGAACTTTTTTTATTTATTTAAAATATTTTCGTAAAAAAATTAAACATAGTTAAAAACAACAATAAATAAAGGATAAATATAAAAAACATATTCAATAATTCTCTTGAATTTTGAATAATTTCTTTATTTTGAACTATGAAAAAAAGTCAACAATTTACCTGATATGGATTAAAGGAAGTCATAAATTTAGTATTTTGAGGATTATAATTAATAATAAAGATAAATTAAATGATAAAGTATCACTTATTTTTTTTTAAAACTAGATAAAAAATAGATATTTATTAACTTAGTGAACAAATAAAAATTAATCGAGGAAACAATAAAATTGACAATTTCAACCTATAGGCTATATTTATGAAATAAATAATATTTAATGATAAAAATAAATTAAAAAATTATCTCTTAATTTTTAAAACTAAACAATGAAACTTAAACAACTAAGCTAGTGTTTGGCCCTAAGTTCCCAAATATTCTTGATAAATAATGTTTGGGCCAAAAATTTTGGTGAAATTACATCATGTGTTTGGTCCCAAGTTTTTCCAAAAATATTTGATTATATCAAAAAATATGATTTATGCCTATAAGTTCTAAAAACTATTAAAATACCCACAAATTTGTATTATCATTTTATCATGAATATGTTTCGTTAAAAAATAACCTTATAATATAATCGATAACAATCAACAATAACAACATAGGCAAGAGTCAAGACAATACATAAATCGTATATTCAAACTTGTCACTGATTCGATTATAATTGTAACTCATTATATATAAATTGTTCTTTTTTCTCAAATTAAAAATCAAACTTTTTCGGAGTATTAGTTGGAATTAATAACTAATATGTATCTTTTATAAAGTAATAGAAGTTTGGAGTAATTTTTTAATTTTTTTTAATTCTCAAATATTAAAACTTGGCCCAAATATTAATTGTTTCTAGTATTTGGGAACTTGAAATGCTTTATAAATATATTTATCAAGTTATATAACCAAACACTACTTTTTAAATTTTCTCTTAATTATTTTTGGGACGAAACGGGTGCTTAAGTATTTTTTACCTATTGGACAAATATAGTACTTGTCTTGACTCTTGAAGTCCTTTTTATCACGTTTCCAGAGTTTTAGCCCCCCTTTCTCTGCCTACCATACACCCACTTGTTAGATAAATGATTTCTAGTTTGTTTTTTGTCCATATTAAATGATAATATATCTTTTGAAAAAATATATTTAAAGTTATAAATTAAAAAATATTTTATGATTATTTTAAAACTATTCTTTTAATTTGTTAAGTAGTTAAGAACATAATAAATTAAGGGTAAATATGAAAAAGTACTTTTAACACTTTTTTTGAATTTTGAATAATTTATTTATTTTGAACTAAGAAAAACAATCCAACAATTCACTTAATAAGAATTAAAGAGAGTAATAAATTTAGCACGTTGAGGAATTATTATAGTTAATAATAAGAGTAAATTAAAAACTAAATTATTAGTTAGGATTTTATTTTACAAAATTAATCTTGTTACTTTATATAGTTACTAGTGTACTTGTCCGCGCTTGGTGCAATTCTAAAAAAAATACCTAATTAATGTTATAATTTAATTTTATAAAAGAAACAATAATTATTTACATAATTATAATGAAACATCTTTTCATGATTTTACAACTTTTTCATGATTTTTTAGATGATATATAGTACTATGTGTTTTTTTTACCGAATGAATATGTGTGAGACATTAAGACCGTGTATGAAATTACTCATGTAAATTAATATATAATATTAACTTAAATAAGGATTCAGAGAAAAAAATAATGAAGAAAAGAAAAAAAAATAACGTCAAAATTTGATGATGCAAACCTAAGAGATAATATGATTTTATTTAATCCTTTATAAACGATCCAAAATGTACAAAAAAAAAACTAACGATATTGGAAATGTAAATCTGCCTTAGTTACTCGTTAACATGTCGAAGAAGATAGTATATTAGTGAAGAAGTTAATATGAAATGATTGTTGATTTTCAATAATGAGTTTAAATTATTATTATTTTGAACTTTCACTTAAAGAATATTTAGTAGTAAAAATAAGGGAAAAGTTCAAACAATTAAATCTCGTAATTTTCATCTTATATCTATTAAAACCATCATAAGTATGAAACAATTCAATTAAATTTTTGGTTGCATATAATATTGAGAATAGTGTATATGATTTTTATCTTATAGCTATTGCCTAACTTTATATTATACATAGATAATTTTGAGATGAAATATACACCCACATTTTCTAAAGATGACATCTGTTTTGGGAGCATGTAGAAAATCATTCTGTTTATTTATTCATAAAATAGTTAAAATTCGACATTAAATTAACATAATTATTTAACCTAATAAAAGATAAAATTATTGCATTCAATTCACAATAAAACTACACACAAACTTGCAAAATATAATATCGCGGTAAGAATTATAAAATTCCACATGAAATTAATACAATCATTCCTAGAATTTATAATAGGACATTTAATCAAAAAACATAAAACAATTACATTTTTACATTATAACTGTGTACAAGCTTACCACAAATAATAAGAGTAACAAAATTTAAGATATTGCTAATAATGGCATATACTTCAAGCTTGAATTTGGACAAAATCCTCACAAGTAAGGCCATATGTGTCATTCTTCTGTATTTCCTAATAAATAAAACTTCTGCACCAGAATACTAAACAAAATTAATAATTATGACAAAAGCCAAAAAAAAAAAATTCGAAAAGAGAAAGGACCCTTTTTTTTTTTTTTTTTTGAGAAAGAGTTTCCAATGAAAAGGGAGCAAATCTATAATAATGAGAATTAAGAAGGAAAATATGGAATGAAAAACGAAGAGTTTTATGTGATGAGAATGATTTTCTTAGTATTTATAGTAATCAAATGAATTAGTAACATAACATGGACTAAAATTCACCATTTGGCGTTGGGTGATTAAATTTTTGGGCGGTAAGTAATATACTTCTTAAATAATTATTGAAATACTCAATTTATATTAAATTATGTGTTAATAATTTTACATTTTATTGAAGATGAACGTCTCAAAGTCAAAATGACGATGGAGATGAATCTTCACAACAATATGTATGTTGTGATATTTTTAATGGACAAAGTTCAATATTCACATTTTTAAAATATTAAAACACTATCCAATAATAAATTTAATTTTACAAGACATTAACAACCCTCGAAGAACAACAAGGTCACACGTACCAACCATGTGTGGAACAAGTACATATAAACAACAACAATCGGGTTGAGGCAAACAATAATCTCTAAAATAATATGCAATATCTAGAAGTTTTGTCCTCTCTTTTTTTCATGTCCCTATATTTTTTCATCAATATTATCAAGCTATATAAAAAACTATTTAAACTTGACCGCATCACTTACATTTTTATTTACACATAAATAGTGAAAATTGAAAAAAAATAATGAAATTAAACACAACAACAAAAGATTAAACAAATAATGAAAAAGGAATATTAAATTATTATTTTTAAAGTGAGCACTACTTTCTTTTTTAAAAGGGAAGGCTTATTTTGAGATGAGTCTTACCTCAATGATTTTAACACGGTTAACGACTTAATCTAAATATTGTCTTTTTGGTTTGAGCCCTAAATTGTTTATTTTTTTGAAAATTTTGATCAATTTTATTATCCTTTTGACTCCAAACTATATATATATACCCTTAACCTTAATAATGAAATGAGGCAAATAAGAGAATCACTATTTAGGAAGAAAAAACTTCAAGAGTATTAATTATGATTTATGATGAAAATTGAATTTTATAAAACTAAATCTCTTGATATACCTTAATAGCTCATGAGTGATAGAGTGGTTTAATCTCGTTCCATCAGCAAGATCTAAATATCTGAAATGCGGAGAAGCTAATTAATACGAGAGTCTATTATTGAAAAAACGAATATAAATGAAATGAGTCTGACTATATGTACATCATTATGAAAATGAATCAAAGTTTATTGGATTGTTGAATTTTAGTAATTTTCACTTGTATAAAATGCATCAAAATGATATTTCCAGGCTCCATCCTCTGGCTTTGATTAACATATCTCTCTTGTCTTCCAATATCAAAAGCATTACATTTGGCATAATGGTGACAATGTATTAATATGTGGTGGAAGAGCCATATTGGTCCTTGATATCCATGTGGTTCCAAATAAGTACTGGTGAATATGATGAAAAATTTCCATTGGAAATATGGTTGATATTAAATTCTACTGTCTGCTCATCTGAGTGATGGATGTCGGAGTGTTCACAAGGACCCTTTGTAGTCCGACCCTCCCCTCCAAAAAAAAAAAAACAACAGCTAAATATTTTAAAATTTCTTTTTTGAAAGGAAAAAGAGATTTTTTTTTACCCCTAAAACAGCCCCAGTCCCCCTTTTCCCCCTCCACACACATAAACAAAAAAAATAATTAAAAGTTTGTATTTAAAAAATATTTTACATTTTAAAATTTTCTTCTTTCTTACCCTATTTTTACCCAGGGACGTCTTAACCACTAGGTGACTAAAGTCATTGCTTGGACACCATATTTTTTGGGGGACAATTTTTTTTATAAAAAAGCACTGTACCTATTATTAAAAAATTTATATTAATTATTTGGAAAAAAAAACGTGTAAGAGGTTTTATAGTTTTTCTTGAAAAATTGTTATTGTTGATATTCTTAATTCTTAATTCATAAGTATATGTTAATTGTTTTTAATTATTAAAATTTATTCAATTTTAATATGCCAACTAGAAAACATGATTCCCATTTTGCAAAAAAAAAAAAGAGAAAACTTGAAGAATTAAATAAATTTTTAAAAAGAGCCCTTGATAAATTTTTAACAAATAATAAAATATCGAATCGAAAAAATATTGGAGGATGTTCCTCAAATGAACAAGTCACCAATAGAATTGAGTTAGATGATAAATAATATCCAAGAAGAAAATCTAAAAGAAGTTGGTGAAAATGTGACATTGTTTTCGATATCAAGAGCTCATAAATAATTTAAATAGTTACAAAAAAATTTTAAAAAAATGAAATAATGTAGATACAAAATTGAGAGATCTATTAGTAGCAAAGAGACCATTTAGAATGACTGATATAAATTTTTCACAAGATAAATACGTACGACATTTTTCTACAACAAACTATATTCAAAAATTGGTAAACGGAGAAAGGCATGAAAGAAAATGATTAATCTACTCTAAAGATTTGAATACATTCCTTTTTGTTCTTGTTGTAAATTATTTAGCACAATTTCTATTATTTGTAATAGTAAACTTGCTAGTGAAGGTAGTAACGAGTGGAGAAATCTTAGTGTTAAGCTCAAAGTCCATGAAGTAGAGAATGAACATATTTTATTTTTTTTGGTAACTGTAAGCTTTATTACCAGATATATCAATATGTACAAAGTGTTTTGAAATTCTGGATATGGACATAGTCCCAATCTCAGAGTTTGTGCTACTACCCTTACCACTAAACTACTATTCTATGGATAATAATTGAAATTACGAATGAACTCAGCCAGCTTCGGTTGCATACTGCTTCTATAGTGGATTTCTTGAATGATGCTCTTGGTGATTATCTCTGTGGTTCTTTCTTTCTTTTGGAAAATTCTGTAATTCCTCTCTTGCCAAACATAGTATACTGCTGCTGCGAGGGTCATTCTATATACTTCATCTTGAATTGCTTTTCCTGTGGCATGTGAAATAGTCCAATCTATTTCTTCTGTCCACCCTGTTGTGTTCCTGATAATGCACAACCACTGTAATAACTTACGCCATATCCTAGCAGCCATAGTGCATGAGAAAGAAAAATGTTGGTGTGTCTCTAGCTCTTGCTTACACAGTGCACATACTTGATCCTGTGTATCCCCCATTTGTCCAGCCTATCCATCGTATATAACCTCCTATGTATTGTCAAGTAGAATATGAAGATCCATTTTGGATTCCCTTGATTATTGCATGTTAACCTTCTTCATGGCACCTTGATGAAATCCCCTCTAAGCTTCTTATACATACATTTAATGGTGAAATCATCTGCATCCATGATTTCTGTCATTGGTATTCCAGAATCAGAAATCCAATGACCTGCTTGCATGATCTTCTTCACTATCCAAGAAGCTTGTTGCCCTGCTACTTCTCATGGTCTCCTGCCTTTAATATAGTATGTATGGACCCAAACAATTCATAACTTGTCCTTTTTTTGTGCAAGATTCCACAGGTGTTTGAGTATAGCTGTTTTGTTCCATATATACACATCAGTTATATTTAAACCACCAGTAACATTAGGCCATCATAGTGTGTCCCAGCAATGAGTGCTTTGCTTTTGCTTTGTGCATCTCCTTTCCATAAAAATCTCTTACATATTGTTTCTATTGTTTGTAAGATTTTTTTAGGAATAAGAAAGATCTGTGACCAAAAAGATTAGATTGATGTTAAGACACTTTGTACCAACTGGAGCCTTCCTACATATGAAAGAAACTTTACTGTCTATGTGTTGATCCTCCCCACCATCTTATCTATTAAAGGTTGGCATTGACTAATAGAAAACTTCTTTGAACTGAGTGCCACCCCAAGATACTTGAAAGGGAGAGCTCCTTTAGTGAAACCTGTGTATTGCAGTATCTGTTATTGAATTGGTTCTGGGACTCCACCAAAGTACACATAACTTTTGGATTGATTTGCTACGAGTCCTGATGTTTTGGAGAATTGCTGGAAACATTCAAACATAAGTGTAGTTGATGGTATGTCTCATCTGCTAAATAAGAGAAGATCATCTGCAAAGCTCAGCTGAAATATTTGTTGCTTTTGACATCTCGGATGAAATTTAAAAGCATTCTTGTTCCTCAATGATCTTAATAGTCTTGTAAGATAATCCATAGCCAGAACAAATAGGTAAGGGGATAAAGGATCCCCTTGCCTTACCTCTCTCCTTGCCTGAAATAGAATACTGGGGCATCCATTAATCATAATTGAGTAAGAGATTGTCCTGACACACTTCATAATCCATGTAATAAACCTATCAGGCAGTTGTATACCAACCAAAACTTCCTCAAGAAAATGCCACTCTAAAGAATCATAAGCCTTTTGCATATCAATTTTGAACATATACCTAGGTGAGATTCTTTTCCCCCCATATCCCTTAATTAACTCATGACTTAGGATAACATTGTCTGTTAGCATTCTACCAGGTACAAATGCAGCCTGACTAGGGTCTACTATAAAGTCCATAACTCCTTGTAGTCTGTGAGTGAGCATTTTGGATATGATTTTATACATTGTGGTGTAACAAGAAATAGGTCTATATTCTTTACTAGAGCTAGGATGTTGTACTTTAGGAATGAGAGTAACTAAAGTCCTGTTAATAGGAGCATACATCTAGTTAGTGCTAAAGAATTGAAGAACAACAATAGTTACCTCCTCACCTATAATAGGCCAAGCTTGCTTGAAAAAATAAGAGTTGAAACCATCTCCACCTGGTGCCTTGTTATCCTTAATACTTTTAAGCGCCATCAGAACATCCTCTTTTGTAAAATGTTGGATTAATTATAGTTGATGAGATCTAGATAGTACAGGTCCATCCCTTAATACTGTTGGCTGGGTTAATACTATTGGCTGGGTGGCTGGCATGAGAGAATTTGCTTGTCCTAACAGGTTCTGATAAAACCTCACTACTTCTCTGGTAATTTCTTCTGGATCCCTGATGATTGTACCATCTTTTTTTTGTAAGCATGGTTATTTGATTCTGGGACTTCATATTCTTCATACTAGTATAAAAATATGATGTGTTTGAATTCCCTAGCTTAAGCCACTGCACTCTGGATTTCTGTTTATAAATTGCCTCATCAATCCTGCTTCATTTATTCAACTGTATCCTTAGCTCCTTTTCTTTATCAATCATGCATTAAGGAATATGTATAATTCTCATATGACTTTGCATGTCCATCAGCTCAACTCTTAGTTTGTGAACCTTTTCTGATACTCCATGTATTCTCTTTGATTTAGTTGCTGCAATTCTCTTCTCACCTTCATCAGATTCTGCCAGACCCCTTGCATACCTCTTCCTTTGATTTGCCAGCTTGCATTGATCTTATTTTTGAACTCTGGATGTTGTGCTAAATAGTTGAAAATTTTAAAAGGCATTTTCTTTGCATCCATGTGCTCCTCCACATTGATACTCAGAGGAGAATGATTTGAGAATAGTGGATCCATAACCAACACATGTACTATTGGCATATGCAGTTCCCACTCAGCATTAACCAGTGCTCTATCAATTCTACTAAACACATGTCTATTTGTCCAGGTTAACTTCTTTCCAACTGTGGCCAACTCAGTTAAATTACAATCAGTGATGCATTCTTGAAAATCTCTAGTTTCTGAGCTTTGTACTTGACTTCCAATAGGTCTGTCCTTTGCTGTCAAAATGGAATTAAAATCTCCCATAATCAATTTAACTGATTAAAACCTCTTACATTCCAGGTGATTAACATATTTTATTTGGAGGTTCAGGTTCAATACTAGCTTCCTCTATTACTCTACTATGCTGCCCAGTTTCAAACATGTATCTCTCTCCCTGTTCAGTATTATCATTCCATGTAGATTGTAGTATCACTTTTTTGCTAGATGATTTGTATCTTGCTCCTGTGGACCTTGTTTTTCATTTTGTGCTCCCACTTCAGGAATAGGTTCTGACTGTTGTTCTGTTTGTTTCTCCTGATTCTTATCTCTTATTGTTGTTTGCCTCCATTCTTTCCTCTGCCCTTGTCCTTGTCCTCTCTTTGCTGGTATTACTTTTGGCTTGTCTACACATGAATGACCCACTTGTAAATATTTTTGACAAAATATTGGCTTCCACTCATACCAAACTTGCTGCTCCAGCACTTTCCCCTTAGGATCTCGAATCTTAATCATCTGAGGAAGAGGTATAGTCACATCCATTTCGATAAGTATTCTCGTAAATGATATTCGACTTGCTTGTGTTGTAGATTCATCAGCATAGAGTGGTTTTCCCAAACTACTGCCTATTTTGCTTAGTACCACAGAATTCCAGCAGTTAAGGGGAAGATTAGAAAGTTTTATCCACAACGGAATAATGGTAAGGATTTCCTTTTTAAAATTAAATTCTGGGAGCCAAGGCTTCATTATAACAGACCTTTTGAGCAAATAATGAGGCCCTGCACAGAACATTTTATCCCTTTCCTCTTCATTTGCAAATCTGACTACAAAATACCCATCATAGTGGTATAACACCACTGGTTTAGTAGAGAAGGCCCCTGTTCTAAAATAAACCTTTCCATAGCTCCAATAGATGGTGTTACTCCTACAAAGTAAACAACCACCGAAGGTGCCCATTTCATATCATCCTCAGCTACATCTTTAGGCATTATTTCTACTACCTGCTCCCCCTCAACAATTATTGGAGCTATATAGTTTAGATTCATACCTCTCGTAGCCAATCGATTTGTGGAAAATAGATTCGCCCAAGGCTTCTCAGGTGTTACCTCTGGAAGATTTAACTTCCTTTGAGCATTACCCACATTTTCCCCCAATTTACTATTCCATTGACCTCAACAGGGGTTTTTTGTGTACCCCCTCCAAATCCTTATTGATGTGTTAATTTCGGCCATTCTTCTTCTTTCCTTTGTTTTCCTTTGTCCATATCTGAAACCACCGTCGCCATTCCCTCTGGTGTGCTCAATTGTATCTCAGTCAGGGGAGCTTGGTGTGTTTTCCCCCCATTAGAACTAGTAGATATTACATGCAGTATTTCCTCCGCTCGATCTTTCTGCGTAAGTTTCCGTGGTTGTCCTTGTCCCATTTTCGGCGAGGTGCAAGTTAGTGCACTCTAACGTGCGCCCAGCTCAGAGAGAGAGAGAGAGAAAAAATCCAAATGAATGAACATATTATTAATAATAAGGCATAATACATAAACATGACCCTTAACTTGGCTTCAACTGACAACTATGACCTTTAACTTTGGGTATGCATAAGTAGACACTTAAACTTGTATAAAATTGAACAAATAGACATATTCATCCTACATGAAAATTTTGTGTCCTACGTGGCGTCCTACATGTATTATGCCATGTAGGACATGTGTGTCTACTTGTTGAATTTTATACAAGTTTAAGTGTCTACTTGTGCACACTCAAAGTTGGAGGGCATAGTTTTCTGTTGAAGCTAAGTTAAGGGTCATTTATGTATTATGCCTATTAATAATATGAGCTCGTGTATTGATTTAGAAATGAGATTGCATTAAAAAAACAATTGATAAAACAGTGCAGGACCAAATTGATAGAGATAAAGTGCAATGAAAAAATGTATTGTCAAGAATTATTGACGTGATCAAAATTCTTAGGAAAATTAATTTAGCATTTAGGGGAACAAATGGAACGATCTATCAAGAAAGTAACGGTAATTTTTAAAGCCTAATTGAAATGATTAATAAATTTGATCCAACTACGCAAGAACATATTCGAAGAATAAGCATGACGAAATTCATAGTCATTACCTTGGACATGATATACAAAGTGAATTATTAAACTTATTGGCGAGTGAAGTCAAGAATAAAATTATTAAAGAGATTAAGAAAACAAAATACTTCTCAAAATATTAGGGCCTCTCTTTAAGGTTTGGCTCTAGGCCCCCGATCTTATTGAGTCGGCCCTGCTCTACCCTAACCCCCCCCCCCCCCCCACCCAAAAAAATAATAATTCAAATCTCAATTTGGAAGTCAAGTTACGAGTCGCGTGTGGTCAAGTCTTGATTTATAAGTTGGGGTCAAGTTCCAATTTTGAAGCTGAATCTTGGATCAAAAGTCGAGTTGGGACCCAGTTCAAAGTTGGGTTCTGCATTGGGTGTCGGGTGTCAGGATCAGGTTCTGTTCGAGTTATGATTCGAATGTCAGAATCATATTCTGAATTGATCGATCGTGTCCAAGTTCGAGTTTCAGAATCAAGCCTTGGAATAGGTTTTGGGATTGGATTTTGGATCAATCATCGATGTCGTGTCCGATTTGAGTGTCGAGGTCGGGGTGGGGTAGGGACCCAATTCAAATATTGTGTCTAAGATAGGGAGTTACTGGCAGGTCCCAAGTTGGATCGAGTTGAATGTTGGTGTTAGGTCCTAGTTTAAATGTGTCACGACCCGATTTCTCGAGTCATGATGGCACCTACTATACCCTACCAGTAGGTAAGCCAACCCGTAACCCAGAACATCAAGCAATGAGCAAAAGGGCAGAAACTAGCAAAAATAATAATCTAAACAAGGATAACAAAGCGGAAGAAACCCAAAATAAATATATACAGAAATCCCTCCCAGAACCTGGAAGTCACTAGTACAGAGCTACCTAATAAAGAGTACAAGTCCCAAAAGTGGACCACAACAGAGCGTGTCTCAAAGGCAACAAGACTAGCTAAAACAAAAGAAGGAGACAGAACAAACCCCAAAACGCCAAGTGCTCGACCTCGTCTCCGAATCACAATCGCAAAAGAAGGCTGGAACTAAACACCGCTGGTAACTGGTACTGGGACCTGCATCACGAAATAGATGCAGAGCGTAGCATGAGTACCAACACAACAGGTACTCAGTAGGCATCATAGGCCGACTGAGCAAAAAGGGTAAAAACAATAAGAAAGGATAGAATCTAGACACAGAGAGGTCAAAGCAAATATGAAAAGAAAGCACACGAGCATACCAGAAACAAACTAAGTACAACTAGACTAAACCTAACTGGGCCCCCATAAACCCAGAAGGTACACTCGTGCACAAGCTAAAATAAAACCTGAACGGACCCCCATAAGCCCGACAGGTGCACAGAAAAGTTAAGTCTACTGAGAAAGAAGGAAGCCGGGCTCCCAGCCCAAAGTAACTAAGATAATCCATCAGACTCCACCCAGCCAGCAGTGCACTCCCAGCCCAGCTAGAAAGAGTGACCCTAGGGGGCACCCACCCAAACAGTCCACTCCCAGCCCAGCTAGAAAGAGGGACCCGTGAGTGAGGTAGATATCGCGAGTCGTCCTACCATGCAGTCAGCTCCCAGCCCAGCTAGAAAGAGCGACCCGGGGACACCCAGCCAGCAGCACACTCCCAGCCCAGCTAGAAAGAGAGGCCCGGGGGCGATCGCCGATATCACCGAGTCTACCCAGCCAGCGATACGTTCCCAGCCCAGCTAGAAAGAACGACCCCGGGGGTGATGGTATCTCCAATAGGATCCAATCCCACAATAACCACCGTGGGACGCCGTCCACTCTAAGAAATCACAGAAAAGGCTCCAAGCCTATACTATCTCAATCCCACGCCTCTAGTGATGCACCAAACCTTCGAGAATGCGCCGGAACCGCAGAATGCGAGGAAGAAGGTACAGAAGTGTAGCAAGTAGCGATAACGCCTAATCTAAGGCTCAAACTATCAGACTCAAGTCTGCTATTCCAGTCTACAAGGAGCTAAGTCATCCGAACGACGTCGGCAGCAAGTCAAGGCTATCTAGCCCACACGGGTCATAAGTCTAAGGCAATGCTAGTCTAACCTAGACTAAGGACATCAATACAAAGCATACAAGCATATAATAGCATTTAGCACATAGACATGCAACTCTACTGAATCGGATAACATGATACTATACCCGAAATATGGCCAATTGATTCTAACATGAGGTACCTATTCAAAGTAAGGTAGTAAACTGGTACCCACCCCCAATTCACTCCAATCAACATGTTTTTACACAATTAAGCTCAATCTAAAAGAAGGAAAGCCGTAGCCTACCTTAAGGTCGATCACGCGTGCTCCAACTCACGGTACCGGATCTTTTCCCCTCCGAACGGTCTCCAAATGCTTCCCCACTAACAAAAGGTTAATCACCTCGTCATTACGAATATATTGACACTAAAATTATATTTTTTGGAGACGGACACAAAACCGGGTCTAAAACGGGACTGTGGGGCCCACAATTAGAATCTCAAAATCGAATCCGTGGAAACGTCCCAAATACCTTACTAAACTAATACCCCAAAATTTTAGCACAAACAGATGCCTACAACACCGCAAATCAGCCACAATAATTACAAAGGGCAGCCCCTTGATCACCAATTTTCGGAAAAACGAGACCCTTTCAACCCAAACAGATTATACCACGACGATCCTTGCGAAAAACTCTACAAGTTAGCCACAAGAATGACTCAAAACGGACTTACGATGATCAAGATCTCACATTTCAAAAATTCAACAACAAAACATCCGAAAATCACACTGGCAGTGGCTAAAATTGATTTCTTACCTCAAACGAAGCCTCCCCTCGCGTTTTCGAGATCACCGCTAGATTCCCCTCGAAATTCTCTTGAAGTTTGCCTTTTGAATCACTTAATTTGGATTCAAAATGAAGGAGATATCTTGTGTTGAAGTTGAGGGAAAAAAATGGACGAAGTTCGTCCTAAATTCTGGAAATTTCCAGATTTCCACTCCGCTGCCACGTGGCGTCACGTGGCTCTGCCACGTCACCGCCGCGTCAAAATTCTACAACCCTTCAAACTTAAATTTCGATGTTTCGGACTCGTTAAAAGTCGGAAAAATACAAACCATATATGAAATCTGGTTGGAAACGATATTTCGGACTCAACGGTGAAGGCGGAATTTCCATTTGGAGCTCGCTTCGACAAAAAGTGGGTCCCACACCCCGTATCATTTGAGCCAGATTCCACAATTGCCATCTAAAGCCTCGGGAAGTGAACAAAGGGTCGTTCTAGACCAAACTCGACCTTCCGAAGCTAACCTAGCTGTCAGAATTTTCATCTGAGCACGACTTCCAAGAAGGTTGACCAAAGTCAACTTTTCAAGTTATAAAAATCTCCAAAACAGGGAAACGGGCCTAAAACCCAAACGAACGACCAGGCGACCGAACAGTCAGTGCCAGCAAGTCATAAATGACTTGGGGTCGCTATAGGAACGCTCTAAACGACACACAGAAGGCAAGACACAAAAATGACCAAGAGGGTCATTACAAAATGTCAGGTCTCAGACGGAGTTGGGTCAGGTCATCGGTCAAATTAAAGGGTCGGATTTTGGGTCAATCCTCGAGATCCATTCCCAATTCAGGTGTTAGGTTGGGGTCGGGTTTTAGATTGAATGTCGGATCTCAAGTCGAGAGCTAGAATCAGTAACTAAATCGAGTTTTGGGATCGAGGTCAAGTCTCATTTCCAATGTCGAATCTCGGATCGGGAGTCAGAATCGGGGATTTGGGTTGGATCCACAGTTGATCATCAAAGTCATATTTTGGATCGGTCTTAGGGATTAGATCTCGAATCAATTATTGAGATTGATTTTTATGTCAAAAACTATTTTTCTGAACATTATATTTTACTCTCTTATAAAAAATAAAAGAAATTTTCTCAAAAATATTTTTCATTCACCAACCAAATAATAACAAATATTTTCATGTCACCAACTAAACATAAGATATATCAAACCATTTTCTTTTATTTTTATATATTTATATAATATAGAAGAACGGGACAGCTTAATTTACCCTGACGTGTCCATTTGCATGTTACTTTTATTTCTTGGTATTTGCGTCAGTAAATGACATTGTCATACGCATTTATTTTATTATATGTAGTATATTTTATTTATCTTTTTACCTGATACCTTTTATTTAGTCCATTTTACAATTGCATTTCAAAATCAATTTACTTATTAAAAATATTTTACCTTTTCAAAAATATTAATTCTTTAAATAAATTGATGATATAATAGAAAAAAATGCTATCTTTTTTTGATTTGTAAAAAATAATAAATAAAAAAAGACAAATAAAAAGTTAAAATTAAACAAGTAAAAAGGGATGAGAGAGTAACTCTGTGATTTTTGTACTTCTTACCATATTGTATCATATATTTTAAATGAATAAAAGAAAATAAAATGAGATGAATTTAGGAGAAAGAGTAATGACCGGTTGATTAGCAAAGATCCAAATATGATAATATTTGATGGACCCACTTTGGCAAATATAAGGACTAGAAAGCAAAGAGGAAATTTTAGTCCAATAAACCTTTTGCTCTGCTCTTGTACATCTCAACCTCACTATTCATTCATCACTTGATAGAAAATATCTAGGCTATGGCAATTGGAACACTAATTGGTGCAACAATTGGTATTTTGATAGCGATTTTTTGTGTAAAATCGTTTTACACATTATGGTGGTGGCCAAAGATGATCGAAAAGAAGCTGAAGAAGGAAGGTATTCATGGCCTGCCCTACCAATTTCTGTTTGGAAATCTGAAAGAGATGACGAGAATGTCTAGAGAAGCAAAGAAAACACCCTTAGTAAATCATGATATCGTTCCTTGGGTTAATCCTTTTATTCTTCGTCTTTCTAAAACTTACGGTAAGCCAGCCAACCATGTATATTTCTTTAACATTCCATATATTTTGTTAAAACTTTACTAATTAGGTATATGGTGCAGAGAGATTATTTGTGATGTGGGCTGGACCAACACCTCGGATTGTAGTATCAGATCCAAAGCTAATTAAAGAAGTGGTGAACAGACATAATGAATTTCAGAAGCCTCAAGCCAATGCCTTCATTGACATGTTTGTTACTGGACTTGCTAGTTACAATGGTCAAAAATGGGACCACCATAGAAAGATACTAAACCCTGCTTTTCATATAGAGAAGATTAAGGTATTATACTACTACTACTTATTTCCTCTCTTCTTTTTGGATGACCATTCATTTTCCTATTTTTTTGTGTGACTCACAGAGGTTGTACCCAGCATTTTGTGAGTGTTGTGATGAAATGATAAACAGATGGGAGGAATTGGTTAGCAAAACTGGAAGTTGTGAATTGGATGTGGCAGATGAATTCCTAAATGTAGGTGGAGATGTTATATCTAAAGCTGCTTTTGGTAGCAATATTGAAGAAGGAAGGACTATTTTCATACTTCAGAAAGAGCAGTGCGATCTTATTTTGGCTTCTCCATTTACTCTTTTCTTTCCCTTACTAAGGTGATCCAGTATTTATTATCTAATTTCTTCAAAAATATATATACTATCCATTGTTACAACATACATGTATCTACGCAGATTCTTTCCAACAGCATCAAACAGAAGAGCAAGATACATCTACAAGAAAGTGTTATCATTGATTAACGGAATAATAGAGAAGAAAAAAGACACTATGCAAAGAGGAGTCTCACAAAGTGATGATATTTTAGGGTTACTCTTAAAAGGAGGACTATCAACCACTGAAATAATTGAAGAATGTAAGGAATTCTATCTTGCAGGACAAGATACAACCACAGCTTTACTCTCTTGGACATTGGTTGCCTTGAGTATGCACCCTGAGTGGCAAGACAAAGCTAGAAATGAAGTGTTTCAAGTCCTTGGAAAAAACAAACCAAAGTTTGAGGACTTGAATCAATTAAAAATAGTAAGCAACGTAACTCTCTCTTTAATTATGATCACAGAGTCCTAATTTTACTACTGAGTACTATAAACATGTCATTAATATTATTTGTGTGTTGTGCTAATGAATACTAGATGAACATGATCTTCCAAGAGGTGTTGAGATTATATCCAGCACTCACCCTTATGCGATGCACCGTAAAGAACACTAAATTGGGAGATATGACAATTCCTGCAGGAGTACAAATATTTGTGCCTATATATATAGCACATCGCGATCCCCAAGTATGGGGAGACGATGCATTGATGTTCAATCCAAATAGGTTCTCAGAAGGGGTATCCAAAGCTGCAAAAGAGCCATTGTATTTCCCCTTTGGTTGGGGTCCTCGAATGTGCATTGGTAATAACTTTGGCATGGCAGAAGCAAAGCTCGTTTTATCTCAAATTCTGCAGCGTTTTTGGTTTAAGCTCTCTCCTTCCTATGTTCATGCCCCTCAGGCAATACTCGTTATGAAGCCTCAGTATGGTGCTCAGATAATCCTCAACAAGCTTTGACCTTTCCGGCTGGTGGTTTGGTTAATTATAAGTACTAGTTCAATAAATCAGGTTGAGTTTGTATTCTGCTCTGCTAATTCTGCATTTCAATACCATGTTATTTTGTATGTGTAACAACTTTATTCTCTCATTAGCACTATGAAATAATTGTTCCTACTTGTCATAATTTGTTATCGTCTTTACTTTGGTAAACCATCCGGCAGAATCAGGATTTTCATCAAAGAAAAGAATGTGTTTCGGACTAACTCCTCAACACCCTACCTGACTTCGTATTAGTGTAAAATATGCCACAACAACTTATTGTGAACCTTTATGACTTGCAATATACAATATTTGCAAGTGAGGAAAAATTGGGATGCACATTTGAAAAGTTAGGTTATGGAAACATACAACAAATATGTAATTTCAATTAAGTATTCACTCAAATATGTAAACATTTATTTTAGATTACATGTTGTTTTTACAATTCTCTATAATAAAACTTTAAGGTACAAAAAAGTGTTGACAAATTGTTTTAGTAAATGCAGTTTGGTAACAATTTGTTCTAGTAAATATAATAGAAATTGAATTTATTATAGCTCAAATTACCAAATTTAGTTTAATTAGTAAGATTACTTATAATGTACATTATATTTTGAAGAAATATATTTTAACCGACCCCGCCTGTATCCACACCTACCCATTGTCACTCCTATTATATATATCTACTAGATATGAAATGCCCGTGCTATGCACGGGCCCAATGTGTATCATTATGAAAGAACGATTACGACTTCTCTTTTGTAGTTTGATTATCATAACAAATATTGTAGTTGTACAATAAAAAGGGGATAAGGTATGATAATATTGTTAAACTATTTTTACAATTACATAAGAGTTTTCGAAGTACAAATGCCACAATAAATACGTCATTAGAATTTATCTTATGCTCAATTGAAGATACTCCCTGGTAGAATTTGAGATCAAGTAGAGGGAGACAGACGAGAAATTGCAAGAGAGCGAGCTGCAAATCAAAAAGTGATATAAGCTCGATTATAAATTCATACTCAGCTGTCATAAGATAACATTCATTTTCTGAAATGGCTCATAGATTTCAGTGGTAATTCGATTTGTTATTGCTTAGCTTAGCCCATACTACAAAGTGACGTCCTCATAGAGGAGTTTACAAATTCATTGCCAGATGAAAAACAGAATTACTGCTTCAATTTTCATTTGTACTACAATAAAACACATGTACTTTAAGGCATATGCGCAGAAGTGTAATAATATTTAGAAAAATAACAAAAATGTACTGAAAATTTTCAAAATTACTAAAAGTTCAAGAAGCTTTTCAAAATAGAAGTACCTCCATGACCGAAGTGAGAGCTTCTGAATGACTTGTTTTCACTTTAGTTTTTCTAGTTCTTTCTTACAGCTCTTTTCTCTCCGGCCTTATAGTCAAAACTCAAAACTATGAAACTGTGTCATTTTGCTACAAGATGCAAGATATTTCTTTAGCTTAAGCCTTCTCTTATCAGTAGTTATTATCCTTAAAGCACATATATATACTCTAGCACATATTATATATTCAAAGTAAACATAAAAAACTTAACGGAGGTAAAACACTCACCTTGAAGCCTCGTTCGTCTACTTTCTTGTAATTGTAGGCATAATAGACAAGTTGACATTTTCTTACTGTCTCTACACTGCAACAAATCTTTGGTAGACATTTTACTAAAGGAATTCCTGGTTCTTTCCTAGGAGTATCATTTTCTTGAAAAAGTATTGATCCTATTGCCCAAACAGGTATACATAACTTCCTTCTAAAATACATCAATCCATTATTTTCAAACTCCTCAACTGTATTATTCAACCCCATCTCAGTTTTTTCAAAGTGAGATTTTTAAACTGAATAAGTATTATTCCCATCAGCTATAACAAGACTAAGTGACAATTGTGTAACATGAAATTTTCCAGCTTCTTGAAAATCAGGTAGTATAAACTCAAGATTATTAGTATGTTTATGAGGTAAATTCATCCACATAGAGTAATAACAAGCTAATCCAAAACCACCAGCACCACAAAATTAGAATGTGGAATACCAAATTCATGTTCAAAATCTTATCTTCAATTTCAGAGGCATAGTTAATAAAAACTTATTACACAAAACAACAGAAAGATGGTGTGTCTATTACATACCAATTGCTTGCTTGGTACTACCATGTAATGTATTTACTTCAAGGGATAGCCCCGCTAGTCATTATCAGTCTCCTTTATTCGTGGTCTTCACGAAAACATCAGGACCTGTCAGATAACGTCATCAAGATAGGAAATTACTACGTTTGTGAGAATGTATATAGAAAAAATGTCATGTTGAAATAAATAGAAGCTTATATAGTTTACCTAGTATTTGATTTATTCAAATAGAAGAAAGTTATTTCAACCACCACATTTCTACCCCAGATCATAGTCTAAGTATCAGTACTTGGATATGTACCCTCATATCATGAAATAAGAATCATGATGAATCTGACCTCTAAATTCACATCGGTATCGAACACCCTCACCCAAATCTGAGCAACTTAGGTTGAAAGCAAAAGATTTCTGCCCTAATGTATCTTGCAGACTACTGGAAGAACTTTGTATTTCTTTTGAGTTTAAAGTACAGAGTAAACAACACAAAGATAAAAAAAACAATTGCTATGAAAGCATTTTCAAACTTTTTTGAAACTAAAACAGTCCAACAGGACTATATAGGCCTAAAACCATCACCAAATAATTGAAACTTGAAAGAATACTTTTTCTGAAATAGAAACATAATTCATTTACTACAGATTCTAGGTATTTCCTGCAAGTAACAATGCTACACAAGCAACTATAGGAATTAAGAAAAGCATATTTTCTTACAAATTTAAAATACTTCGAGTAAATTCCATACATGTGATTAGTTTTCCTCGGTAAGGTCAGATGTCAAGATCTCAAGCTTCCTTCGATATTAATATGGTCAATTTTATCAACCTCTACGCGTTTCTTTCATTTTTCAATTTAGAGGCAAGTTTTATCCTCTCTGTTATTATCCTCTTTTTATCATGTTCTTATATCAGTCAGTGATTTTGTGACACATAGATACAATTCTAAACCAATAGGTAGAACATAGAAATTACAAATATTAGCCTTCAGGTACCTTCCCTCTAGATCAACTTACCAAAATAAATAACAAAAAGGCTGTGGATTCAAGTTATTAAGAAATTTTTGTGTTTACTCTGAATATGTATCAAGCCATTGACAATAACATGATCCTTTCATTCTCAATTCGCCATGAATAAGGCAGAGATCAAAGATCCACTAGTCAGCCTTCTACTTGAGTCATAACCATATCATTCGAAATATTAATTTTGTAAATGTCTCTAATTCATTCCTGTGAGGGCCTTTGCCCTTCTTCTCTTCAATAAAAAGTGTTTTACTTTATTGTCACTTTGAAAAACATCAAATTCACAAATACATGCCTACTGCTCACATAAGCTTCTTGTGGTTTAGACCTCAATGAGACATTTTTATCAATAAATTTCACATAGAGATCATTATTTTAAAAATAAACTAATCATCTGGAGAGCTTATTTGGTTATCGAGAAAACAATTTAAATCTTGATAATTATAAGAGTAACTCGGTAACTTGTGTTGAAGGGATATAACAAGTATTTCATGAAATTAGTTTGAGGTGCACACAAGTGGCCCAGACACTACAATCATCGAGAAACTAAATCTTTATTGAATGCAATCTTGTGTGATTGATTATGATGTGTTTGATCTTACTTCACATATGCTTAGGTAATTGACCTCGAGATCGCAAAAGAAAGTAAGATAGTTTGGTCTTAATATTCTAGAATACAGAACAAACTTATATGACTTAAAACGAAAACCTGACAGACCTTGCTTCTTCCAAAAAAAATCCCATCAGCACTATTAAAACAACAACATACCATGTATAGTGGCACAAAGCGGGGTCTGGAGAGGGTAAGTGTACGCAATGTTAGTTTCCCACCTTCACTAATCCATATGAATAAAGAATATAAGTAGTAAGAAAAAAATTATAACAATTGCCAATGCAAGAAGATTTTCTTATGAATCGTAGCGTCATGTATCTGCCATACACCTTTTCAATAGTATCCACAGGAAGAAATATACAAAATCAACAATATAGCATGTTTTTCAAAGGAGGTGCCAAATAAAATTCTTGTTTATTAATTTGATAGCCTAATAATATTATATACATGTGAGATAACAACCTACATTTCTTTTAACATAAAATAAAAATAGTAGGACTTGCAAGATTGAATTTTTATTAACTCCCTTAATTTGAGGTATCTTAAAAATTTGATTAGGATCGGTAAGTTAAGGCATAACTCCCGTTAGTTGTAGCTTAAAAAAACAGGAAAAAAGAATAAGAGGGCATCTTAAAATCAATTAAGAACATGAAAGTAAAAAAGGACAACTTTGCAAGTTAAAAAGGCTACTTGCAGTATAACAAATCCGCAATTTCTTCAATTCAACATATAACAAATCCACAACGGAACAATGGAATTTAATTACCATTGCAAACGAAAAAAAATTATGGGCATCATCATGCATGAGAGCGTACCTTAGTTGTAGTATAACAAATCCACAATTTCTTCACTTCAACGTAAATGGACCATGAGTATCTCAAATAATGAGTATGCAGGTTCATTTTTAGTTACTCCCTTCAATTTGAGGACTTAAGGCTCAGAGAACGAAAGCTGCAGATTTGATTTGGTATGACATTTCGAGGATGAAATTGAACTTTAGATAACTGTATCGGAAGTATTATCGGTTAACAATGTGGAAAACCTCTATCAAAAGGCTGAAATTTTTACTGATAAACTCGGAGCGGGTGTTTTAAAACATGATGTACTATTTGAGAAACTCCTCGTTTGATCTGGAAAATGAAGGGCAAGGAGAGAGAAAAATAGAGCCGAGAATGATCGAGAAGCAGATGAGAAGAAAGAACATATTTAAAAGACATAAATACCCTCACTTTTGGTTAAAATTACGGAGAGTACATATTTGTCTAATCATTGTTGCGTAAGGTACAACAAATATAGATGTGGTCGTCCTGCTCTTTCACGTTTCTATATAGTAGAAATAGAAATATATATATATATATATATATATATATATATATATATATAAAATTTAACAAAACAATTTTTATTTTTTATAATCAGAAAATATAAAAAATATTTGAACATTAGATGCTGCCGAATCAGAAAATTATTTTAAAATCACTCTTTGCTTGTGTGTTTTAAAAAATACTTCTTCTTTTCTTGATTGTCACAGTTTACTATGCTTTTAGGATCTAAATCAACAGACTTTCTGGTTTAAAACAAATATTAATAACACCCTAAAAAAATATTTCCTTTTCTTCTTTTTTCTTCTAAGTATCTAATTATGCGCATATACATCGAGTGTTGACTTATTTGATAAATGAATCCGTGTATATTTGACACTAAATATGTGTATCTTTGATATCATAGATATGTATCTAAATACACTATATAAAATTAATATTGAATACACTATATAAATTGATACTAGATACAAACATATACACAAAATTATAAAACATAAATAAAATGTTAAACACATATAAAAAGAATCATTGTGAACCACAAATATGATGCTTTGAGTTTTTTACGTCTTATAAATCATAATTTGTTTAGTAAAAATTAAAGTTTGAGTTTATTATTTTAAAAAGTAATACAATAAAATTAATCAAGTTTAAATCTTGGGAAAGGTAATATAAATACAAATTTTTTTAACTATGAAATTATGAATCAGATTCATATTAATGAAAAAACTATATAACTAAGATATATATAGGATCTTAAAAAATCGTTAGTCTCCTTATTTTATGGAATTCGGCTACAGGAGATTTTAAACTGACAAAAATAATGTAAATTTAACAACATATGTATCTGAGATACATGAAATCTAACGCACTGAATATATGTATCTAGAAATAATTTTGGACAATTTATATAATTGTTGAAACTATCATTTTATTGAGTAATTAGAATATATAGTAGCGTTGATTATCAAAGTTTCTCTTCATTAGAAGTGATGCCCAATAGCTCCGTCTCGAACCACGTTTGTTAAAAAGCTTTTAAAAAATCTGATTTTTCTCCAGTCAATTCCCTAAATGGTCACCCAAGTTTAGGGAATTGCCTTGAAATATCATTTATGTTTCATTTAGGACCAAAATATCACTCAATTATTACTATTTTCCTCCAAATATACTTGACACTTCAAAAGTCTCACTCTCTCCTAATTAGCATGACATGTCATTAAGAATTTTTGTTAAATAATAGACTAATTTAATTCATCAAACTCATTTAACTAAAATAATGATCGTATTATTTTTTTTAAAAGAATATTAGTTTATTAAGAATAAATTTTCATACTTAATAATCTTTTATCATAATTAAATTTTTTATTTTTTTATGCTGTGAAGAATAATTTTTTAAAATTTACCATAATGTCATCAATTTTGAATAATTATGAGAAAATATATTCAAAAAATATTGATATATAAATCACTTATGAATGTCACCTTACATCAATGAGTCATATATTATATAATGGATCAATAATATTGAAGGTCTATTAACTATTAAAAAATAATTAATTGGGTGCTTTGAAATCCATATATACTTACAATATCTTTCTTTGAAAAAAAATAGAAAGTGAATAATATTTATATTAGAAAATAAAATTTTGATCTTTATTTATCAACATATTAATCTCATATAATATGTATATTATTGAATTAAAATAGGCAATTCAATTAATTATTACTTGTATTTCATGAATTTGGGATGATATAAGAATATATATTGGTGTTTAATTGTATGAGAAGTTATAATATAATATAATATAGAATAAAAAATTAAATTAAAAAAAGTTAAATAATAATTTTCTCTTTCTTACCAACTTTTTTTTCAACCTTACAAATTTATTTGAATATTTTTACGAAAAAAATTGCTTAAATTTTTTGAAGAATTTACTTAGGAATTTTAAAAATTACCAGGTAATAATTGCACAAAGAAGTTTTTTCATTGAATTTTGTTTGGTAAAAATATATAAAGGAATTAGATTTTTTTTTTTTAATAATCTTCATAAATTCTCATGTAATTTATATATTTGTTTTATAGAGACATAAGTTTGATGAATTAAATAGGTCTATTATTTTTTAAAATAATGATTTAATGACATGAAATATCAACTAGAATAGAAGAAGACTTTTGAGCCATTTAGTATTTGTTTTTGGATAAAAAATATGATATTATTCACTTTCTATTTTTTCAAAAAATATAATAAAATGGTACTCATGAATTTCATAGTACTCGATTAATATTATTGTAACCGTTAATTGACCTTTAATATTATTGATTCATTATACAATTTATGATTAATTGATGTAAGTTAGCATTCATGAGTGATTTATATATCAATATTTTTTTTTTGAATGTATGTGTTTATAAATATTCAAAATTGATGATATTATAGTACGTTGTAAAAACCTATTCTTCATAACATAAAAAAATAAAAAAGTTTAATTATGATAAAAGATTCTTAAGTATGAAAATTTATTCTGAATAAACTAATATTCTTTTTAAAAAAAATAATACGATCATTATTTTAGTTAAATGAGTTTGATGAATTAAATTAGTCTATTATTTTAAAAAAAATCTTAATGACATGTCATGCCAATTAGGAGAGAGTGAGGCTTTTGAAGTGTCAAGTATATTTGGAGGAAAATAGTGATAGTTGAGTGATATTTTGGTCCTAAATGAAACATAAATGATATTTCAAGGCAATTCCCTTAACTTGGGTGACCATTTAGGGAATTGACTCGATTTTTCTCTCACCCATTTCCTATTTTATTGCTTTATTGTTCCTATTTTTTTTCTCTCCTTATTTTTTTGTTAATTGTTTTAAAGTAGTGTTCTTTCTTTTTTTTGTCTCTTTTTTAAATATCTCGATAATTTCTTCTTTTTTTTCTCCTTAATTTTCTTTTCTTCTCCTTAATTCTCTTTTCTTCTCCTTAATTTGCTCTATTTAATTATGCAAGATATAATTGTATATTTATTCATTGTTCAGTCATAAATTCTCTTTCATATATACGCGTTTTCTTGCCCAAATCATTAGAAAATTTAGTGATTTGTGGAATTGATGTTTTTCAACTCTTCTGGGCAATAGTTTTGATTCTAGATTTTATTTTTTTGGTATAAATTCTATGGGTAAGAAAGGTTCACATAATTTTTTTGTAGAAAAAAACGGTATGATGTTCTCGATTTTTTTAATCTCTACCAACAACTTTAAATTCTATCCATGTAAATACACTTTGATCAATGTATACCAATCTCGATTTAAACAAATATACAAATTTTTTAGGTAAATACAGGACTGATGAATACAAAAATGAATACGGGCCAATGTATACATATTGTAGTTACAGTATACATAAATGTATACAACTTCTAAATAAATGAATTCAAAATAGTTTCATGTATACATAATCGACAGTGTAAATATAAAATTATAATAAATTCATAAATATTCTTTGAATGAAAGATTATGTATACAAATAGAGTTAATTGAATTCATTAGTTAACTAAACTTATTATATAATTATACAAACTATTTAGTTTACAAGATACATATATAATGTATACATAACTATTATTTTAGAATAATTATACCTCGACACAATCTCATTTTCCTTATAAAATTGACTTTCTATTAGTATAATTGTAGTAACACACTCTCAAATCCTATGTATACTCGCAATCCCATATTGTTTTACGTTAACATTGGTATTGAAGCTTCATCAATCTTATAATGAAATTCAAAGAAATTAATAGAAGTATCGACATTTAGATAACTTGATATCAATTAAATGAATCTACTGAAATAAATATATTTTTTCCAATTCGATGTATACGTGTAATCCCATAGTATTGTAAATCAATATCGGTGTTAAATCGTTATTAATCTAAATGAAATTCAGAGAAATTGATGAAAATATCAACATTTAGATGAGTTGAAATCAATCGAAATCAATATTTATTGTAATAACCACCCTTTCCATTGAATAAACAAAATAACCTTTACTATGGCATTCTCTGTTTGTTATTGAAGTTTGTTGATTATTATTTTTTAGATACACTAATTTGGAATTGGTGAATTTCATAGAAATTGAATGACCATGTTTATCAATTCAAGAGTTATAATACCATGAAAAAAATAAAACCCATGTCTCCTTAATTTATGATATTCATTAACCGTTAGTTTCATAATGGAGGAGGAAAACGCCCATTAATAAGCCGAATTAGTTTTTGGGCAATTTGTGCTAATACTTTATTTGTTTATTTAATGTTTATTAATGTTGGGCTATATGTTGCTTATAGTTATTAGCAGTTGTCTATATATGTCATTTCCTCTCTCTTACTCTCTATTGGCCCATTAGCCTCAAGGATTGGGCCGAGGCCCAAAAATGAAAAAAATGATGGTGTCCTAGTCAATAACTCAATATATAGGTAGCTCCACTCAGGGCATCTCCAACCCTACCTCGATTTTACTCTCCAAACATAAAATTCTCTATTTTTTCAGACAACCAACTCCAACTCAATTCTCTATTTTACTCTCTAAAAAGGAATTTTCTTCTCTCTCCTCAATATTATATTATTATTTCTATTTCATTTTTATTTCTTATTTCATAATATAAATCATTTCTTCTTTTTGCAAATAATTACCCTATAATCTATATAATCTTTGTGTAATATAAATTTTGTTCTTTTCAATTTTTTCATTAAATATAAAATTATATTTTATTCTAAATTTCTAAATAAAATAAAGTACAACAAATATTATGTATAATACATACTAACAAACAATTCAAATAAAAGTGAAATCATTGATGAAATACAATTACATAATAAATAATGCATTATTGTAAAATTTTATTTTAAATTTTACATAAATACTCTACTTTCAAGACTATTACGTTGCTTCCATAATGCTCTATTAATGCATTACGGAGTTCAAAATGAGCATATTTTTTTTTTATGTGTAGCTAAAAATTGTTTAAATTAGCAATTTCATCTTGTATCCAATTATTTCGTGTACAAATTTACTTTCCCTATTCCATTTTGAACTATTGCAAAAAGTATTTTCATGCTCATTAAAAAGTGTAGTTTAATAATTTATCACTATAACATAAAAGTAGATTGTTTGAATTATCATGTAGATTTTGTGTATTCTTCATAGTGAAAAATAATTATAATTTTAAATTAAATATTTAAAGTGACAATTTTTTTTAAAAAAAAATTAAAACAATTATTAATTTCGGGATGAAAATAGTATACTTATCAATAGTATGTTTTTTTAGATGTTATATTACTTAGAAAATAATTCAACTATTAAAGACTTAATTAATAGTCTCATATAATATAAATAATATTAAAATAATTTGAAATTACATATTTAAAGTGATTTTTAAACAAATAAAGTAGAAAATTATAATTCAGATAAAAATAGTAACTTGTCAATAATATATTTTTAGATGTTATATAGAAAATAAATTACAAATAATAAAAACTTAATTAATGATACAATAGAAATAATATTAAAATAATCAAAAAGTGAAATAGAGAGGTGAATAGTAGTTCTCCAAATTTGAAGAACTACTATTCACCTCTCTATAAATGGAGGATAGAGAGTAATATGGAGGGGGGGGGGGGGGGGGTTGGAGAGCTCATTCTCTATTTTACTCTTTAAATATAGAGAATAGAGAGTAAAATAGAAGTGGGGTGGAGATGGTCTCAAACCTTAAAAGAATTATGTTTAATAAAAGCGTTCCACCTATGAATACTGTTACGCGTGTCAGCTAATACAGAATCTTATAGAAATATCTATCCTTTTGTATTTTTATTCTTTTTTCGGGCGACATTCTTTTTTATTTCTTTCATGTCTTTAAGCCACAAATTTCCAACGTTTTCTCGATGACAACCACTCAATTGATCTAATCACGGAATATGGTCGGATTAACCGAATGATCACTAATTTGGATTCTCAAATCTTGAATCGATCTCAACTGACATTAATTTTGATTCTTGATAGATGTTCTTTTCTATCCTCTAATATGCTAGATCATCTTCCGACTATGTCTATCTTCGAGCCACAAATTTCCATCATTTTCCCCGATGACAACCATTCGATTGATTAGTAACGGAATATGGTTGGATTAACCGAATGATCAACAATTTGGATTCTCAAATGTTGGATCGATCTTAACTGACATTCTTCTAAATCCTTGATAGATGTTCTTTTCTATCCTCTAATATACCAAATCACCTTCTGACTATATGGGGAAAATTTTAACCTTTATAAACTGATCTTCAATATTGCATTTTGTTTTAGCATATAATTTTGAATTCTTAATCAGAAAGGAATAAATGTAGTCCGATCTAAATTTTTGGACCTTGGATCATTCAATAAGCTATGAAAGTATTTCGTCAAATGAGCAGACAAATAATACTCAGCAAAGTAAAAGAAATTATACTGATTTTTTTAGTTACGTACTAAGAAATTATACAAGTGCATACAACAACTTAAAACTAAACAAAAATAGAACCAATTGAATTATGATCCACAATTTAGCATATTTTATCTCAATCTATTTCAGTTCCTCCATTTATTAACACAGTTCATTTTAACTTGCTCAAACTCAATGTCGAAGACTCCCACAGTACCAAAAAAGGGCCCATCGTCAATTATAAGGATGACTTATCACCAACTTTTATTGACCCTTAAAGTTTGTAGTATGGGTATAGTACATAGCCCTAGCCTAAATGGGCCATCATTTCTACACCATCAGACAACCTAAATTTTGATTTGGACATTAGAATCTTGGCTTAATTGGGTTTGAGAGTTTTCAATCCAAAGCCTTTCTTGTTTTTTCTTATCTACTTAATTCACACAAAAGAGGAGTATGTTAACTAGTTAGGCAGTTAATTGACAGCATGAGTACAGGTCACATTACACAATACACAAAAGTTATCTCCCACATGACCGTGACAAAAAGGAGAGTCAAATTGTGACATTTGATTAAGAGGGGGTTTACATTGATTTTAAAGTTGTTCAAATCTACTTGCAAGTTAGTTTTTGACTTCTGGAGCGTTTGATAAATATAACAAAATAATTTAAAATAAGTCAAAAATGACTTAAAAAAGTTTAAAATAACTTAAAATAAGTCTAAAACCAAAAATAAGTATCTCCTTACTTTTTATTTTTTTGACTTAAAAGTCATTTAAGTTTGACTTTTTCTTTTTAACTTAAAAACTACTTTTTAAAAACCAATCCAAATGAGCTCTAAGTCAGAACTAGTGAGAGGCATGCTTCAACCCTAGGAAATTTGGAAGGATGATTCTTAGGGCCCGTTTGGCCATGTGATATGAAATCATGATTAGGAATCATGATATGAAATCATAAGATGAAGTTGAAGTTTTGTTTGGACATGCAATATGAAATTTTTGTATTGTATATTTTCTCATAAACATAAGAATCCATAAGTTGTAAAACTATTAAAATAACCCCAATTGTTTATTCAATCTTATCAAATAAACAAAAATTTATAAAATCGCATAATAAATTATTATAAAGCTATTTGTTCTCCGCTTAATTAATTGTTTCATCTAACTTTAATTCAATAAAAAAATTGAACATAAATTGTAGTGTACTAGTCTTTAATATAATCCTCCCACATAGTATGAACAATCTTCTCACGTTGAACTTGCATTTCTCGATCATATGACCGAGAAGACGAACCAACATTGTTACTTTGACCATTTGTTGCTCAATATCATTTGCAACTATATTTTCATGCTCATAGACCAATATATTTCATCACTCCTTTTGGTATTTTCGCAAATGATTATGTAACACTCTACAAGTTATGACATTTTTCACTTGTATGTCAATATCATATGGTTCATGCCTTGTTTCACTTGTATGCAATTACACATTTTTAGTACATTAATTCTGTGCTAAAATCAAACATATTGAAAGTAGTGATTATCAAACAAATATCACCAATTTTGTTCTTTTTTCATATTAAATTGCATTTTCATATGTAGCCAAAAGAGAAGTTTTTTTATTATCAAAAACCAAAAAATTATTACTCCCTCCGTTCTTATTTATATTCACCAAATCAATTCTTACTTTATCATTTATATTCACCAAATTTAAAGCAATAATAAATTTTATGTTGGTGAGAATAATAAATTTTAAAAAGTAATGATGTGATTATTAATTTTATTTACATATGAAATAAATGATTAGTAGATATAAATGTGGATTATTTTAACAAAATATTAACCGGTGGGTCAACTTTTGTATTTAAAAATCCCAAATCATGATATGAAATTCTCAAATCATGATTTTTGGAGAATATGGTATTCCATCTCATTATATGAAATCATGAGATGGAATCACATATCCAAATGTTGATTCCATCTCACGATTCCATATCGTAATATGGTATCGCAAGGCCAAACGCCTAGTTAGTGTGGCCCAAAGCAGTGATACAATGATACAACATATACACTTTTTGGCGTATGAAAGAGTCCTCTAAAGGAAGAGAAAAGATTCAGAAAAAGTCTCATCAGCTACCCTAGAAATGTTCTTATCTTCTTTACTTTAGAATTTTTATGGGAGAAGACTTTCAACCTTCTTCTCACATGTATTTTTCTATCCCTTTGTATTCACACATGTACTCAACCCCTACTTTGGTGATTTGGCTAAAAGGAAATGAACATGACCAATCTTAATCCATTTTCCTTCAATTATTTTTGTATATAAATTCTACTGTTAACCAAAATAACGATTTTTTAGATAAACAACCTCTATAAAGGTGTTTGGGGTAAGTTTTCAAGCCTAACACATAAAAAATTATCAATTTCTTGAGATCAGTGATAAAAAGATCAATTAGTCCTAAAATGGATGGACAAATCTTTTTCTTGGTAAAACAAGTTAGTTCAATCTTAAATAATGATAGAAGATAAAAAAAAAGATTTGAGACTGCTTGGGTAGAAGTTTGACAAGAAAATAGAGAAAGATCTTTGAGTGTTGAGAAATACAAATTATTACGCTTCAACTCATCAATTATGTACTCCACAAGATCCAATTATTGTTTGGTTGCCTTATGAACAAGTTAAAGATTTATGCTCAACGAAAAGTGATTCATCGTACATTATTCTTCCACCTTTCTCTTTAAAGAAAAAAAACACAGTGTTGTTTATATATACCTTTTGTATCCAAGGTGAATATTCAAGAGTTCTCTCGTCGATCTTTTTCTTTTTTCGTGTCACATTCGATATTCAATCTATTTATTAAAATCCAATTATACTAAGATTTATGTTGAAAAATTTCATAGTGAAAGTAAAATGTTCCTAACAAATGTGACTTCATAATTCATACCTAGGATTCAAAGCTAGAATTTTTAATCAATAATAAAAAAAAAAAATTTAACTAACATTCTATCATAATTAGGATAAAAGAGTATTTAACAATCCACCGTAATCCTTGTGCCCTTAGGTTAATAATTTTCAATCATTCCAACTATCTAAAGGGAAAAAAGGATAGGAGTATAGTACTTAATAATCAAGTACTACTTTGAATTTCTTGGTCTAAAAAACATGTGATGGTCTTGCCAATATTGGGAAGTGACCTTTGCAAATTGCAACAACTAATTAGATAGCAAGAAAAGAAAGTATTAAAAGTATAAATAAATATATTCGGCACGATACTTTTTGGCACAAAATGACATGATCTTATTTTTTTGAGAGTAAGTTCGTAATGAAAGGGGGTTGGCAAGTATGTTACTGTAAATTCATTTTTCACCCAAAATACCCTCTAAAGTTAAACCACTAAGAAAAAAAGTCTTAAACCACTAGATGGTTTCAAAACGTTACCCAATAATTTTTTCTTTCAACTAAAAAACACAGCCCAAGAAAACATTTATTTATATTCACTTCAATATTCTATTCACTCTCTTTCTTCCAATATTTTGATCTTTCATTGTTGTTTATTCTTCCATTCTTCTTCCTTTTCAACATCCCACTATTTTCATTCATAAATTTCATCTCATGGGCAAATATGTCTATGTTATTTTTCAGGGGAAAAACAAGATATATTCATTAAATTTCAAAAACATTATTTTAATTAATATTTATTAATTTATTGAATAATTAATACCTCTACAAAATAATAATATTTTAAAATTTCAATAATACAATTTTATTTACTGTAATTATATTCCATGTTGAGTATAGTATTACTAGTTTTCACGAAATTCAAAACATTTAATGAATTCATTATTTTTTGGTTAAATTAATTTTTTTATAATATTTTCTTAAGATTATTAATTATAGGGATAAAATGAGAAAAAAATTAATTTATTTTATCTTAATCTCTCTCTCTCTCTCTCTCTCTCTCTATATATATATATATATATATAGGAGAAACATAAACAAGGTGATGTGGCACATCTCTATGATCTTCATTAGCATTTATCTTTTTTGAGTCTTTTTTTCTATTTTCTCATTTATATTCTGCAACGACAGGGTTCCGTCGTTATAGAAAAGCCAACGGGGAAAAATTTTGGGTTGAAAAACTTGGAATTTCTCAACCTAGTCCAGATTTGGACGAAATCGGAGTCGTTGAGGTGTAGGGAAATATGGTAGCAATCGGGTGATTTAATTATGAGTTTGATTACATGAGTAGTTAGATAAGTCGTTAAGGAATCCGTACGACTTTACGGAATTGAATTCGGGCGAGTAAAACTCTCAAAATCGATCTTAGCGTAAAGGGGATTTTTTGAGTGTCGTTGGTTAGAGGTGTGTTGTGAAATGGGGGTCTTGGAATTATTAAAATAGCTCACTGTTTCGTGCAAGCCGCTTTGGTGCTGGGTTTTGTCGCTCTGGCGGAGCCGCTGTAACGGGGTGAGGGCAACTATGGTGAGCCAGACGTGACTTAAAGTCGTAAATAAACCCACAAAACAACTTTATTCTACACTTTTCGACTTAGAGAGCTAGGAGAAGACGCCATACGAGTTCTTGACCCTTTTTCACCATTCTTGAGGCTAAAGGTAAGCTTTTAACTCCCCGAATCCATTTTTCGATCTGTAGAACGTAACCTAATGGGTAAATATCGATGGGGGAGAGTTTTGATCTAGAATTTATGATAGAAACAGCCCTAATTGGGATAATTGGGATCATGGGTATGATCTAGGGTTGTTAGAATTGTTAGTAATCCGGGTAATTAGTGATTGTTTATTGATTCCTGTATTATATTGATTGTTTGTCGACCAAGAACAAGCGGAACGAATCTGGAAAGGGAAGGATTAAGTTTTTTAGGGTTTCAAGCTTGTTTCGAGGTAGGTGATGGTTGTGATTCTATGATTGTGTGTTGTATGTTTGTTCTTGCTTCATTATGATACATATATGTATATGAATGTTGCATTATTGATCACACTTGTTGTAAATGAGATAGATGAATGATGGTTACCTTGAAATCATGACTTAGTTGTATGATCTTGAGGATATACTTGTGATTGTGATTGTGGTGTGTTGAATGGATCGGTTGCCACATTCCGGCATAACTAACTTGGATCGATTGCCACGTTTCGATATAATCATTGGATCGGGTACCACATTCCGATGTGCTAATTGTTTGGGTTTGGGTTTCATGAGTGGACTAATGACTTGTCATAATTGTGTATTTTGAGAAATGTGAAGTTGTTCGTTGTTCATAAATATTAATGATATTGTATATGTTCGATATATGCATGCGATTATAATGTTGTATTGACTTGCTTATGTTACACTTAGTGGGATAGCCGCGTGATCCTACCAGTACACTGTGGTTGTGTACTGATACTGCACTTGCTCTTATTTTTGTTGAGTACAGGGCATCTTCCGGCGGCTATTGACAGACCTCGCTTAGAAGATCAGTGATCGTTCGAATTTAAGGGTAAACCAATTCTTTCTGGCTGTCATGGATTCTCTTTTGTCTATGTCCACATTTCAGACTTGAGACTTTTCTAGTTAGTTATTAGTGCATTAGTTTGGGGTTGTATCCCTTCTTGTTTAGACTTGTTGAACTTTAGATGTTTTGGTACATTGATTTTCAGATTCTAGGTGTATTTACCACATTGTTTAGTTGCTAGATCTTGTGGAAGTTTATGCACTACCAAAAAAACGGCTTTTACCCACAGTTATTTTGCCACAGTTTGACAAACTGTGGTAAAATCATCAAAATAAATGAAAATTCATTACGGGTAAAAAGTTGAAGCTAAAATATCGTGGCAAAATCAGGCGGGACTTAAAATTTCACTCCCTCCCTGTTGTTTTTTCATTTCCCCAATATTTGTCTTTTTACATCATCTTTCTTAACCATTCCCACGAATTTTTTTTTAACCAAAATGGAGAAGAAAGAAACCAGCACTCAAATCTCTCAACAAAGCTGGAGTACTTCTTCACCGTTCTAAAATTCGACTGCGTCAAATAGTAGCAGAAAGTAGTAAAATCATTTTCAGGTAAAAAATCTCTGCTACCCAAAATTTTCAAGTTAATTTTTTGTTCAATTTTCAATGGGTTTCTCTTTGTGCAAAATATCTTTTACCTTTGATGGGGTTGTAGGATTTTAGGCAAATATACTTGTAGTTATTGTTTTCAATTTGTTCAATCAGTTCTTTGGTGAAAAAGCTAGAGAAAACTTGTGGGTTTGTACAGAATTTTGTTGGTTTTGCTTGGAGAAATCAGATGCTGGCTATTTCTCTTTGTCATGGTGATAAATTGCCTAGTATTTTGTTTGTGTTTATTATAGACTATGTTGTTTATATTGCTACTTTGGTTTGAACCATGGTCTAATGTTTTGATGAAATGGATCTAAATTAAGCAAAGTGGGTAATCTTGAGGAACTAGCTTGAGATTTAGGCTTACATGGAAAAGTTACATTATCCTAACTATGTGATTTTTAGGGAAATTTAAGTGAGCTTGTGAGTAGGTTTGCAATCACTAGGTCTTGTCTATTTGAATTTTTTGATTTACGTAGTAGCTTTGAATTAACTGACCATATAGTGCAATACTGTTATTTACCTTCTTTTTTACATTTTCGTGTTGGGATTAATTAGTCACTGGCTAAATGGTGTGTTATGTTAATATATTTTTCACCTGTTTTTGCTAATACTTTTGCTAAACTATTGTAACCTGGGAGTATTATGCTTGGTGTAATGGAGTTGATTGGGAGCTCTATGAGATAAATCTTATCTTCACTATCGATGAAAGTCCCATTTGGTGGTTGTTCTATCCTTGATATCGTCTCCCTGTCGGCGAATACTTGTCAGGTAACTTCAATTATGTGTTTGTGCCTAAGTTTGAATTCTGTGCTTTCAAAATGAACATCTGAAACAAGTGCATCCGTCTTAGCTAGGACAGGTCACTAGTGCTTTGATGTTTGTCTTAAGCAAATGTCTTCTTTAGCATCAATAATTCAATGACGTTATGATTAAGCAAACTTGTTTAGCATCAAATTTTTCTATCAGTAATTCAAAAGAACGCTACTCTCTAGAAATACTAAAATCATTTAACTATTGTGAATAAGCAAATTTTGAAAGTTAAATAAAAGATTGTATAAGATAAACATAGCTCTTATTGTTTATATTAGAGAGAGAATAAATGTCTTTTTTTTAATTGTCTGATTGACTTGATCAAGATGATTTGAGATGATCCATATGTGCATCCATTGACTCTTCTAGGTGAATCTGTAAATCTGTCATTAGCTTCGTCCTCTTCAGCTGGTTCAAACATGTCTATTCCTCTTGTACTAATAATCTCTTAGGTAAATGGATGAAAAATGGTATTCAGAAACAGGTTTCTTTTTACCAATATGTGAAAAATATGAACTTGTGAGTGCACCAGGGGTGAGGAACAGAACATAGTGTGTATTCAGTGAAGCAGCCATAATTGGAAACCATAGCTGAGGAAAGTCATACATAACCAAATCTAGTTTCAAAGTATTAAGAATATGGAGAAAATTAGGTTGGGACATATCCATGGCATTTTTTTAGAGTGGACATGAGGTGGGGTGCTAGTGAGGAGGATGTTTTGGAAGATTTGGAAGGTGAATTTATATATCTCTTCTTAGAACATTATCGGAGTATCAAAGATGTCATTGTTTCTTAATATTGGTCGCTTGAGCCTCGTGGTATTTGAAACCACCTTCTTAATAGTTAATTCTAACACTAGTAATTTTGAAACAAACCAAATTGACCCAAGGAAGTTCCTAATACTACCATTTTAGGCTAGTGAGTTGTGTCCATTATTCCAAATTACCCACTTCCTTTATTTCAATTTATGTTGCTTACTTTTCTTTTTAGTTCGCCTATAAAAAGAAGGTTACTTCTTTGTGTTTAGTAAGTATTTAATTCTTAGACTTCTATTCTATCCCTAATGACACTCCATTATAAAAATGTCATAGCATTTTTAAGACCAAAAGATTCATCGTGTACTTTTGATATGTTTTTGATTTTTTGATTGTTACTGTGATTCTATTGATTGTTTCAGATTGGAGACTGCCAGTGCTTTGATGTCCGGTTTTAGCATCCCACTAAGACGTCTCTTGGTGGGTTCAATTTTGCTTGATTCGGGTCACAACTTCGAATGTCTCCTTTTGGGATCAAGGTATTATAGAACTCTGTTTTTTTCATACCGATCTGCTTTATTTTCTTTTATTTCTGGTATTATTTTATTATTTGCACTTTGAAATTTATTTCTAATTGTATCTCCACTTAGATGAACCAGAAAATAACACAACTAAGACCCTCTTTCTCAGGATTACTTCTATATTTTGCCTGTTATGTGTGAATTGATCGAAATGAGGGAAAAGGATTGTCAATTTTGCAGAAGTGTTTCTTATATCAGCAACCTTAAATTGGTGTCTGCCTACTCGTCTCCTTGTTTGATTGTTTTATCTTTTATTCTAAATGTATATCTGATATTGTCTTCTAGACATGTGTCAAACGATTGATCTTGGATTTCTCTGCTGATTTGTTGAGTTCTTGCTGACATTTCTATTTTAGTTCGACATATGTTTCGGTCGTATATGGTAGCATTACGAATTTTATGCCTTGAGCTATTCAACTGTGTAAATGTATACATCCTCTTGCTGTTGATTTTTCAATTAGGTAGGTGCCTCAACATGCATCAACTAATATAATCCCATGTTACCTTGTGGATATGACAGTGAAACATCTTATTCAGCCAATGAGAAGTTCACCTTGAGCAAAACTATCTATTTAAATTGGTTTATCTAGCTGTGTGCATAAATTAGGAATCTAACTTGTGTTTCATGGTTGGGGTGCTTTATCATTTCTGTGAGGTCTAACTTGTTGCATGGTTGCTTTTGAAACTATCAAGAACCTTGCTGCTCAAGGAAAATGAAAGAAAAGACCTTGGAAATATAGTATATGCCTTGGTGGTGCCAAAAAATATGGATGCCAATGTATCTTTAGTTCTTGCAATAAGTCCATTTTCATCTTGTGCCATATAATTTGTGAATGATGGTTATTAGTGAATGCTTATTTATTAATGTATTGGTACCAGCATAATGCTGGGAAACAATTGTAAATTTTTTTTAAAAAAAAGTTTATGTTTGCCACGGTTCAACCGTGGCTAATGTATAATTCCTCATATTGACTATGCCTTATTTACCCATGCAATGACCGTGGCTATAATTAATCAAACCGTGGTTAAATAAATGTTACCACGGATGTCAAAACCGTGGCTAACTTGCTCGCGACGCCCGTTATGGGCACGCTTGCGACCGTGGCTAAAGGACCGTGGCAAAGTGCAGTTAGCCACGGTTTGAGTCCCATTTAGTCACGGTTTCCTGCATGGCTAATACGCGTGTTTTTTGTAGTGATGGGAGCTTTAGTCTTTAGCTATTTAACTTGCTTCCGTAACTTAAATGCTTTAGTTTTTGGTTTAGTTGCTTGGTTTGGGTTGTAGTAGTGGTTCTCCCACCGGAGGGTTAGTGTGGTGTCAATCACGATGGTCTGGATCGTGAAATATTCTCTGTAAATAAAAAACTCAATCAACTCTCTTCATTATGTTAAGTATGCTTAAATAAAATGCAATAACTAATAAAAATAATACGTGGGTAATTAATGAAAAGATCACAAAAAGTTATGCATAACAATTTTGGAAAATCATGCATAATTTTTCATTTAATTACAATCTCATTACTATTGTCTTTATGATTATTTAAATGTATTATCAGTTATAGGAAACCTTTAATTTATTCCAGTTTTTCACCTATTACTATTTCCCACTAAAATATAGTACTTTCTCTGTCCCTAATTACTTGTCCATTTTTTCTTTTTTATTTGTCCTTAATTACTTCTCCATTTTGACAAATCAAGAAAGGACAAAAATTTTTTTACCTATTAGACCCTCAATTAATTACTTTGAAAAAGGTAAAACTTTTTGGAAAACTTAAATTTTTAATTCACCCACTTCATAATTAACAGGGGTAAAATAGTAAAGTCACTATGTCAATTATCATTTTCTTAATAAGTGTGTCAATTCAAAAGTAGACAAGTAATTAGTGACAGAGGAAGTAATTAAATTCTCACCGTTTCTCACTCATTACTATTTTGTCTGTGGAAATTTTTTATTAGGATATGGTGATAATGAAATGGATTTAATAGGTCACTAATTCACAATATCTTAATATTGAAAAGATTCACAATATACTCTATGATTGAAAAATATATATTTGTCTATGTTGATATTGTTGAGTTAATTGTTCTAACTTTATTAACTAAATGTATTGCAAAGAGAAATACAAAATACGTTTTAAAGGAGAATATATATCCGTTTCAAAAATAAAAGTGGTGTAATAGCCTTTAATGCCATTAACCTTGACAATCCGTTTCTATAAATTAAACTCTCCTACTTGCAATTCCTTCTCTTGCAATCTTATATAAGAAGTGGTTTTGGTGAACACAAGAGACAACACATGCAACATAAACCAAAAAGAAGAGAAATTTTTTTCCTCCTTTCTTTTCTTAGCTTATTCTTAAAATATTTTATTGGTTTTGGACATTCTCCAAACTTTCAGCCACGAGTGCACGTGTTTGAGAGTAATTATGGAACCTTGGGGAGCAACCAACTACTAGAATTTGCACCAGATCGGGCCGAAATCGCTTTCAAGGCAATGGTTTGCCACAACCCAATGTTTGTAATAAGTTATTTACTACTTTACAATTCTAATCCAATAACAATAATGTAGTATTTTTCCCAACAGATATGATAACATAGTTTGATATCATTGTATACAATCAAAACGTTATACGATTGAGTTTCACTATTTTAGGTTTCCTTTTGAGATTTTAGAGGGCAGGTATATTTATTAGAGCAATAGACATTATAGTACAATAGCAAATTTATAAGGTTGGATCTTTAAGAATTTAAGGACAAAAAAATGAAATTCCTATTTTATCTTTTCAGAATTCAAAACGTTGCATTTTGCCCATATTTTAATGAGTTAAACATTATAACAAAAGATGCAGTAAGTTAAAAATAATAAATTGTCATCTTCTATTAATATCTTAATAAAGAAAAAGAAAATTTCTTTCGGAAATGCTAATTAAGTTTAGGTCAATGTTATGAGTGTTGTTGTGCTTTTAATAAGAATGTATGAATAGCTTGGTCTCAATTATGATCGAGGAAGTTAATTCACACAATATATATATATATATATATATATTACTCCCAACAAAGTGGCAGGAGATATCCCACTAGCACCTAGTGCCAAAAATCTTGGTTGACAGTATTTATGAAAGAATGCAAAATGTGGAGAAATCCATAGATGATAAAAGCAAAAAGCTATTCAAAATTCGTGATGAATTAGCCAGCTTGTCCGAACAAGCAAGATAAAAACCAAACTTTTTATTTCATAATATTAATATCACACACAAACCATATATATCTTACATATACTAAGACATATAGAAAATACTTTTCCCTGACGGGAGAAGCTACTACTCACTCTTTAAGGTACCTAACATTTTTCTCTAGAGGGTGGTTTTCTAAGTAAATGTAGTCTGCCTTTTAGAGTGTTTTTCCGCTCCTTTTATAGATACAAGGAGGGACTAATTATTACATTCTTGTTTTGCAGGGACTTCCTTCAAAACTTTGTAATTTCTTTTTTCGTCCTTCAATCATCGTTGTGAAGATGCTGATGGCCGACCTGATGTAATGTCTCTTTTTGACTAAAGAGATAAGATTCCCTTTTGTCTTTTTCTTCATGACGTAACTGCTTATGTCTTTTGTTTTAGTTGTCTAACCGTCTACATCTTTGCTTTTACAGCTGTCTGACTTTTATTCTTCATCTTCTGAAGCTGTATGTTTATGGTCTAGAAACTTGCAAGCAAGCTTCCATGTCTCTTCCATTGCTTCAAGTCTATGAAGCTCGATATCAAGGATTTTTTCCTTTAATGTTTTTGATTTGGATTTTCCTTTTGTCATTAAAACCCAATCATGATCATTGTCTATGACTTTAAAATCTTCGTTGTAAAAACGTTTGAGAATGAAATATAATGCTTTAATTATCAAAGCTCGTTTTGTTTGTATCCATTTTTTGTTTAGGTGTGGGAGTTTTTATCTACACCTATTGCTTTAATATTAAAGTCCTTAAATTTTTCCACCGTGATGTAGTTAATCGTTGGAAAATATGTTAGCAAATCATTGCTTTCCATTGAGATATTGAAGAATCTGCAATAGACTCCATCTCCTTGTGCATAGTTTTTTACTGAATTTTTCAGTTGTTCTGGTAACTTGGATATTTCATGTAAATCCGGTTTAGTATAAACTCGATGTAAGTATCCAAATTCAAATAATTGAGCTGTAAAGCCCGGAGATCCGTTTGGGAATATCGAAATTCTTGGAAACATACTAGTTGTTCCTAAAACTCCGAATGTTTCTCCACTTTCTTCAGGGAGGTTATAAATATATCTTGTAAATGCAAGATATTCTTCTTCCTTTGGATTTTGTTTTCCAACCTGAAAAGATGAAAAAACTTTTGTTCCAGACGGAACCGTGTTAGAGCTACTTTCTGATTTCCCAGAGATAATTTTTTCAACTTTCGTTGATGATGTGCTTTTCTCTTCTTTCGAAGAATTAGCATCTTTTGGTTTTGCTTGGCTTTTACCTTTGTCCTTAGACTCTGGTAACAGCATATCCATGCTTACCGATGAGATGTTTTTGGCACTAGGTACTAGTGGGACATCTCCTGCCACTTTGTTGGGAGTAATATTCCCTTTTGGAATTGAATTCCTTTTTGGACACGTGTCCAAATGTTCACACAAGAGTAAAAATTCACTCATATTTTCAGCTTGTTCAGTATTGAGTTGTTGTATCCCATACTGCATCATTCTTGTTTGTTCGGACAAGCTGGCTAATTCATCATGAATTTTGAATAGCTTTTTGCTTTTATCATCTATGGATTTCTCCACATTTTGCATTCTTTCATAAATCCTGTTAACCAAGATTTGAGTCTGATTGTCCATATTGGATGTTTCTTGATAAGATATCTGCAAAAGAATTGTCAATTCCTTTAATATGTTTTATTTTGAAAGAATAAAATGACAGCAAAATCTGTCATCGATGCAATCTCCTGTACTGAGATTCTGACGAGAGTTTGCTAAATATCAAGCCTGATACTTGAGTATTGTCCGTTCTGATAGTAAATTGTTTAGGTAAAAGAAAGGTAGAAAATTTTCTTATTCCCCTAACAATGCCTAATAGTTCTTTTTCATTTGTTGAATATCTTACCTCGGCCTCGTTAAATGAACCGCTGGTATATCTACAGATTTCGTTTAAATCTGTTTGCAATAATGCTCCCCAATGATAATCAGAGGCATCTGTTTGTAAAATTAGATTATCCTTCTCATCGGGTAACCTAAGTTTTGGTAATTTGGAACATTCTTCTTTTAAATTTTTAACACATTGAGTGTGTTCCTCAGTCCATCCTAGTCGATTGGATTTTCTTATCAATTTCTACAGTATATTCCTCATCTTTGCTAAGTCTGAAATAAATTCACCTGTATAATTTAGACATCCTAGAAATTTTTGTATTTCCTGCTTAGTTGTTAATTTTATCAGGAAATTCTACAATTTTCTTTGAAATGTGTGTTTGGAGCTCGATTCCATTTTTCGAAATAATCATTCCTAAAAATTCTATTTCATTTTTATTTATATCTGCCTTTTTCTGGCTTAAGATGATTCCATTTTTCAAACATATTTTTGAAAATTCTTTTAGGTGAGTCAAATGTTCTTGATATGTTTTAGAACATATTAATATATCGTCTATGTAGACAATTAGGAATTCTTTTTTACAAAATATTTTATCCATCTTTCTTTGAAAGATTTGTGGGGCATTTTTTTAATCCAAACATCATGACTATCCATTCATAGTGACCATTAGGAGTGCTAAATGTTGTTAAGGGTATAGCTTTTTCTTCTAGTTTTATCTGCCAAAATCCGCTTTTGCAGTCAAATTTAGAAAAATAAGTTTTCTCTTTTGCTAAGTTGATTAAATTGTTTTTGTTGGGGATAGAATATCCGTCAAAAACACAATTTTTATTTAATTCTTTGTAATTTATAACGATTCTAGCTTTTCCTTTTTTTTATCTCGGCGTGGTTTCTTACCATGAATGTCGGGCTGTTGTGGGGACTTTTTCTAGGTCTAATTAATGTTAAGTCAATTAGTTCCTTTATTTGAGTTTTAGACTCAATTTTATCTTCTTCATTGTAGAGCATTGATCTTACTATAATTATGACACTTGGGTCGTTAAGAGTTAGATTAGCCCTTTCTTGATTCTTTTCCCATTTTTCTAAGGGATTTTCACCATATGGTTTTTGTAAATTTTCCTTTATCCATTCTAGGAAATTCTTCATAGGTGTTCTAGATATTTTCTTTTATAATTTCCTTCTTCTTTTTCAAGAGTATAAGGATTTTGTTTTCTTGGGACTTTGATAAAATGTCCACAATGTGTTTTAAGGCTTATCATAGATAAAGTTTGATGATAATCCTGAAATTGTTGTAAAAAATCATTTCCTAATAATATATATGTTTCCAGTTTATCATAGGCAAATAATTTATTGATAGAGACAATTTTAGATCCTAAAATTATTTCGACTTTTTCTTTTGACTGTGATAGCCTTTCTTTATTACCTGTGATTCCTATCATAGATATGTTATTTTTATTGGTATCCCAATCTTTTATTAAGAAAGATTTTGCTAAACTAGCTTCAGATCCATTGTCAATTTGACAACATGTTGTTAATTTAGTATCATAGAGTGTTATATGTATGAACACTGATACCCTAAAGGATGTTTCTTTGGGCATTTCTACATTTTTGGTACGAAACAAGTTTCATTTTTATAGCTTATTTCCATTCCTTCTTTTCCTATGCTATAGTCATTTAGACTAATAAGGAATAGGTTTCCTAAAATAAGATTATTATCACATTCGTGATTAGTAATATAACAAGGTACTGTTATCCTGATTGTATCTAATTGTATTGGTAATTCTACCATTTTTTTGCAGTTATAACTGTTACCTTCAAAAGTTTTGTATGTATAAGGTGTTCCTTCATATATTGGCAAACCTTCTAGGATAACTAAATCGGCTGTAGCACCTGTTTGTATAAGTATTTCTTGTTTTATCCATTCTGATCCATTGAAGATTCTTTCTAGGATTTTAGAACTATGGGATGTTTCAAGAGTTTTTTTGGTATATCTATTAGACAAGTTTTTCTTTATGGAATTCCTTCCATATTCTATAGAAAGTCTTGGATTATTTATAGAACTTCCTATTTCCTGTGTTTTTTCAAATCGAATTTCATATTCTTCTGGAATTTATGCATGCTGAATTTCTGCTTCTATAATTCTTGCAATTCCTGCACATTCTTGATCTATTTCGATCATTCCTTTGTTTTTATAAGAATTTCCATAATTGGAGTTTGTGACCGTATATAGAGCCTGATAATAAATGCTCATAATATGATTACCTGATTTAAATAGGTCATTTCTTTTAACCTGGAAATGTAAGCTTAATGCATCATTAAAATCTGCATCTTTAAGAGATATACAATACTTTGGATAGTATGTGAATAGGAGTTTGGTATATGCTAGATTACCTTCTACTATACCAAGATTTCCTTCTCTTGCATTTATGAATCTTTCGTCTGAAAGATTTACAACAATAGGGTAACTAATCCCTTCTTTAAAAGTCAATTTGACTAGTATTTGGATTCCTCCTAAATGTACATAATTCATCTTTTATCTTTTCTTTTCAGGAATTTTTCTAAGGATCTGTTCGATCATTGGTTTTGTTAACAGGTTTAATTTATGTCTTCCTGTTGTTTGGGTAATTTCTATTACCTTTTCTATTTCCTGATATTCATGATAGGAAATTTTATTTCTTGCAAACATTCTTTGCATTTAATTGAATAAATTATCCTCAGTTCTGAGGTTTAATTTTAATCCTTGGATTTTCTTAAATAATTCTCCATCAAAGGTTGCTTTTAAAGCATATCCTCTTTGATCTTCTTCAGTTTCTAGAATTTGAACTGACTTTTCTTCTTCTTTTTGTATTTCTTTATTATTCATCTTCTTCTGAGCTAGATGAACATTCTTCGTATATTTCAACATAGAAATCGTCACTTTTTATTGATGTTATAGATTCTAAATCTGAATCAATTTCTATTCTGTCTATTCTAGATATTTTTACTTTTTTCTTGTTATATTCGTAACTTTTATGTCCTTCTTTGCCACAGTTATAGCATTTGCATTTTTCTGTTAGCTTAGTTCTTTTGAAATTATTTTTCTTTTTATAGTACCTTCTTTTAGGTATATAGTTTTGTTTAGAAATATTTTTTCTTTTTATTAAGCCTTTTTTTAGCTTTCTTCTTTTCTTATAAGTTTTGTCATTGCATCCCTATTGGGTTGCTGCATTTGTAGCCAAACAATAAATTTGGGTATTAATTCTTTTGGCTTTTCTTTGTATGTTATGTGCCATACAAAGTTGTCCTAGCCTGTTATTTAGAAAGGATATTATTTGTCCAAGAGTATCTTTTTCTTTGTCGTATTCTTCTCTGAAGTATTTGGCCCAAAAGTCTGGTAATTTTTGATAATATTTTTCAAGATAAGGTAACATTTCCTTACTACTATCAACTATTTTGTAATAATATTGTTCGAATTCACAAGTGTATTCTTGAATATAACTCATTTTACAAATTTGCAATTTTTCTAGTTGCTCTTTAGCAATTATTCTCATTTTATCTCTATTCTTGGTGGTAGATCCTTCGACACCTAAGAATTCATTTCCTATGTATTGGACTAAATTTTTTATTCCCTCTTGAAGAAATATTCTTAATCCTTCTATAGTATTATTTTTGATGATTACTTTTGCATCATCTGTTAATCATATGTATCAGTTGCTTATTTTTCCTATGAAAGTATTTATCATTATGATGTATTTTTCTTCGTCTATATAATTTACTCCTTTTCCCATTAGGAAGAAAAGATATATGTTTTTGTAACGACCCGCTTGGTCGTTTTGAAAACTAGGACTATTCTGACTCTTTTTGAAAAATTTAAAGGAGGATTTTAAACTATTCGATAACTATGAGTATCTAGTTGATGATTTTTTTGTTAAATGAGTATTATAGTTGAATAGTTAGTGGGTCACATTCATAATAAATAGTTACCACTTTGCCATGTATTTAATTAAGTTAGAGGGATTAACGGGTATTGTATCATAACTGGAGAAAAAAAATAAAAATATATATAAACGAGTACCGGCGGCGTGGGCAGAAGGGTTACTCGTGAATTGTGTATTTCAGGTGAAACTTTCAACCAAATTGTGTTATTGAATTTTTTATAATAAAGATATTATGTTTTTCTTAAGATTTAGTGGGATAGTATGGTGCAAAAGTGGTAAGGATAGATGTTAGTTAATTGGAATATAGTGGTAGGAGATAATTCTGTTTGTCTTCTTCGTGATTGGGACTTGTTGTTCATTGTTAATATTAGTAGTATAATTGTTGTAATTAATGAGGTTCAGGGAAAACATTTGGGGTTCATATTGAGGTGCATTAATGGAGGGTGAAACCCTTTTGTTTTTTTTTTAGGGTCGCCACTGGTTTTGTAACCAGTGGTTAAATTCAATTATTATAAATTATTTGTCATATGGTAAATCTAGTTTTAATATATTGAGATAAGTAAAAAAATAAAATAAAATTTATTAGATGTATATTATATGATTAGCATTGGATTTGAGATACTTGGAGGGATTGAGGTTTAACACTAGGCTTGAAATTTAGCAAATATGATTCTGGGCATATTATAATTTAATAGCATTATTAGCAATTTATATTAATTATAGACTAAATGATAATGGCGTGATAAGAAGTAATGGGTCAAAGTCTGTGTTGATTAATTATTAGTATTGTATTGTTAGCAATTAGATTGGTATTAGGAATTAAAAGATGGTTCCAATTGGAAAACTGAAAGGCTGCAACGTTGTGCCTTTTCTGGAATTATTAGGATGGGGGGAATCTTTAGGTAATAATTAGGAGCTTGATTAGAGATATGAGTGAGTTTTGGGTCTAGGATAGCCATATCAGAATATGGGTTTTTATGAACTCGCATGCTTACAATTTTTCAAAATTGGTAGATTGGGAACGTTCTGAAGCTTTGCGAAAGGGGAAGGAAAAATCTTGAGGATTTGTGGCACGTGTTCAGCATTCAAGGTATGTTAAGACTTTCAGACTTGTTGGAGGACGTTTTCCTAATTAAAGATTAAAAAGGGAAATAGACAATGGGTAAGGGCGAAAGATGGGGGTCTCGTACCAATGGTGTTACGGGCATTGGTACGAGTACCGGTGTTATAAAGGGAAAGTTTATTACTATAGAATGCAGATTTTAATCCGAGAATGCCAAAGCATATGGGCATTAGCTGATATATTATTGACCGATTATTTTGTGTGATTGTGTTCTTATTTGAACCCGTATACTTGTGATGGTTGAGGTGGTTATGTATTATGCTGATATTTGATTGATTGAGATGCATCATCATCCCTTTTATTTGAGATTATATTGTGCACATGCATTGACATGAGATTGAGTATAAGTTGGGCACGTGGAGATCGTCCGTGCTGGGGAGGGTGAGATGCTAAGATTTTATTTTGGGCACGTGGAGACCGTCCGTGCGAAAATTGTTGATTTTATGATAGTGCGTTGAGATTGTCCGCACAGACACGTGGAGATCGTCCGTGTCGGTATATGGACCTCGCGAGTCCCCCATGGGTCATGAACTCTCGATGTATTTCCGAGGAGTATCATGTATATACGGTTGAGAGAGTACTTGGCATTCTGAGGCATATCATTTCATGGTGTCACATTGCACTGCATCTCATTACATTATTTATTATTGTTGATTACGTGCTTTATTGGTGGTTGTAATTATGTGAAGTTGATTATCCTTATTTTGGTGAAACTCGACTGGTAAGCGTACTATAGACTTGTATAAGTAAAAGACTTATTTTTGTATTATTTAAACTCCTGTCACTACTTCTTCGTTGTCGGTCTATGAGATATACTGGGTACACGTGGTTTCGTACTCATACTACACTTGTTGCACTCTTTTGTGGTGCAGATTCGATTCCGAGTACGAGCACATCTCGTGGAGCTTTTTGAGTCCGAGCTTGGAATATCTTGGAGTTGTGGTGAGCTGCTTGGCTGTTCCGTGGCCCACACCTCCTTCTATCTTTTATTTATTCTGTTATTTAGTATTCAGACAGAATATCCCTTATGTTTGGATTTGTTATTTAGTTTCAGACTTGCATCATATTTAGAGGCTCTTGTACTTATGACACCAAATTCTTGGGTAGTATTTTAGCTTTCCGCGTTTCATATTATAAGGAACTTAGTGTTGGAAATTTTTACTCGTTGTTTACCTTTTTACCTCATTAGTTAATCATACTTGGTAAATCTGTTGGGTTTGGCTTACCTATTGGTTGGGAACATAGGTGCCATCATGACTTGTTAATTTAGGTCGTGACAGTTTTGAGACCATATGTCTAGGTCTATCTCTGGTTCTCTTTTAAAATTTAGATCCAAGAATTGGGTTGTTCCTACATCTCTTGTTTGGAGTCTGTTAGGCATGTATTTTGCTTTATTACTATTGTGGTATTGACTGCTGAAGTCTTTATTCTTTTTTGCTTTGGGTGCAAAATTTTCTTTTATATTTCTTCAAAGATTTCTTCTTTTACGGAGTTTTCTCCTATTTCAAACCTTCCTTGACGTCCTCCTGTAACACCTTTGTTCATAAGAACTTTTAGTTTTTGATATGAAAGATCAAGGTCTTGTAAAGCAAAAACTAGTTCGTCTAGTTCATTCATGTTTTTCAAGGTCTTCTATTTGTTTTATATCTGTTTCTAGATTTTCTAGAGTTTCTTCTTCATTAGATTGCTCTAATTCTTTATTTCTTTGTTTTTTCAAAAAGTTTTGAATGAGTTTTTCATCAAAACTTCCCTTTTGATATGAACTTTTGTTTGTTGATTTCTCAACTAATAAATCGTTTATAATTTTTTGACTTATTTTTTTGTCAAATTTTTCAGTTTTTTCTATTATGTTTGTTATTCTTCCTGGAATGTTTTCTTTTAGAGATATAATTTATATTTCTATTAGCTTTAATCTTAGAGCTATTTGTTTATGACTTTCTATTAAGTCATGTAATAAATCTATTACTTCTTTTATACTCATTTTATTCAGAGAAGTAATAATCAGATGTACTCATACTATCTCTTACTACTTCTTCTATATCAAATAGTATATATTTCATTGGAAATTCTTCTTTGAATAATTCATGATCTATATATTGTTCATAAACTCTTTCTTCTATTATTTTTTCTTTTAGATCTTTGTTTAAATGTTTGATTACCATTAGTATAGTTACCAAGGTTTTTTCATTTAAATACCATACAGGTCTAATCATGTTTTATTTTGATTGGCTCTGATACCAATAAGATCGTGCTGTCTATGACAGGGTGTGTGGAATTGAAAGCAAATTATGCAGTGTAAAGAACATGTCTTTTTAATATGCCTTGTGCATTTTTGTATTCAAAATATTTTTGTATTCTAAGCATTTTCATCTCATGTATTGTTACTATGAGCTTTATAGAGCTTAAACTAGTGTTTAAATATGCTTTTTCCATTTCTGGAAGGGCTCTATCAATATGATGTATTGCTATGCGATGCTTCCATGCTCTTTTTCTTACAATATGTAAGTGATATTGAATGTCTTTCAACATATTTATATGCTATGCATGTATTTTTGAAAAAGTACTGTAGTAAACATGTTACTGTTGTGATTAAACTATTATTTTGATTTCCCTATAGGTACTCAATATTTTCTTATGTCTAAAGGACTATATAAAATATGATATAATTTGTTTTTGATAGTAATAACTGTGAAATAATGAGTTCTGCGTGTATACCTTCCTCCTTTTTGCTCGATGAATAGTTTTTATCACTAACTCAGTAGTTCTCCTTCAGGCTATGAACAACTTTCGCCTTTATGACCTCAGTCTTCACGGCTACTTGCCTACTGTTCCTCCCTAAGACTGAAGGTATAGCTTTTTCTTCTAGTTTTATCTGCCAAAATCCGCTTTTGCAGTCAAATTTAGAAAAATAAGTTTTCCCTTTTGCTAAGTTGATTAAATTGTTTTTGTTGGGGATAATATATAATATGAGATGGAGAAAGTACTGAATTGCGACGTAAAAGAAATTTTGGAGCAAATTCATTCATATTTGAAAATTTGCCTTGTAATATCACTTTTGTTTCTTTTAGCACCAAAATACTATCGAGTTATTCATATTTTCCTCAAAATATAAACCTCTCTCCAAATGGAATGTCATGACACATTATTATTATTTTTAAATATTTTATTTTACAATACAATAAAAATATTTACCGCACTCTTGAATTTATAAAAAAGTAATAAATTTGAGATTTAAAATTTAAAATTAACTAATATTATAATTTATATGTAAATATTTTAAAAACTAATTATAAAAAATTATTATCTTATTTAGTTGAGTACATTAATTTAATATTATTAGTACAAAACTTTTTTGTTATGATATAAAAAAACAAATAATTTTTTTCTTTTATATTCCTCTTATTTAGAAATGAGACTTAGAAGGACTAACACAACATTATTACTCTTGTACAACATGCATAGAATTTTGTACATTAACTTTTGACTGCATTAAATTAGTTGTACAACGTGCAAAAAGAATTGTACATTAACTTTTATAAATGACAATTACAAGGACTAACATTGCAATTATTATTATTACTCATTACTAACAAGGACTAACATTGCAATTATTATTATTACTCATTACTCCTTATTAGAATTATTATTATTACTCATTTTACTCCTTATTAGAGTTCACACTTTAAAGGACGAACACGGCACTACCAAGTTGTACACAAAGCATTTCAAATTGTACTATAAAATTAATTGTGTCTCATTAATTGTACACGTGTCTTTCTACATATACAACAACCCACATGAAGAATTACTTTTCTGACTTTTTTCCTCAGTTTCTCTCTATATATTCGTTTTTTTTCCTTTTTTTCTACTTTCCATTCTCCCCTTTTACTCTCTCTTTAGTTAATCTTTGATATTAAATTTTTTATAGATCTTTAAAATATTTTGAATTATTAATTATTGTGACTTATAATACTTTGATATTTACGTAGTTTACAAATATATAAATTCCATTTTTTACTCTTATTTAGAAATGAGACTTAGAAGGACTAACACAACATTATTACTCTTGTACAACATGCATAGAATTTTGTACATTAACTTTTGACTGCATTAAATTAGTTGTACAACGTGCAAAAAGAATTGTACATTAACTTTTATAAATATATATATATATTCGTCTTTTTTCCTTTTTTTCTACTTTCCATTCTCCCCTTTTACTCTCTCTTTAGTTAATCTTTGATATTAAATTTTTTATAGATCTTTCAAATATTTTGAATTATTAATTATTGTGACTTATAATACTTTGATATTTACGTAGCTTACAAATATATAAATTCCATTTTAAAAAAATTGAAGATACCATGCGCAAATTTTCGGTCAAACCTAAACTATTTGATTCTCGGAAAATAAAAAGTGTCACATAAAATGGAACAGACGGAGGATAACTCTCAATTAAATTTATTTCAGTTTTTATTTTCCATTTTTAACATAATTTTTCAAGTTGGATTTCTAGGAATTGTATTGTAGACCCATTTAGATTTTACCCTTTTGTTTTAAATTCAAAACTACCCTAAAAAACAAATGGTGATTACGGACAACAAAATTTCAATAATAAAGAAATTAGAACGATAAATTCTTCACTATCAGATGACAAAATTTGAAAACCATTAAAAAGAAAAAAATTATAACCATACAGAGATTTAAATAAAAATTTAGAAAGCAATGGAAGAAATCAGTGGTAGGCAAATCAAGAAAATAAAATTTGCCTAAATAGTAGACGTATACAATTCTTTTTGCACGTTGTACAACTAATTTAATGCAGTCAAAAGTTAATGTACAAAATTCTATGCATGTTGTACAAGAGTAATAATGATGTGTTAGTCCTTCTAAGTCTCATTTCTAAATAAGAGTAAAAAATGGAATTTATATATTTGTAAACTACGTAAATATCAAAGTAGCCTAAATAGTAGACGTGGTTTGATGAGAAAGAACTATAGTATAGGTATTTATACAAAAGTGAAAGATATTGAATAGCCAATCAGATTGGACCAAGTTTATAGACGCGTGGGGACTTAACACAATTTTTTAATTGGTTCACGGTAACGAAGATCTCTGTTTGTGATAGTGAACAACAACAATAATAAATATATTTAGTGTAGTCTTATAAAGTAGAATCTGAAGATGGTAAAGTGCAAAGAGATCTCATCTCTTCTACTTTAGAGATAAAAAAACTATTTCTCATTAACCCTATTTATCGTTACGATAAAACATTAAAAAATACTACTATATTACTCCTTATTAGAAGTGACACTTTAGAGGACGAACACGGCACTACCAAGTTGTACACAAAGCTTTTTAAATAAAAATAAGTTTACATATTTAAATGATGAAAAATAATAATCTTAATTAGTTAGTTTCCATATCTTAATATATTATTATATTTAAGTTCAGATATCCAGTTACTTTTTGGGACAACTTATATTGGGAAAACAAAAGAATGTAAGAAAATAAATTCAAAAATAAACATAAAACAGAACAAAAAAGAGAATTAACTATGCAAAAAAGATTCAAAAAAATTACACATACAAATTCCTATTTCTTTTAATTTTGCTTGGCTTAAACACAAAAATATTAAAAAGTATATTTCACGTTTTAAATAAATATTACATTCAATATAATAAATTCTGTAACATAATAGGATTTATATTTGTACATTCTTACACTAATAAAGAAATTAATTATAGAAAATGAAGACAATAAAAATAGAGTTATTGAGACAAATATTCTATTATAAGTAAATAGAAAGCAAAGAAACTAACTGTATTTTCAAAATTATAAATTAACGCAATTTTGAAATAACTTGAAAACTCCTGAAAAACAACAAAAATGAAAAATATAAAGACTGCAACTTCACTTATTAATAAACAACTAGAAATCTCCTCAAAAACAACAAAAATGAAAATTTTAAAGACTGCAATTTTACACATTAATAAATAATTTATTTTTAATAAAACCAACTGTATTTTCAAAATTATAAATTAACTTTTCATTTTCATGTTCTATCATTTTTGTTAGTAAAAATTGCTCCACCAAACTATGAAAGTATATGTACGTATTTCTTTAAGTAGCATATCAATATCCATCGACTCATTTCATGCTTTTATGTTTTAAAATATTATAGCCCACAAACACAATAAACTACTATTATCAACAAAAAAGTGAGATATGAATTTACATTAAGAAATAAATTTTTTGAAGAGTGTTATCAATATAATATAATCAAATTATCTAAGAATTACATAGAGGTCTAAAGAGAATAATTTAAAGGGAAAAGGGCCTGATATACCCCTCAGCTTTGTCAATTAGAGCTGATATACCCCTCATTATGGTAAACTTTATTATAGATGTCCCAATTTTTTTTCAATACAAAAACTAAATAACAATATAGTGGAAAAAAATTGTGTTAAATTATAATATAGCCACAAAAAAAATTGGTTTTAAAATTTTCTCTTTACACTAACGAACGAAAGAAAAAATTAAAATAAGAATAAGAAACTCAAAAAATGATAATCAAAGACTTCAAAAAATAATTTATGTATAAAAAAGATTAAAATATACCTTGAAATTCGCTAGAAGGATCATATATACCCTACATGATTTTTTTAAAATTTAAAAGTCAAAAATATAAATTTAAAACTATTTTTTTCACTTCCGTTAAATTAAGGGTATATGTGAGCTCATTTTGTAACGGTAGGGGTATATGTGAGCCGTTTGTATAACGGTAAGGGTATTTATGAGCCACTATCATAACGAGGGGCATATCAGCTCCAAATGACAAAGTTGAGGGTTATATCAGACTCTTTTCCCTAAATTAAATAATTTTAAAAAAAAACTCAAGATTTATATCTTCACGAACACAAACAAATAATATTAAATGTATGATTTCAACAAAGAAAGAGTTGTAAAATCAAATTATGTAAGAATGTCTAACCATTTTCATTATAGATATATCTCCTATAATTTGCAAAATATAATCAAATAAGTAAAAAATTATCTAGCAAAAGAAGAAAAAGATAAAGAATAAGGAGAAAATTACATTTAATCATAAGTCCTCCTACACATATAATCATTTTTGACAAAACATAAATAATCCAAAAGGAAATAATATAATAGAAACATTACTTCTTAAGCACCTAAAAAAATAAAGAATAATCAATCTATATAGCTAAAAATCTATTAATCTCCATCTTTGGATGATTTCATTTCATCCTATATACAAGAGTCAAGAAAAATAATAACAAATTATTACCCCTAAAATGAATCTCCATTTTTATGGTTATAAAGAGAATCATAAAAATAACAAACCAAAATAATTTATCCAAAAGAAACAAAAATATGGTTTGACATATTAGCCTTACTTGCTAATTAAAAGTAATATATGAAAGCATATTTCCAAAAGATAATGCACCTTAAAGCTTAAAAATATTGTAACATGTCTACCACTAATTCTCTAATTGAAGATCACTACAATATAACACACAATTTTAGGGTGATTTTATAGTGTTAATATAACCTTCTACATTAAATAATTAGAGGTTACAAATATGAAAGGCTTGAGAGGTTATGAATATGAAAGGTTTGGGAGTTATGAATATTATTAATTCTAATTTAAGAATAGAATTTATATAATTGAAGAGGTATAAGTTAAGAAGATGATTTTGCAAGAAAAAAAATAATTGAAAGAAATAAAAAAAAAAGGTCAAGAAATAGAGAGGTACCACATCATCTTCTCTATTGGCTTCTCAATTATAATCTATTCACTCCCACCTCCTCTACACCTCAACCAGTGTGGCCGTCCTTTCACCTTATATGTGAACCAATCATTGTCTGAATCATTTCCTCCTTTTAAGCCTTATTCTGTAGCCTTATTTTGTACATATATAATTATTGTTGAACATAGATATACAAGTTGGAAGATTGGTATTAAAATCATCAAGTTTGAGCTACATGATGAACATTTCAAGACCAAACATAAGGATATAATATACTAATTTTAAATTGGAAAACTAATATTTATGACAGTGCCATGATGTTTTGAATTGGAAACTGAAATTTAGGATAATAATGTTCTAAATTTTGAACTGAAAAATCCAAACTTAGAATAGCAAAATTGACAATGTTAAGTTTTGATTAATATTTAATACTTTATACTTATAAGTTGCATTTAGAAGTTTTGAAGTGAAAATATATAATTTAGGGATACAATTTCTTGAAATTTGAACTGAAAAATTCAACTCATCTGAAATATTAAACTAAGAAAATGAACATCAGGATATAGAATTATGAATTATGAAATTATCTCACAATACCAAAACTGCCCTTATTTGTCTCATCACATTTTCAGCACAAGGTACAATTATTTTAAGTTGTGTTAGTCCTTTAGAAGTGCCACTTCTAAATAAGGGTAATAAATATATAATATAGGAGTAAAATAATAAGAGAAAAGAAAATTGATGGGTAAAATGTTCTTTAAAATTTGTATAAAATAGAGAAATCTCATACCGTGCTAATTACATCCTATTCCGGAAGTCTTCTTAATTACAATAATTTTGAAATTTTCATTGCTCTCAGATACATTACTCAATTGTTCGATACATTGCAAATGATACATTACTTAAGATTCAGTTGCGTCGGATATATTCCTCTACTGTCGAATACATTGGTCTCTACTCCGTTGTTGTGTCATACATTCCTCTATTGTCGGATACATTGATCTCTACTGATTATGTTGTGTCAGATACATTCCTCTATTGTTGGATACATTTGTTTCTACTATGTTGTTGTGTTGGATCCATTTCTGTATTGTGGGATACATAACTATATATGAACATGATTCATAATGGGAGGGATGTATCCAAGAGGAGATTTTTGTAATTTTTATAAATGGTAGGAAATTTTACATACATACTACTTGGCTGGAATATTAAAACTTTTATTCAATGACTAAAATATCCCAGCACATAGTACAATTTTTGTTGCGGTGTTCAGGAGTGCACGTGGTTTGCTTACAAACTAAATAACAATACACGTGTCAACAGGGAAAAGATGAAGGCTCATCCCAAACAATTAACTTTGAATCTTGAATTAGAGTCGCTAATGAACTCTGTTTAATAATATTGCAAGTGAAATTCTCATCAATGTCAATAGGAAATTTGAAACGTGAATGAGATGTTCGTCCTCCTGGAAGTACTATTTGACTCCTCTCTAATTCAAAAACGTTTCATACACTTGCCAATTAGAACTTTTGGATCCTGACTCGCTTAAACAATTGTGTTGCTGAGTGAGGCAAGTGACCGAGAAAAACAGTCAACTTCTACAAACAGACCTGCTTTGGAAAATGATTGATTTCAAATTCTCTAATTTTCAAGCCTTCAAGTACAATTTCACACCCTTTTCAAGCTTTTAAGATTAGTAGGGAACCATAGTGTTCTATTTTGGATGATGTTGTATTAGTATTTAGTAGTTATTCTTAGATAGAAGTTATGCTTTTAGTATCATCTAAATTTCTTCCGTTATTTTTGTATTGTTTGAATTGCAACTTCTGATTTATTAGAAAACTGGCAGACGATACCAAAACACCATAGTTTATCATATTCATAATTACAATTGTGGAATTGAGAGGATGATCATACAATAGGAGACTAATGATGTTTGGAAATGATTTAGGTAATATTCATTTCCTTAATGCGTTATTATCTGTATTTTTGACACACATAATATTTTATGAAGAAGTTTTCACATTTTATGTGATTATGCATGTAGGATAGGTTTTGCTTTAAAATTTTCTTGTTCAACTTTTCCTTTAAATAAGTGAAATTCAAGATATATAGTTTAAGAGGAAATGACAATAGGGTTGCGGACCGTCTCAACTTCATTTGAAAGTGTGACGCCCCAAAATCTTCAAGCACACAAGAAGAGAGATGATACATGCAAAGAGTGAAGAAGAGAGAGAAGCACCCAACATTAATCCTCTCATACCTACTAATTGATGTACCAAATGGGGCTACCCGAAAGAAGATGAAGAGAAAAAGGAACTAAAGAGCAAACACGTGTTAAATAGTCACATATGGATCCAAGTATAAACTATAAAGCAGACATTTCTTAGCTTGTTGCACAATTTGTATCATCTACATATGATAAACAATGACATGCTAATCTTATATATCAAAACTAAAACATCTGCTATATCACTCTTCTAAGTAAGGGTAATTATTTTGGTTGTATTACATTAGTTAGTATTTGCAAATCGTTCAAGTTGGCATCATACTGATGTCTGTTGTACATATTCTAAATATTTCTAATAGTATATAATATATGATATTATCCATCTTCTGCAAAAGGTATCACCCTTGATTCATTAGTATTAATATTTTTACAAGCATAATATTTTGACTATTGGGCCCGTGCTTGCCACGGGCCTCCCCCATCTAGTATATATATATAACCTACCCTTAGGATGTGTTTGGTATGAAGGGAAAATATCTTCTTGGAAAGTGTTTTCTTGAAAAATAAGTGAATTTATGACTTATTTTTTCATATTTGGTTGATAAGTAGAAAATATTTTCGGCCATCTAGAAACCAACAAACTAACAAACTGGAAAAAATATCAATCCAAAAAGTTTGAGCGATTCTACTCCCTTGTTGAGCGTCTGATATCTCTTTCCGAAGTTGATGATCCGGTTGCTGCTCTGGTGGCCCTCCTAGCCGCTCAGGCTGGTGTTGCTGCTATGCAGGAGGAAGAAATTGTTGGTGTCGCTTCTATAGGGAAGGGAATAAATTGTTCAATTTTCAAGACTATTTTTAAAATGTTCTTTCAATTTTACCCTTCGTTAGTTAGTATTGGAATTAGTTATTAATAATTAATGTTTAGTTGTTTTAATCATAAATTTGATAATAATTAATAAGGGTAAAAATGAAAAGTTATGCCTAATTTATGTCTTAATCTTCTTTTCTTAAAGGGTGTGAAACACCTCAACAATTCAATTAATTTGAAATGGAGGGAGTAACTACTAAGGTATTGAGATTAATATAGGCATAATACATAAACATGACCCTTAACTTGATTTCAACGGACAAGTATGATCTACAACTTTGAGTGTGCACAAGTAGACACTTAAACTTGTATAAAATTGAATAAATAGACACATATACATGGCATAATACATGTAGGACACCACGTATGACACAAAATTTTCATGTGGGGTGCCATGTATGATGAATGTGTTTATTTGTTCAATTTTATACAAGTTTAAGTGTCTACTTGTGCACACTCAAAGTTAGAGGGCATAGTTATCCGTTGAAGCAAAGTTAAGGGTCATGTTTATGTATTATGCCTATAATATTTATGTACAAGTAAAAGTAGTAAATTACTAGTCTAATGGGTTATCAGTTTACCCAATAACTCAATATTAAAAATCAATACCGAATCGATAACCCAATAATTTTAAACTGTTAACCAACAACCCAATAACAATAAACCAATAACACTTTTATTAGTTTGATTTATCGATCGGTTCGATTTTTCACACCCTAATGGAAATACTTCAATCTCACAACGAATTCTCCAACTTGAGGAGTACTTTTTAAACAGAGAAGTTAATGTGGTGACCAATAAGAAGGAAGCCTACGTTATTCGCCATTTAACTGTCAAATACCAAGCTATGAGAATAGTTTGTATGGTTAACAAAGATAACATAATGAATCGTATGATACGAAACAATATGAAGAGGGTTAATAAAGTTGGTAGAGTGATCTGATGGGTTGAAGGAGTGGATTGTGTTGAAGGAGGTTCTTTCTAGTATTTTTTTTTTTGTAAAGTTCGTAGAGTGATCTGGAAGTTTTTTTTGTTGAAAGAGGGAGTATTTGCTACTGGAGTGATCTGAAGTGTTTCTTTCTACTATTTTTTTTTGTTTCTGTGTATTCAAGGGAATATAAGAAGGTGAATGAAGAGCAGTATCAGTATCAAAAAAACTGTAGAAAATATTTTCCGAAAAAATATTTTTCGGCATTTAGTTTGTGAATGAAAAATATTTTTAATCAAATATCTTTTTTTACTAAAAAGTAGAAAATAATTTTTGATCGGAAATCAACCTCGATAATCTATCTAGGATACGACCCTGACACGCGAACTTGGACACAACCCCAACAACACATCTGAAATTCGACCATAAGATCTGACCTAGAACATGACCCCGGCTTTTGATCCGAGACCCGATATTCGAATTGAGACCAGATATCCGATCTAGGTCCTGGACCCGACACCCAAACTTGAACATGATCCATCAATCCGAATTTTGACTTTGACACTCAAGTCGAGACTCGACTTTCTAATCATGATCTGACCCCAACTCAAGTCGAGACTCCAGGCTGGTAGGTGTTTGAGGTAGGTGAGGGCTAAAAAAAATGAATATTTAATTATTATTTTTATCAAAAATAAACTTTTAATTTTTTTTGTAGGAAGCGGAGGTAGGGATAGTCAGAGGTTGATCGGAGTAAAAAATTAAAAATTAAATTAAATTTGAACTATTTTTTAAAAATAAAATTTTAAGTTGTCTATTATTGGCTATTCTAATTATTGGAATCCATTTTGTTATAATTATATAATTTCTATTTATACGAACAAATCAATCATAAAACTTAAAATTATATCGAGAGATAAGATGCGTAATGAAGGCTAAAATCTGAATGAGAGATAAAATGGGTGAAATTAAGGGGAAGTAAAGATATTGAAAGTCTAAAATAAAAGTTAAAGATGGTTTTGTTTTTTGGATCGAAATTTAGATGGTTTTGAAGCCAAAAGGGCATTATAGTCGTTAAGTTCAATCGTGTTATTTGTGCCAAAAAAGTATCATGCAAAATAGCACTACTATTTTTTACCCATTCTCATTCGTGAATAATAGCACTCCATGCTTGGCCAAATATGACAAAAACTTTCTATATATTGATTGAATAATTGATAGGATCCTTGAAAATTACTGAATGTTTTATAAATTCAAATGATTAGAAATGAGAGTGGGGTTTCCACTAATTCAAAAAGAGAAATTAAAAGGTACAGATAAGGCTTTAATCAATCATCAATTAGGACAATTTTGGTTTTTGACTCTCCAAAAACTGATAAAATCCATAGGAGAAAAAGACTAATCAATGTCAGACTTTTCCAATATTTTATTTTCTATATTGGAAGATGAAATTGTAATTAAAAATATATATAGTGTTAGGACTATTTAGCTTGTAAAATGAAAAAGAAATAATGTTATACGAAATTAACTTCCGATTTCATTATTCTAACATTTTTTTACGAACCAACAAAGTTTGTTTAAATAATTGAGCAATTCTATCATCTGTCGATAGATTAAGATTCTTTTACGAACCAACAAAGTTTATTTAAATAGTTGAGCAATTCTATCATCAATCAATAGATTAAGAGTTTGAATCATTTCTATATCTACCTCATTATTGAGATTAGCCAACTATTTTTCCCTTCGTTTACAAACATAAATAATTATAGAATTACGTAAAATATCATACTATTACTTATCAATCACTTTCAAGTTTTAGGAGTTCTATAATAAAAAATAGTCAACAACACGAAAATCATTTCCCCAAAGTTTGAAAAACTTGGTCATTTTATTTGGAAGTACAATAAGATAAAAAGGACGAATAGATATAGATAGAAAGAAATTATCAAAGATTATATGAAGAGATAAATATGATCTTTAATTCGCTCGTCAATCAAAATTTTCAAAATTAAGCTTAAGAAATGATTTTTTCTTATTAACAAGTGCTTTAATTTCTTTTTCCTGATATAAATTTAAATTAATCAAAATTCAAAATTATTACTATCAAATATAACATAAAAAAGATATAGATATATAGATGTTTTTTTTTTTCTCAGATCGCGTTGGAAGTACGTCTCTCAAACATGTCATCTGCAAATTTGTTGTAGGATTTTTGGAAAAAGACATTTTGACAAATTTATTCCAAAACTTGTGATGATTAAATGTGGCACGTATGCATATTATATTTTTGTGGCGTTGGCATTTACTTTTTTGAGATAGCTAGAAAACAAGGAGTTGAACAATGGAAACCCTCCAACAGTACGATTTTGTTTCATTCTTCAAAAACTTATTACTCAAACCTCGTTTTAATTTATCTATCTTATTTTTTGATCTGTTTAAAATAAATATTTATCTTTTTTTAATAATTGATTAATTTTAATTTTTTACATAACATATTAAAATTACAAAATTAAAAAATATTTTTGATACATTTCACATATCTTTAGTTACGATTACTATGAGATTCAAAAATCTTTTTTAACGTTTTAAATTTTATGACAAATCAAAACTAGACAAACAAATTAAAACATAAAAAATATTATATTCTTTTTGTGACATTGAGACAGATGTTGTAAAAAAGTCTAACAACTAAATAAAACATGTTTGAATAATTGCATGTTCTAACCAAGAAAAATACTACTGTATTTTTCATTTTATATGACGATAAAAAAATCACATATAAAATGAAACATGAGGCGTTTGAAAAGTTTTTCTTGGGAAAAAAGTATTGTTGCCCTCTCACACTGATGTTGGAAAAAATAGTTATTTTTTTGTTATTTTATTTATCATAATTTACATGATATCTTTTAATTAGACGGTGTTCAAAGAGTAAATAAAAAATCTAAAGTTAATGTAATTGTTTTTTAAAAACTAAATTTAATTAGATTGATTTAATATTTTAAAATTTAAATTTAAATATATTAAAAAAGGATACAAAAATTATAAGTGTACAATAATTTGTTATTATTGTCATGTCAATGTACGATAAAAAAATATATTATAAAATATTGATCAAAGTTCGTATAATTTAAATTTCAACGAAAAAGAAAGTGACATAAATGGATATGAATAGAGTATATGGTAGGAGTACGTTGTAATTTTTTAACATTAGTAGATAAACGTCGGAGGTGGTACCTCTTGGATTATACCGTTTAACGGAAAGCTTATAAAATTTAGTATAATACTACTTCCTAGTTATGAATGGTAACATAATTAATTTGACATCATCCTTATGTAATGCTTGAGTCGCCCTGTCAAGGTCCAAGATAAATTAAGACTGTTCATTTTGTAATTAGATTGTGTCAATTTTGATTTTTAACTATCGTAATTTTGTTTATAATTTTTAGCCGAGTGTGATAAATTCATTACGATTGAGTACTGACAAAAAAAATTAGTATTAATAGTAGGTTCAATTTTTACGATAAAAAACTCTAATTTCAAACAGATTTATTCATCAGTAATGAAGACTAGGATCACAAGTGAGCATATAAGTCAATACATCTCCAACTTTTTTTTTAATGATGGATAAAACAATTAAGCTAGCTATTTATACCTATTTGGTCCGATGAAAATATTTCTTCATTTTGATGTGTAAAATTGTCGAAACAAAACTATGTTATATAATACAATTTAATTCGTTCCCTACTAAATAATACTTCTTCTTTTTCTATAGTATCTTAAATAACTTATTTTCCTAATTAAACCTAAAATGTAAAAAAGAGGGTGAAGTCTTTTGTTTCTTATAGTAGTAACTAAATTGGGTTGCTTCTTCCTTCCCTTTTGAAAATATAATTATTTAGAATTTAGCAAGACAAGTTCTAAATGTTGAGATTTTGACGTAACAGTTGAAGTATCAAAGCAAAGATAGAGTCAATTCCCTAAATGGTCACCCAAGTTTAGGAAATTGCCTTGAAATATCATTTATGTTTCATTTAGGACCAAAATATCACTCAACTAGCATTATTTTCCTCCAAATATACTTGACACTTCAAATGCCTCACTCTCCCATTGGCATGATATGTCATTAAAGTCTTTTTTTTTTTTTAATAATAGACTTAATTAAATTATCAAACTCATTTAACTAAAATAATGATCTTATTATTTTCTAATATATATATATTAGTTTATTAAGAAGAAATTTTCATACTTAATAATCTTTTATCATAGTTCAATTTTTTATTTTTTTATGCTGTGAAGAATAGTTTTTTAAAACTTACCATAATGTCATCAATTTTGAATAATTATGAGCAAATATATTCAAAAAAAAATATTGATATACAAATCACTCATGAATGTCCATATATACTTACAATATCTTTCTCATAAAAGAAAATAGAAAGTGAATAATATTTATATTAGAAAATAAAATTTTGATCTTTATTTATCAATTTATTAATCTCATATAATATGTATATTATTGAATTAAAATAGGCAATTCAATTAACTATTACTTGTATTTCATGAATTTGGGATGAGATAAGAATATATATTGATGTTTAATTGTATGAGAAGTTAAAATATTATATAATATAATATAGAATAAAAGAATAAAAATAAAAATTAAATTAAAAAAAGTTAAATAATAATTTTCTCTTTCTTACCAACTTTTTTGTCAACCTTACAAATTTATTTGAATACTTTTATGAAAAAAAACTGCTTAAATTTTTTGAATAATTTACTTAGGAATTTTAAAAATTACCAGGTAATAATTGCACAAAGAAGTTTTTTCATTGAATTTTGTTTGGTAAAAATATATAAAGGAATTAGAGTTTTTAATTTTTTTTTAATAATCTTCATAAATTCTCATGTAATTTATATATTTGTTTTGTAGAGACATAAGCTTGATGAATTAAATAGGTCTATTATTTTTAAAAATGATGATTTAATGACATGAAATATCAACTAGAATAGAAGAAGACTTTTGAGGCACTTAGTATTTGTTTTTGGATAAAAAATATGATATTATTCACTTTCTATTTTTTCAAAAAATAAAATAAAATGGTACGCATGAATTTCAAAGTACACAATTAATATTATTGTAACCATTAATTGACCTTTAATATTATTGATTCATTATACAATTTATGATTAATTGATGTAAGTTAACATTCATGAGTGATTTGTATATCAATTATTTTTTTTGAATGTACGTGTTTATAAATATTCAAAATTGATGATATTATAGTACGTTTTAAAAACCTATTCTTCATAACATAAAAAAATAAAAAGTTTAATTATGATAAAAGATTCTTAAGTATGAAAATTTATTCTTAATAAACTAATATTCTTTTTTTTATATAAAAATACGATCATTATTTTAGTTAAATGAGTTTGATGAATTAAATTAGTCTATTATTTTTAAAAAAAAATCTTAATGACATGTCATGCCAATTAGGAGAGAGTGAGGCTTTTGAAGTGTCAAGTATATTTGGAGGAAAATAGTGATAGTTGAGTGATATTTTGGTCCTAAATGAAACATAAATGATATTTCAAGGCAATTTCCGCAACTTGGGTGACCATTTAGGGAATTGACTCGCAAAGATAGACTAGAGAGAGGGATATATATAAATGTATATCATGGTGTAATTGTTGTGGTCCCTAAATTAATTTTTCTAATCTCCAAACTTGACATTTATTAATATTTTGTAATATGATTTGAAGGGAAGAGGGCATTCATCTGGGTAAGGTTGACTAAAATTTATTGAATTCGAACTTGCAAAATCATATATCTTTCGAACTAACAAACTCATATCGTTTTGACATTTAGCTTTAAAGTGAACTTTTTGTTCCGAACTTATCAATATGCAATTACTTTTTAAGCAATTTCAATGTTAACTATATATTTTTAAGGAATATTTAGCCATGTCGTTCTTTATTAGTATTGTGACAAGCTTGAATAAGTACTTCCTCACAAGTCACAATAACATGCATGTAAGCCTTTTGTTTTGAGGAAAAATTATTGGTTTATTTATATGGTAATTACTTCATGAATTAATTTTTAAATTCAATTAGATTAAATATTTACGGGAGGACATCAAATCATCATAATCCATAAATCAAGTGAATCACTTCATTTGAAAAAATAAATGTCTAATTTATGCAATTACGTTCCATCACGTGATCGACAACATATAAAGTAAATAATGGTACGTTTAGTGTCTTTTCACTATTGAGGAAAATATTGTTTAACTTTTTAATACACTTTAAAATTATATATATTCGGAGCTTCCTATTTTCTGTGTTTTTCCAAAACGAATTTCATATTCATCTGGAATTTGTGCCGGTTGAATTTCTGCATATATATATATATATATATATATATATATATATATATATATATATAATGGGCTCATCAGTCAGTTATTACACTTATCTACCACTTCTGGATATGACCCTTCATTATGTATATCAGTTTAATATTTTTTCCGATCTATTATAGTTTTTGTGCTTATTAAAAAGTATTTTTTCTAAAATAGTTGTTATTTAAAAAATATATATAATTAACTATTTGCTTTTATCTCTATTTTTATACTTAATAAATATGAAAAGAGATTAATTTGATGAAAGAATATCTAGATTGAGATTAAAAAATAAATAAAAAATAATTTAATTAAATTACTCTTTTAGTTAAAAAAAAAATTTGGAACGTGCGAAAAAATGTGACAAGTAAATTATTTTCTTAAAAAATAATACGGAGTAGCTTCATCGATAGGGTAAATATGACAAATAACACATAATACGTACTATACCAATAATGTAAAAAAAATAATTGTATCATCATCATCTTATAGGAGAATGATTTTCTAACTTTTTACATATTTTTAAAGAAAGATTTTCATTTTTATACGTAAAAAAAATTTAAATATTGTTTTCTTATATTCAAATAATAAAAAAACAAGAGATTTCATTTTATTGGAATGATTTATAAAGTTTAAATCCGTGCACGGATCCGGCTCCTCTCCATTTCTCTTCTTTCCATTTTTCCCAAGTTCTAGCTTGGATTGGAGACACATGTCATAGTTTAGAATTAATGATTGAGATCTAATTAATTAAAGTAAAGTCCTAACCATAGTTATTTAATACTCTATATTTGTTTCTTAAATATTTTTGCAATCCATTATATTTTCCCTAAATATATTATAAAAAAAATTATTTACTGTCCTGCATACGTATTTAAAACTTTTACTAAATATTTTAACTTTTTTTGAAAAAAATTATAATACAATTAAACGTTTTTAATATTATAATAGAGTATTAAGAGCTACAGTGTCTATATATAGAGCAATATGGACTCTATTTAGGGAAAACGAAAGAATTTAAAGTTGAGTGACAAAATTTATTTTACTCTTAAAATTAAAAGAAAAAACGTCAGGTCACAATTTTTAATTTTTATATTTGGCAAATATTATTTGAGAAATGTAAAACGTTAGGGGAAAAAAGTAAAATATCAGCAAAAAATTATTCAAGTAATTAAAAAAATAAATTCTTTTAATTTTATTTAGGAAAAATATAATGTAAATCTAGAATTGTTGGATTGCAAAAATATTTAAGAAGTAAATATATGAAAGTAAATAACTACGGTTAGGGCTTTGCTTTAATTAATGTATAACTTACATAAATACCATAGTGTAAAATCTAAATTACCTTCTATCCCTATTATTTTTGTAATTATAGAAATCCCATATTTTTTAGGCATTTCGAATACATAATTAAGGACCGAATACATTATTGTTGATACATTATGTATCAATTTGTTGCACTTATTAAGGGGGAAAAAAAGCTGAAAAATCAAATTAAGATCTCATAGTATCCATTTGTTGCACTAATTAAGGGGGGAAAAAAAAGCTGAAAATCAAATTAAGATCCCATAAATTAGGTTATTCCATTCCAAATTATTGTCAAGAATTCAAAATCTTATAGTGTAAAAACCAAAAAATTCAAAAATTAAATTTCTTCTTCTTGTTCATTGTTCTCTCTGTTTCATAAAAACTTTTTGTCGAAATTTTGGATAAGCGAGGTGAGTTATGAAGGATACAAAAGTGATGGAATTGTTGTTGGACAAACGATTTGTTTTGTGAATCTTCAAGTTCATCGAATATCCTTTCGATTTTGATTCAAGATTGTCGAAAATTTTGAGATTCAAAATTCTTCTCCAGCTCATTGAAGATCCTTTCCGTTTTGATTCAAAATCGTTAAAAATTTTGAGTTTCAAAATTATTCTCCTAGTTCATTGAAGATTCTTTCAATTTTGATTCAAGATTATCGAAAATTTTGAGAAGATACATCATGAAGATCCTTTCAATTTAAATTGATAAGTGTTGTATTTCTACTAGATACATTAAATAAGAAAGTGTTGCCCATATGATTTTAGGTTTGAGATCGATACATTATTATTTGGTAATTGTTATGTATCAGATACATTTAGTATAAATTTGAATTTACGTATCATAACTAAAAAATTAGTGCATGATACATTATTATTTATGTATCTTATTTTGTTTGAGATCATGAAGATCCTTTCATTTTAAATTGATAAGTGTTGTATTTCTACTAGATACATTAAATAAGAAAGTGTTGCCCATAAGATTTTAAGTTTGAGATCGATACATTATTGTTTGGTAATTGTTATGTATCAGATACATTTAGTATAAATTTGAATTTACGTATCATAGCTAAAAAATTAGTGTATGATACATTATTATTTATGTATCTTATTTTCTTTGTGAGATACTATATTTTAAAATATAAAAAAATACATTATACATGTAATTGTTTCAAAATATCTTCTTTTTTGTGCATGTGATAAATAACACAAAGTTTATGTATCAAGTACATTTCTATTGAACATGATAAACACTAATCAAAGATTCAACAACATTAGAGTTATGTATCAATACCTTAAATATGAACAATATATATTGCATAAAACAAATGTTATTGTAGCAGTGATGTATCAGATCAATGATAACACTAACAAAGACTAATTTAAGACTCAAAATAAACGAGATACATTAAAAATCTGTATCTTTGATAGTGATGGCCGTGCTATGGCAGATCCAACTTTTTTCTTCTTTTTTTTTGGACGTTTTTCAATAGTAGAAACATTAAAAGCAAAATAATTTTTCAAAAAAAAATTCAACGACAATATGATTAACTAAAATTGCAAATGTTCAATAAGATTTCAATGAGGGCAGGGGACGGAGGTAATTTTATTTTTATTTATTAAGATGAAAAAATTAAAAAATAATAATAAAAGAAATCGAAAATTGAAGTGATGGAAAGAAATCTACCTCTTGAATAATTTGAAATCATTAATTGGAAGTAGAAAAGATTTGAAATTCAAAAATAGATTATTTGATAAACTTGAGAGAGACACCTTCTGAAAATCAAAATGAATTTGAAATTTGTAACTGCTAAAGAAGTGGAGAGAATTTAGGGATAAAATGGAGGAGTGAAATGGGGAGTTGGAAACATGGGTGTAGGCTGAAAATAGGAGTGAAATATTTATGTATCCGGAAGATTTTATGAATTGGGGGAATTAAGGGATTTTTGAATTTTTTTAAAAAGATAGGTTTAAATGGATATTAAGGTAAGTAAATGTATGTATATAAGTAATTTTCCCTTAATTAATTAGATCTCAATCATTAATTCTAAACTATGACATATGTCTCCAATCTTAAGCTAAAACTTGGAGAAAATGGAGAATTTTTTTTTTTAGAAGAGTCGGATCCGTTTAAATCAATATTTAAACTCTTCCCAATCCCTTCAGAACCAGTTGGAATAAAAGTGTAGGACCTACACGAGGCAATTCAGAAGTGAATGTATTATTAGTTAGTTGTATCAAATTAAATAAAAATGCAGATGACATGAAAAGTTGTACGTACATCATCAACTTAATAAATACAACAACGTCAAGGACGACTGAGTTTACAAATTGATTTAAATAACCTACTCTATGTAGGTTAGCAACAAATAAATGTGAAAAGAAAAGGAAAAAAATTGGATTAACTTTTTTTTTCCCATTCGATGTTCGTAATTATTTATTAGTATTAGAGTCCGCTAATTCATATTAGGGCTGCGTAGGACTCACTTGAGGGGAATTGCCATCTACCTAAAAAAATTCAAATCAAAAACTTGATATTGAGACCTTTAATTAAGAAAGAAATAGTCTCATCTACTATATAATATCCTTTTATGGTGAGTTAACTTCCTACACTACTAGATACAAGGTTTTTCCCACCACAAATCAATAAAAAAAATGATATGATGTAACATAATTTTTTCACTCATTTTCCAGCGAACCAACTGTCAAAGTACACAATTTATGTATCCAGCAGAAGCATAGTACATGATCACGAATTACATAATAACATATAATATAAATCAAGAAAAAACAAAATTCATAATTCACTAACTTGTTAAAGATTTTGCATAACTCGTTCCAGAACTCCGACCTTCTACTATTACTCCTTCGTTAATTCTTTTCCAATCAGTAGTTTGTATGGGCAAATATTTTCATGAAAGATTGATCTCTTTCTTTCGGGAAGTCCCCTTTTTTATCCTCAAATTTTTACAGAAGAGAGGAAAAGTTTTTGGGGACATAACTTTCATTAGCTATTAGGAGAAATTAAGGACAATTAGAACCAATTAAAACTCATAAAGGCAAAAACGTTTTGATTCCTTTTATTTAAGAAAAATCATTTTAAAATCAAAATTTAACTTATTTAAAACATCTGATTTTATTCCTTTATAGAAGACCAGTAAAAATTACTCTTCCGAAGCATATCTTTTCCTTTTCATAACTGGTTAATTAGTCCGACGTAGTAGAAACCATAGACTAATTAACTGAGGCTTTTAATTATAATATTAATTCGCAAAAGAATGAATTAATCATATTGTAATAATTTGCAAATTATTCCACTAAAAACGGTAATTGCACTCCTCGATTTAATTTCAAAATCTACCATTACATCTTATTTAACTCCTAATGTTAGAATTACTGACACCAATCAATTAAATTAAATTTTCTAAATAATTTAATTTATTGATTAATTTAATTCTTTATTATTATTATACTTAACTTATTTCACTTGACGGATATTAAAATCCACTTCCAGGTTTTTCGCGTGAAAACTTATAAGTATTCATAAAGGGGTGTCTTCTATCTCAAGTCCGAGACATGGTTCTATCAACTAATTATTATTTCACTAATGTGATTTGTCATTACCCAAACTATAAGGAATATATTGACTCATAATAGAGTCACATTTTAATAGATTAAAATAATAAATCAAACTATATAGATCATAATAATTATATCAAGATTAAGAGTATAAGTATACGTAATGGACTAGAGAAGTTGTTTAAAATATTCATAACATAAACAAACATCTCTAATTTGTCCATTCAATACACACGGAATGTAGTAGCACAAGAAGTTAGAATTTAAACATTTCCATGATTAAGATCGAATTAAATTTAATCTTGTGCTATAATATAATCATCAAGATGTTTGTCCAACTACATCTTTGATTGTGAACATTTAATTTATAACTTTTAAGAACCATCTTCCGCGTATGAATTAAATAACTCTATACACAAAAATCGTCTACTATATAAGTAATGGACACACATATTAACACAATGATCTATTTAAATAAAGACTTTATTATATAAACTAAAATGAAATAAATAGCATTTACAAGGGATTAGATAAAATACTTTAACTCAATCACATGGTTAATAGTATATCCAATCACCAACTCATTAAAAGATGCATAATGGAAGGTTTTCATTGAAACATTGAAAAACTTCCTAATTTTTTCATGTGAAAATATTATTATTTTTTATTTTATCACTAATTTGATTAAAATATTCATAAGAATAATCACTAAACATCAATTAAATTATTGTAGTAATTTTTTTAGTAGTACTAGTGCAACAACATTTGTTTAATTAGTCGCCTCTTTTATTTCTTACTTGTTCACCTCATGTTTTCTTGTTAATTCAAGAGGGAAATTAATACATGCTGAAGTAACTCTTGCATAACTAAGTCATTGATATATGTTTGAAAAACTCTCTTAGTATAACAAATGGGAAATACAAATTAATCCTAAAATCCACAAATAAAAGTATAATTATTATTTTTTGGTAGTACTTCCAATAATTTATTTATTTATTGTAATAAAAAATTCATTCCTTAGTTGGTGAGTGGTCCACTATTTATTCGCATCACTTTTAATTACGACAAGGAGAACTCATAAAAATATTTTGGTCAAAAGTTTGGCTAATTACTTCTTCTTCCCATAATAGTTTTCAATGTTATTAAAAAATAGTTGTCTCAAAATATTTGTAAAATTTTAAAATAAATTAGTTTTTATTTAATTCTTGAAATGAATTATATTTTTGAAAGTAAATAATATTGCTTACATTGGAAACATTTAAGGATAAATTAGTAAAATGTATTTTTTATATATAATTTATTTAAAAGCGTATAAAAAAAATTATGACAATTAATATGAGACGGAGGAATTAACAAGGCCATGAAGCACATTATATCATGTTATGATTTTTGATTAATTTTTCCCAAAGAACCCTCATGATTCTACTAACCCCAATTAGTTTCTAGTTTCATTATGAAATCTTTGATAACTAATCACAATCAACCAGAATAAAACTGCTCTGACAATATGGCTTAACAATATTAATTTTTCTTCCCATTTTTGGTACAAAAGACAAAAAGTACTATTTGAAATCCATATCTTAAAAAAGAATGATGAAACACTTTTTGCTCGAAAATTTGAGTATAAATAGAAAATTCAAATATATCAAAAATTTAAGTAGAAGAAAATACCTAATTCCTTCTTAAGTAAGCTTATAGTACAACGGTACAAGAATTTGTTTTTTTAGTTTTTAAGCTTAAATTGAATGATAAGACTTTAATGAGTTTATTTACATCTACCTACTTTCTTTAATCATTCACTAATATCTGCGTCATAAAAAAAGAAAAGCAACAAAGGTCACTTGATTTTATTAAGTAGAAAAAAAAAAAACATAAGGTCAGATCAGTCAGAATATTTAATATGACGTCATTAATTAATTAAGTTTAAAATAAAAAGGTACAATATTATAATCATCTAAAAAGTCTTGAGCTTTTGAACCATGCTTATATAATAACTAACACCAACTGTTTGTCCTCCTCAAAAGTTAATTATGAGCACAGTATTGTTAATGAGTTATATAAACAATAAGAAAATAATGACTGAAAAAGCTTGATATGATCATAAGTGGGAAGTTTATTAAAGTGTTGCATTATATATTGAGTTAAAAAAGGTGTCTTTTATGAGATTTTGGAGGCAATAACAATGGCATTATTATTCACTAAACACCCCAAAAGTGAAGTGCAATCTTTTAAAAGGTTATGAGAGAAAGGCTGATAGTAAGACTATCTCCGTCCTATTCTATTTTACTCTCCATTCTCTATATTTGGATAGTAAAATAGAGAGTGTCTTCTCCAAATACTCTCTATTTTACATCTACTCTTCAATTATAGAGAGTTGAATAATAGTTCTCCAAATTTGGAAAACTACTATTCATACACTCTATTTGACTTTTTGAATATTATATTGTTGTTTCTATTATTTTGTAATTAACATATTATTTTTCATATAAGTATATTAATTAAATCTCTAATATTCATAATTCTTTTTAAATGTAATATAATATTTTTAAAAATATATTATTTAATATATACTACTTTCATCCCAAATTAATAATATTTCAATTTAAAAAAAAAAATTCATCACTTTAAGTGAATATTATTTGATAGTTTTATTAATTTTCACGATGAAGAATGCACAAAATTTAAATAAAAAAATGAAAATTTTAATTTAAAAATACAATACATAACATAATAATTTAAATACAAGATAACAATACAATACAATACAATACATAATAATTTTAAAAAGCACAATAATAATTTAATTATCCGGTAAGTCATTTCCAAATTTAACAATATTCGAAAAAACCAAGAGAAATTGTAGTTGTGATTGCGGTTGTGCTGTTGATTTTTTTTTCAATTATTCGTAGTGGTTCTTTACAAATAAAATATCTTATTATATAAAGAATTTGAAAAAAATAAAATTTTATATTACATGACAATTATACAGGATGATTACTTGGAAAAAGAAAGAAACTATTTAAAATAAAAATAAAAATATAATATTGAGGAGAGAGAATAAAATAGAGAATTGGTAAACAGAGAACTCTATATTTGAAGAATAAAACAAAGAATAGGATTGGAGATGCCTTAGTGTTGATCATAAATCGTGAGCACTTTCTTTTCCCTTTTTTTTTTTGATTATTTATTTATTTATTTACTCTAATGAAAAAAAAGAAAAGAATGAACACGCTCATGTTTACACCACGAGTAGCACAAATTTGGGTGTGTTGGGTACGAACGAAAATAAGTTGTAGGTTTTTTACTTTTTAAAAAAAAATTATTTGATATATAATTTAAAAATATTATCCTAAAAATATTTATGTACTTTAAACAAATACCATAAGAAGTGAAGGTATAAGTATGAGGGTTATAGGGATGGATGAAAATGAGGTATGTTCAGAGTAGAGACGATACAATGAGAGGGAAGGGGTATACGTGTGGGATGGAGGATGAAGGTTATGGGAAAGGGGTAAAGATGAGGTGTGTTTAGATTAAAGGCGAATTTAGAATTTAAAGTTGGTGAGTTTCCACCCATTTGAAAGGCCTACATCTTGACCAAGGTATCTGAACACTTGATCAAGAGAATAGCTAAGCTTAAAAGATTCATTTTCTATGACTTGAACAAACAACACACTTTGTTAGTAGATCCCCAAGTCATTTTTGTTAAATATTTATTGGATTTTTCATTACAAATACAAAATTCACCTGATTTAGAAATAGATTCAGAATTTAAACGGCATAAATTGCTTGATTATATTTTTAAACTAATGGATTCAATCTTCACCGACAAGATGAAAGTTACCAATTCAGCTGCTTGCTAGATTGGGCCATGTGTTAAGTCAAGCAGAATGGTAGGGTAGTATAAAGTTATTGACGAATGGTGAAGTAGCCATTTGCGTATAGTGTGGTCCGCAGCAGCAGAAAACAACGATTCAGACAAGTCAGGCATCTCTACTTAAATCTCTCTTCTCTCTTCTTCATTACACTCTTTTTCAGGCTTACTGTCACCCATTCTTTCTTCTCTCTCTCTTTAATTTCCAGCTACATACTCTCTAGTAGCTATAATATCTACAATCGATAACAACATACAAATCAACAAACAAACAATAATAATGTATATATATACTAATAACTAGTAGTACTTGTGAATTCTGTTTTCTTTTCTTTTTTGTTATATGCATTTTCTCAAACGTAGTATATATTCACCATGCATCAAAGGGTATGAAAAAAAACTTTTTCTTTTAATTTTCCTCTCTTTTCTTGATATCAAGTAATTTGTCTTGGGATTGTGACATTTGTGTATTCACATGGTCTTTCTCTATTGTCTTTTATCTGTTTATATTTGAAGATCTATCTCAATTCTTACATGGGGTTTTTTGTTTTTTGTTTTTATATGCTGCTGCAGCATGTCCTGTATCTTTCATTTTTTTCTTGAAAAAATTCTTGGTACTAACTAAAAAGTGTACAGGTTTTTGGTGATTAATGAATTTGTTCATGTGTGCAGATGCTGAAAAGTGAGCATCATAATTAGAGGCTTGTTTGGGTGCCTGAAAAGGATGCCAATTCAGAAATGGTTTGCACTGAGAATGAATTATTGGAGTGGAAAGATTTCCCAAAAGGACTTAGAGTCCTCCTTCTTGATAAAGACTCCAATTTTGCCTCTCAAATGAGATCAAGGCTTCAACAAATGGACTATATAGGTAAAAAAAAAAAAAAATTTAGTTTTGATCTCTACTTCAAGCTTTATAGGTTTCACATCCAATTGCTTTTGCATTTATTACCAAAGGAGGGTGAAATACAGTGATCTGTAACTATCCATCTTTCTATTTTTGTGAATAAGAGCAATAAGGGGCTTTGTGATTTGTACTTATCTTTTGATGGAAATTAAGGCCAGAAATTAGCTTTTTGTTTCAAATCTTCCATTTACTTCTTTAACTACTAAAAGAGAAGGTAATTAATAGAACTGCCTCTTATAGTATAGTACTAGCTTAGCAACTGGTGAAATACCAAACTATACAAAATTAAGTGTTGAAGCTATAAATCACCTTGGAGTTATAAGTGTGATTGATTTAGCTTGTAGCAACTCCTAGAGGACTCATCTTATTTATCCCCGAACAATGTTTTAGAGGCAAAGACTGAGCTTCTAAAAGTACGTCTCGAGTCGATCATAGGGGCTTAAGTTGATCTTCCTAAAAGTTCATTTTCATACATGTGACAATATCATTCATGTCCTTGCAGTTTACACATTCTGCAATGAGAATGAGGCTTTGTCTGCAATCTCAAGCAAGTCGGAAGTATTCCATGTTGCCATTGTAGAGGTATATCTTCTTTTTTTTCATCAATTTTATATTTGTTTTCATGTGGACAATTGAGCTTAGGTTGTGATAGTACCTTTGTGTCATGACGAAAATTAAGCTATTTCATTATCAATTCTCACTTTGTAGTGATTTATTACAAGAAAGTTAATCAAGGCTAATGTTCTGTTTACCCTTTATGATTTGTGTTTGTCTATTGTCAACAGGTAAGTGCTGGCAACAGCGATGGAGGATACAAATTTCTCGAAAGTGCTAAAGATCTACCAACTATAAGTAAGTGCTTCTGTATTGTAATTAGGCGCATACTCGGTGGTGCTAAACTCCTAATCTTGTTTTCTTCGAATTGATACTTGCTTTACTAAGTTAGATCTAGTGTTGTTAACTTCATTCCCTTATCTAGATTCATAGAACGATATTGTGAAAAGCACGAACCTATCTCTGCTAAGAATCATCATAGAAAGTGGAAATTTTGCTTGTTAAGTGAAATATTTCTGATAGAACTTCTTTATCCAATCTTTTTTCCAGTGGTGTCAGATATTCACTCTATTAACATCATGATGAAGTGTATAGCGGTAAGATCAATTTTCATTTGATACAACTTTGTAAATAAGTAAAATATTGTGGAATTATACCAATTCTTTATATATTTTTTTCTTGCAGCTTGGTGCAGTTGAGTTCCTTCAGAAACCATTATCAGATGATAAACTGAGAAATATATGGCAGCATGTAGTTCACAAGGTTTTTTACCGAAACTACACTGGGTTAAATATGTTCTTTTAGATTGTTGAGCTTATTATATGTAGAGGAAATCTGACTTTTATTAATTGAAACAGGCATTTCATTCTGGAGGAAAGAATGTCTCTGAGTCACTTAAGCCGGTTAAAGAATCTCTTTTGTCCATGCTAGAGCTCCAACCAGTAAAGCGCGAAGCAGATAATGAGAATACTAATGAAGCTGAACCCTTGACCTCTGTGGTGGAAAACCAAAAAGCATCATCATCCTGCTGCGATAAATATCCAGCTCCTTCAACCCCACAACAGAAACAAGGAGTGAGGTCAGTGGATGATGGTGATTTCCAAGATCATACTATCTTGTCAAATGAACAAGATAGTGGGGTGCATGAAGGGGACACAAAATCTGTCGAAACTACTTGTTGCGATTCTGTTGCTGAGACTACTGTCTTGGCAGATTCTTCCGAGCAACTAGGAGAGGCTATCACAAAGGAGGAGCGTGATTCTGCTGCTGATCAAAATATGGAGGATCCTATTGCTACTTGTTCACGAAGTAATGACAATGGCAGTACTTGTTCTGCTGACCCGAGCAAAGCTTCTGGTCTCCATAGTTCAAGTGGGACAAAAGCTAATAAGAAGAAAATGAAGGTAAGATCGAACAACTGCTGACTAGTTGATAGTTACTTTGGATTTTGTTCTTAACTTGCAAATGTTAGATGAGATTTTGATGTCTTAAACAATAAGTAGAATTTGATATTTGGCAATCAGAATAGGCTTTAAGCACAGTTGCCTTGTGCTTTTTAGCATTATACGTAGTTAACTCAGCATAGATTAAAGAATCATGAATTTTTCGAATCACATGCTTGTGGGAGTAAGCTTTTGTCTCTCCTTGAATCCAGGTAGACTGGACACCTGAATTACACAAGAAATTTGTTAAAGCAGTCGAGAAAATTGGTATAGATCAAGCCATTCCTTCTCGAATACTAGAGCTGATGAAAGTAGAAGGCCTGACGAGACATAATATAGCTAGCCATCTCCAGGTTTGTTGAGTTTTGTTCTGCTCTTTCATAATTTACTAGTACTCTAGTCTTTCAATTGAAGTTATTACAATGCGTGAAAATGAATGCAAAAAAAAAAAAGAAGAAAAAACAAATCCTGTCTGCTAGATAGAAGGGAGCATGATATCTAACCTCATAATGCAGTAAATTTAATAAGGAACAACAAACCTTACCCTACCTCATAGACACAAAGAAGTTGTTTCCGACAGACCCTTAGTTTAAATAATGCCTAGGGTGACATTGTAAAGCAAGTTGTGCAAACACAAACAGACTATTATATTGCTCAGTTTAAGAACATCATCCCTTTCTTCATGCAGAAATTCAGGATGCAGCGGAGGCAAATTTTGCCAAAGGAAGACGAAAAAAGATGGCCTCGTCCTCAACCTAGAGATTCAGTACAGAGGACCTATTATCCACATAAACCTGTCATGGCCTTCCCAAACTATCATTCTAACCATGCACCCACAGCTGGTCAATTCTATCCTGCCTGGATACCACCAGGAGGTTACCCGAACGGTGCACATATGTGGGGTTCGCCTTATTATCCTGGATGGCAACCACCTGAGACATGGCACTGGAATCCTCAACCAGGGGTACTATTAATGTCCTTAAAACTAATGAACTACATTGAGTGTTTCAATAAATTCTGAACTCAAGGACTTGTAAAACTCTGTTATTTGATTACTTGCAGCTGTACGCTGATGTATGGGGTTGCCCCGTTACGCCTCCATCTTTAGGATCATGTACACCATACCCTCAGGTAAATCGCTGGTGTTACAATCTACTTCGAACGTTCACATTCAATTCAGCAACATATATTGGCTAGCTGTTCAATGTGAATGCACAATTGGACCATGTTCATAAATCATAACTGTACATTTGTTGTATAATGCAGAATGCATCTGGATTTCACAGGGCTGAGGGAATACAGAATAGATATAGCATAATAGAGAAATCAGTTGATCATCACCCGGTAAGTTTGTCACACTTGATGTTTAATTTCATTTCGTTAAATCACTTAATCATGATAACATGATATAATTTGACGTAAACAATGCAAATGTTACTTTACGCTGATTCTTCAAAATACACTACAAATTAAACTTGACATATTAGTGCTGAATATTTTCATACATTAATCTTATGACTATGTAAATGTTTTCATTTTTTATTTTTTTATTTATTCAAATATAATCACAAAAATTGTAATGGAGGCAAGGGCGGATCTAGCATGTTGCATCCGGGTTCATGGGAACTAAGCTTTTGCTCAAATTCTATTTATGTACTAAAATATTTGATCGTGATTGGTCGTTTTTGAATTCATAAACTTTAAATCCTAAATTGGATCGTTTTTTATTTTAAAAAAAATTCTCTAAAATGTTAATGTGGGGTTTTGCAGGCAGAGGAGGTGATAGATAAAGTAGTGAAGGAGGCAATAAACAAGCCATGGTTGCCTCTGCCCTTGGGACTAAAACCTCCTTCAACGGAGAGTGTTCTCGACGCGCTTTCTAAACAAGGCATATCCACCGTCCCTCCACGCCGCCACCGCTCTCATCGCCCCCACTGACATGCCAATTGCTCACCGGGAGTCCCACGCACGGAGGCGCGTGTTTCAACGCTCTACCATGCGCGTGGCGATGACTTCACCCGACACAGAAGAAAAAAAGTAGATCCTTTAACTGATCCGATAAAGGTCTTGCTCGTGTGCTGTCCCTTCTTGCTGTGTGGCACAGAATCAGCCACGTGTTTGGCTTTGCTTGAGCGGAAATGTTTCATTTCAACTCATCTCAAATTATTTATCGTATTTTTTTTTTAACACGTTCTTAAAAATATTAACGGTTTAACTTTCTAAACTTATAAATATAATTTATCTTCATTAAATATTTATTCTATTCAAATCACGATAAATAATTTGAAACGAAAATAAAGGTGAGTATTGAAAAATAGGTTCTCCTTTTTAGCTCGATTTGTGACATTATTGATTGCCTTTTGATTTCAGAATAATGGGTTAGGTTATTTATGGGAAGTGGTGTTGTGGGGCTATTATATTCGGGGATTACAATAATTTGGAAAAAAAAAACATTAAATTCGAATTTGAACAACATTTTGTCCATCACAAAAATAGTAAATTCTATTATTGAGTGCTAAAAAGGGAGGTTGAGTGGGTGGGTGATGAGGAATAATGAGAAAATTGTGATAAAGAGAATTATTTACTTTAAAAGGATATTACGTTTTCAAAAAACTTAATTCATGCATAGTTTAATAACTTAATATATGCATTCTCATTTCAAATTTATTTGGCATCTGTCAAAAAATGAAGTTAATTTTTGGAAATAACATAGATTGATCTAATAAAGTTTTTAGAATAGGCTAGTGTAATATCTAAGAAATGTGTAGATATCCTAGATAATTAGATATTTACAGTAAAATATAGAAATATCTAGATTCGACATTAGGCATTTGTAATACAACCCAAGAACAACTCAAATCAAATAGTTTTTTTCTATAACTAAGTTCTTTTATCCAAAATACAAATTTTTCTTTCTAACTTGCTCTTCTTAAGTTGAATTTTCCAATCTTAGTTAACGATATAGAACAAGTAAAAGATTTCCCCGATAATATTTTTCTATAAAATAATATTCTATCCATTTCATTTCGATATAAGTAAATTTTGAGTGAATCAATAAACCACCAATTTGCAGGTGATAGCTCAGGGTTCTAATGGAAGGAAACTATAGAAAGTTAGAAACTTGACAAGTTTGATTATCCAAATACTGTTCACTAAAGGAAAAAGTCTTTTTTTTCTTCCTTTTCTGTAGCATAATAATTTGCTTGTGACTGATAAGTCGGCCACTTTGTTGAAGAAAAGTGTAACAAATCTAAGTCGGTCCACTGTAACAGGATATGTTTATAATTGTTATAAGTAAAAAGAATTGGGCCCAGGATGACAAGAATTTGTCACAGCGTGGTTGGAATAATTCAACATTTTAATGTTTCTCCAGTTTCAAAATCTTGCGAAATAAGAGTATAGTCAAATCTCGTTACAAAAACTATACTAATATCTTCTACTTGTATATCGGATATAACATAAATAAAATTTTTATTTTAAAAAAATCAAAATCTTGCGGCAAATAAAAAATACTTTCCTAAAAAGTCATGTATATATCTAACACAACACGAAAAAAACAAATTGAAAACAGAGGGATAGATGGAGTGGGATAAATTATTTTTTTTTTTAAAGAAAATAACATAATATCTAAATTATTATTTGAAGGGGGTGGGGGAGATTAAGTAAAAAAAAATTAAATACTTTTATAAAAGAAATTTAAATGAAAAAATAAAATAAAAAATGGGGGTGGGGGATACGGTGAAGAGGAAATGGTGGAGTGGGGTAAGAAAAATATTTTACCGTTTTAATTTTTAAATTATGATGAGTTGGACGATCCTTACTTCATAATCTAATATTTTACGCACCATCTACCTACCTACACATGAAGATAAACAATTTCCCGAAATGTATTTGATTGCACAGACTATTAACATCATTCTTCCAGCATTTGCCTATCTGATCCCATTTTTTTTTGCATATCTACCTTAACCCTTCTAATTCTGAAAATATAAATAGTTTCTATTTGGCTACATACATAGGAAAACAAGGCTGGAAAAACTCTATAACTTATATTCCTGGCTACTGAAAAATGCTGCTTACGGAACGATCACCATGTACACGCCAAATTGTTTCACCAAGAAGGTTTGCAACTGAGAGAACAGTCAACTGGGGGAAGTAGTGTCTGTCCATCACAGGAATTGTGTTTGTCGTGATAACCTCTTCAAATAAGCCACTTGACAACAATTCAATTGCAGGGGTGCTGTCATCACAAAATATCAGCACTTTAGCCAACAGCAAATAAATATGCATAATGACTAAATTGTGCGATAAATGAGTATAGGTGCCTAATGGAAAAAAGAGCAATAGCATTTGCATCAAATAGACAGAAAAGAGCCATGTCAAGTCTTTGTCTTGACAACAAACTTATACAACAAGTCTAATACAAGACAACTCCTATGATATCCAATTTCAACGAGCCAGAATTGTACTCGTAAATGGACATGTCTATATCCACAAGTTATTCTCTTGTATTAACTAGTGTTGTTCAAACTCCACAACACATGTTGATGGAAGCTCAGTCCAATTAACCCTGGTTCATGAACTACTAAAGAATAGAACAATTTGCACGCAGGAAGAGTTCAATTGCACGTTAAAGAAAAACAAAAAATCAAGTGTGTAATAAAGAACCCATACCAAGATACAGTGTAACTGAAAGCTTATTCCAAAATATATTAAGATTTTTCCATGTTTGTATGATGCACAGAAATGTTACCTAAAAACACCATGTGTACAGCATGCATAGATTTCCCGTGCTCCCTCCTCGTGCAAAAGTTCTGCACCTTTGCAAATAGTCCCTACGATCCATCAGCAAGATGTTAGTATTCAAAACTGATCTCCTCAGAAAGAAAGAAAAAAAGGGAGCTGACCAAGGACTACAGAAACATAAGGAAATTTAATAAAAACTGGGAATGGAAGTTCTTATTGAGACACTTCATAATCTAAGACAGATTTACTCGTAACGAAAAAACTGGATGCTCTCTTTGAAAAGGGAGAGAAAAAAACAGAAATCTCCAGTTTATGGCTTGCCATGAGTATCTGATATATGTAATCAAGCTCACCTGCTGTGTCAATCATGTCATCAACCATGACAGCAACCTTTCCTTTAACATCACCAATCAGGTTCATAACCTGCGGGCAACAACAAAAGATGGAATCAATGACAAATAAAATGGCGTGAAACGCAACCCAAAAATAAAAAAGTGAAACTGATCTTAGAACCTAGAACTTATTGCTTTGCAAAATACTATAAAACTCTTGGTATTGTTCTTTTGTATTCATGGATTATGAGCATGTCTGGTTTTCTGCCTCTTTTTAAGTAGAAGATTTATTCATGAAGGTGATATGATAAAATACAAATAATAATTTAGGAGATGATTCACCACATGAGCAAACCATATCTGAAAAGATAGACCAAAATAGAGGGGGAAGCTATACAAAAACTGTAGACAGACGCACACAAAACAAGAACACCACTGTACCATAATTATTTGGTGTCATGATCTCACTAAGCATTTGGCCTAGATCAAGTCATCTGCCAGAGATCTATGAAGAAGCAGCCGTTACATGGTCAAAGAAGATGATGCAACTCTCGTTTATTTTTATCTCCACAATTTATTCTCTGAAGATTTAATTTAGTTTCTTTGCATACATGAGATGACTCTATCAATATAATGAGGAAATAATAGAGCCCATGTTAGATAGACACGAGGATATACACAAGACAGAAAATTTCGCTCAATGGATAGAAAAGAATCATTTCATCTACTTCATGTATCTATGAGTAAAAGCCAACAGGAGATAAAACTGTGTCAAGTGTGAAATCAAAAACTTCATCTCTGAAACTACCTCAGCAAGATTGTGCTCCTGGCGTCTTTTGTCGACAATGGCTAAAGGTGCATCCAATTTTTTTGCAAAAGCACGTGCTCTAGCAACTCCCCCGACATCAGGAGAGACCACCACCAGATCATTGGAACTAATCTTCTTGCTAGCAAGGTAATCCGTGATAACAGGCTAGCATGTACAAAGAACGGAAACTGCCAATCAGCTAAGTAAATTTGCAGTTCTTAATGTTTCTGACACACTTAATAGATTACCTGACATTGTAAATGGTCCACTGGAATGTCAAAATAACCCATGGATTGCCCAGAGTGAAGATCACAAGCTATAACACGATCTGCACCTGCTTCTGTTATAACGTTCCCGACCAATTTGGCAGCAATGGATTGACGATTTTGTGTCTGAAAAGATATAAAATATGATAAATTAACATGTACTTAAGAATGTCCTTATATTATTACTTGTTTCTTTATGTTAAAGACAGAAGTTGGAAATATCGTTTTTCTCATTCTTTTGGTAAATATTCTCATCAATTAATAACTCTTTGGAATTAACCAGGGAAATCCTGACTGACAAGAAAAGTGAAGACGAAAAAAGCATAAATAGGACAGAAGAATCCAAGCTAAACGTAGTTAAGTGCAGCACCGCCCAAGATGTCAAGAGCAAAGAGCATAATATACTGATCAACTATGCTTCAATCGCAAATTAGTTGGGATAAGTCAGATGAATCCTTTGTACTCATTACGCTTTATTCAGATACATCCCATTCCAACTCCAAATCATTTACTTTTTAAGATGAATTAGGAGCATTATAAAAAAGACAACAACTAGACATTCTTTAACTCTCATATTTATTCTTATACATGGATATACAAGTCTCAACCAGCATAAACAGACTCTGATACCATGTAAGAAGTAAAAACACAGAAAAAGTATTATTGAATTGTGTGTTCTATACTATTACACCTGGCCCTACTATATATTGGAACTTTACGTTCGATACTGTTTGGATATGTTTAGGACTTCAGATTCCTAGTTTGAGTAGTTTGTTTATGATTATATTTCCGAATGCATTGTTTAGTTAGGATACTTTAGAAGTGCTCAGTTAGGAGCCTTCTCAATTCTTGTAACCCTAGATTTTACATCATTTCTCTAGGTGTTTATATCAGGGCTCTATAGGCTGTAACGAGACCAATCCAATTTTTCTTCTTCATGCCAATCACCATCGATGGTCAACAACGGCAACAATCTCAGAGTTGTCAATGTTGACAGCACAACCGGTACCGACATCATTATTCAATTAAATTTTGCTTAGGGGTGGTCACAACTTCACCACCTGTAAAGATCAATTTTCCATGCTATGTATGGCTACAACCTCATTAACATCTCGACAGGACCACTCCAGCCCCTAGAAGCACTATCACCCTTGGGATACTTTATTAGTGTTCAGTTAGGAGTCTTCTTAATTCTTGTAACTCTATTTAAACAGCTCATGCTTAATAATAAACAGATTTTACATCACTTTTGAGTGTTTATACTATACACTATAATTCTTTTCCATGTAGGACAGTTTATACAATCCTAGTCCTTTTCTAACATAAACATTTAACAAATGCTGAAATACTGTAAGTTGACAACAAAGAGCCAAGCTTTAATCTCAACTTGCTGGTGTTGCCTATATGAATTATTTGCTTCAACTGCATCTTGTTCTTAGTTAAACCCGCAATGACTTTGATATATTGTACAGTAGTTTTTTGGAGACAACGTTACTCACTATCTTAAATTTATCCAGTCTCCTTTTATCATTTTCATTAACATATTATCACTCATCCCTATGAACTTGTGCTGTCAACTTGTGAATAATCAAAAAATATGAAAACTAAAAACACAAAATTTGGACAGCAGATAAACTTGCCTTCCTATCAGCTCTGGCATATCCAAAATATGGAATCACAGCAGTGATATTTTTGGCTGAAGCCCTTCGGCATGCATCTATCATCACCAAAAGCTCCATAAGGTTTTCATTGGCTGGAGGGCAAGTGGGCTGAATCAAGAAAACATCACATCCTCGAACACTTTCTTGCAACTGGATATAAATTTCACCATCAGCAAAGCGCTTGATGGTGATCTTCTCCAGTTCATGCCCCATGTTCCAAGCAATTTCCTAAGGAATAAAGAAAAAGAACTGCACGTCAAGAATAAAGGCATAACTTAAAAGATGACAGAAATTCAATGGATTTCACAGCTTGAATAACAATTCATGTAGCAACTGATTGTTTTTTCTGATGATAGTAGTGTCCAAGCCAGCTTACACACAACCTAAACTATTGCATCAGGCACCTGCTACCTCCAACCAGCCTAAGCAACCTTGACTATTCCTGTTTACTTTTTGTAATTCAATCACCTTGATATATAGGAGTTCAGGAAATTAGGACCGAAAAGAAGGGTGTGCTGGAGGCAGAGGCGGACTTACACCATAATGAAGGGGTGCACGGGAACCCATAAGTTTAGCTCTAACTATGGATTATTATGTAGATATATGTTAGAAATATTTTATACACAATAAGTGGGCACCCGTTATCAGATAAAGGTGGACTAATCGTATATGAGGTCTTCTAAATCCTTTTTATTTGCAATCAATCCTCTATTGAGTCTTTTTACAGTATTCCATCTCCCCATTGCATCGATGCTTTTTTCTTTCTCTTTTCTTTCCTATTTAGGTAGTTTACTTCATTTCCCATACAATCTTTAAAGACTGATTCATGAGAAAAGAAATTAAAGCCAAAATGTCCACCCTGAAACATAAACCATACACCAATTGCTATAAATAATAATAAGAAACTATATCAACGAGCAGCTTCGCTATACTTAAGGAATTAAATTCATTACACTATTCGCCATTCTATTTCTATACTTAAGGAATTAAATTCAATATAGTATTCACACTTCAATTTTTTTGTAAGGTTTCCTTTCTTTTCAGACACTACTTTAATCATTCTTCATCATTGTGTGATCCAGTCCATAGATCCCTTTCATATGGTTATCTTGGAAATTTCTATCTTTTACTTATGTCACTGATGATATTGGTAGGTATTCTAACACTATATAAATAGGGCAGCTCTCCTTCAGTTGGAAGATATCACAGACAGAGAAGCAGCACAGCAGTGTTAGAGCACAGATCACAGCAGTGTAAGGAAATAGTCAGTGAGAAAATAGAGAGTTGTATTGTAGCAAGGTGGAAAATCAAAAGAGGATTCGTTTTTTTTGTGTAGTGGTCTTTGAGTATTTTACTCGGGACTACAAAGTATAAAATTCTTTGCTCTAGTGAGATCAATTGTTCCTCTTGAGTCGTGGCTTTTCCCATAGTTTAAAAAGATTTTCCACATAATTTTTTATGACCGTGGTGTCCGGGCCAGTTCTTGCGCACCTCGACTAATTCCACAGTATACCTGCCACCTCCCACCGGCAATAGGTACCAGAAAACTCTGTCCACTAAGGCTAGAATATATGAGAAGAATCACCTAGTGTTTTTTGCCACATAAAAATTCTTGGCGTCCTACTTAACTAAATATTATGTAGCTTGACTTAAAATTTCCACACCCATTCATCGTTTATTTTTTTGTTAAGATGTCCCACATCGGAGGGATGAGAATTTGGTCTCCTTATATGGACTTGGACAAACCTCCCCTCATGAGCTAGCTTTTTGGTTTGAGTTAGGCCCGGGTGTCATATCTTTACACGGTATCAGAACTAGACCCCCAATATGTTGTTCACTGATGTTGGGCCCTCATTTAGAAGTGTTCATGTTCCAGTTGAGGTCTGGGCGTACGGGGGAGTGTTAAGAAGTCCCCATCAAAGGGATGAGACTTTGATCTCCTTATATGGACTTGGACAAACCTCCCCTCATGAGCTAGCTTTTGGGGTTGAGTTAGACCCAGGTGTCATATCTTTACAATATCTACCTCTTCAAAGTTTGAACACCCTTCGCTAGAATCTTGGCAACACCACTGATCTTTACAGTTGAAGGAGGCACCAACATAATGGTACAAAAAGTACTCATTTATGAAAATATACACATAAGAATTCACTGATAATAATTTCATCATTTTGTTGTTGTAAGTGAATGACACGTTAATTGTAAGACAAGATAGGAAACTAATAGAACAAGAAACCAAATTGAAGGGAGATTTGTCCAAACGTTTGACGTGAAAGATTTGAGTCCAGCATGACAAATTCTAGGAATGATATAGATCGAGCTAGGAAAAATTAAAGGTTGTGACTTCTGACAGGCTCAAAAGAAGTACATCGAACGTGTATATGAACGCTTCAACACAAAAAGTGCTAGGGCAGTTACCACACTTCTTGCTAGTTATATGAAGTTAAGCAAGAAGACATGACCTACAACAAATAAGGAGAAAGAAAGCATGTCCAAATACTCCTCAATTGGTAGGGTATTGTTATCAAATTTCTTGAGAACCCTAGAAAAGAATACTAGAAAGTTGTAAAATGGATACTCAGGTATTTGATAGGAATCTCTCATGAATGCTTTTATTTTAGGAAACCAAATCTAATCTTGAAGAGCTATACAGATGTCGATAGGTCCAGAGATCTTAATAATACAAAATCCATCATTGGATATTTGTTTACTTTTTCAAGGAGCTATAATACTATATCATGGTAGTCTAAGTTGCAGAATTGTGTCTCACTTTGAAAAACTACAGCAGAGTGCATCATTTCTACTGAAGCAGGCAACCAGATGACATGGCTCAAGCGATTACTTCAAGAACTCGAATTGCACCAAACGGAGTATGTTATCTATTCTGATGGTCGAAGTGTAGTAAACTTAAACAAGACCTTCATGTATAATGCAAAAGAAGAAAAAAACGACGTCAAATATCATTGGATTTAGGTCAAGAAAATTCACACAAGTGAGAATCCCACAAATACATTGACTGAGGTGATACTGAGAGACAAGTTTGAGCTATGCAAAGAACTTTTCGGCATGAGCACAATCTTACAAATTAGTGATATCTCCTTCAAGTGGAGGGGGAGAATTGTGGGGTTCAGCCCATGATCCTAGACAGAAAGTCTTCCTTCCTTTGGCATAAAAAGTCCGGCCAATGAATCTGCAGCAAATGAGATTTGGACAACCGGCCAATAAATCTCTTTATATTGCAACATTTTCAATTTCAATCTTTGTTTATGCCACTTATGACATCGGTATGGTACTCCTAACACTACAAAGTATAAACAGGACAGCTTTTCCTCAGTTGGAAGATACCACAAACAAAGACAGGCAACATAGCAGTTACAGAGAGCAAATTATACAGAGTGAAAGAAAATAGTGAGGTGGAATAATCAGAAGAAGATTCTTCCTATTAATTCTTTGAATGTGTATTGTTCTATGAATAGGTACTTGGGACTATAAAGTGTAAAAAAAATTACTATAGTAATATCAGTTGCTCATTTTTAGTCGTTGAGTTTTTCCTTTATTTTAAAAAAAAATTCCACGTAAAAATATTTGTACTTATTTCTCTATTTTATTCCCATTATTTGACTATTAACATTATGTGGGTACTCACGGAGTCCCAACAATCATTAGTAATATATTATAAGTGAAATTACATGCATTGTTAAACATGATATATGAAATTCTTTGGGCGTGGAAGAGGTTGGAGTACTTATACTAAACTGTTAACGACACCAACATATCAAGTTAGAATCCTAGAATGTAAATGTCTAACCTTTCATCTTTCGAAATTTACAGAGAACATAAGAGGATCCGACAGTCATTCAAGAGAAAAGGGATATGGTACACAAAAGTAAAGCTCACGGTCACAAAAGATAGCAGGAAAACCTCAGGGACATTCAAGACAATTTAGTTTATGGAAGTACTTATAACTAGGCATCCCCAAGTCCTCATATACAGAAGTATTTACCTCAGAAAGTGAAGGATTCGCAGTTCCAGAAAATAACTTCAGTTTGGGATTCAGCTTGGTATTATCTCTGTTAACTGCATTCTCTAAGCATTTGGCTTGCAAGAACGTTGGAAGTATCACATCATTAATGATTGGCACAGTAGGCTTCTCATTCACTGGTTCATTGATTTCACAATTCTAAGACAAAAAAATAGATAAGCATTAATAAAATAAACAACTTTGCAAAAGCACAAAAGACATTGAACCAACCAAGTAGGGCCTCTCATAGAGCTTAAATTCATGAAACTGGCTCCAAAAGTAAATGAACCAGATATGAAAAAATTATGCAAAATTAGGATAAAGAATCCATTTTTCCTGGAAAAACATAACCTATATAGAAAAACACCGACCGTTACTGTTTCCTAGAAGAACATAACCTACATAGAAATGACATGAACAAAAGAGAAGGAAAAAAAAATATACATATACCTCTTGTCTCTTACTCCAAAACAGGTAATAACTCTAAACATTTCAGTAAAAACTTTTACTCCAAGAATGGCAACATTCAGATACAAAATCATTGAAATCTAACTATTACTTTAGTACATCATAATTTTCTATAAAAATTTCATGCAAGGAACAGTAAAATCATAAATTTTTTAGGTAGATGTGTTTCTATACTTCAAAAAAAAAAAACTCTTCAAGTAGTGAGACTGATAGTACACAATTGAGAATTGCTCAAGTCGTTCAGCATTTCCACCATCCATCATCAGATAGTTCAAGGGTTCGAGTGTAAGTGAGAACACTATTAATCCTTCCGATATATATATATATATATATATATATATATATATATATATATATATATATATCTTTTGGAAAAGAATGAGTAAAGCAGAAAACTGAAACATTTTACAAAAATAAAAGGTGGTGAAAATTACATGTTATGCAATCCAACTCATTCGTCATAAACATGAAAAAAAAATTGTCAAAAAAGGGGCAAAAACATGGCGTTACTTGATTTCATTACATCTCCTCCATCTAAATTAATTCAACTGAATTTGGTTCTTAAAATTCTGCTTTTTCATGGCAATGAAAAAAGAAGTACACATATGAATTCACCAACTGAATCGTTCAATCTTCACCACTGCAAAGCCCGACAGGGCCAAGGATGGATTCATCAGCGATTTTTTTTTCTATATAATTAAAAGTACTTACAATGACGGAGTTGGGAGGCCGGGTTCGTTTGAGAGCAAGGCTTGTGCGACAGAGAGAGGAGGAAGAAGAAAAGGAAGAGATGAGAGTTTTTTTTTTAGCAGAAGAAAAAGAGGAGAGAAGAGTGAAGGAAGCCATCAAAATCAGAAGAAGAGAAGAAGGCAGAGTGACCCGCCCGAGTTTCCTCTTCCCCTATTTATATGTGGGGCTTTTCGGTTTTGTGTCAGGGGGATTTTGTTTGCTAGGTCACACAATGACAAACACGCAGGTGTCAAAATAGGGTCATAAAAAGGGTTTTGACTAAATTTTATTTTTTATTCTAATATATTTAATTTTTAACTAATTGAGAATTTGAGATGTTTTTTTATTCTAGTTTGGAATTATTTTGATGTAATAAATCAATAATATAAGTTTTTCCTAAAATGTGAATAATTAAGTAGGTTAACATTTGATAATTATGAGAAAAGGATTTAAAATGTCAGTAACGTATTGAAAATGGCTTAATTTTTTTCCGTATTGAACATCAATTGATCTTAACGTTAATTTTCAAGTTAAAGATATTTTTTCTTTTAATGGATTATGAAATAACGTGTGTGTGACTTTAATTCAATAAACGACATTGATTTATTGATTCACCTGATTTTAATCATAAATAATTCGACTCTGTGTAAACCTAAAAACTATTTTGAGTTCAACAATAGTGAAGTGATTTCACCATGCTAGAAATAATTGAATTTAACAACTAACTTACTTCAAAAGTTCAACAATAGTGACGTAAGTACTACTTATTTAATTTAAATTTCATATATGTCACATAAACCAACAAACTAGTACTCCATTTGTTTCAAGTTATGTAACACAAATTTGAAGTTAAACTTTTTAATTTTAATCATGAATTTGAACTTGAAAATTTTAAGTCATTTAAAATAAATTCACATAATTGATAATTATATAAAAAATATTATAAGTCATGATAAAAGACAATTCAAAATTTGAAATTTTTTCCATAAATTAAAATGAAAGAAGTAATCATTATTATAAATTTATAAATACAAATAGCCAAAAAAAATAAAAATACGTATTTCAATTAATTAAAGTTTATACATATTTAATTAAATCAAGAAAATCATAATTTTCTAATAACTAAGCACCAAAAAAAAAAAAACTATAAACCAAAAATTTTCACGTGATATTTCCCACCAAAATAGCATGTTATTATTTTTTTGGAGTATTACGTGTTGTATCGCCGTATCCCTATATGATCTCTGTCCTTTACTGAGAAAACATCATTACTCTCTCTGCTTCAGTTTTACTTGTTTTGTACTAAAAACGTTTTTCACTTTTAACTTATAATATTAAATTAATGTAAATATTATAATAAAATGTTTATATTTATTATTATTTTTCTGGAGACTTGAAAATTTTTAAAACTAATAAATAAAAATGAAAGGAGAAAGTAAGTTTGTAACTAACTATGTGGTTGTGGGACTGATATGGAGTCATCTCTTTCCCCAAATTCCATTTATGTGGAATAAACAATATACTTTGGCGGGCCCAATTTTCAAATGTTCCACAACAAAGACCACTGACTTGCAGTTTGTGAGAGAATAATTGTTGGTCAAAAAAGAAAAAAAAAGGTACCCATTTGCAAATAAAAATCTTATACTAAAAATAAATCCTTTTTTTTTTTATATATTTTAATAAATTTGAGTTTCTTAAATAATTTTCGTTCAATACTATTCTTATTATTAAATAATTATAGAAAATACTAGTTGTCAAATTAAGATTTTTAAAACATAATCAATAGAGTTAATTTAATAAAATAAATCTCTAATATATTTCTTAATCAAGTTAACATGACCAAGTAAAATGAAAGGAACAGAGTATTAATTACTATTTTTTCTATTATTTTTACTTGTTCATTATTCTAGAAATAGATGATCATTTTTGTTTATTCAATTTAGAAAATTAAGAGATAAATATCACTTTGTTTCTAATTTATTTTTATTATTAATTATAGTTATTTTGTAATGTATTGAATTTATTATATTAAAAAATAATATAATAAAATTATAATTTTATTTTATTACTTTTTAAGATGTGTATCGAGTTAATATTGAACAAATAAATATAAACAAAAAAGATACTATTAGAATTTGATGGCTTTTTTTTAAATAAATAAAGGTGGTGTAAGGAACAATTTACGTTAACCTCCACTAATCTATTCGATTCCTCCAACTTCTCACCAGTCCCCATCATAAAATTGGACCAGTCTTACATCACAAATACTCTTTTTATTTATGAGTGTCAAATTAGTGAATTAGATTAAATTTGAATGGACAAAAAATAAATTGAGTTAAAGTGGATTGAATTGTAATTTATTCATTCATATAAATATGGATAAGAATGAATTTGGTCAAATATGATTTGGATAAAATAGTTTTAATTTATTTTTTTCCTTTTTTAATTCTTTTTCTTTTTTTGCTATTTTACTTATGCATATCTATTTCTTTTTCTGGTATTTGAAATATATTTTAAAAGTATGTCTATGAATTATGATATGATAAATGCATAATTAGATTTACGCAATCAAATTGATTAAATACACTCAATAAGATTAAATTAAAAGAACATTATACTCATGCAACTTCATAAACGAAAAACAATTTCATATAAACTCATGAAAAATATATATATCACATATATTGTTAAATTAGGTATTAGGCCTAACTCACACCCCAAAAGCTAGCTCAAAGGGAGGAGGATTGCCCAAACCTTATAAGGAGTCCACCCATCTATTAACCACCGATGTGAGACTTTTGTCATTCTTTAACACCCCACCTCACGCCCAGTGCTTAGCATCTGGTGCGTGAGCAATTTTGATTTTTGGGTCCCCAACATCGGGTGAGATGGTCCATGCTCTGATACCATGTTAAATTAGGTCTTAGGCCTAACTCACACCCCAAAAGCTAACTCAAAGGGAGGAGGATTGCCCAAGCCTTATAAGGAGTCCACCCATCTCATTAACCATCGATGTGGGACTTTTGTCATTCTTTAACATATATGAAATTTAATTTCAGACATGTTCAAGAGATCACAAGTTCAAATTGTGAAAAGAGTCTCTTGTAGAAATGCATGATAATATAGTGTACAATAAACTCTTATAGTATAGTCTGGTCCTTCTATGAATCCCGCACATAGCACAATACTATAAAAAGGATCCAATTCGACCTCTAAAATTGACCTCAACTTATAATTTGATCATAAAATCAAACTGATCTCTGGAGAATGGTTTTAAAAGGTTTTTTTTTTTAGAGAAAAACTAACCTCAAAAGATGTTTGTTTCCAATTTTTTTTTTTGAAAAAGTTCGACCTCATGAGGTCGATTTCAAAACAATAAAATGCATTATCCAAGGTTCGACCCCCACTTCTATGTGGTAGAATGCATTTTTATCACTAGACAATGAATGCTTATTGATTAAAGACTATAGTTTTTATTTATACTTTTTAAACATATATTTTGGTGGAAAAAATTAACCTAAAGAAGTTGATTCTGTAAAAGAATAATTCTTTTGCAAGAGCCGACCTTCGGAGTTCGTTTTTGCAAAAGAATTAAAAGAAAAAACCGACCTCAGGAGATTAGTATATCAATTTTACTTCTTTTCTAAAAAAATGACTTCTCATGGTCGATTTGAATTTTTCAGTTTTTGGCGTTAAAAAATAGACTTTCAGAGGTTAAATTGCATTTTTCAGAATTTTTGTGTTAAAAAAATCAACAGGAGATCTCTTTTTTTAAAAATAAATATTTTTTAAATAAAATTCTGACCGTGCAAGGTCAGTGTTTTCCGACCTCTAGTTACAGTGGATTTTAGGTAAATATTTAGTATTGACAAAAGCTTAGTGCATCAGACTGCCTTTTTTCAATTTCAATCTTATCCATATCAATTTTCTAAACACCAAAAGGAATATAATAAGACATTACTACCCCATTCATCACGAATACTGAATAACTTTGTTCAGTAATATTTAGTTGTCAAAATTGAATAATCAATAAATGAAGTTGGCATTCTATAAGAAAATTGATAAACTTGGGTCCAAACTCAATTCTTCAAATCTTGTAAAAACTCAAAAACTTCTCAAAGCATTACCCATTTCAAAATCTACATCAAACACAGTTTCTGCAAAATTCAAGAAGAAAAAAACCCGAATATTGTTACCTATAGTATTGTATTGTCTTCATTAGGTGAAGAACAATCTTAAATTTGCAATTGCTTTAATTGTTAAAAAAAGAAAACCACTCCAAGATTTCATGGATGGAACACTAAATCAAGTGTCAAGCTGGAATTTCAGTGCTACGAACTTTTTTCTGCTTGATCCTACAGTAGTATGCAATCTTATGTCTCAATGATGTCAGGATTTCAATACTCCTACGAATAGCCGAGTTGACACAAACCTGACTTGGACATCACCGTTGTAAAAACAAAATAAAAATGTAGCATTTCCAATGCGAACCATGACGAGGAAACCTGCGTCTAGAGATTACAACAAGGAATCATAGATTACAAGTAAGAGAAGCCATTCTAGAGATTAGAGAAGAATCAAGAAATGACGAACTAAAGAAACCACTAGAGTCTAGTTAATTATTCTTTCTTATATGAACATCTGTAGTATCAAGAATATATATGAGCAAATATCGAATGTGGCTTCCTCCCTCAGCCCCCGACTGCAGATAATTAGTGCTTACAGTATAAAAAAAAAAAAAAGTGAGAGTTGGCTTAAAGGCAAGAAAATTTCAGTTCAACTCTAGGATTAGATTCTATTACACACAATTATAGCTCTAAGTTAAAACCAAACTATCGCTGTAGTTGAAGCATTAAGGGTTCTTTTGCTAACCAGTGAACGATATCAATCAATTCTGTATTTATATCAAATACTTCAGTATCAGGATGACATAATTATAACCTTGCCCAGTATTCTGCGATTCATCCTAAGGAAGGTTAGCTGGCTTTGGAGGTTGCTCTACTGATCCAGTCTCCTGAAAAGATAGGTGGGACAGATAAGTTAGTCACCGTTCTAGTTCTAAATAAATCATCTAAAGAGGATATGCTTAAGAGACAATGTCTGAAGCAGCTTAAACAGAACATAGAAAAAAAGAATCAAACAGAACCACTCTGCATAATGATATCTGAAAAACTAATAAATTCCCCAGAAAGTTCTCCAAATGCACAGGAAAGAAAGTTCTGTCACTGAAAATGTATTGTCATGCACTTATCATTAAAAAAGTACAGTCATGCAATTGGGTAGTAAGGAATATTGTCACAACCAGTAAAGAAAGAATTTGAAAGCAATCGAGCTGATGAACTTTTGCACCTTTTGTCATAAATTCATAACTAAGAGGTGCCAGTAATTGTCTAAAGAGACTAAACTAAACATTAGGGTCGCTGCAACTATCCATGTTCTCTCTAGGAAGTTTTCCAACCGTAAGGCAACTACATAAACCCCATATATATATGAATGATTGACAATCCAACGAGAGAGGGATAATAACCTCTTGGGATATTTTTCCATTTCGGGTGTGGGGGATGGGAGGTGGGGTAGGAGAATTTTGTAATACCTGTTGAATATCTTGAGCCCTGGATAAGGTCTTGAGCTGGCAGTTTTCTATGTTTGAGAGCAGCTGCATTACAGTTTTCAGCTGAGGAACACTGCAATCATTAACTTTGACATGAGGAGCAGTTGAAAAAGGAGTAGTCAAGACAGTTGAATCCCGGAAGAATAATTCCTCTATCACAAAGGAAGCAACTTCCATTGCAATTATCAAAGTAAGATCACACTAGCATTAAACAAGACTGGTAGCTGTTCATCTATTGTCAAGCTTACAAAAACTCTATCCTAATTCTTTGCTTTATTAATCACAAATTTTAATGGTCAAACTTGTGAAAATCCACGCAAGTTTAGAGTCGTTAATCAAAAGAAAATTATAAGTCACGTCTTCATGCCTAACTTGAAAAAATAACGTGCTATGCAACTCTACAGCCTAGAAACACTTAGTTATATGAAGATCACACTCTCTTTTACACACGATCCAAATCTTTCCTCCTATTTCCTTTCTCTTGCTCTACAAAGAGAGCTGATCAATGTATAATTTCTCATTAGAGCATGTCTACCTAGTTCCATACCCTGAAACAACCTTCTTTTTCTGAAGTAAAGGCAGGATATACATTTTAGTGGAAGATAATTTTCAGCGTGTAAACGAGATAGATAACCAGCATCCCAACAAAAATCATTCTCGGATCATTTAAGCATTGACGCATTCCAAACATCAAGTTGCATATTACAAGCTCACTTTGAGATAAGAAAGTTAATTACAAGGTAATTTCATCAACCATTAGTTCGTAAAACCAAAAATGCGTGAAAGGGCTAACCTTTGTAACCCGTTGTCCATATGAGCATCCAATGACGAAATCACCCGAGGCAGCTGCTCCAATACCTGCAACGAGCAAAATCAAAGAAATAGAATTAGGATTGAGGCTTCCTCCAGGGTCACCTTAATTGAAATTCATAAATTATAACTATAGGAGGACCTGCATACCAGCTCAGTATTCTTGATAGTAGATGTCTTGGCCAAAAGACTCTTTGGTAGCTTCATCAGTTCAGCCTGAAGCATATCGAGAAATGTGTCAGCAATACATGAAGTACACGTTAAATCCATAGTGGCCCTAACGTATACTTGGTGTATTTTTTACCCAATATAAAAAAAGTAACGTACATGTTAGGGCTACTAAGTATCTAAACATTCTTAAGCCAGAACCTTGTGCACAAAGCTTTAAAAAGACACTCCCTACATAACCGTCTATATAAAGGCATTTAATTGAGCACGGAGTTTACAACAGTAATTTAACATAAGAAACTATAAAAGTAGTTGATAAGTTAGTTGACGATTGAAGTAGTAAAAGCTATAAGTATTTGTGGAATGATATCACACATTACGGAATGTCTCGAAATGGAGAGAGCTGTCATATAAATTAAAATGGACGAGGCAATACAATAGATATCCAAGTATGCATTGATACATAGAGTAAAGGCGGAAGTGATTCGACAAAGATCCCTAATTAGCAGCTTATTGCCTTGAAGGTAACTCATAATTGCTATTGTTGTTAACAATAGAAACTGAAGAAATCTCTTTTTTGGTTCCCCCACTACCAATCAATCACACTTCAGCCAAGAACTTCCTGCAAAGTAATAAACCCCAATTGCGAAAAGTCTAATCTTTGTTCTATGTGGAGCTGTATTCAGCATTTAAGGCATACCCATGAAGAGAATTTAGCTATTAGAAGAGAATCAAGTACACCAATTGCTACAAGAGCATAAGCAAACAACTGGGAAATTAATTTTAAGATGAATTGATCTAGAAAAAAAAATAAGGAAGGAAAGAGAGAAGAGGTGCCTGAGATGGGGAAGACTGAAGCATGAGATGAAGGAGATTGGAAGTAGACTGTATAGACTGTGTAATTTGATCAGCCACCATCGTTTTCGCTGTCCCATCTCTGCTACTGCCGCCCTTGACCGTCGACGTCGGCGTTGCCATCAAAATTTTCTCGGTGGGTATAGAGTGTCTGACTCTTTAGTTCGCCTGAATTCACAAAAAATAAAATAAAAAAACAATTTTTTCCCTTTCCTGTGTTTCTCACGTTTTTTGTTTTATTAAAATTTTACTCCTAATAATTCTAATTCACTAAACTGTTCACTTTTAGATTTTAATTTGATATACTAACTTTTTAATCTACTCACGGGTTTACAAGAATTCAGTTTGCTCATAATTTGTATATGTATTTTAAAAAAATTATGAAATTTTAAGCTTCAAATCTTGAATTTGATTCTATTTTTAATCACTACTGAAATTTCTTCTTTCCGTAAAAAATTAATATGCAAAGCATATGAGAGAGTGGAGTACTGGATTCTCGTCTAACGGGAGTGTTCAAGGGAAAATTAAACAAATATGCCAAACAAAAACTCGAATTTATTTTTGGTTTGGATTGATATGGTATTCAATTATCCATAAGTTGGCAATATTTAGTTTGATTTGAATATATTATACGTACCCTTAAACTTGAGCACCAAAAGACTCAAGTGCACAAGACAAAGAAAGTAACAACATACAAGTAATTATACCTGGTGATTTTTATCAACAAAGATTTTTTAAAAAAATGGTGTTTTACGTTTTGTTTGTTCCAACTTCCAACTTGTTTATAGGACTTGTCGGCATTCAAAATTTTAAGTTTCTGGGACACACACATAAGTGTACATCGAAAACGAAAAAGTTGTCAAAATTAGAACTGATAAATTTATATCACTATTTAATAGTTTAAGAACAAATGTTGAGAAAATGGTCTAAAACCTCCCCAACCTATACCCGAAATCCCAACTTTACGGGTATCCTATTACCCACCTGAACTTTATATTTCTCTATTTTATACACACCTTTGGGGGGGGGGGGGGGGGGTTAGACCATTTTCTCACAGATGTTAATCAGTTTGGTTTCTTTTAAGCAAGAATTGAACCACGAATACGCGATTTCATGATCAAAGAGAGTCTTTCCGAGCAAGCCTCACTTAGCAATTCACATAAAACTCATTTAGTCACTACATCTCAGAAGTGCCCAATAAATGTTGGAAAGGGTTTTCTGGCACAGAAATAGGTAGGCATGGATTATCCCTGTTGCAAAGCCATATTAAGGAAAGCATCCGGCACCCATGCATTGCAAGAAATTCAAGATGTCAATAAACTATGAGAGACTTGTAAAACTGATCAACTTGCAATCATCTCTAATTTAACGATCTTTTACTAATCTCTAATCTGTCAGATCTTAAATGATGAATTTTCCTACTGGTATTATAAGATTATGGTTTCAAAGGTCATAAAGTTATATATTGGTACATCCTTCAAAGCAGTGATTGACCCTTCCTAGATGACTAGATAAATACACCATTTTCTACAGCCACAGCAAAAGACAGATATACTCACATCCACACGTAAACCATCTTAGCACATGGACATAGGGAATGAGAACCTTGTGTCAGATACAAAGAGGATAAAGGTTGAAGAGGCTGCCGATAATTGAAAAAGAGAAACACGGTGCAATTGAGCGGCATGATGCCTCCCTCATGTAGAATAGAGAAGCATATCCAGATAGTACATAATGTTGATATACTTTCACAAAGAGTATCATAGCAACAATAGTGCTATACTTGTATCCAAGAAAATATGTGGCTACCAAATCCTAAAGTTAGACAAGGTAAACGTTCCAAAGTTCCAAGTTAAGTTGCTTGGGCTAATAAGGAATCTCACAATAACTGAAGTATACAGTAATTTCCTGAAATTAGGTTCATCATCAAAAGGGTAAGCCCAGCTGCCACATCACACCCCTTGAGGTACAACCCTTTCTCAGGCCCTGCGTGAATGCAAGATGCTTCGTGCACCAATCCGTCCTTTCATGCTGATCAAATTACAGATTTAGGAGCATTACTTCCAAGCTATACACAAAAAAACAAGTATCTGTAGTACAATCCTGCCAAACTTAAGAAAAGCATTCAGGAGGAGAAAGGGTAGCAGCAGAGCCCCTAGACAAAATCTATTAGGGTGCCAGATTAGCTTTCATAATAGGTCAGACAATTAGTAACTGTGTGTTCCCAAAGTAATTCAAAAGAATATGATTAGACTTCCTTTTTCTGGTAGAGGAAGTGGATAAAAATGAGGAAGAGGAAATATACAGAATTCTGAAAGAACACTTCCAAGCCCCAACAAACTGCCAAGTCTGACCTGTTGTAATGCCAATCTCTATCCAGCCCTTTTTAGCTCTAAGAAATCTGCAATTTCTTCCTCAAAACCAATCCCTCATAGAGGATCAATCCCCTTTGCCCCACCATTTGTAGATAGATGAAGAAAAAGGTCCAGTATATTTGATTTTTATTTTTTATTTTTAGAAAAGAAGGTATTTGGAAATTGAGTTGTGTTTAGACATGCATTTAACTTGAAAAGAAGTTGATACTTTGTGAATGGGAAAAAAATCACTTGAAAAACTTGTCAAAACCATTTTTTCAAACTTGAAACTTCAAATGTATAACCAGACGGTTTTTTGAATAAAAATATGTATGGACACACAGGTGCTTAGCAGTCTTTCATCTTTTAAAAAATATGCAGCCATAAGTGCTAAATTTAAATAAAGTAAACACCTTACTCCACAGTACTGAGTACTGACTGTTGAGCATTGGTATTTGGATAGTCTTAAAGATCATTCTTGCAATCTTTGCACATCTGAAACTCCCGTTACTCATAATAATGAGTCATATTTTTCTCAATGAGCCATCATTTATGCACTACATATCAACCATGACAATTATTTGAGAGGGACTTCCCGGCGCGAATCCAGATTTAGTCCGGCTCCAATGTGGGTACCGGACACTGGCTGGGAATTTTTTTTTAAAAAGACAATTATTTGAGAGGGGAATTTGGTGCCACTAGTGAAGATTGGTTGCTCAGTAGGGTGGAGATGTACTCATGTAATTAGCTAAGGGATGCTCCAGACGGCTGACCACGGTTACTTGAGACTTCGGATGGAGTTTAGCACCTGCCCATTCACAGAGCAAGGGAAGGGGAAAGTCGAAAAGGATTAAAAGGAGGAAGCTAGTAGCGGCTAAGGGGAATGAAGTACCACATAAAGACCATTTTTACTAAAAACAACCTGCTATGAAGTATCTTTGTTGCATTAACATAGTACATATAAGCCAGAAATGAAACTCCTAATCTTCTTTGCTATTGAAAGGGAAAGGTGTTACTTTTTGTTGATAGAAACATAAACATGATGAAAGCTTTATGTAACTGATAAACTGAATGATCAAAGAAGCAAATCACAGTCATCCCTATTTATTCTTTGAACAAATCATAGTCATCTCTATTTATTACAAAATGAGAAAAGAGATACTATCTGCATTTCGTAGAGAAATTACTTAAATGCAAGGTAAGGAAACATTAATTATAATGTAAGATTGCTTTCCAGTAAGGAATAAAAGAAAATGAAGCTCAACATTTTCTATTGTGTTCCTCATTCTCCTGTCCGATTCTGAAATAGAACTATAGTGCAAAGAACAAGTTTCAGTTGCAAAGCAATTGAAATCTATAAACTATTCCAAACACTACTTGAACAATAATTTCCCAGTTAGATAAAGGAATAAAGATAAGCTAACATTAGAATGCTCGCGAGGGAGGACCTGAAGCCTTCTCTATAGTCTGGAGAAGTAAAACTTCAAATTCTTCATCAATCTAACCCTCCTCAAGGAGATACGTATCACACTTACGTTACAGCAAGCTCATTCATATATACATTGCATACTAAGAAAGGAAGTATTCTTTAACTATTTACTCGAGGTAATTAGCAGACAGTTCGAACCTCAAGATGAAGAAGCAGCCCTAATAGCTTTCTGCAACTCACTCTCAACATCACTAGCTCGATTCCCGTTGGAGGAGTTCTTCATCACCTCTTTCTTCGGATTCTCTCCCCCACTATTCCTCTTATTCCTCCACTGTTCAAATCCCCCTGAATTCTCAATCACCTGCACACCTACAAACTCTGCCTCACCAACACCCTTCCTAACACCATTCCCCATCTTCATTTCCTCCAACCTATGTTTCATCTCTCTATTCTCTCTCTGCAGCATCTCCAACTCGTTTTTCATCCAAAAACACATACCTTTCAGCAACTCCGTTTCTCCCGAATTCTCATCCTTCTTCTCCTTCACCTCCTTAACTTCCTCAACTCTCTTAAGCCCGATCTTATTCACACTTAAAAACGGCATCCTGCTTCCCAAATCCTTGGGGAAATTCACACCCCAACGGCAATCCATCATAACCTTATTAGTCAAAGGCATTTCCGTCTTCGCCATTACAGCAATCCCCTTAAAGACAGAATCTTTCGCATAATCCTCCATCGAGAATTCCTTAAAACTCGATGGCCTCTCCAAAGGAACAAAACCAAATGAATTCCCATCACCATTCTGCTTACCCACAGCACTAGAACTAGAATTCAGATCAGAAGTAGTGCTTTTACGAAGCGAAAAGGAACCCAATTGGGGTTTGAAGAGAAGGGTAAAAGTGGGATTTTGATTAGAATTCAAAGGGGAGAAGGAAAAGTTAGCAGAAATGACTAAAGGTGAGTTCTTGGGAGACCCAAAAACCCCAATTCCAGATTTGAGCGTCAGAGTTAAAGGAGGGGCGATTGGGGTGGTGGAGCTGGGAGTGGTGGGGGTTGATGCAGTGGAGTAGGCGAGTTTAAGGGTAGGTCCAGAAGGGAAATTGGTGGCAAGAGAAAGCGAGAGATCAGAAGGGTGGTGGGTGGTGGTGGAAAAGCAAGAAAGGAAAGGAAGATTGAAAATGGAAATGGGGATTTTGGCACGGAGGAGAAGTGGGTGAGTTTGTGATTGTTTTTGGTGATTCTGGGTTTGAGATTGCTCTTGGAGTTTCAGTGAGAGCTTCATCGTTTTCTCTCTGTAGGTAAAATGGAATCTTTTCGTTTATGGGGATACTTGCCTTACCAAGATTGTGAAGCAGATAAGCTCTGGTAAAAAGCTGAGTCTGTAGATGCTATGTTGACGGGATGTTGATTGGGCTTTAAACATTGGGCCTAAAGCTAATTTTGAGCAAGAAATGGCAAATGGGACTTCTACAAAGATATACCGAAATGAGAGAAACTACACACACATATAATAACTATCGTATATATTATTAGTATTTATCCTTTCAAAACACTACGTATATTATCACTAGTTAAAAAAATTCTACCATATATAAAGAAAATGTAACGACATGTTCCCGTCGTTATAGAAAAACCAATGGGAATTTTTTTGGGCCGGAAAACTTTTTGGTAGTAACTTGAGAATTCCTAGCCTAGTCCAGATTTGGACGAAATCGAAGTCAGTGAGGTCTAGGAAGATCTGGTAGTGAATGAGATATCTAATAATGGATTTGATTACATGAGTGGATAGCTAAGACGTTAAGGAATCCGTACGACTTTACGGAATCGAATTCGAGCGAGTAGAACTCCCGAAACTGATCTTAGCGTGAGCGGGTAGTTTCTGAGTGTCATGGGATGAAGGTGTGTTGTGAAATGGGGATTTGAAACTCTTAATTCGACTCTTTGTTTCTGTGCAAGCCGCCAGGGCTGAATTATTCCCGCCAGGGCGGGGCAGCTGTAGCGGGAGACAAACGTGACTTAAGTCGGAAATAAACCCCAAAAACGTCATTATTCTGCAAACTTTGTTCTTAAGAGTTAGGAGACGACCCTAGGCTATTTCTTGATTGTTTTCCACTGCTTTTGGTGCAAAAGGTAAGATTCTTACTCCCCTAATCCATTTTCGATTCGTAGAACTTAGATTCTTGGTTATTAATTATTGGGGAGTGTGTTTGGACTGAATTGGATGGTGGGAAAAAGCCCTAGCTGCACCTTAGGATCATGGGTTTGGTCTTGGGTTATTGAGTTTGTTATAATCCGGATAATTAGACCTTCGTTTATTGATCCTCGCATTATATTATTTGTTGTAGACCAAGAAAAAACGGAAAGAATCCGGAAATGGAAGGATCAAGTTTCTTAGGAAGGTTCAAACTTTGTTCGAGGTAGGTGATGGTTGTGATTTCATATTTCTGTGATGTGTGTTAGTAATTGCTCCATTATAATGCATGTATGTATGCGAATATTGCACTATTGATCACACTAATCATAAATGAGTATGAACGAATGATTGTATGCCATGAATCAACACTTGATTGTATGATTATAAGAATGTACATTATTATTGTGACTGTGGCTTGTTGAATGGAATGAGTGTCACGTTCCGACACACTAACTGGGATTGGATGTCACGTACCAACATACATATTGAAACGGGTGTCACGATACAACACACTAACTTGGAACGGGTGTCACGATCCGGCACACTAACAGTTTGGGTATGGGTTCCATGAGAGGACTATTGACTTGTCATATAAATGTATTATTGAGAATGTAGAATTGTACATTGATCTTGAATTTATGACTAATATTGTATATGTTCGGTGTATGCCTGTTTTATTATGTTGTGATTACTTGTATATATATGTTTCACTTATTGGAATAGTCGCGTGATCCTATCAGTACACTGTGTTGTGTACTGATACTGCACTTGCTCTTTCTTTGTTGAGTATAGGGTATCTTCAGGCAGCTACTGACAAACCTCGTCTAGGAGATCAGTGATCCATCGAATTCAAGGGTGAGCCAGTTCTTCCAGGCTGCCATGATTCTCGTTATGTTTAGTCCATTTCTCTTTGGACTGAGACTAGTACTTTAGATATTCTTATGTTTAGTTTGGGGATGCACCCATTTTCTTAGACTTGTCGTTAGTAGGTGTTTTGGTACATTGACTTTCAGGTTGTAGGCATTATTTCCGCAATTGTTTTGTTAGACTTTCGGAGTTTATGGGAACTCCCTATTTTTCCTTTAGACATTTAAACCTGCTTCCGTATCTTTAAATACTTAGTTTTCGTTAGTTTGGGTAGTTGGGTTTTAGTAACGCTCCTCCCACCGGAGGATTAGTGTGGGTGCCAATACGACGGTCTGGGTCGTGACAGAAAAATACATCTAGATATATGTATTTTTGCTATCAGATACACTAAAATAGAGAGAGAGGTGAGCGGGATGAGAAGGGAGGCACGCGAGATTTGTTATGTATCTCAGATACATGCGAATCACACTAGATACATGTATCTGTATGTATTTTGTGTGATTCACATGTATCTGGGATATCAGATACACAAGAGACTGATGAACAAGATTTGTTATGCATCTCAAATACCAATGAATCCACTTGGATACAGTGTATCCATAACAGATTACACCTAATTTTGACTCCATGTATCTCAAAATTCATATATCTGGATGTATTTGTACATATCTGGACACACTATCTAATAAAATTCGTAGTATTGCAAATTAGAGTCTAACTAAGTAGTTAGCTTCTAAATTGACCGTGGGATTTATGTAAGTTTCTCAAATAAATTCATGTTAATCGTAACTAACAATACTATTTCCAGAAAATCTAGAAGCTTAAATGATTGAGTACCTGCATTTTTTTTATCTTATTTGTGAGAGTTCGATTTCCTAGTGGCCTAATCTCCTCCTCATTTTTCCTCCCCTACCCCTGATCTATATATATAAATATATAACATTCAACAAATTCCACAAGATTAGAGATTTTGAAATTTATTTTATTTTTTCTCTTTCACACAAATCCTAGATCGATGTGAAAATGGTCCGACTTTTGCTATAAAAAAATAAAATGGTTATGTATGTTAGTTATTTTCTTCACCAGAGTTTTCTTCTTCGTCGGAGTTCTCTTCCGTGGCTTTGCTTTTACAATTTCTTCTCTTTATATATACATTTGTATGTATAACATTTTGTGTCATATGTATGTAACTGTATGTGCAGAGTGATATACGTGATATACACACGAAATACAAATGACATAGACACAACATACATTGATATATTACTTGTATCAGTGTAATAAAAGTAGGTTTTCTTTTGCAAAAATTTAACTATGACATACAAGTTGAAATATCTCGTGTAATTTGATTTGGAATTTGATATCCAAGGGGAAGTTTATTCAAAATGTGAAAATAATATAATAATAATACAAATTTGAAATAAAATATTCATGAAATCACATATCCAAATTAAACAACATCGATGTTATCAAGAATTGAATTTCCTCGAATGTGTCAATCTAAAGAACAGAGTACTTTATTTTTGTTTTTCACCCATTTTAGAATTTGAATTTATACCAATTTTTTTTTTATAATTATGGAAATTTTATTACCAAAGTGAGAACTCACGCTCAAGTAACTAAAAACAAACAGTCAGTGGACATAGTCCCAGTTCTGAGTGAGCATCCTTACTCCTTTACTACCTATCTAGCTCTAGCAAGGATAGAAATTAAGCTTGGACAAAACTCTAGCTAATTTAGGGTTCTTGAAAACACAGTAGTATATATATATCTTGGATTATCAATCTCACAATTGTAGACAACGTTCATTTCTTTCCTTGAAATATGACTTGGTTCCGCTCCTGCCACACTTGATATATATATATATATATATACACATCCAGCTAAGGCCATTCGATAAATGATAGAGTGAGTTCCATTTGTTCCATCCATACACGCTCCGTTGGCCAGTCCCAACTAGGTCTTATGATTCCCTGCCATTTTAGTAGTTGTCCCCATATATCAGTTGCTACTGGACAGAGAAAGAATAGATGCCCTAGAGTTTCATCAGCTCCTTCACACAGTAATATATACCAAAAATATTTAATTTAACTTAATTTGCATCAGAAAGTTTGCCTTGAAGGATAAAATACTCCTCGTAAAAGAAAAATCAAGTGAACTTAAAACTTCTTTTAAGGGTAGAAGGATATTTTTCTGATCCACCACAACCTTTAGTAGGGCAATATTAATTTGACTTCCCTCTCTCTAAAATATTGTAGTAATAGTTATTTTAACATATAATTTGTTATAAGTTATTTAGTATTTTAGAAAAACAAAAAATATTTATGACTACTTTTCTTTTCAAACTTTAGTGGTATGTTAATTAATGAAACATATAACAGAGAGATAACATGACATATATTTTTGGGGAAAATAAGCAAATACCTCATAATAGCAAAATAATTACAAACATATACTTCTTTATATTTATATCCCACTAAATAATTACACTATATATTTCCCAACGAATTTCGCTTAACTGATATTAAATAAGTATCATATATACTGTATTGGTATCATTAAGGTTTCTTGTTTAGAAATTACTCATTAGTCAATGATACTATAAGATTATATATAGTCATATAGTACCATTGACTAATGAGTACTCTTATAGTATCATTGACTAATGAGTAATTTCTGAACAAGAAACATTAATGATGCAATGTTGTATATATATATATACTGATTTAGTATCAGTTAAGCGAAATTATCAGTCTTAATGATGCCAATATAATATATGATATTGATTTAGTATCAGTTAAGCGAAAATTACCAGTCTTAATGAAGGAGGGTACCAACTGTAATTATTTGGATACATTATTAGTAATTAAGATATTTAATTAAAATATGACTTAGAGCTTGTTTAGCATTGCTGCTAAAACACAGCTTATTTTTAGAAACACTTTTTTTAAATGGCTTTTCAAAAAATGCTATTGAAAAAAAAAACAATTTGTGTTTGACTAATTCATTTGAAAAGCGTTTTTCATAAGAAAATTGTGTTTGACTGATATTTTAAAAAAAATGTTTTTTGAGAATCAAATTACGAAAGATGACAACTATTATTGTACTTTTAATAGTAAGATTATTTTATAGAAAGAAACTATTTTAAATATCTATTATAAAAAGTTAATTAACTTTTATCTTTATTAAAATAAAATCTACATATTTAAATTTCCAATCACTATCATATCTTTTTTTTGGAGGGTTGAAATCTTTAATTGTTATTTTTCGTCCTTTTTCTAATCTTACAAAAATCTTGTTATTATCTTTTTTCTAGTTCTGTAAAATAATATGTAAAATATAAAATAATAATATATAAACGTAATATAAATATAAAATTTAACATATAAAAATAAAAAATAAAAATTTTAAATGAAATTTAACCAAAATTATGAGATATGGTAATTAATTAATAAGAGATATCTTGGTAAATATAAATATAAATATATATATATATATATATATGAAAGGGATATTTTAGTCTTGAGAAAAAATATTTTTTTGTTTTTGCTGCAGAAATTTTTAGCTGCATCCCAAAAACAGAAAAACTGCTTCTGTTTCTATTTAAAAACACTTTTATTGATTTGCCAAACACATAACTTTTCAACAAAAGTGTTTTTTCTCTCAAAATAAGTGATTCTGGCCTCCCAACAATAATGTCAAACAAACTCTTAATTTGGATGTCTAAATGAAATATATTGACAAATTTAAGAGGCCTCATTATTGTAAAGTCATTGCTAAGTCATTGCAAACCTAAGAGCATCTCCAACCCTACACTCTATTTTACTCTCTAAATATAGAATTCTCAATTTTTTCAGACAATCAACTCTAACCCAATTATCTATTTTACTCTCTAAAAAAGAATCATTTTCTCTCTCCTCAATATTATATCATTATTTCTATTTCACTTTCTTATTTCATAATATGAATCCGTTCTTTCTTCTTTTTTTCCCTCAAAATAATCACCTTATATGATTTTCATGTAATATAATTTTTCAAATTCTTTATCTAATTATTTATTCTAAAATTTTAAAGAACAACCACGAATAATTGAGAAAAGAAATCAACAAGCAAAACCGCAATTACAAGCACAATAATTCTTTGGATCATACACTAATTTTTTTCGAATATTGTTAAATCTAAAAACGACCTACCGGATTACTAAATTATTATTTTTATTTTTAAAATTATATGTTATGTATTGTATTATTAGCTTGTATTTAAATTATTATGTTATAAATTGTATTTTTAAATTTAAATTTTCATTGTCACTCTCCGAGCCTACACCCTGGGCGGGACTGACACTCGAGAACCATTGTTGGCCCCAATTAAACCATTGGTCTGGCTTACTTATTCAGTGGAAGACTTTTAAGCATTAAGAAGAGAATCCAAATGCAAGATAACTCAGCTGTCTCAAACTAAACTCATAATGTTTTAGAAATAAACATTTAACTTAGCCAAAATGGCAACTCAAAACTGAACATAAGTCAATAACAAGATAAAGACAAATGAACTAACTGCCTATCTATCTATGAAGCCTCTAATAACTGAGATGGATGTCGGGACAAGACCCACGACATCCTAATGAACTAAATACTGAAAAGCAATAAAAAGGGATCCTCCGAAATCAAGAAGGCTCACCAACAAACTCTGGAGATCAACTAGAATCAACGATGCGTTGGATGCTGATCTTGGTTACCTGTGTCTGCATCATAAAAAGATGCAGGCCAAATGACATCAGTACATTGAATGTACGAATATGCGACGGGAATTCTAAAACAAGACATAAGCTTGAAAGGAACTGAAGAACTTACCTAGCTCAACTCAACTCAACTTAAATGAACTCATTTTAATATAAAACAGTTTAAAACAAGTGCAATATAAAGAAAAGTTGTTTTAAACATGGATGTCAACTCTGTGTATTTTGGAAATACAATAATACTCTGTATGTATGCAAAAATACAATTATAACTCTGAAATGTATGTAAAAATACAATTAAACTGTGTATATAAGAATACTATTACTTCTGTGGGAGTTTCTCTAACCGACAACCATCACTTAATAGCTATTGTGATGATACAACGTTTTGCCTCACGCTGCCAGAGTCGTCTTATACCTTGCCGAGGGTATAAAACCTGACTACTAAGTGGATCCACTGGTCTATGCTAAAAAGCACTAATGAATATCTAAAAAGTATGACCCTTTTCTACCCATGATGACTACATGATTTATGGGGGCTATGAGTTGTCTGAACTATCCCCCATATCGGTGCTCAATACTACTCCCAAAATATGATACTAGCTCTTATGTTTAAAAATATACTTCTTTCTGTGATTTGAGATAATTGCTCAAAAACTTAACTCAAAAGCTATCTTAGAAATCAAAGTTTTCCCTCTTGCTTTATTGTGAAAGCGTTTACTTTTTTTTTTGAAAACTAGCTCAAAGGCTCTTTGGAAATCAATGTTTCCTTTTCTTGTTTAAATGTGAAAATATTTTAAACTCTTTGGGATTACGTAGTCCCCATATACTCTTTGAAGAAATGAACTTCATTCTATACTCTTTACTCTTTACTCAACTTGAACTTTAAGTCTTAAAACAAAGTTAAAAGCATTTGCAAAAGACTTTTTGAAAGGACTCTAAGAACTTCCTAGATTTGGCTCTTAACTTTCCTTGAATTTGAATTTATGGATTCAAGGTTATGATTCATGTTTTTGGATGATTTCTAGATGTTTAGAAATCATTTAGAGTAGTTAGAATCAATAGGAAGTGTTAGTACACTTTAGAAGGACTTAAACGGGCTAGACGACGAAAAGAAGGTGGGGGCAGACAACCCTGGCGCGTCCCTAAGTTACTGGGGCTTGTTTCTGGCGCACTGCAGGCGCGCCGCCTCAGCCTCTTTGGTGCAGATGGGGCGCGCCGCGGCAGACCCTTCCCAGGTGAATCTGACGAATTTTTCTTCTCAATTTCAAACCTTAATTCGATTAAACCCAATTCCTTTTCTCAACATCTTCTTAGATTCAGATACCAAAACATGTACACTAGAATCTAACTCGAAACAACTCTTAACATCGCTACAACATCTCAAGAAAATCCATCAATCCCATATAAGTTCAAGAATGAAAATAATTCAAGAACACAACTCAAGAACATCAAATTCTCAATCTTTTTGGACAAAAATCACGCTGAATTAAACATGTTTGGCGCGTGGGTGAACTAACCCAACGCTATGTGATCTCACATACCTCGTAGGATTGAATCCTTGGCAAAATCCACAATCAAACTTGAACGTCTTGCCTTTTCTCCTTCTTTCTCCTTTTTTCTCCTTTCTCCAAGCCCTAGCGTAGATTTTCAATTTTCTAAACTGACCAAATTCTGATTTGACCCCAATTAAATTGCTAAAAATGGATTAAAATAATTGGGTAAGGAAAAGACTAACATACCCTTCCAAAATCTAGTTTTAGACTTTCCTTATTTGAGCAGCCCAACTTCAAATGGTCATATCTCACTTATACGAACTCGGAATCGAGCAAACTCAGCGGTGTTGGAAAGATTATTCCAAGATATTTCCTACTATATCTGGAAACACATCTAACTCATCCTGAGCTAGGAGTTATGGTCGTTTGAAGTTGACCAAAAATCCAACTTAACATACTTAACAAATTTTCCAGATTTTTATATTCTTTTCAAAAATGACTATTTCCACTTTTTAACTTCTTTCTAGTTCTTTCTAGTTACTGGGTGTTACATTCATCTTATCATTTAAATTTTTTGTATTCTTTATAGTAAAAATTAATAATAATATCAAATTATCACTTAAAGTGACGAAAATTGAAAATAAAATATTTGAAATATTGTTAATTCGAAATGAAAGTAGTATATATTTTTAAAATATTGTATTACATTTAAAAAGAATTACAAATATTAGAAATTTAATTAATAGCATTATAAGAAAAATAATATGTTAATTACAAAATAATAGAAATAATATTAAAATAATGAAAAAAGTGAAATAGAAAATAGAGAGCTTTTTAGAGTATGGTTGGAGATCCAATTCTCTATTTTACTCTCCAAATATAGAGAATGAAGAGTAAAATATAGTGAGGTTGGAGATGGTCTTAGCCTCTCTTTTTTTCTAATTCAAGATCACTAAAATCTTTGACTGGTCTGTTTTTAAATTTGGCATAAGAAGTTACAAGAAATATTTGTAAACTAAATATACAAAAGAGTTATTGCTGAGTAATTGCACTTATCCCTTTTTTTTCCTAATTCAAGATCACTGTAATCTTTGACTGATCTGTTTCTAAATTTAGCATATTAGTAAAATATTGCTTTTAAATTATTTGGAAAAGAAGGTGGAAAATGCTTAATGAGGTAAATTTGTATAGTTATAAGAGATGGCATATTTGATATGGTTAATTTAACTACTTAATAGACGGAAGAATACATATACACGCAAAAAAAAATCAATATTTGAATGAAAAATATCTAATTTAAACACTTTATTAAGAAAAGATATTCAATTAAAATATGACTTAATTTGAATATATAAATGGAATATATTGACAAATTTAAGGAGCCTCATTATTGTAAAGTTGACCAATAATAAAATATCTTGACTAATCCTACTAACACAATTTGAAAAAAAATTAACAGAATCCCAAGTATACAAGCTATAACACTATAAATAGAGACTCATATCTATCTCCTCCTCACATATACAATAACCAACTTCATTTCTACTTGCAAATCATGCCTCATCATCTACCATCGCGCCATTGTCGACATTCAATCTCATCCTGCTCCACCATCACTACCTCCAATGCCTCAACCACTAATATTCAATAGTACCATTCCCAATATTGTTAATCAAACACCTCAATTGTAGTTGGGAATAGGGCTTTGTGGCCATTTACGATGTTTAATTTCCATATTTACAACAACCAAGAAATATTAATGAACATTATTCAAGACCCCGTGTACTTGACTCAAATTATAACAGAAGGAATGAAGACGGGATAGAGGCCTGCGACAACCACATGAATTTTCCAGGGAAATTCATATGGTTATCATTGGTTTTTATCCCCATCCTCATTCCTTCCGTTTAAATTTGAGCAGATACATAGGGTCCTGGATGTCCATAATTATCTCTTGGTTATTGTTCATATGGAAACTAAATGTCAGTGAATGGCCGGAGAGCCCCATCTCCAACTACGAGTGGGGTGTGTGGATTTATGGGGTTTCCTAATATACTTATTTTGAATAGACAGAGTAGCCTGTTAAGCCTATCAATTCAAGCAAGTCCGACTAGTTTAGGCGCCCCATTCCAGACTTCTAAAAGCGGGTGGTTTTAAGTCAAGAGCCCTATTCTGGTTGCTTTGATAATGACAAACATTGTTAAAACTGTGATGAGCAGAATCACCAATACAACTGATAGATGCCACATGGATCATGATGGAAATACTTAAAATGAACAAACTTGTTTTCAACCTTTTTTCGTGTCCCTTAAGGACTAGGAGTCCTAAGCCATGTAGTGAAGGGAGAAGTCTTTGATGGCAAGCAAGAGAATAGAGTTTTTCTTCGTAACAACAAGAGACAACTAGTAACATAACAGGTTTCTGAAGTAAAAAGACAATCTATATATATTAACCAGTGTTTAAGAGTATTCTTAGGATATAGAGTCGATAATAGAATAGATACTTAGTAAGAAATAAAAATAGATACTTAGTGGTAAGTAATCGTTATTGTATTTAATTGGTGAGGAAGTGTGAATCGTAAAAGAAGAGAGTTTATCTTCTTTGAGAATTGTCTTAATAGTTAGAGTTAATTATTACATTGTGGTACTTAGGGATGGGCACGGTATGGTATATACCGAATTACCATACTATAACATAATTTTTATACCATAGTTTTGGTATGGTACTATGGCATATGATATATATTTTAAATTTTTTTGGTATTCGTTATGGTATTTGATATTTAAAAAATAACATACCAAAGTATATAGATACATAAATAACATATATATATATATATATATATATATATTATTATTAAAATACTAACAAATATGCAACCTTGTATTAGTATACACTATTGAAACTTTGACGGCTCTATTTTGATTATACACTATTGAAACTTTGACCGCTCTATTTTAATTGAAATGTATTTTAAATGTAATTGATTAACAAAAGGAGTTGTTTGTACTTTCTGTTGAATATATATTTATATATGTGTAATGGTTAGTATGCTACAATTGAGACCTTTTTTGAATTGTCGAAGTAATAATACTCTATTTTCCGATAAGAGTTAAGCGTGGTAAAGTTTTTCTGCATTGCTTCAAGTAGATTGTTTTCTATTCATATTCAAACTCATTTAATCACATTTGACTAGAGAGGGGATATATTTCTTACAGGAGGAACAAGAGGATATTGTAAAGAGAAGATCGTCATCTCAAACAACGCTAACCCTCAATGAGATCAGACAAATGAAACCAAGCCTGGGCAGTATCTTCCTTTTGGAGATGGACACAGGTTTTGTCCTGGTGCAGACTTGAAATTCCAGTTCTCCTCCATTATTTTCTCATCAACTACAGGTAAATGTGCATTTGTATTTTTCAGACATCCGCGTATACTAATGCAGATAATGTTGCAAGTTTTACTTCATCCAGAAATAATAGTGATCGATTAATGATGGGATGAAAAAGAGCTTGTCAAGGACTCATGCATGTTTAATCATTTGAAACTGAGATCAACAAAGTGTTCATGAGATGATAAATGAGACATAGTCAGAGTTTTGACATGTAGGCTTGAGCAGCTCAACACAGAGAGCAAGGTGCAATAGTTTCCAACGATTAGGCATACTGACAATTGCCTAGCAAGAATTAGGAAGCTGTCTGCAGAAAATGTGTGAAGACTATTGATTCTTGGCACTTGAAAGTCACTACGGATCGATCATTTACATAACTAAATGAATAATTTAACCATTCTAATGGTCTTTTATTTATATATGAAGCAATGATATTGCAGTTTCTCCCACAATTATCTTGAATGCTTCACATGTATTTTCAGTGAAGATCGATACATAATTGTCTAAGAAAGAATTGGAAGATGAAATTAAGAGGACAAAGATGGTCTTAATAACGGAAGATTGAATTATAAAACTGCATAGGCAAAGATGCCGATAATGCTTGAACAATTTTATACATTGACTGGGAAATTTTATAGCAATATCAACTTTAAGCACATGACGAGTTAGTCCAAGATGAATTAAGCATCACCTTAATTCATGTGTTAATGACTATCCTCTTCTTCACAGAATTTTGTGTACTCTTTCGATCCCATCAAAGATTCTAATTCTGATGGGCTGCTTGGCTTCACTTTAATCATCCATCCATCTTCATATGGGCTCGAATTTATCTTGATAGTACAAAAATGACATTCAACCAGCTAGAAAATGAAAATAACAATTGAACTCTATCAACTAATGAAATTTCTTACCAAGCCGGGCGTTTCAGAAAGCTTTGTGTTGACCTCAACAATCTCGCCAGAGATAGGACAATTAATGTCACTGGTGGCTTTGACACTTTCAACAGCACCAAAGCTGCTTCCTTGGGAAACAGAACCACCAACATCTGGCAAATCCACAAACACAACTTCTCCAAGATGGTCCTGTAGTAACCATTCAAATGTTTGAAAATCATAGACTATCAGCATTTCTTTACTGATCTGTTTTGTATACACATTATCCAGGAATTTGTTTCTGGTATACGAAATCCAACATTCATTTTTTTTTTTAAAGTGCATCACAAATACCCAAAGTTTGTCACATTTTTCTTGTATAAATTCATGGGCAAGCATAAGTAACATGGCTTTTATTGCCATTATGCCATACATGTATTATTCAATAGTTGATTTATTCAGATTAGCATTTACACTCTCCTAGAGCACTACTAAGAAAATGAAAATTTTCAATCAACGTTTCCAATTGTGTTATCTAAACACAGGTCGTATATAAAATTTTCGTTGGAAAGTTCGTTAGAAATGTTTCGACTGAGAGACAAACGGGTCGTATAACTTTTATCCTTGTGAGATCACCAATAGAAATAAACCAGACTGAAGTCAAATGACATCATTTCGACAGTATTTCATTGGAGAAAATAAATTCCCCCTTCATTTAAAAAAGAATGTCTCTTTCTCTTTTTAACAACTCTTAAATTTCAACTTTCCATAACATGTTTAAGACTACAAGATAAAACAGCATGTACATTCTACCTATCTTTAGTTTAATAGCACAAAATTCAAAAGTTCCTTTACTTTCTTAATCTCCATGACAAGTCAAAACAGACAAACAAATTGAAACGAACAGAGTAACAACTTAGATACACCGACAATATAAAAGAACTTTTACACTCTTAGGTCAACTAAAATGTACTTACAGTAGTATCAATATTTTTTTTCACAGTGTATATAAGCTAAATCCAAAAAGGAATATAAGCAGAAGACTCACCTGAGCATGATCAGTGATGCCAACTGTGGCCACTGAACCCTCATGCTTCACCCATTCATGTGAAGATGCATACTTCAGCCCATCAATTACTGTAAACACAACATATATATGGAGTAATTAATAAAGGTGAAAAAGAAAACCACAAATTAGGAATCTCAATACCTCAGTTGGTTGACTATCTGAACTTTCATTCTCCTAGCTCCATTTTGAAAGAAAAAAAAACTACAAGTGAGAATTTAGAGAAAAGTGAATTACCAGTTGAAAAACATCTAGAGATAGAAAAGGAAGGGGCAATTATGTTGTTGGTTGTGGAGATTCTTAGTGCGTTGGCTGTTGAAGAAGCCCACATTCTCAGAGCCATGTTTTTTTCTATCTTCACAAATTAAGAATTGAAGAAGAAGAAGAAAGAAATATTATAGTAGTTGCTTTATCTTGGATGAACGGTGGAAAATACAAGCCTCATCCTAAGAACTCAACTCTCTCACCAAGTGCTTTATATCACTTTATTTACCATTACCAATTTATCATTAGCTAGATTAAACTTGATAATAACCAAATCCATGAAATTTATTTTATTTGGTTAAATTTTAAAATTTTAAAAATTTATTAAATTAATTTAGTTTTTATTTTAACTAAAAATGGATCCAAATCAAATTATAAGGAGCCCTAATTCTACCTAAAAGTATGCTTAAGCCTTAAAGCGGTCCACATTTGACTTCAATTTTGTAATTCAAATTTATCATTCGTTAATAAGTGAAGTTAGATCTAGTCTTCTTGCTATAAAAGTGGCTAGATTTGTACTTTTTGGCTGAATTTTTTTTTTATATGTGTCATACCCCTTTTTGCGCACGGGCGATGAGGGTTTTTTCAATTTAAGTAACTGTATTGATTAAGAGATTATTTTTATTTCTTTCAGAGTCGTCACTTGAAATTGAGTTATGGTGTTTCAAGTCACATTTTCTTTTTAATCCCTAACCAAAAGGAAATGACTCTTTATTTTGGTCTGCAAACCAGAAATTCAAGTAAGGAATTCTGTTGACCGAGGGGAAGGTATTAGGCATCCCTCGAGTCTCGTGGTTCTAGCACAATCGCTTTTATTGACTTATACTTATGTTAAATTATTATTATTATTATTATTATTATTATTATTTTGGATGCATTATTATAGGTCATTGTTTGCTTCTTCTTTCTTTGTTGAATTTTTATTAGTCTGAACCTAGACGTGTAACCGCATTCTTGGTCTTGACATTTATAGGCATAACTGTCTTTTTCTCTCGAGTACCTCATACCTAATAATCTCAATTTACACCTCTTGACTTAAATTACTAAAAATTAATTATTAAACAATTTGGTCAAGGTTCGCCACCGCATCCTTGAATTTCTTTTAAGTGTTTCAAAAAAGATGTGTAACCACATTCTTAATTGAAACCATTTTTAGCATATCTAAATTTGCTACAAAAATTAGTCTGCCAATTTTTAAGCGTGAATCAAGTGGTGCCGAACTACCACCGACCACAATAATAATAATAATAATATTAGTAATAATAATAATAGTAATAATAATATTATTATTTCATCATAAACATGTGCACAATAGTTATTACTCACTGTTGAAATTTTCTTATTAGTTTTTATTTTATATATTTATTTATTAAAAAAATTAAGTTAGCACTCAAAAGATAAAAGCAACACCCATATTATTGCACAAAAATAACTTATCACTTATTTGAACACAACTCAACAGATAATTCATTAAAATTAATAAGGCACAAGCACCAAAACAAATAATCACAAGTTGTACAATTTTATTTCTAAATTTAATGATATAAAAGGTTCAAACAAATTTCAATATTATAATGTTAAAATTAAACACACATAAATTTGAGCAACTTCATGATATTAGAATCACATCTTTTATAATAATGAAATCAAATTATGCAATGAAGATTAAATGGTACCTCTTGCGAAAATTCAATTCACGAAAAGGAAACAATCCTAACAAAGAGCCACGAACTCGAAACCACAAAAGCAAACCTCGAACTCAACCTCTAAGTGTGGGGTTGGAAGGAATTAAAAAACGTTTTGATGTTTTGATTTTTTTTCTATACGTACGAGTGTCTTTTAGTATGAATGTATAGTGTATTCTTTCTTCTTCTTCTTTTGTACGTTTTTTGTGTGTGTTGTCTGCTGATTTTTTTTCTTTTTCTCCTCTGTATTGCTGATAGTTGTGTGCGTATGTATTCAATGTGTTTTAGTATATAGGTGTGTAGTGTGTTATTTTTTGATGGTTTGTGTGGGGGTGTTTAGTGGTGTGAGTGGGTAGTGGGATGGGTGTAAGTGGGGTTGAAAGGTGAAGTGGGGTAGTGTGGGTAGTTTAGGTTATTTTTTTTTTTAGATTAAATATATATATATATAAACCATAATAATAAAAATATTAATTAATTATTTTGAATTAATAAAATATAAGAAAAGTCAAATAGCTAGTCTAAAAATATAATTAAGAAACACTAGCTTATTTATTAAATCTAAATTAAAAGAAAATACATAGTTTTTTTTTTGTTATTTTCAAATCTTTTTAAAATAAAACTTACTAAAATAAGGTAAAAGTCAAAATATTTAATTTAGATTTTTATAAAATATTTAAGCTCTAGAAATGGTGTAACACCTTAAGTTCGATAAAAAATTACGTGTCTACAGTTTACCCCTCTTTGACAGGAAACACGAAGGGTTTTCAGACAAAGAAGTAGATAACGTGACAAGTTTTGACTGGACTTGTATTTGAAGGAAAAATATGTGTGACCGAGTCTTGGTTTTGGACATCCTACATATCTCGGGTTATAAGGGAATCAGGTCACATGTAGTTCAAGGAGATGAGGTGATGAGTTTGAAGTTAAGTGAGGTTTCATCGAGGCTCCAAGTCACGGTTCCTGTCCTTACATAAAAATAATGAAAGTTAATAGTCAAAAGGAAAATAAAAGTACAAGCTCCTATCTATAGAGCTTCTCTTGAGTCTTCACTTGTGTCTTTACTTTCAGATATCACCTTGATTTTTGGGTGAGTATCTTGATCTTGAATTGGATTGAGGCTTAACTTGCCGCTTAGAGTGAGCTTTTGGCACTCTTCAAAAATGAAAATTTGAATATGTTTTCTTGATCAGAAGCTGAATAGAAATAGATGTTAGGAAGTCAGGCTGCTACATGCATTGAAGAAGTTGATTCTGGCTATCATGGGATTGAACATTCTGAAAAAAGTTGAAACTTTGTTCTTGAATTTCAAATCCATGTTTTGCTTGAAGAAACTTGAAAACCATCACAAACAAAAGAAATAAACAAAATTTTTACCCCAATTTTCACTGGAAAACTTTTGTGAGTTATTAGCAAATTAAAATAATAAACTCAGACTAGGAAGTGCTTATCATAGGAGAAAAATAAAAATTAACGATCTCAGACTAGGAAGTGAATCCTAGGAGAAAGTAACCAAATCTCATTATGTAAGAGGGTCCTTCTAATCCCATTGTCCAGAAGGGTCCTCCTAATCTAAATCTCATTGTTTAGAAGGGTCCTTGTTTTACTCGGAAAAAATAAATAAAAGAAAAATGACTTGCTTTCAAAAAATCGATTAAACTTATGATTTAAGAGAAATCAAATTTCCAAAAGAAACAGAGTCGCCACTTATTTTTTTAGTAAAAAAATCAAGAAAAACTTAAGGTTTTCAAAAGAATTAAACAGATAAAATCAATTGAAAATAAAAGGGTTCAAAGTTCAATGTACATACCGAGAAGGTGTTAGATCCTCGAAATGTCCGCTAACTTGCGGTTGACCGGCGATTTGACTAAAATGACTTTTGACTAACTTGAATTGATTAAATAAGAAACTCATTTTTATTTATTAAGGGGGAATAACTAAAGGGAGACTTTATAAGGGAAATAATTTATAGGTTGGCAAGACAATGAATAAAACAAAGATAAGTAAAATATAAATATTTAATTTGAATATAAAAAGGAGAAATGACTATCTTTGGAAAATTAATTAAGTCAAACCATAATCCAAACAAAATGTTAGTCAATACGATAACAAATAAATAAAGGAGAATTTTTTTGAACTTGGGCTCTTTGCCCAAATTCAACTAAAATTGGGCCTTTGGCCCACCTGTCCTAACTCTAACAAATTTCTCAAAGTAATGGACTTTGTCCCATTTCAATTAAAGTCTGTTGCTTGCCATTCTTTCCTGTTTGGGCCCAAAAGAAGCCTGTCGTAATTGACTAAAGGGAGCTGCATTGTTTGAGCCTCTTCTCAATCTATTTTTCAGCTTTGAGAAATTGTATACATCGAGTGCATATTAGTGTATACTGAATGTATTTTGGGCCTGAATTCCCGCCTTTATTTCTGTATATCCCTCTTTAGACCTGCACCCCTGTATTTCACATTTTTTGCCTGTATATCAATATTCAATTATTATATACAAGTGTATATTGTTGTATACAATAGGTATACAACCCCCTTTTGGGCTTTTGTAGGCTTGCACTTCAATTTCTAGCATGTATATTGCCTCCATTTCACTCGATCAAGATGAAGTTGACTCGAAGAATCTCAACTCGAAAAAATGCGAAAAAAGTGAGTCCTAAAGGACTTAGGTTGATGCACATACAAAGAAAATGGAAGCAACATTAGCCAAGTCGTATGAAATTATTCTAGCACATATACAAGAAAGCATTTTATTAAATATTTTCAAACATATCTGAACAAGAGTTTCTTAACACAGGGACATGCAAAGGACACATATTTCATTACCTCAAACAATTGTGCAATGATAGAATAAAATTATGAAGTAGCAACATTCACGAGACTAATCAGCAAAGCATAATTGGAATCACAGTAAGAGGAAATAAAAAAAGAAGCACATGGATCAAATTGTTGCCAATATTTACACGCCAACACTTAAGGAAAAGACCACTACATAAAGCATATGTTTAAAGGAGAGATAACTGCATACCTAAAGTTAGCTTGTGTGCGCATAGCCTTATCTTATCTTTGAATACTTCCTTTAGGCGGCTAGAAAGATGTTATTTGTGTGGTCCGTTCTAGTGACAGCATTTCTATTCTATTCTATTTATGTAGGAGCCGTTGTTTTTGCTTTGTTTGCCGGATTGGTACGCTTTCTTTCACAATAAACACAAAGCTAATTAGAATCAAGTCATTCTGCAACTTTAAACAAATAGAGACTAATTGCTATGTCAATTATTGAAAGCCAACTTTCTGTAACCTAAAGCAAAAATGAGATATTAAAGCATTATTTAATATGATAAGGGAACAAAAGAAAACACTAATTTAAATCAATATATGTATCCTATTAAGCAGTGAATGTCTCATACTAAAAATAATAATAAACAAAGAAAAGAGAAGTAACAAAACCTAAATTAGCAAATTTATTAATCCATTTCATACTTAGAACTTCACTAATCTGGACAAAACTTCAAAATTTTAACAAAATCAACACAAGCTTGGGTACATAATGGCAACTATATAGTCAGGAACATGATAAAGGCTTTTGAGACATGATGAAACAGTGATCCTAGAGATCGAAGTCGATACTTTAGATGCGCAAAGGAGAAACTAAACCACAATGAAATCCATAATGGATTAAATGTAGAGTTGAGCCACTAAACAATAAGAAATGAAATCAACAGAGAAAATTACAACAGAAACAGACCAGAACTGAACTCAAATCTACGAACTAAACAACATCTTGGCTAAGATAGATTAAGATGCTAAATGGAGTTTACCTTTTTAGGAGCAGCGACTAGGAAACGAGCTAATCATGAAGATCATTCCGCCACTGAAATGCGACTCCATGAAACAACAAGAGTGTCGAGTTCAAAATAGAAACCAACTTGAGTATCTTCTACCTTACTTATTTTTGGATCTATTTTAGCCTCGAAAACCCTTTGTATTTTCTCACGTCGTGTATAATTTATGAGTACCAACCCTATTTTTCTCTAAACCCCCCCCCCCTAAATAATGAAAAGATGAGACTATTTATAGATGAAATAAGGGCTGAAAAGGGGGAATTCGGGAGGGAGAAAAGGGATGAAATTCAAATTTGAAATTCGAATCCTTTTGGATAAGCTTGCTCGCCAGCTCGACATAGTACCAATTCCAACGAATTTAAAAGAAGAACCGTCCAATTCGAGGAGCAACGACGGATGAAGCACAAGATGGATACATTTGGATTATTCTCCTATGATCTTGGTACGAACAGATAAGGAGAAAGGAGAGGGACGCGGGCTGTGCGAGATGGGTCGGGTCTGTGATAGTGGACTGGTTTTTTTGGGTTTCTGGGTTTGTTCGCATTCTTGTTGAGGAAGAAGAGGAACGAAGAGTAAAGGGGTGGGGTCGCATACTGTTTGCTGATTGTATTTAGAGCTGTCAAAATGGGCTGGCCCAACCCAACCCTAACGGGCTAGAGAGTTAAATGGGTTGGGACGGGCTAGCCCTTTTAATTAAAGGGCCGATAAAATAGCAGCTCAACCCAGCCCTAAGCGGGCCACGAATTGGGATGGGTAGGCCCTTCAATAAAAAAACGGACAATATTTTCCTCTTAGAAAGGATACGAATGTCGATGTCCGATGGACACGACATCAATACATACATAAATTCATTCATGAATTACACATACTTCAGTGAATATTTACAAAACAAATACATAATAGCCAAGATACAACATTCATAAGATTCATCCGAGCAAGAAAATATTACATGATCATTATTTTCATAAACAAGACAATAAAGGAGAAGTGAAAAAAATTAGGCATAAAAACAAAAGTAAAGGAGGTCAAAGATTCAGAGTTATAATGGAGCAATGAACTTGGGCTAATAAGAAAATTTAGCGGGCTAATGACCCTAAAATGTAAAAGATATGTAAAAAATATAGTCTTGATTTTATATTGATATTTTAAAAATATTTATTGATAAAATCTTTACAAATAAAACACTACTAAAAATATATATAAAAAATATTTTTAAAAATTAATAGCCCACGGGCTGGCCTCTGAGGCTTGCGGGTTGGCCCTATGAGGCTTCGGGCCAAATGAGGCTGGACTAAAAAGCCTCGTTCCTAAATGGGCCAAAAAAATTAAGCCCAACCCCACTTAATTCAACTGTTGGGTTAGGCCGACCTCACGGGCCAAGCCCATTTTGACGGCTCTAATTGTATTAGAGGAATTGGAAATTGTTTTGGGTTGCTGGAGTTGGGCTGGGATATATTGAATTGGGATTGGACTGGAATTAAATTGAGGCCCAAAGTAGAGTCTTAAAAGGGTAAGGTAAAGAGGGTAGTTAAAATTGCAATAAAAGGGTTATGTTTGCAATTAGAAAGACAACATGAATTAACAATTTAACCATACGAAATTAATGTTGTAGTCAAATTGATTTTGATTAGCAAATTCGGCTAAAAATTTAAAAATAAGATGAATTAATATTAATTAATTAATGAACTTCTTAATCTTAACAAAATAAAATATTTAACTTAATAAAAATAACTAATTCAACAACATATCCATAATTCAAACTAAACTAAATTAATAAAGCATTTAACTAAAAAAAAGTAAAATCTCTTTGAGATAGCTTTCAAATATTTGTAAAATATATTAGTAACATATGTAACGATTTAAAACATATTTATTATTTAAAATATTATAAAAAGTGAGTGAAATTTTTTAAAATAACTTGAAACATATTTTGAATTTTTATAAAATTAATTATTTCAAATCATTTGAAATTGAAGAAACTCGAAAATTAATTCCTATCGTGGAGATCCAAAATTGGGTGTTTAACGCTACACTAATTCTCATTGTTTAAGAGAGTGCTGCTACATTAATTCTCATAATTTAGGAGGGTTCTGCTACACTAATTCTCATTGTTTAGGAGGATCCTGCTACACTAATCCCATTATTTATGAGGGTCCTACTACTCTACTTCCCATTGTTTATGAGGGTCCTGCTATTCTAATTCCCATTGGTTAGGAGGGTCCTGATACGCTGATTCCCATTTGTCACGACCCGGGAGCACCCCCTAGTCGTAACCGGCGTACTCGACCTCGACGAGGTCTAATACAAGCCTCTTAGCATTCATTCATCGCATAGACACTAAAACCATAAGGAATTAAAAACTTTCTTTACCAAGAAAACATTTCATAAAAAAAACAATATAGCAAGCGGAAGACTTTCTAGACTTTATACATGATGTCTCAAAACCATCTAACACTTTAGAGTACAAAATTCGGGACTAATCCCATACACAGCTTAAACAATACTAAAAAGACATAAAAGAACATATTGGGTATTGTCCTCGAATATATGAGGACTCACCAAGTCTTCATCTTCAACACATAGAAACCTATCAAATAGCCGTGACATGTCATCATCTCCAAATCCCTACACTTCAGTCAAAAAGGGAAAGAAAGGGGTTAGCACAATTAAGTACTAAGTATGGAGACCATGCACAAACATGCTAAAAAGGACATTTTCAAGGAATAAATGCTTTCATATCATTTTGATAAAACCTTCACTTCACAAGTATAAGAGACATAATACAAGTCAACATTCACATATAAGACCATAGCCAACCATACACATACTCAACATATATCCATAAACAACCCATGCTTAACTTTAAAAGAACACATGCCATTTCATTACCATAGGACCTCTACCTAATATAACCTTAAGACACACTTGAGTGAGACAAGAAGTGACCGCCCATACAACCTCTTCAAGCACACTTAAGTGTTCCCCAAGATTACCTTAGATAAGGACATTTCCTTTACAACATGACATCAATAGACCAACATTCTTTAAGAAACCATTTTGGAGACATTCAAGCACATAAGGGGACTTTCACATTGTCACGCCCCGAGCCTACACCCTGGGCGGGACCGGCACTCGGAGACCATTGCTGGCCCCAAGCGAACCCTTGGCCTGGCTTCTTAACTCAGCGGAAACCTACTCAACAGAATACCTCAAAGCAATGCAGTAATTCAAAACAACTTAACTTATAAAATATGGCCCTAAGGCAACCCGAATCTCAAAATAGGATATTTACATAAATACATAGTCAAGAGACTAAAACTAGCTGACTGACTGTCTGTCTATGAAGCCTCTAAAAATACTGAGATGGATGTTGGGACAGACCCCGCAACATCCTAATAAAATCAAAACTAAGAACACTCAATAATTGAGCCCTCCGGAAAGCAAGGAGGCTCACCACTGACTCTGGAGTGCTCAGCTGGATCAACGACGTGCAGGCTGCTGATCTGGGATACCTAAATCTGCATCATGAAACGATGCAGGCCAACTGACATCAGTACATGGAATGTACGAGTATGCAAGCTGGAATGCTAAGCAACAACGGCTAGAAGGAAGTCTGGGAGAAACTGAATAGCTTACCTGGCTCAACTCAACTCAACCTGACTGACTTCTTTCAATATAAGGCAATTTAAAACAAGTGCGATATAAAGAAAGACTGTTTAAAACATGCTATAAACTCTGTGTGTATGCAAAGATACAATAAGCCTGAAATGTATATAGAAATACAATAATCTCTAAGTATAAAAATACAATAACTGCTGTGGGAGTTTCTCTAACCGACAACCATCACATAAGAGCTATAGTGATGATACAGCGATCGACCTCACGCTGCCAGAGCATCTTATACCCGGCCAAAGGTACAAGACCTGAACTGCCTAATGGATCCACTAGTCTAATCTGAAAAGGATTCATCTAAAAAGCATGATCCTTTTCTACCCATGGTGGCTAACATGGTTCTATGGGGGGCTGTGGGTTCTTTGAACGCTCCCCCAATTCGGTGCTCGATACTACTCCCAAAAATGTACTGGCTCTTATGTTTTTGAAACATATTTATTCCTGCTGATATGAGGTAATTACTCAAAACTAGCCCGAAGGCTCTTTGGAAATCTCAGTTTTCAACTATATTTAGATGTAAAGACCTTTCTTTAAAACTTCTTTGGGAATACATAGTTCCCTAATAAATTTGAGAAATGAACTCAACTTTAAACTCTCGACTTAACTTGACTGCTAACTTCACTTGACTTGAACTATCTTTCCTTGAATTGGAATTATGAATCCAAGGTGTTCGATCACAATGCTATGGAGGGACTCTTGAACTCTTAGACGTACTATGGAGTGTCGGAAACAACCATAAAACATAGGTATAGTACTTTGGTACTTGCTTGAGAAAGTGAGAAAAAGGAATGGGGAAACTTGGCTGAAACTTTAGATTTCTGGTGACACAGGCAGCATCTACGGAAGCCATCGACGGACCGTAGATGGACCTACGGTTCGTACTGCAGGTCCGTAGATCGCGTCAGAGATTTTTCCCCAGAATTTCATTTCAGAAAAAAAATGACTAAGTGTTGACCTACGGTCCCGACTTACGGTCCGTGGATCGATCTACGGACCGTAGGTCATGCCCGTAGATCGATGCCCCAAAACTCAACTTCTGTCCCAATCGACGGTTGACCTGTACGGACCGTCGATTGATCTACGGTCCGTAGGTCAGGTCCGTGGATGGGGATCGACAGCCCAAAAATGTCTGCAATGCTGGTGAATCAACTTCAAAAGGGTCAAAATTCTTAGAATCATAATTCCCTCCATATACAATAGGATTTCAACGAAAATATACGACTCAATCATGTCTCACAACGAAATATTTACTTTAACAACACCACCAACAACATCAATAACAACTAGCAACCTCAACAACAATTCCAATCTTTTCTCAATCATAGAATAATCTTGGTGTGTGTGGGGGAAATGATCAACCCACATGCAAAACTCACATACCTTGATAGGGATCACCCCCGACGAATTTCCACAATGATCTTGTTGATCTCCTCTTTCTTCTCTTCTTCTTCTCTTCTCAAGAATCCTAACTCTTTCTCTTTAAAATGGGATAAAAGAAATGATCCAAAAATCATCCTAACTCAACAATATGAGCTCAAAATAAATAATTTGTGAAAGGACCAAAATGCCCATAAATTTCCGGATGGATTTCCCTTCCAACTGCCCAACTTCTACAGGGCATAACTCCCTCATACGAACTCGGAATTGAGCAAACTTGGTGGCGTTGGAAAGATCGTTCCAAGGATTTCGCAACCATAACTGGAACTACTCCTAACTCATCCTGAGCTAGGAGTTACAACTACTCAAAGTTAGCCAAAAACTCATGTTTTTCCACACTTAGCCAAATTTCCAGATTTTTAATTTCATCAAAGCCACTTCAAATTGTCGGATGTTACACACATAATGTTGACACCCAATTTTGACCGACCTTTAACCCTTTTTGGAAATACTATTCGATTAAATACGTATTTTAAAACATATGTCGAGTTTAAAATTTTAATCGATTTTGTCTAAAAATTATATATTTAGTATGCATGCTTTATAAAAATTATTGTAAATACTATTAAAATATTTTTAAATTATTAGTAAAACTCGAAATAATTCAAATGTTTTAAAATTTTAAGTAATTTTAATTATAATATTTTGTAGTATTTTAATTGGATAGCATTTCTTTAATTTTCCTCAAAATCATTTAAATCGTAGCCCCTTATATTCAATTTATTTAGATAATAGCCCTTATTCCTATCCAATTCATTTAAATTTTAGCCATGCCAATTCAAATTGCTATTTTCAATTGTAGCCAAATTCGGATCAACTCAATCCAAATATAAAAACATCAGTTTTAAATCCTAACCGTCGATCTCGTTTATTTAAAATCTCAGCCCTCCATACGATACCAATCAAGGGTTCAGATTTATCAATTTATTCTTTCCTATTTTATTCAAAGAAGACCCTAAAACCTAAACATTATTCACTCTCTTCAAAAAAATGAGCCGCCGCCTCTCTCTTCTCTCCTTCCCGTCCGTCTCCGGCGAAAATCGCCACCACCAAGAGGCAGCCGCTGGCCTCCATCTCTCTCCCCTCGCCTCTTCTCCTTTCTCTCCCCCCTCCGCCAGCAGTAGCAGCGAGGCTGCTGCTCTTCCTCTCTTCTCTACAAGAAACCGGCGATGAAGGCGAAAGCAGCAGCTCCAGCCGGCGAGGACAGCCACCAGCAACTCCAGCCGCTCCAAATAGCAACACCAGCTCTAAACAGCAGCAGCCACAGGCGACCGGCGAGACAGCAAACAGCGGCCAGTAAGGAGAACCATCAGCTCCAACTGGCGACAACAACAGCAATAGCTGCGACCAAGCAGCAGTTCCAGCCAGGCGAGGCCACGTCGAGCAGCAGCTCTAGCCGGTGAGAACAGCCAGCAACCAGGCGAGCACCGAAGACAGCGAACTCCGGCGAATCCTTTTTTCCCAGAAATTTTGATTTATTCAAGACGGATCTTGACAGATCCGTCCAGGTTTGCTCCTTTATTTTGATTCATTGTTTAAATGTTTTAGCTTTATTATGGAGTTCATTATTGTTGAATTGCATGTTTGCTTTGTGAGAATTTCGGGATCTTCGTGTTTCTTAAATAATATCAGTGTGTTATGTTGTAATTCGTTTCTTTGCTGAAATTGTTGATTTTGGATTAAAGTGCGCAAGTTTGGGTGTTGAAATTACTATATTGCCTGATTTGCTTCTTCTTTGATCAGTTGAAAATTCTCCCGTATTGTCATGCTTTCCATTTTGGGGATTGTAGTAAATTTACTGTACTTAGCATAATTAGTGGTATTGTGAATATCCTACCTCTTTTGAAATAAAAAAAAATCTGAATCTTTGCATTACCTGCTCTAATTACAATTCAGTGTATATCCGTTTGTGTGTTTAAATTAGTGATTTAGTGTGAATATATTTCAATTATTAACTCTGTTATGGTATATTCTAATGTATTTGATTCACTAGGATTGATGCTTGTTACCGTTATATATTTATCCCCGTTTCGTGATTAAAGTTTGCTTTCTTATTCAATTTTGGGGCAGACTTCCTTACTTATTTTTAATATGGTAAAATTGTGGTATGATTATTTCCTTCCGTAATATAGCATTGTTTTAATTTATTTTTTTCGATTGGGTGTAGTTACCTCAACTAAAGTGGGCAGATTTCTTATATTTGGTGAAATTAATAAATATTAGGCTGATTTACTTCCTCCGATTAAGGAGAATTATTGCTGTAAATTGATTCCCTTTGTCCTTAAAAATTATCTTATTTCCTTGTGACTGATTTGTGTATAATATGTTGTTATTCTTTCCTTCTTAATTATAGTAAGCAGATTTCGTTCGTGTTTTATACTTGGTAATAATAAATTAGAAAATTTGATTATGGCTCTTTTAAAATAAGGAAAATATTAATTGATTCCTTTTTATTTCCTTCCCTTATTTGGTCCGTACTCTAGTAGTATATAGAGGACCCTTCCATTCATTATACACTCTCAGATCCGGACATTGGTTTACATGCTAAAATACTAAAATAACATTGCTCTCTATACTCTAAAAAAGAATTAAGTTCTTCCGGTTAAAACTAAAGTTCATCTTTGTGTTGCTGTTTTGCTGTGTTCGGGTCATTTTCTGGATTAAGTTTGTCTCAATTGCTGATTTAATAAACTGCTTAATCGGTTAGTATATTTCTATACATTTAATTTTCTATTTGGCATCAATGTTATTTACTTGTATGCATAAATCCAAAATGGATTTTAATAAATAAAGGAAGCATCCAGGTCGATTTCTTATTCTTTTCCTATGGGTGTTTACGTTTGTGTGATTGATTGCTCCAATTTCAGTCTAAACATGTAAATGGTTGTTATTATGTTGTTACTTTTGAGTGTATTGTTCTTATCAATTAATAGGTTTCGAACTTGAAGTTTCAAGTTGAAGAGTCGCCAGGAGACTAGATTATTTAATTTTATGTATTTTGAATTTGTATTTATTATTTATTTCGGTTTGTAATATTTGTATAACTCTCTAACTATCCTAAATATGATGATTTGGGGAATCGTCTAAAGGGGGAGGGGTATATGTGCTAACTGTTTTCTTACTTTATTTACGTACTTACGTGTGAATGTGTTTTGATTAACTAATTATGGCTACTTAAAATAATTACTATGCTCCTAAATCTGATTAGAAATATAAAAGAAAAGTTTTGTCAATATTATTATGAGTATTTGCTATGTTGGCCACTTGTTCTAATGTTAATACTAAAATAAATCAACAAGTCTTTGTAATATAGCTTTAGATCTAAAATAAATAAAAAATAAAACTACTATTTCCATCAATCTCATATTTAATCTGGTTGTTCAAAGTTGACCATGTGTTTAGATACTTAAATTGTCTGTTATAACGCATTTATATATATTTGACTTGCATGACTACATTCTTAATTATAACGTTAAAATAATCTTGTCTGCTCCTTGTTTTATCTTACTCAACCAACTCCTTTATATAATTATTTAACAGTAAAATATCAATTTTTCAATTAGATATCACGCCTATAAGGTTTAAATAATTTGATTGATTTTTTTTTGGGTTAGAAATCATATTCATAGGCGTCATTAATTAATTTCCAGCATGCTATAACTAAAGATAAATTTTATGCATGATTATTTTCGGCATTTGTTGATTGCATGTTTATAAACTAAAATAGTGTATTAATTGTTTTGATTAAATTCTGAAATTGGTCTAAACTGTAAAATTCGCTTTGATTGTTATAGTTAATAAATCAGCATGTTTACACTTAGAAAGCATGTTCGTAGGATCTAATAGGCTCAACATGTTTAAATAACTTAAATAATTATGCTGCATTCATGTCATTGTTAAACAATCATGTAATATAATTTTGTTGTCATTAAGAATTAAAATTAATTAATTATTTTCCTACATGATATACTCTGCCCCATTTACATAAATTGCATTTAAAGTCGACTATGCCTTAATATCACGCTGGTAATTTAATTGTTCTTAAATAAATAACTAATCTGTTCAGATTTCATCTGCATGAAATAATTAATTTCCTATATCGTAATTAATTGTTTTGCCACTTAAAAAATAGCTACTAATTATTTTATGCACTAACTAAACTGCTACCCCTTAAATTAAGCATTTCTGCATCAATAACTAGATCTGCTACTGCTCTTAAAAATAGTTCTCTGTATTTGCGATCGCTTTTCTGCTATATTAATAAAATCTGCAACCTGTCATAACTTCCTGTCCCTTTAATATTAATCAGTATATTATTATAATGCCCGAGTGCGCATTTGTTATATGCACACACTCAAGCATGAGACCTTTCACTTTATGTGTGTTTGCTAGCATGTTTAAATTAAAAATTAGAGGTCAATATGAGATTTACGTGCTAAATGCTCGTCCTATTTGTTTTGCTTGGTGTCTAGGTGGGCCTATTAGGAATCATATATTTTATTTTTGTCTAAATCCACCATAATAGCAATCCAATGCCTCTTGGACCTTAAGTGGAGGTCGCTAGGCACCTTTTAGAGACGAAAAGCATGTGGTGGTGGGGTAGGGATAGTTTAGGCCCTACGGAGATGATGACATCGACTCGATCTTAATGACAAACCTTGGCTTTGTCTGTCCCTACGAGAAGCCGACCGAAATAAAGAAAGTCGAGTGCTGATCCGTAAAGTCCTTCAGAGTCTCCTTATTCTTTTATCCCTTTATGTGTTTATAATTATTTGGGGTAGCTTAAATAAAATAAAATAAAAAATTATTTGCTTATCTACTTGTGCAATTTCTGTCCCCTCGCTCATCTCTATATTAATTGTTTATGTTTATTTGTTATTATATTACCACTTAGTCTTGCATGCTTAACCAATTAATAAAAATAATTAAAATGCCCTTAATTGCTTAATATTGTTATCACCTAGATTTGCATGCTTATTTAATTAATTAAAATAATCAAATTGATCTTAATTGTTTAATGTTAATAATCACCTAGTCATCATGCTAATAAGTAATAAATGAAGTGACCTTAATTGCTACTTGTAACCCCCACATATTGCATGAGACACGGTCGGGACCCACATTCGTGGACCTCGAGGGATGCCTAACACCTTCCCCTCGAGGTAATTTGAACCTTTACCCTGATCTCTGGTTCGTTGACCTTAGTTAGAGTTATCTAGGTTAAATAGGTGCCCTAACGCGCCTTAATTCGTTAGGTGGCGACTCTTCAATTGCTCCAAAAGCCCAAAAGAGTTGTTAGGTCGTGCACCAGAACCCGTTTTGCGAAAAAACGGGGCGCGACACATAATAGTCGTTAGACTTAGGGAACTCACTTTAGTATCTTCGAAGCCTACTCGTGCCATGTGTAGATAGCATCCCATACTATTACCTACACGTTGTAGAACCTATCCAATAACTAGAGTGCACATCCCACATGATGGGAATAGGCATAACCGACATAGACCATACTAGCTAGGTATGGAATCCGGAGTCTATCCTACTCCGTGAAGGTTGTTCTACTTGCCAAAGGTAGAACTAGTAAGCAACCCATGTAGGCACATGGTTTAGGGGATGTCCAAGGAAGTTCATTGTGCCTAATCTCATACTCAATTAGGCCACCTTCCTAACCACATCCACTCGGTGCTAGCCTTGTTTCCCATAGAGTATTCAATCATATATGTACTTAGAGAAGGTTCCTTTTCTAGTTCAACCAACTCATAGTACCTCTTCCCAAGAAAGGCCCCATTTCTTAGTCATGGCCAATCAAGGTTCATAAGGATAACTCATTTGACTTTCTTAGATAAGGATTATCATGCCGTTTTGGCTCCATCCATCTCTAAGTCTATCATCTCACTCAAGAAGGGAACTTCGCCTTAAGGCCCATCCTTCAAGGTTATACATTTACTTAGGAAAGCTAGACTTATGAAAGGGCACCATTTCTTAGTTTTGCCGATTCAAGTCTTGGCCTAGAATTCCTCTTTTAGCATTTATAGAAAGGGCATCATTTCTTAGTTCTAGCCCACTTCACACATTCATGCATTCAAGACTTTAAGTAACAAGGAGAGACACTTTAGTCTACCAACCAAGTCACAACATTATCATCTAAGGATACTTCATAATCCAACATCATTTCATATATGCATCATGAGAAATCATACTTTAAATCACAATGCTATCCACTTTACATAGGATCATCACAAGATCACATAAACTCATTCACATCATACCTTCACATATAGCTTCACATAAAACTTTACATATAGCTTCATATAGGACTTTACATATAGCCTCATTTATATATAATAACATAACAATACAACAATACTCATACAATGCCCTTCATGGCCACAATCATAATTCCAAAGCAACAAGCAACACTTCCACCAAAAGTGGATCAAACCAATCAATAACAATTATATCAATACTAAGAGATTAAGCCATCTTACCATTCTCCAAAGCCATAACCAACATTACTCAATTCCCTACTAATTCAACATTATTCATAAAGTAGGTCAACTTACCATCATTTCCAAGCCACAATCACCATCCTTAATTCTCCATAATATCACAATAGAATAACATAGATAATAGTAGAATTTAACTATACAATACAAGCTAAACATAATCGAATAATCAACATAAGGACCGATTCACTATTTGCCCATTCAAGGCTCAAATCTCATGTCCTTCAATTCAACATCAATTCTTCACAATTTAACATATATAATACCATATATGAACAAATCATACCATACTAAACACAATTTTATAATCATCAACTTAAAATCAATACACCCACTTTATGATGATATTTAGATAATTTGAGAAAACATGGGTTCATGGGGATTTCTTTCTAAAAACCATTAATAATCATTAATAACAATATAAATCATCATTTAAAACCCTTTTTATGCAAGAACCCATGCTAGAATCGAAATTAGAACTTTAGGATTTTTTTGAAGAACTTTGAAAATACTTTGAATTAGCTCTTTGATTGAAAAAGGAATCAAAGATAAAGAGTCCCCATATCTTAACTAAGAATCCCCAAGCAATTTTGAGAAAGAACCACCTTAAAATCGTCAAAACCTAGCTCCTAGTTCTTTACCTTCTTCTTCCTTGAACTTGAAAGAAATATATGAAAGGAGATGGGTTTCTTTTTAATTCTAAGAGGAGTGACTTAAATGAAAGGAATTAAGTCATAAAAAGGTCTTATAGTTGCTAGGAAAGGAATAGAATAGCATAGGGTCAATTTTGGAAAAGGACTAAGGACCCATAAAGTCTTAACTTAAAAATTCCGCCCCTTCCCGTCTTAGTTCGCCCTTTTCTTCAGCCTGACAGTGCTTCCATATTTCGGGCATAACTTTTTACTCCAAGGTCAGAATTGGGCAAACTCGGTGGCGTTGGAAAGAGGACTCAAAGACCTTTCATAGGATAGGTAATGGCCCACCTAATTCATTTAAAGCTAAGAGATATCATCATTCAAAGTTGACCCTACACTCTAAGTCAAATTAAAACCCTAACTCAAGGAAGAAATGCAAATTGAATTGAGCTATACAAAATAATAATAAAAATATATATATTCGTTCCTTCTGAGAGAAAATGAAAATAAAAAAGGACTCATTTGAGAGTGATGCTCAATTCTAATGATCATGACATGCATGTGAGATTAAATGGCTTGATCTGTCCAATTAATCTAAACTTTTTCTTTGTCAAACTTTCAGCCCTTTGAAGTCATGCTTTTATAATCCAATTTGTGTACTAGATTCATGTCTCACATTCGACTTGTGGTGCCTCGAAAGGTTTTTTTCACCAACAATCTCACTCATTTTGTATGTCTCTCACTCACCATCGTCTTATAGTGCCCTGAGAGTTTTCACCAATAAGATTCTCTCATTTTTCACTTTCTCTCAACAGAAATGATGCCTTGTAGTGCTTTGGAGAATCTTCATCGATAAGATTCCCTCATTTTCATTCCTCATACAAAGGACATGACCTTTTTCCTTATATGATAATCAACACTGAAAGCTTGCTTGACTTACATTGTTAAAAATTGATCAGAAGGTCTTTATTTGGATTGTAATGTGACTTTTGGAAAGGGTTACAAAGAAAGAATTGGCATGAAGGCTCAAAGATAAGGCGGTAACAAGGTTAAGACTTACAACTTTTGGAAGCGACTCTATTTTGCATAAAAATAAAAATAAAAATAATAATAATAATTATTACTATTATTATTATTATTATTATTATTTTTGCCCCAGTTTTTGTGATGAGGAGGACCTTTTAGATTTCTTTTTTTGGTAAGACTGAACCTTAAAATAAGTCTGCCTATGTATATTGTCAAAGCAAGAATCAGGTCAAACGTAGTTCAGGCAGTTTGTTCTTTTGTTGTTATTGATTTTTTTTTCAACCTTTTTTTTTCTTTTATTTGTGACTTTTTTTCCTTTTTTTTTGAATTTCTGACTCTTGTTTTTCTTTTTGACTGTATTTTTATTCCAAAAGAAAGGTATGAAAGAAAATAAATTTAAGGCAAGGGGTACTAAAGGATTACACGGTGTTTGGATAGTAGAATGAAATGCTTTCGTCATATCAATTATTAATAATGACAAATACAAGCATGCTCATTAAGATGTGAAGTGAAAATCATACAGTATCTCTTTGCAACGTATGTATTGATGGATATGTATATCATTTTTGTTCTATATTTGTCAGCTTGAAATCTCAATTTGAGTAATACCTTCTTGACAAAAAATGACATACGTCAATTTAAATGAAATTTATTTTTTTAATCATTTTCGATACTAAAGGATGTATCAAGGTGTTTAAGTCATTTATTCATTTCCTCGAATGTATTTTTTTTTACTTCTATGATGTATTCATTCCATGACTAGATATAATCTTAAGATCTTACCAAATCCTTTTGCATATCATGTCACAAAAATTGAATTGAAAAGAGATGTATATGTGGAAAGTCAAATAGAACGAGTCACTTTGATACAAAATAAAGATTATATTAAGATAAAAAAAAATTGATGACAAGACAACAAACTAATTTTAGGCTACAACTCTATAATAACCCAAACTACGACAAGACTCAACAAACAAACACATAAGAGAAATGATAGAAAGGCCTGACTTACTAAAATAAATAAAAAAAGAATTGCATAACAGAAATGATGAAAAAATAAACTATCCATACACTCATTTTTTAGAGAAAAGAAAAGTGTATCCCAATCACCAAGCTTGACTTCTTAGCCACTACTTTGCACGCTAGCCTTCATGAAAGCTCCAACAATTTCAATTGTCTTTTCCTGAGAATTGAGAGAATTGTCATATTCTTTGTCATCGCATATCATCTCGATGAAGTGTACATCATTATGCGCCAGTAGAGGATTCTTAGTAACATTTGGGGGGTGGGGTCATCATTTTGAACCATAATCATCTTTGTTTGAATCATCTCTTCCACCTTTCTTCTTAAATTTTGACAATCTTCAGTACTGTGCCCTGGAGCATCAAAATGGTATGCACACCGTATTGGTGGATTGAAACCTTTTGCATGTGGATCCACATAATTTTGAGGAATTGGCTTTATCATATTCAAACGTTTCAATTTCTCAAATACACTTGTGTAAGACTCTCCAATTGGTGTGAAATTGTTCATAGGTCTTTGACCTCTTTCAAATCCCTATCTTGGACGGGGATTATAAGGCGTTCGAAAATTTTGAAAAGAAGGACGAACATTTTGATTTGTTGGCGCTCTCCATTGAGGATAGTTTGGTGGATATGCATAGAGTTGTGCACCATAGACTGTATATTGAGGTGGGACAATAGAGTATTGTGTATTTTGCATGGGGAGATAGTGATGGAATTGAGGTGGTGCATATTGATAAAGTGGACCACTTGGACTTTTTTGTGTGTCTGACACAACATTTGCTACATCCTTCTTCATTTTCTTTCCTCCAAGATTTCCTGATCCATTTTTATTCACCTGTGTTGTGGCTTTCAAGGTAGCTTGACTTATAATTTTTCTAGACTTGATGTCATTCTCCACCATTTCACCAATCTTAATAACTTTAGCGAATGTTTTTCCAACAACAGAAAGTAAATAATGAAAATAGTCCGATTCTTGCACTTAGAGGAAAACATCAATCATTTCAGACTCTTTTATTGGCGGCTTAACCCTAGCAGCTTGCTCCCTCCACCTAATAGCATATTCATGAAAAATTTCGGTAGTCTTTTTCCTCATGTTGGCAAGTGAAGTACGATCTGGGACTATGTCAATGTTATATTGAAATTGTTGAACAAAACATTGAGCCAAATCGTCTCATGTATGCCAATTAGAAGTATCTTGATCTATGAACCATTCTGAGGCAATTCCCATTAAATTTTTCCCAAAATAAGTCATGAGCAATTCTTCTTTGCTTCCAGCCCTTCTCAGTTGATTACAATATCTCTTTAAATGAGCTACAAAATCTCCATGTCCATCATATTTTTTGAACTTTAGAGTTTTAAAATCAATGGGTAGATGAATGTGGGGAAACATGCACAAATGATTGAATGAGATACTTTTGTAACCTCTCAATCCTTGCATATCTCTTACACTCTGTTCCAAACTCTTCATTTTTCTAGCCATTTCTTCATGTTTCTCGTTCTTCATAGCTTTTTCAGCTTCAACATGAGAACTATACTGATGAGTGTGAGGGTAAGAGCTTGGAATTTTAAGAGCATGTTCAGAGGTATAGCCATGATCACGAGGAACTTCGGATGGAAGATCATTGTTGGATTTGGGCACCATTATTGGTTTTGTGACATTATTAGTCGGTGCAGTTGGCACGAAGAAAGGATTTCTCATCATAGGTGTACTCAAAAGGCACACCATAGAAGTTTCAGCTACGTTGGATGCGTTAGCGTATGGATTGAATCCAGGTGGATAAATCGAATCACCTATAGACACTTGGATAGAGGATGACATATTTGTATTTAGATAGTCACGGATTGAAGACGGTGGAGCTTGTCCACTCATTCAAGCTTCGTACATCTCCGTCATTTATTGTCTTAATATCCTTACCTCTTCTATTGCCACGATTTGTTGTGAGACCATCTGCTTTTGGACCTCATCATTGTCTGACTCATTTCCGTCTTTGTAAGTCATTTTCTTTTTTCCTTCTGACCTTGTATTGTAGGTATGTGATGTCAGCTTAACCACAAACCAACCACCTTACGTTAACTCTATGCATGAATAATAAAGTTTGTTAGGGTTAGTCATTTCTTAATTATTAGTTGTTGTTGGTTTTTTTTTTAAAAATGATTTAATAATGCACTGATCAAATCCGTTTGGGATTGCGTACGTAACACGCTTGAGAAAATGATTAAGATCTTTGCATAATTTATTTCTAAAACTCAATAACTAGACTTTTTTTTTAAAGTTTTGAAATAAAATTCTTTAGTTTTTTTTTTTGAATTATTAAAAGAAAACTAAGAAAAACTTATTTTTGATAAAGATTAAAGCTTATTGTTTTTTCATTTTTTTGGTTTTTGAATTTTTGAAAAAAGGGTTTTTATTTTTATTTTTGAATAAAGAGCACCGAATCCAAAGATGGTTGCCTACATATCTCATTGGAGTGAGAATCATGTGTGTGTAGTTCGTTCAGATTGGACAGTAAAAAACTTTTACATATTGAAACTTGACTTGACAAATGTAATATATTTTTTTAACTATTATGAAAGTAAAATATTTTAATTTTTTTTATTAATTGAACAAAAGAAACCAAGATAAAATTTTGTTCTTTTTATTAATTAGTGCAGAATCTTTTATTTTATTTTAAAAAATATATATAATATTTTCTAAAAGAAGAAATATTTTTGTGTTTTCTCCCTTCTTTATTTTATAAAAATCGAAGATAACTTTTTTATTCAGTACACTAATCACACTAAAATGGATCAACTTATGAAGACTTTCTAAAACAATGTATTTTCATATAGCACATAAAATGCATTAAATGCTCATGTAAGAGAGAGATATTTGTCGTATATGGACCCAACTGTTGTTCAGAGTCCTACTAAGTCAAATGCAAATGATGCAAATAAGCGGAGGTTACTAGTGATAACGATTTCTGTTTTTCAGGTTTACTAGGGGTTAAACCTAAAGAGATTGGTGTCTAGACTGACTTACCTGAGAGGACAACACGAGCCAAGGAGGGACAACTTATCGATAATATTGATAACAACATTATTTCAATTTCATTGCTAGTCCAATCCCGCTTAACATGTGCTATTGGTAAATTCTTCACTAGGTGTCAAGACACTCCAGCTTTATCTCTATAGAAGTAGGATGCATAACTGCATTCCTGTGAATGTGTGTGAAGTGTATTCAAAGACTCATAAGGTGTGCGTGAGAGAAAATTTTTTAGTATAGTTCAACAATATAAATATAAAAAGCAATAAATGAGCAGCAAGTAGCACATTAGGCCATCAAACACAATATATTCAATAAAATAAAATAATAAAATCAAGTAAAAGTCAATATAACAAAACTTGAATTCTGGTTATTTTCCAGCAGAGTCGTCAGAGATGTCACACCCCTTTTTACGCACGGGCAGTGAGAGTTTTTCCAATTTAAGTGACTGTATTGATTAAGGAGTTATTTTTATTTCTTTTAGAGTTGCCACTTGAAATTAATTTATGGTGTTTCAAGTCACTTTTTCTTTTTAATCTCTAACCAAAAGGAAATGACTCTTTATTTTGGTCTGCAAACCAGAAATTCAGGTAAGGAATTTTGTTGACCGAGGGGAAGGTATTAGACATCTCTTGAGTCCCGTGGTTCTAGCGCGATTGCTTTTATTGATTTATACTTATGTTAAATTATTATTATTATTATTATTATTATTTAGGATACATTATTATAGGCCATTGTTTGCTCTCTTTTTTGTTGAATTTTTATTAGTCTGAACCTAGACGCATAACCGCATTCTTGGTCTTGTCGACATTTAGAGGCATAACTGCCTTTTTCTCTCGAGTACCTCAAACCTAATAATCTCAATTTACACCTCTTGACTTAAATTAATAAAAATTAATTGTTAAACAATTTTGTGAAGGTGCTCCACCGCATCCTTGAATTTCTTTTAAATGTTTCAAAAAAGATGTGTAACCACATTCTTAATTGAAACCATTTTTAGCGTATCTAAATTTGCCTACAAAAATTAGTCTGCCAATTTTTAAGCGTGAATCAAGTGGTGCCGAACAACCACCGACCACAATAATAATAATAATAATAATAATAATAATAATAATAATAATAATAATAATAATAATAATAATAATAATAATAATATTTCATCATAAATATGTGCGCAATAGTTATTACTCACTGTTTTGAAATTTTCTTATTAGTTTTTATTTTATATATTTATTTATTAAAAAAATTAAGTTAGCACTCAAAAGATAAAAACAACACCCATATTATTGCACAAAAATAACTTATCACTATTTGAACACAACTCAATAGATAATTAATCAAAATTAATAAGGCCCAAGCACCAAAACAAATAATCACAAGTTATACAATTTTATTTCTAAATTTAATGATATAAAAGGTTCAAACAAATTTCAATATTATAATGCTAAGATTAAACACACATAAATTTGAGCAACTTCATGATATTAGAATCACATCATGTATAATAATGAAATACAATGAAGATTAAATGGTACCTCTTGCGAAAATTCAATTCACGAAAAGGAAACAATCCTAATAAGGAGCCACGAATTCGAAACCACGAAAGCAAACCTCGAACTCAACCTCCAAGTGTGGGGTCGGAAGGAATTAAAAAACGTTTTGATATTTTGATTTTTTTTTCTATACGTACGAGTGTCTTTTGGTATGAATGTATAGTGTATTTTTTCTTTTTCTTTTTTTGTACGTTTTTTGTGTGTGTTGTCTGCTGATTTTTTTTTGTTTTTATCCTCTGTTGCAGATAGTTGTGTGCGTATGTATTCAATGTGTTTTAGTATATAGGTGTGTATTGTGTGATTTTCTGATGGTTTGTGTGGGAGTGTTTAGTGGTGTGACTGGTAGTGGGATAGGTGTAAATGGGGTTGAAAGGTGAAGTGGGGTAGTGTGGGTAGTTGTTATTATTTTTTTTAGCTTAAATATATATATATATATATATATATATATATATATATAAATCATAATAATAAAAATATTAATTAATTATTTTGAATTAATAAAATATAAGAAAAGTCGAATAGCTAGTCTAAAAATATAATTAAGAAACACTAGCTTATTTATTAAATCTAAATTAAAAGAAAATACATAGTTTTTTTTTTGTTATTTTCAAATCTTTTTAAAATAAACGTACTAAAATAAGGTAAAAGTAAAAATATTTAATTTAGATTTTTATAAAATATTTAAGTTCTAGAAATGGTGTAAGACCTTAAGTTCGGTAAAAAATTACGTGTCTACAATATGCACGTGGACTTTTTATTTGAAAAATACTAAAATATTGAAAATTAAAATAGTTTACATATATAATCACAAAAACTGATAGTGATAAGCCATCGTCTTCAAAGCAATTTTGGCTTGATAAGGATCTAAATCGTTGTATCGTTCTCTAAGATTACACAATCACTTTCAAACATAATCACTAATGGTTGGAAGTTTGAAGTTCTCACAAATTGATTGGTCAGAAATATAAAGAAGAAGATGAACTTTTAAAAAATAATAGAGAAATTTCTCGTGAAATCTCAATCGGTATATATGTAGGCGAATGGTAAAGTTTGGATAGTAAATGTCTTTTAATTTGGAGAAATGTACCTTGATTAACTTTAATTACAGCAAATGAACCTGTCTAATTCGGAGGATATGAACATTAACTAACTTTAATTTTCAAAGACTGGACATGATTAATTTGGTCAAAAAATAAATCTTTGACCTTGCATTACTACTCAAAATACCAACAATTCCCCACAAAAACAAAGAAAAAAAAAATAGGAATAATCTCTAGGAAAAAGAACTGAACATATACTCATGTATCAATTTTATTTTATTTTATTGACACATAGTGAATGAGGCTACAAAAAACTAAATATACACAAATTGTACTCTTGAACTAAATGGATATACGTTGAGATCCCCACAACATTTATAACCATCCTTAATTTTACACAAACAAACTCTGAAACACTATCAAATTACTTTGATCGTCATGCACACACCTTGGATCTCATAAGTGTTTAGAAAAATGACACAAATTTTTCACTAAAGGAGACCACACCTTTACACTCACGTAGGTGACTCCATAAAGTCACTTACAAATACATACTCTAATGGCTGAAAGTTTGGAGTTCGCACAAACCAATTGTCTAAAAAAATAAATGGAGAAAAAGGAAGGAATTTCTCTATATTGACAAGAGAAATCAAAACAACTATACAAAGGTAGATGACAATGTTCGAATAGTAAAGGTTTTTTAATTTGGGGGAATGTACTTTGACTAACTTTAATTTCATAGAATAAACCAGGTTAATTCAGGAGAATAAATCTTGACGAATTTTAATTTTCAAATGATGAACCTAATTAATTCGGGAGAATGAATCTTTGATTCTACATTACCATCCAGTAACTAAAGCAAAAACTACATAAATCTCATAGTGTTAAGAGTTAATTACATCTAGAGCCGTCAAAATGGGGTTAGCCCATGGAACCAGCCCAACCCAACTCGTTATTGAGGTAGGGTTGAAATAGAATTTTTTTAAGCCCATTTAAAACTAAGGCTTATAAGCCCGACCCATATAAGCCCTTGGCCCTTGAGGCTTGATCGGGGCTGGGTTGGGGTCGGTCCATGGGCCAAAACTTTTTATTAAAGGGTAACTTACAATAATCTTACTAGTATATAATCTAATTACTTAAATACACTCTATGTTGTAATATTATGAATCTTACTGGATTTTAGTACGTCCAGATACATGTATCTCGAAATATATGGACTCAAATTAGGTTAATCTGTTCAAGATACACTCTATCCAAATAGATTCACATGTATCTAGGATGCATAGACAAATCCCGCGCCCTTGCCTCCCTCCAATCTTGCTTGTCACTCTCTTATCTCGCTCGCGTATCTCGTATGCGAGATATATGCTAATTACACTAGACTTTTTGCTAGTGTTATTAAAACAACACTATTGTTTGCCATATTTGATTTGAAAATCTTCTATTTTCTTGATGTTATAGAATTATAAGTTTGAAAAGAAAAAAAAGAAGGGCTAGCTCCCCCAGCCCTCGGCCCTTCTAGGGTTGGGTTGGGTTGAGCAATTTTAGGTCCTTTCGAATGAAGGGCAAGCCCGCCCTAGCCCTTCAAATTCCTTGGCCCGTGAGGCTTAGGCCGGGTGGGGCTGGGCCGGCCCTTTTTGACAGCTCTAACCCTATTCTTTCCCAAATTTTAAAAATTCCTTAAATTTATATGATCTTGGATACATCGGATTTTTGTAATTTTTTTAAATGAAAGAAATTTTTTGATATTATTATAAAAAAGTGGAGTATATGTATTTATGTAATTTGTCCTTAGCTAAAATACAAACACCTTTTACAAAGAAAAGGGGCCAATTTTCCTTTCAATTATGAGAAATGGTCGAAATGTACCACTTGAAGATCAGGTTACTTCACCACTATTTCTCACTCCCGTGACACTCACAAAAAAAATTATACAAAAATTACACCTTTTAAACGATCTCTCACATCTTTATTCGTTATCACTTTCTTTAATCAACATTTTAATATATATACGCATAAAATCAGAATTTACCGTTATATATATATTGTTTTCAAATAATTTAGTACAAAATTGAGTGTTGGAGAATATATATGATGTGGCTGTTTGAACAATAGGGATGACAATTGAAGTAGAGTAGATCAAGACAAGTTCTTAACGGGGCAAGGAAGGAAAGATTTAAGAGAAAATTATAGTTCACGGTCATCCGATTAAAATATATATAGATATACAATGTATAGATAGTGTATACTTTATATTAATATACATATATATACATATAATATACATTTGTATATATAACATATACACATTTAGATAGCCGCAATTAGGTGTTAATATAGTCACGATTGTTCCACGGGTAAATTAATTAGCAGATTACTCTCTTACGTGTTCGGTGTTCCTTTTATGTCTTCGACGATGGAAAAAGAAATATTCTGTGAACAAGAAAGAGGTTGAACATTCTATATTTATTACTACGCGATTTTGAATTTTTATAATTTTTATTCAGTAAATAGTTTATAGATTCATTTAATCAATGTTGTTACAAATGAAAATTAGTATAATAAGAAGACAAACTATTGACTAAGAATTTAACATTTGGTTTATATTTAAAATTTGTCTTTCTAAGATGAATCTGGAGTGTTAGTTTACATATTCCAAGCTTGATTTGACACCTTAGCAATTAATTATTTCATATTTCAAATAGTTATTTTCTAGGAAACTCAGTATGATGATTTGTTCAAAAGTCACATTTTTGCAGCACAGAGTAAGATCTCGAAGATGTTGTGGAATTCATCAGTTTTGTTAAAATTGAACATATTATTCTACGGTTTCTTATATAAAAAAAGACGCGTCTAATAGGTACTATTGATAAAAGCTTTTTTTAAAAAAAATATAATAAATTCTGGTAATATTTAATAAACTATCACAAAAGTACTATAGATTGGAAAAAGGTTACAACAACCCAACCACAACCTCCAACTAATTATTTCACCATTCACTGCCACTTCGAGTCTAATTAAAAATACTAGAGAAGAATAAAATTAAAAAGTGCATAAACAAGACAGAACAGGACAAGATAGGACAGGACATGACTTAATAAAATAGACTAAGATAGGGCAAACGTTTGAAAAAATTGTAAATAGGATAAAATATGACCGTTCAAAATCTTAACGGATTAAGATTTGCCTTACATGCCCAATTGTCACCACTACGTACAACTATATCTAGATAACTAGGGACCATTATATATTTTAAGTCAGACAATAGATTGTCAACATTTTGATAAGTTCAGCCATGAAATAATTACTAGGAAACAGGAGTAATTAAGAAAGAAGAGAAAAAAGATAAATTGAGGTGACATGTGGCTAATCTAATGAAATGGGTGGACTAATCAGAAATCCTAAATATCCGGCAGATGCATGTTCAATTGTATAATCATGATTTGATGACTTAATTATCGAGGATAAAGAAGGCTAGTCAAGAATTATATATATATAATCATGATTTGATGACTTAATGAGGACAAATAAAAAACGCGCTTAAGTACATCACATTAATTTGAATCTCCCCATGAAAATTGAATCATAACGAGTAGAGTTTTGCTTCAAAAGTGCGATCATTTGTTTATCCTTTTAATAGTTAAAAGGCAATGCGCTATTATGAAAATGTGGATCCAAGATACAAATTTGACCGATTCGATCTTTAGGTTCTTCTCATTGAACCCTTAATTTTTTTAAAATTATATTAATTAAAACGCTGAAAATGATATCAATAACCAATTAGAGAGGTATTATTGAATTACTCAATATTTATAAATAAAAAAAAAACAAGATATGTGGAGTATAATATTAAATTTCTAATCTCACTTAGAAAGGCCATGTATCCAATCATCATCGCATTGAGTGATACTTTGACCATGGATTTATACATCTATGTTTATTTTATTTTTTTAAATATAACATTACTATATATAATCTAAGAAGGGAGCACATGAACCTGAGAAATCCTAGATACAGTTAAAGGGTCCTTTAATTTATTTGGATAACTATTCGTATTTCTAGTTGAATAGTGTTTCGTGGTTCTTCCTGTTCCTGATTATTGCAAATTCCGTGAAGACATTAATCCTGAAAATATGATTATGATTATGATTTAACGCATCAATTTATACATACTTTAATTTATAACTTGCTTGGTGTGTCGATCCATTACTCATTTAATTATTTGAAATTAATTAGCAGTTATCTTTCTCTAATTTGTAACAGTAAAATTAGGGGTGTTCACCGTTTGGATAAAAATTGATCCAAACCGAAAAATCAAACCAAATCGATAAAATAAAACCGATTTTATTTGGGTTTGGTTTGGTTTTAGATTTTTGAAAACTGGTAGTATTTGGTTTGGTTATGGTTTTATTCGAAAAAACTGAAGAAATAACCGAATCGAACCGATGAATTATATACATATATTTTATTAATATACATACTTAATATATTGTTTTTATAAACAATTTTAAAGATCTTATATATGTTTTCAATAAAATTTCTTTATTTACTTATTGAAAGCAAGAATGCCCAAGCCGAAAACATTTATCTTATTGATTTCATGTAATATGAGTGTCTATGACAATTCTTTGTGGGATTGAAAATGTTATTGTCTCTTCTTTCTTGGCCAATATAGTGAATTTTAAAGTTTTATTGATAGAAAATTCAGTGATCTAAAGTTCGGTAATTTAAGTCATTCTAACTATTTTTTATTTTGAATGGATTGTTGTCACTTTTTTCACATTTTGAATGAATTGTTTCTTTTATTTATGTGTATGGTTAATAACCGAATAACCGAACCAAACCAAACTGAAACCGATAACCACCAAACCGATAAATGTATATTATATTTGGTTTGGTTTGATTTTGATAATTTTAAAACCGATTAAGTTGGTTTGATTTTGATTTTGACCAATAATCAATCCAAACCAACCCTTGAACACCCCTAAGTAAAATCACTTAATTATATCTATGACACTTCTTTCTTTTATATATATATAAATATTTACGATTAAGAAATTAAAGTGTGTGACTCAAACCCCAGCCTACCGATCGAGATTCGAGATGCTCAATCACTCAACCAAACCTCAAATAATTATGTGTCTATATCAAAGAAACTTTTCTTTTATTTTTTGCATCGATCGACATGTAATTTCGATCAGTTGAAGAAAAAGGTATGATCATCATATGGCTTGTTTGGTTGTAAGTCTGCTTCTTTAATATTCTCTGTGTACGTACATGGCTGCAGCCTTAATTTCCAATATATGTGGCTTTTTCAAAAACGAATAACAAGAAAATATTCCTAACTTGCCAAACTCAGTTCTTGTACATTACTTTTCTTCAAATTATGGAACTAATAGTATGTAAAGTAAAGAAGAGTTTACTCTCACTTGAGCTCTAACGGTTTCTAATTAATGTTGAATTACTCCTCCCGTTTTCATTTTACTTAGCCCCTATACAAAAATAAATATCTAATTTTTATCCATCTTAGCAAATGGAGAGAATTTTATAATACTTTTTTCATATTATCCTTAATATTAAATAATTGGGTAGAGTAACAATAATCAAATTTAGAGTTCTAAAATATCATTATTGAGAAAATCATATTTAGTAAAATACACCTCTAATTAAAAAAGATAACGAATATGTCAAGTAATATGATACGAAAAAAATGGCAAGCAATAGCGTAATACGAGTTTAATTTATTTGAAACTAACGCGTATTACGTAACGTGAGTATACGTTGTACTTTTTTTTTAGAAGACAGCATGAGAACGTCTCTGACATGTCTCTCCTATCTTCTTCTTTTTTTGTCAGTGTGAAAAGGACTAAAGCAAGTAAATCTTATGAGATCACATGATTAATTAATCTCAGAATCTTGTAACTCTTTCTTGAGGATAATGAGAGTAGGGGACCATACTTTAAAAGGTTACATATTAAAATAACACACAGCCAAAACCATCAAGATGGTTCAAACTTCAGATTAAAGCTCCCGCTATATATAGGTTCTGGAGAAGAGTCGGATCATAATGATCTATTATACATAATCTTACCTTGTATTTTCGCAAGAGGTTGTTTTCACATCTTGAATTTATAATCTCATGCTCACACGACAACAACTTTACAAGTTACGTCAAGACTTTCTTTATTAATATCAATACTAATTAAACTTAATTATGGGGAATATAATCCGCTTCCAGTATGAGAACTCAAAGCTAGTCTTTTTTAAAGTTTCATTTCACATTTTATCATTTCCTTGCAACTGCAACATCTCAACTTTGTATAATTAATATCAAAACCTTAGTCTACCTCTTCAGCCCATGTACACATAGGAGTCGTTTGGTTGACGGGTAAGTATAATAATTCTAAGATAAAATATGAAATTATATTATATATTCTACCGCTTGTATTCTAGAAACTGCTTGCATGATTATTTGTAAGTTACTTCAACAAACTGCTTGCAAAACTACTTGTAAGCTGCTTGCAAAGGCTTTATAAGCTACTTGAGGAAATTAGTTGCAGGGCAGTTGTTTGTAAGTTTCTTCAAGAAGACGTGTTTCCACTTTGGTCATTACACTAAAATGTGAATAATGTATCTACTGTATTGTATGTATTGTTTAAATAAATATAATGTTTGGATATATTGTATCGTTCTCTGTCATAATATAATGTTATATATTCAAAGTTAGATGATAAACCTACCATAAATTGTAGGATACAAGGTAGAGCTACTATGAAAGGATATGATAAATAATAAAATAAGCAAAACAAAGGAGAAGAACATATTAAGGTCATGGGCGGAGCTACAGCCTAGTAAGGGTGGTCAGATGAACACCCTTCGTCGGAAAATTATATCGGGTATATAGGCAAAATATAGTCTAATATCTTGATATGTATTAATTGAACACTCTTTGACACAGCAAAAGCAGATGGTCCAGCGGTAGGTGCACTCGTTCACTTCATGGAGGTCTGGGGTTCGATTCTCACTTGCTGTATTTTTTTAATACAAATCTCTTTTTATACAAAAAAAACACAGAAATTTTTGTGCACCTACTCATTGGTAAAAAAAAAAAATGTTTTGTGTACCCACTCCGCCAAAATAAATAAATTATCAACTCTTTAAAGGTTGAACACTCTTGGCGAAATTTCTGACTTCACCACTGATTAAGATAACAATGCGATCACATCAAATCGGTCATTATTATTACTTAACGCGATGAATTTAAATAATACCATATAATAAAATTTAAATAATAATTAAAATAAATATTATATTTAAACTAATGTTACTGTACAATACAATACAACACAACGGTTAACAACTATTTAAACAAGGTGTAAGGTCATAAGGAGCTCTTCTTTTCAAAGACTGGGCCATAGGATGAAAAAATGAGAGTCCCCATTAAATCAACCAAAAAGTGGTTTTGTCCGACTCATGATGATGTGGATGGAAAGACTCTTGACCAAAGTATATGGATGAATACTTTATAGGTTAAATTCGGATTTAAGCTTTACCAGTTAAATATTCAATTCATTATACTTTTAAAATTATATATAGGTTCATATATACCTGCTAATTATCGTAACTTTAGTATACTTTCACTTCTTTACGCATAAATTGATGTTCCGATTAATTTGAATTCACACTAAATATTATTCCCTCTATTTTATTTTATATGACACATTTTTCTTCATTCCGTCTCAAAAAGAATGTTACCTTACTATAATTGGAAACAATTTAATTTTAGAATTCTTCTTTTACCCTTAATGAAATGATTTATAATTACATAAATATTCAAGAATATAAATTTTAAAAATCTTTTTTTTGTTTAAACCATGCCAAGTTAAACGGTACCACGTAAAATGAGACGGAAATAGTAAACTTGATTTAGTATGAATCAAGACAAACAAACTGAAACATAGAGTAACTGGTTTTAGTGTGAATCTGGTTCTGATTTTGGTGGGGTAAGCCTAGACAAGCTACATATCTTTCGGTTTTCATATTAATATTTTTGCAACTTTTTGTTTCTCCATAGCCTATAAAAGCTCATTGATGCTGCTCCTTTTTTACTCTACAAAAACTTCTCATCCCTCTTTAGCTGGCCTCTGTTTTTGGACTGTGATCACTCAAATTTAGCAACTTCTGAACTATTTAGGATTGGTAGTACTAGAAAAAAATCCTTTTTTTATGTTTTGACAAACCATATAGTGACATTTTTTGCCTTGTAGGATTGAAAGGCAGTTTTGAACCCTTTTTTTTTCCTGGAGGATGATTGAATTGTCCCAGGGATATAGCATCTTATGTAAACTTCCAAAATTCAGTGTAGTCAAAAGTTTTTATTTTTGGATATTTCAAATTTTCAATAGGTACAGTTTGAACACTCGGCTAAATTTCATATTGTAATTTGTGTGTAGTTAGCACTTGGAAATATTTACTTATATGGCAGGAATATCATTACCTCCCGGATTTCGTTTCCATCCAACTGATCAGGAATTGGTTGGATATTACCTGAAAAGGAAAACTGAGGAACTTGAAATTGAGTTGGAAGTTATTCCAGTAATAGACTTGTACAAATTTGACCCATGGGACCTTCCAGGTATACATTCCTGATCACCTTTTTCTCTTGAAAAAACTTATCTAAGCATTGACAAATATATACTCCGCAATAACCTCATATAGATTGCATTAGGGTAGACTGTCTACATCCCATTCACATACTAGGGGTACGGTGCTTCCCCATATCCTGTGTAATTTTCATGGTGGACATGTCATTGTCTTCATGTTGTTCGAGCAAAAAGCTAAGAAATTGTGCTTTTGTTGTTTTCATGACAATTTGAACTGAAAATGAGTTGTTGCTTTATAGCTTATCTAATCTTTTTGTCTTGTCATAAGATGGAGTGCTCTGTGGGGCATCTCTATTTTCACACACATGCCCTAACCACATATCAAAAAGAAAAAGACAAACATGTCTAAAAGCATCTGGTTTCGGCTGATTCATACTTCTTGCTTATTCTGAACTTGGTATTTTGGGATATTGATAATAACCATGTCTTTGAGATGCAGAGAAATCTTTCTTGCCGAAATGTGATATGGAGTGGTACTTCTTCTGCTCTCGGGACAAGAAGTACCCGAATGGCTCGCGAACAAATCGAGCCACTAATTCTGGATACTGGAAAGCCACAGGGAAAGACAAGAAAGTTGTATGTAAGCCTGCAGTTGTAGGATACAGGAAGACACTAGTTTTTTACCGCGGAAGAGCTCCTCTTGGGGATAGAACTGATTGGGTAATGCATGAATATCGCCTCTGTGATGATGTTTCACAAGGCACTCCTAGTTTCCAGGTAATTGACAAATCTCAACATGAAGTTTTACAAACAAAAAAAAAACATGACCATAATATAAGTACTATTTAAATTTCTTCAGGGGCCTTTTGCTCTTTGTCGTGTCATCAAGAGAAAGGACAACATTTCATCGAAGACGAGTGATGTTCATGGAGGTAGAGTCTTTAAACAGGCTGAATTCAGTTCAAGTATCGAAGGTTTTACCTCAACTGTAGCCTTAAATGAACCCCTTGTCCTTTCTGATGACATGCCAACTCCAGCTACATACGTGTCCGGTAACAGCAACTATTCAACTCCTATTAATTCTCCCTATAAGACAACACAAGTAGAGGACTATGACTCTACAAACCTCTGGATGTCTCAGAATATGGTTCTTGATCCTTCAAAGGTATTGATGTTGTTCCTTTTTCTATGCATTGGCTCATGTTTTTTCTATGAACTTCATACTAATATTTTGGTGGCTGGATATAGGAATGTCCTCAAGGAAGAAGTATATCTGGAAACTATCCCCATGTGTTCTCAAACTCAACTTCATGGCAGCCAAGTGATCAATATGACTTCACATCAAGTTCATCTTTCCTGAATTTTAGAGGGGAAGTTGAACTTTCTGGTGATCTCAGTGGCTATGGCAATGTATCTCCCTTCTCAGTCCATGGAAGCTACATGGAGTTCTATGGCAATGAGGATATTTCATATAAAGGTTATAACCAGAACGACTTATTGGGCAATCCAAATCTCTTCTGATGAACATTCGGGAACAGGATTTTGGGAAATTTTAATGGTGTATGGTCACATGAAGATAATATAAGTAGTCTGATGTAAAAATCTACTAAGAATAGGTAAATGCAACTAAATGTGCTACTGAAATAATCTTAAGTTGTTCTCTGAGACAACAGCTTTTTAATGTCTGTCTTAGAGTCATTCGACTTTATTACATCATCTTCAAGTTTAGTTTCGTAAGTTTAAATCTAGCTGGTGTTTTGTCATTGAAGTATGAGATACCAAGTGATGATTGTTTTTCAATGATCTCACAGGGAAATGGTAAAGTTAGTAGCTGAATCTCTTAGATAGAATTAAGCCTCCATTACCTTCCTGATATGTATCAATGTTCTCATTCTGATCAATTCCATGTATGAATTTGTAATCAAGAAACAAAATTTAGGTGTGTTATTGACCATCAACTCTTATATATTTATATAAACATGTTACGGAAGTACTGATGTTCATCCGCAGAACTTCCTTTCTAGCATCTATTGATTCATCCCTTAAGCAACTATTGGTTGCATTATTCAAAGCTATTGAACTGTTTAAACATATGTGACCAAGATTTAAGGGAAAAAACATTGTTTGAAGCTCTAAAAGGGTGAGTTGCCTGCTTATAACTGGATAACTAGCTAACCAAATGCACCTTGAGATTCATATGCCCAACTTGCTAAATTGTAGTTTGATAATGGCCTTGATAGCATCACTTGTACTCATAGGTATATGGATGAGATGCAAATTTAGACAAAAAATATGTATAGTCACTAATTTGGACTTTGTTTTGACTTCAACTGAGAAATTACTAGTGAGAAGCCCCTAGTACCAGGCAAACTTCTTCCATTCTTGGCTAAATTATTTTGCCAACATTCATCAGCTGACTTATTACAGGCAGAATTTAGACTCAAGTGATCTCCTAAAAGTTACACTTCCTCAACTTATTTGCATTATAAAGACTATATCTTGATATGATTGTGATAGTACCAACTTCCAAGTAATCATGATCAAGAATCTATAGCAAATGACAAAGATGATATTGCTTTAGGGAACACAAAAGTAACTCACAAGCAAAGGATACAAGAAAGCAAGTTAGTAAAACGTTTGTTGAACTTTGTATCATTTTCTTAGGCACAACAAAATAAAATCTAGCAAGACGGCAAATGCAAACGAAGAGGTAATGAGCAGTTGCCCACATATTGGGAAATTGAAGGTCTATTTCCACACCAGCTGTGTCAGTAACACCTTCAGGGGTGTTGATGAAACCCATTTTTCAAAAGGCACCCCTTATCTGAAACCCACTGGCCCGACTAATCACACTGTTCTTTGACTAATAGAGAGGAAGGTAAAAGTTTTCAGTCATATTCAGTATGTGCTCATGACAGTAATTCATATATATCATGATATTCTCAAGATTAAACAGTAATTATTTCTTGCCTCGGAAACATCTGATGCTGGAAGGAATCAAGGTAACTTAACTGATGAAGTTGATAAACCAATCAAGAAGAAATACAAAAGCAAGCCACATAAAAGTGAGAATCAATCAATTGCTACTTTATACCTCCTTGAACTCAACTTCAAAAGATGTCCTCCAAACTATTCCTCCTAACATTAACAAAGCTTTAGAAAAGTGTAATCAAAAGATCAGAAGCCATTAACTCAAAAAGAGAAAGAAAGATAGGTACACTAACTGATTAACCATTCGTCTTTCCCGCCCCCTATTAGTTCAGATATAATACCATAGGTAGATAGCTAGAGAGGAATCAACGAAGCGTGTCGCCCCTTTATCATTAAGCAAATAGTCTCTCAATAAATCTAGATCTCCTTTTTGGACTCATCTATGTTTTCTTTAATGTACTCTTTTTGGCCTGTGCTTTAAAATAATGCTCCACTAGTTGGTCCCATTGAAGATGATGGCAATATAATTATTTACAGTAAATAGTAAACATCTCCATCAGTAGCAAACTGGGAACATAGCAAACCAAAAGAACACATATCTCCAAATTAGCTACTGACTTTGCTGCTAGTTCACAGCAGGGGTGAATATAGACCATTTCTATCTGTATAGAGTCACTCAATTCATTCTTGAGTTGAATAACTTGAGAAATTAAATTTGGGAGAAACACAGAACAGAGAATCTATTGCAGCCATCTCTGTACAAAAAATGTGAAATTTACATTGCTACATCTTATGACCTGGTATATAAAGGTAGCATGGTGCACAAAGCATTCCGCGTTCATGCAGGGATCAGGGAAGGGCTACACTCAAAGGGTCAGTGGCTGATTCCACCGCTCGAATCTGTGACCTATAGGTCACACAAGGACAACTTTACCATTGCTCCAAGGATTCCCTTCATTTTATGACCTAGTATATTAATTCATATTTTTCTAGTCACTTCCATCACCAAGACTTTTAATTAGTTTTGACATCCATTTTTGCCAAAAAGACCGAAAACTTCATGGAAAACAAGAAGAATCAATATAAGCTAGCAATTTGAGGACTACAAAACACAAGAACTTCATCAATAACAGCCTTAGACTCATCTCCAAACAATGATTCTTTACCATCAGGCCTTTTAGCATAAGAAAGTCCCAATCTTGACTTAGCTTGCCTTAAATCACCAACCCCAGAATTCGTATCAGGTCCAGCAAATCCACCCATGACAGGAGCCAATGGAGGACCAATGAGCAATCCATCAGCACCAAACTGTGGACCTCCTCTAGCATAATCAAATAGAGCAGCACCACTTCCCCCTACTTTAGGCAACATTATTGGTTTTTCAACATCTTCATCCCAATAAAAGAGAAATGCATCAAAAGTGTCGTAATAATCATCTGTGCTTCTGTAGCCTTCTGGATTAAATGCTCCAAACTTAAAGGCCTTTGTTGTGTAGCCAATGATCACACATGGTCCTTTGAAATCAGATCTGTTATGGAATTCAGTTGCACTAAATCCATCCACTGATGCCTTATAGCAGCATTTCAGTTCCCTTCCTGCATATTGATCATCACCCAAAATAAAAATTAAAGAACATACATAAGCTCTTGTCAGTGGAAGATCTAACAATAGGTTCGCGAATTCAACAGAACTCAATGTTTTGATGTCAAACACTATATATATTAACTTGATGGACTCAACCATTACAATTCTTAATACTGAACTCACTATAATATCTATTTTCCATGCCAACAATACTGAACTTGGATGAACCAGCAGCATTCAGGCAACATCCACCACTATTAATATAAATATACGAGCACGCCAAAATTAAGTATAGATAGTATTAGATACAAGGACAGAGCTAGAGAGAAAGCTACAAGTTCGACATAACTCAATAGCTTTAGTAGAAATCTTGTATTTGCGTTAAGAAATTCACTTAATATGTATAAATAACTTATCCGGAACCCAATAAGGTACTTTTTTTTAGAATTCACAACTCATAATAAACTCAAAACATTGGTTCCACCTTTGGTTAGATATATATTTCAAGAATCCACAACGTCTAAATTCTGGATCCGCCTCTGAGTGTTGTTTTTTTCTATTTCTTTATCATGTAAAAGAGAAGGAAAAGAAGTACCTTTCAAGAATGTTTTGGTGAGGAGGGAAGGAGGAAAAGGGAGATCAAGATCATGATATGTAAATTGTGGCTTATCATCAGTCTTGTTATTTTTCCCAAAATTCCATTTAAATAAGCTTCTTGTAGAACATTTATTAAAATAAGGAGTGGATATAGAATTTAGTATTGCTATGGAGCAACTCATGGCTGAAGCAGAGTGACCACTCTCCTTCCTTTACCTTTATTTCTCTTCATACATAATCTTATCCTCACTATATGTGGAGCCATTGTATATGAAATTTGAAACTTGTGTGCCTCTACCTTTTAACTTATAAATTAATTCATTATATCAGATAATAAAAACATTGTCATTTTTTTTAAAAATGAAATCTTTTTATTTTTGTAGTACTTTTATGTTAGTTTTACATCATGATCTTATTTTTAAATAACATACATTTTCCTTCTTAGTCGGCTTAAAAAAGAATGACTCTTTTTCTTTTCTGACAACACTTTAATATAGCGTGATATGTTTTAAGGCAAAAGATTAAAGGACATTTTGATACATTTGACATAACTTTAATTTAAAATCACAAGATTAAAAAGTCTTATTATTCAAATTCCGTATGAAGTCTAAGTCATTCTTTTTGAAACGGTGGAGTGTTACTTATTTCCAGTTTCAGTCCAAATATCTTTCAACTTAAGTTTATATTTTTTAGTAGTTAAATCGATAAACAACATCAAGGGGTCCATAGCTCAGTGGTAGAGCATTTGACTGCAGATCAAGAGGTCACCGGTTCGAACCCGGTTGGGCCCTTCTGCTTATCTTTATTTTTTTTTAGGAAATTATGATTCTCTTCTCTAATGTTTTTTTTTTTTTTTTTTTTCGATCTCTTTGTTGCTATTCAAATTAGGTAGGGAATATCGTATCACCTACTTGAGCATAAGATTAACAACTCATCACATGTAGTCATGTACATAATTTAATTTTGAACAAGGTATATAATATTGTAAGTAAGTAGTATATCATTTATAATGAAAATAATTAAATACGTATAAAATATCCTCATCACTAACTAATGTATATATATCATTTGACTACTGAAAAAACGTAGCCACTAAAGTCTAGAGTACTCAATCTGCTGCTGTATGGTAGGAGGGGAACTCACTTTCCACTCTAGGATTATTATCACAACTTACATTAATAACCACATCATCATGACTAAATTCCTTAAATTGAGCTACCTTTCCCAATTCTACAACTTGTTCAATAACAAGATCAAGTCTTGCAACTGTCTCAACTAACAAAGATGCAAAGGCTGCAAATGGTAGGGCCTCCAAAAATTCCAAGCTAGTAATGCCATTCTTGCTTAATGTGGGCCTCAAAATCTTTTTATCACCCTCTTTCAACACATGGCTAAGTCCAAGACGAGCAGGATCGTCATTATTTACACTCGGTAAAGAGAGTAAAAAATCTTTACCCGATTTTTGCCTAGTGGCAAATGTTGCTAAGGCTAATAGTATGTTTGTATTACTATTAGTGCTAAGAAAGAGTCTGGGTTGGGATTTTAATGCGTCGATGAGGTCTTGTAAGGCTTCATGGACATGATTAGATGGGATTTCTGGGCAGTATTTACGACGATTTCTTATGCTATCGCCTAGTTCCTTTAGTGTCTTTGTCATTTCTCTGGCAAGTCGATTGCATGGATCTTTGAATAGTACTCGAACTGATTGAGGAGTCTACAAAAATAGTTATCAAGAAACACATTTAATTAAGAAAGTAACAAAAAAATTACATTTAATTTAATCTAGAGATCTAACACGTTAGATATATATAATCTAACATGTATATATAATTTTAATATAGAGGGATCTGGTGTACATAGAGTGTATGCAACATTTTAGGTAGAAAGATTTTTCCGATGTATTTCTAAATCTAGAAAACAATTTATTGCATAAAAAACTCTTTAGATTTCTAGCTAGCTAGATTCTAACTGTTTGTATGTTTAGCCTTCTTTAGAAGCTAGTAGCATCACGCATTGCTCTTGTTGACTTAGTGAGCACAAAGATTAGGCATCACATGTAACATGTTGTACTTGTTGACTTAAAGAACACAAAATTTAAACAGATTTCTAAATGTGGCAACTTTTTTGTTGAGGTATTCTAGAGCTAAAAGGATATATAATTTTTTAAATTAATAGGTCTACCTGATTTACAAGAATAGTTTCGGAAGTGACTGGTCTTGAATTTTAACCTTGCTTGCATCTTATGTGCAAAATATCAAGTTGAATAAATTTTGACTTTTGACCTTGAACGTTTCTCCATAAGGCAAGTAGGGGTCAAACAAGACTACACATTTTCAAATTCATTGGGTACACACGATTTTCTAGCACTAGAAGCCTAAAGAGAGGGCGAACCCCCAACCCCCACCCCCAACCCCCAACCCCACAAAATAATAATAATTAATTACCTTAATTTCAGTTTGCAGGCATCCATGTAGAGCTACTATTGTGTATCCAAAATGGCGAAGAACAGTCCCCAATTTAACATATTGCTGCCAGGAACAACTTCTTAAATATCTTGGCTCCCAACTTGCATATAGTGCCTAATCCAATTCTAATTTGATTAATTCTAATAACTACATTAAATAGTACAAGACTTGAGATAATAATAATTAATTAATTCTGGATATATAGCTTACCAAAGTTTCATCAGATGATTTGGAATCTAAAACATCCTTGTAACCTTTGTAAATGGGATCCTCCATTTCCATTGAATATTTTTTCACTTTTTCCTCTTGCTGATTAATATTACCGTCACTAAAATACTCGTTAATGCAAACTGCAAGGTTTAATTAGTTGAAAAATCTCATCAATCTTCTATGTTACATGAATATTTAAGTTGATAATTATAGAAAATTTATTGTGGTTGTTCCATCTAATAAATATTCCCTACCTTCTATTGATTTTGCTAAGCCATCGAACTTAGCAACAGTCGATAAATGGAGGTCTTCTCCTGACCAAATTGGAAATATAAATAGGCTCATGAGGAGACAGATACCACATCCAATGGCTATGGTGTAAAATCGCTCATGCGCGATCTTCAACACACTATCAACACGATAGCTTGACACTGTGATCAAGTTGAACGTCAAGAGGAATATCACCACACCATAGTCATAATTTTTCTTTATGTGAGAGAAAAATCTCATGTATGTAGTCACGGCTCCTGAAGAATAGAAATAAAAATAATGTATCCACTTTTATTCAATTGAAAATTAATCATAAAAAAAATAAATGATAATTGAATAAGTGAAGCTTATTACCAACTAGAAAAACTGCGGTCCCAATGAAAGCAGCATGAAATATGTGGCCAGATTCATTTGCAATACGTTCAATCAAGAAAGCCAATAATCCTGCTAATAGTGTCCCTAGTCCTCTATTCAGCCCTTTATATAATGTTGCCCCTATATATCCAAAAAATTACAAAATAAATTACATAAATAAAAAACACTTGTCCATTCATATACTTAAACAACAATATGGAAACTTAAAATATGAGCACTTCAATCTCAAACAAGTTAAAATCGATTTAAAGAATCCTCACCGTCCATATTTCCCTCTTAAATTCAATCCAAGCCATCATCACACGAAATAAAAATAAAAAGTATTTCAATTTTCTATCAGATTATCTTTACTTCATGGTGTAGCATGCTACATGTCTAAAGATTTACTTACAAATATATTTGACTGACCTGATAGTATAAAAATTCTTTACACTGACGATATAAATTAAAAAACTTCTAGAGAGAGCTAGCATAAGATCTAAAGCACATTACCTGTTGTGAATTCAAGAACAACCACCACAGTCATGACAGCCCAAATAGCATTTTCTCCAATGCCTTTGAACAATGGCTCCATTAAATATAACAAGGAGACCAATGACAAGGAGATTCCAACTTTTAGTGAGTGAATAACCCTTCTTTTATCTTCTTTCCCTACTTTCCAAATTTTTCTACATGTTAATCTTCCCAACCTCTTCATTTTCTCCCCAACATCACCATTATTCAAGCAGCAAGAATTATTTTTTCCACTCATGACCTCCATTTCATAAAGATGAACCACTAGCTAGCTAGTTTTATGAAGGCTATGCTGCAGGGATTTTGGCTTTGTACCACCCCACCTTTATTTATATATGGAAAGAAGGGTATATGTTACTTTATATAGAAGGTGGATTAACAGGCTTCCTAATAAAGTCAAAAAAAGAGAAGCAAAATGAATTTGGTGGAAAGATAAGTTTACCTACTTAGAGTTCGTTTGGCAGTATCTATTAGAGGAAATAATACATCTAATATGTATTCGTTTTGGTATTATTAATCTCTTATTTGTATATAATTTGTCAATCTATATATAACTAATTACACCCTTTTTGATATTACCCCATGTATAATTAATAGATAGCATTAGCAACATAAGAGTTTTTACTATAGGCATGGTTAAAGACATAAACGCTTTTACAATTCTAGAAGCGGGTATTTTTGCAAATAAATTTTATTTTAAAATTATTCAATGCATGTTATTTTTATCAGACTTGACCAAACATTTAATAAGAAATAATGTCAACATAACTAATTTCTGCATTACTAACCTCCAGCCCAATATTACTAATACACTATAATATTCAACACTGTTCTTATACAATATCCTACCAAACGATTGATGTTGGTAAAAGAAACACCAAACTAATAATTAACCTTCATAATGTAATATGAGATCAAATGATTATGAAGAATGAGAGGTCCATTTGGAAGACGTAGGATAGTTGAATTAAGTCAAAAGAAACCAAAACTACTTGGACTAATACGCCAGCTAATCTATAACACAGCTAATTAAATTAGGAAGGTACGTGTCAAAATAAGCAAGTACAGACGGTGCCTCTGTTGGTAAACCAAACTAATTTGGTGTGTTGCGCTCTAATAATTTCAATGGGTTCAAATTGCAGGGGACACCTCAATTCGAGTTATTTCACGCCATTCAGAGCGTTCAATGAATAACGATATTCAATTCTATTATATATAATAAAATATGATGAATATGTTTTTATAAATATTACTCATTTCATCACATATTATTTGCCCTTTTCTTTTCAGGTCCCTTAAAAAAAATCATAAATGAATAAGATATTCTTACTAAATTTAAGTCTATCCAATTTTAACATTTAAGAAAAACTATCTCACAAATTTTTTAGCGCCACAATATATTACTTTCGTTATATATACGGTACTTGGTTTTTCATTCACCAAAAAAAAAAAAAAAATTGTCTTCACAAACTAAATTTCTGTCAATTTAAAATCAATATTTAGATAAGTTGTTTTACGAAAAGAAAATATTGTAAAACATAAAAATAGAATTTCAGGCATCTAGATATTAAATAAAAAGTATTGATGGGACGTTTTTAAAAAAAATGTACTTTTAGCTTTGCCACTCTCCTTGAGAAACGGTTCATTCCTACAAAGTAAAACATAATTTTACTGATTTATCTTCGTAAATAACTTCAAAAATATTTAGCTATTTACAAGCTAACTGTTAGTTCCTATTTCCTAGAAAATAAAATGTAATTTTACTAGCTTATCATCATAAATACTTGAAAAATATATAATTTTTTAATAGTTTATTTGTTATGTAAACATCTCTTTTTAGTTTTTACACGGGAAAAAATCCACATCATGATTTTCTAACCTTTTATTAAATTATCTTAGTTTTATGCCCTTTTTACGAAAAAGATATATTTAAAAAACCGTGAGTAATCAAAGTAAAAGTAAGTAAAAAAAAAAAGACGTGGTCGGCAGGATTCGAACCTGCGCGGGCAAAGCCCACATGATTTCTAGTCATGCCCGATAACCACTCCGGCACGACCACTTGATGATGTTAGTTTGTGAAATTATTATATTAATTAAATTTATACAAACATGGGCACATGTAGGTAGTTATTTCATATAAATCCTAGCAATTTAAAATTAATAATATTAAATATATTAAAATGACTTTGCAAGGCGATGTGGCAGCAAACAAGGCTTGACGGTTGCATGATGGACACGTGGCAGCACTCCTAGAGTCCAACCGCCTTTCTGAAGCTAGCTCGCACCTTATTTATAATTTCCTTGCAATGAACATGTTCAATATATTCAGTTAAATTCCAATCATCAACACAAAGAAGAAAATGCACTCAGTAAAGGAGAAAGTAAGCAACGCAGCTGCCGCTGGTAAAGAGCACGTTGACATCCTCAAAGCCAAAGCCGAAGAAAAGGTCACAATATTTACTTACTACTTGTTTAATAAATCAAATAATTTGCTTAAAATCTACTGAACTTGAATTATATATCTCAAAATATTCTGAATCCGATTTCGCGTAAAATATTCTCCTTGTTAATTAATTAATTAATAACAGGCAGAGAAAGCAGTAGCAAGGACAAGGGAAGAGAAGAGGATAGCAGAAGAGGTGAGAAAAGCAAAAGAAGCAGAAGCAAAGATGGAGCTGCATCAAGCGAAAGCACGTCATGCCGCAGAGACCTTACAATCGAATCAATCTCATCTTATAGGGCATCATCATGCAGTTGGTGTTCATCAAGGCCAGCAAAATCCAGTGGTCGGTAGTACCATTCCAACTACTGCTACCTATCCTCTTGGAGGTTACCCTCCTTCGCATGGCCATATCTAAATTGGAGACATAAATTTAGCAGCATCCTGTAATAGTGTTTGTTGATTAGTGTGTAATTTCACTTGTTTTCTTTGTAATGAGTGCTTTTGGAATAAATGGAGGAAGGCCCTTTGGTATTTTAGCTAGCTAGCTCCATTGACAAGAATATGACTTAAGTGTCAACATTTCTCTTGCACATGTTAGGGAATTTTATTTTTTTTACTATAAATAAATCAGTTGTGACCCTCGTCTAGCCAGGACCGTCTCAATAAAATTTGGAATATTAAAGTTTTTGAAGCTTTAATTTTTTTAGTTAATATATATAAAAATTAACATATTTAATATAATTTTATAAGTTCGGCTTATTTATCAAGGTCAAGGTTAGGATATACGTAATTTTTATGGTGGACTTTATGGAGAAAAAAATATTATGAACCTTATGGAGAAAAAAATATTATGAATCTTATGAAGTAAAAAAATTATGTAAAAATTAAAGGAATCCCATAGTGTAGGATATAAATTACATCCTATCCCAATTAATTTACATTTTACAAAAAAATCCCTTAAAAAGGTATGCGAATGATACATAGTTACAGTGATGATATATTGTCACTGATACACGCTAAATAACTGAATGTCGCGCTAAAAAAGGAAAAAAACGTAATAATTAAGTTTGTTAATTTAATTAGCTTAATTTACGCCTAACTGATCCTAAACATTCCTTATCTTAATAGGTAATCTACTCAGACATTACAAAATTTCAAATTTTAAAATTTTATCTTCTACATTGAAGAACAATTTGTGAACATCCATCCATTTATAAAAAGCTAGAAATATGAATAAAAGTCTTATTTTTTGCTGATACAAGATGAATATATCAATTTTACTGAGGCATTCAGGAATTTGGGTCAGCGAAGTGAAATATGAAAGTTACAAAAGTGACGGAATTGTTGTTGGACAATCAATTTCGGTTTTGAATCTCAAAGCAGCAATTTCAGCCGAGTTGGATATCGATGTATCAAGAAAAAGCATTGAAATTAGTTACATCGTAGAAGGTAATTGATTCAAATAGTATAGAGGTGAAGACAAGTCAGTTATATAAGGATAAAGCAACACTCGTAGATGTGATGGCGAAATATAAGATAAAGAACAACTTCAATTGCAAAGTAAAGAAATCTGATAGACAAAGGTATGCGAGTATTTGATTTGTTTTGTGAAGAACTGTGGTTGGATTCGTTAGATCTATAAATGGTGATATCATTATTTTGTTTTAATGTATGATACATTATTAAATAGAAAGTCATTGATTTTTTGTTTAGTACGTTGAATATGATTTGTGGTAGATTGATAATGATACATTATTTGTTGATACATTAAGTTAATATTGTTGATACGTTTAGATTAGACTGTTTAAAAATTAAATAATTTAATCGCAAAATTCATGTAGCCGATACATTCCGTCATTTTGTGATACATGATTCATTATTTATTTATTTTTTGAATCTGATAAAAAATAATTGTGTTGGTTGTTAATATTATTGATACATTGAGTTAATATTGCTGATACGTTAAGATAATACTGTTGAAACAGTAAATAATCATGTAGCCGATACATTCAAAAAAATTGTGATACGTGGTTAAATTATTATTTTCTGAATCTGATACAAAAAATACATCATTATTTGGTTACTTTGAACTTTAGTGTTTTATATATTATAACATGTAACTGCTATATGTATTAATATGATGAGAAAAATTGTACAGTTATGTGTTGGTATGCTTTTCGGATGAATGTGGCTGGACTATAAAGGCTTCCTGCAGAAAAAAATCTGATGTTTTCAAAGTTAGATACTTCAATAGTGAACATACGTGTCCAATGCGGGATAGGGTACTAACCAAAGTCCAAGCAACAGTCGGGTTTGTAAGTGGTGTCACTGCTCACAAATTGGTCAACCATAAGTTATTTTTCCAAAAATGTAAAAATTAAAGGAATCCCATAGTGTAGGATATAAATTACATCCTATCCCAACTAATTTACATTTTACAAAAAATCCCTTAAAAAGGTATGCGAATGATACATAGTTACAGTGATGATACATTGTCACTGATACACGCTAAATAACTGAATATCACGCTAAAAAAAGGGGAAAAACGTAATAATTAAGTCTGTTAATTTAATTAGCTTAATTTACGCCTAACTGATCCTAAACATTCCTTATCTTAATAGGTAATCTACTCAGACATTACAAAATTTCAAATTTCAAAATTATATCTTCTACATTGAAGAACAATTTGTGAACATCCATCCATTTATAAAAAGCTAGAAATACAAATAAAAGTCTGATTTTTTGCTGATACATGATGAATATATCAATTTTACTGAGGCATTCAGGAATTTGGGTCAGCGAAGTGAAATATGAAAGTTACAAAAGTGACGGAATCGTTGTTGGACAATCAATTTCGTTTTTGAATCTCAAAGCAGCAATTTCAGCCGAGTTGGATATCGATGTATCAAGGAAAAACATTGAAATTAGTTACATCGTAGAAGGTACCTCGTCTCTGATGAAAATTAAGAACGACATGGGTGTTAACCTTTATTTAGAAGTGAAAAAAAGTGAGCCAGGATTTGCAATGTATTCATTATGCATTGACACAAATGAAAAGATTGGCGGTGATGTACATAACTTTGATGGAACATGCGGAGAAATTACGTGTGTAGAAGGCACAACACAGGATACAGAAGCTCTTGCGGTGGTTGAATCAAGAATTTGTGATTCGTATTATATTCTAGAATTAAAAGTTACAAATTACATAATTGATTCAAATAGTATAGAGGTGAAGACATGTCAGTTATATAAGGATAAAACAACACTCGTAGATGTGATGGCGAAATATAAGATAAAGAACAACTTCAATTGCAAAGTAAAGAGATCTCGTGCGGAATTGTTTTTTTCCTTGAGCCTAATGAAGAGTCATACACCCTTATCACTCTATTTTTCAGTTCAACAACAGTCAGCACCCAATGAAATTGTCCACCGCAATTAACCGGGATGTAAACATCGTCTACAAGATGCCAAGGTAAAGCAGTTGGGATTTCAAAACCTTTGATGATGTTAGTGATTGACCTCTCATATACAGATACAGCTGAAGCGCGATCAATGTGTTCTTGGGTACTAATAAGATCATCATCATTAGCCAAGTAATACCTTTCATAGGTATTTTTGATGTGTGAGATGAACAAGCAGTTGGTTGTTGTGTATCTGTATTGATTCATGCTGCGGAGTTTTAATTTTTTACGGAGGTAGTAAAAAACAACATCGATGTGCTATAAAAAACATGATAAACGAAATTAGAAACTTGTAAAAAAGGTCTATGATAGAATTGATACATAAAATGATAATCTAAACAAATACTAATTTGATAGTTTATTTGATTGTATCCGGGATGATTTTTTGTAACATGTTGTTCTATATCAATGTATCTGATACATGCTTAAATTGTTTCATTAAGAACTTTACCTGATCAGTCCAACATTTGTTTGGCTGTGACATGGCATAGAACCAGTTCTTGTTAATTGGAAATGCAACAACAAAATCCATCATCTCAAATTCAAAAGAAGAGGCTTTTGATCTGTATTTATCCTCCGATGGTTTCCTATGATAATATTTGTATTATCAATTGGTTACATAAAAATAAGTTAATCCAAACATTTACAAAATATATGTATAAAACTTACTTATTGACATGATTTTTGAGAAGCCTCTTGGTTAACCACTGCATATACTCATCAATTAGTTTAGACGAAGGTTGATATGTAATCCCACATCCTTCAAATGGAAAATAAAGACGAACATCATCATCCAATTTATGTTTTCCCTTATCACTTAACCCAAAAGAAGTCACATATGGAGATTGAATAATTCTTGAAGGCATCCTGTTTCTAGGCGCATGAGTCTTTGAATGACTTCTAACAACAATCTCGGTGGTTGGAATATCAGTGGGTAATTGACTATCAGACAACAAATCATGACTGCCATTTAAAACCTATGGATTGTAAACACACAATGGTTTAGCATGAATAGGAACTTTTCCTAGATCGGATACAAGTGCATCTATTGCTGCTTCAGTTGAGGGCGATATTGTTGTTGATGTGGAAGAATCTTGTATAATAAGATATTATATTTTTTTTAGTATCATTGCATATAATGAATATTAGTGTCATGATGCATAATTGATAAATATACCGATGTATCAACTGTTATTCTAAAAGGCGTAAAATGACGAATGTTGTGTTGAACTGTGTCAGCACCATCTTCATCCATGTTTACTTCATTTAAAGCTTGTGGGGCTTGATATGCTTCATCATCCTGAATATAAGCATGTTGTATGTATCAGTTATCCATTATACTAATTATGTATGATATATATATATATATATATATATATAAGAGGATAATGTATCAAAGAAAATTGTAATGTTTAAAGTTTTGATCATACCGATACCTTCTTAGGATCATTTGCTTCAGTATCAACATGAGTACTTTCATATGTAGGCTGGAGCTCTGAAACACGCTTCATTTGTGTTGGTTACTGATATTATGATCAATCTATATTTGAATTTTTAATAATAAAAAAGGTGTTAAGATAATTGTTACTGAAACATTATTTAACATAAGTGATGAATATAAAGTTGAAATATATAACTGATTAATGAGATAGAAGATTCGGTGAATCACCTTAACTATATATATGATCTATATGTGCTGATACATATGATTATGATTCTTAATACATACTTAATGTATGATGTACAACGACAATTACAAACAATGTATTTGATACATACCTCTGCATTGACATGAACTTGCTGTCCACCTTCATTAACAGATACACCAACATCAAAATCAGCTACACCAATTGCATCAGCAGAATCAGTCCGTATATGTGAAGATGGTTGTTTATTGCTTGATTGAGGATCGACTTTGTTGTTTTCCTTGTGTCGAGATAACATCAACTGCGAGTGGTTTTTCTTTATCAAGATTACAAGTTCCTCAAATTTCTTGTCAACCTATCAAAAAATTATAAAAAACAACTACAATTAGAATCAATATAAAGAAAAAAATAATAAAATCGAAATAATTACTTACATAATTCTTCAAATGATCTTTCAGTTCTTCAATATCTGGAACTACATAGTTGACTTTTTGAGCATCTGCAGAACCGTGTACATTAGCAGCCGGTGTCGAAGGACCATCTGGAATAGAAATGGTTGATTTAATGACACATTGGACTGATCTGGCTGATTGGGTTCTGACACCTTTGTTTTAGGTGTATCCACTTTCTTTCTTCTTTTTGGTAGTGGTGGAGATGATGTATCAGACACTCTAGATGATCTCCTTAACAACTGTACGGGAGGTCTTGTGGAGAAATCATCGAAATCAGCAATGTCATTCGGTTAACTATCTTGGGATTGACAGATGTTGTGGTGGGTGAAGAAGGAGGATCATGTTCATCTTCAGTTAAATCAAAAGCTGCAAGTTCCTTCGGTGTTGGCACAATGTTTGAACATGCATTCTGGAAAAACAATTTTTTTTAACATTAAGAGATAAAATTATGTATCCTAAAACAGAAAAAAATAATTTTAAAAATACAAACTTGCAACCTTACAACTATATACTTAATTATGTATGAAATGTAATATAAAATGGGATTCAATGTTACCTCTTGAAAAATGCTAGTCATAAGCATTTCAAACTTTGGCTTTAAAGCCACAACCCTCAAATTGCAAATTCTAGGGATGACATTCCGTTCTTTGACAGCAATTTCAGGATTTAATTGGGATGCAAATTCATATGTCCATACGTTAAGTGCATAAGGCAATCCATATAACCGATACAACTGTTTGCTAAGATTGAAATCTTGTCGGAGTGAATCCATGAGCTTTGTGAATGCAATCTGTCCCCAAGGATATACTTGATATCTACCATCTTCAACCATTAAAAATTCGTTAATAGATATTGAAGAATCATCAGTTTGAGCCAAAATGAATGTATGAAGAAAGTACAGGATAGCCATCTGGAGTGCATCCTGATTATTCTCCCAGTTGCCCATCAGAACTCGTTGGACTAGATGATTCTTGCTTACACTTTTAACTGCACCATGAAAATAATTTTGGAATAGCCTACAGGGAGTTAATTCTGGGTATTCAAATTCTTTGGTATTGCCTTTACATTTAAGACCAATTATTATTGCAAATTCTTTGATACCAAATTTCAAGATAACCCCGTTTGCATGCCTAATATGCAACACCTTTGAGTTGCCTTGTTCCAACTCTAACAACAACAAACATTTACTGATTTGACCCTGAAAATTACATTTAGGAATGTCTAAGTAGGGTCCAAAAATTGTAGCTCTAAACAGTTCAATTACATCATCCCATATAGTCTTCTGGAACTCCTCCAAAAAAATTGTGTTAAAAGGGACACCAAACCTTATGGCATGTGTTGGTACCTTTTTTATAACATATTTGATTGACTGCAAAATGAAAAAGAAAAATATACTAAATAAAAACACCAAATCACACTACACAACAAGTAATGATACATAATAAAAACAAATTGATACATAGAAAAATACATGCTACCAGACTTTAACAGAATCGTATTATAAAACTTGATACATTATACAGAAGGATGCCCTGTATGATAATAATACTAAAAAAAATATAATATCTTATTAATGGTGCCTTTTTTTATAACATATTTTATGATACATACATAAAAACACCAAATCACACTACACAACAAGTAATGATACGTAATAAAAACAAGTTGATACATAGAAAAATAAATGTTACCAGACTTCAACAAAGTCATATTATAAAACTTGATACATTATACAAAAGGATGTCGTGTCTGATACATCAACGACTTTTTTGTTAAATTTGACAAGTCTCTTTTTCATATTGGGGTTTGTCATGTATCATTTTTTTCGATACACATATAAAACAAGGGTTTTATAAGTTTCGACTAAATCTCAAATCAGTATGTATCAAACTAAGTTAGGGTTTTTGAATGTATCATGATTTAACCCAATAAACAATATTACACATCCAATTATTGTATCAGTCAATTTCAGTCTACGATACCAAACGCAATACAAATCACAAACAAGTTTAATAAAGATTAAAAACACATACTCTAGGCAATGCAGGTCTGGAAATAGTGGGTGCTGCTTTTCTTCTCCTTTTTTTGGGGGTTTTTGCAACCTTTGGTTTAGACGATTTTGGCACATCTTTGGTCGACTGATTAATCAAGTTTAATGGGTCATGCAAATTTTTTGATCTAATTTCTGCCCAATTTTCATCATCAGAGTCGTATATTGTTCGATTAGTATTAGAAAGATTTGATGTAGGATCAGGATCCATATGTATCAAGAAGAAGAAATCGAAACAAAATAAAAATTGAAGGAAGAAGCTGAAAGCTACAATGTCAGACTTTGGGAGAGATGACGAAGAAGACGAAGTTTGAAAAGGCAGGGATTGAGAGATAAAAATTTTGAAAATCAATTTGGGATAATGATCTGTAACTGAAAAAATATTGGAGTGAATTTAGGGAGAAAAAAAAGGAGTGGCATAGGGAGTGATGAAACGTGGGAGGTAAAAAATAATGATGTATCTGACAGATTTGATATTTAAGTGAAATAAGGGATTTAAGTAATTTTTTTAAAAAGTAGGGAAAAATAAATAATAAGGAACTTAAAGTTGTGTATTTAAGTTATTTTTCCAAAAATTATTATGAATCTTGTGAAGTTAGAAGGTTAATATAAATTTATAATTAATATAATATAAAAATTAAAATATTAAAAAGTTAACTTTAAGAATTTGAAAAGTCAGAAATTAAATAATGTTGATTTGTTGCATCTTTAAAATTTGAAGAAGATATTATTAAATAAAGGGAAAATGGCCAAAAATATTCGGAAATATTTTTAAAATACTTTTTCGGGAAAGAGGTCTGAAAAATATTCCAATTTTGGCCGAAATTATCCCTAACCTATAGGAAATATTTTTAAAATACTTTTTTGGGAAAGGGGTCTGAAAAATATTTCAACTTTGACCGAAATTACTGTTACGATATCAAACTTTATGGAGGACCTTTAACCCCTGCACTATTTAATAGTGTATTTTAAAGGTATATACGTGCCCACGTAGACATATTACTATTTATAATAATGCAATATTTATGATGTCCACGTGGACACATATATACCTTTAAAATACACTATTAAATAGTACAGAGGATAAAAGGTTTTTTTCAAAATTCGGTATTGTTATAGCAATTTCGATCAAAGTTCAAATATATTTCAGATATTTTTTCCACTTTTTTTTACCTTTTGGTCTAAAAATAGCTTTCACCTTTGTTTTTGGCTCAGAGATGTCCCTTTTTCCACCTTTTGGTCTTAGATGTACTGTTAATCCTATTTTAAAATATACTTTTTTTATTAATTTAAATTCTTAATATTTACTTATCCCAAAATTTAAATCTATAAAAAAAAATTGTGTAAACAATAAAAATCATAAAAACATAGTAAATTTCTTATTCTTCATTTTGCATAATAAACTCTTTATTTTATTTTACATTTTATACACTATTATTTTATATTTAATTTATGGAATGATTTTTAGAACCGTCATTGGGAGAATAGGACATTCCATGTGTACAAGATTTGGCACCAGAATTTGGGAGGGTATGAAACGTAAAATAAAATGAAGTAGTAATATAAATAAACTTGCAACTTGGCCAAAATTATTATTGTATGTTATTTATTAAAAAGTGAATTTAAAAAATATCAAATATTAATATAATTAAATTTTAACATGATAAATTGAATATATAATTTAGAACATAAATTCAAATAAATTTAAAAAGCATTCAATAAATTAAAACATAAAATAATATTGTATAAAACGTAAAATAAAATAAGAATTTATTGTGTAAAATAAAGAATAAAAATTTTAGTGTGTTATTTTAATAATAAGAAGAAGATTTTTGAGGATTTTATGATTTTAGTTTTACACAATATTTATTTATTTTATAGATTTAAATTTATTGGGATAAGCAAATATTAAGAATTTAAATTAATAAAAAAAATAATAATTGGGGTTGAGTGTATATCTAGATCAAAAGGTGGAAGGAGGGATACCTTTGAACCAAAAATAAAGGTGGAGGGTATTTTTTGACCAACATGTAGAAAGGGGTATTATTAAACCAATTCTCATAGATTAGATGTATTCTTGACCCTTTTCCCTTAAATGAATTTGACTTTTTATAAATAAATAAATATATATATATATATATTTTTTTTTATTTTTTTATTTTTTTATTTTTTTTTTAATGGAGAAAATTCAATCATTTGAGAAACTTCAATATATTCAATACTAAGATAACTACTAATGGAATAACAAAAATAGTAAAACGGAAATGAAAAGGTAAATATAGTAACAATATGGGTGCTCTTATGTTAAGAGCATGTTTGAAATTGCTGGTGAAAGGTCAAAAACACTTATTTTGAAAAAAAATAAATGTATTTGGCAAATTAATAAAATTGCTTCTAAATAGAAGCGGAAGCAGTTTTTCTGCGGTTGAAAATTAGCTAAAAATTTCTGCTTCTTAAAAAAAACAGAAGCATAAAATTATTTTTTACAAGACCAAAATAGCCCTTCTATATTTACATAGTTCCATATATATCCTTTATTAATTAAATTGCATATCTCTTTGGTAAAAGTTTCATTTAGAAATTTTATTTTTATATAATATTATTTTATTATCATCTTTATATTTGATATTTTTAATTATATTTAAATCATCATATCAATATTATATCAATATCAATATTTAAATGTTTATTTATTTATCTATGTATAATATTGATTGAAAAATTGAATATGTACATTTTAATTCAATAAAAATAAAGTTTGCTTAATTTTTTTATAATAGATATTTAAAATATTTTTTATATATAAAATAATATTCATATTAAAAGTACATTGATACTTGTCCTTTTTGTAATTTGATACCTAAAGACACTTTTAATTTGCTTATCAAAAGCATTTTTCAAATGAATTAGTCAAACACAAATTGTTTTTTTTTTCAAAACACTTTTCTGAAAAGCTATTTTAAAAAATACTTCAAAAAATAAGCAGGTTTTAGAGCAATCTCAAACATGCTCTAATTATTAGGAGATAAATAAGGTAATAAATAAACATATTACAATTTTTTAAATAATTCATTTTTTAATTATTATAATATATTTTTTATTAAATAAGATAATTTTTTATTATATTTTTCTATTAAAAAAAATCAAATTTAATTTATTGAGATCAATCGTATTAACACATGTGTCATATGTATGTATATAGATAGTCGCTCTTTCGATCATGGGGTTGTATTAAAGCTTAAGGCATTGATATGTTGTCGATAATATGCGTAAATGCTTCTTTAGAATTTGGACTTGATAAAGTTGGTATCTATCAAAAATATTTTATTAAAATATGATTGTTTCTAGTAGTTATTTTTTCATTGTTGTATTGTCGATCACATAAGAGAGTCTATATGGACATTTAAGAACAATTGCCAACCTTCATTCACTTTCTAAATCACATAAATGAATTGAGGATGGATCATCAAATTCTTTGAAATGTAATTGTATACTTCAAGTAATTCTCTTGCATATATAACTATTGATTTGACTGAAAAATTAAACATGATAGATGAAAATAAATGAACAAAACTATTAAAATATAGGAATGATTTTTTTAAAAAAATTAAAAGAAATTATCTAAAATTGAGGAAATACGATTAAGAGAGAGAAACCATATATTTCAAATGCAAAGTTTGATTTGCTAGAGTGATTTTAGGAGAGAAATCACTGAGTTGTTATAATATGAAAGATAAAGTGTGATTTGTATAAAACTAAATATCACTCAAATATAAGGCAAGTTCAAATTACTTTGGTGCTTCACCATCCTTAATAGTCATTTTCACTACACATAGTAATAATTTTTGGGTTGAAAAAGCTCGACGATTCAAATGGATCATTCTTCTAGTCTCTCTTCGCTCCCCACCACGAAACTATCCACGACACATCGTCCCATCGCTTCGCATGCAGAAAGACAATGGAGTTCAGTTCACGAGACCGCAACGCAACAGAGTGGCCGCAATACATCGGAGTGATCAGCTGTGACACTTTTCGAATCTAGTTGATTTATAATTAAATGAAACTATAAATATGGTAATTAATTTACAAGTAGATATTATTCTAGTTCGTTTGAATTTAAATGGACAAGTAATAGCAATTACGCGATTGATTATTTTATTGTAATTGAAATGCATTTTTTTTATGTAATGGATTCATAATTTCAAAGTATTTTTATGAAATTTTTTATGCAGGAGTAAATTTTTATGATTTTTTTTTTTATTCTAAAATTTCTTATCATGATATCATATCATAATTTCATAGGCTTAAGTCATCAGCGGCCCCTTAAAGTTGTCCGCATAATTCACTTAGACACCTCAACTAAGACTAGTACCTATTGAACACTTTTACCGATTCAAAAATTGTTCCTATTAGGCATTTTTTGATAATTAGCAAAATATATGAAGAGTGTGTGATACACTTGCGGTGATGTGGCAAAACGACTAATTAAAAAATAACATGTGGCACTGGGCACCGAAAATTATTTTTTTAAAAAAATTGTTTAAAATTATTTCAAACACTTTTTATATCTAATTTTTTTAAAAAGAAAAAGAAAAAAATGAAAATGTCAACCTATTCTACCCAACCCCCTTTCATCTTCATCTTCTTCCCAAAACACATTCTTTCTCAAATCACAAAACCTAATTCTTTTCAAATAACTTGAAGATTAGCTTTTAAAATATATATATATATATATATATATATATATATATATATATATATATACATTTTCATACTAAGAGTGAAGAAGAAAGAAAATTTTGCCGGTGATTATTCATTTTTACATCGATGACAAAATGAAATTGATAGCTCAAAAATTAATTCTTTCAAATTTTTGAATGTCATTTGTGATAAATTTAATGGGTTTATATATGAATTTGAGTAAAAATCTTTGTTCAAAAATTGTGATAAACAAATATCGGCTAACTTTTTTTATAGGTAAAAATTATTTATCTTCTTTCTTCTTCATATTTGTTCCTTATTTTTATGAGATTTGAAATAAATCATACGAACTTTCAAATCAGAATCTTCATAGTTGATTTTCATTTATCTTCATATTTGGAAGAAATAATATTGCTTTTTTTATAAAAAAGAAAGAAAAACAATGTGGGAGCTAAAATGAAGAAAGTTTTGCAAACTAAAGTATGAAGAATATGATAGGTAGGGAGTGGGGTCCTTTTCTTTTTTGAAAAAAGTGTAAATGAAAGAAGAAAAATATTTTTAAGTTAATTATTAGAGCTGTCAATATGGGCTAGCCCATCCCATCCGGGCTAACCCATACATGCTTTGACATTTTACGGGTCAGGCCAGGCTAGCCCATTTTTGGTGTGGGCCAGAAAACGATCGACCCAACCCACAAGTACGTGGGCTACAGGTTTGCCGGGCCAGCCCACTTTTTTAAAAGTTATATATATTTTTATAATTATTAAATTAAATTATAAATTATAATTTAAAAATATTATCATAAATATCAACACAACAATATTACATGGTGTTAATGTTACTACTTGTTAATCAAATCCACGAATAAAACTATCTTTATAATATTTATTAAGTTTTTTTTCAAGTAAAAATATAAATATCTAAATAGAAATATTAACCTAATTGTTTTGGAATGATCACAATAAAACACAAAAAATATGACAATATTCTAGCCATAAAAAAGTAAAAAATAAACTCCTTAAAAAATCATGAAACTTATGGCGTATCTAACACTTCATAAAACCTATGACGGATCTAACACTTCATGATCATCTTCATCAAGCATATATAAATCAACTTGTGGGAAGGTTGTCTTAACATCTTCATTTTCATCTGCAATTTATATGCGGTTTCAATTAGTTAAATATTAAAAAATAACTAAATTGAGAATTATAATATTTAAATGTACACAAAAATATATTACCAGTTTGAGAATAACCATGTAACCAGTTTCGAGTAGCAACAAGTGTTTGGACATTTTCATGGTGGATGCAACTTCTATACTTAGTGATTTCCTAAAAAACTTTAAATAGATTTTGAGTTTGGATCTCTTTAATTTTAAATTTTAATATTATATTATATTTTTTAATTAATTTTATTGGCCCACTGGCTGGCCCTACCTATATTTCTCAAGCCCCACAAACCAACAGGCTTATTCAGGCCGGGCTAAAATGCCTTTTTCTTAAATGGGCTCCAAAAATTTTAGTCCAGTCCTATTAAATCCCGGGTTAGGCCAGGCCGGCCCAACAGGCCTAGCCCATATTGACGGCTCTATTAATTATAATGCCAAGTGTCAATAAAAGAAGAAAAAATGTAAAAAAAATTCAAAAAGACACTATTTTGAATCTTTTCACGCGCTTCAGGGAAGTGCAAAACACATTTTTTTGCCATATCAACATTTTGTGTTTAATAGGTACATGTTTTGAACAATTTAGGTGCTCAATAGGTACAAGTCTTAGTTAAAATGTCTAAGTGAATTATGCGGACAACTTTAAACGACGGTCGATGACTTAAGCCTAATTTCATATGATGATTTCATATTGCATAACCAAATAACCAAATGGGGATAAGTTGAGGGGGGTACTGAAGCAATTTTATAGTAGGACGGTGTCGCTCGTTCTTCTTTTTCCGATCTGCTAGGGAAGTAGACGCCAAGCCATGGCCGGAAGGAGTCAACCTCCGTACAGGCCAAGACCCAATTTTTCCTCTTCTTCTTCTTCCAGATCCTTCCATCCTTCTCAACCTTCCCGCAACTCTCAGTCCCACCACACCAAAAATGTCAATTCTTCTACGCCTAATAGCACCCAAATTCAGAACAACGCTTCCGACAAGAAGACGAGCTCAAGCAGTTGGGATAAATCCATTGATGAAGATATTGATGACATTCAGAATTTAGTTGGAACTTGCCCTTTCATGTGTCCTGGTACACCAATTCTCTACTTTTTTCCTTTATGGGTTTCTTCAAATATACTGCTTTTTTTTTATGTGCGCTAAAACGGAATTAAACCAATAAATGCATAAACTATCAATTTGAAGTAAACTCTAGAAGGAGGTGCTTCTACTGCCTTTAAATCCTGGACCGTGTGAACCTGCAATGTTAAATAAGTTCAGTGTTTTTTCTTTAAAAAAAATGCAGTTGAGGAGAGGGAAAAGCGAGAGAGGCTGCGAGACTTAGCTGTGTTTGAGAGGCTACATGGAAATCCTCGTCAATCATCACCATGCCTTGCTGTTAAAAAGGTACTCCCTCCCGTTCAATTTGCTTGTCTATTTTTGACTTGACACAAAATTTAAGAAAATAAATAAATAACACTTAGAATCTTCTGGTCTTTGATTAAAGATATGTAAAAATGTATCAAAATGTCATCTCGTGGACTTGAACATGGAGGGTTGAAATTAAAGAGTTGCCAATAAAGTAAAGAGACATTCTTTTTAAAACGAATTGAAAGAGAAAGTAAGACAAATAAATTGAAATGAAATTAGTAACATTTTGGGTATGCTAGCACGTAGGAGGAATAATTTTGATTAGTTATTTCTTTACCCTGTTTGTTTGATCAACTGAATTCCAAGGATAACTAGTCTCAAGTCCAGTTAAAAGAAGAAGGTCTGTAGGTTGATGACCAGAGAAAGAATTATGAATCTTCTGAATACTAAAATAGCCAGTGGGTACACAGTTCACGTAGCTAACCCCAACTGGATTCGTATTGAGGTGTAGTTGATAGTTGATACTCTATTAATTTGTTTGATCAGCTAAACTGAACTTGCTCTATGTTTCACTTCACAAAACATTTCTAGTTCGTAACCAGCTTGTCCAATATGTGGATACAGTCTAATTGTAATAGCTCATCAAGCATTTAATAAGGCCATCTTGTGATCATCTATGTATAGTAATGGATCATACGGAAAATGTTTTAATCTTCACTGATAATACAGGTGATAGGTTGTGCTTGTGTTGCCATTTGGGACATAAAAGTTAATATTTAGTTTTGGACTGTCATATAACAGTTTTACAACGCTACAATGTATGAATACAATAATAGACCCTGGCTAAAACTTTGTTAGACGGTAGACTAAGTGACTCTCCAGTTTTGAGGTTCTGTAAAAGAGATGAAGAAACAGCTGGAGAATACGACAAATGTAAAGCAATTTAATATAAGGAAGTAGAAAAAAGTTGGTGACTTATCTGATACCAAACAATTTTCCCTACCATGCATTGACTACGTACTGCCAAATTTTAGATATTAGTGCCAAATGGTTAATACTATCCAAGCCAAGGCTCAATTTTCATCGTGGATAACAGAAAATGCTTTTTCCCTGGGAGTTAGAAGGCGCTTGAGTGTTATCAAAGGCGCGCTTAAGCCCTGAAGCGAGGCTCAAAACATGTTAAGCGCTTCGCCTCGCTTTATGTGCGCTTCAGTGTCGTCATCAAGGTTCTAAGGCAAATTTTTCCTTGCCAATGAGCCTCTTATGAAGAAGTGACACTAAACAATTGATATTTCACTTTATCATAAATTTTTTCAATTTCTTAGGTCATAAATGTGCATTCATGTTTATAATTATTAGTCTTGGACTAAACATATATATTTGTATTTTTTTCTCCCTTTGTGCCTTTTTTCATTAAAGCCCACGCTTTATTTGTGCTTTGCGCTTAAAGCCCCCGCGGACCTTACAACTCTTTTGTGCTTTTCGCCTTTGATAACACTGCGGCCTTCCTTGTTAATTTTGGAGGTAGAAGGCCACCTGCTTCAGCTTTCACATGTAAGAATTATTAACATTACAGGCCGTAGCTAAAAGCATTAAATAGATATGCTACTCAATAATGTTAGAGAGGATAAAAAACCTAACAAAGTCACTTGGACAAAAGTAATTTTGTGCAATAAGTTTCAAAACAAACTGGACTTGCAACATTGATAAAATGCTGAGCTCTGAAGGGGTAAACAAATATAGATCGCTAAACATTCTCATTTTTATCATGTTGAAATATACCCCAGAGCAGTACTAAAGATTCCAAACAGTATTTCTTTTGCTTCGTTTGAAGACAATGGAATTTTATTTCAATGGTCAAAAAAGAATAGCATGTTCATATCTTAAAAGTTTTCCTATTTCCATTATAATGTACCAGTTAGTAAGTAACGTCATTTCTTTCAAACAAAAAAGAAATCAAGATTCAATCCCATCCCAGCCAAAAATTGCTGGAGTTCTAAACATAATGAAGTCCATGTGCAAGTGACTTTTGTCCAGGCTAATTCACCCCCGTTTGTGTGTGGGGCTAAGGTTCAAATTTGACTTGATACATAATTAATACGTTTTTTTACTTGCAGCATGTATGAGCAATATACTTTTTAGTCAGTCTTCTCTTCTACAATCTGTACTTGTAAATCCAGTGTTAGTTGTGGCGAAAGTGATCTTAGATTCTGTCTACATTGCTTTGCTTTTGATCTTTCCTAAGTTTTATTCACAACTTCAGTCTTTGTTAAATGATGGTTTATTGAATATCTCTTTGTTAGTTCTGCAGAACTATATCCGTAAAGACTTTGCAAGATTCTGATGTGAGGCCTCTCTCGGTGTTGGAAGATACTTTGAACTATCTGTGTAACTTGCTGGACTCTACCGAGCCTCCCTTTGAGGTGGTTCATGACTTCATCTTTGATAGGATGAGGTCCATTAGACAAGATCTAAGTATGCAAAATATCTCTTGCAGTCGAGTGGTCTCTATGTATGAGAGAATGGTATGCTTATTTATTCAGGTTATCTTATTCAAAAGAACTTGAATTAGAGCTAGAATGATATACATATATGTAGATGTATGAATCATGATATTGTTGCATCTTTTGTAAAATGAATTCAAAAGATGAATTGAATTGATAATAAGAAGTGGATATGCTGTTAGATGTGGATGGTGTATCCGCTACTATATACAATTCGTAAACTATTTATCGATACAAATTTTGCCATTACGCTACCTTAACCGCTTGTCTGTGTTATCCTACTGCTAGTTTCTTGCATACTGACTTCATCAGTTCCCTGTCTATTTTAGGGAGCAAGAATTCTGTTGTAAATAGCTTTTGTAATTATGCACCTTCAGGGTGCTTTTGTTAATGATTTTCATTACCTTTCCTCAAACAAAAAAAAAGCCGGGGGGAGGGGGGGGGGGGTTAAGGATTATTACTGACTTGATTGTTCACATTACACAGTAGGGAACCTTTATATCGGAATCCTCATCTAATACAATAAGGTAGGTGATTGTTCGCTATTTATAGGGTAAGTATTTGTTCTCCTGCAGTGTGAGAGTATTTTAAAATACTACATTAAATACTCTGCATGTTCAGTTATTTAATACAATGAATCTAGACAAGTTGTAAATTTAGAAACATTTTACCATATAACAAACTTTTCTTGATCTAGACATACTCCCTATATTTCATTTTATGGGTCTTAGTTTAAGACTTTTGATTCTTGTGTCTTGAGCTAAAAGTATATATAACACACCAAAAATATACTGACTCGTGTAGTCTTAAAAACATGCCATTGCAACTGCAGTAGCTGAGATACTTGTATCAAGGGTTACCGATCCACGTAGGCATTAGGAGTTTTGGTAGAATTCTTTTGAGATGGATGTAACTTCATACCTTTTACAGCAGATGGATAACATTGTTATGGGAGCTATTGTCTAGGCTGGTGGTTTGATATATTTTCTATTCTATTGCAAATTTCCCTCCTCTTTATTCGTATTACCCCCTTCTTCGTTGATCTTTTGTTTGGCTGGTTGTAATGATGAGGAGGCTTCTTAAACCAAGCAAAATTATTTAATTTAATGGATTCTAGGCTTAAAATGGATCCTTCTATTAGTATAACTGCAGAAGGTTCAGAATTATGTAGCTTTAATATATTTTTCTCCACAGGTTAAATTCCATATAATTTCCCAGCATAAACTTAGAAGATGTAGCGGTTCAAATATTTCTTCGCTGTCATACCTCAACATGGAGCAGCTAACGAAGGCATTGGCGACTTTATTTAATCTTTATGAAGCAAATAGAACTACAGTGTCCATCTTCGAAAATGAAGCTGAATTTTTTTCCTTTTATGTGCTTCTCCACCTTGATTCCAAAACCCAAGGAACAGTTACGTTTTTTTATACTATCGTTGTATTTATCAAAGATTGTGAGTTGCAGTTGAATATCAGGTGCTTACTCAGAGACCATTTTGTTTGTTCAGTTTCGCTAAACATTGTACTACTTGATTTGCAGGGGGAGACACTATCTTTATGGTTTCGCCGTGTTCCTTCTCACATTATGAAGTCGACAGAAATGAATTTTGCTCGGAAGATCTTGAGGTAGATCAATGGCATTTAGTATCAATTACCGTTGATAGTAGAATACATTTATTATTGTACATGGGAAGGTCAACTTTTACTTCTTATTTTGTGGCAGATACTTTAAATTGGGCTTCTACAAGAAATTTATTCATACAACAGAGTCCGAGGCATCCTACTTGCAGTATTGTATTATTGAACCTTCTATCAATGAGGTGAGTTCTTGTATAATAGCAAAAAAAGCTCCTATGGCATATCCTCTCTCTCATTTACCTGATAAATATCTATTCACCACTCCCACTTTCCGTCACTGTTGGAATATAATTGGGGTTTGATCCTTCTCCTACCATATGAGTCTGCTTCTTTGAAGAAAACTGGAAACTGAGGCTGGTCTGTAATGGCAGACTTTAACTTATAGTGTGAAACATCCCTACCTAATGCGAAACCAAATGCTCCATTGTTAGTGCTTTCACAAATATCACCACTTTGTAAATAGGGTTCCTTTGTAACTTTTATTATCCTTCTTTTTTATTTTTTGGATAAATTGATTCACCTTAATTTGTTCCATTTGCATTACTAAGGTTCGAGCACTAGCTATTTCCTGTGTGAATTATGGAGGATACAAGCCTCAGCCTTTTCCCTTGGCAACTCTTTCCAAACTCCTAATGATGAAGGTAAAATTCTATTTTGACTAGCTGAAAAAGTTCAGCTCTTCACAATCTGGTTTGGCTGCTCTAATGTATGGTTATTCAGGAATGGGATGTAGCATCTTTCTGCAATGACTGTGGCCTTCAAACCTCCGTTGACGAAGAAGGAAATAGCTGCTTGCCTACCAAGCAAACAACTCTTATCCATCCAAAGGGAGGGCTGCACAAGTATTATCCTCTGGAATCAGAACGGTTTGAGAGGTGAGTCCTACAAATTTCTTCATTCATCCCCCTACATAAACAATTCAACTCGTTGATGAGCTCTCAGTTACCACGCCAAAGTAGAATATGTGGAAATCCAAATAATACCTTGTACTTGCGTGAAGGATCTGTAGATATGGAGAAATTCATCACTAAAGTCCACCATCATGTATTCATGTTGCTAAAAGAATTCTCGTGTATGTATGTAGATGGTGTTATAAAATAATATATTGTAGATGTCCACTACATCAAGAAGTTACTCCATTACTTTCCTCCATTATGAAAATAACCATAACCTCCATAACCTCCACCTTTATAACCATTATTTTTGTAACCTTTTACTTTCATAATCTCCCCATTATATTCATGTTAATGTCATGTTTATGACTAACCTTTTGTATGCCTCTATGTTACACTATAAATAGAGGCATAAGAGTTCATATTGTATACACTTGAAGATTTGGTGAACACTTGAAAGAAAGAAAGTTATCTCATATTGTTTCTCTTGTGTTATATTCATCTTGTCTTCATCTTTATATTGTTCTTTTGTTCTTAAGTTTTACAATACGTTATCAGCACGATTGTTCTACTATTGAAGGATTGAAGCAAAGTAAATATAAAGAAGGTAAAAATATTTGTGTTTATTTTTCTCTCGAAAACAAGGTAAATAACTATATAATCTATTTTATATTTTACTTGTGATTATGCATCATTAGTTTTCTTACCATCTCAAAATCATATGAGTCCAGCATGTTGCTTTTACTTTGAGCAAACTTTTAATTTGATCACTTATATATTTAAAAAGTAAAATTAGTTTTGTAAGTTAATAATTTGTAAAGAAATTGTTCTTTATGATCTTGTTTTATTAAAAGATAAGTTATTGAGTTATGTGGCATATACATATTGATTGTATTATCATTATTGGTTACTTTTGTACCTCTTTATTTTTCTTTATCTAAACATTTACTTGTTAAGTATTAATTTACTTATGTATAAAATCACAAAAGTGGTAACATTTCAAAGGTTTGAAGGCGAGTTCAAATATACTTGGCCTATTATGACATTGATTGAGGGTAAGACGGTGAATTCAAGATTCACAACATCAAGTGGGTAAGACATCGAGTTAAAGTCTCGGTGCACCATGATAATAAAAAGTTGGGTTCAAGTCCCATTGATTTATGACCAAAGACATTTTTATATGGGTAAGACATTGGGTTTAAGTCCTAATGCACTATAGTGATGATATGATGATGACTAACATAAAATAATAGACTTTTGACTAAAAGTCATGAAATCTGCCCAATAAATTTGCTTCATTCTCTTATGTGAATGTGGTAGCAGTGCATAATATGTCTGAAAAATGACAAGTGGTTGAATGTATGAATATGAGTGTGGTAAAATGTTAATGGTCATCATTGTGGTAATTAAAAGGAAGAACATTATGGGTTCTTAAGATGGTCCTTCAAATGTGAAGGTAATTTTGTCCATCAAAGTGGTATGAAAGGTTATTGGGCACATTGTTTCTTAAGGTGGTCCTTCAAATGAGAATGTAATTTTTATCCATCAAAGTGGTATGAAAAGATATTGGGCACATTGTTGTTGATGCAAGCCAATTTTGAAAAGTTTTGTAAATCCTCCATCAAAATAAAGAATACAAAGTGGTAGTACATTTGACCTCTTAAAGTGATGTTGAGATGAGTCACATAAATTTGATAAATGTGAAAGCATGGCAATGAGTTTCTAATAAAAACTTATGGAGCATGTTCAAATGGTTATGGTCCATTTCTTAAAGAAAATGTGACTTGTGTTCTTATGGATAAGAACATGTTCATGTATTGTTGGATAAATGCCACATCTCACCTCTACGGGAGGTTTGAGATATTGAATTTTTTTTTGACATAAATGGTCATTTTGGTCATATACTTTGAGTACTACACAAATATTATGGTATGTTTTATTATGAACTATTGGAGGGCAAAAGAAAGAAATAATTCTTTTCTATAAAGGTTGTGGTCATGACCAAAATAAATGTTGTTGTGTGACAACACAAATTTGTCATTGGTTGTCAAGAAATAAGTCTTGCATGTAATAATTTTAACCATGACAATAATAATAATTTTCTCCTTGAAGGAGATGGTCACCATAAAAATGGTGTTGTGAAATTTATGGTAGTACACAAAATTAATTGAGAGTTCCGAAAGAGCTAATTTGTTACTACTCGAAATGAAATTGTTCATAATATTGGGATTGTAGTAAGTCTCAAAAGAAACTTTTTACGTTTCGGAGGAATTGAAAAAAATAATTATTATATTGATACTGTAAATTATTGAAAGATTAAATATCTTCAGATTACTACAATCAAAGCGGGTGATGAATATTTACATAAAAGGTTATCCACCTTTCTCTTGCTTGTTGAATAAAAATATGAGCATGATGAAGGAATCACATGCAAAAGTAAACTAGAAGTTTACTAGAATAAATATCAGTTGGCATAACCGGTTGACCATTCTGGTTCAAATGTGATGCAAAAGAAATTGAGAATTCACATGACTATATGTTTGAAGAAATAAAAGATTCTTCAAGAATTCTCTTGTGTTGCTTGTTCTCATGATAAAATGATAATTGTATCAACTAAGGTGCGGAGGTATCCCCGGAAATCATTTGGAACATATAGAAAGGTGAATACGGGTCCGTTCACCTGCCATGTGGACCACTTACTATTATGATTTTATAGATGCATCTATGGTATGGTCACATGTGCATTTGTATCAACTTACAAATTGGTTTTTGTAAGGTTGTTTGCTCAAATTGCTAAATTAAGAGCAAAGTTCCAAACTATAAAATTATGTTGATAATACTGATTGGTTTAGCAGAAAGTGTTTGCCTCCAATTATAGCTAGACCATTGATTATGAGAACAAATCTCTCAAATAAAATTTGGTATGAGACAAGTTTATTTAACGTGTATGCATCAAGCCAACAAGGTTCTCCCATCACAATTGGTTCAGGGTCAGGAGCCAAATAATTTCCATCTAAAAATTTGATGCGTGCACATATGATTTTATTGCTCCACCACGCACAAAGATGGATCCCCAAATGAGGTTGGAGGTAAATGTTAGATTTCCTAACATTAGGGGGAGATATGTTTAGCAGCTGAAAATTATGTGTGGGATGAATTATCTAGATCCTCGTTAAAAAAATGTGAACTTGAAGTTCAAGAGATAATTCATTTGCAAAAAGTTGCAAATAATTTGCCGGATGTATTTGCTGACTCAATATTTTAATTAAGCTGCAAATGCTCCAATAAATAGTCTTTGAAGGACAGAGTCTATGGTACTCCAGAAGCATGACAGGCCAATCGATTCCAAACGTAAAACCCCTTGAGGAAGGAGAGGAGCAAATTATCAAAATGGTCATGATAATGAGGTAAGTGCTTTGAAAGAGCACTATGACATAACACTTCATAAAACCTTGGCAAAGGTTCAAGTACCTGAAAATGATGAAAAATGAAGAGATCTCGATAAGTTATGTCGTATTGGAATCGAGTCAAATGACTGTTGACGGTATCTTTGATATGAAGTAGCACTCAATGCTATAAGTGGTTACGAGGATCTTAAATTTGAATCTGTCATATAATGTGGACAGATAAATGATTGGCCAAATAAAATGCACTATTCAAGTATATTTTGTTTCACTTAGAAAAGTGATGTTTTTGAACTTATAGTTCATAGATCAAAATATATGTCAATGGGGTACAAATGATTGTGCGAAAGTATAACCGTAGGATATAAAGTACTATTTGTGCCTCGGGGCATAAAGGATTTTCGCAGAAGTCTTGACATTATTAAATGGAGATATGTTCTCCAGTGGTGGATGCAATGAGACTTATTTCAGTCTGACAATAGGTGAAATACTTGAATATGTATAATGACTGATTATCATGTCTAACTTGACGATGAAGGTTATATGAAACTTTTTGAAGGATTTAAAAGGTCTTAAAACAATTCCATTGAGTACCCAATGGTTCTGAGATTGCTTAACACAGAGAAAGAATTTTTTCAACCTCATGAAAATGATTTAAAATGCCATGTATTAGTGCAATTGGTGCACTTACATATTGTTGGTTATGCAAATGCTAGAAGATTATTTGATATATATATATATATATATATATATATATATAAAGTTATGTGAGGGGATTGTCATATTATCATTCAAGTTATGCCAAGAAACTAACAAAGCAAGTGACTCAACACATAGAAGATGTGTGATTTTCTTTGAGAAGAAAAGACGAGCAACGTATAAAATTGAAATGATCAATCTCTGAGTTAGAAATATTTGATTATATAGATGCATAATATGTATTTGATCTGCATAAAGCTCGATCGCAAATGAGCTATTTGTTTACATATGGAGGCATATCAATATATTGGCATTCAAAGAATCAAACATTGGTAACTACTTCTTCAAATCATATAGAAATAATATTGATCTATGAAGTAAGTCGGGAGTGTGTATGGTTGGAATCATGATCTATCATATTCAGAAAATATGTGATTTTCCTTTGGCAAAGGATACTCTAACCACCATATACGGAAATAATATATAACTCAATTGAAGGGAGAATACAATCAAAGGAGGTAGGACAAAACATATTTCACCAAAAGTATTTTTCACACATGATCTTCAACAAAATGGTGAGATAGATGTTCAAAGACCCATTCAAGTGATAATCTTGTAAACTTATTCAATAAGGATTGCCAACATCAATATTTGAAAAGTTGTGATATAAGATTGGAATGCATCATCTCTGAGATATCAAGTAAAGTTTTTATCAGGGGGAGAAAAATACGCGTTGTACTCTTTTCCTTAACCATGGTTTTATCCCAATTGGGTTTTCCTGGTAAGGTTTTTAACGAGGCAACATTCAAAGCGTATTAAAAGATATGTGTACTCTTAACCCTCAGGGGTTGGCCTGCTGGCAATTGACTTGAGTCTTGGGGTTTGCTCCCTTTCAAGGTCTCAAGTTCGAAACCCACTGGGTGCAAACAATTTCTGAGGGCCATCGGACTGGGTAAAACCTGAATTAACCGTGGTGCACTTGCGGGAAACTCCTTGCCGAGGGCCTGTGCACCCCCGGGATTAGTCGGGGCTCAAAGAGACTCGGACACCCGGTGCAAATCAAAAAAAAAAAAAGATATGTGTACTCTTTTTCCTTCACTAGGATTTTTTCCCACGGGGTTTTTTCCTAGTAAGGTTTTAACGAGGCATATTATCTATGGACATCCAAGGGGGAGTGTTATAAAATAATATATTGTGGATGTCCACTACATCAAGAAGTTACTCCATTACTTTCCTCCATTATGAAAATAACCATAACCTCCACCTTTATAACCATTATTCTTGTAACCTTTCACTTTCATAACATCCCCATTATATTCATGTTAATGTCATGTTTATGACTAACCTTTTGTATGCCTCTATGTTACACTATAAATAGAGGCATAAGAGTTCATATTGTATACACTTGAAGATTTGGTGAACACTTGAAAGAAAGAAAGTTATTTCATATTGTTTCTCTTGTGTTATATTCATCTTGTCTTCATCTTTATATTGTTCTTTTGTTCTTAAGTTTTACAATAGATGGATATATAATTAACTTTCTTCTGCTACTGACTTAAAAGGACTTAAAGATACTATTCACTTTGTCCCAGTTTGTGTGACACCTCTTTACTTAGATGAACATATGGGTCTTCAGATGGCAAGCCATGAAATAACCCTCTCGATGTAAGCATTTGCATTAGACGGCTTTTCTTTTTTAGTTGTTCCTAAAAAGAAGACATCTTTCTACATTCACTGACAATTTAACTTTAAAATTCTCATTTTACCTTTAATGAGATGATTTATAACCAGATAAATTATTATTGCTTATTTTAGACTACAAATTTTAGTAGTCTTCTTCTCATTCTTAATACTCCATCCCCAGTCAACAGCCATCACATAAAATTGGGATTAAGGGAGTAACTATTTAGTTGCACTTTTACTATCTGATGCCAAGGTTGAATGATTGATCTTTTTGGCATAATTTTTTGAAGTACTTGAGATTTTGTTTTTCATGGTTGTATTACCCCAAACTTAATGGTATCTGAATATACAGTTCAGAGAACCCTATCATTGTGCAGATTCCCCAAGCTAATCAACCTTAGTGTTTCAGGTTTTCTGTTGAACTGTAAGAGCTTTGATGGCTCAGGGATGAAAATTTGTCCGAAAGCATTCAATTTGCCGAGACGATAAAGCTGTTAAGCTGGTTGGATTCATAAGAACACTGGAGCTCTAGATCAAATTTACTTAACAGTAATTTTAATGTTGCTCAATGCCAATTAGATGTGTTTTAAAGTTTGTATTATACGAACCGAAAAAAATAACAATTTGTATTTTGCATATTTCTGGAATCTAATTGTATATGTTTCACCCTCACATTTCCTCTCTTCGCGAGGCATTATATCTACTTCATATCTATATGGATCAAGAAGAAGAAGAATCTGTTTTCAAGTCTAATTTATGTATTAATTGAAGTCTCAAATTATTTATTATTTCAGTAATACTATGCAAAGTAAAATTTCGTATGTTCTTTTTTTTGCACATATAGTTCAAAAACACTTACGGAGAGAGTGACAATAGTAATTTTTTTAATTTATCAATGCTAACAGAAGTGTTTTAAATAATTGATCAAACACAAATTGTCTGTAACAACAATATGTAAGTATGGCGTCTAAAAAAACCTAGGGTATAAGCAGAGAAAAAATCGATTCTCTAGAAACTCTATTTAGCAAAGAAAAAATACCTTTACTGCAAATAGATATATAAGACGAATATATATAACAAGTATGTGCAATTAAAAGCACAATGTGTTATCCCGTACAGTATTTTCTCATTACCCAAAGAGTGACGATTTATGATATTCTTTTTCTCCGTTTAGCTTCTGAATTGCTCATGTCTTCTCCTCTTAGCATTACACTCTCCTCATCCCTTCGCTCTTCATTACCTCTCCACCGCCATGTAAGCCCTTCTCCTGTCAATTCTTATTCAATTGCACCAATTTGTATTTCGTATTTTCCATTTAGAAAAACAAATAATATTAACCGCTTTTTTTTCTTTTCAATGTGAGTTTGATAAAGCATAGTGGATCTTCAATCTGAACAAAAATATTTGGAATTTTTTGTTTAATTTCATTTGTGAAGGTTAGCATTTCCAACGTGTTCTGCACTCGTCATTTGTACCTGCGGCAAAAACAGTTCCCTTCCAGGCATCTGCTTCGTCTCTGCTCTGTTAATAGTGATCATAATGTAATTTCCTGTTTTCTTTTTGCTACTACCTCCTTGGCAATTTAAGTCTCTTACTTTCCTTTTTGGTGTGTCATAAAAATAATGTCTTTTTCTATATATAGTTCAATTTTCAAGTTTTCTTTCCTGAGTTGCATAGTTCTTTCATTCCTTTAAGCACCAATCTCCATTGTAGCTAGAATTCCTCTATTTGGAATGATCGACCTTACCTCATTCATGCCAAAACTGGTATGCTTCCTAAAAAACAAATTATTGAGTAATCGAAGGAAACACGCCAAAATGAAGCGGAGTGGACATAGGGGATTCATATAGCGAACCTCAACTAGTTTGGAATTTAGGTGCAGTTGTTATTGGTTGTCATATCAGGGAATGCACACACATTTAAAATTAATAATACATAGTAGCTTTGAATAATTCTATTCAGAATATCAATGTCTTTCATTAGTCTTCATTTTAATGTTTCCCCATTCTTATCCATAAGAAATCCCTACTATTATTCATGATGTGGTGATTTATCTCATAGCTAACCTCTCTACTGATTTGCAAGGCAAGGTTTACGAGTCACCAGAATTTCAAAATAGTTCTCTAGATCAAAAAGGTATAATCCTAAAAAGTAAAATGTGTATTTGATATCTTCCTAACAGTGCGTATTTTATCATTTCCCTACCAACTAAACCGTGTAATTGGCCTTACTTTCAAATATTGCTAGGTACTGTAGAAAAAGATGAAACTAGTCAAACTGAATCACCCACATCAAACACGTAAGTGCTACTTTTTACGCTGCTTTGACAGTGTCTCGAAAAATTTGAGACACAGTTGAAATTGCTATCTATGCATTTATGTTCGATGTTTCTGTATTTTGTGTTATTTTCTCAAGTTCAATATGTAAGAAAAATTGTTTTTTTCTCAATCTATCTCTAGTTACAAAAGGACCATTTTGTTGGAAAACCATAACTTCTGTACTTTTCTTATTTTGTATATGCTTCGCTTGTGGATTAGTTAGTGTTTGTGTAATATGTCTCTTTGTTAGAGCAGTGACAAGATGAGTAGTTACTTAAATGGAGCGAGTGTTCATAAGTTGAAGGAGTGCTACGCTATTTCACAATGACTCCACTATGATGAGCTAATCATTTCTTATACTGTTATAGGCACAATCCTCCTTCTTTGTACTAAAATGTTTTGTCTTAAGAGTTTGTACCAGTTAACTACTTGTGAAATGGGAGAGATACGATAGAGGATCTCAGAAGCAGCAGAAATTTGGTGAAAGAATTGTTTTAATATAGGGAAAATCCAAAGTTGCTCCTATACCATCTGAAATTGAGCAAATTTTCCCTTCGATTGACTTTTGGTTTAATCATGCCCTTGCCACTAGCAAATCATCTCATATTTTTCCTTTCCATTATTGGAGCTCCAGTGTGAAATGCGTGGAGTCCACATGTCCAGATTCTTCAGGGCAAAGATTTACCCTTAAACTTTTGACTATGGTTCAAAATTTGGCTCACATTGGAGCTTTGTTAGAGGTAAGGGCAAAATTGAGACTTTGTCTGGCAACAGGGATAATATTAGACCAAAAATCAAATGGATGGGAAAGTTGCTCAATATCAAATAGTACAAGGAAAAATTGTCCCCTTTTCCTTTAATATAAAATCTCCTCTGTTTGGATCGGATAACTGATGGAGAAGTTCCTTCCTTTCTCAATGAAGCATAGCATTGTGTGGAAGGCTAATTGAAATTTCTTACAATTATCAAAATATTGAAAAAGGAACCTGCAGGAGAATTTTATTTGTCCATAACTCCTTATGGACTGTACTAATATTCTTTATCGCCTATTGGGTCATGTGTTTTTAAACTTATGATAGGGGCCACATTTTCAAGTTTAATTAACATCTTATTCCTCATCCCTTTCTCAATTATTGACATAAAATTTTGCTCTGATCTTGGTATATGTTTCTTATCTCTTCTGGAATGGACGGATGAATTTGCTTTCACTTTACGTCTTTGTTATGCTGAGCAGCCGAGGTTAACACTAGCAATATCTGGTGGAACACCTAATGTTGAGATCTAACTTTTTTCCCTTGCTGGATATCAGGGTTCTGACGAGATTGAGAAGATATGGTGTTGCAGGAGTATTATCATATGGACTACTAAATACTGCATACTACCTTACTACCTTTCTTATCGTGTGGTATGTCAAGTGATATGAACAACATAACCAATAGTTGTTTGTATTTCTTATTCCAATCTTTTATAGTATTATTGACCAGCGATACACTATTTCCACCAGCATTCGCTCTTTAGAAAACTTATAAGCCTGAATGTGGAGATTCTTACCTACCCCCAGTTTTACCCTGTGAGAGAAATTCATCTTTCAAGTTCATAGGCAAACCTCCATAAATAGAATGAAAAAGATATTCTTGTCAATGCTCAATGTGAAAACCAGTTTGTGTCCAGAGGCAATAAGCCTAATAAGTATTAAGCGGTAGTTGATAACAGTAATATTACCAAGCGGCGGAGAAAATATATACAATATTTTGATCCTATTTGAAGCAAGTCTCAAAATTTGTTGAAAGACCAGAATTACATCTACCTGTCGGACTATTTCAGACTGCATGATACAACTGCTCTGCTACACAATAGCATATGGTTTATCCATCTCGTTCTCATCAGCTTTTTTGCTTTTTTCCTAGGTTTTATGTTGCTCCATCACCTGGAAGAATGGGTTACCTTGCAGCAGTTGAACGGTAACTGTAGCTTATGGGTTCTTTTCTTTTCTTTTCTGGTAGATTTATGTTCTGTTTTCTTTGGAGAAAATTTTAGTAGTTCCACATCATCTGCAGGTTTCTCAAAGTAATGGCCATGGTATGGGCTGGTAGCCAGGTTACAAAGATTGTCCGAGCAGGCGGGTAAGAATCTAATGCTGCACATGTTTGCCACAGAGTAAAATACTATGAGTCCTCAAGCCTTTCGTTTGGGACTTAGTGTTAGAAGTGAACATGCATATAAAACAAAGTGATGAAGGATAGATAGAGAAGAGGACAGTTTGGCCTATGATGCTACAACTTAGATCAGCTTCTTAATACTGATATTTTGCATCTGATAAAATTACCGATAGAAGAACAGCATAAACCTGATAAGTTCCTGTTCATGTAGAATTCATTCAGCAGACATAGCAACAAAATGAGATGAGTATTTCTCTCTTCAAATGACACCAATGGATTGTCTGTCATGAGAGATATTTGACTTCTACAGATTATTTTGTATGATAAACATTGTAATTATGAGCTGTGACCTGTGAGTCAATCCTTACCATCCCATGTTTCTAGGAGTGAATAATTTGTTTTTGCATCATATACTTTGACATAGATTTGCATCTTTGGACATGCTTAGGTTGTATACCTTCCTTCCATCCTTCTAGATTTTCCCCACCAAATGATAATAAAAGAGGGATTGCTGATCATGTTTTAGATGGAATTAATCTGGTTGTATATTAATTAATTTCTGTGTTGTTACAGAATTTTGTTTCTTTTGTTATATTTTCTTCAGTATGAGGTTCAGTCTTCAAAAATTAGCTCTGCAGAAACTTTTTAGCTCTTCCACATGGTATGTATCTTATCTTTGAGGATTTGATATCTGGCAATGTTCTGACTCTGTAGGGCTTTAGCTCTCGCTCCTTTTGTGGACACAGGATTATCATGGTTTACAACCAAGATGAAGTTTGAATCACAAGGGAAAGTAAGTGAAATTTTGAGTTTTCTGGGATCGTCATTGTAACAAGGTTTTTGCAATTCACATGATCTTATAATCCAGGCTTTCGCAGTTGTTGCCGGGTTTTGCTTTGCTTTGGCTTTTATGCTGTTTCTCATAATTACATTACTCTGGGCGTGAAAATTTTCTGTTGTTCATCCGTCCAAGTGGGGATCTACCGAGTTCTTCTGCTGAAGGTAATGCTTGTTCAGGTGAGCACAACTCTAATCACCCTGTTTTCAGTTTTGTCATTGTCTCTTTTCATTATTACGTTTAGGAAACTCGTAGGCTAATTTCTCTTGTATTTCATCTTCAGTCACTTTCTATGCAAATTTTGTACGTGGCCTTGGAGGATCTGACAAAAGATGATGCATACCCTTCCGACTTTTTATCATGATAGTAGTATTGAAAATACTTGTAACTCGTTCCCTAGAATTTCTTGCATATGGTGTTGTCTTGTAGTGCTAAGTTTGTGTGTCTTTGAAGTAGCCTTCGTCATGTAATCTGTAGGAGATGCAATCGAAGCTCTCTTACTGTTTGAGTAATCAACTAGTCAATGAGAAATACTGAAGTCATGCTTTGGTATTGGTTGTCATAATGTGCAAACTGACAATATACTTACGTTTAAATGTTCATATGGATTGTTGATGATTATATTTAGATTCTCTCTTCTCTCTCTTATCTGTTTTCTATTAACACTTTCCAAATGCAGTAGTGTAAGGAAAAGCAAAATGGAGATTCCTCTTCAACACAGCCCCTATTTCCTTTCATGAATTCAAATTTCACTCACAAAGGCAAGTCTAACCAGGAAGCATAGAATAGATATTTACCTTAGTATCTGCTAATTATTGTAGCACATGGCGGATATTGATACCTTATACCCAGCGCAAAAAGTAAAGTCTCAGATTTTGCCACAAGTAGTCTGGAAAAAAAGGTTGTTTGAGAATGATGTTTCTACTGCTAGAGAAGCCGGAACCTTAATAGTGCCACTTGCTGGTCTCCAGGAATCTAGAAAGCATATATAAATTAAAAGCCTCGTGTATAAGTCTCTCACCATAATCGTTTCTTATAAATAACATTTCAGAATATAACAACCTGAAGTAACTGTTTTCAAATTAACCGAAATTCGCTCGAGAGGCAAGGATAAATTCCACACAGAAAAAATGTTGTTTAAAGTATAATGTATCCATGAGTAAATTCCTTGTACTAAACATTTTGGCCATTCGACATTCATAAATTCAAACAAGCAACACAAATAAGATTAGCACACTACACTGTATTGCTGAAAAATCTAAAAAAAAATTCAACCTATATGGTTGCAATAAACAATTTATCAAATAAACCACTATAATACCGTAGTCTTATGGTTATAACAGGAAAATGGAACTCTACAAAAGTGCTTGTTGGATGTTGTCATTTATGCCCATGCTAATGTTACTCAATACATACAAGGATACAGTGAATAGCTAACAAGACATGATGTTCTTGAAAGTTCAATAGCATGTGTATACCGGAAGTTGTAAGAGCAAAATCATACTGTTTTGCATTTCATCGCTTCCTGGCACCAGCTTCTCACAAATCAGAGCCAACAGGAAACTGAATCCCCAATCAATACCACCCCACATAAACACACTGTTAGTCCTTCAGAATAAAGCAAAAATATCAAGCAAGCTGCGTAGCTGCAGTCATGTTACTGAAATCCCCATCTCAAATGCAATGACTACCCAGAGTAAGTCTTCAAATCCACTCCAATTTGCCTTGATATTCCACACGATATTTAATTTTTCCTGCAGCTGAGAGTGCCTGGCTTGTTACCTTCGCAGGCTTTGTAGTGTACTTCAATTCAAACTTACGGAATTTCCTGTTATTCTCATCTGTACTAGAAGGTGCATCTGGTGGGATCTCATTTAGGAACTCGTCTGCCACATCTCCGTCTTCATCTATTCTAAGACGCTTGGCATACCATCTCAATCCCTAAGCATGGAGAAAAATGTGAAACTATTAAAGATGTGCATCACAAACTTACCAGTTATTCTAAATTTCTGAGATAACGAAAGCAAATAACAGGATGCACTCAGCATAAATCAAGAAATACTAGTCATTTTTAATGAATGAACAAGTCGAACACGATATGGACTATCAAACAAAGCTGTCATTCTCTCTTCACCATCAAAGAACACGCAGTTTTACTCATATGATTCCAAATGAACCAAGAAACTTAAACACTCTGGTTTATTTGTTAACTTTAGGATTTTGATTAACACAAGGAGACCAACCACCAAAGGTTCCATCAAAGAAGCACCGGCAGGCATTAATAAAATGCAGCAGGACCACGGTCTCAATAAGTTAAATTGATTAGAAAATCTACCATGTCCTCTCTAATCTAGAAATTCATTCTTTTATAGACACCTTTTTCCTATTTCTTATGTTTTAAAGGGATAGGAAGGTTGGCTATAGATGAACTTTGAGTATGATACAGAGGATTAAGAAGTCCTTGAAGTTGAAAGAATACGATGAAGAACAAACTAATGAAATAATTATTCTTTCCGCCTTTCAAATACTCTTTATCAGATGGCACACATACCACAGAAGGTTATTGGAAAAAACCACTGATCTCCCAGAGTCATCAGTATGTATAACAAGCAAGGAGTGAGGAGATACCCGGAGGACTTTTGCGCCTTATCTCAGCAAGTCCCGGGAACTTAGAAACCTAGCCACATATGGTAGAAGGTCCAAGAAGCATGTTTTAAGCACAAGGCGCAGTTATGCTATGGACTTCAGCGAAGAAGAAATGGAGGTAATATACATATGCATGTATGATGCAAAGAGAATACGTACACAAAAAAAATAATATTATTTTGACAAGTTGAGAAAATCACCATCAAGTGAAGTATAAGCAAGAAAATCATGTCCAAACTAATTTTAAATTTCTGACTCCGTTTCAAAAAAGAATGACCTAGTTTCCTTTTTAGTGTGTTTCAAAAAAGAATGACATAGTTTCCTTTTTAGTGTGTTTCAAAAAGAATGACTCCTTTCCTTTTTTGGCAACACTTTAACTTCAACTTTCCACGTGGCATGTTTAAGGCCACAAGAATAAAGGGCATTTTGGTACATTTGACATAACTTTAATTTAGAACCACAAGATTAAAAAGTATTCTTTCTTTTCTTAAACTCCGTTCCAAGTCAAACTAGGCCATTCTTTTTTAAACGGAGGGAGTACATGCAAAGATGCATTTTTTTAGTGGCGAATTCAAATTTAATGACCAGCTTTCTAATCCTGTAACTAAATTCTAATTTCATATTCCAGATCAAACACATTCATTCGTAACATTTTCTTAGCAATTTTTACATCAATGTACCAACAATATTCATTGTTTAGTGTCACATTCTTCAAGATGGGGCCTCTTATGCCTTAGTGCCTCGGAATCCACACAAAATTACTGCTTAAGTGAGATGAAACGTCCAACTTGGGCTTCACTTAGTTTCAGGATAAATAGTACCTCAAGTGACCCTTTAACAACACCTCATCTAGGCTTGCAAATAAAATCCTAACCTACTTAGTAATCCTTCATAATAATGTCCTTCCCTTTACAGGGTTTAGGATTTAGGCATTTCAACTCCTAACAACTCTCTGAAAGCTAAATGCCTTATGTATCTCTTTAGTTGGAGTACTCCAACCCCTTGCAAATAATGTTGTTCCCTTCCTAGACTTTGTTACTTCACCACTTTTTTTGGTTTCCTTATTAGCTCCCCGGGCCTAAATGTTCTACAATGTTTGGAGCTAACATCTAATATTTCGGTAATTTTGCATCTTTCTTTTTTTGATGGGTAAAAGTTTTTATAAATATGGTCCCAAGATGTTACAGGAGCAAGTACAAGACAAAGCTACAACATCTCCACAGTCATACACTCATACTACATATTCCCCCCCTAAAAGATCAAAAAAATCCAAATATTGTTCCATCCTATCTAGGGTACTGCTATAACACCAAAAAAAAAAAAAAAGTTTTTGATACATCTATTTTTACTCTAGCAATCTGCGGTCGTTTCCCCTCAAAGCATGTCTTGTTCCTTTCTAGCCAAACAGCCCAAAATATGCAGATGGGACATCTTCTTGACGCCAGCAATGAAACAACTTACCCCTTCCAGGGAATCTATCATCATGCCCCAAAATCTAAACCAACAAACAAGCGAATATTGCATTTGCAATCACCAAATGGATTTTTTTTTAAAAACCGAAGATAGTTATAAATGAGCTGTGTTTTCAGTGGCTTAGCAGAACCTGTCCTGATCAAAAAGAAAGAGGCTGAAGATAACCCGAAACCAAATGTTGGAGGAGTCGTCTTACCACCCAACGATTATGTTTAAAAGTTAAACTTGTAAAGTTTCAACACTTAGCAACCAAGTTGAAGAACAAAATTCTTTCTTTAGATCGGATGTCGTTCTATGTTTGACACACTCTTCCATGGAATTTCATTAATTGGACAAAAGAAGAGACTTGAAGAATTAGGCCTAAACAATGAGGACACATCATAATCTCGCCCCATACTTCTCCTCAAGGATATTTCATAAACAGCATAAGAGGGACCTGCAAACGACAAGCTTTATTTGAACCATTTCTTGATTTGTGCATATCATCTTTGTGCAGGGGCTATGCTAAACTTATGTATCGTTCCAATTTTATCGGATGTCTTTAAAGGGACTGGCTCTATTTAGTTCAATATACTTCTCTTATGTGATCCAGACAAACTTATTGCCTAGACCATCACAGGAACCAATGTAAGCAAAAATCTGACTCCTCTCTGCACATCATGTCTGCAGGTGAAAATCTTATGCCTTGGTTGCACAAAACAATAGGAGGATCTCGAAAAATTACTAAAAGAACAAAAGGCTACAACCTAAAAATCTTAAATCATACAAGGATGTTTTTTTTTTTTTTTTTTGAGAATGGTAAAGTTGTATTCATCAGCAATGAGGGTATGCTGGCAACCAAACAAAAAAATTCCAAGGCGAAGTAGTCAAATCATACAAGGATGTTTAAACTTCATAAGAACAGTTTTGTATGATTACGCTGGAAGATCCATTGCAGTTAGACAGCTTCATATATATCATGATCTACATATGGTAAGATATGCACATTCCATAAGTACTAACAGAAACCTAGCGCAGAAGAAGAGAAACTGAATATTTGCATCCATGGAACCTAGAAATAGCAAAGAATGAGGATGTCTCTAAAAGACTAAAACTAGGAGTGCACTTGGAACAATCCAAAACAGGAAATAGAAAATTTCAGGTAAATGATTCAAGCTGTGCAAAATCAAATCTACAGCAAACCTCCTCTCCCAGGACCTAAAGGGAAGTTAAAAGAAAGAACATAGTTTCCACTCATAGAAGGTCACTGATCATGGAAACTTCCAATTCCAAACTGCTACGGTCTAGTGAATACCTACAACTTCAATTACTGCATAAGCAAAATACAAATTTTCCCTAAGTAGGGAAATGTAACTCTTTAGTTACGTATATTAGTCCAATTACATCATTATTTGGGTTGTGTTTGGCAGAAACTATACTTCAGGATTTATCTTTCTGTTTTCGTATAGCAGTAACTTGGCAGTTGAGCGTGCACACAGTCTAATTAAGCTGACCTAACTAATTTGGTATAGACACATAATTGATTGAATTTTCAACAGTATTAAGGGCTTTTATAGTCTACAGATCATTTAAACTAGAAAGGCTGTAAGCAGTAATGATTAAAACAGAATTACAGGTTCTCAAAATGCAAGTTTCCTCATTTTTGTTTCCAGTAATTACCTGAACGCCTCCAGCACCTCTATTACATTGAACAAGGATAGGACCAGGTAGATCTCTGGAAACAGGAACTTGAACAGGGACACTGAATCCTTTACGAGGAAAATTAGTGTGAGGTCCTACGTTTTCGTCTTCTACATCTCTCACTTCGTGCCCTTCGTCCTTTGAAAACCCTAGAAGCACAGCTAATCTCCTAAATATACCCATCACTTGTGCTAGATAGAAGATTCATGCATTTCAAGTACCGGCAAACGACGGCAACACTGAAATCACAATCGGCGGCAGATCTTAATAAGTCTTTCGTCCTGATTGGTGATCGACGATGACAGTGCGATAAGCTGAAAAAAAGGACTAAAGTTGCCTCTTCTTCTTCTTCTTTTTCTTTTTAACTTTCTTCCTCGTGCAAATTTTGAAAACGCAACTTTTACTTCTGTTAACCACAAATTAACGTTAAAAGAATTGCTCCTACAAGGGCAAATTAGACCTTTTAATCGTTTTTAATTTTTAAACCGGGTCAGACGAAGAGCACGTGCTGTCGTCTTCATTTTGTTTCTGGCGTTGAAATTAGAAAAAAGGGATACCGAAGACGGCGAATTTAAGCTGTCCCCAACTGGCGACATTTCTCTCCCATCTACAACAAATCTAACTGTTCTTCCTACATTTTTCATTTCCTTATAATTGAAAAACGTTTCGAATCATTTATATCTGACTTGATCGAAGTTTCTAGATCCATTTTGGTGTTGCAGCCATGCCTGTGGCAGCTTCAGCTGTTTACTTCCTCAATCTCCGTGGCGATGTCCTCATCAACCGCCTCTACCGTGATGACGTCGGGTATGTTCCCACTCTCTCCGCACGGATCAGTGTTCGTAGAATTGTGATTTCATTTTCTGATTTTCGGAACAAGTTGCTGATTTCTGTATTGAATTCTGGAAACTGTTGTCTGAACATAGAGATAGATCTAGGATTCTAGGTCTATATGCTGAAAAATAGCATTACGCCACTACTGATACATATTTAGATGCGTATGTTTGGAACTTTTTGTTTTTTTTTATATGTTTTTGCTGTATTGGAACGCATCACCACATGGATGTATGTGTTGCAATTGTCTGTAGCATCAGTTTCCATAATCCAAATAGGGATCTCTTTGGTATCACTCTGACCTAGATCCTCAACAAAAGATTGGGCAGTTTGCTGCAAGTAATAGACTTCCAATATTTCTTCAGAAATAGTGCTATAAGAAAAGAGTCAGCACTTACCCTTGAATCGTAGCTATCTAGCTGATATCACTGATTGGTAATGACATCAAATTTCCACACTGGACTCCGAATCTTGAATGCTATTGAAAAACTGGCCACCTGCAGTTGAGTTTGTGGTAGTATTGTAGTTGTGACCCAGTATGTAATGACTTTCTAGTTCCCCGTGCATACACATGAACTTGATTAACTTAGGCATTCTTTGCTCCCATATCCAGATTCTCTCCTGTAATTTCTATAGCATTAGCAGCAGTAACATGTAGAAGTTTGGGGTAGGATCCATAGGTATCTCCATCAGGGATTGGGTCGGCATAGAGTCAACTCTATTCCATATTCGGCATATACGGCTAGGAATCCACCAGTGAAATTATTATAGGCATCTAAATTGAAAGCGGAACATTCATTATAACAATGAAAACCCAATGAGTTTTTAGCGAAGGGCTTGCTTCCATCCAAAGAATTTCTCCCTTTTCCCAAATAAGTTACACCAGTTGCGAGGCTATCATGCGCTTTTTGCATTTCTCATACATAAGGAGCAATTAAATCGAAGAACAGGGAAATAAAATGAAGCTGAAAGCAAAGATGAAGGAAAATTAAGAATTGGAGAGAAAACATAGATTTGATTCTTCATTCAGCATGCTGTAAAATGGGGACTACAACTGAAAATAATGAGTGTAGGAGTAAATCTAGATCACGTGGACAGTGGTGACATCACCATCCTAACAAACTGTATTAGAGTGCTAAAGAAATAAAACAAATATTTGGGACCAAGCTGTAAATAGATGGAAACACCGGTAAGCTCATGGTGCCATTTGCTAACGTATGTATATATGTAAGTATGTGATGACTGGGAGGGTGGAATGCAAGGCAATGGATGTGACTACACCGTGCTGCCTTAACTACACATCCACATCTTGGAAAGCTGTTGCAATGTGTGTTTTTGGAAGCTCGACATGCAGTTTATCTTATACAATTAAAGCAGGCTTCTTTGTTTGCCCTCTTTAGAGGAATTAAAGAGGTTCTACGAGGTCATGCTCTAGGTATTCTGAGAAGACAAGGGAGAAAAGAATAGGGAGTGTATTAAGCATTAACCTAGTTTAAAGCATATGTGAAAATTTTCTAATGACTTAACTTGTTGCGTGATGCTGGTGTTTAAATTGAGTAGGCTTGAGATCTGGAGTTCCACACTTGAATGTGTTTTCTCAGCTGGAAAGAGGGGGATCTTTGTCCAACAAGATAGATAGAGTGTAATGAGATCCTTTCATCCAATGCAAAAATCTAGCTTTTGTTTTTATTGGATGTGGGTTAAAAAGTCTGATGCAACATAGTCTGATCCATTAAATTTAATTCTTGAATCCGCCTATGGTCATAAATAATTGTATTTGAAAGCGAGTGAGAGTTCTAGTGACTGAAAGTAAGAAATATTTTTCTAGTATATCTTTCCAGAAAATAGTTTTTATGGCCGAGAAATCTACTGGAGCCAATCCTTTGGGTCAGCTGCAAGTCTGCAACCTTCGAATCTCGGGGATGATGAACTTACCACTTTGCCTTTCTCCACTTAAATACTAGATTTAGTTACCTTGAAGCAGGGTCGAACTTATGACCTAAGACACAAGTCCCTCAAGCTCTTTCCAGAAAATATAAGCTTATGATATTATGAATTTGCAGCGGAAAGTATCTTCCATTGTTAGTTGGACTTGCAATTCCTGACAAAGTAGATATTGAAAGTTGACTAATAAAATCCTCTATTGAATAGCATGAGATGTGATTTAGTTCCTAGAGCCTTTTCCCCCTTTAGTATCTTTTCATCCCCCTTGAAAATAGAGGGGATGAAACTGATCTAGTGGGAATCATTCTCTTGTCTTTGGGTCCCTTGGTGAGACAATGGAAACTAAAAGCAGAAACTTATCAAACGACTCCTTCTGGGACATACATTGTTATGCTTGTTTGCTTTAAATGGGTATCCCATTGCTCTCTTCATCTGTGCAGATTTTCCTCTTATTTGAAAAGATTATCACCTTTCAATTTCACTTTTTAATATTGATATAATTAAACAAAACTGAAGAAAATCATTCCTCTGCAGACAGTGTTATCAATTAATTTTAGTGTTTTCAAATTCTTATTTTGTTTTTGTTTTACAATAATTTTCAGTTCTCTTTTGGATTCCTAATTTAGCTTTGATGTTATTCTCTGCCTTTTTCCTTCTTGTTTCTTAAGTTTGACCTTTTTCCCTTGGATTGATAAAATAAACTGTCTATTTTTCTCTTTATCTGTTAACGGTCACATGTTTAACAGGTATTTGGTAATTTGAATACAAACATGAAATGTGTCACTTGTAAGAAATGTGCCTCTTATCCTGCTATCAAGAAATTCTGACCAATGTTAAGCTTGGATTTGTCAATTTTTTGGCTTTGACATCCGTTGGAATTACCATTATGTAGGTTTTATAAATAACATCTATTTGCTCCATTTTTCTCATTACCATTTTAAGTACTGATAAATATGTTTGTGCAGTAAACCATTCAGCTTCTTTGCTTTCTTCTTTTTTTCTAAAAAGATGTGTGCTGAAGTCCATCATGCCATCAGTGGTCAAAAATAAAGAAGTCTATTGCAATATAATCCGTGATCTTCTCATTCAACTGTGAACTTGATTTAAACAGGGGTAATATGGTAGATGCCTTCCGGATGCATATAATGCAGACAAAAGAACTTGGGACATGTCCTGTCAGGCAGATTGGAGGTTGCTCTTTCTTCTACATGAGAATTAGCAATGTCTATATTGTGATTGTAGTTAGCACCAATGCAAATGTCGCATGTGCATTCAAGTTTGTGGTTGAGGTAACCTCACTTTCTTAATAGTAAGTTTGTAAAATATCTGTACCTGGCGAGAAGTAGCATACATCCGTTGAAATAATCGAGGTTCACACAAATTTTCCCAAACACCACAATTATAAAATAACATCATATCATACATTTTCAACTATCTCAGGAGAAACGTACATGATTTCATATGAAAAGGAGAAGGGGAGCATAATGCCATATCTATTATTTAATTGCCTAAATCTGTTTTCTGCTTGTCGTTGTTACCGCCCTTTCTTTTTGTAACTGGAATGATGAATGTGATATTATTTGTAGATGTGGATTTAATTACCGTGTATTCTAGTTGTGTTTACTCCTTTTGACAACTTTCTTTTTGATTCTCATGCAGGCTGTTGCACTATTCAAATCTTATTTTGGTGGTTCTTTTGACGAAGATGCCATTCGTAATAACTTTGTCCTAATTTACGAGCTTTTGGATGGTAAGCCATTTGGAGATTATTTATTTTGACATTTTAATCTAAAAGTTCGATGTAGAAACCTTTTCTGTCTTATCAAAACAGAAAACCTTTCTGGATAACTTATCAAAAAAGAAGAAGTCTCTCTATATTAATTATGATGCACATATTTTTTCAATTTTCAATTTTCTCAAGTGATTTTGATTTTTTATGTGTACAACTGCTTTCCCCCTTACCCACTTTGTTATCTTTGAGAGGAAAATTATAACTGGATAGAGCACCACTGTTAGGATAATGTGGAAACAGGAAAGCAAAGTTAAGGAGAGGCCAAGTCGGTTGCGTAGTCCTCCATTTCAATAGTTCAATTGAGTGATGACTGATAGGTGATGTCGTTCTTCATATCCTCTCTTGCTAGGATCTGTTGTTTTAGTGGTCATAGTTGCTTGTGTTTACCATTGTGGTTTGCTTGAACATGAGGTTTGTATGAAGTGCAAACTGTATTATGGACCTTAAGAAAGCATGTGAATCTAGTAATTTTTGTTATTATCTTGCCTCAGTGACTAGCTAATCAGATCTCTTTGCCCGATTTAGCATGATGTACTCGATGTAGTAAGTAGTATATTTCACTCGCGTGGACAGTGCACAACGTAAAGAATGCATTTCTTAGGGGCCATTTGGTATACAAATGGGACAGGGCGGATCCTATTACTTAAGATGGGATATTAGTGGGCGGAATAGAGGGCGGAAATGTATGTGTGACTAGTGTTTATATGTTGGATGACACAGCCAATAAATCAGTGAATTTAATTTTTATTTCCAAAATTCCCTATCCGAATTTATTGTTTTGTAAGTCTATTGTCCACATTTTGATCTTTATATAATCGAAAATAGACAACAAAATTTACCACATGTATTCAGTGAAACCAAAAGCTATCTGAATAGCATAATTTCAAGACGCAACCAGAAATAGCAGTGCCTAACAAAAGCATTGGCGGTGGAAAAGATTAAGAAAACACAAAAACAATTGGTAGAAGATGGAAAATATCAGGAAAAATTGAAGAAGAAAAAAAGAAATTATCGCAAGGTAGAGTTTGAATGCTTCATTTGGCTGGTAAGGAGCGAGATTGAATATTAGTTTTCTTTCGTTGGAGAAGAAATGTAGTGGTTTAGTTGGGAAGTGTTTGATCAGTGCTGACTGTTGGGGCAAAGGAAGAAAAAAAGGAAGGAAGAAAAGAAGCTAGCCGAAGAGGGTCAAAGGAAGTCTGTGCTCTAGGGCCTCCAGGTGGAGGGTCTTGAAATTGTTGTAGCAGATAGGAGGGGGAGGAGGAAGAAGAAGATGATGACAGGAAAAAAAGAGGAACCTTGCCCTGCTAATTAGTTGTCATGATTGAATCAGCACCTTCACTGCAATTTCCCTTTGCCCAGTTGTTACTCTTCTCTGTTTATATGGGATGTCCATTCGGTCTTTGTCTCACATATGGAAGGTAGATTGCAAACCCACTCCCTTGTGATGAAACAACATCTGAAGCCTTATAAAAAGGAGAAAATCTCAGATAGAATAATCCAAATGCTGCCCGGGGCACACTTTGTCTTGCCTAACCTGAGGCTGATCTGGTTTATGAAATGGCTAATGAGCCATTACTATTTTCATTATAATTTTGTTCCATGCATAGACATCTTAAACTGTTTTTTATCAACTTCCTGTTTATTTGGACTTTGGAGTATGACAATGAATGACAACTATCTATGGACAAGCTAATTACTTTAATCTGTATAGATCCGATAATCATTTGTTGTAAGCCACAAAGTTTAATGTTTAGTCATTTTCAATTTTTCATATACCTATTTAAGGTGCTTTATAATTTGATTTTCGTTAATTTGCATACATCACAGAAATAATGGACTTCGGTTACCCTCAAAATCTTTCACCTGAAATCTTGAAACTCTATATTACTCAGGAAGGGGTTCGCTCACCCTTTTCGTCAAAGGTTAGTTGTCTCGCTACTTGTTATCATAGCATCATAGAATATTTTATAATATTTTGTCTATTTAGTTTTTCTTATAAATGTACATTCATGAGATACCTCTTGAAAGAAAAAGATCAGTCATGAGATATTAAGAGATTGGTATAGCAAAGAGAAATATTTTTTGTAATATGATTAACTTTGTTCTTTCTCAAAAGAAAAAAAGAATGGATAACTGTATTGACTTCTTCTTCTCATGCACAACTCCAGCAGCCTTTGGATAAACCAGTTCCAAATGCCACATTACAAGTCACGGGTGCTGTTGGTTGGCGCAGGGAGGGTCTTGTTTATAAGAAGAATGAGGTGGTTTTGCTGTCTTCCTCTTAAATTTTTCTGTTGTTCTCTTATCTGCCCAATTTCTGAAAAATTGGGATTTATATGTTTGACAGGTGTTTCTGGATATAGTGGAAAGTGTTAATCTCCTGATGTCTTCAAAAGGTATAAAGTTCTTGTGTGGCTTGGTGGATACTTTTTTGTTTTCAGTTTTCCACTAACAAGACAATTGTAGGTAGTGTGCTTCGTTGCGATGTAACTGGGAAAGTTCTCATGAAATGCTTTCTTACTGGAATGCCTGATTTGAAGTTGGGGTTAAATGATAAAATTGGTCTTGAGAAAGAGTCGCAGCTTAAATCCCGTCCAACAAAGAGGTAACTTCCAAATACTTGTGTTTCATTCACTGAACCTGCAGAATTTGCTTCTTGAACTACTTCTTTCAGTAGGCTTACTTAGGTAGTTTCCAATTTAGGCTACTGTGGAATAAAGATTTTAGTTCGTTTGAAATTAGATCTCCTCAAAAAGGAAAGAATGATGTTGTCTTTTTTTGTCTTTGCATCTAATTGGAAGAGAAATGTTAATGCTCGATACTGTCTTAAAAAAAAATGTTAATGCTCGACAAGGAAATGGGATTGGGTTGTTCAAGAGAATTAGCAGCAATTTTCTTGATGTGGAAGGTTGTTAGGGATGCGTTGGAAGTCATTAATTTAAATATTTAATTATATTTTTAGTTGCTTTATTTATTATTCTAGAATAAGGTTTAGTTTCAGAGTTTCATAAGGATTAGGTTAAGTTATAGTTATTAGTTTGGAATAGGATTTAGGTCTCCTACTTTCATAAGAATTAGACTTCCTATTGATGTAATAAGACTCCTATTTAAAGGGGCTTTTGATGAATAAAACAGTAAGTCATATTTCAGCAAAAAAACAAGAGATTAGAGTTCTCTCTTCCATTGAACTCTAAGGTTTCAGTCTCCCTTTGAAGAGCTGAAGAGATCGGAGTTCTCTCTCTTAATGAATTCTAAGGTTTCAGCCTCCCTTTAACGAGCTGATTTATATATCGCCCTGTGAATCGATCCTTCTCTAAGAATCATAACAAAGGTTCATGAAACTTCCCCACTGAAGGTAGTTTTTTTTTTTTTTTTAAATGAAAAGGTTAAGATTTTATTACCGACTACCAAGCAGGTGCTTATAAGAGTGCATCATATTAGAGGTCTCCGTTCTATGTATTGAAGGAATTCAGCAGATCCAACAAAGAGGTTAAGTTAGATACAACATTCTCCCTACAACACAAATAAACTCTTACAGCATCTAGATTTTACCTTTGCAATGTTATCACCCTTATCATTAGAACATCTACCGTTATAGCCAAGTATTCCAGGAAATGCAAGTAGGAACTGCATTTCAGTAACCTATGTTGCAAGTAGGAACATCTACTGTTACCTATGTTGCATTTCGATACTTGTTTACCATCTTTCTTAGTCTTCTACAATCTATGTTGCTCAGACTGTTCGAAAATGCCATCTGGTGTGTGTCTGATCCTTCAAAAGTAATGCATTTTTGGAGGATACGACGGGTGCGACCATATTTTTGGAGAGTCCGAGTAACACAGTCCACAACAAAGAATGAGCCACCTGATCATCAAGAGAGAACGGTTCCAGCTTTTGAATTAAATCTTATATGCAATCAAGTTCCCAGTCATACGAGTTGCTTCTTAATTGAAACTTCCATCCGTGTTTAGAATAGCAATCGGCTACTGTACAATCTTGTTAGAGATGGTTGCATAAAGATCTGGAAGTTGCTCCATTAGAGGAGTGTCATCCAGTCATCTATCTGACCACCGACGCTAGCTTTAGATGTTTAACGTTGCTTCTTAATGATGAATGTTTATTGTGAGACCAAAGGGCATATCTTCAAATGATGTGTGCATTAATATCTTAAGAAAAAAGATTATCTTGTATTCAAGCACTCTTCATGTTATATTTATATACTTAGCTTTTCTCAAAAAAAAAAAAATTCAAGAAAACCCATACATGCTTCTTTTACTATTTATGATATTTAAAATTTTAGCATATTTGTTCCACTGTTCTTAAGGTTCAAAAGATACAGATGGTAATAGTAATTGCCTATGATGTCGGGCAGGGACCATAAATTAGATTTACCTGATCACATAGTTTTACAAGTACCAGAATGACTACATGTACTTTCAAGCATGCTTTCATAATTTAAAAAATGTTTATCTTTAATGTGCCATATATCTTTATGACCTAACAGAACTAAAATGTTAAACCATGCTTTAAATGTTGGACTGCTTCTGTCTGTTGTGTTTCCATTTTCTGCAGAGTCCACAACTTACTCTTCCTAGTCTATTGAAACATGTAGTATGTAGCTTTTTCAGTTTGGCCTTCATGTTAGTTTCAGCCTATGCATGGTAGGTTACCATTTCGTGCTGTCACCAACATAATGCATTACTTTGCTACTCTGTGCAGCGGAAAGACTATTGAACTTGATGATGTTACTTTCCACCAATGTGTAAACTTGACGAGATTCAATTCCGAAAAGACTGTCAGCTTTGTACCACCAGATGGTGAATTCGAACTGATGAAGTAAGTTCATACTTCTTTTTCTACATGGTTGTTTTTTAGTTCTGTTTTTATTATCTTCCCAAGCTGGAAGCCTGAGTCTGTGGCTCTTCATTTATCTTTTATAGAACAATGGTAAATAGACTTGGAAATTTTGCATATGTCACAGCGAATGATCTTGTACCTTTAACATCTTAATATCAATCTTGAATAAGTATCATATAAATAATTATCAACTTTGACTATTTGGCCGTTGAATTGTAAGTTCACTACAATCAGGTGAAATCACAGAGTATTCTGACCATGCTTCCTAAATATAAATTTTCTTCTCCCTCTTTCCATCTCTCATTCCATTTCCCTTCTTGAGACATCTCAAACTTAGAATTTACTTCTACATAAGATTATCCATTATACAAACATTGACAAGTTTTAACCATTTAAGATCTAAACTACATGTGATCTTTTCTCCATGAAGTACTTCACACAAAAATTTGAACAGTTGGCTTGTTATCTTCTTTAACCATTACTAGAACTATATGAAAGCAAAACTACTATACTACAACAACTACACCTCAATCTCAAACAAGTTGGGGTAGGCTATATTATCAATTTATCATCACTTCTCCATTTAAGCTCAACTCATGTCATTTTCATAACAGTGTCTGAATTTGTAATTGCAAACTTTTTTTTCCTCAGGTACCGCATTACAGAAGGAGTAAATCTTCCTTTCCGTGTATTGCCAACAATCAAGGAATTAGGTCGTACGCGAATGGAAGTGAATGTTAAGGTTTGTCACTCTTCTTTCAATATAGAATAAAATTCATTTCGAAACGTCGGTCCACGTTGATATCATTTATAATTTTCTAACATGATTTGTATCCTTTTCAGGTTAAGAGTGTGTTTGGTGCAAAAATGTTTGCTCTTGGAGTTGTCATTAAAGTTCCAGTGCCAAAGCAAACTGCAAAAGCAAGCTTCCAAGTGACATCAGGGAGAGCAAAGTACAATCCATCCATTGACTCTTTGGTGTGGAAGTGAGTATGCAATAGATTTATCTTTTTTGGTGTAATCCTATAGGTTTACAAACTTAATTTATTTCGGGGTTTGACCTCGGGTCTCAAGTTGACTGTGACTTCAACCTAGTCTAAAAATATGGAATTGACATTGCTCTAGATTGGACATTGTTCTTGAAGATGTTGTACACTATATCCATTAGGACCTTGGTTGCATGTGAATCGAACTTCTGACATCTAGTCATATAGTCTTAGCAAAACCTATATACTATTTGGATCTGATTTAGTTAATAAATATTTTGGTGTTTGATGAATACTTGCCTCTTTATTTGTAACAAAAAATGAATGTACAAATAAATGGAGGGGTTATTGAAGTGCCTGATATCCCCAAGCTAATGCTAGGATGCCACATTTGCTTGTTTTTTTACCATTAGGCATAATAACTGTATGTGTGTGGTGGTGTGGGGATTTTTTTTTGGTGTTTGTGTGTGTGACTCCTTTCAGGACAGACATTATTAGGGAAAACCCCCTTTCAAGTGAACATTTGGAAATTCAGCCTATCTAGATTAATTAGACCTCTTATATATTTTTACTAATTGAGTTGGTGCTTACGGCGTTACAGCCAATCTCTCTATCTGAATCGTACTCAAAAGTCAGCAGAGGTGTAATCCCATTAGTAAAGATCTCAATAGCTCAAGGTGGAGATTTGGTCTTTGCTATCATGTTGTCCTTTATCAAAAATCAATATTATGTACAAAGTGCAAATTTTCAAATTCTTTCATTCCTTCACTTATGGATCCTTTTTACCATGGAATCTGCTGCAATTAATCAATGGATGAGAATCTTCTGTCAAAGTTTATCTTTTTGTTTGGTGGCATTTAATCTCTTTTAAAATGTTTTCACCACATTCTTGTTACTGAAACTTGACAGCGTTACAAAGGGAAACCTGTTAGGCTATACTGGTTTCTTTATGTAATCAAAGGAGAATAATGCGTGCTTCAGAGTTATCCGTTCTGTTCAAACTGGAGGCAATTGGAATCTCTCTGTGGAAGCGAATGTTTAGCTTAGACTCTGCCTTGCAATATGTTATGTAGTCACGTGTAGTTTATGTATCTATGTGCATAATTGCTCGCTTATAGATGCTTTCCTTTAAGCAAGTAGAATTGCATACACTTCATATAAGCTGATCTGTTTATGCTTGAAAGTTGACAAACAGATGTTCTTATACTATCGCTCTCTGTTTTGAACAATACGGAATTTTCTTTGCATGAGCTTTCCAACCTCTCAAACGTGTATATGCTCTAGAACTGATACAAAAAAAGGGGGGAGAAATGTGATGTACAGGAAGGAAGTTCTGGTGAGAAAAAAGTGGCATCTTCTTGGTCAAGTTGTTGTCCATGGGCAGTGGAAGACTACGATTGCTCAAATTTTGGCTCTCTTTTTTGCTTCTAAAAGGAATTAATTGTCCCTAGTTCTTCAAGATATCATAATCCGGTAAAAGGTGTATTAGTGACCAGTTTTTGTGTTCATATAGTAGCAAGTAGCATAATTGCTCAGTTCATTTGACAAATATGTTTTTCTTTTGGCCCCCTTTTACCGTTTTTATTTTAAAGTATCCATTATTTCAGCTTCTCGACCATGTGGTGGCAGAGGTGGAGTGCACACAAATGTTTTCGTCCATTTTGCCACTGATCCAAGATATTGCTGTGAATCACTATAATTGTGTATTGACCATGTTCTGTATTCTTTAATAGTATGCCAGCTATATTTTTCTACCTTCTTCTGCAGTAAATCTAGTTTCTAGTGGTTTGGATCTTCAATATGGGCTTCTTGTTGCAGGATAAAAAAATTTCCTGGGCAAACTGAGTCAACAATGAGCGCTGAAGTGGAGTTGATTTCGACAATAGCAGAGAAGAAGTCCTGGACTAGGCCACCAATTCAGATGGAATTCCAGGTGCCTGAATATTATTTCATTTTTTTTGGGGGGGCGGGGGGGTGGGTGAGGGTGGGTGGGTGGGGGGGGGGATGGGTGATAACTGTGTTCACTTGGTCAATGATGGCATGTACTCCTAGCTTCAATGGTTCTTGTTCTTGGAGAGGAGGGGGAACCTGAATGTAAAAGAATTTTGGAATTAGATGCAAATCCTAATGCTTAGAAAATATTTCCAAAAGGACTACTAAGAGTAGGAGACTACTATTGAATCTTGTATCCAATCATCATCACTATTTGCTACTACTTTCTTGTGACACAAGTTGTGGAGGAGTTTGGTATTCAGCCTTGTCAAAATGTTATACCAGCCAAGTTTACTGGCTGATTGGAGGAGCTGTACCTTCGTTGGATTAGAAGGGAAGGGAAAATAAAGAAAGGAAATAGTGAGACAATTGTATTCTCATTGTTTGTTTGTATTGACCAGAAAGTTGGACTTGGAGAAAATTAACTTTGTTCTATTATTTCTCTCTAGTTTCTTTTTGCTTGAATTTTGTCAGCTCACTTTTTCTTTCCCTTTTCTCTATCTTCTAATCAAGTGGTAGTCCATTTTTTCACTCGTTATTAGGGGAAGCTTTATGGGCACTCATGTGATGGCAATAGTCGTTTCTTTTCCGACTTAAATCAGCATAGCAATTAGAAAATGTAGGTTTATAACAGAATCCGATTTCATAGAATCAGTTATGGCACTGATTAGGATTACTAACTTCTGAAATTTGTGGTGCTTCTTTGTTTCTATCATGGTTAAACTATTTGTTGCAGATGAATGACCCACTTTTGTCATTGTAGGTTCCCATGTTTACGGCATCTGGACTTCGAGTTCGCTTTCTCAAGGTATGCTTGCCAAACTTGTAATTGACTTGGGACTGATTTTTGGGTCGATTGCTGCTTCACCTAGTAACTGTCTGCAGGTATGGGAAAAGAGCGGCTACAACACAGTTGAATGGGTTCGCTATATCACAAAAGCTGGTTCTTATGAGATTAGGTGCTGAAAAATAGGTAAGCTGATCTTGTTCATAGGATCAGTATTATGGAAGCCCAATGTATAGGGGCGCCATTTTGTTTTGCTGGAAATGCAACTTATGCATCTTGTATTTTGAGGGCTTTTAAACATGGTTTGTCTATAGTATATTTGTCCTGTGAAATTTATTATTCTGTTGTACAGGTTAGTTCTTTACGAGGACCAATGAAGAGGCTTTTGTTTCCATTCTATTTGTATATTTGACATATTCCCCCTTAAACTATTTTTCCATTAAACTAATGAAAACCATGGGAGATCAAGGTGTTCCTACAAAGAATTAAGAAAAAAACTCGGTGATTTATTTTTAAATATTTTCCTTTGGATTACATAGTTGTCTCTTGTTTGTGCCGGTGGGAGACCATAGGTAATCAATGGAATAGTCAAATTGGGCGGTACAGCATGGTAATAAATATACTCTCTGAATGTGCATGGTAAAGTGCTTTCATTCGATTTTGCATCCATAAAAGTAGGTAGGAGTGTTTTGTCCTGCTGCCCTTTAACAGTCGTAGAACTATTCTTTTAGTTCCTTGTTCTTCAATTTTTGCTGCTATCTATTATTTTGTGTAGTTCCTATTGTATTACTTTGTTGTAGTTTTGTTCTATTACTATTTGTTGTCTTTTGTACTTCTATTATGTCTTTTTCTAGACAAGTTTTGTTTTGAGCTGGGGTCTATCGGAAACAACCTCTCTATTCACATTTGAGGTAGAAGTAAGTTTTGTGTTCATACTACCCTTTTTAGACCTCACTATGTTGGACTACATTGATATGTAGTTGTATTTGTTTTGAGCGTTGTGTGTGTGTGGGGGGGGGGGTGGGGGGTGGGGGGGGGGGGAGATTACATAAGCTATATACTCATGTAAGAAGAAAAACGGGATGTGTACGTTATACATATTATATGTTAGTATAAAATGTATACATTATAGAACATATGTATGTACTTTGAATACACAAAAATTACTGGAAATACACTATTGATACATTAGGGACAGTCGCAAACATAGAATACATTGTATATTGAACTTTTATACATTGTGTAATAGTATGCGTAGAAAGAGCAGTTTAAAAGTGTTCAAGCTTATATAGATCGACAATCAATATGTGCTTTTATCCCATAAAGTGCTATCGAATAACAATTAGCATAAGAAGAAGAATTATGTAGAAGATCAAGAGCTTGATCATTGGGAGACACAAATGAGATATGAATAAGAAGAAATCAAGTTAACATAGAGCGGCATATAAAAGAAACAAGGAAAAATGGTCTGATATACTCCTTAATTTGCCACTTAGATTTGATATTCTCCTCATTATGAAAGTGTCTCATATAACCTTTACTGTTAGTCAAAACTAGTGAATTAACTCGTGCTTCACGCGATCGTAAAAATAGTGTAGTTGTTTAAACTTGAAAAACAAAAAATAAAAATCAAAGACTCATGCCTATTCAATCATAAATTACTAAGGAGGTATTTGATTATGATTTTTTTATTTTTTTTAGAGTTCAACTTCGAAATATACATTTGACCAACAAAAATATGTTTTCCCTATAGATTATTGATAGAAAGTCAAAAGGAGTAAAATTTGTATTATATATAACTCCAATTTTTATAAATTATTTTTCATTTTAAAAATAACAATAATTTTATTCAAATTTTACGATGAAATGTGGCGAAATGCCCATTCAATTTTCTCATTATGATCATATCCATTGTGCCCTATGAAATTATACATTAAAAAAATATTGAAGCAAACTTTCTGTGATGTCTTGTTCTCTTTTTACTTCCTTTTTTCTCTATCATTTACAAAAGATAAAAGATAAATGCATAATTAAAAGAATTAACACTTCATAAAATAATTAACGAACAACCTCTTTTTCTATGTGAAATTTTTAGCAATCTTTTCTTATTGGTTTCTAAAACGTTTCCTTCAAACTTCGAACCTCAATTTACATTTGTTCTTACAAAAATATAAAAACATAGTTTATAGTTCACATGCTCCTTTTAATAAATGTATATAGAAAAGAAAATAGATGTTATCACTTCTTTTGGCTTTAAAAATGAATCTTTTAGGTTCAGACTCCAAGTAACACTTCCTCCTGCAAAATATAAAATCATAATTCAGGGTTCACATGTCGTAATTACTCATGTCTTTTATAATTTCCTTTTGAAAAATGCATATAAAAAAGAAGTTAGATATTCTTATCATAAATTTATATGAAAGAAAATAGATAATCTCACATTTAAAAATAGCCTGCATAATATCACCACCACCCTTAGACCTCAAGTAACACTTCCTCCTGCAAAATATAAAATCATAATTCAGGGTTCACATGTCGTAAACACTCATGTCTTTTGTAACTTCCTTTTTGAAAAATGCATATAGAAAGAAGTTAAATATTCTTATCATCAATTGATATAAAAGTAAATAGATAATCTCACCTTTAAAAACAGCCTAATATAATATCACCATCACCCTACTTGTATTGATCTTCTTGATCATTTGAAATGTTTCTTATATCTATATGCCCATATATGATGTAACTACAAAGCATAATGATTTGGATGGTAAATGCTATTAAATATAATGACCTTTCACATTTTAGTATTTATTAATAAGCAATGAACTTAACTTTTAAATCCCATAATTACTATACATTTCCTTATAACAGAAACAACGTAAGCAATACAAAAAAGGTAAAAGAACTTTAGTAGAAAAGACAAATAGTGAGGAATAATATAAATAAATCACCACTAATTTTCTATAATTACTACATTAATTGCTACATTTTCTAACAAAAACGTTAGTATTTTTTTTTAAAAACTATAACAAAAACATAAATAATAAAAGGAAAGTAAAAGAATTTTTAGGAGAAGAGATATCAGTAGTAATAATGATCATATGTTCACTTTTCAGAATTTTAGCTTTCTGTTTCATGTTAAGAATTAAGTCGTGTACAACTCCTTCATTAATGAGGAATAATATGAATAAATCGCCATTAATTTAATGTAATACTTAAATCCTATTATAAGAGAAATTTTAAAAAATCCGAGAAAAAAAATAATTAGAGCTCTTGGCCAAAGAGGTATACCACATCAGCTTTTCAATTTCCATATATATATATATATGCGCGCGCACGTGTGTGCGCATTTTTTAGCAACCTTTTTAGGTTGAGACTCCAAGTAACACTTTCTCCTGCAAAATATAAAATCATCATTCATGGTTCACATTTCATAAAAACTCATGTCGTTTAGTAAATTCCTTTGAAAAATGCATAAATAAAAGAAGATAGATATTCTTACCATCAATTCATATATATAAAAGAAAATAGATTTGAGACTCCAAGTAACACTCCTACAAAATGTAAAATCATAGTTTAGGGTTCACATTTCATAAACACTCATATCTTTTAATAAATTCCTTTTGAAAAATGCATAAATAAAAGAAGCTAGATACTTTCTTACCATCGATTCATATAAAAGGAAATAGATAATCTCACCTTTAAAAATAGTCAATGAAATATCACCATCACCCAATGTTAACTGAGCTTCTCCATCATTTTCAATGTTTCTTAGATTTATATGTCCAAATATAATGTAACTACAAAGCATAATAACCCATATGGTAAATGCAATTAAATATAATAATGACTTTTCACATTTTTGCATTTATTAATTTGCAATGAAACTTACCTTTTAAATTCTATAACTACTGCATAATCCTAAATATGAGTATATTAAAAAGGTGAAAAAAACTGAATAATAAAGTTGATTATCAATAAATTAAATGATGATCACATAATGAGGTCTAAATAAAGAAAGAAAAATAACGGTTATGGATCAATGAAGAAGAAACCAATCAATTTTCTATAATTACTACAATTAATTGAAGGAATAATATAAATAGATCATCATTAATTTAATGTAATATTTTAAATCCTAAAATAAAGAGAAAAATCTCAAAAGTCAGAGAAAAAAGATAATTAGAAATCCTGATCAAAGAAGTATGTCACATCAGCTTTTCCATATCCTCCTTTATATATAGGGAAAAAGGACGGATTTACCTCCGAACTTTAATAAATGGTATGTCTATGCCCTCTGTTGTATTTTGCGTCCACATAAGCCCTTGCCGTCCAATTATAGGTACACACATGCCCCTTTCACTAACGGACCCCTCATTTTTTATCCTAATGAACTACTCGTTTGACCTTTTTTTTTAACCCATAAACCACTATTCGCCCCATAACCCAATTTCCTCTAAAAGGCATCCTAATTAAAAGACTTAATCCGACCCAGGTATGTTTTCTTAAATACTTAATCTACATATGTGTTTTCTCAACTCTATGTGAACAGATTCTAAAACTGGAACATGCACTACTATTTACGGTCTCTTTGTTTCGCTCTTATGCGAGCTATGTTCAACACCAGTAATCTTCTGTTTAGATTGTTGATCATATTTTGTTGCTTTGAAGTAGTGTCGTGACACAATCTTCCAGCTTGAACCTTCGTTTTTTTTTAAAGAAAACTTCAGCAAGTCTTTTTAGCATGATTCAACATGTCATTTAGAGATCTGTTTTGCAATGCATACGAGTTATACATCCTTATATGTTTAGCATCTTTGGCTGGGCAAATTGGGTTTAACTAAACCAGTGCGGTTAGCACTTGGATATTTCTAATAACTTTCGATATGAATTTTATTATCCATTGATCTTGGCGCGTGTCTCACGCTTGATGAATTGATTAAGATACCTACTGCTCCATTCCAGAAAAACAAAGGAAAGTACTATATTTGGGTAACTTTGATTTAGTCATATCTAATTGATTAAGATACCTACTGCTCCATTCAAGAAAAACAAAGGAAAATATAACAAAGACATGTTTAGTTTCAATCGTCATAGTTCAGTGACCACTCTCTATCTGGGCACGAGCAGAAACATTAAAGAAATTGAAAAACCGAGTACATCCATTTTCAATTCGTACTGAACAAGTCCTCCTAAAAAGGATTACTGAAGCTATAAAGTAGGTGCAGCATTGAAACTGAAGGATCTAGTACCAACTGAAAGCTGCATAACTAATCGCCACTAGATTGTCTACAGAAATAGATAAAGCACTTGGGAAAAGTTCTCAAAAAAAAAGATGAAGTCTACATCTCTTTGTCTTAAAAGAGGGTGATAGGATCACCAAGTTCTTTCACAAAATGGTCATTGCCCATAAAAGATACAATAGCATAGAACAATTCATGTACAAGGAGTGACCACTGATGACCCAACAAGGATCAAGGGGAAGATCACTGACTTCTATTAGAAGTTATACACAAAAACAGAGAAGTGGAGGTGTGCTAGCAATTTTGGAAATTGTTTGGTGATTTCAGAAGAAGAAAGGGAGAAACTGCAAGGGAACACAGAACTAGGCTAGGGTTTTGTGTGTGAGATATGAGACCTGTTAATTTGGGACTTTTAATTAGGATGCCTTTTAGAGGAAATTGGGTGGGTATTGGGTTATGGGGCGGATAGTTGGTTTATGGGTTAAAAAAAAGGTCAAACGAGTAGTTCATTAGGATTAAGACACGTGTAAAAAATGAGGGGTCCGTTAGTGAGAGGGGCATATGTGTACCTCTAATTGGACGGCAGGGGCTTATGTGGACGCAAAGTATAACGGAGGGCATAGACGTACCATTTATTAAAGTTTGGGGGTAAATCTATATATATATATATATATATATATATATATATATATAGAGAGAGAGAGAGAGAGAGAGAGACAGAGAGAGAGATAGGTCATATGTACGCATACCATAACAAAAAGAGCTCACATATACCCTTTATTTAATGGAAGTGAAAAAATTAGTTTTAAATTTATATTTTTGACTTTTAATTTAAAAAATTCATGTAGGGCATTTATGATCCTTCTAGCAAAGCTCAAGATATATTTTAGTCCTTTTCGTACATAAATTATTTTTTACTTCTTTGATTGTTATTATTTGAGTTTCTTATTCTTATTTTATTTTTCTTTCATTCTTTAGACTAAATGAAAAATAGTTTAAATAATTTTTTTGTGGCTATATTATAATTTAAAACCAATTTCGGTTATATTGTAATTTAGTTTTGTATTTGTAGAAAAAAATGAGACATCTATAACAAATTTTACAAGAAAATTAGTAAAACATAAATAAATTTAACTATCAAAATAATAAACTTAGATTAGTTGTTGAAACACAAAAGTAAAAAAAAATATGTGAAGAGGATCAAATATACCCCATATGGATTATATTTTTTTTTAAATTAATATTTTTCACTTCCGTTTGAGGAAGGGGGTATATGTGAGCCATTTGTTTAACAACAAGAGTATATGAGTCACTTTCGTGATGAGGGTATTTCAGTTTTAAATAGTAAAATTGAAGAGTATATCAAACCTTTTTCTCAAGAAACAATTGGTGTACTTTTTCATGGCCCATTTCAATACTAAAATAACCAAAATTATTACCAAGTGAAAAATAATGAAAAATTCTTATTTCAAAATTTTTGATGAGGTATATATAACACAAATTAAGAAAATAAAATTTTACTATTATTGTTAAGGAGTAATCATTTCAAGTTCACATAGTCATCTTCAACCATATTTAGAACTGTCAATTATAGATTCATACTCTTTGATAAAATTCTACTGAATCATTGTAAATTATTAAATCTACTATTTATTTTAAAAATCAGATATTATCTAAAATTCGCTAAAAATATATGGTATTATTTATTGTAATTTTATTGGACTTCAATATATTTACATCAATAATATAAAAAAAAATTACACTATTATATTGCTTTGCTACCCACAAATTATTTATTCTTACTTTCTAGGCATTTATTCTAAGCTTATAACCGCAAGTTAGTTATAATTTTAAATGATTTGATAGTATAAATTTTTAATATTGTTAATGTATTGAGGTTAAACTAATAAAAACAATAGCAAATATACATATCCATGTCTTATGTAATACACATTATTGCATGTGAATTTAAATGAATGTTGAAAAATATCAAACGTTAATTTTTGTTCGTTCAGCTCAAGATGAATATATTGCACTTAATAGTTCGATGATTTCATCAGTCACTAATTTTCGTCCCTATTCTTCTATTTCTCACTCTGATTGTGTAAGATAACATAGAAAAATTCAAATGAAAGTTATAACAAAAAATCATATCATTTGTAATAATACAATTTTGTTTGATACTTCATTTGATAAAATAACTTTATTTCAATAATTTAATAATTATTTTGATCTTTTACTTGTAATTTTACAATTTCAAAAATAGAGATCTTCAGAAATGGTATCAGAGCTTTCTAGGATTTAATAAAGAATCAAATAATTTTTATTACATGACATTAGCAAATATATTTCGCATGTTCATTCAATGATATAATGACAAACATCTGATCAACATTATATGCATAAGAATAATTATATTAAGAGGAGTATTGTTTAAAATATAGTAGATTTAAAGAGATGTAAGCAATTAGCAACAAGAAAATGATTTTTTTTCTAAAAATAAGGGAGAAGTTAAAAATATAATAAATTTTAACTGCAAATGACAAAATAAACAATAAAAGTTGAAGAAAAGTGTTTCTATAATTGAACATAAGTGATTAAACAATCAAATTGATGAGAAATGCATCAACAATTGAAAATTGGGAAGAGTGCTTTGCAGGGGCAGAGCTATGACATGGCGAGGGTGGTCAGATAAACAACCTTCGTCGGAAAATTTTTACGGGTATATATACTAAATATCGAGTTTTTTGGATATATACTAACTGTTGAACAACCTTGACACAATAAAGGTTGACAGCTCAGCGGTTAAGGTTGTGCAAAGATGCCTCAGCGTTCCGGGTTCGAGCCCAAGTGTTGGCATTTTCTTTAAATTTTTTCATTATTCCATTTGTTCTCTTAGAAAAGGCAAACCCAGGCTTGAGCATTTCATTTATTTAATATTTGTTCCGTTTTTCTCTTAAGAAAAAGTACAAAAGTTACCTTTTTTAAGTTAAGGAAATAAAAGGTCTATTTTTTACTTTTCTTAATTTTTAAAAAAATAGATTCATAGTTGTCTTTTCCTTTTAGTTTTTTGACTTCTTCTTCTCCCAAAAACCCTTTACAACTTTACTCTTTACCTTTCTCTCTTCTCAACTTTCATACATATTTGCAAGTTTTAAGAAATTGGAAGCTTTAATCATTGTTTATTTCTTCCTCAACCGCCATTGAAGTGTGAAAAGGTATTTCTTAATTCTTTTTTTCCTTTAGTTTAGTTTTTTCTAATCATGTGTTGAAAGACTTGAATATCTTAATTTTTATGTTAAAAGCTACTTTATTTATTTGAGTATCGATCAACTATTTAGAGTATTGTGGATGATTTTTAATAAGTTTGGTATACTTGAACTTGACTACTATTTCAGTTTGGTGTTCAATGAGTTTGGAGAAATATTTTTTTAGAGTACCCAAAACAAGTTTGGCGCCTCAAAATCAAAATCAACTACGCCGAAATGAAAATGTCAACCAAATAGAAATATCATCTCACTCTTCCCAAAGACAAGAATTTGATGTAAATGATTTAAAGGCTGATCCGGCTGAAAGAACTCCAATTTTGAATTATCATCCAAACCTTCGTGATGAGATAAGGAGGGCATATATCATTAAAGGTCTTTGTCAACCTCAAAATCATCAGTTTCCTCAAACTAATTTTTTTGGAACACCACGTCGTTTTGTTTATACATGGTTTGATGAATATCGTGATTGGTTGGAATACAGTATTAGTGCGGATGCTGCTTATTATTTACCTTGTTATTTGTTTCAAGGAGAAAACATTAATCAAGGTGGTGGTAATGTATTTTCGACTAAGGGATTTACAAATTGGCATAGAAAAGATAGCTTTGCTACACATATTGGTCCACCGAATAGCGTTCATAATCAATCCAAAAGAAAGTGTGAAGATCTCATGCGAGAACAACAATCCATTCAAGCCGTATTTTACAAGTTGGATGATAAAAGTAAGCATGAATATCGGATTCGGTTAAACACTTCAATCGATGTGGTAAGACTTCTCTTGGATCAAGGTTTTGCATTTCGTGGTCATGACGAGAGTGAATCGTCATTGAACAAGGGTAATTTTCTTGAAGTTCTTTCTTGGTTAGCTGCTAGATGTTATGCAATTAAACATTTTGTGTTAGAAAAAGCTCCAAAAAATAATAAAATGACTTCTCATGACATCCAAAAAGATATTGTGACTGCGTGTAAGATTGAAACAGTTAAGGCAATAATAGAGGATATAAATAGTGACTACTTTGCTTTATTGGTTGATGAATCTAGAGACGTGTCACACAAAGAGCAAATGGCTATTTGTCTAAGATATGTTGACAAAATGGGGTTTGTGATGGAGGCATTTATTGGACTTGTTCACATTAAAGATACTAGTGCTTTATCTCTAAAGAAAGCAATTGTAGATGTACTTGCTCACCATTCTTTGACTTTATCTATTGTACGTGGGCAATGTTACGATGGGGCAAGTAATATGCAAGGTGAGCTAGGTGGTCTTAAAACGTTGATTAGACAAGAAAGTAGATCGGCTCATTCTGTTCATTGTTTTGCTCATCAACTTCAATTGACTCTTGTTGCGGTTTCTAAAAAGTGTGTTCAAGTAGGTGAACTTGTATTATTAATTTCAAATATTTTGAATGTGTTGGGAGCTTCTTTTAAACGTGTGGATAATTTTCGAGAATCTCAAAAACAGCATCTCCAAATGGCATTGGATATGGGTGAACTAGAAACGGGTAAAGGGTTGAATCAAGAACTTGGTCTTGTTAAAGCCGGTGATACTCGTTGGGGATCTCACTACAAGTCATTTGGAAACTTTATTAGTAGCTTTGACTCTATTGTTGATGTACTTGATACTCTTGTTGAAAATACAAGTACTTTGGAAGAAAGAGCAAGCGCATCGGGATTTCTCAGAAGTTGTCAAACGTTTGAGACTATTTTCTTGTTGCATTTGATGACATATGTTTTAGGAATCACAAATGATCTTAATGTTTCATTACAGAAAAAAGAGCAAGACATTGCAAATGCCATGATTCTTGTAAAGGTAGCAAAGAGAAGGTTGCAAGCTTTAAGAGATAATGAATGGGATCCTCTCTTTAAAAAAAATATTGGATGGGATTCACTTAAAGAAAAGGTAGAAGCATTTTGTATCAAGCATGACATTTCATTACCCAATTTTGATGATCCATATGCTAATTCTGGGAGATCACGACGTAAAGTAGTTATTTGTACTACTTTGCATCATTATCGTGTGGATGTGTTTTATAAAATCATTGATTGGCAACTACAAGAACTTAATGATCGTTTCAATGAGGTGACAAGTGATTTGCTTAATGGAGTATCTTGCTTGAATCCAATTGATTCATTTTCTAGTTTTGACATAAAGAAGATAATGAGAATGGCTGAATTATATCCTGATGATTTTGATGGGTCCAACATGAGAGCTCTTGAGAATCAACTTGTTAATTACATTATTGATGTTCGTGATATTGATGAAAGGTTCTCCAATTTGGGTGGACTTGGAGAACTTTCAAAAAAGTTGGTTGAAACAAAGAAGCATTTAACTTATTCTCTCGTATTTCTTTTAGTGAAGTTTGCTTTGCTTCTACCTGTTGCCACTGCTACAGTTGAAAGAACTTTTTCGACAATGAAGATTATCAAGAATGACTTGCGAAATCAAATGGATGATGAATTCTTAGATGGCTGCATAGTGTCTTATGTAGAGAAAAAAGTATTTAAAGATGTTTCTAATGAGTGTATTATGAAAACATTTCAAGAGATGAAGTGTCGTCGAGTGCAATTGTAGTTACCACTTTACAATTTACATATTTTGGTGTATATGAAACTATCCGTCAATATATTTGTCCTACTTCATCTTCCTTAGTTTATTCATTGATATTTTGTAAGTTTCTGTTTTAAGAATTTTCATTTTGGATAGTTTGTTAATTTGATATTGAGGTATGACTATTTTGAAGCCAATCTTTATAATCTGACTAGCAAGGTTTATTTTTTTTACTTGTCCTAAAGTATGAACACCCTTGGCGAAAATCCTGGCTCCGCCACTGGTGCTTTGACAACTGAAGGTCATAGAAAAGTCCTTCAACAATTGAAGGTTGACGTAAAATGCATTAACATTTATGGATTGAAGAGAAGTGTTTAAACACTAAAAAAAATTGAATGATTGGAGATAAGTGATTCAAGATAAAAATAAAAAATAAAAAAAAGGAGAAAAGTATACAATTTTAAATTACGAGAATGTCTAAGAATAATTTAAAGTTGTACGAAACCAATTTTTTTTACATTAACATTTATTTAATTCATATTTAAATATAGCATATATAGAAGGAAATATATTGGAACCCGTTTTTTAAATTTCTAGTAAAAATAAATTTTGTATTATTATAGATAGAGATGCTACTAACTATTTTTTTAGCAAAGAATAGATAAAAAGTTGTGGAGAATTGTACAGATCTTCAAAAAATTGTTTTAATTTGAAGAAAAATAATTTATTCATAAACTCAAATAAACCTTTGAAAATTTCTACATTCTCCACAACTTTATAGATATGGTGTTTTATAAATAAATATTTTTTTAATATTATGTGTATTTTACTAAACTATAGTTATTTTAAAAACATCTCTTGAAAATTGAGCACTATTAAGAAGATAGAGTACAAGGGTATAATGTAAAAAATTGCTCCCTTTTTTCCTATTTAGTTGCCACTATTTTAGGTTTCATGTCCCTTAAGAAATATATAACTCTACTATTGTACCTTATTTAGTTTTCTCTTGAAGTCAAGTTTTTAATAGGAAAAACTACCTAACTAGCATACATCACTACCATATATATATTTACTTTACCTCTAGTTTAAAACAATTACACATATTACACTTTTAATATTAATACTATATATTTTAAAAAATTTAATCAGATACACAAATTCCTTAAATATGATATTGAATAATTATCTTATAAATTAAAATGCTTAATTAATGGTCCATTAATTATTCAAATTATTTCTCTCACATCAGGGTTTCCTTCTCCCAATCACATTACTCGACTGAATCTTTCACCCTATCCACGTCCTTCACCCACCCCTATCACTCTCTCTCCCTTCATTCTCTCAATACATGTTTACATGTCCAAATTTCAAAATTGAAACTTGACATTCAACATTTTACACAGAGGTTTGTTACTATTATTTCATTATTCTCATGTATCTTGGTTTTCATCGCTTTCATGTATCTGAGATGGAGTTCATATTGTTGTAAAGTTTGATTTTCAAACGTTTTACAATTTAGGCTTTACATTGCTTGATTTTATTGTAATTTAGGTTTTACATTGCTTGATTTTATTGTAATTTAGGTTTTACATTGCTTGATTTTATTGTAATTTAGGTTTTACATTGCTTGATTTTATTGTTTTTCGATGTTGGTCAAATGTATATTTTCAAGGCTAATAACTCTCAAGGGTAAAATAGGAAGAATAATTTCATTTATGTAATGATTTTGTGAAATGACAAGTACTCCGTCTGTCCAACAACAGTTGTCTACTACTCCCTCCATTTCATATTAATTGAATTTTTGAAGTGTTTCACACCCTTTAAGAAAAGTAGATTAAGACATAAATTGAACATAGTTTTCCATTTTTACCCTTATTAATTATTGTCAAATTAATAATTAAAATAACTAAACATTAATTATAATAACTAATTCTAATACTAACTTAGTTAATACAAAATGTGACTCTTAAAATGACGAATTTATTTTTTTGAAACCAAATGTTTGGAGGTAAAAACTTAACAAAAATTTACATAGAGCCAAATTTAAAATTTTTATTTCCTCCTAAATTTATTCTATATAAAAAAATTGTTTTCGTAAGTATTGAAGTAAACATGGCTATATAATTTGATCTAAATATCCATTTGAGCTTAATACAAATGAAATTCCTGACCTCATTATTGAAGTAGATCAGAACATTGATAATTATTCAATTCCTGATCTGAATTTGGATCCCAACGAAGATTGATATACAACTTGAAGTAAGAGTGTAAGAATCGTCGGAAGAATCAAACCTAAACTGTGGTAAATAATTATTGTTGATTTCTTATTTTCAATATGCAAATTAAGTTGATTGAAAGTTTTGTTACATCTTGATTTCATTCTTCAATGAAATACATCGATGGAATAGAAACTTCTTGTTAGCTTTTTGAATTCGTATTGATGGTCTTTTAAGTGTTGTTGGAGTAAACCTTTGGTATATTAAAATCTCAGCCACTTTAATGTAGTAAGAAATTTCCAAGAAAGAATTCAAAGCAATTAAATTTTATTGAAGTCATCACGTTGAAAATCCAAATAAAGGATAAAATTGGAAGAATATTTTAAAAATAGTCTAGAAGATTGAACAATTAAGTTAATTTGAAAAATGAAAAATGCCTCAAAAATTCAATTAATATGGAATGGAGAAAGTATTGACTTGGCATAGAGATTAAGAAACAATAAATGATAGGAGTAGTTTTACCAATTCACCCTTATTAAATATAATAAGTCAACTAAACATTGAAAAATGAATACTCCATCTATTCATTTTTACTATGTCATCCTTACTATAAATAGTTCACCCATAATACTTGTCATTTTATAAAATCAATGCATGAATTACAATATTCTTCCTATTATACCCTTGATATCTAATTAGTCTTGACTATAGATATTTGACCAAAATTTATTAAATCCATATCTTTTTTCTTGTGATAAATAAAGAAAAAGTACCTCTTAAATTGAAATCTAGCATATGTATCATTCATTGAAAAATTGACTTTTAAAAAACATTATATAAGGGTAGAATTGTAAACTTGCTTAATTTCTTAATGCAAGTGACATTTTAAAAAGGTGACATATAAAAAGGAACAAGAGGGAGTAGTATTTAATATTAAGGGTAAAATAGACACAAAATGACAAATTATTCATTGATTTTATAAACCGGACAAGTATTGTTGGACATCCCAAAATAGTATAGTGGACAAGTAAAGATGGGCATATGAAGTCTTAAAGAACATCTATTTTTAGTAAGAACGACCTGTAAATAGGAACGAAAAGAATAATAATTTTGTCCAAAATTCTAAGATAAAACTTATTTAAGACAATTTTATTTTTTTCAAGATAACACTTATTTTTCATATGATTACGACACACTTAAATATAGTTTAACTTTAATATAGTAACAAAGTATATAAAGATATTGAATTTAAATAAACAAGTTTTCTCTTGCCATTTAATAATAACTACTCCCTAAAAAGCTTTTTTAGTGCTAGAGTAAAATTACAAAGATTGTAGTGTAATTTTATACAAGGGAAGTCGCCCAATAATATAGGACAAGAATAAGAAGCTAAATAAATGGGGATAAAATATGAATGATCCCTATTATATATATAGACTATTGTACAATGCTGTCAAGTGTCAACATTTTATTCCTCATACACGGTAGATTCGATTTAAAAAAACCTTATTATTAATCAGGGCATTTTCGACAAAAGTGGGAACAACTAACTATAAATGGGAAAGAATATAAAACAACATATATTCCAAAGAAGGGCATAAAGTTTATTACCTTGGAGAAGAATAAGAAAAAGAGAATGAATCATATATAGAACAGTTTTATTAATTAGTGTTGCAACTTAAATCGAGCAAGATAGTAATTAAGCATGGCCAATATATAATATCAGAGAAATTGACATAAATAGCTGCTCACCAAAATAATAAATAAAAAATATTTTATTTTTTTGTATATCGATATATAATATACAGAAATATATTTTTAATATATTTAACTCATCAACATAATTATTTTTTATCGACCAGTCAAATACCTAACTTTTCTTATAAATTAATCATCATAATATGTTTTTATTGTCTCTGAGAGAGTGAATTTAAACTAGTACAGGCTACATCCTCCCAATGACGATGTACATTTTTGGAGCTATACATATAACTCTATACATGATTGTGTGAGTAAAGAAAAAAGAAATTTAGAACCTCAAAACTCTTAATCTTGGCTCTGTCTCTATTCCCAAAAGTTAGTTGGCATAGTAATTTGGCATCATGGCATATTTATAGTACTACCAAATGCCAATTAATAATGCATCAAGATTGAAATAAAGACTCATACTTAAATATTGTCAAAGTTTCTAATTATTTGATGGTTCTCATTCTTAATTGCATGTTAAGCAGGCATATCATTAAAATCATCAAACATCTGATTTACTAGAATACCAACAAATTCAAATATTAGTATTATATCGGGATAAAACATAAAAATTCTTAAACTTGAAATTATCTATATGAGGGTTCTATTATGCTCTTGAACTTATTCCTTTCATATTATTTACATTCCTAAACAATGCAAGGGTCCTATTATCAAGGGGATGATATATAAGACTCGCATAATTCAGATGTGTAACTAATAATTTAGTCATAATTAAAAAGTTCTTTAAGCCTTATGCATAGTTAGTTAAAGTATTATATTTCGTACCAAAAAAAGTTTATTTCTTGTGACAGTGAGCACTCCCCATCAAGAGGAAGATATTAGATTGCCAGTGAGATATCGACATAAATTCCTTTTTTTTTAAAAAGAAAAAAAGAAAAGATGGACGTTAATGCTTAAGTATATATTCTTGTTAATTTCTACAAATATTAGTCTTACAACTCTACTAGACAGATTATAATTATAATATTCCCAATTTTTGTTTTGAGTACTAATTTTCTTTTGTTTTTCACCTGTAGCCATATTGGAGTCCGATTAAATTCGAATTTGCACCCAAAAATCTCATATTGGGGTAAAGTGCTTCCTAACAAAGGCAACTCGAGACCTTTGATTAAAGGATGAAAGTTTTGAGTACTAATTAAGTAAGTCCAACTGTATATACTTTGAGAACATTGTATATATCTTCAGTATATCTAGGGTTTTCGTCTCTATTTCCTCACTTTTATCCCATCCTCTCATCTATCATTGCGCACTCGTCATCATATCTCTATCACCTATATATCGTCTTAAATGTTCTTAACATTACATTCTCGAGCTTGAGCTTGAGCTTATCCTTTACTCAGCTTTGAAAACTAGCTCAATCTCAAAATCAACACCTATAACAATAATTTGAGTTTTTCCCCTTAACTCAATTCCAAAAATTAGCTCGATCGATCCCACTATCAATATCTACAATAGCAACTTGGGCTCTTTTCTCGACTCAGCTTCAAAAACTGGCTCAATCTCAACATCATCAACAACAACAAAATTAGCATCACCACCACCACCATCATTTCAATTGGATGTGGAACCCTAAGGATGACGATGATTCATGGGAAGTTAGGGCTTTTGAGGAAGATACTGGCAATTCCATGGGTGCAACTTGGCCACCAAGGTTCTATAGTTGCACCTTTTGTTGGAGAGAGTTCCGGTCCGCCCAAGCCTTAGGTGGTCACATGAATGTGCACCGTAGTGACCGTGTCAGGCTCAATCAAACACCGTCACATGTTTCAAATAGCTCCACTTTTAATTTCCCCAATGCCAATTCTACCCTCCTTATCCAAAATCAAGAATTCATCCAAAATGGTGGACTTTCCTTTCTTTACTCCATGCCTAATTATAATTACCCTAATCATACAACAATTAAATCTAGTAATGTGGATCCCTCAAATCTTCTCTCCAATATCTCACCCTTTTTGACAAATAATTTGATGTCTCCTTGCACTATTCCATCTTCAAATTTCCAGCCTCACAACATCAGCTCATCATCATTTAACACAAGTGAACCTTCAGCATCTAATAGTACTAGTAACGACAATAATCGCGATAAGAGGGATTCAACCATTGAAGATGAGATTGATCTTGAGCTCAGGCTAGGATGGAGATCAGCAACAACAAGATGACAAGCCAAGAAATTACAAGGTGTAACACATATATATTGTGGGGGTTGATTCCTTCGATGGACACTCAACTAATATCTATTTCTGAGATAGTAATTGTTACTTGAATGACCATACGAGAAATCAACTCCAAAGTTGTGGTTAATTTGTTTCCTAGACTTGTTGTAAGAAGTGATTTTATTTTCTCTTTCACGGATTGATTTAATTATTTGTTGGGCTAGCTGGGACAGTACTGAGGAGTAATTAATAGTAGTAATTGTAATAATGATAAAAAAGTTTTTAGGGTTGGAATCCGAGCTAGACTGTAAAAAGAAGGTTGCAGTGCAGTGTCATTTTCTACTTCCAGCCCATATGTATATTTTTGGGATCATATCATGTTTTGTCAAAAATATCCTTAAATTATATCTCAAAATGTAAATTATATTTTCAAATTATTCTTCTTAATAGAAAACATCCTAATATTTAAAAATTTAACATTTTTTATCCTTCTATCAAAATTTATCAAAAAATTAACGAATTTTACATAAAAACATGTGCAGTTCACACTACTCTCAACAAAACTCCCTAAATCACTTCAGATTAATCAACTCTTTTCATTTTGAGATACATCTATAATATTGTTGTGATTTTATTTTTATTTTTGACAACAATGCTTAGCATTATGCAGATTTTTTTAATTAGCAATTTTGTTTTCATTTATTTTCAAAGAATTATCAATTGAAATATTTTCTTCTAACCGAATCTACAAGAAGTGGTGCCGATCAGAGACTTATATTTTAATAATGGAGAATGAAACTTGAGGGTCAAATATCAAAATTAGAATCTTGATCACTTTAACAGTAATTGCCCCAAAAATTGTTGATTTTAGTAGGAGGTGAAGATGATGTGAAATTAAGCTCCAACTTTATTCAATTGGTAAAGGAGAAGAAGAACAAATCATGTCTCTCGACACCGTCCTAATTTCTTCTTCTTTTTCTTTTTTCAGCAAACAAGGGTTTTAGAGAACTTTAATTTTGTTTTTGGAAGCTTTTTCCAACGAATAGTGAAATTATGGAGAAAAACTTTTGCTGAAAATAGTAGGAACTGTACATATTTTTGTGCAGATTCCATTATTTTTTTGACAAATTTTAATAATAAGAAAGAAGTTATTAAGTTTTAAATATTTGGGAGACATTTCTTTGTTAAAAAAGATAATTTAAAAGTGTAATTTTAAATTGAGGTATGGTTTAAGGATATTTTTGGACTCTATTTGGACTCTGGGAAAGAAAAATAAATCATAAGCTTGGGATTTCACTTTGAGTTAAATCGAACTACCAAATAGTACGTACATTATTTTCTTTAACATAAGTTGTAGTATATTTACAGTAATTAATTGGAAAAAAAGTACATTTTTTCTTAACTTGTAAAGATCACTTTTTAAACTACATATATATGTGCATATTGATAAAAGGCGATCAGAGTAAAATCACCATTGAGTTTATGCTTGCTTGGATATTATATTATAAAGTGTGTGATCATCTAAAAATTTATATTGTTATAAAAAACATTTTTAATTACTTTACTATATACGTCTTGCAAAATATGAATTGTTTTTGTGGCAAAGAAGATCTTGCTCTTTGCCATCAAATAGGCTCAAGATGGGCTTTTTCATGAATCAATTACCACCTAATTTTTTTATTTTTCTAAAAAAATAATTCTCAAACTCATAACTTTCACATGCTACTTTTAAAAATAAAGGTTTTTTTATCGCGAATTAGTGGAAAATTTATGCTATAGAATAAGATTTTTTCATTCACTTCCCACCAAACCACACTTACAGAGAAAATGCATAGTGGAAAGTAGATTTTCACTGAAACAGTGAGAAACTTCATAATTTTTCCATACAAAACAGTATTGTTTTTCTATTTTCACCGATCCATTCAAAATATATATGAAAATAGCTATTGAACAATTTTCAATGAGAAATTCAATGGAAATAGTGATTTTTAGTAGTGTGCTCTAGTACCATATTTATTTGACAGATAATGTTTTACCATATTAATTTAGAGTAAATTGGAAGCTAATAATAATGTATGTATGTTTGATATTTTCCTTCACACAATATATTGAGTAGCTTACATATGGATGTTATTATATACACATAATCAAAGACATGATGAGTAGTAGAGTACTGCTAGTTATAAGTAACACACAACTCATGATCTAATTAATTAGACTAACCCTTATTATGTGGAAGATTACTCTGATCATGATCACTTATTGGTAGGGCCGGGGTTAGGTATAGACCTCAACCTATAGATATAAAATATCACAGTAAAAGTTGAGGGTACAAGAGGTGGCTTTTGTCCTGGCCTCCTTGAGAGATACATTTAGAATGAAAAGCTCATCTGATTGGAGCAAATGACCTATATATTCTAATTAAAAATTAAAGGAGTTGACAATTTACATGGACAAATTTATACAAAAGTGTAGTGTCCTTTTACATGTTTAATTCTAAAACAAGAAAGTTCATGTCGATCATTCTTCAAAAGAGCTTGGTCTAATATATACTACTGAAGCATAAATTTAATTCGTTAATTATTTTAAGAAATATCATCAAAGGATATGGTGCAGTAGATAAAGGTTACTCTTTTCCTAAGTAAAGGTCTCGCTTTTGAAACCCGAATATAAAAAAAAATCTTAGTAGAAAGTGCTATTCGGATTAGTCGGGCTCCAATCTGAATAATGAAGACTAGATTAAAAAAATATAAAAAAATTAGGAATTCCCCAATTTGTAAAGAAAGAATGCACTTTTTTTCCTTGTCATCATGTTGTACCAATTATTGCGAAGTCAAATTAGCTTTTAATCTCAGCATGGAAAGCAAATTAGACTAATCGATGTACGGAGAAGCTGTTTCTGTTTTTATAGTATAATTAATTAGAATGTGGAGGATTTAATTTCCATAGATAGAAATTAGCTCTTGATCCATATCCATATGAATGGCACATAATATATACTTCGATCTTGATGTGTTACATGCATATGCTTAGGGGTGACAAATGGTTGGATTGAATCGGATTTGGACGGATTGAATATGGATTGAGCAAAAATGATTTAGATTACAATCCACCCAAATAGAATATGGGTAAATATGGATTTGATGAAAGATGGTTTGGATAAAATGGTTCTAACCATTTAAAAAAATTTGTTTTCAAAAAAAAAATTACCCTCTCCCCCGGGCACCCCCACCCCCCGGGGAGCCCCTCCTCCCCACCTTCCACCAATCTACCCCTAATCTGTTTTTTCAAAAAAAAAATAAAAAAAAATTACCCCCCCCCCCCTCCATCTTCCATCAATCGACCCCTAAATTTTTTTGTTTTCCAAAAACAAAAAAAAAATTACCCCCTCCCTCGGATACCCCCCCTCCCCCCCCCCCCACCTCCACCAACCTACCCCTAAATTTTTTTTGTTTTCCAAAAACAAAAAAAATTCTATTTTTTCAAAATAAAATAAAATTTACCCCCTCCCCTCCCCCCCACCTTCCACCAACCGACCCCTAAATTTTTTTTGTTTTCCAAAAAAAAAAAACTACCCCCTCCCTCAAGCTCCTCCCCACCTCCCTGGGCGCACCCCCTTCCACCAACCTACCCCTAATTTTTTTTTGTTTTTCAAAAACAAAAAAAAATAATCTATTTTTTCAATTAAGTTTGAAAATTAATATTAATTTTTTTATTTTTTTGAGTGGAAGTGAAAACTAAGTGATCTATTATGGTAACCCATTTTGATCATATTTGTAGAGACTCTTAAAATAGTTTGAAGCCCATAATTAACCAATTAAAATAGGAAAAATTATAGAAATCCCACATTTTAGTTTACTTATTACCATTATCCCCTATAAGTTTTACAAATCTCCAACATCCCTCCCTTTTACGCATTAGATTAGTGTATCTCGCGCATCAGATTAATGTATCTCACGCATCAGATTAATGTATCTCGCGCATCAGATTAGTGTATCTCGCGCATCAGATTAGTGTATCATGTATGTAATGTATCTTACTTAACAACTAATGTATCTCGCGCATCAGATTAATGTATCAGCGCTTATATTATTGTATCCGTTTGAGGGATTTCTGTAATTATAAACTTTTAAGGGATAAATTGTAATTTTACTTTAAAAGTATGTGATTTCTGTAATTTGCCCATTAAACTATGAGTGATCCAAATCATTAACTACGAACAAAATAGACTCATTTAATTAATATGGGCTGAAATTGTCACCCCTAGATATGCTTAATTGCTTATGCCATGAGCCCATGACTACGATTTGTCTATCTTATTCTTATTTTCCCCTTGAGATAAGTGATGGAAGAAGAACGCTAAACTTAAATAACAAATTAAGGTTGGTGTATAATTCTTAGCGCTCCAGAATACTTGTCAGTTGTCATGTTTTACCAATTTGATTAATTTTTTAAAATTATATGAAGAAAACTGGGAGTAGGGGAAGGAAAAATGGGGAGAAAATTACAAGTTGAGATTCACCCTAATCAGTAAGGTGAAAATTTTTAGTTGTCAATCAACTAAGCTATTAATATTCCCCCAAAACTAATTAATTGAATATTTTAGAATAAAAAAATATACATATATGTAAAAGTATACGAAAAGCACTTATATATGTAAAAGTATACTAAAAGCACTATATATAAAGATAGTGTTTGACTATAGATTTTGGATCAGATTTTGAAAATATCTTCAAATATTTGTTTGGCCACGAAATTTGATCAAAAACTCAAATTTTCGCATTTCAAATTTCACCTTCAAAGTCTATGGTAAAACGAAAGCTTATAAGTTACAATTCTTCTCATATATTAACATGATGAAAAATACTATATATATCTTAAAACATTAGTAAAATTTTATATAATCTAACTTTCAATAAGCAAAATACGATAAATAATTTAAGACGGAGGACATATTGATTATGATAGTGCCTGCATGGCTTTTAAGTAATTTTGCAAGACAAGAAATGCTTTAATTTGGTCCCCCTTTATATTGCATATATCAGAACAATGAATTCAGTGTCCACACCATAACATGCATTATTGTACTTTTCCTCTTCAATATCTTTAACACTCCGTTTGGATCATTGTTACTCATTGTATTGCATTGTATCGTTACTATACCTATAACGTTTGTTTTGATTGTTACTTAAAATGTATTGTATTGTATTGTTAAATTTCGTTGTTACGTAACAATGAAAACCCCTATTTTATGGAACAATCAATTTGGTGTGTTCCCATCGTTACTTAATTTCTTTTTCCAATTATATCTTTACATAATATTTCAAAATACTATTTTACCCTTTACCTTATATTATTTAATTCTAGTCAAACCTCATACCCTAGAATAATTAAGGATATTTTAGTAAATTTATAAATTACAATAAAGTACGATACAATCAAATCAAACAATTAAAATGTTATTAAACAATAACAAATAATACAGTCTAGCCAAACATTGTATCTACCATACAGTACAGTACAGTACAATATAATATAATACAATATAATACATTATAAAACAATGGGTAACAATGATCCAAACAGAGTGTAAGGGCTTTGACAGACTTTTGGAAGAAGAAAAAACAATTACTCCTTAAAAGCTTTAAGAAACATTGGCCAAACCCAAAAAAAAGAACCCACAAGCAAATTTGGTTTTATCTGCTGACAAGAATCGACCAAGATTCGGAAAAGTAAAATTAAAGAGTGTAGCAGTATCCCTGTTGTAAGTAGAAAAAGAAAAGTTATCCAGTGACTGCTAATATGGCAGAATTAACAACTTCGTTAGGTAAAAATTTATTCGCACTCAATACTTTCATACATCAATAATAACATATTTGATGTAATCTTACAAATGAGATCTGAGAAAGATAGTGTGTATGCAATTTTTATTTTTACCCTATAAAGATAGAGAATTAGTGTTTCTGATTAATCTTTGGCTCAAATAAAATATATCAAAATCTAATATGAAAAGAAAATATGATAATGAAAAAGTCATTCTAAAAATAAAGGGGGTAAGAGAACAATAGCTACAACAAATAGCATGTTAATGCCTAATGAAGCTAATGATCGGAGAGAACAAAGATAATACTACTAAAATCGAAAACTAAGATAATACAAGGGTAATAATAATAATACTGATCGATGAGGAAAATTAAATAACTCTCACCTATTAATTGTCTACTCTAATCATCGACTTTCACATCCTCCTATCTAGGGTCATGTTCTATATATCTAATCACTCATATCACGTACTTCTTCGATTTAACTCTATCTATTCCCGCGCCCATAGTGGATGACCTTTCACACCTCCTTGCTAGGGCTTCGGTGTCTGGACCATCTCAGACACACCTCCTTCATGTTGTCTTGGAGGTCATTCTGATCACCTTATTTTAGATATCATCATTCCTAATTCTTTCTAAAAAAATAAGTGAATATTCAAATATTTAAAATGAAAAAATATATGATGCTAAAAAAATGTCTGTTTTAGAGTCGAACTCTAAAGTGAAGTCTAGTTCAAGAGGATGGGCTGGGGCTGGTAGTAGTAATCATTGCAAAATGTTCAAATCATCTCTTATCCTCCCATCTCGGCCTACACAAACGTCGACTGTTGCAACACTCTAAATTTCTTCCACATGATTGTGATTTGTGCATTGAAGAAAGAGAAAATTTCGTCAATTGTGCTTTGTATATTAGAGCTAATTTTTTTGCAAGAAAAATAGTACTACGTAATTATGTTTTAGAACGTAACACTACTTTGTTTTCAAAATGCAGCAGAATAAATGTTATCTGTTTGTACGTGTTGGTGTATATGTATTTTATTATTAAAATAAAATATTAAGTGCATATGATAGTGGGTGTAAATTTTGGTAGAAGATGACTATTAATTCTTATAACTTATATGACGATTATTAGTTTCTTGTAACCCATATAGTCATTAGTTTTTTATAACTTATGTAACATCTATCACATTTATTTACTCACATTACTATCCCTCATTCTACTCATTGATGATTACATAGAATATTTCTTCACCAATAAATAATGGTGCATCTTCCTTTGTGCTGGGAAGGAGATGAAATATGTTAAGTGTAGAAAAAATATTGTAGTATGTAATAGTGAAAGAGAGAGTTGAGACAAAGAAAATATTCTAAACCTTCAACTATATTCACTATAGAAAATAGAGTATTTATATGTTTAAAAAATGTACGATGTATCGGATAATCATTGGAGATAAATTACCTTCTACGATGTATCAGATCTCCATATTTTTCCTCAACTTATCGATCTCCGATTCAACTGCAATAGATGATTTGAGATTCACAAAAGCAATATTCTGGCCAACAATTATTTCATCACTTATGTATCGTACATACCTCACCTCACTTTCCCAGATTCCCGAATGTCTTAACACGATCAACATATTCATGTTGTATCTGTTCAATTTGTTGAAAAATTTGAATCAAAATTGAATGAATTTTGGAAGAATAGGGAGAAGAAATTTGAATTTTAAAATTGTTCAACCTGTTACGCTTTGCCAGAGATTGATTCTCATTGCCAACAACGTGATTTCGTGATTTATGATTTTATTATTTAATTTTATGTTTCTTTTTCTTTTTAAGCATAATAGAGAAACGATTTATGTATCTGGATTATTTGTTATGTTTCCAAATGACACTAATTTGGAGGGAATTTTGTAAATTAGAAAAGAGTAGGGATATGATGTAATTTGCTCCTTACACTATGGAAACTTAGATTCCTAAAAAATGTACAAAATATAAAGGAAAAATTACATGGTTAAGCAAACATATACTAGTTAATTAGTCATCATACTCACGACCAATATTCAATGATAATTACGTAGGCTGGTGTTTCGAGTTTGTATAATTCACACATTTGTATAATATAATTTGTATAACTTTTGTATAATGTGATTTTGTATAATATAATTTGTATAACTGTTTAAAGTTCAGATGTCTGTGTTTGTATAAATTTGTTATTTCGAGCTTATACAAAAATAACTCAATTATACAAACGTACCATCGAACTAGACAAACTCACCCGCAAATTATACAAACAAGACAGCTTAAACTGTAGTTACAACTTGTAAATATGCAAACTATAGTTATGGAGCGTAATTAAGTTTATTATTATGAATATTTTCGAAAATCCCTCATAAATAAATCATTGGGCTTCTTGAAATTGGATCAAATGCTTGGGCTTTATCCATATTGAAAAGTGCAAACACGCTCCCTTTGATCGATGAATTCAAATCTATTTCAGGCCCAGCCCATTGTGAAGGCCTGTTCAACCCAAATTTTATTATTGAAGAAACTCACAATTTTACGTATCAAATAGACTTCACAATATATTAAAAATTTAGATATGATATGACTTTACGTGAGAAACTAGTAAAAATTATTGTAGTTCGCCAATTTGTGGGCAAACTATTTTTAAAAATTTTGTGAAGTGTTTTAGGATGTACTGACAGAATTAACTTTGTTTATTCCAGTTCACCCACAAATGGTGAAGCGTCTAATTTGATATGTATTTTTAGAGTAAATCTTTTTCTATATATAATGTCCAAAAAATATTTATTTTGAGTCTGAATTCTTTAAAGAGACGTGACTTCTTTATCACATCAATGCCTAGGGATAAAGATTACTATTAAATATCCAACTTAAAAGAATAATCAAACTATCGAAAATTTAGGAAAATCTAAACAAAACACCTCAAGTTCAGAATGATCTTTCAATATCCTTTCTTTAAAAAGGTTTTTTTCTTTGTACAAAGCTCTCTTTTTTTGTCATTTTTTTTATTATCAAAAATTTAGGAAAATCTAAACAAAACACCTCAAGTTCAGAATGATCTTTCAATATCCTTTCTTTAAAAAGGTTTTTTTTCTTTGTACAAAGATCTCTTTTTTTGTCATTTTTTTTTCTTTTAAATGATACTTTTATAAATCTAACTTTCTTTTAATTTTTAATATCTTTTTTTAAAATTTTTTTGCAATAAGCCAATAACACATGTCCACTAATTATATTATATATAATAATAGAATGTGATGATATATTCAATACTATGATTAGGTGTACTTTAATATGTGTCAAAGTGTCAGGGTTGTTTTACTTTTTTCTTTTTTCTATATAGGTCTTGAGCAATTTTTTTAAAAAAAATCGACAAAATTCTTAGGATTGTTTGACACGAAAATGGGATAGACAAAGTTACAAATTACCGTATGAAATTAGTTATTTCATTCTATACATGTGATTAACTTATACAATTATAATATAATCAAATATAATTTTATATTGTTTCTTAAAATTACTACTCCGTCCATTCCATTTTATATGTCACTTTTTTACTTTGCACTTGCATTAAAAATGATGTAACTTTACCCTTCTACCCTTATTTAATATTTTCTTTAGTCAACTTTATAATAAATGATGAATACATTTTCAAGATTAATTAACTACTCTATCAAGGGTATAATAGGCAAAATATAATAATTTATGCATAAATTTTATAAAATGACAAGTATTATGGTTCAACTATTTATAGAAAGGAATGACAAGTAAAATGGGATGGAGGGAGTATCTCTTATTTTTGGTACCAAATAAATCCTAGCTTCTATTATACATCAAGTAATTAGTGAAGTAGCTCATGATGGTACAATCTAAGAGTTTTGCATCAATTACACCGTCATGAACTACACTATAATTATTCCTCAAAATTAAGTAAAGAGTTTGATTTTAAAAATAAAATAAAATACTATACTGGATTATTCAAAAAAGGCAACCCATAAAGGTGAGAAGACTCTGACTCGGATCGTAGTTTTTTTTTTTTGCCTCGGAATCCGTAAAGGAATCAAAAAGAGTAGGTCGTGGTGGTATTAACTATGAGACCCAATTAATTCAATTCAAGCTATATCTACTCTACATGATCTGTTATAAAGTCTATATATGTGTGATGAGCCCTCACGTTACCTAATTTGGTGCTGCTTGAGATCTGCTTCAATCTCTCCCATTTCCGTCTTCTCTCAGGTACGAGCCACTGTGTCTAATAGCTCTACATTCACTGCTCCCCTACCGTTTCTCTTTTTCTTTTTAATTTATTGTATGGCGGCACGAGAAGGAGATTTCAATGTTGGTATCAAATCCACACCAATAAATTAAATTAAAAATTTAGATAGTTAATCAGTTGAGCTACTAATTAAAATCGAATCCAGGTCTTGTTGCTTTTTAGTTACTCATCTGTTTAGAGAAAATCGATAAGCTCTGTTTCTAAACCGACAGAGTCAGATTGCAGGCGAAGATATTGAGAAATAACAATTGCGATTTGATTTGGTTGGGCTGAATTTTTGTTATTCGTCTTCACTAACAAGAATCAGTCAGTTTTTGTTAATTAATTTTACATGTGATTTTGCATTACTGTTTCTGAAATTCGCTTCTTTTTTTTTGGAGAAACGTGACGTGTGTTGAAGTTGGTGCATATTAAATTTTGATCATTTATACACCTGCCACTTAAAGCCCCAATTTTATTTCCACCATTAAAGACTCAACTTTATTAGGCGTCAACAAAAAAGATCATGAAATTCCATCTAAGCTAAAAAAATTTCTTTTATATTGTAGATATAATTAATTAATATTTCTATTCCATGTACTGCTTTGGAAATGCGTAACAACTTTGTTTTTATTTGTAATACATGTATTATATGTGCATATTTTAATTCTTCCAGGTTTGTTTTTTCCTTTTATACAATTATATTTATATTTATATTTGTGCATGTTAGCAATAAAATACTACTAATTAAATTAGGGATTGCATTACCTGTATACAATAATACAAATAATACATAGGACCGCTAATTAATTTAAATATTATGTAACACGTAGGACCCCCTCCGTTACTGCAAAAAAGTCTCCCCTCTCTGTTTGTGTGCTAAAAGGCTTGTCGGAATAAAAATATAAAAATTAAAATAAATTTGTAAAATGCTACAAAATTAAATCTTTCAAATTTAACGGGTTGATTTTACAGTGTTTAACTATTATGTGTCGAATTTGAAATAATATATGATTATTATTATTGTTACTATTGTTGTTATTGTTATTGTTATTTTTTTTCAATTAGTCAAGTAAAAGAGTGTTTTTAAGACTGTCAATAATTGAGTGATAAATTAATAATTCACAGTTGAGATGTTTTAGTATTCTCTTAACTTCACTCTCCCTATGTACAATTTTATCATGATATAAATCGAACTTTGGAGTATTTCTCTCACTATCCAATTCTTAATGAATCATGACGCATAAATCTTTGAAATATACTCAAAAAAGGAGCATATTAGAAGGGAAAAGAAAAAATCAGAAATAGGAAATAAATAAATTGGCTTTGATAAGAGTAATATTTCTTCTTAGGGATTTAAGCCTCTCATTTAGTTGATGTTGAATCCTTTGACTTCTAGTGTGTTACTTCTTTATATTTTGAATTTCCTGAGTGAAAATCGGACTCGACTGTTCTTCATAAATGAATCTTTAACCCGTTTAAACTGAGGTTTACGTACTGCATAACCTGTTTTATTCTAACTTTTTGGCTTCAAAAAGTTCATCTTGGATCCACTTCAAGAGCTTATTCCTATCCTTGCCAAACCTATTCTTGATCACTGCCTAAGAAGTAAATATATTTAATTGGCTCTCTGATACCAATAGAATTCACTGTTTTCAAAAGTATCGGGTAATTTAACTCTTCCTGGTACTGTTATAGAAGAAGCAAATCAGGTAAGATTTTCATTGAGGAAAAACATGATTCAGCATTATTTCGATTTGTATAAGGAAACTAGCAAAGAAGTTGAAAAAAGTCTGGCAAAACATTATAGTATAGGCATAACAATGTGTATTATTATTTCGAAATAGTTTTGTTTATTAAGCAGTCTAACATTAGTAAGAAAGACACAACTAATTCAGATATGTATTGCTTCTGACAATTTTTTTACATATTTCGTGATTGTTATTAGCAAAATAATCACAAACATACTACTTATATCGACAGTAAATTAGAGGATTCCGTTTCTATGCTAGTGACATTGTTCTTCCTCGAATTAGTACTTTGCCTTCCGTATCAATATAACTCACTCAAAGAAAGTTATATGACATCTATTCTATCCTAGCTCCCATTGTGTACCGAAACAATAACGCTGCACTTGGAGATACAATCTGTTCCTTAATTCTCGCGCCTTGTTTCATAATGATGCAGATGGATATAATGAAGGATTTAACCGCTGGTACAGTTGGAGGAGCAGCACAATTGATAGTTGGCCACCCTTTTGATACCATCAAAGTCAAGCTCCAAAGCCAGCCTACTCCACTTCCAGGGCAACCTCCTAAATATGCAGGGGCCATAGATGCTGTCAGGAAAACAGTGGCTTCTGAAGGTCCAAGGGGGTTATACAAAGGCATGGGAGCTCCACTTGCCACTGTAGCCGCCTTCAACGCTTTGCTTTTCACTGTTAGAGGTCAAACTGAGGCATTGTTAAGGTCTGAACCGGGAGCTCCTCTTACTGTCAAGCAGCAAATCCTTTGTGGTGCTGTTGCTGGAACTGCTGCATCATTTCTTGCCTGCCCGACTGAACTCATAAAATGCAGGTATGCTCGTTAATGCATCCATTTCAGAAGTATAATACTCCCCTTATCTTAATTTGTCTGAAACTGTCATTAATTTGAGTGATTTGAAAGTTAAATTGAACTGGATTAAATTATTTATAAAACCAATATGGATATTTAGAAACTGAACGTACTATAAGTCACAATTGACCTATATCAAGATCGTAAAATAATACATTATAAAATGTTAGTCAAAGCTCAGTAATCTTTGAAAATGAAGAGTAGTTGTGAATTCATATGAGAGCTAATATTGTGCCTGTTTTCAAATCTTGCATCCTGAATCTGCATATGTCCAGTACAATAGGTTCACTTTTTTTGGACAAGAGTCAAGACTATAGATGGCAAAAATACTTTGGTGCAGAGGGATTAGCATATGTCTTCTTACTTGAGATATCTAAGCTAGCTCCGTAAACTAATACAGTAACTTATAATAGATGAGCCGATTATCCTTATGTTCTAAACTTGCTTCTTGGTACAAGGGAAGAGGCAAAGATACCACTTTGAAATTGAATCTTTTCAAGTGTTTGTAAATTTTCCTCAGCCCCTTTAGTATTAACCGTCAAGTTGACCGGTTGGAACAGGAACTCATCGTTCTGCTTTTCTTTTCTCCAGTGTAGTATACATGTGTTTTGCGGTTGGTCTCTTTTACTGTAAAAACTATTTGTATTGTTTCATGTATTTTAGCAAATTAACTGTTGGATTCTCAAATGTGAGTGCAGGTTGCAAGCGCATAGTGCATTGGCAAGTGTAGGATCAGCCTCTGTGGCCATAAAGTATACAGGGCCAATGGATGTTGCAAGACACGTTCTTCGTTCAGAAGGAGGTGTAAGGGGTCTCTTCAAGGGTATGTGCCCCACCCTGGCACGAGAAGTACCAGGAAATGCTGTTATGTTTGGTGTATATGAAGCGTTAAAGCAGTACTTTGCAGGAGACATGGATACTTCTGGGCTAGGAAGGGGTTCTCTTATAGTAGCTGGAGGCTTGGCTGGTGGTTCAGTCTGGTTTGCAGTGTATCCAACAGATGTTATTAAGAGCGTAATTCAAGTTGATGATCATAGAAACCCGAAATACTCTGGCTCTTTCGATGCTCTTAAAAAGATTTTGGCCTCAGAAGGTGTCAAAGGCCTTTACAAGGGGTTTGGACCTGCTATAACGCGTAGCATCCCAGCAAATGCTGCTTGCTTCTTGGCATATGAGATGACTAGATCTAGTTTGGGATAATTGCTCCAAGGTTTTAGGACAATTGTGCTTTCAAAAAAATTTACATTATCATTGTTTCAAGATTAAGAAGGAAAATTTTGTGAGCCTAGTTCTGTTATCATACAAAGCCAAAATAGGAATATATTATCACAATAGTTCCCAATCTCTGGTTTCATCTTCAGTGTTTATTTGTTTTTTGTTATGTCAGATGGATTTAAAATCAAGGAGATGGTAAATTTCATTCACAATATTTCTGTATCTTCCCATTCTAAATGATTGAAACATGACATTTGGGCAAAAATAGTCAAGTAATCTTGAATATAGTTGTTGTTGCTCCTTTTCTTTTTGGCATTAATAATAGAGGTAAAGAAGATTAAAAAAAAAGTAGTCACAGTGATAATAGGTCAGACTAGCAACCTATTATGATGGACAAAGCTAGGGGGCGGAACGGGTTCATCCAGTATAAGGTTAAAACTACGTATTTTTTATGTATATATCATAGATGTTGAATCCCTTTGTTATATGTTTATTTTTTATATATTTTGAATCTCTTTGGGGAGAAACAGTTTTCTAGTCCTTTAGAAACTCTTTTTAGCTGTATGTTCTGTTTACTAGAGATGATCATTTTTCAAAAGTCGGCTACTAAATTTATGACATGATGTGTAGAACTCAAAAGTCAAACCTAATAGTTTGAAGGTCAGACTTGCAAATTGCAATAACTGAAGTTTGGTCTAACTTCAACGACAAAATGTAGCATTATTGACCAAGGAAACATGAAGTTTGTACTTTGTAGTATGAAAACTGTTCCTGGTGAATGCTTCTTGGAACTCTGATAACAGAATAGAACTGATCAAGACAAAGGCGAAACACATGATTTGAACTTTATGGGTTCACGTTTGAAATTCTACTACAATTTACTGAGCCCGTAATCTTTTTTTGTACCAAATAGTGAGTTTTTTAAATATATATACGGATCTAAGTCAAAGCTACTAGGTCCAGATAAATTCGTAGTCTATTCCCTATATATCCGCCCCTGGATCAAGAACCAATACATAATTGAAATTTGGAGAAAGAATCCTACATCATCATTCGCTTGTATAACACCTATACTATACAGCTATGTTTAACGTATACGCTAAAAGGAAAACATTATCCTAAAGAATGAGATTCATCATAAAACAGTTTTATATATGTGTCTTGTCATGTAAATTAATAGTAAAGCAGTCGAAATAAATAAAGACATAATACATAAATGAACACGAACTTCAGTTGGTAAGTAAGCACTTCAATTTTATAAGTGCACATTTAAACACCATAACCTGGTATCAACTAACAACTAACCATTCCAACTTGTCCCCACCGTGCGTCTCGTGTATATCAGATGTGACATGACACATAAATTTTAGAGATGTATAGATGGTCATTTTGTAAATAATTGGAGACTTGAAGTGTGCAATTAATTGATTAGTGGAGATAAGTTAAAGTATCTAGATCAAATCACTAGATGTGCATATTAAAATTGGAATATTTATTTGCTAGCTAAGATTTATATAATATGTCACAAATAAATTAATAATAAAGAAGTGGCTGATTCTTCCAGATGGCTTGCATGAAATGACCTTGATTAATCTTATCTAGTCTTTTCAAGGAAACAGATTTATATGTATCTTATCTTGTGCATTTATTTATTAAGAAGCTGACTCTTCCAGATTGGTTTGATGTATAGAATATGAAAGATTAAACCTAACAGTTCAAAAGTCAAATTAGAAACAATAAATAAACAGATTCAAAGTCTCAATTCAATGATGGTATACATTATGCACCAATATTATCATATTTTATTCTGCATTACAATGAGCCTGCCTAGTGCGTCTAAATTTAGATGATTAACAATACGTATCCATTGCATCTTGAATCCGGCTGCGAGTGATGATCATATGACTATGCAACGTATAAGTATCGCGGCGTAAGTCATTGGATTTGATAGAACTCAATTTTCGCTCAAGCTTGGCTTAAATGGATCAAAACTCGAGTTGGATTGATCACTCAACTCAGGTAACTTGATAACTAGCCTACTACGTCCAAAAATAAAAGTTGTCCATCTCAATTCATGTGTTATCGTTTAATTTGATATTAAAAAATATATATAAAAACAAATTGTTTCTATACTAGTTGAGAAAAATTAGAGATAACTAACGCAATATTGACTTTGCAAATGAAAAACAGAAATAATTTGTCTTGACTTGCCACTTTAATAACGCGGCTGACCTTTCAACCAATCAATGTTCACTTAGCGGGGCAGCCACCCAACCGTCCTGTCCTCCCACATACTTGGCCTGCATTCCCAAATTTTACCACTATTTTTTTAGAGTACTTACTACTATTATTTGTCTTCTACTGTCCACTTTTAATTGTTAGTATAATTTTTTTTTAGAATTAAATTATAAGAATTTTAATTAATATTTTATGATGTATTTTTTTATCATATTGATATGGTAAAAAATTGCAATTTATAGTACTTTTCATATAATTTTTGAATATCTTAATTTTTTATTTAAAATATCAAATTAATACAATCTAATTTAACTTTGAAAATTAGTCAAATTGACTTTCGAAAGTGCAACATAACAATTAAAAGTTGATGGAGAGAATAGTATTATTTCTTCTTTCTATTTTTTCTTCACAATTTTTGGTAAGTTAAATATGAAAGTTTATAAAGAATGTTTTATTTTACATTCTATAGCAAAGTAGAGGAATTGCGCATCACAAGAATCTAATTTAGATGAGATTGTTTTAAAATTCAATATGATATCGAAATTAACAAACATCTTGAGTGTGAGTGTTAGCCTCAGTCAAAAAAAAATAGTTTGATCTATCTCTAAGAATTTAAATCACAAAATTTAAAAGTTTTTTTTATTTTTTAAAATTTTGTATCAAATTAAAATATGTCGAACGAAGAAAAATAATATAATTGTGTAAATAAATTGTGAATTCCCAGATTATTTTATGTTTTAGACGCACAGTTCAAATACTTTTATATCTCTTCCAAAAAGAATTCATGCATCTTTTTCCATTATTCACTTATTATTATAATATATAAGTAGAAGTAGAAATAAGAAAAAAACTTGAACCGCAAATTACACTTTACTTTTTCCCCATTTTGCTTGCCTCTCTCTTTGTCTAATGGAGCAATCCGATAACTCAACGACCCACGTTCAACAGGAAGCAGAAGAAGAACCAAACCCAACCCATCAGTTCACGCTTCCTCCCGGTTTCACACCGGAAGAATCCGATGAGCTCAATTCAAGTATAACCGAGTTCCACTCCTACCGAGTCGACTCATCCCAATGTTCTTCCCTACTCGCACAACGCATCCACGCGCCGCCTCACGTCGTCTGGTCCGTCATCCGCCGTTTCGAAAAGCCTCAGATATACAAGCACTTCATCAAAAGCTGTTCCGTCGGAGAGAACTTCTCCATGGTCGTGGGTGCCACGCGCAATGTCAACGTCATCTCCGGCTTACCGGCGAATACAAGTACTGAGAGGCTCGATTTATTGGACGATGAAAAGTACGTTACCGGTTTCAGTATAATTGGTGGTGAACATAGATTGAAGAATTACCGGTCAGTTACTAGTGTACATGGATTCGAACGCGATGGGATAATCTGGACCGTTGTTTTGGAATCATACGTCGTTGATGTGCCTGAAGGGAATACTGAAGAAGACACTCGTCTTTTTGCTGATACAGTTGTGAAATTGAATCTTCAGAAATTAGCCTCCGTCGCCGAAGCCATAGCTCGTGGTGGTAACGGTGAGATCTCCTAAAATTTCAAGTTTAATTTCTCTTCATCTTAATTTTCTTCTTTCTTTTCCATTGGCTGAAATCATGGAAAGATATTGTGTTTCTAAAAAGGCTCATGGAAGAGAATCAGAACGATATCCTTCACAAGTTCAGTCTGATCTTATCATAATAATACTACTGTATTAGATTAATTATTCGTCTCGCAGTGTATGTTAGAACTTTAATAACAGGACTATTTGGGTCGATGCTGTGTACAAAATGAGGAAATGATATAAGATGAAGATGTTGTATTTCTGTAATTTATTTTATGAAAAGAACAAAAATAAAATGCTTTTAACTTTTTTTCAATTATGGGATCATTGATTAAGTTGAAATAAGTTTAATTAGTAAGTTTCCATTATAATATACTTGAGCTTATTACTCTTTGTTGCAATCAAAATCTTTGTTGTTTTTTATAAAAATAGGAGATAGTTAACTGACTCTTCTTTTTTCCAATTTTTCTCTTACATAAGTAATATTGATCCGACCTATCGAGTCGTGCGGGCACCTACATACTACCCCTAAATAGGAGAATCTTCATAACCCAACAATTTTAAACATGCGGAAAATTAAATAAACGAAAATAACATACTAACGGAATTCTTTATTAAAAACTTTTAAACAATTTCGAGTTAAGACTTGTAAAGTAATTAACACTCCCAAGGATCTAGTCTAAATAGGTACAAGAGCTACTAAGAGTACAACTGGACATGATAATTAAAAGACACAACTCCCACCATGTGGAAGGAAGAATAGAAGCTGCTGGAGATTTTTTTCGTCTTCACCTAATGAAACCTCACCAATCCTGCAACAGACTATGTCGAAAGACATAGCAAGAGTAGTATCAGTACAAAACACGCGTATTGGTAGACATCATCGGTCAATCCGACGCCAACCACATAACATAAGAAACCAATTAGTAAGATCATGAAATAAATCACTCGCTTCTCCACATTTACCCTCTCTTGAAATACCTCCAATATACACTAGTATTCTGCCTACTATCATCCTTCTCAATCCACCTACCTACCCAATACTAGATCGTAGTCTAACCATTCTAACACATAGAGAAATCCCCCCAATACAACTACCAACATTTCAACTAACCGTTCACGTCATACCCCTACTTCCTCGTTACATTACCCAGCCATAGTCACATAATACATTACATCAAGCTCCCTTAACACTAAACCGAATCTCTTTTTCCCAAGGTGAAATCCACCTAAGCATATTTCATCACACACGCTACCTCTACTCCTCGTCATAAAAACCCACGAACAATCATTACTATCTATTACTCGCCTCTTGAACACTTTGCCCTTCCACTATACTCAACAGGTTTGCTCATTACGATGAACAATCAAATATCCCTTATCATACACGTGCCCACTAAGTGCAACATAAGCAAGTCAAAACAACACTATACTCGCATGCGCATATTAAACATATATAATATCATCAATATTTACGAACAAAGAATAACTTCACAATTTATATCACATCATTGGCCCTCTCATGGGACCCAAACCCAAACAACTAGTTATGCCGGAACGTGGCAACCGATCCAAGTTAGTTATGTCGGAACGTGGCAACCGATCCCATAGTTATGCCGAAACGTGACAACCGATCCAAGTTAGTTATGCCGAAAAGTGGCAACCAATCCAAGTTAGTTATGACGGAACGTGACAACCGATCTATTCAACATACCACAATCACAATCAAAGTATATCCTCAAATCATACATTTAGGTCATAATTTCATGGCAATCATAATTCATCTATTTCATATACAACAAGTGTGATCAATAATGCATCATTCATATACATATATGTATCATAATGAAGCAAGAACATCATACATCACACAATCATAGAGTCACAACCATCACCTATGGATTATTCATCAACATGCCTCATGCAAACCCTAATTCATCTATGCTCAGCCCTAATTCATCGTCTAAGGCTTCTTTCTAGGGTTTTAAATCATAAATCATTTGGTGCACGAAGGTCTACACATAAATTTTACCATTGATTTACATATATTACACGATGAGTACAAATTTAAACTACTCAATTCATAAAACCTAGCCTACCTGACAGTTGTACGGAGTTTTTGAACTCGATATCGATTTTCCGGGCTTCGTGACGGTGAATTTGGCCAAGAATTCGCAAGATATCGCCACCCTCACGCTAGAATTCTCTTTCTCCTTCCTTCTCAAGCTTAGAGCAGCTTTTCTGAGGTTTCAAGGGTATTTTACAACTTATTTAGGTATTTTAGAAAAATGGAGAAAATAGGATTTCTTGTAATTTACGCTCAGCCTCACCTATCCCGCCCTGGTGCCAACTTACCCCGCCCTGGCACCGCCGCCCTAGCGGCATCTGGCCCGCTATGGCAGGACAAGGGCCCAAATTTTTTCCGGATTTTGCTTTTCCTAAATAACGACGGTTTCGGATCATTACAAATATTTATCGAGTGATTAATGTGGTAACAAAATAACTTGTCGAATTAATTATGTAATTAATATTTCTAAGTGTGCAATAGACAAATACATACTTTTGTTTTGTTCAGACATTTTTTTCCTTCTTTTGTGTGTGTTCATTTTTCTTTTTGTTTTCTTTTTTCATTCTATTATGGGTCATTTTCAAGTGGAAATAGAAAGTTTTGCTTCAATTAACTTTCCATATTAATAATCTAAATCAACTACTCGCTTGCTTTATTTTAGGCATAATACATAAACATTACTCTTAACTTAGGAGTAATTTTCTTAGATAGTCACTCATGTTTGAAAAATTACCTAATAATATCACTTTTGTTTGTTTTAGAACTATAATATCATCCAATTTTGAATATTTTCCTCAAAATATACTTCATAAAAAAACATATTTCTCTCTCCTAATGAATGTCATGTCATATTGTTCCTTTTTTTACTAATAATTTTTTTTAAAAATAACTTTTTGAATCAACCCATATGACATGCTTGGTAAAAAAATAATTACATAACACAAAGTGAACATTTTTAACCAAACTCATATTTATTTTATGTTATTATGATTAACACTAATTATTTATTCTAAATCATTCCTTCTTTTAAGTTCTTATAGAATGCGCAAGGTGAACATTAAAAACAAGTAAAAGTAAACGAAAAAGAAAAAGAAAAGTGATACTAGAGAACAATTTTCACGTACTCATAAAAGAATCAAAAGTATTATATCAACTAACTCTTTTTACGGGTTTTTTTCTAGCAACTATTCCCCTTGTCCATTTTTATTTATTCATTACATTATAAATAATTTTTCATTTGTTACTTGTTTATTTTAAAAAATTGAGTGATAATTTATTACTTAATTCCTAATTCACTGTTATTAGCAATTATAGTCATTTGTCAATGCATTTTTTAAAATATAAAATTTATTATTTTCAAAGATTGATATAGTAAAATTATCTTTATTATTCTTTAAGAGTAATGTCAAATTAATACTGAACAAGTAAAGATGTAAAAATGGATGGAAGGAGTAGAAACTAAATTCCCATTTTTTTTTAAAAAAAATAGTATTTAAAAAAAGAATAACGTTATATGACATTCCATTAAAAGTGTGCACTTTGCATATTCTTTAAGAAATTAATGAATGAATTGAGAAAGAATTTTAGAAAAATAATTAATGTTAAATGTAATAATAGAATAAAAAATGTCTATCTCTTAATATGCTAAAGTAAAAAACTAAAAATGATAAATAATCAAGAATTATTTTTTTTATTTTCTTTTTACTGAATATAATATGAGTTATTTTAAAAAGTTAATTTTTTTAATAAAATAAATAAATAATGTGACATGGCATCTCAATAGGAGAGAGAATAATGTTTCTTCTGTGTCAAATATATTTTGAGGAAAATATGCAAAGTTGAGTGATATTGTAGTCCTAAAACAAACATAAGTGATGTTACTAGGTAATTTCTCAAATATGGATGACTATCTAGGGAAATTACTCAATGGACAACTATGCCCTCCAACTTTAATAAGATTTGTTTAATAAAATATAGTTCTAATTAAGAGCATGTTCAACATTATTGTTGGGAGGTCAGAAACACTTATTTTGACGAAGAAGTGTTTTTTTTTTATTAGAGAAATTAAGGTCTAAAAATTTCTGAAAAAAGCAGAAACAAAAGCAAAAAATTATTTTTTTCAAGACCAAACTATCCTTGCCATAAATACATATTTAGCAATATATTTCTTATATTTATTTATTTATTGTGGTGAATTTTAATATGTAGTGATTTCAATTTGTGGAATAATTTTTAAATTATTTTGCTTCATATTTTTAATTATATTTAAATTATTATGTTAATATCATATTACTATTTAATTTATTTTTTATTTATCTATATATAATATTGATTCAAAATTTAAATCTGTAATATTAATTTAATAAAAGTAAAATATTAATTCAATACTTTATAATAAATATTTCAAATATTTTTCTCTCTATAAAATAATCTTAATATTAAAAATGCATTGATACTTGTCTTTTTCGTAATTTGACTCACAAAAGCACTTTTAAAAAATGATTAGTCAAACACAATCTACTTATCAAAAACACTTTTTAAATAATTAACCAAACACCAATTATTATTTTTCAAAAACACTTTTCTAATTAAAAGAATATTTCTAAAAATAAGTCATTTTTTGCAGCAAATGTCAAGCAGACTCTAAATCTTTGAATATGTAAGACAAATGGAGGTAAAATAATATGATACACATGGAATAATTAGTCACTTCCTTTTTATTGCAAGAAGAATATGTGAATACAGCACCATTTGCAAGAGAATTCGACATCTCTCAACATTTCGTATCGTCTCCAAGAGTGTATAGACAAAAATCAAAGTTTGCTTTCAAAAACATATCTATCTTATTTTAAAATTGTCGGTCTTACTTACTTTTTATTTATAAACAAAAATTGCCTCTTTACTAATTTGACAAGTCCTTAATTTCTATGCACATTTAAAACTACAAATTAAAAAATATTTTAATATATTATTAATATCTTAAATTTTCAAATAAATGGACTTTTCTCACGCTTTTTCAAGAGCAAGAACTTTGTCAATAGAAAATAATGAGACTGTAGAAGGGAGGAAAATAGATAATTGGGTTACCCTAAATGAAAAAAGGTTGTACTGCAAAACCATTTTTTTATCGTGAAATGATTTATAATCGCACAAGTATTTTTAATTTATTTTTATCATAAGTTTAAAAGTATTATTTATTCTTGAATTTTATATTTAATTAAATAATTTTACATAAATTGAGATAGTAAGAACAATAATTTTAAAAATTATGCTAAAAGCATATATGTTGGAAAAATTATAATACGAATAGGAAGTGATCAACAAGAATTGTGATAAAGTGATAAGTATTTCTTCATTCAATCATTCTTTGTTAAAGTTTTCAATTTGAGTTTTTTTTTTTTTTTTTTTAACAAAATCACTTTTATTAGAAAATACTTTACGATCCGTGTTAGTTAGGATTTAGTTATAGGAATTGGGAATTCCCATGGCCTTGCCTATTCGTACTGTTGGAAAGACGGAAAGTAATAGATAGAAGGAGTTATATTCTTTTATTTTTCAACGATAGATATATAGTAATATTTTAAATTTACTGGTGGATTAATTGAATACCACTTGTCAACATCAGCTAAAACGTGAGAGAGTTTTACTTTTAATTTATTGGTGGGTCGATGAGGTTTAAAATTATTAAAATGGTCCCTCACCCAATCCTATCCAATTCCATAATTGGTATGCGTTTACCTTCACATACCATTGGTGAAATATTGTAGTCGGCCAAGTTGACAAGAATGCTGGATATCAATGAGAATGTACCACTTTACAATAACACTTACGGGCAGTGGCAAAGTCAGAAATTTAATTAAAGGTATTCAAAAATAATTATTTGTGGCTGTCAAAAAATAAAATAAAATATTATGCTATTTGGGGTTCGAACCCAAAACTCCTTCAATCAAATAAACATCTATTACCACTACGTCAAAGACATAACTTTTGTCAAGGATGTCCAACTTAATTATATATCCTTTAAATGTAGAATTTGACATATATATACAACGTAATTTTCGGCGAAGGGTGTCCAGTTGGACACTTTGGGGTAGCTCTAGCTACGCCCCTGCTTACAGGTTGTTTGGTAGCTGAATAATTGTCACGACTCAGATCATCGTGATTGGCACCCACACTAACCCTCTGGTGGGAGAACCATTTATGCTAATTAGCTAACCAACTAAATCAAAATACTAAGACATTTAAGTTACAGAAGCAAGTTAAATGCTAAGGAAAGAAATAGGGAGTTCCCATAAACTCCAAAACAATAGTCTAACAACTAAACAAATGCGGAAGTAAATCCTAGAACCTAAAAGTTAATGTACCAAAACTCTAACAAGATCCATAAATCTAAACGAGAAGGGTTACAACCCCAAACTAATGTACTAATAACTAACTAGAAAGTCTAAGTCCAAAAGGTGGACATAGACAGAAAGAGAACTCATGGAAGCTCGGAAGAACTGGCTCACTCTTGAATTCGAACGATCACTGATCTTCTAAGCGAGGTCTGTTAATAGCCACCTGAAGATGCCCTGTACTCAACAAAGAAAAAGCAAGTGCAATATCAATACACAACTACAATGTACTGGTAGGATCACACGGCTATCCCACTAAGTGCAACATACATAAGTCATTACAACAATATAACAACATGCATATACCAAATATATACAATATCAACAATATTCAAGAACAACGGAGCATTTGACAAGTCTTAATTATACAGTTATGTCAAGTCAATGGTCCTCTCATGGAACCCAAACTATTAGCATATCGGAACGTGGTACCCGATCCAATGATTATGCCAGAACGTGGTACCCGATCCAATGATTATGCCGGAACGTGGCGACCGATCCCATAATTATGCCGAAACGTGGAAACGGATCTAAGTTAGTGTGTCGAAACGCAACACCCTATCCATTCAACAAGCCACAATCACAAAGTACATTATCATAATCATACAATCAAGTCATGACATTCATCATTCATATATCCTCATTTACAATTAATGTGATCAATAATGCAGCATTCGCATACATACATGTATCATAATGAAGCAAGAACAAACATACATTACAGAATCATAGAATCACAACCAACACCTACCTCAAACAAAGCTTGAATCCCCTAAGAAACTTGATCCTTCCCTTTTCGGATTCGTTCCGCTTGTTCTTGGTCTACAAACAATCAATATAACACATAAATCAATAAATAACCACTAATTACCCGGATTACTAACAATCCTATCAACCCTAAATCAAACTCATGATCCCAATATCCAAATTAGGGTTTTTCCCACTGTAATTCCCAGATCAAAACCCTTCCCCATCGATAATTACCCATTAGATTACGTTCCACGAATCGAAAAGCGAATTCGGGGAGTGAAAATCTTACCTTTAGCCTCAAGAATGGTGGAAAACTGTCAAGAAAAGCACTGGGTTCGTTCCTTAGCTCTCAAGTTCAAAAATTACAGAATAAAACGTTTTTGGGGTTTATTTTTGACTTTAAGTCCCGTCTGTCCCGCCACGGCGGTACCCACCCCGCTACAGCAGCCCCGCCCTGGCGGCAGAAATCCAACCTCAGCGGCTTGCACTGAACCAGTGAGCAAAATTAATAATTCCAAGACCCCATTTCACAATGCACCTTCAACCAACGACACTCAGAAATTATCCGTTCACGCTAAGATCAATTTCGGGAGTTCTACTCGCCTGAATTTAATTCCGTAAAGTCATACGAGTTTCTTAACGACTTCTCTATCTACTCATGTGATCAAATTCATAATTAGATCACCCAATTGCTACCAGAATTCCCTAGACTTTAATGACTCCGATTTCGTCCAAATCTGGACTAGTCTCAAGATACTACGAAAAAGTTTTCCGGCTCAAAAATTTTCCCCGTTGACTTTTCCTATAACGACGGGAACATGTCGTTACAATAATAAATAAGTTATATATGACTTTTTTTTCTTATTTTTAATTGGCTCTAATATTTTTGTTGCTCTTTTTGCTTTCATTGCTACTTTTAGGACCTTTTGTTGAATTTAACATCATTTATTAGTGTTCTGTATTATGAATAGTAAACTTTTCATCCTGCAAAGAAGCACATACATTCCTATTCGTGGACACGCATGTTCTTTTGTCTTTACTCTACGGTCCAAGTAGTTTTCAGGAATGATTCTCTCTTATCTCTATTTATTTTTTTTTTCATTCGATTTTTCGTACCTAAGATTCAAACTCAAAACGTCTGATTAACGATAAAAAAATATTTATCACTTACTATCTTTGATGGACTTATATTACCTATTCTGCTTTAATGGAAAGAAAGGTCCCTTTCTTATTTATTCTAAATTTGAATGTAGTAGTACTATTCCACATGAGAGTGTCCCTAAATAGTATTGTACAGCTAATTAAATCCTTACCTTAAGATACTTTTGGCCCAGTATTTCAAGATTTATTCATGTGGTATACCAATCAAGAAATGGCTCAGATTATTTCTTGGCTTCTCCATCAATGATGGACAGTCCAAAATGGTGTGGACTCTTTTTTCTTAGTGGGGGTAGTCAATGCCTGAGAAACTACCAATCGGTAACCAATTGACATCATATTCTAGTAAATAGTTCTTTAATTTTTTCCAACCAAACCAATCCAAATAATTAAAAGCTTATATCACTTTACTCCGTCTCTCCAAACCCTACTTGTGAAATTGCATTCAGTATATTAGCATTGTATAATCTAAGTTCAATGGAACGTTACTTGCTCAATTCCAACCATAAATAGGTAGTTATAATTTTTAAAATTTCTACATCATATTGAAGAGATTTCATAATTCGGAACCGTGATATCAGACTGATGTTGCAAATCTTAATTTCTTAATTTGTTTTGTTGGCCTCAACTGTTGTAACTTAGTACTAAAAAGTTTTTGATGTGCATTTTTTCATTGACGAATGAAGCATCATATCACCCGTCAACTTCCAGCAGACAAATAAAAAATCTTTAAGCTCATATCCCCCGATTCTATAATCGGATCCATTCTTTCTATTTCAAAAAAAAATAAAAAAATCTTTAAGCTCACTGTTCTATATGCAGACACAGACGCAAACATATCTTTGCAATGAGGAAAGCACACAGCAAACAAGTTTGGCAGTTAGCAACAAGTTGATGAATTAAAGTCATCATACTGCATTTGCCTTGTAACCCTTGGTGCATGAATCATAGAGATTGTAGGCCTAAAAACAACTTATTTTAAGGCAAGTAGGAGGAAACAAACCAGTCTCCTGACTTTATATGCAATGGGAACACATTCTATTGGCTAGATGGTACAGTAAATTCCGCCAACAGAAAGCGAAAAGCTCATTCAATACTATCAAACTGGGATTTTTCTTCCAGAAGGCTATAGGCTATAACTTAACTGGATGAAGCAGCCAGATCAGCCACTAAAAGCAATTTAATATTTAACTGAAAGATGAGAACATGACAAGATAATCATCAACAGAAATGAGGCATCACATGATAGCCGCAAACCAAGACCCAAAACAATGCGGAAAACTTCAAGTGGTTAGTTGTGGGTAGCACCGTTAACAGCAACAAGATTGTTAAGTATCAAATCACATGAGCAAATTACTGCCACTAGTATCACAAGTATGCTAAAGAGATGAAAGAAACATACTTAAGCTACTGTGGAGAGTGGACATATGATAATACATGTATCTGTGCAGTGCATATGACAACAAAATGTATTAGATCGAAGGTAGTAAGAGTCTATTGTAGTGATAAAAGATAACCTCCAAAAGATCCCAACAATATGAGCAGAATAAATTTATAGGACTCTGAAATAGCTTTCGGGAGCTGTAAACAGTTTAACAGCTTTGGGATGTTAACCATTCATATGCTTTCACTTTTCCAAACAAAATGGTAATCTGCATTTGAGAGATCACCTTGCATAACTGTCCTGGGCCGTACTTCACCAACTTATGCAAATGTGGAATGTTCTAGGTTTTAACATTGTTTCTAACCTCTATCTGCCTCAAACATCATCCACCATCATTCGTTTGTTTTCAGAATTAAAAATGAGTTTCTTACGTTTTCTTCTTCCGCTGGTCTAAAATGGTGATACTGCAATAGAATGCTTCAGCAACATATACATGTAGCATCTACATTCGACTTATAGACAGATAGTGTACTAAGGGATATCATTCCGTTTTATAAGGAGGGCACATCTAAAAGCATCATCCCAGAGTCACTCAGGACAAGAATATCCAGTGTTCTGCTATTACCAAAGAGGTTCATATAATTTGATTGAATAGATAGATTATCGTATACTCAATGAAATTAGGAACTGCACTTACAATTACTCAGATCTGTTGACCCTTTCCACCTCCAAACCCTCCTCTCTTTTCCCCTAATATTAATATGGTATTAACCTAATAGTTCTACCTGTTTCACCTGCCAATCAACCAAATTAGAGAGCATTCCTCCAGAAAATGAGCAACTCACACAATCAGAAAATCAAAAATTAACATTCTTGACATGTTAAATTACATATTTTTTGACATTAAAATATGAGACAAAGGGATAAATGAAAACCGAACTCTTTTCTTTATAAGTATGAAAAAGTAAATACGGCATTCATCTTCTAAATATAAAAGGGTACTTAAATCACCCTTTTTATAACTTCAAATATAATGCTACAAACACTATTGGAAACAAATGACAGATAATGAGTAAGAAATGGTTAACTATAATTAATTAATTAAATAAATAAACGACACTTTTGTTATTTGCATGCTCTTTTACATGTATTGCTATTTGCTATTTAGTAACAACTACCAAGTGTGCTGTTACTCCATATTACACTGGGAATAAAATAGCAACATACCTAATGCAGGAATACAAGACTACAAAATAACAAACAAATATTGTATTTTTCATATGGAATTTAGCATAGATATTATTTCAACTAAAACAGTCAGCCAGTCAAACCCCCGGGACTTTTTTGGAGAAGACCATGTGAGAAGAAAAAATTAGGAAGAGGGATATAAACATAGTTCTGTATGGCAGAAAGGATAATGATATCATTCACAAATGAAACAATAAGCAGATAATTTTCTTTAAATAAACAATTGATCCCAAAGGCAACAAACCGAAAATTGATCTACATGATAGGAAAAAGAACCAAAATATTTGATCCCAAAGTTGACATTACAAGGAATACAAGAACCTTTCCAACTACATATAAAATTCAATCAACTATCATCTAACAAGCCTGACCTTTTCAACTATTCAGTTGAGAGTTGCTAAATGTACTAAATAAGGGCTACGCAAATAAAGAGATACTTCTGCTACAAACTCTACATTGAAAGAGTCAAATATTTGAAATATATGTTAAGAAAAACCAAGAAAAAAAGTATAAACACGTTCAGAAGGATCTCTTATATTGTATACACTGCATATCCACAGGGAAAAAGCTTTAATTTGAAATGGCTCAGATTATTTCTTGGCTTCTCCATCAATGATGGTCAGTCCAAAATGGTGTGGACTCTTTTTCTTAGTGGGGGTAGTCAATGCCTGAGAAACTACCAATCGGTAACCAATTGACATCATATTCTAGTAAATAGTTCTTTAATTTTTTCCAACCAAACCAATCCAAATAATTAAAAGCTTATATCACTTTACTCCGTCTCTCCAGACCCTACTTGTGAGATTGCATTCAGTATATTAGCATTGTATAATCTAAGTTCAATGGAACGTTACTTGCTCAATTCCAACCATAAATAGGTAGTTATAATTTTTAAAATTTCTACAACATATTGAAGAGGTTTCATAATTCGGAACCGTGATATCAGACTGATGTTGCAAATCTTAATTTCTTAATTTGTTTTCTTGGCCTCAACTGTTGTAACTTAGTACTAAAAAGTTTTTGATGTGCATTTTTTCATTGACGAATGAAGCATCATATCACCCATCAACTTCCAGCAGACAAATAAAAAATCTTTAAGCTCACTGTTCTATATGCAGACACAGATGCAAACATATCTTTGCAATGAGGAAAGCACACAGCAAACAAGTTTGGCAGTTAGCAACAAGTTGATGAATTAAAGTCATCATACTGCATTTGCCTTGTAACCCTTGGTGCATGAATCATAGAGATTATAGGCCTAAAAACAACTTATTTTAAGGCAAGTAGGAGGAAACAAACCAGTCTCCTGACTTTATATGCAAAGGGAACACATTCTATTGGAAACAAATGACAGATAATGAGTAAGAAATGGTTAACTATAGTTAATTAATTAAATAAATAAACGACACTTTTGTCATTTGCGTGCTCTTTTACATGTATTGCTATTTGCTATTAAGTAACAACTACCAAGTGTGTTGTTACTCCATATTACACTGGGAATAAAATAGCAACATACCTAATGCAGGAATACAAGACTACAAAATAACAAACACATATTGTATTTTTCATATGGAGTTTAGCATAGATATATTATTTCAACTAAAACAGTCAGCCAGTCAAACCCCCGGGACTTTTTTGGAGAAGACCATGTGAGAAGAAAAAATTAGGAAGAGGGATATAAACATAGTTCTGTACGGCAGAAAGGATAATGATATCATTCACAAATGAAACAATAAGCAGATAATTTTCTTTAAATAAACAATTGATCCCAAAGGTAACAAACCGAAAATTGATCTACATGATAGGAAAAAGAACCAAAATATTTGATCCCAAAGTTGACATTACAAGGAATACAAGAACCTTTCCAGCTACATATAAAATTCAATTAACTATCATCTAACAAGCCTGACCTTTTCAACTGTTCAGTTGAGAGTTGCTAAATGTACTAAATAAGGGCTACGCAAATAAAGAGATACATCTGCTACAAACTCTACATTGAAAGAGTCAAATATTTGAAATATATGTTAAGAAAATCAAAGAAAAAAAGTATAAACACATTCAGAAGGATCTCTTACATTGTATACACTGCATATCCACAGGGAAAAAGCTTTAATTTAAAGGAGATCTACCACCTTGACAAAACTCGAAGCAAAGAATCCATCGAGATCAGCAGCTCTCTTCGTGGTGGTGCTATTGACCCCTCCATCTTGGACTTGACATGGGGAAGAACCCAGAAGGTGACAACGGAAATCCATAACCAGGAGAAGGAGGAAATTGTGGTCCAGCGCCAAAACCTCCAGGCTGTGCCATAGGAGAGAAGAAGAAATTTGGTGTCAGCGGTGGAGGATGCTGCATACCTGGAGAAAGCAATGGATAAGGGGAACGGGGAGATAACAAGTTCAAGAAGCCAGTGGGTGACGGCAAAAGATACTGAGAAGTAGGTGAAGGCAAAGGAGGAGGCCCATTTATTCCCGGAGAAGGAAGAGGTGGAGGAGGACCATTCATTCTAGGAGATGGTAGAAGAGGTGGCCCATTCATTCTAGGAGATAGAAGATGCGGAGGAGGACCACTCATCCGAGCAAATGGGAGAGGAGGCGGGCCATTCATTCTAGGAGATGGAAAAGGTGGCATTGAAGGATTAGGAAGAAAACCAGATGATGCTGGATGTGCTTGAAAATGACCAGGACCTTGAAATTGTGTTAGTTTAGGCCCTGAATCTATTATTGAATTTTGAAGATAACGCATATAAACTGAAATTGGAGACTCAGTTGTATTTGTCCAAACATCTCCAGGAGTTGGTGGTAACCTAGACGGTGAGGGCTGACCATAGTGGGGAGGCGGTCTTACAATATTGTTCTGGTAAGGAACACCACCTGCAGGTCGAGCTGGGGCAGGGATCTGTGCTGGAGGGTGGATTGGAATTTGGGGACGATTTATAGGAGTCAAAGGTGGTGGACGAATCTTTTGTAATCTCATACTCGGAGGCTTAGAAGGATTCTGGGGGGGTCTAGCTGGAGGCTCTTGAGATGGTGAACCTGTCAGTTGCTGAACAATGCTCCGAAAATCATTCTTGTTAATATTGTAAACCTGAGGTTGAGGTTGTTGCCTAGCACTATTTGCATTGTTAAAATTGGGTTGGTGTATAGGACTCTTGTTAATATTCTTCCCAAATTTATTCACACCCAAATGATCAGAATTCCTACTGTACGACCGATTTGAATTATCCATCTCAAACACTTCAATACAATGACTAAACTCCAAAATATATTATCTTTAATACCCTTCTCAACACTGCAACTGAAACCTTATATCACTGCAATAGACCTTCTTCTGCCTATGCAAATATACACTTTGAATTTAAGATATAGCACCCTAAACTCTCCAAACTTAGACAAATCTGAAAAGGGTCTGAAGCAGCATTATGATAACAACAAACTTTACCCTTGAAATTGAACAACTATCACCACAAACAGTAATACCCATAGATCAACCAACCAGCTTCAACTCCAAACAAACATCTGCTTCAGTAAACACAACTTTATTCGTTCCACAATATATTTAATTCCCAAATATCATATATCACCAAACTCTTCCAAAAACGAAACAATATACAATATTTTTACTTTACAAATACTTGAGTCCAAACGAGCAAACAGAGAACAAAACAACCTTAAAAAATTTCAACTTTTATCTTTTTCCCAACTTCCAATTTATCAGAGAGATAGATAATTCACTGAAATTGAAAAAAGGTTAGAGTAGAAGAAATTTACGTTGTGATTAATTGGGGCAAATCGTCGAACAGTTGAACTGCAAAATTGGTCTTCAGTTATAGGTACAAAAGCTTGCGTCTTATATGAGTTAAGAAGACATAGAGTAAACCCTAGTAAGAGAGCCGAGCACGGCGGAATGAGGTGGTGGAGTTGGTGGGTATCGTCAGTCAACCAAGAAATGGAAAGGAAATTGAAGTTTGAAAAATGACGCGTTTGGCCGTGAAAATAAAAATAGAATTCACTTTATTTTTAAAATAAAATTGGATATGAAATTGTGTTTGACTGTATTATACATTTTAAAGAATCTATTAGTATACTCAACTTGAATAATTTATGTGAAATATACAATAAATTTACTTTATGGGTATTATTTCAAAATAGATTATTTAAATAATATGATAGATTAGATTTAATTCGAGCAATTGTATGCTATTATAAATTTATTATATTTTACTTGTTAAAATTTATTAAGTTTGAGTTGATGATGAGGGTTGTGTTTTGTTATAGTTTTTATAAATAATATAAGATTGTCAGAATGTATTTTCTCTCTCTCCATATATATATAATTTAAATAAAATTTAAATACGAAAAAAATAAATATAGTGAAGGTGAAAAAAAAAAAGTAAATAAGGTTTTGGGTATTTATCAAATACCAAATACAACTTAAAGTTGTATTGAAATTCAGAAATTCTTATAATCAAATGTTGATTTTTCGTAAATAAAACAAATAAAAAATTGAAAGAAATTTTTCCTCTGTTTTTATTTACTGTTTTAAAAGAATAACATTTATTTTTTAGCAATGTTTTGATTACAACTTTTTACATGATTGGTCAAATGACAACTCGAAAGTACTCTCCTTTAGACTTTAACTCCAATTGAAAGATGCGACTTTAGAAGTGAATTTTGAAAAAAAAAAAGACTTTGTTTATTTTTTGTATGTGTTTAAAATCTTAAATTGATAACCATTTTAATGTATCTGATATGTTTATAATTTAAAGATGTGTCAATTTTATTTTTTTAAAAGTAAAAAAATTCATGAACAAATGAATTTAGTTTGAAAAGATTATGCTGAAACTAGAATCTAGATAGGAAAAGGTTGGTGGAGTTAGTGGGGACCATAGCGCGCCCCTGCGGAGTTGATTTTTGAGTGAAACGCTGAAAGAAAAAGAAAAGATTGGTGAATTACGGTGAAATTGTCAAATACATATTTAAGTTATGTGAGACTTTATTATTCTCTATTTTTCATAGTGTTATTTATATTAAAAATTATGTGAGAGTTTTATCACTTCTATTAATTTAATTATTCATTTATATTATTTAATTTTTTGAATTTGTCTAGCTTTACTATTTTTTTAATGTAGTTTCTGATGGACTTGGTATAGTTTTGGCTGTTGTTTTGATGTAGTTTTTTTTGTAGTTTTGATCTAATTATATAAACAAGAATAATAATTTATAAGTTTTATACATCAAATAAATAGAGTTATTTAATTTGGCTTATATTCTTGACTTGATACAATTTTTAATGTTTTTTTAAAAATGTGTTTATTAAACTAATCGTACCAAATAAATAAAGTTATTTAACTGAACTCATATTCATGACTTGACACAATTTTTAATTTTTTTAGAATGTGTTTATTAAGCTAATTTTATTAATAATATTTTGTAATTCTTTATTTGACTATTATTATTTTATTAAGTATTAATAATAGTATAAATAATAAAACTCTTTTGAATTTTTAAAATAAATAAGAAAAAAAATAATATAAAAGACAAATAAATGGTAATGATTTTTTTTTTAAATGAATTATTTTTAAGTAAATAAAGTAACTAAAATGGATTGTAGGGGAATACCCAATCACAGTTTAGTTTGATAAACCATTGTGTCGAGTTTCGACTTAGATTTAAATAATTTATTCAGCCACAAATTTGAAGTAAAGAGATTCCACGTTGCATGGAATAAGAAAGTTTGACTTTGACTGCAAAAGAATGGGCAAATTTGTTCTACGGTATTAGATCAATTATTTATTTATTTATTTATTGATTTTTTTGTGAAAGAGACATTTTTTTTAAATTATTATTATTATTATTATTATTATTATTATTATGTTTGCAAAATTAACGGAATGGATTGAATTTGAGCTAATTTAGCTGAAATAAATTGAACTGCAATTCACTTATATGAATATGGTAAGATAGTGATTAGGTTAAATGGTCTTGACTCACTTTTATCTCTTGAAATTAAAAAACTTTAAATCTCTAGCTAAACCGAGTTAATTGAAATCAATTTTAACAATAAAAATTCTACTTTAAGAATATGTTTGGTATGACGGGATAACATTTTTCAAAAAAAAAAAAAAGTTTTTCAATTTTCTCGTAATTGATTAACTTAAATATTTTGAAAAATAATTTTCGAATAGAATTATTTTTCTCTAATTTAAAGAAAATGAGTTCCTTTCATAAAGTAAAAAAAACATTTTCAAAAACTCTCTTTTAACCTGCCCACCACCTAATCCACCTAGACCTAGAGCCCGACCCGGGGACTCAAGCCCAACCCTTATCCCGATCTCGATCCCAACCTCAACCCAAGACAAGAACTCACCCTAAGCCGACTATGATCTTGACCCTGACTCTTAACCTATCACCAAACCCTATATCCAGACCCCAATCCTGACTCAAGATCAAAACCCATCTCCTTATTCGACCCCAACCTTGAATCCCAACTTGTATTAGGACCCAATCTCTACCCTGACTTGAATCTCGATCAGGACCCTGGCCTCGATCCACCCCTACTCTTGACTTTGATCCCGATCCTCAGTCATAGTGACCCTAACTTTGATCTCTACGTACGGATTCAACCTCCTCCCTTATCAAATCCTGATCTGACTTTAACTCAAGACTCACCATGCATGATTCCCACTCGAGAGCAATCCTTAGATTAAGAATTGTATTATTTTTTTAAAAAAGTAATTACTTATTCTCTAAAAACAAATTTAAAGACACTTCCAATTGTATCAAACAAATTAATTAACCCAAATCAAGATTATAACTTTATCATGACTTGGCCATTGGAGTTGTGGTGTAATTAAGAAGAAAGTCACGCAGCCATTAGGCAATCTCTAGAAACTTAAAAAATAAGCATCATGTTGCACATGGCTTAATTGTAGCAGCCAGCTTTTGATCCATACGCACAAATAGTTAGCGACTTTTCATTCTTATTTTTAATTGCCAATTAATGAACGCAAAATTAAAATTAAAGAGGCGTTATCAAAAACTTCACGAACTCATATTATTTTTGAATTAAATAAAAGATTTGCATGCATGATGTAACCTAGCAATATTATCGGCACATGAAAGTGAAAACTTATTCCCCGTCTCGAAATAGTTGTTTATTTACTAGAAATATTTAGAAGTTAACATAATTTTTTTAATTTTATTTTATTTTTATTATAAAAATAATTGTTCTTGAAGACTACAAATATCTCCATTATGTCATATAAGAAGTAAATATTCAATTTGTTATAAAATATTGGATAAACTACCTTATTAGACATACATCACTACTATATATACTAATATTATCTTTACTTTCAAACAATTACATATATTACCACTTTTAATATTTTATACCATATATTAATATATTATTTGAAGATACAATTAGATTATTAGATACCCACATACCTTAAAACTAGGATTGATTAATTATCTGTTTAATTAACTCTTTCACTCCAAATCAACCACTATCTCTTAATTCTCCCCTCCCATATTTATCACTCAATTATGTCTCATCCTTTATGATTCAGGAATTTCATCGTACAATTTCATTCCAACAATAGCTAATCTACTCTCTTCTTCTCAAGATATCATCACCATTGCCGATAAATTCTCCTGAACCCAAATATTATTATGTATTGTTCATTTATAACTAGATCAAATCAAAGTAACTGCTACAGAGAAAACTTTAATTCAGAGTGGGTCTTGATTGTTTGTCTCCGAAAGAAATGGATCTTAGTTTTGATTATGTTATGCCACAACGCAAAAGGATCAAAGGGAGTATTGTAGAGAGTTTTTGTTTGTTGGTGTTCTTCTAAGGCTTTCTTTGGTTACCGTGACATGGATTTGGTACCAATATTACTTTGATATAGCCCTTGAAACATGTGTATCCAATAAGTAGTAATCTTTATTAAGATCTGAGTTGTATTTTTAGTAATGGGGTGTCTGACCATGTATATGTATCCACCATTAAATTTCGGATACATGATTTTTAACAACACGATGATATTAATGATACGACAGATACTCTACAGTCGTGATTTGTTCCTAAATTCATGTGATTCAACTACATTTCATATCTAGATACACATAATTAAATGTATATGCTTATTATGTATTCGAGATACATGTTTTTGGATATAACGTATGAAATTCAAATACACATAATTAGATGTATATGCTTCTTCTTTTTGTATATTCCATATTTAGATACACATAATTAGATGTATATGCTTACTATATATTCGAGATACATGTTTTTGGATATAACATATGCAATTGATACTTGATACATCAAATTAGTACTAGATACATATAAAAGATACATGAAATTAATATTATATATATATATAAAAATAGATACATAAAATTAATACTAGATACCTATAACAAATACATGAAATTAATGCTAGATACTTCTATGATACATATGAATGTACTTGCAGGACACTCATGTATCTAAGTGTTTAGTTTGTTGGATACATCATATATTGATATAGATACATCAAATTAATGAATTCATTATTTTAAGAGTAATAATTTGAAATTAATCAAATTGCATTACCAAGATATACATGTTTTTATCTTATATTAATAATATTAATGAATTTACTATTTCAAAGAATAATAAAATGAAATTAATTATCTATGTATGTTGAAAATCCTCAATTACTCCTCTAATTAAGGAAATCAGTTCCAACCAATTAATTTAAATAAATAAATTTTGTATCTCAATTTTAAAATTTGGCAGATACTGCATGTATCTCATGGATTCAGACTCATGTATCCTAAGCATAAAATATGGTACAAAAAGTAATATTTGAAACTATTGAGAATCTTAATAATTAAGACCTAAACTAGTAGGATTTATGTGGTTTGCCCTAAAATATTATAGTGTGGATGTCCACTATACCAAGAAGTTACTCTCATCCAGTATCTCCATTACTTTCCTCCATTTTGAAGATAATCATAACCTCCATAACCTCCAACTTTATAACACCATTATTCTTGTAAGCTTTCACTTCCATAACCTCCTCCATTACATTCATGTTAACGTCATGTGTATAACTAACCTTTTGTATGCCTCTATGTTACACTATAAATAGAGGCATAAGGGTTCATATTGTATACACTTGAAGATTTGGTGAACACTTGAATACTATGAAGAATAAGAAAAGCTCTCATCTCTTGTTTTCCTATTTTTATTGCAATCATTTTTTATATTTCTTGTCTTATTTTACTTTAGTTTTACAACAAATTAAGAGATGCTATGTAATTTTTTGGTAGGTCATGGGTCGCCATGTGGACCGAATTCAATCTGTTTTATTTAATTTCTGGAAAAAAAATTAAATAATTGGATAAGGTTGTTCTTTTAAAAGAAGTAGGAACAGTTTAGAAGTTGTAACCAAAGCGTTACTCTTTTTGTCAATATTCAAACGACACACTCACACACGGGCGGAGCTACAGTGTCCTTGGACACCCTTCGTCGAAAAATTATACCGTATATATAAGTAAAATGCTACTGGTAACGATTAAAGTTAATAGATTGGATATCCTAAACATATCAAGATGCTAAGGTCCAACGGTCTGAGGCTCTCCTGCTTACTTTGAAGTTGCGGGTTCAAATCCGTACAAGTGTATTTTTTAATCATTTTAAATAGAACACTCTTATTTTATTATTCATTAACTTTTTTCTTTAATTGTCTAAGCTAATTAAATTACATTCTTAATTAGAAATCTAGGTTTAGTAGCTAATTGAATTTTCAATGAATTTGACTTTTTATTACTTTTCATTAAAATTTGAAATAAAACTTAAATGTAATTATAATTATTTAATTTAAGTTAATAAACAAATTCTAAACTTTTTCTATTAAGCTGCTAAAAGCGAACAAAAGAACACCTCATTTGATTCTGCTTTCATTATTTATGTCTCGTTATTGTTGTCATCACCATAGATTAGTGAAAGCTTGAATACCTCCCCTCCCCCCTCTTTTTTTTTTGCTTTGTTCGTTCACTTTATATTGAATTAAACACAAACATTAAAGTTAAATATCATGCAACTTGATTTTTAAAATTTTGGAACATTTATTCGTAAAAAAGAAGAAGTAATATTAATGTTATGTAGTTCACTTTTAATTTTTTCATTGCATCCATTCATCAAAAAAAAAAATTACTTATATATTATTTGGACACCCTTCATAAAAATCCTAGCTACGCCACTGCACTCACAGACACTTAGTTTATGAACAAGAACAATCTTTGTTTCCTAGTGATTTGGAGCAACTCGTTTTGATAGCGAAATCAACATCAACAATTTTTGCTGCAAGTATTAAGGTACACACCCTGTTGTTTTGCTCTTAAGTTTCTTTCATTGGTATAAGAGTGTGGTTGGTTGATTCTGTTATTTGATGCTTCCATGTGATTTATCGTGTATTTATTGTTTTGTTGAAAGGAATAAATTTGCGACTATTTTTTTTTGAGATTGGTGATTATTTTTTTTTGGGAAGTGGTTAGTTTTTTTTTAATCCCTTTTTAATGTGGATTAATCACATTGTTGATAGGATTACTTGTGCTACAATGATTCTATCTCATATTGTAACAAGATTTCTTATCCTACAATGATAGTAACTCTTGTGGTTTATTTATTTTAATATTTATAACTCAATTCTTAAGAAAAACTGCCATTGTTTTTCTATATTTTGCATTCTGCGTGTTCAAAAATTTGATATGAAACGTTTATTTTTATGATCTACTCGTTTTAGCTTTTAGTGGATATATTATAACGGTAAAACGAATTTAAAACGAGTGAGATATGATTTTTTTTTTTAAAATTGGTTGATTTTAGATTGTTTTCTAGAAATAAAAACTGCTTCCTTTTTGTTGCGTTTTTTGAGTTGTTAGTTTAACATTATGGATTGAAACTTGTTTTTTCAAGATTTACTCGTTAATATCTTTCCGTATATATATTATAAGTGTAAAACGAATTTAAAACGGAAAAAATCATATCTCATCCGTTTTAAATTCATTTTATACTTATAATATATCCACGAAAGTTCTGAACAAGTATATCTTGAAAAAATAAGTTTCAATCCATAATTTTAAACTAACAATTCTCAATATACAACAAAACAAAAACAATTTTTTTTTTGGAAAACAGACCAAAATTAGTCAACTTTAAAAAATCATATCTCACTCGTTTTAAATCTGTTTTACTCTTATAATATATCAACGGAAAGCTACGAATTAATAGATCATGAAAATAAAATTTTCATGCCAATTTTTTGAACATTCTGGACCCAAAAAATAGAAAAACAACAACAATTTTTCTTAAGAATTAATAAAATATTAAAACAAATAAACCATAGAGTCACTATCATTGTAGGGCAAGGAATCCTATCAAAAATATGAGTCAGAATCGTTGTAGAACAAATAATCTTATCTACTATGTAATTAATTCACATTCAAAAAGGCTACAAAAAAAAACTAATTACTTCTAAAAAAAAATCACTGATTTTCAAGAAAAAAATAGTCGCAATTTCTTTCTTTCAACAAGACAGTGATTACATGTACGATAAATCACATGGAAGCATCGAATAACAGGATCAATCAACCACACTCTGATACAGTGAAAGAAATTTAAGAGAAAAACAGCAATAGGTTGTGTACCTTAATATTTGCAGCGGAAATTGTTGATGTTGATTTCGCTATCAAAACAAGTTGCTCCAAATCTCTCTTTGAATCACTAGGATACATAAATTGTTCTTGTTCACAAACTAAGTGTCTATGAGTGTGGCCGGGTTAGCTAAAACTCCTAACCCAACCACAATCAAGAAGGTTCGACCAATTGCTTGTTGCTCTGTTCTTTACAAGATCATTGCTAAGATCCTAGCAAATAGATTACAAAATGTGATGCCGCATATTATTTGTGAAGCCCAAGCTGGTTTCATCCATGGTAGAAAGATTGGGGACAATATTCTACTTGCTCATGAATTGATTAAAGACTATAAAAGGAAGAATATATCCCCTAGATGTATGATTAAGATTGATCTACAAAAGACTTATGACTCACTGGAATGGAGCTATTTGAAATAGGTCATGATTGAGTTTGGCTTCCTTGAAAAGTTTACTAATTGGACTGTGGACTGTGGACTGTGGACTGTGTGCAAACTGTGTGTTGACACCCAATTTTGGACCTCCACATATAGATTAATCATCGAGCTTCTTCAATTTCAAACGATTTTGAATAATTAGTTTTATAAAAATTAAAAATGCTTCTCAGGCTATTTTAAAGTAATTTTAGTCATTTTTATAATTTTTAAATAATAAATAATGTTTTATATAATCAATATATTTTATAAATATTTGAAAATCATCTCGAAAGGTTTTACTTTTTTTTAGTTGATTATATTATTATTTTAGTTTAGTTTAAATTATAGTTATAACTTTGAGCCAATTAGTTTGTAATTTAATTAATTACTATATAATCGAATTAATTATTTTATTTCGTTAAGATTAAGAAGCTCCTTAATTAATTTATGAAAAATTCATTTTGTTTAAATGTTGACCGAACTCACCGACCAAATTCATTTGGCTATGGCTTAATTGCAATTTTTGCCATTTCTTTACCTCTTCCTAAGACTGATTTTAAGATCAAATCGGCCCAACTTTCAGCCCATTCCAAAAAGATCCAACTCTTACTCCATTCTTTCAATTTTCAGCCCACCAACAATACCAAAATCAGCCCAACAATACATACAATACATCAGCAGTAGCTACGCAGTACAGCAACACCAAACCGACCAGCCCCCTTTACGTTTTCTTCTTCTTCCTCCAGCAAAAACTGAAACCCAGAAAATCGACCCGAGCTCCAGCGTGACCCAGCGATTCCAGCAGCCTAGATGCGAGCCCATCAGCCCATTCTCGTGGTATTACAGCGTGTCTCTCTCCGTACGCTAAGCTTCGGGAATAATGCAGGTGTTGCCATCATGTTGCCCGCTTGTCCTTCTCTTGAAATCGAACGATTCTCCTCTTGAGTCCGTTAGAAATTGGTACTATTGCCAACCGTTTGAGCCTTATCTTCCAAGGAATTTCGAATTAATTCCTCTTCCGTCCCCCCCTCCCCCCCCCCCCCCCCCATTTTTCAGCCCTCATTCTCATCTATAAATAGCCCTTTTTTCTTCATTGTTTTTTTTGGGAAGAAAGTGGAGAAAAAATATACAGAAAAGGGAGCACAAATACAGTTAATTCATAAGAATTTTGATTTCTAAAGTTAACATATTAAAGATTTCTAATCTAGAACCTTCACCTTAAACTTTTTGTTCTTGTTCACTGCAAGACTTCACCGGAATCTCTCCTTGGGGTGGTGGAATCGCTCTCAATCTCATCCGTTCTGGTCGCTGCCCGAAAAAAGGTAAAAATCTCTCATCTAAGTTTTTCCTGTTCAAATCTCTAGCCGTCTGCACTTTTCTATTAATGCTCTTAACTGAGGCTTCCCATTTTTTGGTTGAAATATTGTTGTTGATTGTTCGCTGAGGCACAGATATGCATATTTAATGTTGTGTCCCCTTTCTTTGATTATTGTTCATCTCTTGTGGTGCTTGAAATGTTGTATCCTTTCAAAAGGAATTTTAGTTCCTTGTTTTGTCGCTCGTCTAAATGGTGTCTCTGGAGTCGACCAAGTTTTGGTCTATTGTTGTTAGTGTTATTATCGTAAAAGAATCTCAAAGAGCTAATTAATTTAGAAGTTGTGTATTGTTACGAATTTGTTGTTATCCGTTTTGTTTTGCCTGTTAATGCATCATATTTGTTAAAAGTCTGCTCGTAGTAATATTTCTAGTTTTGGTCGCTGTTTGAATCTTTCCGATAAGCATGTTGACTCAAAATTCGTATCTACATTTTGTTGCAGCTTAGTGTCCTCATGGTCTCTGCTCATCTGTAATTGAATTAGGCTATTTTTCTTCTGCTTGAAAGTATATCGTGGTTTAGTCCAAAGTCATGTAGCTCGCTTTTGATTCTCTGTAAAAAGAATGTTATGAAATTTGGGTTCCTTTTCCTTTCAATCACTTTACTTGACTACACTTTAGAAGAATAGATTTGCTATCGGAGTATATCACTTTTAACCTTAGAAATACTTTGAGATTTTATTTACTGTGTTTCCATTTGGGTATACTATTTGCATATTTGAATGAAAGCTCATAAATAACTTTTTTTTTCTTCCTTTTGACTATATAGTTAGTGTGATTCATTGTTCGGATTTGGCATACAAATTAAATAGTCAGTTTATAGTTTTGATTGTTTTAGAATCTAGAGTGTTGTTCATCTATCCATCTAGTTGTCTTCTTTCGTTTATGCGCATGGTATATGTGTTAGTCCAGTGATTAAATTCAAGGATCATCCATGCTTCTTTTAGATCTTTATCAATTAGATGTTATTTCTAGGTTTAAATGATATTGACTCTCTTTCATGCTAACTGCCCTGTTCACCTCTTAGACTAAATTGTTTGTTGTAATCCATGTGTCTAATGTGTATTTACTTGCTTTGATAGATTGATTTTGATCTATATCAATTATTAATGTCCATTTTCCTTTCGTTGCATGTGACATCTGTTCGAGTTCATCATGAACTCCCTTTTTCTTTCCCCACATTTCGAGAGAGTCGTAAAGGCTCAAATCCTTCTTTTTGAGTCAGCCAGCCAATGGAATCGAAGAATAGGTCCTCGAAACTTGACGTACAGGTGTCTGGAGCAGATACGAGATTGTATACACTAGTATACATCTAGTGTATTCGTAAAAGGAAAAACGGGCCTAGAGGCCCCCTAAATTAAGTTTTATATTTTGTTGTTGGGCCTAAGCCCCTTTTATTTGACTTATTATCTTGTTAGTTAGGACAGGTGGAAATTGGGTCTAAGGCCCAAAGAAAAAAGTATAAATTGTAGGAACCACATATTATAAGTACTAAATAACATCCTATCCCTTCTAGTTTTCTATTTACCAAAAATCCCTTAAAAATGATATATGCGGGATACATAGCGTTGTGCACGGGATACATTAGATTTGATACATTCCACATAGCGGGATACATAGCGTTGTGCACGGGATACATAGCGTTTGATACATTCCACATAGCGGGATACATAGCGTTATGCACGTGATACATAGGTAAATAAGGGATTTTTGAAATTTTTGAAATAAGTAGGGATAAATGGATATTAAGGTAAGTGAAGGAGCGTAGTTAAGTAATTTGTCCAAGAAAAAATCATTATTCTTATGTTAGTTTAGGACAGGTACATGTCATTTAAATGGGCCAAAGGCCCAAAACAAAATTAGGCCCAAGTACTGACCAGGCGGACATAAATAAGATTTGGGCCCAACTCTCTTTCCCTCTCTTTACTTTACTGTATTCATTTTACTTGTTAGTATTTGTCGTTAATCTTAAAATTGAACAATTCGAATCCCCGTAAGACGCCCATTGTGTTTTATCAATTTAGCAAAAATCGATCATCTTTAATTAGACTTAAAGAATAATTTTGCAAAACGTAATCACTTAGTTAGTATTTCTATTTTCCCCTTTAAAATAGCTCTAATTGTAAAATTTGTCAATTCAAATTAAGTCATATAAAAATTAGCCAAATAGTTAATTATCGGATAATCGTATATTAGCGGATATTTCGGGTGCTTTCAAACCCTTCCCGAAATGCTAATAAGAACCCCGAACCCTTTTTAAGTTTTTCATTAGATTTCTTTTGAGAACAATAGTTTTCTTGACTTTTCTTAAAAATTAAGTGGTGACTCTAAAATCAATCTAAATTATATTTTCTTAGTAAAACACTGTGAGCTACAACATCTTCATCAATGGAGAACCTACTGAGCCTTTCAATGCTGCCAAAAGGTTGAGGAAAGGGGACCCGTCTCCATTCCTTTTTGCCATAGGAATGGAGTACTTGAGTAGGCTACTGAAGGGGTTGAAGGAGATAAAATGCTTCCACTACCACCCTAGATGCGCTAAGCTAAACATCAGCCACTTGTGTTTTGTTGATGATTTACTTCTCTTTGCTAGAGAAGACACATCCTCAGCATATGCTCTCCGCAGCTGCTTCCAAACTTATTCTCACACATTTGGACTGCTAGCTAACCTTTGTAAGAGCTCAGTTTACTTTGGTGGGGTAACTAGAGAAAAACAAGACAAAATCATTCAGATACTGGGATTTAGCTATGGTGAATTACCTTTTAAATATTTAGGAGTGCCCTTAGCTACCAAAAAGATCTCCATCGTCCAATGGCAACCATTACTGGACAGAATAACATCTCAAATTTCATCTTGGACTGCCAAGAACCTATCCTATACAGGTCAGACTCAACTTATTAAATCAGAAATATTTGGCATCCAAGCCTATTGGGTGCAACTATTATCCATACCAGCTAAAGTTTTACATCTTATAGATGCACATTGTAAGAGTTATTTGTGCAATGGGAGTGATACAATTACGAAGAAAACTTTGGTAGCTTGGGAGTATGTCTGGAACCTCAGGTGTGTTGGGGATTTAAACTTGATTAATATCTCCTTGTGGAACAAAACAGCTCTAGCGAAGTCTTTATGGGATATTGCCAATAAGCAGGACAAAATTTGGATTAGATGGATCCACACGTATTATATAAAAGGGCAGCAACTAGAGCATATCCAAATATCGAAACAGACGTGTTGGTTGATAAGAAGTATCTTTGGGTCACAAGACATGTTACAACAAATTCCAATCTGTCAGCCAGGTAAGAGCATGATCAGACATATATATTATGCTAATCTGAAGATATATGCTAGAATATCCCGGAATTCAATAATGTACAAGAACGCAACAGGGCCTAAGGCTATATTCACTACTTGGCTGCTCATGTGGGGAAGCCTGTTAACAACTGATAGATTGCTTAAATGGGGAATGCAAATTGATTCAAAATGTCTACTCTATTGTAAGCATGAGAAAATCAAAGAACACTTATTTGTGCATTGCAACTAAGCTAAGCAGATATGGATCAAGATGGAAAATTAGACAACAGTACAACACTGTACAATTTCTACTTGGGACCAACACTTGGATTGGATGATTGCAAATTCTAAGGGGCACTCCCAAGGAGCTCAGGTTTTCAAAATGGTGTATTCTGAGACAATCCATTCCATTTGGATGGAGAGGAACTTTCGCATATTCCATAAGAGAGGTAGGGAATGAGAATCAATTGCAAAAGAGATAACATATGTCTCATGTGTTAGAGATCCTCCCAAAATCAGGTGTACTGTCCAAGATTTTAAGTTTTATCCTCTGTTTGGTAGCTCCTTCTAAGTTTCTTTCTAGTTAAGATGGCAGGTTGCGTTTAACCTGACTAGGGGTGTGCAAAAATTGAACCGACCGATAAACTGAACTGAAAAAAGTGTTATTGGTTTATTGCTATTGGATTATTGGGTTAACAGTTTCTTAATGATTTTATAAAAAAAAATTATTGGGTTATTGATTCGGTATTAATTTTCAATACTGGATTATTGGGTAAACCGATAACCCATTAAGAGTTAAGACTGTAGCAATTTACTACTTTTACATATATACATATATATTAGTAAATATTAATCTTAATATCTTAATAGTTATGTCTTTGTCATTTAGCCATGAATTCATATTTCGCTATGACTTTGAGTTCACAACTTTACATTAAACAAATCGTTAAAACCTAAAGTAAGAACCATATTCCTCTTAATTTCTCTTTGTGTTACACATATATAGTTCTTTTCATGTTTGTTATTATTATTTCTATTTTATGAGATTTTGTAAAGTTACATTATTATCTTGTCGTGTCAAATTTATTAGAGAAGTCATATATTTGTTTTATAAGTTATTTTTTATTGGTTAAACTGAGAACCGAAACGTTAAGGAACAAAACCGATAAAAAATTATCTTATTGGTTTGTTATTGGTTTAGCGCACTTAAAAAAAATGAAAATCGATAAACCGAATCGATAATACATAAAATCAAACCGAATCGACCGATGCACACCCCTAAACCTGACCACTGATTTGTAATGCCTATATTTGGTGATTAATAAAAGTTGATAATTACCAAAAAAAAAAGTAATGTTTTGATTTTCCCCGTTTTCTTCTTTTTTCACGTTTTCACGTTCTCTCCTCTTTTTCGTCAAGTTCTATCGTTGTTACTCTAAAAACTTTGCGACCACAAACTTTTTCAAGCATGCATCTTATATTTGTGGTCGCAAAGTTTTTAGACTATAAAATGTCAGATAGTAAAACTGTAGGATCACAAATGCAGGAACTTCAACTTATTTTCCGTGATCTGATTGCTGAAGATATGGTAGTAAATGAAGCGTTTCAAATGGCTGCAATGATCGAGAAGTTACCTCTTTCGTGGAACGACTTCAAGAATTATTTAAAGTAGAAACGTAAGGAAATGAAGCTTGAAGATCTTGTGATTCGGCTCAAGATTTAGGAAGATAACAAAACCGCCAAAAAGAAGTCTCGTAAGAGTTCAATAGTAATTAGGGTTAATATTGTTGAAGAAGCCCCTACCAAAGACAAGAAGAGAAAGAAGTCCAACGGACAGAAATCAAAACATGCTAAGAAAAAGTTCAAAGGCAACTGTTACAATTGTGGTAAGGCTGGTCATAAGTCTTCTGACTGTCGTGCTCCAAGAAAGGACAAAGACAAAGACAAAGGCAAAGGCAAAAGCCAAGCAAACATCGTGGAAGAGATGGAAGATGCAGATGACCTTTGTGCAATGATCTCGAAGTGCAACTTAGTTGGAAATCCCAAGGAGTGGTTTCTCGACTCAGGTGCCACTCGACATATTTGCTCTGCGAAAGAAGCCTTTGCAACATATACTCCTGTTGAGGTTGATGAAGATTTGTTCATGGGAAACACAGCAACAACAAGGATTGCAGGAACTGGGAAAGTAATGTTGAAGATGACATCCGGCAAGGTGTTGACTCTGAACAACGTTCTGCACGTTCCTACTATTAGGAAGAATTTAGTTTCTGCTGCACTGCTCGTTAAAAACGAGTTTAAGTGTGTCCTAGTTAGTGACAAAGCTGTAATAAGTAAGAATGAGATGTTCTTAGGAAAATGCTACCTCACTGAGGGCCTCTTCAAACTGAATGTAATGGTTGTTGACAATATTAATAAGAATTCTGCTTCTGTTTACTTATTGGAGTCAAATGATTTATGGCATGCCCGTTTGGGACATGTAAATTACAAAGCCTTGCGAAAATTGATTACTTTAGAAGTATTGCCTGATTTTAAATGTGATAAATCAAAATGCGAAATTTGTGTGGAAAGTAAGTTTATTAAACATCCTTATAAGTCTGTTGAAAGAAGTTCAGAACCTTTAGACTTAATTCACACAGATATATGCGATATGAAGTCGACACCATCTCGTGGTGGGAAAAAGTATTTTATAACTTTTATTGACGATTGCACTCGATTTTGTTATGTATATTTGCTTAATAGTAAAGATGAAGCAATTGATGCATTTAAGCAATACAAAAATGAAGTGGAAAATCAATTGAATCTAAAGATAAAAATGATTCGAAGTGATAGGGGTGGAGAATACGAATTTCCTTTTGCTGAGATATGTTTGGAATATGCTATTATCCATCAAACTACTGCACCCTATACACCGCAGTCAAATGGTTTGGCTGAACGGAAGAATAGAACATAAAAGGAAATGATGAATGTCTTGATAGTCAGTTCTGGTTCACCAAGAAATCTATGGGGAGAAGCCATCCTTACGGCTAACAAGATACTCAATAGGGTACCCCGTAGCAAAACGCAATCGATTCCATATGAGTTATGGAAAGGAAGGAAACCCAACTTGAAATATATCAAAGTGTGGGGGTGTCTTGCCAAGGTAGAAGTTTCTTTATCCAAGAGGGTGAAAATTGGACCCAAAACAGTGGATTGTGTATTTATTGGATATGTTGTAAACAGTAAGGCCTGCCAATTTTTGGTTCACAAATCTGATAATCCTGAAATTCATGTGAATACGATAATTGAGTCAGATAACGCTGAGTTCGTTGAACACATTTATCCGTATAAAACTGAATGTGAGTCGACAAGTGAAAGATCTAAACGACCACGGGAAGAATCAAAGGAAAATGCACAACCTAATGAGGATCCTAGGCGTAGTACTCGCCAATGTAAATCCACTTCTTTCGGACCAGATTTTGTGGCATTCTTGCTTGAAAATGAGCCTCCAACATTTAAAGCAGCTATGTCGTCATCTGAGTCAATCTATTGGAAAGAAGCAGTCAATAGTGAGATCGAATCAATTTTAAGTAATCATACTTGGGAATTGGCTGATCTTCCTCCAGGAAGTAAACCTTTACGATCAAAGTGGATCTTTAAAAGGAAAATGAAAGTCGATGGGACTATTGACAAATATAAGGCTAGACTTGTAGTCAAAGGATATAGACAAAAGGAAGGTCTGGACTACTTTGATACATACTCTCTAGTAAAAAGGATAACATCAATTAGGATGTTAATAGTACTAGCTGTTGACACCCAATTTTGACCGACCTTTAATCTTTTTGGGAATGCTATCCGATTAAATACGCTTTTTAAAAATATATTTTGAGTTCTAAAATTTTAGTTGATTTTGTCCAAAATTGTACATTTTAATATGCATGCTTTATAAAATTATCGTAAATATTATTAAAATATTTTTAAAATTATTAGTAAAACTCGAAATAATTATGTTATTTCAAATGTTTTAAAGTTTAAGTGATTTTATTATATAAAATGTTATAATATTTTGTAATACTTTAATTTGATGGCATTTCTTTAAAGTCCCTCAAAATCATTTAAATGCTAGCCTACTTTATTCTAATTTCTTTCAATTCTAGCCACTTCAATTCCAATTTCACTGCAATTGTAGCCATCCTTTCATTTCAATTCTAGTCAATTTATTGCAATTTTGGCCTTTCCAAATAAATTCCAACTCCTATCTCATCCGTCCATTTTTAAGTTAAATCCTAGCCTTCCATCTCCAATTAAATCAACGGCTCAAATCGATTCTCCTCAACCTTCCTATTTTAATATCTAAAACTCCTAACCCTAAAACAATTCACTCTTCCTCTCTTATCTCTCCATGCAGCCGCCGGAGCAGCCAGCTCCACCAGCGAGCAGCCGGCCGGCGCAAACAGTAGCAGCAGCCAGAGGCGGTGATGCCTCCTTCCTTCTCTTTCCCATCCCTTTTCTCCTCTCCCTTCTCCCCTCTCGCAGCTCCAGCAGCCTCCATCTCCGACGAGCGACCAGACGAGAGAAGCAGCAGCAGCACCAGCAGGAACCAGCGCCACCAGTAGCTCCAGCCGGCAGCAACAACAGCAGTCGCTAGAACCACCAGCAAGCCTCCATTGCTTGCAGCAGCTCCAGTCAGCGCAAACAGCAGCAGCAAGCAGCAGCTCCGACCGGCGAGAGTTCCGACCAGCAGCCTGGAGAAGTGAGCAGCACGAGAACTCCGACAAAGCAAGCGAGGTCAACAACAGTGGCAAAGCATCGCCACTCCGGCCAGGATCTTGAAAGTTCTGAGTTTGTTAAAGACGGATCTTAACAGATCCGTCCAAGTAAGTTTAAATTAATGTTATGCTCGTCATTTTAACTCTGTGTTCTTGAATTTTTAAAACTAGTGTGGATGATGATGCAAGTATCTTAAGATATTATCATTGCTTAATACATGTTTTAAGTCGTGTGGTCATCATATCAATTATTGAAGCATGTTTGGGCTGTGTGATTTAACGAACTAGTGATTATGCCTGAAACTTTTTATCCTAAGTTGATTAGTAAGTATGTGAATTTTGCCTGCTAGTTAGTCTGCTTAACAAGTTTATAGGATCTCTTTAACATTGCTACTGATTATCGCTGATTTAGTTATTAGCAAATATTTGAGTAAGCTTGACTATTACTTTTATTGCAGATTATTCCTTTCCTTGTAGAATTACTTGGTGCATCCTTCTATAATATTGATTTTGTACTATCTTAAATTGATCCCTTTGCCTTATGCATATTGTGACAGACCTTTTACCTTTTGGGTTACAGTAAAATTATTTTAATACGGTTGATAGTAGCCGTTGTGAATATCTATCAATTGCCCTTAATTGTTGTTCCTTTCCATTATTAAAATGAAAATGTTTCCTACATGCTTTGGTTTGGTAAACTTTATCAAATTGATGTAAAAAGGGTTTTTGACTGATTTGCTTTACCTTATTTAAAAAAAATTGAGCAGATTTCGTGTTTGGCTATAATTGGTAAAAAAATAATTAGAAATAGAGTTGATTTAGTCCTCCTTTGAAATAAGGAAGTCTTATTATTCCCATAATTTATTTCTTCCCTTATTTGCGCCCTCCCCTTCACTATATAAAGAGACCTCCTAGTTCTTTTCTTGGACATCTTAGACTCTCATACTCACACACACGGTTGAATACTCATATCCCGAGGCTTGACACATACTTACTTGCTTTAAGAATAAAATTTATAGCTAATCATAAAAAGAAAAGAAGAACTCTAGTAAAGCTTGGGATCTCTCTGTCTCTTATTGCTGTGTTGCTGTTTTGGATCTGACATTTCCATTCCAATAACTTCATTGCTGATATTTAATTTTTGCATAATTGGTTAGTATCCTTTTACTAGTTTAATTTTAGCATTGTTTGCATTGTTATGTGTTTAGTTGAATACAAGGGAGCATCCAATTTAGTTTTCGTTCCTCCCTCTCTCAATGTGTGATAATATGTCTATGGTCGCTCTTTATTGGATTTCTTATGTGTCTTGCTTATAGTTATGAAAGTAAATTTGTTGCTATGAATATTTGATGTTGCTAGTATTTTGCTATTATATCTATGCGTTCCATTATTCCTTCTAGCAGGTTTTGAACTTAAAGTTCAAGATGTTGAAGAGTCTTCTAGAAGATTTTTGGATGAAGCTATTATATTTAAGTTTATTTTAATGTCGCATATTTTAGTCATTTGTTCTTTTGTTTCGGTTTGTAATATTTGTAAACTCTAAAACTCTCCTATTATATATGTGATATGTTTGGGGGGATCGCCTAAAGGGGGAGGGGAATTATGTGCTCCTTGTTTATTTATTTTATTTGTGTAGAAAGCATGCTCATAAAGTTGTGATTTGTTTAATAATCTGTATTTTTAATAAACTTATTTTGGATCTAATTAAAATTGAAACCATTTGAAGCCTATAGTGCTTATATAAAATTGTAAATGAATCTTCTGCTTATGGATCAATCATATTGTAACTGTAGATCACTGCCTAATTCTCTGCATTTGCTACTTGCTCTACTTGCCACCCTAATTCAACTCTGCTTTAAATAATAACCTCTGCATCATGATTTTACCACTTAAAAACTAAGTAAATCAGTTACTGGATTTCTGCATCTAATAATCTGCTGCTATATTCTTGAGTTCTCTGCGATAATCTTCTGTCTAAATTTTTTTTTAATCATGTTGTTTATATTTCGCTTTGTCTAAATCATTGTTCAATTCGGTTTTCAAATTTGGGTTGAACATGACTTTTAAAACTATCTAAAAATACTATCTCCTAACCCATAGTTAGTGGGAAAGTAAAAGGAATTTCGAGGTCTAATTACATTTTTTTTTAAATTAAACCGATGCGTCCCCGGGAGTATCACCTACCTAAGATTTTTCAAAAGGGATTATGTGTATTTATATGTAAATATTTATGTGCTTATATGAAACTAATCTTTTCAATCGTCTTCAAATATAAACTATTATTAAATTTTTCTAAGACCGACCTCAAATCAAAATTGTTTCTATGGTGGAGGAGCGCGATTAACAATATCGTGGTGTCATCCCTATAAAGAAACAAACATTTTTTTTGAAAAAAAAAATAAACAAATTATATTCATAAATTGCTCAATCTTCAAAACTTTATCTTCTGCACGTCTTATGCTTGTTTGGGGGTAGCGTAATAAATAAAATCAAATTATTTTCCTATCTATTGGTGTATATTCTGTCTTCTCGCTTATTCTCTATAACTATTTCATGTTTAATATCATGTTATCACTTAGCTCTGTATGCTTAATTAAATAACAAATAATTTAAATGATCTCAATTGTTTAATTATGTTATCACCTAGTTTTGCATGCTTAATTAATTAAATAAATTGTCGAAATGGCCTTAATTGTTTAATATTAGTTATCACCTAGTAATCATGTTTAATAAAATAACCAAATAATGAAGTGACTTTAAATGCTACTTGTAACCCCCACATATTGCATGAGATACGGCCGGGACCCACATTTGTGGACCTCGAGGGATGCCTAACACCTTCCCCTCGAGGTAATTTGAACCCTTACCCTGATCTCTGGTTCGTTGACCTTAGCTAGACTTAGTTAGGTTAGATAGGTGCCCTAACGCGCCTTAATTCGTTAGGTGGCGACTTTTCAATCACCCAAAGCCTAAAAGAGTTGTTAGGTCGTGCACCAGAAAACCCGTTTTGCGAAAAACGGGGCGCGACAGAATGGCGACTCTGCTGGGGATATTAGGTTCTAACCATTACGTGTTTCGTGCTTATGTGGGGTTTACTTTATCTGTCATTTCATTGTTTGGTTATTGTCATGTCTAATTAATTATTTACTTTTCTTTTTTACTCGCTTTCCTTAAATATTGTTATTTCCATGTTTAGTCCTTTTCCCTCTCCCTTATTTGATTATTCCATGTTTGCCCTTTCCCTTTTCCCTTATTTGTGTATTCCATGTTTAAACTTTATTCGCTTTCCTTATTTGTTTAATTTATTTATGTGTTTGCATGCTTATTTTTGTATTTATTTATTTATTTACTGCTTTCCTTAAAATTGTCTATATGTTATCGCTTTCAACCTAAGTGCTAAATGTTACCGCTTTGATAAACTGTCATTCCGCTCATACTTCCCCCAATTGGGACCCTCATCCTTTTTTTTATTTTGTTTCTGTGATGTTGTGCCTTTGCACCTCTCACAACTACTCCAATTTTCTTCAAACACCAATTATAGAGAGTCGGCGTATGCGTGGATGGAACGGATAGTTTTACTACCGGAAAACCACGAGCCTTCTCGCATAGAATCCCTTTCAAATCCGTGTCAAGCCAACTCTTAAAAATCCTATTTAGGTCATACATGCTGCATAAGCCCTAGGTGGTTTGACCCTTGGTGTCAATCCACATGATTAGTAGCCACCTTATCGTCTAAAGGGCCCCAACACCCTTTAGACAAATTGCATAATTATGTGTCAATGTGGTCATAATAATTAAATTAAACCAAATTTGCCAAAATGGAGTTTAGAAATCGTTTGTTGTTTTGTTTGCAGAATCATGGACACTTTCAACTCTCCAAACCCACAAATGGTCGTAGAGGTAAATTACAAGCTAAGGAGCTGGTGGTTTGATATTAAGAGGGACCGTGAAAGAGAGATCCGTCAGCTGTTGGGTGGTCTTACCTATCTTATCTTTGTCATACCAAACCCTCACTTGATTAGGGCCTTGCTAGAATTTTGGGACCCTGTGAGGTTGGTTTTCAAATTTGTGGATTTTGACTTGGCACCAACGATTGAGGAGATAAGTGGTTTCATTGACATGCCATACCACGAGTGTGAAATGATAGTACCATATAAGCCATCATCAAGGGAGTTCTTACAAAGTCTCGGAATGAAGTCAAATCCAACACTGCCTTCTCTAGACCTTGGGTGGATTCATTTCGACTTTCTGTACTCACGCTTTGACCGAGATGATAGTTATTACTCTTTCATTAATGAGTTTGAATGCTCCATCGAGGAATGGGAAACATATCGCCTAAATGCCTTTGCCATTGGCCTATTAGGGTCCCTAGTTTTTCCTAACATAAGGGGAAGAATTGACACACGCTTGGGTTATGTGGTTCGAGATTTAGCCCAAAGAGAGGGCGAACCTAGGAAGACCCTAGTACCCATGATCTTGGCGGAAATGATGAGGAGTCTATCAGCATGCGTCAATGGTCGAATATTTTTCGAAGGATGCAACATGTTGTTGCAATTATGGGCTATTGAACACTTCTACATGCGGTCTGACATTGTAGACATCTTTCTGGGTTACGGCAATAAGATTGACAATCATCCAAGACGAATGGTAGCTTTCACCGCCCCTGTAGGATTCGTAGACTGGCAGATATTCTTGACAAAGCTCAAGAGCTACCACATCCAATGGAAGCTCCGTTGGTTGTCCACCCCTCATGCAATAGTAAGAGGCGATGACCGATACTTCATTGAGCTCATTGGCTTGAAAGATGTTCAACCATACACTCCTCTTCGAGTACTCCGCCAATTTGGGCAAACTCAGGTAATACCACTCCGTTCTGACATGGAGCAGTTTAAGTATGAATTTGGATTAGATAAACCCCAAGTCTACATCATACTTCGAAGATGGGAGCGAGTGTTAACCATTCCTGTGGGTGCACGACAGACCTTATGCACATGTGAGTATTACATATGGATCCTAAAAGAGGTCAAAAACATAGATGTGAGTGAGGAAGGACACTGTGGGCTCACTGATGAGAGAGAAAACACATGGGCACGCAACGTGTTGAAGATCAAGAATGAAGTCACTCCCTGTACAAGAAGTCAATTAGCGCCAAGCTCTTGGAACCAATATCTTCAAGATTTCCAGAATTTAGGATGACTTTCCCATTTGTTACCCCTTTCCCTTAGTTTATTTCAGTTTTTCGCTTTTCAATTATGATGTATTGTTTGATTTTTATAATAAATAAAGTTTGTTTATTTTCTCTAATCTAAACTCCAAATTGGCAAATAAGGCTTGAATTAATTATTGTGCATCACTTATATGTCGTCTTAGGCCTACCTCTGGCTCAACGAGGCTCCTTGCATTTAGGGCGTTTATCTTAAAACAATGTGTTTGTTATCTCAATTAATGCAACGCTCTAACTTGGGTTTTCTTTTGTTTTTACTTTTATTTTTACCCTTCCCCAACGGTTGATCTGTAGACCATGGTTCACCATACGCGATCAAAGGACGTTCTTTCTTCTCTTCCAAATGAGAACCGCAAAGGGAAGAGGAAAACGACTAATGAGAAGGTTACGAGTAAGACTATTGAAAAGAAGCATCCTTCAAACGAGTTGGTCTCAAGCCTGAAACTGAAAATAAAGAAGTTAGAAGAAGAGGTGTCGGATATGCGCGAGTGGGCCAAGTTGTTACTCTCTGTCGATCCCACTTTGGAGACAAACATGGATAAGTCGCCTGCTACAAGTCAAGTCACTCTCCAAGATAATCCTCCACCAACTCACCCTACTCCGCAAAATCAACCAAGCTCCATTCAAATGCCGCCAAAGAACACCCACTTTCCAAATTACTCATATCCTTTTCAACATCATGCTTATGCATCCAGACCTCCATATCTTGCTCCGAGTCTGCCGAGTCCTCCCTTTCAAGCTCATCAATATCAAACACCTCTACACCAAGTCCCTTGGTATTGTGCGCCACTTATACCATTTCAAATTCCTCCATATCAAATACCTCCATCCCAAAAGCCTCCTCTACCATATCAAAAGCCTACTTATCCTGTTTACAATGCCAAAACCCTCCCTCAAAAACATATTCGCAAAAATCTATTTAATGTTGAGAAGAGTCCCATCAAAATTTACACTCCTTTGACTGAGCCTATAGATCAGTTCTATGAAAAGTTGAGGATTGCTGGTCACATCGCTCCTATCAGTGAAATAAGGATGAACACACGTGGAAGGTGGATTGAAATTTCCAAGGTTTGTGCTTACCACTCAGGGATGAAAGGACATACCATAGAAGAATGTCGTGATCTGAAAGACAAGATTCAGCAATTGATTGATACCAAGATCATATGCTTAGAGGACTTTGCACCAAAGAAATCCCAACAGAAAACATGCTGAAGGTCATTTGAAGCACTTTCCAATAAAGGCTTATGTCATTTAAGCTTAAGTTCTCTATATTCATGTTCCGTCGAGTTCTGACAAGGAAGGTACCCATGTTAGCATATGGGCAATAAAGATTCGTCAGAATCTATCTTTTGGTTATTGCTATATGCTCTGTTTAATGTCTTGAATTTTGCTCTTTGAGTTTGGAACTACGTCAGACCTGATTCCCGTTTAAGAGGGGATACGTAGGCGCTCCTATGGAGTTCGGTCTTATCATAATAAAAATTCCATTTTTTCCTTTTGACTGTTAACTGGGGCAGAATTTTTGAGAGGGTCTCAAAAATTCCATTAGAAGGATAATTTCTTGCAAGTGATGATACTGAAGCAGAATTTTCTACAGGAACTCAAACTTCCTGTAAAAGCATTTCTTCGCAAAAATTAGTAACTGGTGCAGAATTTTTGAGAAGGTCTCAAAAATTCCATAAACGAGCATTCTTTTGCTAAATATTGATACTGGGGCAGAATTTTTGAAAGAATTTCAAAAATTCCTTCAAAAACATATTTTCTTGCAAATCAAGACTGGACAGGATTTTGAGAGGAACTCAAAAATTCCCAACAACCAAGCTACAGTCCACATCGAAAATCAGAATAGCAGAGGTTTTACACTGGGGCAGAAGATTTTGAGGGGACCTCAAAATTTTTGACAACACTTCAAAAGACATTTTAGCAGACATTAGAGGAGCATACTATACCAAATCAGGGATACAGATCAACCCCCCTTTAACTAACTATTTTTCTTTGAATGCAGAAAAGACAGGTACATATACAAGAAGCAACTTCAACACTACTTGAAAGATCAATATGTCGATATATCCGACAAATCGCTAATCGATGGCGAATGACCAAACTCATGTATACTGATCTCAATCACCAGTCAAATGGCATTCTATCCTTCCAACAGTATGAAGGATCAATTTATTTTGAGCCCGACAATCGCCAGTCAAATGACATATTGTCCTTCCGACATGATGAAGGACCAAATTACTCTTTACTGAGCCTAAATCGCCAGTCAAATGGCATACTATCCTTCCGACAGGAAGAAGGGCCAAGTTATTTTGAGCTCGACGATCGCCAGTCAAATGACATATTGTCCTTCCGACGTGATGAAGGACCAAATTACTCTATACTGAGCCTAAATCGCCAGTCAAATGTCATACTATCCTTCCGACGGGATGAAGAACCAAGTTATTTTGAGCCCGACAGATCGCTAATCATTGGTACATCTTTCCAATCAGACGAAAGAATCAAGCTACTTTATATCAAGCCCGACAAATCAACATTCAACAGCACTCACTACTTACAATAGGACGAAGGGTCAAAGCTACAACATTCCGAATTCGTCAACAAATGACACTCAGTCCCTTCAATAAGACGAAGGTCTATGCCTCCAATCAACTATTCCATATGCCCAAGATCTGCATGTGCCCGAGAATTACATCATTGCATGTGCCCGAGAATTGCATTGTGCCCGATATTGCATGTGCTTGGAGATTGCATTGTGCCCGATATTGCATCGTGCTCGAGATCTGCATGTGCCCGAGAATTACATCATCTGCATGTGCCCGAGATTGTATTGTGCCCGAGAATTACATCATCTGCATGTGCCCGATATTGCATTAAGCCCGAGATTGCATTTGTGCCCGAGATTACATTTGTGCCCGAGATTGCATTGTGCCCTAGAATTACATCATCTGCATGTGCCCGATATTGCATTATGCCCGAGATTTGCATTAAGCCCGAGATTGCATTTGTGCCCGAGATTACATTTGTGCCCGAAAATTGCATGTGCCCGAGATTGCATTGAGCCCGAGATTGCATGAGCCCGAGACTGCATTGTGCCCGATATTGCATGTGCCCGAGATTACATTGAGCCCGAATTGCATGTGCCCGATATTGCATTGTGCCCGAGAATGCATTGAGCCCGAGGTTGCATTGTGCCCGAGATTGCATTGTGCTCGAGTTGCATATGTCCGAATAAATTCCAATCAAGCTACAAGTATCAACAGATGCCCGAATTGCAGATACGTTTTCTTTACTCATTACTTATGTTCCTAAGGCGTCATGGTCTAAAGGCATCATTTTTTCATGGCCTGCGGACATCATTTCATGGCCTAAGGATTTACTTTCCGCTTATCATGATCCAAAGGTGTCATAGTCTAAAGGCATCATTTTTCATGGCCCGCAGACAACATTTCATGACCTGAGGATATAATTTTCGCGTATCATGGCCCTAGACATCATGGCCTAAGACATAATTTTCATAGTCTTATGGCAAACATCATTGTCGATATGGGAAATTGCATCATGTTTACCTTTATTGTTTGTTTGATATATTTGCTCTAATAATATTACAAGCTACAGATTTGCAAAGACTAACATTTTGCAGGCGAGATCAGTCTCCCTCTCAGCTACAATTGTCGTGCTTACATCTATCGCAACAAATGCCTTATCAAATTCTTTGCTACTCATATTACCGTTTTTCATTTTAACCCTTGGCTGCTTATATCACCGCTTTTCAAGGGATTCTGCGCTCTTAAACCAAAATCTCTATGTCATGTCTTTCTCGCTACTCTAATATTATCCATTCAAGCCAATATCGTTCCCGTTCGAATACAATACCGCTCTTTCAATTCTTAGGAGTTTCGTCTGCTCCTGAGCCTAGAACTACACACGACCTGATTCTCGTATAACCAGAGATATGTAGGCGGCTTAATACCAAAGTTTCGGTCGTACCCCTTTTTCAACCTACATAATTTCAATTGATCCCACTGACATCTCTCATCGGTCGGACAAAATCGGCTACTAAGTCAACGTTGGTTGCCCGACAATTCATTCTTCATTTTCAAGCAACCAAGGGGCAGCTGTTGACACCCAATTTTGACCGACCTTTAATCTTTTTGGGAATGCTATCCGATTAAATACGCTTTTTAAAAATATATTTTGAGTTCTAAAATTTTAGTTGATTTTGTCCAAAATTGTACATTTTAATATGCATGCTTTATAAAATTATCGTAAATATTATTAAAATATTTTTAAAATTATTAGTAAAACTCGAAATAATTATGTTATTTCAAATGTTTTAAAGTTTAAGTGATTTTATTATATAAAATGTTATAATATTTTGTAATACTTTAATTTGATGGCATTTCTTTAAAGTCCCTCAAAATCATTTAAATGCTAGCCTACTTTATTCTAATTTCTTTCAATTCTAGCCACTTCAATTCCAATTTCACTGCAATTGTAGCCATCCTTTCATTTCAATTCTAGTCAATTTATTGCAATTTTGGCCTTTCCAAATAAATTCCAACTCCTATCTCATCCGTCCATTTTTAAGTTAAATCCTAGCCTTCCATCTCCAATTAAATCAACGGCTCAAATCGATTCTCCTCAACCTTCCTATTTTAATATCTAAAACTCCTAACCCTAAAACAATTCACTCTTCCTCTCTTATCTCTCCATGCAGCCGCCGGAGCAGCCAGCTCCACCAGCGAGCAGCCGGCCGGCGCAAACAGTAGCAGCAGCCAGAGGCGGTGATGCCTCCTTCCTTCTCTTTCCCATCCCTTTTCTCCTCTCCCTTTTCCCCTCTCGCAGCTCCAGCAGCCTCCATCTCCGACGAGCGACCAGACGAGAGAAGCAGCAGCAGCACCAGCAGGAACCAGCGCCACCAGTAGCTCCAGCCGGCAGCAACAACAGCAGTCGCTAGAACCACCAGCAAGCCTCCATTGCTTGCAGCAGCTCCAGTCAGCGCAAACAGCAGCAGCAAGCAGCAGCTCCGACCGGCGAGAGTTCCGACCAGCAGCCTGGAGAAGTGAGCAGCACGAGAACTCCGACAAAGCAAGCGAGGTCAACAACAGTGGCAAAGCATCGCCACTCCGGCCAGGATCTTGAAAGTTCTGAGTTTGTTAAAGACGGATCTTAACAGATCCGTCCAAGTAAGTTTAAATTAATGTTATGCTCGTCATTTTAACTCTGTGTTCTTGAATTTTTAAAACTAGTGTGGATGATGATGCAAGTATCTTAAGATATTATCATTGCTTAATACATGTTTTAAGTCGTGTGGTCATCATATCAATTATTGAAGCATGTTTGGGCTGTGTGATTTAACGAACTAGTGATTATGCCTGAAACTTTTTATCCTAAGTTGATTAGTAAGTATGTGAATTTTGCCTGCTTAACAAGTTTATAGGATCTCTTTAACATTGCTACTGATTATCGCTGATTTAGTTATTAGCAAATATTTGAGTAAGCTTGACTATTACTTTTATTGCAGATTATTCCTTTCCTTGTAGAATTACTTGGTGCATCCTTCTATAATATTGATTTTGTACTATCTTAAATTGATCCCTTTGCCTTATGCATATTGTGACAGACCTTTTACCTTTTGGGTTACAGTAAAATTATTTTAATACGGTTGATAGTAGCCGTTGTGAATATCTATCAATTGCCCTTAATTGTTGTTCCTTTCCATTATTAAAATGAAAATGTTTCCTACATGCTTTGGTTTGGTAAACTTTATCAAATTGATGTAAAAAGGGTTTTTGACTGATTTGCTTTACCTTATTTAAAAAAAATTGAGCAGATTTCGTGTTTGGCTATAATTGGTAAAAAAATAATTAGAAATAGAGTTGATTTAGTCCTCCTTTGAAATAAGGAAGTCTTATTATTCCCATAATTTATTTCTTCCCTTATTTGCGCCCTCCCCTTCACTATATAAAGAGACCTCCTAGTTCTTTTCTTGGACATCTTAGACTCTCATACTCACACACACGGTTGAATACTCATATCCCGAGGCTTGACACATACTTACTTGCTTTAAGAATAAAATTTATAGCTAATCATAAAAAGAAAAGAAGAACTCTAGTAAAGCTTGGGATCTCTCTGTCTCTTATTGCTGTGTTGCTGTTTTGGATCTGACATTTCCATTCCAATAACTTCATTGCTGATATTTAATTTTTGCATAATTGGTTAGTATCCTTTTACTAGTTTAATTTTAGCATTGTTTGCATTGTTATGTGTTTAGTTGAATACAAGGGAGCATCCAATTTAGTTTTCGTTCCTCCCTCTCTCAATGTGTGATAATATGTCTATGGTCGCTCTTTATTGGATTTCTTATGTGTCTTGCTTATAGTTATGAAAGTAAATTTGTTGCTATGAATATTTGATGTTGCTAGTATTTTGCTATTATATCTATGCGTTCCATTATTCCTTCTAGCAGGTTTTGAACTTAAAGTTCAAGATGTTGAAGAGTCTTCTAGAAGATTTTTGGATGAAGCTATTATATTTAAGTTTATTTTAATGTCGCATATTTTAGTCATTTGTTCTTTTGTTTCGGTTTGTAATATTTGTAAACTCTAAAACTCTCCTATTATATATGTGATATGTTTGGGGGGATCGCCTAAAGGGGGAGGGGAATTATGTGCTCCTTGTTTATTTATTTTATTTGTGTAGAAAGCATGCTCATAAAGTTGTGATTTGTTTAATAATCTGTATTTTTAATAAACTTATTTTGGATCTAATTAAAATTGAAACCATTTGAAGCCTATAGTGCTTATATAAAATTGTAAATGAATCTTCTGCTTATGGATCAATCATATTGTAACTGTAGATCACTGCCTAATTCTCTGCATTTGCTACTTGCTCTACTTGCCACCCTAATTCAACTCTGCTTTAAATAATAACCTCTGCATCATGATTTTACCACTTAAAAACTAAGTAAATCAGTTACTGGATTTCTGCATCTAATAATCTGCTGCTATATTCTTGAGTTCTCTGCGATAATCTTCTGTCTAAATTTTTTTTTAATCATGTTGTTTATATTTCGCTTTGTCTAAATCATTGTTCAATTCGGTTTTCAAATTTGGGTTGAACATGACTTTTAAAACTATCTAAAAATACTATCTCCTAACCCATAGTTAGTGGGAAAGTAAAAGGAATTTCGAGGTCTAATTCCATTTTTTTTTAAATTAAACCGATGCGTCCCCGGGAGTATCACCTACCTAAGATTTTTCAAAAGGGATTATGTGTATTTATATGTAAATATTTATGTGCTTATATGAAACTAATCTTTTCAATCGTCTTCAAATATAAACTATTATTAAATTTTTCTAAGACCGACCTCAAATCAAAATTGTTTCTATGGTGGAGGAGCGCGATTAACAATATCGTGGTGTCATCCCTATAAAGAAACAAACATTTTTTTTGAAAAAAAAAATAAACAAATTATATTCATAAATTGCTCAATCTTCAAAACTTTATCTTCTGCACGTCTTATGCTTGTTTGGGGGTAGCGTAATAAATAAAATCAAATTATTTTCCTATCTATTGGTGTATATTCTGTCTTCTCGCTTATTCTCTATAACTATTTCATGTTTAATATCATGTTATCACTTAGCTCTGTATGCTTAATTAAATAACAAATAATTTAAATGATCTCAATTGTTTAATTATGTTATCACCTAGTTTTGCATGCTTAATTAATTAAATAAATTGTCGAAATGGCCTTAATTGTTTAATATTAGTTATCACCTAGTAATCATGTTTAATAAAATAACCAAATAATGAAGTGACTTTAAATGCTACTTGTAACCCCCACATATTGCATGAGATACGGCCGGGACCCACATTTGTGGACCTCGAGGGATGCCTAACACCTTCCCCTCGAGGTAATTTGAACCCTTACCCTGATCTCTGGTTCGTTGACCTTAGCTAGACTTAGTTAGGTTAGATAGGTGCCCTAACGCGCCTTAATTCGTTAGGTGGCGACTTTTCAATCACCCAAAGCCTAAAAGAGTTGTTAGGTCGTGCACCAGAAAACCCGTTTTGCGAAAAACGGGGCGCGACAGAATGGCGACTCTGCTGGGGATATTAGGTTCTAACCATTACGTGTTTCGTGCTTATGTGGGGTTTACTTTATCTGTCATTTCATTGTTTGGTTATTGTCATGTCTAATTAATTATTTACTTTTCTTTTTTACTCGCTTTCCTTAAATATTGTTATTTCCATGTTTAGTCCTTTTCCCTCTCCCTTATTTGATTATTCCATGTTTGCCCTTTCCCTTTTCCCTTATTTGTGTATTCCATGTTTAAACTTTATTCGCTTTCCTTATTTGTTTAATTTATTTATGTGTTTGCATGCTTATTTTTGTATTTATTTATTTATTTACTGCTTTCCTTAAAATTGTCTATATGTTATCGCATTCAACCTAAGTGCTAAATGTTACCGCTTTGATAAACTGTCATTCCGCTCATACTTCCCCCAATTGGGACCCTCATCCTTTTTTTTATTTTGTTTCTGTGATGTTGTGCCTTTGCACCTCTCACAACTACTCCAATTTTCTTCAAACACCAATTATAGAGAGTCGGCGTATGCGTGGATGGAACGGATAGTTTTACTACCGGAAAACCACGAGCCTTCTCGCATAGAATCCCTTTCAAATCCGTGTCAAGCCAACTCTTAAAAATCCTATTTAGGTCATACATGCTGCATAAGCCCTAGGTGGTTTGACCCTTGGTGTCAATCCACATGATTAGTAGCCACCTTATCGTCTAAAGGGCCCCAACAACCTTTAGACAAATTGCATAATTATGTGTCAATGTGGTCATAATAATTAAATTAAACCAAATTTGCCAAAATGGAGTTTAGAAATCGTTTGTTGTTTTGTTTGCAGAATCATGGACACTTTCAACTCTCCAAACCCACAAATGGTCGTAGAGGTAAATTACAAGCTAAGGAGCTGGTGGTTTGATATTAAGAGGGACCGTGAAAGAGAGATCCGTCAGCTGTTGGGTGGTCTTACCTATCTTATCTTTGTCATACCAAACCCTCACTTGATTAGGGCCTTGCTAGAATTTTGGGACCCTGTGAGGTTGGTTTTCAAATTTGTGGATTTTGACTTGGCACCAACGATTGAGGAGATAAGTGGTTTCATTGACATGCCATACCACGAGTGTGAAATGATAGTACCATATAAGCCATCATCAAGGGAGTTCTTACAAAGTCTCGGAATGAAGTCAAATCCAACACTGCCTTCTCTAGACCTTGGGTGGATTCATTTCGACTTTCTGTACTCACGCTTTGGCCGAGATGATAGTTATTACTCTTTCATTAATGAGTTTGAATGCTCCATCGAGGAATGGGAAACATATCGCCTAAATGCCTTTGCCATTGGCCTATTAGGGTCCCTAGTTTTTCCTAACATAAGGGGAAGGATTGACACACGCTTGGGTTATGTGGTTCGAGATTTAGCCCAAAGAGAGGGCGAACCTAGGAAGACCCTAGTACCCATGATCTTGGCGGAAATGATGAGGAGTCTATCAGCATGCGTCAATGGTCGAATATTTTTCGAAGGATGCAACATGTTGTTGCAATTATGGGCTATTGAACACTTCTACATGCGGTCTGACATTGTAGACATCTTTCTGGGTTACGGCAATAAGATTGACAATCATCCAAGACGAATGGTAGCTTTCACCGCCCCTGTAGGATTCGTAGACTGGCAGATATTCTTGACAAAGCTCAAGAGCTACCACATCCAATGGAAGCTCCGTTGGTTGTCCACCCCTCATGCAATAGTAAGAGGCGATGACCGATACTTCATTGAGCTCATTGGCTTGAAAGATGTTCAACCATACACTCCTCTTCGAGTACTCCGCCAATTTGGGCAAACTCAGGTAATACCACTCCGTTCTGACATGGAGCAGTTTAAGTATGAATTTGGATTAGATAAACCCCAAGTCTACATCATACTTCGAAGATGGGAGCGAGTGTTAACCATTCCTGTGGGTGCACGACAGACCTTATGCACATGTGAGTATTACATATGGATCCTAAAAGAGGTCAAAAACATAGATGTGAGTGAGGAAGGACACTGTGGGCTCACTGATGAGAGAGAAAACACATGGGCACGCAACGTGTTGAAGATCAAGAATGAAGTCACTCCCTGTACAAGAAGTCAATTAGCGCCAAGCTCTTGGAACCAATATCTTCAAGATTTCCAGAATTTAGGATGACTTTCCCATTTGTTACCCCTTTCCCTTAGTTTATTTCAGTTTTTCGCTTTTCAATTATGATGTATTGTTTGATTTTTATAATAAATAAAGTTTGTTTATTTTCTCTAATCTAAACTCCAAATTGGCAAATAAGGCTTGAATTAATTATTGTGCATCACTTATATGTCGTCTTAGGCCTACCTCTGGCTCAACGAGGCTCCTTGCATTTAGGGCGTTTATCTTAAAACAATGTGTTTGTTATCTCAATTAATGCAACGCTCTAACTTGGGTTTTCTTTTGTTTTTACTTTTATTTTTACCCTTCCCCAACGGTTGATCTGTAGACCATGGTTCACCATACGCGATCAAAGGACGTTCTTTCTTCTCTTCCAAATGAGAACCGCAAAGGGAAGAGGAAAACGACTAATGAGAAGGTTACGAGTAAGACTATTGAAAAGAAGCATCCTTCAAACGAGTTGGTCTCAAGCCTGAAACTGAAAATAAAGAAGTTAGAAGAAGAGGTGTCGGATATGCGCGAGTGGGCCAAGTTGTTACTCTCTGTCGATCCCACTTTGGAGACAAACATGGATAAGTCGCCTGCTACAAGTCAAGTCACTCTCCAAGATAATCCTCCACCAACTCACCCTACTCCGCAAAATCAACCAAGCTCCATTCAAATGCCGCCAAAGAACACCCACTTTCCAAATTACTCATATCCTTTTCAACATCATGCTTATGCATCCAGACCTCCATATCTTGCTCCGAGTCTGCCGAGTCCTCCCTTTCAAGCTCATCAATATCAAACACCTCTACACCAAGTCCCTTGGTATTGTGCGCCACTTATACCATTTCAAATTCCTCCATATCAAATACCTCCATCCCAAAAGCCTCCTCTACCATATCAAAAGCCTACTTATCCTGTTTACAATGCCAAAACCCTCCCTCAAAAACATATTCGCAAAAATCTATTTAATGTTGAGAAGAGTCCCATCAAAATTTACACTCCTTTGACTGAGCCTATAGATCAGTTCTATGAAAAGTTGAGGATTGCTGGTCACATCGCTCCTATCAGTGAAATAAGGATGAACACACGTGGAAGGTGGATTGAAATTTCCAAGGTTTGTGCTTACCACTCAGGGATGAAAGGACATACCATAGAAGAATGTCGTGATCTGAAAGACAAGATTCAGCAATTGATTGATACCAAGATCATATGCTTAGAGGACTTTGCACCAAAGAAATCCCAACAGAAAACATGCTGAAGGTCATTTGAAGCACTTTCCAATAAAGGCTTATGTCATTTAAGCTTAAGTTCTCTATATTCATGTTCCGTCGAGTTCTGACAAGGAAGGTACCCATGTTAGCATATGGGCAATAAAGATTCGTCAGAATCTATCTTTTGGTTATTGCTATATGCTCTGTTTAATGTCTTGAATTTTGCTCTTTGAGTTTGGAACTACGTCAGACCTGATTCCCGTTTAAGAGGGGATACGTAGGCGCTCCTATGGAGTTCGGTCTTATCATAATAAAAATTCCATTTTTTCCTTTTGACTGTTAACTGGGGCAGAATTTTTGAGAGGGTCTCAAAAATTCCATTAGAAGGATAATTTCTTGCAAGTGATGATACTGAAGCAGAATTTTCTACAGGAACTCAAACTTCCTGTAAAAGCATTTCTTCGCAAAAATTAGTAACTGGTGCAGAATTTTTGAGAAGGTCTCAAAAATTCCATAAACGAGCATTCTTTTGCTAAATATTGATACTGGGGCAGAATTTTTGAAAGAATTTCAAAAATTCCTTCAAAAACATATTTTCTTGCAAATCAAGACTGGACAGGATTTTGAGAGGAACTCAAAAATTCCCAACAACCAAGCTACAGTCCACATCGAAAATCAGAATAGCAGAGGTTTTACACTGGGGCAGAAGATTTTGAGGGGACCTCAAAATTTTTGACAACACTTCAAAAGACATTTTAGCAGACATTAGAGGAGCATACTATACCAAATCAGGGATACAGATCAACCCCCCTTTAACTAACTATTTTTCTTTGAATGCAGAAAAGACAGGTACATATACAAGAAGCAACTTCAACACTACTTGAAAGATCAATATGTCGATATATCCGACAAATCGCTAATCGATGGCGAATGACCAAACTCATGTATACTGATCTCAATCACCAGTCAAATGGCATTCTATCCTTCCAACAGTATGAAGGATCAATTTATTTTGAGCCCGACAATCGCCAGTCAAATGACATATTGTCCTTCCGACATGATGAAGGACCAAATTACTCTTTACTGAGCCTAAATCGCCAGTCAAATGGCATACTATCCTTCCGACAGGAAGAAGGGCCAAGTTATTTTGAGCTCGACGATCGCCAGTCAAATGACATATTGTCCTTCCGACGTGATGAAGGACCAAATTACTCTATACTGAGCCTAAATCGCCAGTCAAATGTCATACTATCCTTCCGACGGGATGAAGAACCAAGTTATTTTGAGCCCGACAGATCGCTAATCATTGGTACATCTTTCCAATCAGACGAAAGAATCAAGCTACTTTATATCAAGCCCGACAAATCAACATTCAACAGCACTCACTACTTACAATAGGACGAAGGGTCAAAGCTACAACATTCCGAATTCGTCAACAAATGACACTCAGTCCCTTCAATAAGACGAAGGTCTATGCCTCCAATCAACTATTCCATATGCCCAAGATCTGCATGTGCCCGAGAATTACATCATTGCATGTGCCCGAGAATTGCATTGTGCCCGATATTGCATGTGCCTGGAGATTGCATTGTGCCCGATATTGCATCGTGCTCGAGATCTGCATGTGCCCGAGAATTACATCATCTGCATGTGCCCGAGATTGTATTGTGCCCGAGAATTACATCATCTGCATGTGCCCGATATTGCATTAAGCCCGAGATTGCATTTGTGCCCGAGATTACATTTGTGCCCGAGATTGCATTGTGCCCTAGAATTACATCATCTGCATGTGCCCGATATTGCATTATGCCCGAGATTTGCATTAAGCCCGAGATTGCATTTGTGCCCGAGATTACATTTGTGCCCGAAAATTGCATGTGCCCGAGATTGCATTGAGCCCGAGATTGCATGAGCCCGAGACTGCATTGTGCCCGATATTGCATGTGCCCGAGATTACATTGAGCCCGAATTGCATGTGCCCGATATTGCATTGTGCCCGAGAATGCATTGAGCCCGAGGTTGCATTGTGCCCGAGATTGCATTGTGCTCGAGTTGCATATGTCCGAATAAATTCCAATCAAGCTACAAGTATCAACAGATGCCCGAATTGCAGATACGTTTTCTTTACTCATTACTTATGTTCCTAAGGCGTCATGGTCTAAAGGCATCATTTTTTCATGGCCTGCGGACATCATTTCATGGCCTAAGGATTTACTTTCCGCTTATCATGATCCAAAGGTGTCATAGTCTAAAGGCATCATTTTTCATGGCCCGCAGACAACATTTCATGACCTGAGGATATAATTTTCGCGTATCATGGCCCTAGACATCATGGCCTAAGACATAATTTTCATAGTCTTATGGCAAACATCATTGTCGATATGGGAAATTGCATCATGTTTACCTTTATTGTTTGTTTGATATATTTGCTCTAATAATATTACAAGCTACAGATTTGCAAAGACTAACATTTTGCAGGCGAGATCAGTCTCCCTCTCAGCTACAATTGTCGTGCTTACATCTATCGCAACAAATGCCTTATCAAATTCTTTGCTACTCATATTACCGTTTTTCATTTTAACCCTTGGCTGCTTATATCACCGCTTTTCAAGGGATTCTGCGCTCTTAAACCAAAATCTCTATGTCATGTCTTTCTCGCTACTCTAATATTATCCATTCAAGCCAATATCGTTCCCGTTCGAATACAATACCGCTCTTTCAATTCTTAGGAGTTTCGTCTGCTCCTGAGCCTAGAACTACACACGACCTGATTCTCGTATAACCAGAGATATGTAGGCGGCTTAATACCAAAGTTTCGGTCGTACCCCTTTTTCAACCTACATAATTTCAATTGATCCCACTGACATCTCTCATCGGTCGGACAAAATCGGCTACTAAGTCAACGTTGGTTGCCCGACAATTCATTCTTCATTTTCAAGCAACCAAGGGGCAGCTGTTGACACCCAATTTTGACCGACCTTTAATCTTTTTGGGAATGCTATCCGATTAAATACGCTTTTTAAAAATATATTTTGAGTTCTAAAATTTTAGTTGATTTTGTCCAAAATTGTACATTTTAATATGCATGCTTTATAAAATTATCGTAAATATTATTAAAATATTTTTAAAATTATTAGTAAAACTCGAAATAATTATGTTATTTCAAATGTTTTAAAGTTTAAGTGATTTTATTATATAAAATGTTATAATATTTTGTAATACTTTAATTTGATGGCATTTCTTTAAAGTCCCTCAAAATCATTTAAATGCTAGCCTACTTTATTCTAATTTCTTTCAATTCTAGCCACTTCAATTCCAATTTCACTGCAATTGTAGCCATCCTTTCATTTCAATTCTAGTCAATTTATTGCAATTTTGGCCTTTCCAAATAAATTCCAACTCCTATCTCATCCGTCCATTTTTAAGTTAAATCCTAGCCTTCCATCTCCAATTAAATCAACGGCTCAAATCGATTCTCCTCAACCTTCCTATTTTAATATCTAAAACTCCTAACCCTAAAACAATTCACTCTTCCTCTCTTATCTCTCCATGCAGCCGCCGGAGCAGCCAGCTCCACCAGCGAGCAGCCGGCCGGCGCAAACAGTAGCAGCAGCCAGAGGCGGTGATGCCTCCTTCCTTCTCTTTCCCATCCCTTTTCTCCTCTCCCTTTTCCCCTCTCGCAGCTCCAGCAGCCTCCATCTCCGACGAGCGACCAGACGAGAGAAGCAGCAGCAGCACCAGCAGGAACCAGCGCCACCAGTAGCTCCAGCCGGCAGCAACAACAGCAGTCGCTAGAACCACCAGCAAGCCTCCATTGCTTGCAGCAGCTCCAGTCAGCGCAAACAGCAGCAGCAAGCAGCAGCTCCGACCGGCGAGAGTTCCGACCAGCAGCCTGGAGAAGTGAGCAGCACGAGAACTCCGACAAAGCAAGCGAGGTCAACAACAGTGGCAAAGCATCGCCACTCCGGCCAGGATCTTGAAAGTTCTGAGTTTGTTAAAGACGGATCTTAACAGATCCGTCCAAGTAAGTTTAAATTAATGTTATGCTCGTCATTTTAACTCTGTGTTCTTGAATTTTTAAAACTAGTGTGGATGATGATGCAAGTATCTTAAGATATTATCATTGCTTAATACATGTTTTAAGTCGTGTGGTCATCATATCAATTATTGAAGCATGTTTGGGCTGTGTGATTTAACGAACTAGTGATTATGCCTGAAACTTTTTATCCTAAGTTGATTAGTAAGTATGTGAATTTTGCCTGCTAGTTAGTCTGCTTAACAAGTTTATAGGATCTCTTTAACATTGCTACTGATTATCGCTGATTTAGTTATTAGCAAATATTTGAGTAAGCTTGACTATTACTTTTATTGCAGATTATTCCTTTCCTTGTAGAATTACTTGGTGCATCCTTCTATAATATTGATTTTGTACTATCTTAAATTGATCCCTTTGCCTTATGCATATTGTGACAGACCTTTTACCTTTTGGGTTACAGTAAAATTATTTTAATACGGTTGATAGTAGCCGTTGTGAATATCTATCAATTGCCCTTAATTGTTGTTCCTTTCCATTATTAAAATGAAAATGTTTCCTACATGCTTTGGTTTGGTAAACTTTATCGAATTGATGTAAAAAGGGTTTTTGACTGATTTGCTTTACCTTATTTAAAAAAAATTGAGCAGATTTCGTGTTTGGCTATAATTGGTAAAAAAATAATTAGAAATAGAGTTGATTTAGTCCTCCTTTGAAATAAGGAAGTCTTATTATTCCCATAATTTATTTCTTCCCTTATTTGCGCCCTCCCCTTCACTATATAAAGAGACCTCCTAGTTCTTTTCTTGGACATCTTAGACTCTCATACTCACACACACGGTTGAATACTCATATCCCGAGGCTTGACACATACTTACTTGCTTTAAGAATAAAATTTATAGCTAATCATAAAAAGAAAAGAAGAACTCTAGTAAAGCTTGGGATCTCTCTGTCTCTTATTGCTGTGTTGCTGTTTTGGATCTGACATTTCCATTCCAATAACTTCATTGCTGATATTTAATTTTTGCATAATTGGTTAGTATCCTTTTACTAGTTTAATTTTAGCATTGTTTGCATTGTTATGTGTTTAGTTGAATACAAGGGAGCATCCAATTTAGTTTTCGTTCCTCCCTCTCTCAATGTGTGATAATATGTCTATGGTCGCTCTTTATTGGATTTCTTATGTGTCTTGCTTATAGTTATGAAAGTAAATTTGTTGCTATGAATATTTGATGTTGCTAGTATTTTGCTATTATATCTATGCGTTCCATTATTCCTTCTAGCAGGTTTTGAACTTAAAGTTCAAGATGTTGAAGTGTCTTCTAGAAGATTTTTGGATGAAGCTATTATATTTAAGTTTATTTTAATGTCGCATATTTTAGTCATTTGTTCTTTTGTTTCGGTTTGTAATATTTGTAAACTCTAAAACTCTCCTATTATATATGTGATATGTTTGGGGGGATCGCCTAAAGGGGGAGGGGAATTATGTGCTCCTTGTTTATTTATTTTATTTGTGTAGAAAGCATGCTCATAAAGTTGTGATTTGTTTAATAATCTGTATTTTTAATAAACTTATTTTGGATCTAATTAAAATTGAAACCATTTGAAGCCTATAGTGCTTATATAAAATTGTAAATGAATCTTCTGCTTATGGATCAATCATATTGTAACTGTAGATCACTGCCTAATTCTCTGCATTTGCTACTTGCTCTACTTGCCACCCTAATTCAACTCTGCTTTAAATAATAACCTCTGCATCATGATTTTACCACTTAAAAACTAAGTAAATCAGTTACTGGATTTCTGCATCTAATAATCTGCTGCTATATTCTTGAGTTCTCTGCGATAATCTTCTGTCTAAATTTTTTTTTAATCATGTTGTTTATATTTCGCTTTGTCTAAATCATTGTTCAATTCGGTTTTCAAATTTGGGTTGAACATGACTTTTAAAACTATCTAAAAATACTATCTCCTAACCCATAGTTAGTGGGAAAGTAAAAGGAATTTCGAGGTCTAATTCCATTTTTTTTTAAATTAAACCGATGCGTCCCCGGGAGTATCACCTACCTAAGATTTTTCAAAAGGGATTATGTGTATTTATATGTAAATATTTATGTGCTTATATGAAACTAATCTTTTCAATCGTCTTCAAATATAAACTATTATTAAATTTTTCTAAGACCGACCTCAAATCAAAATTGTTTCTATGGTGGAGGAGCGCGATTAACAATATCGTGGTGTCATCCCTATAAAGAAACAAACATTTTTTTTGAAAAAAAAAATAAACAAATTATATTCATAAATTGCTCAATCTTCAAAACTTTATCTTCTGCACGTCTTATGCTTGTTTGGGGGTAGCGTAATAAATAAAATCAAATTATTTTCCTATCTATTGGTGTATATTCTGTCTTCTCGCTTATTCTCTATAACTATTTCATGTTTAATATCATGTTATCACTTAGCTCTGTATGCTTAATTAAATAACAAATAATTTAAATGATCTCAATTGTTTAATTATGTTATCACCTAGTTTTGCATGCTTAATTAATTAAATAAATTGTCGAAATGGCCTTAATTGTTTAATATTAGTTATCACCTAGTAATCATGTTTAATAAAATAACCAAATAATGAAGTGACTTTAAATGCTACTTGTAACCCCCACATATTGCATGAGATACGGCCGGGACCCACATTTGTGGACCTCGAGGGATGCCTAACACCTTCCCCTCGAGGTAATTTGAACCCTTACCCTGATCTCTGGTTCGTTGACCTTAGCTAGACTTAGTTAGGTTAGATAGGTGCCCTAACGCGCCTTAATTCGTTAGGTGGCGACTCTTCAATCACCCAAAGCCTAAAAGAGTTGTTAGGTCGTGCACCAGAAAACCCGTTTTGCGAAAAACGGGGCGCGACACTAGCGACAGTGCATGATCTTAAAATCCACCAAATGGATGTAAAGACAGCCTTCTTAAATAGAGAGTTGGAGGAAGAAATTTACATGGAACAACCTGAAGGGTTTGTGGTTCCTGGTAAAGAAGAGAAAGTGTGCAGACTTGTGAAGTCGCTTTATGGGCTCAAACAAGCACCCAAACAATGGCATGCTAAATTTGACCAAACAATGTTGGCAAATGGATTCAAGATTAATGAATGTGATAAGTGTGTTTACATTAAAAACGTTCCGAATCATTAAGTCATTGTTTGTTTGTATGTTGATGACATGTTAATAATGAGTAAAGATATTGACAATATAAATTTTACTAAGCGCATGCTGTACATCAAGTTCGATATGAAGGACTTAGGAGTTGCTGATTTAATCTTAGGGATCAGGATTCTCAAAACTCCTCAGGGACTAATATTATCTCAATCTCATTATATTGAAAGAGTATTGGATAAGTTCAAATACTTGAATTTCAATGTTGTCAAAACTCCAATTGATTTAAGCTTTACATTTCAAAAGAATGTAGGCGAAAGTGACTCTCAAGTGGAATATGCCAGAGTGTTAGAAAGTTTGATGTATATTATGAATTGTACGCGACCAGATATAGCATGTGGTATTAGCAAATTGAGTCGGTTCACTAGTAATCCGAATCAAACTTACTGGATGGCAATGAAACGTGTGTTGGGTTATTTGAAATATACACAACACTATGCTTTGCATTATAATAAGTATCCTGCCGTGATTGAAGGATATAGTGATGCAAATTGGATCACCGGGTCAAATGAAGTAAAATCGACAAGTGGTTATGTGTTTACATTTGGTGAAGGAGCAGTCTCTTGGAAATCATCCAAACAGACATGTATCGCTCGCTCCACAATGGAATCTGAATTCATTGCCTTAGATAAGGCCGGTGAAGAAGCTGAATGGCTCCGAAATTTCTTAGAGGATATTCCATTCTGGCCCAAACCTGTGGGACCTATTTGCATACATTGTGATAGTCAAGCAGCAATAGGTAGGGCAGGGAGCGTTATGTACAACGGGAAGTCTCGTCATATACGACGGAGACATAATATCGTAAGACAACTCCTCTCTAGTGGAATTATCACATTGACTATGTGAAGTCAAGCGATAATGTGTCAGATCCACTAACGAAAGGCCTAGTGAGAGAGGCAGTTGAAAAATCATCTAAGGGAATGAGTTTACGACTTAGGACAAGTCAGCATGACGGTAACTCTATCTAGCAGACTGGAGATCCCAAAAGCTAGATTCAAGGAGAAAAACAAAGTTGTGACTGACGGTTCGACATTGTCAATCAACTCAATCCATTCTCATGATTAAGACAATGTTCAGGAACAAGGTTAAGACTTTAAGGCTTATTAATGAGTTAATAAAGCTTAAAGTTTTTAATGATTTGCTAAGTTTGGCAGATTTGACCAAATAGTGTATCTACGAGATGACACGGTTAGAAATCACCTATGTGAGTGTGAAGTGTAAGCCGCTTCAAAGAGAATTTTATGTCAAAAGCCTATTCTCTATACACTCATGAAACCAGGAGGTGTTCATAGCTGAAACGAACACAACCGTAAGAACCATAAACGGTAAATGGTTAATTGTGTGACATATGGTTGTCTAGGTATACATCAAAGCTCGACAGTTCAAAGATATCGCATCTACTGATTGGCCGAGTATATCCGACATATGTTCACTACGGAAAGTCCAAGGGGAAACCTACTTATCCAGATGCAATTGATTCTTGCTTGTAAAGTACACACTCGTCCGTGCATTCTTTATGTTATAACCATTCCCCATTAATGTGGGGGATTGTTGGGTATGTAGCAAGAGTAATGGGAAACGGAGGGAAGATGAAAAGAGAGGAACTTGAAAAGTTGGGAACTTGAAGAGTTGAGAATTTGAAAAGTCCTCTTATGCTTTATTGAAAAGGCATTTTTCCCTCATTAGTGGTGGAAAGAAAAATATGAGAGTTTAAATATAGAAACACTCCTATTAATTGTTAAAAGGGTTGGAAAGAGGGACCCCCTCGCGCTGTCGCTCGCTCGGCTCGGCTTCGGCTTTGGCTTTGGAAAATGATCGATCGAGAGATCATTTTTTGGAAAAAGTTTGTTTTAATTATTTTAGTTATTTATTTATTTAATTAATTAAATTAAGTTAAATGGCCAACGTTTTAATTAGTTAATTAACCGAAGCGTTTCAATTAATTAGTTAATTAACCCGACCCAACTCGGATCCACGCGCGACCCATTTTATTTAAATCTTTCTCGTTTTATTTGAATTTTCCGCCGTTGGAAGTGACTGTTCTGAAAGGTTGCAACTTTCAGAAACAGCCATGACCGTTTGAAAGATTGCAAACTTTCATGAATGGTCGTGTGGATTCTGAAAGGATTGCAACCTTTCGGAATCAGTTCCTCTTGCTTATAAATACATTGATTCTTCAGACTCCACCCACCCACCCCTGCCCCCCTCCAAAAAAAATAAATTTTTAAAAAATATTTTCAACTTCAAAATTTCATTTATTCACCCTACCCTGACCCTCCACGCACCCACCCCTACTCCCCCCTCCCCTAAAAAAAAATAAAAAATTTTAAGTTTGTTTTTAAAAAATATTTTCAACTTCAAAATTTCATTTTTTCACCCTACCCTTGACACCCCCCCCCCCACAAAAAAAAATTAAGTTTGTTATTAAAAAATATTTTCAATTTCAAAATTTCATTTTTTTCACCCCTACCCAGTCCCCCCCCACCCCACCCAACCCCTACCAGCATCCCTCCCCCCCCCCCCCCCCCACGCCCAAAAAAGAATTTAATTTTGTTTTTAAAATATATTTTCAACTTCAAAAATTTATTTTTTCACCCCAACCCTCGACCCTCCCACCCCTTACCTGCCCCCCACCCACCCCCCCAAAACAAATTTAAGTTTGTTTTTTAAAAATATTTTCAACTTCAAAATTTCATTTTTTCACCCTACCCTTGACACCCCCCCCCCCCCACAAAAAAAAAAAATTTGTTTTTAAAAAATATTTTCAATTTCAAAATTTCATTTTTTTCACCCCTACCCAGTCCCCTCCCCCACCCCACCCAACCCCTACCAGCATCCCCCCCCCCCCCACGCCCAAAAAAGAATTTAATTTTGTTTTTAAAATATATTTTCAACTTCAAAAATTTATTTTTTCACCCCAACCCTCGACCCTCCCACCCACCCCCTACCTGCCCCCCACCCACCCCCCAAAAACAAATTTAAGTTTGTTTTTTAAAAATATTTTCAACTTCAAAAATTCAATTTCTCACCCCTACCCTCAACCCCCCCCCCCTTCACTCACCCCCTACCACCCCCCACCCCGAAAAAAAATTTAAGTTTGTTTTTAAAAACTATTTTCAATTTCAAAAATTATTTTCTACTCTAGTAAAAATAAAAGATATTTTTGAAACATATTTTTCATTCATAAATCAAACACTAAAAATCTTTTTCGAAAAATATTTTCTACTCACCAACCAAACATGAGGAAATAAGTCAAAAATCAATTTATTTTCCAGAAAAACATTTTCTAGGAAAACATTTTCCTTCATACCAAACACACCCTAAATCTCAACTCTATGAAACTAGAAAGGAACGGTAAATCAGATCCCATAATACACAGGATGCTTGGCATCACTGAACGATGTATGTAATTTATAGAGAGAGAAAATAAATCGAAGATATACAGAATAGTATAAATTAATTTCAACAAGGAATGTTACGTTACATAACTAATCCTGTGAACATATATATATCTTGTCTGTTATCAAACAAAGGAAGATCTAAGACAGACTGGATCTGTATGATATCGTATAATTATATTTAAAAAAAAGTGTGTGTATATATATATATATATATATAATGACAATACCGTCATTATATTTAAATTCTGAATTCACCTATTTTATGAAACATTAACATACTATTTGATGTTGCAGATCTTCAAAACTCCAATCCCTTCTGATTCCTGGGCTCCTGACTAACTTGGGTGTCTCGGTAGGGAATTCAATTGGACCACTATTACACGTGCGATGCGAACCTTTTTTGACCTTGTTCTCTGGGATGATCGAAAGTGAATGAGTCATTTTTTTTTCATTACTTGTTGATTCCAAATTCCCTGACCAACTCCTTTCTACCGATCTTCTGCTAAACTTGTGTTTTTCTTTATTATTTTTGACAACATTGTTATTGAATTTTTTCTCATTTAATTCGTTTGTTGAATCTGTCCTCGATATCTTGCAGGTTAAGCAACTGAGACTCATATTTGATTGTGCAAATTAAAGAAGAAGAAGAATAAGAAAAGATGATATGAGTCTTTGTGTTATTCAATTATCATTAAAGTTTTGCCTTTCATGCAGAGAGAAAGTACGGGATTTTGTTATCAATTGATGTTTCTGAGTTGTTTTGTTTTTTCTTAATTTTACTCCGTTTAATATTACTTGAGGTGCTATTACTTTGGTTGATAATCACCATTCATAATTTTGGGTTTTTTTTTTTTTTTTTGGATCCCACAATAAAGCCAAATCAATTTTTAGTTAATGGCTAATATATCTTACTTTCTAAATTGGCCAATCTTATCCATCGATTCGATAATGTTGGGTCGATGGATAAGATTATGACACGTGTATGTCCGTTAGTATAAATGATATATATGCTCTAGTTTTTGGACGGTAAGGGCACCAATGTCCCAAAAGTATAACAGAGGGTATATGCATACCATTTATGATAGTTCAGGAGTATATTTCTCCTTTTTTCCTAAATCACATAATAAATTATTACAAAGCTATTTAATCTCCAATTAAGTAAGTGTTTCATCTAACTTTTTAATTGATCAAACTTTAATTCAATAAAAAAAATTGAACATAAATTGTAGCGTACTAGTCTTTAATATAATCCTCCTGCATAGTATTGCAAACCTCCTCACGTTGAACTTGCATTTCTCAATCATATGATCGAGAAAACGAATCAACATTGTTACTTTGAGCCATTTGTAGGTCAATATCATTCACAACTATATTTTCATGCTCATAAACCATAAATATTTCATTAATCCTTTGGTATTCTCGTATATAATTATGTAACATTGTACAAGCTATGTCAATTTTCACTTGTGTGTCAATATCATAGTGGTTCATGTCCTGTTTCACTTGTGTGCAATTACACATTTTCAGTGCATTAATTTCGTGCTAAAATCAAACATATTGAAAGTAGTGATTATCAAACATAATCACCAATTTTGTCCATTTTCATATTAAATTGCTTTAAACATTTTCATATGTAGCCGAAAGAGATGTTCTTTTTATTATGAAAAAACAAAAAAAATTACTCCCTCCGTTCTTATTTATATTCACCAAATCAATTCCTACTTTATCATTACACTCACCAAATTTAAAGTAATAACAAAATCATGATATGGAATTCCCAATATATCTGAACTTTGACCGAAATTGTTGTAATGATACCGAACTTTGGAAAGGACCTTTTACCTCCTGCACTATTTAATAGTGTATTTTAAAGGTATATATGTGTCCACTTGGACATCATAAATATTGCATCATTATAAATAGTAATGTGTCCACGCGGGCACATATATACCTTTAAAATACACTATTAAATAGTCTAGGGGGTAAAAAGTCCTCCATAAAGTTTGATATCGTAACAACAATTTCGACCAACGTTGGAGTATTTTTCAGACTCTTTTCCCATTTTTTAGTATCATCAAATTAATTTATATGGGGTACAACATGATTTAACTTCGGTGTCAAGTTCAAATTAATCTAATTCAATTTTACCCTAATGAAAGAATTATATCAAATTATAATCAAATAAATTTTAAAAAAATAAATACATACATTAATGATAAATTTAATTTTTTGCTATATGTTCCAATATAGATTAGTGCAAAAAATGATTTAAACAAAAAAATGAAAGGAGAGAAATAAAAAAGAAATTTTTTGGAAAATAAAATGGGGTAAAAGTTGGTATAAAAAAACAGAGAAAGAGAAAGAGACGAGTGAAGAGAGAGAAAAAGAGAAGGAATGAAAAAAAATTCAGAAAAGAAGGGTGGTGAGAAAAATAGAATCCACTTGTTCAATATTTTAGGAAAAAGATTAGAAAAGAGGAGAAAAATCACGAATTACAATAAAATGAGAGGAAATTAAGGAATACAATATTATTTAATATAGGAAGTTGTTGTATTCTAATTTACCGAATTATTTTTTATTTGCCTTGTTTTGTAAAAATTCTATTGTTATATGGGTGAAAAGTTAAATTATTGTTATATAGGGGTTATTTAGATATTAAATGATATATTTAAGTTTTTAACATTTTTTGAAACTGTGATTTAGGGATATTTTTGAACAGATTATTTAATTAATTGTTTTAGGGTATTTAATGTGTAGTGTTTATCCCTAATCTATAGTATTTCTCTTGTATATATTATAAGTTTTTAGTGAATGGTGTATAATTGACTCCCTTTGATATTGTGTAGCTTTGCCCATGCGCACACATATAAGAAGTTAATATCATTTTGTTTCTTACATTTATTGTTTCTAGTATATTATTTTTATTAGATATAAAGATTTTAAGTTGACAATAATTAATTAATAGTAATATTATTACTAGAAGGAGTTAATCATATGTTTGCTTTATATTACTTTGGATTTTATTATAAGAAATATTGTTTATCAATATAAAGATTTGGTTAGCTTAATTCAAATTCTAAAATATACCATTAAAAAAAAGACAATCTTTCTTTCCTTCCTTTTTTCTATAACCTCTATATTTTCTAATTAAGCAATAAATAAAATCATAGATCCACTATTTAAATTTTTTGAAAGTCCCAATAATTATGGGGCCTAGAAAAGGTGAATGCTTAAAAGGAAAAATAATAATAAGTAAAAAAAAAGATCATCTAACATAGAAATTTTAGAGAAATATTTTCTAAAAATATCTCCAATGTAAAAGTGACCTTAACGACTCGTGAACCAAAATATTGTAGAGGCAAATAACTATATATATGGAGATACGCCTAATGACAATGAAAATGAGTGATTTTAATTTTTTGACCTTTGTTTGTCTCATACGCAAATTTCCTAGTTCAAAAGTTATAACTCAGTTAAACTTGAATTTTTATCCATGACACAAGCAAGGTTAAATTTCAAGACCACACACCTCCAAGACAATATATTTGAAATTTTGACATAATGAGTGTGTTTGGTATAAAGGAAAATATTTTCCGGAAAATGTTTTTCAATTTTCTCATGTTTGGTTGGGTTAAATGTTTTGGAAAATATTTTCCTAATCAACTCATTTTCCTCAAATTTAAGGAAAATGACTTTCCTTCAAAACTTAAGGAAAACATTTTCCAAAACTATCTTCCAACTTTAAATTACAATTTTTTTTGTCCCTACCCTCAAACCAACCCCCAAACCACCCCCCCTCCCCGCAAAAAATAAAGTATAACTTACATAAATCCCATAGTGTAAAACCTAAATTACATTCTATCCCTACTTTTTTCTATTTTACAAAAATCCCTTAAAAATTGTAGCATCCGGATACATTATATTCAGGCAGACACATAAATTCTGATACATAAAATAACTTAATTGTTGCGCTTAAAAAGGAAGTAAATGTAAAATTAATTATCAATCCACGAATCATGCAAAATAGATTGATATCAATCTATTCCAATCCGTAACAGATTCAGAGAATTCAAAATTCAAATTTTCTTCTCCTCCATCTATCCCAAATCATAACAAATCCAAAATACATGATGAATATATCGATTTTTGTTGAGATATTCAGGAATTTGGGCGATCGATCTGAGTTATGAGCGATATAATAGTGATGAAATAATTGTTGGGCAAACGATTTCTTTTGTGAATCTCAAATCAGCCATTACAGCTGAATTGAATCTCAAATCTGCCATTGATACAATAGACAAGATGGATACCTTACTTTATAGAGTTTGGTAGGGAATAAGGTTTGATGGCGGAAATCAAGTCTTAGGTGAAACAAGCTCGCCCTTTATGGTTTGATTGCACGTTTTAACCCCTTTTTTCCTTTCGGAAAGTTGTCTTCAGTTGTTGAGTGGTCTGACTGAAGCTCTTGTGCTCAGAACAATTGTATATGTGCCATTAGCTGTAAGGTTTATTTCAACATATATGCAGATTCATATCATTTGAGTAAAACTGATGCTGATAAAAACGCGTCTTTGAACGTTGCACTATGACTAATTTTACATCCATGTATTTGCATTGCTTTTATTCCTTCAGTAATTACTACTCTACTGATATAAGATATGGATATTCATTGTTATTTTTTACCTACATTTTCACCTCTGATCAGATTTAACATGTATTTTCTCTTTTTTCTATATTGAATATCCAATTAGTACGTGGCACAACATAAGTATTTCTTGGAATTACTTTGATAGACGATTGACATAGTCGTTCCTTAATGTGTATTTCTTACGTCCTTTTTAACGAAAAATAGTAATGAAAGGAGTGCTGCTTATTCAAAAGTTAGTTTTCTGATTATAGTGAATTTGTTGTGTTCTCGTTATAAATCTAATTCAAATCTAACTAAATAGTAATGTATTGTGTTTTTAGATTTCTGAGTTAGTGTGCTAGTGTGCTGATAATATGACGTATCAGATACATGTGAATTTATTTATTTTTTATTTTTTATTTGTGTTTTAATAAGTATCTTTTGATGTTGAATTTGTATCTGGATATTTAAGTCATGATACATTAATGGTTACAACTTGATACATTACTAGTTTGACGTATATGTAATGGCTTTTTAGAGCTGTGAGTCAGTGTGTTGTTGATATAAAGCATCATGATACATTACTATTTATGTATCTTATTGTGCTTGTGAAAAACTATATTTTGTAGATGATACACTATACATGTAATTTGTTGTAAACACATCAAAATGTTCGCGAATGAGGGTATGTATCAACTTATATTTATATTTTGTAACTGATTTTAAGTATAAGTTAGTTGTGTGATTGTTTGTGATTGATACATAGAAATAATTGTCTTATGTAATGTATCACTAATTTATTTTTAATGTTGACAGATTGTTGCATCATTTGAGTTTCTTTATTCAGTCTATGATTCTAGAAAAAGATACATTGTTTGCCTTGAAAGATAAATAAGCAATTGTGAAAGATTCAATGGTTCCATTACCAGATAAGGAAATTGTCTTGCCACCTCGATACAAAAGGATGCCTAGATGATCATGAAAAGAAAGAAAGAAAAACTCAAGTGATAAGCCAACTACGAGCACAAACTGTTGTAGACGTTATATACATGAAAGTCACAACACACGATCTTGTACTTTCTTACCCAAAGAGAAGTGATACATTTCTTTTTAGAAAAATACATTCAACTTCCAATATGATGAAGTGTTACCATTAATAAATAAAAAATTGTTCAACTTTGTGTACATTTCTGCTTGATAATGATTTAATCACAATGTTAAACTATTAAATTTTATAAATCTGGTACAATATTTATATAATGTATGTTTTTTTTATTTTGATAATAATGTATCTGATACATCATGATTGTGAATGACTGTATTTACTGTAATTTTATGTTAAAGTATTGCATATAAAAGGAAAGACAAAATAATATATTTGATACATTAATTTATGTAACTGATACATGCTGAAATATACATTGTCGTGGTTAGATATCAAGTGTATCAATAACTTAATAAACAACCTCTTGAATAATAAAATTGTGTGATACTTAAATTTATAAAGCTTATTTGTATCAGATAATTATTAAAAGTATCCTATTTTGTATTGTGTATCACAAGCACTATAATTACAACAACAAAAAAATAAAGAAAAATATACATACTGAGATTAAAAAAATAAAATATATTGAAATTTAAATTCAAAATAACCAAGTTTTTAGAGAAACATTCTAAAACTTAATTTAATGTATCTTAAAAATAGTAAAACATTCAAATGGATGTGTCCACAAATACATAATGACTATTTTATATTGACGAAGTAACCATTTGTCCAGAAACCAACCTCCTAAGCTTGTTAATCCTAGATCATTTTCTTCAAAGATAACACACCATATAGCAGATGCAACATTTCTATCCTTTTTTTGGGGTTCTTCCACATTCGCCTTAAAAGATGAAGTTTCATCCTTCTTCGACTTCTACTTCTAAATATTATGATTCGCTATTGTTAATGGATCCTACAACCCTTTGAATCTATTTTCAGCCCAATCATCATCGTCGGAATCATAATGTGTTGATTAGATCTATTTTCATGAAAGTTTTCATCATCAACATCAAATACACAAGGTACCATACTAAAAAGAGGGAGTAGAATTCATGTGTATCAGAAAATTGTAAATGAAAACATTAATTATTTTTTTTAAAACAACAACATCTGAAGAACTGGGAATAAAAAAATTGATGAAGAAATAGTTCTACCTCTTTAGGAACTTGAAATTGATGAACTTGAGAGAGAATAGATTTGAATCATATATACGATTAGTATTAGAAGAATTTAGTTGAGTAACACCAATACTAATGAAGAGTCTGATCCATATGTATCAGGAAAAAAACTGAAAAAATAAAATAAAATTGAAGAAGACAACAATGGCGACTGAAAACTCTACCTTTTCAGATGTTTGAAATTATTTTGATTTGAGAGAGAATATCAGTTGAAACAAATTGATTCGAAAACTACATGCTGCTAAGAATGTGGAGTGGATTTAGGGAGAGAAAAGAGGAGTGAAAAGGGGAGTGGATAAATGTGGGTTTTGCTGATGGATTTTATGTATCCGGAAGTCACAAGAATTGGGAGAAATAAGGGATTTATGAAATATTTTAAAAAGGTAGGAAAAAATGGAGAATAAGATAAGTAAATGTGTGTATATAAGTAATTTATCCAAAAATAAATAAATTTAAAGTTTGTTTTTAAAAAATGTTTTTAACCCCATCCTCACCCCTACACCCAGTCCCCTACCACCATAGGCGGATCTAGAATTTCGAGTCACTAGGTGCCAAGCAGAGGCGGACCCACATGATTTGATAGGGGTGCACCCATTAACTTCGAAAAAATGTGCTTGAGAAACGTATAATCAACAGTGCACCTATAAGAAGTGTAGGGGTGCCCTTGTGTAGTTGGTACAACTTACAAGCCAGAGGAACCACTCGCGAGAATACAGTTCAAATCTAGCTAGAACCCAATTTCATTATTTTTATTTTAAGTTTAGCTTAGAGCTCATATTTGAGTCATTAGTGACCAAGCAAATACTACATTATTCGTTAATTGTAGTGAAAGTTTCGCTAACTACCTAAATTAAGATAGTATTGATACACCGAAATCTTCAAATTTTGAATTTGCCTCTAATGCCCTGTAGACTCAGATTAAATCAACTTTAGATCTAATAGAATTATTCGTCTTATGGACAAATGAGTGAGCGGGATTGGGTGACGGACTGAAGGCTGAAGGCTAAAGGCTGAAGGCTGAGGCTGAAGCTTTGATTAATTGCAGATTTTTGTTGTTGAAAAGTTTAAAGAAACAACCAGGGTTTCAATGATGAAGAGAAAAAATAAATTCTTTGTGTTTAATCAAATAAGAGAAAAGTTAAATTAAATTAGTTAAAAAATAATTATTGATTAATACTTAATAATAATAAGTTAACAAGTAAAAAAAAATTCAAAAAAACAAAAGAGAATGTGCCTTGTTGTTAAAAAAAGAAACGCTGCCTGCAGTTTAAAAAAAACAAAAAAAAAGGCAACCTGCAGTTGAAAAAAATTAAAACAAAAAGCTGTTAGTGGGGTTTGATCCCGCGAACTTAGACACAAAAATCTGATCGCCTACCACTGACACCAAAGAACACTTTTGTTTACTGGGTGGCACATTTATTATTTTTACATATGATCTATATAAATAGAGTTTCGGTCGAAACTTGTGGGTGGCGTGGCACCCCCACGGGTCTTAATAGATCCGCCCCTGCCTACCACCACCCTCCCCAAAAAAAATAATTAAAAGTTGTTTTTAAAAGATATTTTTTATTTTTTTTTATTTTTTTACCCCCTCCCCCCACCCCTACCCTCACCCCCTTTAAAAAAAATTAAGTTTGTTTTTTAAAAAATATTTTATATTTTAAATTTTTATTTTTTCACCCCTACCCTCCCCCCGCCACCCCCCACCCAAAAAAAAATTTAAGTTTGTTTTTAAAAAATATTTGCAACTCCAAAATTTTATTTTTTCACCCCGATCATCGACCCCCCCACCCCCTTCCCCCCCCCAAAAAAAAAAAAATTAAGTATGTTTTTAAAAAATATTTTCAACTTCAAAATTTTATTTTTTCACCCCTACAGTCAACCCCCCCCCCCCCCCCCCAAAAAAAACAATAATTTAAGTTTATTTTTAAAAAAATAATTTCAACTTCAAAATTTCATTTTTCCACCCCTACCCTCGACCCCCCCACCCACCCCCTACAAGCTGTCACGACCTAAGAGCACCCCCTAGTCGTAACCGGCGTACTCGACCTCTCGAAGGTCTAATACAAGCCTCTTAGCATTCATTCATCGCATAAAACTAAAAACCATAATGAATTAAAAACTTTCTTTACAAAGAAGACATTTCATTAAAATAGTAAGCGGAAGACTTCTAGACTTTATACACTTATGTCTCAAACCATCTAATACTTTGAATACAACATTGAGATTAAGCCCATACAAAACTTAAGCAAATACTAGAAAGACATAAAAAAAAGGGGGACATGTAGGGTATTGTCCTCGAATCTATGAGGACTCACCAAGTCTTCATCTTCAACACTTAGAAACCTATCAAGTAGCCATGACATGTCACCATCTCCAAATTTCTACACTTTAGTCAAAAAGGGAAAGAAAGGGGGTTAGCACAATTAAGTACTAAGTATGGAGACCATGCAAGAAAATATGCACAACGGACACTTATAAGAAATGTATGCTTTCATATCATTTTGATAAAACCTTCACTTCACAAGTATAAGAGACATAATACAAGTCAATGTTCACATATAAAACCATAGCCAACCGTATACATACTCAACATATATTCGTATACAACCCATGCTTAACTTTAAAGGAACACATGTCATTTCATTACCATAGGACCTCTACCTAATATAACCTTAAGACACACTTGAGTAAGACAAGAAGTGACCGCCCATACAACCTCTTCAAGCACACTTAAGAGTTCCTCAAGATTACCTTAGATAAGGACATTTCCTTTATAACATAACATCAATAGGCCAACATTCTTTGAGAAACCATTTAGGAGACATTCAAGCACATAAGGGGACTTTCATATAATAGTCGTTAGACTTAGGGAACTCACTTTAGTATCTTCAAAGCCTACTCGTGCCATGTGTAGATACCATCCCATACTACTACCTACACGTTGTAGAACCTATCCAATAACTAGAGTGCACATCCACATGATGGGAATAGGCATAACCGACATAGACCATACTAGCTAGGTATGGAATCCGGAGTCTATCCTACTCCGTGGAGGTTGTTCTACTTGCCAAAGGTAGAACTAGTAAGCAACCCATGTAGGCACATGATTTAGGAGATGTCCAAGGAAGTTCATTGTGCCTAATCTCATACTCAACTAGGCCACCTTCCTAACCACATCCACTCGGTGCTAGCCTTGTTTCCCATAGAGTATTCAATCACATATGTACTTAGAGAAGGTTCCTTTTCTAGTTCAACCAACTCATAGTACCTTTTCCCAAGAAAGGCCCCATTTCTTAGTCATGGCCAATCAAGGTTCATAAGGATAGCTCATTTGACTTTCTTAGATAAAGAATATCATGCCGTTCCGGCTCCATCCATCTCTAAGTCTATCATCTCACTCAAGAAGGGAACTTCGCCCTAAGGCCCATCCTTCAAGGTTATACATTTACTTAGTAAAGCTAGACTTATGAAAGGGCACCATTTCTTAGTTTTTCCGATTCAAGTCTTGGCCTAGAATTCCTCTTTTAGCATTTATAGAAAAGGCACCATTTCTTAGTTCTAGCCCACTTCACACATTCATGCATTCAAGACTTTAAGTAACAAGGAGAGACACTTTAGTCTACCAACCAAGTCACAACATTATCATCTAAGGATACTTCATAATCCAACATCATTTCATATATACATCATGAGAAAAATCATACTTTAAATCACAATGCTATCCACTTTACATAGGATCATCACAAGATCACATAAACTCATTCACATCATACCTTCACACATATAGCTTCACATAAAACTTTACATATAGCTTCATATAGGACTTTACATATAGCCTCATTTATATATAATAATATAACAATACAATAACACTCATATAATGCCCTTCATGGCCTCAATTCACAATAATACAATATTTCAACATTATGCAAGAACTTCCCCCAATGCCTTCATGGCTACAATTCACAATAATACCACACAAGAACAAAATATAACACTTCCACCAAAAGTGGATTCAACCTACCAACAACAATCAATTCAATAAAGAGAGTTCAAGCTTTCTTACCATAATTCAAAGCCATAGCCAAAATCAGCAAAATCCAAGCAATCACCAATACTTCACCCATAAGGCTTACCACCCTTAATTCACCCATTATCAACAATTAATCATGAATAAAAATTAAACAACACAAGAGATATCAATACAATTTACTTTACACATAATTCCATCAACTTTGAATTTATAGAAATAGACCCACTTCATAAACACATTTTAGGGTTTTGTAGAATACAAGGATTCATGGAGTTTTTCATCTTAAAACATCAAATAAACATCAATAATATCATAACTTATCATTTGAAATCGTTTCATGCAAGAACCCTTGAGTTTGAGTAGAAATTAGGCTTTTTCACTAACTTTGAAAAAAGTTGAAAACCATTTGAGATTGGCTCTAGGGTGATAGCTTGCCCTAGATAAAGAACTCTCATACCTTTACTAAGATTCCCCAAGAAATTTGATGAAGAAAATGTCTTGCATCCACAACCCTAGCTCCCACTTCTTCTTCTTCTTCTTCTTCTTCTTCTTCTTCCTTGAGTTAGAGAGAGATATAGAGAGAGAAAGAACTTGGGATTTGATTTGGGAAAATAATGAGTTAAAGGAATGTTTTAAGACCCAAAACCATTTAAAATCAACCCCACATAATAAACAATTAAAACGAAATTACATAAAAACCCCTCATAGAACCTCATTATAAAGTCAACACAAAGTCATAGGCTCTTGCTTAACCTATCATTTTTCCGAGTCGTTACACAAGCCCCCTACCCCCAAAAAATAAATTTAAGTTTGTTTTTAAAAATATTTTCAACTTCAAAATTTCAATTTTTCATCCCTACCCTCGACCCCCTTCCACCCACCCCCTACCAGCCCCCTCCCCCCAAAAAAAAATTTAAGTTTGTTTTTAAAAAGTATTTTCAATTTCAAATATTATTTTCTACTCTAGTAAAAATAAAAAATATTTCACAAAAACACTTTTCATTCATAAATCAAACACAAAATCTTTTCCGAACAATATTTTCTACTCACCAACCAAACATGAGAATTTAAGTCAAAAATCAACTTGTTTTTGAGGAAAACATTTTCCTTCCTACCAAACACACCCAATATGTTGGAGTTCGAACTCATCAAAGATAGAATCCTTAAGTAAAGACAGAATGCTTGATGTGTTCTTAACTGTCCAAGACGAGCATTATTCTTGGACACTCTGCTAGCTATTAATCCTCTCAAAATTGTATTTGACCACATACATTTGGGCCAGCATGAAATTCTTGTAATTCTTATTTCTATGCAGGGGAGAAAGGAGTCCTAACTTCTAATTTAACATGGTGTTTGAATTGACTTATTTTACGTGCCTAACCTTTCTCCTTCGATCCGATTCTTTCTGTGACCCGAAATGAACTTATTCTTTTCGTCTCTTGCCTTTGACTTTTAAGCTGTTTTTTATTTTTCAAAGTGTTTGGGTAACACAAGACTGAAAAAGTTTTTTTAAAAAAAAATATCAACAGTATATCTACATGGTAAGCAAATTCTTTTATCTTCTTCTACTCAAATATTTTTTTCTCGTGGATTTAGTTCTTTTGTTCCTTTGTATGTTTTATGATCAATAGTTCCTCAAAGGTTACTTTGCCCAAGATATATATCATTGCTAGTTATTGCGTGCATGCAACTTATAGATTGAAAATATTTGAAACCATTTCAATACAAGCAATCATATCTTAATGTTGCTTTTAAAGGAAACGACATTACACTTGAAAGATTGCAGGTCTTTACTGCAATTCTTTTTTCTTCGAGTATATATATATATATATAACATCTTCCTACCACAATTTCATTACATTATTTTTTAATAGTGTAGGTAAGAAGATGGAAACTTTTAGATTGCAAATGGTGATTAGAATGACCACTCAAGGAGCGTAGCCACCACCGTGTCCACCACCTTCACCACCTCCAGCACCTCCTCCGTAACCACCAGCGTGCTCTCCACCGGCATAGGCTCCACCACCACCGGCCCCACTACCACCGCCGCCACCATATGCTCCTCCATGTGCTCCTCCGGCACCACCACCAGCTCCACCTCCACTACCATATCCACCACCTGAGGCTCCTCCTTCTCCTCCAGCATAAGCACTACCACCACCGCCTCCATGTCCACCTCCACCACCATATCCACCCCCAGGTGCCCCACCAGCACCATAGCCACCGCCAGTACCTCCTCCTGAACCTCCAGCATATGCACCACCACCATGTGCTCCACCTCCAGCAACTGCACTACCACCACCACCACCACTACCTCCACCACCTCCAGCAGCATATCCACCATCTGCTGACCCTGCACCACCATATCCACTACCACCACCTTCACCACCTCCAGCAGCATATCCACCATCATGTCCTCCGCCAGCATGAGCACCTCCAGCTCCACTTCCACCACCACCTCCTCCAGCATATCCACCAGCAGCATGGCCACCTCCAGCTCCACCTCCACTACCACCTCCTCCAGCATATCCACCATCATGTCCTCCAGCTGCGTAACCACCACCTCCACCGGAACCTCCTCCACCACCATAAGCGCCTGCCTCACCATAAGTGAGGAGGGTTCTAGCGGCTGAACATATTCCTATACCTAATAAGAGAAAGAAAACAATGTTAACAATTTTAAGCTTCGCCATGGGAATTTGTAGTTGAATGAGTATTGCATGATATTGGAGGCTATTTATAGATGTGGAAACGCGTCTATGTGCACAAAGCACATGTAAAACAACAAAAAGGAAGCTCCTTTTGGCCCTACAAAGTGGTCCATTTCAACATCCACTCTCACACTACTCACATCATCATTTCAATTAGTGTGTTTCTGCTGTCCGCCATTTTCTTAATGTATACACAACAAATATTTCGTATATGGAGTACTTACTAATTTGGTAGCCGGTAAGTAGTGGTGGAGCCATGACTTTCACTAAGGAAGAAATATACACACGAACTAATCAAAGGGAGTTCGACATATACTATATAGTATATACACATAAAAGTTATTTTAATCATGTATAAATAGTATAATTTTTCATCGAGGGGTTCTGACCATTAGGTGACTCTGCCACTGCCGGCAAGAGTTATGCAAGTATAGTATTGATGTAGAGATAAGTTACGAGAAAATCAATATATTATTTTATACAAGGATTTGTTATTCATATACTAATAGTTATTTCATATTCTATCCTTTATAAAATAATATATAGATTTTGTCACAACTTCTACGTGTATGAATTATGGAGTTTTCTGAATTGTAAACCAAACATCGGACTAAATTTATACATAAATAATTTTACCTCATAACTAACTACTACACGCGGTATTACTTTTGCAGAATTTCAGTAAGATCAATATGTTTCCCAACGTACATTTTCCCAGTAAGCTAATTCAATATAAATAAATAAAAAGAATGAAAAAAATCATATTTCATAACACAATTTTTAAAATTAATTTGCAGCGGGAAACATCTAATTCTACTAATATTGTAACATTTTAGATTTTAGAAGCCCTGATCCACTAATGACTGACAATGTGGGAAGGCAATTATTAAATTAACTACGTTAATCTGATTGTTATTAACACTGATATATATGATTGAAAGTTCCATTATGAGAATATAAACAAATAAAATAGTAGTACTGGAATGATAACTATTACTCCACCAATACAAGTTGAGAATTTTGAATATGTCTATAATATCATTGGACTTGGATGATTAGCCCACTATTTCCTGCTCTATGATTTCCAACTACCATTACAATAAAAATAATTTTTAACATCAATAAATATACACATTAATAAAGAGTAGTAAAATATTTACCAGCATTAGTTAATTATCATTAGATCTAAGGGCCTATTTGGATTGGTTTTTGGCTTATGACTTATAATCCAAAAGCCATAAGTTAAGATTTCTAACTTATGGCTTTTGGCTTATTTTTGTTATTTTGACTTAAAAATAAGTGCTTATAGGCACTTTTTAACTTTACCCAAACACTTCAAAACTGCTTAAAAACTATTTTGGCTTAAAAGCACCTAAAATAAGCCAATCCAAACGGGCTCTAATGTTATTATAGGCTTTAGGGACATTTACAAAAAATGCTAATTGCCGTTGAAAATACATCTTTAACGACAATTATATTATTGTCATTAATTCATGGTCACTAAAGATTACTTTTGTTGCAGTGTACATAACATAATATTTTAATAATATATATGTTAGGTCCAACTTAATTAATGAACAAATTGCTTTTTTGCCCCTTATTTTGTTATCAGGTAGAAGATAATTAGAAGAGGAGAAAAGTTAAGGAAGCCATAGATCCTGCTAATTAAACTAAAGAGGAGGATCCAAAAGGCCACTATAAACAATTAATTAAGTTATCATACAATACCAAATAATTATTCGTACTAAGGGTGTGAACCTAGCAGACTAGCACTATTATATTGGTGTGTTCGGTGGGTTTCCAATTTTAATTTTCTTATATTCAATTCATGATTAAAAAATTTGAAAAGAATTTTTGGAAGTAGGAAAAATAAATTTCACAATTTATATCTTATATTGACTATGTGTCATTTCCATACTTAGCGCCTTATCTTCCCTTCACTCACTGCATAAACAATGATTTTTAGCGACACTTAATTATCGACAACAGCTTAAAGGTACATAATAACCCGCTTGCTATAGTATTTTTTCTTTTTTGCTTACAGATCGAACACAAAAAATTTAATATAAAATGAAAATTATTTTCCTTCATATCGAATACACACCCTATGTTTGGTTGGAAATTTCATTTTTGATTATTCACTGATACTATTATAGTGTTCCAAATTAAATTATATCAAGTGAAATATACAAGTAATAGAATTTGGAATCTAACTTGACCAGGCAAATATCAATTCTGGTATATAAGTCCAGAGGTAATAATATAGAATTTGAATATTGTGAAGTCGAGCTAATTAAGACTCTATTACAGCTAAGCCCATTTAATTTACTGGGCTCAAATTATATTATTTACACACATTTAATAATTTTAATTTTTTGTAACACATATATAAAGTCCTAAAAATGGAAATCTTACATGCTATAGCTATATACATTGTATTTGTTGTTCATACTTATACTTTAAAAAAATTACAATTCATAACTATACTTTACTCTCTCTCTCTCTCTGAATTTTTTGTATTTCATTTTACTGTATTTTCCGACTAATCTCTGTATTTTTGCATAAATTTTGTAGATCTGAAACTTTTTGTAAATCATTGTTGTATATTTTTGTATTTTGCTTGTATTTGTGTATTATGAAGGAGAAATTTTCTGACAATCATTATACATTGGCACTGTCATCTTGATTGTACAATGTATTTTTATTGTTTGTACCCTTATATACACCCTTGTATTTATGTATTTTGCCTTTAGTGTATGAAGAAAATTTAAGTGGACACAACAACCTGCTGTAGTTGTATTCATAAAGATTGTATGCATCAATACAACTATTAGAGTAAATGAATATATGTGTGATAACAATTGATACACTAAAGCAAATGAAACAAGTAAAATTAGAACAACTGAAAATACAATTGAAGTTAGAATGAATGAATAAACTATGATTACACAAACTGTATTCGTTGATGTAACCTAATGCGCATACGAATAGAGTCACTTGACACCTCGAATACTTATTACAAACAATAAATACCTGAACCCATAAGTTTGTTCACTAAATCCCGCTCCTGATATTGTATAGGAGGAATAGTATCTGTGAGAATCTTACTGTCCCCCTTTTTCACCCTCTTTCCTCCACATTATAATAGATTTTTTCATTAAAAAAAGAGAACTTTGGTTCAAACTTTTATAACGTGACAAGTAAGCATAATATATATATACTAGATAATAAAGGGCCCGTAAATATTACAATCTTAAATATATTTGAGGTTAATAGAAATGACAATCTATAACAAAATATCTTTTTTATTTTTCATAAAATCAACCAATAACTTAGAAGTTGTCTTAATTAACAGTGAAATATCACATGCTCCAATGTTTGTTTAATATCATATAAAACATATACATTCAAATTAAATAACTTATTTAGTGATATTTTTTTATTTGTATAAAATTATTTAAGAGAATAGATTGAAACGATAAATTTCAAAATATTAGATCTTCTATAAAATTATACGAAGAAACAAAGTCTATTGATCTATCTATAGATTGATTTTGAATATACTTAAATTTGTTTTCATAGATGTTAAATAAACAAAAATAATGATTTACTTGATAAAATAATTTAGAATGAATCGTATCATTCTTCTACAAATAAAGAATGAATTTTTTTTTATGACTTTTATGTCTTGTCTTATATACATAAAAAATCTTACCTCAGCCTTATCAAATCACGGGTTAGGCCAGCCCAGCCCAACGAGCCTAGTCCATATTGACGGCTCTAATATTACTCACCAAATAATGTTAACTATTTATGTAACAATTGCATATCCGGAAACAAGTTTTCAAACTAAAATTGATAAAATCTTACATAAGATAAATAATGTTTCAATAGTGATTACATTGATATGTTTACTTCAAATAAATTGATTATAAGAATTTGTGTTAGTAACTTTACATCTCAAAAAGTAAGAAAATAGAATTCAAATAAAAATATATACAAAGTTTTTTAAAAAAATATTCAAGGCTTCGCATTAAATTATCAATTTCGTCGAGCCGCCTCTAAGTGAAGTGATAGTATAAAAAAATTTAAAGTAACAAAAGTAGAAAATAACTAGATACTAAGTAAATTTTCTCTTGTAAGATAGATATTGACATGTATATAACTAGTTACTAAATAAATTTTCTCAAAGTCTAGGGGTGCTTTTGATTATTATTTCTAATTAGTTAATATCATACATGGATTCTGTTCTCGAGCCCTAAGAATATAATAAGAATTTTTTAGTAAAAAATAAAAAAGTGTTCTGTATCCTTATTCTTTATTGAATATTTACTCTACTTATGTATCACCACCCCATAACTGAAGTATTTGAAGTCTTCAAGAATAATTACTCTAAAATGATCAATAATTTAAGATAACTATTTTTAAAAATAAGGACAAATAATTTGAGATGGAGGGAGTGTAAATAATCGATGTTATGAGTTATTACTACTAAACTGATTTTGGCGAACTTATCTATAAATCAATTGTCTTTAATTGGTTTGATATGTTATTTTGTTTTAAGAATGGTCCCAATTAAGAAAATCAATTAATGAAGCCTTCAAGCGATTGGCAATTTTGTACTAATATTTCAACAAGAACAAAGGAAGAGAAAATTACTCTACTCACTCTTTGGATCACCAAAAATGTTATAATTCACTAAAGGTGTCAAATGGGCGTGTTGGGCGGACCAACGTCTATTTGAGCTCATTTTGACAGCCCTATAATTCACCATTTTATTCAAATAGCTTTAAGCCCCAGCTCACATCCTCACAGTGCCTGACATGAGGAACCATTTTGCTAGTGTCTGTTGGGGTTTTCTTTTTGCAATCATAGTTAGGCGGGGCATGGAAACATGGCTCGAATGATGTAGCTCGAACACAAGGCGGATTATGTGCTGTTCTGTTCTCATTAGGCTTGTATAGTATCCAGGGCTTCAGTCCTCCAAGACCCTGAGCCACATATCCGAAAGTCGACCATGCACTTGTAATCAATTTGTCACTTAAACTCAGTAGATACATTTCTGCCAACGCCTTCTTTTCGTGCAACAGATTCTCACTCTGCTGATATTCCTCCTGACTTGGCTGATAAACACTAACTATCTCTCCTGTAACGGTGGGATTCTCCCAGTACATTTTTCGGAACTCTTCTGAGTATCCAGGGCTTAAAGAAGTTATCAGGACGGATATGGTCTTCCTCTGCTTCGCGGACTGGTTGAAGACTATAGGCTCACTGGACCGGTTAACTTGTGGCAGCAGATTCTCCTTCATTGTACAATCGATGATTTGATCCAGTACATACTTCAAAGGACCGGCATCTGTCTCCAAGACTCTAATTTGAATGCCTAATTTTTCGTCTGCTCGTTCTAAATAAGCTTGATAGTACCTCTTTACAAGCCCCCATACAGAATTTGTGGGATGAAACAGATATCTACTTAGAAAATAGAAGATGGTTACTTTTTCGGGAAAAAAATTACTCAATTCTTGCTCAAATGATGGGATCAAGAATAGAGAAGGCACAAAATAGTTATTTGTCTTCATGACTAGCCAGGGGATTTTCTTGAGAAAACTTTGATCCTGATCACAGAAAAATAATTTATCTTGATCATCATAGTCATTAGCTAAATGTAGGTAGATGTAGGGAGGTAGATTCGATGAATTGCTTGTGACATTGTGCTTCACCATATAACCGTAGGAACGAGGAGATTTCTGATCAAAGGTACTAAACTGATTGAATAGAGGGAAATCAGGAGGAATCAACCAGGAAACGTCTTGAAAAGGTTCACAGAATAGACCAGGCATGTTAACTCCAGGATCAACAAGTAGGACTCGATTCGTAAGAAGAACATATAGGAAAGCAGAAGCTAAAGTTAGCATCCTATTTCCTAAACCACTAAAGGAAATCCAAACCAAGTAATTACACTCTGCTGATCCATTGTATTGGCCAGACTTGATAAGCTCCACGCTCCTGTTGTATAATTTTGTATGAGGACCACATTGCTTGTGAAGTGCCTCGTAGTCTCGTAATCTTGAGATGAGGTAAGACGATGGCTTGTGAAGCAGTTCTTTATGATATAAGGCAGATTCGTATCTACTTAGACAAGATGTTTCATCAATTCCTGAAGGAAGAAGGCCACCAAGCAGTTTATCTTTCTGTACTTGAGAATTAACTGTGGCTGAAAATAACAAAAAAGAAATTAAACAAAAGTGATTACATATTGCAAAGCAACTCTAAACAGCACAAACCATCAAGCACTTATCTAACTGTTAGATCCACAATCAAACTAGAAGAACAAACTACGCACACACAGAGAGAACATACTACATTTTCACCCGTTAACGCAACAATGAATGGGAAAAACAGAGAATGTACTTCAACTTTCTCTTGTTATTGATGTGGAACAACAAATGAATACACTTCATTGCATTAGCAACCTGGAAAATGTTTTCTTTAAAATCGCGGTAGACATGAATGTGATCGAGTAGAATCAACTATAAGTTCAACAAAAAAAGCTAAAGAAAAGGGGAAATGAAGTACCATTTGGAGGCTTAACGTCAACAATATTAGCTTTAGGTAAATTCTTGACGCTATCAGAAGGTAAGTCCTTGAATATAACTGAGGTGGTCAATAGAATTGTCAAAAACATACCACAAATAATGAGAAAACCAATAAAGTTTAAGGGATTCTGAGCCATTTTGCTTTTAAACTCATGGAAACAGTGTATTGTCTCAATCTAAAGCAAAATCAAATTGGAACATTTTTCTTAGAGTGATTGCATTATGTTGGAATTAAAAAATAGCTTCATTAATCAAGATCCATAATCTATGGTGGTTTGGTAATTAAATCTTCTAATAATTAATGCTCATGTCTCCCTGATTCATTAATGAACATATGCTAAGATGTTAAACAAGTCTAATAAATTCTTATTTTTTTACATTTTTATAAATTTTCTCATATGAATAATATAATCCTCTATATGTTGATACTTGATGGTTCCCATTATTACTAATTCCATTTGTTGGGAAGATTCTGATGCGAATCAGGATACCATTTAACTATTTTATTTTATTTTTAAAAAAAATTCGGATAGTGGAGAATTGAATTCTTACCAACAAGGTGCAAATTTAGATACGAACGAACTGAGCTACTAAGATTTCTCCGCTTAACTAATTGTTTGCTAGCTAAAACTGGAAATTAAGGGCCGGCCTGTCTAATGAAGACGTTTGAATTTTTGTAATTTCATTCTTATATGCATCAAATTGAAAAAAAATTATTGACTAAATTAATTGTAAAATAATTACTTCTCAATTAATTGATGTTTTTCATATTGGGCGAAGAGCGGATAAATTTACTAGTTATAGTCCATTAATAAAAAAAAAATACTGGCTGTCTCCTCCTAACAAGTTTGTCTTTTCCGTTTAATTTGATGATGATCTTGTAGTCATTTGGTCGATTATTGAAAGAAAAAGTTTGCATTTTCTTTCCATTTTTATTAAAATCTTTAAAACAAAATAGCTATAGGATGAAAATATTATTACAAACCGCCAGAGTAAAATAACTCAGGCCTTATTACACACGAATAGGAATTTAAATTTTAATGGTTACATTTTGTTAAGGATGGATATGTATTATTCAGGGGTTCCAGTACAAATTAACGATCCATCAGCACGGTATAATTTACAGCCTTCATCTGCTGTGCAACAATTGACGCATACTTCAGTAATTTTTTCATCTCCTGAAGAGGGGCAAGTCATGTAAGCAACTTCATTGTCACAAACCTGGAGACACATCTTTTGTGCATTTCCATATTCCACCTCAATTCCCAACAAAAATATACCTATAAAAAATCACCCAAATGATCAACACAATCAGCAAGGTACGTACAAGATTACATTTTTTGGCTTGAAAGTTTAAAGTGTAATAAAATACAATCAGACCTTTCTATAACAGTCTTCGGTACATATGAATTAGGATACTTAATAGGGTAAATAAAGACCATGATTGAGGGAGATTTTTTTTTCTCTTCATGTTGGATAGCCAAGTCATCAATTCTATTGGAGTATATATTAAAGTATATGTCAGCTTGTATGGAGAGTTGTTAATTAATTAGTTGCTGCCAAAATTTAACAAGAGGGTAAAAGTGAACTATTTTGTCTTTTTTTGTTTGTATATTATAGGTTTTTTTTATAACAATATTATGCTGTAGTAGTCAATAAATATCAAGACAATCAACGTCATTAATTATAAAGAGGTTTTAGGATATATGAAAGAAGCCTTACCGGACAATAGGAGGAGAGAAAGGATACCAACTTTGCAAAAGGCCATTGTATGTTTCTTTGAATTTGCTGCTTTACTAGTAATTATTAATTTGAGGATGTTATAACTTATAATCTCTTACGCTATTTATAGAGCAAATAAAAGATATTAAAATACAAGTAGGAATAACTTTTCTCATATCATAATAGACCAAATTGTATTTTGTCAAACTTAACTCAAATGCAGCCTTCACATTGGATTGTAGACCCAGCCAACTGTTTGAATATTTGGTATACCTTTGAAAAAAAAAACCTTATGTTTATCCCAAAGATTAACCCCATTCCCATCTTCATCGATATATGTGCTACGATCCAAATTATTATAAGTAGACACTTGACACAAATACGTAGTACACAAAACACGTGTTTTATAATTGGTATAAAAAATAATGTTCAACTTTGCTAATACAAATCTTGAATGTTTTATAATTGGTATATAGGGTTTATCTCGTGATGAAAAAAATTAGAATAACTATTCAATTTGAAAAAGGAACGTATTCAAAGACATAACGTAATTTGTCTTCAAACAATTATAGTACATATTGACCAGCTAAATTAACGCAACAATGAAACAAAGGCAGATTGCAAATTGTGAACCATCAATAAATATCCTCACTCTAGAAAATATTCTCCCAATAATAGGAAGGGTGAACATGGTACGGTAGATATCAAACTATCATATTAAATTAAAATTTTTAATATCGTGGTTTTAGTATTATGAATTTGATATAGTATACAATATATATTTTAAATTAATTTGGTATTCGGTACGGTATGATATGTACTCTTTGGTATTTATAAATAAATATTGAAATATCGAATACCGTACTGATATATATATATATATATATATATATATATATATATATATATATATATATATATATATATATATACATATATAAGATCATATATATTACATTATAGTATTAGTACAAAACTAACTGTTTAGACGTTGAAATTTTGATTACTTTATTTTGATTGACATGTTTTTATTGTGTAATTGATTAACAAAGGAAGTCACTACAACCTAAATGAGTAAGGTGTTAATTAGTATGATATAATTGAGTTTTTTTTGAAAAATTGAAGCCATAATTCTATAATATGAGTATATATAAGTCGAAGATGAACAAACTATGGTTACAGACTTATCAGACTATATAATACAAAACTGATCTTAAAAATATCAAACCATACCAAATTAATTAATTTAATATGATAATAATATAATAATATTTTTAAAATTAAAAACCCAAATTAGCATCGCTTCCGGATAGAGTTAGAATATTTATTAAAGATGAAAAAAATGATGTCGTTAAAGAGGTGTTGCAAAAAATTGTCTATGACAAACTGCCTTCGTACTGCACAACATGTAAACATCAGGGTCACAAGGAGGAAGAATGTAGACTGACTATGGAGGTAGAAAGTGGACTAATTGATGAAATAAAAATTAATGGGGAAAAGCTCGAAGGAGATTTGCGATCAATTTTGGATGAGAGAAAGAAAGTTCTTCTCTCCAACAAACTGAAAAAGAGGTAACATTACCAACTTCTTTCAATTCTAAAAAAAATAATGTGGAAAGAGTTGATGCACCAGGTCCCCTACTTGTTGCTGCAGCATCTGGGAACAAAGAAGATATAAAAACTATGTTACCTGGGACACTGACTTCTAAGATTAGTGAGCAACTTGGTATGACCACAACGAGTTCTTCCACTCCTGCCCATATTGATGTTGAGGCACAAAATAATATAGATAATAACTCAAGGCAGTTGATCGTTACATCACAAGTCGCTACAGAGCAGTTATCGTCTAGATTTGTGAAAAATAGAGAGTTGGATTCGCTTAATGCAGTCGTGGTTACTAAATCAAGGCAAGATGAAGCCAAAAAAGGCAACACTACCGTAGAAAAATCCAGTAATCAATGGACTTTGGTCTCACATAAAAAAACGATTTGCTCTAAGTCCTCAAATAATCACATTTTGCATCAAAAAGATTCTACACATGTTGAGTTTGATAGGAGTAATAGTGTTGTTGAATGTACTCAGTTTGATGTGTTGCGAGATGAGAAGTTTGGACAATATGAAGGGCTACATGTAACGGATGAATTAGTTGCTGAATCTGGGAATACTTTAGACTTTGACAAGCAGATTGAGCAAACCGGAAAGTTGAAACAATGTTGTCACGACGAGCATACTAATCAACAAGCTCTTGTGACACATGAAAAGGAGTTCATTGTTACGGAGAAGATAGATGGGAAAGAAATCAATCTAAATACACCTACCGTGTTTATTTTAGATCAAGAGGTGGCTACAAACAATTTGAATGAATCTAAGGAAAAACGAGGGAGGAAAGTGCTTCAAGATGGGCAGATTTAGTTGAGGAAGAGAATCATACTCCTTCACCTAGTAGGAGTAAGTTAAGCCCTTAAGCACTTGAATTTGTGCCTACAAGTAAAACAAATCCATCTATGACAGTCATAGGTACATCATCTAACTTGAGTGCTACAAAAGTAAACGTGGCTGATAGAGATATTCTTTATGCCTTGGACAATGACATGTTTGATGGATACGATGAAGATGATGAAGAAGAAATGTTGGATATATGCTTTGATAAGGTGGCTAAGGAGGGGGATCTTTCACCTAGACAACAAAGAAGTGGAAGCACCAAATGCAAAAAGAAGACACATAGAAGACAACATAGTTGGGATGGTAAGGTGAGTGAGGATTTTGTTTCAAGGCACCTACCAATGCGACTAGCAAAGCAAAATCATATGACAGTGTCAACAACTTTATCAAGATCCAACAGATTTGAAGAAGAAGACAAGAGGCAAATACTTCATATTACTTTAGACGGACAAACTATTTGTTTTAGTTCATACATATATCAAATGAACTTTGAGGTGGCTAACTCATCTTTATTCTTAGATTTTATGTTCTTGCATTACTTAAGCATCTTCATTTGTAATGTCATCATAAAGAGTATTATAAACTTCATGATGATCATAGAATACCTAGTTTTCTCTAGTTCTTTTTTTCTTCATGCTTGTTAATTAGTAGAGATTTGTTGTCTCATTAGGATTAGTAAAGTAAGGCCTAGCCCCCATTACTTGTACTTATCTCAATTTATAACTTTTAATTTTAAAAAAAATAAAAAAAATTCAAATACCGTAGCATAGTATGTCCACCCCTACTTCCATACCAGGCCTTCAGTGATTTTCAAAGCTAAAGCCTATATATTATTATTACGGGTTGTCTGTCGAGTGATTCACTATCGTCAGAGGCGAATCAAGGATTAAGAGTTTGAGGTTCTAAATTTCATTAATAACGGTTAATTAATTTTGTTAGGAGTTTACGAATATATATATATATATATATATATATATATATATTTATTTATTTATTTATTTATTTTTTCAATACAAATATAGAGTCTACGGAAAAGCTACTGGGTTCGAACGAATCCATAAACCCCACCTAGCTCCGCCTCTGACTATTGTTGGGTGATTTACAAAAGAGCTGTCATTTATTTATTATTACGGCATTATGGCTGTCTGTCGAGTGATTCACTACTGTCAGAGGTGAATCAAGGATTAAGAGTTTGAGGTTTCTAAATTTCGTTAATAATCGTTAATTAATTTTGTTAGAAATTTATAAATTAAAATACATATATGTTTAATTATTTTTTAAGTATAAATATAGAGTCTACGGAAAAGCTACTGGGTTCGGACGAATCCATGAACCCTCACCTAGCTCCGCCTCTGACTATTGTTGGGCGATTTACAAAAGTCTAACCTCAAATTGACAGGGATCTGTTCGAGCATCTAATTGAAAATTTTGTGTCGACTAAATTAATCAATGTAATGATGCATATGAAGTTTTATTAATATAATTATATTGTTTACCAAAAAAAAAAAAGGATGTTGACACCCAATTTTGACCCTCCACAATATAAATTAATCATTTAGAGTTTCTTCAATTTCAAATGATTTAAAATAATTAGTTTTATAAAATTTCCAAAAAAATATAATAGTTTGCAAGTTTTGTAAATAGTTTTGTCACTTTTCGTAATTTTTAGATGATATATACGTTTTACATAATTATGTATATAATTAGTATATTTTATGATTATTCAAAAATTGTCTCAAAAAAGATTTTATATTTTAAATATTAGGGATGGTTATAATTTTGAATTAATGAGTTTTATGAAATTCAAAATACTTTCAAGTTATTTTGAAGTAATTTTATCATTTTTAATAATAAATATGTATATTTTTGCAATCACGTTATTTTATAAATATTTGAAAAAATCATCACAAAAGATTTTACATTTTAGTTAAATATTTTATTAATTTACTTTAAGTTATAGTTATAATTTTGAGTTAATTAGTTTTGTAATTGAATTAGTGAGTTTATGGTTAAATTAATCATTTTATTTCGTTAAGATTAAAGAGCTCATAAATTAATTATATTAATTCATCTCATTTAAATTTTAGCCAATTAACTACATAACATTCAATTTTTTGGGGCCAATTTCGTAATACACTTGGCTATGTTTTATTACAAACATACCAATTTTCTAATCTCAATTTAAACCCATCAAAAGACCATATTTGGGCCAGCCATCCAAAATTTCCAGCAGCCCAATAACCCTTCAGCAGCAGCAACCCAGCCCACCAAATAACTTCCCTTTCTATGTGAACTCCAAGCCCACCAGAAACAACACCAAACCGACCCAATTCCCCTGACCCGGCCCCATCCCCTTTTTCCCTTTCAATTTCAATGATAGCAGCAGCAGAACAGACGTACAGCAGTACCAAACCAACCCCTGCATATTTTTTCTTTCAAAACGACCAGCAAGCAAGTTCAAATCCCAGAAAATCCGGCTAGAAATCCGTTGCGCCCATACTCATCCCGTCCCTTCGTCCTCTTTTGTCAAAAAGGCCTCATCCTTTCTACTGTTTTCTGAAAAAGGGGATTTGAAATTCAAAATTTTAATCCGTTTTCCCCTCAAATCGAATTCATTTTTCTCCTATAAAAATCCATCTTTCCTTTCGGTTTTAGGGGGGCTTTTGGACGGTTTTTTTTGGAAATTGAATTTTGACAATGTTTTAGAGCTTAGTTCTTTGGAAATACTCATTTTATACTCAAAGAAATTTTAAAACGATTCTCTAATCTTAAGTTCCGAAAAGTTCGTTGCTTAGATTCTGCTTGGGAATTCTTATCTTACCGATCGTATCGAGATTTTAAGGTGGGGAAATCGCTGTTTTCAAACTCGTTGTCGTCCAGTCGCTGCTCCGAAGAAGGTATACTCCTTCATTTTTTTATTTTTTTTTCTTATTATGACTGTAGTTTGCTGTTTGGTATGGCTAATCGATTTTATACCTCCTTTGTTGGTTTAAGTCTTAACTTTTTGCTTTTAGTATTGTTTGTTCTGTTTTCTCGCTAGTTCTTAGTAAGAAGCGTATTTCTCGTTCTCGTTGAAGTTATTAGCCTTTCGTTACCAAGCATGACTAGAGTATATGGATTTTTGAAGTTTGGTATCAAGCTATTGCCACTCTAATTGTGTTGTTTTTCATAACTTTGTAGTGATCAATTTTCGTTCGAAATGCCTTATTTACTTTAGTTTATCCTTACTTATCATGACTCCGTGGTAATGTGTAGTGTTCGACGTCACATTTTTTTTGTTCTTTCACCTTAAGTTGAAGGAATGAATCAAGACGTCAAGATCTTGACTTTATATTGTACTTATTGTAACCCGATTTTTTTTTTTACTTGGATGTTTGTCGGTTATTTCGAGATGTAGCAAACATATAGGATTGAGAATGCGTAGTAGCCCATTTAGCTCTAATTCCTCTCGTTTTTAGCATGTTTCCACAATTGTTAAATATATCTTCTTTTTTTCCATCTACTGTAATAGTTCCTGGCCCTTTTTTAATTTTTTTTTTTTTTATAATTTTTCATAGGCTTGGTTTAAACTCTTTAGGTATTAAAATCTATTTAGAAAGTGATAGTTTGCTATGGTTCTAAGGTTCTTTACTTCGATTGTCTTGTTGTATTAAGTTTATGATATCTCTTTGGCAATAAATATCGCAGTTTAACTTAGATCAGTGGGTTGTATATTGTTGATACGTGATAATAATATGACCTTCCCATTTAGGATAAGCATGTGGATAATTATTTATCATGGTGTGAAGCTTGGACTTTTCCTCTAATTAATTTGGATTAAAAGTAATTTTGCTGCCTAGATACAAACTTTGAAACTGTGTTTTTTTTTTCCTTAGCATTGGCAGTAGCCTATTCATTTTTAAAGTACCTAATTTGCCTTATTAAAAATTTAAAATCACTTCTTAACTATTTCCTTTGTTCACATGCTAACTTTTTCTTCTTTTGTTTGTTGTATGTGAATTCCCACCGAGTCCATTGTGGACTCCTTTCCCTCCTCCATTGCATTTCGAAGTAGGCCATAAAGGCCTAAATTCATCTTTTTTACTCTCGAGTCAAGTGGAGAAGACGATGGACAGATTGAAAGTAGCGACTTGGTTGGAAACTAAAATTCCAAATCTTGAAAGTCTGAAAGTGGGCAATATACATGTTGTATACAACATTATACGTTGAGATACAGGATCAGTATAACGAATATGTGGCCAAAAAACGAGAATTACAGGGCTGAGGCGAAATGCAGGTGTCCAGAAGCAAAAAATACATGAAAAGAGCCTATACACACGCTGATATACACTGATATACATCAGCTGTATACCAAAAACGGGATTGGTTTAAAGGCCGAAATTTCAGCGAAATTGGCCCAAAGGAGGCCCAAATTCATTTCCTCCTTACTCTTTAATTATTTAATTATGATTATTTATTGTTCGTTGTTTAACTCTAACTTTATAATTTCTAATTAACTTAATTGGATTCCCCAAAAGATAGGTTATTTTCTTTGTGTTGGTTAACTTTTAATATCTATTTTTATTTTATTAATCAAATATGTTGATCAAATTATACTTTCTAATTAAGTTAAACCTTTTATTCTTAAGATATATGTTTTAACGCCTCTTCACCTATTCATATTATACTCATTCTAAAATTATTATTTTTAGTTAAAATATTTTTCTTAAATAAATTTTAAAAAACATGTTAGTCAAAACTTTTCCAATTAAAATAAAAAATATATATAAAATATATACTTAGTCGTTTTCTCAAAAAGGATAGTCAATTAATTAAAAAATGATTTTCATTCCTTAACTTATTAAATTGGTTTAAATTATTATTTCAAAGTGAATAAAATAAATTCTAATTAATCTAGTTTTATATTAATATTCTAATCACTTGTAATTTAATTCAAATGTTTCATTTTGGATCTCTTTCTCTAAAAAAGTAAAAAATGAAATATAAAATGTTCGTTATTTAACTATTCTTCAGAGTTAACCGAATATTGTAAATGATCATATTTTCTTTTATGTTAAACCATTTTCCAAAAAAATAGTCAAAATGTATTTTAGTCAAGTCGCAGGTCAACCGCATGTTAGCGGGCACTTCGAATGCTTAAACCCTTCTCGAAGTGTAAATTGAACCCCGAACCTTCTTTAGTATTTTCAAATGATTTTTTCTGTTTAAATCTTTGAAAATTATAAGTTTTCTTAATTTCTTTAAAAAATTAAGTGGCGACTCTTTCTAAGTATTTTTCTCAAATTGTTTTATACTTAGAACATTTCAAACAGTGATTTTTCTATAGATAGGAAAATTACGACACAACAGAAATGGCGACTTCCGCTGGGGATTTAATTAAGTTCTAACCATAAGATTTGACTTTTTTGACTAATTGTATTAATTGTAAAATTGTTTATCTGCTCTCAACGTGTTTAAATTGATATAACTGTCATTGCATTTCATGGCATATTCTCTTGTATGTATAGTATATTAAAGGATGGTTTTGCGGAACCGCAACCGAACTTTTTTATACTCAACCCTTTTCCGGAAGGATCGGCAATTTATTGGTACGTCATGCGTCCAATGGTTGTCGTGAATTTCAGCCTAAGTTGTCCACTTGGGTTCCCGGTCTTTCAAACCCACTCTTAGTTAACTAGCGTAGAGCGAAACCAAATCCCAATTTTTAGCGCATTTCGAACTAAAATGACCCAACACCCAAGGCGTGTTGGGCCCATTAGAAAGACCACCTTGAGTCCAAAGGGTTCTTGGCCCGAACGGACGTTCATACTTATGTGTTAAATTTGAAAGATGTATACGTTATTTGAAAAGTCATTGTCCCTTGGGGTTAGGAGAAGTTCTTAATAGCTTTTTTTTCAGTCAGAGGAAGATTTTCACAAGCTGCTACCTAGAAGGGATGGACATTCGGAGGTGGTAAGAAGCTCAAGAGCGAAGGACTTTTCATGGAAGTTTAGTTTAGGAATGTACCCCTGCGCGGGACTGATTATTTTGTATCCCTTTTCCCCTATTATGTATCCCCATTCGATTTATTTGCAAAACTTGTATAAATATAGGTTTTGGGACAATGAAATGTTTCAGATGACGTATACATCTTTCAAATCGTTAGGCCTACCCTTGACACAAAAGAGTCACATATCTGTTTAGAATGCGCAATATTTGTTTATGTGTTATAACTGCTTGTGTGAATATGTTGCTTCATTTGAAGATATTCTAGCTCACTCTTCTTCAAAAAAAATTTTAGAACCCCTAAGCACAAATATCAAGTCATTATCGAAAATACGTCCAAATACTCTTCAAGTCTTTAGTTTCCCAATAAATTCGAATTTCATTTTTTAAATCCAACTCTCTCATACCAGAAAAAGATTCACCGTCTCAAATCAAAAGAGATTCAAGGTTCGAACTACGTTGGGCCTGAATTCTCCTTAGAAGATACGTAGGCAGCCTTTCAAGGCCCGGCCCCTATCTTTTAAAAAAAAAATATTTCTTTTTCCCTTCATTCTACAATGAAACATTGAGTTCAGATCAACAAATGCCCAGAGATGCAACAAGAAGACCTTAGCTCAACGCAATTTAACCTTTTTGAGTCACCAACCTCAGCATAAAAAAATGAGCAAATTCCTGCTTGTTCAAAAGTCAGTCCCCATTATTCATGGGCTAGCATGTTCTCAAACAAAGCAACTTTTATGTGTTTATCTGCTTTCTATATGATATTTTGCATTATTTGTGCCGAATCAAAACTAACAGATTTGCCTTTGAGTTGTTTTTCTCAACAGGTAATTAGAACTGGTCTGTGTCGACAAGCTGGCTGATCATCCTTATTTCACTAGATCTAAAGGTCCTACAGATTCCTTCCCCAATCAAGGTTCACAAAAGGGAGAAGCAGCAATGGGTGATAACAACGAAGAAATCAGCCTTACTGATGTCGTGGTGGCTCAACCCGCCCTTGCTGATAAGAATGAACTGATCCTACAGTTGATGCAACAAATTGCTGAGATGAGGGTCGAGATACAAAGGAAACACGATTTACCTCCTCCAATTTTTGCTGTCAACACTCAACCAGACGGAAGACCTCCAGCTCAAATTCCCCCTCCTAACGTGGAACAAGCTCAGAACCCGCCTTTAAGCCCTGCTCGTAATCCCTCCATCATTAACCTTACCACCCAAAAACCCCATTACGCCTCAGTCTCTTATCACACACCACCACCTCCTCAAAATACCAACCCCCAAGCGCCACTCCCTTCCCCCAATGCAAACTGACCTACCCCCCCAAAGCCAAAATGTTAATCGCTCGCACATTTCCTTCCATCACCAAAATCAACATACCAACCCCCAGACTTTCCCTCAAAATTACCAAGCCACTCAAAATGCCCAAAGTCCCTCCATTGCTCCACCCCTACCTCAAAAAGCGGCTTTCCAAATCCCAGTCCCCAATGAGCCTTACGCCAATTGTTCTGAGCTCGACCACTATGAGGAAAGGGAGAGAGAGTGGAGGTCAAAAGAAGAGACCGCCAAGATTGATGTGAAGGAAGAAATTAGAAAGGCCATGAAGGAGTTGAACTGTATTCCTGAGGTCGCCGGGTTGAGTTACGAAGACCTGTGCATTCATCCGAATTTGGACCTCCCGGAAGGGTTCAAGGTGCCGAAATTTGACATCTTCGGAGGAACGGGGAACCCCTTAGCACACCTGAGGGCCTACTGTGACCAACTCGTGGGAGTTGGGAGAGACGAAGCTTTGTTAATGCGACTTTTTAGCCGAAGTTTGAGCGGAGAGGCTCTAGAGTGGTTTACGTCTCATGAAACGAGACAGTGGTCTAGTTGGAACGCTCTGGCTAAGGACTTCATCGAACGATTCGCCTACAATGTGGAGATCGTTCCTGATCGTTACACCTTGGAGAAGATGAAGCAGAAGCCGACCGAGAATTACAGAGAATTTGCATATAGATGGCGAAAGGAGGCAGCTAGAGTTAGACCTCCTATGTCAGAAAAAGAAATTGTTGAAGTGTTTGTGCGGGTGCAGGAGCCCGAATATTATGACAGAATTATGTTGCTCGTCGGAGCAAAATTTGCTGAGATAGTCAAGGTAGGTGAGACTATCGAGGATGGATTGAAAACCGGGAAGATTGCCCGTGTTGCTGCCTCGCCCGGATCTTCGGGCTTGTTGAAGAAGAAAAGAGAAGATGTGTCCTCTATCTCTTATGAGGGGAAGAAGACCCCAAGAAAATCATCATCATACCAAGGTCGTTCTCGACCTTCACAGAGTCCGTACCCGGCATGTTATGCACATGTTGATTACCAAAATACCCCTCCCGCCAGTTACCAAAACACCCTTCTTCCCAGCTATCAAAATATTCCCCCTCCTAACTACCAAACTCCCCCTACTATCTACCAAACTTCCCCTCCAGTTTACCAAACTCCGTCTCATCACTATCGAAATGCCGCCCCCAACTGTGCCAATGTTCAGACAAATTACCAAACTCCTCCCCCCACATACCAAACCCCAGCTCCACTTTGCCAAAATACCCCCTCGACCTACCAAGCTCCACAACCAAACTACCAAACCAACTCATATCCCAGATATCGAGCCCCCCGTCCAAACGCTCCAAATTATCGTCAAATGCCTCCTCATCAACAAGGAAATTACGATCCCCCCCGTCCTAGATTTGAGAAGAAGCCTGCTAAAATTTTTACTCCGCTTATTGAAAGCCGAACAAAGCTATTCGAGCGATTAACTGCGGCAGGATATATTCATCCGGTGGGTCCCAAGCCGGTTGACACTAGCTCAAAGTTTTACATGCCTGATCAGAGGTGCGCGTATCACTCCAACAGTGTTGGACATGATACCGAAGACTGTATCAACCTGAAACACAAAATCCAAGACCTGATCGATCAGAACGTGGTATCTCTTCAGACGGTCGCGCCCAATGTCAATAGTAATCCTTTGCCAAATCATGGAGGCGCCACTATCAATATGATAGAGACAGATGATGACTGGTGCGTGAGGAAGGAAATAGTTCCGATTGTTTATGATAAACTAGAAAGGGCTGTAGCATCATTGAGCGTTAGAGAGAAGAAAGAGTTTGTGATTCTGACACCCGAAAAGGCTGTTGCCTTGGTGCCACGAGAAACTCTTGCCCGACCAAAGTTTGTGATTGAAACAGCTGTTACCCAGGGTATGACCAGATCCGGCAGGTGCTACACACCGGAAGAGTTAGCTCAAGGAGGGCAAAAGAAGGACCAAGCAAAAAGGCCAATTAGTGAAGCTGAAGCCGAAGAGATCTGGAGGAAGATGCAGCCGAAAGATTATTCAATTGTGAAGCATTTGGAGAAGACACCAGCTCAGATTTCTGTGTGGACTTTATTGATGAGTTCACAGTTACATAGACAGGCTTTGATGAGAGCTTTGGATGACACTTATGTGCCTGTGGGTACTAACAGCGACAATCTAGCAGCCATGATACACTAGGTCATTCGGGGACATCGAATCAGCTTTTGTGACGAAGAGCTGCCCTTTGAAGGGAGGATGCACAACAAAGCTCTGCACGTCACCATCAAGTGCCGGGAAAAAGTTATAAATCGTGTTTTGGTCGACGATGGGTCCGGTCTCAACATCTGCCCGCTTTCGACTCTCAAGCAGCTGCAATTCGACTTGGGAAAGGTTCAACAAAACCAGGTCAATGTGAGAGCTTTTGATGGAGTGCAAAGAGATACATTGGGCGCGGTGAACTTAGATATTCAGGTGGGGCCTGCAGAATTCAATGTGGAGTTCCAGGTGTTGGATATCAACACTAGCTACAACCTGCTTCTGGGAAGACCGTTTATTCATATGGCCGGGGCTGTGCCGTCTACCCTTCACCAACTGATGAAATTTGTTTGGAAGGACCAGGAATTGGTCATTTATGGTGAAGGGAGTCATTCCAATACGTGTCCACCGATCGTTGATGATGTCTCTCGAGGTTGTGATTTTTACACGGTGGAGCTGGTAAATGCCACAGGTGATGACTTGGCTCCACAACCTCCTATGCCTACCGTGTACAAGATGATTGCTACCATCATGCTCCAGAATGGTTTCGAACCAGGTTTCGGGTTGGGAAAGTACTTTCAAGGAATCGTAGAGCCTATCCAAATTCCCGCCAAAGGAGCAAAGTTTGGTTTGGGGTACGTCCCCACAGAGGCTGATGAAGCAGGGGTGAAGAGCAAAAATGTGGATCAAGCATTGGCCAGACCAATTCCTCATTTGTACCAGTCGTTTCCAGTGCGGGATTATGCCATCGACAACGGTTTGGGGGAAGGAATCTTGGGCCTTTTTGAGGAGATCGATGCGGTCATCGAGGAAGAGGCTGGGACATCAGGCATTCGTGATGCAGAGCCTGAGGAGAAATTGCAGAACTGGACCTCCACACCACTCCTGATTTCCCGCTCATCTGGGTAGAAAGGACATGTGTTTTTGTTTATTTTTAAAACGGTGGTAGTCCGGAAGAGGCCCGAGACCCACCCTTTATGATATTGTTATTTGTTTGAAGCTTTTTAAATTCTCTTGTGATGTTTTAAAAAAAAAAAAAAAAAAAGGCAAAATGGCTCTCGTCCATGGCCAAAGTTTGTGCTTATCTTTCCATTTAAATGAAAAGCCTCTTATTGAAAATTTGTTTATTTATCTGTTTATATTTTGCTTTCCTAACTTTGTTCGTTTATGATTTCAGTAATATTAATTTAAAACCTGCCAATATCATGTCATGTCATGAACCGAGTGAACGAAATGAAGTAGGTGATGACGAATGTGAGGAATATGAAAGAGAAAATGAGGTACCCGAACATATTGCTGAGGAATTTCGACAATTCGAGAATCAACACAAGCCAAATCTTGAAGAAACTGAGACTGTGAATCTCGGAGATGAGGAATGTGTTAAAGAAGTAAGAATCAGTGTCCATTTGATTGATGCTCAAAGAAGAAACCTGGTCCGTTTGCTCAGAGAGTACATTGATGTGTTTGCCTGGTCTTACAAAGATATGCTAGGGCTGAGTACGAATATGGTGTCTCACAAGCTACCGATTAATCCATATTGCAGTCCGGTAAAACAAAAGACTCGAAAGTTCAAGCCTGAGTTGAGTTTGAAGATCAAAGAGGAGATTACCAAGCAGATCGAGTCTCAAGTAGTGGAGGTGACGCAATATCCGACTTGGTTAGCCAACGTTGTTCCCGTTGCCAAGAAAGATGGAAAGATCAGAATTTGTGTCGACTATAGAGATATCAACAAAGCTAGCCCGAAAGATAATTTTCCATTGCCAAACATTCACATCCTCATTGATAACTGTGCTAAGCATGAAATGCAGTCATTCGTGGACTGTTATGCGGGTTACCTCCAGATCCTGATGGACGAAGAAGATGCAGAAAAGACAGCTTTCATCACGCCTTGGGGCGTATATCATTATCGGGTGATGCCATTTGGTCTCAAAAATGCCTGTGCTACTTACATGAGGGCTATGACAACCATTTTTCATGATATGATTCACAAGGAGATCGAGGTGTATGTAGATGATGTCATAATCAAGTCCCGCGAGAGTTCGGATCACTTGACTCACTTGAGGAAATTCTTTGATCGTCTACGCCGATATAATTTGAAGTTAAATCCCGCCAAATGTGCTTTTGGAGTGCCAGCTGGCAAGTTGTTGGGATTTATAGTTAGCAGGAGGGGAATTGAGCTTGACCCTTCCAAGATCAAGGCGATCCAAGAATTACCTCCTCCAAAGACAAAGAAGGAGGTGATGAGTTTTCTAGGAAGGTTGAACTACATCAGCCGGTTCATAGCTCAATCCACCGTGGTGTGTGAGCCCATCTTTAAGTTATTGAAGAAAGATGCCTCTACCAAGTGGACTGGAGAATGTCAAACTGCTTTCGATGCCATCAAGGACTATTTGTCCAACCCACCGGTGTTGATCCCTCCACGAGAATGGAGTCCATTATTACTATATTTATCGGTCTCGGATAATCGTTGGGATGCGTGCTTGGTCAACATGATGAGACTGGAAAGAAGGAGCGAGCCATTTATTACTTGAGTAAAAAGTTCACCCCATATGAGGCTCGTTACACTCTTTTGGAGAGAACATGTTGTGCTTTGACTTGGATCGCTCAAAAGTTGAGACATTATTTGTCTTCTTATACCACGTACCTTATCTCCAGGATGGATCCGTTGAAGTATATTTTCCAGAAAGCAATGCCGACCGGGAAGTTGGCTAAATGGCAAATGCTTTTGAGTGAATTTGACATTGTGTATGTGACTCAGAAGGCGATCAAGGCACAAGCCTTGGCTGATCATCTTGCGGAGAATCCAGTTGATGAAGAGTATGAACCGCTCAAGACTTATTTTCCCGATGAAGAAGTAGCGTTTGTGCGTGAAGATATTTCTGAAGCGTACTCAGGTTGGAGAGTATTCTTTGATGGAGCGGCAAATCACCAAGGAAAAGGTATTGGAGCAGTCTTAGTATCAGAATCTGGTCAGCACTATCCTATGGCGGCTAAACTCCAATTTAATTGCACGAATAACATGGCCGAGTATGAAGCTTGCATCCTCGGTTTGAAGATGGCCATTGATATGAATGTTCATGAGCTATTGGTTATTGGAGATTCAGATCTGCTGATTCACCAAGTTCAAGGAGAATGGGCCGTAATGAACCCAAAGATCACACCGTACGTGCAATATATACAGAAATTGTGCATAAGATTTCGCAAGATTGAATTCAGGCACACTCCCAGGACACAGAATGAGTTAGCCGATGCTCTTGCCACCATCGCCTCAATGATTAAACATCCAGATACAAGTTTTATCGATCCCTTGGATATAGAGGTAAAAGAGCATCCCGTCTATTGTTCACATGTCGAAGCAGAACCAGATGGCTTGCCTTGGTATTCTGACATCAAGAAGTATTTAGAGACCGGGACTTATCCTGAGAATGCAACGTTCAACCAGAAAAAGTCGATACGCCGTATGGCCCTCAATTTCTTTACAAGTGGGGAAATCCTTTATAGGAGGATTCCTGATTTAGGTCTTCTCAGATGCGTTGATGCTAATGAAGCTGCGAAGCTTCTGGAACAGATACATGCCAGAGTCTGTGGTACTCACATGAATGGGCTCACTTTGGCGAGGAAGGTCCTTCGAGCTGGTTATTTTTGGATGACTATGGAACATGATTGTTGCAAGTTTGTGAAGAAATGTCATAAATGTCAACTGCACGGTGATCTGATTCGAGTGCCGCCTCACGAGCTCAATGCCATGAGTTCACCTTGGCCTTTTGTAGCTTGGGGCATGTATGTTATCGGTCCAATAGAGCCAGCCGCCTCTAACGGACACAGATTCATTTTGGTTGCCATTGACTACTTCACCAAGTGGGTAGAAGCAGCTTCGTATAAGTCGGTGACCAAGAAAGTTGTAGCTGATTTTGTTCGCAATAATTTGATATGTAGATTTGGAGTTCCAGAATCTATCATTACTGATAATGGAGCAAATCTCAACAATCACTTGATGAGAGAGATATGTGAACAATTCAAGATTACTCATCGAAATTCGACCGCTTATCGTCCCCAAATGAATGGAGCTGTAGAAGCCGCCAACAAGAACATAAAAAAGATTTTGAGGAAAATGATTGATAATCGCAGAGGTTGGCATGAGATGTTGCCATATGCTTTGTTGGGTTACAGAACGACTGTTAGAACATCAGTCGGAGCAACTCCATATTTGCTAGTATATGGAACAGAGGCAGTTATACCTGCAGAAGTTGAAATACCTTCATTGAGAATCATCCAAGAAGCTGAATTGAATGATGCTGAATGGGTTCGCAAGCGGATTGACCAGTTAACCTTGATCGATGAGAAGAGAATGGTTGCGGTTTGTCATGGTCAACTTTATCGACAAAGGATGATTCGTGCTTTCCACAAGAAAGTAAGATCCAGAACATTCGAAATTGGTCAGTTAGTCCATAAACGCATTTTCCCTCATCAGGATGAGTACAAAGGGAAATTTGCACCGAATTGGCAAGGGCCCTACATGGTTCGCAAAGTATTATCCGGTGGTGCTTTAGTCTTGTCGGAGATGGATGGCACTGAATGGCCGAAACCGATCAACTTAGATGCTGTCAAGAGATATTACGTGTAAAGTTTCAGCTTATATTTCTGTCATCCCCTTGTAATCGTTCTATTTGCTTGTAATTGCTTTGTTTAAAATTTATCCCTCTGCAATGAACTACGTTCGACCTGAATTCTCAAGAATGAGATACGTAGGCGACCTATGTCGGCCTCGGTCGGTTTCTTTGTAAATTTCTTATTTTTGTTAATCCTCGATAGGGGGAACTACGTTTGACCTGATTCCTGCCTCAACGGGATACGTAGGCACCATAAGGGCTCGGTCATATCTCCCGTAAGATTTCTATTTTTTCTTTACAATAGAAACCGGGACAGAATTTTTGAGAAGGACTCAAAAATTCTCGAGAAGAGGATCTTTTCCTACAAAGTCAAGACTGAAGTTACTTTGAGATTTGCAACTGGGATAGAATTTTTGAGAAGATCTAAAAAATTCCGTGATTTCTCACCAACGGTTAAAGATAAGCCAAGACAGTTAACTGGGACAGAAATTTTGAGATGGCCTCAAAATTTCAACAGGGTTTATCGGCAGTTTAGAACAACTTTGAATATTTCCCAACAAGTAATCAGACAGACTTCAAGGCATCAACTTCAAATACGTTCACGGAAGCTTGACGTAACATGATACTTGGCAGTGACCTTTTCCGAACATTACTTTTGAAAATCTATTTTCCTTTAAAACTTTTCTTTCTTGTTTCAATTATTTTGCATAAAAATATTTTGTCTTATCTATCGAGAGGCGGAGATCAGAGAAATCAACCGAAGATAGAAAAATAAGGAGTAGACAATCGAAGAGATCGACACAGATCAGTTCATTTTTTAAACTAACAATTTTTCTATGGATGCAGGTCTATAAGCTTTCCTCAAGATCAACGTATTCCTTCATTCAATAAATATGGAGAGATCAAAAGGGCGAGAAGCTCCCCAAAAATTGACAATTTTTTGTAGATGCAGGAAATATTTTATGCTTCATATACCAAGAGTTGGGAATATTCAAATTCTCAACAAAGCAAGGCTCATAATGAACATTGCAACTATGTTCGAAGATGGAACAAACGAAAATCACAAAGAGAGTAATATTATCATTTTCCAGCAACTAAAAATACCTGGAAGACGCTCATCTGCATTTACGTTATCAGATATGATAATACTCTTACCTTGAAGGTTATTTGTATCGTATTGTCGAATGAGATGATACCACTACTCCGAGGGTCATTTTATTTATATTGTCGATTGAGACGATACTGCCACCCAAAAACTACCCAGAAGATCACTTGTATTGCTCGGTGAAGCACTATCTTCATTCGGTACCGGGGAAGGCACCGTCAGGAGAGAAAGAAATCATGCATTGCAAGAGAAAGAAATCATACATCGCGGGAAAAAGATTCATGCATTGCGGGAAAAAGATTCATGCATTGCGAGAAAAGAGATTCAGGCATTACAAGAGAAGATTCATGCATTGCGGGAAAAAGATACATGCATCGCGGGGAAGAAGTCATGCATCGCGGGATAAAGAATGTCATGCATTGGGAGAAAAATGTCATGCATTGCAGAAAAGAAGTCATACATCGCGTGACAAAGAATGTCATGCATTGAGAGAAGAATGTCATGCATCGCGGGACATAGAATGTCATGCATTGCGAGAAAAATGTCATGCATTGCAGGAAAAATGTCATGCATTGCGGAGAAAGAAGTCATACATCGCGTGACAAAGAATGTCATGCATTGAGAGAAGAATGTCATGCATTGCGAGAAAAATGTCATGCATTGCAGAAAAGAAGTCATGCATCGCGAAAAAAATCCATACATCGCGGGAAAGAGATTCATGCATAGCAAGAAAAGAGATTCATGCATTGCAAGAGAAAATTCATGCATTGCGAAAGAAATCATGCATCGCGGAGAAGTCATGCATTGCAAGAGAAGGATTCATGCATCGCGGAAAAGTCATGCATCGCGAGAAAAGTCATTTATGCATAGCAAGAAGAAGAAATCATTCATAGCAAGAGAAAACGTCATGCATCGCGAGAAAGAGAGTCATGCATGGCAAGAGAATAATTCATGCATCGCGGAAAAGTCATGCATCGCAAGAAGAGTAATTTATGCATAGCAAGAAGAAGAAACCATGCATAGCAAGAGAAAACGTCATGCATCGCGGCAAAGAGATTTATGCATAGCAAGAGAAAACGTCATGCATCGCGGGAAAGAGATTCACGCATAGTAAGAGAAGGATTCATGCATCGCGAAAAAAGAGTTATGCACCACAAGAGAAAGATTTACCTATCACAAGAAAATCAACATCGTCTGCATCATTTTTCTTTGCAAAAAAGACATCAAGAGAATCATCAACAACGACATCCAGAGAATTGTCAACATATTACATTCGCATATTTTATTACTTCGTCATTAAAAGAAGAGTACATTGAAGATTATATTGCAAATACAAAATACAAGCTTTATTTGCTTCACGTCAAACCCGGTAGAGTTTACGTCAATTATTCAAGGAGAACAATTAAGTGTCAACACGGTAAAAGACACTGTCTCCCATTTGAATTGTATTTCTATGCTAATGAATTTTATCTCAGTCTTTGTCGAGAGCATCCGAGAGGATGAATACTCAAAACAAACCACAGGTGCGGACGACATCAAAAGGGATGCAGCACAACGTGGAACTTTTTCTTAGCAGCGAACTGGGACATAGTCCAAAAAGGAGTGCCAAGCTCTTAGGACGCGAGCAAAGGAGCGACTTCCACCACAATTAAACCACACTTCTATCAGAAGGCATGTGGGTTTTCCTTTGGGTTTGTCGGTTTCAGTTTCGCATCCGGGAAATTTTAGTCTCCACCGGAGGCAACTTTCTAATCCGAGTGACAATGCACCAAGAGCTTCGAAAATTATGTCCGTGTAAGTTCTTAATTATGGGTGTGAAGTGCACCACATTCATGGCTAAGAGGTTGCAAGCCTCTTTTTCATACTCGACTTACTTTGTCGTTGTTCCAAGACCAAAGGCGATCTAGCATAATAGATCTCCTTTTCAATCGATTGAGTCGAACTACAAGCAGCTTGATTTCCTAAGTTGAGGAATATGTAGGCAGGATCAATGTTGAAAACTCGACTGCATTCTAACATTCGCTCTTAAGCCTTATTCTTGAGCATTCTGGTGCCTTCATAATTCGGTATTGGGATGACTTTTGAATTCTTTTAAAATCGTGCGTGAAATCAAGCGTATCGAACTACAAGTGGCCTGAGTTCTCATATAGCCTGAGATATGTAGGAAACCTATTCCTGAGGTTCGGCCATAATTCCTGTTGTCCATACCTAATCCTTTTTCCAAAAGATGAAGATGTGGTCAGTCAAAATTGGATTCGTCAATTTCATTTGCCTCGAATTTCTTTCATCAATCCAAGTCAAATGAGGGACAGTTGTTGACACCCAATTTTGACCCTCCACAATATAAATTAATCATTTAGAGTTTCTTCAATTTCAAATGATTTAAAATAATTAGTTTTATAAAATTTCCAAAAAAATATAATAGTTTGCAAGATTTTTAAATAGTTTTGTCACTTTTCGTAATTTTTAGATGATATATACGTTTTACATAATTATGTATATAATTAGTATATTTTATGATTATTCAAAAATTGTCTCAAAAAAGATTTTATATTTTAAATATTAGGGATGGTTATAATTTTGAATTAATGAGTTTTATGAAATTCAAAATACTTTCAAGTTATTTTGAAGTAATTTTATCATTTTTAATAATAAATATGTATATTTTTGCAATCACGTTATTTTATAAATATTTGAAAAAATCATCACAAAAGATTTTACATTTTAGTTAAATATTTTATTAATTTACTTTAAGTTATAGTTATAATTTTGAGTTAATTAGTTTTGTAATTGAATTAGTGAGTTTATGGTTAAATTAATCATTTTATTTCGTTAAGATTAAAGAGCTCATAAATTAATTATATTAATTCATCTCATTTAAATTTTAGCCAATTAACTACATAACATTCAATTTTTTGGGGCCAATTTCGTAATACACTTGGCTATGTTTTATTACAAACATACCAATTTTCTAATCTCAATTTAAACCCATCAAAAGACCATATTTGGGCCAGCCATCCAAAATTTCCAGCAGCCCAATAACCCTTCAGCAGCAGCAACCCAGCCCACCAAATAACTTCCCTTTCTATGTGAACTCCAAGCCCACCAGAAACAACACCAAACCGACCCAATTCCCCTGACCCGGCCCCATCCCCTTTTTCCCTTTCAATTTCAATGATAGCAGCAGCAGAACAGACGTACAGCAGTACCAAACCAACCCCTGCATATTTTTTCTTTCAAAACGACCAGCAAGCAAGTTCAAATCCCAGAAAATCCGGCTAGAAATCCGCTGCGCCCATACTCATCCCGTCCCTTCGTCCTCTTTTGTCAAAAAGGCCTCATCCTTTCTACTGTTTTCTGAAAAAGGGGATTTGAAATTCAAAATTTTAATCCGTTTTCCCCTCAAATCGAATTCATTTTTCTCCTATAAAAATCCATCTTTCCTTTCGGTTTTAGGGGGGCTTTTGGACGGTTTTTTTTGGAAATTGAATTTTGACAATGTTTTAGAGCTTAGTTCTTTGGAAATACTCATTTTATACTCAAAGAAATTTTAAAACGATTCTCTAATCTTAAGTTCCGAAAAGTTCGTTGCTTAGATTCTGCTTGGGAATTCTTATCTTACCGATCGTATCGAGATTTTAAGGTGGGGAAATCGCTGTTTTCAAACTCGTTGTCGTCCAGTCGCTGCTCCGAAGAAGGTATACTCCTTCATTTTTTTTATTTTTTTTCTTATTATGACTGTAGTTTGCTGTTTGGTATGGCTAATCGATTTTATACCTCCTTTGTTGGTTTAAGTCTTAACTTTTTGCTTTTAGTATTGTTTGTTCTGTTTTCTCGCTAGTTCTTAGTAAGAAGCGTATTTCTCGTTCTCGTTGAAGTTATTAGCCTTTCGTTACCAAGCATGACTAGAGTATATGGATTTTTGAAGTTTGGTATCAAGCTATTGCCACTCTAATTGTGTTGTTTTTCATAACTTTGTAGTGATCAATTTTCGTTCGAAATGCCTTATTTACTTTAGTTTATCCTTACTTATCATGACTCCGTGGTAATGTGTAGTGTTCGACGTCACATTTTTTTTGTTCTTTCACCTTAAGTTGAAGGAATGAATCAAGACGTCAAGATCTTGACTTTATATTGTACTTATTGTAACCCGATTTTTTTTTTTACTTGGATGTTTGTCGGTTATTTCGAGATGTAGCAAACATATAGGATTGAGAATGCGTAGTAGCCCATTTAGCTCTAATTCCTCTCGTTTTTAGCATGTTTCCACAATTGTTAAATATATCTTCTTTTTTTCCATCTACTGTAATAGTTCCTGGCCCTTTTTTAATTTTTTTTTTTTTATAATTTTTCATAGGCTTGGTTTAAACTCTTTAGGTATTAAAATCTATTTAGAAAGTGATAGTTTGCTATGGTTCTAAGGTTCTTTACTTCGATTGTCTTGTTGTATTAAGTTTATGATATCTCTTTGGCAATAAATATCGCAGTTTAACTTAGATCAGTGGGTTGTATATTGTTGATACGTGATAATAATATGACCTTCCCATTTAGGATAAGCATGTGGATAATTATTTATCATGGTGTGAAGCTTGGACTTTTCCTCTAATTAATTTGGATTAAAAGTAATTTTGCTGCCTAGATACAAACTTTGAAACTGTGTTTTTTTTTCCTTAGCATTGGCAGTAGCCTATTCATTTTTAAAGTACCTAATTTGCCTTATTAAAAATTTAAAATCACTTCTTAACTATTTCCTTTGTTCACATGCTAACTTTTTCTTCTTTTGTTTGTTGTATGTGAATTCCCACCGAGTCCATTGTGGACTCCTTTCCCTCCTCCATTGCATTTCGAAGTAGGCCATAAAGGCCTAAATTCATCTTTTTTACTCTCGAGTCAAGTGGAGAAGACGATGGACAGATTGAAAGTAGCGACTTGGTTGGAAACTAAAATTCCAAATCTTGAAAGTCTGAAAGTGGGCAATATACATGTTGTATACAACATTATACGTTGAGATACAGGATCAGTATAACGAATATGTGGCCAAAAAACGAGAATTACAGGGCTGAGGCGAAATGCAGGTGTCCAGAAGCAAAAAATACATGAAAAGAGCCTATACACACGCTGATATACACTGATATACATCAGCTGTATACCAAAAACGGGATTGGTTTAAAGGCCGAAATTTCAGCGAAATTGGCCCAAAGGAGGCCCAAATTCATTTCCTCCTTACTCTTTAATTATTTAATTATGATTATTTATTGTTCGTTGTTTAACTCTAACTTTATAATTTCTAATTAACTTAATTGGATTCCCCAAAAGATAGGTTATTTTCTTTGTGTTGGTTAACTTTTAATATCTATTTTTATTTTATTAATCAAATATGTTGATCAAATTATACTTTCTAATTAAGTTAAACCTTTTATTCTTAAGATATATGTTTTAACGCCTCTTCACCTATTCATATTATACTCATTCTAAAATTATTATTTTTAGTTAAAATATTTTTCTTAAATAAATTTTAAAAAACATGTTAGTCAAAACTTTTCCAATTAAAATAAAAAATATATATAAAATATATACTTAGTCGTTTTCTCAAAAAGGATAGTCAATTAATTAAAAAATGATTTTCATTCCTTAACTTATTAAATTGGTTTAAATTATTATTTCAAAGTGAATAAAATAAATTCTAATTAATCTAGTTTTATATTAATATTCTAATCACTTGTAATTTAATTCAAATGTTTCATTTTGGATCTCTTTCTCTAAAAAAGTAAAAAATGAAATATAAAATGTTCGTTATTTAACTATTCTTCAGAGTTAACCGAATATTGTAAATGACCATATTTTCTTTTATGTTAAACCATTTTCCAAAAAAATAGTCAAAATGTATTTTAGTCAAGTCGCAGGTCAACCGCATGTTAGCGGGCACTTCGAATGCTTAAACCTTTCTCGAAGTGTAAATTGAACCCCGAACCTTCTTTAGTATTTTCAAATGATTTTTTCAGTTTAAATCTTTGAAAATTATAAGTTTTCTTAATTTCTTTAAAAAATTAAGTGGCGACTCTTTCTAAGTATTTTTCTCAAATTGTTTTATACTTAGAACATTTCAAACAGTGATTTTTCTATAGATAGGAAAATTACGACACAACAAAGGAAGTTTTCCATAATGAATTAACATGTTTATTTTTTCAGTTTGATTTTTTATTGTTGCTTGAAACTTGAAAGAGAGTCTTCTTGGTTAAATAATGTTTATAATTTTTAACTTCGGCTATACATAGAGACGCATTTTTCTATGCTATTTTGATGTATTCATCAATCTTTTTATTTCACAAAGATAGAAACGTATAAAAATATCTATTTTATCCCATTTTCATCTGCTTCTGTTACCCTGCAAGGAATTTAAATTTCAAACATGACTCCACTGATATAATAGTTTTTGTTATTTTTTAAATTGAAATGTTCAAAAGCACATACAAATTATTATAAGCCAGGATGAACATATTACATTAGAAATCACCTGAGTAATAACTCAGGCCTTATTACACACGAATACGAAAAATAAATATTTAATCATTACATTTTGAAACGAAGGAAGTATATATTATTCAGGGGTTCCTGTACAAATTAACGATCCATCAACGCGGAATAATTTACAGCCTTTACCCGCGGTGCAACAGTTAACGCAAACAGGACTAATTTGCTCGTCTCCTGAAGAAGGGCAAGTCATGTGATGAAATCAACAATGTGAGCTCCCAAACTCCATTAATGGAGAACTCATTGATGAGAGAGAGAGAGAATATCTTTTATTGAATGTGAATTAGGTAGCACAAGTATTACAATGTGGCGATATATATACAAAATCACTAATCAACAAACTTGATTCTAACTGAATTTCTAACTAACTTTACTGTTCACAACTAACTAACTAATTTTACTGTTCATCAACTAACTAACTAATTTCATACTTTATATTCTCAACACCCCCCCTCAAGTTGGAGGATATGAATTTACAGACAACTTGCGTAATAAAGTAGTGTGTTTAACCCCAGTTAGGGCCTTGGTGAGGATGTCTGCCAACTGGGATTCTGTAGGAATGTGGTGAAGTGAAATCAGACCTTCTTGGAGTTTATCTCGGACAAAATGGCAGTCTATTTCTATGTGTTTAGTCCTCTCATGAAAGACTGGATTCTTGGCAATATGCACTGCTGCTTGACTATCACAGAAAACTTGTATGGGCAAATGACAATTTACTGATAATTCAGCTAGCAACCTCTCAAGCCAGACCAATTCCCCTACCACCTGTCTTACAGCTCTGTATTCTGCTTCTGCAGAGAACAAAGACACTGTGGCTTGCTTCTTGGACTTCCAACTAACGGGACTATCACCCAAAAGGATTAGATAACCACTAACTGACTTTCTTGAATCAAGACAAGCTGCCCAGTCCGAGTCACAGAAAGCTTTGACACTGAGTGCAGGAGTATTGGAGATAAAAATGCCCAATGAAGGATCCTGCTTCAAGTATCTGAGAACATGGTAAGCTGCCTTCAAGTGTGGTTCTCTAGGAGTCTGCATGAACTGACTGAGCTGTTGTACACTATAAGATATATCCATCCTTGTATTTGTGAGAAAATTAAGCTTACCTACTAATTTTCTGTAAAGAGTAGGATCAGGCAACAACTTGCCATCAGCAGCCTGCAATTTTACAGTACAGTCCAGTGGTGATGCAACAGTCTTGTAATTCAAACAATCAAATTCCTTCAAAAGATCAGTGGTGAACTTTCTTTGTGAGATCAAAGCACCATCATGTCTATACAATATCTCTAACCCTAGGAAATAATGCAATTTGCCCAAATCTTTTATCTTGAACTGATCATGTAGAAAAGACTTTAAGGAGTCAATTTCTTCTAGGTCAGTCCCAGTCAAGATTACGTCATCAACATATACTGCAACAAAGACCAAAGAAGAGCCTCCTTTTCTTTTATAAAACAGTGAATAGTCACTATTTGAGTGTGTGTATCCTCTGGAACAAAGACTGCTTGTCAACTTATCATACCATTGTCTACTAGCTTGTTTCAAACCATACAATGATTTCTTCAATTTACACACCATGTTAACACCATCTACCATAAGACCTTGTGGTAATGTCATATACACTTCTTCATTCAAATCACCATGAAGGAAGGCATTGTTGACATCTAGCTGATACAAATTCCAGCCTTTCTTAACAGCCAAAGTGATCAAAGTTCTAACAGTGGTCATTTTAACCACAGGAGAAAAGGTCTCAGTGTAGTCTATCCCAGCTTGTTGAGTGTATCCTTTAACTACCAGCCTTGCCTTGAATCTTTCCACACTCCCATCTGCCTTGTGTTTGATCTTATACACCCACCTACAACCAATGGATTTCTTCCCTTTGGGCAGAGGTACCAATTCCCAAGTATTGTTGGCATATAATGCCTCAAACTCTTGTGTAATTGCCTTCTGCCAGGCAGGAGATAAGACTGCCTCTTCATATGAACAAGGTTCACAGTCATGTGTAATGTTTTCAACCAACTGCTGGCTATCAGGACAAAAAGAAGTGAAGCAAATACTGTCATGGTTAGTGGCAAAAAAGGTGAGAGAGTGGTGTGGGTGTGAGCTTGATGCAACAGAGGTAGAAGAGTGTAGGTTAGGTAAAGTGTAGTTGTAGTCTTTTAGATAAGTGGGGGTATGAAGGGACCTAGTTGTTCTTCTAAGGGCATGTAGAGCATCACATGATGAAATAGGTGCAGGTATGGATGGTGCAGTGGTGATGTTTGGGGCTGCAGTGTTAATGGTTACTTGGTTATCTGTGACTTGATGTGATGTGTTTGTATCCAGTAAATCATCAGTATCAAAAATGTTGATTGTGCTAGACATACTAGGTAAGTTGGTAGAAGGATTAACAAGTAGATTCAAAACAGAAGCAAAACTGGAGCCAACAGGAGCAACTACAAAGGGAAATATGGATTCATGGAAAAGAACATCCCTAGACACATGAATTCTTTTGGTAGCTAAATCCAAAACCTTGTAACCCTTTGTATTGAAAGGATAGCCAACAAATATGTGTGGTGTAGCTCGTGGCTCAAACTTGTCCTTATGGGTTTTTAAAGTAGTGGGAAAACATAGACAACCAAAACTTCGAAGGTGAGAATATGTAGGGTGTTTGTGATATAATAACTCATATGGGGATTTATTTTTCAAGAGTTTGGTAGGTAATCTGTTAATGATGTATGTAGCTGTTAGGACACATTCCCCCCAGTACCTCATAGGTAATCTAGATTGAAAAAGGAGGGCCCTAGCTGTTTCAAGAAGGTGCTTATGCTTCCTCTCTACCACACCATTTTGTTGGGGTGTGTAGGGGCAAGACCTTTGGTGTATTATCCCTTGTTCTTGAAAAAACTGGCTAGCTTCATTGGAGGTAAACTCCAAACCATTGTCAGACCTGATGGTTCTTAATTTGGTTTGAAACTGATTCTCTATGAGTGAGCTGAAGGCTTTGATAGTTTGTAAAGCATTGCTTTTGCATTTAAGTAATTGTGTCCAAGTTGATCTAGTGTTGTCATCTACCATGGTCAAGAAATAGTTGTAGCCATCATGAGTGGGAATGTGGTATAGACCCCATAGATCAATGTGAAGCAATTCAAATGCTTTGGTGGTGGAGGTTGTGCTCTCAGGAAATGACATTCTAGTTTGCCTGGCCATAGGGCATATAGCACAAGTAAAAGGCTGTTTTGTGGGAAAATGGATAGGTATGGTGGAAATGCTTTTCATTTTTACAAAGGGTACATGGCCTAGTCTAGCATGCCATAAGAATTCATCAGTATAAGGCTCAGCAGGGGAACAATCAGCAGTAGAACAAGAAGCAGAATTAGAAATTGAACATACTTCTTTATTGATATAAGGAGTGTATTTTACAGTAGATGATGAAGATGAAGCTTGACATACATTGTCAGTTGAACTTTTAGTACAATTAACTAGAGAATGACTGCTATGACTAGGGAAAAACTTTGCAGCAACATGAGTCATTTTGCTGCCAGCAGAAGGAGGATGACAGTTGTGACATATAGAGCACAAGAAGTATAAACCATTTTTAGCTCTACCAAGTTCCAGAGGGCTCTTCAGAGAAGGGCCCTGCAATAGACAAGAAGAAGTGTTAAAACTGACTACACCTTTGAGTTGCAATGTAAGGCAATGAACTGAGATTAAATTGAACTTAAAACTAGGCACAAACATTACTTTCCTCAGAGTCAGTACTGGATTTAAACAAACATCACCAACTTCAGTCACTTTAACTTTATAACCATTTGGTAAGGTAATTAAGAAAGGGTATGGCAGTGTGCTGATATTTGTGAGTGTGGCTTTGTTATAGGTCATGTGATGTGATGCTCCTGAGTCTATAATCCAGGAACCAGCAGTTAATCTAACACATTTACAAGAGAGATCACCTATGTCAGTAATTGAAGAGTAACAAGCTAGTATACCTGCCAGGTTCACGGCTCCACTTAGCATATTCTCAGAGTTGTTGGTTCCATGATTAGCATGTAGAGACCCTAAAAGATTTAGCAGCTGCTCATACTGGCCTTTAGACAAATTCAAAGGCATTTGCTTACTCAGTTCATTAGCATCTTCACATTGGTTCCTGTCAACTTCAGAAGCACACACATTTGCTGCAGAATTTGAACTTTTACCCTTGGAGAACTTGGAGTTGGTGGGATAACCATGGAGCTTGTAACATCTATCTTTAGTGTGTCCTGTTTTCTTGCAGAAATCACAGAACAATGAAGACCTCCCAGTGCTGGAATTTCCTTTAAACACATTTGTGTTTGAGTTTCCATAGCCTCCTGTGTTTCCCCTATTAGAATTAAAATTGGTCATAGGACCTTCGGAACCTGCAACATTGTTAGACGAGGCAAAAACATTGAGAGAGGTCGAATCCAAGGCTGTGTAGTTGTGAGGTTTAACTTCCCTTTGTTTCTCTTCTTGGGACAAGATGGCAAAAGCCTGAGCCATACTTGGCAGAGTATTCATCATGAGAATGTTGCCTCGGATTGCAGTATACATCTCATTTAAACCCATTAGAAAGTGTATAAGCCTGCGATCTTGTTCAGCTTTAACCAATTTTGTTTTACCACCACAAGTGCACACACAATTGCACTGAGAGCTGATATCGACAGTGCTCATTTCTTCCCAGAGTTTCTTCATTTTGGTGTAGTAACCAGTGATATCCAGAGTGCCTTGGACAATGTCATTAATCTCCTTTTGAAGATGGTACAATTTACAACCATTGGTTTGATCGTATCTTTCTTCTAATTCTCCCCAAAGTTCCTGAGCATTGTTGACATACTGCAAACTATCACGCAGATCTGGTGACAAGGAGTTCAGGATCCAAGATGTGACCATATCATCACACCTTTCCCATTGCTGAAAGCTAGGATCAGTAGGATCAGGTCTCACAACCTTCCCATTGATGAATCCTGTCTTGCTCTTAACAGACAAAACCCTGAGAACTGCTCTTCTCCAGGATCTGTAACCAGTCCCATCGAAAACTGCAGGTAATAGGGATGAACTCGCATTCTCAGATGGATGCAAGTAGAAAGGACTAGGGATTTCTACCCTAACAGTAGAAGCATTCGGAATCGAATCAGCTGAAGAATTAACCATGGTGATTTGAAAATTGGGAAGAAGATCAAGTTGAAAACAGCCAGATCAAATAGGATTCACAAGACGAAACTGATAGATCGAAGATCGAGTCGACAACAACCAGATCAAACAAAAAAATTCACATAAAAGAAAAATGAAGCTCACAAAATGAAATGGAAGCGGAAAGAAGATAGGAGCAATTCCCTGTGCTCTGATACCATGATGAAATCAACAATGTGAGCTCCCAAACTCCATTAATGGAGAACTCATTGATGAGAGAGAGAGAGCAATCGAGAGAGAAAACTCATGGAGAAAAAATATCTTTTATTGAATGTGAATTAGGAAGCACAAGTATTACAATGTGGCGATATATATACAAAATCACTAATCAACAAACTTGATTCTAACTGAATTTCTAACTAACTTTACTGTTCACAACTAACTAACTAATTTTACTGTTCATCAACTAACTAACTAATTTCATACTTTATATTCTCAACATCATGTAAGCAACTTCATCGTCACAAACCTGGAGACACATCTTTTGTGCATTTCCATATTTCACCTCGATTCCCAACAGAAATATACCTAATGAAAAAACCCAAAAACAACGTTATTCTTTATAATAACATTCTTTTATAACAGTCAATAAATATTGAGATAAAAATAACGTTATTATAAAGAAGTTTTACTATGCATCGAAGAAATTGCCTTACCAGACAGTAGGAGGAGAGAAAGGATACCAACTTTGCAAAAGGCCATTATATTATATGTTTAATTTCTTTGAATTTGCTGCTTTATTAATTTGAGGATGTTATAACCTCATAAGCTATTTATAGAGCAAAATAAAAGATACTAAAATACAACTAGGAATAACTTTTCTCTTATCAGAAATTCAGAATGGACCAAATTGTGTTTTGTCAAAGTTAACGAAATGCAGCCTTCACATTGGATTGTATGACATTAGCCAATTTTAATACTTATTTGGTATTCGTACCTTTCACAAAGATAAAAATAAAAATTAAAAAAATCTCCTCTTTGAATATTTTGGTATACCTTACAAAAAATAAAAACAAGAATCACCTCTTTGAATATTTGGTATACCTTTCAAAACAAAATCTTATGTTTATCCTAAAGATTAGTCCCATTCCCATCTTCATCGATGTGCTTCAGGTGACAAATATTATGAGTAGAGACTTAGTCAAATTTAAATTTTAATAATGTTATTAAAAATAATTTAACAAAAATAAATATTTTATTTATAAATTTTGAAGAAAAATACAATTAAAATACATACTGGATAAATAAAAAGAAACAGAATGAGTAAAGAGTTGTTTGGTTGTTGGTTAAGGAGTACTATTTAAACCATTATAATTTATAACTAGAACTATATTTGGTAGCATCTTAGTTGCTATGTATAAAATTTAGTACATCAAATACGTATGTAGAAACTGGCTTTCAATCTCGCATAACTAATGTATAAGTTATGAGAGACAGGGGCGGATCTACCTAGGTCACGGCTTCGTCGAAATTTTTTACGGAAAATACCTGTATAAAAAAATAAAAAATAAAAAATAAAGGTTAAAAGAATTGAAAGGACACCTGTAAGAACATACTCCTAGCTCAGATGGCAAAGGCGTTGCACTGTTAGTGCGACAGCCCGAGTTCGATCCCCTACAGGGCCGTTTCTTTTTTCTCCTTTTTTATTCATGTTTTTTTTGTTCTTTTTTTTTTTTCCTTTTTTATTCATGTTTTTTTTGTTCTTTTTTTTTTTCCTTTTTTATTCATGTTTTTTGTTCTTTTTTCTTCTTGAGCCATTCTTGTACCTTTAATGGTGATACCGCTTAGAAAAAATTATGCGTACGCCAATGATGAGAGAATATATGTATAAGTTATGAGATAATATAATACATAGCTGAAAATGAAATAACTATTACATGAATAACTAAACCCCGCATAACTAATTTCATTAATATATATATACCCACAAAACTAATCTCTTTAGTACTTATACCCGAATAACTTTAACCAACAATTAAAAATTGGTTGACAAATGCACGTGACAATAAACTACTTCCTATGTTGTAATTTATTTATCTGGTTTTGATTTGATACGGAGTTTAAGAAATTTTAAAAGAATATTGTCGTGTAGAATGTATTAAAATGTCTTTTAATTTTTTATCTTAAACATTCAGATGGAAAGTTGAAATTAAAGAATCCCAATATAAAAAGAGACATCTTTTAAACTAGACTTAAAAAAAAGTAATACGATGAAATTGTACTTATTAAATTAATCCTAATTCATAAAGACCATTTGCGTACACGATTCTTTCAACGGCAAAATAATAAGCCACGTGACAAGTTCGACCTCTTAATTATGTCATAAATATGGCGTGTAACAAAAATGTACTTATATTTTTAATGTAAAGTCAATAAATTTTAATTGCCAAATATCTTTTTTTCTTAACTTCAAATTAAATCTCAGGTGTTTGAATAAAATCTTCGTTTTTAAGAAAAAATAATCTCAATCAACTTAAGAGTTAATATCATAGATGGTCACTCAACTTCTACTTCTTTTCACAGAAAGTCACTCAACTATCATTTATAATCTCAAAGTCACTCAACTATGGATTTTTCTCACAGAAAGTCACTTAACTAATAGTTATTTTTATAGAAAGTCACTCAACTTTCTTTTAAAACTTCAAAGTCACTCAACTATTTATATTTCATTTAGAAAGTTACCCAACCAATTTAAATATGTTTTTACTAAATTTTGTTGAAATACAATTTTTGTTTTAAACTATTTTTTTAAGAAAAATAATAAGATGCTCATTTAATTTTTTATTAAATTTTGTTGGAACACAAATTTTGTTTTAAACTATTTTAAAAAAAAAGTAAATAGAAGATACACATTTTAATTATATTATTAAATTTTATAGAAGTTGTTTTAAATTATATATTTTTTAAACTAATAATTATTCATTTGAATTATTTTATTAAATTTTGTTGAGATACAATTTTTATTTAAACTATTTTTTAAAGAAATAATAACTATTGTGAACCTAATACAAAATAATAAGATTTACACGGTAGCATTTTTTTTTAATCGAAAATGATGCATTGCATTGCATCCACCGTTGCTAGTGCTGGTTCCTGGCAGCATAACATTTTTATTAAAAAAATCGTTTCAATAAATTGGTATTTAAACAAAATTAAATTAAATAATTAAAATGAGTATCTTACCGTTTGTTTTTGTTAAGAAATTAGTTTTAAATAAAAGCTGTGTTTCAATAAATTTAATAAAATAATTAAAATGAGAATCTTATTATTTTTTCAGAAATTAGTTTAAAACAAAAATTATGTTTTAGTAATTTAATTAAAATGAGCATCTTATTATTATTATTTTTTAAAATTATTTTTTAACAAAATTTAATGAAAACATATTTAAATTGGTTGGGTGACTTTCTAAATGAAATATTAATAGTTGAGTGACTTTGTAGGTAAAATATTCATAGTTGAGTGACTTTGTAGGTAAAATATTCATAGTTGAGTGACTTTGAAGTTATAAAAGAAAGTTGAGTGACTTTCTATGGAAAAAAACTATTAGTTAAGTGACTTTCTGTGAGAAAAATCCATAGTTGAGTGACTTTGAGGTTATAAATGATAGTTGAGTGACTTTCTGTGAAAATAAGTATAAGTTGAGTGACCATCTATGATATTAACTCATCAACTTAATGGTCAATCTGATCAGTATGCATTGGAAAGCTGTGATTATTAATTAATTCATTAAAGGTGATAATATCCGCTTAACTGATACTCAATCGGTATCATATACAATATTGGTATCATTAAGGTTGATAATTTCGCTTAACTAATACTAAATCAGCATATATATATATATATATATATATATATATATACTGTATTGGTATCATTAAACTTTCATGTTTAGAAATTATTTATTAGTCAATGATACTATAAGAGTATATATGCATATTGTTGTGGTATCATTAAGGTTTCTTGTTAAGAAATTACTCATTAGTCAATGATATTATAAGAGAATATATATATTTTATGGTATCATTAAGGTTTCTTGTTAAAAAATTACTCATTAGTCAATGATACTATAAGAGTATATATACACACTCTTTTAGTATCATTGACTAATGAGTAATTTCTTAACAAGAAACCTTAACGATACCAATACAGTAAATATATACTGATTTAGTATCAATTCAGCGATATTATCACTCTTAATGATACCAATACAATATATGATACTGATTTAGTATCAGTTAAGCGAAATTACCAGTCGTAATGATACTAATACAATATTATATGATACTGATTTAGTATCAGTTAAGCGAAATTATTAGCCGTAATGATACTAATACAATATTATATGCTACTGATTTAGTATCAGTTAAGCGAAATTAGTAAGGAGATATATAGTATAATTATTTAGTGGTATGAATGTAAAGGGGTATATGTTCGTAATTATTTTACTTTTATGAAGTATTTGCTTATTTTTTCCTTAAATAAGGTGTCGTCTCATGAATTTTTTACATAGAGTTGGTTTACGAGGCCCAAATAGAACTATGGAATGTCTGGCTCTTAGAATGGAGTAAAAACTTCACGGAATAACATATTTTGATACCACATTAATCTATATCCACATTTTATAGAGTGTATATATCAGTGACATTGAGTACTATGTGGTATTTGAAATTCATCCATTTTTGTTTGATATTCAAGAAAAATGTTATGCATATAGTCATTTTTACATGAATTATATATATACGTGAACTGCAATCATATGTGTATGAACTTCAAACATATATAGTTCAATTTCAAACAAAAATAACTTAATTTCAGTCACGTGTCGAAACTTCATCTTCAATTTTTTAAAATATTTTTAGATATTTTGAATTTAACAATTATTGTGACTTATAGTATTTCTTACATAGTTTACAAATATATAAATTTTATTTTTTAAAAATTGAAAATTCCATGAGCAAATTTTCGGTCAAACTTAAACTGTTTGACTTTCGAAAAATGAAATATATTAGATAAAGTGAGACGGAGGGAGTAATTACTTAGATACATTCTAGATTGTAATATTATGTATCTTATTAGATTTTGATGGGTCCAGATACGTCCAGATACATGTATCTGGGATACAAGAAGTCAAAATTAGGTGTAATTTCTTCTAGATACATTGTATCCAAGTGGATTCGCATGTATCTGAGATACATAACAAATCCCGCTCGCATTCTTCGCATCTCTCATCTCGCTTGCCGCTCTCCTTATTTTTGTGTATTTGGTAGCAAAAATACATGTATATAAGTGTATTTTCCTCAATATATAGAAGAAAACTTTTAGTTGACGGTAAGATATATAGTATATTGAAAGTAGAAGTGATAAGAATATACTCCCTCCATCCCATATTATAAGTCACCCCTTTCTAAAAATAGCTGGACCACAATATATGTCATTTTATAAATTTATGCATAAATTACCATATTTTACTCATTATACCCTTGATTGATTAATTAATTAATCTTGAAAATGTATTTACTTTAACTAACCTAGGAAATCTACAAGTAATTAATTTCATTGGGAGAGTACTTCATTCATTAATTAACTACTTTCTTTATTCACTACTTACTCTATAAAATCTGATTTTGAAAAAAAAAAATATCAACAAATAAATTAAAAATAAAGATGAAAAAAAATTCAAAAATAATCTTGAAAGTTGAAGCTTCAACAAATTTTATCAAGGAAGATGACATTTCAAAAAGTTCAAAGGATGTAAAAATAGAAGACTCAATCAAAACATGTGAAGGCCAAATTGAGAAAAATCAAGATCCAAATAAAGGAGTTATGCACCATTTAAATAAAAAAACAAATGATTTGTCGAACTAGAGCTAAAATTCATTTGTCGTCTAATTTCATTATCAATAACATCAGATTCAACATGAAAATTTAGATCAATTTGAAGTAATGGAATTTGAATATTTTGTGATGTTGTCATGTTTGCTTTAAGAATTTATATATAAAAATATAAAAAAAAAATATTTTACACAAAATATATAGGAAAATTGAGGTTGGAAAAACTTGATTTTTAATTTTTTTTGGATCAATTGGTGAAAAATTTTGGCTCCAAAAAATAAAATTTAAATAGTCATCCAAATGCATTTATATTTTTGAAATCTAACATTTCATCATTTATTACAAAATTGTCATAAACAAACATTAAATAAGGGCATAAGGGTAAAATTACCTTATTTCTTAATGCAAGTGCAAATGGAAAAGGTGACTTATAATATGGGACGAAGGAAGTATATTGTAGTGAAGTATGTTTAATTATGTAGTTTTTCTATAGAGTTAAACAATAATCAGCCACTGAGTAAGAAAAGAAAAGGTATAATTAATTTATAATTACATACTATCAATAAAAAATGCAAGATAAAATATAATATTTTCTTTGTTTCAAATTATGTGTCGTAGTATTAAAAAATAACTGTATAAAATTAGTCGTTATTTTAGAAATTTAAGATAAAATTAAATATTTTTTTATTTTATCTAGTAATTGTTCTTGAAAACTACAACCACCTCAATAGAGTAACAATTTACTATTAAAGAGAGATTAAATCAAAATTAAGACATAAATGAGAATAAAATAATAAAAAATCTCTCCTAATTAATCTTTTCTTAAAGAGCGTATAAAAAAAACACGATTAATAATTTGAGACCGGGAGAGACAAAGCAAGTACCTCACTTCTAGTGAAAAACAAATTTGTTAGTTTTTTGAAAATAATAATAATAAAGGTATCTCAATTATGTTACCTTTTTTTTTTCTTCAATTGTGATTTATGTCACTTGACTCGAGTTACATACTGTTCAATATTCATCTAATAAAAAAAAGTGTGTTTTGGGCACGTGAATAATTGGGTCAATTGGAAAAAAAAAAAAAAAAAACTCTACTTCCCATTACGCTGTGGTACTTAAACCTCACATTTTTTTTGTTTTGTTTATGTAATTAATAAAAGGGTTTCCTTAATATACTTTTCACATTTTTACCTTCGATTAATTAAATAGCGAAGGAAATGAGCAAAAAAATTATTCAATTCCAAAAAACTAAAACAGGAAATTATGACTCCAAGTAATTAAAGAAGTATTTAGTAAGAAAAAACTTTGATTAAAATTTATTGATTCCTCCTTTGATTTGACCCGTTGAACGAGAGATATTCCACATTAAACTCCTAAATTACTAAGGCAACTTGTTTTATTTTGCTTTATTAATCAAGAATCAAGATCCATAATCTATGCTGCTTTGGTAATGGAAATCTCATTAATATTATAGTACTACGGTGCAGTATCAACTTAATTATATTTATAATTCTCGATCGCATCTCTCTAACTTATTTCAACTAATTTCATTATTGGTTTATACTTTATCCGTTCCTATTTACTTGTGGGCAGTTGAGTTTGCTTTTTACACTTCTTTTATAATTATTAATTACATATCTATTTTATTAAATTAATTTCATATACTAATGACATTTTAAAAATCTGAAGTTTATTATTTATATTTCAATTAATCTAAGACATGATTACTTAATGATAAGGATGAAACTGAAAAAAGAAAATTAATTCTCTATCAAATTGTAAAAGTGGACAAGTAAAATCAGATTTTTTTAAAATAGAATATTTGACAAATAAAAGGGAACATGGGAGAATTATCATCAATTTCTATAATAACGTTGTTTGTTTGAGTATTTTTTTTATTGTTATGGTGAAAAACTGTTATAAAATAAAATAAAATAATAATAATAAAATAAAAAAATAAAATAAAAAAATAATAAAATAATAATAATAATAAAATAAAATATATATATATATATAACATGAAAAATCTGTAATGACCTGGTTAGTCATTTTGAAACTTTTTTGTAAAATTATCGTTTTATCCCTCCCGATATTGACTCCAAGTAATTTCTGATTGAGTTTTGAAAGTTGGTTTTGAGATTTGAGTAAAAAGTTATAAATTTTGTAAGTTTTTTATTTTGAAGGGCTAAAGTTGTTAAAAAGTAGTTTTCAGTGTCTTTTAAGTTTCAAGTGTCGGAATGGAATTCCGTCGATTCCATTAATTGGAAATTGACTTTGGGACTGATGGAATCGACATAATTACATTCCAAGACTCAAAACTCCACAACACCAAAAATCATTTTTTAACAACTTTAGCCTTTTGAATTCAAAAACTTTCATAATTCACAAGTTTTAATTCAAAACTCGAAACCAATATCAAAATCCAATCAGAAATGACTTAGAACCAATATCAGAAAGAAAAAAATGATAATTTTATGAAATTTTTCAAAAATAACCTTTCCGGATCATTATATTTTCTTAGATGAATAATCCCTACTCTATCTATTGTACCCCATAACTAGCTAGTTTGATATTCTTTGATGAATTAAGATATCTTAATTGGTTATTTATAAAAACAAATAGAAGACTATATTTTTTAAAATAAAAAATAAAAAATTCTTATGTATAAAAATAAAAATCTATTATTAAAATAAATTCATAAACCTAAAAAACTAATAATGTAAATGACATACAAAATCAATAAATGAAAAGAGTATATAATTAATTAGAACTAATTATTCGGTTTACCATTTGTAAAGAATTATAGTCCATTATCTCGTTACTATTTACTAAGTAGAGATATTAATCCATAATCTATCTATGAATTTTTTGAGTTGGAATGAAGATAGAACTGTGTTATTCAAAATAATATTTGAATATACAATAACAAGTTAAATTTAATTTTTTCATGGGCGACAACTGATTCTCAAATAATAAAAAAAAAAAATCTAAAAAAAGGTATGTAATTTTTATAAACGGGAACTTCCACAAATGACCACTAAAATAATTTTAATCATGCTCCATAACTATAGTTTGCTAATTACGATTCATAGATATATGTAAGAGAAAGGAGAGAAGCGAGCAAGATTGGGAGAGGGAGGAGAGAGGCGAGCGAGAGAGGGTAGAGAGTGGAGAGCGGTGAGTTGTATATGTATATTTGTTATATATGTAACTGATATAGATATGCATTTGTATATCTGGCGAGCGATATTGAGAGAGGGAAGAGAGAGACAAGCGAGAGGGTGCAAAGAGTGGAGAGAGGTGATTGTATTTGTATATCTGTCATATAATTATATATGTATATGTATAATTTGTATTTGTATATGTATAAGTGAAGAAAGAGGCAAGAGAGAGGAAGAGAGGAGAGAGGCACATGTAATTACAACTAAAATTAAGCTGCGAGCCGTATTAATTAATTCAATCTATATCTATATTAACTAATATATATTTATTCAATCTCACCGCTGCTCTTTCTTGTCGCCCCTTTCAATATAAGTAGATGATTATTTTCCTGCACTTTCATTTTCCCCCATTTAAGTTTTTTCTTTTTTTCTTAATGAAATGAATAAAATAACAAAGTTCTACTGCTATTTATAATGAGAACAATATTGTCGGATGTAATATCAAGATGGTTTTTTTTTTTGTTGGTAAAAACAAGATGATTAATATGTATCAGTACATGGATGTGGCATGGCTAAAAGCCTGCTACAAATGTTCGAGGAGGGGATAGACTATAGTTAATACTATTACAGACATCTGCGACAAAAGGGACTTATTCCTTCTTTGTCCGCTTCTAGTTTATTGAAATAAAACTAAGGTGAAACTTCCAATAAGCACAAAAAGTAGCTATCTCGGGTCATCTTTGAACCCTCCCTTGCTAGAGCATTTGCCACCTGGCTACCTCACTAAAGTTGTGGTGTACTGGGGATTCCCCAGTCGCCGGAGTAGATCCTTGCGGTCAAGATGGGTTGTGTTGGCCTATATACTAATTAATTTTGAATCAAACTTTATGATTGCATAATCAAAATCTCTCTTTTCTCTTTATTTTATTTTTATATAGGTATATATACTGGACTAGATACGGAAGGGTCAATTAATGAGTTCAATATATCATCATGCCTATAATTGAATCGAATTAATTATTAAGCAAAAATTATGCGACATCTTTCTATTGATATATCAAAAGATTCCTCCTACACAAGTTTTAAAGCCAATTAAATTACTTAAGAAAAATAATCAGTGACCTCAAACATTATAGTATACTTAATATAAAAAAATAATAATTAGATATATACTAATTCAAAGAATAAAAAGTGCATTAACCACACATTAGAATGGTGAAAAGTGAAAAGTGATACATAAATTTTTAATTTTATTTTTACCACTAAGTGACAGATTTTGAGTTCGAAGAAAATACTATTTTAGTTGTTGTCTAGGTTCAAAATTCAAAATCTGTGATGCCCATGGTATATATTTAACATGATATTAATTGACAGAAAATGGAGGACTTATACTATCCCCCTTTATTTTATTTTTTTGAATAAAATCAGTAAAACTTGGTACATGACATAACTAAGTTAAAGAAAAGTTGTAAATTAGACAAGCCAGAAATTATATGGGAAAGAAAGGCCTATAAATTCATTGTCTTTCATGAACAAAATTATTGCACTGCAATAACACGTAATTCTCTTAAATATCTTTTTTTTTTCGTTTTAGTAACTATCACTAAATTACTATAGGGATGACTCGCAGTTATGCTTTCTATTTTTTTTACTGCGCTAATGGTGATATCTGGTAAATAATCTTAGGTTTTTCTATACCTCATTCTTTTCTTTTTTTTTTTAATTTCATATCTCAATGTAGGTTTACACAATAATTACAAAATTATCCCTTACATGTTTCATAATAGGCCCTTAAATAAACTTTTAAGCAGTTTTGCTCCTTAAAAGTTTAAAGTGAGCGCTATTAGACTCTCTTTTTGTTAGGTTAGACGAGAAATGTGAGGGGAAAAAAGATTAACGGGACTCATATTTTGAGGGTTTTTTTTTAATTGCAATTTCTGCTATTTTTGGCCTAATTTTAGAGTTCGAAATAGCCTTTTTGAATGTAAGTTCTGTTATTTTTGGTGTTTAATATAAATTTTTTTTGTGTCTAGTATTTAATAATACTTTCTTATTATTTCCTGTTAAAAATAAAATTAGATTCCTCTCAAATCAACAAACAAATTAAAGATTGTTAATATATTTGTAAACTGCTTGATATTTATAATAACATATATTGGTATACATGAGACAATATATCAACAAACAAAGATTGTTAAAATATTTGTAAACTGCTTGATATTTATAACTTATATTGGTATACATGAGACAATATAACTATATAGTTATTCAACTTTCACTTTATTATTACATCGAAGCCACTAATTTTTTTTTCTCACTATTCATGTATAAAGAAGTTAAACTATAGTATAGCAGCAAGATCACGACGTTTGAGGTTGACTTTAAGGCCGTTCTTCATGGATAGAGTGAAGAAGGGTTTTGGCACAACTTGATGACCAAGAACTGGACATAATTTGTAACGAAGTAATATAGCTGAAGCTGCAGATTTCATTTCAAGAAAAGATAAGTATTTGCCTATGCATGTTCTTGATCCCCCATTAAATGCTGCAAACATATACCCATCTTCACGTCTTTCAATTTTTGTTTCATCACCAGAGAGTCATCTTTCTGGTTTGAATTCTAAGCAATCTTCTCCCCACACAGATGTCGTCCTTCCTACAGAGTATAGAGATAGGATGATGTCCGAACCAGCTGGAACGTAAGTTCCATCTGGAAGGATATCATCAGATGTCACGTACCTCACGATTCTGGGGAAAGAAGGATACAAACGTAGTGTTTCTAGCAATGTTGCGTGAAGATAGACCAAACTATTGATTTCTTCGTATGATAATGGCTCTTCTATCCATTCTTGTGTCTCTTCTCCGCAAGGTGACTCAATAGAATTTGTGACCTAAAACCAAATTATACACGTAATAAGAGGGTATTCAACTTATTTCATAAGTATTAAACTTTATGTACTAAAGAGACAAAATACTTACTTTCAAATATATGGATCCACCAAACAAGATGACCAGAATTAGTTAATTCAAGTAATAAAGTGAGTTAGAAATTGGAAACTGAAATCATCAAAAGTAAATACATGTAATTAAGAAAGAAATTTATGATAATTTACTTGTTCCAACAGCCTTAACCGAAAATTATATATATATAAAATTTCTGTTAATTAATATTTTAGGCAGGGGTTGAAGTTGGTAGCCTTAATTAAAGTTGCGAGTTAGGCAGCACCCAATGTTTGGCTCAAAACTTGTAGTAATTGTATTTAAAAAAATGTTTATTTATATAAAAATAATTTATTCAGAACTCAATAAACAAAAAGGATTAAAGTTCAGAATCCATACCACAAAACAAAAAGAATGGCTTTACCTTTGAGCCATCCCCGTCTTTTCCCCTGTTTTTCTTTAAAACCGTTGAGATTTCATTGACGATCTTTTTTTCAACATGGGAATTGTTCATAACGAGCCAAAAAAACCAACTAGCAGATGTAGCAACAGAGTCATGACCCCCTAATAAAATATCAACAATTGTGCTCATGATATCAGAGCTAGACAAAATGTGTCCTGGTCCATTGACTTTCACTTTCTTCATCAACGTCCATAATAAATCATCATCGTCAAACGTTTCATCATTTCTATTATTACGTTCTTCTAGTGACTCAGTTATGTAATTATTCAATACTTGTAGGCTCTTCTTTAAGCTTTGTTCCGATCCAATCGAGAAAAATCTCATAAAATTCAACACGAAATTGGGGTAGAACAATCTTTTAAAAAAAGATTTAATAGTTGTATCTATGGCTAGTGCAACTAATTCGTCCTCAGGTGTTACTTGAGTGTTTAAAGTTTTCAATTTTTTGCCTAGAGCAAGTCCAAAAATGTTATCAGTGCCAAAACGAATCTTTAAATCTTGCAAGTCTACTGAAATGCTTTGTTTTGTAGCCTTGTCTAAAATAGGCAATAAACCATTTTTGATTGTAGGGTTAACCCAATTATATAGTGTTGGAATAAGCTTCAATTTTGATAATCTGGAACCACGATTTTCCTTTGTGAAATCCACTCTTTACCTTCAACATGAGATGTAGCTGTTGGAGGAACAAGAATATGGTTACACTGACATTAATTAGTAGAGTGGTCATGTGAGAAACAAAACTCGATGATGATAAATATCTATCGACTATATATCAAGAAGTTAATTTACGTACCTTGACTCCCTCTAACGTGGTCGCGAAAGGTGTTTTTCCAAGTTGGTCCTTTAGGATAATTATTAAATCTAGTTCGAACAATATGTTCGAAAGCTTTTGGATGACATGTAATAGTAGTAAAAGTTTGTCTCCAATTATGAAAAAAAGGGATACAAATACCACAAGTCTGATACGTGCCTAATGTTGCACTTGCAAAGAGTTGATCTGTGGTCCATTCATGGATTCTTTCTTTGTTAAATAACATTTGTGGAATACAATCTACTAATGGCCATGTCTTTGGACCTTTTAATTTTCCAAATACTAACCAAAAATCAAACAAAAGAAAATACAGCTACACTTACTATAGTGAATAATATGATCGAAAAATCTTCCATTATTTTTAAAAAAAAAATTCTTGTGAAGAAAGAGTGAAGTACATTGGGTTTATATACAATCTATGGAGTTTGTCAACTTGATAAAATATCTTCACATTATATTATGTTTATTTATGATTTCATATACAGAGCAGCAGTAAGAAATTGATGGCTCAATTTTTTATAAAAGTAGTGGAGAGATAGAGCTGCTTTAATGTGCCTACTTTATTATGCTGATTTTTTAAAAATGTATAGTTTCATTTTTGTGCAAAATTTTTATTATAGTACTTAACTTCATTTAACTTTTATGGACAATAAGGTCATTCAAGTTTTTTCTTAGCCCAATAAATTTTTTCAATTTGCATAATCCAAAGGTAATGGCCATTGCTATTCAACATTTATTAATCTAAAAAAACACTTAATTAGTTTTTTTTTGGTAAAACTTATCCGTGGTGTATACACCCAATCCAATACATGCATGTCATGTGTTTGAATTTATAGTTCATTTTACTTAACCTTAATTAATTAATGTGTGTTTTACTTCATTAAATCACGTAATCATGACAATTGTATAAATTTGATGTATAATACATCAGGTGTGGGTAAGTTTTTAATAAGTTCTTAGCTCTATAGCGTTATCGGCACGGTTCACCGTGAACATTTATTAGTTTATTATTTAGTTGTAAATGGGAAGTGAAAGGTGTATACATTTATTAACTGTAATAATTTATCATCCAATAGGATTTAATTAATCACATTTATTTAGTTCCAAATCAACACACTTAGTAGCAGTTACCATAGTTTTAGTGATGAAGAGCTATATGATCATTAAACTTGTAAAAGATGGAACGGAGGGAGTAATATTTATGTATTACATAATTTATTTTCTAGATTTAATTATAAAGAGTGATGAAATAATTAGAAAGATTTAAATTTCATTCTTAAGTGTAAATTGTAAAATTGGTAATTTAGTGATTAACAATATAACATTTGACATTTGAAATAAATGACATAACTAGTATATTTTACATTTGTTTCAACTGTCATTGTTTTAGTGACATTTTGTATCAAACGTGCCCTTAACTTACTATAATCTGTCGAAATTTAACAAACTCATCCTCTGTCAAGCCAAGGTTAAAGGTGTGCCAAACAATAGCTAGCTAAGGTGTGCCAACCCTAACACAACTCATTTACTACCTAACATCATCTATTAGTGTACTAGTTAAATGTATATTATTACCTCCTTGTCAACTAATGTTAAAATCTTTCGAGTATCTTCATTTGTTTTCTTAATTTTATACTCTTTTCCTGATCCTAAGACTTTTATTAATCAATAAGATCGAATTGTATCGTCTCAAGTTGCTAATTGACACAATTTCTATCTAAAAATAACTGCACAGGAGTAATAATTACAATAATTTTATAATTTTATAATATATATTGTGAGATGAGGATGAGATTACTTTACCTGAATAAATCAAACTTGTGAATATATAGGTAGATGAATAAGAATGTCAGATATAAATAACACAAATTTTAAATCACATGATATTAATATTAGACTCAACTAAAGGACACATATCATTAGGTTTCTTAAAGTCGAACCAAATAGATAGATATATATTATATTTAATTTGATTTTAATAATTTAATAACTGATTATATTGATTTACTTTTTGTTTTAAACCAAAAATCAACTTAAACCTACCCATTAACATCCTTAATAGTAAGAATTATCATTTTTAAATATCCTAGTATTTAATAATACTTTCACTTTCTTCATCAACGTCTTTGGACCTTTTAATTTTCCAAATAGTAACCAAAACCAAGCAAAATAAAATATAGCTACGCTTGCTATAGTGAATAATATGATCGAAAAAACTTCCATTATTTTTTTTTTAAAAAATTCTTGTGATAAAAGATCACTACTAAAAAAACAACGTTTAGCAACGGATATTAGCGACGAACTATATTCTGTCACTATATAACGACGGAATTACCATTTTGTTGCAAAATTAACAATTGATTTTTTGATTTATAATATAGCGACGGAGTTGCCCGGAATATTTAATTTGTCGCTAATTATTAGCGCGAAATTTTGGCGCCTAATTTTCCCTACGGATTTAGTAACAAAATAAGGGTGACAAATTCAATTAATATTTGGCGACGGAATTAGCGACGGAAAAAAGGTCGCTAAACTTTTATATATATTTTTATAAAATTTATATTATATAGTGACGAAAATATTCGTCAATATAATATTTTCTAAATATATATATTTATTTGAAAGTGACGGATGTTATAATCCGTCACTAATTCCGTTGCAATTTTTTTAAAGTGAAATATTCTTAGGGCACAAAATATTCACACTCACACTGACACTCACACTCTCGTAACATTTCAGAGATGGAGCTCTGAAACTCCAAGCCTCCATTTCTGAAACTCCATTCGATTTCAAACTCCATCTCGAAGCTGGTAACACTCGAAGCTCTGAAGCAAGTCTCCATCTAGAAAGGTAAGCGCTCAAACTCCATTTCAATTTCAAAGCTTCAGTTTCCCCAAATGGATTTGTTAGGGGAATCAATTTCCTAAGATGGGTTTATCAAGAACCAGTTATAAAATCAAAACCCTAGCTCCAATTTGCAGTATTTCAACATCTAGGCCAGCTTCGATTTTGACGACTTTCAACTCTTTCTCTTTGAAAAATAGGAACCCCCACTAGGAATTTCGGTCAGATTCCTGAATTAGGATATCAGATTAACTCGACATACCATTGTTTTCCAGTTTCAACTCGATATACCAATGTTTTCCAGTTGCAAAATATGAACCCTAACTAGGAATCGTTTCACTCGACCACTAAAAATAGAGATTTTGGTCGTTTGGGTGTTATGAAAATATGATATTTTAACTATGAACTCTTTCCATTTCGTTTAGCTTGAAGTAAGATTGGTAATTTCTCTAGAAATTTGAATGTTCTGAAAATAGAGGTTTTTTTAGAAGTAACGTTTTCTGAAAATAGGTGTTAGGGTTCAAGCAAGCATCTAGAGTTAGGTACAAGCATTTTACATTGATTTCACACTGATTTGTTTTAGTTTTCTACTGCAGGTAACTTTTATTGTTGTGACTACTCACTACCGACTCATTCTCTCTGTAAAAGGTATCTCTCTTTTTCTCACCTGCACAATATCTTTCTTTTTTTCAGAAAAATGTGTTGATATAAATTTTCTGTTTATACTTTTTTTTGGGTTCATTTTTTGGTGATAAATAATGTTAGTGTAATATTGAATCTAGTGTTAAAAAGCTGCTTCTGGTTGATTTTGGTATTCTGATTTAAAATCTTTTGAACTTGTGTGATATATAACTTCTTTTTGTTTTTTCGATTGATATTCTAAAGTGGTTCTTTATGTTTTTCTCACTTGAAATGTACTATGAGTGCTCTTGCTGGTAGTGATCTGGAAGTTATGGTTGTTATTCCTAATGATCAGCTTTCTGCTATGAATTATTATGATAAAGCTAAAGATTGGGTTAAACATAATGTCACACGTTACAATTAAACTTGACTTGTTTTATGGTTTATATTGAAGATTTGTGCCGCTAAATAAGCATTTGTTTGAAAGAGTGAACTTTCTGGTGCTTTTTCTTGTTGTAAATTGAAGGAATGATACTATGGTTCAAACTCTTTCTTGTCAATTATGAATATGTATTAAAGGAGCTTAGAAAGAAAAATAATTGTTTCCTCCGAGAGTTTATTAAAATAGCCTCTCTATCTAAACCAAAAATATTAGATTATACATTTAATAATCATCAAATTTTTATGTTCAAGGAGAGAATGATCAGTTTATACACTATAAAGTCTAGGCTAGATGTGGTAAAATGAGTTGTTACTGAAATAAGTGATGTGAAGCTTCAATAACATGTAATATAATGAAATAAAGGATTTCTCAAAGTGCTAAAACAAGCCTCAATATTCTGTTGAAATAAGGAACTTCTTAGATTGCATTTATAAACGACATTGGATAATCTAATGTTCCATGTTGAAATAAGCTTAAAATAAAGCTGACGACTCCTAGAAGCCGACATTATCAGTTGTAGAATTGTCTGAAATCAATTCTGGTTACCTGCCAGAAAATCAATACATCATTGTTTTTTCAGTTTAAGTTCATCATGTCTTGCTTCTTTGCAAGTGTTTAGAAGTTGACGCTATTTTGTTTTATCATGGTGCCACAAGCTTACAAGCTTGGGAGCTATCTGATTTACTAAACATGCAGTTAATAATATATTCTAACACGTGCAAGCTAACTCGACTAAATGAACCTTTAGTCCTCATGATGGAAGAGGCTAAATGAAGTAAAACTCTTTGCATTTCATCAATGTGCTGTCTGATTAAGTGAACAGGATGAAGTTTGTAATAGCATCTGGTAGGAGGCCTTTACATGTTCTTAATTAGCCAATTAAACTTGAGAAATAAAATTATATACCGTTTAAGTATTGCAGGTATTTGCTGTTGTAATTACCAAGACAATTTAATGTTTAAATGTTGCAGGTATTTGTTGTCATAACCTCAGCATCAAGATCTGGTTGATATTCGCTCGAAGTAAGTCTCGCTCTTCATTTCTATCTCTGCTTTAGCTTAAGAATTAAGTCCCGAGGTATTTACTTTACTGAATCTAATAGTGGGTGCTTAAAATTAGAATGCTTTAATTGTTCTATAAGTTGACTAAAATTAGAATACTTTAGTAACTGTTATGTAAGTTTACTATAATCACTAATTGTTTTAGTAGCTCGTAAGCTTTTTTTAAGTCTGCCTAATAAACAACTTTAGAAAATGTTCTTGTTTTGTCAATATGCATATTTTGTCCGAATTTGATGAATATGAATGAGAGTACCTTCTGGTAAATCAATTTTTGCTTGTTACTTACTACTTTGTAAATTTAAACATTATTAGGAACATGAATAATCTAGAGCGTGGTTGGATGTATGAGAGGTTGGATGGACGAGGAGCTATTATTTCTAATTTCGTAACTGGAGTGGATAAATTTATCTAATTTGCATGTTCGCAACATAATCGTATGAGCGGTAACAAAGTTAGATGTCCATGTAAAAAATGTCACAACTTTAAGTTCATGAATGTTGAAATTATTAAACATCACCTTTATGAGTCTGGATTTGTTGATAACTATTTTGTTTGGAAGCATCAAGGGGAAAAAGATGTGATCGGTGAGATTTCTTCAAATCAGGATTTGTATGGTGTTGCTCAACCCGAATCAGGATATGATAATCCATACCGACAACTGATTTTTGATGTAGCTGGTCCTAACTTTCCTCAAGGTTCGAGTTGGCAATCTTTTAGAAATATGGAACCCGAGTCGTCTCATCCTTGTGAACCTTCAATGGAAGAAGATCCTAATCCAGAGTCCCAAAAATTATATGATTTGCTACAGGCAGCTGATGCAAAATTATATCCAACACCAAGTGAGTTACATTTGCACGTTCATACACATGGTTATGATGGAAAATCATTTGTTAGTCAGCGTTCTTGAATTGTCCATGTAAGTCTAAAACATTAAAGCCTATCTAAAAATGTAAATGTCTGGTCTTACAGGTTTTTAAAATCATAATAGTTGCTATTGTTTTTGTATAATGCAAGTGTTGTTTTGGTACTTTTTCGCTGCAATTTTAGTGTTGTTTTAGTGCAATTCTACTGCTGTTTTAGAGTGACTCTAGTGCAGTTGTTTTTTGTGCAATTCTAGTTGTGTTTTAGAGCGTATTAGTTGTTGCTGTTTTGGTATAATGCAGGTGCTGTTTTAATGTTTTTCCGCTGCAATTTTAGTGTCGTTTTAGTGCTATCCTACTACTGTTTTAGTGTGACTCTAGTGCAGTTGTTTTTTGTGCAATTCTAGTAGTGTTTTAGAGCGTATTTGTTGCTGCTGTTTTGGTATAATGCAGGTGTTGTTTTAATGTTTTTTCACTACAATTTTAGTGTTGTTTTAGTGTGATCCTACTGCTATTTTAGTGTGACTCTAGTGCAGTTGTTTTTGGTGCAATTTCAGTCCTGTTTTAGAGTGAATCTGATGCTGCTTCAGTGTAATTTAGGTGCTGTTTGAGGCTTTTTTTGGTGCAATTTTAGTGTATTTCAGTTGTAATTCATCTTTCTCAAATACCACTACTGGCAGTCCCTGTTTAGTGGTGTTAACAGGGCTAGTAAACTCAATAGAAATATCATTTTTGGACTGATTGTGCCTTAGACGAGCAACATATGATTGAATAATCGTATAGGGGGCTGGTTCAGGAATTGAGTTAACTTTCTGTTAAAGGAAAATGGATTCAACAAAAAGTCCTTCTTGGTATTATTTTGAGGAGGCTGTTGGTGGTTTTGATTGCCCTGGGCTGTTCTTGTCCATTTGATGCTGGGTTCTAGTATTTGTCAACTGAGAATTTTATGTTATCAAATAAAATCACAATCTCCCCATGGGCATGTTTATGTGCATTTTGCAAAGGAGAAACATTCTTGCTAATTGGTTCATTTACACCATGGTGTAAATGACCTTCACTGTTAGTGTAAGCATCATCACAGTTAGTGTTAGGAAAGGGCTCATCTGATTTCTTCATATTGTCTTGAATTTGTTGTTCTTCGATTTTACCTTTTTGCAGCTCCTGATTATCATGTTGAGTAGGCTGGGTTCTTTCGACCATAGTGTGAGTGCTTGCCGGTTCCTTTCGCAGTTCAATTTGAATGGGAGTTGGAGTAGACACCATTGGGTTGTCCTGAATCCCAAATGAGAAATTTGAGGACTGTGCATCATCAGAGTAGTTCCCTGCAATTTGATTCCTTGATTTTTTTATCATATGTAAAGTGCTTTTTTATCATTTACACCATTGTGTTTTGGGGGGTCTTGAGACCTCTTGCCCTGTTTTGTGTGTGTGTTTTGGGGGTCTTGAGACCTCTTGTCTTGTTTTTATCATATGGTTGAAAAATGTACACTGCATTTAAGCTTATGCATCTTTTTGCAGTTTCCTTCAAAATTTGTTTTTTTCCCTATCTTTAATGCTTTCTCATTTCCTCTACTTATTATAGGAAAAATATGAAAAAATATTACGAGAAAAAACTGTGTCTCAAACTGATATTGATCAATGTAAAGCTTATTACCAAGCTGCGGGGGGAAGGGGAGAAAAGAAAAGAAGAATATACGGTCTTGGATCTGAAGCAAAAAATTACTATGGGCAGAATCGTTGTGGCTCATCATCATTACCACCTCCATTTTCTCAATCAACATCGACAACAAATATGGATGAGTTTGTAAAGCAAATGATGCCTACACTTACTAGTCATCTTATTCCTATTATTGTTGAGCAGGTGCAAGCAGCGATTATTGATCCCTCTGGCAACCCATCGCTTGTGACACCCATAGTGCCTCCTACTACTAATGTGGATGAGGTCGATCCCTCAATTTCAAGTGACGATCGTATCCCTTAGTCTCCCGCAACATTAGTTTTTGATATTGTCATATTTTTTGAAAACTACAAATTGTCTCAAATTCAAGTGACGATCGTATCCCTTAGTCTCCCACAACTTTAATTTTTGATATTGTCATGTTTTTTGGAAACTACAAATTGTGTAGTAACATTTTGATGAACGTAGGTTCATTTAAGAGTACTTGATAGTTTTCTTTAGATATTTTTAACCAAAAAACATGTGGTTTAGATTTTTCTATTTATATATTATGAATCGTCTATGAGTATTGTATTATATGAATGTATGCTATTTTTGGAGTATTTAGTAATTTAAATTTAATTTATTTCTAATTATAAATTAGAAATAATTATAGAAGAATATTTTTTAGCAACAAATTTAGCGACTATTTGGTCGTTGCTATGTAAAGAATGTTGGCGACGTATTAGCGACGGATTATTGAAGGCCTAATATGTTGAGACAGAATATGCTACGATGGAAATTTCATCACAAATATATCCAAAATGACGAAATGAATTATGAAATTAGCAACAAAACTATGTAAATATAATGACGACTATGTCCGTCGCTAACAATGGCGACGGAAATATTTTGTCACTATTACGTCGCTAAACTTGTGACAGAACTCATTTTTTCGTCCTAGAATTATGAAATTAGCAACAAAATTATATAAATATAATGACGACTATGTCCGTCCCTAACAAGTGGCGATGGAAATATTTCATCACTATGACGTCGTTAAACTAGTGACGGAACTCATATTTTCGTCACTAAGAGCTTATTAACGAGCGTAATAGCAACAGTCAATAATCCGTTGCTAATCCATCAATAATCATGTTTAGTGACGAATTTTCATTGGATAGTGACGGATTTTGCCCGTTGGTAAACACTGTTTTTTTTGTAGTGAGTGAAGTACATTGGGCTTATATACAATCTATGGAGTTTGTCAACTTGATAAAATATCTTGACGTTATATTATGTTTATTTATGATTTCATATAAAGAGCAGTAGCAAATTAATGGCTCAATTTTTTATAAAAGTAGTGGAGAGATAGAGTTGCTTTAATGTGCCTACTTTATTATGCTGATTTTTTAAGAATGTATAGTTTCATCTTTGTGCAAAAATCTTATTATAGTAAGCTTCATTTAACTTTTTATGGACAATAAGGTTATTCAAGTTTTTCCTTAGCCCAATAAATTTTTTCAATTTGCGTAATCCAAAGGTAATCGCCATTGCTATTCAACATTTATTAATCTAACTAAAAACACTTAATTAGGTTTTTTTGGTAAAACTTATCCGTGGTGTATACACCAATTCAATACATGCATGTCATGTGTTTAAATTTAGGATAAATTACCTATATACACATCTTTATTTTCCATAATTTCCATTATTCCCTACCATTTCAAAATATTTCCAAAATCCCTTATTTTTTCCTAATTCTCAAGTCAGCCGGATACATAAGTGTCCAACCTTACCCACGTTTCCCTTCCTTTTTTCACTTCTTTAATCTCTCCCTAATTTTACTCCACAATCTTATCAGTTACAATTTCAACTCAATTTGAATGGTAAAAGAATTCTCTCTCCAGTCAACCAAATTCAAATCAATTAATTGGTAAATTTTCGTCTTCTTTGTTGTTGTCTTCTCCACTGTCATCTTCTTCAAAAAAAAAAAATCATTCTTATTTTCTGATATGGATCACGTTCCTTCAAAAAAAGTGTAGAAAAATTTCGTCTACAATTTCTCAATCTACTCTATCCAAGGTAATGATTTTTGATTTATTTCTACGATTTTTTTGATGTTCAATCTTGCATCTAGTTGTTGATTCAAATGCATGATACATTGCTGGAAAAATGATAGAAAAGATTCATCTACAATTTCTTGACTCACTCTACCCAAGGTAACTATTTTTAATCTATTTCTACACTATTTTTTGATGTTCAATCTTGCATCTAGTAGTTGATTCAAATGCATGATACATTGCTGAAAAAGTAATTTTATTATATTGCATGTATCATATTCATATTTAAGGTATTGATACATAACACTAGTGTTGTTGAATCAAGTTCTTTAATGTATCTTCAATCTTATTTAAATGTAAGTTTTATAAAAGTTTGTTTTAAAGTATATGTTCAATTCATTTTTATAATGTATCTTCTACATTTTGTAGGGATTGTGGATTGTTTGCAATTGCGTTTGCTGAATTTCTTAACGATGAAATTTCAATTCCATCTAATGATTTCTGATTCGATTATCTCCGCTCAAGATATGCAGCTTTGCTATGAAAATACGGCAGTGAAAAGGCTGAAGCATCAAAGCCTAGGGGTCATTTCATACTACTAGACTATAAGGATTTAGTTAATATGGAATAGTTATAGTGTATTAATGGATACACACTGTTTTTTGTTTTTTTAGTTTGTAATGTTTTCAAGATACATTAACTTAAGTGTTAAAGCGTTTCTCTAAAAACTTGGTTTGACTCTTATATCAATCTATTTTGTTCCGTTAATCTCAGAATGTATATTTATCTATATATTTTTTAATTGTAATTATAATGTGTTTGGTAAACAACACAAATTAGGATAATTTTAAAAATTATTTGAATCAACCTATCTTCATGAATTAAAGTATCACACATTTGTATCGTTCATGATGTTATTGATACACTTTAACACTTGTAATCTACATTTCTTACCTGTATAACGTTCATAATTTAATGTATCAAATACATTTTCTAGATTTTATGTTATATGTGATATACTAAAGACAAGTTGTTCACAATCATGATGTATCAGATATATTATTTATCAAAATTTAACAAAACGATTCATTACATGTACATTCTATCATATTTACAAATATTAATAATTTAACAGTGTTATTAAATCATCATCAATCAGAAATGAACACAAATCTAAACAAATTTTTATTTCATAATAGAAACATTTCAATATATTGTATTGTAGATACATAAAAACACAATACATTGAAGTGTATATACTGTTATAGTGGAAAATTATTGAATTGAAAATTATAAAACTGAAACATCAATGTATTCTAAAAAAATTCTATTGGAAAAAGTCTATGTCAATCATCTTTAGAAAATAAGTACAAGTCCGCCTGTTGTGATCTTCTTGCCCATAACATCTACAACAGTTTGTGTTTGTTGTTAGCTTTTCATCTGCATTTTTCTTCCTTCATTTTCTTGGTCGTCCAGGCATCCTCTTGTATCTCGATGGCAACCTAATTTCTTTCAAATCAGACTCAAGAATTGGCCAATACATAGCTGGAATTTTACCGAATTCCTTACAAAAGGGCTACTAATTAACTCATGTATCAGTCATAAAATATTATACAAGGAGCACAACAAAACAACAAGATACATGTTCATCTATATTGTACACACTTTAATAATTATATCTTAAACATAGAAAAAACTAACGCAATTCATAAAATTAAGTTATCACAATACTCCCCTATAGAACGATACATTTACAACTGACATCAAATATATCTGATACATTATTGAAAACACATCAGAAAAATCATATCACAAAACTCAACACGTACAGGGAAAGCTTATGATTATATAATGTATCTAATAAAAAATATGTAATGTATCAACTTGCAACAAATAATGTATCTTTACCAATTTGAATATATACAAAATAATTTATCATAAACAAATCACTATATAATCTTTTTTTTAAAAAAAACTTACAACACATGTATCTGACAAATTATACTAAACACACATTGCAATTCAAATCACAAATACCAACATATACAAAATATGTATTAGATACAAAATATATAATGTATAAACCTACAACACATAATGTATTCGTACTATTTTATCCATATACAACACATAATGTAGCAGACGAATTGATTACACAACACAATACTACAAAATCACAAACCTTTTTTTTGTCAGATCTTTTAACTCGAAATTGAAATTATGCTTTATTTAGTATTTTCAGCCACCAAAATTTGCGTTATCCTTATACAATTGCTTCACTTTCACTTTGATATCGTTCATATCTAACCTCAGTTTCCCAGACTCCTGAATGCCTCAATAAGATGGAAATATTCATTATGAATCTTATCAATTTTGGATAATGGACAAAATACAGATATACCAAGAACAGGGAGAAGAAATTAGAGATTCCATCACTTTTGTAACCTTCATAACTCACCTCGTTCACCCAAATTTTTGAATGCCTCAATAAAATCGATATATTCATCTTGTATCAACAACTTTTTTGATTTTTTCGAAATTATCACTTTTTCGACATTAATGGTTGTCATTGGAGAAGATGTAAATTTGAAATTTGATATTTGTGAATTTGTTACCTATTGGGATATGGACAGATAAGAATCAGTTAGGCATTAATCAAGGAAATTAAAATAAGTAAAAATAAATTTAGGTGCGTTAATTAAGGAAATTAAAATAAGTAAAAATAAATTTTACCTGATTTGTTCCTTTTTAAGCGCAACAAGAAATTGTTTACAATGTATCATATATAATGTATCCGGACGGTAGGTATGTATCCGGCTGCCTCCTTTTTTAAGGGATTTTTGTAAATTGAAAATTAGTAGGGATAGGATGTAATTTAGATCTTACACTATGTGATTCCTATAATATATACTTAAATTTATAGTTCATTTTACTTAACCTTATTTAATTAATGTGTGTTTTACTTCATAAAATCACGTAATCATAAAAATAATTGTATAAATTTGATATATACAGGTGTGGACAAATTTTTAATAAGTTCTTAGCTCTATAGCGTTATCGGCACGGTTCACCGTGAACATTTATTAGTTCATTATTTAGTTGTAAATGGGAAGTGAAAGTATACATTTATTAATTGTAATAATTTATCATCCAATAGGATTTAATTAATCACATTTATTTAGTTCCAAATCAACACTTAATAGCGGTTACTATAGTTTTTCGTGATGAAGAGCTATATGATCATTCAATTTTTAAAAACGAAACGGAGAGAGTAATATTTATGTATTAAATAATTTATTTTATAGATTTAATTATAAAGAGTGATGAAATAATTAGAAAGATTTAAAATTCATTCTTAAGTGTAAATTGTAAAATTGGTAATTTAGTGATTAACAATATGACATTTGAAATAAATGACATACCTAGTATATTTTATATTTGTTTCAAATGTCATTGTTTTAGTGATATTTTGTATCAAATATAACTAATGTCATTGTTTTAGTGATATTTTATATCAAATATAATCGTTTTACAATATTTTGCACCAAATGGCGTTGTTTTATGATATTTTGCATCAAATATTACTATATATATTTATGTTATTTTTGCATAAGTGTAAAGAATTTCTTTTTATTTTCAATATTTATTTTTCAAATGTCATTTAATAGATATTTTCACATCTCCATTTTTTTATAGAGTCAAACGTGCCCTTAACTTACTATAATCTGTCAAAATTTAACAAACTCATCCTCTGTGAAGCTAAGGTTAATGGTGTGCCAACCCTAACACAACTCATTTACTACCTAACATCATCTATTATTGTACTAGGTAAATGTACGTAAAATAATATTAGCTCTTTGTCAACTAATATTAAAATCGTTCGAGTATCTTCATTTGTTTTCTTAATTTTATACTCTTTTCCTGATCCTAAGACTTTTATTAATCAATAACATCGAATTGTATCGTCTCAAGTTGCTAATTGACACAATTTCTATCTAAAAATAACTGCACAAGAGTTACAATTACAATAATTCATAATTTTATAATATATATTGTGGGATGAGGATGGGATTATACTTTACCTGAATAAATCAAAACTTGTGAATATATAAGTAGATGAAGAATGCCAGATATAAATAACACAAATTTTAAATCATATGATATTAATCTTAGACAACTAAAGGACACAATCTAAATGAAAGAGACTAATATCATTAGGTTTCTTAAAATCGAACCAAATCGATAGATATATATTATATTTAATTTGATTTTAATAATTTAATAACTGATTAAATTAATTTAATTTTTATTTTAACCAAAAATCAACTTAAACCTACCCATCAACACCCTTAATAGTAAGAGTTATCATAATTAAATATCCTATGGGAAAAAATATATGTAAATAGTTACTAACCAATATGCAGATATCCTAACATGTGTAAGCAAAAAAAAATATTAAAAGGAAGATCTCAACAAAGTAGGAAAAAAGAAAAAAACTAAATATAGTTATATACATGAAAATAAAGTTTTAGCTAGAGTTTTGGGATTTATCTTTCCCTTTTTTTTTTTTTTTTACATAAAATTGATTCAACTTGGTACAAACTACAAATATAGGTTAGTTAGAAACTAGAAATATGGGGGAGAGAGGCCTATAAATTCACTGCCTTTCATGAAGGCAATAAAATACACTGCAATAACAAATAATTAATTCTACTTTCATGGCTCACAGTTATGCTTTCTATTTCACTATTGTGCTTTTGATGATGTCTGGTAAATAACTTCTTCCTATTCCTTCCCTCTTTCTTTTTTTTATTTGTTACATATTTAAACATTGGAACTATGACATAACATATTGTTTGTTTAATGGATTGTACAGTTTATTTGGGTGAGTGTTCAAGAAGTGGTATGAGAGAAACATCGCTAACTGTAACAGAACCCAAATCGAAACCGAATGTTTATAACATGATGGTTGGTTGCTATGGAGATTGTCGACAATCGAGTCAATGTACATCTAGGTCGTGTCCTCGTTGTCTCTACGATGTTGTTAGCCGTACCTACGGTTGCCGTCCGTAGAGGATCCATCATTCATGGCCAACACAATATCAATTATGTTGCTTCTATGTTCCAAGTATAACATGATGTCTTTGCTTTTGTTGTTGTTGTTGTTTGTTTGTTTGTTTTTAATAAATAAAACGACTAATTAGTTGTACTTCTAATTAGCAATAATAATCACGACAATGTCAGATGTAATATATATATATATGAAGATGAGTTGTGTTGGCCTCCCTGCTTCTTCAGTATTTGTGATCATAGCCAATATTAAACCATGCTTCTATTCTTTAAATTGTTAAGCATCCCGGACAATGATTCAGCTGACAGAGTAAAAAGAACGTGAAAGGGTAAAAAATATTCATAAATTATGTTAGTAATAAATTGAGTAAAAATACCCTTAGTTATTAGTTTTGGTTAATAAATGTCATATTATTACTTAATGAGTCAAAAATGTCATTTTTAAATAAATATATTAGTGTTCTTTTTCTTTTTAAACATATTTGCGTCCTAATAAAAATAATATTATTAAAGAACTCAAAACTCTTGTTTTTTTTAAAATCACTTTAACTAATGAAAAAACTTATTCACTTCCGAACTCTCTCAATACTTGGGTGTGCAAGTATTATATTAAAAAATTTATTCACTTTTCAAGGGTTTGAAGAATCCCCATTCATAGAGATTTCTTCCTAGTCCAAGGAGAAGGAATACCATGTCTTTCCTTAGAAGAGAAAAAGACATGTACATCTGCCTTTCCTTAGAATAGAAAAAGTATTATCCTTCTCCCTTTCCTTAGAATAGATAAAGTGATATACTTCTCCCTTACTTTAGAATAGAGAAAGACACATACTTCTCACTTTCCTTAGAATAGAAAAAGACGTGTACTTCTCCCTTACCTTAGAATAGAGAAGGACACATACTTCTCACTTTCCTTAAAATAGAGAAAGTCACATACTTCTCCCTTTGCCCTTTAGAATATATTCTGAGTTCTAGTTAAATATGGGCACGGTAGGGACCACAAAATTAATTATTGAGGCTTCCTATTATGGAAATAATTCCAAATAATTAATTTGAATTATTCTTACATAATAAATTACAAATCATTCCACTAGAAATTCGTAATTGCACTCCTCTATTTATATTTCGAAATTCCTCATTAAGCACATATGTAATTTTCCATGTTAAGATTATAGATACTAATCAATAAATTAAATTACTGACGAACTTAAATCAATTATCAATTTCCTTTAGAGCACTGTTTAACTTATTTCATGTGACAGATTCATAAATCCACTAAAGGTTTGACACGATGAAACTTTTAAGCTTCTCAAAAAGGCATATCATCAATCTCTACATCGAGACATGGATTTCGTCAACTAACTTATTATTTCACCAATATATATATTATCATCATCCAATCTACTAGGTATATTGACCCATCTTAGAATCTCACTTTTCAATAAATCAAAACGATAATTAACATATACGGATCATAATAGTTATATCAGGATTAAGAATATAAGTATATTTAATAGTTTAGAGAATATGCTTTTGTCAGTCAGCTAAAACAACTATCTCTACTCGGTCCCGTTCAATACATACAAAATGCACTAGCACAAGAAGTTGGAACTATACCATTCTCATAATCAAGATAAACTACATATAATATTGTGCTACAATCGTACCGATGACATGTCCAATTCTCATCTTAGATTCTGAACAAAAAACTTTGTACTTATAAGATTCAATGATTTAATCATCTGTGTTTAAGCTTAAACTCTATACACTGAATCATCTACTATATAAGTAAAGAGACACCATAAACGAATATAAGATCTATTAAAAATGAATAAATAATTATTCTATATAATAAATACTATATCTAAACACATGGTTAATAGTATATATTTCAACAGGGATATCCTAGTGTTTGTGGTGGATACTGTCAGTACGACCTTGATGGTTGGGATAGGAACTACTGTCCCCGTTGTAACTATGATCCTGTAAAGCTTACCTACAACTGTGGCAAATAAAGGATCATTCTTCATTTCCACTTTCTTTTATAAAGTGAAACGTGCCCTTGACTTACTAGAATCAGTCAAAATTCAACAAACTCATTCTCTGTCAAGCTAAGGTTAAAGGTGTGCCAAACAATAGCTAGCTAAGGTGTGCCAACCCTAACACAACTCATTTACTACCTGACATCATCTCTTATTGTACTAGTTAAATATTATTACCTCTTTTGTCAACTAATGGGATTTATCTTTCCCTTTTTTCTTACATAAAGTTCATTCAACTTGGTACAAACTACAAATATAGCTTAGTTAGAAACTAGAAATATGGGTGGGTGGGTGTGTGTGGGGGGGGGGGCTATAAATTCACTGGCTTTCATGAAGACTAATTAAGTTCTGTTTCTAACAATAATCAGGACAATGTCGTATGTAATATTATATATATCAAGATGAGTTGTGTTGGCCTCCCTGCTTCTTCAGTATTTGTAATTTTAATTTTGAATAGAACTCTATGATCATAGCCAATATTAAACCATGCTTCTATTGTTTAAACGGAAAAGGGTCAAAAATATCCTTAAACTATCCGAAATAACTTTATTTACCCTTAAACTATATTTCGGCTCAAAACTACCCTTCCCGTCAAACTATTAGGTCAAAAGTACCCTTCTTATTAACGGAAGTTGTTAAATGCCATGTGGATGCCACATTGCACGCCAATAGGGTTCCACTGCCAAAGTTACTCAATGCATGAAGAGAAGGGTGTGTGACGAATTGAATCTATTGGCATGCAATGTGGCATCCACATGACATTTAACAACTTTCGTTAATAAGAAGGGTACTTTTGATCCAATAGTTTGACGGGAAGGATAGTTTTGAGCCGAAATATAGTTTAAGGGTAAATATGAGCTATTTCGAATAGTTTAAGAGTATTTATGACCCTTTTCTGTTGTTTAAATTGTTAAGCATCCTGGACAATAATTCAGCTGGTAGAGTAAAAAGAACAGAAAGGGTCAAAAATATTCTTAAATTATGGTAATAAATTGAGTAAAAATTCCTTTAGTTATTAGTTTTGGTTAATAAATACCCTATTATTACTTAATGAGTCAAAAATGTCATTTTAAAAATAAATATATTAGTGTTTCTTTTTCTTTTTAAACATATTTTAGTCTTGATAAAAATAATATTATTAAAGAACTCAAAACTCTTGTTTTTTTATTAATCTAATTTACTTGTTCATACGAATAAGTGAAAAATAGTTTTTTTATTAATCTAATTTTGGAAAAGGGTAAAATATATCCTTGCACTATTCGGAATAGCTCAAGTTTACCCTTTAATATTTGTTTTTGGTATAAAAAAAATGTCCTTTTCGTCTATTTTTTGGACCAAAAATGCCCTCCAAACTAACTGATGTCCACATAAGTAATTTATCGTTAACATGGTCGTCGAGTCTGACAAAAAAAAGTTGAGCTATTTCTAATAGTTCAAGGGCAATTTTGCTCCTTTTTTTTTTGTTAAAATGGAGTGTCATATCAGTGATAAATGACTTATATGGACATCCATTGATTCAGAGAGCATTTGTAGTCCAAAAAATAGATGGAATGGGTATTTTTTATACCGAAAGCAAATGAAGAACAAATGTGAGCTATTTCGAATAGTTCAAGGATAATTTTGACATTTTTCCAATCTAATATTAGTTTCAATGGCTCCAAGTATCTAGCATTTCTCCACAAATTTTTAAATATTTTTGGCAAGTTATTTTGGGTGAAGTTTCATATGTGTTAGGTAATAGATTTTGGGAGAAATATTTTTTTAAAAAAAATATGATTTATACCTATTAAGTTCTAAAAATTATTAAAATTACCCATAAATTTATATTATTATTTTCTAATAAACATGTTCTGTTAAAAAATAACCTTATAACTCAATTGATGACAATCAACAACAATATGGGTAACACCACTACAATAATTGCATACTCAACCATGTTACTAATTCAGAATAAATTATAACACATTAAAACAAGTTATTCTTTTTAATAGAGTTGATTGTAGATAAATATTTATTGGGATTAATAGATTATGGATATTTTTATCAAATATAAAGTTTGGGACAATTTTTAAAAATTACCAAATTAATACTAGAATTTGGCCCAAATTCTAGTTTTTTTAGAACTTGGAAACTTGGAAACTTGGATGTTTGCCAAATATATTTGTTAAATATTAATAAGTTATATGATCAAACATTGTTAAAGAATGATAAAAGTCTTACATTGGTGGTTAATGAGATCGTGGACTCCTTATAAGGCTTGTACAATCTTCTTCCCTTTGAGCTAGCTTTTGGGGTGTGAGTAAAGTCAAAAACCTAATTTCACATGGTATCTCACCCAATGTTAGTGCCCCCCAAAATCAAAATTATCCATGCACCAGATGCTAAGCACTGGGCATGAGGTGGGTGTTATAAAATGACAAAATTCTCACATTAGTGGTTAATGAGATCGATAGACTCCTTATAAGGCTTAGACAATCCTCCTCTCTTTGAGCTAACATTTGGGTTAGGCCCATGAATTAATTTCACAAACACTACTCCTAACGTCCCCTTTTAGGTGTAATGGTTTCATTTTTTAGAGTCAAACGATAAAAAATTTGACCAATATTTTACGATGTATATGCAAAAAAATTGAAGTTTATATTACTTTTCGTATAGTTTTTGAATATCTAAATTTTTAGTTTAAAATATCAAATTTATGTAATCTAATTTAACATTAGGAATTAGTCAAATTGTCTTTCGAAAAACATGACAACTAAAAAGGGACGGAGAAAGTAATTTCCAAATATATTGGTGGCCAAATAGCTTAAAAGTAAGAAAAGACTTTGACTAAAAGGATACCATTCTTCTTTTGATCCATTAAACGAGAAATCTTCCGCAAGAGGCTCCCAAATTACTGTGTCAACTTGTTATACTACTACTTTTCTTCATTAAACAAGAATCGAGATCCATAATGTATGGTAATTACGGAATCTCATTAATCATTTGACTCACTTCAAGTAGATAGCTAGCTCTATTATATTGTATCAAAACCCATAATGTCAGGTTATCTTATCACGACGAAATGCTTGGCTTTTTAAGTACAGATATGCAGGATGTTGAACAAAACTAAGTCTTAAATTAATATTGAAGTATATATATATATATATATATATATATATATCTTTAGCTATTAAACTGGAGTTAAGCTCTTCTACCGAGGTGCTCATCGATCAACCGAGCTTATCCTCCCCTTTATTTCTTCAATAAAAATTTGATTCAACTTGCTACCAATATATATAACTTAATTAGTTATGGACAAGTTGTAAATTAGATAAGAAAATATACTTGGGAGATATAGGCCTATAAATTCATGGCCCTTCATAAGAATTAAGCAAACAAATTGCACTGCAATAACATATTTTCTTATCTTTCTTCGTCTTGTCATGACTCGCAATTATGCTTTCTATTTCATTGTTGCCCTTTTGGTGATATCTGGTAAATGTCATTTTTCTACACTTGAACTCTTTCTTTTTTTAACCATTTGATACGTACAATATATATGTTTAATTAATATTGATTTTGTTTTTATTAATTGTAGTTTATTTGGGTGATGAATTGCCAAGAGTGATGGGTTATCCTAGTGTTTGTGGTGGATACTGTCAGCACGACCGTGATTGTTGGGATAGGAATTACTGTCCCCGTTGTAACTATGATCCTGTAAAGCTTACCTACTACTGTGGCAAATAAAGGATTCTTCATCGCCGGACACCACAATTAATTAGTATTAATTAATTAATTGTCTTTGCTTTTCTGTTTTGATTTTCCTTAATTTTAATTACCAGATATGGTATGGGTAATGTTTCTCTACTTTTAATTTTCAATAAACTCTATCGTTATCAACGTCTCGATTTCCTTTTTATTATTATATATAGTGTGTCCCATTATTAAGGAGTTCCAAGTAGACACTATAGGAACTACTTTCGCTATTAAAAATAACTAGTATTGCCTGTAATATTGGCGAACAAATGACCCTTAATTATGTACCCGGACAAACCGGAAACAATGTATTTTAACTTGACTAAGTTAATATAATATCTCCCGTTTTACCAAAAAAAGAAAAGAAAAACTTGTCTAATCATTTCTTAATAAATGATTAAATATTGTTAAACCAACTACTTACTCATCCTAATTCCTCAATTGAGGTCTCTTTTATTGGGTATTTACCATCTAAATGTTTCTTTTTTCATCCGGCGTTCAATATTCGCATTGCAGCCCGACTATTCTCAATTCACACGACGGACTCAATTCTGAGGGAAGTGCTCCCAACGAAGGATCTAAACATTGTTATACATCGTAAGTTTTCAAAATAGTAGGAAGTAGAAAAATCACCTTGAACTTCATTAGTCCTTTGAATCCCGGATGAAAATCTAGAATCATGTGTTAGTTTGGAGTTGATTTGAAGTTTTGATGATTTAACAAACTTCTGGATCTAACAAGGAATCCGGTCGAGGAAAGACTGCGTACGTGAAAAAGAGAAAAGACAACTGTCTAAAAGCTGTCAAATTTGTTGTAGCTGGTGCATGTCTTTTCATAGCAGCAAGCTCAGCCAATGGCTTTGTCCCAAGGGTTTGTGTCTATTTTATATTAGTCTCTTCTCCAAAGACACAACCTAAATTTTGGCAAATAAACTTTTGAATTCTGAAAATTCATAAGCTCACAAAGAAAAAGTCATCTTCAAGGAAGAGCACTGTTCATACTCAACAAGGGACTTGATGGAGTGTTGAAGCGTCGTTTGTTGTATTTTGAGCTTTGTGTCTTGTGTTCTTATATTGTAAATCTACTCCTAAGTTATAACAGATAGTAGATCGGTTGCTTGTCTAAGTCTTTAGTTTGAGTCGGATTAACTAGAACCGTTAGTCGAATCATCTATGTTTTTCGTCAAGCCTCTTTACATCATTGTTTTGATGTTCTCTTTGGTAGAGTTGCCTAGGAGTGTCAACTAGAGTTAGTTGATGTGTGGGTGCAACATAGTTGTTGCTTGCTTATGCTCTTATCTGTGAGATCTGAGTTGGTGGCTAGAGTCAGCCTTGTTGGGTTCTTGAAGTCTAGATCAACTAGAGCTAGTTGGTTTAGTTGACAATAGAGCTATTGCTTAGTTTCCTTTGTAGTAGAGTTTCTACAATAAGGAGGAAGGGATTAAGAGTTCAATCCTTAGGTTACAAGAGTTTGTAATATGAAGCTTTGCTCCTTTTTATAGTTAAATGGAGTTTGGATGGAAATCATGTGGGTACAGGTCATGGTTTTCTCCTCCCTTGAGCAAGGGGGTTTTCACGTAAAATCTCTTGTGTTTGATTTACCTTAAGTTATTTATTTTTCTCACTACTAGTTTGTCGAGGGACCTAGTCCAGTGATCATTAATGGACACATACATTCTAACATCATGAAATTTCTTGGTCTTACTAGATAATGAAAGGCTTTAGGACTTTTTGATAATTACTTATTTGTGTATTTTTTACCGCTAAAATGTGTTTTTGTTATCGTGCTTGCAGTATTAGGATTAAATAAAAAACCAAAATAGAACAGAAAAAATCGATTTTTGATGTTTTGAATTGATTTAGGGTGATGAATTTAAATTTTGTTTATCATTGGTAGAACTACTCCACTATCACTAACACTTTCATAGAGTGTATAAGAACAATGCAAAATAGGATGCATTAGTAATGCTTGCATTAGTAGTGCGTGCATTAGTAATGCAAGTATTATTTCTTATACATTGTTTGGTTTGATGTATTAGAAATAACAAATCTTGCATAATTACTATTAAATATTATATGTTTACAAAAATACCCTTCATACTTTAGTTATTTGTACACTTCCTTTGCAAGAAAGTTCTTTGCTAAAACATCAAAAAAATTTATTTGCTAAAACACTATTAACTCTTCATCTTCTTTTTTTTTTTTTTTTAAATAGTATTAAATAGTTATACTATTGAGTCAAAAAAATTTTGTGAAAGTTGGCAAATAATTTTTTTTTATCAAATTTATTGTCACAATAGTAAAAATTTTGATTATATTATATTGAAAATGGATTATTTTTTTAAAAAAAAGATACTTAAAAGGCCATAAAGTCTATTAAGACACCAACAAATTAAAAGACATCGAAAAGCAAATAAAAATAAAAATAAAAATAAAAACTTATGACAACAAAGAAAATGAAAAGGCTTTAAGGGTAGTTTTGTAATTATTTGATCTAATGCAAGTGTTAAAATGCTATGTATAACTAATACCTAGAATTCCTTGGTATTAGTAATACACAATAGCGTGTATAACTAATGCCTGCATTAGTTATACATGGCATGAAAAAATGTACCAAACAAGGTACTACTAATACACACACCTAATACATGCATTATATTTCTTAATACACTCTACCAAACAAGGTACTACTAATACACACACGTAATACATGCATTATATTTCTTAATACACTCTACCAAACAACCCCTAACACTAAATCTAAGTTCATGAACGAGAAAGATGCAAGTCATTATCACTTTTCAGCTAAGAAGAAAAAGAACAATAAGTAAGGTAGAGAGAGTCACACTCACACTCACACTCACAGCCGAAAAAATTAGAGAGAAGAAATCAAAGCCTTCTTTCATTTTTGGCATGTCGGCAAAAACTTAATATCAGCGCTACCCTTTATATACATAATTTTCAAAAGGATTATGGATACTGTAATAATCTCTTTAATATCATTTCATAAAAATAAATATATTCATATCGATAACCCTTTTGTCACAAAAATGTATGTGTAACTAAACTTTCAACTAATTTCCTTGCCCATCAAACGCACAAAAATATTTCCATTAGGTCATAAATTTTATTTTATTTTGTTACTCCTATATATGAATTATTTAAAGATTTTATCTCATCGTTTAATTAATAATGAATTTTGATCTGGCATATTAGTGTTTAATATATTTAGTGTGAAAGGGAAAAGGAAAAAAAGGAGATGTAAGCCACTTGAATGAATACTCCAAATGTATGAAGCCCCCACTTGCATTCCACTGAGACTGGTAGGGAAGCTGCCCATCATCCGGACTTATCCTCCATTTTTGCTCTTCATTCATTCAACTTCCTAACAATATAACTTATGGCCATTTACAAATTGATGAGAAGAAAATGATTTTATTGGATAATTTATATGTAAAAGTGATTGTTTTACTAATACTATGTTTGGATCATTGTTATCCATTGTATTGTATTGTATCATTATCATACCTACAATGTTTGTTTGATTGTTACTTAAAATGTATTGTATTGTATTGTTAAATTTCGTTGTTACGTAACAATGAAAACTCCCATTTTTGGAACAACCAATTTGGTGTGTTCCCATTGTTACTTAATTTCTTTTTCTAATTATATCCTTACATAATATTTCATAATACTAATTTACCCTTTACCCTATATTATTTAATTCTAGTCAAACCTCCTACCCTAGAATAATTAAGGATATTTTAGTAAATTTATAAATTACAATACAGTCAAACCAAACAACAAAAATGTTATTAAACAACAACAAACAATACAGTCTAGCCAAACATTGTATCTACCATACAGTACAATACAATAGAATACAATACAATACAATACAGTACATTATGAAACAATGGCTAACAATGATCCAAACAAAGTGTAAGAAGTACATAAAATTAAAAGGCTATCAAATATAAGTGAGTGTATGGATTAATTTATTTTAAGTATATTTGAAAGTGTTTAGAAAACACCAAAAATGCTTTTACACACTTTTTTAGACGGAAAATGTCAAGAAAAACAAAACCTAGAAGTTTCAATTTGTTTGACCTACTTTTTTCTCCCTTTATTTCAATTTGTTTGACCTAGTTTTTTTTTTGCGTTTCAACTTTTCACATGACATATTTAAAATTACAAAATTAAATAACATTTTACAATTTTTAATTCTAGACTACAAAATCTAAAAGTTTTCTTTACTCTTTTAAATTTCGTGATAAAATAGGAGTTAATGTCTCATATGGTCACTCAACTTTGAATTGTTCAATTTAAAGTCATTCAACCTTTGAGTTGTCCACTTAGAAAGTCACGCAACGTTGTTTCATAACTCAAAAGTCACTCGACTATTGAGGTTTCACTTAGAATGTCACTTAACTATTGATATTTCACTTAGAAAGTCACTCAATCAATTTAAATTTTTTTCATAAAATTTGATTGAAATTTATTTTTATGTTAAACTATTTTTTTAAGAAATAATAAGATATTTATTCTAATTATTTTGTTAATCCGAATTATTTAATTAGTATATTTTTAAAAAAAAACATACCGTAGCAATTGACCCCACAAAAAGCTTTTTATGTTTTAGCAATTATATAACTGGAATTAAATATGTCAAAAATGATCCAAAGAAGAAGAAGTTGGAATTGATAAGAAGTAATAAAAAAATACGCAGCACAGTGCCCTTTTTTTTATTAAAAAAAAAAGTAGGTAAAAAGAAAAATTATACTTCAACAAAATTCAATAAAATAATTAAAATAAGCATCTAATTTTTTTTTAAAAAAATAGTTAATATTTTTTTTGTATTTTACAAAATTTAATAAAAAATAATAATTAAAATTAGTTGGGTGGCTTTTTAAGTAAAATATCAATAGTTACGTGACTTTTTAAGTAAACTATAATAGTTTAGTGACTTTTGAAGTGAACAACTCAAAGTCAAGTGACTTTCTAAGTGAACTATTGAAAGTTAAGTGACCATCTGAGATATTAAATCTTTAAAATAGGCCACTCAATTTGAAACGGAGGGATAAGTCACTTTAAAAAAGCGAAGCCCCCACCCCACACACATAACACATTTGTGGACAAGTTGTAAATTAGATAAGGTAGAAATATCGGGGAGAGGGGCCTATAAAATGATGGCCCTTCATGAACTAAAAATATTGCCATAACACATAATTCTCCTATACGTCTATATCTTTCTCCTTCTTCTTAGCAATAATAGTATTGTTGTCATGGCTCGCAATTACGCTTTCTATTTCACTATTGCTCTTTTGGTGATGTCTGGTAAATGATTTATATATTTCTACGCCTCATTATATATCTTTTTATTTTATTTGATATATGTTTATTATCTTTTATACATTTGAATAACAATATTTTATTTGATTTTTCAATTAGTTTATTTGGATGAATCTACGAAAGTGAAAATAGATGCTGCGAGAGACGTATCTCGGACTATAACAGATTTGAAATCAAAAGTGAATGGTTATAACTTGATGGGTGGTTGTGGTGGATCCTGTCGACAGAGCAGTGATTGTTATACTCGGACATGTCCCCGTTGTCTCTACGATGTTCTTGCACATACCTACAGCTGCCACTAGTAAAGGATCCATTATTCATGGCCAACACAATATGAATTATTTTCTATAAATATGTTTGTGTGGTTTATTGCCTTTAATTTGCTTGTGTGTTTTCCTTTTCTCATTTAAGCTTTCTTTTTTTTTTTAATGGAAAAAATAGAACGACTAAGTTCTACTTCTACCTTATAATAATAATAGAGCAAGGATAATGTCGGATGTAATATCTATCAAGATGAGTTGTGTTGGCCTACAATATTTGTACTTTTTGTTTGGAGTGCAACTCTATAATCAATTTGCTTTTGGAAGATTTGTTTTCTGTTTACCAAAGATAGCTATCTTAGTTGGGTTAATGAGGAGGGAATGCGGACCATATATATATACCATGGGCGGACCTAGGATTTAAAGATTTCGGGTACATCAATATTACCTTAGCTTAAATATGAGATGTAAGACAAACTTAAAAAATACAATAAAATAGCGTTGTAGCTATATTCAAACTCAGGTCTCGTGGGTGATTCCTCTATACATTTATGAGTGCATAGTTAATTATATCCTAATTTATGTCAGTTTCTCAAGATAAATATACACCTATACACATGATTTTTTTCAAAGTTAACCGGTGCACGTGCACGCCGCCCGAATCCGCCTCTGTATATATATCCAAAATATGATTGGAGTTGGACCAATTAATAATATTGCAAAACAAATAAGGTTTGTTGGTGGATGTTTGTAAAATAGAGTGTTTCACTGATTTTGTTGAGGATTAAAGTTTCTGGGAAGGATCAACATGGGTTATGTTGCAGTAGTGGAACTGCTCGACCTTAACTAAAGATTTCAGATTCGAACTCTGAATGTGGAGAAAAATTTGTTGAAATTTGTTGAGAGCAACACCCCTAGAATGAGCCATGTAATGCGCAATTTAAATTTAATCAAAGTTCCATAAATATACAAACACCAGACACTAAGCGAGAAACAAATATATACATTTGCATACTATTCTCTTAATGAACAACTATTTAATTATGTTCTCTATTTTTTAAAAGTGGACGCAAATTAAATAGCAATGCCCAGATAGATCACACCACCAAATTTTTATTGGAAAAGAACACTTATATATCCCAAAAAGGGAAACTATTTATAAGCGGCAATTCTCTTACTTTATATCTTCCCCTCTTATTTTTAACTACTAATTCAAGTTGATCGCTCGATACCATCGAAGTATATTGATGCTATCAAAGAGGAAGAAACAGTGTTTCAATGAAAACATTACTCAGTTACTCCTTGATACTATTAGAGTATATATATACTTTGATTGCATTAAGAAGGAAGAGGCAGTGTTTCGGTGAAAAAACTATTCAATTATTGATTGATACCATTAGAGTATATATATACTTTGATTGCATCAAGAAGGAAGAGACAGTGTTTCAGTGAAAAGACTGTTCAATTATTGATTGATACTATGAGAGTATATAAATACCATATACGTACTCTGATGATATCAACAGTGATTCAGTGAATAGAACAAGGGGGGCAATCAGATAAATAGTTTGGGTTGTTGGTTCAATCTGAATAAATATATTGAACTTTGGGTCCAATTTAAATAAATATTTTGCCTAATGAGTCAATTTGTGTTGTTTTTTCTGTAACAACTCCAATTTCACAATAGAAACATTCAAATATTATAATCACTAAACTCACAGTTACAACAGAAAATGGAACTAACAAGGAAATTGCAGAACAATAATGAACTAGTAAAGCAAAGAAACTATTGAAGAAGATAACTAGAAGGAAGAATGAGAAGCTTAAACTCAAAGAAAGGGGATGAGAGAGCTAGACATTTTTCTCAACAATTTGCCTAACTCGTTCTTTCTCATCGGTCATTCTTTTAACTAGTTGTTAATTGAGTCTAGATCCCAAATTAACCTATGCAAAGACCTTCCAATTTTATTGTTTCTTCTCAGCCCAATAGCTAGTTGTGTGACATCCGTATAGGTTTCAACATTAGGCTGAGATTGGTTCATAGTATATTCTCAATTTTTAATTACCCAAAAGACTTTTGGCAGAATTGATGGCACGACCACTGGCTCTAGACGATGTGCGTACCGAAAGGGTGTCGCAAAATACTCACCGATGAGGAATAGTATCTTTGGTTGATTTGTCCTTCCTCCTTTCTTCGTAGATTACTTAAAAGTGTTTTCGACTATTAAGTAAATTTTTATAGTTTTAGAGGTGTTTGATAAGGTTATAAAGTATTTTTAAGCACTTATTTTTAGGTCAAAAAATTCAAAAATAAGTCAAAGATACGAGTAGAGTACCATCTACTTGTCACTTTTAACTTTTGACTTATAAGTTACTTTTTATAAGCTCATCCAAACAGTTCAATAGTGTGAAATGGAAAAAGTTTCTTCAATAAATATATATTTTGTAAACAGTTTTATTAGGTGAAGTGAATTGAACATGTGCATATTGTGAAATGGAAAGTAAAACGGAGAAAGAGCCTAAGCCACTTTTATATCAAAGGTATTATTATATTTGTAGTTATTATATAAATCTAGTTAAATCCAAATCTATGACGATGACCACTAGCATATGTCCCTTTGAGAGATTAAAAGTGGAAGGAGACTCTACTAAAAAAAATGTGCTCAATATCCAGACTTATCCTCTCCTTTTTCTTGCATATAATTGATTCAACAAATATTGGTGCCTAATTATATAACTTCGTTAAAGACCAGCTGTAAATTTAATGTTAGGATCGATCACTTATTATTATATTAAAAATATAATTGATAGTAAATGTATAACTTTATTTCTTAATTAATAAGTACACAAAGAAAGCATTATGTTCGATCATGACTAGATCGATCCAGTAGGGACACAGCTAAGTACGCGTTCGGGAGTTCAGACAAATCCACTATTAACAATAGTTTCTTAAAAAAAAAAAAACATGTTTTGCAATATTCTAACCTTCTGTCCTAAAATGTAGAACCTCCTAATTCCTAATTAATCTTGGCTCCGCCTCTGCTACCCGAGACACCTCAACCCCCTCATGGGCCAAACGTTACCTAATATTTAGATAGACAGAAATATGAGGGAGAGATGCCTATAAATTCATTGTCTTTCATGAAGCAAAAAAATTGCACTACAATAACATTACATAATTCTCTCCTCTCACTCTATCCATCTTAATTAGTACGTAATACTATAGTCTATATTGTTATGGCTCGCAATTACGCTTTCTATTTCGCTGTTGCACTTATTGTGATATCTGGTAATGATCTTTTACTGCACTTCCCTCCCTTTTCATTATATAGTGTAATTTTTTAACGTTCGAGCAAAAATGATACCATGACATTGATTTTGACACTTGATTTTTTTTTTTTGTTGATGGAATATAGTTTATTTGGCGAAGTCTCCAAATGTGAAAGTAATTGCTGCAAGAGACTTGTCGCAGACTATAACAGATTTGAAATCAAAACTGAATGGTTATAAATTGATGGGTGGTTGTGGTGGATACTGTCGACAGAAGAGTGATTGCTTCGATAGGACATGTCCCCGTTGTTACTATGATGTTATTAAACTTACTTACGGCTGCCACTCGTAAAGGATCATCGATCGTCGATGGCCAACACAATATGATTTATGTTACTTCTAAGTTCTAAATATATGAGTAAATGTTTGTGTGGTTTAATGTCTTTAAGCTTTTTCTATGGGAAAAAATAAAACGACTTAAGTTCTACTTCTAGTTATAATAGAGGTCGGACAATGTAGCATGTAATGTATATTTATCAATATGGGCTGGGTTGGCCCTATAACTATGCTCCTCCTGCAGTATTTGTACTACTAATTTTGTACGTATTAAACTCTATGATTATTAATTTGCTTATGGAAGACTTGTTTTGAGGTGGTTAAAAATTGTGAAAATTTCTAATATGACATATATTATACTAATATTTTCGAGTTATAGCAGTAGATTTAGACTTTCAAGTTATAACATTAAAAATTTCAGGTTGTAACATATTATTAAAATAAAAAAGTATTTTTAATAATTAAAAACATTTGATTTGAAAATAATAAACTGATAAAAAGAAATTAAAATAAAACGTTTAAGAATGAAAAAATGAAAAAAAACGGAAATATGGATGGCTTTTAAATTTGAATTAAATTAAGATAATTATTAATTAGCATGAATTAAGGAATTTCAAACTAATTAAGAATATTCAGTTTCCTTAATTCACTCCAATTTGTTAAATTTAATTTAAAAATCAGATTTTATCCATTTTTCTTTTATGTTTCTCTCTCTTCGTTTTTCTTCTAGAAATTGAGACTGTCGAGAATTTGATTTATTTTTTTTGTTGAAAAAACGTGTTTTTTTTTGTGATGGACAACTACGTATCAATATTAATTAAACATGGCGGAAGATGGATTGCTTCAGGTTAGTATTTTTAATTGTTTACTGTTTTTATTTGGATTTCAATGAAATAGAAAAAAATGAAACTGTAAAGCGTAACTATATTGAATGTGATTTTTTTTTTGTATAAACAATACGTTTTGTTCATAATACTTATTATTTGTTGTGAAATTGTAATATTAGTGATTTTTTTGGTACGTTTCTGTTTTTTGGTAGTGGTTTAGTGTAATTATAATTAATTTGGTACGAAAGTGTATTCAGTAAGGTGAAAAAAAGGTTATTTAGACTTTTGAAGAATTATATGACAGTTGTTTTAAGTTAATATGAAAGTGTGTTAACAAGTTAGTAAAAAAAATTGTGCGAAAGGAATGAACTATTTGGTATGAGAAATGTATAAATTTTGGTATAAATGATGATTGGATATATGAATGTTGTATTAAGTATGTATGAAATCTGTTTTATTTTTTTAAATGAAATATGTTTGTAGTTTACTGTATGAATGATTCGTGTATGAAAAAATAATGACAAGTGTGTGTAATTTTTTTTTTATTTATTATGTAAGACTAATTTTAGTTTTTTTAATGAAACAGGGAAATATGTTGATTTTCAGATGGAGGGGATTATATATGAGTATTCTAGTCTTTATAGTGGTCTAGTAAGTGCGATAACATCGCAGCTAATAATAGATGCTAATATTCACAATATAGAGATAAAATATATAGTTAGTGATAGATGTCCCCCTGTTAGTATCCACAACGATGTAGGTGTGCGGGTTTTTTTAGATCAAAAGAAATCTAATGTAGATTTCTTTACGAAATATCCATTGTGCATAACTATGAAGAATATAGCAATAGATAATCAGGATTCTGTAGTTGTTGTGGATAGGAGACATTCTGATGTTAGTAGAACACTAACTAACTTTGATTTATACTCTAGCAACTCCATCCGCTTGATAGGAGTGAATTTAGATGGAGTTGTCGATGAGAATACTGATGAAGGAAATGGAGTAATCAGTGACCTTTCTAATTTATTTATAGCTGAAAATCAGATTTACAATGATAAAGAAACACTTATGGAGGTTATGCGACATTATGGAGTTGTGGAAAAATTCAGATTTCTTGTGACTCGTTCTAGTTCATCTTGGTAAGGATTTTATTTATTGTTTGAATGTGTATTTATTTTGTAGTGTATTTAGTATATCAGTTTTTAATGGATTTTTTTTTGTATTTTAAACAGTTATTACCTGAAGTGTCCTGCTGATAATTGTTCCTGGATGATGAATTCATCATGTTTGAATCAATCGAAGCTATTTAAAATTAAAAAGTACTGTGCGGAACACACTTGTTCCGTTAGAGATAGAGTGTATGCAAGACGTCAGGGAATAACTGACGTTGTAGCTGTTTTAATAATGGATAAATTTATTGATCCATCGACTGTATACACTCCAAAAAATATAGCGGAAGACGTTTTGAAAGTGCATGATGTTGCGCTAACATACATGCAGGCCTGGAGAGCTAAAGAAAAGGCGATAAAATTGGTGCGTGGAGATCCAGCCGAATCATATGCCAAACTTCCAGGTTTTTTTTATAACAAAATTTTGTATTTTATATTACTGACTGAATTGGTGTGAATTTTAAAAATGCAACAATCTAGCATGCAGTTTGTTTACATACTGAATTCCCAATATCCATTTTGTTTCCTTTCTGTATCCAATTAGTATCCATTCTGTATATAATTTGAATATAAATGGTATCTATGTTTTATCCAGCTAGTATATTTGTTGTGTTGTAATGTTCAGCTATATAATTATAAAATTAATTGTAAAAACTGAAAAAATTCCAGGTTATCTATACATATTGGAGCAGACATATCCTGGTTCAGTTTTAAAATTAGAAAGGACGGAATGTGACAAATTCTTATATGCATTTGTTGCATTAGAAGCATGTATTAGAGGTTGGGAGTATTGTAGGCCAATTGTAGTTGTTGATGGGGCAGCTTTGAGAGGCGCATATGGTGGTACAATGTTAACTGCAAGCACTATGGATCCAGGAGGTATTTTTTAAAATTTTTACATTTATAATCAACAATAAATTTGTATGATATTTTATTTTAATTAATGCATCAAGTCACATACTTCCACTTGCTTATGCCATAGTGGATTCTGAGAATGATGCATCATGGACCTGGTTCTTTGAACAGTTTAGGGAAGCATATGGAGAAAGGGAAAACATGTGTTTTATGTCAGATAGAAACGAGAGCATATGGAAAGGGACTGCCAGAGTATATCCTGGATTGGAACATTTTGCTTGCATATGGCACTTAAGCTATAATGTTTTGAAGAACTTCCATAGGAATACTGAAGATTTGAAGAAGCTATTTTTTACAATGGCAAAGGCTTATACAATACAACAATTTGAGGCGATTATGCAAAGAATAGACCAGATAGATCCAAGAATAAGAGATTATTTATATGATATCGGGTATAGCAAGTGGTCAAGGGCGTATTCAAAATGTAAGCGAACATGGACCATGACTTCAAACGTAGCCGAATCTTTGAATAATGTTAACAGGATAGCGAGGAGGTTGCCAGTGATTTCACTTCTTGAATTTATGAGGGTAACAGTTCAAAGATGGATTCATAAGCACAATGAGGAGGCTGCAAAAACTAGATTAGAGCTTACAAAAAAATATGATCTTGTGCTCCAGAAAAGTATTGCTTTGTCTAGCAGTATGAGGGTATGATTTTCCCTTTAATCTTTATTATTTAAATGTATTCACGTATTAAATTAGTATGATTATTGAATTAATTTTGTATAAATTGCCAATTAGAATAAACAGTAAAAAAATTTTGTGACTTGTTTTTTTGTAACAGTATTTTAATGATCAATATTTTTGTGTGTTAGGTAATACCATCAACAGTTGATATGCATGCTGTTGTTGATGGACCAAAGCGGTACATAGTAAATTTAAACACTAAGATGTGTAGTTGCGGAAGATTTCAAAATGATGAGATACCGTGCGGGCATGGAATAGCAGTTCTTAGATACAGAAGACTGCATGAAACAAATTATTGCTCTCCTTTTTATAGCCTGAAGAATTTTCAAGATACATATGCCATCCACGTTGAACCTCTCCCATGCGAGAGTACATAGAATATACCAAGTTATGTTTCAGAGCCTAAATTGATGTCGCCTGGTCCAAAGAGAGCAGCAGGAAGACCACAACTTGAACGCTGGAAAGGGTTTGCTGATGTAAAATTCAAAAGGTCTAAAGTTACTTGTAGTAGATGTCGTCAAGTTGGCCACAACAGGACGACATGTTCAAATTATCCTGTGCAAAAAAATTGATTATTTGTTTTGTCTTTTAGACTCATTTTTTGTTTTGATATAAAACATAATTGGTTTGAAATGCATTATAACTAAGTGTTTAATAGACTGTTCATTTTTTATACGCGATGCATTCATTAATTACAAATTGCATACTGTTGGAAATAAAATTTATTTCAATTTAATATATAAGATAGTGTTAATATTAGTGATAATTATACAAGGTAATTATGGAATGCATTTGGTATCCTGAGTAATTAATGTAGTTTATCATGAATATTAATTTGGTTTCCAACTTGTGTCCTACTATAACTGAAATTAAAACAATTTTTATACCAATCTTATTCAGGTGTCATTCAAATACTAACTTCAGTTTATATCAAATCTGTATACGAATTCGTGCATACAATATTCCAACAATCAAAACATTAAAGTCAGATGCATACATGTATTAATCAGATTTCATACACATTCCATCAAAAAATATGTTTAGAATATAAAACTGGCATCCCGAAAAATGGTATATTCAATGTGAAATATATAGCCCAAATAGTGAATCCAACTGGTATAAAGTCTGTATATAACTGGCATCCCGATAAATGGTAATTCTTTTATAGATGATATCTGACTGGAATTAAACATAATTGGTTTGAAATGCATTATAACTAAGTGTGTAATATACTGTTCATTTTTTATACGCGATGCATTCTTTAATCATACAAATTGCATACTGTTGGAAATAAAATTTATTTCAATTTAATATATAAGATAGTGTTAATATTAGTGATAATTATACAAGGTAATTGTGGAATGCATTTGGTATCCTGAGATATTAATGTAGTTTATCATGAATATTAATTTGGTTTCCAACTTGTGTCCTACTATAAATGAAATTAAAACAATTTTTATACCAATCTTATTCAGGTGTCATTCAAATACTAACTTCAGTTTATATCAAATCTTTGTACGAATTCATACATACAATATTCCAACAATCAAAACATTAAAGTCAGATACATACATGTATTAATCAGATTTCATACACATTCCATCAAAAAATATTTTTAGAATATAAAACTGGCATCCCGGAAAATAGTATATTCAATGTGTAATATATACCCCAAATAGTGAATCCAACTAGTATGAAGTCTGTATATAACTGGCATCCCGATAAATGGTAATTCTTTTGTAGATAATATCTGACTGGAATTAAACATATGATATTATATATCATCAAATACTTTAACACAAAAAATTGTCCAAAAGTTTAAAAAAATAAAATGTTGTTCTAAAAAAGTAGAAGGTGCAATAGACTATATCTAATTTCTTGTCCGTTGTCTTGGTGTAGGATAGTTGGTGGTATCCGGAACATGTTCTTTTGCTATGCGAGGTCCACCAAATTTGCTAGCAACCGTACCAGTAACTTCACTCTCACTGATCGCACCATCCTCATTCTTTGTTTTTCCATAATGCCAAAGGATTGTGGCATACCTTTGACGATGGTACTTTGCATCGATATCAATAGAACGCATATCAAATACATCATTACTGATGTATTCAGCAAATAGACATGTGTACAAACCACAATCACTGAAAAAATGAAAAAAATAAGAAAAAAATAATTAAGAAATAAATTAATTTAACTCTTTTCTAATGAAATCAATAAAGTATAGAAATACGTACTTTGAAATATCTTCTTGTTGAAGAGCATGCATCATATGCTTGATATCAAGTGGGTCAGATTGAGACTTGTGTACATATTTAGGGAGTTTATTTGCATACAAATCAAGCATTTTACCATAAAATCCAGTGCTGGTAAAAAATAGTGGTATCATTGTTGCAAGTTTACCAACTGCTTCATTTACTTTCTTGGTGTGAACAGCTCCTCCCTTCATTGAGTCGTATACATGTAGACATCTAAGCTTGATTCTGAATACAACCAAAAACCAATGAAATTTCTCACTAATATTGACAGGAATAATGACATTGTCAACATTGTCCCAAGGAATGTTGGCAAGCAGTTTGAAGCCTCTAATGCACTGTCCAACATCATGGTCGGGAGAAATGGATCTCATGTCGCAATTTGACTCTCTCCATTGTCTCAATGTTATCAACCCACGTCATAAACCAACAGTCAACCGTACTGTATGATAGTGGTATGGGAGAGTACTTTGCCTTCTTTTGCAGATAATACATAATGGTATTAACATGCTGTTAACATTTTAAAATACATTAACAAATGTTTCAGATATATACAGAATGCATATAAATTTCATTCTACCATCATGTTTAGTGCATTGTTCATGAAAGTTTATTTTTATTCCAAATTAAATCAAAAATCATATCAAATGCATACATGAACACTGTATACCAAGTTTATTCAGAAATCATTCAATATGCATACAACATCGATATATATATTTTAAACAGAAACTACAAATATAAGTACAAAAATCTGGAATACGCGTTTTAAATTGACTATTTAGAAGGTTGATATATAAGACTTACCCCGTCTTCCCAAGGTCTGCCAGGTTTAACCATTATGTTGAAAAAATCCTTTTCTGCAACTTTGACAACACCAAAGTCCATTTGAGGTTCAAAACTATCTTTGAGCTTTGAATAAGCAGATTTCCCGTGAACAGTAAGAATATATTAAAAACAGTGTATACAAATTGATTGGATAATATTGAAAGAAAAAAAATTGCTTTATTTTTTATTTACACATATACCTGCCACGCCTAGATGAGACATCTTTGAAAACCCATTTGTTAAACTCATCGATCAACTCAGTTGCAACCTCAAACCCATTGTGACTTTCAAACGGATGTTTAATACGAAATAAAATAGGAACTCTTCTTGAACTGCTTTCGCCTTCTGACAACCGAATATACGGAGATGTGTCATACTTGCCGGGGTTCCTATTTCTTGGTTGCACATCTGGGGTTGTATTAGCATTGAGAATTGGATCAAGTGCAACAATCTGTGTCATAGTAAAATCCGGATAATCATCCAATGTTGGTGGTTTTGAATTTGATGATCCAGGTATGTCAGCATTAAAAACAACACCAATTGTTTGGTCATTTGACTTCTGAGCTTCATCTATATATTAAAAAAAAAAATGTTAAACAAACTTTGAAAGTGAATATACATATCATAATAAGATTGAAATGCATACCATCCGTGTTTGAAGTATGAACGTATTCCCTCATTGAAACTGCAGGCTGATCCATTGGAGCTTTTTCAGATTCTTCAACATGTTGACGGGCATCATCCTAATGCATGACGTAATATAAAATTCAATCATAAAATAATGCGAAAAACTGTCGCATATAAAATTTATACAAGATTAATACAGAAGTTTAAACAACCAACAATAACATTTCACTAATGTTGTCTTCACATATTTAATACTGTATTAATACCAAAATTGAACCAACATACAAAACTGAACAATAATAGTTAAAACATTATTAATACAGAAAGTTAATAAAAAATTATAACACCACTGACAAAACTGGAAAATCATACCAATTTAATTCAAATATTAAACAGACAAAAAATGAAAAATATTAAATAGGCATAAACTGTATAAACATTTTGGTCATACCAATTTAATACCAATATTAAACAGTCAAAAATTGTAAAATCATGCATAAAATTTGGTCATACCAAAATAATACTAACTTAAGTCTAAATTCGTACATCTCCTATTTACTTACACATACACACTTCGTATCATGATACACCAACTGTTTCAGTTTTTTAACTTGTAAAACCATTTAATACCTATTGGTGTGTTGCTTGTGATGACTGACCTCTTGAAGACCTAATCTCCTCAATTATCAACTTTGTCGAATTGTTGACATATGCTTTCATGTCGATCATGTGCTTGTCAACCTTATCAATAGATGTAGACATATATGTTAAACATTAAAATATTACAGAAACATAATTAATAAAAATTAATTGATACAGGGATTGAAAAATAACATTATCTTTCAGTTCTTTCAACTCCATCCGAACCTGTCATTAAACATTGAAAAGGTGGATAAAATCTTTGTAATATGGTAAAAAAAACATTAAATCATAATTTTTAATTGTATACCTCCGCAATTTCCTTTTTCAACTCTACATACTTTTCGTCAAAGTCAACATCGTGCCTTTCTGATGTTGCTTGATCTTCTGTCTTATGTTGACTAGAAGATTGATGCAAATTGATCTGATCCATGGCATTTAACTCTTCGTCAGTAAGCACTATGTTTCTGAATTTATGCTGTGATAACAAAATAAGATGTGAGAACTAAAATTTATAAAAAAAAAATGTAATAACTTATAATTAGTAAATGACAATAACTAAACGATAACCTGGTTGCCATGTGTTCTGAAAATTGTATTCTTTAGGTCATCGAAGAAAATACTCTCATTCGATGTCTTCCAGTTAAGAATACGCGGTGTGACATTTGAAACACGGATAGCAACTGAGTTGTCAAAAGGATGACAACACTCATAAAACCAAACCTGCAATGCTATATGGAATTGACTGAATTTGAATGACGTAGGATTCTTTCCCAACCTACGGCTGCAAGCTTTGAGAGTTAATCTAAAACATTCATTGCCCCATGGGAAGTTAACATATTGACCGGACTCAACCAAATCAAAATACAATTTAGGAATGGTTGTTTTTGAGGCCTCCGAACCAGTCAAAAATGAAGTAATGAAGTACAGAATGCCAATTTTTAAGCGGTCTTCAGTCTCAAAAAAGTTAGCATGTTTAAACTTATTGAAGAAGTCTAACTTAGGAACTTTTGTCATATCCCCAAAATATTTTAAGATAATTCTATTGGGAATATACGGATCTGGAAAAAAATTAGTAAGAAGTCCACATTTAAGACCAGTTATCGCAGCAAATTCCTTGATTCCAAAACGTAATTCTATACCGTTTATTTTCACAACAAACATGTCGTCTCTGACATTTTCAGATTCAAGAATCATCAAATGTCGCAATAGTTGACATTGAATCTTTATGTGGTGTATGTCATAAAATACACCAAAAGGTGTTTGTTCGAGAAATTGTTGAAACCTCTCTTGCCCAAGGAAATCCAATAGATCAGCAAAAACATTCATGTTTGTACATGAAGACCAGTGTGTGTATATCTTCCTTGCCTATAAAATAAAATTGTTTATACTAAATTAAAACACACTTCATACAAATGTTATTCAAGTTTCATTCCATCAGTAACTATAGTTTTAAAATGTTTATAATTAAATTATATCATATAAATAAAAAATAAATCAAAATCATATAAACATTGATAAAAAATAATATAAAATTATGTGGATACAAATGTTATTCATGTTTCATACACATGCATATACATAAATTTTAGTACTGCCTTATGCAATATTTATAAAAAAATTCACACCAAATATATTCAAACATCATACCAGCTTCATTTGCACTGTTGCATTCATCAATATATTTTCATAAATTTATCGAAATACGCTAAACAATAATTTAACAATTTTAATACATTAATGGATAAATTGAATAATAAACCTTCTTAATAGGAAAAATCCCAATTTCATATTAATATTATTCTAAATTTACACAAAACAGAGTAATTAAATAATTCATACCATACACAAAATTAATAGACCATCCCACCAATGTTAACACACAATTCATACCATTTCCCATACCAATATGTATCAAAGTACATACAAAATCCAACAATCAAACATTAACCTCATAACCATACACATTTTATTCATATTTCGAACTATTTTCACACATACAAATGTTCCGAAAAAAACAATAAGCATAATGTGATATAAAAAATCACTATTTTGGCTAATGTGGAATAAAATTAAATAAAGTACTTACCCTAACAACTTTTTTGTGTTTTTTGGATGTTGGTACTTCTGATTCCTTCTTTTTTGTTGTACTTCTTGTTGATGGTTTTGAAGATTGAGCAACTTCTACATTTGTTGTTTTTTTTCTTTTTTTCTTTTTTGTTTCACTAACAAAATCAGAATCAGATTCGGAAGGGGTTTCACCAATTTTCCCCTTCCTCTTCTTCCCCTTTTGATTTGTCGAAATCGGCCTTTTCTTTGCTTCATTTTTTTTCTCTTTTTTATCTTTCAACCGAGATGAACCACACGCCGCCGGAATTTCAGCCCTTTTAGGCGGGGGTGTTTGAGATAATATATTGAAAGTTGGAACATGATCTTCATGAATATAAGTTCCTTCAACAGATCTGGCACTCTTTCAAGGAGTTTCAGTGTGTTTCTTAGACATGTTGATGATGAGAAACGTAACGAGAGAGACGATTGTGGTTGTGAGAAGGATTGGATGGACGGTTGTGAATGTGATGGTGGAGTGGTGAGGAAGATGGGAGTGAAAATTGTGAATATGGGGGTAGTGGGGTGGTGGCGTGTAATTGTGAATATGGGGGTAGTGGGGTGGTGGCATGTAAACTGATAGGCTTGGGTGGGCGGGAATTGTGATAGGTGTATGAAGTAATTGGAGTGTAACGGTACAAAAGGAAGTCTAATCAATGTAAATCCCTAAATTCTTGTAACTGATAATTTCGATTTTAAAAAAGGAACTGAAATTATATTAGCTAGCTATTAATAATTAATAATATAAAAATATAAAGATATTAATTATTTTTAAATAAACCTGTAATTAATTTTTAAAAAAGTTAAATTTAAGTAATATGTTATAACCCGTAAATAAACTGTTATAAGTATGAATTTTTTAAGAATATGTTTAAAACTTGTAATATTGACCCTTAAATGTGTATATGGTGTGATTTTTCCTTAAAAATTATAGTATAAGTTTACCTTATTCAGAAACATTAGATGTACACGATTAAAGTTGAAAATTTGTATTTGAATATTTTCAGTAATGTGTGGCTAACGTGTAGCTGAATATTTTCGCTTGATGCATGTGATCAAGGTATATATTTGGCTAAACTTTAGCTACATTTGAATGAAGTTGAAGTGAATAAATTTTTTTTGCTAATTTCAATAATAAAACACACGATTTAATATTCAAATCTATCAAATATGTGTACTCTTCTTCTTTTTTTGCATTAGAATTTATTTTATTAATTTTTTTCTAGTAAAATTTTAAGGAAGCATAATATTTTTGAGTAATAAACATCTAATTGTATTGTGATTGTCCAATTAAATACATAAACTTTTTAGATAAGTTTGAATCAAGAAAGCAACTTGTAAGTAACTCAAGCAGATAGCTATCAAGCAACTTTTTGAAAAGTCAATACAACAACTTTATCAAACTTGCAATCAAGCAGACAACTTACAAGTAGCTCAAGTAGATAGGTTATAAGTAGCTCAAACAATTTTTTTAATGTAAATTTTATGTATTCAGTAGCGCGAGTCTTTTATTTCATCCAAAATCTATACAACGCACAAGCAGAGGGGGACAATATATCACTAAACCTTCATAAATAAGTATTAATATACAATCTTTAAGACAGATATATCATGTACAACAAAAACTAAAGAAAGATATATCATAGCTAGTGACTTCAAATATATTCTTTCTTTGCCTGTGTTTTATGAAAAGCCTTGCAGCAAATTCTCCCTCTTCTTCTTTTTATAAATAAAAAGCTATATATGTTTATCTGTACAATAGTCCGAAGAAAAATAAAATCTCTCTCTACAGATCTTTTTGACCATATCTTAATATTTATTATTATTTCATAAACAATGGTAGGTGAAGCGAATTGAAACATGTGAATAATGTGAGATGGAATGCATATACATTTTAATTTTATGTATTATTAATATCTTATTTTGTATATTTTTTTTTATATCTATGTATAACTAATAACTACACATTATATTTGGTATTAGGCTATTTATAACTAATACACGACAAATAATTAGAAATGCAAGTATTATTAATGCATGCATTAGCATGATTACAGACACAATTGCCTCTCAAAACCTTCTCCTCATCCTTCCAAATAGCTTAAAGGTTATTTTTGTAGATAAATATATAATTTTTAAAAAAATTATGCACTGCATAATATTTTTTTTAATATACAATAACTCAACATAATTAATGTCAACATAATTAATAAATGTATTACAAAATGCATCCTATTATATTATACACCCCTACCAAACGATCCATGTGTAAGCCACGTGCATAGCAAAGGCATTATATTCGTCTTTAATATATATATATATATATATATATAAATAATACCTAGGTAAAATCCAAATCCATGACGATGACCTACTAGAAAGGTGCTCACTTATCCCTCCCCTTTTTCTTGCATGAAATTGATTCAACAATCGATACCTAATTATAAATCTTAGTTCAAGAAAAAGTTGTAAATTAGATTGGTAAAAGTATGAGGAAAAGAAGCCTATAAATTCATTGCTTTTCATGAAGCAAAAAATTAACAATGCATCCTTCTCGTATATATCTTTCTCCGCCTTAGTAAAATTCTTTGTCATGACTCGCAATTACGCTTTCTATTTCATTGTTACGCTTCTGGTGATGTCTGGTAAATAGCATTTTTCTACGCTTTCCTCTCTTGTTTTATTCGATCTGTCTCTATACATGTGTCATCTTTTACACGTACACAAGAACAACAATGGCTATATATATACCATATATCGATTTTGACACTTGATTTTTTAATGGATTATATAGTTTACTTGAATGAGTCTCCAAGAGTGAAAACAACCGCTATGAGAGAACTAAGTGGATATAACTTTATCATTGGACGTGTCCCTATTGTTACTACGATGTTAAAAAACATACCTATGGCTGCCATTCATAAAGCTAAGGGTCGATCATTGATGGCCAACACAATATAAATTATGTTGCTTCTATGTTCCAAGTATTTTTTTAAAAAAAAAATTTCGAAGATTCCCTCAACGGGGATTCAATAGATAAGCCAAAGGAGCATTGAGGGGGTGAAACCTGACCTCCACATTACAAAACTAGGAGTGACTAGTGAGGGCACATCTTACTCTCTAACTTATCAAAATAAAAGGAAAGAAAAAGAAAGAGGGTTACTCCTCATCACATAAGCTTACAAAAAGTTCTAGAATTCATATTCTATGTTCTAAGTATGACATAGTGTTTTGTATTTTTTCTTTATAAACTAAAATGACTTTAGTTCTACTTCTATCAATAAAACTAAACACAATGTCAGATATGTAATAGGATGTAATATCAAGATGGGTTGTGTTTGACTTACAACTGTTTAATTTTGAATGAAATTACTCTATGATCATTTTGATTACTCTATCATTTATCAAGATTTGTTTTCTCTTTACTCTAGTTTTTTTTCATGTACATGTTTTCATGTCAAAGATATTACTTTCTTCAGTCTATATACTTTAATGTTTTTTTTAGTACAAAATAAGTAGTGTTTTATTTAATCAAGAAATATTGATTTTTATTTTTTTAGAATTTACCTTATTTACAAATTACGAAGAGGTTCTTCTGAATCACAAAGAGTACATAGGTATATATTAACATGAGTTGTGGACTTATAGTGAGATGGTTACGTTTGAGATTCCTTCTCTAGAAATCAAATATACGGTCTTGGGCTCGATCCACTTAAATGGAAAAAATCATGCAAGGAGAGCGTAGTCCTCAAAAATAAGCCCCTTAACGCACAAATCCAAATTTAATTAGGCTTTATTGTGGCTATCAGACACCGAATGAAAAATCATAAAAATAAATATTAAATAGATACTCTTACCCTTTTTTTCAAAGGCATTTAATCAAAGATAATTTAGTCAAAATTCTTCTTAGTTAGCTTCTAAGAGTTAAAGTAATTTTTTAGGAGATATACAAAATACGAGAACATCAAATAATATGGATCGCAGGGAGGGTGAAAGAGGAGGGAGGCATGCAAATGAATTTTATTCTTTCTTGACATAAATATAAAGTAACATATATAAGTTGTGCCTTTCGATCAAAAATTTAAGGAAGAGGAAAAAGGTCCCTATATGCCAATATTTGGACCAATATTGATAAGAAAATAGATGGAATAGTAGATTATTAGTAGCCAAATTTTTAAAAAGTTAAATTTAAGAAATCACAAAAAATATGTTATCCCTGTTCGAGATGATATAACCTACTAGTATAAGTTATAAAATAAGTATTCCCTACATATCAATTATTTGAAAACTCAAGGTTAATTGAAGAAGACTTATGTACACCCCACCATGTATATCTGTGTATATCATCACATATGTCAATGTATATTAGCATGTATATCTTTTTATATCATGTATATCATTGAAAATCTGTGTGATATTTAACATGGTATACATATGTCACATTGACATGGAATCTTTTGAACTCGTGACACTTGCATTCAAAGAAATACCCATGAATATGTCACGACTCAAATTTGTTGTCTAGACGCAATTGACACCTAAGGTCCAACTATCCTTTCTTAGGCAAACCAATTATCTTGTATAATTTTTAGTGATCAACCTCTCATGATTAAAGTGATACATAAATTATGTAATTCAAAAGCAACAAAACTAAATAAAGTGAAATGTCAACTATAGCTCATAGTTCTTTCTACACGGCCAAGGAACATTTAAAAGACAAAAGTAAACGAGTAAAGACATCCTGCAGAACTATTCTTTCTCGTCCCCATGAAAAGTTACTTTGTTGTCCAAGTGTAAGAGATATGTTATGGTACTTCCTCTTTTGTTTGCCGTTGGAAAGCTGAAAAGCAAATAAAGTCGGAACTCTTTTGGCTAGGTATATATGTTAGGGTTTTTGCCCTGATTTTCTTACCATAATTTAAGATTTATTTTTCCTTAAAGAAAAGACAAAACATTACCATAAATGTTTTTACTTTTCTTGAAAGGAAAATATAATATTCTTTCATATTTGGTTTATTCTTTCCTTTTAGGACTCTTTTTCTAGTAAGAAAAGGTTTTAGGACTCTATAAATATAGGTTTGTTTCTTCTAACACAAAAATAATAACATCCACAATGTAGTCGTTTAAGAGTCTTGTTTATGGGGAGATTTATTTTCTCTAAAGTTTCAATGTTTTTCTTTATATTAATTTTGATATAATAATATTTTGATTTTTAGTATAAGTTTTTGTTATCTGATTTATCAACTATATGATTTGCAAATTGTAAGCTTCCGCATGACGCCCTAATCACCCTTCATAACCCAACAATATAAAGCCTAATAGTATTAATAAATATTGTAATTCAATTCTTAATTACCCTCCTCCTTGGATACTAACATCAGCCATACTCTACCACTCTCTTATACTGATACATCTTAAGATATAGTAATATATTACATCGTTTTGTACCCAAAAAAACAAAAACAAAAATGTAAGCGATATGTACATATAAAGGACTAAAGAATGAATACAATAGTTAACCATAGTTGAGAAAATTGATATGCGAAGTGGTTATAACTTATAACCTATATATATTCCCTTCATTCACTTTTACTTATCATATTTAGATTTTCTTTAATCACTTTTATTTTTTGTTATTATTATTATTATTATTATTATTATTTTATATATATTCAATTTTACTTGTCACTTTTAACATATCAAGAAAAGACAATTATTTGTTTCCATCTTTATCCTTAGTATTAATTACATATTCCTCAAACCATGTTCTAAGACCTAATACTTCCTCTGTATCTAATTACTTGTCCATTTTTTTCTTTTTTAGTTGTCCCTAATTACTTGTCCATTTTGACAAATCAAGAAAGGACAAAAATTTTTTACCTATTATACCCTCAATTAATTACTTCTAAAAAAGTATAACTTTTTGAAAATCTTAAGTTTTTTAATTCATCCATTTCATAATTAATAGGGTTAAAATGGTAAACTCACTATGTCAATAATTATTTTCTTGATACGTGTGTCAATTCAAAAGTGGACAACTAATTAGGGACAGAGGGAGTACTAAATATCAGTTAGAAGATATACTCTATCTGTCCATTTTTTAATCGGCACACCTATTAAGAAAACAATTATTGACATAGTGAGTTTACCATTTTACCCCTATTAGTTATGAATGGGATGAAAATAAAATTTAAGATTTTCAAGAAATTCTACATTTTTCAAAGTAATTAAGTGAGAGTATAATATGTTTTAAATAATCATCCTTTCTTGATTTGTCAAAATGGACAAATAATTAGAAACAATAGAAAAGGAAAAATGGACAAGTAATTAGAGACAAAAAAAGTAGTATAGTAAACTAATCATATCACTCGTACTTTTTAGTGAATATGTCAAATTCAAATATAACAAGTAAAAGTGAATGGAAAGAAAGTAAAACAGTTGGAGTATATTCTCTAAAGGCAGAACGCATAAGCGGCCCCTTGAACTTGTAAGGATTTTTCGTATAGACACCTTAACAAGGACTCCTTTCTATTGAACACTTAAACCACTCAAAAAGTGTACCTATCAAACACACCTGGCTGACTTGGCACTTATCGTGTGAGGCATTTGTTTTAAGGTGGAGCGCGTGACATTACACATCTCATATGTGGAAAATCTAATCCTACGTGGTAATACACATCACAAAACACCAAACCCCACACCCAACCCCTCAGTCATTTCTCTAAATCCCCAAAACATGTTCCAAAAAACCCTAGATATTCTTTCAAGATTCCCGCTCAATCTGTGGTCGATTCAAGAAAGTTGATCAATAATCTTCATGTTTTCATCCTACGGCGTGGTCGATTCAATAAAATAATTCTTGTTGTTGTGTTTTAGGGCTGATTCGAGAAAGCTAGGAGATTTTGTGTTAAATCTTGTGAAGTAAGTTCATTTTCGAATCTTTATGACTATTGCTATCAATTTCCCCTTTAAATATAGCGTCTATTTTGTATATTACTACAGTGATGATGTTTTGTACATATGTGAATAAAGTTTGAATTTTTTAGGGTTTCCTTGTCAGTAATTTTTCGGGTTTATTTGATTTTTTTTCTAGGAAATCTTATGGATATTATTATAGTAACTCGCTTTCACCATGGTGGTAAATTTGTGGAAGACACATCTGGTGGAGGTCTCACTTACATAGGGGAAAGTGAAGTGGAATATGTAGGTATCGATAAAGACCACTTTTCTTTAATGGAATTGCTTTTTTATACTAGAGATCTGGGGTATGTTACTGTAGGTGGGTTTTATTTTAAAGACCCTACAACCAATAACTTTGTCTTAGTGGATAACGATTTCAACTTACTAAACCTTATAAAAGACCTAGGTGATGGTGACTTTTTGGACTTGTATGTTCAACATGTTATAGATGAGGTAGAAATTATTAAAGATGGGGTCCCTACAGGTTATCTTTGTGGGCCAACAGTTGGTGAAATTATTAACGAGGATGGGGTAGAAAACTCACATAATATTAATGTGGATGAAGGGTTACAACAAGGAGCTGCCCAATCTAAGAATATTAGTGTTGAAGCTGGTGTGGATGAAGGGTTACAACAAGGAGCTACCCAATCTGAGAATATTAATGTTGAAGTTGGTGTAGATGATGCATCAGATCTTGAAGGTGTTGAAACAGATTGGGATATTAGTGATGATTCACAAGAGTTTGCTATTCCAGATGATGATGACTCAGAGATTGATGAAGAGTTGAGAACTCTTAGAAATGAAAGGAGAACCAAATTGCAGAGAAAAAACCTGATTCTACAGAGGAAATAATTCTTGGAGTAGCTGGTGTTGATAGAGGATTTGAAGACATTGGAAGGAACAAGGCTGCTAGGTATGTAGGAAGATTGGGGGAGATGAGCAATATATTGATAGTTTAGAACTGGATAGTGATGACAGTAGGGATGAATTAGATCCTGAAGCTGTGAAAGGTGTTGATTTACCAGCTAGAAGAAAAAGTAAAAAGGTTAGATTTGATCCTGATTGTGTAGTTGCTATATTTGAGCTTGGTATGGTATTTGAAAATGCCATATAATTTAGAAAGGTTGTGGCAGAGTATGTTGTGGAATATAAAGTCAAATTAAAATTGAGGCCTAATGAAAAACATAAAGTCAGAGTTAAATGTCAGCATAAGAAATGCAAATGGTTGTTGTATGCTAGTCTAGACAAAGACTCTGGTGACTTTATTGTTAAGAATTACTATCATGTTCATCAGTGCCCTACCACAACCAAAAACAAGTTGTGTACATCTAACTTTATTGCAAATAAGTTTAGGGATAGAATAGTTTCTCAACCTTATATAAAGTTATGAAAAATTCAAGAGTTGGTGAGGAAGACGACAGGATTGTATGTTGGAAGAACTTTTTGTTATCGGGCAAAATTGATGATTCTTAAGGAATTTATAGGTGATTGGAAGATGGAGTTTGCAAGGTTGTGTGATTATGCAGACATGATAAAACAGACTAATCCTGGTAGTTTATGTTGGGTGAGGACAAACAGGGAATCTACTCCAGGAAAGAATATGTTTGTTTATTTTTATGTTTGTTTTGATGCATTAAAGAGAGGTTGGTTGGAAGGATGTAGAAAAATCATTGGTTTTGATGGATGCTTTCTGAAGGGTGCTTGCAAGGGTGAATTATTAGTTGCAATTGGTAGGAATGGAAATCAACAAATGTTTCCAATTGCTTGGGCAGTTGTTGATCAAGAAACAAAGCACAGTTGGAGTTTCTTCATCAACTTCTTGATACAAGATCTAAACTTAGGCACTGGATATGGATTGGTTGTGATGTCTGATATGCAAAAGGTTAGTTTAATGTTCATTTTATTTAATTTTGATCTCATTGCCTATTTATTTAATTATTATTAGTCATAAATTTCAATTATTATGATATGTAGGGTCTTGTAGCAGCCATAATGGAGTTGCTGCCAGATTGTGAGCAGAGGATGTGTGCTTCTAACATCTGGTCCAATTGGCAGAAGAATTGGAGAGGAGAAAAAAGAAGAAAACAATTCTGGAGATGTGCAAAATCAAGTTTTGAGGTAAAATTTCAAGATGAAATGGACAAACTTGATAAACTTGGTAATAAGAAGATATGTGGAGACTTGTTACATTATGAAAAAAAGACATAGTGTAAAGCATATTTTAAGGAGCATGCTAAGTGTGATGTTGTTGAGAATAATATGTGTGAGACATTTAATTCTTGGATATTAGCTGCTAGACATAAATCAATTATCACCATGTTAGAAGAAATTAGACATAAGATAATGGATAGAAATGTTGAGATGAGAAAATTTGTTGACACTTGGATATCAGACATTTCTCCTATGGCAAGTTTAGTACTTGAAGAAAACAAAGATTATGCTAGAGATTGTCAAGTTAGGTTCAATGGCCAATTTGGATATGAAATTTTAGATGGTCATTATAGGCATATTATTGATATCAGAAAGAAGACATGTACTTGTAGAACCTGGCAGTTGAGAGGCATACAATGTAAACATGTTGTTTTGGCTTATCAGCATGCAGGCCAAGACCCTGAAGATCATGTTGTACATTGGTATATAAAAGATACTTTCATGAAGACTTATAATTACTTTATCCAGCCAATACCTAACAAGAAAATGTGGCCTCACACTAGTGATATAGTGATTGAGCCTCCTGAACCAAAGCAAATGTCTGGCAGACCACCAAAATGCAAAAGAAAGTCAAAGGATGAGCCAAGAAAGAAGTATGGAAAGTTATCCAGGAGAGGTGTAAAAATGACTTGCTCCAAGTGTCATCAACAAGGCCACAATAATAAAGCCTGCAAATATGTGGTAATACTCAAGCAAACCTTTAATTACTTCAATTAAATAGATAAAATGCAATACAATTTTTCTTCTTCTTATTTACACTATTAAATCTTCTGAAATGGGTCAGCCTGGAAGCTCAACCCAACCTGCAAGTTCAAGCCAACCTGCTAGCTCAAGTCAGCCTCAAAGCTCAAGGCAACCTACAGGTTATAGCCAGCCACCAAGCTCAAGTGTAGGTTCTAGCCAGCCACCAAGCTCAAGGCAACCAAGAAGCTGTAGCCAACCACCAAGCTCAGGCCAACCTGTAGGTTCTAGCCAGCCACCAACCTGGAGAACATCACAACATGTTAGCTCAGGCCAACAATCAACTTCTATTTGTGATGATACTTCAATTGTTAGAAGAGTTCAACAAGCTGGAAAAGGCAGGGGAAGAGGCAAGGGAAAAGGCAGGGGGAGAGAAGGTGATGATACTTCAACTGTTACAAGAGGGCAACAAGCAGGAAGAGGTAAGGGAAGAGAAGGAGCATCAACATCAACACGAGGAAACAAAAGGCCTAAGACTGTGGAATTTGGCATCTACACTGATGATCTAAGTGGCAGACAAACATTAAATGTAAGAGTATAACCAACTTCAATTATTTATAATCTACTTTTATAATAGGCACTTAGTTTAGTTTCTTGTATACAGCCTGGTACAACAGGTGAAAGAGTTGTTACTCCAGCTGTTTTCAAGTGTGCAACACCAACAAATATTGATATTGGTTATAAGCCTCGTGGACTGAAATGGAAGGGTAAAGATGTTGTTACCACTCCACAATTACAACGCATGAGTAAGTCCAAAAGGGGTGGATCTGCAAACGTCTAGTGCAACAAGAGCAAGAACAGAGGGGTGTGACTACTTTAATATGTTTTGGGTGTTTTTGATGTACACTTGGGGGTTGTTTTATTTAAATCTGTAATGCAAGCAGGAAACAATACTGAGACTGCTTTAATATATTTTGTGATGTTTTTGATGTACACTATAACTAGTGGTTTAAATGTGGATTTTCTTACAAGGAAATGCCAAGAATTTTTTGTCGATCATTCATGCTTGTTTGGAGCTTAATGTTATTTGTTGTTCACTTAGTATGGTTATTGTTCTTTGGAGGTGAAGAAAGCAAGGAAGAAGCTTGAATGTCACTTAAGGCATCTCCGTATCCTCTTTGCGACGTGGAGAGGAATTATAATTTGGCTCATGAAATCAAATTCCAGGCAGAGCACTATGTTCCCTCTCCGCGAGGGATTCCTAAATTAATTCAACAAAGCAAGTTTGAGGCAGAACACTCTGTGGAGTGCCCACGTCGCTGAGATGAGCAATTGTGTGCGAATGAAAATTTAAAGATGCCTCCGCGTCGCGGAGATGAGCAATATGATAGATTAATGAACAACTTATCTCCATTCCTTCTTCCAAAATCAGTACAACAGAAACACAAGACTACTAATACAATCACTCTAAGACTACTAACATAAATATTTCCATATAGCGAAAATCACGAGTGCAATAACGCATATGATCCTGATTTTTCTTGCTTGCTTCCTCTCTTGTTCATAGGATTTGATTCTTTTCAATAGACCCCATATGATCTTTTTTGCTTGAGGTGGTATTTCATCATCGTACCATCGAAAATAATCGCATCCACCTCTTCTCTACATAAATTATCAAAATAATTAAACTATAACTAGCGATTGACAACGATTTGTTTAACCAGATTAGAATAATGATAAAAAGCTTACCTTTGTGTTTTTGCAACAAAAAAATCGACGTCCTGTATTAAGTTGTGTCCATGAAATTTTCAATTCAGCATTGACCCCACATCAACAGAACACATTTGCATCTGAAGAAGTTGAAATCGACAAATTGGACATTTCCTTCGCTGTAAAGAAGACGAATGAAGAATTATTTTTTATCTCCACTGTAGCAGCAGCAATAGTGAGATGTGGAGAAGAAAGAGATGAGAAATAAAAAAAAGGGGAAGAATCTAGGGTTGGATAAATAAAAGGGGAAGATTTTGACCGTATGTTAAAGTGTGCCAATCAGACACATCAGCTTTTTTTTGCTCACTTCACGCGCTCAAAAGGAGTGCCTCACACGATAAGTGCCAAGTCAGCCAGGTGTGTTTGATAGGTACACTTTTTGAGTGGTTTAAGTGTTTAATAGAAAGGAATCCTTGTTAAGGTGTCTATACGGAAAATCCTTACAAGTTAAAGGGGCCGATTATGCATTCTGCCTTCTCTAAAATTGAGGTAAAGGAAATCAGGTGAAGTTATGACCTTTCTAGAATGGGTGAGATGGATGTGTTGTCATGGAGGATAGCAACAAGGAAAAAGGCTGCTCAGTGCTGAATTTGGTGTTGTTTGCCGGCCTTCAAATTGCGTCACAAGATGTGGGCGTGTAGGTGAGACCAAATCCATAATATAGTTTTATAGTAATAATTTCGTCTATTTTTAATTGTTATAATTTTTATTTTTAGAATTCAATTTATAAAAAAAAATTGACTAACATTTTATGATATATTTTTTAATCATAATGATATGCAAAAAAATTGTAATTTATAGTATTTTTCGTATAGTTTTAAATATCTAAATTTTTTTGTTTAAAATATCGAATTAAGGTAATATAATTTAACTTTGAAAAAACGCAACATGACAAATAAAAGTGGACAGTCCATTTCATATATACTCAATGTTGGGCTTATTTTGTTTGTATTCATGCTTCAAATGTTCAATTTTAGATCTACGGGAATGTCAATATATAAGAGTAGTAATAAAGTTAGGAATTTAAATTAAGATTTAAAAATATTTATGCTAAAAGATTTCAACAATTTATATATATCATTATGTCAGAATTTCATAGTCTCTTTAGATATTAATGATTTTCTCATATAGTCTCCAACTATTCTCGCTACATGAGTTATTTATTAAAATTGAGTTGACCTTAGATCATTTCTTATCAATATTATAGGTAATTTATTTCAAAAAGGATACTTATGTTCCCAATAATTAAACAGTGTATCGTCTCTTGAGAAATTAAATTTTTTTGTATCGTGTGCTACACTGCCATCTAAGGTGGATGGAGTACCTTCATATATAGCATATAGGTCACAAGTGGTGTACTAATTCAAATCTTTTTTTTTTTGTTTTTGGTCACTCTAAATACGGCACCAAAGGACAAACAAAGTTGTTTTAGTCACACATATTAGTTACTTTTATTATCAATTTCAGAATTTCTATCTAATCACATAAATATTTTTATAAAATCGATTTTAATATCCAAAATGTAGCTCAACACTTGATACCTATCAACTACTTCTAATTAGTTAATTCAAAACGAGTTCAAAGTACTTTTCCGTAATAGGAGAAGTATTTTTCCTAAGTACAAAAAATAATTATTTTCTAGAAACACTTTTAGAATTTTCACCAAATAAATTGTTTCGGACAAAACTTTTTTAAAAAAAAAGATAGTTTATATATTTTATTGTGACATTCATAAGAAACGTGTATTTTCTATACTAGGAGGGGGGGGGGGGGGGGGGAGTTATGTCTAGCTATCATTTTAGCCCCTCTCTTTTCCCACATTTTGTGTTCGCGTCTGCTAGGAAGTAGGAATATATAATTAGGTATACTAATTTAGTTGTTGCTCATTTTTTGAAAATAGATATTGAGTGTCTTTTTTTTAAAACTATTATTATTATTATTATTATTTTTATTTTAACATGAAGAAAGAAAACGAGCGCACACAAAATAGAAGATTATTAATCTAAAAGAAAGGTCTCAAAAGGGTTGCTTCCACAAAGAGAACAAGTTCAGAGATGTAATTATTGTGGGCCGGGAAAATTAATTTAATATTACTACTAATCTATGATTAACATCTTTCAGATACATAGTGGTCAAACTTTTGTACTTCATTAATTTCTTAAAATAAATAAACACAAGAGCTCTTCACTCACCCAAAGATCATCATTTGTAGATTTTAAATTAAAATTTCACCCCTTTATAGACTTCTTTAAAGATTAGCATGACTTTTGCATAAAAATAACGCACATAAATCGAAAAATGATCGGAAAATCTTTATATGTACGTATTGATAATTACCTCAGAAGTGATGGAATCTTAGGGATTGATTTAATTAGAGAGGAGAAAGATGGCATCAATATAAGATATTTCTTCAATAAACTCTTGGCTTGTGTGGTTATATATATATATATATACTTCCTTCCAACAGGATTATGTTGACACTTTGAATAAGTCACCTCTATTATTGAGGTCTAATATTCCCTTGCAAAAATGACATCTACTCTTATCTAATTATAAAAATAATATTATCCTTACAAAAGAAAAAGATTATAATAGCTTCTTGAGAAAAACAAAATAGTAATTAACAACAACGATGAAGATGCTTAGAATGTCATTATCAATTTCTCTTATAATTAAGTAAGCTTTACCAATAAGATTCCACCTAGTTAATTGTACATCAATTGAGTAAATTACTTGAGATTTGCGGCACGAAGCTTAGAAGTGAGCATTAGTTTAGAGCAGAATGTACAAGTAAACTTTGTTTAAGAAATATCTAATGTTCAGATGTTCAATCAAAATATGTTATATAATTCAAGTATTAAAATAAAATTTACTAAAATGTTTAAGAGATTATCGATGTATACCAATTTATATAAGTTGCTTAATGATGATGATGACCAATCTTCTTTTTCGGTAACAGGTATTTGGTACTCATTGGTTTAACTAATCAGGATACTTGCCCAATAAAATTCATTATTTTAAAAAAGAAGCGGCTAAAGAATTTTTCTTGTTTCAAAACTCAAATTTTATTTTCAGTTGAAGTCAATAATTGTTTTTATAACAATAAAAACCAATTTTGAATTATAACTCCAATGTTTGTCTCAATCATACACTCTTAATCTAATGACTATTAATGGTGGAGTCTTAAACCGCACCACTGACTTCTTTAATACTTTTGATAAGTAATAAGTAATAATAATAATAATAATAATAAAACTTAAGGTATAAATTCTCTATCTTTCTTTGTAAGTAAAGCAGAGATCGGTAATGGAATGATCGAGAGTTTTTCCTTTTGAAGCATCAATAGTGTAGGGTAATTGGATCAGGTCAAATAAAAAAGACTTTGATAACTCAAGATTTATATTTGAAAAAAAAAATGAGGAAAACAACGATACTTTTCCAAGTATGGTAATTGAGCCTCTACTTATAATGAGGTGATTATATTCATATATTGTCAATTTGTCAAGCCTAACTTTATAAATAATAAAAATTTACTCGCATTTAATATTTATATTAAGTCAATAAATGTATGACATGTCTTTGTATACAGAACTTTAACACTTAACTATAATTAGTTACTAATATGTATTTTTATCTTATCAACTCATTTAACTACGGATTTTAGTGTAAACCCTTTGATACAAATGAATATTTATCTTAAAACCCACCAAATAAAAAAGATCCTAATGCGTGAAAATATCTATTCACTATGATCAATATTTTATGAACATATAGCATGAAAAGTTTTGTTAGGTATATGATCACTTCTATCTGATGGAATTCTTAGAGTTTCGTATTCCCTTTTTAAGAAAATTTTTTTACAAGAGAAAAGCAACGTTCAAGAATATGATGAAAGAGGAAAAATACAAGAAGAAAAAGTACCTTTTTTTTTGTTATCTTTTTCATCTGTTTTGGCGTGAAGAGGGTATTGCCTTGTACATCATAGAAGAAAACAAATTATTGAATTTTGATTAGATAACTAGTACTTATGGAGTGCGACTCCTCCTTTTTCATCTTTCTATATATTTATTATCAGACTTTTATTTTTTATTCACCTAAGAAGAGCTACAAATTCCTAAATTTAATTGTATTTCATTAATTTTATTGATAATATTTTATTGTATTTCTTTTTATTTCTATTCTTACTATTAAGTAATTATGTGAAATGCTAGTTGTCAAATTTAAAGTTTTAAAATATTATCAATAAAATTAATTTAATGCAATATACTTCTAATTAAAATTTTATTAAAAGCATGTCAATGCCCCAAGTAATATGAAGTAATTATTTTCAATCTCAACATGGTATGTTAGTAAATGTAGAAACAAATACGAATTAGACCATATTGGGTAAATATTTATCAAGGTGTTTATGCCAATTATTTATATTTACTATATTTAATGAGATAAAAATGTACGTTAATTATAATTAATTTTTAAAAGATTATGTACAAATAAATGTTATTCATTTATTGGTATAAATATCAAGTACAAAATAAATATTTACCCTTTTATTATCTATATTAACAAACTATATGAGGATATTGTTTATATAATTACTCCCTCTGTCCCTAATTACTTGTCCACTTTTGAATTGTCACACCTATTAAGGAAACAATAATTGACATAGTGAGTTTATCATTTTACCCCTATTAATTATGAAGTGGATGAATCAAAAACTTAAGATTTTAAGAAGTTCTACCTTTTCCAAAATAATTAATTGGGGGTATAATAGGTAAAAAAAAGTTGTCTTTTCTTGATTTGTCAAAATGGACAAATAATTAGGGACAACTAAAAAAAATGTAGACAAGTAATTAGGGATAGAGGGAGTTGTTTTTACAGATTAATCACTGAAAAAAAATTGTTTGACAATCTTCAGAAGATATTACTCCTAATAGAATTGTCTAGACAAATAATGGCTAGAATTCGAACCCAAAGAAATGGGTAGAAATAAATGCGCAAAATGACATTTCCAAGAACGATATGGTGGTTAAGTTTTCTTAAATAAATTATATCTTCGTTCACTTTTAATTGTCACAGCTTTCTTTTTTTAGAGTCAATTTATTAAAAAATTGACTAACATTTTATGATGTATTTTTTCATCATATTGATATGCAAAAAGTTGCAATTTATAGTACTTTCATATAGTTTTTAAATATCTAATTTTTTTGTTTAAAATATAAAATTAATATAATCTAATTTAAATTTAAAAATTAATTAACTTGACTTTCAAAAAGCGCAACATGACAAATAAAAGTAGACAGATGAAGAATTAGGAATAATTTTTTACCTTTTTATCTTTATTTATCTCTTAAGATACTCTATAATTTTTCTTATTTACTCTAGTTAAAACATTTGTAGTTTTTATATATGTTATCTTAAATTTCTAAATGACAAACTTTCGAATAATTATTTTAAAAATCACGACACCTCATTTGAAATAGGAGGAGTATGATACTATTATTACCGTGCGCACTTGAAGGCTGAAGCACAACATAAAATAGTCAATAATGGACCAAATATACCAAATTGTAAAAATGGGGAACAGTATGTCAAATACACTATTGAAACCCCACTTACCTTGTTGAATATTAGAGATTATAATTTAATAAATCTAATGGGCATGATTATTTAGTGAACAACAATTAAAAGGAGGAAAGCAAACAAACTAATGGAGAAAAAAATAATACTAAAAAAGTAGAAATGACATGACCTAATTAAGAAAGGATGTGTATATATTAGGGGTGTGAAAAAATCGAACCGACCGATAAACTGAACCAAAAAAAGTGTTATTGGTTTATTGCTATTGGGTTATTGGGTTAACGGTTTCTTAATGTTTTATAAAAAAAAATTATTGGGTTATCGATTCAGTATTAGATTTCAATATTGGGTTATTGGGTAAACTGATAACTCATTAAGAGTTAAGACTATAGTAATTTACTACTTCTACATATACATACATATTAGTAAATATTAATCTCAATATCTTAATAGTTATGTCTTTGTCATTTAGCCATCTCATACTTCGCTGTAACTTTGAGTTCACAACTTTACATTATACAAATCGTCAAAACCTAAAGTAAGAACTATATTCCTCTTGATTTCTCTTTGCATTACACATGCATAGTTCTTTTCATGATTTGCTATTATTATTTCTATTTTATGAGCTTTTGTAAAGTTACATTATTGTCTTGTTGTGTCAAATTTATTAGAGAAGTCATATATTTGTTTTATAGGCATTTTCTTATTGGTTAAACCGAAAACCGAATCGATAAACCGAAAATCAATAAAAAAATATCTTATTGATTCATTATTAATTTAGCGTATTTAAAAACCGAAAACCGATAAACTGAACCAATAATAAATCAAACCAAACCAAACTGATTGATGCACACCCCTAATATATATGCATGAAAATGAAAGGGTAATAAAGACTTAAAATATAAATGGATAAGAACGACTCACAAGTCACAAATGCCCCCTAATTCTTTATGAACCCAACAAGTCGATAAGCACCAGATAACTTAACTAATACAATATGTTTCGTTTGGAACCTCAAAAAAGAAACAAGATAAACAATGGATTATAAGATTTTATATTAATGATTCATCACATATATATATATAATAAAATAGACTAGATACATCATGCTACTTGCTCTCTGTCGACCTTGTATTGATAAAAATGAAATTTGGAAAGTCATCTAAATTTTATATAATTTTAAAATTTTAAATTATTAATTATTATGATTTGTAAATATTTTTTTTGTAATTTTTGAATAATATATTATTTTTTTGTTTTAGTTTATTTGACAAGATATAGTTTTACTAGTCAATAACTTTTTTTTAAATATATTTTTAAATATTTCAGATCATCAATTATTTGAATTTATAGTACTTTTTACATCATTATCAAATAATACATATTACTTAATCATCTCAATTTATGTGGGATTGGTATAATTTTGAGAGTCAATCAAATTTTTATAATTTTAAATTGTTGATTATTGTGATATATAATATTCCGACCAAACAATTTGTGTGTTAGACAGTGTTACTAGTACCTTGTTTGATACACTTTTGCTACTTATGTACATTCTATTGGGTATTAAGGTGTGTATAACTAATACATAAAATTCATAATATCAATACTACAAAAGATTTTAATACATGTATTAGCCGATTAAAAACAAATATCGTCCTTTAAAACCTTTCACATCCTTTCCTCAATTTTAATGGAGTGTATTTTTGTAAATGATTTTTTATATATAAATTATGTCAAGGATGTTATTTTTAAAAACCGAATAAAAAGTTACATAAAAATAATTTTAACATAACTAATACAATATTATTAATATCAACATTGCTAATATATCATATTTAATGTACTATTTTTATATACTCTACAAAAACGAGTTCTAAATATGTACCCGCATGAATATATTTATTAAATAATAATTTTTATTGATATTATAATTTGATCCTTAAGTAACAAAAAGAAAGCCCCACAAGTCACAGTGCCATCCCAAGTCCTTACAAGTAGCCATCATTTCTCTCACCCCCTCCAATTTCTCCCAAACGAAAAATCCAACATTTTCTCTTTCTTTCTCTCACACAATATTCATTCACAAGAAAATAAAAAATCTGAGCGTTACTACTGAAAAAGTATTTCAAACTGGCGATCGACAATCAAGAAGCCCCAATCCGTGAATTTAAGCCTAAGAACAGGCGTATCATGGTACTATTTTTAACCACTTAAAACACAAAATCATTCTGTTCCATTCATTCATTTTCTTGTATTTTTTTGCTGATTTTTCTTTTTTCAGGGACCTGATGAGGAGGATAATAGGTGGCCGCCATGGTTGAAACCATTATTGAAGGAACAATTCTTTGTTCAATGCAAGTTACATGCTGATTCCCACAAGAGTGAATGTAATATGTACTGTCTGCAATGTAACAATGCCCCTCTCTGCTCTGTCTGTTTAGCCCATCACAGAGATCATCCTGTCATTCAGGTTTCCCTATTTTTCCTCCATTATTTTGCTCATATGAAATTGCTCTGTTTTTTTTTTCTTTAAGCTTAAACAGAGTGTCACTTTGTTGAAACAGATAAGGAGGTCATCTTACCATGATGTGATAAGAGTGAATGAGATTCAGAAGTATTTAGACATTTCTTCAGTCCAAACATACATTATCAACAGTGCTAAAGTTGTTTTCTTGAATGAAAGGCCACAGCCTAGGCCAGGAAAAGGGGTCACAAATACCTGTGAAGTATGTGAAAGGAGTCTTCTTGATTCCTTCAAATTCTGCTCTCTTGGTTGCAAGGTATACAAAATTGACCATTAATTTCTCCATTATCTTGCATTTAATTGTCATTGAAAAAAATTCTTTATTGCACACATTTCAAGGTAGTGGCACTGCACACTGGTCCATTAATTGATGACAAATCTTAAGCATTATCAATTTTACAGATTGTTGGGACCTCAAGTAATTTCGTGAAGAAGAAGAAGAAGCCGAAGAATTCGCCGGAGAAGAAGAGACTACCGGCGCCGATGGCGGCATTGGAATCTGATGACTTTTACAGTAGTAGCAGCAGCAGCCATGGCCGGAGAAACAAGATTCAGAGCTTCACTCCGTCAACGCCCCCTCCAACTTCTGCTAATTACAAAACGGCCAAGCGTAGAAAGGGAATTCCTCATAGAGCCCCAACAGGAGGACTATTCATAGAATATTAATCTTTGCAATCTCAGTCCTTTAATTTACATCTAAAATGCATAATGTCTATACAAATATACTGCCTAGTTTATCAAGAATGCAATTCCTCCAAACACTAGTGCTTTCTTCAAAAAAGGCCAGTGTTTTAAAGCTCTTTAGTCCACAAGAGCCGTATTGTATATAGTTTTTAGGATCAAATAGGATATGATGATAAATTGGAGGTGTGGAAGTTGAAATAAGAAAAAATGTAAGGACTAATAGTCCTAAGTTAGAAGTTGGGCTTAGAAAATAAGCTACTATAGTTTGATGAACTACTAATATTAGATTGTTTATACATATGTTTTGAATGTATCTTCGAGCCTTTGTAATCTAAAATGTAAATATGAATATAGTATTGTGATTATTAGAATACTTAAAAGCACGGTGTCGACATTTGGAATAGAGCTTTAGCATTATAATTGTCTCATCTTTTTTTATCTTATACTATAAAATTGACACTTCCTTATCGTCTAAATTTTAGTGCTAAATGCTAATATCCCATCTTATCCCAATTTTCTATATGAATTTGACATGATAGGTTGAAAATCACTCAACAACATTTAAAGTAAGATATATATATATATTTATAAACATAAATTACACATTTATTTCTTTGTTAATCTTGGTGTCAATATAAATTGAGACGAAGAGAGTATAAAATTAGAGTAAAGACGGAGATGGTGGGTCCCAGATTAACGGAGGTATTGGAAGAAATGGTGGCGGAATGAGATAGGTGATACGTGTCAAGTTGGTATTTGGTGATGAAAAAAGGAAGATGTCTTGGTTCGTGGAATATAAGAGTTAGGTCAGCCGCCCTTTGGTGATTATTAAATTGGGTTTATTCATTTTCTTGGTGGAGGGGTTTTCTATTAGTGGAGGACTTCTATTTATGGCTCTTCGATTAGTATTACCATTGAACGGTCACGGTGAATACACAGAGAAACTTATCTTTTCTGCATACACGAGTGTTTATACTTTACAGGCATAACGACAAAAGGAATTGTTCCCAGGATCGATCGGATAGTAAACTCTATTCACTTTTTATTTTACTCTCTTAATATTTATTTTTATTTATCAATTTTAACATATCAAGAAAATATAATTAATTCTTATCGTTAAATATTTATTTCTCAAATTATTTTCAGAATTTAATAGGAGTACTATATACCCTAATTACTTGTCCACTTTTGAATCGGCACACCTATTAAGAAAATAATGATTGACATAGTGAGTTTATCATTTTATCACTATTAATTATGAAGTGGATGAATTAAAAACTTAAGAGTTTCAAGAAGTTCTATATTTTTCAAAGTAATTAATTGAGGGTATAATAGGTTTAAAAAAAATTGTCCTTTCTTGATTTGTCAAAATGGACAAGTAATTAGGGGCAACTAAAAAAGGAAAAATGGACAAGTAATTAGGGACAGATGGAGTATTAATTAATAAGAATAGTGTGATAAATAAGAGTTTTTGGCTAAAAATATCCTTAAACTATACTCTTAACCTAAACTACATCCTTAAATTATTTTTCTTAATAAAAAACATCTCTAGACTCCAAGTATTTAAAACTTAACAACTTTCATCCCTCTATTAAAATTTGTCAAAAAATTAGCGAATTCCGCACAAAAAACATATGCAATTCATACTATTCTCATAAAAAAAAATCTAATAATTATTACTTGTTGGAAAAACCTTCCAAAAATTAATTTTTTTTAGACCTTTGTTTGTTGTTAAAAAAAAATAATGTTAGGACAGTGTGAGTCTACGAGGAGACATGATCTGCTCTTCTTCTTTGCCAACAGAATGGAGTTGGAGCTTAATTTTACACCATCTTCACTTTGCAAAGTCAAAATGTCGTTGGATCAATAATTTTTTAGGGCAAACTGATAGTTGAGGTAATCAAGATTCAACTAATTTTGAGCTCTAGTACTCGAGTTTCGTTTTCCATTATTAGAAGTAAAAGTCTCCGATCGACACCACTTTTTGCAGATTCAATGAGAAGAAAACATTTCAACTTTTTGATATAAAATCAAATGAAAAGTAAATAAAAATAAAATTGCTAATTAAAAGGAAGACAATGCAAAACGTTGTTGCTAAAAAAAATTCACAATATTTTTATTTTAGATGTATGTAGAATGAATAAAATTGGTTTATTGAGGATGATTTAGGGAGTTTTGTTGAGAGTAGTGTGAACTGTACATGTTTTTGTGAAGAATTTGTTAATTTTAGACAAATTATAACAAATGGATGAAAGTTCTCAAATTTTAAATAATTAAGGGATGTTTTCTGTTAAGAAAAATAATTTGAGAATGTAGTTTAAGTTGTGGATATAGTTTAAGGATGTTTTTTTTGTCAAAAACTAGAGAAAGTAACTATGTTAATCATTACTCCCTCCGTCCCATTTTATGTGAGGTAGTTTGACTCGGAGTTTAAGAAAGAAAGGAAGACTTTTAAAACTTGTGGTCTAAAATGAATGATAGAAATTTGTGTGACTACAAATTATTTCATTAAGTGTAAAATGGACATTTTAAAGTTAAATTGTTACTTAATATAGAAATGTGTCATTCTTTTTTGAACGGACTAAAAAGAAAAGTAAGTTGTATAAATTGGAACAGAGGGAGTATTATTTTTATGAATGCATCAAAATCAAATATGACAAGTAAAAGTGAACAAAAGAGAACAATATTTTTACATTTTGAATTCACGTATTCCCTTATGCAAAATAAAAACATTTTTTATGTTGTGGTATATTTCTTTTAAAAAGTTAATTACTAACATTAATTAAAGGCTAATTTATTAATATTATTATATACTAATTAATTAGTTAACATAACTAGAGTTTGCCTTAATTACAATTTGTGACCTACTTTTAGCTATAATTATGCGGCTCAACTTTTTATTTTTGTATAATTCACACGTTTGTATAATTCAAAATTTGTAGAACTTTTGTATAATGTAGTTTTTTATAATATAATTTGTATAAGTATTTACACTTCAGATGTTTGTAATTGTATAAATTCGTTATTTTGAGTTTATAAAAAAAATAACTGAACTATACAAATGTAACCGCAAATCATACAAACCCGCGAATTATACAAATGATGCAGCTTAAACTGTAGCTATAGTCCATAAATATGCAAACTATAGCTATAGAGTATAATTAAGTTTATTATAGTAACTATTTGCAAAAGTTCCCCAATTAGAAATAGTTAGAAAACTCTACTAAAGAGAAGGATAATTTTTTAAAAATTATTTATTTATTTATTTTGTAATATGGAAAGAATAATACTATTCCTCCCCTAATAATTTATTTGTTTTAAAACATGATGTTTAAAAAATATACAAGACATGTTTATAGTACTTTGATTTTAAATTCAATTTGAAATAGTAATTTCAGAATATAATACTAACATAACACATTCACCCTTCTCCTTAACATCTACGTTTGTTGTTTATATTCACATCCTCAACATGGTCGTTTTGTTCTTGATAATAACATAATTTATGGCAAGGCAACAATTGAGAAGTGACAACCCCCTTGCGTTTTCCATACACTACAAGTCTTTTTTGAAAAGAGATGTGAGTGCATAGTGGGCCCAATGGCCCCTCTCATGCCCCAAATGAAAACTATATTGGCTCGACTCGCTGGTAGGTGGGATAATATAAGAACAATTATCTCATTATAAAATATGAAATTATTTTATTTTACTTGAGTTATTTAGTTATGAGTATATATTATTTTTAAATGGTTTGATAATTTTGTTCGAAAATCTTTTTGTTCGCTATAAACTCTAACTTCTAACTTTTCTAGACCTTACTTGAGGAATTATGTTGACCTCACTTGTGGGAATATGTTGTTGTAAATTAATAAGTACTACTTCCTCAGTCCCATTTTATGTAACATTTTTTCCTTTTTAGTCCATCCTAAATGAAAACTATATTAGCCACTCGTTGGTAGGTGGGATAAGAACAATTATCTTGTTAAAATATATGAAGTTATTTTATTTTACTTTAGTTATGAGTATATAATATTTTTAACATTTTAAATTTTGTTCCATTAATTGGATGAAAATGGTGGTAATAGTTACTCTTTTTATTTATCTTGTCTAGCATACTAAATGACCTAAAATCTTCCCTCTCTTATTTGACACTTTTGATTTAAGAAATGTCATAAACAAATATTACCTTATTAAATAAAAAGACATTAATTATTTCTCTCATTTCCATCTTTAATACTTCAAAAGGATGTGTATAATCGATATTCATTCGAGGAAGGGATGATAAAGGATATTTTAATCAACTACACCGTCTATTATGCTTAATATTACTAACAAATAGTAATAGGTTAGCAAAATTTTCAAAGGTTTTTTGTTGCGAAATTATGAATAGGATTCTTTTTATTTTTAAATTCGAAATTTCACTTATTCTATCATGATTCATTATTAAAGAAGTAGAATTTTTTCATTCTTAAATATATAATTTTGAAATTTCAATCATTCTACCATGACTCAGTATTAATGAAGTAGCATTACGCAAGGCATGAATCACAATTGCACCCTTTTTGTTTAAACCGTGTGAAGGCCTTTTGTTGACTTTGACTTGCTCTACTTATTTAAAACTTCTAGATTCTTTGACTTTCAACCATCAAATTTGCTTGCTCGTAGACCCTTGACTTAGCTTCCTCTTTTCTCATCTCACTCGTTTTCGCTTTTAATTCCCATTTCCCATCAATAGTACAAAAATGAAAGGGAAAAATCTTGATTAAGTTTTTATTTTATTTTATTTTTTATTCAATATTCGATATTTTATTAAAGCTAACTAAATTTGAATTTGAGTGGAAAAGTTTCATATTTAGATAAATCGTTCCCTAACAAATTTGACTTCGTATGTAGAGGAGAATTCAGAATTTCAAGACAACAGGTGCACTACCAACGACTATTGCACGTTAGTTAAAATATGTTACCCAATGTCTATTTGTATGATAATTTTATTTCACATAAATATAAAACGAACTAATGTACTAACATATATATATGAATTAAATGACCCAATCAGTGGCGGAGCCAGAATTTTCAATAAGATGGTTCAAAATCTTTAGAAATAGACACACGAAGTAGCCGAAGAGGGTTCGACATCTACTATATATACATAAAAAATAATAATTTAACCATGTATAAATAATATAATTTTCTGCCGAAGGGAGTTCATCACCCCTAAACCAACTAGATAAAGTTTGCTTTGTGGAGTGGTGATTTTAAATTTCACGTTACACTATGAGGTTGCAAGTTTGAAACTAGTCATCCCCTTATTTTAATCACAATTCAAACCCAGTCCCCTCACCTCAGAGGCGGACAACGGTTAAACCAACGCACCCAAATGGCTTTAGAGTCTTTAATTGGGTGCTTGATAATATATATATATATATATATATATTTTTATTTATTTATTTATTTATTTATTTATTTATTTATTTTTTTATTTTTTTTATTTTTGAAATCAACGGGTGCATGTGCATCCTCTAGGGAAAACGAGAGTTCAGCTTTGTTCATACCTAGAGGAACTCAAACCTGAGATCATTGAACAAAGATGAAGGAGTACTTATGTTAAATTAGGTCTTGGGCCTAACTCTAAGCTAGCTCAAAGGGAGGAGGATTACCCAAGTTTATAAGGAATCTAATTATCTCATTAACCACTAACGCGATACTTTTGTTATTCTTTAACACCCCACCTCACGCCTAGTGCTTAGCATTTGGTGAGTGGAGAATTTCAATTTTGGATCCCCCAACATTGAATGAGATGAGTCCTGCTCTGATACCAAGGTAAATTAGGTCTTAGACCTGATTCACACCCCAAAAGCTAGCTCAAAGGAAGGAGGATTGCCTAAGCCTATAATGAGTTCACTCATATCATTAACTACAAATGTGAGACTATTGTTAGTTTTTACCAACTTAGCACTCTACCATAACCTCATTAGTGTTCAAAGTTTTAGTTATTAAGCTTCCTGATTCATGAACTGCTTCTCAGTTCATTTGAGTGATAGACCATCATCAACGAAAATACTTACTTCGATCCTATTTATGCTCCAAAACAATGGGATGTATATTGAATATAGGGAAAAGGGTCAAAAATGTCCTTAAACTATGTGAAAGGAACAAAAATGCCCTCCCTTTATAGTTTGGCTCAAAAATGCCCTTACCGTCAATACTTTGGTCCAGAAATGCCCCTATAGTTACAAAATGGGTCAAAAATGCCCTTTTCCGAATAAATATATATTTTTTCTTTTTAAACACATCTTCTTCCTAATTAAAATATTATTAAAGAACACTATTCTTGTTTTCTTTCTTCTAAAATCACTTTAACAAATAAAAAGGTAGGAAATATTTTTTTTCTTCTTAATCTCATTTTATCAATTAAAATAGAATAACGTCATGTACCGTTTGGACATATAATATATGTCATATATAAGATTATAGTATATCCATCATTAATTTATATTTATATAACGATAAAAAATAAGAAATATTTTCATTTTTTATTTTTTTCTAAATTGAAGTAGGATAAACATTTGCTAATTTTTTTTAAAAAACATTATTAGAAAAGAATGTGTTAAAAAAAAATATTTATTTGAAAAATGAGCATTTTTTACCCATTAAATAACAATAAGGGCATTTTTGGACCAAACTACAAACGGATGGCATTTTTGTTCCTTTCATATAGTTTAAGGGCATTTTTGAACCAAAGTATTAACGGTAAGGGCATTTTTAAGCCAAACTATAAAGGGAGGGCATTTTTGTTCCTTTCACATAGTTTAAGGGCATTTTTGACCCTTTTCCCTTTGAATATATATAAGTAAGAATTTATCATTTTTAGAAAGTGATTTTTACTTCAATTTAGCCTTTTACCACAATAGATCTGCAGGAATCGGTGCATGATCAATAGTATGGTGAATTGATTCTATAATGTCATTCAATTTGCTTACGTATAGAATTGTCTAGATAATTGTCTAGATAAGTATCTCTTCATTGTAAATTGACCCAAATATATGGAATCGGAGAGCAATTTGTGGTAGTAATATTTTAAACAAGGACGCATTCATAGTTTTGAATTTATTTAGAAGAATAAAAGGGACATTATCATGATTTAAACTACCCCAAAATATTAATATCGACCTAAACAATATTTCCAAATTATTATTACTCTATTTTTAAATTATGATTTTGATATGAAAAATGACTTATATTATAGATAAACTAAAAATACCAAGATAATGCTCACTACTAGTGGATAGAATTAATTCTTTCCATAGAGGTGGGGTCTTTTGACACCATACTCTACACTATCTCGAGCCTCTAACCTCTCCTTTTATTTTATTTATACACTCCCTCCTTTTATTTCATATATTTTGATTGAATACTAAATTAAAAATAAATAAAAAAGAACTTTTTTAATCTTAAATTAAAGATTTATATGATGTATGAAAATACTTTTTGAATCTTATAATCTTAGACCATTAAAAACAATGTGGAATATAAAAATGACTAATTGTAAAACATAATATTCTTTTTTTAAAACGTACAACTAAAGAAAAATAAAACATATAAATTAAAATAAAAAAATTATTGTTTAAAATTTTAATTTGGATGGGTTGAATGTGAGTGGTGTGCATATTGCCACTTGTATGTTCATTTTAACATATGTCAAAATGCCAACGAATAACACTGGTTGTGCGTGCTTCTTCTTCCTTTCGTTGCTGTTCTCGCATTTTTTTGCAAAAATATTCCTCCTAGACCTACCCCTTACTCATCAAATTAATGAAAACCAAAAAGGTTTTAAAATTATTTATCATAATTTTTTTAATTAAATAAATTAAATTTATTAATTGTATTTTTAAACGTTAAACTTGATTATTAGTACTTTACCTAGTAATTTAATTATAAGATAGTATTAAAAGAAAATAATATTTTTTCTAATAAAAGAAAAATATATAATTAATATAAGGGTTAAGTAAAATGAAATGAAAGAAGTAAAAAAAGATTATTCTGAAACTCAATGAATTTAATATTTTATTTGTTTCAAATTATCTGTCGTATTTCTCTTTTACACGTCCTTTAAGAAAATATTAGTTATTTTCTTTACTATTAAAAAATTATAATACTAGTCTATTTTACGTAATTTATTGGTAATTAAGTCGTGGCTAACATAATAGGTATGTGCTAAGGATAAAATAATGAAATATTTCTCTTAATTAATACTTTTTAATACACGCAAATAAAAAAATATATAACAAATATTTTGAGACACAAAAAGTACTTAGATAAAACAACAAATCCTTTATAATTCTTCTAAGAGATTACACAAAAAGAAGGTGAAATTATGTAATTGTCTCCTGGCTAGTGAGGGCCAAGTAAGCACTCAATAATTGAAGTGTGGATCACACCTCCCTATTCCTATCCTATCAAAACAGGATATGGTGCTGTATTTAATTAGTATTGTAGTTTGACGCAATGGCCATTAATCCATCGTCCATGGATTATTATAATAAATTACATATTTCATTTTTGATGAAACGTCACCTACAAATATGTTTTGGGTGATTTTATAGTGAGAATATTTTTTACTCACTTGATGTACATAACATAATAAAGTTGTAAAGAAGAATTTTAAGTTAAAAATTATTGAATATTATCGATAAATTTTATTGTGTGATGGCAGGTTGTTTCCATTTTTACTAGATTAATGGTTGATACTTACAAAAGATTCACTTATAATTACTTAATAAATGAATTGATTGTGCAAATAATTTAAATAATTACTTAATAAATTAGATGGTCACAAACACAACTGTTTTAACGTGCAGATATGGGACATTAAGAGGGGTAAAATTTACTCTAAGACATTGCTTAGGTTTAGCTTTAAATATACATTTTTCCTTTATTCGTATCTCATCGCAGTTTTCATCACTGACTTACTATTAATTCTTCAGGTATTATATCTCATATTTTTAAGCTCACTAAATTCACGTTATATATCAAGACGATTTTTCCGAAGACAAGGCTAGTAATACTCATTACTATTATCTCGTTAATTATTTTATTGTTCATTGCTTTAATTCATCAGCTTAATCACATTAAACAAACAATTTAGTAGTAACAATCTTATTGTTTGATCATTATATAATTTATATGTCCTTAAATCATTTAAACAAGTTCAATTGTTACTCTGAGGGCAAATTAAACAATATTATTACAACTTAAAACTCTTTCAAAACAACAAATAATCTTGCAAAGTTAAGTTGGCTAAGTCATGATGTCACCTAATTTTACCATCCTTTTTAACTTGATATGATACGACAATAATATAAAGTTTAGGAAAGGCCCAATTTCATTGTCACTCTACACACACCATTGCTGATGTTTTTGTTTCACTATCTTTCTCGTCTGAGCCTTATGTGAATGCCATTTGTCATAAATAATGTATTAGTCATTTGTCAGTTTACCTATATTATCTGCTTTACCAATTTTTCATGGCCACTAGACATACCAAATGGATTCACTTTTTTTTTTTCTTTTCTTTATGTGAATTACATCTCACTACATTAAAAATGATTTTTAGCGGTAATTAATTAACGATAATAGTTTAATTATTGTTATGTATGTACTTTTAAAAGTAACTAACACTCATAAATAAAATTTATAGCGACATTGAATTCAATGACAATTTTAACTATGTCGTTAAACACATTAGCATTCTTTGTTAATATGTATGTTTATTGTTGCTAAAAGCTAATTTCGTTGTAGTGTGTGAATAGTGGAAGATAAGAAAGGATGAATGTGAAGGGCTTTTAGTGAATTTCAACCGTGTATATTATTGATTATAGGGTGAATTTGTAAGTTACTCTTTGTAAGGGAAAAGGATAAGGGTTTGAAAAATATTCCAACTTTGGTCGGATTTGCTGTTGCGATACTAAACTTTCATGAGGACCTATTACCTCCCTAGACTATTTAATACCGTATTTTGTACCCACTGAACTATTTAATAGTGTATTTTAAAGGTATATATGTGCCCACGTGGACACATTACTATTTATAATTTTGCATTATTTTTATGTCCACGTGGACAAATATATATGTTTAAAATACGGTATTAAATAGTCTAGGAAGGTAATAGGTCCTCATGAAAGTTTAGTATCGCAACAGTAAATCCGATCAAAGTTGGGGTATTTTTCAGACCCTTATCCCTAAGGGAAAATTAAGTAAAATGACAAATATCTAGAGTATATTCTGTAATATAGTTATAGTTTTAATTATTTTTAATTTGTAGCTATAGTTTTGTGAACTTTTGCTATTCGGTTTTCTAATGGTATAAATTCAGAATTTGTATAATTCGGTTCCTGATTGTATAAATCTAAAATTTGTATATGCTTATCCTAGCTATTTGTATACGATTTATGAAAAATTCATACTAAATTGGAAAAATTTCCTAAATACACATCTTATTTTTATCATAATCTCTAAAATTCCCTATCATTTTTTTAAAAAAAAAAATCCCCTCTCGGATACATCACTCCACTCTCGCTGATATATCCCTATCTCCCTCTCAGATACATCCTCCCCTTTCTGATACATCCCTTCCCTCTCGGATACATCCCTCCCATCTTTAATACATTCATCTCCTATGTATTCAGATGTCCTAACCCTTCTCTGATACATCCCTCCCCTCTCGGATACTTCCCTCTCCTATGTATCCGGAAGTCTAGTGATGTATTCGAAATTTCAGTGATGTATCCGAAATTCATAAATTTTAAGGGTTTCTTGTTATTTGGAAAATAGTAGGAAAATAATGTAATTAGCTCTTAACATTGTGAAATTTATGTAAATTATACTAATAAATTACTATGTTTGTATATTGACAAGCGAAATATACAAATGGAGTTCTAAAAGCTCCTAAATGTATAAATACAGAATTTGTATATACTTACCATGTTTGTATATTCGCAAGTGAAATATACAAACATGCAAGCGAACTATACGAAGCGCAACCTCCATAACAAACATAACTATACCTATGAAGCGCAATTATCGAAACTACAATTATAAAGCCTTATTATGTCTATTATCTTTGCTATTCTTGAATGTTTTTTGTAATCACTTAATTAATCGAAACTCTAATCTCTCAACATACGTGAGAAGATTTGGCAAAAAGGCCATTTTCAAATTTTGATTTGCAAAATGCTTAGTGAATTTTTTATTTTTGCTTTATTTTTCAGTTTTGGAATTCAGTAAATTGAATAAAGATGGGGTCATGGTATTCTTTATAATTTTAGAGAGTTTGAAGTAAGATTTTAAGTATATTAATAAATATATTTGGGTCCATATATATCTAGTTGTCTTTGATACAGAAGGAACACTAGTTTTTCACTCTTTTTCAAACGCGAATTCAGATTAGTCAAATTTCAAAATAATAATAATAAATGATCTGGTGTTTTCCCTTCTTTGCTTCTACCTTTTTTTTAATTTATACTCAAAAGAAAATAACGAATTAAGGGTTTGTTTGGTTAGACATTAGTTATATTGAGATTTATTAGGTTGGAATTAGCTATTATAATATTTATTATTTTTGTTAGTTGTTTGATTTGTTGTTATTAAAAAAAGTGCAGCATAAATTCTAAAAAGAATGTTGTTTATTTACAAAAAATACCATCCACCTTATTTAATTGTAAAAAAGGTTTTGAGAGAACTTAAGGATATCTTTGTCATTTTCATTGTTTATCCCGTGATAATTATATCCATTACCATTATCACTCAAAAAAATAACTTATTTCGATACTAATTTATTCATAATTAGTAACTAAACAATGAATAAGATCGATAATGTATACTAAATTCTAATCCAAAAACTATTTATGGTTTGTCCAGTCAAAAAGCATCGTAAGTTCGTAAAATGAACTTGAATTGCATAATTTGTAATGAAAATAACCAAACATTGCACTTGCTATGCACCTACTAGCTAGAAACCAATTTTGCAAGTCATATTCTAGCTAAAGTAAAAATTTAATGTTTGATATGTCGGTTCAAAGTCTCTAGTTGTAGTTCTAACACGTAGAAAAAATTTGTCACGTCCCTTTTTCTCCAATATGATGGACCACTACATTGGAGTCCACTTGCCTATGGGATGTTAGATTCTATGTTCTATAAAGTACTCTCCACTATAGGGAGGTTTAATATAGTAAATTAATAACCTATAGCTATCAGACATCGAGAGTTATAATGTGATGAATACATTTCTTCCATTTTTAATTTGAGTTTTCGAGTTCAAACTCGTAAGTGACAATATTCCTAAAGGGGAATTCTCCTCCTTCATATGGAGTGAATTAGACTTAGTCGAGCTCTGAAATGAGTATCGAATATTGAATAGTCAAAAGAAATAACAATAACCTATAGTTTTGGTAGTATGTTATATTTGCCAAGTTGAAAAACAAAAGTGGTTGGTTGGTGTCGTAGTAAACATCTAAGGAGTAAAGACACGCCATGTTGAGGACCATTTAATTGGATTAAGCCCAAGAAAACCAATCCCAAACAAATAGAAGTATCTAAATAGAGTGGGGTCCATGATTGGAGATAAGCCCAAGAGAAGTGACATGACTGAGAATCATAACTAACTTGTATTGTAGTGTTGAAATTGCTTTATTGTTTATTACAATTCACAAGTCTCTATTCGAGTCTTGGATATGTAAAAAATTCTATTAGAAACATAATCCACCAATAGGATCTGCAATTTGTAATGCGCGATTTCAATTTAATTGGAGTTCCAATATGACTGTGGATATCAAGTGGAAAAAAATAAATAAATATATATATATATATATATATATATATATATATATAAGAAAAAAAGACCAAGAGTAATAGTCATCATAGTATGGAACTATAGACTTTAGAGTAGTAGTACTAGTAGACAAGTGAATGTTGGAAAATGCCAAGTCAATAAACAGTGTTTCCATCTAATCAACCTCTTCATTCATAAAATAAAATTAGGGAAAAAAACAAAAAGCAAAAACCTCTTCAGTCATAAACACCAAATTGTAGAATACTCCAAAAGTATTTCGACAACAATAACAATAATTAAAAGCACACCAATATTGAGTGTTAATAGAATGAATAATATTCTTTTATTTTTGCTCTTCAAATAACTTAATCTTCATATGCCCATTCTAATCGTGCATTTTACTAATTATACATGGATTCAAGATTTAAAGTTGATGAATTTTTCAACGAATTTAAATTAATTTGCAATAACAATTAGATTCACATAGTGTATCTCTTATTATATAGACATGGAAAATGTATGAGAGCATCCTACACCTACCCAAAAAAAAAAAAACAAGACTAGTGCTGTTAAGTTAATGATCATAAAAAAGGCCCACATGTGTTCCTCATAGTAAATAGAAAATATGTACAAGACATGCAAGAAAAGAATAAATAAGCACTCAATTGATTGCTTGATATTCATGAATTTCAGTGGAAAATTGACTCTGTTATGGAACAGTAGAATTCTTCCAGTACTGGTGACTTTGTTAGCATTTTCTATCAGTAAAATAAGGTGCTTTTAAAAGTAAAAGCTAAAGGAAAACGAGTCCAAAAAGATTACATATTTTTGACCCTCTAGTCCTAGCATATCTTTGGAAATGACACCACCAAAATAAATTCTAGGAGGGTGTGTTTGGTATGGAGGGGAACTTTTTTGAGAAAAAATATTTTTAAATTTTCTTATGTTAGATATAAATTCCTAAAAGAAAGAGAATCACTTGATGACATTAGAAAAAACAAGTTTCATTAGTGTTATCCCGCCTGATTGTCTACTTCTCATCCTCAATAATACACCCACTCTTCCCCGGCACCCCGGCCCCCACCTCCACTTCTCTAACAAGCCCGTTTACCGCAAGAGTTACATAAACACATATTGTATTTTAATCTTGTTGATCGAGAATCGTATCTGAGACTATTATTGTTTTACCATCTCACTCTCCAACCTCTCCTCACCTCCACCTCCACCTCCACTTAGGTTCATTCAAACTCTTTTTGGTGAAAATCTATATTTTTTATACATGGTTAAAAATATTTATATATATATATATAGTAGAGAGTGGCGAAGTCAGAAATTTTGTTATGAGTGTCCAAAATTTAATATATATGTATGCAAAATAATTTTTGACCTATGTATTTCGTACTATTTTCTACATACATGGTAAAATTTTCGATTAAGGGTGTCTAATTGGTCACCTTTGGCTATATGTGGCTACGCCACTAATAGTAGATGTTGAATCTCCCTTAACTTTATTGTGTATTTACTTCTTTATATTTTGTGTTCCTTAATAAATTTTTTGATTCCGCCACTGATTGGACTGAGAAGAAGGAATCTTTTGGGTTTTACATTTTTGAAAAGCCAATTATTGACTGTTGCTGATTCTTTCATCAACATGATTGACTTGTAGAACTTAAATTCCATTACAATTTCTTTTAGTTCTTTCAGTTTCTGGCACACCGTGTTCTCCCTTGTATGGTCCATTTGTCCACTCTTTCTCCCCACCCAAAGAAAGAAAACAATAAAATAAAACTTTAAAACGAGGCACAGAATACACTAATAAAGTAGCATTAAATTCAACATCTTGAATAGAAATATTGTATCAAGAACAAAAGCAAGAATATATACTTCCTTATCTGGGGGCTTTAAGCAGATTCCCATTTACCGTTTTTAAGACAAAACTTTGCGCATTTTAACCTAAGTTATTGAGTTCTGTCAAATCATAGTTGCAACTAGCTCCGCCAAAGTTCTCCTTGGTAGACTAATGCATGCTTGCTTTGAATCTCAGTTTCCACTTAATGAAAGTCTAGATATGTTTCAGATTTTAAGCTATTAAGTGTATTTGTTTACCTGATTTAAACATTATTTGGTTTGAATAGGTCTTAATCATTATGATTTTGAATAAATTCTTAATATTATTAATAGGTATTTTTGTGTGGATATATAATTTTCATCATCACTCTTTCCTCAAACACCAGCCAACCCCACTAACTATTGATCTCTTCCATCACAATCACCATCATCATTGTCAACCACTATTACCATTATTAGCCACTAACATGTTATTAAAACCACTAATACTAGTCACTAACACCAACGTAACCATTATCATCACTATCACTATCACTAGCGAACATAATTATCATTTTTTTTACGAAATACTAATTTTATTTTACTAAAATTATATTTTCTTAAATATTTAATTACTTTATTATTTGAATTGTATATTTATTATGTTTACAAATAATATGCATATTTTAGTGTTGAAAAACAAACCGTCTTAATTCTTCAATGTCCAAATTTATATATAACAACTTAACTATTCAAATATTTATTCAGATTCTTGTTAATTATAATAAAAAACAAATGAGGCCTTGATCTAACAGTAGGTAAAACTGAAATCTTTTACATTCAATTTAGTGGCTAGTGTTAAACAAGTTTCTATTGGATTTACTTAGGAGTGAAGATATATTTTTCAAAAGTGAGAGATGTCAAATTTAAGTTTCTTTTATAGAAAAGGCAAAGAGCTATATGTAATCTATACTATTAATTCACTTTAGTAGCAAGTGGCTTGAACCCATCATAAAGCATTGATTACTTTGATGAATGCCCAACCAACAACATGACCATGTTAGTCAACATACCACTATCTCCAATAAAGCAAATTAAAGAAAACAACAAAGAAAAGGCAAAGCAAAAGTAAAACAGAACCCACAATAAACAGAAAAAAATAAATTAAGTATCCTCCTCCTTTATTTCTTTTCATCTGTTCCCTTTTTTCTATCTGATATAACCACATTCCTCTTAGGTAAATTCTTCTCATTCCTCTGTTTTCCCCTGTTTTTTCCCCTGTTGTTTTGTTCATATTGTTTGAGATGGGAGAGTGATCTCATTTTGGGCCACACAATTTTTCATTTTTGTTCAAACCCATGTATAATAAGAGGCTTTCGGACGACGAAAAATTGGTTCCAGTAAGTAATCCAAGAACTTTGGTACCATATATGAGCACTAGGGACTGTTCTCAAGGATTTTGCAGTTTTTACTGCCCACAATGGTGTTACATAATTTTCCCTCCACCACCACAATTTGACTTACCTGATGATGATGATGATTCTAGTCCTAATTTCTCTCCTCTAATCATCGCGATCATCGGAATTCTTGCTAGTGCTTTCCTATTAGTTAGTTACTATACTATAATATCAAAGTATTGTGGAAATTCAAGAAGAAGGGGAAGTCATCATCAAGAAGAATCAGAATTAGAAGAGGAGGATCATGATCCTTCAAATCATGAAGCATGGAATGTTAATGCTGCTGGTGGTTTAGATGAAGCGTTGATCAAGTCTATTACTGTGTTTAAGTACAAGAAATGTGATGGATTATTGACTGAAGGAACAGATTGTTCTGTTTGTTTAAGTGAATTTCAAGAAGATGAAAGTCTTAGGCTTTTACCTAAATGTAGCCATGCTTTTCATGTAATGTGCATTGATACATGGCTTAAATCTCACTCCAATTGCCCGTTATGTCGAGCTCAGATAACTTTTTCTAATGCTCCGCCTCCACCATTACCTCCTCCGGTAATGGAAGCTCCGCAAGAGATTGAAACAACTCCACCAATCCAACCGGAACGTGACATAGAAATGGGCATCAGAGTAGAGGAAACACGAGACGGAGAAGAAAAAGAAGAAGATGCGACAAACCAAAACCATATGAATCAAGAAGTTAGGAGGAGATCATTATCAATGGATTATGCATCTCAACGTCGTTTATCAATAGCTGATGTACTAAGAATTGATCACGACGAATTCCATGATTGTGTAACGGGAGAAGATTGCGAGTTGCAAAGAGATGTTGGAACATCAAAACAAGAAAATAATGGTGAAGAAATGAGCAAGGGTGGAATTAGAAACAATTCACTAGTACAATATTGTCCTATGATGATGAAGAGATCATTGTCTAGTGGGAGATTCTTCTTTACCAAATGTGGGAGAGGACAAAACATGGTCACTACTTTGTCAAATATTTGATATTTTTGTGTCAATTTTTAGGAGGATTTTTGTGTATGCTATTCAACAAAGAGTTGATTAAACATGATGAGTTTGAAAGTTTTTTTTTTTCTTCCTCTTAGAATTTGAGCTTTTTTGTTCTTTTTTCATCCACTATTTTTGTATGGCTGAGTGAGTGGATGATTGTTCTTTACAAAAATCAAGAGATAGTTCCATGTTTTCTTGAGTTTTGTTTGTTTGATTATTGATGAGAGGCTAATACAGCTATAACTGTTGTATTGAAAAAAAATTGTTGCAAGTGAGTGATTTTTATATATATAGTTATAGAAACTCTCTGTGTTAACGATATTATACATACCTTTTTCTGAAAAACAAATAAATTAAAGCGGTAACAATCTGGATTTCTCCGCACAAATACTAAGGTGTTATATCTATTTTGATCTCAATGCTGAAAGGTTACATTACAACTCTCGAGTTTCGAATATAAACAACAAAAGGAAATATGATTGGCTCTCAGAAAAGGGACGGAGACAGATCCAGGTGAGAAGAACAGACTGAGCCAAAGCTACAACACTTTTCTTTCTAACCTACCATCTTTTTTAACCATTTGCTAATTATGTCTGAATCTTAAATAAAACTCACCAACATTTTACTCGGATTAATATTTCAATTGAGTCAGTATTCTTCCCCACTTCTTGCTCATAGGGTTTTACGAAGTCAGCTTGGTGCACACAAGCCAACATGCTTAAAATATGAAATTACAAAGCATGAGCGACCGAGTGACCTCAATCTTTATGAACTATAGAAAATTATATATTCTAACGAACAAACTATTAAGTGAATCGAGGTAGTTAATTGTTATGCCCTACCTTAAAGGCTCATAATTCAAAATCGAAAATCCAAATTATTCAACCATTAATTCAAAACCAAACTTAAAAAAATTAATCCAATCCTAGCTTATTTAGATTGTAATTTCTTCAATTTAAAAACCAAAAATCAGAATCAAATTTTTTATATCCAATCCAAATGGCCCGAACATCCACCCCCAATTGTGTTTGTACTACAAAAAAATGCACTTCGTGTTTCATTTTTAAACCAAAAGTTCAAGGAAGATGATTTCACTCTTTAAATTATATGAAAGTGCTCAACTTAGCAGATTATATATTATATAGTATCTTTCACTGGAATTAACATGCTTAGCTTAGGAAAGAATAAATTAGAGAATTACTAATGATACTTTAATCGATGTCATTAGAATTTTTTAATAATGTTTAATAATGAGGTATGTTTAAATTAGGGTTATTGGGTAGGGCACAGGGACAGGGCTTTGTTCTGAATTCTAATGCTTTTAAGACAACCTGTTAGTTCCCCAACAATTGTCTCGTGCATTTTATAGAGTAACTTTCACATATAACAAACATAAAAATCATATTTGTATGTTATAGTTATAGTTTGCATAATTGTGCTCTATAACAAACATAAATATGTATATTTCGCTATATATATACAAAAGAAAGCAGTTATATAATTTCGTTATACATATACAAAAGAAAGCAGTTGTATAATCTGCTTTGATATACATATACAAAAGATCAATTGTATAATCCGTGTTTGTATAAAGCGAGAAAAACAAAGAAAAATGGCTGGGGAAGATCGTATTTATATAATCATAAGTGTATAGAACGAAAATATATGCATTTGTATTTGTATATACAATTTTCTCTGGCTTTATACAAACACAAACACAATGTATATAAAATCTAGAAAGGAAAAGTTGTTTGACTTCATAGGAGGTTCAAACGCTCCGTCTTCTTCTGGTATGATGGCACGAGGAATTACCATTCATTATGATCAACGTCTCTTTCTTTGTCGTGTTTAATCCAGAAAAGAAGAATCCTTATGTTAAACACCTCCTCTCTCTGAAGGTGTATGATGGGATTAAGGATTGTCTTTCCTACAAGAGTCACCTAAAACACTTGAGGCTTCTCAAAAGCTTGAATTTGAATGGCATAACATTGACAGATGAAATCGGTATGCTCGTTCATTTAAAGTACTTAATCATTCGGACGAAGGCTAAAGCTCTCCCACCATCATTTTCAAACCTCTGCAATCTAGAAACTCTGGTGGTGAAGGGATCATGCATGATACTATCGCCTTGTTTTTGGAGTCTTGCAAAGCTACGAGATATGCGGATGAAGTGTTGTGCTCTCTTTGATCTGGACATCAACGAACCAACTGTGTTAGATTAGGGTTTAAGGTTAGAACATTATATGAGCTCTACCTTCCCGGTTCAGAAGGCACGTAGGATATTTTCAAAAGGTTTCCTAATCTTCAAAACCTTGAAGTCTATATCAAACAACTACCAGATTGTTCAACAGACAAGATTTGTTTTCCAAGATTGGATGTCCTTAATGAACTTGAACAACTCCGTTTATCTTCTAATTCTTTTTGGGATTCATTCCATGAATATACATACACACACGACTTCCCTTTGAGCTTGAAAAAAATGAGGTTGCAATGGCTCGCTCTGTCATCCGATTCATTGTCAAGAATTGCTAGACTACCCAACCTTCAAGAACTAAGTCTAGAAGACGCAATCATCGAGGAGGGGAAAGAATGGAACATGGAAGATGTCACCTTCCAGAATCTCAAATCTCTAACGTTAGTTAGGGTGGAATTTTTTGAATGGCAGGTTGATGCAGAGAAATCATTTCCCGTGCTGGAGAAACTAGATATAAGTAGATGTGATAAGCTTATGGACATCCCAGACAGTTTTGGAGATATTGCGTCATTAGAGCTTATCAAAGTATTGTTCATCCCTCAGCTTAAAGAGTCGATCTTCAATATTAAGGAATATGTTGAAGAAATGACCGGAGAAGACTAGCTTGACGTATTCTTCTTTGGTTGAGGTATGCTTTATTAACTTCTTTCCTACATTAAATTTTTCTTTTAGAACATTATATTGTGGTTAATAACTGTTTATCAGTACTTGTGTTCTTTATTATAACATATGAGATATTGTGTGCATACTGCTTGCTTTCCGTTACCATGAGATCTGATGTATTATTAGATTCTTCTCAAGTGTGCGACTTGAAATTGGCGCACATAATGCATAGATAGACACCTCTTCATTTGAGAACTATACACTCCAACTTTTAGGATGTACATCTAGAAACCTTAACTCGTCTCCATTGTGTCAGTTGAACACTCCAACGATCATCTACACACCTTCAATACTATATGTTCATGTTAGTGTCGGGTGTTCACGAGCCATAGTGATGACGAGTTGAGGTTACTAGATGTGCATTCTCGAAGTTGGAATGTTTTGTTGTTTGTAAAAGTAAGTAGAATGTGACAACTTGGGAATGAATGAATGAATGAAAAGGGAACATAACTAGACATGAATTTCAATTAGTATCATGATTCATGACAAAGTTTCAATTACAACTTATGATTAGTGATTGAGGACTAGTATGTACTAAAGTTTTTATTTTACATATATAGGTTTATAAGGTTATTTTGTTGTTGTTACGGTTTCTTTTTCTTGAATGTTTTGTAATGCTTCCTTGATAGTAAAGTCACAAAATTATTGATTGTCACATTAAAGTAACTGAACTTTACCCAATATAACAGTGAAGTCACTAGGCTTTGAATTTAACTTGCTTAGCAGAAAATAGAAGTTATGCAAATTGATTCGCTAATTGAATTTGTGCGCACAATATTTGATTGGTTTGGGAATATTTGGTTTATAATATTTATTGATATTTCAAAAAAAAAGAAAAGGGTCAAGTTGAGCGGTTTGGGCTACCAACTGTTATTTATCCCATCTTGAGTCAGCTCATTATAGTCCAAATAAACTTAGGACATGATTGAGCAACGACCCATTGATTAAGTTCATTCTGATCCATCCAAATTATGTCCAAATTGTTCTTTCGTCACCCCTACACATGACTAATAATGTTTTTCAAAGAAGTGTAAGTTCCAGCTATGGCAACTGAAAAACCAAAAACCAAAATCATACAAATAAACATAACTTCCAAATATGAAGGCTTCTTGATCTTGAGGTAGCATAGGCATGGTAACAATATTGACACGGTAACGCCCAAAAGTGCCCCCGTAAATGTCATGACATATCCAAAATATGGAACGGTTAACGCCACAATGATCGTGCTGATGACCAAAACTGTTCTGATGAAGTAGCTCACGTTATATTTACTCTTTCGTAAAGGTAATTTATCTTCAATAGCCATTGCAATTGGAGAGAGGACAAGAGCATACTTTGTTATTGGATTAAAGATTGTCGTATATATCGCGATTTTTGAACTAATTTTCCCGATAGGGAGATTTAATGTTATTTGTGACATTAAATTTTGTCCATACATTAAGTACCCCATAGTTGCCATTGATCCATAGGTAATGGTGCTTAATATAAAGCACACAAATAAAACCTGTTTGACAAAAAAGAAAAAAAAATTAAGTTATATACATGATGATCAAGTAAAATATGTTTATAATTAGGTAATTTGCCCGCGCTTCGCGCGGTCATAAATTATAATTGCATTGAACTTGCAAATAATTCTTTACTAATATCCATACATTAAAAATAATGGAAAAAATAGGTTTTTAAAAAATATTAGCAGTATTCCAACATGAATTTGATTTTTTTGACATTATCACATAACTCAAGAACCTCTAATGAATGAATTATTCAGGAAATAATAAATCATTGGTTCTTTAATCAACATTAAAAGAAAAATAAAGAAGAAAATAAGAATATATATATATATATATATATATATATATATATATATACACACACACACAAAGGTATTTCGTAAGAAAAAGAACACATTTAAATTGCACAGATTATACAATTGTGATATATGTCTCAGGAAAAAGTTCAAAAAATTGTTAACAAATTAAAAAAAGAAATTATAATTGAACATGAAAACATAAGTGAGAAATTAATCTATGTAAAAATAGATAATATGTAAGCTTATATATAGTACTTTTAATTTGTAGAATTTTATACAAAATATCAAAACATGAATTCTTTGAACTGAGTACAATAATTATTTTCTACACAATAAATATACCTACTATATGTGTATATGTTCAATATAAACGGAGACAATAACTTTGCAGAAACATAAACAATAACATGTACTTAAAAACAACAAATTAATATCATAAGAATAAATTAATGACTGTAAAAAAGACATACCGGGATATGTAAAAATAGAATGAAATAGAAAGGGAAAAAATCGAGTCCACTGAATGCCCAATGTCCCCTTAATTAAGAAAACTATTCCCCTCTAATATCTGAGGTTTAAAGAATTAGATCCTCTCAGGATGGAACAATTTTATTCTCCAACGTATTAATACAAAAACAATGGTGTCAGTAAGCCACTCAACATGAGCAAAGTACACGAATATTTAATTATGCAGAAGAAGAAGAAGTTCAGAATTGTCGTTGTTTTAAAATGAGAGGAAATCCCTCTATTTATATACAATAAAGGGTAGTGTGAACGAATGCTTATTGTCCCTTATCGGAAAGTTCACAACACTTTGGAAAAGTCACGACGCTTCGGAATGGTCACAACCTTTTGTAAAAGTCTCAACTCTTCATAAAAGTCACAACTTTTCATAAAAGTCACAACTCTTTGGAAAAGTCACGACGCTCCGGGAAGGTCACAACCTTTCGTAAAAGTCGCAACTCTTCATAAAAGTCACAACTTTTCATAAAAGTCACAACTTCTCATAAAAGTCACAACTTTTCATAAAAGTCACAACTTCTCATGAAACGGAAAGGCTAGTTTTGGAAATAAATAAATAAATTAAAAGGAAATTCTTGTTTCTGGTGGCGCCACGTAGGCGGGCTTAGGGTTCTCTTTTATATATATATATATATATATATATATATATATATATATATATATATATATATATATATATATATATATATATGATTATTGGTGTAATATGACATGTCTAGTCAAACAGTATCACGTAAATTGAAACCGAAGTAATAATTCATATTTATCAAAATAAGGTATTATTACCTTGGGAAATTGGCTCCTATCCTTCATGGAATTGCATATTGTTGGGAAAACAGCATGACCACAATAACAAAATGTATACATACTTATTGCACTTATCAATCCATCCCATCTCCAAATCACACCTTTTTCGTCAAATCCAATACCATCAATTGCACCAATCCAAAATATTGAAAAAACCAGAACAATTGAAGCCAAAACTCCACCAATAGAAACATAAGACAATAAACTTAAGCTTTTCAGCCATGTTGTTGGCAATATTACAATAGCAACTAATAAAACAAAAACTTCCCTTGCAACAATTTTAACACAACCAACATGAATTTTTGCATTTGGGAATAAATTTTGCAAGTTGTCACCTTCTAATATGAGGATTTCAATTGCAACAAAGTATAGTTCAAGATACAAAAAAATTGAAATCAAGATTCTTCCTTTGTTACCAAAAGCAAATTCACCAATATCAGGATATGTCTTAATTGATGGTGAAACACTCATGAATTTTTGCAAAAGTAATCCTGTGTAACAACATATAATTGCTACCAAAAAAAGTAGCATCAAACATAGCCATCCTCCTTGTGAAAGTGCATAGGGTATTGATATTATTCCAATACCTATATGATAGAAAAATGAAAAAAATTAGCCTAAGTTTTATATATCGAGCTCGTAAATATTTATACAGTTAGGTCATTTGATTACAAATAAATTTATCTATGTGATAAGCATAGGTAAGATGATAGAAATAATAATCAGTAACATGTTACAACATGTTAATTAAACAATACTAATTAATAACGTAAAAAATGTTTACTTTATCGATGCATATAACTTCAATTAAGCTATACAACAACATATTCTGTGAAATCCTACAAGTGGGGTCTGGAGAGGGTATTTGGTGTACATGCATCATTATCCCAATGCCTTATGAGGGTAGAGAGGTTGTTTTCGCTAGACCCTCGACTAAAGTAAAACATAGCAAAACAAGGACAAGAGAATACCAAGTTGCACCAATAAATTATAATAGGATAGTTAAAAAATATTTACTCTGTCGGTGCATGTAACTTCAATTAAAGTACTATACAACAACATATTCAGTGAAATTCCATAAGTGGGGTCTGGAGAGGGTATTTGGTGTATATATGCAGCCTTATCCCTACCCTATGAAAGTAAAGAGGTTGTTTCGGATAGACCCTCGACTCCAGTAAAGCATAATAAAACAAAAAAGAAAAAAGTATACTAGTAGCACCAACAAATAATACAATAACTGAAATAAAGGAAATAACAAGTAAAAGAACCAGTATAAGAAAGTAGGCGGAAAATACTAATACCACTGACAAGGGAAACTAGATAGCGCAATTACCTACTAGTCTTTTTACATTAATTCTCAACCTCCATATCCTCCTATCTTGGATCATATATTCAATAAGCTAAGTGATTATGACTTATTTCTACTTTTGGATGTGTAATGAAAAAAACAAAACAAAAATAAAACAAATAATGAGATGTTTACCTGATAATGCATTAATACCATTGAAACATGTTCTAAAGAAAGAGGTTCCTTTACTAGGCTCCAGAATTTGTGTTTCAATACTCTCCACACTATGGGATTCCATATTTTTTGAAGTGTCACAATTACTTCAAAATGCTAGTTTATATATTGGGTTTTGGCAGATTTGTCTAGAATAAAATAATTATTCTATCTATATGTTTTTAGTTATTAATTCAAAGCCCAATAACTGAAAAGCTAGATTTGATCTCAAACTCATACATCCACTACTTATATATGTGTGGATAACCACACAGGTGGCGGTTGACGTGCCTCCTGTGTGGTTCCACACTTACATATACATTCCCTTACTTTTTTTCCGTTTTAATTTATTTGTCTTATTTTAATTTTCTTATATATCTAAAAATTGTGTAAAAAATACTATAAATCATGCTAATTGACAACTTAATTGTTTAAAAAAAAACGTATAAAAATTGATTGATTATAAAAAAAAATCGATTGATTCATAAAATTAATCTATCTATGTCACTTATCCATTACTTATGTATAAGTGTGGATAACCACACAGGTGGCGGTCGATGTGCCTTCTTCACCTGTGTGGTTCCACACTTACATATACATTCCCTTATTTTTTTTCTTCGTTTTAATTTGTTTATTTTATTTTTAATTTTCTTATATATCTAAAAATTGCGTAAAAAATACTATAAATCACGCTAACTGACAACTTAATTGTTTTTAAAAAAAACGTATAAAAATTGATTGGTTATAAAAAAAATTCGATTGATTTATAAAATTAATCTATCTATGTCACATAAAATGGGACAAAAGAAGTATCATGTATTATTTTAATTTGGAAACTACGTGTATTATAAATTTCAATTATTTACTGATTCTTGAAATTCTATTTGTGCTACATTTATTGAGACAAGAAAAGTAACATACATTATTTAAAAATTACGTAAAAAGTACTATAAGTTACAATAATTAACAATTTAAAATATTTTAAAATTATATCAAAATTTAATTGACTCTCTAAATTTTATCTATATCACATAAAGTGAGAAAAAAAAATAGTTATTGGGCCCGTGCTAGCACTGGTACTTGTGTCTTATCTAGAGAGGGGCGTTTAGCCACTTGACTGTAAGGAGAAGGGGTGGAAAAAATAATTTTTAGTGGTAATTGATGAACGGTAATAGCTTAGTTGACGCTAAATATGCATTTTAATTAAAAGTAATTAGCTTTTAAAAAAAATATTTCTAAAACTTATAGCGATATTAATTAGATCAACTAATACTAATAAAGACTTATCATTTTTTATTAATATGTATATTTATTGCTGATAAAATTAGATGTTTTAATGCAGTAATATATAGTTGATCAATTGTTTTAACTATTCGACTTTTGTAGTGAAATATTGAAAATTAATATGTAAATAATAGTTATCTATGTATATCCAACGAATAAAATATCTTTTCTATCAATGTTATATAGTCTACAATATATATACTACAGTCTACAAGTGCTTATATAAAGTAATAAGTTGAACTTTTTTATTAAAATAATAACTCAATTTACACATGCATACACTTCCTACTTCAATTATAAAAAAGCAATTTGCATCCATTAACAAAGTCCTTTAGAATCTTATATAAAATTAAGGTCTCAATTAATATATGATTATTATTTTTGTCTAATTTTGGAATCAACCCACAGTTTTGCACGAATCTTTATTATAATATGTATATTATATTACTATAGTACTAAACTTTAACATTAACAATCAAGAATGGATTCTATCGATAAGCACAATACATAAACGAATTGATTTGTATTATACTACACATTATGTCAGGTAGGATGTTTACGTCTATTTATTTAATTTTACACAAATTTAAGTGTTTATTTATGCACACCTAAAATTAAAGGACATAAATACACTACAACAAAAACAACTTTTAGCAGCAATAAATATTGACATTAATAAAGAGTGCTAAAGTCTTACCGGCATTAGTTAAGTATCATTAAAACCAAATGTCGCTAAAGGCTTTAGGGATATATACAAAGAGTATTGATTGTTGCTAAAAATACATATTTAGCGGCAATTAAAAATTAATTGCCGCTAATGATCATTTTTGATGCAGTGATATTAGTTGAGATCAAGTTAAAAGTCACGTTTTTATATTATATCTTCCTGAAACGTGAATCCAAAAGAATATACTTGGAGAAAGGAAAATCCACATATAGATTCTTTGTGCACTTATTTTCAAGAATCAACAAATGGACAAAGAATTATTCAAAATCTCCCAAAAAAAAAAAATCTCCTTACGTGAATGGCAATAATAATGCTGGTTAATCATTAAAAACAAATTATATTTTGGTTAATCATTAAAAACAAATCATCTAACAGATTCAGTTTACATCATGTCAGTGAAATCTTACAAGATATATAACAATTCCTCGTATTCGAGAGCAAACCAAGCACAACATCCTGAAAAGCCACTTTTTTTATGAGAAAACATTTTTATGGCCACATATATATATACTCTATTGGATATATTTCACGTATTAGCCAACCACCATTCATCAAAATAATTTTAATCTAGTTCTTAATGTCAGAACATCTATAATTCTATACTCTATATAAGATATCACCTTAGTCTATCACACTAATTCGTAATTGTGGACTTATTGATTTTTGAAAGTCTATGCAAAAGAATTTTACCATACTTGATACTCCAGCCAAGCAAAGTTTATAAGGGGCGTATGTCCTTTATGTTACCTGAAACTATAACAAAATATGACATTAGACATATAAGCAAAATGTCAAGAATTCATTAATCAAAATTTCAAGAATTTGGTGAGGGTGACAACTTTAAGGAGAGATTACAATACTCTTTACAAAACCGTCAAGATAAACGACAATCATAATATATGAATGATGTAATAAGCTCAACAACAACAAGTCGACAATATACTCAGTGGAACGAACACAGCAACAAATGGTTGTACCAAAAGCAACCTAAAGTGTAGGTTCAAATTGTTCCTATTTAACGGGTGTAATCGCACTAACTTTTCATCAAACCACCTGTATCCCTCAACATGTATTTACTATTTGCCATAGGCACACTCAATCAAAGGGACTAACATACATCTTCAAGTTTAGCAAAAACGTGCTAGCTTCAGGTATAAGGGATCATAGTCCATAAATAATGTTTGCATTTAATAATTGATAAGAAAAGCTAAAGATTAGTTTTAACAGTAGTAAAATATAAAAGTGGAACTCACCCAATGAGAAATTTAGGGTTACAATCTCTACCTAACCCGGACAATTTTAGTCGGTAAATCGAAAACTAAATCAAACGGATAAAATTGATAGATTTTTTAGTGTTACAATATCTACTTAAATCAGACACAAGGATATTTTCTTGATTTGATTTGATAGAATTAAGGTCGGTGTACCTGCTATATAACGATATGACAAAAGTTGGTAGAGTTTTTAATATGAAGTTTCCTATGCTCCATCCTGCATATTTGTAATTCTCCCTTTTCTCCTCGAAGTAAATGTATGAGAAATTATTAAATTAAAAACACCCACATCAAGAACAAAGTGGAAACACAAAATTTCAATAATAGAGTTTTAAGAAAAATAAAATTGATATACAAACTCGTAAATAGGTAAGTCGGAGAGGAGAAGGAGAAGAAGGAACAACGCGACATATGAACTCTAAATTTAGTGCATGCAATTGTATAACAACCAAAATATCAAATCAATCGGCAAGATTGAAAGAAAAATTAAGCCAATCGAATGAAAAATTGGCCTAAAATCAAAACAAAAATAAAATAAATAATCGAAGAAATCGGTGTCTTCTAAATTCTCCACTGGAATTCTCGCAAGAAAACGTACCATAATAGTTGGAGAAAGTTTAAACATGAAATCAATTTTATTAATAAATAGAAACTGAAAGGAAATAAAAAAGAGGGAATGTCTAGGTTTTTGTTAATGTTCCAATGAGGAAGACGAACAGAGATAGTAAGAAGCACGCGTGTTTCTTAAAATATTAAAAAGCAATACACGTGGGTCAAATATTTATCACATATGAGCCCAGTATAATGTACCATTTACACTACTTTTGGTACAATATGCATTTGCCGTGTTCGTACCCTCAAGTCCCACTTCTTAATAAGGAGTTCTTTTTTTTTCTTCATATTTTAAATGAAGAATCCTTGTAGAATTGTTGTGAAATTAGTTTTAGCTGTAGAATTCATTGAGAGTCGATGTCCTATTGCAATTTGGGATAGAAATCCTATTAGGCGTAGGAGTTCAATTTGAAAGACATGCCTTAAATGTTTGTTTATATAAGACTTTTGCCTAATATTTTAAAGTAAACAATCGTAAACCACGTTTTTTCATAACTATAATGCCATTGAAACCTTTGAATTTATGTCACACTAGTTCTAACGTTTGACCTTTATTATTAGAGCAACTTTCACATATAGCATAATATAAAAATCATTTTTGTATGCTATATCTATAGTTTGCATAATTGTGCTCCATAACAAACATAAATATGTATATTTCGCTATACATATGCAAAAGAAAGCAGTTGTACAATTTCGCTATACATATACAAAAGAAAGCAGTTGTATAATCTGCTTTGGTATACTATACAAAAGATCAATTGTATAATTTGTGTTTGTATAAAGCGAGAAAAAGAGAAAGACAAAAGAAAACATGGCAGGGGAATATCGTATTTGTATAATCATAACTGTATAGGACGAAAATATATGCATTTGTATTTGTATATACAATTTTCTCTCGCTTTATACAAACACAAATGCAATGTATACATTTGTGTTTGTATAAAGTGAGAGAGGCGAGTGAGCGAGCGAGTTCTGGGAGAGAGTGGAGAGCGAGATCTGGGAGAGGGGAGAGAGGGGAACAAAGATATATGTATATATACAATTTTCTCTCGCTTTATACAAACACAAACGCATTTTATACATTTGCTTTTTTGTATAAAGTGAGAGAGGCGAGTGAGCGAGCGAGATCTGGGAGAGGGGAGAGAGGGGAACGAAAATATATGTATATATACAATTTTCTTTCACTTTATACAAATACAAATGCATTTTATACAATTGTGTTTGTATAAAAGCGAGAGTGGTGAGAGAGATTCACCGGGAGAGAGGCGAAATAGCAATAGTTTGCTATGGGGTACAATTAAATCAAACTATGGTTATAACATTTAATTTAAATTAATAGTTTACTATTATATACAATTTTCCCTTTTATAAATGCCAGAGACAACATTTTTTTGTTATAGTGGTATTATAACACAATATTCAATATTTTTTTCATATTCATTTTTGTATTAGGCTGTCTGGTTTACGAAATACGTTTAAAATGTATAGACCGTGTGTACTTTATATTAATATACATGTATTAAATATATGATATATATATATATACACACACACTTATACATATGATATACATAAGTATATGTAGTTTGATCGAACGGTCTGTATAGGTTACTGTCCCTAGAATTAAAGCGTAACATTGAAAAGTAGCACTATGAGTCTCTAATGTTTTAAAAGGAATTAAAATTCATTAAAAAGCAAATTAGGAGCTTATAGTAACATCTATAATGGAGAAAACGGAATATAACTAATGATATACGAGAAATGTACTGGGCCTCTTGGAGCAAGAAGTTTTCAGGGCTTTTTCTCCGCTTGGCCCAATGGATGGGCCGAATTTAAGTGTGTCACCGAGCTTACGCGGACCCATGTTAATATATGTACTCCCTCCGTATCAATTTATGTAATTTTGTTTGACTTGATGTGAAGTTTAAGAAAGAAAGATTTTTTTTTTATGGAACTTGTAGTACAAACTCTAAAATAAATCATAACTTTTTGTATGGTTATAAATCATCTCATCAAGGACAAAATAACATTTTAAAATTAAACTATTTTTGAGTATAAACTCTGTCATTCTTTTTAGTACTGACTAAAATATATGCAATGACCCCGTCGGTCATTTTCTATATTTCCATAGAAATTACCATTTTGCCCTCCTGATATTGCCCCTGGGTCTTATATGATTGAGTTTTGAAAAGTTAGTTTTGAACTTTGAGTTAAAAGTTGAGAATTTGGTAAGTTTTGAGGTTGAAACGCTAAGTTGTTAAGACAATGATATTTGGTGTCTTTTGGAGTTTTGAGTGTCGGTATGAAATTTCACCGATTCCATCAGTCCCAAAATGTGAATTTGAGGTCCTAAGTTGTGAAATTGTGGAATTTTAGCCTTTGGGTTGACTTTATTCAACATTCGGGGTTCGACTGCTCGAATCAAAATTCTGAGAGTTTCGTTGGATTCAGGGTATGATTTTAGGCATAGCTAGGTGAGATCTTGACTGATTTTTGAGAGGTCTCGAGCTTGTTTTAGCCTTTTTAGGCGTGAGTTAGTTCATTGTGATTTCACGGATGTCGGGTCAAGGAGACCTCGAATTAGTATTTTGACGGTTCCATTAAGTCCGTAACATCGAGTATAATTGATTTGCATATATGGGGTTTCGAACGAATCCCGAGGGTCTTTTCAGAGTGTTGAAAGCTGGTTGTATTTTCCTGGTGTGTCTGTAGGCCTCGCTTTTGCGAAGGCTGGTCGCTTAAGCGAGAGCCTCTTCACTTTTGTGAGGGACGCATTTTTAGCAGGATTTGCTTAAGCTAACCCCTGGTCGAGGGGGTTTTTGGCCTGCCATTTCGGGCTTTACCCCCTATTTCACCATTTTTGAAGTTTGAGAGCTTTGTGGTGGTGATTTGGAACAGATTTTCAAGGAAAAACTTTTGGGTAACGATACTTAACTCTAAATGTTAAATTACCCATTATTGTTTATGAATTTATGTGTTCAAATCAAGCTTTTAAAATGAGGAATTTGAGCTTATTTGCAAGAACCCAAGAACTTAGTAAAATGATGATTTTGAAGTGATTTTTAGCCATTTTTCAAAATGATTGTTCCTAATGAGTTCTTAAAGCCTTGAGTAATGTTTCACGTATAAAATTTGGATTCAAACCTTATTTTGGAATTGAGTTTTGTGTTGATCGACCCACTTTTCAAGAGGATTGATGTGGGTATCATTGTTTCCGAAATGTGATGGTAAATATTTTCTTGTATATAGATTGTGTGACTTTGAAAGTGTTTCGGAAGGGGAAGACTCAATTCTTAGATTGATATTGATTGATTTAAGACAAGTGATCTTATAAACTTTGTATTCTAGTAGAATTCATGTGCTTCCATTGTTGCTTGTGTGTTGGGAGTAATGGGATGAGGTAAAAGGTTTAATTGCCCACTTGATAAATCTAAATGAATAAAAAGGGATTGAAATGAAAAAGACTTTGTGATGAACATGATGATGTGAATTGCCTTATTGTGACACTTGTTGATTGATTGATGAAATGCTTGAAAACATGAATGTGGACGTGAATTGTGTGAATTGCTATCTCTTCCGTGTGGTGTGATATTGCTTGTATGCATTCATTGTGAACATTGTGATGAAACATGTGATGATTTGTGATGCCGAGGTTTTTGCCGGTGAGTGTTGTGATGCCGAGGTCATTTCTGGCAACTGTTTATAAAGCCGATAGGAAATGGTTCCGGCTAGTGATTTGATATAAAGCTGATGGAAAATGGTCCCGACTAGTGATATAAAGCCGATGAGAAATGGTTCCGGCTAGTGATATAAAGTTGATGGGAAATGGTTCCCACTAGTGATATGAAGCCGATGGAAAATGGTCCCAGCTAGTAATATTGTGCCGATGAAATGATTTTGGCAAGAGATTGATTATTGTGACACGATATTTTTATGCTTATGCGTGACTTACTCATTAATTCTGATTGATGTATTTGTGCGTATAACCAAACTACTTGACATTAATATTGACTTATTTGATTTGTTTGATTGTTGAATTGTGAAGATTGAACTGTGAATATCGGGCCTTGTGAGTCGTGTATTGTAGAATTGCTAGGTTGGGTTGATTACTGTGCAGGTTGTATTTTTAGAAGGTTCAGTTAGAGTGTAAGGGGTATCCGTTTTCTAGGTAGATGCCTTCTTTCTACACTTGTGTAGGTTCCGAGACCAGACCCGCGTGATCTTTTTCTTTTTCTCCTGACAGTCGAGGTCCGTTGAAAGATTTGAGAGGTAGTTGCTTGTCGGCGGACCCTCTTTTTCTTTTCTTTAAGCTTTGTTCTACTTGAAAAACAATGATTGAGACTTGTATTTATCTTTCGAGTTCAGTATTTTCGTTAGTGGCTTGTACACATGACAACCAGATTTTGGGGTTTGTTTAGAATGAATAAGTTTTCTGCCTTCGTCTTGTTCTTGCTTTATATTTCCGCATTTCTTCCATTTTCGTTGGGTTGAGGCTGACTTGTCTTAATGGGAAAAGACAAGTATCATCACGTCCTTTTTTGGATCGTGACATTATAAATATATATATCATTATTGGTATAGAGTGGGAGTGTATCATTTAAGCACCATTCCGTAATATGCATAGTGTTCTAGAGTTGTGTGAGGCAAACTTGTAAATGATCAATAGGCAGACAAAAACAAGTGTTCAAAAGAGTGATATATAATTAGGCTGCCATATAATTAAGAAGATGTAGAGGGTCCATATACAGTGCATTGACAATTATCTTTCTTGTAAGCGTGTCAAAATTTTATGAATTTATATAACTATACGTATGCTTGCTGTCTTTCTAAGAGAAAATTAGAACCAACAAGCGTTTAATTTGAAAGCAACGTTAAATACGTGTATCTAGAAAACAAATAATGTATTGATGGGAACAATGGACTTTGTTATTGAAAAAGGCTAATATAAGAGTTTTGATGGAAATTGTACACTGATTTTTTCAAAATTTAATTAAATTTGAAAGCGAACCTTACCCAAAGACTAAATCATTAGGGAAAAATTTATGCGAAAATGAAAAATATTTATAGTGTATTATTTAATTTAGCTACAATTTTGGATATTTATAATTAACTGCTACAATTTCTTAAATTTTGCTATGAATTTGTATATGCTTACCTTAGCTAGTTGTATACGATTTGTTGATACATTTTATTTGTATAAATTATGAAAAATAATAAATTACCTTATTTGCAGCGAAATATACAAACAGAATTATAAAAAATTCTTAAATGTATAAATACAAAATTGGTATATACTTACCCTGTTTATATATTGACAATCAAAATATACAAACGAAAATACCCATAGCAAACGTAACTTAGCTATGAAGTGCAATTAAACAAACTATAGCTAAGAAGACTTATTAAGTTTAATCTCTTTGCTATTTGTGAAATTTTCTCTTATCATTCTATATAGGGAAAAATGACAAATATACCCCTGAACTATCGTAAATAGTATGTAGATACCCTCCGTCATACTTTTGAGACATTGGTGCCCCTGCCGTCCAAAAACTAGAGCATATATACCCTTTATACTAACAGACATACACGTGTCATAGTCTTATCCATCGATCCGTTAGAGTGAAGGGCATATATATGCTCTAATTTTTATACGGCAGGAGCACCAATCTTCTAAAAGCATAACAGAGTGTATTTGCATACTATTTACGATAGTTCGGAGATGTATTTGCCCCTTTTCCCTTCTATATACATCCACTAGCTAGCAGCTATATAAAGTTGGACTTGCAAGTAAACGATTAGACTTAAAGTAACCATCACATTTTTGCACATAAAAAACAACTCATAATTCACATGGTGTTTTTTAATTTATTGACTTTTGTACCTAAACATGATTACATGCCTTGCATTTAGCCATCTATGTGTCCTCTCTTTTTCTTTCTTTTTAGGAGCAACTTTTTTAGTAACTTGCCTACTTGGGAAGTGGGGTTTGGGAAAAGTAATTTAATCGCATTTGATTTGGACTTGGATATTATTTGTACACTTTGATAAGAGATTCAGATCCCTTTGATTTAATATGTAGTTTTTTCATGATAAGCAAATGTCTTGATTTGCATTTTGGTCCATCATCTGAGGCTGGCATCCTCTAAAGTCAACCATAAGCTTGTTTAATTTCTTGTTGCTGATCCTTTGTTGTATTATCGTTGTGTCTTCCTCCAAACTATCATATGCCAAAACGAAAAATATTAGTTATGTGTTATGTATATGTGAAAGAATTCAAAGAAATAAAGTTCAACTTTGCAACAAAGAGAATTCAGATGTACCCTTGCGGCACCCTAAGACAAATATCTAGCTGGTCGAATTTAACTTATTATATGCAATGATAATATAAGAAATTCTTTGCACACTATCAAATCAACTTTACATGTTGTAACAGGTAACATGTATTATTTTCATGATAATAAGTCTCACTTTTTATGAAGATCTTTTAGGTGATCTGATAGTATAAAAATTCTTTTACATCGTTGATGAATGTAACTAGTTAAACTCTATCCATAAACCAAATGAATAAAAATGAGGTGTACTAGTATACCTTTGAGGTGGAGAAGGCAAAGGGGACAACATTTGGACAAGGTTAAGAGCATCTTGTTTTTGGTTAATGATGTGATTGAAGCACAAATATCTACCATATGATGCTATATCTTCATAAGCACAAATGTGGGCATCCACCAAGAAATCAAGATCAACAGTCACAAACACACCATCTTCATACATCTCAGCTGCCCCTTTGAGATAAGGATTAGTAATGGTTAATTCAGGACCCATTAACAGTCCTGAGTTAATAGTCACCATGTTTATTCCTCTATCCATTGCCAATGCCCAAGCTGTCTTCTCTGCTAGTGTTTTTGACATAGCATGCCACAACTGTCCATTTCAATAGTGATCAAGTCAAAAATTTCATTAAGGGTGTTCATATATTTAACATATATGAATGAAAAATAATTTTGACCTATATACTTCATATAAAACGTGCATGGAAATAATACTCCCTCCGTCCACTATTGTTTGTTAGGTATACTAAAAATTGTTATCCAAAATTAATTGTCAATTTAAATCATAAAGAAATAATTAGTCACTTTTTTCCAATTCTTCCCTTAATAATTACATAATTACTGGTTTCAAAAAGTAGCCTTTTTAAAGTTATAAGACTACTTTAATAATGATTGATAGTAGGGTTATATTAATCAAATTGCACCTTATATTAAATTTTTCTTAAATATTGTGCATGATCTCATCTTGACAAACAATAGTGGACGGAGGGAGTACTTGAATATGATATGAGGAAAAAAGAAAAAAGAACACATGATAAATATGGATACCTTGAATTTACGACAAAAGTTGATGTCAGTCCAATGTCTTTCATCAATAGATGGTGCAGAATCTTTATCATGTCCCCAAATAATTGTAGTTGCGGAGGAAGTAAAAACTACTTTTTCTATTGTGTCTGTTTGTGCGCATGCTTCCAATACATTATGTGCTGCCCTCACCTCCACTTCTCCCATTTCTTCCTGCAATCATATATACCCGATGAGTCGATGGTGTATTAAAAATAATTTAATAAAACTGTATATTGCTTTTATATTAGATATGTTATTATTATATGTTTAATTTAATTTGTCACATCCTGCTACCTCCCTTTCATTCAACTGCTAGCTGCCTAATTTATCATGCTCCTTAAATAGTACCTATCTAAATAATGTTTGACTTATAAGTGTCTGCGTAACGAAATATGTAACCCCTTACTTGTACAGAAACCGGCTCTATTAATTAGAATTATATAGTTTTTTCTCTTTCATTATTATTGTTTATTTTTTACTTTTCTAGTATATTAAAAATATATTTTCCGTTTTAGTTATTTTAACATCAAAAGAGCAGTGAAGGAGCCATATGATCGACATCCCTTCATCGAAAAATTACATTGTGTAGTTAGGTAAAAATATTTCATACTAACACTCTTTGACTTCTATATAATTTTACTTTTTTATATTTTGATATCCTTTAATTGAAATTCTAGCTCCGATATTACAAAAACAGAATTGGTAGTTACTTCAATAATGATTTCTTAAGTGGTGCATAAGTTTAACAATAATAATAATAAGTTCTTTTAACATCAAAAGAGAATTAAAATAATGGTATTTTTTTTCAATATAATTATACACGTACCCATTATTTACCACGACGGTACATAATTATTTAATTATGGTGATGCATAAGTTACTTTTTATTTTTATTTTAACACATTCTTCCTGGTCACTACAAAATCCTCAATAGAACAAAATCTTATTATTAAATCATAAATAACACTAACTTCCACACTGTAAACACATGCTTAGCTAGCTGTAGAAATTAATAAGAAGATAAAAAAACAATAAACTTGTATTGAAAGTAATAAGGTTACGTACATCGTAAGTAGGATAATCTGCTGGAGGTTCAAATGAGTAGAACAAACCAGAACAACCCTTCAAAGCATCAAGAATACTATGATAATCAAAAGGGTCCGACTCAAATATCTTCAATTTCTTCTCTTCACATTCAATCCTCTTCAACGACGACGACTCGCCTAAGAAGGAAATAAACAAGTGGTTATACTCCTTTGTCTCAAATTATTTATCGTGTTTGAACTGAAAATACAAACACCCTATGACGTTCATTATGATTGTTCAAATATCAATTGAAGAGTATAATAGTCAAAACCCTTCCTAATTAATGTTCGTGTACAACAGAAATACGACAGATGATTTGAGATGGGCGATCTTACCATGATTTTGAATAGCTGCATGAACAGCGTAACCTCTCTTGAGAAGACGTTTTACTAGCTTTGTGCCTAATCGAGTGGAAGCGTCCATTACACATATTGTATTGAAAATACAATTGTAAGAAGCTGGAGCCATTTTGAGATTATAAATTGATTGCTATTTTCAAGTCAATAGACAACTTTTTTTTTTCTATATAAGAGAGAGAACTAAGTTTTAAGTTTGGGTGTAGAAATTCTGAAGGGAGATATGGGTATATAAAGCAAGTAAAAGAGAAGCTAGCTACCTACAAGATGGTCCTAGCCATCCCAATAATGAGAGGGACTTTTTCCCCCTTTTTTTTATTTATTTATTTATTGAATGGACTTATAATAATTAAGTAATTAAACTATGGAAAATACTGAGACTTAGGTGGTGTATAGTACCAAGGAAAATATTAAAGTGAAAAATGACAAATATACCCCTGAACTAGCGTAAATGGTATGCACATACCCTCCGTCATACTTTTGGGACATTGGTGTTCCTGCCATCCAAAAACTAGAGTTTATATGTCATTCACTCTAACGGAAGACTAAATAGGGACACGTGGCATAATCTTGTCTGTCGATCCAATATTTAATCAGTCGGGGGATAAGATTATAACACGTGTATGTCCGTTAGTATAAAGGGTATATATGCTTTAGTTTTTAAACGGCAGGGGCACCAATGTCCCAAAAGTATGACATAGGGTATTTGTATAGCATTTACGATAATTCGGGGATATATTTGTCCTTTTTCCCTACTAGATATAACCTTTATAAGTTACACGGCATACCTTAATATTCAAATTGTTACAATATATAAAAATTCTTTATATTGACCATCTACAAATAAAATTTCAATTGGTCAAAGAGTTAATTAAACTTGTTTTAGAACTATGCGAAATGTAACATATTTGTTATCAAGTTAATAGTTGAAACTAAATATGTCCACATCTTTATTAAGGCTAAATTTGCCTTATTTTTGGATAGCAAAAACTTAGCACCAGATGACATCGTGTTATGTGATTAAAGATTATTATTTTTGGATAGAAAAGACTTAGCATGCATCCGGTGATGCCGTATGTCATGTAATTGAAGATTATTTTGATAGATTGTCTCAACTTTTACCTTATTGATGGACGCTTCGATGATTATCCTATATTGTCCATCTCATGTGTAGGTTAATTAAGGGAAAGGGCTTATTATCGTGTTATGGTTGACATCTACTAACTGTGCAACTGTAATAGCTGTACTCATTCATTGTTATGTTAGCTAATAAATGCATCTACACGTTGACCGGATTTTCAATAAACTCCCAACTCCCCTCTACGTGTGCTAGATTAAATGCACCCACCTCATTCATATATACAAAATCATATTACTCCCTCGTAGAGTTTATCGTCTTTATTAAAAATATATGTATTAAAATACTTGTTATTATAAAAGTTTAGAAATATTTTTGAATTTTTAATAGTAATTATTTTAGAATATTATAAACACTTTAGTATGATACATATATACATAAAGTAGATATAAATAAAGATAAAATAATTTAAAAAACTATTCTTAAGTGATGATTTTTTTACGAGGCATATAAAAAAAAATACAATAATATTTTTGAGATGGGAGGAGTATTACAATTTACATCTACATATGACTTCCGCAACACGGAAAAATTAAATGATTGAATAGAGTAATATTTTATTGGTCAATTGTATTGTTGATACTTGGGTCGCTGCATTTATTAAAAAATATTCAAGGATTATTTTGTTTTCTTAGTAATGTCATAAATCTGATTAATATAATGTTATCAACTCTGAGATTCTTGTGGGTGAATAATTAATTTTATTTCCCCCCTTCCCACTCTCTTAGAAAAATAATGAAAGAAAGATATAGCTAGATTCTGTAACAATGGTATTTTTCTTTTTTATAGATGGCTACGTAAAGAAAAAAGTTTGAAGCAACACATGGCGATATATCTAGGTTACAGAACTTCATATAAGAATAAAATTAAATTGTCATGAGATACAAATGATAGATATATGTAACAACTCTAAGTTGAGAAACTAGAACGTAACCCCAAGTGGCATCCGATTTATGTAACATATATAACTTATTTTAGATAATAAATTTCAAATATTTTTCTTTTAATTTTAAATTTTATGTCTAGTTAAATATCTTTACATAAATTAGAAACAGAGTAAGTACAAAAATTTGCTAAACTATAGTTTTAAATCCTAGAAAAATGTAAAGACTACGGTAATATTTAGGAGAAATTACTTTATTAGACATATATCCATATCATCATATATATGAATTCTACCTATATTTTCAAATAATTATGTATCTTACTATTTATTAAGAGTTTCTTACCATATATTGAGAAAGATACACCTAGATACATGTATTTTTGTTATCTGATACACTAAAATAAGGAAAGGCGGGGGCGAAACGGGGAGGGAGACGAGGGAGATAGTCATATATTCCATATACAAGTGAATCACACTAGATACACATAGATACATATATTTGTATGTATTTGAGATATCAGATACATAGGAGAGTGGTGAGCAAGATGGGAGGTAGGCGAACGAGATTTGTTATGTAACTCAAATACATGTGAAACCACTTGGATATAATGTATCTAAAACAAATTCACCTAATTTTGACTTCATGTATCCCAAGATACATGTATCTGAACGCAACAAAATCTGATAAGATTTGTAATATCAAAAATTAGAATAACCTAAGTAATTAGTTTCTGAAGTGATGAGATTTCGATAAATTTCTCTAGCATTTACACTTCCAAGTTAGGTTCGAAATTATATTAACACTATAATTTGTTCCAATAATGAATCGCAGCTCTCTGTTATACTTCAGGAATATCAAGTGCTTTAATATTACGATCCAAATGTATGGCAGGTATTGTCCGCGCGCTTTAGCCCAGCAGATATCACAAATTCGTTACTCGGGTTATGAACTCGAAAACATATTTGTAAATTTGTGTTATGCCTTATAAAATTTATCTTTCTTTTCTTCTCCTATTAATTTTAATATGAAATTTAGCTAAGATGTCATGTTCATCCAGGAAATTTGTCAACCTAAAAATCTCTCAGTTCCTCTCTTTGACCCACCCTCCGTCATGGCATAACATTTTAACAATTATGGTTTCCCCTAAATAACAAACCGCAGGTGGTTCAAACACTCTGGAAATGGCTTATAATATTTCACAAACATAGTACTCTCTTCGTTTCAATTTGTTTGTCACATTTTTTTTTAGTCTTTTCAATAAATATGTCTATTTCCTTTTTTTGACAACTCTTTAATTCTAACCTTCCTCTTTGACATGTTTAAGATTACAAGATAATATCCACATTATATTTCAAATTTCCGTTTCAAATCTTCTCTCTCTGAGCCTGACGCACGTTAGAGTGCACTAACCTGCACCTCGCCGGAAATGGGAAGAGGACGACCACGGAAACCTGCACAAAAAGATCGAGCAGAGGAAATATTGCATGGAATTTCTACTAGTGCTAATGGAGGAAAAATAAACACAGTTCCACGGAGTGAGATACAACTGAGCACACTAGAAGCTATGGCGGTGGTGGTTTCAGATTTGGACAAAGAGAAACAAGTAAGAGATGAAGAATGGCCGGAGCTAACACAACAACGAGGAGCTGGTGGGGGTATCCAAAAAAATCCCATTGAGATCAATGGAACAGTAAACTTGGACAAGAATGTGGGAGGAGCACAGAGAAAGTTAAACCTTCCAGATGTATCACCTGAGAAGCCATGGGCGAACCTCTTTTCCACAAACCGACTAATTGGGAGAGGTATGGACTTAAACTATATAGCTCCATTAATTGTTGAGGGGGAGAAGGTAGTAGAAATTCTGCCGTAGCTCAGGAGGATAAGAAATGGGCTCCTTCTGTGGTTGTTTATGTTGTAGGAGCAATACCATCAATTGGAGCTATGGAAAGGTTTATTGCAGCCCAGGGGTCATTCTCTGCTAAACCAGTAGTTCTATATCATTCTGATGGATACTTTGTAGTTAGATTTGCAAATGAAGAGGAAAGGGATAAGGTGTTGTGTGCAGGACCTCACTATTTGCTCAAAAGGCATGTTATAATAAAGCCTTGGCTCCCAGAATTTAATTTCAAAGAAGAGATCCTCACTACTATTCCGATATGGATAAAACTTCCTAATCTTCCACTTAACTGCTGGAATTCTGTGGTTCTAAGCAAAATAGGAAGTAGTTTGGGACAACCACTATATGCTGATGAGTGTACCACACAAGCAAGTCGCATATCCTTTGCGAGAATACTGATTGAAATGGATGTGACTAGGCTTCTCCCCAAGATGATTAAGATTCAAGACCCTAAGGGGAGAGTATTGGAGCAACAAAACTGGTATGAATGGAAACCACTGTATTGTCAAAAATGCTTACAAGTAGGTCACTCATGTGACAAGCCAAAAGAAATACCAGCTAAAAGAGGTCAAGGACATGGGCAGAGGAAAGAATGGAGGCCAACAATAATGGGGGATAAGAATCAAGACAAGCAAACAGAGCCACAATCAGATCCTATTCATGAAGTGGAAACACAAAGGGTAAAGGAAAATTACCAGGAACATGAGAACTGGCAAATTGTGACAAGTCAGCTGGTAAAAAAGTGGCACTACAAACTACATGGATTGAAAACGCTGAGCAGGATGAGAGGAGTAGGTTTGAAAGTGGGCAGCATAGTGGAGCAAGTGAGGAAGCCATCATTGAACCAAAACCTCCAAATAATTTATGTTAGTCACATGGAATGTAAGATGGTTTAATCAGGAGGTGAAGCACAAGGAGATGAGGCTGTTTTTAAGGAGAAATAAAGCTAATATAATAGCAATTAATGAGCATAGAGTTAGAGAAGATAGAGTTAAAAGTATTATAAATAAAGTAATGCTAAGCTGGGAGTGGAGCACAAATTCTACAAACAATGTGAGAGGAAGAATTTGGGTGGTTTGGAATCCAAGTATAGTCAAATTCACCACTGTAGAATCATCTGCACAACACATTCATGGCCAGGTTGAGATGCAAGTGAGCAAAATGAAATTCCAGTTTACAGCAGTGTATGGTTTGCATTCAATAACTGCCAGAACCTCTCTCTAGGCAACAATAAAGCATCTGAGTACACACATCAATGAAGCATGGTTGATCATGGGAGATTTTAATTCCATTTTGACAGCAGATGACAGACCTATTGGAAGTCAAGTGCAAATATCAGAAACTAGAGATTTCCAAGAATGCATCAATGACTGCAACTTAACTGAGCTGACCACAGTTGGAAGAAAATTCACTTGGACAAATGGACATGTGTTTAGTAGAATAGATAGAGCACTGGTTAATGCTGAGTGGGTACTGCATATGCCAATAGCACAAGTGTTGGCTATGGATCCATTATTCTCAGACCATTCTCCTCTGAGTATCAATGTGGAGGAACACAAGGATGCAAAGAAAAAGCCTTTTAGACTCTATAATTGTCTAGCACAACACCCAGAGTTTAAAAATAAGATAAATGCAAGCTGGAAAATAAAAGAAGCAGGCATGCAAGGGGTCTGGAAAAACTTGAAGGAGGTGAGAAGAGAAATGAAGCACTTAAATCAAAGAGAATACATGAGAGTATCATATAAGGTTAATAATCTCAGAAAAGAGCTGATGGATAAACAAAGTCATATGAGAACTGTTCCTATACCCCAATGTATGTTAGATGAAGAAAATGAGTTAAGGGCACAGTTCCACAAATGGAGCATGATTGAAGGGGCAATTTATAAACAGAAATCTAGAATATAATGGCTTAAACTAGGGGATTCAAACACTTCATATTTTTTTGCTAGTATGAAGAGCAGAAAATCCCAAAATCAAATAACTATGCTTACCAAAGAAGATGGCACAATCATCAGGGATCCAGAAAAAATCACCAAAGAAGCAGTGAGGTTCTACCAGAATCTGTTAGGTAAAGCAAATCCTCTCATGTCATCCACCCAACCAGTAGTATTGACGGATGGTCCTGTTTTATCAAGAGCTCAACAGTTGGAGTTAATCCAACCTTTTACAAAAGATGATGTTATGTTTGCACTGAAAAGTATTGAGGATAATAAGGCACCGGGTGAAGATGGTTTCAATTCATATTTCTTCAAGCAAGCTTGGCCTATTATAGGTGATGAGGTAATGACTGTTGTACTCCAGTTCTTTAGCACTAATCAGATGTATGCTCCTATTAATAGGACATCAGTTACTCTTATTCCTAAAGTACAACATCCTAGCTCCATCAAAGAATATAGACATATTTCTTGTTGCACCACAATGTATAAAATCATATCCAAAATGCTCACACATAGACTCCAAGGAGTAATGGGTTTTCTAGTGGACCCAAGTCAAGCTGCATTTGTTCCTGGTAGAATGTTAACAGATAATGTTATATTAAGCCATGAGTTGATCAAGGGCTATGAGAGGAAAGGGATATCACCTAGGTGTATGTTCAAAATTGATATGCAAAAGGCCTATGATTCTTTGGAATGACACTTTCTTGACGAAGTTTTGATTGGAATGCAGATGCCTGAAAAGTTTATAACATGATTATGCAGTGTGTCAGGACAGTCTCTTATTCAATTATGATTAATGGATGCCCAAGTGTTCCATTTCAGGCAAGGAGAGGGGTGAGGCAAGGAGATCCTTTATCCACTTATCTGTTTATGTTGGCTATGGATTATCTTACAAGATTACTGAGATCATTGAGAAACAGGAATGAGTTTAAGTTTCATCCGAGATGTCAAAAGTAACAAATACTACAACTGAGCTTTGCAGATGATCTACTTTTATTTAGCAGATGAGACATTCCATCAACTACATTTCTGGTTGAATGCTTCCAGCAATTCTCCCAAGCATCAGGACTCATAGCTAATCAATCCAAAAGTTGTGTGTATTTTGGAGGAGTTCCAGAACCAATTCAACAAAGGATACTACAATACACAGGTTTCACTAAAGGAACCTTCCATTTCAATTATCTTGGGGTTCCACTCAGTTCAAAGAAGTTATCTATCAGCCAGTGCCAGACACTAATAGATAAAATGGTGGGGGGGATCAACACATGGAAAGTAAAGTTTCTATCATATACAGGGAGGCTCCAGTTGGTACAAAGTGTTTTAACTTCTATCCAAGCTTTTTGGTCATAGATTTTTCTCATTCCTAAAAAAATCTTACAAACAGTAGAATCAATGTGTAAGAGATTTTTATGGAATGGTGATGCACAAAGTAAAAGGAAGGCACTAATTGCATGGGACACATTATGTTGGCCTAAGGTTGCTGGTGGACTAAATGTAAATGATGTTTATCTATGGAATAAAGAAGCTATACTAAAACAGTTATGGAATCTTGCAAAAAAGAAAGATAAGTTATGGATCGTTTGGATCCATACATACTATCTTAAAGGCAGGAGATCATGGAAAGTAGTAGGGCAACAAGCTTCTTGGATGGTGATGAAGAGCATGTAAGCAGGTCATTGGATTTCTGAGTCTGGAATGTAGATAACAGAGATTATGGATGCAGAGCAGTTCACCATAAAAGATATGTATAAGAAGCTGAGGGGGGAGTACATAAAGGTGCCATTGAGAAGGCTGTCATGTAATAATCAAGGGAATCCTTAATGGATATTTATATTATACCTGACCATACATAAGAGACTATATACCAAGGATAGGCTGGAAAATTGGGGGATACAAATTGAGCGAATGTGTTCATTGTGTAAGCAAGAGCTAGAGACACCAACATCTTTTCTTTTCATGCACTGTGGTTACTAGGATATGGAGTACACTCTTACGCTGGTTGTGCATTAACAGAAATACTGCAAGGTGGTGTGAAGAATTGGAATGGGCAATTTTGCATGCCAAAGGCAAAGCACTGCAAGATGAACTATATAGAATGACTCTATCAACTACAGTATACTATGTATGGCAAGAGAGAAATTACAGAATTTTTCAAAAGAAAGAAAGAACTACAGAGGTGATCACCAGGACTATCATTCAAGAAATCCATTGTAGAAGCAATATGCAACCGAAGCTGGCTGTTTTCATTCGTAACTTCAATTATTATCCATAGAATAGTTGTCTAGTGGTAAGGGTAGTAGAATGAAATCTGAGATTTGGGACTATGTCCATATCCAGAACCCAAAACACTTTGTACATATTGATATATCTGGTAATAAAGCTTACAGTTACCAAAAAAAGATTACAAGATTAAAGGTCATTATAGTATATTTCATGTATATTTAATTTAAGACCACAAGATTCTCAAGTTTTATTTATTTATTAAAATTTCATATCAAGTCAAAATAGAACAATCAACTAAAAACATTAAGAGTAGTGTTTTTGAACTACCGAAAATGTCTATCTTGAAATAATTATATCTTGTGCGGATTAAAAATATTTAAACTAGATCTATTTGGACAGAGGAGAAAAAGGCATATTATCTCATTACCTGACCCATCCCAAAAATTATATTCAAATTACTAGTAATAAGGTACATGTTCTTACTTTCCATGTTCGATTATAATAGGTTATCATCATGTCGTAGTTTTCTTCAATTATTACTGTAGTGGTGTCATACTCAAGAGAGTGAGTAAACAATTTTATAACTAGAAGAGTTTGTCACGCTGTAGCATTTCGGAGTTGATTTCTCCTATAATAACTCAACTAATATTTATTATCTCAAAAGTCATAATTTTTCTTTATGTCAATTTTCTTTTTAACTAAAAAAAAAAGACTTTCTGAGGTAATAATTATCAGTCGAGTCATCTTTAGAGAAATCAACTCATCAGTTTCGTTAGGGAAAAAGGACAAATATACGCTTGAATTATCGTAAATGGTATGCAGATACCCTCCGTCATACTTTTGGGACATTGGTGCCCCTGTCGTCCAAAAACTAGAGCATATATACCCTTTATACTAACGGACATACACATGTCATAATCTTATCCACCGACCCGATATTTATTAAAAATTGGATCGACGAATAAGATTGAGCCACATGCCCCTATTTAGTCTTCCGTTAGAGTGAAGGGCATATATGTTCTAGTTTTTGAACGGCAGGATCCCAAAAAGATGACAGAGACTATCTGCATACTATTTACAATAACACGGGGTTTCGTTAAGTGTTATACAAATACAAACTAATTCAAATAAATAAGACAAAAAACATTAAGATTTATATATATAGTAAGTGCGTTTCACATGTTTAAAAAACATTTCAACGTTATGGAGATAGCAAATAATTTGATGATTATTAGAGGAGTGTCTGGTGCTCCATTATATGTTGGGGACACCAAGTAATATAATGTCTACAAAAATACAAATAAATGGGAAAACTCACCTTCAAGTACTATTTTCATCGAGCAACTTGTAAAATTCAATTATAAATGATTTAAATATGTGGTGGTAGAATATTATAAGTGGCAAATCTTGATATCATGATTTATTAAAATTTTATATTTTATCGCTTCAATTCAAATTCCATGCTCCATAGCTTTTTAATGACTATCAATAAAGCTTTATTAAAATATGTGGTAGCTTTAATTTATTTATTTTTGCTATATTCGGTAAATTATTATTATGTTTTCTAATGAAGTATGAGTACCTTAAATAGTGATAATTACAAATTAAAAATAGCTTATCCGCTTAAAATTGTCAATTTAGAAATAGTCATTTTCCGAACTTTAACTAAAATACATAGCCACTGTATAAGAGTCAATAAACAATAATCATTTTTAAAAAAAATTCATGATATATGCTGGTAGGCCGTTTAATGCTTACTTCAATTACTTTTACTTGTCTACCTTTCACAATATTAAAAATATATTTTTAATTTATTTATCACTTTTCTAAAAAGCATTCTATGTTTTTCTATTTTCTCATCTTTAATTAATAAAAAGTTGAAAAGTAAGCTCCTTAAAACTAAGGAACATGACTTTTCTAAAAAAATAAATAAATAGGAAACAAATTGCATTGCCTCCTCCCCGTTACCCTCACAACCACCACCATCACCCCCACTCTGCGCCACCAACCACCACCCCTACCTATTCTCATAGTTGGTTTTAGATACCAAATGATTTTAGGATACTATTTTTTTACTTGTATAAGAAGCATCAGAAATAAGTAAAAAACCATTTGATTTTCTAAAAAATGTTTTCTTGAAAAACGATTTCCTTTGAATCAAACACACCACATATTATTATTTTGTCCATAATTTATTCTTAATATTAATTACTTATTTCCTGAGACTAAACATCACTTAATAATGCTTTTTATATATTTTTTAAGAAGCATGTACAGTCCAAAGTGAATAAGTAAAAGTGAACAGTCGAAGAAGTATTTTTCAAAAATCATCCTAGATGAAGTAAGCAACAAGAGAATTCAAGCTACACTGCAACTAGTTGATAGATGAAGTGATTGAAGTTGAATAGATGAAATGCATTTGGTTAGCTAGATAGTTATAATCAACAAGCTAAGTTTAATGTTGAAAATTGGGGATAATATACTATTGCAATTATTTAACCTCTAGTCATTCATCCACTTACAGCTATTACTAGGCATCCCAAAATTCATTGCATTTTGTACAATTACTAGGCATCCCAAAATTCATTGTATATACTTTATTGTACTAATTTTCCTTTTTATAATTGTTTTTATAAACTTTCATGATTCTCAATTTACATGTTTAAAATTTACTAGCTTCTGCCAAACGTTACGGCCAGATCCAATGTTGATACGTGGATTCACATTAATAAAAGCTTTTGTCTAAATCTTATATATCTCTTAAGAAATTTATTAAATATTTATAAGCATTTAACTGTGAATCCAGTTAATATTATGTAATCTGAAATCATTGTTTGCACCAATCTTAAATTTGAGAATTGAGCACTATTAAGAAGAATTAGTTCTTAAACAATTATTATTTTTTTGTCTTGAATTCATAAAACGTTACTTTTTTTAAAACAATTCTTATTTAGTAAAACAACACTTATTTTGAAACAGGGGGAATATCGTTATTAACGGTCCCACCTCAATATATCAACACATTATTTAGGATTTGTTTGCACATTGGCAATGACATGGCTGCTTCAAGTAATTAAATTTGAGGGAGTGTAAACTATTCTTCAGAAATTAAGCCAATTAGATAGAGCCTTTTACCAGCATGAGTTGTGGTGCAGTGGTGGAACTGCTCCATCCTTAACCAGAGATCTCGGATTTAAGCCTTGAATATATATGGAGAAAATCTTGTTGGGGAGTGCCACCCCCGAATTGACCCTGTAGTGTGCGATACAGATTTAGTCTTGGGCTTCAATGCGGACTTTAGACACCGAGTGAAAAGATAGAAAACTATTACTCGTATGTAATGTAAACTGTATGTTTTAATAGTTAGTTACCATGTAAAATACTCATTTCTTTAATAGTTCACACCCACGTAGGTATATTTTCAGTTTATTTCCCCACAAAATTAATTTTTCGCAATAATGTTTATTTACCCGATATGAAATATGATACATTTACTGTAAATGATGTATCAACTTTGTAGAATAATGTACATTAGTGTATAAAAAGTGTTTATACATATTTTTATATTATTATACAAACTTATACAATTATTGAGTTTTGTCTCCTACGAACTCCAACCCACGGAATTCCATTTGAAAGGGATCAAAAGCATCACCAAATAGCTCAAATGTCTATCAAATTGCTTCAACTTTTAACTACAATTTCAAAATGAAATCCCAACAAACTTCAACCGTTAATTTGTCAATAATTTCAACACATGAGTTTTGAGCTTTTTCCAACAATTGGAATTATTATAGTTTTCCTAAGTATTTCAAATTACATACAAAATGGGCTAAGATGGTATGATTTGAGAATAGGGAAAGTTTCATAAGCAAACGAGATTAGTGCTCTTTCTTTTATGTGAAAACAATTACTTACCATTTTAAAGAAACATAGCAATATTTTTCTTTCAAAACATAGTATACACAATTACACACCATGTGTGCGCATCCAGTATCATTATATATACACTTTGTATACTATATATATATATATATATATATATCCTGATACATTGTATATACACGATAACTTCTTCTTTTTTTTGGTCAGAGTATATACACTATAACATATAAACAGCATGTGTGCATCCAAAAATTGTGAAGGTATACATGTATCAATGTATATAAATTTGAGATTTATATACATTCATAAACATTATGTATATATAATATTTATACATTACAAAAATCTGAAGATTAAACAAAGATCTTATTCCCAAAGTTTACATAATCGAATATGAGAAATTTAACAAAGCCAAATACAACATAACATTTTGAGATTCGCAATGGAATTTAGTTATCGGTAATATTAGATATGAAAGACTCCATCTCCTTGCGTGCAAGTCCTCCATGGCTAACAGAGTTCTTGATCTTATTACTCAACTCCACCGCTCTCTGCCTCATCTCTTCTCCTTTTGGCGTACCCATCAACGTCTTGACAGCTTTCTCAATTGCTGCAGCTGGTACTATTTCCTCTCTGCGACTCCGTTTCCATACAGAGATTCCAATCTTCAACACGTTCGTTATGAACACCGTGTTATAAGGCTGGTCAACATGGACAGGCCAAGATGCTATGGGAACTTCCATGCTAATACTTTCCATACAAGAATTCTGTTGAGTGATAGCTACCTTGCCATTGTTAGGGCAATTGAGAGAGTAATTGAGAGAAGAAGAAAAGGATGAATGAAACAGTGAAAGAATTGTATTAACCGACTTACTTCTTTACACAAGATGCACTACTATTTATAAACAGTTCTCTGACTAACTAGAATTAATTAGAAACTATCTTTTAAAACTAATTAACAAACTTAACAAATCCAACTAACTAATTGTATCGTTCGCCTTAACACTCCCCATCAAGTTGGATGGTGGAATATATCCAACATTCCCAACTTGAACAACATATCACTATGCAGTTGTTTTCCTAACGCTTTGGTGAAGATATCTGCCATCTGATCTCTGCTTGCTATGTACTCTGTCTTCACCATACCATCTTGCAACCTTTCCCTGATAAAGTGACAATCTATCTCTATGTGTTTTGTTCTCTCATGATACATGGGATTAGAAGCAATTTGCATTGCTGCTTTATTATCACAGTACAACTCCATTGGCAGCTCAACTAATGCTCCAAGTTCCTGTAATAAACCTTGTAACCAGACCAGCTCTGCTATAGTTGTTGCCATACTCCTGTATTCAGCTTCTGCTGAACTTCTGGAGACTGTACTTTGTTTTTTTGATCTCCATGAAATCAGGGATTCTCCAAACTTGATTCCAAAGCCTGTTACCGACCTTCTTGACAATGAACAAGATGCCCAGTCTGCATCACAAAAAGCATTAATCTTTCCAGTCTTCTTGCTGCTCATCAGTAATCCCAAACCAGGTTGTCTTTTGATATATCTCACTATATGTAATGCTGCATCATAGTGTAACTTCTTAGGAGCATGCATAAATTGGCTCAAGTGCTGGACAGCAAAAGAAATGGCAGGCCTTGTCATGGCCAAATACAAAAGTCTCCTAATTAACCTCTGATATATTCTCCTGTCATCTAGCTCAGCATCATTAGTGATATTGAACTGTTTGTCATATTCAAGACTTGTAAGTTTCTGATTTTGTTCAAGTGGAGTTGTGGTTACTTTGCCACCAACTAAACCACATTCTGCCACCAATTCTAAGGCATATCTTCTCTGACTTATTATTATACCACTCTTAGATCTTGCAAATTCAAGCCCAAGGAAATACCTCAATTCTCCCAAATCCTTCATTTTGAAATTATGATGTAGAATGTCTTTAGCCTCCTGAATTAACACCTCATTATTTCCTGTAATTAAAAGATCATCTACATACACAAGAATGATAACCATGCCACCAGTTGTATCCTTCTTTGTGAACAAGGAATAATCAAGTTTGCTTTGAGTAAAACCTGGTTGTGTAAGTGCAGTGGTAAGCTTTAGATTCCATTGCCTGTTGGCCTGTTTCAAACCATATAATGATTTAAGTAGCCTACACACTTTATTCTCCCCCTGGCTGCCAAAACCAGGTGGTAAAGTCATGTAAACTTCCTCAAACAAATCCCCCTCAAGAAAGACATTGTAAACATCCATTTGACAAAGAGTCCAATTGAACTGAGAAGCTAAGGCAATAACACATTTCACAGTCACCATTTTAACAACATGAGAAAAAGTATTATGATAATCCAGAACTTCCTGCTATGTAATCCCCTTAGCCACAAGCCTAGCTTTGAGTCTTTCAACACTACCATCAGCCTTGTACTTGACCTTGTACACCCACTTACATCCAATGGGAGTTTTACCTGCAGGTAAGTCAACAATCTCCCATGTGTGGTTGTCACTGAGAGCTTGAATTTCAAGGTTCATAGCCTGGATCCAGCCACTATGTTGGGCAGCTTGGTCAAAAGAGGAGGGTTTAGACAGGGAAGAAGAAAAAGTGGAAAGGTAAGCATAATAATTTGGATGTATAGAAGTGTAGTTCAGAAAGTTAGAGATATGATGAGGAGTTTTAAAGGTGGTGACATAATCAGTATGCCAAATGGGAGGCCTAACTGTTCTGGAAGACTTTTTGGAGGGTGGAATAACTGAAGAATGATGTGGTGATGAAGAAGAACTGGATGGAGAATGTGGAGGAACAGATGTAGGCATATCATGTGAAATTGTAGGAGTAGAAGAGGAGAAGTCAGGAGTTACGGATGTGGAGGGTGGTGGGGCAATGAGAACAGGGAAAGTATCATCTGCAGGATGTGGAAAACCACCTGTAGAGGGTGGGAAAAAATATGAGAAGAAGGAATGGAGTCCAAGAAGGTGTGTTTGGGATGTTTAAAAGGGAAGACAGTTTCTCGGAAGGTAACATCTCTACTCACAAAAAAAATGCCAGAGGCAATGTCATACAACTTGTATCCCTTTTGTGTGTCAAAATAACCCATGAAGACATAAGGAATAGCCTTAGGAGAAAATTTATCAAGAGTTACAAGTTTGGTAGCATAACACAAGCAACCAAAAACTCTTAAATGATTGAGTGTAGGAGCCTGTTTGTGAAACAATTCATAAGGAGATTGCCCATCGAGAGCACAAGAAGGAAGTCTATTTATGAGAAATGTGGCTGTGAGTACACACTCTCCCTAGAATTTCAGAGGTACATGGGCCTGAAACCTAATGGCTCTAGCTATTTCAAGAAGGTGTATGTGCTTTCGTTCAGCAATACCATTCTGTTGGGGGTGTGTACATAAGAAGTTTGATGAATTATGCCAAGAGAAAAGAAAAGAGAATTGCATTGGTTGTTAACAAATTCAAGACCATTATCTGATCTAACAGTTTTGACAGAAGCTGAGAATTGAGTTTTAATGAGAGTTAAAAAAGTTGTAATAAAATTCACAACTTCACTTTTAAATCTCAACAAGAAAATCCAAGTCATTCTTGAATAGTCATCAACAATGGTAAGAAAAAATCTATGACCATTATAAGTACATTGTTTATAAGGTCCCCAAACATCCATGTGAAGGAGTTCAAAAGGAGATACAGTTTTTGTAACACTATGAGGAAAAGAAAATCTAGTTTGCCTCGCAAGAGGACATATAGAACAAGAATGAAAATTACTACATTGTAGGTGAGGCTTCAAAGAGTCAATTCTCTTGAGTACAGTGGCAGGAGCATGCCCAAGTTTGAGATGCCAAAGAGATATATCAAGTGGCGTAGGTGCAGAAGAAACAGAAGACTGAAAAATAGTAGCAACATGTAGGGGTGTGTATCGGTCGGTTCGGTTCGGTTTTAAGTATTATCGGTTCGGTTTATCGATTTTCGGTTTTTAAATATGCTAAACCGATAACCAAACCAATAAGATATTTGTTATCGGTTTTCGGTTTATCGGTTTTAGGTCTTTAACGGTTCGATTTTCGGTTTAACCAATAAGAAAATGCTTTCAAAATAAATATATGACTTATCCAATAATTTGACGATACGCATACATCAAAATAATCATACCAAACGGGGGTCATCACAACAAAGTCTTTGGTCAATTTTTAATATTTACAATCGTGCAAAAGCTAATATTAGTCAATTATAAACTAAAACTAATTAGAACCAAGCCCAGTTGTAAATCGGCAGTTCATCTTGAACTATCTTTAACAGCTGCCAAATCCATCAGATAATCAACAAAATCTTCATTAATTTCCTAACCAAGATAATCTCAAGCCTGGAAGAAAAAGTGGAAAAGAGTTGTGAAGTATGTCAACATTTAATACTAACATAATGGGCAACCAAAACACAAACTAAAATTAATACCATCTCTACAGTTGAAATCAACATCAAATATAAGTACTAAATGTCCAGATCGTCATAACTTATTTTAAGTAAAAATACACAAGTTAAAATAACTTGTATCTAGAATTAAGAATAACTTACCAAATGTCCACATCCAAATGCAACAAAGAAGAGTTTCAACTCCATGTTAATCATCAAGAATGCTAGTATTAGCCAAATCTATAAAGAATTAATGTTAATCATTTAGAAAAATATTAATGATTGATTATACTACCAATAAGAAACGAATACAATAAGAATATGCTTACCTTGTTCAAGTTGTTCAAGGACATCTATATCTTTCTCAACACTAACATGTCGTGATTCACTTCGAATCCAATCTTGAAGGCACACTAGAGTTTGCACCAATTTAGGAGTTAATGAACTCCTAAATGAATCCAAAATACGTCCACCAGTGCTAAATGCACACTCGGATGCCACACTTGAAATAAGAATAGCTAACACATTCCGAGCCATCTCGGCAAGAATTGGAAATCTAGGTGAGTTTATTTTCCACCAAGACAGGATGTTAAAGTTCTTGGTTTCAACTTCATTTTCTTCACCAAGATATTTTTGCAATTCTGTTTTAACAATTGTAGCATTTCCAGCTTTATGTTTCATTAGATCAACCATGAATGACCCCAAAGATCCTATTGATTGAACAATACTATCTGAACTTGAAGGCAGTGAACTGAACTTTTCAAATGAAGAGTTAGATAAAGATGAAGAGTGATGACTATCTTTATCTTTTGAAAGAGACTTTACATATTCACCAAACATTAAATCCATGTAGCCTCTAACTTCATGCTCTAGAACTAGTCCTTTTTCTTTTCCAAACATCATTTGAAGTGCAAAGCCAATCGAAACAAACTTGTGTCGAGGATCCAAAACACAAGAAATAAAAATCATCTTATTCATTTTTTTAGGAGTACCCCAATACTTATCAAATTTTTCTCTCATATTTTTAGCAATTTTACCCAAAAGATCATCATTGTCATCTTCACTCACTATCAATTTTTTCAAATAACAAGAAACTTCACAATCTTAAGAAAGTGTAAATTTGATGTAACGTACTGTGATCCAGACACTTCTCTGGTAAGATCATAGAAGATTTGAAGGAAATCAGCAACTTTCTTTACATTGTTCCAGTCATCACTCGAAAGTGCACCGGCAGCAGTTCCATCTTCATCTTCAACAAATTGAAGGTAATGCAACAAACCAATATCACGATCAACATAACTGGAAAACACATTTTCAAACTCAATAGCCCCGTTCAATATCAAGTATGTGGAGTTCCACCTCGTAGAAACATCCAAACATAAAGATTTCTTACAATTGATATCAACACATTCATGGAACCTCTTACACCTTGCAGGAGACAACCTAATGTATTTAACTGCTTTTCTAACCCATTCAATAGAAGCAGCCGACAATTTCAAACCATCTTGAACAACAAGATTTAGAATATGTGTCATACACCTTACATGAAGGTGTTCTCCATTCATGAAATTGGTACCCCGTTTGGTGAATATCTTCGACAACTCTTTCACAGTCACATCATTCGAACTAGCAACTGTGATGGTAAAAATTTTACCCAACCCCCAATCACGTAAACACTTACTTATCTCATTAGCCATATCTTCACCCCTATGGCTAGAAACTTGACTGAAGCTAATTATCCTCTTATGCATCATCCATTCTTTATTGATCCAATGTGCAGTGATACACATATAATTAATTCGCTGCAAAGAGGTCCAAGTATCAGTAGTAAGACTAACTCTTTGTTGTGCTTCTCCGAAAGATCTCCTCAACTTCTGTTTCTCCGTATCAAAAAGTTTAAAACAGTCACGAGTCACAGTGGTACGAGAAGGAATCTTAAAATGAGGTTGCGTTACTTTCATAAAGTTTCTAAAACCTTCCTTCTCGACAAATTTGAAAGGGAGTTCATCCACAATCACCATGCGACATAAAGCTCTCCTACATTGCTCTTGCTCAAATTTCCAGGAAACAACAACCACATCATCCATATCACCCCCTTGAACTGTTTTAAAGCCTATTTGAGTTTGATTTTTATCAACAATTCGAGGCATCTTTGGACTAGTTAACATATGAGTAAGCATTGACGTCGTACCATTTTTACCTGAATCAGCAAAATAATCTGCACCACAATGCTTACACATGGATTTCTTATTCCCTTCTTCATCAACAAATTATTCGAAATGATTCCATGCCCGAGATCTTTTCTTTCTTTCTTTCTTTACCTTTAACTGAACAGATTTTGTTTGACGTGTAGCATTTGAATTAATACTTTCATCGACCAGGACAACCACCTCATCAGTTATAATATTTTCAGTCATGTATATGTCTCTGTTACAAAATGAATCAGACAATAATTAAGGCAGCAAATCATGAAATAGTTTCAAGGTAAACCAATTTAACTAAAGAGAAATTAAAAAGATCATCACTGGAAAACAAAAAAAGAGTTTATTAAGGAAACTATGAATTAGACAATAATGAAGGCAACAAATCATGAAATAGTTTCAAGGTAGAGCAAATATTCACAATTCTGTTTCACAACCTTAGTCGTCACCTAATACTTGCCGTTGTCGTCGTCGTCGCAACTCACAAATCCTTGCCGTTGTCGTCGTCATCACAACTCATAAATCCTTGTCGTCGCCGTTCTTTAGGTTTTGAGTTTTGACCTACCTAAAGTAAATAAGTAATCCTAAAATGTAAAACCTAAAGGTTAAATAGTAGAGACGAGAGTCTGTTAAGTGTTAAGTAATGTCAATTATTATTTATTGCGTAGGAATTTATATTTTTAGTCTAATATACTACTAATTATATTAATATTTTTTGTTTAATATTATATATATATATATGTATGTATAACTAAAAATTATTATTATATTCTTAATGGGTTATCGGTTAACCGAATAACCCAATATTAAAAAACCAAGAACAAACCGATAACCCAATAATTTTTTTGTAAAACCATTAAATAACCGTTAACCCAATAACCCAGTAACAATAAACCAATAACACTTTTTTAGGTTCGGTTTATCAGTCGGTTCAGTTTTTGCACACCCCTAGCAACATGTGGTGGATCAGCAGTGGCAAGTGATGGCTTCTTGGTAGATGGAAGTATGTAGAGACCTACTTCTTCCTTACCAATCTTCCTCACCTTGCCATTGAAAAGGTCCTGGAAAAGACAGAAATTGGGATAGAAACAAACACAACAATTTAGTTCTTTAGTGAGTTTAGAGATTGATAGGAGATTATAAGAAAAATAAGGAAGATATAAGACATTATGCAGATCATTGGTGTCAAATAGTGAGGCAGAACCTATGTGAGTAACAACAGTGGTTTGACCATTTGGTAAATGGACATTGTTGGACACAGATAAAACTAGATTTGGGCTAAATAGGGAATCCAAGCTAGAAACCATGTGGTGAGTTGCTCCAGTATCCACAACCCAAGGAACTGTATCATGACCTGTAGAAAAACAAGCATTGAATGTGCTGAATGTAGAGGAAGGTTCATGAGTTATACCTGCCATGTTGGCAACAACATTATGAGAAGATGAGTCTTTTATCAATCATTTTCAGTATATGATTGTACCGTTCATGAGTGAAATTTCGTGCAGCCTGGAAAGAAGAAATGTCAGGAGCACCATGTTGGTTCCCTAGTTCATGATCATTTTCAGTACAGTTCTCAGAATTTGCTTGAGGTCTCCTATTGTTCCCTAAACTTTGCATTCTATCATTCCCAGAATTCTGACCCCTGTAGCTCCTATCATCCACACTTTTTTTCCTGAAACTTATAGTTTGGAGGATAGCCAATTAACCTATAACAGTTGGCTTTTGTATGATTTCTCAGATGACAATAGTCACAATACAATCCCCCTGCTTCTTGCTTGAACTTATTATTCTTTAAAGAAGCTAAAGCAGTAGCAGTAGTAGTAGAATCAAGAAGATTCAGCTTCTGTACAGGTAAAACACAATTGGATATCAAACTAGATTGCACTCTTTGGCTCTCATCCTGCATTATCAGGTTATAAGCTTGGTTCAAATTGGGACTGGGAACAGTCATAAGAATCTGACTCCTTGATTAGGCAAAATTATCATTGAGTCCCATTAGGAACTGCATGAGTTTTTGTCTTTTCATATGTTCTACATATACCTTGTATTTATCACATTCACAAGCAGGTAAAGGAACCAACGATACATACTCATCCCAAAGATTTCTCAATTTGGAATAATACTCAGAAACTGTAAAAGTCCCTTGACTCATTGTACTAATTTGCGATGAACCTGGTATATTCTAGTGAGATTACGTTTATCAAATCTCTCTTTCAGATCCTTCTAAACATTATTTGCATTTGATGAAAACATTAGGCCATTCGCTAACTCTTTCGAAACAGAATTGGTGATCCACGATAACACAAACGCATTAGACCTATCCCATTTATGATTTAGATCTCCTTTGTAGTGATCTTTACAACAAGTACCATTAATGAATCCAATTTTATTCTTAGCTAACAATGCTACTCTCATAGAATTACTCCATCCAGTATACTTTTCAATACCAGAAAGTTGTTGAGGGATTAAAATGCTACCTGGAGTATCAAACGGATGAAGATACAAAGGATTCCTTGGATGAATATCAGTGAATTTGTTGATCTGGTCTCGATTGGAATTGTCCTGCACCTCTGATGATCCAATTGCATCCACCATAGTTTTCGATTATCTCTGATGTCGGTATTCCACTGCTCTTCCAATTTGAATGATGCGGAAAGGGAAAAACTCTCTCTAGCAGCTAGGGCATTGGTGGCTCTGATACCATGTTGAGTGATAGCTACCTTGCCTTTGTTAGGGCAATTGAGAGAGTAATTGAGAGAAGAAGAAAAAGATGAATGAAACAGTGAAAGAATTGTATTAACCGACTTACTTCTTTACACAAGATGCACTACTATTTATATACATGTCTCTGACTAACTAGAATTAATTAGAAACTATCTTTTAAAACTAATTAACAAACTTAAGAAATCCAACTAACTAATTGTATCATTCGACTTAACAAATTCCATCCACATTGACTCATAAACCCACCTGTTGACGGATGTCCCAAGATTTCCAATTGAGGCACCCAATTTCTCACCACCATTCCTCTTCCTTCCACTCTTTTTCAAATCCTTCTGGCAATACAACCTTCCCATCTTTCCCCTCGGAATTATTCTCTGTGTCCAACCTTTCTTCATCTGCATCTCTTACTACCCATATAAATTTATGGCTGCTCTGTTATAAACCAAGCGCGAGCTCATTGACTTGCTCCTGTGACAATGTAGTGGTTGTCCCAAATGACACAATATTATAGAATTAGCATCTTGCTTGTCGATAAATTCCAGGGACACATGTTGAACACTCTTATTCAACAAATCAACTGATGATTCGAGTAGCATGTGAAATGGACCAAGACACCACACCGACGTAATATCCTCTGCATGAATGGCAAATGAATCAAGATACTTGTCTTCCAATTCTCTGAAGGAGTTCAAGACAATTCCAGAATTTAGCTTCCATTCACATTCTTTTTGTATATACTCCTCCAGATGTGGCCCAAAAGTTCTCTCCACAGTTGGAAACTCATCGCCTAGCTCCTGAATCAACTTGTCTTGATCTTCATCAACTATATGAAGAATTTGTCGAAAAGTTGAATATCTAACGAAAGATGAAAAGAAGTGAAAAGAATAACACTTGATGTTGGGTATTGAATGCAGATCCGTTATATAAGTTTTCATCAAACAATCATTAATGATGACCAATCTTTTAGTATTTTTCGAGAGTAAATGACATTTTTCACAAATAGACTTCTCTAGATTTTCCAACAACAAATCTTTATCACTTTTTGCCTCAGTTTTAGGTACTGAGAGGTCACAGAAATGCAAATTTTCATCAGTGGCATTTCGTCGAACACCTTGAAGGCGTTTCTTCAAATCGTGGTTTCGAGCAGTGAGGCAGAGGAAGTGTACATAAATGTTGTGTGAAGCAATGAAGCGAGAAAGGGGAAATAGTGGGTTGGCCATGTTTGGGCCATGGAACCATCACTATAATTATTTCATTGAGCACTGATGAGTTGTTGATAGTCATTGACCAAAAAATATATGATAGATCTGAGATTTGGAAATGAAAAAACGTTAGGCCTTGAGGGACGGTAAGTCAGTGCACACTTAGAAATTATAATGCCGGACTACTCAATTGAGCATGTCGATAAACATGGTACAAGAGTGGTTGATTGATTGATTGATAAATAAAAGGACCCGCCAATGTTGGTTGTATGTGGCCAGCTATATGCTGGAGGATATAAGCCATACTAAATTCAACCGTGTTGAATAATGGAAGATAAGGAAGGATGAATGTGGAGGACTTGTAATGAATTTCAACCGTGTATATTGTAGAGATTATGACTCAAACGACTGAGAACTCCATGGCAGGAGACTCTGAGCTTGCAGATGAATCTGGATGAGAATACAGGAAAAGAGGAAACTGAATTGTGAAATTGTAAATTGATTATCATTGATTTGAAAGTCACTATTTATACACATACAACTAACTACTTGAATGAACCAATTAATAGAAATACAAACTACCTAACTAACTAACAAATGAATTAATTTATTATAATCTCAATACCCCCCTCAAGTTGATGGGGAGGTAGTCACCGACAACTTGTGTAAAATGTTAGAGTGATTAGGTCCACTCAAAGCCTTGGTCAAGATATCTGCCAATTGCTCTGTAGTGGGAACATGATGAAGAACAATTAGACCTTCATGTAGCTTAGCTTGAACAAAATGACAGTCAACTTCGATTTTTTTGGTACGCTCATAAAACACATGATTCTTTGCAATATGAATTGTTTCTTGGCTGTCACAAAAAACTGATATATGTAGGTTGCAAGGCTCAGTCAGTTCTTCTAACAATCTTTCTAGCCAAACTAATTCCCCAACCACTTTCCTCACTGCTCTATACTCAGTCTCTGCTGAAGACAGGGACACTGTTGTCTGCTTCTTTGATTTCCAAACAATAGGACTGTCTCCCATGAACACTATGTAGCCACTCACTGACTTTTTAGAATCAGAACATGCTACCCAGTCTGAGTCACAATAGGCAGTAATAGTCAATATGTGTGTTTGGTCATAAAAATGACTTGGGCTAAATCATTTTTCAATATCTCAATACATGAAATGTTGCCTTGAGATGAGGTGCTCGTAGTGCCTGTAAGAATTGGCTAAGGTGTTGAACACTGTATGTAATGTCCGCCCTTGTATTTGTGAGGAAATTTAACTTCCCCACAAGTTTTTTGTAGTAAGTTGGATCTTCATTAGTGCTTAGTTTCACAGATGGATCAAGTGGTGATGTTGTTCTACCACAGTCCAAACAATCAAATTCTTTAATCAAATCTGCAGCAAACTTTTTCTGAGAAATCAATACACCATCATCTTTGTACAAAATTTCTAGGCCTAGGAAATAATGAAGCCTTCCCAGGTCTTTAATCTTAAACTGAACATGCAAATGTGCTTTCATAGACTCCATCTATGCTGAATATGTTCCTGTTAAGATTATATCATCCACATATATTGCTACAAAAATTGTAGACATGCTTACCTTTCTATGAAATATGGAGTAATCACTATTGGAGTGTGAGTACCCTCTTGAGTAAAGAGTTGCAACCAGTTTTTCATACCACTGTATGTTTGCCTGCTTCAGTCCATACAAAGACTTTCTTAACTTGCAACCATTCTGTTATCATCAACAAGCAACCCCTGTGGAAGTGTCATGTATACCTTCTCATAAAGATCGCCATAAAGGAAAGCATTATTGACATTTAGTTGATATAGGTTCTATCATTTCTTAACAGCCAGTCCAATCAATGTTCTCACAGTGGCCATCTTCACCACATGTGAGAAGGTTTCATTATAATCAATCCCAACCTGTTGTGTGTAGCCTTTGACAACAAGCTTAGATTTCAACCTTTCCACTGATCCATCAGCCTTATGTTTGAATTTATATACCCACCTGCAACCTATTGCTTTCTTCCTTGCAGGCAAAGATACTATATCCCAAGTATTGTTAGCAGACAAGGCCTAAAATTCCAAAATCATGGCTGCTTGCCATGCTGGATCCAAGGATGCCTTCTCATAAGAAGATAGCTCTACATCATGAGAAATATGTTTCATTCACTTCTGACTATTGAAGCAAAAAGAGGTTAAGGAAACATATTGGATGTCAGTACTGGGAGAAACATGATTTGAATTTGAAGAGCTATGTGAGGATGGTAACGTGTAGGTGTATTCTCAAAGATAACTTGGAATAGTGTGAGTTTTAGTTGATCTTCTAAGTGATGGTTCATTGTTGGTCATAATTGGGATAGATACATTGTGGTTAGGTGAGGTTGTGATTGGTCTGGTTTGTGCATCATGGTTGGTAGTCTCTGTATCCATCATAGGGTGTGGGGTGACATGATCATTAAGACAAGTGACTTCTTTGGCAACATTATTGTCCATTATGTAAGGATCAAAGGTATTGATTGAAGAGTTCAACATTTCAGAATTAGTTAGCTTTTTCAATGCAGAAGTGAAACTAGAATTAGGAAAAATATAGAAAAAGGAATACATTCTCATAAAACACAACATCTCTGGAAATATGTATCCTTTTGGTCTCCAAGTTTAGGACCTTATAACCCTTTGTATTGAAGGGATATCCAACAAAGACATGAGGTGTGGATCTTGGTTCAAACTTGTCCTTGTGTCCCTTTACAGTGGTTGTAAAACATAGACATCCAAAGGACCTAAGGTGTGAGTAAGTTGGTTGTTTGTGATATAATATTTCAAAAGGTGTTCTGTTTTTCAAGGCTGTGGAAGGGAGCCTGTTGATGTTAAAATGCATTCCTCCCAGTATTGCATAAGAAGTTTTGAATGGTACAACAAAGCCCTGGCAGTCTTGAGCAAATACTTATGTTTCCTTTCCACTATGCCATTTGTTGGGCTGTATAGGGGCAGGTTCTTTGATGAATGATCCCCTTATCTTAGAGGAAATCTAATGTTTCTTTATTAATGAATTCCAGTACATTGTCAGTCATAATAGCTTTGACTATTGTATTAAACTGAGTCTCTATCAAGCATATCAAGGCTTTAATGGTATGAAAGGCATTGCTTTTGCAGCTAAGTAATTGAGTCCATTTTGACCTATTGAAATCATCAACCATGGTGAGGAAATATCTCTGACTTTCATGTGTTGGAGTATGGTATGGTCCCCACAAGTCAATGTGAAGTAGGTCAAATATTTTAGTGGATTGTGATGTGATTTTGGAAGGAAAATGAAGTCTTGCCTGTCTTGCCATAAGACAGACAATGCAGGTAAAATGTTGCTTTGGGGCAAATGAAAAAGGTATTATGGAAATTCCTTTCATCTTTCCAAAGGGTACATGACCTAATCTGGTATGCCATAAGTGATCCACACTCCCATGAGATGTGCATGGTATAGGAGAGTTAGTAAAACATGAACTATTAACAAAATTCAGATGACTACAACCAACCCTTTTATTAACATCATGAACGGATCTTACAAATGGAATACACGAAGATTTACTAAATACAGAAGGTAAAATAGAATCAGAACAAATTGGAAATGAAAAAACAGGACTAGATGGAGTGTTGGTGCTGCAATTAAGACATCTTGGACATGTGAAATATAAGCCATTTCTTTCCCTACCAATCTCCAGAGGGCTCTTCAATTATTTAAAACAACTTGAAAAGAAAAAAAATATTTTGAATTTTATAAAGTTAATTATTTCAAATCGTTTGGAATCTAAGAAGCTCGATGATTAATATATATTGTGGAGGTCCAAAATTGGGTGTCAACAACTATTCCTCGTTTGACTTGGATTGATGAAAGAAATTCGAGGCAAATGAAATTGACAAATCCAATTTTGACCGACCGCATCTTCATCGTTAGGAAAGGGATTTTGGCATGGACTTTAGGAATTATGGCCGAACCCTGGAAATGGGTCTTCTACATATCTCATGTTATATGAGAATTCAGGTCACTTGTAGTTCGATACGCTTGATTTGACGCACGATTTTGAAAGAATTCAAGAGTTATCCCAATATCGGATTATGGAGAAATCGGAATGCTCGAGAATAAGATTTAAGAGAGAATGTTGGAATATAGTTGAGTTTTCAACATTGACCCCTCCTACATATCCCTTAACTTAAGGAATCAGGTAGTTTGTAGTTCGACTCAATCAGTTGAAAAGGAAATCCCTTATGTAAGATAACCTTTGGTTTTGGAAAAGTGACAAAAGAATCAAGTTTGAAAAGGAGGCTTGAAATCTCTTTGTCATGACTGTGGTGCACTTCACACTCATAATTAAGAACTTACATGGATATAATTTCAAAATATCTTGGTGCATTGTCACTCAAATTGGAAAGTTGCCTCCGGTGAACAGCAAAAATAAATTCCAGATGTGAAACTGAAAACGATAAACCTAAAGAAAAACCCACATGTCTTCTGATAGGGGTGTGGTTTGATTGTGGTGGAAGTCGCTTCTCAGCTCGCGTCCTAAAAGATTGACACTCCTCTTCAGACTATGTCCCAGTACGCTGCTAAGAAAAAATTCCACATTGTGTTGCATCTTTGTTGATGTCGTCTGCACCTTTGGTTTGATTTGAGAATTCATCCTCTTGGATGTTCTCAAGAAAAAACTCAAATAAACTTGTTAGTAGAAACTGTATTTGAAAAAAGTGGTAGCGTCTCTTACGATACTTTCAGATATCTCCTTGCACGTTTCTGTGGATACGGCATTGTTTTGGTGTTTTAAAACCACTCTTATGTCATATATGTATGTCCAGTATATGTCTGCACACTCAAAGTAAATGATTAGTAGACATAACGCCGCTTTAGCTAGCGGCTTGAATCAAACAATAAAGAAAGATCATTTATATATAATAAATGAGTATACCTTTATGGATAAGCATACACATCTTTCTCAACTAGATGAGAAAATAAAGAGGTATTGAGAGTAAAAAATAATGAATACTGCTTTCGAACACCATATGTCCAATACAACTCATAGTTTGTTGAAGATTTGGAGATGTCATTGCTCGTTTTCTGCATGGCAAACTCTGGTAATCTATGCAATGAGCTAGATGGCTTGACAATAATCCAACTGTAATGAGGTGGATGGTCAATAATAGTCCAACTGTAACGAGGTAGAAGCTCGATAATATTTCAACTGTAACGAGGTGGATGCTTGATAATATTCCAATTGTGACGAGGTGGATGACTCGATAATATTTCAACTGTAACGAGGTGGATGCTCGATAATATTCCAACTGTAACGAGGTGGATGACTCTATAATATTCCAACTGTAACGAGGTGGATGACTCGATAATATTCCAACTGTAACGAGGTGGAGGCTCGATAATATTCCAACTGTAACGAGGTGGATGGCTCGATAATATTCCAACTGTAACGAGGTGGATGGCTCGATAATATTCGAATTGTAACGAGATGAAGGCTCGATAATATTCCAACTGTAACGAGGTGGATGGCTTGATAATATTCCCACTGTAACAAGGTGAATGGCTCGATAATATTCCCACTGTAACGAGGTAGATGGCTCGATAATATCCCAACATAGTTCAAAATAAGAACCTTAAATGGATAATATGGGGTGGATCGCCCAACAAAACCATGTACTAAAGTCTTTGATCAACCAATCGAAACACATAATCCACTTATGGGGTGGATACCCAACCAATTTTAAAATCTTGACCCTAATATTGTCAAGAACGACGTATGGTTAAATTGCTATGCGACCATCATACTAAAAAAACTATATCGACGTATATTCACGTCGCGACTACGACTGTCTTAAAAAATAGAATTATCGAGGTGAATGACTTAATTCTTTCACTCAAAAATTAAAGTCACTCATGTTTTCCTTGACAAACTCAACAAAATTTGAGTTTGTTTCCAACATCTTCAATCATTATCGAAATCTTGTAACGATTTGATAAATTTGACTGTCATGGGGATAATCCGATCTCCAACATCTTTTCTGATGTGATGGAATTGGTGATTTTCCCTTGCAACACTTCTAAGATAGTGCCACTTTTGATCATCTTCAGATTTGATGTCGATTTCACATATGATCTTGACTTTATCAATACTATCACCTGCAAAGCTTGACACCAAACATTAGTATCAACGATGAAGTAAAGAATATAAGTAAAGATAAAGCGTTAGATTAAGTCATTTGACTTATCAAGATCAGGCTGTGGTGAGTGAGATTGCGACTTTGATAGTGACTCGTCACCAGCGATCCTCCAACACGTTGTTTCTTAAGACTTTGAAAGGATCTGTTAGCGTTTGTCTTCAATATTCCTACAAAATAAAATAAAATGAAGCTGTTTATAAATCATTTGAGCCAACATAATGAAATGAAGATAAAATGAGATGGAAAGTTTGCTTAGTTCTGTTGATGAGGCCACGATGGATGTAAATGACATCTTTTTCAACGCCTGAAAGCTTTGACATTGCCATTTTTGTGACTTCGTTGTTCATGCATCCAAAGAAAAATTCTTAGTTTGAAAGACTGATTTGTGTTGGTCTTCTCTCCATGCTCCTTCATGCAATTTGGCTTACACATGCGTCCTTCCTTTGTAAGATAGTCTTGATAGAATTTTTGAGGACCTTCCTCAAAAATTCTGTCCCAGTCTAAAATGCGGAAAAATTCTTATAACTTGCTTCGTTAACCTTGAGGTTGCTCATTTTGGAATTTTGAGGTCCCTCCTCAAAATTTTATACCAGTTTGCCTCGATGACTATAAGTATAAGTCCTTTAACCAAAAATTATGTCCCAGTTGCAAACTTGATTCTCTAGAAAATGAGATCTTGTTGATTTTATTTTTTTAGATCCGCTTAAAAACTAACCAGTTGCATTTTGATATTTAGTCTTGACTTGTTGAAGAAGTCTATCTTCAAATTAATTTTTGAGATCCTCTGAAATATTCTGTCTCAGTTTCCATTATAAAAGAAATAGAAATGTTATGGGAAATATGACTGAGCCGTTGCGGCGCCTACGTATTCCATTGAGGCAGGAATCAGGTCAAACGTAGCTCCCCTTCTCAAGGATTATCCAAAAATAGGAATTTTGATAAGGAAATGACCGAGGCAGACATAGGCCGCCCCTACGTATCTCATTCTCGAGAATTCAGGTCGAACGTAGTTCAAGTACAAAGAAATATTGAAAGTTAAATAAAGGGGTGACTGAGGCCGACACAGGCCGCCTACGTATCTCATTCTTGAGAATTCAGGTCAGACGTAGTTCATTACAGGGAATGTGAGAGAAAAAAGGAAAGAAAAAGATTAAACGTGTGTTTACAAAGGAAAGAGACAATAACTTCATATGCAGAATTCTTGCCAATGTTGAGCATACTTCGTATGACCTTGTTCAAAGACATCTTGTACCTACTCTTAAGCATCCAATACGCTATAGTTTGAGGAGGCTTAATCAATATTGATTAAATTGTTGTTGATCATGTTTTGAATTTTGTGCTTGAGGGTTGAGCAATTCTCTGTGTCGCGTCCAATAGCTCCTAAATGATAAGCGCATCTATGGTCAGCCCTGTAAAATTTTCCCAAAGAATTGCCTGACCTGCCTTCTATAGGATGGAGCATACCTATCGCCCTCAACCTTTCATAAAGTTGAGTTTGAGATTCCCTTAATGGTGTAAATACCTTAGGAGACTTCTTAAAATTTGGACGAGGAAATTTTTTCTGGTTGACATTGTGGTTTCGATATTTCTTTTGTGGAGCAGACCGCATGTGGGTAGCTGTGACAACAGATACCTCTTCTTCTTTTCCTTTTGACATATTCATATCACTAATTATGGTAGCTTTGCCATTAGCTCGCAATGCAATAAGGTTTGTGACCTTTCCAGTTTTGAAACCATCTCCAAAGCTTCTCCCACCTTAACGATCTCAACAAATTTTTGTCCCATCATGCACAACATTCTTTCATAGTACTCAGGCTTTTGAGTTCGAATAAACATTTCAGTGATCTCACGTTCTGACATAAGAGGTTTTACTCTCGCAGCTTCTTTTCTCCAACGAAGATCGTACTCTCGATAGTTTTCTGTAGATAGTGAAGGAGTCTATGCAACTCACCTCACCACTTTTAAAAGTGAGGGAGAACAACAAGATCCTCAGGCTATCACCTCTGAACCTGAGGACGATCAATTGCTACTGGCCCAGAGAGCTGAAATGCTCTCCAAGAGGATGCATGATCCATCTAGGATCGAGTGCCTCAGAAACTACTCCTCCTCCAGTTCCAGATCAGGTTGTGGTCCCAGCACCACCTGCACAGGGTCTTCCTCCCCAATCTCTCAAGAGACTAAAGGCCGATGAACTGAGGACCATCATTGAGGAGAAGCGACTGTATATGGATAGGGTGATAAATCGATACCCAGAAATATGGCGGACCCTGAAGTCCCATAAGTTTTAGATATTTACTAGACCTCGGGGTCCTTATATTCCTAATTGGGTCCGGGAATTATACACGACCTATGGAGCTTTGGTCAAGTTCTAAGTTCAAGTTCAAGTTCTAAATTCAAGTTCAAGTTATAATTTCAAGTTCAAGTTCTAAGTTTAACTTCAAATTCTAAGTTCAAGTTCAAGTTCATGTTCAAATTCTAAGTTCAACTTCAATAATAATTCAAACTAGTCTTAAAATCACAAATTCAAACTAGTCCTAAAATCCCAAAATCTAACTAGTGCTAAAATCCTAAATTCAAACAACTCCTTAAATACCCTTGCATTCCAACTCGTCCATTGTTTTAATTCTTGTGATGTAAGCCACTCCAAAGCTTCTCCATTTAGACTTCGACTGAAGATGATCATCAACAATGCTTCGTTTTTGCTAACTCCCACGAGTTGATCACAATATACTTTCAAATGTGCTAGAGAATTTCCAGCTCCATTAAAAGTGACAAACTTTGGCACTTTGAACCCTTCCGGAAGATCTAAATCCGGAGGAATGCATAAATTTTTGTAGTTCAGCTCCATCTCTTCTAAATAGTAATCAAGTTCTTTTATCAGTTTCGCAATGTCTTCCTTCATGATTTGCTTAGTCTTTTCCTCTTTGGCCCTCCACTTCTCCTTCTCTTCGTAGTGGTCAAGTTCAGAATAGCCAGTATAGTGAAGGTGTGGTTCGGTTTGGACTGGGATATCAAAAATAACTTTTAGAGGTAAGGGTTGAACGTTTGGTGGATTTTGAGTGCCTTTTGTAGGGGTCTGGTACATGAAAGTGGATGTTTGAGGATTGTTGACATTAAAACTTTGAAATGGAGGGAATATTTGAGAATTATTTGCGTTTTGGTTTTGAAGGGGAGGGAAAACTTGAGGGTTGGGATTCAGGCTTTGAAGAGGATGTGGTGCTTGGTATGAAGTGTTGGTCTGATGAAGATTTGGGGTAGTTAAGTTGCTAGTTGAGGGATTTTGAGCAGGATTGGAGGTGGGTTATTCTAGACATATTTCGAGTTTGAATTCAGAGGAGGGAAATGGAGTGGAAGCCTTCCATCACCTAGAGTGTTGACATTGATAATCGAAATTGACACATCTCATTTTTTCTGGAGCTCAACCCTCAATTCAGCAATCTGTTGCATCAGCTGTGCAATTAACTCATTTTGTTCAACAGCAGGAGGCTGAACTATAGCAACTTCAGTCAAGCCAGTATTCTCACTATTCTGGGTCATTTTCTTTTTCCTTTCAACAAATTTCAATTTGGGAAGGAATCTTTGAGAACTTTGAATGTTCAACCAATTCTTCAACACAAATCAGTTTTGAGTACCTGAAAAAGAAAAATAACTCATAAGGCAAATGTGTTAGTTTGTGTAGGTAATAAGTAATACAAAATATCACACATAATCACAAACACATAAGAGTTGTTCCACTTGAAGATACATGAGCCCACGGATATAGAAAAGTAACTAAATAAACAGGAATTTGTCTATTTGATTTTGGGATTAGTGAATCAAAAAAGTCGACTCCAGTCGAGACAAAGTTGGTTGCATCTTTCATTGACATACTTCTAATTTTCGATTGAGATGAAATTTCAATATCATTGCAGGAGTTGGACAAGATAGGATTTCTCAAAAATGGGGACCGAGCCATGAGAGGCTGCCTACGTATCTCACAGAGAATTCAAGTCCTACGTAGTTCGACTCTTGAACCTCTTATAGATTTGAGATAAAGGCTTAACCTTTTTTTTTTTTCTGAAATGAGAAAGTAAGATGTGAAAAATAAAGTTCAAATTTTGTTGGGAAACTAAAGACTCGAAGAGTATTTGGACGCACTTTTGATAGTGACTTGATATTTGTGCTTAGGGGTTACTAGAAAATTTCCAAAAGAGTAGCCTAGAACATCTTCAAATAAAACAACATATTCACACAAACAGTTATAACAAATAAGCAAATATTGCGCGTTCTAAACAGATATATGACCCTTTTGTGCCAAAGGTAGGCCTAACGATTTGAAGAATGTATACGTCATTTGAAATATTTCATTGCCCCAAACCCAAATTTATACAAACTTTATAAGTAAACTAAATGAGACACATAATTGGGAAACGGAATACAAATAATCAGTCCCATGCAGGGTACAATACTAAACTATGCTTCGATGGAAAGTCTTTTGTCATTTATTTCTTGTCATCTCCGGATGTCCACATTTTGGATGGAATAGTAGCTTGTACAACTCCTTCTTCGACTAGAACAAACTATTAAACTCCCAACCCCCAAGGAATAATGATTTTTCAAATAATATATACGTCCTTCAAATTTAAACACGTAACTAAGATCGTCCGATTAGGCCAAGTTAAATAAACACATAACATATAATAGCAAATATAGAGATAGGGAAAGAGAATTGGGCCCAAGTCTGGATCTGTCCGCCTGGGCCAATACTTGGACCTAGCTTCGTTTTAGGCCTTTGGCCCATTTAAATCATTTGTACATGTCCTAAACTAACATAAGAATAATGATTTTTTCTTTGGGCCTTAGGGCTAATTTCCACCTGTCCTAACTAACAAAATAATAAGTCAAGTAAAAGGGGCTTAGGCCCAACAACAAAATATAAAACTAAATTTAGGGGGCCTCTAGGCCCATTTTCCCTTTTACGTATACACTAAATGTATACTAGTGTATACAATCTCGTATCTGCCCCGGACACCTGTACGTCGAGTTTCGGGGACCTATTCTTCGATTCCATTGGCTGGCTGACTCGAAAGGAAGGATTTTGGGTCCTTGTGACCCCTTTTGAAATGTAAAGATAGAGTCCATGAGGACTTGGGCAAATTTCACATGCAACAAAAATGAGAATGAGAATTAGTATCCAATAATAGCAGTTCAAAACCATAAAAGTCTAAATGACAACGAGAATCAATCAGTTGCAACTTAACAAGGTAGCAAATAGCTAGCAACACTTTGGCCAAGATTAAACAAATCGAATCCCGAAGCTAGGCAGCATTTGATTAAAGATGCAAATATCACGACCAAATATTTAATCTTCCTATCATGGTAAACAAAACAAACAATTTTTATTCAAATTTCACTGTTTAAATACATAAAGAGAAAATAATTGCAAGAAAACTACTACCAAATGAACATGATAACTTAGTTCAAATCAAGACTGCACAGTAACTATGGTATACACCAAGGATTGATACTTGACCATTTGGGAGAGGGGCTAAGGCCATGCAGAGTTAGGCAATAGAAACAATAAGTCAAAACAGTGCTTGTAATAGAAATAAAGCAAGCATCAAATCATCAAACTATAAGGGAATTAAGACTAGACAAACCGGTATTAATGTCCAACTAGATAAACCGCAATTACGACATAGTCGGCAGCAAAGAAGCTAAGCCATCAAAATGGCAAAGATTACAACTTCTAAAAATTAAAACAAGCTAAAATAAGTTAATACGAGCAGAACAGTTCGAAACGAAACAATATGCAGTTATGTAGGCTAGAAAATAAGAGGCAATCGCTATATGATCAGCACAAACCAAACTCGACATGAATCGAACCAAAAATATTATCATTAACACTGAATATAACCTAAGCAAAAGAACAGGAACTTAATCTTACAATCACGGTTCGAACTAGACTCGATTAGAATAAAATCACAAAGAACACGTTTGCAACACTCACAAAGAACACACTTGCAACACTCATATTTGTATTCAAGATAAAGCATAATAAAACAATAAACTAGAAAATAGAAGCGAACGGATGACAAACTCAGCATGATAATCATCTGCATCGATGTTGAAACTAGATCGAGATATCCTTTAAGAATAGATAACTAGCATATGATGGCATCGAAGCTCAATTACGAACCACAGAAACAAGAACAAAGATTTTATAATCTTACAAACATCAATTCGAAATGGAAGAGATGAAGAAGTTACTATGGAGGAAACATTACCTTTTTTCGGGCAGCAAACTGAAGCTTCGAGCTTCTGAACACGATTCCACCACCAATCGCGAAAGCCTCAGGAATTCCAGCAAATTTCGCAACCACGAAAAAGAATTGAAAATGTATATTGGGTGTATTTCCTTAATAACCTACTGTAATTTCAGCTTTTTAGGAGTTGTGCCCTTTCTATCTTTTCCTATATTTTTCCCTAACTCAATATCGACTATCTCCAACCTTTAAAATGAAGAGGGTCAGCCTTTTAAATAGAAGAAGATAAGGATTGATTAAAGGGGGAAAACAAGAGGAATTTGGAAAAAAAATTCGCATTTGAAATTCGAATCCCCTTGAAAGGATAAGGTTGGGACGGCTGGCATAGTACAAATCCCTAATGGATTTGAACAGAGAGTCGTCCGATTCGAGCCAAGGACGAACTCGAAAGGAGATGGAGACACCTAGCCTTGTTCTTGTACTAACGGATAAGGAAGAGGACGAGGGTCACACGATTTTGGTCGCGTCTGGTTCGTTGTTTTGCTGGAGCAGCGTTTGGTCATGCGATTGCTGGAGTTCTGGGTTTTACAGCGCGTGGACTGGGTTTCGTTGAACTTCTGGAGAAAAAGAACAAAGGGTATAGGAGTGGGGTCACGTTTTTTTTGCTGTATGGGCTGTTGTTGTATGCTGTATTGAATGAGTATTGGAAATAAGAGTTAGGTGGGCTGCTGAATTAAAAAGGGGGTTGTGCTGTTGGGCCGGATTAAAATGGCCCAAAGCTAGTTCTTTAAATAGGTTGAAATGAGGTGAGGAATTGGGATTGAGATAATGACCATATGAATTTTAATCGTAGCCACTTGGAGTTAACAATCTAGCCAAATTGGGTTTAGTTGGTGATTCGGCTAAAAGTTGAATAAGATGAATTAATAAGAAATTAATTAACGAGCTTCTTAATCTTAACAAAATAAATAACTTAATTGTAAACTAAGTAATTTAAAAATATAAACTATTACTTAAATCAAACTAATTGACAAAATATTTAACTAAAACTAAAATCTTTTGAGACAATTTCGAATATTCATAAAATATACTAATTAATACATAATTATTTAAAACCTAAATATTATTTTAAAATTATAAAAAGTGAAAACTATTTAAAACAACTTGAAAAGAAAAAAAAATATTTTGAATTTTATAAAGTCAATTATTTCAAATCGTTTGGAATTTAAGAAACTCGATAATATATATATATATATATATATATTGTGGAGGTTCAAAATTGGATGTCAACAAGGTTCACAACTCCATGTGCATTGTTGAGGTCATTTGTAGATTCTTTGTGACCATCACTTGTTCCTGCTCCATGAATATGAATGCTCCCCAGCTGATTGAGTAACTGATTATACTGATCTTGTGTGAGACTATGAGTTAAAGTGTGGTTTGATCCTTTCAAATGTCCATTCTCACAATTTTCATCCAACAATCCTCTAATATTTCCAAGTACATTTGTTGTTGTTCCTCCTGCACGTCTGCCTTTGGTAAATTTAAAATCCGGGGGAAAGCCAGGCAACCTATAGCATTTCTCTTCAGTATGGCCTAACTTCTTACAGTAATCACAAAATAAGTGTGCCTTGTTGTGATTTGAAGGGTTAGATGATCCTGAATGACTAGATGATCATGTGAAGTATCCAGAAGATGAATTGTTCACAATTCCTTAGCATTGTTCACTTATTGCAGGCTATCAACTATGTCCTTGGACAGAGAGTTCAAAAGCCAAGAGGTTACCATGTCGTCGCATCTTTCCCACTGAGCAAACGCAGGTAAGGTGAAGTCCGACTTTGGAATTTTACCATTGATGAGGTCTGTTTTGTTCTTCACAGAAAGAGCTCGAAGAATACCACGTCTCCATGATCGATACTCAGTTCCATCGAAAACAATCGAAGTAATTGAAGATCCAGCACTTTCCGATGGGTGCATGTACATAGCATTGCTTGAATCCTGAACTACAACAGACAATTGATCTTCCTCATCCATTGATGAATGAAGAAGGAGAAAGAGAATGAGATTACATAAATGTGAAATCACGAATTGCGAGTGAGATCTCGGAATACAAAATCGCGAAGTGCGATTCGAGATTGTCCAAATTGAATTAACGAATTGTGAGGTGAATCAGTGCGGAATGAAGATCCCTCGCTCTAATACCATGTAGAGATTATGACTCAAACGACTGAGAACTCCATGGCAGGATACTCTGAGCTTGCAGATGAATCTTGACGAGAATAGAGGAAAAGAGGAAAATGAATTGTGAAATTGCAAACTGATTATCATTGAGTTGAAAGTCACTATTTATACACATACAACTAACTACTTGAATGAACCAATTAATGGAAATACTTGTAGAGATTATGACTCAAACGACTGAGAACTCCATGGTAGGAGACTCTGAGCTTGCAGATGAATCTGGACGAGGATAGAGGAAAAGAGGAAACTGAATTGTGAAAATGCAAACTGATTATCATTGAGCTGAAAGTCACTATTTATACACATACAACTAACTACTTGAATGAACCAATTAACAGAAATACTAACTGCCTAACTAACTAACAAATGAATTAATTTATTATAATCTCAATATATATTATTGATTATAGGGTGAATTTGTAAGGGAAAATTAAGTAAAATGACAAATATCTAGAGTATATTATGTAATATAGTTAATAGTTTTAATTATTTTTAATTTGTAGCTATAGTTTCGTGAACTTTTGCTATTCGGTTTTTTAATTGTATAAATTCAGAATTTGTATAATTCGGTTCCTGATTGTATAAATCTAAATTTTGCATGTGTTTATCCTAGCTATTTAATTTGTATACTATTTATGAAAAATTCATACTAAATTGGAAAATTTTCCTAAATACACATCTTATTTTTACCATAAGCTCTAAAATTTCCTATCATTTCATTTTATTTTTTTAAAATCCCCTTTTGATACACCACTCCGCTCTTGCTGATACATCTCTATCTCCCTCTCGGATACATCCTCACCTTTCTGATACATCCCTTCCCTCTCGTATACATCCCTCCCCTCTTTGATACATTCATCTCCTATGTATCCGGATGCCCTATCCCTTCTCTGATACATCCCTCCCCTGTCCTATTTATCCGGAAGTCTAGTGATGCATGTATTCGGAAGTCTAGTGATGTATCCGAAATTCCAGTGATGTATATATGCAGAATCCATAAATTTTAAGGGCTTCTTGTGATTTGGAAAATAGTAGGAAAATAATGTAATTAACTCTTAACATTATGAGATTTATGTAAATTATACTAATAAATTACCATGTTTGTATATTGGCAAACGAAATATACAAACGGAGTTCTGAAAACTCCTAAATGTATAAATACAGAATTTGTATATACTTACCATGTTTGTATATTCGCAAGCGAACTATACAAAGCGCAACCTCCATAGCAAACAGAACTATAGCTATGAAGTGTAATTACCGAAACTACAACTATAAAGCCTTATTATGTCTATTATCTTTGCTATTTCTGATTATTTTGTAATCACTTAATTAATTAAAACCCTAATCGCTCAACTTACGTGAGAAGATTTGGCATAAAGGCAATTTTCAAAATTTGATTTGCAAAATGCTTAGTGAATTTTTTATTTTTGCTTTATTTTTCAATTGGAATTCAGTAAATTGAAGAAAGGTGGGGTCATGGTATTCTTTATAATTTTAGAGTTTGAAGAAGGATTTTAAGTTTATTAGTAAATATATTTGGGTCCATATATATCTAGTGGTCTTTGATACCGAAGGAACACTAATTTTTCCACGCGAATTCAGATTAGTCAAATTTAAAAATAATAATAAAAAATGATCTGGTGTTTTCCCTTCTTTGCTTCTACCTTTTTTTTATACTGAAAAATAACGAATTAAGGGTTTGTTTGGTTAGACTTTAGTTATATTGAGATTGATTAGTTGGAATTAGCTATTATAATATTATTTTTTTATTAGTTGTTTGATTTGTTTTTATAAAAAAAAGTGCATGGGATAATTTCTAAAAAGAAAGTTATTTATTTACAAAAACATCATCCACCTTATTTAGTTGTAAAAAAGGGTTTGAGAGACCTTAAGGGTATTTTTGTCATTTGCATTGTTTATCCCGTGATAACTATATCCATTACCATTATCACTCACAAAAACTTTGTTTATCCCGTGATAACTATATCTCAACATGCCATCAACCATCATGGGTCTAGAAAATAAAGAAATTGAAAGGAAATTTTTTTTATTCGTGTAATCTTATTCCATAAAACTAGCACAAACTTGTATTATCGAATAAGCACACACGAAACTACTAATTTTATAAACAAAATCTATTGTAAGTAAAATTTCAGAGTTCTTGAGAAGCAAACAGTAACACCAAGAATATTTTGAATATAGAAATTAATAAAGGGAAAAGGGTTTGATATACCCCTCAACTTTGCCATTTGGAGCTAATATGCCCCTCGTTATGAAAGTGGCTCATATATACCCTTACATTTATACAAACAGCTCACATATACCCCTACTGTTACAAAATGAGCTCACATATACCCTTCATTTAACGGAAGTGAAAAAATTAGTTTTAAATTTATATTTTTGACTTTTGATTTTTTTTAAAAATCATTTAGGGGTATATATGATTTTTCTAGCAAATTTCAAGGTATGTTATAATTTTTTTTGGACATAAATTATTTTTTGACTTCTTGATTATCATTATTTGAGTTTCTTATTCTTATTTTATTTTTTTTCTTTCATTCCTTAGTGTAAAGAAAAAAATTTAAAACTATTTTTTTCGGATATATTGTAATTTCGTTTTTGTATTTGAAGAAAAAATTGGGTCATCTATAATAAATTTTATAAGAATATTAGCGAAACTTAAATAAATTTGATCATCAAAGTAATAATTCTAAATATGAAACAAAAAAAAAAGTTAAAAAAAATAATACATGTTTGAGGAGGATTAAATATACCCATATGGGATTATATTTTTTTTAAATAATTAAAAAATTAAACTAAAATTACTTTTTTTTAATTCCGTTAGAGGAAAAGGGTATATGTGAGTCATTTGTATAACAGTAGGGGTATATACGAGCCACTTTCATAACAAGGGGTATATCAGTTCTAAATGACAAAGTTGAAGGGTATTAGACCCTTTTCCCATTAATAAATAAAGTACTTATAAAAAGTTTTAAAAACTTACTTGTTCAAGAGGGGAAGAATTCAACACCCGTTTGAAAGAGAGAAGGTGCAGACGTTCATAATGGAGAGAGAGGTGGAGAGAGGGGCAACACATACAGAGAGAAAAATAATGATGTATATTGATAATGGAGAGAGGGAAAAGAAAGGCAACATATATAGAGAGAAAAATAATGATGTTTGAGCTTTACAGAGAAATAAATTAGTGTTATAAAAAAAAGTTTGAATAGAAATAAGACTCTCTCAAAGATTTGAACGAATGAGATGCTTTCAGACTAATTAAGTGAGTTTTTTTTTTTTAAAAAAAAAACAAACGCATTTAATGGCCTAATGTCTGAACTATTTAGATTCAGAGTTTCATTAAATGCAAACGAATGAAGCCTATGTGAAGAAGTGTCAACCGACACTGCTTTAGTTGAAATTTTTTAATATTAATGACGCTGCTTAAACAAGTGAGCTTCTTGCCTTGTTGGTTTGAAGCTCGAACGAAATTGTCATTCTTTCCAGCGTGTCTGAGTTCGAACCTCACTCAGATTGAAAGTAAGCACATTTTGTCACCAACCTTCGCGCCTAGTCTTTCATTTGTTGGGGTACCATGGAAGGTAAATAAGATGTTCTTAGGTCTAGGTATGTCAATTTAAGGTTTAGATCCATGCACACTGAACATGAACAAAGTGTTTGCTTTGGTTTGCAACAACTTATACAATTCCCCCGTTTTAAACAGCAAAGCAAGTGGATTGCCTGGTGTTTTATCTGGTCGAATATCTCTAATCTCAAAGGAAAATATGAGACGCCTCTCACACTCATATGAGTCATACCAACTACTACCAACTCAAATCTCCTCTAGACCGTCTCAAAATTTGGATATGAACTCATCTTGATATTTGAATCTTATTGATATATTAGAGTATTTACTTTAACAATGCAAGTCGAATTTTAAAATCTTGAATGTGGTCATCAACTTCGGCAGCAAAATGGGACCAATTAAACAAAAGTAGCCGGCAATTCATTTCTTGTTACTGAAGTGGTAGAAATAACAGACCCAAAGGATTACACTGAAAGGGACTTCCATTTGATTGGGTGGAGTGTGGCTCGTTGCCTTAAAATTTACTTCGCCGGCAATAAGTTTGATCGATTGGCCATGTTTCGTGATAAAAGTTGATTGAGTTATTTTGAATAAGCAATTTTTACTCAATATTGTCACAACTAGATAGTAAGTCTGCTTTTAAATTTTAATACAGTTCTTAAAAAGCCAGTGGAAACATATCCATTAGGTTACCAACCTCAAATTGAGTACAAAAATCTGAAGATAAAACAAAGATCTTATTCCCAAAGTTTACATAATCGAATATGAGAAATTTAACAAAGCCAAATACAACATAACATTTTGAGATTCGCAATGGAATTTAGTTATCGGTAATATTAAATATGAAAGACTCCATCTCCTTGCGTGCAAGTCCTCCATGGTTAACAGAGTTCTTGATCTTATTACTCAACTCCACCGCTCTCTGCCTCATCTCTTCTCCTTCTGGCGTACCCATCAACGTCTTGACAGCTTTCTCAATTGCTGCAGCTGGTACTATTTCCTCTCTGCGACTCCATTTCCACACAGAGATTCCAATCTTCAACACGTTCGTTATGAACACCGTGTTATAAGGCTGATCAACATGGACAGGCCAAGATGCTATGGGAACTCCCATGCTAATACTTTCCATACAAGAGTTCCATCCGCAGTGACTCATAAATCCTCCTGTTGACGTATGTCCCAAGATTTCCAATTGTGGCGCCCAATTTCTCACCACCATTCCTCTTCCTTCCACTCTTTTCTCGAACCCTTCAGGTAATACAACCCTCCCATCTTTTCTCTCGGAATTATTCTCTGTGTCCAACCTTTCGTCATCTGCATCTCTTACTACCCAAATAAATTTATAGTTGCTCTGTTCTAAACCAAGCGCGAGCTCATTGACTTGCTCTTGTGACAATGTAGTGGTTGTCCCAAATGACACGAATATTACCAAATTACATCTTGTTTGTCGAGAAATTCCAGGGACACATGTTGAGCACTCTTATTGTACAAATCAACTGATGATTCGAGTAGCATGTGAAATGGACCAAGACACCACACTGGCGTATTATCCTCTGCATGAATGGCAAGTGAATCAAGATACTTGCCTTCCAATTCTCTGAAGGAGTTCATGACAACTCCTGAATTTAGCTTCCATTCACGTTCTTCTTGTATATACTCCTCCAGATGTGGCCCAAAAGTGCTCTCCACCGTTGGAAACTCATCGCCTAGTTCCTGAATCAACTTGTCTTGATCTTCATCAACTGTATGAAGAACTTGTCTGAAAGTCGAATACCTAACGAAAGATGAAATGGAATGGAAAGAATAACACTTGATGTTGGGTATTGAATGCAGATCCCTTATATAAGTTATCATCAAACAATCATGAATGATGACCAATCTTTTGGTATTTTTGGAGAGTACATGGCATTTTTCACAAATAGACTCCCCTAGATTTTCCAACAACAAATCTTTATCACTTTCTGCCTCAGTTTTAGGTACTGAGAGGTCACAGAAATGCAAATTTTCATCAGTGGCATTTCGTCGAACACCTTGAAGGCGTTTCTTCAAATCGTGGTTTCGAGCAGTGAGGCAGAGGAAGTGTACAGGAATGTTGTGTGAAGCAATGAAGCGAGAAAGGAGAAATAGTGGGTTGAGATGGCCATGTTCAGGCCATGGAACCATCGCTACAATTACTTCATTGAGCTGAAGATTATCCCCTGATGAGTTGTTGATAGCCATTGACAAAAAAATAAATGATAGATCTGAGTGTGTTGTAAAGAAAATCAAGTTTTGTATGTATATAAGGCGACTGCAACTTGCAACTATTTTAAATTAAAAATAAAGTGACTCATGAATCAGATGAAGCAAATTATATAACGGTAAAATGGTTGGAATATAAGTCCTCACTTGCATTAACATTGATACATATGTCAGAATCTGAATGCACGTGTCTGAATATTTCAGATCTGGAACATTGAATAATTAAAACTATTTTTTTTCAATATTTTAATGTACATAATCTATTGACCACTAGTGTATTTGATATTGGATCACGACTAAATTCAAATTACTAACGAATTACTTAAAATAGCTACCTTTCAAACTCTTCTGGTCAAATTTTACGGGTCATGAGTCGCTCATGTGAACCGATCCAGATTCGATCCATTTTATTTTCTCTAAAATAAGAGGTTAAGAAAAAAAAAAATTATTACAAATTTAGATTAATCAGATCCTAAAAATAATATTGAACATTATTAGGTGGAAACCTAAAAACAAAAAATTAGTACACAATTGCTTCATTCCAACCACTCGTAATAGATGGAAAAATAAAATATAAGTGTGTCATTTTTAATATCACAAATAAATTATCATTACACTTGAAGAGAAAGAAAGTTATCAAATTTATTATATTTAACACATAATTAAGAAAGCAACAATAAGTCATTGTAGTATAGTGGTAACTGGTAAGTATTCCCAATTTGTACTTAATGACTTGAAACATGAGATTAGTTACAAAGCTAAGCCACAACTCGTTAAAATAAGTTGATACATATGAAAAATAATTACAGTTTGGTGGTGGAGTTATATCAATGGAAGGGTGGTTAGTTGAAATTTTTTTACGAAAAAATTATAAAAAAATTATAGTTTGTATGTAAGTCAAAAAATATGGTTTATAGATAAAATAGATATATACTCGATATGTATGTACAATTTATATGACATTATTTTCTTTTGTAATATGATTCAAAAAGAATGTTCATATTTCTTTATTTAGAAACAATTTCATGTTAAACTTCTCATTTTATCTTTTAATAAATGATATAAAGTCTCATAAATGAGAAATGTCTATGACTATTTTAGATTATACAAAAAATATTATTTTTCTCAAATATAGTATGTGATCAAACACTATTAAATAAATCGAGACAAAGAATAGTCAAACCTTAAATCTTTGATGAGTTGGAAGAGTTTACATATAGAGAATCTCCGATCATGACAATGGAAGTGTCTGGTGTGGAATCAACATTAATCCAATGTCCATTTTTCGTCAAAACTTCAAGACCACTCACCTGATTTTGATATAATATGGTAACAATGTTCTTGTCTGTGTGAGCATTTAGTCCTAGTTTAGTCTCACTGCTTTGTGGTCTTTTATACTTCATCACTCGAAGAAGGTAATTGGTCGAATTCATATGCTCACCCATGTACTTTTCAACACCTAAACTCTCTAAAATCACCTTTCTTATTGTGGTCTAACTCTGATAGTTGTTCTGAGTATGACTGAATAGTTTTACTGCCGATACAAATAATAAATTATAACATTAAAAAATAAGGTATTATTAATAACATTTATGCACCACTAAAGATTGTGATTACGGAGGTGGATCTAAATAGTTGAGTTTAAAATTTTATATTTATTAAATATCTAGTGAATTTTCATATTTATATCTTCTTTATCCGTGTTAGGAATTTATTGAGCTCAACTAAATTTATGCTTGTTTAACTAGATCTGTCAAATGAGGCAGAGATAGAAGGATCGTAATTCCTTATTAAAAAAATTATATTATAGTACAAAGTTAATTTATTTAATTTATACCATAGTTGTCTATTTCAAATCCAGAAAATAGAAAAACAATAGGTAGAGAAACAATAGTACTATTAGTCGCAACATTAGTACTCTTATAGTTGCTTATTTTTTGAGTTTGATTACTATAGTTTTTTGTCGTTATTTCTTTATTTCCACTATTTCTTAAAAGTTTGGTCGCCTTTATTACTTTATGGAAAAGCTAGGAAAAAAAGAAAAAATGAAATCATATATCTCATCTCATTTATTATTATTATTAATATTATTATTATTATTTTATTATTATATAACTTATAAGTGAGAAGCTCTTAACCTCAAAGTTGGATTACCATTTTGTCCTTATCTGACCCCTAAAATAAATTAAATATTAATATCTATTTATTTAATTAAATATTAAGTAATAGTTTTATTTAAATTCATGCATCAACCAAGATCTTAATGCAATCATATATTCATGTACCTCGACTTAATGCAAGATCTTAAATGTGGGTAATGAAGAGTCTAATAACCTTCAATTTTAATTTGTAAGATAAGACACTCACACAACATTATTTATATTTCCTTCTTTCATCCAAATTTGTGCTCATCTTTCATTCTACATTAGGTTAGTCTACATCATTTGTAAAATTTTCATTACCAATTTGTAATTGTAAGAATTCTTACTAATTCATTTATTTGTATTCTTACATGAAAGAAAGAAAGATATATTATATTGTTCCTCTTGTCTTATATTCTTCTTGTCTTCATCTTTATCTTGTTCTTTTGTTCTTAAGTTTTACAACACGTTATCAACACGATTGTTCTACTATTGAAGGATTGAAGCAAAGTAAATATAAAGAAAGTAAAAAAAATATTTGTGTTTATTTTTCTCTCGGAAACAAGGTAAATTACTATATAATCTATTTTATATTTTACTTTTGATTATGCATCATTAGTTTTCTTACCATCTCAAAATCATATGAGTCCAACAAGTTGCTTTTACTTTGAGCAAACTTTTAATTTGATCACTTATATATTTAAAAAGTAAAGTTAGTTTTGTAAGTTAATAATTTGTAAATAAATTGTTCTTTATGATCTTGTTTTATTAAAAGATAAGTTATTGAGTTATGTGGCATATTCATATTGATTGGATTATTATTATTATTGGTTACTTTTGCACCTCTTTATTTTTCTTTATCTAAACATTTACTTGTTGAGTTATTAATATATTATTTGTACTAACAAAGTTTGTTTTGTGGTTATTTTAAAATGGTTAGTAAATTATGTTAATCTTCGTAAAAATATTGTAAAGGAATGTTAAAAGGTTTTAATTTATTTTAACTTGGGACTTTTATATGATTCCAGCATGTTGTTCTAATTAATTGATTTTGTTCATTTTTCTTATGTTTTAAGTCAAATATTCAGATTATATTTATGGTTTTCGATATTTATTTTTTGGTAACACATTTGGTTTATTAAGACAATGATTGAGGGTAAGATGATGAATTCAAGTTTCATTGCACCAAGTGGGTAAGACATCGAGTTAAAGTCTCAATGCAGTATGATAATAATAATAATAATAATAATTTTCTTCTTGAATGAGATGGTCACCATAAGAATGGTGTTGTGAAATTTGTGGTGGTACACAAAATTAATTGAGAGTTTCAAAAAGGCTAATTTGTTACTATCCGGAGGAATGAAATAGCTAGTTCATAATATTGGGGTTGTAGTAAGTCTCAAAAGAAACTTTTTAAATTTTGAAGGAATTGAAATAAAATTTATTATATTGACGACTGTAAATTATTGAAAGATTAAATATCTAGATTACTACAATCAAAGGGAGTTATGAATATTTACAAAAAAAGTTACCCGTCTTTCTCTTGTTTGTTATATAAAGATACGGGCATGATGAAGGAATCACATGCAAAAGTAAACTAGAAGCTTACTAGAATAAATATCAGTTGGCATAATCGGTTGACCATTTTGGTTCAAATGTGATGCAAAAGAAATTGAGAATTCATGTGACTATATGTTTGAAGAAATAAAAGATTCTTCAAGAATTCTCTTGTGTTGCTTGTTTTCATGATAAAATGATAATTGTATCAACTAAGGTGCGGAGGTATCCCCTGAAATTATTTGGAACATATAGAAAGGTGAATATGGGCCCGTTCACTTGCCATGTGGACCGCTTACTATTATGATTTAATAGATGCATATATGGTATGGTCACATGTGCATTTGTATCAACTTACAAATTGGTTTTTGTAAGGTTGTTTGCTCGAATTATTAAATTAAGAGCATAGTTCCAAACTATAAAATTATGTTGATAATGTTGGTTGGTTTAGCAGAAATTGTTTGCCTCCATTTATAGCTAGACCATTGATTATGAGAACAAATCTCTCAAATAAAATTTGATATGAGATGAGTTTATTTAACGTGTATTCATCAAGCCAACAAGGTTCTCCTATCACAATTGGTTCAGGGTCAAGAACCAAATAATTTCCATCTAAAAATTTGATGTGTGCACATATGATTTTATTGCTCCACCACGCACAAAGATGGATCCCCAAATGAGGTTGGGGTTAAATGTTAGATTTTCTAACATTAGGGGAGATATGTTTAGCAGCTGAAAATTATATGTGGGATGAATTATCTAGATCCTCGTTAAAAAAAGTGAACTTGAAGTTCAAGAGATAATTCATTTACAAAATGTTGCAAATAATTTGCCAGATGTATTTGCTAACCCAATATTTTAATTAAGCTACAAATGCTCCAATAAATAGTCCTTGAAGGACAGAGTCTATGGTACGCCAGAAGCGTGATAGACCAATTGATTCCAAACGTAAAACTCCTTGAGGAAGGAGAAGAGCAAATTATCAAAATGGTCATGATAATGAGGTAAGTGCTTTGAAAGAGCACTATGACATAACCCTTCATAAAACCTTGGCAAAGGTTGAGGTACCTGAAAATGATGATAAATGAAGAGATCTCGATAAGTTATGTCATATTGGAAACGATATCAATATGACCGTCGATGGTATCTTTGATACGAAGTAGCACTCAATGCTATAAATGGTTACGAGGATCTTAAATTTGAATCTGTCATATAGTGTGGATAGATAAATGATTGGCACTATTCAAGTATATTTTGTTTCACTTAGAAAAGTGATGTTTTTGATCTTATAGTTCATGGATCAAAATATAATGTCAGTGTGGTACAAATGAATCATTGGGCGAAAGTATAACCGTAAGATATAAAGTGCGATTTGTGCCTCGGGGCATAAAGGATTTCGCAAAAATCCTGACATTATTAAATGGAGATATATTCTTCAGTGGTGGATGCAATGAGACTTGTTTCACTCTGGTAATAGATGAAATACTTGAATATGCATAATGAATGATTATTATGTCTAACTAGACGATGAAGTTATATGAAAATCCTTGAAGGATTTAAAATGCCTTAAAGCAATTCCATTGAGTACCCAATGGTTTTGAGATTGCTTAACACAGAGAAAGAATCTTTTTGATCTCATGAAAATGATTTAAAATGTCATGTATTAGTGCAATTGGTGCACTTACAGATTGATGGTTATGCAAATTCTAGAAGATTATTTGATATACATATAAAAAGTTATGTGAGGAGATTGTCATATTATCATTCAAGTTATGCCAAGAAACTAATAAAGTAAGTGACTCAACACATAGAAGATGTGTGATTTTCTTTGAGAAGAAAAGACGAGCAACGTATAAAATTGAAATGATCAATCTCTGAGTTAGAAATGATTTGATTATATAGATGCAGAATATTTATTTGATCTGCATAAAGCTCGATCACAAATGAGCTATTTGTTTACATATGGAGGCACAACAATATCTTGGCATTCAAAGAAACAAACATTGGTAACCACTTCTTCAAATCATACAGAAATAATATTTATCTATGAAGTAAGTCGGGAGTGTGTATGGTTGGAATCATGATCTATCATATTCAGAAAATATGTGATTTTCCTTTGGCAAAGGATATTCTAACCACCATATACGGAAATAATATATAGCTCAATTGAAGGGAGGATACAATCAAAGGAGGTCAGACAAAGCATATGTCACGACCTGAGTCTACACCCTGGACGTGGCCGGCACTCGAAGACCATTGCTGGTCCCCAAGCGAACCCTCATCCTGGCTGACTACAAGCGGAAAACTGATTCAAGCATACAAAGCTTAAAAACTGAAATAAAAGCTCATAAAACTTAAATTCACACTTTAACTCAAATGAAAACTCTGAATAATAAAGTATACTCATTCGCCATAAAAAGGCATCTTTAGTCTTCAAAACATTTATCAAAATAAATGAAAAGACTCCTGAAACTCTACCATCTATCTATGAAGCCTCTAACTGATAAAGATGGAAATCGGGACAAAACCCACGACCTCCTAACAACTGATATAACTGAAAGGTAAATGAAATCCTCCGGAAACAATGAGGCTCACCATAGCTAACTCGAACTCCCGGATGTATCAACGAAGCTCCTGTTGATGATCCTGAATACCTGTGTCTGCATCATGAGAAGATGCAGGCCAAATGGCTCAGTACGTGGAATGTACGAGCATGTAAGAGGAATTCTAAAGCATAAACATAAGCTTGAAACTTGATAAAAAGGAAACATACTTACCTCTTCTCAAACTTTCTCAACTCAAGGAATACTCAAGGATACTCAAACTTACTCAACTCAGAATTATTCAAGGATAAGATACTCAAGTAAGAGATTAGATACTCAACTCAAGGATAGATACTTAACTCAAAGATTAGATACTCAACTCTGGATACTCAACTCAATATAAAGCAACAATAAGAGATGCAATATATAGAAAACTTTATAAAATAGTAAAAACAACTTAGTTCGTTAAAGAAAGTGCAATAACAAACTCAACTTTACTCATCTCATAAAAAGACATATCATGCTCCCTCTCAAAGTCTACTTGTGCAATGTATGAATGAAGTCCAATACCTCCATTCATACTAAGCAGAACCCCTTGAGGAACAATGCAATTATTACTGTGGGAGTTTCTCTAACCGATAACCACCAGTCCACCACTATGAGCCTAAGTGGTGATACAGCATCTTGCCCACGCTGCCAGAACTGTCCTATACTTTGCCGTCATATAGAACGCTTAACTAAGTGGATCCACTAGTCTATATTAAAAGCATCTTAAGGATTCATCTAAAAAGTATAATCATTTACTACCCATGATGGCTACATGGTTTATGGAGACTTGAGTTAATATGAACTCGCATCCCCATATCAGTGCTCAATACTACTCCCAAAAATATACTTAGCTCATATATTTTTAAAACAAAACTTTTTCTTTGGTTTGAGATAATTACTCAAAACTTAGCTTAAAAGCTTTCTTGGAATCGATGTTCCCTTTTCTTGCTCAAATGTGAAAACATTTATAAACTCTTTGGGAATACTTAGTCCCCATATACTTTTGAAGAAAAGGACTTCAAACTTTACTCTTTACTCTTTACTGAACTCAAAACTTTAAGTCTTAATACAAAGTTTAAACATTTGTAAAATATTTCTTAAGATATGGTTCATGCCGAATTAGGGACATGAATGACTCAATGCAAGGTTTTAAATAACCATAGATAGAACTCAATACTTGGAACTTAAGAGCTTCAATGATACTACTCATTTAAAGAATGTTCAACTCAAAGGGTTCATGTGGAATTATAAGCATGAACTTCTTAACTCAAGAACTCAAAGATACTTCTCAAAAGGGCTTAGGAACTCAACATTTAAAGGCTTAAAACTTGAAGATACCACTTCTCTGAAAGATGCTCAACTTACGAAGTTTATGTGGAATTATGGGCATGAAACAATTCGACCTGATGGTCTACATAACAACATGGACTCATGTATACGACTCTTCTCATTCTCTTACTTACTTTCTCAGAACTTAGTTCAATTAGTTGATCTCAAAGGATTCACAATTGAACTCAAAGGCTTACTTGAACTTTACTCTTAACTCTCTCTTGAATGTGAATTATGAATTCAAGAGTTTGGGTTCATGATATGAAGGATCTCATGATGAAAAACTAGACTCATGAGTACATTCTCCTCATCCTCACACTCACTTGCTCGAGTCTTGAAACAAGTTACTAGAAGTTGTAGAAGACTCCTCAAAAGGACTCTAAGGGACCTTATCAAAAAGGTTTGAAAGAACTTTCAAACTTGACTCTCAACTATACCTTGAATTTGATTTATGAATTCAAGGTTATGATCATGTTAGGAATGATTTTAGGTGTTTAGAAATAGCTTAGAGTAGTTAGAATCGAAAAGGAGTGAAGGTGCACTTTAAACAAACTCAAACGGGGCAACCGACAATAAATTGGGTGGGGAAAGAGACCCTGGCACTATTGGTGGCGCGGGGCGCCAGCCCCTAAACTTCAGAGGTGGGTTTGGGGTGCTCTGGCAGGCGCATCGTGCCAGGCCCCAACCCAGAAAATGCAGAAAGTTTCTTTTCTCGTTTTCTCACCCTATTTCGCCAAGAATCGAATGGTTTCTTCCCCAATCACTTAGAATTGATTTCTTAACATAATTACACTCAAATCTACTCAATACATCCCTTAAAACACTCACTTTGATCTCAAGAAATCATCCAAAATCCAACACAACAAAATTTAGAATGAACTTCAAGAACTCAAATCTTTCAACTTCAAGAATGAAATTTGCGCTGAAAATAACATGTTTGGCATGTGGGTGAACAAAACCAACACTATGGAAGCTTACATACCTCTTAGGTATTAAACCCATGGCGAAAATCCGCAACAAGACGCAAGAATCTCGACGAACGCTTGATCCTCTCCTCTTTTCTCCTCTTTTCTCTTCTTTTCTCTCAACTAAAACCCTAGGCGTAAACTAGGATTATAAAACTGAACCTAATAGGATTAGACCCTTAAAATATTAATAAAAATGAATTAAATCTTATTGGGTAAGGAAAAGACCAAAATACCCCTCTCTATTTTCGGCTAACTTTCCTTAACTGGACAGCCTATCTTCAAAAGGTCATATCTCACTCATCCGACCTCGAAACTTACAAAACTCGGAGGCGTTGGAAATATAATTCAAAGATATTTCCTACGGTATCTGGTAGAACACGTAACTCATCCTGAGCTAGGAGTTATGGTCGTTTGAAGTCGACCCAAAACTCATACTTAGCTTAACTTGCAAAATTTCAGATTTTGCTATTTCCAATTTAATTCTTTTTGTAACTCAAGGTGCTACATCTAGTGACTTTAACACTTAAGAAAATTTAATTCCTTGGTAAAATCCTACTCACAACGAAGGATGGTTCAAGTCTTAGCTTAAAATTTTTTTGGGGTGTTACAACATATTTCACTAAAAGTTTTTTTCACACATGATCTTCAACAAAATGGTGAGATAGACGTTCAAAGACTCATTCAAGTGATATATCGTAAGCTTATTCACTAAGGATTGCCGACATCAATATTTGAGAAGTTATGATATAAGATTGGAATGCATCGTCTCCGAGATATCAAGTAAAGTTTTTATCAGGGGGAGAAAAATACGCGTTGTACTCTTTTCCTTAACCATGATTTTATCCCAATTGACTTTTTCTGGTAAGGTTTTTAACGAGGCAACATTCAAAGCGTATTAAAAGATATGTGTACTCTTTTTCCTTCACTAGGATTTTTTCCTAGTAAGATTTTAACGAGGCATATTATCTATGGACATCCAAGGGGGAGTGTTATAAAATAATATATTGTGGATGTCCACTACATCAAGAATTTACTCCATTACTTTCCTCCATTATGAAGATAACCATAACTTCCATAACCTCCACCTTTATAACCATTATTCTTGTAACCTTTCACTTCCATAGCCTCCCCATTATATTCATGTTAATGTCATGTTTATGACTAACCTTTTGTATGTCTCTATGTTACACTATAAATAGAGACATAAGGGTTCATATTGTATACACTAAAGATTTGGTGAATACATGAAAGAAAGAAAGTTATATTATATTGTTCCTCTTGTCTTATATTCTTCTTGTCTTCATCTTTATATTGTTCTTTTGTTCTTAAGTTTTACAACAATATTTAATTTTTTTTATATACAGATCCTTTAATAAACAGTTCAAGAAATATAATGTATCTGTATTTTTAACATAGTCATGCTTTCTTTTCTGTTTATTTTTTTATGATTTTAGTTTTTTTTACACATATGAAACATTTGTCTATAGCAAGTCGACTTCTAACAAAATGTAATTCAATTAATATGACAATATTATTGTTTATATATTTTAATGTGATGTCTTTTATTATGGATGTCATGTCTTTATTTACTTTTCTTTCTTTTCCGTTTGAACTTGTAATTTTTTCTATAAATTTAATGTTACACCACCTAGACATTTTGTAATATTTTCTTTATACGTATCTTTTTTTATAGCCAATTTCTTTTTTGATTATTAAAACTTACATTTAGTAATTAAAATATATTAGTTCCTCTGATATAATTAAAGATTTTTCTTCATGAAGCTTTAAAAATATCAAATCTCCAACATCTGACACAAGATTTTCATGCTATATTCTGTGAATAGTTATATTCTTATGTCAAACTTACATACAAAATGACTTAGCTTTGAACTTAGAGATGAATATAAGTACACTCCACTATGATATATTTACTTATATAAATTAACTTTTCTAATGTTAATTAGGGGACAAACGTGCAACGCACGTTTCGAGGACTAGTAAGTAAAAAAAGACTAACCGGGAAAAAGAATGGACTAGTAAGTAAAAAAGGACAACCAGGAAAAAGAAAAAAATTCGCCGCTGCCGGGGATCGAACCCGGGTCACCCGCGTGACAGGCGGGAATACTTACCACTATACTACAACGACTTGTTGGTTAAATTCTGCATTGTTTATTAAAAGTAATTCTATTAGAAAATTTTGTTGAATATAATTGATTTGTGAAAAATAAAAATGACATATTTATACTTTATTTTGATAATTTTTCATTATTTTATTATTCTCTATCATTTCATTTCCATTAAATTAGGGTCGATGTTCAGTCCTTTTCAAACTTTAATTCGACTTTTCATTTTTCGATTATTGAAAAATGTGCATTGAATATCATACCAAATTAGTTTGGTTCGATTTTTTTTGAGGTATTACTCGATTTGGATCGATCTTTCTAAAATGATTTTTTCAAAAAAAATTTTTACTCCGAGGTGAAATTAATTACAAAATCAAAGCAAAAAAGGGTAAATTGTTATTGATAGTAGCAGGCAGTAGCAAGCAAAAACAACTTTGAAAAAATTAGGTCGTTTGGAGCTTGAGATGATGGATACGAGTCATAAGCTAGGGCAACTATTGAACTCAAAAATAAGATAACAAATTAATTAGGGATGGGCTTGGGGTAGTTGGGTTGGATCATGAAATTATTTGGATAATTATTAAGATTGATTGAGAATTTATTAAATTCACTTTGTATCAATGATACATAAATTTCTGAAATTTGCTCGAATTGGTGATACCGAAATTCGCTCTATATCAGTAATACACAATAACAAATGCAAAACGAATTGCTAAATAGGATTGAATTGTTGTGTTAGTTAGCTTGATAGGTTGTCCTCTTTTACCAGGGTTGGAATGTCTAAGTTAGCTTCTCATGCCCTCTTTTTGTAAAGACTAATTTTTTTAATCTTTGTGTTATATTCGGAGGTAAGACCAAGCTCCCTTATTGTATGCATCTTTCGATATATAACACCTCAGGCATGAGAAATTATTTTTTTTTAAAAATAAAATAAAATTATTGTATTATTGATACATAGTGAATTGTCTATTTTAACAGTATGGTGCACCTTTTTGAGGTGTAATTTCTTTTGTTTTTGGTCTTTTATTTTTATGTGTAGAGTAGTTTTTTATGTTGTAGTTTCTGAAATTTTGATGAAAATTTTTGGTTTTTCTAATTAATTTTTATTAATCTGATTTCCACAACCATACTTTTGTTGGAAAACTATATGCACAACGGAAGCATATCAGAATCATACAACTTACATGAATAATAGACAATACATAGTTTATGCTAGAACAAGTATAATCATGTTAGAGCACATAAACTTTCTGAAATTTAATTCAAGAATTACCTCTTGAAACGTGAGCAGATACCTTCAAGCAAATTCACAAGCTAGTCGACAAGCTAGAACCTTCAAGCGAATCCACAAATTGGACGGCAGTTCTATGGTGTTCTACAATGATCCCAAGTTCACTTCCGAACTCTCTCAATACTTGGGTGGACAAGTATCGTATATAAAACGTATTCACCTTCAAGGGTTATAAAAATCCCTATTTATAGAGATTTCTTCCTAGTCCAAGGAGGAGGAGAAACACAGTCTTTCCTTAGAATAGAAAAAGACATGTACTTCTCCCTTTTCTTAGAATAGAAAAAGGCGTGTACTTCTCCCTTTCCTCAGAATAGGAAAAGACTTGTACTTCTCCCTTTCCTTAGAATAGGAAAAGACTTGTACTTCTCCCTTTCCTTAGAATAGAGAAAGACACATACTTCTCTCTTTTCTCTTTAGAATAGATTCTGAGCTTTAGTTAAATATGGGCACGGTAGGGACCACAAAATTAATTACTGAGGCTTTCTATTATGGAAATAATTCTAAATAATTGATTTGAATTATTCTTACCATAATAAATTACAAAGGGAAAAGGGTTAAAACTGTCTTTAACGTATCCCAAATGGTTCAAAAATGCCCTCCTTTCACCTTTTGGTTTAAAAATGCCCTCAACATTTTTTTAAGGTTTAAAATTGCCCTTTTTTAACAGCCGGCTGACATGGCAAATGTTGAATCATTAAATTAGACAAATGGCTTCATCTTATTGGTCCACCTATTTTTTTAAAAATCCAGCCCAACGACCCAACCCATCTATGCTACAAAAACTCAAACCCACCCACAAACCTGTTTACACATTAACCTAACATATCCTTGAACTCCATTTTAGCATGATTCTCAGCCTTTTTTTGTAGCAGCCGCCGAGGATGGAGGTTTAGGGTTGCAAATCACAACACCTTCAATTTTGTTCTTCAGTTGACTAAGGTAATGTTTTGCTCTTTTACCTTACAAAGTATTTGAGTATATGTTAAAAATCATGTATTTTGAATCTTTTTATGCTTTGTTTATATTGTGTTAGCTGCAGTGGTCCATGTCCCTTTTCTTTTATTTGTCTCCGTCTTCATTAATTTAGAGTTTTTAACTGCTAGTGGGGGTCCATGTCTTTTCTCGATGATATGCTTTATTTATACATATATTATATTTTATATTTTATTACACTGAGTATTGTCTGATGTGGGCTCTTTTTTTTTTTTTTGTGTTGCATATTGACTCGATTCAAGAATGGTTGAACATGTTGATCTAATTTTTAATTATGGGGGACAATGGTTTCGAAAACCACAACTGGTATACCATAAAAAATTGATTCACGTATTGAGAGGTTACGAAGTTGACTTGCTGTCTTACATTGATGTATGTCGAGAATTTAAAGAAAAAATAACTTTTAGTGAAGTACAACAGCTTCTATTTACAGCCCCATCTAGTGATTTCTATGTGATCGAAGGGGATGAAGGCATTAGAACTCTTCAGAATTTATTATCTGACAATTTCAAGGTAGTGAACTTGTTTGCAGTAGATAACTATGAAGAGGAGCTTGGGTTAGTTCCAAACATCATTCATTACCATAAATGTGACAATGTTATAGAAGTTGGAACAGATTGTGATAGTAGTGAGGAAGAGGAAAATGGTGAAACTGTGTCTAGCGAAAACAATAGTGAAGAGTTGGAGAGTTATAAAAAGCAAAAAGAACTTGATATCAATGAAAAGTTAGACAAGTACAAGGATTTGGAGTATGGTATGACCTTTAGCAATCTCAAGGAAGCTAAACAAGTTATAGACTTCTATGCTGTTGCAAATAAGAGGGATATTAGAGTAAAGAAAAGCGACAAAGGTAGAGTTACTTATTGTTGTGTTCTTGATTGTCCCTTTCGATGCTCGATTTACAAGGATGGGAGAGATCAAGGTTTTAAGATCAAGACCTTAAATCAAGAACACACATGTTATGAGACTTCTGAGAACAGGAGAGCTAAAGCTGGGATTTTATCTCAATATTTTAAGAAGAAAGTTCAGAATAATCCTGCATTAAAGATTAAAGACATGAAGGAGCACTTGGATTCTGTTTTGGATCTTGATGTGAATGAGTCAAAATTGAAGAGAGTAAAGAGGCTTGTCTTAGACAAATTAGATGGTAGTTACGTGGATGATTATAACAAGTTGGAGGCATACGCACAAGAATTGAGGATGAGTAATCCAGGAACTGATGTAGTGATCAATTTGTCAAGAGATGCTATGGAAGAAGGCAAAAGAAGATTTTTAAGGTTGTATATATGCTTTCAGGCATCAAAGGAAGGCTAGAAAGGAGGTTTGCGACCTTTTATAGGGCTAGATGGCACCTTTTGAAAAGGAAAAAGTAAGGGAATAATGTTGGTCGCAATGGGACAAGATTCGAGTAACCATTTCTATCCACTTGCTTGGGCCGTAGTAGATAAAGAAACTAAAAGAACTTGGAATTGGTTTCTAGAGCTGCTGAAACATTCTTTGGATTTAAAGTCGGTGAAAATGTCACTTTTATATCAGATATGCAAAAGGTATCTTTACTTTAAGTTCATTTCATCTTTTCTTAGCTAGTTTTCATGTACATTATTCTGCAACTAATCTGAATTTATGTTTTTGAAGGGTTTATTGAATGTTGTTACTAATGTATGCCCACAAGCAAATCATCGATGGTGTGTTAGGCATATTGAAGCTAATTGGAGCAAAAATTACAGAAGTGGGGAGTTGAGAAAGCTTCTTTGGTGGTGTGTTTAGAGTACATATGAGGAGGAGTTCAAAGATCAGCTGACAAAAATGGGTGAGTTGAATAAGAAGGCTGCTAAGTCCTTGGTGAGCTATCCACCAGAAAAATGGTGTAGAGCATATTTTGACACCAAATGCAAAAATTTCATGGTTGACAACAACTTCACGGAGTCCTTCAACTCATGGATTATAGAGGCTAGACAAAAACCAATCATAAAGATGCTTGAAGAAACAAGGGTGAAGGTTACAAAATTTTACCTTTTTAAATTCCATAATATTTGATATGAACAAGTGTTAATTCTTTTAGATTTATGTATTAAGCTATTGGAATAAGTCCTAACTTGAAGAGGAAAAAGTGTTTTAAGCTACTGAAAAAGTTTTTAACTTGAGTTTTAACAAGTGTTAAAAGTGTTATCATTTTGATTCCAGTAGCGTTTATGATGAAAAATTAATCCATTTGATCGCGCTTTTAATCTACTTTAAATCAAACTGCTAGTTTAGAGTAATAATCAGAATTTTAGATATTTGTTTTAAGATGTTTTAAATTTCTGTTTTTTCAGTTCGTGCAACATTAGCTGGTTCATTTTTTTGTTTTCGATTATTGTTGTATAGGTAATGAACATGTTAAGGAAGCATGAGGTTGAAGTTAAAAGTTGGAAGAATGAGTTTTCACCACATGCAATGCATCTCTTTAATGACTATAGGGTCATTGCCCAACGATGTAAGGTTGAGTTTAATGGGGTCTGTGGATATGAAGTGACCGAGGGTGTGGATAGGCATACAATCAATATAGAACTTAAAAGATGCTCATGCAGAGTATGGGACTTATCTGGAATACCATGTCATGATGTCATTAAAGCATTTATCCATAAAAAAATTGACCCTATTGCTGAAATACACTGGTGGTATTCTAAGGAAGCGTATTTGATGGTTTATAAGCACAAGATCTAACCTGTTAGAGGTGAAAATTTCTGGAAGATGGAGCCGCACCATGCCATGGAGCCTCCTACTCTAGCTAAGATGGTTGGTAGACCAAAGATGAAGAGAACAAGAGAGAAGGATGGGGCTAAAAATAAGCAGGGGGTTTGGTCAGCTTCTAGAAAAGGAATGCTAATGACTTGTGGTTATTGTGGTGAACCAAATCATAACAGAAGAAAATGTCCATTGGTAACAATCGTAACTTCATAAATGTGTTCCCCTTTTGTATCTAACGATCATAATTTATTTTTATTTTCTTTATGCAGCTCAATGATAAACACAAGGACGTCTTCCACGATGAAGAAAACTCTCAAGAATCTCATAATGTGCCCTTAACAGAATCAGAAAACACTCAAGAAAGTGTATGTTTCTTCATTCCTGTTCCTGGTTCAAGTCAGATCTCTAGCCAGACCTCTATTGTAGCAGGGCATGATTCAGACCCTACTTTATATCCTAAAGTGGTATCTGAAAGTAATTTTAGACTTTATGAAAGACTGAAGAAGATAAATACTGGGACAAGAAAGATAACTTTCCAGGGAGATCACGATGGTATATCAATACCGACCAACCTTCCATATTCACCAAAAAAAGTAACTTGGAAAGGGAAAGAAGCAATGACTTCAAACCAGTTACAAGCTACAAGGGAGAGAAAAATTGGCAAACTTAAGCCTATAGGGGGCAAGGGGATGTAGGATTTGTTTTGTATTTACTGTGTTAAGTGTTATGTACGGAGAAAATGAAACAATGACTCCAAACAATTAGTGTTTTTGCTGATTTTTGTACTCTTAATGGTTGTTACACAACTATCGTAATGACTCCAAACAACTAGTCCTTTTGCTGATTTTTGTACTCTTAATAGTTGTTAGACAACAATCGTAACAACTCCAAAGCGTTACCTTTCTAATATCAATATTGTTTAATTGTGACAGTTGTAGATTTGGCTTAGTTGTGTGTATTGTTGATTTGGTTTACTTGTCAAAAGTTTATTTTAGTATTATTGTGTTATATGGTTGAAAGTTGCAGAGAACTTAAACAATTAGGCAGCCATCACTTTGTTCTTTGTTCTCCTTGTAATTCTCCTTTTATGGTTGCTCGGTGATAGAAGGTGCAGCAGTCAGCTGATAATACATCACATAAGTCATATAACGTTGATCAAGACTTTGAGGCTCCATTGGTAATAGTATGATCCAAGAACGAATCTGTCAGCATTAGATGAAATAAAGATTTTACCAGTGAAGCATCTCCTCCTCTGTCAAAGTTTAAGCTATTATAAAAGCTTGCAATGTTAAGATGAACATTATTCAACAAAACTATACAGTCAATCTTTTCACCCCAAAAATATTTATTTAACAACAGTCTGCCTATTACTCACAGCTCTATCGAATTCTAGCATGAATCATCTTTTCACATCTTCCTTTGTAGGTTTACATCCATAATGATCTTGTTCTAAATGCTTCAATAAGATGGAGAGGCTCTTCGACATGGTTGTAACTCATTTCCCCTTTTTGTTCATATTCACCAAAAAGGGTGAAATTCAAGAACATCTCGAGCAATTCATCTCCTTCATCTTTGTCATATCGTAAGCTGATCAAGAGCTTCATTATCCAAAATGAGATTTGATTCTCAAGAAAAAACATACCACGAATTGTTGTTGATAACGCCAACATTTCAGTTTTCTTCTTCTTGATATTTCCCGTATTGCGGCTGCGAACTAATACTCTTGAAAGATTTACTTATGCATAACTTTTCGGTTAATTGCTAGCTTTTTGAATGCACTATTTCTTAGAGTTACTGTATGAATTTTAATCCTAAGAATTAGTTGTCCAGGATGGTTTAAAATCCTAAGTTTCAAGATAGTTTCTTGCCAAGCAAATTGAATTCAAGAACTTGCTTACAACAGAGCTAAGAAAATCTGCAAAAATTCACGTCATAATAAAGTTTGTAGTGCAGCCATGTGCAAAAACATCAACTTGACAAATCTTGATGTAGTTCTTCCATCTTTTTCTTCCTGCAATTAACTAGAGAATGGAGAACATATGAATTGAAGGAGAAGAAAGAAGAGAACTAGAGCTAGTGGAAACAAAAGACCCAAAAACGATCGGGTCAAATTTATTGAAATGGGTTTTTAGACTAAGTGGGTCATATATTTTGAAATGGGTAAAGAAAATCCATGTCACATTTGCCATGTCAGCCGGCTGTTAAAAAAGGACAATTTTAAACCTTAAAAAAACGTTGAGGGCATTTTTAAACCAAAAGGTCGAAGGAGTGCATTTTTGAACCATTTGGGATACGTTAAGGGCATTTTTAACCCTTTTCCCAATTACAAATCATTCCACTAGAAATTCGTAATTGCACTCCTCGATCAATTTATATTTTGAAATTCCCCATTAAACACATATGTAATTCCTCATGTTAAGATTATAGATATTAATCAATAAATTAAATTGCTGACGAATTTAATTCAATGATCTATTTCCTTTAGAGCACTGCTTAACTTATTTGATGTGTTGGATTCATAATCCACTTGCAAGGTTTGACACGATGAAAACTTATAAGCTTCTCAAAAAGGCATATTATCAATCTCTATATCGACATGGATTCCATCAACTAACTTATAATTTCACCAATATATATTATCATCATCAAATCTATCAGACATATTGACTCATCTTAGAATATCACATTTTAATAAATCAAAACGATAGTTAACATATACAGATCATAATAGTTCTATCAGGATTAAGAATATGAGTACATTTAATAGTTTAGAGAATATGCTTTTGTCAGTCACTCTAAATCAACTATCTCTACTCGGTCCCGTTCAATTCACACAAAATAGACTAGCACAAGAAGTTGGAGCTGTACCATTCCCATAATCAAGATAAACTACATATAATCTTGTGCTACAATTGTACCGATGACATGTCCCATTTTCATCTTAGATTGTGAATAAAAAAATTTATACTTATAAGAACCAATGATTTAATCCTCTGTGTATAAGCTTAAACTCTATACACTAAATCATCTACTATATAAGTAAACAGACACTATAAATGAATATATGATCTATTAAAAATGAATAAATAAATATTCTATAATAAATATTATATCTAAACTCCATGGTTAATAGTATATATCTCAACAACTTTTATTAATCTGAAATTTTGATGAAAATTTCTGGTGTAATTTCTTATGTTTTTCGTCTGCATTTTCACATTCTCCCCTTGAGTCATAAATCGTCCAGAGAATTAAAAAAGTGACCAAACTTTTATTTATAATTGATTTTCTGAGTTAGTGTAACAATATTACTATTCAGAGTTTCAGATCAATACATAAGACAAAAGCATATACTCATGAAGAATACATATTTATTCTACTAGTAAACATATTTAAAGTAAATTAAATTTAAACACCATAATAGGTCTTCAGAATAGATTCACATCCCATGCCTTCTTTACTGTTGTTGAAAGCACGGAAGCAGAAATCAAGGTATTCAGCATGAACAAATGGCTTAAAGAGTAAAGGATAATCTTCATCTACCAGCTCTTTTGGTGTCTTTATTATGTGTCCAGCTTTAGGTCTTGAAAAAAAACCAATTGAGTATCTTGCTTCTTTTCCTCTCATAATCACTCTATGATATGGTGCATGCAACCGACCATTTGTCCATGCCTACGTACAAAAACAATCATTCATATATATTTTTTACAAAAAAAAACTCAAAAATTGAAAGATAAAAAATGTTAAATACGTTTGAACTTTTATATATATACAGAAAAATATAAAAGATTTGTTGGAAATAATAATTCAAAGTTGAAGTAAGAATCCTTAATTTATTAGGATTTGTTATTTATGATATTTACTCATTTATGTTTAACTAGGATTTGTTAGTTAAAGTGGTTCCTAGTCCTAGTTTATAAATAAAATATTTTCCTCAGAAAAACATAGAAACCACAAAAATATATAGAAACATATAGAACTTTTGAGTTTATAAATAAAATATTTTCCTTCAAATTAGTATCAGAGCTTCTATGATACTGGTAGAAGATCTTAGAGTTTCCGTTGCTGGCGGACGGATATGACTTGTATATGTTGCCCATCTGGCCAATGATCATGTTGAAAAAAGATTGATGAATAATATATGCATGAAAAGAACATGCTAGGAGGAAATACTTACAAAAATATTGCAGATTTAAAGAAGTGCAACCAAGTACAAGAGGAAGAAACTCTTCTCTAAATTAAAAGTTGAAGAAAGTAAAAAAAAAAACAAAAAAAAAAAGAGTTGATGGGAAGGGCATCAACGAGAGTTGGAGAGGGAGTGCTCCAACACCAAAAACAAAAAAAAAACGTTGGTGGGAAGGGCATCAACCTTGGAAGTTGGAGAGAAGTGTTCCAATACAACCAAGAGAAAAAATATTGTGAGTTGGAGAGAAAGTGCTCCAACACTTGGAAGTTGGAGAGAAGTGCTCCAACACAACCAAGAAAAAAAATATCGTGAGTTGGAGAGAAAGTGGTCCAACACTTGAAAGTTGGAGAGAAAGTGCTCTGACACAACCCAGAAATAAATGAGAATTGAAGAGAACTACTCCAACAATTGAAGATTGAAGAAAAATTCTCCAATACAACAACAATGACAAGAAAAGAATTGAAGATTGGAGAAAAGTGTTTTTTCAATACAACAATAATGACAAGAAGAAAGAGACAAGAATATTCAACTTTGAATTACGGGAGAATGTTGGAAATAATAATTCAAAGTTGGAGTAGAAATCCTTAATTTATTAGGATTTGTTATTTATTGTATTTACTTATTTATGTTTAATTAGGATTTGTTAGTTAGAGTGGTTCCTAGTCCTAATTTAATTTAGTTTTTACTTTTATAAATAGGAATGCTACTAGTTATTTTCAATATACAGAAAAACATAAACACTACAAAAATATACAAAAACATATATAGAACTTTTGAGTTTATAAAAAAATATTTTCATTCAGAATTTTCACATTCAAAAAAATAGTTATACGATAATCACCCATAAAAATGGAATTAGTAATCTAAAGAAAAGGCATGTTACATATCATTACTAGTTAAAATAAATAGATATTATAAGGTGTATATAGAAAATTATACTATATATTGATAAAAAATATTAAATATTAAATCTTGAATATCCTTGGTGCTCAACAACATATTGGGTGCTCAACAATTTTTATTTTGATGAGTTGAAAAAGCTTACATGTAGTGGGTCTCCAATCATGACAATGAAAGTGTCTGGTGTAGGATCAACATTGATCCATTGTCCATCTTTGGTTAAAATTTGAAGACCGTTTACCTGATTTTGGTACAGTATTGTAAGATTGCTCCTGTCCGTGTGAACATTCATTCCCATTTCAGTCTCACTACTTTGAGGTGCTTTATACTTCATCAATCGAAGAAGGTAGTTGGTCGAATTCATATGCTCATCCATGTACTTTTCCATGCCCAAACTCTCCAAAATCATTCTATTTACTATCTGGTCTAATTCTGATAGTTGCTTTGAGTATGACTGAATAGTTTTACTAGCAAACACATATACAAATTAAAATAATAACAATAAATTAATGACATGTTATAATAAGAATTAATGGAGAAGATTAATGTTTTACCAAAAAAAAGAATTTCCTTGGGGCCATAGAGTTTGAGTGAATTTTTCAGCTTTATTGTGGATGTTAGCATCATCAAAACACAAGCTTTCATAGAGTGGAATTTGAGGACACTGTCCAATGTAGCCATGAAGAGGTCTGGTTGAAATGTTTTTAAGTTTGGTTTGTAAAGGGAGATCAAAAAGCTCTTGTGAGACTTCAAAAATAGATTTTTTAAGGTGTATTGAAATTTTATCAAAGGAAGCTTTAAAACAACCATATTCTACTAGTGCTTTGTGAACTTGGCTTTTCACTTGGTTCCATACAAGTGTGCCTGACTTTAGATCTTCATGAAAAAAGTCTATCTCTGGAAGCTTGATCATATTTTCTTGGAAGAATAGTTTTTTGCTTTATGTTTGTTATGCTTAATTCCATGTATGCAGATGAAACATATATTTATTTAAAGAATTTGGTATAAAATAATGTTGTGTGAAGGTATAAAACAAAATTGGATTTTAATTTCATAAATTCAAAAATTCATATATTCAATTCCAACTGTTTGAATTTCCAACCCTATTATTAGGTTTGTAAGGATATCAAAAGATAGAATAGGCTAAAGTAACGTGTTCATTTAAATAATACTATCTTTTAACTAGATCTTTCTAATTGATTCATTACTCTAATTTCAAATTATGCTATAGTTATATAATCTCTAAAAATCGAGTCTTAGGTATGAAAAAATTATTGGTAGGGAGCATTTTTCAAATGAGTCCCTACGCGGCGCGAATTCATATTAGTCTGACTCCAATATGAATATCAAACACCAGGTGGCAAATCAAAATAAAATAAAATGTACTGACGTTAATGTACTTTTTAGCAATTAATTATGTTTAGCTTTTCACACAATTATCTCATAAATCTCATTTAATTTTGGATAATTTTCTCTTTTTCAAATATCTTTATAAAAAGAATGCACTACTTTCAAAAGATAAAACATATCCCCATTAATATTTATAAATGGACCATTCTATTAAGAAGTTGATCATGACTTATACCAAATAATTGATATGCAAAGAAAAATAGACCTCTACGCTTTAAAGAAAGTAGAAGACTAGTATATGAAATAGGACCATCCAACGCCAAATTAATTGAACTTCAATACGATTATCATACACCAATCGAAGAATCCAAAAAAAAAGAGATTATTATTACTTCAATTAAACATGTGCTTTTTGAAACAAACAATAATCACCTCAACATGAAAGAGAAACCAATATTCTAAGGTAAAATATACTATTTTGACAACTAATAATTTTATTAGTCATCAGTAATGAACAATTATAAATATGTAGCTCAGCTATCGCACAACTGGCTATCCTAAAAAAAATTGCTAGACAAAAAATACATTCAAGAAAACTATACATAATAGTGATATCATGTAAATATATGACACGTGGGGCTAACTCAACTCCGAAAGCTAAGTCATATTTGAATTAACTAAAAAGCTCAATCTGCGACTTACCTAACTGTATAACTTACAATTCCAACTTAATTCAATAATGTAGCTCTTGCTATGTGAATCAACTTTGTTACCATAAGCCCAGGCAGAGTAACTGCCCCAAAAAATATCCCCAATGAAGCTCCAAATCTGAGAAAAAATCACAACAACCAATCATTACAGCCCTGGTTATCCAAGAGTGCAACCTAATAGTCAATGAAGTGAGTTGAGAATCACGAGTCAAAACAACCAATTTATTTTTTATCTTTCTAAGCTTCAATAGCCAAAATTAGATAGTATATTTGTTGGTAGCAAGTGCACATGGAATCAATGATGTGCTTGCAAATTGACCCGAACACTAGTTATAAAAAAAAATACTCCCTCCGTCCCATTTTATATGTCACTTTTTTACTTTGCACTTGCATTAAGAAATGATGTAACTTTACCCTTCTACCCTTGTTTAATTTTTTTGGAACTAAAGTTTTCAATCAATGAATATGAATTAATTTATTTTAATTAATTAATTTAACCAATGAACATGAATCATTTACTTAACTTTTCTAAGTTGGTCAAATGTATATTTTCAAGTGTTGACACCCAATTTTGACCCTCCACAATATAAATTAATCATTTCGAGCTTCTCCAATTTCAAACGATTTAAAATAATTAGTTTTATAAAATTTCCAAAAAATAATAGTATAGTTTGCAAGATTTTTAAATAGTTTTGTCACTTTTCATAATTTTTAGATAATATATATGTTTTACATAATTATGTATATAATTAGTATATTTTATGATTATTCGAAAATTGTCTCAAAAAACAATTTATATTTTAAATATTAGGGATGGTTATAATATGGAATTAATGAGTTTTATGAAATTCAAAATACTTTCAAATTATTTTTAAAGTAATTTTATCATATTTTAATAATAAATATGTATATTTTTGCAATCACGTTGTTTTTATAAATTTTTGAAAATCATCACAAAAGATTTTACATTTTAGTTAAATATTTTATTAATTTACTTTAAGTTATAGTTATAATTTCGAGTTAATTAGTTTTGTAATTGAATTAGTTAGTTTATAATTAAGTTAATTATTTTCTATTTCGTTAAGATTAAGAAGCCCATTAATTAATTTATATTAACTCATCTTGTTTAAATTTTAGCCGAATTCACCAATTAAATTCAATTTGGCTAATTTATTAATTCTAATTGGCTATAGTTGCAATCTATTAGCCAATTTGTCAATTCAAAATCTAACCCCCTTCCTCACCTTTAACCCATTTGACATCAAGCTTTGGACCCTTTTCCTTACAATTTTTGGCCCAATTCCAATAACAATCAACCAGCCCAAGTTACCTTAATTCCAATTCATCCAATAACAACACCAACAAACCCAATTCCTTTTCCAACAAAACCAGTAACAGTACAACGCAGCAAATCGACCGCCCCTGCATTCATCATCTTCACACGTCTTCTTCCTCAGAAATCCCAGTAAATTCGAAAATCTCATCCAACTACCCTGCAGAGCCCATAACTTAGCAGCCTAATCGATCACGTCGTTGTCCCTCTGCCCCTTTTTCAAATTATTCAAAATCCTTTCACTGTTGATCTGGGAAAGGAGGAAAGAAATTCGAAATTTTGGTTTGAATTTCTCGAACGGATTCCCTTCCTAAATCCCCCAACTTTCCCTATAAATAGTTCCCCATGTTCAAAGGAAAAAAAAGGGAGAAAACTAGGAGAGAATAGAGTTTGAAAAACATATGTACTCAGGCAAAAATATATATACAGGAAGAGTTACTAGTTGTAAATGATAAGCAATACATTTTTTTTTCTACTCACTTCTAGCAAGGCTCGTCGGAGCCTCGTGTGGTGGTGGAAGCCCCTTCGTTCCAGCTCGTCTCGACCCTAGTTCGCTGCCCCTTCTAAGGTAATACTCATTTCGCTTTGAACCTATTTCACTCGCAATGTGTTGCTTGTTTGACTCTCAGCTGTGTGAGTAATTTATATGTTAACATTTTATTCCGAAATGCTTTTCGATCCCCTGTTGGCTGTGAATCAGCAATGAAACTCTCTTAAGAGTCCAGGGCTATTGTCTGCCTCTGTTTCGCTGAAAGTTTGGTGTTTTTCCCCTTTCCCGAGTTAATGTTCTCCTTGTTAGAATCTTCTTATTTCGCTATTATCTCGATTGATGAGTTATCGGAGTTGTGGTTCAGTCTCGAAATTCAGAATCACCTTTTATAGGTGATCTCGATTTTTCATAAATTGATACATAGATGCGTTATTTTCTTCTCTTTGTTGCTTAGACCATTGTAAGTCTTAGGGGTCGATTTAACATGAGTTTCGCGGGTCTTATTTTATTTGAATATGTTCTAATTTTGTATGAGTCGGGTTCGTCTATGTTTTCTTCAGATCCTGCTTAAAATATTATTTTTGTCATTTGCGATCGGCTCCTTGTAAAAAATGTGAAATGTATTCGGAATGGATATTTGTCTCCATCTTTGCTTATCTCTGTTTAGTCTGTCCAACAAACACGTTCGGCTAGCTTAAGTTATTAATTAAAAGCATTCAAACGTCGATTGTCGCCCTTAGAATAGAAATCGCAACTTGGTTCGGGTCTTATAAGTATCTGTTAATTGTTCGATGTTCCGAGGTTCAGTAATTGATTTTCCAGCATGTTGTTGCTAGTTAAAATAGTAGTAGCTCTCTTATCTTTTGTCTAAACCTGAAGATGATTGTACCGATATTAGCTTGTCGCTTATTTCAGTCATTTACGTCGTGTCTCTGCCCATCCATGCCCCTCTCTTTACATTATATATTTGTTCATGTATACTTGTGCTTGTGTGCAACATGTTGGCTTGAGAAATAGGCTAGCTTGACTTTATTTACTTACAGTTATATTTCATTTCCCTTTAAAATGATCCAGCAAAGTCCCTACTAGTTTTCACTTCCTTTGTTTAAAAAGATTGGATCTACTTAGCCTCCAACATTCGGCCTTTTGACATGATAAAATTTGCATTGTTAGATTTCATTAAATAAAGTTGATTAGACTAAAGTACGTGATGTTTTATTGGCTAACTATGTGGCATTGTTTGCTCTTCACCTTAGCTAAGATACTATTGTACCTTCACTTGATTATTTTAATTTGAATGAACAATTATTTCAATACTTGTAGTGGCTCATCCTTTAATATTATTACATGTTTTGAGGTAGTAAATGGGTTTTCCCGGAGAAGTTGCATTTGTTCACAAATTACTAGTAAATGGGTTTTATTTTTGCTTTGAAATTTGACCTTGTTAAATCTGAATTTACATGACTTTCATTACCTTTGAGTGTTATAAAATTTGTTCTTATTAGTTATTGTTAATTGAACTTCGTTTAAGGTTGAGTTCAGATCAATCGAATCTCGTGTGGTTATTTTTGCTTGTCTTATCCTTGTGAGTAGATGCTAACTTTTATCCATGTGTTCTTTTCATGTGAAATATTCCTCCCGAGTCCATTGTGGACTCTTTTCCCTCCTCCATTGCATTTCGAAGTAGGCCATAAAGGCCTAAACTCATTTTTCTTCCTCTTGAGTCAAGTGGAGAAGATGATGGACAGATTGAAGGTAGCAAAGATGGTTAGAAACTAAAATTCCAGATCTTGAAAGTCTGAAAGTGGGCAGTATACATGTTGTATACAGCATTATACGCTGATATACAGGTTCAGTATAACAAATATGTGGCCAAAAAACGAAAATACAGGGCTGAGGCGGAATACATATGTTTGGAAGCAACAAATACCTGAAAAGAGCTAATATATACGCTCATATACACTGATATACATCCACCGTATACCAAAAACGAGATTGGGTTAAAACCCAAAAAATCCAGCGAAATTGGCCCAAAGGAGGCCCAAATTCAACTTCTCTCCGTTACTCTTAAATTATTTAATTGTGATTACTTATTATTTGTTGTTTGACTCTAACTTTAGAATTTTTAATTAACTTAATTAGATCCCCCAAAAGACGAGTCATTTCTTTGTGTTGGTTTATTTTAATACATTTCACTTGTTGTGCTCACTTATTTTATTAATCAAATACTGATCGAATTTTATATTTTTAACTTAAATTTTTTAGCTTAAAAGGTATGTTTTAAGGCCGCTTCACTTAATCATATCTTATTTTTTAAAGTTGTTAAGTTAAAGTATTTTTCTCAAATAAACTTTAAAAAATGTTAGTCAAAACATTTTCAATTAATTAAAAATAGTAATACTTAATTAGTCATTTTCTTAAAAAGGATTAGTCAATTAATCCAAAATGATGTTCATGCGTTAATTTATTAAATTGGTTTAAAATTGTTATTTCAAAATGAATTAAATAAATTCTAATTAATCTAGTTTTATTAATTTTCTAATCACTTGCACCTTAATTCAAATGTTTTCATTTTAGGTCTCTTCCTCTAAATAGATAGAATAAAGTGGTTCATTTCTTAATTATTTTCTCAAACTTAATCGAATAGTGTAAATTATTATATATTTTTTATGTTAAATTATTTTTTCCAAAAATTAGTCAAATATATTTTAGTCAAGTCGCAGGTCAACCGCATGTTAGCAGGCACTTCGAATGCTTAAATCCTTCTCGAAGTGTAAATTGAACCCCGAACTCTCTTTGGTATTTTCAAATGATTTTTTCTGTTTAAATCTTTGAAAATTACAAGTTTTCTTAATTTCTTTAAAAAATTAAGTGGCGACTCTTTTCTAAGTATTTTTTAAAATATTTTATACTTAGAATATTTCAGAAAGCGATTTTTCTAAAGATAGGAAAATTACGGCACAACAAAAATGGCGACTCTGCTGGGGATTCAATTAGGTTCTAACCATAATGACTTGACTCTCTTTGACTATTTGCTAATATTTGTTGAATTGTTTAACCTCAAATATGCCTTATTTGCTTAAATTGTGATATCAACTGTCATTGCATGCATATTATTTGTTCCGTCAAATGACATTTTTTTTTCTTTTCACTTAAAGGACGATTATATGAGCCGCAGTCGTTCGTTAACCAAATTGTTCTCGGGACACCCTGACGAATGTAGTTGGCTACTGGATAGTCAACGATCGTTAATTGTATCAGCCCAAGTAGTCCGCTTGGGTCACCAATCCACTTTAAAGAAAACTCACTCTTAGTCATACTAGGATAGAGCAAGATCAAATCCCTGAAATTTAGCACATTTTTAACTAAAATGATCCAACACCCAAGGCGTGATGGGCCCATTAGAAAGACCACCTTGAGTCCAAAAGGCCCACAATCCGAACGGACGTTCATACTTACGTGTTTGAAGGATGTATGCGCTATTGGACAAATTGTTGTGTCTTGGGTTTGCGGGGTATCTAATTATTTATATGTTTTTGTAGATGGCCAAGCAACACTTGAGTTTCAAAATGGTCACCGAGACATCGAGCCTCCTTCGTGTAGTGTAGAGCAATCTCAATGCATATCAGAAAAGAGAACTCTCTATTCACTTAGGTCACCTCCCGTCAATAATGAATCTCAGAGTCTGGCCTAAGTTCATTGAGGTGGTCACTCGATTTTGGGACGATGAGAGAATGGTGTTGTAACACCCCAGAGAATTTTTTGAACTAAGACTCGAGCCATTCTTCATGTGGAGTGAGATTTTATCGAGGAATAAAAATTTCTTGTGTTAAGTTAAGGTCCCTAGATGTAGCACATTGAGTTCCAAGAAGAGTTGAATTGGAAATAGTCATTTTGGAAAGAATCTGAAAAATTTGGCTAAGTACGAAAAAATAATGAGTTTTTGGTCAACTTTGAGCAATCGTAACTCCTAGCTCAAAATGATTTAGGAGAATTTCAAGTTATGTCTGGAAAGCCCTTGGAATGATCTTTCCAACGCCGCCGAGTTTGCTTGATTCCAAGTTCGTATGAGTGAGTTATGCCCTTTGGAAGTTGGGCTGTTGACACAGTCGCACATGGCAGTTTATTTAGTCCGAAAATTTTAAGGGTATTTTGGTCTTTTCCCTAATCTTTTCTTTGGGTTATATTAAGGTGTTAGACTGATGTTTGGATCATTTTTGTCCCATTTTAAAGAGTGAGAGTTAAGGCTTGGAAGATAAGAGGAAAAGAAGAGGAGAAAGAGAAGAAGAAGCTAAGGATCGTCGTGGATTTTCGTCGGGGGTGATCCCTAATCAGGTATGTGAGTTCTTTAGTGTGGGTTGATCCTTTCCCCCACACACCAAGCTCATTTTATGATTTGAGAAAAGATTGGATTTGTTGTTGAAGTTGTTAGTTGTTGTTGATGTTGTTAGTTGTGTTGTGGAAGTTATTGTTGGTTGTGGGACATGATTTGGTTGTGTTCTTGAGCTGAAATCTATTGTATATTGAGGGATTTTATGATCCTTAGTGTTGGTTGGTTCATACCCCCACACACCAACTCGTTTTTAATTCCAAGAAAAGATTTATTTTGGTTGTTGAAGTTATTGGTTGTGTTGTTGAAGTTCTTGCTGATTTGGGACAGGATCTGGTTGCGTTTTTTAGTGGAATCCACTGTATGTGTAGGGGTTTATGACCCCAAGTGTTTGGGAAAAGAACCTTTGAGGTTGAGAGGGTTTAGAGTTGGCATCATGAAGGAGAAAAGTTGGGCAGCTTGCCTGAAGCAAGTCTGCGTCACAGATTTGTTCCCTCTGTGAACAGAATCTGTTCTATTTTCAGAATTAAATTTCGAAATTTTTCTTAAGTCTAGCTGTCCTAAATAATTCCTAATCATCATGGGGTCCTTCCAAACACAAATCATTACCCTTGAATTCATAATTCCAATTCAAGGAGAGTAAAGTTAAAAGTCAAGTGAAGTTAGTTTCCAAGTCAAGCTTAGAAGTAAGTAAGTCAAAACAAGTCTTTAAGGTTTTCCAAGAGTCTTCATTGATCGTTTTAACTTCATTTTAAGGCTCAAGTTAAGTAAAGAATGAAGAGTTCCAAGTTAAGTTAAGAGTTTCAAGTCAAGACAAAGTATCGAGTTTCAAGTTAAGTCAAGAGTAAAGAGTTTCAAGTAAAGTAAAGAGTAAAGAGTTGAGTTCATTTCTCAAAGTTATTAGGGAACTATGTATTCCCAAAGAAGTTTTAAAGAAATATTTTTACATTTAAACAAGGTTGGAAACTGAAATTTCCAAAGAGCCTTCAGGCTAGTTTTTGAGTAATTATCTCAATCAGCAGGAAAGCATATGTTTTAAAAACATAAGAGCCAGTACATTTTTGGGAGTAGTATCGAGCACCGAATTGGGGGAGCGTTCAAAGAACTCACAGCCCCCATAGAACCATGTTAGCCACCATGGGTAGAAAAGGATCATACTTTTTAGATGAATCATTTTCAGATTATACTAGTGGATCCATTAGGCAGTTCAGGTCTTATACCTTTGGCCGGGTATAAGATGCTCTGGCAGCGTGAGATCGATCGCTGTATCATCACTATAGCTCTTATGTGATGGTTGTCGGTTAGAGAAACTCCCACAGCAGTTATTGTATTTTTATACACAGAAATTATTGTATTTTATATACATCAGTTCAATTGTATTTCTATATACATCTCAGACTTATTATATCTTTGTATACACACAGAGTTTATAACATGTTTTAAACAGTCTTTCTTTATATCGCACTAGTTTTTAATTGCCTTATATTGAAAGAAGTCAGTCAGGTTGAGTTGAGTTGAGCTCAGTTATTCAAGAGTTGAGTATCCTTGAGTTAAGCATCTTTGAGTTGAGTATATATCTTTGAGTTGAGTATCTATCTTTGAGTTGAGTATCTGTCTCTGAGTCCAGTATCTATCTTCTGAGTTGAGTAAGTTTGAGTAGTTTTGAGTATTCCTTGAGTTGAGAAAGTTTGAACAGAGGTAAGTTATTCAGTTTATTCTAGTTTTTCTTCTAGCCTATGTTGTTTAGCTTTCCAGCTTACATACTCGTACATTCCACGTACTGAGCCATTTGGCCTGCATCTTCTTATGATGCAGACACAGGTATTCAGGATCATCAACAGGAGATTCGTTGATACATCCGGGAGTTTCAGTTAGCTATGACAAGTCTCATTGCTTCCGGAGGATTTCATTTACCTTTCAGTTGTATCAGTTGTTAGGAGGTCGTGGGTCTTGTCCCGGCTTTCATTCTTATCAGTTAGAGGCTTCATAGATAGACAGTAGAGTTTCAGAGGTAAGAGGTCTTTTCATTTATTTTGTTAAATTTTTTGAAGACTAAAGTTGCCTTTTATGGCGAGTTGTATATATATTCTATTATACAGAGTTTTCTTTTGAGTTAAAGATTTGTAAAGTTGAGTTTATAAACTCTTATTCAGTTTTAAGCTCTTGTATGCTTAAGTTAGTCTTCCGCTTGGAGTCAGCCAGGATGAGGGTTCGCTCGGGGACCAGCAATGGTCTTCGAGTGCCGGCCACGTCCAGGGTGTAGGCTCAAGGCGTGACAGGTGTTTCGCTTCGGAGATGTTGAAATGACACCAACTATTGAAGAAATCAAAGATTGCCTAGACAACGTCGAAACGTGCCAGAAAAGGAAAAAACATCCAGATCATCACATTTTGCTACCAGATAAGCCAACCAGCACAGAACTGAAAAACATGTTGTTATTGGTAAACGCAGACTGGCTAGACACCCCGAGTATTCCATTTGTGAAATTCTATGAACGATGGGGTCACGAGAGTTATTATAAGAATTTTCCAAATGAGTTTCACAGTCACAGCAGTTGGAGTCAAACTCAAACTCTAGCATTTGCAGTATGCCTCTTAGGGACGATGGTATTTCCTCAAGGCGAAGGGAATGAAATTGATACTCGGGTTGTCATGGTTACACACGCCATCTTCGAGGGTGTTGGTAAGAAAGGACAAGTTAAGAAATACTTCAACCTAGCCCCGATCATTCTGGCCGATATCTACCGATCTTTGGGTCAATGCAAAAACGGGTTTCCATTTTTTCAAGGTTGTAATATTTTGCTACAGTGGTGGATGTCTAAACATCTAGTGAAGACATATAAGACTCAGAAACAGAAAATGGCCGAACCACAAAAAGAAAGCCACCTTGACCATTACGAGTTTCATTTTAGCATCAACAGGTTCAAGATCCACAGCACTAGGGAAGCATGGGCCAAAGTCTTCCATGACATAAAAGAGGGAGACGTACAATGGATGTTTCAAGATTTCATGTCAGAAAAAATAGCTATTCAGGGGGCTAAGTGTCTTTTCCTAATCCTTCCTGGCATTAGAGGGGTACGACCTTACAATCCTAGCAGGGTAATGCGGCAATTCGGCAGAAGACAGATTCTACCTTTCAAAGGAGACACTAGCCGCTACGTCTTTGACTACAACGGGTGCGACAAGATACCTCACGCCAAGGATATTTGTCAAGAATGGGCTGGACGGGTAAACCTAAAAGAGAGCATGGCAGAAAATAGATATGAAGCCGGGTATGTGGATGAATACAAAAAATGGTTACAGGATGATCTGCGTGGTACACTTGACCCGACACCACGCACGGGCCGACAGATTGAAGATGTCCAGGTAAGGCTCCAAATCTAAGCCTACCATTTTCAGCAGGAATGGGACCGAAGAGAGCAAGAGTTTCAACGTAGGGAGCAAGAATACCTGCGTAGGGAACAAGAATTCTAGCATAGAGAATATGAAAGCCAAAAGGCATTAGCCTTTGCCACGCAAGAGTTAGCTGACGTGAGATCCTGCCTGATACGTTTGAACTTGAACTTGGATGATCAGCTTAACACCCTCCAGGGCGTGTCAATGTCTTCCAAAGCTGTGTTCGCTGAGCCGCATGTGATAACCAGCAAGTTTCTCATTCGTGAAGAAGTGGAAAAAGCAAGAGGAAGAGCAGGTCCTTCAGCATTTTAGTTATCTTATTCCCCTGCGTGGGATTGATGTTTTTGTATTTGCAACTTATCCCTTCCCTAAAAGATGTATCCCTTTGCTTAACTTTGTAATGAATTCTCTATTGTTTATGAATTCTGTTTTGGGGGTGCAACAATTTGTTTTAAATGGCGCAATACATCCTTCAATTCGCTAGGTCTACCCTTAGCACAAAAGGGTCACATGCATGTTTAGGACGCGATATTTGCCTCTTTACTTGTGTGTTTAACTGTTTGTGTGGTACGTTGCTTTGAATGAGAACATTTTAGCCCACTCCTTGTCAAAAAAAAATAATATATATATATACAAAAATTGAAAAATGTCAAATACAAGTCACTACCAAAATGTCCGACCAAAATTCCATGAGTCTTAAGTTTCTTAGTCAGAAATAAAATCCTACTACCGAATCCTAAGCCACTATTCTATCATCTCATGAAAGGTAAAATTGCAACTAAGATGGAAAAAGGCAAGAGTATCGACATAGAGCTAACTGAGGAGGATTTGAGGATCAAATTACAGCGGCTCAGACAAGAGATCCAAGAAACCAGAGAAAGGAGAATAGAAGTGGAGTTCGCCACTGCGGTGGCACGAGCAGCAAATGCGACACTAGACACGGAATTGGCAGCGAAGATGACAAAATGTGCTATTATAGATTACGAGACAGTTGTTGTGCGGAAGAAGCGCGATGCCCTCAAAGATATAACCGTGATGCTTCAGAAGCCACGTGGAAAGCACTCTTTCTTCAGCCAAGAGGCCACCAGCAGCGATCCCAAAGGCGCTAGACCTGAAGCTACTGAAGAAGATACTGAGGAGGAAATTGTCTATAGGCCTCCTCTTCAGGGACGGTGGAAGGAAGGGAATGAGAAAACCATCCTTGAAGCATATGAGTTTACCCCACGTGATTAATGCGACAATCAGAAAAAGAATGGCCTGAGTGGAGGCACATTTTATCTTTAGGAGCTTTATTGTCTGTTTTTCACTTTTCCTGTAATCTTCAAGAAATGAATGAATGAAAATGAAATTTCCTTTTGTATTCGAACTACGTTGGGCCTGAATTCTCCTTAGGAGATACGTAGGCAGCCTTTTAAGGCCCGGCCCCTATCTTTTAAAAATTTTATTTTTCCCTTCATTCTATAATGAAACATTGAATTCAGATCAACAAATGCCCAGAGATGCAGCAAGAAGACCTTAGCTCAACGCAATTTAACATTTCTGAGTCACCAACCTCAACATAAAAACGAGCAAATTCCTGTTTGTTCAAAAGTCAGTCCCCATTATTCGTGGGCTAGCATGTTCTCAAACAAAGCAACTTTTATGTGTTTATCTGCTTTCTATATGATATTTTGCATTATTTATGCCGAATCAAAACTAACATATTTGCCTTTGAGTTATTTTTCTCAACAGGTAGTTAGAACTGGTCTGTGTCGATAAGCTGGTTGATCATCCTTATTTCACTAGATCTAAAAGTCCTACAGATTCCTTCCCCAATCAAAGTTCATAAAAGGGAAAGGCAGCAATGGGTGATAACAACGAAGAAACCAGCCTTACTGATGTTGTGGTGGCTCAGCCCGCCCTTGCTGATCAGAATGAACTGATCCTGCAGCTGATGCAACAAATTGCTGAGATGAGGGTTGAGATGCAGAGAAAACACGATTTGCCTCCTCCGATTTTTGCTGTCAACGCTCAACCAGACGGAAGATCTCCAGCTCAAATTCCCCTTCCTAATGTGGAACAAGCTCAGAACCGCCTTTAAGCCCTGCTCGTAATCCCTCCATCATTGACCTTACCACCCAAAACCCCCATTACGCCTCAACCTCTTATCAAACACCACCCCCTCCTCAAAATACCAACCTCCAAGCACCACTCCCTCCCCCCAATGCAAACCACCAAATTGGCCTACCCCCTCACAGCCAAAACGCTAATAATCCACGCACTTCCCTCCTTCACCAAAACCAATATACCAGCCCCCAAACTTTCCCTCAAAACTACCACGCCCCTCTAAATGGCCAGAGTCCATCCATTGCTCCACCCCTACCGCAAAAAGTCGCTTTTCAAATACCGGTCCCCAACGAGCATGACGCCCATGGTTCGGAACTCGACCACTATGAGGAGAGGGAGAGAGAGTGGAGGTCAAAAGAAGAGACCGCCAAGATAGATATGAAGAAGGAAATTAGAAAAGCCATGAAAGAGTTGAACTGCATTCTTAAGGTCGCCAGGTTAAGTTACGAAGACATGTGCATTCATCCGAATTTGGACCTCCCAGAAGGGTTCAAGGTGCCGAAATTCGATATTTTCGGAGGAACGGGGAACCCCTTAGCACACCTGAGGGCCTACTGTGACCAACTCGTGGGAGTTGGGAGAGACGAAGCATTGTTAATGCGGCTTTTTAGCCGAAGTCTGAGCAGAGAGGCTCTAGAATGGTTTACGTCTCATAAAACGAGACAGTGGTCTAGTTGGAACGCTCTGGCTAAGGACTTCATCGAACGATTTGCCTACAATGTGGAGATCGTTCTTGACCGTTACTCCTTGGAGAAGATGAAGCAGAAGTCAATCGAAAGTTACAGAGAGTTTGCATATAGAAGGCGGAAGGAGGCAGCTAGAGTTAGACCTCCTATGTCGGAAAAGGAAATCGTCGAAGTGTTTGTGCGGGTGCAAAAGCCCAAATATTATGACAGAATCATGTTGCTCGTTGGAGCAAAATTTGCTGAGATAGTCAAGGTAGGTGAGACTATCGAAGATGGATTGAGATCCGGGAAGATTGCTCGTGTTGCTGCTTCGGCCAGATTTTCAGGTTTGTTGAAGAAGAAAAGAGAGGATGTGTCCTCTATCTCCTATGAGGGGAAGAAGACCCCAAAGAAGACCTCATCATACCAAGGTCGTTCTCGACCTTCACAGAGTTCGTACCCAGCTTGTTATACATAGGCTGATTACCAAAATAATCCTCCCCCCAGTTATCAAAATACCCCCCCTACTATTTACCAAACTCCACCTCCAATTTACCAAACTCCACCTCATCACTATCGGAACGTCGCCCCCAATTGTGCCAATGTTCAGACAAATTACCAAACTCCTCCCCCGACGTACCATACCCCAGCTCCACTTTACCAAAATACCCCCCCGAACTACCAAGCTCCACAATCAAATTACCAAACCAACTCATATCCCAGATATCAAGCCCCCCGTCCAAACGCTCCAAATTATCGCCAGATGCCTTCTCCACAACAAGGAAATTACGATCCCCCCCCCCGCCCTAGATTCGAGAAAAAGTCTGCTAGAATTTTCACTCCGCTTATTGAAAGCCGAACAAAGTTGTTTGAGCGATTAATCGCGGCAGGATATATTCATCCAGTGGGGCCCAAGCCGGATGATACTAGCTCAAAGTTTTACAGACCCGACCAGAGGTGCGCGTATCACTCCAACAGTGTTGGACATGATACCGAGGACTGTATCAACCTGAAACATAAAATCCAAGACCTGATCGATCAGAACGTGGTCTCTCTTCAGACGATCGCTCCCAATGTCAACAGTAATCCTTTGCCAAATCATGGAGGCGTCACTATCAATATGATAGAGACAGATGACGATTGGTGCGTGACAAAGGCAATAGTTTCGATTGTTCCTGATGAACTAGAAAGGGTTGTAGCCTCATTGAGCATTAGAGAGAAGAAAAAGTTTGTGATTCTGACACCCGAAAAGGCTGTTGTCTTGGTGCCACGAGAAACTCTTGCCCGACCAAAGTTTGTGATTGAAACAGTTGTTACCCAGGGTATGACCAGATCCGGCAGATGCTACACACCAGAAGAGTTGGCTCAAGGAGGGCAGAAGAAGGACCAAGCAAAAAGTCCAATCAGTGAGGCCGAAGCTGAGGAGTTCTGGAGAAAAATACAATCGAAAGATTATTCGATTGTGAAGCATCTAGATAAGGCGTCGGCTCAAATTTCTGTGTGGGCTTTATTGATGAGTTCGCAGTTCATAGACAGGCTTTGATGAAAGCTTTGGATGACACTTATGTGCATGTGGGTACTAACAGCGACAATCTAGCAACCATGATAAACCAGGTCATCAGAGGACACCGAATCAGTTTTTGCAACGAAGAGCTGCCATTTGAAGGGAGGATGCACAACAAAGCTCTGCACGTCACCATCAAGTGCCGGGACAAAGTTATAAATCGTGTTTTGGTCGACGATGGGTCCGATCTCAACATATGTCCGCTTTCGACTCTCAAACAGCTGAAATTCGACTTGGGAAAGGTTAAACAAAACCAGGTTAATGTGAGAGCTTTCGATGGAGTGCAGAGAGACACGATAGGGGCAGTAAATTTGGATGTTCAGATGGGGCCTACAGAATTCAATGTGGAGTTTCAGGTGTTGGATATCAATACCAGCTACAATTTGCTTCTAGGAAGACCGTTTATCCACATGGCTGGGGCTTTGCCTTCTACCCTTCACCAATTGATGAAATTCGTTTGTAAGGATCAGGAATTGGTCATTCATGGTGAGGGGAGTCACTCTGATGGGTATGCGCCGATCGTTCACGAGGTTTCCCAAGGTTGTGATTTCTACACGGTGGAGCTGGTAAATGTCACCGGTGATGATTTGGCTCCGCAACCTCCTATGCCCTCCGTGTACAAGATGATTGCTACTGTTATGCTCCAGAGTGGTTTCGAAACAGGTTTCGGATTAGGGAAGCACTTTCAAGAAATTGTTGAGCCTGTCCAAATTCCTGCCAAAGGAGCAAAGTTTGGTTTGGGATATGTCCCAACAGATGACGAAGTAGAGATGAAGAACAAGAGTGTTGATCAAGCATTAGCCAGGCCAATTCCTCATCTGTACCAATCATTTCCAGTACGAGAAAATGTCAACGATGGTGGTCTCGGGGAAGGAATCTGGAGCCTTTTTTAGAAGATTGATGCGGTCATCGAGGAAGAGGCTGGGACATCAAGCATCCGTGATGCAGAACCTGAGGAGCAATTGCAGAACTGGACCTCCACACCACTCCTGATTTCCCGCTCATCTGGTAATATTAATTTAAAACCTGTCAATGTCATGTCATGTCATGTCATGAACCGAGTGAACAAAATGAGGCAGGTGATGATGAGTACCAGGAATATGAAGAAGAAAATGAGATACCCGAACATGTTGCTGATGAATCTCGACAATTTGAGAATCAACACAAGCCGAATTTAGAAGAAACCGAGACTGTGAATCTCGGAGATGAGAAATGTGTTAAAGAAGTAAGAATCAGTGTCCATTTGATTGATGCTCAAAGAAGAAACCTAGTCCGTTTGCTCAGAGAGTACATTGATGTGTTTGCCTGGTCTTACAAAGATATGCCGGGGCTGAGTACGAATATGGTGTCTCACAAGCTGCCGATTAATCCAGATTCCAGTCCGGTAAAACAAAATACTCGAAAGTTCAAGCCTGAGTTGAGTTTGAAAATCAAAGAGGAGATTACCAAGCAGATCGAGTCTCAAGTAGTGGAAGTGACACAATATCCGACTTGGTTAGCCAACGTTGTTCCTGTTGCCAAGAAAGATGGAAAGATCAGAATTTGTGTCGACTATAGAGATCTCAACAAAGCTAGCCCGAAAGATAATTTTCCATTGCCAAACATTCACATCCTCATTGATAACTGTGCTGAGCATGAGATGCAGTCATTCGTGGATTGTTATGCGGGTTACCACTAGATCCTGATGGATGAAGAAGATGCAAAAAAGACAGCTTTCATCACGCCTTGGGGTGTATATTATTATCGGGTGATGCCATTTGGTCTCAAAAATGCCGGTGCTACTTACATGAGAGTCATGACAACTATCTTTCATGATATGATTCACAAGGAGATTGAGGTATATGTAGATGATGTCATAATCAAGTCCCGCGAGAGTTCGGATCACTTGACTCATTTGAGGAAATTCTTTGATCGCCTACGCCGATACAATTTGAAGTTAAATCCCGTCAAGTGTGCTTTTAGAGTACCAGCTAGTAGGTTGTTGGGATTTGTAGTCAGCAGGAGGGGCATTGAGCTTGACCCTTCCAAGATCAAGGCGATCCAAGAATTACCTCCTCCGAAGACCAAGAAAGAGGTGATGAGTTTTATGGGAAGGTTGAACTACATCAGCCAGTTCATAGCTCAATCCACCGTGGTGTGTGAGCCCATCTTTAAGTTATTGAAAAAAGATGTCTCGACCAAGTGGACCAGAGAATGTCAAACTGCTTTTGATGCCATCAAGAACTATTTGTCCAATCCACCGGTGTTGGTTCTTCCGCGAGAAGGGATTCCGTTATTGCTATATTTGTCGGTCTTGGATAATACATTGGGATGCGTGCTTGGTCAACATGATAAGACTGGGAAGAAGGAGCGAGCTATTTATTACTTGAGTAAAAAGTTCACTCCATATGAGGCTCGTTACACTCTTTTGGAGAGAACATGTTGTGCTTTGACTTGGATCGCTCAAAAGTTGAGACATTATTTGTCTTCTTACACCACGTACCTTATCTCCAGGATGGATCCGTTGAAGTATATTTTCCAGAAAGCAATGCCGACCGGGAAGTTGGCTAAATGGCAAATGCTTTTGAGTGAATTTGACATCGTGTACGTGACTCAGAAGGCGATAAAGGCACAAGCCTTAGCCGATCATCTTGCAGAGAATCCAGTTGATGAGGAGTATGAACCGCTCAAGACTTATTTTCCTGACGAGGAAGTTTCATTCGTGGGTGAAGATATTTCTGAAGCATACCCCGGATGGAAAGTATTCTTTGATGGAGCGGCGAATCATCAAGGGAAAGGTATCGGAGCAGTCTTAGTGTCAGAATCTGGTCAGCACTATCCTATGGCAGCAAAACTCTGATTTGAATGCACGAACAACATGGCTGAGTATGAAGCTTGCATCTTCGGTCTGAAGATGGCAATTGATATGAATGTTCACGAGTTGCTGGTTATTGGAGATTCAGATTTGTTGATTCATCAGGTTCAAGGGGAATGGGCCGTGAGAAACCCAAAGATCACACCGTATGTGCGGTATATACAGAAGTTGTGTAAGAGATTTTGCAAGATTAAGTTCAGACACACTCCCAGGACACAGAATGAGTTGGCCGATGCTCTCGCCACCATTGCCTCAAGGATTAAACATCCAGATACAAGTTAAATTGATCCATTGGATATAGGGGTAAAAGAGCAGCCTTTTCATTGTTCACATGTTGAAGCAGAACCAGATGGTTTGCCTTGGTATTTTGACATCAAAAGGTATTTAGAGACCGGAACTTATCCGGAGAATGCAACGTTCAACCAGAAGAAGTCGATACGCAGTATGGCCCTCAATTTCTTTGCAAGTGGAGAAATCCTTTATAGGAGGACTCCAGATTTAGGTCTTCTCAGATGTGTTGATGCTAGTAAAGCCGCAAAGCTTCTGGAACAAATACATGCAGGAGTTTGTGGTACTCACATGAATGGACTCACTTTGGCGAGAAAGATCCTCCGAGCCGGTTATTTTTGGATGACTATGGAACATGATTGTTGCAAATTTGTGCAGAAGTGTCACAAGTGTCAAGTGCATGGCGATTTTATTCGAGTGCCGCCTCACGAACTCAATGCTATGAGTTCACCTTGGCCTTTTGTTGCTTGGGGCATGGATTTCATCGGCCCAATAGAACCAGTTGCCTCTAACGGACACAGATTCATTTTGGTTGCCATCGACTATTTCACCAAGTGGGTAGAAGCAGCTTCGTATAAGTCGGTGACCAAGAAAGTTGTAGCTGATTTTGTTCGCAATAATTTGATATATAGATTTGGAGTACCAGAATCTATCATTACTGATAATAGAGCAAATCTCAAAAGGCACTTGATGAGAGAGATGTGTGAACAATTCAAGATTACTCACCGAAACTTAACCGCCTATCGTCCCCAAATGAAGAAGATTTGGAGAAAAATGATCGATAATCGCAGAGGTTGGCATGAGATGTTGCCATATGCTTTGTTGGGCTACAGAACGACTGTCAGAACGTCGATTGGAGCTACTCCATATTTGCTAGTATATGGAACAGAGACAGTTATACCTGCAGAAGTTGAAATACCTTCATTGAGAATTATCCAAGAAGCGGAATTGAGTGATGCTGAATGGGTTCGCAAGCGGATTGACCAGCTAACATTGATTGACGAGAAGAGAATGGTTGTCGTTTGTCATGGTCAATTGTATCGACAGAGAATGATTCGTGCTTTTCACAAGAAAGTAAGATCCAGGATATTTGAAGTTGGTCAGTTAGTTCTTAAGCGCATTTTCCCTCATCAGGATGAATATAAAGGAAAATTTGCACCAAATTGGCAAGGACCCTACATGGTTCGCAAAGTATTATCCGGAGGTGCCTTAGTCCTATCGGAGATGGATGGCACCTGTAACATCCGGCAATGTGAAATAATTGAAGAGGCTTAGAATTGGAAATTTTCATTTTGGGAAAGGATTTGAAAAATCTGGAAAATTTTGGCTAAGTATGGAAAAGGTGAGTTTCTGGCCAACTTTGATCAGTTTGCTCAATTCCGAGTTCGTATGAGCGAGTTATGGCCTTTGAAAGTTGGGCAGTTGACAAGGAAATCCGTCCGGGAATCATTAAGGGCATTTTGGTCTTTTTCCTAGCCTTTTATTTTGGTTTTATAAATGTGTTAGGCTGATCATTTTGATCAGTTTTACCATTTTAAAAGAAGAGAGAGTGAAGGTTAGGGCTTGAGAGTGAAGAAGAGAAGAAGAAGAGAAGAAGAGAAGAAGAGGAGATCATCGTGGATTTTCGTCGGGGGTGATCCCTAACAAAGTATGTGAGCTTTTAGTGTTGGGTGATCCTTTCCCCCACACACCTTGTCCCTTTTATTCATTTAGAAAGGTTTGGTTATGTTGTTAAAGTTGTTTGTTGTTGTTGTTGGAATTATTGTGGGTTGTGAAACATGATTGGATTGTGTTTTTGAGTGGTATTCTATTGAATGTTGAGGGATATTATGTTTCTAAGTGATTGGGGCTGGAACCCTTGAAGTTAGAGAGTTTAGAGTTGGTAACGTGAAGGAGAAAGTCGGGCAGCTTGCGAGGAGCATGTCCGCGTCGCGGACTTGTTCCCTCTGTGAACAAAAATCTTCTCCGCGTCGCGGACAGGACGCGGACTTCACTGTTTTCAGAATTCATGTTCGAAGATTTTCTTTAGTTTGGCTGTCCCAAATCATTCCTAAATCGTTCCTTAACACCATGGGGTCCTTCCTAATACCAATAAAGTCCTTGAATCCATAATTAAATTCAAGAAAGTTAGGATTAAGTCAAGTGAAGTTAGAAGTCAAGTGGAGTTAGGACCAAGCTTAGAAGTTAAGCAAGTCAAAGCAAGTCTTTAAAGCTTTTCAAGAGTCATTATTGAACGTCTTAACGTCGTTTCAAGTTTCAAGTTAAGTTAAGAGTTTCAAGTCAAGTCAAAAGTAAAGAGTTTAAGTAAAGTAAGGAGTAAAGAGTCGAGTCCATTTCTCCAAAGTTATTAGGGAACTATGTACTTCCCAAAGAAGTTCTAAATGTTTTTACATTTAAGTAAGAAAGGAGCCATGTTTTCCAAAAGAGCCTTGGGGCTAAGTTTTGAGTAATCGTCTCAATCAAAGAAAGAAGTTATTTTAAAAGCATGAGCCAAAGTATTTTCGGGAGTAGTATTGAGCACCGAATTGGGGACACGAGTTCATATTAACTCAACTCTCCATAAGAACCATGCGCCAACATGGGACGTGACGTATCATTCTTTTTAGATGATCACGTAAGATTAGGCTAGTGGATCCACTAAGCAAAAGTAAGGTCCTATATCGATGGCAAGGTATAGGATGGTCCTTTGGCAACGTGAGGTAAAACGTTGTATCATCACTAAGGCTCGTAGTGGTGGTTGTCGGTTAAAGAACCTCCCACAAAAGCTGTATTATGTTTATAAAAGAAAAGTTGAGTTTGTTATCATTTTATCCTTAACGATCTAAGTTGTTTACATTCTTTTACAAGTTTATTATGTATGGCTTGTGTCTTATTGGCTTACTTTGAGTCCAGTTATTTATATGAGTTGTTCAGAGTCAAGGTAAGTGATCTCTTGTTCTCCTTTCAAGCTTAAGTTGTGGTTCAGCTTTTCCAGCTCACATACTCGTACATTCCATGTACTGATGCCAGTTGGCCTGCATCGTTTTATGATGCAGACGCAGGTACCCCGGATCAGCATCCTGCACGTCGTTGATCCAGCTGAGCACTCAAGAGTCTGTGGTGAGCCTCCTTGCATTCCGGAGGACTCAATTATTTTGTGTACTTAGTTTTGTTCTATTAGGATGTTGCGGGGTCTGTCCCCACATCCATCTCAGTATATTAGAGGCTTCAATAGACAGTCAGACAGTCAGTTAGTCAGTTAGTTTTGAGTCCCTCATCCATGTATATGTATATATGTGTAAATATTCTATTTTGAGACTCGAGTTGCCCTTTGGGCCATATTTTTATTAGTTAAGATGTTTATGTCTTTGCATGACATTGAGTTATTCTGTTGAGTTAGGTTTCCGCTGAGTTAAGAAAGCCAGGCCAAGGGTTCGGTTGGGGCCAGCAATGGTCTCCGAGTGCCGATCCCGCCCAGGGTGTAGGCTCGGGGCGTGACAGCACCGAATGGCCGAAACCGATCAACTCAGATGTTGTCAAGAGATACTACGTGTGAAGTTTTAGTTTGTACTTTCTGTCATTTCCTTGTAATCATTCTATTTGCCTATAATCGCATCGTTTTAAATTTTATCCCTCTTTGTAATAAACTACGTCTGACCTGAATTCTCAAGAAAGAGATACGTAGGTGGCCTATGTCGACCTCGGTCACCCCTTTATCCCTTTGTAAATATTTTCTTTTGTATTTGAACTACGTTCGACCTGAATTCTCAAGAATGAGATACATAGGCGGCCTATGTCGGCCTCGGTCAGTTTATTTGTAATTTTTCTATTTTTTGTTAATTCTCGAGAGGGGAACTACGTTTGACCTGATTCCTGCCTCAACGGGATACGTAGGTGCCATAAGGGCTCAGTCATACCTCTCGTAAGATTTCCATTTCTCTTTGCAATAGAAACTGGGACAGAATTTTTGAGAGGGACTCAAAAATTCTCGAGAAGAAGATCTCTCCAACAAAGTTGAGACTGAAGTTACTTTGAAATTTGCAACTGGGATAGAATTTTTGAGAAGATCTCAAAAATTCCGTAATTTGCTCACCAACAGTTAGAGATAAGTCAAGACAGTTAACTGGAACATAAATTTTTTAGGATGACCTCAAAATTTTCAATAAGATTCAGCGAGAGTTTAGAGCAACTTTGAATACTTCCCAATAAGCGATCAGACAGATCTCAAAACACCAACTCTGAATGATGTTCGCTAGAGCTCGACGTGACATGACACTTGGCAGTGACTTTTTCCAAACATTACTTTTGAAAATCTATTTTCCTTAAAAGCTTTTCATTTATGTTCTAATTATTTTTTGCATAAAAATAGTTTGTCTTATCTATCAAGAGGCGGGAGATCGGAGAAATCAACCGAAGATAGCAAGACAAAGAGCAGACAACCGAAGAGATCGACGTAGATCAGTTCATTTTTTTTTTTAACTAACAATTTTTCTGTGGATGCAGGTCTATAGGTTTGCCTAAAAATCAGCATGTTCTTCCATTCAATGAATAAGGAGAGGTCAAAAGGGTGAGAGCTCCTTAAATTGACAACTTTTCTGTGGATGTAGGAAATATTTTATGCTTCTTATACCAAGAATTGGGAATATGAGTAGCATTACTTTATTCAAATTTTCAGCAAGGCAAGGTTCATAATGAACATGCAATTATGTTCGGGGATGGAACAAATGAAAACCTTGAAACGAGAAATATTATTACTTTCCAGCAACTAAAGATACCTGGAAAATATTCATCTGCATTATATTATCAGGGATGGCATCATCAGAAAAGAAGATCATGCATTGCAAGAGAAAAGAATCATGCATTGCAAGAAAAAGAAGTCATGCATCGCAGAAAAGATCATGCATAGCAAGAGAAAATGATTCATGCATCGCGGGAAAAGATCATGCATAGCAAGAGAAAATGATTCATGCATCGCGGGAAAAGATCATGCATAGCAAGAGAAATAATTCATGCATCGCGGGAAAAGATCATGCATTGCAAGAGAAAATGATTCATGCATCGTTGGAAAAGATCATGCATTGCAAGAGAAAAAGATTCATGCATCGCGGGGAAAGATCATGCATAGCAAGAGAAAGAATTCATGCATCGCGGGAAAAAATCATGCATAGCAAGAGAAAGAAGTCATGCATCGCGGAAAAGAATTCATGCATCGCGGGAAGAGATCATGCATATGTCGAGAAAAGATCATGTATTGCAAGAGAAAATGATTCATGCATCGCGGGGAAAGATCATGCATAGCCAGAGAAATAATTCATGCATCGCGGAAAAAGATCATGCATAGCAAGAAAAAGAAGTCATGCATCGCAGAGAAGTCATACATTGCAAGTTTAGACAAGTTTTAATGTGAATTTTGCAATTTATGGTATACTTTTCATGTATATAAGGTGGTCAATTCAAGTTTTGAACATGATCAGTGAAAAAGGGGTAAATGAAAGAAAAATGAGCAAAAATTGGAGTAGCAGCTTTTTCGCGCGCCCGCATGAATTTTGAGCTACATACTGGTTCTCCGCGCGTCATTCGCGCGTCCAAATGCCTGCATAGCGCGCCTGCGTGGAGTTGCGGCGTGAAAACATAAAAGTAAGGGTGTATTTGGAATTTGAGAAACAAGAAACCCTATGCTATATGATGTGGGAGCTTTCCCCAACACCGGAGGAGGAGGATACCAGAGAGGAAAGAAGGACGACGAGGAGAGGAAGGGGAAGACGCGGTACACTACTCGAATCCAAAACGGAAGTTGGGATTCAAAGTTTGATGGCTATGTTTTCTTTTTCTCTTTTGTTCTTAGAAAACTTATTCTCATCCATGGAGTAGATTCTTATAGGGTATTTGACAAACATGTTGTATTGATGAATCTGTTGGGATTTTGATTTTCATTCTTATGCTTGAACTTGTTATGGAAATTGGAATTAAATTGCAACCTGGTTCATTATTTTATTTAATCGAAAGAGGAGTATCTTGGTGAATATTGTTGCATAGTTTGGTTGGATTGAATCAATATATTTTCTCTGAAGTAATCGAAGGAGCTTCTTGATAATTATTGATTAAATCTAAAGGAAAAATAGTCGAAGGACGTTACTTCCTTAAGAACAATCATTAACATGTTTTTGCATATTAGAATCACTTGGGTATAATTGGTTTATTCTTTAACTTGAGATTTACTCGGAAGAAAAATCTAAGGCTTAAAGGATACTCTAATAAGCTATCGAATTCGAGAGAATCGATAGAACTTTAAATGTGGTAAATGAATGAATCAAATCCTAACTATCGTTATGCACTTGTTAGTCTTTTACCCTATCTTTAAGTATTGATATTAATCTTCATAGTTTACCAATTGATTTTAATTATCATTTAGTCTATAAAAGTGGTTCATAACCACAATCAACTCTTTTCTTTTGATCACCTGAATAATAATTAGCAAGATTTGATTGAATTATTATTTGTACCAATCCCTGTGGAAACGATCTTTATACTATACTATCTTTGACTAGCGAAGCATTAAACTTATAGTGTGTTTGTGCTCGTCAAATTTTGGCACCGCTCCCGGGGATTGGCAACAAGTAGTTTTCATAGAGTTTTGTGTATTAATTCAGGTTTATTTTAATTGTTTGTTTAGTTAATATCTCAAGTTCATATTATTGCAGGCAATAGGGATTAACCACAACTTTGGTGCATAACACGATCTTCCTCAAAAGAAGTTATCGAATACAATCCAGAGTTGGAAAAAACTTTACGCTTGCTTAAGAAGGAACTTGAAGAAAGGGTTTCACAGCAGCCTCAAGGGTTTAATACAATAGGTGATATAAATGCTGGTAATAGAGGTTTGAATGACCCAGTCAATCCGGATAACCTGAAGCGACTGGGGATTGAAGATGATGCTGAAAATCCTGGGGTTGTTAACCGACGAATCCACCGCCTTCCTGTTGAAGTGGAAGATCAAATGGATCAAAATAATGGAAGAGCGGGGAGATTGCTAGGAGACTATGCTAAGCCAAATTACAATGGGATGCAGTCCAGTGTAAGATGTCCTCCAGTTGCTGCAAATAACTTTGAAATCAAACATAGTGTTCTCCAAATACAAAATAACTGTGTTTTCAGAGGGAAGCAGAATGAGGATCCAACCAGTCATCTGATGGATTTCGATGAAATTATGTACACTTTTCACTACAATGGAGCTTCAGACGATGCTATATACTTAAGGGCATTTCCTTTCTCTTTGAAGGATGATGCTAAGATCTGGCTACGAAGTTTACCTGCAGGATCAATCCGCACCTGGAATGAAATGACGACAAAGTTTCTTGATAAGTATTTCTCACCAGCAAAAACAGCTAGAATGAGGAAGGAGATCAGCAATTTCAGTCAACTAGAGTCAGAAACAGTGTTTGAAGCATGGGAAAGATTTAAAGAATTGTTGAGGAAGTGTCCACATAACGGAATAGAGCCATGGTTGCAGTTGACAAATTTCTGGGAAGGGTTATCGCCTGCGTCACGGAGGATATTAAATAATGCAGTGGGAGGACCAATCATGAAAAAGACAGTTGAAGAAGCAATTGAAATTCTTGATGAACTTGCAGAGGATGCTAATCAGTGGGTTGTAGAGAATTCTGAAAGAAAGAAGAGTGCAGGGGTGCATCAAGTAGATACCTACACTACCTTGCAAGCGCAAATTGCATCGATTGCAAAGGATGTGAAGCAGCTGACTCTTGCGCAGGCTCAAATGACACAATCAATAATCTGTGATTTTTGTGCAGGAGGACATCCTACTCATGAATGTCAACAAGTTCCACTTGCGGAAGAAGAGGTTAATGTTGTTGGAAACTATAATAGAGGGAACAATTTCAATGCAATGGGGCAAAAACATCCCGGATTCTCGTGGAGTGCACCGAATGGTAGTTTGAATGCTTGGCAACAGAACAATGCGAGAGGACAGGGACAAGCACCCCAGGGGTATCAGAATTATCAGCGACCACAATATCAACCTCAGCAGGGACAACAAGGAAACCAATCAAATTTGGAGGAGATGTTTAAAAGTTTCATTACCAAGGTAGATGAGAAGTTTGAAAATCAAAGTGCTTCTATTCGCAATTTGGAGAAGCAAGTGGGACAGATTGCAAATCAAATTTCTGAAAGAACTCCAGGAACTCTACCAAGTGACACAGTGAGGAATCCAAAAGATTTGAAAGCTGTAACATTGCGTTCTGGGAAGATGTTGAGTGAAAATTGTCAAAGTCCAAAAGAGAAGTCAAGGGAAAGCCAAGTGGAGACAAAAGAATCTCATGAAATCAAGAAAGATAAGGACAAGTCGGAAGTTGATGGGGATACAAAACATATGTCTCCATTGCCTTTTCCTCAGAAAATGAAACGAGAAAAGCTTGATAAATGTTTCGGAAAGTTCCTTGAGATGCTAAAACAACTACATGTGAATATACCATTTACAGAGGTTGTCACGCAAATGCCTGCATATGCAAAGTTCCTAAAGGAAATTCTATCTAGCAAGAGAAAATTGGAGGAAACATCAGTAGTCAAGCTTAATGCTCAGTGTAGTGTCATCCTTCAAAATAAACTACCTCAGAAATGTGGTGATCCGGGTAGTTTCACTATTCCTTGTGCTATAGGAAATGTTAGGTTTGAAAAGTCATTATGCAACTCAGGAGCCTCTATAAACCTCATGCCGCTGTCAATTTTCAAGAAACTCGAAGGAGAAATTGGAATAATTAAGTCCATCCCTGTTTCCTTACAGTTGGCAGATCAATCTACAATCATTCCTGAAGGAATAATTGAAGATGTTTTAGTTAGAGTGGACAAGTTTGTGTTCCTAGTGGATTTCATAGTGGTGGACATGGAAGAAAATAAGGAGGTTCCGTTAATTCTTGGGAGACCATTTCTGGCTACTGGTAGAGCAATACTTGATGTATATGAAGGACAATTGATGCTAAGAGTTGGAGAAGAAAAAGTAGTTTTCAATATGAAAAAGATGATGAAATTTCCTCAAGTGGAGGAAAATGTCTACTCCTGTTTCAAAGTAGATATATTGACTGATCTGGCTGAAGAATATAAGAATGAAAACTTTATGGAGGAGACATTGGAGGGATGCATCACTGAATCAAATAATGAAGAAGCAAGGGAACGAGAATCCTTTCCAAAAGACACTGAAAATGAAATTTTGAGAGAGAAGCAAACATCTACTCCAGAGCTCAAAGTGTTGCCCACTCACTTGAAGTATGTATTTCTTGAATTTGACAGTTTTCCAGTAATTGTTTCAATCTATCTTACAGAAGAACAGGAAAGAAAGCTGATATATATGTTGAGAAGATACAAGAAGGCTATCGGGTGGTCTATTGCAGATATTCAGGGGATTAGCCCAGCATTATGCATGCACAAAATCCTGTTGGAGGAAAATAGCAAGCCAGTGGTACAACCACAACGCAAGCTGAATGAGAAAATGGAAGAAGTAGTACAAAAAGAAGTTCTTAAACTTCTAGACGGGCGGAATTATATTCCCAATTTCTGATAGCTCTTGGATCAGCCCAATTCATATAGTACCAAAGAAAGGAGGAATGACTGTAGTGAAGAATGATGATAATGAATTGATCCCGACCAGAACTGTCACTGGGTGGAGAATGTGTGTAGATTATAGAAGGCTTAATAATGCAACTAGGAAAGACCATTTCCCACTTCCTTTCATTGATCAAATGTTGGAGAAGGTAGCTGGCCAAGGATTTTATTGTTTTCTTGATGGGTACTCTGGCTACAATCAAATACCTATTGCACCTGAAGATATGGAAAAGACCACTTTTACATGCCCGTCAGGAATATTTGCATATAGAAGAATGCCTTTTGGTTTGTGCAATGCACCATCAACATTCCAGAGGTGCATGATGTCTATATTTGCTGAATTGAATGGGAAATGCTTACAGGTCTTTATGGATGATTTCACCTTGTTTGGTGAAGATTTTGACAATTGCCTAATGAATCTTGAAGGTGTTTTAAGGCGTTGTGAGGAGATTCACTTGGTTCTAAATTGGGAAAAGTGTCACTTTATGGTTAGAGAAGGAATAGTGTTGGGGCACAAGGTTTCGGCTGATGGCATAGAAGTAGACAAAGCCAAGGTGGAGATTATTTCTAAACTACCACCACCAACATCTGTGAAGAGCATACGAAGTTTTCTGGGTCATGCAGGATTCTATAGGAGATTTATTCAAAACTTCTCTAGTATATCTAAGCCCTTAACTACCTTGCTCACCAAAGATACTAAGTTTTTGTTCACAACTGATTGTCTAAGGGCATTTAACCTAGTAAAGGAGAAGCTCACGAGTGCCCCTATAATGGTTACTCCTGATTGGAGTCAGCCATTTGAGCTTATGTGTGATGCTAGTGATTTTGCTGTGGGTGCAGTGTTGGGACAAAAGAGAGACAAATTGTTTAGACCAATTTTCTATGCCAGTCGAACTCTAACTAATGCACAGGTGAACTATGCAACCACTGAGAAGGAACTATTTGCGGTGGTTTTTGCTTTCGACAAATTCAGATCATACCTGATAGGAAGCAAGGTGGTCGTTCACACTGATCACTCAGCTTTAAAATACTTGTTGCAAAAGAAGGAAGCAAAACCAAGACTTTTGATATGGGTTCTTTTGCTTCAAGAATTCGACCTCCAGATCATTGATAGAAAAGGTACAGAGAATCAGGTAGCAAATCATTTGTCAAGACTGGAAAATCCTCCTATGGAGGTGGTACCAATTAAGGAAGAGTTTCCAGATGAGCAATTATTTTCAGTCTCTGCAATTTCTGAAAGAGCACCTTGGTATGCAGACATAGCTAATTACTTGGTTAGTGGATGGGTGCCTCAAGATCTGAGCTATGAGCAGAAGAGGAGACTTCGAAGCGAGGTAAGAAATTATTTCTGGAATGACCTATTTTTGTTTAAAATTTGTGCAGATGGCATCATTAGAAGATGTGTACCTGAAGAAGAGATGGCCAGTATACTGTCTCATTGTCATGATGGAGCAGCAGGTGGACATTATGGTGGAAATAGAACAGCCTCCAAGGTGCTAGAAGCAGGGTTCTATTGGCCATCTCTATTCAAGGATGCACGGGAGTATGTGGTTCAGTGTGACAGTTGCCAAAGAACAGGTAATATAAGCAAGAGAAATGAGATGCCCCAAAATTCAATCTTAATATGTGATATTTTTTATGTATGGGGCATCGATTTCATGGGACCTTTCCCTTCTTCCCACTCTTTTGAATATATCCTGGTAGCAGTTGACTATGTATCCAAATGGGTCGAGGCAATACCTACTAGGACAAATGATGCTCGTGTGGTGTGCGAGTTCTTGAGAAAAAATATTTTTACTAGATTTGGCACACCAAGAGTCATCATTAGTGATAATGGATCTCATTTTATTAACAAACAATTTGCATCATTGCTGGGTAAGTATGGGGTAAATCATAAAACATGAACACCATACCATGCCCAAACTAGTGGACAAGTAGAAGTGGCTAATCGTGAGTTAAAAAGAATTCTTGAAAAAACGGTTAGTGTGTCTCGTAAGGATTGGTCAATACGGTTAGATGATGCCTTATGGGCATATAGAACTGCATTTAAAACACCAATAGGCACATCCCCGTATAAATTAGTTTTTGGAAAGGCATGTCATTTGCCTGTTGAAATTGAGCACAAGGCATATTGGGCTATAAAATTACTTAATCTTGATCTAAGTCTTGCAGGAGAGAACAGGTGCATGCAGATGAATGAATTAGAGGAGTTCCGGCGAGATGCTTATGAGAATGCAAGAATTTTCAAGGAAAAAACAAAAGTATGGCATGATCGTCTCATCAAGACAAAAGAATTTAAGGAAGGGGACAAAGTGTTACTTTACAATAGTAGACTGTGCCTTTTTCCTGGGAAATTCAAATCAAGATGGACGGGACCATATGTGGTGAAGAATGTAAGTCCATATGGTGCAATTGAAATCTTCAATGCACAAGGAACTGAAAGCTTCAAGGTTAATGGACACCGTTTAAAGCAATATGTGGTTGAAGGATTTGAAAAACAATCTTCTAACATTATCATTGAATAGCCCAAATTGGGCTACCTGGGTCGTGCCGCGATGTTAAATCAGGCGCTTATTAGGAGGCAACCCATCAAAAAAAAAAAAAAAAAAAGGGGTCGTTCGCGCGCCCGCGCAAATTCCATTCAGAATGCGCGACCAGCGCGCCACAACAGACAAGGTCGCTGCCTCGCCGCGCGACAGCGCGAAACCAGGCCCAAACGCGCTACCAGCGCGCGGGTTTCAGCAAGCGTGCTGTCTCACCGCGCGACCGCGTGGGTCGTTCCTTTAATCGCGTGCTCAGCGCGCGGGCGTCCCACCAGGTAAGTTTAATTATTTTTTTAAGGTTTAAAAATATAAAATAATTATTAAAAATAAATAAATAACCTTGTTCTTTTATTTTCCTTATTAGTTTATATCTTCTTTCTTTCTTTTCTTTTTCTCTTCTTACTTCTCTTATTTCTTTCTTTTCAAGAATAACCCTAACCCCAAATTCTTTCTCATTCTTCTCTAAAAGTGCTACAGTAGGAGCAATTTTTCTCATTCTCATTCATTCATCAAGAATTCAAGGTATGTATTTCACTAATTTTCTTTATTTGAGCCTTATAATAATCTATTTTCTTTGATTAGCCAATACATCCTTTTAGTCTAATCCCCCGGGTGGCACTCTCTTAATTGGAAGAATAAACAAGTGTAGAGAAGTGATATATATATATATAAAGGGGTGAAAAGGAGAGAAGGACAACGAAAGTTGTTGGATTTGTCTACAAACTTCAAAAGAAGACAAAAAAAAGGGGGAAATGACTTTCCACAACCAACCTTACCACAAATTATACCTGTACAAGTCCTACATGATTCTAACTTGACAAGTCCTACATTAGTGGAAAATTACTCAATTGCCAAGCCTATGGTATTCTGTAAAAACATGATGTATTTCTTTGTGAGTGGGAGTGAAATGATAGTTCTTTTTATGATGCATGACCATGAGTCCTGTGAATAAATGACATCTTCTTGTTGTGAGGAAGTTCTTGGATTGATTTTTGCTTAAATTTCAGTGTCACTAGTAGTCATTTAACGATGAACATTGCATGCGCCAATAGAGATGGTTGAAGTCAATTACTATTTCTAGTGAGTTTTTGTCAAGGTCTAGAGGGGGTCAAGTATGTTCAAAATTGCTCGGGACGAGCAACAACCCAAGTGTGGGGGTATTTGATGGGAGAATAAAATGAGAAAGTTTAGACAAGTTTTAATGTGAATTTTGCAATTTATGGTATACTTTTCATGTATATAAGGTGGTCAATTCAAGTTTTGAACATGATCAGTGAAAAAGGGGTAAATGAAAGAAAAATGAGCAAAAATTGGAGTAGCAGCTTTTTCGCGCGCCCGCATGAATTTTGAGCTACATATTGGTTCTCCGCGCGTCATTCGCGCGTCCAAATGCCTGCATAGCGCGCCTGCGTGGAGTTGCGGCGTGAAAACATAAAAGTAAGGGTGTATTTGGAATTTGAGAAACAAGAAACCCTATGCTATATGATGTGGGAGCTTTCCCCAACACCGGAGGAGGAGGATACCAGAGAGGAAAGAAGGACGACGAGGAGAGGAAGGGGAAGACGCGGTACACTACTCGAATCCAAAACGGAAGTTGGGATTCAAAGTTTGATGGCTATGTTTTCTTTTTCTCTTTTGTTCTTAGAAAACTTATTCTCATCCATGGAGTAGATTCTTATAGGGTATTTGACAAACATGTTGTATTGATGAATCTGTTGGGATTTTGATTTTCATTCTTATGCTTGAACTTGTTATGGAAATTGGAATTAAATTGCAACCTGGTTCATTATTTTATTTAATCGAAAGAGGAGTATCTTGGTGAATATTGTTGCATAGTTTGGTTGGATTGAATCAATATATTTTCTCTGAAGTAATCGAAGGAGCTTCTTGATAATTATTGATTAAATCTAAAGGAAAAATAGTCGAAGGACGTTACTTCCTTAAGAACAATCATTAACATGTTTTTGCATATTAGAATCACTTGGGTGTTGACACCCAATTTTGACCTTCCACGATATAAATTAATCATTTCGAGCTTCTCCAATTTCAAACGATTTAAAATTATTAGTTTTATAAAATTTCTAAAAAAATAAAATAAATAATAATAATAATATAGTTTGCAAGATTTTTAAATAGTTTGTCACTTTTCATAAATTTTAGATCATATATATGTTTTACATAATTATGTATATAATTAATATATTTTATGATTATTCGAAAATCGTCTCAAAAAAATAAAAAAATAAAAAATATATATATATTTTAAATATTAGGGATGGTTATAATTTTGAATTAATGAGTTTTATGGAATTCAAAATACTTTCAAGTTATTTTATCACTTTTTAATAATAAATATGTATATTTTTGCAATCACGCTATTTTATAAATATTTGAAAATCATCACAAAAGATTTTTATTATACTAGTTTACTTTAAGTCATAGCTATAATTTCGAGTTAATTAGTTTTGTAATTGAATTAATTAGCTTATAATTAAGTTAATTATTTTTTATTTTCGTTATGATTAAGAAGCTCATTAATTAATTTATATTAACTCATCTTATTTAAATTTTAATCAAATTCACCAATGAAATTCAATTTGACTAAGTTTTACTTTAAACCCATTTGAAACCAAACCTTGGGCCAAAATTCATTCCCAAAACTGGCCCAATACCACTTCTTTAATTTCCAACTCCTGCAACCCATTTTCAAATCCCATACAAAAGAAACCAGCCCACTAATTTTAATCCAAAACCCTCCAATACAATACAATAAGCAATACGTACATACCCAGTACCCCAACCCCTGTACTCTTCGTTCTTCTTCCTTTTCACGCGGAAATAGTACCCCGACCCGACCCAGTACGCGTCTCCTTCTTCTTCCAGACGCAAACCCAGAAATCCAGCGAAAAATCCCAACTACTCTGCGAACCCGTAACCCCTCACGTCCCCTTTTCCCCATTTTTCAGGGATTTCCCATTCCTTCCACTGTTGCTTCGAAAAGAGAACTTGAATTTCAAATTCAAATTCTTTCTTTCCACTTGTTTTCCCACCTTTCTCAATTTGAATCTCCCCTATATATACCCATATCCTTCCACTGTGATGGGGCAGGATTTTACATTCTAAAATAAAATAAAATATATGTTTATTTTTATCAAGAGGACGAAAAATCGAGAGCTATTTTTGTATCAATTTTCTTCTTGCTCGAGTTAAGGTCACAGTGGTGTAAAAGCTTCATGGTCTAGCTCGCTGTCCCGGTTCGCTGCTCCGAAAAGGGTAACAACTCCTCTTCTCTCATTTTTTTTTTATTTCAGTTAATTTGTTCTCTGTTTGGTGAAGTAGTTGCATATCCATATTTGTTTCTTTCCGTTTGAACTCTCTTTAGTGCTATAATGCATGAATTAGGATGATGTAGTAGCTAGTTTTATGGTGCAATGTCCTCATTTCTCACTGTCTGTTGTTGCTTTGGTTTGAGAATGAGAAAACAATGGAAACTTCATGTATTTTGCTTCACACCCTTACCCCTCAACTGAAGACAAGTGTTCTTGTGTGTTTATCTTGAATAGTATTCTAGCTAGATTAACTAATCTCTTGAAATCGTGATTGTTTCTTTTATTAAAATCCCTTAGAATTGTATCTAAGTGTTAAGGTATGTCTTTTATTTTCCGCAGAATGTGAAATTCTTGTTTAAAATAGTTATATGGGTTTGTGTATAATGAGACAGCCCTAACCCCTATATTTTAATTTGTTACTACCGAAATGTCCTGAAAGCTCTCATTTAAATTCATTGTTCGGAAATCTGATGCTATTTTGAGGATTAAGTCATCAGTGATCTAGTTAATCCAAGCATGGCTTTAGGTTCTTATTTTAATATCTTATCCAATTAGGCATAGTTGTGAGTGCGGAGTATATTAAAAAATAATTATGGCCTTGAGGTTTCTTATTGTGAAGGTTCCTTGTTAATCCTAGTTTGAATTCGCGCGGTAGATATATCTATCCTTTGTTTTCGATCAACTTGAGTGGTATATATCTCTTTGGATTTAAACTCATGACGGGATGCTTGTAACTCTACCGTTTTAATGTGACGATTTAACTAAGATTGCTCTTATTTTCCAAAAAAATAAAATAAAATAAAATAAAATAGCCCTCCCCATCTTTGTCCAAAGTCTAAAAATATCCTTCTAATTTTTAACTTCTTGTTTAACTTAGTTGTTTACTTGAATGTTAATATTCAACAGTGATATGAACATGGTTTTGTATTATGCCATTGTTTAACATGTTTGCTTATGTAGCCTAGTTTAGTTATTTAAATGTAGTTATTTTCTTCCTTTGCCTATAATGAGTTAATTAGCTATTGTCTTCAATTTTGATTCTTCGATATGACAAACCGGCAACCTTAAGTCCCCATAGATAGAGCTAGTTTTGTATTGTATGAGGTGATGTTAGCTCTTTAATATATCTTTGGATCGCATCAATTATTGCTCATAAATTTTAGTCATATGTACATATGTGTGGGCATGTGCTTTGGAAGTTCCATGTGGCTTGATTTTCATTACCTTAGTATAACTTTTATTACCTCCTATTTTGTGTTGAATTTAGTGACCTTTTGGTCTTAATTTGGTCTAAAAGTGATTGTAGTAATATTTGCATCTCAAGAAATATTTAAGCCACTTTCATCTTAATTTTAAGTTACTTCTTAATTGTTCCCTTAATTCGTACACTAATTTTTATACTCGCTTTTGTTGCATATGAAACTCCATTCGAGTTCACTTTGGACTCCACTCTCACATATCCTTGAGTCGTTTCGAGTTATCCTCATGTATTCGGTGAAAAAGAAGCTGAAACAGGCCCCGGAAGTCCAAAAAGCAGGCTGTATACAAGTTATATGCATTCAATATACGTTATATGCAGTTGTATACCCTTATACACAGGTCAAAAACGCAAAAATACAGGGCTAAGGTGAAATATAGGTGTTCGGAAGCAAGGGATACATGAAAAGAGCCTATGCACACGCTGATATACACTGATATACACCAGCTGTATACAAAAACGGGATTGGCTTAAATGCCAAAATTTTCAGCAAAATTAGCCCAAAAAGGGGGCCCAAATTCATTTCTCCTTTACCTTTGAATTATTTAATTGATTTTAATTATTGTTTATTTATTATTATTTTATTTTTTTTCATTAACTCTAACTTTAGAATTGGTAATTAACTTAATTAAATTCCCCAAAAGAGGAGTTATATTCTTTGTGTTGGTTTAATTTTTAATACATTTCATATTTTGTGTTCATTTATTTTAGTAGTTAAGTATATTGGTCAAAAATTTATATCTTCAATTAAGTTAAACTTTTTATACTTGAAAAGAGATGTTCGTTAATGCTTTTTGCTTAATCATATTTTACTCATGTTAAAGTTGTTTTAAGTTAAAGTATCTTTCTCAAATAAACTTTTTAAAAATGTTAATCAAAACATTTTCAATTAATTGAATATATATATATATATATACACACACACACACTCACACACACTTACTTAGTCATTTTCTCAAAAGGGTTAGTCAATTAATTAAAAAATGATTTTTATGCCTTAATTTATTAAATTGGTTTAAATTATTATTTCAAAGTGAATAAAAATAAATTCTAATTAATCTTTTTTTTTATTAATATTGTAATCACTTGTATTTCGAATCAATTGTTCCATTTTGAATCCTTTTCTCTAAAAAATAAAAATAAAATGTGTCATTTATTTAATTATTTTTTCAAAGATTGTAAGTTATTATTTTTATTTTCCTAAAATAGTCAAATATATTTTAGTCAAGTCGCAGGTCAACCGCATGTTAGCGGGCACTTCGAATGCTTAAACCCTTCTCGAAGTGTAAATTGAACCCCGAACCCTCTTTGGTATTTTCAAATGATTTTTTCTGTTTAAGTCTTTGAAAATTATAAGTTTTCTTAATTTCTTAAAAAAAAATTAAGTGGCGACTCTTTTCTAAGTATTTTTCTCAAATTGCTTTATACTTAGAACGTTTCAAAAGTGATTTTTCTAAAGGTTAGGAAAATTACGGCATAACAGAAATGGCGACTCTGCTGGGGATTTAATTAGGTTCTAACCATAATGACTTGACTCTCTTTGACTATTTGCTAATATTTGTTGAATTGTTTTACCTCATATGTGCCTTATTTGCTTAAATTGTGATATCAACTGTCATTGCATGCATATCATTTATTCCGTCAAATGACATTATTTTTTTTTTTTATTTCACTTAAAGGACGATTATGCGGGCCGCAGTCGTTCGTTAACCAAATTGTTTATCGGGACACCCTGACGAAAGTAGTTGGCTACTGGATAGTCAACGGTCGTTAACTGTCCCAGCCCATGTAGTCCGCTTGGGTCACCAATCCACTTCAAATAAACCCCACTCTTAGTCAAGACTAGTGTAGAGCCAAACCAAATCCCAAATTTAGCGCATTTGAACTAAGTTGACCCAACATCCAAGGCGTGTTTGGGCCCATTAGAAGTCCACCTTGTGTCTATTTGGCCCATTGGTCAATAAAAGACAATCATGCTTGTGTGTTTATATTTGAAGGATGTATACGTCATTTGGCAAAACATTGTTTCTTGGGTTAGGAATTTAATAGTTTGTTCGAGACAAAGAAAGATCAAATTACCATTGCATCTGAAGACGTTGGCATTCAGAGATGGCAAGAAGCTCAAGAACGGAGAACCTTCCGTGGAATCATAGTTTAGGATTGAACCCCTGTGCGGGACTGATATTTTGTATCCCATTTCCCCTATTATGTATCCCCATTTAGTTCATTCGTAAAACTTGTATAAATTTGGGTTTTGGGGCAATGGATTGTTTCAAATGACGTCGTACATCCTTCAATTCGATAGGCCCACCTTTGGCATAAAAAGGTCACAAGTTTAGGGCACGATATAAACTGTTTGTGTGTTGCTTGATATAATTATTTTGTGTTGTGATGTGTCATTTTGTCTAAAGCAGGATTAATCCACTTTTGTTTGATAGAACACCTTAAGCATATATTAAAGTTCACAACAACAAAGTCCGTCCAAATTACTTCTGAAGTGTTGTCTAAAGTTTCTCAAAAATATATAAATCTTCTACTCCAAAAATCTCTTAAGTTTTATTCGTCCATCACAGGAAGGTCGACTTGCTAGAATGTTTGGAAAAAGTGTCAACGCACCAATCCCACCCATTGCTTCGGTTAGTGATGATGAAACTAAAGAGTCGATGTTCAGAAAATTTGTCGAGACTAGAGAAAGGATAGCTGCAGCCAAAAGGAGACTTGCAATACTGGACCAAACTGAATGGATACTACGAGAGAGAATTATTGAGGTTGACATGGAAACAACCTCGGTGAAAAGAAAGATTGCAAAAATTGATCAAGAGATAATTAATATCGCTAAAGTGTCTGCAAGGATCTCTGAAATTGAACGGGACATTAAGGAACTAAATTTTGGGAATGCTCCCTCCCTGAGGGGAAAAGGTAACACAAAAGTAGGTTCAGATGACGAGAGCATCGGATCGTCACCCTACAATTGAAGAAGAAGGAAAGAAGCTTTTGGGTAGATTTAGGTTTATGTAACACTTTTCTCATGTTTGTCATGTTGTTTTTAAATCTTTATTGTAATCAAGAACTACGCGAGACTTGAGCCCATAGGGGGTACGTAGGAAGCTCTTTTCGAGCCTAGTCTCTCTATCAATTTTGGGAAGGGTACATTTAGGTTATCTTATGTAATTCGAACTACGTCGGGCCTGATTTCCTTGGTGGATACGTAGGCAGCCTACTTAAGGCTCGGTCCCTATCTTTTCAATTTTTTATTCTCCCTTATTAGTGAATGATTCTGAAGACTTTCACCTACAAATGCATATGAGTGGGAGAAAATAGCAAGATTCTATGCAAGTCGACCTTTCCAATTCAATTGCAAGAAAAATTTCTTTCCATTTGAGTCCTCCCGTTCACCCAAAATATTTTCGTGGATTAATCTGCTTGAAGCAAAATGACACTTGTGTGTTTATTTTTATGTCATCTTATTTGCACATCTCGTTAAAAACAAAAACTAACACATATGTCTTTTGAGTTGTTCTTCTCTACAGGTAAAACCTGATCTGTGTTGAAATCAAGCTGGCCGACCATCCCTACTTTACAAGATCTAAAGCAATCATACCATCCTTTCCTGATCATTCTTTGGAGAAAGGCAAGAGCAAAATGACTGGTACTTCCGAAGAAACGGGAATAATGGACGTGACCATCAGAAATGCTGAACTCGCTGATCAGAGTGAGTTGATCTCTCAGTTAATGCAACGAATTGCAGATATGCAGGAAGAGCTTCAACAGACCAAAGATCTGGCCAAGCTGGCCATTGCATCGAATGAACCCCCTCTTGAAACTAGAAGACCTCCTCCTCCTTTTCCATCACTGAATTCCCCATTACCCAACTATTTCCCTACCCATACCACAGGACCAATCACTTCCATCCCTAATCCTCATACCATCGACTTAACTGTATCCAACGCTTCTTATGCCAGCACTTCCTACCAAACACCACCACCATTACCAAATCTGAACCAAGCACCTAACACTAATCACTTCCAAAACTTTACACCAACACACCAAATCCCACCCCCAGTCTCCAATAATCCACGTGTTTTGCCTAGCCAACCTGTATACCCTTCCGTAACATTCCAAACTCCACCAGCCTATACAATCCCTGAACCATGTCCTAGCTTTCCCGTTCAACCGGAGCTGGATCACTATGAAGAAATGGAGAAGGAGTGGAGGTTGAGAGAAGAAAAGCGTGAACAAGAGATGAATCTTATGAAGGATGCCATCTCTGAGGCAGTAAAAAGTGTTCAGTCTTCGAGGAAGATAACAGGACTTGAGTATGAGGACCTTTGCATGCACCCTGACTTGGAAATACCCGAAGGTTATAAAATTCCAAAATTTGAAACCTTCAATGGTATTGGTAATCCCATGGCTCACCTACGAGCTTATTGTGACAAACTCGTGGGTATCGGGAAAAATGATGCATTAATTATGAGGTTGTTTAGTCGAAGCCTCAGCGGGGAGGCGTTAGAATGGTTCACATCTCAAGAACTCCGTCAGTGGTCTACATGGGGGGCTCTGGCCAAAGATTTTTTGGAAAGATTCCAGTTTAATGTCGAAGCTGTCCCTGACAGATATTATTTGGAAAAAATCAAGCAAAAGACCACGGAGGACTATCGTGAATATGCGTGTCGCTGGAGGAAAGAAGCTGCAAAGGTACAACCTGTGATGACTGAAAACGAAATAACCTCTGCTTTTATTCGAGCTCAGGAGCCCGAGTATTATGAAAGGATGTTGCCCATGATGGGACAGAAGTTTTCGGAGCTGATCAGAATGGGAGAAGCCATAGAGGATGGCCTCAAGTCTGGAAAGGTTACAAGTCTCACTGCCTTGCAGGCCGCAAATAAATCCTCACCATCCATGGCCACAGGATTCGCTCGGAAAAAGAAAGAGGACGTGTCTGCTGTATCTTTTAGCCCGAGGCCAAGGCCGCAAAGGTATTTTGGGTCTGGGTCTGCCATTGGAAACTCCAACCGATTCCCCACCTCTAATATTTACCCACCATCTCCACAAGCTCCAATCCCAATCTACTATGCACAACAGAACTACCAAGCTTCACCGCCCATCTACCAAAATCAACCACTAACCTACCAAAATACACTACCAAATCACCAAGCCAATGCACCAGTCTACCAAAATCTCGGACAAAACAACCCAAATGGCAACAACCAACCCCGTCCTAACCTCGATAGAAAGCCTCCCAGAGTTTTCACTCCTTTGGCAGAAACACGTACCCAACTCTTCGAGCGTCTAAGAGCGGCAGGATTGATCCAACCAGTAGACGCAAGGGCAATCAATCCTACAACAAAGTTCTTTCGAGCAGATCAACGTTGTGCGTACCATTCTGGAGGGGCAGGGCATGATACAGAAGGATGTATCAATCTGAAACATAAGATTCAAGACTTGATCGATAACAGAGTCATCACTCTCCAAGCCCCTGCCCCCAATGTGAATCTTAACCCATTGCCGAATCATGGAGGAGCTTCTATTAACATGATTGAAAAAGAAGAAGATTGGCTTGCTAATGGGACTATCGGTGAAGCAGCTGTCAACTCACTTATACCAACAGTGGCCTCATTGACCATAAAGGCCCGTCCAGAGTTTGTTGTAATAACTGCGCCTCATCAGGCATTTGCTTTGGTGAAGGAAAGAAGCGATGAGCAGTCCGAAAAAAGGTTTGTTGTCCAGGCGGCCACCGCACAAGGGATGACACGCTCTGGAAGATGCTACATTCCAGAAGAACTAACTCAGGAGACACGAAGAAAGGAGAATCAGAAAAGGCCGATCACAGAGGGTGAGGCTGAAGAGTTTTGGCGAAGAATGCAGCCTAAGGAGTATTCCATTGTCAAGCATTTGGAGAAGACTCCCGCTCAAATTTCTGTTTGGGCTCTATTAATGAGTTCTGAGTACCATCGAAAAGCATTGTTGAAGGTACTTGATGAAGCATATGTGCCGACGGGAACAAGTGGTGAGAATCTGGCCACCATGGTAAGCCATGTCATTGGGAGTCATCAAATCTCTTTTCGAGAAGAAGAGTTGCCACTCGAAGGGGTTATGCACAACCGTGCCTTGTATGTCACCGTCAAATGCAGGGATAAGTTTGTAGCTCGAGTATTGATTGATAATGGCTCAGGGCTCAATATCTGCCCATTATCAACCCTGACTCAGCTAAATTATGATGTAGGGAAAATCCGTCAGAGTCGTATGAATGTAAGGGCGTTTGATGGTTCGCAAAGAGAAACCATGGGGGAAGTAGACTTGTGTATCCAAATGGGGCCTGCAGAATTTGTCACTGAATTCCAGGTGATGGGTATATCTACGAGCTACAACTTATTGCTAGGAAGACCATGGATCCATGCTGTTGGAGCAGTTCCATCCACATTGCATCAACTTTTGAAGTTCATCTGGGAGGACCATGAAATTGTCATTCATGGTGAAGGGAGTGACCGTAGGTACCCTGGTTTCTCCATTCCAGTTATTGAAGAGTCTTCTCAGAATACTGACTTTCACATAGTAGAGATAATGAATGCTGCTTTTGAAGACACGACACTGCAAGTACCAATGCCGCAAGTGTATAAAATGCTAGCTGCAACTATGCTGAGAAGTGGTTTTGAACCTGGGCGTGGGTTAGGCAAGAATTTGGATGGCATAACTAAACCTCTTCCTATACCACTTCAAAATTTCCGATTCGGTGTCGGTTATACCCCAACAGAGGAAGAATTGTTTGAAGCAGAAACAAGGAAGAAATGTGACTATGATATACTGAAGCCTATTCCAGCATTGTACCAGTCATTTGTTGCTAAAGCTTTGGAACCTGAGATTGATGATCTAGTGGAAGGGATGGGAAGATTGTTTGATGAAGAAGATTGTGATGCGATCTCGACAGAATGTACAACAACACCCACCATTCGAGATGCCGGAACTGGAGAGACGCTGCAGAATTGGATGGCCACTCCACTTATGATCCATCGAATGGCTTGGTAGACAAAGACAAGATTTGAAGTTTTATTTTTTGAAAATCGGTGTTGTTCGGACGAGGCCTGAAACCACCATTTATGTCACTTTATTTTTCATCGTAATGTTTAAAAAGGAAGTGACTCATGAGTCATGACCAAAGTTTGTACGCTTTTTAAAAATTCCAATGAAAGCCTCGTTTATTTTAAATTAATTAGCTTGTCATTGCAAATTATTCTGCAACAAATACATTTAAACTCTTTCTATCTAACATGGTTGATTTGTTGTTCTTTTCAGTAAAAATGAATCTAAACCTGCCAATGTCATGACATGTCACGAACACGGCGAACCAAGTAAGGTCGATGAAGATGAGTGTGAGGAATATGATGAGGAAACTATGATGCCTGAACACCTTACCGAGGACTTGAGGCAACTTGAAGATGATAAAAAGCCCAACCTGGATGAAACAGAAACAGTAAACTTGGGAGATGGCGAGTCGATCAGAGAAACCCGAGTCAGTGTTCATTTGGCAGTAACAGAAAGAGAAGAATTGGTCAAGCTGCTCAGACAATACATCGATGTGTTTGCATGGTCTTATGATGATATGCCAGGGTTAAGCACTGATATTGTTTCCCATAAGCTGCCTATCAATTCAGAGTACTGTCCAGTAAAGCAGAAAACCAGAAAGTTCAAGCTCGATCTGAGTTTAAGGATAAAAGAGGAGGTCATGAAGCAAATCGAATCAAAAGTCGTTGAAGTGACCAAGTATCCCACTTGGCTGGCTAACATTGTTCCAGTGGCGAAGAAAGATGGAAAAATCAGGATATGCGTGGATTATCGGGATCTCAACAAAGCAAGTCCGAAAGATAATTTCCCCTTGCCAAACATCCACATACTCATCGATAATTGTGCTAAGCATGAGTTGCAATCTTTTGTGGATTGCTTTGCGGGATACCACCAGATTCTAATGGATGAAGAAGATGCAGAAAAAACAGCATTCATCACACCTTGGGGAGTCTACCATTATCGAGTGATGCCATTCGGCCTTAAAAATGCTGGAGCCACTTACATGAGAGCTATGACCACCATTTTCCATGATATGATCCACAAAGAAATTGAGGTGTATGTGGATGATGTCATCATAAAATCTCGTGAGAGTTCTGATCACCTGACACACTTGGAAAAATTCTTTAACAGGTTACGTAGGTATGATTTGAAGTTGAACCCAGCCAAATGTGCATTCGGAGTACCTGCAGGGAAGTTACTCGGATTCATAGTTAGCAGAAGAGGTATCGAGCTTGATCCTTCCAAGATCAAGACAATTCAAGACTTACCTCCTCCAAAGACTAAGAAGGAAGTAATGAGTTTTCTGGGGAGACTAAATTACATTAGTCGATTCATAGCTCAATCAACGGTGATATGTGAGCCCATATTCAAGTTACTACGAAAAGATGCGCCAACCAAATGGACCGAAGAATGTCAGAAGGCTTTTGACACCATCAAGAGTTACCTTTCGAATCCACCAGTGTTGGTGCCACCACGTGCAGGCAGTTCTTTGCTATTGTATTTATCCGTCTCAGACAATGCATTTGGGTGTGTGTTGGGACAACATGATGAGACCGGAAGGAAGGAGAGAGCTATATACTATTTGAGCAAGAAGTTCACATCTTATGAGGCTCGTTACACCCTTTTAGAGAGAACTTGTTGTGCTTTAACTTGGGTTGCTCAGAAATTGAGACATTATCTGTCGGCTTATACAACACATCTCATTTCGAGGATGGACCCGCTTAAGTACATATTTCAGAAAGCAATGCCCACAGGAAAGCTAGCAAAGTGGCAAATGTTGTTGAGTGAGTTCGATATTGTGTACATGACTCAGAAAGCAATCAAGGGGCAAGCTTTGGCAGATCACCTTGCTGAAAATCCAGTAGATGAAGGATATGAACCACTTAGAACATATTTCCCTGATGAAGAAGTATTGTTTGTAGGGGAAGACATATCAGAATCATATCCTGGGTGGAGAATGTTTTTTGATGGAGCAGTAAACTCTATAGGATCAGGAATTGGAGCAGTGTTGATATCTGAATCGGGGCAACATTATCCAGCAACAGCAAAGCTTAGATTCCGATGCACTAATAACATGGCTGAGTATGAAGCATGTATTCTTGGCATTAGAATGGCTCTTGACATGAATGTTCAAGAATTACTGATAATTGGTGATTCAGACTTGTTGATTCATCAAGTTCAAGGAGAATGGGCGGTGAAGAATCCTAAAATCTTACCATACGTACAATTAGTACAGAGATTATGCAAAAGATTTAGGAAGACTGAGTTCAGACACACACCAAGAATACAGAACGAGCTTGCTGACGCCCTTGCAACCATATCGTCCATGATACAACATCCAGAAAAGAGTTATATCGATCCAATTGAGATAGTTTTAAAAGAACAACCAGCACATTGTTCACATGTGGAAGCAGAATGGGATGGGAATCCATGGTATATCGATGTAAAAAAGTACTTAGAGGCTGGCGAATATCCGGAAAAGGCAACAAGTATTCAGAAGAAAACAATCCGAAGAATGGCAAACAACTTCTTTTTGAATGGAGAGGTTCTTTATAAGAGGACACCCGATCTGGGATTACTGAGATGTGTGGATGCTGTAGAAGCCACAAAATTGCTTGAAGAGGTGCACGCTGGAGTGTGTGGGACGCACATGAATGGGCTTACATTAGCAAAGAAAATCTTAAGGGCGGGATACTTCTGGATGACTATGGAAAATGATTGTGGCCAGTTTGTCCAAAAATGTCATAAATGCCAGGTACACGGAGATCTGATCAAAGTACCACCCCACGAGCTCAATGCGATGAGTTCCCCTTGGCCATTTGCAGCCTGGGGCATGGATGTTATTGGACCTATTGAGCCTGCCGCCTCCAATGGTCATAGGTTCATTTTGGTCGCCATTGATTACTTCACAAAGTGGATCGAAGCTGCTTCCTACAAAGCTGTGACAAAGAAAGTTGTGGCTGATTTTGTTCGCAACAATTTGATATGTCGTTTTGGAATTCCAGAGTCTATCATCACAGACAATGGAACAAATCTGAATAGTCACTTGATGAAAGAGATATGTGAACAATTCAAAATTACCCACCGCAATTCAACTGCGTATCGCCCTCAGATGAATGGAGCTGTGGAAGCTGCTAATAAGAACATCAAGAGGATACTGAGAAAGATGATTGACAACTACAAATGTTGGCATGAAAATTTGCCTTATGCTTTGCTAGGTTACCGCACCACAATCCGAACCTCAACTGGAGCAACTCCTTACCTATTGGTATACGGAACAGAAGCGGTGATACCAGCTGAAGTCGAGATACCATCTTTAAGGATTATTCAGGAAGCTGGATTGAGCGATGCCGAATGGATTCGTGACCGATATGAGCAATTGGCATTGATTGATGAGAAAAGAATGAGTGCTGTTTGTCATGGCCAGCTGTATCAACAGAGAATGACTCGTGCTTTCAACAAGAAAGTAAGAATTCGAACATTTGAGGTAGGCCAATTGGTGTTGAAACGCATTTTCCCTCATCAGGACGAATACAAAGGGAAGTTTGCACCTAACTGGCAAGGACCGTATGTTGTCCACAAAGTACTATCAGGAGGAGCTTTGGTTCTAGCAGAGATGGACGGTCAAGTGTGGCGCAAAGCTATCAATTCAGATGCCGTCAAGAGATACTACATTTGAAGGATGCTTTTTCTTTTCTTTATTTCCTTGTAATTGTAGTTTGCTGGTAATCATTATCGCATTATGTTTTAAAACATTCCCATTGTACTTGAACTACGTTCGACCTGAATTCTCGAGAATGAGATACGTAGGCGGCCTATGTCGGCCTCGGTCGTTTCCTTATTAAAATTTTCTTCTTGTCACTTCTCGAGATGGGAAATACGTTTGACCTGATTCCTGCCTCAACGGGATACGTAGGCGCCACAAGGGTTCGGTCATATTCCTAATAAGATTTCGATTTCTCCTCACAATGGAACCTAGGACAGAATTTTTGAGAGGACCTCAAAAATTCTATAAGAAGTGTCATTTCCTACAAACAAGAGTCAAATATCATATTGAAATATGCAACTGGGGATAATTTTGAGGAGATCTCAAATGCAAGACTCCCGTGATCATCATCAGATTTGTTTTCGAAACATCTAACTGGGACAGAATTTTTGAGAAGGACCTCAAAAATTCCATCAAGGATACTCGTACCTTCGAAGTCAACTTCAATTGCCTCAAATTGACGTGTTCTTAAAGGGTTTTAAGTTGCTAGCAAGCTACCTGTCATATCAAAATCTGAGACAAAGGGTTTTGTTCGTGTCGTGCATGTCGTGACAATTAATTGGCAGAGATTTTCTTAAAAACTATTTTTCAAAAACTTCATACCTAGCAAATGTTTTAATATGATCTTGTCTTTTGTCTACTGCAATTCATTGGACCTACCGGACAAAGTTCCAGAGATAACGAGACCAGGAGCCAGGCGACTTCAACACAGATCAGTGTTCCAAAACTAACATGTTTTTATGGATGCAGGGTATAATGAGATCATCAAATGAACTATGTTTACCAACCAACCAGTTCAAGAGAACATATCCAGCGAATATCTATTAGTGAGTGTAACATCTTCATTGGATCAAAGAGGTATTTGACAGATTAAAGAAGAGTATCTACCACTTAAGGTTGCGAGATACCGATGAAAATGATGTTATGAAAAAGTACCTATCATCATATCGAATATTGATGAAAGACGACGTTCATAGTCATTTCATATTCAAATTGCCGAGAAGGCTATTCATATTCAAATTGCCGAGAAGGCCATTTCATATTAAATGCCGAGAGGGCCATTGCTTATTAAATTGCCGAGAAGGCCATTCATATTTATATTGCCAAGAGGGCCATTCATATTCATATTGGCGAGAGGGCCATTCATATTCAAATTGCCAAGAAGGCCATTCATATTCAAATTGCCGAGAGGGCCATTCATATTCAAACTGCCAAAAGGGCCATTCATATTCAAATTGCCGAGAGGGCCATTCATATTCAAACTGCCAAAAGGGCCATTCATATTCATATTGCCGAGAGGGCCATCCTATATAAAGGCCAAGAGGGCCATCACATATTCAAACTGCCAAAAGGGCCATTCATATTCATATTGCCGAGAGGGCCATCCTATATAAAGGCCAAGAGGGCCATCACATATTAAATCTCCGAGAGAGTCATTCATATTCATATTGCCGAGAGGGCCATCCTATATAAAGGCCAAGAGGGCCATCACATATTAAATCTCCGAGAGAGTCATTCATATTCATACTGCCGAGAGGGCCACGCATATTCAAAGGCCAAGAGGGCCATCGCATATTCAAAGTGCCGAAAGGGCCATTCATATTCAAACTGCCAAGAGGGCCATTCATATTCAAATTGCCGAAAGGGCCATTCATATTTAAACTGCCAAGAGGGCCATTCATATTCAAATTGCCGAGAAGGCCATTCATATTCATCCGCCAAGAGAGTCACTCATATTCATATTGCCGAGAGGGCCATTCATATTCAAAATGCCGAGAGGGCCATTGCATATTAAATTGCCAAGAAGGCCATTCGTATTTAAATTGCCGAGAAGGCCATTCATATTCAAACCGCCGAGAGGGCCGTCATATTCAAACCGCCAAGAGGGCCATTTCATATTCAAACTGCCGAGAAGGCCATTCATATTTAAATTGTCAAATGGTCATTGCATATTAAGACCATCAAGAGAACCACCAACATATTACATCAAGCTATTACTGCTTCGATATCAAAAGAAGAGTACATTGAAGAATTATATTGAAAATATGAGATACGAGCTTTATTTGCTTTACGTCAAACTGAAACAAGCCGTCTTAAATATTCAAGGAGAACAATTAAGTGCCAACATGGTGCGGACGACATAAAATATGATGCAGCACAATGTGGAACTTTTTCTTAGCAGCGAACTGGGACATAGTCCAAAGAGGAGTACCAAACTTTTAGGACGCGAGCTGAGGAGCGACTTCCACCACAATCAAACCACACCCCTATCATAAGGCATGTGGGTTTCAGTTTCATATTCGAAATTTTCTTTTATTTCCTCCGGAAGCAACTTTCCAATCTAAGTGACAATACACCAAGAGATTTGGAAATTATGTCCATGTAAGTTCTTAACTATGGATGTGAAGCGCGCCACATTCATGGCTAAGAGATTGCAAGCCTCCTTTCCATACTTGACTTGCTTGTCACTCTTCCAGAAACAAAGGTTATCTAGCATAATAGATTTCCTTTTCAATCGATCGAGTCGAACTACAAACAACCTGATTCCTAAGGTCTAAGGATATGTAGGCGGGCTCAATGTTGAAAACTCGGTTGTATTCTGACATTCTCTCTTAAATCTTATTCTCGAGCAATCCGATCTCTTCATAATTCGATATCGAGATAGCTTTTGAACCCTTTGATAATCGTGCGTCAAATCAAGCGTGTCGAACTACAAGTGGCCTGAATTCTCAGATAGCCTGAGATATGTAGAAAGCCTGATACCGAGGTTCGGCCATAATTTCTAAAATCCACACAAAAATCCTTTTCCTAAAGATGAAGATGTGGTCGGTCAAAATTGGATTCGTCAATTCATTTGCCTCGAATTTCTTTCATCGATCCAAGCCAAATGAGGGACAGTTGTTGACACCCAATTTTGACCTTCCACGATATAAATTAATCATTTCGAGCTTCTCCAATTTCAAACGATTTAAAATTATTAGTTTTATAAAATTTCTAAAAAAATAAAATAAATAATAATAATAATATAGTTTGCAAGATTTTTAAATAGTTTGTCACTTTTCATAAATTTTAGATCATATATATGTTTTACATAATTATGTATATAATTAATATATTTTATGATTATTCGAAAATCGTCTCAAAAAAATAAAAAAATAAAAAATATATATATATTTTAAATATTAGGGATGGTTATAATTTTGAATTAATGAGTTTTATGGAATTCAAAATACTTTCAAGTTATTTTATCACTTTTTAATAATAAATATGTATATTTTTGCAATCACGCTATTTTATAAATATTTGAAAATCATCACAAAAGATTTTTATTATACTAGTTTACTTTAAGTCATAGCTATAATTTCGAGTTAATTAGTTTTGTAATTGAATTAATTAGCTTATAATTAAGTTAATTATTTTTTATTTTCGTTATGATTAAGAAGCTCATTAATTAATTTATATTAACTCATCTTATTTAAATTTTAATCAAATTCACCAATGAAATTCAATTTGACTAAGTTTTACTTTAAACCCATTTGAAACCAAACCTTGGGCCAAAATTCATTCCCAAAACTGGCCCAATACCACTTCTTTAATTTCCAACTCCTGCAACCCATTTTCAAATCCCATACAAAAGAAACCAGCCCACTAATTTTAATCCAAAACCCTCCAATACAATACAATAAGCAATACGTACATACCCAGTACCCCAACCCCTGTACTCTTCGTTCTTCTTCCTTTTCACGCGGAAATAGTACCCCGACCCGACCCAGTACGCGTCTCCTTCTTCTTCCAGACGCAAACCCAGAAATCCAGCGAAAAATCCCAACTACTCTGCGAACCCGTAACCCCTCACGTCCCCTTTTCCCCATTTTTCAGGGATTTCCCATTCCTTCCACTGTTGCTTCGAAAAGAGAACTTGAATTTCAAATTCAAATTCTTTCTTTCCACTTGTTTTCCCACCTTTCTCAATTTGAATCTCCCCTATATATACCCATATCCTTCCACTGTGATGGGGCAGGATTTTACATTCTAAAATAAAATAAAATATATGTTTATTTTTATCAAGAGGACGAAAAATCGAGAGCTATTTTTGTATCAATTTTCTTCTTGCTCGAGTTAAGGTCACAGTGGTGTAAAAGCTTCATGGTCTAGCTCGCTGTCCCGGTTCGCTGCTCCGAAAAGGGTAACAACTCCTCTTCTCTCATTTTTTTTTTATTTCAGTTAATTTGTTCTCTGTTTGGTGAAGTAGTTGCATATCCATATTTGTTTCTTTCCGTTTGAACTCTCTTTAGTGCTATAATGCATGAATTAGGATGATGTAGTAGCTAGTTTTATGGTGCAATGTCCTCATTTCTCACTGTCTGTTGTTGCTTTGGTTTGAGAATGAGAAAACAATGGAAACTTCATGTATTTTGCTTCACACCCTTACCCCTCAACTGAAGACAAGTGTTCTTGTGTGTTTATCTTGAATAGTATTCTAGCTAGATTAACTAATCTCTTGAAATCGTGATTGTTTCTTTTATTAAAATCCCTTAGAATTGTATCTAAGTGTTAAGGTATGTCTTTTATTTTCCGCAGAATGTGAAATTCTTGTTTAAAATAGTTATATGGGTTTGTGTATAATGAGACAGCCCTAACCCCTATATTTTAATTTGTTACTACCGAAATGTCCTGAAAGCTCTCATTTAAATTCATTGTTCGGAAATCTGATGCTATTTTGAGGATTAAGTCATCAGTGATCTAGTTAATCCAAGCATGGCTTTAGGTTCTTATTTTAATATCTTATCCAATTAGGCATAGTTGTGAGTGCGGAGTATATTAAAAAATAATTATGGCCTTGAGGTTTCTTATTGTGAAGGTTCCTTGTTAATCCTAGTTTGAATTCGCGCGGTAGATATATCTATCCTTTGTTTTCGATCAACTTGAGTGGTATATATCTCTTTGGATTTAAACTCATGACGGGATGCTTGTAACTCTACCGTTTTAATGTGACGATTTAACTAAGATTGCTCTTATTTTCCAAAAAAATAAAATAAAATAAAATAAAATAGCCCTCCCCATCTTTGTCCAAAGTCTAAAAATATCCTTCTAATTTTTAACTTCTTGTTTAACTTAGTTGTTTACTTGAATGTTAATATTCAACAGTGATATGAACATGGTTTTGTATTATGCCATTGTTTAACATGTTTGCTTATGTAGCCTAGTTTAGTTATTTAAATGTAGTTATTTTCTTCCTTTGCCTATAATGAGTTAATTAGCTATTGTCTTCAATTTTGATTCTTCGATATGACAAACCGGCAACCTTAAGTCCCCATAGATAGAGCTAGTTTTGTATTGTATGAGGTGATGTTAGCTCTTTAATATATCTTTGGATCGCATCAATTATTGCTCATAAATTTTAGTCATATGTACATATGTGTGGGCATGTGCTTTGGAAGTTCCATGTGGCTTGATTTTCATTACCTTAGTATAACTTTTATTACCTCCTATTTTGTGTTGAATTTAGTGACCTTTTGGTCTTAATTTGGTCTAAAAGTGATTGTAGTAATATTTGCATCTCAAGAAATATTTAAGCCACTTTCATCTTAATTTTAAGTTACTTCTTAATTGTTCCCTTAATTCGTACACTAATTTTTATACTCGCTTTTGTTGCATATGAAACTCCATTCGAGTTCACTTTGGACTCCACTCTCACATATCCTTGAGTCGTTTCGAGTTATCCTCATGTATTCGGTGAAAAAGAAGCTGAAACAGGCCCCGGAAGTCCAAAAAGCAGGCTGTATACAAGTTATATGCATTCAATATACGTTATATGCAGTTGTATACCCTTATACACAGGTCAAAAACGCAAAAATACAGGGCTAAGGTGAAATATAGGTGTTCGGAAGCAAGGGATACATGAAAAGAGCCTATGCACACGCTGATATACACTGATATACACCAGCTGTATACAAAAACGGGATTGGCTTAAATGCCAAAATTTTCAGCAAAATTAGCCCAAAAAGGGGGCCCAAATTCATTTCTCCTTTACCTTTGAATTATTTAATTGATTTTAATTATTGTTTATTTATTATTATTTTATTTTTTTTCATTAACTCTAACTTTAGAATTGGTAATTAACTTAATTAAATTCCCCAAAAGAGGAGTTATATTCTTTGTGTTGGTTTAATTTTTAATACATTTCATATTTTGTGTTCATTTATTTTAGTAGTTAAGTATATTGGTCAAAAATTTATATCTTCAATTAAGTTAAACTTTTTATACTTGAAAAGAGATGTTCGTTAATGCTTTTTGCTTAATCATATTTTACTCATGTTAAAGTTGTTTTAAGTTAAAGTATCTTTCTCAAATAAACTTTTTAAAAATGTTAATCAAAACATTTTCAATTAATTGAATATATATATATATATATACACACACACACACTCACACACACTTACTTAGTCATTTTCTCAAAAGGGTTAGTCAATTAATTAAAAAATGATTTTTATGCCTTAATTTATTAAATTGGTTTAAATTATTATTTCAAAGTGAATAAAAATAAATTCTAATTAATCTTTTTTTTTATTAATATTGTAATCACTTGTATTTCGAATCAATTGTTCCATTTTGAATCCTTTTCTCTAAAAAATAAAAATAAAATGTGTCATTTATTTAATTATTTTTTCAAAGATTGTAAGTTATTATTTTTATTTTCCTAAAATAGTCAAATATATTTTAGTCAAGTCGCAGGTCAACCGCATGTTAGCGGGCACTTCGAATGCTTAAACCCTTCTCGAAGTGTAAATTGAACCCCGAACCCTCTTTGGTATTTTCAAATGATTTTTTCTGTTTAAGTCTTTGAAAATTATAAGTTTTCTTAATTTCTTAAAAAAAAATTAAGTGGCGACTCTTTTCTAAGTATTTTTCTCAAATTGCTTTATACTTAGAACGTTTCAAAAGTGATTTTTCTAAAGGTTAGGAAAATTACGGCATAACATTGGGTATAATTGGTTTATTCTTTAACTTGAGATTTACTCGGAAGAAAAATCTAAGGCTTAAAGGATACTCTAATAAGCTATCGAATTCGAGAGAATCGATAGAACTTTAAATGTGGTAAATGAATGAATCAAATCCTAACTATCGTTATGCACTTGTTAGTCTTTTACCCTATCTTTAAGTATTGATATTAATCTTCATAGTTTACCAATTGATTTTAATTATCATTTAGTCTATAAAAGTGGTTCATAACCACAATCAACTCTTTTCTTTTGATCACCTGAATAATAATTAGCAAGATTTGATTGAATTATTATTTGTACCAATCCCTGTGGAAACGATCTTTATACTATACTATCTTCGACTAGCGAAGCATTAAACTTATAGTGTGTTTGTGCTCGTCAGTGCCCAACTTCTCACCACCATTCCTCTTCCTTCCACTCCTTCAAACCCTTCTGGCAACACAATCTTCTCATGTCTTTCTTCACCATTCTCCATGTCTACCCTTTTGTCTGCTTCCCTTATTACCCATATGAACTTATGGTTGCTTTGTTCTAAACCAAGTGCTAACTCCTTCACTTGCTCTTGTGATAATGTAGTGGTTGTTCCAAACGACACAAATATTACTGAGTTAACATCTTGCTTGTCAAGAAATTTGAGACAGTTGTGACGAGTACTTTTGTTGCCAGATGAAGAAATAGCAAGCGAGTCTAGTGATTCAGGCAGCATGTTAAATGGTCCAAAAGCCCACAAAGGTGTATTCTCTTTTACCTTAGCAAGTGAATCTATAAACTTACCTTACAATTCTCTGCAGGAGTTAATGATATCTCCAGAGTTGTGCTTCCATATAAGTTCCTCTTCAACAAACTCAGCCATATTGGGACCAAAAGTACTCTCTGCAGTTGGAAACTCATCCCCAAGTTGCTTAATCATTTCGTCGTGATCTTCATCAAGTATATGAATAGTTTGTCGAAGTGTAGAGTACCTGGTGAAAGCTGAAGTGGGGTGGAAAGCATAACACTTGAAGTTGGACATCAAATGCAAATGATTACCTATGTAAGTTATCATCAAACAGTCATGAATTATGACCAATCTTTTCGTATTGGTCGATAATTCATGACATGTCCTGCAAATGGACTCACCTAGTCTTTCCAAGAAATCATCTTTTGCTTCTGTAGGAGATGAATGTACTAAGAGGTCATTGAAATAGATGTTTGAATCTCTAAGGTTTTCAAGAGATGCTTTGAGACCACCTTGGAGGCGTTTTCTTAAATCTTGGTTCCTAGCAGTGAGGCAGAGGAAGTGTACAAGAATGTTGTGGGAGGCGATGATTCGAGCGAGATAGAAGAGTAAGTTGAGATGGCCATGTTCAGGCCATGGCACCATGGCTACAGTCACTTCATTAAGGTGAAGTAGACTGTTATCTGATGAATTCGTAGTCATTGAAACAAAAAAAAGTTTTCTTGGTTTCAAGAGTTAAGAACTGAGATATGAATAGTTTAGCTGTTTAGGCAGCTCTTAAATAGTATTTCTATTTTCTTTTTGGTTTCCCAAACCTCCATTGGATCCCATTAAAATCGGATTTGCTCATTGCATCTAGAGCTCTAACTAAGGCTGAATCTAACCATCTCACCACAACTCATGTTAGTAAATCTTAAAACTTAAATGTGTCTTGTAACCTCTTATTGTCCTTTTTTAGAAAAGAATGTCATTTTTATACGGTTAATAACATTTTTGGTTCCTTAATTATTGATATATTTTTATTTTAATCCATGTGATATCTAATTAAGTATAATTAAATTATGTGAAATGAGCACTTTTGATACCTTTGTTTGTGAGAACAATCACAAATTTCTTGACGTATTAACCGTTGCACTAATTTAATTACCTTCGCAGCATTACGTTAAGTTGGTATTATTACTCTAATTTTTAGGATAATATGCTTCTAAAATTATGTCTAAATGTAACATATTTTCTACCTGTGCATTATGTTAAAGTCATATGTCATGAGTATCAAAACCAGAATTTATTCATATTTTTAGGAGATGAAAAGCTATTACAAATTATTAACTCTTTGATTCAAAAATCCAACCTCACACGTTTAAAATCATAAAACCTAAAGAATATTTGTTATCTTATACACATATATAGTTTAGATCACAAGACCTAAGGAAATCTTATTTCTTAAACTTTGTGTCCGATTAAATTTTAGAAAAGACCATGGTAAAAAAAATTATAATAAAGAAAATCATTTTTTTGGTATACAGATGTAAGAAATCTTAATGGTCCCTTCGTCCTATATTAGTTGTTCTCTTTTTTCTTTACACATACAAATGAGTTTACACTTTAAAAAAATATATATTAGGATAAAATGGGAAAACTTAATTAATCTCATTGATTTTGTAAGTTGACAGATAATTTAAAATAATTATATTTTTTGTAAGGTGGACAACAAGACAATTAGAGTTGTTGAGATTCCTCAAGCAATAATTGAACCAATCTGGTCATTTTATACAATTTTAACCAGTCAATGGTGACCAAATTATTTGTCGAAGATTGACATAATCTAGAACACCCTATTGGTTTTTTTGTTTAAACTAGTCAATATTATAAGTACTAAATAACATCCTATTCCTTCTAGTTTTCTATTTACCAAAAATCCCTTAAAAATGATATTTGCGGGATACATAGCGTTGTGCACGGGATACATTAGGTTTGATACATTCCATATAGCGGAATACATAGCGTTGTGCACGGGATACATAGCGTTGTGCACGGGATACATTAGGTTTGATACATTCCACATAGCGGGATACATAGCGTTGTGCACGGTATACATGCGGGATACATAGCGTTGTGCACAGGATACATAGCGTTTGATACACATTCCACATAGAGGGATACATAACGTTGTGCACGGGATACATGCGGGATACATAGCGTTGTGCACGGGATACATGCGGGATACATAGGTAAATAAGGGATTTTTGAAATTTTCGAAATAAGTAGGGATAAATGGATATTAAGGTAAGTAAAGGAGTGTAGTTAAGTAATTTGTCCTAATAATTAACCTGTCAGGCGTGACATAATTGGCTTGTAAAGTCGGTGTAAAATATCTCAAGCAAAGGGTTTGAATTTTAAAGTGGTCTTCCTCGGATACATGAAAAAAATAATGTTATTTTATGGGAGTTTAATTAGCAAACATATATAAAAAAAGAAAAGACTCAAATATGTCATTGAACTTTTAGAAAAGGTTCATCTATGTCATTGTTGTCATTGTTGTTAAAGAAAAGGCTTTCAGAAACAGCCTCTCTACCTCCACAAGGTAGTGGTAAGGTCTGCGTACACCCTACCCTCCCTAGACCCCACCTAGTGGGATTTTACTGGGTATGTTGTTGTTGTTGTTAAAGAAAAGGCTTATCCATGTCATTTTTTTCAACTCTGGTTTTGCAAAATCATTTTTACATCCCAAGCAACTTTTAACACTTTTCAATTGAAGTTTTTGGATCAAAAGAGTACATTTGATCCAAAAATTTCAATTGAAAAGTGTTAAACTTTGTTTGGGGGGTAAAAAGTGGTTTTGCAAAACCGAAGTTAAGAAAATGGCACGGATGAGCCTTTTCTTTAACAACAATGGCATAGATGAACCAAACTCTTAACTAATGGCATAAATGAGCCTTTTTTGAAAGTTCGATGACATATTTGAGCACTTTCCCCGTAAAAAATAATGTTAAAATTCCTCAATAAGACGATTAATGTCATAATGTACCCTCTCTTTGTGTGTATTTGTTACTACCATTTACTATCAAGCTTTTCTTCCCAGGCAATATGCAATACTAATCACAAAATTAAGTATATCAAGTCATAGCGATATCTTACATCAGGATCAAATTTGTAAAGAGCATATACTCTGATAGCTTTGATTGCCAAAGTTACATGTTCAATGGAGAAAAACAACAAACTAAACATAAAAATGAAATTATTTGTGTTCTATGTGAAGAATAGATTGTCAATGGCGTAGCCAAGAAATTGATGAATGATGTCCAAAATTAGATACATATTCGTAATAGTTAATATTTAACATATGTATGTCACATAATATTCTGGCGAGAGGTGTGCACCGGATTATCCTTCGCCTAAGGTGGCTTCGTGAGAAGAAACGGCGTAAAAAAAAGCATATTTGCTTTCATTGAGAGTTGAACTCAAGACCTCCCGCTTACTAAACGGGTGCTCTAACCAACTGAGCTATGAGAGCAGATATGCTTGACCTCTTCATAAAATTTATTTAAACATTTAAAAAATGGAAAAGGAATATTTTCAATTATAAGTTCCGATATCTGATATTGTAACTCCATTTTCAAACCACATGCTAAGTTTTTCCATAGGAAGAACCACACAACAATCCGTATTGTAAACCACAAATGAACTCATATTGTAGCCAAATAAGACTAACAGTTAGGGGCAGAGCTAGTAGCACACATGTGGGCTCAGTTGAATCCAATAAATTTTGCTCACACAATGTATTTTTATAAAGAAATATGTGTAAATATTAAATTTAGAACTCAGTTATTATATCACTTAACATCGTCATCGTAAAATTGGGAACCCACAAAATTGAAATCATAATTTCGCCTTTGCTAACAGTACCATCATTACCAAATTATTGGTATGGTGTAACTAAACCCCCTATACTTACTTTTTTCCCCTCACTATAATGCATTTTTGATTGTCGAAAGAGATGAGAAATTATTTAAAATCTCAAAAGATATGCATATTTCACTAATTAAATTTCTAATCATTGAAGAATGTACTCACGTAATATTCTTGTCCTAAGTGGCGTATTAAAGGTTCAAATTACTTGGTCAAAATACCTCAACTCACTCAGCTAAGGCATCCAAAGTTTTAAGCTTCAACGCATCACATTAAGTGGCGTATTAAAGGTTCAAATTACTTGGTCAAAATACCTCAACTCACTCAGCTAAGGCATCCAAAGTTTTAAGCTTCAACGCATCACATTAAGGTAAGTATTTGCTAAACCCTCTATGCATTAGTCTAATTCTTGGGTGTGAAACACTTTCATGGTTTGGTTTCGAGTACGCAAGGAGAAGAAAGAACAGGGCATCGTTCGACGGTTTTTTCGAACCGAAGAATGTCATCCTTAAATTGGTCGTGAATCCCATTAAACAGTGTATCGTTCAAGGGTTGAACCAAAAGGTGAGACTATGCCTTTCAACCTAGACTTGAAGTAAGGAACCAAACGTCAACGTACATGTTTTGTAGAACTTATGTCCCTCCTCTCTTCAAGTAGAATCAGGATGAGCGATCTACTATGGAGATACAAATATAGAAGGGAGAGTGTCTCCTATTCCAGAAACCTTGTTATATTGCAATCTCATGAGAGAACTACAGTGCATCAGTTGCAGAAGACAGCAAAACCTTCAAATAAAACAAATTGACTAGCAAAGAGCAATTTGGATATGAGCAACTTAGAAAATAAAGCTAGAGAATTGATACTATAGTACAATTTATCATGAGATGTATCTATCTTGCTGCTCCTGAAGAAGTCTTGCAGAAGACTTTGCATCCAGGTACAACGAACTCACTTCGTCTAGATCCACCTGAAAAGTGAATGTCTAAGTAAATAGAGTTCGGAGCTTTCACAAAGGCAAATGATAAAGAATGTGATCAGCCAGTACCTTGCAGATTTTGTCGCGGCCATTCATTTTGGCAACTATGCTAGCTGGGGATAGCAGCTGAACAGCATGCCTAACAAAGGGAAGAATTGAACATCGGTTACTTCTAATTTAAAATGAATTGATATTTGGACTTTGGAGCTATATATCCAACAAGTTAAACCCGACCTTAAGGAAGCTTGTTGTCCAATCTCTCCTAAATACGCAAGGCTCTCTTCATCTATTTCTAGTCCCTCCACCTGTGCACGTATAGCTAATATCTGGCCAAGCACTCAAAAGAAACATGCATCAAGAAAATGCAACGACTAAGGTCGAGATCAATAAGTCATACAAATAAAATGTTGAACAAGCTAGCCCGAACCTGTATCATTTCAGCTGGACCATAAGTTTCAGTTCTGACAATCACCAATCGATCCAACAAGTCAACTGGAATACCATGTGGACTAGTCATATCTGTTCCTCTGCAAAGAGATACATTTTGTTTGTGACAACTGATTTATCTCAGACATCACATGTATCTGCACATACATCTAAGGTGTCTACAAAGACAAGCATTTGCTCCCTCCTTTTCAATTTGTTTGTATGATTTTCACTTAACGAGGAGTTTAAGAAACTAAAGAAAACTTTTGAATCTTGTGGTGTTAAATTACGGATATGTAGAATGTACCAAGAAACCCTTTAATCTTGTGGTCTTAAACATGTCACGTGAGAGGTTGAAATTAAAGAGTTGTCCAAAAAGAAAAGAGGCAAGTTTTTTTAAACGAACTAAAAAAAGGTAATAGAAACAATTGAAACGGAAGGAGTATTTAGCAACTGAATCTAACAAGTAATTATGTTCAGACATTCATTCTTCTCATGTTCTTGCAATTTAAAATTGACAATTACATGTACTTCCTCCTTTTCAATTTGTTTGTTTGGTTTTCACTTAACGAGGAGTTTAACAAAGTACAAAAAACTTTTGAATCTTGTGGTCTTAAATTACGGATATGTAGAATGTACCAAGAGACCCTTTAATCTTGTGGTCTTAAACATGCCACATGGGAGGTTGAAATTAAAGAGTTGTCAAAAAAGAAAAGAGGCATGTTTTTTTAAACGGACTAAAAAATAGGTAAGAGAAACAATTGAAACGGAGGGAGTATTTAGCAACTGAATCTAACAAGTAATTATGTTCAAACATTCATTCTTCTCATGTTCTTGCAATTTAAAATTGACAACTACATGGCCCATGTAACAATATTTTGATATAGAGAAGTGACAATTTGTCCTGTATTTCTAAGCACTTCATTCTGCAATGGATCAATGTATGAAAAAATGCAGCCAAAATGCAAATTTTTAAAAGCCCCAGGGTAAAGAAATCATATAATGGAAATTTTCCAACTTGATGAACTTTTGAAGCTTGGTTTCGCATGAACACTCATACCTGACAGTACAAATGCCTCTGTTAGTGGCAAAAATCACAATTGGAGACAGTGAACTCTCCAAGGCACGATTCAAGTATGAAAAGCATTCCATATCAAGCATATGAACCTGCCAAAGACGTTTTCTCCAATTAGTTACCAAAGGGGAGGGGATGGTGTTAAATGAATTATCAAACAGGATTTGTCTGAATGAGAACGAACCTCATCGATAAATAAGACACCAGGAACAAGCTCTGCAACACCTTCATCAACATAACGGTTGACAACCTGCAGAGAAATAATACCATATAACTCACTATGCTAAATACTAAATTCACAGTCTCATAGACACTAGAACCAGCATGAATTTGCACTCATTCATCCAGAGGAATACTAGAACCAATAAATCAGAAGTACCTTGTTTATCTCTTGCCGCAACTTGTCAGTGATCTCGGTTTTCCTAGGTTTCATCATTTGACCCATAAGGGACAATATATCTTGTCCTCCTTGTGGCCGTGCATTTGCAGCATCAAGATCATGCAATGTAACATCCTGACAGAAAACAATACCACATGCAATTAAGTACAGAAATCTTTGTTTTCATGTTCCTTGCCACCGGTTTCCCTCACAGAAGTCCATTAAAGTAGTGATATCATTTGTCCAGAACAAAAATGCAGCAGATACTTGGAAATGCATATTAGTTTGATCAAAATCTCACAAGCAAGCAATCATGGCAGGTATGGATCCACAGAATATCTGATGTATGAAAACTAAATAAATATTACAATGAGGGCAGCTGATTTCCTCCTAAAAAATCTTGTGCCAAAAGGTACTTGGCTACTTTAAACATACCATTATATAAGTTGTTAATGCCATGGACTATGATACTTCCACTCCAGCTACATCCTTACGGGAGTTTGAATTCCTGGTCATCACAAAATCTAGCTAAGGAATCTCTTTCCTCACCACTCCAAATAATACACAGAATTTTATACCCTTCAAACATTCACGTGAGCTCACAAAGGCGAACTATGATCTTTACAGCACCCAAATAAGAATATTTCAGGGCAAATCCATAGAACAAATTGACTATTTGAGCGAAAAAACAGCTACATGTAGACATTCCAAGGTAATCTTTATTCACGCCATAGCAAAACAAAAAATGAGACGAACCTGGACTATTTCCTTCTTCTTGTGAACCTCTCCTTTAGGAAGTGGAACATACTCTTCTGCCTCAAGATCAAATTCTGTGGCAAAAGCATCACTCCTGCCCACTCTTTTAACTGCTCCACTGTTCGATTCAATATAAATCACATCACCAACAGCTACCTGCACATATATAATGGAAGCAGGAGATATCAACAGAGAAGAATAAGCTCCCTTGCAGAATAAGCATATACGATAACGAGACTAAAGTAAATTAAAGACTAAATGCAATTTCCTCGCCAACTACTTAGAGTGTGATTTAAGAAGAATGACATGAAAGTTAATGAATTTACTCAAGATAAATATGTGTCGATCTAGATTCACACGTCGGATGTTAAGAAAGAGGGAAATATTGTATATTTTCATATCCTTGAGCCGAGCGTCTCTCAGAAACAACCTCTCTACCTCCCAAGGTAGGGGTAAGGTCTGCGTACACACTACCCTTCCCAGACTCCACTTGTGGAATTACACTGTGTATGTTGTTGTATCCTGTTTATTAAACGTATTAAAAAATTTGATACTTCACTGACAGATATGTTGCAGAACGTACCTTCTCTTTAATTAAGGCATCATATATCGTGGGGTCAAGCTTCAACTGTTTGGTTCCTTTGACAGTTTTTAACCCAATTATAACATGGCTAATGTTTTTACCATATCCACCTGTCACACTCTCACCCTCTTCTGGAGATAGTTCAGTCACCTACATCAGAAAAAAATTAAAAAAATGAAGATCCACTTCACAACATATTAAAAATAATCATTGCAGAATTATTGTGTCAAAGACCAGCAAAAATGAAACGACAAATGAGAAAGACTATGGACTTGCCTCTCCTTCATAAACTTCCTTATTTTCCTTCATACGGAGACCAATAGCTCGCCGGAAGTTTTCCATTAAGACCTCAGTTTTCTTCACTTCTGATGAATACACTTCGGATCCAACCATCGGACAAAATGGAACCTGCAATATAGAAGTCAATGCCACCAATTATGACACAGGCTATATTTTGGATTTGCTAACCCTAATAAAATTTTAAGAAAAATACCCAATCAGCTCACATATTATCAATATTCAATCAATCACCCTAAACAAGTTGGGATCGGCTATTTGAATCATTGAATCCTAAATATGAATTCCACTCTATCCGATCCCATTTCAATCCAGTACCGGTAAATAAAGCTCAAACATAATAAGTATGATAAAATAGAAGCATTAAATCCAGAACCAAAGAATACAAAGAATGCACCTTGCTTCCAAGGTCTTGTGATATACCAAGAGCAAGAGCTGTCTTCCCCGTACCAGGTGGACCAGCTAGCAGTAAAGCCCGACCAGCCATCTTCTTTTCGCGTATCATATCCACCACAAGCCCCGCAGCTTCTCTTGCTGCTGCCTGACCTACAAACCCAGCTGCCAACGGTAGTGGTCTCCCATTGGGCTACCATATAACACAAAATAGTCACATATAATCACCAATTTGTTAGCAAAAAAGTACACATATACACAAAACTTAAACATCAAATGCAAGAAAGTATTTGGTAACTAAAGAACCAGCACAAGATAACAAATTCAGTGAAAAATAGAAGCAAAGTCTAAACATCCTCAGTGCTACACTCCCTAAAGAGTCCAAAAATTTCCTACAGAAACAATATATCATCTTTATGCAAATTTAACATCAAAACTAAAAAAACCCAAACACCAAATAACAGCAATCTAACCCAAAAAAACTCCTAAAAGGTCAAAAACAATACACAGAGGCGAAGAGGGGGTTGGGTAGAACCAGCACAAGATATCAGCTTTATGCAAATTTTAACACCAAAACTCAAAAGCCCACAAATCGAAACACCAAATAAAACCAAACTAACCCGATTTTTTTCCTAAAAGATCAAAAAAACGTATACAAAGGCGAAGAGGGGTTTGAGGTAAAAGAAGAAGTTACCTCAAGACCAAGGCCTTTAATGTGAGTATGAGTAGCAATTCTCTGATTCTTTATTGTTGATTGTACCTCTTCTATCTTCATAATTTCTTCTTCTTTATCTGTCTCTTCTTAGCCTTCTTTCTTCTTCTTCTTCTTGCTGTCTGGGTTTAACGCAAGCTGCTTTTCTATGGAAGCGATATGAGGTTTTGAAGAGGCAAATTGTAATGTGCTAAGAAAACCCAAAATGTTTTCAATTATTTCAAATAAACCCTCTTTCTTCCAAGAAAAGTGTCACTTGAATCCTTTTGGGCTACTTCCTTATTTCAAACTTTATTTTCTATATTGCCTTGGAGGCAATTGTACTGTACTATTTTCTATAGGTGACAATTGAACGGGTTAGGTCGTATTTGAGCCAGATCAAATAGATTGAGTTAATAGGATTTATAATTTGTTTGAAAATTATTCGGGCTAAAATGCAGGTCATAACTCGATTTGCTCAACTCTTACTAACTTTAGTTGTTTTATTAGTTTTTTTTTTATAATTTTTTAGTATCTTATAAAATTATTATTTTTATTATTATTATTATGACTATATGTGACATATCAAATGGAGTAAAATATAATGCCTTTTTAAAAATATTTTAATAAAATTATTCATGGATCAATTTGGATTAGATATTGGGCCAAACTTTGATAGAAGGTAAGAGCGTGAAATGAGTTAATAGTGAGGAATCATGAGTCATATTTTCAGAAGCCCAGAGTCAAAAATCCAAGAATGAGAGTCAGTATGACAAAAGAGAGAAAAAGTAATAGGGTCTAATAAAAGGGTCATTGTATTTGTACCAGCACAGTTGGTAGAGGGTTGAACACTTTGTTGGCTATTCCTTATTTCATGAAATAAGTGAGTGAGGTGTGTGTACTATGTTGAAGTGAAATGATTATTTTCTTTTGATCCTTAAAATTATTTAAAAATCACTATCTATGTTATGTGGCTGAGCATGACCAACATTACTGGGTGTAAATGATGTTGCCATGTTCCCCTTTGTAAACTTGAAATCAGCAGAAAATTCAATCAACTTGTAGTAATTTTCAATAACATAATTAGTCATTTTGCAATATGTGCAAAAATTCCCTTTCAAAATTGTGCTTGAAACTTTCTTCAGACGGAAAAAATCTACAAGTAAGATAGGTTGTTCTTGATTTCCCAAAGAACTTTTGATAGTAACCTTTTGAGTATGAATTTCTCTCTGTTTCTCATCTTGAATGAGCGAAGAATAGGCCTACCCCATACTAGGTAGAGAATTCATCATGAGTATGTTGCTTTTGATCCTTAAGTATAACTCATTGAGTCCCATAAAAAATTTTGATGAGTTTCTCGTCCTGGTGAGTCTTTGGAAGCTTTAGGCTTACTTCCACAAGTTCAAGAAGAGCATCGATAGTCATGGCATACTAGAAAGAATCAAGGAAGAAAAGAGAATGAAGATGAACACTTATTGCCCTAATATCATGTAGGAAAATGAGAGATTTTTCTTTTGTATTTCTTAGTTTGCATTAAACTATACATCATATCATTATGTATTTATACAAGTAAAAGGATATATTCTATTTTGATACTGCCTGCCTACACTTATCATCATATATATATAATTAGCTAGTGAGTTTTAAATTTGGAATAAAAATCGGAAGTTGTACCATTCACACTTGAAAATCAGTTGGCCCAATTAGCAGGTTCTTGAATTGAGGCTCAATATTTGCATTCTGAATAATAGCCCGTCAAAGTTTATTCGAGACTTTCTTCTTCACTTGTGAGGGAGAGTGAGACTTATCAATGTCAACAAGAGACGAAGAGGTTGTCATGTGGTGAAGAAAACATTTGTATAATTTTGTGCAAAATTATATTCCAGTTAACTTAAATATAAAAACATAATACAAGAGAACAACAACGTGGGATCCGTGGCGCAATGGTAGCGCGTCTGACTCCAGATCAGAAGGTTGCGTGTTCGATTCACGTCGGGTTCAAACCCCCCGAATAATATCGGGTCCCCACACCTTTTTGCTTTTTTTAAAAAAAAAAAAACTTAAATTCACATCTTTTTGCTTTTTTTGTTTTTAACTTAAATAAATTCTTTTGGAGCCGCAAAATAGACAACTTATATAATATACGCACTGTTTGAAGCTGCAAATATAGAAAATATTGCTACATTTGAAAGATTTACTCTTAATTTTTAACACCATTAAAGGGTTGTTTGGGTTTGTGAACTAATTATACTGAGATTATAACTTGAGAATTATAGTATAGTATAGTATATAACAACAGAATTATATTGAGAAAATGGTCCTTCATAATCCATCAAACTGTTGTCAATAATTGTATCAGCACCTTCTCATATCATTTTATCATAGCATAGATAACACCTATTTAGTATTCTGGTTAACTCAGCAACTGTGCTGCATTTACGTAATCAAGAATTCCCATTATTTCTAACAATAAAAAGAATTGTTTACATTTGGGTGCTGATGTTAGAAGCCAATTAAGTATTTCGTTGTACGTAAATAACAAAAAAAAAATTCAAAAGCTTTTTAGGCTACAATAAAAAGCTTCAAGTCTTTGTTTGAAACTTTATGAAGATCACTTCGAACAAAACTAAAAATTCTAACCTACCACAAAATTCAGACGGGCAAACAAACAAGACAAAAATTATCGGCTCTCCACACTAGCATCATAAAGAATAAAACATCATACACTGTTTTATCAGCATCAACAATAGAAATGCCCAGAGGGCAAGTAGAAACGAAGAGCCTCAAATAATCATTTTTATTGACAAACCTATAATAGTGCCATTACAAGGCAGTAACATACGCGGTAACCCAAACACCAAATTTACAATATTAAACACAAACTCTGCACTCCCCCTCCCCCCAAACAGTTCATTTGACAGTATTTCTTTTTTTAGTATGATCAAAGATTTGAGGCAGCACAATATTACGCCAGGTTGAGCCTTCAAACAACTTGCATCACAAAGATCTTTCAACTGCTGAACAAAGTTTAGGATCCTTTCCTATATCTCAAAATCTTCAAATCAGGCTGCCAGTACTATAATAACAATAAGGAGCACGATTCCAAAAATCACCAGGAGTAAGCATGTCTGCAATTAATATAATATGTCAGGAGATCATCTACAGACAAAAATTATTCAGTTCAAGGAAAATAATGTGGAAAAACGATATGATGTGCACAAAGTGGGTGGGAAGCAGAATCACCAATTTGAATTCGCATATGAGGATGATGTAAATTAGAGTTATTGCATGATTGCATATCAAAAATTTCATTATAGTACTTCAAATGTTCTCAAATTACTGCACCTCTCCCTCCTTTACCCCAACTCTGGAACACATAACTTAACCACTAATTCCCTTCTTCCCCATTTTCGGATACATCAAATAACCTCGAGCAATTACATTACTTGACTTGTTATAATAAAATAATGATGAAATTTCTAAGTCGACCACTGTCTAAATGGTCCGGTACATTACATTCCTTTTCTACATCTAACCACCAGTGGTTCACAATTGAACTCCTCAAAATGAAACCCTATCAGGTAAAGCTCCAAAAAATACTACTGTCTCCGTCCTAAAAAGAATGTCGGAGTTCAAGATATGAGCGCGGACATTAACTATTGGTGTTAACTTGGACATATATTTCTTAACTTTTTAAATAATAAAACTACATACTTATACATAAATCGTACTGTAGAATTACAGTAGATTTTGGTCTATATTTGGTCGACTAGACTTCTGAACTATTTGATGCTCCAAATAAATAATTGTGCCATTCTTATGGAGGGAAGGAAGGAGTAACAGACAGGCTTCATGCTACAGTAAGCATATAAGCATGCCAAACCCAGAATTTTGTCTCAAGGATGAGAGGTGTTTTTTATAAGGTAAGGAATGAGAAGTGTGAAACATGTCGGGTTTACCAGAGATGAATTTGATCTTTGGGTCTTTGCAGCTTTAGCAAGTTGTGATCTCCCTTGTGCAGTTGCAGCATGAGAATTCTCAATGTTGGAACCAATATCATCTGAGAAACAATTGCAAACATCAAAATGTGTTCCCCTTGGTACCTGAATTTTAAGAAGAAGGAGAGTGATTTACCAATCATGGTTCCTTGCTCATGAACAAGCACGGCAAGATCCTTGAAGATCTCATTAACTTCACCTATCTGTTGTTGTACTTCTTGTATTCCCTGCTCTCGTTCCTCTATAATAGCTTCATTAAAGGAAATCTCATTGTCCAAAAGCAAAACCTCTTGCCTGCAGCACAGGTACTTGGAAGATGAAACAGAAACCAAATATCACCAAGCCAAAACTTATAATAAAAGAAGACATTATGGTATCATAGTTGAAATACATCACATTAACATCAACTTTACCCCAAGTGCATTTTCAAAAGAGTTAAGTTTGTTTCAAAAAAAAAATTTGTTTCAAAAGAATCTCAGTTCGATTCAATCATATTTGACAGCTCTTCCGGAAAATTTACACTACTCTACATGTTGCACAAATGTAAATCACCAAAAATTCCAATCCCCAGTCCTCCATCTAATTTGAAGTAGACCATAAGTCACCTTGAATCCAAATTTAAAGGTCAATTTCATTTCCCTGTGCATCAAGAATTGACAACAGTTTTGCTGGTAATTTGTAGAAATTAATGAAACCGTCAGCACAACAACAATAACGATTAAGAGTACGCATAAAGGAGTACTATTATTAGGCTATTTTACCTTCTAGATTCCACAAGGAGAGCTCGCTGTTCTTGACCTTTATCTGAACTGACATCTACCTCACCATCTGTGTAACTGTTCACCAAAGAGGATGAACTAGAAATGAGAGGTGACAAAAAAAAAATGAAGGTACACAGTTTTATTTGAGAATGTAAAATAGCAAGATCGATTATTGAGATAAAAGATGTTTTTGATGTACTTCTTCACATTTCAAATTTGACTACATTTAAATTCCAGTGAAGTATACCCTCACTTACCTAGAAGGAAGAACTGCTTGGGGAACAAAAGGTGTATATGCTGTTTCCCTCTCAGCTGCAAGCCGTTGAGCTTTTTGAAACTCCTTCAATACAGCTTGAAAATCTTTAGCAAGTTTAGCATCTGTAATTTTCTTGCTAGCCTGAGAACACAAGAACGAATTTACAGTTATAAGCAAAAGCGAGAATTGTGATGTAAGAAGTGCAAGAAAGACATAAGGGTGGTGAATGTTTAGAATATAGTTAATTCATGATGAGAGAAGATGAATACATGTTTCACACATACATACAAAGTGCAGTCCCACAAGACAAACACAAAGAAATGAGGAGAGCACTTTTTGAAGCTTACACTGACTTCAACTCGATGATCTGTTTCACTCGCTTGCTTAAGTTTTGTGGAAGTATCTTTCACTAATTGCCCAATATGTAGCCTTGTCTTGTGCCTGCAGTTAAGAAAATCAGCACAAGTACCAAACATGTTTGAAATTCTTTTAATCTAATGATACCACACACTATAATAGTTGATACATCATTAAGTTGGGTTAACAAACATCGGACAGCAAAACTAGAATTAATTATCTGCTTAAGATATGATTGAACATATAATGTCAAATCCCCAAAGATCAGTATATTGCATTAACCCACCACTGCTTCTTTTTCTTTGTTACCAATCCATATCTTAGTCCTCTATTCAACCTGGGAAAAGTCCAAGTTACATTCACCCTGTTCAAGCTAAAGGCATTTGATAGGTAAACCTCGCAGGGCTATCCCACCTATTCACCAACTACCTAAATGATATTCTGAAAAGAGACTGCTAGAACAGATACTATCACCACACACATATGCAAGCATGAGACAATTATTCATATCGGCTAATAGCAGCACAGTGCTTTTAGTAGACAGTCTGGACTATGTTTCTTACCCATACTTAGTGTTCACTGGGTCATGCCATGATGCATAAAACTTTCCCTATGCAGCTGGTATGAACAGTTTGCATCGAAGGATAACAGGCACTACTGGATTGCTATCCCTCCTAGCATTTTCTGGTTTACTTGGATGGAGAGGAACAATAGATGTTCTAATGACAACAGAGACAACATAGAACAGGTTAAATCTAGGTGTTCAAAAAACTGTATCTATGGTGTATGAAAGCTCCTGTATCTGATTCTGATTCACTATTAGATCTCTTGTACTCCTTCAATATTTAGAAGGATGTTTCTCTTTCTGATGTACTTTGGTTCATTCTTGGTACTTTACTAATAAAACTCTCTACATTTTCATCAAAAAACTAATATCATAAATATATTATGGTAAAGGGATTTTGTAGAGACAAATGTAACTATTATTGTTATTATTACCAAGGGAAATTCATTATTGCTGCTTAGAACTAATTACTCAACTTGCACGCTTTACTTCAATGAAGCACATGTGCCACTTTTGGAGCAACATGAACCCTTCATGCTTTTTATGTTTCACTTACATATGCAAGTGGACTTCTATAGGGCCTATGCATTTCAACTCAAAACTTCTTTTCATACTATCTCCTTAGAATCTTAGACCAGGAACATACTTTATCATTCATCATCAAAAGTATATCCTGCAGTTGCAAATTGTTGTTTTGATGAAAACCCAAGATAGGTGGTCCATCACTTCTATTTACAGTAAGTTCATCATTCTCATATATAATGGTTCCCGGGTTTGTTCGTTGCTCTTCTCCTTCAAATATCTCCCTCCGGGATGTCTATTTCCCAAGCATACGAGATATTACTTTGTAAGATTTTCATATAAGACACTGCCATTTGGCATGCATGTAAGCAATTTTAGACTATATATTGTCAAGCATACTGCTGCCTCTCTGCTGAAGCTGATAAATAAACTCATCCTATAACACACGCAAGTTCCCAAATTAGCCGATGGAGACTACATCACCAGCAAAGTAGCTGTAAAAATGTATCATTTTGACTAATTTTATCCCAAAAAATTCTGATCACAACTGAAACACATTAAGCCAAGCTTTTGTATAAAAAAACTCCCACTAGACCTGACAATGCTCCGTCTTTAAACCACAAGAACCAGCTGAACGTCAATTACAGCATAAGCATCAGTTCTGGTTTTGCTCACGTACAGATTGCAAAGAATTCTTAAACTATCAAAATAATGGAATAAAATATCAAAATTTAACAAAATATCGAAAGAACTCACAGCTTCTCGCGTAGCTCAGGGGTGTCCTTCGGTGTACCTAGGGTGTTAACCAGTCTCTGAAACGTGGAGACGGCGGTGTTGATCTGGAAAATTCCTGAGGCCACGGCTTGGGTTGTGTCTTGCTTCCCATTCACAAAGCCCCGACGGATACCCACTGATCGACCCGATTCTAGATCTTGAAAGCTCATTTCTTTCTTTTGTTTCTTCGAATTCTGATCAAAATTCACCCCAAATTTCAGAAATCCAAACCTAAAGGTATGTGATCAGAGGGGTTAAAGCCGGATAACGGTTTGGATTACAGAGAGAAGTAATATGAAAACCCTAGAATTTGGGGTTTGGGGAATTTGCAAGGAGATGTAAGGAAATTTGAGGAAAGAGTATTTTATTAGATAGTTATATGGTGAGTAAAAGGGTGGGAAAATTGCGCCAAAACTAGAGAAATTGGGCGAAAATGGAGGAAGGAATTGAAGAACACAAACAAAAAAGAGTATACCAATAATATCTCCTTCATTTTTAACTCCCACTAACAAAAACAATAAATTCAGAATAGAAACTATTTATTAATATTTTAAAAAATTGAGAAATATTACAAGAATTATTTATTTAATCTTAAGAATATATAATAAAATAATTATTAATTTTAATTTTGAACTTCTAATGTAATTAATTATCATTTACATAATACAAACTTAATAATTATATATTTTCTCGCTAATGAATAATTTTGTACCACATTTCAAATCAAATGCACCATTTCTTCAGACAAGTCAAATACATACATGTCTCTTTGATATCAGATACATTATGAAAATACACACACACATATATATATATGTAGAGAGGCGAGCAGGAGAGCCAGTATATCTTAGATACATGAGAGTCACACAAGATACATGTATTTGGGATACCAAATGATACATTCCAAATATATTCTCAAATACAAATATATAGGAAGAGAGATGAGCGATAAAGGGAGAGAGACTAGCGAGCGGGTTATTAGTGTTAGGGTTGTTCAAAATCGAATCGAAACCGATAACCCGAACCGAATAAAAGTTATTGGGTTATTGGTTTAGAAATTTTGATAACGGTCTTGATTTTTTTTGTTATTAGGTTATCAGTTCTTAATTGTTTGAGGTTTTTTCTTAACGGGTTAACCGATAACCCGATAGTAAATTAAATAATTATATTTATACCATTTTGTACATAAAGTCCTTGACTTAGAGTTTGGTTTCCTACTTTTATTTTTGGTTGTCTCAAACACTTGGTTATTCGACAATGTAAAAGTTTTGTTTTTGAGCAAGATGTAACTTGTGACTCAAGTGCATGGTTTATTTGGTTTGTCACCTTGTTTCTAAGTGATTTTAATTTATTTATTTTTGTCAAATCTTAACGGTTAAACCGATAGCCGAACCGATAACGATAAAAAATCGATAAACCAATAACCGATAAGCCAATATCTTAATGATTCTATAATGGTTTAGCATCTCTACAAACCGATAACCAATAAGCCAAATCGATAAATTTCAAAACTGAACCGATCGATACTCAGCCCTAGTGCACATGTGAATCAAGCTTGGATATAGATACACCTAATTTGACCCGTATGTATCAAGATATTAGAATATGAGCGTACCAAATGCATATAATTCAAACAAAATAAAAACATGTAACTATCTCCTAAACTAGTGAAATTTATATGATTTGCTCTAGGGGTGTACAAAACCTAACCAAACTGCAAACCGAGTCAAATCAAGAAAAAAAACCCGACTAGTGGTTGGTTTGACTTGGTTTGGTATTGAAAAAAAAATTCGACTATATTTGGGTTCGTTTGGTGTTAACTAAAAAAACCCAACCCGAGACCAAACCAACCCGACATTATATATATAATTTTAAAATTTTATTTTATACATAAAAATATTTACTTTGATATAATTTTTAAATATTTCTTATACTTTTTCATAATTTTTATCTTTTAATATATTATTTCAAGTTGAAACTTAGAATTCTGAATGGTTCAATAAAAATTATAATCCACAGATGTTGGTAATTATAATAAAGCTTAAATCAAAATCAAATTAATACTAATGCAAAAAGAAAATCAATTCAACATTAAGAATGACAATAATATTGAATATTTGTTCTTTGGTTTTACATTGGTTTAGACAATTCAAATACATAATCTAATTTTAATTTCCTTTAATATTTAGTCATGTAACTAATACTTATTAAACTTATTTTAGCATGATTTAGTACTTTTAAATTATGATCATTTTCATTATGACTTGTTACTTTACAATATTTGTTTTACGCGATTTCATTATTATTATTATTATTATTTTATTGGATATTTTAGTGTCATTACTCATATCATATTTTGTGTTATTTTCTTAAGAAACATCTTAGATAGTTGTATTTTGGTAGAATTAAAGAAATCTTTGAAGTACAAGTAAATTATATGTTTGTATGAATACTTTACCGGAAAAAACCCGAGGTTGAAAAATCCGAGTTTTATTAGTTTGGTTTGGTTTATAGATTTAAAAATCCAACACAAATAATTTGATTTGATATTTGAAAAATTTTAACTAACCCGATCATGTATACCCCTAGATTGCTCGTCTATTTGACTAGAATGGGCTTATTGCTAAATGTGTAGCTTATAAGTTCGGGCTGCGCGGCTAGGATCATTTCATTTCGGCCCATGTGAAGGGAAATATTGATTTGGCCCATTTATTCAGGATCCTCCTCTCCGAATCTCTCCAGAGAAAACTATAGTGAAATGGACATATCGATTATAACGATCTTCATGCTCTAAAACCGAAGTGTTTAACGACACGAAAAGTTATTTTTTAAGGTAATTTCTCCATTAATTGTGAACATATTTTTTAACTTAGCTTGGAAAATTATGGAATTGAAGTTCGTTTATGCCTTTATGGAATGATTGGTGTTTGGAATCAGATTGTGTATGCTTTTTCTTTTAATTTAGCCTCTGGAGTTGTAAGTCTTTGGAAACACTAGTGAGATAATGAATTACTCAAATTTTGGTTTTGAAAAGCTAGTTTTGTTATTGACGTGCAATACATCTACATTGTTAATGTGGTTATGAGGTTTGAATTTGCAAATTAATGTCCCATTATGTGTATGTCTGTATGTGTGCATCTGTGAAGATCCTAGCAGCCTCTTTGAAATCTGAGGCTCAGTAGAATATAGTAGCAGCTTGTGGGTGTTTTTGGAGATTCTTGTGGCAAGGATACCACTTAATTTTGGGTTAGTGTTTTAGCATAGTCCATTGACTATGTTAAAGTTGCATCAGAAATGAAAACATAGACATTGTTGGTATATGTGTTAATAGATGTATTCAGCTTGGATATATCCTACTACTTTATATGCGACTTTGGAGATGACTGATAAAGATTTAAGTGCTGCCAGAAGGAAACCACATATCTATTAGCATGATACACTAGTGAAATAACACCTGATATTTTCACAGATATTAAGAGGTAGCACCATCATGCTTTAGGTCACCGATTCTTTAATATAATATCCTAGTTAGTTCTTTTGTGTGTTCTGATTTATATGTGCGCAACATTCCAAAATTTTCTCTACGGTAGGTATTTGTTTGAACTACATTGTTGGATGATTCAAAGGGAATCTTTGGTTTGTAAGAATCTGAAGGTAGTGATCTGTCCTGTTGTTTATTTAAATCTAGTTGACATTGGATTAACTTCAGAAGCACTATAAAAACATAGCTGTGCACTTTGGTGGACGACCATACATTCTGAGAAAATGTAGCTTGGTCAATTATCTGCTGGGTTCCTCCATTCTATCCCTTTTTCCGGTAGCTGATATGCTTCTTTCCAGATTTGTATTTATTGGGAATGTTTTGTTATTAAAATGTCATTCCTCTCCTCTTCTCTGTTAAAATTTTTGTGTGGCCTGGACAGAGGATTTCTATGAGATTTTGGTAGTTTTCGTTGGAATATACATGGGTAGATGATTTGATAGATGCCGAGAGTAATTAAGTCATAGACTGTGCAATAAAACCAGATAAATAGATATACTTGAACTGTACACTGCTGGTCTTCTGAACAACTCAATCAGAAAGATATTCAATTATTCAGTAACTGAGTTGAGCTTACAGTTCTGTTCTTGAGAAAGAATGGATGCCATTGTCTTGGCTTGAGTGGTACATAGCTTTTGATCATGTGTGTTGCATTCTTTCAAGTGCACAATGTGCATTCCCTTTCTCCTTTTCTATGTTTGCTTTTCCTTCTTTCATTTCTTTGGTGATTCATTCACAAACTTCTGCCAAAGGGCAGTGATTTTTGTTTGTAATTTAATATGGCATTCCTCATTAACAGTTTGCACAAGTGAAAGAGTCACTATGGAATTAGCAGACAGAACGATTGGACTGCTTTTGACAGTTACTAGCTTGTCCATTTTCACATATTATACCTTCTGGGTCATCATTCTGGTCAGTTCTTTTTCTCTCTGTCTTACAAGATGTAGTGACCTGTGAGACCTATGTTATCATATGGGGGGTTGATATATGCTTTTTGTCTTTCAGCCATTGGTTGATACTGATCATTTTGTGCACAAATATTTTCTACCTCAAGAGTATGCAATTCTTATTCCCGTATTTGTTGGAATGGCACTCATCTGCTTGCTGAGCATGTTTACTGGATATGTGATGCTCCAGTCCAAAAAGAAGAAGGCATGATACAACCATGTTAAGCCTGCTGCTAGCTGTTAGATTATATGATACTTCATAGTTTTGCTCTTGAACAGCTTGTTTCACATAAATTCTCTTTTCATGTGTTGACAGTGATCTGAAAATTCTAGATATGCCTTCAAGTAGTCACTACATATTGACAACAAGCTCAATTTTGTGTTTGTAGTTTATGACTGTTGAAAAATGTATTAGATGAAAATGACTGTTTATAAATATTACTTATGGAGCCTGCAGAAATACTCATTAACTTAGACTGTGTAACTCCTTCTGTCGGCATCAGCTGGGCAGTATGAAACATCTCAGCTATAAACATATGTGCTGACACAATTGTTACTCATTCCAACAGCCTTACACAAAAGAATAAAAAAGGAAGTATCTAACCTGTGTTATGTCAACACCCTTCTTTTTTTCCCGTGATTTTTGGAGAATGAAGTCAAAGAGATGACAAAATAATTCAACTTAAAGGACAGTCCGATAATTATCTAGCAAACATAGTTCTTCTGCTATTAAAGTTTCCATAAAAACACAGTAGGAACTAACATATAAACAAAATGTATTATTGAATGCAGACCAATTTGCAACTATGTATCTTTCCAAGTCTAAAAGCATTTGATTGCTCTGATTTCTTTGAGACTAGAGAGACTTTCATTCTCTCTGTTCATATTATGTACAGTCCTATGAAGAAACTACTTCTCATCTATTCCTAGATGACTACAAAGTTTCAGTTATTTTTCATTACAAATTGTTCAACTGTTAAATGGTTTTAAGGCATCACATCCCAGAAGGACTGCCCTGCTCTATCACACAAATGAGACGAAGTAGTACCCTTGTCCATTGACTCCAGTGCAGGCAACTTATCACTTCTGTAAAACACAAACTCATCTTCTGTGTTGGCTTGTTGTTTGTTCTTCATGTTTGGGTCGTCCTTTTCGTTAGCACTGGTGGTAGAATTCTTCTCCACAAGCTCACGATACATGGAGGATCGAAGCAGAAGGCTGAGAGCTGTAGGCGAAGGTGGCTTGTTACATGGACTTAAGGGCATTTTTCTCTCAATAGGTTCTTGGTTCTGAGGAATAGGGGGCAGAGTTTCTCTAGTTGTGGCAAAATAATTGGAGCCAAAAGTGAATTGAGGGTCATTTATTGGGTTAATCATGTCGTTAGTGTTGGTTTGTATAGCCTGATTTTGTGATCTTAATTCTTGGAATGCCATCTGAGTATTGACTCCTGGTTTTAGCCATCTTATATAAGTGCTTAAGTCAAAATTAGTCACCGCGTTAATCCCTCTGTATTCAATTGCAGCAATATCATAAGCTCTAGCTGCTTCCTCTTGAGTACCTACAGAAAAGAACATGAGATTCGAGTTGGTAGCCTATTTTAACAGTCTTGATTCGATCAGTGCTGAAAATAATGGGGTGAAAGTACTTACTGTAAGTACCTAAGTAGAGGTATTTGTTACCGAAAACTCGCCCTATTCTTGCTTCCCATCTACCATTGTGATGATGCCTGAAGTTACATGATTCATTCAAGAAAAGATCATTACTAAGTACTATGAACAACAGATGGTAAAAGTTTTAGAACAGGCGGTTGAATGAATTTAGTTACCTTGCTACTCCTCTGTATTTAGATACACCTCGGGCGAAACCACTGCTTCTCCTGCATTAGAAGAATAAAAACTCAGTTAAATTTTGGTTTGTGAAAAGATTTCTTAAATCTGATTGAAAATCAAGCTGAGTAAATACCTTCTTAAGGAGGCTAAGTACTCCTCTTTAGTCACAGTTTGCATTATTTCAATTTCCTTCTCATAATCAGATATCTGTAGAGATATTTGAGTCAGACAAATAATTTCAAACAAAAGAAGAATTGTGAGTCTGAGATGAAGAGCATACTGGAAAATTAATGAAAGTTGATGTGCCCCAGTACTTGATTGCAGCCAAATCATATGCTCTTGCTGCAGATTCTTCCTCATCATATGCTCCTGTTTAATTTAAAAGTAAAATTTCTAGAATCCAAAACTCAATCCTCTTGAATGAATCAAATATTGGTCTATAGCACCGCCAAGTGCACTACACTCACCAAGATAAACTTGTTTTCCCTTCTTTTTCTGAGTCACATTCCAAGAACCCTTATCCCACAAATGAGCCTCATAACGCCCTGTCCATCGATGCCTAAATTTTCAATGTAATTAATTATTAAAAAGAATTAGTCTCTTAAATGAAGTACTACTACAAAAGTGTCAACATTTTTAGTTAGTACTACCTGCTAACTCCTCTGAATCTTGAACTTCTCTTCACAGTAGGTGTATGAGCAATATTTTGATCAACTTTAGATGAGTCCATTTTTTGCTGCTCAGCTTGTTGGCCAATGTTATCATTCACTACTGCAACTGCAGGAGGTGACCTTCTACGTCTTTTCACGCGTTTCGTTGTCTCTGGAATGTCATAATCCACCATGGACATGCTTCTTTTTCCAGGGCTTGACATCTCAGATTTAACTAAATATGAATCTTTGTTCAAATCCATTGTTTGTTTCAATTTCCAGCTAAATATGAACCAATAAAAGCTGTGTCTTTTATCTTTGCTTGATGCTTAATTTGCCACACACAAATGGATGCTGAAGTATTCAGTATATATAATGTATTGAGTCTTGCTTTGTTTTAGTTTTATACTGTCAACAAGCTAATAATTTGATTTAAGACAAAAATAAACGATGATTTCATGTCATCTTGAGTGTCCATTAGCCAAATTAATGCTCCTCTATATTAATTATAGATTTCACATGACTTAATTCTTGACTTCAAACGAATACAAGAAAAAAAACAAAAATATTGTTCGATATTTTCAAGGTTTTATGTAACACTTCCAGCCCAGCTACTTAATTTTTCCCCTCCCATAACTACTAAAAACAAAGGTTTTTTCCACCGCGAATGAGTGAAAAAATTGTGTTATAGAACATGATTTTCCCATTCATTTCCTACCTAATCAGCTCATTGAGAAAATGCATAGTGGAAAATAGATTCTCACAGAAATAGTGGGGAGCTTTCAAAATTTTCCATATTAAGATTCAATCAAAATATCTGTGGAAATAGCCACTAAACATTTTCTAGTGGAAAAAAGGTGATTTTTTTTTGGTAATGTACCCTTTATTTATCTATATTGATAATATTTACATGACGTTTCAAGTTGATTTATTTAAATCTCAAATTAGCGGTTAAAATGAAATTTAGTTATATACCATCAACCATCTTTATAACAATGTCCTTTATTCACATACTTTTTATTATTATAGTGAAATGCTATTATAAAGAAAGGCTTGATCATTGTACTATATCATCCTTTAGACCCTATGGGTTAAGTCATATTACCCGCATAAGTATACTCTTAGAAATCATGACCTTTTTCACGTGTGCTACTAATTAACTATGTCTGATGTCTGGTTCCAATGTTCAATAATTCTCATTTAGAACAAATTAAGGATCTCATATTTGCAGACAAATAGTAAAATAAAAATACAAAAGAAGTCAAAATAGATCACCTGGCCTTTGTCTTTTAGATATCGAAATCCTTATAAACACATTCTAGCTATAGCTAGTCTTTTATTTTCTTTGATAATCCAAGCCACAAATTTGTCTTCTTACACTTGAGACAAGTGATTACATTTGTTGTTTAGCTTTTGTAGTTTAATTGTTTCTTTGGATTCATCGTCATTGTGAAGGCTATTTATTATGTTTTTGTCAGGTTAATGGCAAATTCTTGTCTTTGTGCTGTCAGGTTGTCTAGTGGAAAGTTGATAATCGTTACTAACTATGGAACGAATCTCCTAATATTCTCTCACAAGTACAATTGATACGATGGTGTAATCACGTATAGCGAAGGGTGATCAGTGAAATATCCTTTTATCAAAAAATTATATTGTGTATATAGATAATTATATGAAATATATATAAGTTAATTTTTTTTATTTTTTTTCATATATTGAATTTTGGACACCCTTAATAAAATTTCTGACTTCACCATTGCACTAATAATCATTTTTATAATGATTTCTGTTGTTGACATGATGATTGTGAAATCTTATTTGGATTATTGGCTCATTTTTTTTTTTTGGGTGTGTGTTCAAATGCTGATTGTAGGAGTTTGTTGGTCTTTTTATGCACTTATATACCTAATAAACCTGAGATGTTACAGATAAACTTCAAATTGCGGGAGATGCTGACTGAAGATCACCTCCTCTTGTTAGAACCTTAACATCATCTTTGCCTTGCTCCACTTCTCGACTCATCAGATTGATATCAAAATGTACGACTGCATTTGCAATATGTTAAGAGGAATATCATAGGTTCATATTAGGTTAAACATGGAAGTCCTTGATGGATGAAACCACAAATCATGGGTTTTGAGGCACAAAAGATACATAGATTTTCAAGTCCCTGTCTGTCCCCTTAACTCTCACTAATTCACTGTTCGGGCATAAAAGCTGAAAACATAATCAATGCACATATTCTAGTGTAAGTGTCATTTAGAAAATAAAATAATAAATATTTTTCAATCATTCAAACTAAAAAACTATGATTGATTAAAACAACAATAGAAGGGTCTCCAACACTATAAACACAAAGAAACAGTATCTCCATACATTTCAGGTGCAGAGGCTTTAATATCCAGCACCCTAAATCTAGAACTGAGAATCTGTCATAAACAGAATTTCTTTCATGTAACAACCATGTTATTCCAGTATAAGTTTCTTCTTACAAGTTGCATCTTTCCTTTTCATAACTCATAAATCTTTCGCCTTCTTAATCCTAGTGATGGTGAAAGTAATTTCAACAACAGAAAGAAGAAATAGTTTTTTTCTTGACAAGATCATTGTCAAAACAAGAATCTGCTGCAGTTTAATACTTCATGTTGTATTATTTCTTATGAAACTACATCCTCTAGCTTTCCTCACATTTTGATGGAGCATCAATTGCCTCACCCTCTCGGCATCCCCCCATTTATCACCAAGAACATACAAGTCTGAGATAAGGGTATAAACCCCTCCATCATTCTCTGGCCTCACCACATTCATGACCCTCTCAATCACTCTTTCCGCCATCTCAAACTGTTTATGCAACTTGCAAGATGACAAAAAAGAACCCCAAATAACTACGTTAGGCTCTCGTGGCATTGTATTGATCACTTCATATGCTTCCCTTAACAATCCAGCTTTCCCAAATAAATCAACCATGCAGCCATAATGCTGAATTGTTGGTCTCAGTCCACACTCTTTGATCATTTTGAAGTATCCACGACCTTCATCGACCAGCCCTGTTTGTACACAAGCACTAAGTACCCCAGTGAAAGTAAACTCATTTGGTACCACACCCCCTTGTCTCATTTTCTTGAATATCTCCAACGCTTCAGTTCCGAAACCATGTTTTGCTGCTCCACAAATTAAAGCAGTCCAAGTTACCACATTTCTATCTTTCATCATATCAAAAACCAGAGAAGCAAAATTCAAGAATCCACATTTAGCATACATGTCTACTAAACAAGTACCAAGCTCCACATTCAATTCCCATTTATTCTTTACCGCAAAACCATGCACTGATTTCCCAAGAAACAACCCAATTGAACCCATCTCCGAACACCCCGCCAATATTGGCCCAATAGTCACCTGATCAGGCTTTAGCTGCTCAAAAATCACCATTTCCCGGAAGAGCGTCACCCCTTCCTCCCAATGCCCATTATTCATGTATCCAGCAATCATCGCCGACCACGAAGCTAGGTCTCTCATAGGCATTTCATCAAACATCTCCCTTGCTTTTTTAACATCCCCAGATCGAGAAAAACAAGTTATCATGGTGTTCCACGTGACAGTATTTCTCACAGGAATTTCATCGAACAGCTTGCAAGCATACTGAAACGAAGTCCCTATGTAGGCATTTAAGAGAGATGTGGCAACATAGACGTGTATATTAAAGCCTAATTTGAGAAGATGGGCATGGAGGTGGCATATGAGGGGAAGGTTGCCCAAATGGGTGCAAGATTTAAGAGTGAAAAGAATGGCGAAACTGTCGAACGGAATGGCTTGGCGCTGCATCTGGGCATAGAGTGTCAAGGCTCGTTGAGGTGATTTTGCATTTTTAATAGCAAAAGACCATGAATTGAAGGTTCTTAGTAATATCCATGACGATTCACTATTAACTGCAGCTTGTCTCAGTACGCGGTAGAGATTCGTAACCATAGCTTTGATTTTTCTTCCATCTAAGCCTTTGGCGCCTCAATGGTAGCCAACAACATCACTAGCATATTTCTTATATATTACTTCCCCCGTTTTAATTTGTTATGATGTTTTTGACTTGGTTTAGAATTTCGAAAAATAGACAAAGACTTTCTGAATCTTGTATTGTTAAACTAAATAGTGAATGTATCAAAATGATAATTTTGTGATCTTAAAATATGTCAAGCGAAAAGTTAACTTAAAATCAGCAAAAAGTGGCCTAGAACCAAATACACATATACCAGAGGGGTTGAATATAACTAAGTCTTAGCTGTCTCATATTTCGTCATCTAATCAAGGTGGAATGAAGCTATAACAACTAAGCATTATAAGATTTTGCGGAAAAAAGAAGTAGAGTACTTCTCACTACTATTTAATACAGATTTGAATGAAAGAAAACTGCTAGGAAGACATTGTTCTCAATTTACCATAATCTTGAAAAACTGCAATCTTCTTTAATATATAAAACTTGAAAATCTGATAGAAATAAAGAATCAGTGTCATATGGTCATGAGTTGGGGATTTACATTCCTATCCTAAAGAATAAACCCCCATAACAGTGGTAGCTGCATGAACTTCTACACCACATTTGATTGAATTTACAACAAACAAATTTCCTAGTACAAAATGTACACACAAAAAAATAAACAGTATATGATCTATTAACAAATGAAATCAAAATGCTTCCTATCATATTCTTTATGCAAAAAAAAAATAAAAGGTTCAGTTTTTCGTTTCATAAACTTCAATTCGTGCTCCTTTCTAGGATTCCAGTTTCAGCAAAGCAATGACTCCATAAACATGTCATCTCGAGGCTCGTCCTTAGTTCTTGAAAACACATTGTTGTCCTGAACTTGGTTTTCGTATGAATCCCCTGAATTTGCATATCCTGAGATACCATAATTATTAGGCCTCTGCAACATCTCAAGCGTAAATGGTGCTCCCATTTCAGACTGTTGTGGCCTTATACTTTGCAATGGAACTTGATAGTTGGATTGATGAGATGTCACAGTAGGCCTTATGGTCGGTGCCATAGGTCGGTTAATTGAGTGGTTGCCACTGCCCCTTGCTGCTGGAACATCATGGTTGTGCTTCCCTTCATAGGTTGTTATCACTGACCTTATGTCTTGTGATGCCCTTTCCACATGTTTTCTTACTGGACATCCCGTACTTGTGCATTTGTAGTAGCTCCTGTTACATAGTACCCCAAGATTCATTTTCGATTTCCAAATTAAGGAACTTCCAAACTTGTTAAAAAATTTGAGCCAAATTTGTGATCAAAGATAAGGTTATTACCTGGGATTAGGATTTCCTTTCACTACTTTTTGACCATACTTCCTCCATCTATAACCATCATCTAGGATATCGATATCACTTGTAGTTTGAACTACAACTCTAGGTTCTCTAACTGTCCTACTCCCTCCTAGTGCAGATAGACCTTCACTTTCGTTTTCTCTTTTCCTGAAAACAAGAAATTCAACAAAGTTAAAAATGTTAACATTAGTAAAAAATTGGATTCAAGATTACTACAGTACAGACCTCTCTATAACAGCATTTCACTATAACAATGATGTTTCATTTCTTGTGGAAGAGATCATTCATGTTATGTTATATTATATGTTCTTTATAACAAACATTTTACTATAGCAATCAAAAAATATCGGAACAAACGATAACAATGATGTTATAGAAAGAATTGACTATACATAATATATTATTGTTTCACTTACCATCTTTTTGAGTCTGGTTCCTCTTCATCAAGATCATCTCCTCTTGACCTACTACTCTTTTGAGAAGTGTGCTCATGATCATCATCCCCAAATGAAATAGAAGAATTCTCAGGTGTTGCAACCGAATCCATTTGTCCATTTGAACCATAGGATTGATGATCTGGGATTTCATTAGTTTGTGTATTGTATGATTGGATTGCAGATGAAGCTGTGGATGACGACGATCTTCTGGTTGACTGAGGCTTTGGATGGTTGTGATTACCCTTGTACACAATTTCAGTAATTTGACCATCTAAAGATCTCTCAACCTTCTTCTTGGTGGGACAATTTGGGTATGTACACTTGTAGTAGCTTCTCGGATTTTCACTACCTTTTACTTGTTTCTGCCCGTATTTCCTCCAATTGTATCCGTCATCTGACCTTTTCTGCTCCCTTATACTCTGATTGTATTGGTTTCCACTATTGTTCTGATCATTATTATTCTGCATAAAACTCTGTTTAGTGTTGAATTCAGATCTTCCATTAGCATTTTGATCATTCTGTTTTGTGGGCTCTTGATAATTCCATGCTTGCTGCCCCTGATTAATTTTACACAAGAAGAAAATAGAGTGTCAGTCAATTGACTTCAACACACAGAACATACTTCCTCCATCTCAAATTATCTCTAGTATTTTCTAAATATATCTGTCTCAAATGATTATGTGTGTTATCACCTCTTCAAGTTGTCAATTTACTTTATTCCTAATTGTCAATTAAGATTTTCTACTCATTTTCGTCGATACAATGACAAGATCATGACTTTAACAATAGCACAAACACATAAATTGAGTAAACAGAGATTATAGCTTGATATAAACAAGGTTAAGTAGTCAAAAACCCTCAAGTAAAGCAAAAAAAAAAAAAAAAAAAAAAAAAAAAACGACAGATAATTTGAGACGAGGGAGTACCAAAGGGACATGGTTAGTTTGGGATTGAGAGATTGATGCAGCTGTCCCTACTTGAGGCTGGAAAGAAAAATCTGAGTAGTTTTTGTCTTCCTGTTTCACATCCTGATGGCTACTGCTCTTCCAATTAAAAGCATGAGATGGAAAACTCCCTGTTGTCGGAGATGGAAGAAGCTGCAATTACAATTTCAAAAAAAAAAAAACATCAATAATCTTGAATCCAATGAAAACAGAGTAAAATAGAACACAGAGAGAGAGAGAGAGGGGTGTACTACATACGTTTGAAGAAGACAAAAGAACAGGGGAGTCTAAAAGTTCAGTTGGACTTAAACCAGGAGGAATAGCAAAGTAAGAGGAAGGGGAAAAAGGAGGAGGAGATAAAGGGAGTGAAGGAGGTGGAAGAGACTTGAATTTAGGAACTCCAGAACCAGTCCTCTCTGCAATTCTATCACCAAGTCCTTTGGTAGGATAATCATCAGAAGCAAGAAGGTCGGTGAAAGAAGTCGTCATGAATGAAGAAGATGAAGTGGGAAAAGAGAAACTTGAAGCAGCCATTAGAAGAAAGAAGATACAAGAGAGCAATGGGAATTGGATTATATAATGGTTTTGACTTCCTTTCGTTGGAGTGGGTGGGATATTAAAAACAAAAATGAACACGTATTCTACAAGGAACTTGTTTTTTTCTAATTTCTAGTTTCTCGTTTCTCACTCGATATTTGAAATCTACATTAGCATTCAGACTAAATTTAAATCGTGCATTACAAGACCCATTTAAGAATTGACATTTTCAACAAAATTTTCTTTATATCTAAGCTCGAACTTACAGGTAAAACAATTTTACCACTGCATCAGAATCCAAGTTAATTGCTTTTTTCTATTTTCTATTCTAATTTGATAAATAGATATTTAAAGAAACTTCCAAGAACCTCAAAATAGCTTTGACCGTGGAAAATGAAATTAAAAAGATATATTTGTGTGTTGAGTCAAAATTGGTGGCTTTGACTGTAATAGATACACACAAATTGTACAAGAAAAGAGAGGCTGCTATTGTAATGCAATTACGCCAAACGCGTTATTTCGCTGTCGTTGTGATGGGGCACCCCACTGGCCACTAGTAGTTGATTAACACACAATCAATCAATCAATCAATCACGGGGCTTTTTTATCGGACGAATTGTAAACACCCTTTTTGCCTGGTTTCTTCCTCGGTCCTATTGGTTAGTAGCTCATCCTCTTCTTCGAGCCTATTTGAATTGATTTAAAACTAAATTGTAATAACCAGTGAAAATGAATTCTAAATGATACAATTTGATTTTGTTTTAAACATTCTAACCATTTGTTCGTGGATAATGTTTTCATCATTTATGCCCTAACAATTAATTAGTGAGAATTGAAGGTGGTTATGTATCCTATTTGCATCAAAACAAGGAATTTTATCTTTAACCTAATAAATAAACACAAAAGAAGTTCCTCTTAACATATTATAGTTATCAATCTGGTTAGTCGAGAAATGTAGCAAGTGCTATTTTAAAATGTGTTTTTATTAGATGTTTTTTCATTAATATATTCACATTTTAGAGATTACGTTACTCTAATTATTATTTTAAAGAGAAATTCATTTCTTAAGTACAGAGTCAATTTAACCTAAATGTATACAAGTCAAAGAAGCAAGCACATCAAATTTCATTGGACAAATAACAAATGTCATGCTCTCTAATGGATAATTCATTTAATTGTAAAATGGATAGCGGTTGGAACAGGAAAAAGTTTCTTTCTAGAGTTGTATTCTTCTTTCAGCAAATATATTTAAATGATTGGGGCCAAAATGAAAGATTTTAATCAGTTTACTGGCCAGTGTGTGTAACCAATGCAGCAGGACTTTGGTTGCTACTTGAAATGCTCATTTCTTCTGAGATGCGGGGACCTCACCTTGTAACTGCTTCTTTCGAAGATCACCGGAGCCTCGTGGATGTTGAAATCTGTGCCATCTCCGGCGTCCATATTCGTAGCCACCATTATAGCATGCTTCAACTCAAGCTTGTAGATGCCATCAGAGAAGCTGGAAATTAAATATCTTGGTACGTACTTAATGAAAAGTTTAGTAATGTAATCTTAATTTTTATTTTTTTTACTTGCTTGAAGCAATTATTTTGAGCCATTTGGATAACTTTTGATTATTTTTTTTGTTCAAAGATAAACTCTTGGAATTTTTGGCTTCCATTTTATCTAAGAAATCACATATTGCATTCCGTTTGTCTAAATTAATTAGATGGCACATCTCAATTTAACGAACTACCAGAACAAGATCGGGCTTTTTCTTTTTGGAAGATAAAAAATAGAGCTAATTGAGTATACAGAACAAGTTGGATTGTGTCACTATTATATACTTATCACGTTTAATTTGAAGGACGGCTTTCGATTTTCGATATAGGAGAAGAGGCATCTGCACTCTATTAAGAGGTTTAAGTACACTACATGAAACACGTTATGTGTAAGCATCATATATTCCACCTCACATTATTGGACTACCGATCGATCTGCTCTTGAACCATCCTTTTCTGCAGAATTCATCAAAAGTAGCCAACACAACAAAGACAAGGAAGAAGAAAAGTGGTTCAATATAATGTCCCTTCTTCATAAACCAATCCACCAGATAACGTTCAAGATCGGCACTTGCCAGATCTGAAGGAAGTAAAGAATGAAACTTGTGGAAGGGTACTCCGTACTTAAAAATTGATTTGTAAAAAAGTACACGTCGGCTTGATCCCACTTTAGGATTAGTTTTGGGGTATGTAGGCAGCCTGTGACGAAAATAATCTCATGTTCAGCCCCTTATTAGTTTAACTAGTTTTTGGTGTCTCAAGCAATTTTTTATAAATTTATTAGAACAATTAAAATTTTATGAAAATATATATGTAATGAGTACTAAAATTCAAGTCTTCTTCATTGAGTCAAGCTAAATCTGAATCAAATGGAAAAGTTTATTTTCGTAAAGTGATATATAATTTATTACATATTATATATTTAGAATACGAAAAAAATTGAGATACAAACTGAATTTAAAAGGCATCACAGGGGACAAATTCAGATTGAATTTAATCAAACCAAGGTTGGTATATCATATATTTTAGATGTCGATGGCTTCACTACTTTAACTATACAATGAAAAGGATAATTTTGGGTGTGAGTTTTATGACACAAGAAGATGAATTTGTCAAAACAAGACTTACATATAACAATCAGACCTTACCAGGGACCAGACTATAGAGCCTAATTAAAAAGAATTTTATATAGATAAAAATGAAGGAATAGCAAAAAATATCTTAAAATTTTAAATGAACTATTTGAAGGTTATGAATATGAAAAACATGGAAGTTATGGATATTAAGAGACAAGAGTAGCAATTGAATAGGTAAATTAGATAGTATAAGTTATGAGACTCCTAAGTATGAAGGTAATATTTAAAAAAAAATAAAGAAGGAAAATAATAAATAAATGTAGATGAGAAAAAGATAACTGCAAATAATATTTAGGTGAATTATCCACTAAAGGTGGAATTTCAAAGGACCAAAATGGATAAAGAGAACAACTTATGTGTTAGTGTTGAGTGTGCTAGCTCAATTTCAAACTCTATTGCAAATTCATGATTATTGTCCATCTAACCTACTAGTTAATCAGTTAGATTTTAGCTAAAGTTAACTGAAAATCATTCTCGTTCATTAAAAAGGCGAAAGAAGAAACAAGTAAGATGATTGTTTAAATCATGACACATATAGAAGAGATTCAAGAGAAGAAAGTTCAGTTAAGAAACACATCAAGAATATTCTTGTAGGCCTCAGTTACATTTACAACAAATATGACAATATTCTCTCTGTAGGCACCAAAACTATCAAAATTGCTGATTTTGGGCTCTCCGTGACTTTGGAACAGGGCACAAACTATAAACAAGGACTTATCAGGAAAACAAAAAAGGTATATGACACCTGAATCCGTGAGGGAAACATAAGTTGTAAAATATTCGTAAGCATGTTTTTGCCTCTCCATTTGAGAACCCCCTCCAGGTGTTTAATTAGTTCTTTCAACCTACTATTATGAAGATACATACTCAAATGTCAACAAAGCATATTCTTACACTGTAAAGTGATTTCATTCAAAGTAGAAAGACGGTTCTCATTCATAAAAATGAATATCAACATTAATTCATTGTAAAAGCAGAAAGGGAAACTCATTTATCAAGATTTGTAATGATTCCATATGGTTAACTATAATAATGAACAACTCAGATATTGCATTGGCCACAAATTCCCTTGTTACTATTTTTTGCCATCTTATACTAATCTAGTAGTTGTGGAGACAACAACGGTCAGTGTTCCTTCATTTTACTTTGTTGCATCCCCCTTCGGCACATCTGTCTGTCTGTGTCCTGTCTCATGCGGTAAAATAATCCCCAGAGAAAGTGCTCGTTGTTCCATCCTACAAGAACATCCACAAGGTGAGATGCATTGAAAGGGTATAAGAAAATGAGAAAAGAACATAAGGATTATAATTGTACTTTGAGAATCAAGGCACAAGGATGTGGATGCAAGTATAAGCAACTCTACATCATTGATAATAGTTCTCATCACTAAATCCTTGTTGCGCATGAACTCCACCAGAGCAATATATCCGTCAAACCTACACATAATGGGAAATACAAATGAATTTCTAGTAAAATCAGTCCTGGATAAGGGCACACTTCTACTTTGCAATCCTTATCCCTTTACGAATAGATATATAAGGTAGAACCTGACCTTTTTCTCTCACTTCCGAAGAAATACAATCCTATGTCTTTTTTACTCGGACAATGATTGTTGAATAAACTTGACCAGATATCCTCACACGGAATTAGTTCAAGTTTAAGAGTATTGGGAAATAGTCCCGAGAACTCATACACTTTGCGTCTAACTCTGCAAGGAGGATGAGCCTGGATACAAGTATTGAATATCCCAGGTGCAAGTTCTAGAGCACCTAAGATGTCAAAATTTCCCCTAAAATGCAAAAAAAAAAAAAAAAAAAAAAAAGACTAATTATTATAGGGAAGCGAAGTTGAATGTTACAAATTCTTCAAATAAAAAAAGGATCTTCAATATAGATGTAGTCTATAAAATAATAAAAGGGAAACCTCTTTGCTTTTTGACGCATAACGAAAGCATATTCGAGTTTCAAGGACACAAAAAGATCCATGAAGCAATTTCTCAAAAACAAAAGCATAAAGAGAAAGTTTCACATAAATCTAAACGTTATTTTGCACTCTAAATCTCATTAAGTTACAGAACTGAAAAAATAGAAAACAAACAATGTATGGTTCACATATAGCCTACTCAACTACAATTTCTTGTTTCCCATATCGAAAACATGAGATGGTTCATAATCCATTATACAATGACATAGAGTGAAAGCAACTTCAAGTCCTCAAGGAATTTATACATAATGGGAATTAAGTTTACTACCATCTCACTAAATATTATATATTCAAAGTATCATTATATCACGACTCACAACTATGTATGATACTAATGGCATCCCTAGGTAACCATTAATTTTCTGGACAACCTAAGATAGGTTATCCAAAAAGCTAGCATGCAAAAATAGAGATGAGTTGAATTTGAACATTTTTGGAGCTCAGTGTACCTTGTGTTAATTAATCTATTTTAGTAATTAATGTGCATTTATGAAGGGTACTTACTTCCAGGAAGGAACTAGAGCAGGATCACAAGGGTGTGTCATAGGTAAATTCATCATTCGACTCTCATTCACAGCATCAGGACTCCTATGCTCAAGAATGGTAGAGGCACCCAGACCTGAAATATAGGCTACATCAAATTGAATAGAAGTATAGAAGTAGATTAATTTTTCTATGAAAGATTTACAGATATTGACAATGTAATGAAAATCATTTTGAAATAAAATATCAACATCATTGAAATTTTTTTAATTAGAGTATATGATAGAGAATAAAATTTCTGAAGAATAGAGGTATAAGAAAAGGACAAGTCAAACCAAGTAAATGAATACAAAAGATGGTGGTAGCTACTTAACCTTTAGGCTTGCTAAATTTTTGGGATTTGGTTGACACAACTCTTGAGGAGACAATATTTATCGGCGGAGATCCATATTTTTTGATACATGCTGACAGATCAAGTGCTTCTTCAACAGGTAAATATCTCGTTTTTCCGATCCGTACCTCCTTTTCCCAGTTAATATGTTGCCTCCGAGGAAACTTACTATGTTTCTTTGGTTGTACAATACTCTGACAAATCTTTGTAGAGACAGGTAACTTGGGTCCCTTAAAACGCTCATTCTCTATTCCACGCGGTGAAAACATTACCCCCTTGCGGATATCACATTCTTCACAACACCAATTCACTGGTGCATTTTCCCAATAGCCCACAACGCAATATCTGAAAGAAGAGAAAAACAAAAAAATTTAGAAAAGGAAGATGACTATGTATGCATAAAAGATACACACATTATTTAAAAGAATTAAATGTCACAACATGCTAATGAAAGAATATATGCTACTAATAATTGCATTAAAACTAGTTCTACCCGTATGCCTGTAGCAGGAACTGACAACCTACATATAAATGCTACTACTAATCAGATGCTTATAGCAGGAGCTAGCAACCTACAATCTATGGCTACTTAAGCCTTGATAAACAAATTACCTTTTGAAACCTAAAAAAAACAATGTATTCTTTAGGTGGAACCCAATATCCAATACTATTAGGATCCGACAGCTGTGAAAATTGCCAGAAAGATTAGACAACTTGAAGAAGTCCTTACTCTCCTTAAGAGGTATTATCACTTCAATTTAGGCTTTTAATTCTATTCCACTTTTCATTCCTATTTAAAATTCTAAAAATGGGACAAAATTGGTAATCTAACCAACAATTTCCTTCGAGAGAAGTAGCCCCTTGTGTGAAAAGATCAGTTTCTCCCTTAGAAATGCAAAGTCAACCAAAACAGAATGGGTTTAGGATTAGGACAATGTTTGAAGTTTACAAAGAACATATATATATATATATATATATATGCACAAGGTGATGAAGCAAGTACGAATCAGAGAGTCATGACTTTCAGCTTACCTGATTGTCCTTTCATGTTAAAAAGAGAGAACTTACTGGTGCACGTCAACATTCTTACACCGACAACAGGTAATAATTGCTTCCTGAATACCTAAATCACCGCACACTTCACAATTTTTTTTCTGCAAGTTCATAAGAAAAGACAAGAAATTCAAAATCAATATTACCATATGAATAGAATGAAGAATGAGGAAACAAAACATCATTAGTTACACAAAGGTAAATCATAATAAGCAAAATCATGTTGTCATCCCTCTTTTTCATCAGCTCACATGCTTATATATGTAATAAATTCACTTTTGCTACAAACACATATATAGTACATTCCAAGTATTATCCTCGATATCTTCTTTTGTACCGAAAATGAGGGTTTTTAGAACAACAAACACAACCTGTTATTGTTAGAGCATAAATCTTAATGCACAAAATAAATCTATCCAAACTATTTTTTCCATCTAAAGCAATATGATCATATAATCTTTATCTTTGCAGCAAAAGAAAAAAAGAAAAAAGCAAAACCATAGTGCAATATGCATTGATGTAAAATTATTTTCAACCTAAACTTTTAAAAAATCAGTAAGCTGACTTTGGAGTAAAGCAAACATCCTTAGTATTGAAAGAGCAACACAATATCCTAATATGGGGCAAGGATAGAGTAAACAAATGAGGACTTGGGACAATTGAACTGCACACAAAATAATTAGAAAAAAACACCTAACAAACAACAATGTATTGATTACTATTTCCTAATGGAGATAAAATCGAAGTTATTAATAGTTATAAGGCGGTGATATATATGTGTGTCTCTTAATGATATAGAGAATATTATTATAGATAACACTTGTACTGAACTCAAACTTCATATAAAAAGAAGCCATACTAGACGCACTTACTTTAGAGTTGAGAACTGTAGAAGTTAATATGGCCTATTCGAAGTATGCGTAATAAGTTGGTGCCAATACAACTTATTATTTATATTTGGGTTCACCTCATCACGAAAGTACTATTTCACACGTACTTACTTCTTTTTTGTCAAGTACTTCATCTTTTTTGTAATGCATGTATGGACTCTTAGGGCGGCACTGATCCTCGCTAGGCACATTGCTCATTCCATTTTCTTGTGGTGAACCCTATTTATTATTGAGGCACTTTTGCTTATGAAGTAACATTTTTTATATGTTAGGTATAGTTAGGGACTTGTGTCATGTGTGATTTAGAAGTTCCATAAATATTATACTCATGTCATGTTTTATTTTGTAAAATTCTTAATGTAGCCCTGGATGGATTTTTATGATGTTATTGTTTTTTTCATTTTAAGTTTCTACTGAATGAATTACTCAATACTTTATGAGATGCTTTGCCTTTCTATTCTATGTACCTATCATGTTCATAAGTGGGATTAGAGAACTAAGATTTTTTGATGATCATATATATAATTGAGAGGCTATACATTAAAGAAGTTACTTGTTTGTTCCAATCCTTGTTAAATTTCATATGTGTTAAATAAGTAAGTGATGAGAAAGAAATGGAAGGCTTGAGTACTGATAATACCGTCCATTGAGTAAGATTATGAAGTGTTTGTTAGTAAGGAATGAGACTGAAGAATGAAATTGAAAGTGTAATGAGGGGCATGTTGTCAAGGAGGAGGCATATAACGATTCAGTCCGCTAGTGATATTGTTCGCTTTTGGGCCTAGATCCCATGAATTTATAATGTGTCACTGTGGTGTCAATATATATATATATCTCTCCTGTGAAATTTTCTATCTGTGTAGTTATTAAGTTCTACTCTGATGTTCCATATTATCCTTCATTTTAAGTGTTTAACACTCCTTTATTTTATTTGATAATCATAGTGTCTCAATCAACTTAAACAAGCTAAGTATCGAGTTTTATCCATCCTTCAAAAAGCTATTCAATAGAGTATTAATCTATATTAATTTATACACCTCTTTAAGCATTTTAATTAGCTAATACTCTATCAATTTGAACAATAAGAATATTTTGCAATAAATTCAATCTGATGAAACAACAATTATCAATTTTTTTTATAATACACATTTTTGCCCGATATCCTTAAATTTCAACTCAAACTAGAAAAGACATTTTAAAAATGCTACACGGAAGATAAGTTTTAGCAACACTGATTCAAGTCATACAACCCCATTTTAAAAGCTAAGTATCGAGTTTTATCCATCCTTTAAAAAGCTATTCAATAGAGTATTAATCTAAATTACTTTATACACCTCTTTAAGCATTTTAATTAGCTAATACTCTATCAATTTGAGCAATAAGGATATTTTGCATAGAAAATCAATTTGATGAAACGACAATTATCAAAAAAAAATTATAATACACATTTTTGCCAGATATCCTTTAATTTCAAGTCAAAATTAGAAAAAGACATTTTAAAAATGCTACACAAAAGATAAGTTTTAGCAACACTGATTCAAGTCATACAACCACCCTCCCTCCCCCCCGCCCCCCCCCCCCCAAAAAAAAAAAAGAACAATTCTTTTAGACATTTTTAGGGAGAGGAAAAAAACACTTTAAAAATAAAAACAATTGCAGAAACGCATAAACATTAGCTATGAAAAAAAAATACAAACATTAGATGTTTTACCATGTTAGGCTGATGAATGTTGTTTGGTTCCTTTTGCATTGAGTGGCCATTTGAGTTTCACGGCGGCACACCAACAAATAAAGAAAAAAGGTCTCAAACGGTCCTACTCAGCATACAACTTGTACGTTTTGCTATTATTTTCGGCTCACGTTTACTTGTTACATGTGAATTTGAAATATTCAAACATAATTATTTTACTAGACTATCTCAATTAATTAATGTTTAGTAGAGTATCAGATTTTGAAAAATAATTTGGTCAATGGAGAATTAATGTTGAAATTAAGACATAGAAAAATGTAATTATTTTTCTTTATATGTTGTAAGTGAAAAAATAAAATAAAATTTATTTTTAAATATTAAACAAATATAAACAAAGTGAAAACATAATAGACTTGGGACAATGCTGCAGTAGGTCCCAAAAAATATAAAATAAAAGATGACTCATACTTTGACATTTTAGATCTAAATATGAGGAGTTTATGTATTATATATGTTAGTATAAAATATTTGATTTATAGATTAAGAAGTCAAAGGCAAAACTTCATTATGAGGGAAAAGTTAGGGTGTGTTTGGTATTAAGAAAATATACTCCACAAAAAATATTTTATTAAGAATTCATACGCATAATTTTTCATATCAATGATTTCATGAAATGGTCCTCATATATCATCATAGTTGTTTGACTCAATAATCGTTTTGTATTAAATTTGACTCATACGATCCTCATTTATATTTCAATCTCAGACTTACGTGGTCCACATCAATATATCATATTTCAATTTTCAATTCTTCACAACTCAACTCCACAACATCACATATGAGGAAATAACTCGATCTTTAACACATTGTATTTGATCATGAATTTCAATAGATACATAGATAGAACATGTTGTTAGGTGTATAACTAGCACAAATGCATCAACAATGCATATATACAATGCCTAACTCATATCAAAACACGACATGAAAATCAAAGCTAAATTCAACATTTAAGTAATTTTCCTTTTACTAGTCTCTGTAAACGTGCATTGCACATTTGTCCCTTACCACATTATAAAATTTATACATTATTGATTTTATGTTCTTAGCTATTTATCTGATATTATTTTTTGTAAATACGATAGATCTTATATATTGACTAATGTGTTTATATATAAAGCTTATATTTGCGTTCACAAAAATAATAATAATAAGATGATTTCAAATATAATTTGTTAGTCTAAAATATATTTTTATTATACTAAATATATGTTTATTTATATATACACAACCATATGTCAATATAGGAACTAATGGTATGTCAATAATGTGTAACATAAAATTTTAAAAAATTTACAAACTCAAACTAATCATACAAAGAATAATAAAGGGATGGTATGCCAAGTAAAGATTCATAGATAAAAAGACAAAACAAAAAAGACCTATACATATATAGGATGGCTATTATGCGATGCAAGTGTGGGTTTAAGCTAATGCGGGATGGAGTGGAGCGAGTTAAAATCTTTACGGATTTTCCCCGTAACTATACCTTCCGCACTGCTTTTCATCCCTACATATCTAATTAAAATTATCACCTTTAGCAACACGTGAAAGACTAATAGTAAAGATTCACACAAAAAATAAAGAACAATTCATTTGGAGAAGGAAAGAATTAAAAGGAATTGTTGGTGTAGCAAAAAAAATCCGTAGAGAGAGAATACATATTTTAAACCACAAAAGAAATAAATAAAGAGAAAACGTCATAGAACTTTCATGTAAATTTCAAACATATTCTGCAGAAAAAAAAATGTTAGAGAAGAAAGGAAAGAAAAAAATAAAAAAAATGAAAAAACTACGAAAATGAAATTGTTTTTACCGTAATAAAGCATTTTTGGGAAATGAACCATTCTTAACCTTTATATAGTTCATTTTTGATGATTTTTGAACTTTCTTTCCATATATCTAATAATTACAAATTAGTTTTTATTTTACTATTTAATACAACTTTTAAAATCTACAATCTTTTTGTATTAAAAAATATAAGTTGACTAAATTAATGGTTAAAGGAGAAATTAAATAATTTTTAAGTTATATGGAAGATGAAATGTGAGAAGTTTGATATTATAAATATAATATAGTTACATATATCTTTAGCAAGTAATAAAGTTAGGACATGAAAAGGTTGTGTAAACAAATTCTATAATTCATCATTAATATAATCTCAATTCCCACCTAACCACATTCTTTATTGCAAATTAGACATTTGATTAGATTTTGATTTTTGTTATATTAATATTTTATTAAAAAATTAATTTCATTTTAATTTATTATAGGGGCAAAATCCTAATTTAACTTTGAAGTTAGGAGCTTCCTACTTATAATATATATATATATATATATATGTCACGACCCAGTCTGCCGTGATTGGCACCCACACCAACCCTCCGATGGGAGAACCACTACTACAACTCAACTAAGCAATTTTAAGAAACTACACAATTTAAAGATACATAAGCAGGTTTAAATGACTAAATAAATACGGAGTTCCCATAAACTCCGAAGGTCTAACAAACAACTATCACGGAAATTCAACCCCTAGAACTGAAAGTCATTGGACCAAAACTCTACTAATCAACAAGTCTACGAAAATGGGGGTGCAACCCCGAAAACTAAACATCAACAAAGTCTAGACATATAGTCTGAGTCCGAAAAGAATGGACTAAACTATTGATAGATCCATGACAGCCTGAAAGAACTGACTCACTATTAAATCCGGTCTCGTTAATGATCTCCTAACTGAGGTCTATCAATAGCCGCCTGAAGATGCCTTGTACTCAACAAAGAAAGAGCAAGTGCAGTAGTATACAAGCCACAGTGTACTGGTAGGATCACACAACTACTCCAGTAGCGTAATATAAGCAAGTTATTACAACACAGTAAACACACATATACATAATGCAGAATTCAATCATCATTTTAGGAGCAACGTTCAATTTCCCAATAACCATGACATGTAATTATAAATGTAACAATCACAAGTGATTCTCTCATGGAACCCACACCCAAACGGTTAGTGTGTCGGAACGTGACACCCGATCCAATATACATGTATCGAAACATGACACCTGATCCAAGATATGTGTTGAACTGTGACACCCAATCCAATATATGTGCAATGCACGTGTCAGATACTAGTAAGTTTCTTTCTCTCTCTCTTTCTCTCTCTCTCTCTCTCTCTATATATATATATATATATAGTTTGGATTTGATTTGTCTTTTTCTTTTGTCAATATCAAACCAAATAAGTAATGGTAAGGTTTTTTTCTTCAGTTTGACTTAGTTCTCGGTTCAGTTTGACTTGATGGTTTGACCCGTACAATGCTAATCAACATATTACAATTAATTAGTTGGTTTAATTTTATATAATCTGCTTATACTTTTGGATTATAGTTTATGGCTCCACATTTACTATTTTCTCTTTTTATACTTTTATCTCTAAACACAATTCACCTATATATAAAGGTATACCTCGAGAGAAACTAATACATTATAATATATTTTGATTCGAGCGTTTTGAGATTAGAGTTCCAACTTTTAAGGTATGATGTCTATCTTTTTGTTGTTCATTTCACATGTGCTCTTTGACTTAATTTTATGTCACGCCCCGAGCCTACACCCTGGGCGGGACTGGCACTCGAAGACCATTGCTGGCCCTAAGCGAACCCTTGGCCTGACTTACTTAACTCAGCGAAAGACAACATTCATAACTATAATGATCAATGAACTTAACTGAATTGAATAAAGAAATAACTGAGAACGTTTTTGTAGACACGTAATTTTGACCGAAATTGATGTTTTACACAAATTTTAGTGGTTAAATATTTCTTTTACTTTTAAATTAAATATTTTTGATTTTATCATATTTTAGTAAGTTTAGTGTAAAAATATTCGAAAACCACAAAAATAGAGTTATGTTTTAAGTTAAGTTTTGTTTTCAATTTATTCAAAAGAGAAGAAAATGTTCAAAAAATATATGTTTTCTTTTAATGTATATTTAATAAATAAACTAGTGTTTCTTAATTATATTTTTAATTAGCTATTTAACTTTTCTTAAATTTATAGTAATTTAAAATAATTAGTTAGTAATTTTAATTATTATATTTATATTTATATATACTACACACTACTCCACTACCCCACTTCCTCACTCCACATCTACCCACTTCCCACACACAACACTCCCTCACACGTACATCCACACACCCATTCCCATAACACACCACCCCCTATCTACATATACCACCCATTCCCAAAAAGAAAAAAAAACACACACACACACAGCAACACAAACGGACAGAAAAAAAGAAACAAGAAAAAACACAATCTGCACATACAAAAAAACCAAAAATACACATCCTTGTTTTATTCTTCTTTTAAAAATTCACCAACACATTCACATCTTTTCTTCCTTACCCATTTTTTTCATATCAACACAAACACGTATACCATCACAAACAACCTACAAAAGTTGTGGGTGTTCTAATCGAGCTTCGGTTAAGATTTTGCGGTATTCAACTTTACTTTATATTCTTATTTAATTTATTCATGGAATTTGATGTAATTATTATGATAAGTTTTCTTACACTTTTATTTTATTCATAATTTGATTAAAATGAAGAATGTGCTAAGTGTTATATCTCTTTAATGAATGAAAGTAACTTTATTGGTGGTTATTTTTATTTATCTATTTTTGTTCATTAGTTGTGATGTCTTAAAATGAATGGGTCATGATGTTGTTTTTTTCTTGATTTCGATGCTAATAATGATAAAGTAGGAATTATTGGATTCACAAAATTATTGTTGTTTTATTTATTAAATAAAGAATGAGATTTATTTTAGCAATTCGTCATTGTTTTGTTGGATTAATAAAAAGTACAATATGAGTATGCCTAATTTCGCCATTAACTTCAAGATAAAAAAATAAAATAAAAATATAATATGTGTAGGCCTAATTTTAACATTAACTTTAAGGGTGAATAAAAATAAAAGAATATAAGATAATCCAAAATTTATATTGTATCCTAGAAGTTTAGATTTGTTTTATTTTATTTGATTTTATTTAATATTTTCTTATAACATTAGATGGGTTTTAGGCATGTAAACAAAAAATAATATTTGTTTCAATTAAAAATGTAGTTACACATTTTTTTTTGAAACACTTAAAAGAAATTCAAGGATGTGGTGACACACTTTGATAAAATTATTATAATATATATTTTAGCATGTGGATTAATTTAATTAAAAGTATCATCAATAAATATAATAATGAAATGAGAAGATTAGTTGCCTAGAATTCACAAAAATAAGAGTAAGTACTTTTAATACTAGATGAGTTTTATGCACGTTAAAAATATCTGTAAAAAATTAAGAATGCGGTTGCGCATCTTTTTGAGACATTGAAAAAACTCAAGGATGCGGTGATGCACCTTGTCCAAAAATATAATAACTTTCATTAATTTAAAATAAGATCACTTATAGATAAAATTAGGTGATGCACTCGAGAGAAGAAAACAATTATGTTTATAAGCTATTTATATGTCAAAAGTCGAGAATGCAGTTATGCATCCGATTTGAGACCAAATAAAAGTTCAACAATAAAAATGCAAACAAGTCATGACTTGAAAATAATAGATCTACAAATGATTTAAAGTAGGTAGAAGTCAATAAAAGCGACCGTGCTAGAACTATGAGACTCGAGGGATGCCTAATACCTTCCCCTCGGTCAACAGAATTCCTTACCCGAATTTTCAGTTCGCAGACCATATAAAGAGTTATTTCCTTTTGATTAGGGATTAAACAAAAGGTGACTTGGAACACCACAACTCAATTTCAAGTGGCGACTCTGAAAAAAATAAATAAAAAATAATCCCTTAATCAATACCGTCACTTGAATTGGAAAAACCCTTCCAGCCTTGCGCGAAATAGGGGTGTGACATCTCTGGCGACTCCGCTGGGGACTAACCAGAATTCGAGTTTTGTTATGTTGACTTATATATGATTTTATCATAATATATTTTTTTTGGATATATTGTTTATGATGGCTTAATGTGCTACTTAATGCTCATTTATTGCTTTTATATTTGTTGAACTGTACAAAGTTATCTTCTCTTGTGAACCGCTTCTAAGTTTTTGAATACACTTAACACACTTTCATTGGAATGCAGTTATGTATCCTACTTTCCCTTGAGATAAAACTGGAGTGTCTTGACACCCAGTGAAGGATATTTAGTCACACATTTTAGTAGGGGTTGGACCAGCAATTAAGTCGGAATAGCGCTGCTACCGATAAGTTGCCCCTCCCTGGCTCGAGTTGTCCATTCGGGTAAGCCAGTCTAGATACATATCTCCTTCAGGTTTGAACCTTGTAAAACTGTAACATAAATATTCTTATTTATCAAAAATTCAAAAAAAAAATGAAAAACAAGAAAACCTTAGTTATTGAGTTTTTGAAAAAATATGCAAAGATCTTTGCAAACGTGTTACGTATGCAATCTAAACTGATTTGTTCAATGCATTATTAAAAAAATAAAAATAAATTATAAATGAAGAAGGTTTAACCCTAACAAGCATTATTATCTATGCACAGTTAAATTAAGGTGGTTGATTTGTGGTTAAGCTGGCATCTCATCCCTATAATACAAGGTCAAAAGGGAAAAAGAAAATGACTCACAAAGACGGAAATGAGTCGGACAATGATGAGGTGCAGAACCAGATGCTGTCACAAGAAACAGTGTCAGCCGAAGAGATAAGGATACTAAGACAACAAATGACGGAGATATACGAAGCTTGGATGAGTGGACAAGCTCCACCGCCTTCAATCCGTGACTATCTAAATACAAATATGTCACCCCCTGTCCAAGTATCGATAAGTGATCCAATTTATCCACCTGGATTCGGTTCCGCATGCAATGTAGCTGGAACTTCTACGGTGCACCGTTTGAATACGCCTATGACAAGTAAACTACTATTCATTCCAACTACGCCGACTAATGTAGCGACCCTAAAAATAGATAGGTGAAACTAGAGCCTAACGTATGAATTTTTAAAGTTTAAGCATAAATTGGAAGTAGTCACTTTTGGAAAAAAAAGTTCAAAATCTGGAAATTCGGCCAAGTGTGGAAATCAGTGAGTTTTTGGCCAACTTTGAGCAGTCATAACTCCTAACTCAGGATGATCCAGGAGTAGTTCCAGTTATGTTTGGAAAGCCCTTGGAACGATCATTCCAACGCCACCGAGTTTGCTCGATTCCGATTTCGTATGAACGAGTTATGCCCTTTGAAAGTTGGGCAGTTGGCAAGGAGTCCGTCCGGAAATTTAAGGGCATTTTGGTCTTTTCACAAATCTTTTCTTTTGAGGTTATATTATTGTGTTAGGCTGATTGTGGATCATTTTGTTCCATTTTTAAAAGAGTAAGGGTTAGGGTTTTTGAGTGAAGGAAGAGAAGAAGAAGGTCAAGTTGGAGCTAAGGTTTCTTGCATCAAATTTTCGTGGGTTTTCTCAATACTTAGGTATGGTGGCTCTTTATCTAAAGCTAGTTTTCGCTTTAGAACCAATTTCAAAGGGTTTTCAATTCTCAAAAGTTATGAAAAACTTCTATTTGTTACTCTACTCAAGGGTTCTTGTATTAAATGGTTTTAAATGATGGATTGTGATATTGTTGATATTAAATTGATGTTTTCAAGTGAAAAATCTCATAAACCCTTGATTTCACAAACTTCTATATTTGACTTACGAAGTAGGTTTGTTGATAATGATTGGGTATTGATGAATTTATGCTTAGAATAGATTGTATTGTTGATGTTTATGATTTTCTATATCTATTGATTAATGTTGAGGATGGCTTTGGAGGATGGTAAGTTGATTTAATCTCATATTATTGACATAATTGTTCTTGCTTGGTTTGATCCACTTATGGTGGAAGTGTTTAATTATGGATTGTATTATGAATATGGCCTTGAAGGCATTATCTATTGAATTAAAAGTGTTATCAAGTTATGAAGTGTTACAGTACTATGTGAAGGTAAATATGTGAAGGTATTCTTATGGTTATAAGGTGATCTTGTACAAAGTGTTATTGTAGTGTTATATCTTGTTCTTATGCCCTTTGAAAAAAATGGTCCAACACTTAGAAAAAATAAATTGAGGCGGGTGAACAGTAAAATGCTCACTGGAAATTTCCTTCCCTGTCGGATAGATTTTACGAAAATGGGCATAACTTGTTCGTTCGAACTCCGAATGAAGTGAAACAAAGTGCGTTAGGTAGGTAACTCAAAGGGCTTTCCATGGATAAATTATGGTCCACCCAATAATTTGTGTGCTAGGAGATATGACCCTCCAAAGTAGACCCTCGAAAAAGGCTTCACTTGGAAATTTTGGATTTTAATATGGTTGCTCTAAAATTTGGGTTAGACCCATTTCCCACTCAATTTGACCCCCTAAACAAGAATATGAAGTCAGATTTTCGAAAAACAAAACGGATTTTTTTATATATAGTTAAACAAGTTTCCGGTAACTTCCGAAGCACTTTTTTTAAGAACTTTTTGGGTCATTTCAGTGTCCCTCCTTGTTACTTAAAGTCTTGAGTGCATGAATGTATGAAGTGGGCTAGAACTAAGAAATGGTGCCCTTTCTATAAATACTAAAAGAGGAATTCTAGGCCAAGACTTGAATCGGCAAAACTAAGAAATGGTGCCCTTTCATAAGTCTAGCTTTCCTAAGTAAATGTATAACCTTGAAGGATGGCCCTTAGGGCGAAGTTCCCTTCTTGAGTGAGATGATAGACTTAGAGATGGATGGAGCCGGAACGGCATGAAAATCCTTATCTAAGAAAGTCAAATGAGCTATCCTTGTGAACCTTGATTGGCCATAACTAAGAAATGGGGCCTTTCTTGGGAAGAGATACTATGAGTTGGTTGAACTAGAAAAGGAACCCTCTCTAGTACATATGTGAATGAAAATACTCTATGGGAAACAAGGCTAGCACCGAGTGGATGTGGTTAGGATGGTGGCCCTACTTGAGTATGAGACTAGGGCACAATGAACATACTTGGACATCCCCTAAACCATGTGCCTACATGGGTTGATTATTAGTTCTACCTTTGGCAAGTAGAACACCTTCCACGGAGTAGGGTAGACTCCGGATTCCATGCCTAGCTAGTATGGTCTATGTCGGTTATGCCTATTCCCATCATGTGGGATGTGCATTCTAGTTATTGGATAGGTTCTACAAAGTGTAGGTGGTAGTATGGGATGCTATCTACACATTGCACGAGTAGGCCTAGAAGATGCTAAAGTGAGTTCCCTAAGTCTAAATGACTATTAAGTGGAAGTCCCCTAAATGCTTAAATGTCTCTTAAAGTGGTTCATTAAAGAATTTTGATTTAGTATGTTATATTGTAATGGTACATTCCTTATCTATGGTAACCCTTAGGAACACTTAGGTGTATATAAAGAGATTGTATGGGCGGTCACTTCATGTTTCACATAAGTGTGGCTTTGGGTAACTTGAGATAGAGGTCATGAAATGATGAAAAGGCTTACTTGTCGATTATGTTCATGTATTGTACATTGGTACTAGTTGAGTATGTCTATTATGTGGGTATTGTATTATATGTGGATGATGACGTGAAATGTGTCTCTTATAATTGTGATATGAAGGTTTTATAAAAAATGACATGAAAGCATATATTTCAAATAAAGGTCCTTTTTAGCATGTTTTTGCATGGTCATCATACTTAGTACTTAATTGTGCTAATTCCATATTTCTCTATTTTCTACAAGTGTAGGTTTCGGAAAGTAAGCGGGTTCTATAGTAAGCTTGGAACTTGAAGTTCTTCCAAGATCTTGTGGTATGTCCTCATATGTCGAGGACAAGACTTTTCTATTCTAGTTTTATGATAAGGTTCTTGTAATAGACTTAATAGACTTCTTTTGATTGTAAAGGGCCGTGTCCCTAGTATGTTTTCACGTTTATGTCTAAGATGGCTAAGAGACTTAGTATTCCGCTTGTGTACTTTTGAATGCTGTTTTTAAAAGTGACCTTTGAGTCTTATGGCATTTTATTTAAAGAGTTTTTAATTCCGCACTATTTTACATATCTAATGTGATGAATGCTAAGGGCTTGTATGAGGCCTTCGAGAGGTCGAATACGCATGTTACGACTTGGGGATGCTCTCGGGTCGTGACAAACTTGGTATCAGAGCATAAGGTTTTGGGAGATGGTTCTTAGGTTCAAAGTCTCAAATGCCACGTCTAGTAGAGTCTTGTTCATCGGTGTGAGTCGCGACACATCTATGAGCGAGAGGCTATAGGACGGTAGAAGTTACACTTCTTTCATTATTCTTGAAGTCGTGCCTTAGAGTTTGGTTTATAAGTGTCCTTTTCCTAATCCTTCTCTTGTGTTTATAGGAAATGAATACGAGGGCGAATCGAAGGAGAGAGGAAGATGAGTTAGGTGATGAGGGAGTTCGTCCTCAAGTTGTGCAAAATGGTCAAGGTGTGCAATGTAATCAAGTTCCTATAGGTGAGCAAGAGAATGAGGTCCCGGTGGTTCCCCCGGCCATGACTAATGAAGAGATTAGAGCGGCTTTTGTGACCCTAGCCCAAGCCATGACGGCTCAAGCAAATAGAGATATGGGGCCTAGGGTGAATGCTTATGAGAGTACGGTAGCTTCAAGGTTGAGAGACTTCGTGAGGATGAATCCTCCTATCTTTTTGGGCTCTAGAATTGGAGAAGATCCCCAAGGATTCTTGGATGAGATTTACAAAATTGTGGATGCTATGGGAGTATCTTCTAGAGAGAAAGCGGAATTGGCTTCATACCAATTGAAGGAGGTGGCCCAAATTTGGTACACTCAATGGAAGGCAAATAGGCCGGAGGAGGCGGGTCCTATAGAATGGGAGGAGTTTAAGGAAGCATTCTTGGGTAAGTACTTTCCCCTAGAGAAGAGGGAGTGCAAAATTGAGGAGTTCATTAATCTTAGGCAAGGTAATATGAGTGTGGAGGAGTATGCTTTGAAGTTCTCTATGTTGTCTAGGTATGCTCCATCTTTGGTGTCTAACTCTAGAGAGGAGATGAGTAGGTTTGTTACCGGTGTATCCGACTTGGTGAAAGAAGAGTGTCGTACGGCAATGCTCCATGGTGACATGAATATCTCTAGGCTTGTTGTGTATGCTCAATCTATTGAGGAGTCCAAACTTAAGAGGATGAATAGGGATGTGAAGAGGGGTAGATCCGATGAGCAAGGTCAACCTAGGTTCAAGAAGAGGGTACCAAACCTAGATTTTTCAAGTGCTCCCAAGGTTAACCAAGAGAAAGGTGGTGGATCTCAATTTGTTAAGCCTACTTGTCCCACTTGTGGAAAGAAGCATTTTGGGAAATGTCTAGCCGGTACTAATGAGTGCTATGGTTGTGGAAAGAATGATCACAAAGTGAGAGATTGTCCTAATATTGTGGCTAAAGGAAGGAATGCTAGGCAAGCTCCTTATAGTGGTCCTAGTGTTGATGGTCAAGCAAGGAATCGTTTCTATGCTCTCCAAGCTAACAAGGAAGCAACTCCAGATAAAGGTGCCGGTAAGTCATAATTTCTAGTTTTGTGTTGGAATCCTTTTGTGTTGGTTTAGATGGGTTTCTCCTAAGTGGGGGATGGTATGTTGAATGATGAGTTGAGGTGAGTTTGGAAATTCTTGTCTCTTTCTTCTATTCCTAATCAAGCTTGAGTCATAGAATTGTAGAAGCATGATGCATGGTTTTTGGAGTCTTGTGTGGAAAAAATGAGTTTCTATATTTCTCCTTATAATGATGCATGCTTTAAATTGAATTCTTGTTAAATGAGAAAATGAGTTTTCATAATGATGTCTCTCATGTTTATATGCATATATGATGAGTTGCTAAAATATTTCATGAGTTGATTAGTTGAGCATGCTTAAGTGTTTTCTTGATGTGGCATGATTGCGTTTTAATGAGATAATTACATATTGTGTTCTTTGATGTGGTTATGAGCATAAGGTGCTATGGAGAAGGAAGTTCCTCCAAATAAATGAGAAATGGAAAAGGTTTGAGGCATGTTGAGTTGTAGGTGTGATTCCTATTTCCATAAATATGAAGGAAGTTGTGTTGTAATGACTTGTTATGTGGAGTTGATGTTCCTCCTTATTATGTGTATTGATTATATGGTTGTATGCTTGAATGTGGGCTGTTTACTTTGGTCGTTTTCCTTGAAAAGTGTTAAGTGTCATTCGAGGACGAATGTTTCCAAGTGGGGGATAATGTAGCGACCCTAAAAATAGATAGGTGAAACTAGAGCCTAACGTATGAATTTTTAAAGTTTAAGCATAAATTGGAAGTAGTCACTTTTGGAAAAAACAGTTCAAAATCTGGAAATTCGGCCAAGTGTGGAAATCAGTGAGTTTTTGGCCAACTTTGAGCAGTCATAACTCCTAGCTCAGGATGATCCAGGAGTAGTTCCAGTTATGTTTGGAAAGCCCTTGGAACGATCTTTCCAACGCCACCGAGTTTGCTCGATTCCGATTTCGTATGAGCGAGTTATGCCCTTTGAAAGTTGGGCAGTTGGCAAGGAGTCCGTCCGGAAATTTAAGGGCATTTTGGTCTTTTCACAAATATTTTCTTTTGAGGTTATATTATTGTGTTAGGCTGATTGTGGATCATTTTGTTCCATTTTTAAAAGAGTAAGGGTTAGGGTTCTTGAGTGAAGGAAGAGAAGAAGAAGGTCAAGTTGGAGCTAAGGTTTCTTGCATCAAATTTTCGTGGGTTTTCTCAATACTTAGGTATGGTGGCTCTTTATCTAAAGCTAGTTTTCGCTTTAGAACCAATTTCAAAGGGTTTTCAATTCTCAAAAGTTATGAAAAACTTCTATTTGTTACTCTACTCAAGGGTTCTTGCATTAAATGGTTTTAAATGATGGATTGTGATATTGTTGATATTAAATTGATGTTTTCAAGTGAAAAATCTCATAAACCCTTGATTTCACAAACTTCTATATTTGACTTACGAAGTGGGTTTGTTGATAATGATTGGGTATTGATGAATTTATGCTTAGAATAGATTGTATTGTTGATGTTTATGATTTTCTATATCTATTGATTAATGTTGAGGATGGCTTTGGAGGATGGTAAGTTGATTTAATCTCATATTATTGACATAATTGTTCTTGCTTGGTTTGATCCACTTATGGTGGAGGTGTTTAATTATGGATTGTATTATGAATATGGCCTTGAAGGCATTATCTATTGAATTAAAAGTGTTATCAAGTTATGAAGTGTTATAGTACTATGTGAAGGTAAATATGTGAAGGTATTCTTATGGTTATAAGGTGATCTTGTACAAAGTGTTATTGTAGTGTTATATCTTGTTCTTATGCCTTTTGAAAAAAATGGTCCAACACTTAGAAAAAATAAATTGAGGCGGGTGAACAGTAAAATGCTCACTGAAAATTTCATTTCCTGTCAGACTGATTTTACGAAAATGGGCATAACTTGTTCGTCCGAACTCCGAATGAGGTGAAACAAAGTGCGTTAGGTAGCTAACTCAAAGGGCTTTCCATGTATATGTTATGGTCCACCCAATAATTTGTGTGCTAGGAGATATGACCCTCCAAAGTAGACCCTCGAAAAAGGCTTCACTTGGAAATTTTGGATTTTAATATGGTTGCTCTAAAATTTGGGTTAGACCCATTTCCCACTCAATTTGACCCCCTAAACAAGAATATGAAGTCAGATTTTCGAAAAACAAAACGGATTTTTTTATATATAGTTAAACAAGTTTCCGGTAACTTCCGAAGCACTTTTTTTAAGAACTTTTTGGGTCATTTCAGTGTCCCTCCTTGTTACTTAAAGTCTTGAGTGCATGAATGTATGAAGTGGGCTAGAACTAAGAAATGGTGCCCTTTCTATAAATACTAAAAGAGGAATTCTAGGCCAAGACTTGAATCGGCAAAACTAAGAAATGGTGCCCTTTCATAAGTCTAGCTTTCCTAAGTAAATGTATAACCTTGAAGGATGGCCCTTAGGGCGAAGTTCCCTTCTTGAGTGAGATGATAGACTTAGAGATGGATGGAGCCGGAACGGCATGAAAATCCTTATCTAAGAAAGTCAAATGAGCTATCCTTGTGAACCTTGATTGGCCATAACTAAGAAATGGGGCCTTTCTTGGGAAGAGATACTATGAGTTGGTTGAACTAGAAAAGGAACCCTCTCTAGTACATATGTGAATGAAAATACTCTATGGGAAACAAGGCTAGCACCGAGTGGATGTGGTTAGGATGGTGGCCCTACTTGAGTATGAGACTAGGGCACAATGAACATACTTGGACATCCCCTAAACCATGTGCCTACATGGGTTGATTATTAGTTCTACCTTTGGCAAGTAGAACACCTTCCACGGAGTAGGGTAGACTCCGGATTCCATGCCTAGCTAGTATGGTCTATGTCGGTTATGCCTATTCCCATCATGTGGGATGTGCATTCTAGTTATTGGATAGGTTCTACAAAGTGTAGGTGGTAGTATGGGATGCTATCTACACATTGCACGAGTAGGCCTAGAAGATGCTAAAGTGAGTTCCCTAAGTCTAAATGACTATTAAGTGTAAGTCCCCTAAATGCTTAAATGTCTCTTAAAGTGGTTCATTAAAGAATTTTGATTTAGTATGTTATATTGTAATGGTACATTCCTTATCTATGGTAACCCTTAGGAACACTTAGGTGTATATAAAGAGATTGTATGGGCGGTCACTTCATGTTTCACATAAGTGTGGCTTTGGGTAACTTGAGATAGAGGTCATGAAATGATGAAAAGGCTTACTTGTCGATTATGTTCATGTATTGTACATTGGTACTAGTTGAGTATGTCTATTATGTGGGTATTGTATTATATGTGGATGATGACGTGAAATGTGTCTCTTATAATTGTGATATGAAGGTTTTATCAAAAATGACATGAAAGCATATATTTCAAATAAAGGTCCTTTTTAGCATGTTTTTGCATGGTCATCATACTTAGTACTTAATTGTGCTAATTCCATATTTCTCTATTTTCTACAAGTGTAGGTTTCGGAAAGTAAGCGGGTTCTATAGTAAGCTTGGAACTTGAAGTTCTTCCAAGATTTTGTGGTATGTCCTCATATGTCGAGGACAAGACTTTTCTATTCTAGTTTTATGATAAGGTTCTTGTAATAGACTTAATAGACTTCTTTTGGTTGTTGTAGTTTTGCTTCGAAGATATGGCGTCATTGTTGTATGATGTTCATGTGGGTGTGTTCACTTAAAATGGGCTTAGTCTCAGACAAAGAGAGTGGTTAAGGTACTCAAGGATGAGGACATGAGTTTTCTTTATCACCCTGGTAAGGTTAATGTCGTTACGAATTCTTTAAGCAAAGTTGTCTAGGGGTAGCACCGCTCATATTGGAGAAGAAAAGGGAGAGTTAGCAAAAATATGTGCATAGACTTGCACGTTTGGGAGACAAACTTATAGATTTTGTAGAATGAGGAATAGAAGTGACGAGCGGGGCCGAGTTATCATTAGTGTCAGAAGTAGAAGGTGAGAAAGACTCAGACCATGTTCATAAGCAGTGATGGCTTTTGAACAAGGGGGAGATATCAAGGCGGATTGTGGAATTGATTCCAAGGATAAGTGAGATGATTACCTATCTTACATGGAGTCGCTTACAACGATAGTTACCAGTCTAGCACCCATATGGCTCGTTATGAAGTTTTTATGGGAGAAGATGTAGATCTCTTGTTGAGATGGTTTGAAGTTAGTAAAGCAGGGTTGATAGGACCAGAGTTAGTTCATCAAGCTATAGAAAGGGCGAAAGTAATTCGAGAGAGGTTGAAAACGGTACAGAGTCGTCAAGAATCCTGCATTGATGTTAGGAGAAAGACGTTAGAGTTTGGAGTAAAAGATTGGGTATGTTTGAAAGTTCAACCATGAAAGGAGTCATGAGGAGGAACCAATTTGTTGAGAAAGCTACTTGGGAAGCCGAAGAGGACATGAAGAAGAGATATCCACATCTCTTTGAATTCGAAGGAAGTGTAGATCAAGGTACTAATCTCCTTCCTAGTGCTCTTTGAATTTTATAGTGAGCATGTAGTTGTTGTTGGTGTTGCATGGTTGTTTGTTGGGTGTTGAGTTGATGTTACACCCTTAGTTTTGTAAAAATAACCTCATTCGAGGACGAATGTTCCCAAGGGGGAGATATTGTAACATCCGACAATTTGAAATAGCTTTGAAGAGGCTTAGGATTGGAAATTTTCATTTTTGGAAAGAATTTTTAAGTTTTGGAAATTTGGCTAAGTATGGAAAAGGTGAGTTTTTGGCCAACTTTGAACAGCCATAAATTCTAGCTCAGGATGATTTAGGTGGAATTCCAGTTATGGTTGCAAAGTTCGTGAAACGATCTTTCTAACGCCACCGAGTTTACTCAATTCCGAGTTCGTATGAGCGAGTTATGGCCTTTGAAAGTTGGGCAGTTGACAAGGAAATCCGTCCGGGAATCATTAAGGGCATTTTGGTCTTTTCCCTAGCCTTTTATTTTGGTTATATAAATGTGTTAGGCTGATCATTTTGATCAGTTTTACCATTTTAAAAGAAGTGAGAGTGAGGGTTTTGAGAGAAGAAGAAGAGAAGAAGAAGAGAAGAAGAGAAGAAGAGGAGATCAAGCAAGGAGATCATCGTGGATTTTCGTCGGGGGTGATCCCTACCAAGGTATGTGAGCTTTTAGTGTTGGGTGATCCTTTCCCCCACACACCTAGTCCCTTTTATTCATTTAGAAAGGTTTGGTTATGTTGTTAAAGTTGTTTGTTGTTGTTGTGGAATTATTGTGGGTTGTGGAACATGATTGGATTGTGTTTTTGAGTGGTATTCTATTGAATGTTGAGGGATATTATGTTGCTAAGTGATTGGGGCTGGAACCCTTGAGGTTAGAGGATTTAGAGTTGGAGACGTGAAGGAGAAAGTCGGGCAGCTTGCGAGGAGCATGTCCGCGTCGCAGACTTGTTCCCTCTGTGAACAAAATCGGCTCCGCGTCGCGGACTGGACGCGGACTCCACTGTTTTCAGAATTTATTCTCAAAAATTTTCTTAAGTTTGGTTGTTCCAAATCATTCCTAAATCATTCCTAAACATCATGAGGTCCTTCCAAACACCAATCAAGTCCTTGAACCCATAATCCAATTCAAGGTGAGTTAGGATCAAAGTCAAGTGAAGTTAGTTTCCGATTCAAGTGAAGTCAAGCTTAGAAGTTAAGTAAGTCCAAGCAAGTCTTTAAAGCTTTTCAAGAGTCTTTATTAAACATTTTAACTTCATTCTAAGGCTCAAGTTCCAAGTTAAGTATAGAGTTTCAAGTCAAGCAAAGAGTATAGAGTTTCAAGTTTAGTACAGAGTAAAGAGCATATAGTTTCAAGTCGAGTAAAGAGTATCGAGTTTCGAGTTAAGTCAAGAGTCAAGAGTTGAGTTCATTTCTCAAAAAGTAATTAGGGAACTAAGTATTTCCCAAGGAAGTTATAAGTGTTTTCACATCTAAGTTGAGAGGAAACAGAGATTTTCAAAAGAGTTTTGAGAAGTTTGAGTACTATCTCTTTTAAAAATAAAAGATGAGTTTTTTCAAAAGAGTTTCTAAAATATGATTAGATATGACAAATCGAGTATGTCATCAATGTTTAAACAGTATGGTCTCTAGATATACCATCAATGTTTAAGCAGTATGAATATCCCGAGTCATCAATGATCATATTAAAAATATGGTTTTGATTTGTTCTTTTTAGAAAGAGTTTTCAAGTGCATTCGGGCTAAGTTTTGAGTAATTATCTCAACTAAAGAAAGATGTGTTTAAAACACTTATGAGCTAAAGTATTTTTGGGAGTAGTCTTGAGCACCGAGTTGGGGACACGAGTTCATATTAACTCAACTCTCCATAAGAACCATGTAGCCAAACATAGGATTTCTCGGATCATACTTTTTAGATGATCACGAAAGTTAAGCTAGTGGATCCATTAAGTAAAAGTTAAAGTAAGGTCCTATATCGATGGCAAGGTATAGGATGGTCCTTGGGCAACGTGAGGTAAAACGTTGTATCACCACTTAGTTTCATAGTGGTGGTTATCGGTTAGAGAAACTCCCACAGCAGTAAAAAGAGCTTGGTTCCTCGATAAGTTCTGCTTAGTATGGATGGGGGTATGGGACTTCATTCATGCATTGCACAAGTAGACTTTGAGAGGAAGCATGGTATTTTCATGATATTATAAATATGATTTTTACGTCATGTTTTAATAGTTTCAAAGGCTTTATATATTGCATGTGTCTCATTGCTTTATATTAAGTTCAGTTATTCTTGAGTTGTACAGAGCCAAGGTAAGTTCTCTTTTGTATCCCTTTTCAAGCTTAAGTTGTTTTTTAGCGGTCCAGCTCGCATACTCGTACATTCCATGTACTGATGTCAGTTGGCCTGCATCGTTTTATGATGCAGACGCAGGTACCCAGGATCAGCATTCTGCACGTCGTTGATCCAGTTGAGCACTCTAGAGTCAGTGGTGAGCCTCCTTGCTTCCAGAGGGCTCAGTTAGTTTGTTCTCTTAGTTTTGTTTATTAGGGTGTTGCGGGGTCTGTCCCAACATCCATCTAAGTATTTTAGAGGCTTCATAGACAGTCAGTCAGTTAGTTTTGAGTCTCTTATCTATGTATATATGTAAGTATTCTATTTTTGAGACTCGAGTTGCCTTTTCGGCCAGATATGTATCATTTAAGTTGTTTATGTCTCTGCATAGCATTGAGTTATTCTGTTGAGTAGGTTTCCGCTGAGTTAAGAAAGCCAGGCCAAGGGTTCGCTTGGGGCCAGCAATGGTCTCCGAGTGCCGGTCCCGCCCAGGGTGTAGGCTCGGGGCGTGACACACACAAAAAGGTCCAAGGGGTCCACCTTATCAATCTGCACCACCTCAATACCATCACTATCTCCCTATGCAAGACACAATATTCTGTTGTTCCACCTCAATATGCAGTTTACAATGCACAACAATATGCATACCCACCAAACTATCCTCAATGGCGAGCGCCAACATATCAAAATGTTCACCCTTCTTCTCAAAATTTTCGAGCACCTTATAATCTTTGTCCGAGACAAGGATTTGAAGGAGGTCAAAGGCCAAGAAACAATTTCACACCAATTGGAGAGTCTTACACAAGTTTATTTAACAAGTTGAAACATTTGAAGATAATAGAGCCGATTCCTCAAAATTATGTGGATCCACATGCAAATGGTTTCAATCCTACAGCACGATGTGCATACCATTCTGATGCTCCAGGGCACAGTATTGAAGATTGTCATAATTTTAATAAAGGTGGAAGAGATGATTTAAACAAAGATGATTGTGGTTTAAAATGATGACCTCCCAAATGTTACTAAGAATTCTCTACCGGCGCATAGTGATGTACACTTTATCGAGATGATATGTGATGACAAAAAATATGACAATTCTAAAGAAAAGACAATTGAAATTGGTAGAGCTTTTACGAAGGCTAACGTGCAAAGCAGTGGCTAAGAAGTTCAGTTTGGTGATTGAGAGACACTCTTCTTTTCTCTAAAAAAGAGTGTATATATAGTTTATTTTGTCATCATTTCTGCTATGCAATCATTTTTATTTTTATTTTTAGTAAGTCAAATATTTCTATCATTTCTCTTATGCGTTTGTTTGTTGAGTCTTGTCGTAGTTTGAGTTATTATAGAGTTGTGACCTAAATTTAGTTTGTTGTCTTGTCACCAAGTTTTTTTTAATCTTTAATATAATCTTTATTTTTTGTTACTTTGATCCGTTCTATTTGGCATTACACATATACATCTCTTTTTAGTTCAATTTTGTGACATCATATGCAAAAAGATTTGGTCAGATCTTAAGATTATATCTAATCATGAAATGAATACATCAAAGAAAAAGATTTTTTTTTTGAGGAAATGAATAAAGGAATTAGACACCTTGATACTTCCTTTAGTATCAAAAAAAAAATCATCTAACTTGACATGTCATTTGTTGTCAAGAAGGCATTACTCTCAGCTGACAAACATGCAACAAAATGATATACATATTCATCAATACATATGTTGCAAAGAAATATTGTATGATTTTTACTTCACATCTTAAAGGGAATTGCTTGTATTTGACATTTTTAATAATTGATATGACGAAGGCATTTCATTCTACTATCCAAACACCGTGTAATTCTTTGCTATCCCTTTTGAGCCTTAATTTTATTTTCTTTCATACCCCTCTTTTGGAATCAAAATACAGTAAAAAAAAAAAAAAAAAAAAGAGGGGAAAGAAAAGTTGGAGTGAAAAATAAAAATAAAAATAAAAATCCAATAACAACAAAAAACAAACTTCCTGAACTACGTTCGACCTGATTCTTGCTGTGACAAGATACGTAGGTAGCCTTATTTTGAGGTTCAGTCCTAGCAAAAAAAAAATCTAGAAAGCCCTTATCACAAAAACTGGGGCAATAATAATACTAATAATAATAATTATTATTATTAGTATTATTATTTTGTAAAAAGAGTCGATTTCAAAAGTTGTAAGTCTTAACCCTGTTACGCAGTATCTTTGAGCTTTCATGCCAATCCTTTCATTTTAACCCTGTCCAAAAGCCACGTTATAATCCAAATAAAGACCTTCTGATCAATTTTTAACAATGACAAGTCAAGCAAGCTTTCCTTGTTGATTATATAAGGAAAAATGTGATGCCACTCGCATAAGGAGTGAAAAATGAGGGAACCTTATCGATGAAAATTCTCAAAATCCCTATAGGAGATCATTTGAGTCGAGAGAAAGTAAAAAATGAGAGAGTCTTATTGGTGAAAACCCTCAGGGCACCGTAATACGATAGTGAGTGAGAGATAAAAAAAAAGACCTGTTAGTGAAAACCTTTCGAGGCACCACCAGTCAAGTGTTAGTCATAAATCTAGTGCAAAAGTTGGATTATAGAAGTCTGACTTAAAAGTTGAAAGTTTGACAAAGATGAAGTTTAGATTGATTAGACAGACCAGACCATTTAATCCAAAATGCATGTCATGATCATTAGAATTGACCACCACTATCAATGGAATCCATTTATTTTTATTTATTCATTTATTTGTTTATTCTTCTTAAAAGGATCAAATGTTATTTCTTCTTATTTTGCGTCTCGCTCAATTCAATCTTGAGATAATCTTCATTAAGCAAGCAGAAAATGATTTCAAAATTGCTACCATCTTTTCAATTGCACAAAACATAGTTTGATTAGCCCATCAATCGTGACATGATTCAAGAAATAGTGATATGCATAGTAACTTGTTAGCAATTAACAAATTTTGAATACAAGGTTCAATTATTGTTGGAGGGTGGAAACAATATAACAAATTTGAAGTTGGAAGTTCTGAACAACTAGAGATGTTTTAAAGATTATCAAGGTGAGCTGACTAGCAAACAAAATCAGTCAATCTCAAGCTAAAATTAGCTTCAAACATGGCAACAACAGGAGCAACTATCTTCAAAGCCAATGCCACAAATCGACCACCATTAAAAAAAAAAAAAAAGCTTTCTTTTGTTTCTTTTCTAAAACAGGGAAATATTCCTTACGTAAAAAATATCTTGAAGACTCAAATTTGTTAGTATTATTGCAAGAAAAAGAAAAAAGAAAATAAAAATTATTGCATTGTTTCTTCTATGATAAACATTTTCTAGTGTGAGACAATTATTTTCATTTTTTTTTCTTTCCTAGGATAAATATTTCCTAATATAAGACATTTAAAAAAAAAGAAAAAGGGATAAAATATTGTGGTGATTTTATTTGATGATTCTGTTAATTGAGATCTTCCTAAGTAATGAGATTTAGTTTAGCAGGACCCTCATACATAATGAGATTTAGATTAGCAGGACCCTCCTACATAATGAGATTTAGATTAGCAGGACCCTCCTACATAATGGGATTAGCAGGACCCTCATACATAATGGGATTAGCAGGACCCTCATACATAATGGGATTTAGATTAGCAGGACTCTCCTACATAATGAGATTAGATTAGCAGGACCCTCCTACATAATGGGATTTAGATTAGCAGGACCCTCATACATAATGAGATTTAGATTAGCAGGACCCTCCTACATAATGAGATTAGATTAGCAGGACCCTCATACATAATGAGATTTAGATTAACAGGACCCTCATACATAATGAGATTTAATTTAGCAGGACCCTCCTACATAATGGGATTAGCAGGACCCTCCTACATAATGGGATTAGCAGGACCCTCCTACATAATGAGATTTAGTTTAGCAGGACCCTCCTACATAATGAGATTAGCAGGACCCTCCTACATAATGAGATTTAGATTAGCAGGACCCTCCTACATAATGAGATTTAGATTAGCAGGACCCTCCTACATAATGGGATTAGATTAGCAGGACCCTCCTACATATTGAGATTTAGATTAGCAAGACCCTCATACATAATGAGATTTAGATTAGCAGGACCCTCCTACATAATGGGATTAGCAGGACCCTCCTACCTAATGGGATTAGCAGGACCCTCCTACATAATGACATTTAGTTATTTTCTCCTAGGTAAACACTTCTTACTCGGAGACGTTATTTTTTCTCCTAGGATAAACACTTCCTAGTCTGAGTTTATTTTTGAAAATTTACATTTGCTAATAACTCACAAAAATTTTACAGTGAAAACTGGGGCAAAAATTTTGTTTATTTCTTTTGTTTGTGATAGTTTTCAGAGTTCTTCAAGCGAAACGTGGATTGGAAATTCAAGAACAAAGTGTCAACTCTTTTTCAAAATGATCAATTTCATGATAGCCAGAATCAACTTCTTCAATGCATGTAGCAGCCTGACTTCCTGACATCTATTTTTATTCAGTTTTTTATCAAGAAAACATGCAGTCATTCAAGAACATATTCAAATTGTCATTTCGAAGAGTGTCAAAAACTCACTATAAGTGGCAAGTTAAGCATCAAATTCAATTCAAGATCAAGATACTCACCAAAGAAAAATAAAAAAAAGTCTAGGTGATATCTGAAAGTCAGGACTCAAGTGAATACTCAAGAAAGGCTGCATAGATAGGAGCTTGTACTTTTATTTTCCTTTTGATTATTAGCTTCTTCTTTTTTATGTAAGGATAAGAACCGCGATCTGGACCCTCGATGGAACCTCACTCAACCTCCAACTCATCACCTCATCTCCTTGAACTACACGTGACCTGATTCCCTTATAACTCGGGATATCCAGGATGTCCAAACCCAAGACTCGGTCGCACGAATTTTTCCTTCAAATACAAGTCCGGTCAAAATTTGTCACGTTATCTACTTCTTTGTCTGCAAACTCTTCGTGTTTTCAATCAAAGAGGGGCAAACTGTAGACACGTAATTTTTGACTGAACTTGATGTTTTACACAAATTTTAGTGGTTAAATATTTCTTTTACTTTTAAATTAAATATTTTTGATTTTATTTAATATTTTCTTATAACATTAGATGGGTTTTAGGCATGTAAACAAAAAATAATATTTGTTTCAATTAAGAATGTGGTTACACATCTTTTTTGAAACACTTAAAAGAAATTCAAGGATGTGGTGACACACCTTGATACAATTATTCTAATATATATTTTAACATGTGGATTAATTTAATTAAAAGTATCATCAATAAATATAATGTCACGCCCCGAGCTACCCCCGAGACGCGGACACGGGACCTAGGACCACAAGTGATCCCAAGCTAACCCTGCTGGCATGATCATGAGCATACTAAAGATATTAAACTGATGAGGAAGCTAAATCATAAATAAAAGGAAGAGATAGGGAATACCCATATACTATAACTGAATATATCAAATCTGAGAGTTTAATACAAAAGAAATATCAAACTCAAGTACTAAGCTGAATCTAACTATGTCTGAAATAAGCCTCTAAACTGATTAGAAATGTTGGGACATGCCCCAACTAGATCTAGCAAAAACTGAAACTAAAGACTAAAAGAGATAAAGATAAACATGTCACTAGTCCTCGAAGAATGAGGACTCACCACTGATACTGCTGAACTGGAGATCGAGAACCGACCTAAGCGTGATCTGGATGCTGAGGACCTGAACCTATATCACGAGAAGTTGTAGCGCACGTATGCTTCAGTACTTGAAAGGTACTGAGCATGCAGGATAGAGTAAAGCTGAAATAACATTTAACTGAACAAAGCAATAAAGCAATGAAATAATCTGGACATGATATAGATACTGAAAATACTGAATACTGAGCTAACTGATGCAATGACCAAATTTATAACATGCTGAGACTGAATACTGATTGTACTGAAATATGGTCAATGCAATAGAGTTTGACTGAACTGTGGGAGCTACTAATAACCGACATAAAACCACATGAGCTAAATGTGGAGTCCGATGTATACGCCCCATCGAGAGGACCCAATATACCCTGCCAGAGGTATAGAGGCATGCTGACGTGATCACTAAACTGATGTTGCCCACAGAGGGGACTTACACCTACGTGGCTCGTAGTTCTGGGACTATATGGGTACGCTGAAACCCTAGTCCAACTCGGTATTATGCTACTCCCAATAGATTAAGTGATTAACACATTATGACTGAATTTCTATAAATACTGGATAGCTCGAAACTGAACATGCAAACTGAGAATGCAACAATTAATCTGATAATGATGCATTCATAAACTGAGGCATGTAAAACTGAATATATTATGACTGGAATACTGAATAGCTTAAAATACTGACATGTAGATACTCATACTTGAAAACTCCTTTTTAGAAAACAATTCAACATCATATTATACTATGATCATTGATGACTTGAGAAGTCATACTGCATAAACATTGATGGTATATCTAGATACCATACTATTCATACATTGATGACCTACTCAATTGTCATACTAATCATGTTTTAGAAGCTCTTTGTCAAAAATCATCTTAACTTTCTCAAAAACTCAGTTTAAAACTCAAGTGTTGTCTTAAAGAAAAGCTTCTCAAGATTTATAACTCAAAATAGGGTTTATACTGAAATATACTGATAATGTGGCATAAAACTGGAGCATGTATATCTGAATAACTGAAATATCTGACCTAGCATGTGTAATTCAAGAACTAATGAAATACATAAGTAGGGTTCTGAAGTTTATGTAAGAAACTGAGCAATAACATGATAATCTGATTTGGAACATTTAAATAACTAATTCATGATGATCTGTTGTAATTCTAGAAACCCTAGGTCTGTTCATAATCATGGAATCAAGAATCTGACTGAATTCTAGGAACCTAATGGGCGAAAGGAACCCACTAGTGAAATCCCACATACCTGGTGACGAATTCCACGGAGAAATCTTTCGATTTCGGGGCTGGAACTGAAGGAACTTTGCTGCCTTCTTGAACTAGGGTTCTTGACTTCTTTTCTCCTTTTAGCGTTCTAATTCTTCTAAGTTTGATTAATGATTTGACTTAGGTAAGTTCTAGTTATGTTTCTAGGCTTACACTGATTAAAACCTCATGATTTAGGGTCTAAACGACATATCTTAGGGGTTAAACGAAATAGGAAAAGACCAAAAGACCCCTGAATTAACTGTTGTCGGAGTGATCTACGGATTGGACTGACGGGCCGTCATTCAATCGACGGTCCGTCGATTGGGTCCGTAGATCGAGTCTGCCCGACGGGGCTTCACTAAAACGGGGATAACTTTTTACTCGGAGGTTGGAATTTAGTAAACTCAGTGGCGTTGGAAAGATAATTCAATTATCTATCTAACCATATGTAATGGGACACACAATTCATTTTTTGCTAAGAGTTATGACCATCTGAAGTTGACCCATCAATATTTTTCATCTAACTAGCTGCTAACCTCATCTACGGTCAGACCTACGGACTGTGGATCGAATGACGGTCTGTGTTGGTCGACCATAGGTTGTGTCAGAGGAATGGAAGGGAAGTCTCGATCCACGGACACAGACCACGGACCATGGGTCTGTCCGTGAGTCGGGACTTAGCCAATTTTCTGAGCTGGTTTGGGGAGGGGTTGCAGTGGTGAACCACGGACCACCAGCACGGGCCGTAGTCTGACCTACGGTCCGTGGATGGTGACCGTCAGTTGCACCTGCAACTTCTCAAAAATCTGCATTCTTGTCTGTTTCGAATACGGGGTGTTACTTATAATAATGAAATGAGAAGATTAGTTGTCTAGAATTCAGAAAAATAAGAGTAAGTACTTTTAATACTAGATGAGTTTTATGCACGTTAAAAATATCTGTAAAAAATTAAGAATGCAGTTGCGCATCTTTTTGAGACATTGAAAAAAACTCAAGGATGCGGTGACGCACCTTGTCCAAAAATATAATAACTTTCATTAATTTAAAATAAATCACTTATAGATAAAATTAGGTGATGCACTCGAGAGAAGAAAACAATTATGTTCAGAAGCTATTTATATTTCAAAAGTCAGAAACTCCCCAACTTAGTCAAATTCAAGAACAATATATGAACTCACGAATAGGTATCAAGATCATCAATATTCAAATGCTTTTAGGACAATTCCAAACTGAAATAAATATGCTTGGCACGTGGGAGAATGATCCCAACGTTATGAGAGCCTCACATACTTGATAGATGTAAATCCTTGGCGAAACACCAAGCTCTTTGATCGATCTTGATGAATTTACCCTTTTCTCCTTCTTCTTTTCGCTTCTCCTTTCTCCTTAGTCCTAGTGTGAAATCCCAAGTTCTAAAACTGACTAAGTTCTGAATTGACCCATATTAAACTCCTAAAATTGGATTAAAATAATAGGGCAGTGAAAAGACTAAAATACCCCTTATATTTCCAGATTGGACATTTCCTTAATCCAAAGCCCAACTTCCAAAGGGCATAACTTGCTCATACAAATTTGGAATCGCGCAAACTTGGCGGTGTTGGAAAGATCATTCCAAGAGCTTCCCAACCATATCTGGAACTACACCTAACTCATTCTGAGCTAGTAGGTATGGCCGTATGAAGTTGACCAAAAACTCAACTTTAACTTACTTACAATTTTCCAGATTTTCTTATACTTTCCAAAAATAACTATTTACAGATTTTAAACTTCTTTCTAGTTCTTCCTAGTTGCGAGATGTTACATTTTAAGTGAAATTCTATATATAAAAAAACATTGTTAGTTCACATGTATCTTCTCTTACTCTTTTTTTTAAAAAAAAATTATAGTCACAATTAATTTATCTTGATTTATTAGATTTGCTTTTTCGTTGTTGTGGCTAGGGGTGTTCATGGTTTAGTTTGGATCAGTTATTGGTTAAAATCAAAATGAAATCAATATAGTCGGTTTTTAAATTTCTCAAACCAAACTAAACCAAATGAAAAAAATAACCATCGATTTGGTTATTATCAATTTGGTTCATTTTTTTTTGTTTTTTGGTTTGAAAGTAATAAATTTGTTGATGACACATGTATCTCGATAGACACCACCTAGTATATGAATAATCGACAGGAAAATTACTCTGAATTCAATTAAGCAATACCAAAGTTATTATTACACGAATTAAATGGTTCAATTAAGATAGATTGTGACTATTTGCTGTGAGGTAGGATACATAAAGACTAAAGTTGTCACGCCACGAGCTACCCCCGAGACGCGGACACGGGACCTAGGACCACAAGTGATCCCAAGCTAACCCTGCTGGCATGATCATGAGAATACTAAAGATATTAAACTGATGCAGAAGCTAATTCATAAATAAATCTGAAAAGATGGGGAATACCCATATACTATAACTGAATATATCAAATCTGAGAGTTTAATACAAAAGAAATATCAAACTCAAGTACTAAGCTGAATCTTACTATGTCTGAAATAAACCTCTAAACTGATTAGAAATGTTGGGACATGCCCCAACTAGATCTAGCAAAAACTGAAACTAAAGACTAAAAGAGATAAAGATAAACATGTCACTAGTCCTCGAAGAATGAGGACTCACCACTGATACTGCTGAACTGGAGATCGGGAACCGACCTAAGCGTGATCTGGATGCTGAGGACCTGAACCTACATCACGAAAAGATGTAGCGCACGTATGCGTCAGTACTTGGAAGGTACTGAGCATGCAGGATAGAGTAAAGCTGAAATAACATATAACTGAACAAAACAATAAAGCAATGAAATAATTTGAACATGATATAGATACTGAATACTGAATACTGAGCTAAATGATGCAATGACCAATTTATAACATGCTGAGACTGAATACTAAATATACTGATAAATGGTCAATGCAATAGAGTTTGACTGAACTGTGGGAGCTACTAATAACCGACATAAAACCACATGAGCTAAATGTGGAGTCCAATGTATACGCCCCATCGAGAGGACCCAATATATCATGCCAGAGGTATAAAGGCATGCTGGCGTGATCACTAAACTGATGTTGCCCACATAGGGGACTTACACCTACGTGGCTCGTAGTTCTGGGACTATATGGGTACGCTGAACCCTAGTCCAACTCGGTATTATGCTACTCCCAATGAATTAACTGGTTAACTGGTTATGAATGAATTTCTGTAAATACTGGATAGCTCGAAACTGAACATGCAAACTGAGAATGCAACAATTAATCTGATAATGATGCATTCATAAACTGAGGCATGTAAAACTGAATACTGAAATATCTGACCTAGCATGTGTAATTCAAGAACTAAAGAAATACATAGCTAGGGTTCTGAAATTTATGCGATAAGCTGAGCAATAACATGATAATCTGATTTGGAACATTTAAATAACTAATTCATGATGATCTGCTGTAATTCTAGAAACCCTAGGTCTGTTCATAATCATGGAATCAAGAATCTGACTGAATTCTAGGGACCTAATGGGCGAAAGGAACCCACTAGTGAAATCCCACATACCTGGTGACGAATTCCACGGAGAAATCTTTCGATTTCGGGGCTGGAACTGAAGGAATCTTGTTGTGTTCTTGAACTAGGGTTCTTGACTTCTTTTCTCCTTTTAGTGTTCTAATTCTTCTAAGTTTGATTAATGATTTGACTTAGGTAAGTTCTAGTTATGTTTCTAGGCTTAAACTGATTAAAACCTCATGATTTAGGGTCTAAACGACGTATCTTAGGGGTTAAACGAAATAGGAAAAGACAAAAAGACCCCTGAATTAACTGCTGTCGGAGTGATCTACGGATTGGACTGACGGGCCGTCATTCAATCGACGGTCCATCGATTGGGTCCGTAGATCGAGTCTGCCCGACAGAGCTTCACTAAAACGGGTATAACTCTTTACTCGAAGGTTGGAATTTAACAAACTCGGTGGCGTTGGAAAGATAATTCAATTATCTATCTAACCATAGGTCATGGGACACACAATTCATTTTTTGCTAAGAGTTATGACAATCTGAAGTTGACCCATCAATATTTTTCATCTAACTAGCTGCTAACCTCATCTACGGTCAGACCTACGGACCGTGGATCGAATGACGGTTCGTGCTGGTCGACCGTAGGTTGTGTCAGAGGAATGGAAGGGAAGTCTCGATCCACGGACACAGACCACGGACCGTGGTCTGATCTATGGACCGTGGGTCTGTCCGTGAGTCGGGACTTAGCCAATTTTCTGAGCTGGTTTGGGGAGGGGTTGCAGTGGTGAACCACGGACCACCAGCACGGGCCGTGGTCTGATCTACGGTCCATGTATGGTGACCGTAAGTTGCACCTGCAACTTCTCAAAATCTGCATTCTTGTCTGTTTCGAATACGGGGTGTTACAAAAGTAATAAATTTTGATGGACTTGGACTTAGGGTTTCAATAATTGGGCTAAAATTTAAGTGTTGAGTTGAGCAAATGGTATTGTTAAAGACTTAATTTTATTAAAATTTAACAAAATATTTATATTTTATTTATAAAAAATATATAAATAATGATAAAATTTATATATATAATTTCTCAGTTCAGTTTGGTTATTTTTGCGATTTTTTATTAAAATCAAAACCAAACCATATAGTACCGATATGCAAAATTTAAAACCAAACATAGCCAAACCAAACCAAATATTCGTTTTTTTGATCGGTTTGGTTTGTATTGCAGTTTGATTTGGTTTTTTAACCATAACCAGGGCCGGATCTTGCCTTTGTAAAATAAGGCTTATGCCTTAGGCCCCAAATTATTATCAAGAATAAATTATGTGTTAAATTTTTATAAAAAATTTAATTAATTATGATAAAATATATATTATTTTATCCACTTTAACATCTTTTATACTTTATTAAAAATAAGAATTAAGTTTAATGTGTTGAACAAGGTGAATTGCATTTTTTTTTTACTTCTTTTTAAATTTAGTTTCAAACATTACAACAAACATATTAAAATGGTGTTTACCAAATCATCAACTTCTTGAATCAGATTCTATGGTTCTAACTCTTATCTTTATTTTATATTTGTCAACTTATTACTTATAAAATTATGTTAACAAGTCATATAATAATTGCAGTTGCCTCACTGAAAGGTTGTTTTTCAATGTTGAGTTGATAAAATCTTACCCAAAATCAATAACTGAAAAAACAATATTAAATATTAATAATTTCATCTAAATAGTGTAAGAAAAATAAATTTTGAATAAATATGTATACAAATTTTGTTTATATTTTAGGCCTCAAATTGAAATTTCGCTTTAGGCCCCCAATTACGTTGAGCCGTCCTTGACCATAACCATGAACAACCTAGTTGTGGCAACTCTAATCACATACAAGACTATCAAGAATGTTTCATTTATTATTAAGTAGGCATCTGATCATGAAAATATTTTTTTATTTGGGTTTTTCAAAGTAGAAGTTGAAATTAGAGTTGTGTTTGACCATACTTTTTGCAATAAATGTTTAGAATTTGAATGCATTTCTACAAAAATATATAAAATACATTTTATAAAAATTTAGGATAAATTTGAAAAAAAATTAAAAAATTAAAATGAAATCAGGGTTTTGAATGTTTTTCAAATTCCAAATACAATTAGCAGTTGTATTTAAAATATTTATGACCAATAACTGATTATCAAATAAAGTGATTCTTTTTTGAAAATAATGGAAATTCTTGTGAACAAAGGGTTCTTAGTAACCTTATGCAGTATTTAAATTATTATATCAATACAAAGACCAAATATGAGAAAAAGCATATCAATTATGCTGTGTAAATTCCATTTTTTTTCTTTCGAAATAATAGTGCATATTCCCCTTCCAATAAACTCATCCCACCTTCACCTGCCTAGTAGGGTTGCGTATCTGTAATACCCCGCTACTAGAAAGACTTGGAATTAGAAAGAAACCATTTTTGGAAATAATCAAATTTGGAAAGTTTGACAAAGTTAAGTATGAGTTTTAGGCCAACTTCAAACGACCATAACTCCTAGCTCAGGATGAGTTAGATGTGCTACAAGATACCGTAGGAAATATCTTTTTATTATATTTCCAACGCCACTGATTTGCGCGATTTCAAGTTTGTATGAGGGAGATATGCCCATTTGAAGTTGGGCTGTCTAGATAAGGAAAGTCAAAACCGGATTTTAGAAGAGTATTATGGTCTTTTCACTACCCAATTAAATTATTTCGTTTTTGGTAATTACTTAGGGGTCTAAACTGAATTTGGTCAGTTTACGCACTCAAAGATTTCACACTAGAGTTTTTAGAGAAATAACTCAAGAGGAGAAAAGAGGAGAAAAGTCAAGTGTTCTTGGAGATTTCTCCAAAGCCTAAACTGACCAAGTTCAGTTTAGACCCCTAAGTAATTACCAAAAACGAATTAAAATAAAAGGGTAAGGAAAAGACCCAACTACCCTTTAAAAATCCGGATTGAACATTTCCTTATTTGAACAGCCCAACTTCCAATGGGGATAACTCACTCATACGAACTCGAAATCACACAAACTCGGCGGCGTTGGAAAGATAATTCCTAGATCTTTCCTATGATATCTGGAAGCACACCTAAATCATACTGATCTAGGAGTTATGGCCGTTTGAAGTTGACCAAAAACTCACTTTTCCTTAACTTAACAAAATTTCCAGATTTTAATTCTTTCCAAAAATGACAAATTCCAATTATTAGCTTCTTCCTAGTAATTTCAAATTGCGAGATGTTACAATATGGGAACTATGTAATCCCAAAGAGTACATGTTTTCACATTTAAACAAGAAAGGAAACACAGATTTCCAAAAGATCATTTGAGCTAGTTTTTGAGTAAAGAGTAAATGTTTTTCACATTTAAGCGAGAGAGGAAACACTGATTTCCAAGAGAGCCCTTGGGCTAGTTTCTTTGAGTAATTATCTCAAACAACAGAAAGAGTTATGTTTTTATACATATGAGCTATTTACATTTTGGGAGTAGTATTGAGCACCGATTTGGGGACAAGTTGAGTTCAGATAATTCATGGTCTCCATAAAATATGTAGGCAACATGGGTAAAAAAGGGTCATACTTTTTAGATGATTCCTTAGTGATTTTTACCATAGACTAGTGGATCCACTTAGTAGTTAGGTTCTATACCCCCGACAAGGTATAGGACGACCCTGGCAGCGTGAGTCAAGACATTGTATCATCAAATAGCTCATAGTGATGGTTGTCGGTTAGAGAAACTCCCACAGAGATATTTTTTATTCTTATATACACAGAGTTAATTGTATTTTCATATACAACAGAGTTTAAATTGTATCCTTGCATACAAACTGAGTGATATTGTATTTTTTCAATACAACAGAATTGTTATCTACATATTTTAAAAAGCTTTTCTTTATATTGCATTTATATTACTGTTTTATAATGAAATGAGCTGAGTTGAGTTGAGTTAGACCAGGTATGTTCTTTCAGTTCCCTTTTAATCTTATGTCTTGTTATAGAATTACCCTCGCATACTCGTACATTCAATGTACCGAGGTCATTTGGCCTGCATCGTTTAATGATGCAGATACAGGTAACCATGATCAGCATCTAGCGCATCGTTGATTCTAGTTGAGCTTCAAAGTTGTTGGTGAGCCTCCTTGCTTCCGAAGGACCCCCTTTTCATTACTTTATTATTTTAGTTCATTAGGATGTCGTGGGTCTTGTCCCGACATCCATCGCAGTTGTTAGAGTCTTCATAGATAGTTAGTTGATGTAAGTTCTTGAGTCTTTCCATTCCTGATTTGATGTTTGAGACTTGAGTGCCATTTTGGCTAGTGAATGTTCCTTTATACATTCTAAGTTATTTATTGAGATTTTAGTTTACTTTTAAAGTATTTTTATCATCATTAAGTCTTTCGCTGAGTAGTAAGTCAGGCTAAGGGTTCGCTTGGGGCCAACAATGGTCCTTGAGTGCCCGTCCCGCCCAGGGTGTAGGCTCGGAGCGTGACACTATCGGTCGGTTCGGTTCGGTTTTGGAATTTATCGATTTTACTTACAGGTTATAGGTTTGTAATCATGCTAAACCGTTATGGAACCGTTAAGGTATCGGTTTATCGGTTAGTGATTATTATCGGTTCGATTATCTAGTTAATCGTTAATAGTTCACACTATTTTTATTGAGAATTATTAATGGACTAATCATTAGTTAACCGTACGCAGTAGACAGTATCACTGATGAACTTTTCCTTGTTAGTCCATTACTACATAAAATACTTAATAAAACCTCATATTAACCTGGACAGAGATGTCAACATTGCCCAAACTGGCAAACTCAAAAGGATTACCCATAACAATCAAGCCAATTTCGATATGAACTTTAAAGAGAAACCATTACAGAACTACTAACGAAAATCATTAATGATCATGAGACCATTACAAATAAAAACTTTTTCATTGCAGATTGTAATATTGGAATATTGTAGGCATGTTTCACTGACTCACTCATTGTAATGAGAAGATAAAAGAAAGACTTAAAGTAAGGGAACCAACCATTTGAACCTCAATTTAGACACTTAGTGAATGATATTCAATTTAACTCACCAACGTGGGAGCAGTGACAGTGAATCAATGAGTGATGTTGCAGCTTTGGAATATCATTGGGAAATTTGAGTGTCAACTATAAAGTCATTGTAAAGAGTATGAAGACTAAAATGTAAGCCCTAAAGGGTAAAAGGACTAAGGCCTTAAGTGATATAAATGTAATTAATTAAACTTCTTATCAGGTTATCGGGGCACCCATTTAGAAATATGGACAAACCAAGACCCGAACCGATGAGTCTATAAGAAGTTTATAGTAAATAGAGACCCGAACCGTTAAACCATTAATCTGAACCACTGAGCCAATGACCAAATTATCGGTTCGGATTATCAGTTTCGGTTCGGTTTTGAATAGCCTTACTGTATTGCCACCACTCCCACAACCCTATAAAATAGGACTGAGCATAAATATTGAAAAACCAAAACATCGAACCAAATCAAATTTTTTTCAATTATTCGGGTCATATTTTTTGTAACTTCAATTTTTGGTGCGGTTTTCGGTAACACTATTTCTGTATTATGGAATTTCGGTTTGACTGAAATCTATGCACTACTATACATACTATATTAGATATTATTTGATTATTAATACTATTTTAGATAATACTTAATTAATAATACATATATTTCCTTTTCTGCCCTTAGCACTTAGCAGTTAGCCCTTAGGTTTTCATTCCAATTATCAATCATTTATCTCATTCTGCAGTAGCCGCCGCACCTTCTCTTCCAAGTTCCAGGCTTCACCGCTCCAGCAACTTGCAGTTTCCGCCGGCCAACATACAGTGTCCATCAAAGTGTAATTGATTATTTTCGTGATTACAGCAAACAATGTCCACCATTACTGTCGTGATTGGAATTTCTTCTAGTTTAAGGTATATCATCCTACAAAAAAAACCAAAATTAATGAATTTGGTACAACAATTTAAAAAATCGAGAACCAAAAAAATTGAAATAAGAAATCGAAACCGAACCGAACTACCGAATTCCCACCCTTACTATAGACTTATCAAATATAAAATTATTTTTTAAAATTCACTTATTTTGCTTATGTCAATGTCGAAATTGGGTCTCAATTTTAGTGTTGGGTCTCGATTTGAGTGGCAATGTCGAATCAGGGTGAGAAATCAAAAGTTTAATGTCAAAGTTGAGTTTAGATCAAGGTTCGGGTCTCTAGGGGGTATGGGTTTGAGTCCCATTTTTAAAAGTCCGGTCCTAATTTGGATGTAAGGAACATGCTCGGGATCGGGTCCTAATTTGGAAGTCAAGACCTTAATCGGGAGTCAGGAGTTAAGGTCGGAGTAAGGGTTGGGTCTCGAGTTGAATCCGCTTCAAAAGTTGGAGCAAGTTGGATGCTGGAGTCGGGGTCGGGTTGGCTCTCAGATTGAGATCGGATTTGGGGTTCGAGTTGGGTATTGGGTTAAGTCCAGTTCAAAAGTCAGGTCTTAATTTGGATGTCAGGAACGGGGTCGGGGTCAAGTCCTAATTTGAAAGTTGAGACCTTAATCGGGAGTCAGGAGTCAGGGTCGGAGTACGGGTCTGGTCTCGAATCGAATCTCGGTTCAAAAATTAGATCGATTTGGATGTTGGATTCAGGGTTGGGTTGGGTTGGGTTGGGTCTCTGTTGAGGTCGGAGTCGGGATCCAAGTTCTGTCTCGAGTCAAGTTCAGGATCGCGTCATAGTTCGATGTGGGGTCTCGAGTTAGGGTCTCAAGTCTTCGGTCGGGTTGGATTTCAGGTCTGGGTCATATCTCAGGTATCGAGTCAAGTGTCGGGATCAGATCCCGATTCAAAAGTTAGATTATAAATCAGAGTCGGGGTTAGATCCCCGGTAAAGGTTAGATCTCAGGTTGAGTGTTGGGATTAGATCCTGATTCAAAAGTTGGATCCTGAGTCAGATTTTGGGGTTAAGAGTTGAGGTTGGGTCTCGGGTCAGAGTCAGGTTCTGGGTTCGGGATCAAATTTCAACTTAAATGTCGGGTCTTGGGTCGGGAGTCATGGTTAGACCACTAAATGGAAAAATATGAGTATTTTTTTTCGGACATACAAAAATCTACAAGTGAAATTATGAAAACCACATGGTAACAAACATACAATTATGGAAAATGGAGGAGTTGAATAACAAAGATTTTTCTCATAGTAGTCTAGTTTTTTTTCATCCAGCGTCTGATACTGATATCAGAGTCCGCCAGTAATTCAATATACTCTGTAAAGAAATGCGAAGTGTGCAAAATTCCCTTTCATTAAATGTCTACAAGTTAGGGTTGAGATTTTTTTTGTTCGAAATTAAATTTATTACTCAAATGTTATGTGATATGTAGAACCCGTTCGACATTTTTTTTTGTTGGTGTGCCGTTGTGGAGCGCAGATGACTACTCACTCTCCGAGGCAAACGGGACGATATCCCCACAAGGTAAAACCTAGCTTTTTGTTTAGCAAGTTCCTAAGAACATGTGCCACAGGTAGAATTTCAACATATTTTTTTTTACTTTTGATTGAATATTAACATGAATATTTTATGCTTTTAAATATAAATTTACATATTTGAAAGTATATTAAAAGTATTATAAGTTATATTAAATTATAATTCAAAATATTTAATAGACATAAAAACAAAATATTATGTCAAAGAAACATTTGAATCTCAAAGTTTAAAGTTGTTATATAAATCGAACGAAAGGATATATTATAATTTATTTTAGTATTTACTCCATTGTTCATTTGTTATTTCTCTGCTTTTGACCGGTGACAGAGAGTCTAAGAAACTAAACAAAAACAGTAATGCTAAAAGCACAAAAATACTCATTGAAATTAAGAGGTGTACAAATAAATAAATTGTCAAATAAAGAATTATTTGAAAAAAGAGCTAATAATAATAATAATAAAAAATCAAATTAATTAAAATGGAGGAAGTATTTGTTTTACTCGTTGTGACTATTCATGCAATCAGTGCGTCTGTATTTGTCTTTTTTCTCCATGGCAAAAGGCCGACATTCTTTTTGGGATGATTAGAGTGGGCTAAGCGTGCTTCTTGTTTAATTTTAATTTGGTATTATTATTTTATTTAACCCCCCCCCCCCCCACCCTCTTTTATGCAAAATATAAAATTCAATGTTGTAAATATGTTATTTAACACCTGGAAGGGTGACTGGGTTGGAAAGGTGATATCCCAGTAGAAAGGTCATAGGTCAGAGGTGTGGAGCTTGTTTCATTGGACTTGCCTAGTGTGATTTATCCGAAAGATGTGCTTCATTTTATTTAAAGAGATATATAAAGTAATTATGATTATACTCTATCAAATATCTTTCTTAAGGATGTACAAAGTAGTTCGTTAGGACATCATGATTATAAAATAAATAAAAAGGAGTGAGCAGAGTGTTCAACACTTAAACATACATAAAGGAGTGTTCAATATATATTCTTTGAACATGTTTCAATTTGCTAACCAAAAAAGTAATAACATATTCTATATTCTTAAGAGAAAATCTTGACAATTTACTCAAAATATTGTCATTTCCCCTCATCAACAATGTGGTACTAAAGTTCTGAATTTGATGTCAAACAATGTATGAGCTATATATATATATATATATATATATATATATATATATCACACAACTATTAGCAACTTTGATTTTTATCACCATTAGATAAATATGTTGTTGTTTATCACACAGTGTGGTAATCAATATGTTGTTGTTTGTTTAAGTGCTTTTTCATGATTATTTTGTCAAGGGGCCAGGTCCATTTGCTTGTGGTGGACTCATATAAGCCATCACACTTCAATTGTCCCACGTTCTAATTTAATTTTTACTCTATGCTTGCCTCATTCGGATATTGTGTTGTTGTTGTTAGGATTTTGCCTTGATTTGAAAGAAAAGTCAAAGCATTATCATAATTGCTTTTACTTTTCCTGAAAGAAAAATATAATTCTCTTATATATTTGGTTATTCTTTCCTTAGAGGAAAAGTTTGAAATTTTATAAATTGAATCTCATCTTCTCATATCAAAAACACAATAGCATTCACAACATAAACGTTTAAGAGTTTTAACTTATGGAGAGATTTTCTCTCTAAAGCTTTTATGTTTTATATAAGTTTTTTTCATATGTAGGAAAATTGGTTAAATCATATAATAATATTATGTCTTAGTATGATTTTTAGTCATTTGAGTTATCACCTCAATGATTTGCAATTGTAAGATTATGCATGACATCCTGATTACTTTCGAACCCAACAAGTGGTATCAAATCTCATGGTTCAACGATTCTATGATCCAAGTTCATCGAGTTTGAACACATGTTCAAGGCGGTTTAAAGTCAACTTCCAAATAATTTGATGATAATGAAGATTTGAGTCCAACTACACGTGGAAAAAAAATTCAACTATATTCTCAACAATTTTGCTGCTCCATCCTTAAAAATAAAAATCAATTTTCAACTCATATTTACTTTTATGCATGAGCTTCAACTTTCAACCTTTACTAATTTTTAAGGCTTGGGCTCCACTTTTCAACTCATGCATATTACTTTTAACAAATGGGCTCCACTTTCAACCATGCTCATAACTTTTAACATAGGGCTCCAATATTCTTAACATGTGCTTACTTTAATGCACGAGACTTCAATTTTTAACCCATATCAATTTTTAATCATGGCAAGTAGCAGAGATGAAGACTATGTGAAGAACAAAATTATCATTCACATGAAGAAGATGAATCAAATTTTATCAAGAAAATCCATCCAAAAGGAGAGATTTGTTAGTGTTTTGCCCTGCTTGTCTTACCATATTTGAGTTTTGTTTTTCTCTAGATTAAAAGTCAAATCATTACCATAATTGCTTTTACTTTTTCTTTCAGAAAAATATAGGTCTCTTCCATATTTTGTTATTCTTTCTTTAGAGGAAAAAAATGAAAATCTATAAATTGAAGCCCCTCTTCTCATATTAAAAACGCAATAGCATCCACAACGTAGACGTTTAAGTGTTTTGCTTATGGAGAGATTTTCTCATTACAACTTTTATGTTTCATATTAGTTTTTTTCATATGTAGGCCAATTGGTCAAATCATATAATAATATTATGATTTTTAGTATAGTTTTTAGTCATTTGATTTATCGCTTCTATGATTTGCAATTGTAACTTTCGGCACGCCTCCCTGATTACTTTTGAACCCAACAGTTGTTTCGCTACTTAGGATGTTGGTTTATACGTTGTTCTAATAGTAATACATTTGTGTATGTATTAGGCTATTAACGGATAACAATTAAAATTTAATTAGTTTTTAGAACATTTTACTCTAAAGTCAATTTACTAATTTGTTAAAATTTTATGCTGAAAGTAGTTTAACATCAATACATACTACACAATGGTTGGGTTTTTCTTTTTCATTTTTTTGGAAAGATGATTATTTTATTTTATAGTGCATTTTAGTTAGACAAATAGATGGAGAATGTGTCAAGGTTTATGCTCTACAACATGTTGTCTTTGTTATTCTGGAAAATCTCTTTTCTTGTCCAAAAGAAGAAGTTAATAGCAACGTAGATTGTGTCTAATAGTATAAGATTTAAGTACCAGAGAACAAAATTTAATGGAACGTATATAAATGAACTTTCTTCTGATTAACCAAAAGAGAAGCAGATCAAATTGTTCGTCATTCACATAAAATTATAGGAAGAAAACTGGGTTCGTATACCATTGGCTTTTACTGTCCTTCATCTCCTTGAAGTGCTTCTTAAGGAGGAGTACTAGAGGTGTTTTTGCCTGGATGAGATATAACCAAAGATATAATGATGGATATGCTTCTGTTATTTAGCTTAAAGAAGATGAAAACTTAACTTTTTTAATTATGATTTAGCTTATGAATTTCTTGTATTTTCTTTGTCAACTTGCAGAAAAACATTTGTGAAATTTGCGGTGATATATGTTTTCAAGAACCAATAATTACTTGTTATCAATGCAAAAATATTGACGTGCATCAGTAAGTTATCTTTCCCTCTCTCCCCTTTTTAGCATGAAAAGGTGGACAATCAGTTAGAAAAGCTGAAAGTCATGACTCACTTACTTCATCATATTGTGACATATTTTTTATGCACACATAATCCTATTCATGTATTCAAAAATTCTGCTTTTCTCTTCCTTTCAAGCATTGCGTGCAAAGCTATTGTGTAGATGAACCAAAGGATTAGTGTTGTCAAAAATGTAATATTAACAAGGGAGTAATTTCTTTATCACGTGGATTGAAAAATAAGAACTCTGATGGATCCATGTCACATGCCTCTACAAAGATTTGTCAGAGTACTCAGCCACCAAAGAAACGTCTGAAGTCTCTAGAACTTAGGAGTCTAGATGTCGTGAAAACAAGTAGAATGATGAATCCACTTATGACACACTCTTGTGATCCTGCTCTAGTTCATTCCTGGAAGTAAGTATTCTTCATCTCTAATTCAAATTCAGTTTCTCTTCCAGATTTAAAAGTTTGCACCATTCAATAGGAATACATGTTATGTTTCTTTTAATTTACTAGTATATCTTCCTCTTTGCATTTTAGGGGAAGTTTTGACATCTTAAGTACTTTGGAATTCGTACCTGGAATGCTCAATAATTGTATTCAGGCTTATCCTCCTTCTAAAGTTAAACGTAAGGTGTATGAGTTCTTACGTGTTTTGCCTGATACTCTGAAATTTGAACTAGTTCCCCATGGGGATATCCGGACAAGTCTATTCAACAATCATATTCCGGGTAGAAAAGATATAGGACTATATTTCTTTGCAAGCGAGAAAGAAAGGTCAATTTTTGTCTTATATATCTATCTATAAATGGGTAAGGGTTGCAAAGTGGAAGTGCCATTTGCCTAGGAATGTTTTTACAAGAAACTGATTTTCATTTCTCATTATATGTAGGTCTGAGAGATATATCGCTCTGGTGGATTTCATGCACAACAAAGATTTGGTGATGAGAACGTTCATAAATAATGTTTAGTTGCTTGTACTTGCATCCACAACCTTGTGCAGTGATTGTCAAAGTACGCCTATATTCTTTGTATTTTTTTCTCATTTTCAATGAATTTTTAGGTAATATATATACAATTATGCTCTATAAAAGATAATTTTACCTATGTATCCAGAAGATTATGCCTTTTTAAAGTTGGGATATTTGTTTGGTTTTATTTGAGTATAAATGTGTGTGTCATCAGGCCAAGTTGTAGACTATTGATAGTACATTCTCTGATTCTCATGAGAGACTAGATCAATTGTCTAATTCGTTGAACATTAATGTGTTGTGGATGTTGTTGCAGGATGGAACAACGAGCACTTCCTGTGGGGATTATTTTACCACATGGGACAAGACAAAGATGGATATGCTGAAGGGGACAACAACAAAGTGATTGATATGGAGGTAGACATGATAGCTTGAGAAAATAAAGGAACTATGGACATTGTTGTCTCAACAACTACTTTCAGAAATGGCGTTGATTTAGTTTTTTAACAGAAATTGTTACTGCTGCAATCTAGTTAGTGAATTTGTTGGTCGTCTATGTATGACGGTGGAACTATATTCATAGCACATGTGTTTGGATGAATTGAGTAATTTTGGTTCAAATTATGTATTTATCTCAAGAAAATAGACATAATCTATTCTAGCTTTATGTTTTCGCATTTCCATTGTTCATCTCTGTACTAGTTGAGTTATTTATACCATGTCTTTTTAGTTTTGTTCATGACAATATAATGTCAGTTCTTGAGAGATTGTTTTGCTTTTACATTGTTGTTTGACTTTATCTTTATTTACAATGTACATTTTAGCTTCTCTCGTATTGTAAAAATTGGATTGATATATGTCTTGATTCAACTGACTTGGGATAGAGTGTAATCACAGTTGAAAATATTAGCCATGACAATCACATATATTAATTTCCATGTGTTCCACTAAAAATGGTATGTACTTCTTATTTTAGTAATATGACATTTACCTTTGATTTTTGTTTATTAAGAATCTTTATAACTCAAAATGGCCATTATATATGCTTCTTCTTAGTTTGGTATTGTTGATTTAATTAGATATCATGGTCTGAGCGTACACCCTAAACGTGGCCTGATGCAATACAGATTACACTAAGTCCTTTTACTAGAAGCCAAGCTCAAGACCTTCAAAGAATGCAAGGGTTATTCATGAAGATGGAGGTGCTCGAGATGGTACTGTTGACAAATAAGGGATTCCACGCCTTGAAGATTGTAGCAGAACATTTTGGCGAGTCAGAGCCAATCGGCGGATCAGCGCAGTCCTTGGGCGATGACCCCAGGTCACCCAATTTTACAAAACGTGGCTAAGAGCTAATCCCAGCAGGAATGATCGCCGAGTTGAAGGGCGGATCGTCAAACCCATTAGGCAAGCCCGACCTGGCTCACCCTTTTGTCATTTCGGTCACTTTTGGGCCATTTTAACCTAAAACTATAAATAGCTAGTTTGGGTTCATTTTAGACTTAGATTATTTTGAATGTTGAAAACTAAAAACTCATGTTTGAGTGTTGAGAGCTTGGTTAAGCTTTTGTTGCCTTTTGTAAGAAACGTTGGTTGCATGGGATATCAATTCCCTTAACGTCTTCGTAAGAGTTAGGTGCTTATTGTAGGATTAACGAATCGAGGTCATTGGGTTTAATATACCCTTTGGTTGCTTTTTGTTTCCTCTATTTATGTCTATTTATCTATCTTTAATTTTTGTCTTTGATTTCCGCATTTTAGTGTGATTCCCTTATAGGAATTACATCATTTGGTATCAGAGCCGAGTCTAGATTCGTTCCTTCGATTCTAGTCTTGGGGTTTTGTTACAAAAAAAATCTGTTCATTTTCATTTTTGTGAAATTTGCTGAAATGGGTCTTGTTAATTTGAGTCTTGTTTGAGTTTCAAAGGTTGGAATAGTGTTCTCCAACCTTATTTGAGTCTAGGGCTGAGATTGGAAGGAGTTTGGTGCCTTGTTGAAGATTTCACCATTGAAGACTTGAAGAAGATGAAAATGGGTTCTGAAATCTGAAGGTTTTGGTTGGAAATTAAGGGCTAAAAAGTATTGGGTGTTGTTCCCCACATCAAGGAGAGCCTTCACCTAAATTTTTGTGAAATTTCGAGACAAGAATTTTGAGGGTTTTATTTTGGGTTTTCATCTTGTTCTTGAAGTTCTTGAAAAACATTCAAATTTTCAAAGAGAAGAGTATTCAAAAAGAAGGAGTTTGATTCAAAAAGGGAAGAAAGAGAAAGAGTAAAAATGTTTATTAATGAGGGAATTTACCTAAAAGGGTAAGAACTAAAGGACAAGTGTAGGAGGGGACCACAGGGATTCAAAATTCGGAATTGTACAGTTGCAGCAGTGGTCCATTAGGTGAACCCCGACTTAGCTCGCCTAACCCACTTGGCGACTCGCCATTTGGGCTGGTTGGTTGCCGAAGTGGTTGCCAATTTGGAGGAGCTACTGTAAATTTCGGCGAGATCAAGCCTTTGTCGCCGAACTACCACCCCTATCACCAAGTTTCCTTGTCCATTTGTAAAGTTTGACGAGTCCATCTTCAAGTTGGTGAGCTGAACTTCACTTTTGGCGAAGAAAACAGGTCATTCGGTGATCGAAAACTCAAGTTACTCCTAATCTCAGGTTTTAAATCCTTAATTTCTTTTCTTTTGATTCTCAAACGTTGTCAAGAATCCTAAACCAATTTCAACTCGTAAATACTCTACTTGTTGATCATTGGTTATTGAATTCACTTCTTTGTTTGTGTCTTTTCTTTTCGTGTTTTTCTCGTAGTTAATTCTTAATTCAAGTCCGTTTGTTTAATTGGGTCGTATGTTCTTCTTAAAATAAGAATCTTCTAACCAAGAGTAGAAATTGGTACCTTGTAATCAACTGAGTACGAACAACTGTCAACATTAGCCGCGCCATTTGAGAGGTAATCAAAGATGTGTAAACACAAGTGATTGTGAGTTCAATTTATTAACGCTAACGTTGTTTGATGTTTTTGTGAGTTGTCTTAATGTCAGGTTCAATGGAAACACGAAATGAAACTCAAGCACCTATCGGAGAAATTACTTTGGCAACTTTATTGGAAGTATTGAACAATGTGAGAGGTGATATATCAAGGATCGATGGAAGGCTGACCAATGTGGAAGGTAGAGTCAACTCCAATGACTCCACACCACAAGCTACTTTTCGTGCTTCTACAAGTGGGCACGATCACGCTCATTCTCCTACTCTCACACCCAAAACCCTCCACCAAGCTTTGCACCCAACCTTCAATCAATTGGGTTCAAATAACCAAAGTACCAATCAACCGGTCCATTTTCCGCTTAGTCATGATGCTCCACAAAGTCAAAGCCATCCTTACCAAACACCACTTAACCAAAATATTCCCTACCAAAGACCACAACCACCACCAAATCCCGTGAATGAGGTGAGGAATGATGAGGATCAAAGAGGTTATTAAGGTGAAGGTAAAGAGGTGCCATGGAATGAGTCACCAAGGAATCGACCAAGAGGTCAAATCTTGCAAGGTGGACCAAGAGGTAGATTGGGTCCAATGCCATTTGATAAGAGACAACATGGGAACCACCCTCAAGATGGAGAACAATGGTAAGTCAACGCCAATCAAGAAGTTGGTCAAAAAGCTAGAGAAGGACATGGTAACCATTATCAACGAGTATATCAAAGGGGTAACTGCCACAACGACCAAGGTGGCCATGTAGGCCGAGATGTTGGCATCAACTTTATCAAAACGACTCTTCCATCATTCAAAAGGGAATGCAATCCCGATGCTTATCTAGAATGGGAGTCACAATGTGACCGGCTTTTCAATATCAATGAATTGATGGAGGTCAAAAGTAATTGCTATGTTATCGCTCAATTTGAAGGGTATGATGTCACATTGTGGGAATACATGAAAAGGTATCACTTAGTTGTTCAAGAAGGTCATCATCCACCATGGCCCAAATTGAAAAGATTGATGAGAGCTAAGTATATGCCAGAAAGATACCGCCAAGGGTTACTTGCCAAATTGTACAACTTGAGGCAAGGAAGTAGAAGTGTTGAAGCCTATCATGATGAGTTCCAAAACACAGTCATGAAGCTAGAATATCGAGATATTGAAGAACATGTCGTGATTCGCTTCAAGGTAGGGTTGAACAAAGAGATTTCTTCTAAGATGATCATTCATAGGTTTGCTACTTTGAATGATGTCTTTGAGGCAGCACATGAGGTAGAGATGGAGTTCAAGGAGGAGAAAGTGTCCAAGTACAAGAATTCATCTTCTACTTCTTGGAGCAAGAACAAAGGGGGAGCTCAAACATCGTCGGGTTGGAACAAGGGTTCGGATGTCAAGAAGACTTATGAGAAGAAGCCCTTCGAAGGAAACACTCCAAAGTACCCGCCAAAAGACAAAGGTATCACTGACCCAACCAAGTTGCCTAAAGGTATTCAATGTCATAAATGTAGGGGATGGGGTCACATAATGCGTGGATGTCCTAATCGATTGAATACTCTAATGCAAGGAGGGGAAATCTATCTTAGTGTTGAGGAAGAGCCAGCATGTGATTGTGAAGAAGATCTTCAAGAAGAGGATGATTTTGAAGATGGGTAAGATGAGGAACCAGACCTTTGTGTCAAAGAAGGAGAGAGTGTTGTTCCTCTATATGTGGTGAGACGAGCAATGATTAGTAAGGCCATGGATGATCCGAGCCAAAGAGAGAACCTATTTCACTTCAAATGATTCATCAAGGATAGTGTGTGTTCATTAATCATTGATGTGGGAGTTGTGCAAATATTGCTAGTACTGTGTTAGTGGAGTTGTTGAAACTTCCTACCACTAAGCATGTTACACCTTACAAGATTTAATGGTTGAGTGAGTGTGGAGAATTGAGGGTACATTGATAAGTGATGATCAAGTTTAAGATTGGGAAGTATCAAGATGAGGTTCTATGTGATGTGGTCCCAATGCAAACTTTTCATGTGCTACTCGGGAGGCCTTGGCAACATGAACGTTCAACCAAACATGATGGGAGAACCAACAAGTATTCACTTGTGTTGAATGATCATAAGTATGTTTTTCACACTATGTCACTCTCTCAAGTCAATGATGTATATCAAAAGATGAGTGAGTCGAGGGAGAAGGAGAAGTGTGAAGAGGAACATGTGGAGGCCGAGAGCCAATAAGAGGAGGAGAGGATGAGGTTGAAAGGAAAGGCCCAAGTATTGTTGGCTAATTACAAAAAGAGAAGGGAGGAAATTGAGTCTGAAAGTTCTTTGATCTTTATCACACATAGGGATCATATACTACAAACTAACTAATCTCATTCTTCTCTTCCCAACTCTGTTTCCTTTATTTTGCAGGATTATGAAGATGTCTTCCCAAAGGAGCTTCCAAGTGGAATGCCCTCTCTTCGGAGAATTGAGCACCAAATTGATTTTGTGCCGGGATCACAATTGCCAAACAAGCCGGATTATCGAAGCAATCCAAAGGACACCAAGGAGCTACAAATACAAGTTGAGGAACTCCTCAACAAACGTTATGTGAAAGAGAGCATGAGTCCATGTGTCGTGCCGTTCTATTGGTTCCAAAGAAAGATGGAACATGGCACATGCGTGCTAATTGTCGAGCCATCAACAAGATTACGGTAAGGTATCGTCATCATATTCCTAGGTTAGATGATATGCTTGATGAATTAAATGAATCTTGTGTGTTATCAAAGATTGATCTTAGGAATGGTTATCATCAAATCCGAATGAACCCCGGTGCTGAATGGAAAACCGCATTCAAGACCAAGTTTGGTCTATATGAATGGTTGGTGATGCCCTTTGGTCTCACTAATACTCCTAGTACCTTTATGTGTCTCATGAAACAAATGATGAAACCCTTTATAGGGAAATTTATGGTTGTCTATTTTAATGATATCTTGATTTATAGCAAGACCATGCATGATCATGTTGAGCATTTGAGATGTGTGTTTGATATGCTTAGGAAGGAACAACTTTATGCTAATCTTGATAAGTGTTCATTTTATGTTGATGAAGTTGTCTTCTTGGGTTTTGTTGTGAGTTCAAGAGGGGTTGAAGTTGATGAGTCTAAAATTGATGTTATTAAGAATTGGCCAATTATAAAATCCATAAGCGATGTTAGAAGCTTTCATGGGTTGGCTAGTCTTTATAGGTGATTTGTCAAAGGTTTTAGTACCATATCAGCCCCCTTAACAGAGGTAATCCGGAAGGATAAACCTTTTAAGTAGGGAGAGGAACAAGCCAAAGCTTTCGATGCTTTAAAATTCATGCTTAGTTCCGTTCCTATGTTACAATTACCTAATTTTGATAAAATGTTTGAAGTGGAATGTGATGCTAGTAAAGTAGGCATTGGAGCCGTCTTAATGCAAGACCAAAAGCCCATTGCTTATTTTAGTAAAAATCTAAAATGTGCTACTTTGAATTATTCCACTTATGATCTTGAATTGTATGCCTTGATTAGGGCTTTGGGTAATTGGCAACACTACTTGTGGCCCAAAGAATTTGTCATTAGGACTGACCATGAGTCCCTAAAACATATTCGGGACCAAGGGAAGTTGAACAAGAGGCACGCCAAATGGATTGAATTCCTTGAAACTTTCCCTTACGTAATCCAATACAAAAAGGGAAAGGAAAATGGGGTGGCCGATGCCTTGTTTATAAAACATGTGTTGATAAATACTTTGTCTTCCAAATTGATTGGCTTTGAATGCTTGAAGGCATTGTATCCCAAGGATCCCGTATTTGCTCAAATCTTTAAAGATTGTGAGGAATGATAGAGGGAAAGGTGGATGAGGGATAGTTCTTCTACTCCCTATTCCAAGTTTGATGGTTTCTTGTTCAAAGGCAAGAGACTTTGTGTGCCCATGAGCTCTTGAAGAGAACTATTTGTGAGGGAGGCACATGATGGGGGTTTAATAGGTCATTTTGGTATTGACAAAACTAGGGGAATTCTTGAGGAACAATTCTATTGGCCTAAAATGCATAAAGATGTTGTTTGAATTTGTGGTCAATGTGTTGAATGTAGACGCGCTAAGTCACACCTCCTTCCTCATGGTTTATACACTCCACTCCCCACCCCTCAAAGATCTTGGCTCGATATTTCAATCGACTTCATTTTGGGTTTGCCAAGGACCAAAAGAGGTGGAGATAGCATATTTGTTGTTGTTGATCGATTTTCAAGGATGGCTCATTTCATTCCATGTCATAAATGTGATGATGCTTCCAATGTAACATCTTTGTTTGTTGATCTTGTTGTTAAATTGCATGGAATTCCTCAAACCATTTTAAGTGATAGGGATCCAAAATTCCTTAGTCACTTTTAGAAGGAACTGTGGGGTAAACTTGGTACTAAGTTGTTGTTCTCAACTTCTTGTCACCCACAAACTGAAGTTGTGAATATGGCATTGGGTTCTATGCTTCGTGATGTCGTGCATGGAAAGTTGGCCTCGTGGGAGGAACATTTGCCTTTAGTTGAATTTTCTTATAATCGAGTCATTTATAGAACTATTGGCATGACTCCATTTGAAGTGGTTCATGGTTTTAATCCCCTAACCCCTTTAGATCTCACTCTTTTTTCTCAAGATGTTGTGTTAAGCCTAGATGGGAGTAAGCGAGCTGAAGCCATGAAGAAGCTTCATGAAATGGTGCGGCTACACTTAGAGAAGAAGAACCAAGAAGTAGCCAAAAGGGATAACAAGGGTCGCAAGAGGATCGTGTTTGAACCGGGTGATTGGGTGTGGGTACACTTTTACAGGGAGCGATTCCCCACCCATCGCAAGACGAAGTTGATGCCGAGAGGTGATGGACCATTTCCAGTGCTTGAGAGGCTCAACGACAACGCCTACAAGGTTGCCCTTTCTCCAGAGTATCAAGTGCACAACACTTTCAATGTGTGCGACCTGTCACATTTCCTAACTATTGATGATGATGATGATCCGTCAAATTTGAGGACAAATTCTTTTTAAGAAGGAGAGAATGATGCAATACGGATTACACCAAGGCCTTTTACTAGAAGCCAAGCTCAAGACCTTCAAATGATGCAGGGGTTATTCATGAAGATGGAGGTTCTAGAGATGGTACTGTTGACAAACAAGGGATTCCACGCCTTGAAGATTGCAGCTGAACATTTTGGCGAGTCAGAGCCAATCGGCGAATCACCGAAGTCCTTGGGCGATGACCCCAGCTCACCTAATTTTACAGAACGTGGCTAAGAGCTAATCCCAGTACGAATGCTCGCCGAGTTGAAGAGCGGATCGCCGAACCCATTAGGTGAGCCCGACCTGGCTCGCCCTTTTGTCATTTCAATCACTTTTGGGCCATTTTAACCTAAAACTATAAATAGCTAGTTTGGGTTCATTTTGGACTTAATTATTTTGAATGTTGAAAACTAAAAACTCATGTTTGAGTGTTCAGAGCTTGGTTAAGCTTTTGTTGCCTTTTGTTAGAAACGTTGGGTGCTTGGGATATTGATTCCCTTGAGGTCTTCGTAAGAGTTAGGTGCTTATTGTAGGATTAACGGATCGAGGTCATTGGGTTTAATATACGCTTTGGTTGCTTTTTGTTTCCTCTATTTGTGTCTATTTATCTATCTTTTATTTCTGCATTTTAGTGTGATTCCCTTATAGGAATTACATCATGGTCGGCACTCAAAAACCATTTATGATCCCCAAACGAACCCTTGACCTGGCTGACTATTTAGCAGAAGACTTACTCAAGCATAAAGAAGCTTTAAAACATAAATTCATCTTAACTTAAACTCAATAAGAATGTTTGAAATTACTCATTTGCAATAACAATAATAAATTGCAAAAAGTACTAGGAAACTCTTCAACTCTAACTATCTATGAAGCATCTAATACTATGATAGAAGTCGGGAAAAGACCCACGACAACTCTAAATAACATGAAAGTAGATTGTGAAATCCTCCGAAAAGCAAAAAGGCTCACCAAAGCTGATTGGAATGTCAAAAAATCTCAACGAAGCGCTTGTTGATGATCCTGAACACCTGTATATGCATCATATAAGATGCACGTCGAATGGCATCAATACATTTGAATGTACGAGTATGTAAAATAGTTGAGGCAAAATAACTAAATGAAAGGACCGCAATAGGTATAACATAAACTCAACTAAATGTAAAGAATTAAAGGAATAAAACCATTTAACTTTACAAAATACTTTCTCTTTCTTTGAACTTTAACATCTTAAGTAATATATAGAAATACAATTTAACTCTATTGGGATATTCTGTAACCGACAATCATCACTATGAGCTAAGTGATGATACAACATCGTGTCCACGCTGTCAGAATTGTCCTATATCATGTTGTGATATAGAACACTTCAACTAAGTGGATCCACTAAGTTCTACCCAAAGGCACTAATGGAGGCTTTGAGTTGTCTGAACTCTCCCCCAAATCGATGTTCAATATTAATCACAATAATATATATATTGTTGCTCAAATGTATAAAAACATTACTCTTTTTTTATGTGAGATAATTGCTCCAACAGCCTCTTAAAGAGACAACTGCTCTAAATTATCTCTGAAACTCATTTTTTATTTAGAAAACAATATTTCTCTTTGCTTAATGTAAAAATACATTCTAGGTTGAGATAATTATTCAAAAGGGGACTCTTTAAGAGGTAATTGTTTTGTACTTAGTCTTTCTGAAGACTCTTTAACTTTTCTAAAAAAAGTCTACTCTTTTTCTTCATGTAAAAATGAAACATTTGGGAAATACTTAATTTCCTTATTTCTTTCTGAAACTGCTCTTTACTTTCTCAAACCTAAGTTTAAACAATGATGTTCTGGTTTAATGATTCTCAATAAGAATTCATTGAATACTTACATAGGGTTCATGCTGAAAAATAGTCATGAACAATCAACTCAGTAATCAAAATTCACATTTTATGACAATTCAATAATTAGGAATAGGAATTCAATAATCAACAACTCAAGGATTCAGAACTCAATATCAACTCATCCCAAGAATACTTAAATCTAATGATAGAACCCTAGATTACACTTTTACTGATTTGAAAGTAGAAGTAGGGCATGAGAACGAACTAGTCCAACACTATGATAGCCTTGGAAGAACGAAGTTTTTTTGACGAAATCGAAGAAACTTGAAGAACTCTTGAACCCTATCTTTTCTCCTCTTGGAACCTTGCTCTAATGTCTTGGAGTGTTAATGAATGTAAAAGGAATGATTAACACTTTCTAAGCCCTTAATTTGGTATGAAACGACATAGTTTAGGCTTAGAAGAGGGGTTAAAATGACGTAATGAAGTACCACCCACATAGGGGGAAAGACCAAAACAGTCCAACTTTTAAATTTGAAAACGTTCCCAAAACTCCCAGTCTCACGAGCCGTCTACAGCTTCACGGGCCATTTAAAGCATCACGACCCGTCTACTGGGTCGTCATGTTGCCCTGCCTGACAGAGCTTTACTAAAACACATAACTTTTTACTCTGGGATTGGAATTAGGCAAACTTGGTGGCGTTGGAAAGAGGACTCAAAGACCTTTAATTTGATAATTCATGAACTACCTAATTTATTTTATGCTGAGAGTTATGATTGTTTGAAGTTGACCGTACAAGTCATTGTGGGCTGTTTAGTGGCTCGTCTAGGTGACCTTCACCTTGGATGCCTTGGGCAGTCCTTCACGATGTCCAAGACAGGTCGGCTAAGGTCTCGTGAAGGGTCCATGGTCCATTTTGGGTTCGTGGACTTACATGTTACCCCTTTTTAGTCCTTTTCAAAGTCCGAGGTTTTACACGAATGATTTAAATTTTAAGAGTACAGTTGTGAGGTGTTATAGAATGATTTGAGTCATAGCTTAAAAAATTTTGGGTTGTTACATTAGACACTTATAAAAGATATTAGTTTATTGGTGAGATGGGTCCTGCTCTGATACCGTGTGAAATTAGGTCTTGGGCCGAATTCACACCCCGAAAGCTAGTTCATATGGAGGAGGATTGTCCAAGCCTTATGAGGAGTTCACTCATCTCATTAACCATTAATGTGAGACTTTTGTTATTCTTTAACACCCCACCTCACGTCAGTGCTTAGCATCTGATGCGTGAGCAATTTTGATTTTGAGGGGCCACTACACTGGTTTAGACGGGTCCTACTCTAATACCATGTGAAATTAGGTCTTGGGCCTAACTCACACCCCAAAAGCTAGCTCAAAGGGAGGAGGATTGCCCAAGGCTTATAAGAAGTCCACCCATCTCATTAACCACCAATATGGGACTTTTTTCATTCTTTAACATATTGATTTCAGTAAAAGGAAACTCGATTTCACCAAGTCATTTCCACATTCCTTTCGAACTAACAACTATGGGTATACTTTTGACGGTGGACTAATTTGTTCTTCTATAAAGCATAATGTTATGTGCTTGAATACACATACTAATATCTTACAAAAATATTTCTGTTTTACCTAAAGAGCATAAATTAACTCAAATATTTGGTGGTATAGAGTGAAAGAGAGGATTAATAAATATAATTGGCGTTGATCACTAGAATATAGTGCTTTCAGAATAATAATAAAAATGAAAGAAACTCTTTGAAGTTTACACTAGATGTCTTTCATATATTGACTTAATATATTTGTGCAGACACTTTATTTTGATCAGGTTTTTGCTAGACTAAATATACTAAAAGCCTCTATAGTGTTTCTTCTGCAACTATAGTATAATTCATGTTGTCGTAAATGTTCTGTGATAGTGTAGGGCTCGAGTTCCTATCTTGTAATTCTCTGTATACTTACTTATATTGTATGTGACAACAATTTTGTATCAGATATGTCACAACAGCATAAAGACTAGTTCATCCTTAATGTATGAGGGTTGCTTTATTTTGTTCGTTAATATATTTTATATGATTCATATAGTTATGTGTTATAAAAAGTGCTCAATTCGGTCTTTTGCCTTAAAAGTAACAAATTCATCAAAAACTTCTGTTAAGTTTAATGTTGGGTCCACTAAAAAATAAATCCAAAAACTTTTTCCTTCACCTTCAATCTCTACGTTTTCCATCAAAAGATCTGGTTCAAAGAGCTTGTACTTTTATTTCTTTTTTTTCCGCTTCAACCATCATAAGGAACTTCCCTCTTTTCTGAAATAGTATTTTAAAAAAGAATTAAAAACCCTTGTACTTATATGAGTTTGTATCCTGGACCCTTCTACTTGAACATTTGTCAACTGAATCTTCAAACTCAATGAAACTCTATATTTTAAACCCCTTTGGTTGTGTGGAAACTTCAAGTGCTCGACAAAAATAACATATCATCATTCACATCACATTTTAAAAGACACATCACATTTTAAATGACACATCACTTATTATTATTATTATTTAAAAAAATTAAAATCTATTTTTTCTTCTTTATTCCTCCTTCGTCCCTTCACCTCTCTCCATTATTTTTTTTACATTAGAGATATCACCACAACCTTCCATTCTCACTAATATCATCATTTCCCTAAATAACTAAAAATCATCATTCAATTTTTTTTCGAAGTTTCTATCATTCACAACTTTCAATTGTATTTTTTTTACCAACGATTACATCCACCACTTGAACCACCAAAAATCTATTTTCCCCATTAATGTTGACAAATAGACATTCAAATACCTCAATATATCCTAATATTTATACACGTTTTACATAACATCTTTCACCTAATTTCACAAAGACATTCAACAATCACTTTTCATCCTTCAAAATTATTGAATCTTTGTCACTTTATTGGTTGTAAATTACTCCGAGAATAAAAAGAAAAATACAGATCTACAACAACAATACGATTTTGTTTTTAATCTGGGAGGAAGAAAATGTGAAAAGAAAAACGAAACTAAAGAGGGCTAGGAAGGGGAGAAAGTAGAGAAATGGGGGTTTGATGGAAAGAATGTACCGGAGATAGAAAAAAAATGGAGAGGGGTGAGGTGGGGTGAAAAAAGAAGAAAGAACTGAAAATTTTAATTTCAATTTCAATTTCCTTGTTTTTGATCTTTTTATTCTATTTTTAAAAAAAAAAATATTACTTTTAGTCTAAATTTTGATAGTCACACTCGTTCTACGCGTGAAATCACTCATTTCTGTCAACTCAATAATTAAGTTGTCACATAAGCTTGGTCAACAGTCAAAAAGACTTAAAATATAAAGTTTCGTTGAGTTAAAGGATTCAGTTGACAAATGATCAAGTAGAAGGATCCATAATATAAACTCATACAAGTACAAGGGTCCATCAGACCATGTTGTCATAATATATTCATGTTTTTTTTAATTCTTTTTAAAATACTATTTCAGATATCCCGAATCTTGAGATACACTTTTCTTATATGTTTAATATTGATCTATAATGTTAAAAGAAACCTCAAATGTAAATGAAAGAAAAACATCTCCTTTTCATTTTTATTGTTCAAGTTCATATGTTTTCTGTTTCTTTTAAGGAAAATTTAACCTGGAAATATCATCTAAATAAATTGATAATTACTCTCGGAATATATTAAGGGAATTAAGACCATAATTAACTACTATATGGTAGCTTACTTATGTAATTTTTCCAATAAATGGAATTTTTAGATAATTTTTCCATCTATTAACACGTCGTATTAAATAAGGGCCCAATTTGGCAATTGACATGTTATAGCCCAATTGAGAAGTTGGCATCAAATGGTCAACTTTGACCTTTTCGGCCCAAACATATAGCCCATAAGCATTTTGCAAATTTCAATTTATTCCTCTCTAATATATTTTCGGAAAAATCACCCTACATATCTATTTAAGGCTTAATATTATAGCATTTAGATGTACTTTTTTTATATTACTACTTATAACAGTTTAATTACAAGTATTAACAGATTAGTTTTAATCTATAATTTAATTTATTTTATTTTATTAATTAATTATTATTTTTATAATTACATTATAATTAATAAGTAAGAGAAATAACATTAATATTAGAGAATCAATTGTCATTATCTCTTACACCATTTTAGGGATTTTTTTTTCAATTTCACACAACAACCCCCCACCCACACCACCACCTTCCTCTTTTACCCACACGCAAACCCCACACCCCCACCCCCACGTTCCTCTTTTACAGAGAACTATTTTTTTCTCTCTCACCATCTTCAACGTTCATCTTCTTCATTCAAAAAGAAAATCAGCAGAACTCTTCCACATGTATATGATTGAATGTTGGGAGGAGATCTACACACGAAGAATGTGGAGAAAGCCTAACAAGAATGCAACTCCTGCGAAAAAGAGTGGTACTTCTTAAAAGAAGAAACAAATTACAGGAAAGGAGAAGAAAAGTGAAGCAAAGAAATGTCGATATGTTTTTTTAATTTTTGTCAGATTTTGTAAGAGAGAAAAAAATGAAAAAAAAAAACAAAAATAATCAACAAATGTCAATATGTTTTTTAAATTTTTGTCAGATTTTGTAAACGAGAAAATGCATTCTTTACATGTTTTTTTTTTAATTTTTGGATGATATATATTTGTTTTTGCTACAGTTTTTTTGCAACAATACAATATGCATTGTTTTACATGTCAAATTTATTTCTTTTAGTAGTTTGTTCCAGTTGGATATCAACTTCATACAATTTTATTTTTAATTTGTCAAAAGTTTTCAAGTTAGATACCAAGTTTATACAATTTGGATATCAGCATTAGCCAAACATTTAATAGACTTTAGTTTTGAAAAATACCTCATAAACATAGTACACCACAATTGTATATGTTGTTACACTTAAGCTTTTCAAATGGATATCAAATGAATAACACATAACTAGTTTTACGTTTTGTTTCTTATAATTTTCCAGCGGGATACCAATTGGATAGATCATTAACTAGTTTTAGTTTGGATAACTTGGTTTGAAATCTTAAATACGTCTTGTTGTTTCTATTTTTGCTGGATTATAGTTCGAAATAAAATAGACACCAATTAAAATTACATGAAATATTTTATGTTGGTTTACATTGTATCTAATTGATCTCCAAATTGAAAAATAAGAATGACATTAAATTAGTATCCAATCTGTATAAATTTGAGAAGAATGAAGCTGACAAAGTAAAACAGTGACCATTTTATATTGTATTCACCTCAATTACATATTGTTTTATATATTTTTTCAAGTCGGACACCAGGTGGATATCAAAAGAATACCAATTGGAAATTACACTAACTAGTATCTATGTAACTTTAATTGCATACCAAATGGATACCAATTACATACCAACATTACTTATTCAATTGTTCACTATATATTTGAAAAATAATGAACAATTGATTAAGTGATGTTGGTATTTTGGCATACATTGTATCTACTTGATCTCCAAATTGAAAAATAAGAATGACATTAAATTGGTATCCAATTTGTATACATTTGATATTTTAACTTGAGAATTTAAGATAAAAACTAAAAAAAAAATAAAAAAATATGAAGTTGGTATCCACCTTGTATAAATCCGGAATGAATGACGCTCACAATGTAAAACAATGACCATATTATATTGTATCCACCTCAATTACATCTTATTTTATATTTTTTTCAAGTCGGACACCAAGTGGATATCAAAAGAATACCAATTGAAAATTACAATAACTAGTATCTGTGTGACTTGAATTGCATACCAAATGAATACAATTGCATACTAGCATTACTTAATAAATTGTTCACTATATATTTGAAAAACAATGAATACATAAAAATGAATTTTACAGTACTCATAATAAATGTTCTGAAATTATAATTCATTAGCTTAAAAGACAGATGAATCAAAACAATTTATAATTTTTTTGGTGCAGGGTAATTTGATCATGAATGTCTTCCTGTTGTGACCCTCTCGATGACATGTATTGCATGTAACTTTAGACCTCTTGAATTTCACATCAGCAAACCCCTTCCAGCGTTCAAGTTTATTCACACATTTCATACCTATTTCATGTCAAAATTCATCAATTATTCATATCAAGATCACGCTACTATAATAATTCATTCCATCTTAAAATCAACATATTTCCCTGTTTCATTATGAAATCACAGTCAGTTTTAAATAAAACAAAAGTAAAAAAAATATGTGTTGTATTTATATTCACATTTCATACAAACCTAATACAAATTTCAAACAAATCATGATATAGACAACATACAAAATAACCAAAAAAAAAAAAACAGAAACGTACCAACAAATTCAGAGAATGCCATTAACTACAGTTTGACAACAATTAGGAGGTATTATGAACAAAATATTGTTTATACAAAAAACATCACAAATTAAATCTAGTATACATAAACAAAATCACAAAATGTGATTTACAGTTTCATTGCTTTTTTTTTACGTTACAGTAATATACAAATACAAATAATAAATCATAAAAAATACTAACCTGAAGGATACCATCTACCACCATGTTTAATTAAAATAGATAAGAAGTCGTCCATCACAACAAAATCAAGACTTTTCAAATAATAAAAAAAACTGGATTTACTCGTCAGTGACAAGAATTCTGAAGAAAAAAAAATGAAGAGAGAAACTTTGAAGAAAATGGATAAAATTAGATTTTTTAATTAGTTTTAATAGATTAGAGTGAATTAAGAAAAATAAATATTCCTAATTAGTTTGAATCTCCTAAATTTATGCTAATTAACAATTATCATCAATGAATTCAAAATCACTTAATACACATATTTCCATTTTTTTCTTTTTTTATTCAAAATCGATTTATTTTCCTTTTTTATCTTTTTATTTTATTCAAAATAGATTTTTACAAATTTAGCCAATTCTACCTAGCGTTGCAGATATGGTTTTATGAGTGTTGTCATCCGTTTGACAACAAAATTGCTATTCATGTTACAATGGTCACACTGCGTATTCTCAATTGGAAGACATTGAATGAGATTATTTTCTTCGATGACTTAAAGCAATTAGAAATATGTTAAATAATATTAACTTTTCATTCCAAAGACGCTACAAATTTCATCCTTAAAAATCATTATAATAACAACACACTCGTCTTTATTTTTTCATACAGATATAATCTAGACACTACATTACAAACAATTTTCATACTCATTTAATACACATTTCATACAAAATTCATCATTCATTCAAACTATATACATTTCTCGTACCCAATAATTAATTACTGTCACCCAACTTTATACAAAAATAACAAAACTAATATAAACTCAATAATTTCACATTTAATACCAACTTAAAACACTTGTCATACACTTCGTCAAAATTTCAAAAAAACTTTTTTACATATTTCTCAACACACTTTCATACAGAATTCATGCGACTTATTCTATCAAATTCATTATCGACTTAAATCACTTTTCATGAAATTCGTCAACATTATAATTAACTTTTTTTTACAGAATAACTAACATACTTTCATACAAATTTCATTTAATTTATTCTATCAAATTCATTCAAAAATCTACATTAAATTTATAATTTCACAAAACAACAACAATATACAAAATAAACAAATAAACAAAAAATCACTATATATTATACATTTCACAACAGTTAACAAAAAATGATATCAACATGTAACAAAAAATGATTCCACCTTCAATTACTCAACAGGTTGATCATTTTTTTTCATTTCGCTATCATTCAAAAACAAACGCTAAACAATAATATAAACGTACCTGAAGGATCCCATCTTCCACCATGTTTGATTAAAATTGATACGTAGTTGTCAATCAAAACAAAATCAAAAAATTTCAAAGATAAAAAAACTATCAATTACTCGAATGTGGGAATTTTTTTTGCAGAAAATTGAAGAGAGAGAATCATTGAAAAAATAATAATCTGATTTTTATATTTGATTTTAATTGATTTGAGTGAATTAAGGATACTAAATAATCTTAATTAGTTTAAATCCCTTGTTTCGTGCTAATTATTTATTATCTACAATAAATTCAAATTAAATTAACACCACAATTTCAGTTTTTTACATGTTTCCATTAAAAAACGTTTTTTTAATTTATTTTTCTTATATCTCTTTATTTTTTTAAGCAACTTTTTTTAATTATTAAAAACAATTTTTTTTAAAAATAATTTGTTAGAACCTGAAATTTTCAATGTTATAACTTGAAAGTCTAAATCTACTAATATAGCTTGAAAATATTACTATAATATATGTCATATATGAAATTTACACTATATTTTCTCCCTCTCTCCTCTTGAAATATATTCTTTTTTTCATTTATCTTCCTATATTCTCCATTAATCCGCAAATCTCTCAATTGGAGTCATATGAATTATCTAGGGAAATTCTTTGTTGAGTTTACAAGGAAAGTCAAGTTAATGATTCCGATTTTGAAGATTTCTCATTTAAAGTTTCAAGTTCATCCTACGCAAAATCTTGTTTGATAAAAAATCGAACCAAATTGAAAAAGAAAATGCCTATTTTTTAGGAAAGTCAAGTTAATGATTCCGATTTTGAAGATTTCTCATTTAAAGTTTCAAGTTCATCCTACGCAAAATCTTGTTTGATAAAAAATCGAACCAAATTGAAAAAGAAAATGCCTATTTTTTCCAATAGATTTCATACCAAATGTATAACATAAACATATATATTGAATGCTTAATACTAAGTTTAGATCTGAACATACAAACAAAATATATACAAACGGGTATCCCAGCGGTTGTCTGTCCAACATTGTTGGGCCCAGGGAGATGGGTCAACTAAAATGGGCCCATTGATCTTTTCAAGCAAGCCCACATGTCAAGTATTCAACAAAAAATCATACATTAAGCACAAAATTAAAGACATATTTACCCCTTTTTCAACCCAAAAAAAAATGTTGATCTTTCATTTTTTTTCTTTTTTTTTAATGCGAACTCCCCCTCTTGTCGCTGTGGGGGTAGGGGAAGTTTAGAAGAAAACAGTGCGAGAAGAAGATGACAATGAGAAAATCAGGGAGAAGAAAGTGAAAAAACAGAAAGAAATATATAGACATGAGTAACAGTACAATTCCATCTCAATTTATGTGATATAATATTGAAATTTTAAAAGTTAAATCAATTTTTATTAATCAAAAATTTCTTAAATATCTTTTAAATTATTAATTATTATAATTTATAATATTTCTACTTTATTTAAAAAATAAAATGTATACATATAAATTCAGAATTAAAATTTAAAAAAATAAAATAAGAAGAGACATAAATAAAGAGAGAGAGCCCGCCTTGAATGCCGGGCAGACAAAGACAGCACTGATTATGGGAAGGTTGACAGAGACGATGCAGTAATTGAGAGAAAGTATAGTCTCTTTCACTCACCACTGCCCTATTCACCCCATATTACCATTTTCTTTTAAATTTTGAGGGAAAAAAATATAAATATATCTCAAACTATTGTAAATGGTATATAAATATCTTTCGTCATATTTTTGGGACATTGGTGCACCTGTCGTCCAAAAACTAAAGCATATATATCATTTCTACTAACGGATATACACGTCTCATGATCATATCCACCGATTCAATATATATTAAATATCGGATCGACGGATAAGATTGCGCCACATATCCCTAATTAGTCTTCCGTTATAGTGAAGGGCATATATGCTCTAGTTTTTGGACGGCAGGGGCACCAATGTCCCAAAAGTATGACGGAAGGTATCTGCGTACCATTTGGTATTTACAATAGTTTGAAGGTAGTCATTTTTCCCAATTATATATATATTTTTTAGGTCTAACAAGATATATGAAATTGTTTAATTTTAAATTTTTTATTATATATTTAATAAAATCATAAATTGTGTTTCTATTAAACCATTGTTTTAATGTTGTTTTTTGCTTTCTTCTGATAGACCTTGAAATGTTTTCTTATTACGGTTTCCTTCTTGTATCTGAATTTGGTGTAGTACTTGAGTCGGGGTTCAAAAATCCTCTGCGTACACTTTATCCTCCACAAACTCGATTCAGTTGTGAGATTTCGTTAGATATGTATGGTAATGTTGTTGTATACAACTTAATTTTAGATCAGACAAATTAAAATGTCTCATAAAATAAGATAGAGTCAATAAGATGTGCATACGAAAACTTAAGCATAGATGAATATGTCATGTAATATTCCCCATCTTGTACATCCGTTTTAGTGAGCATTACAAGTAAGGTGTAATAATGAGACCCAGCCACCCTACACCTAGGTACATGTAAAATATACTCCACACGAAGCCAATAAATAAATAAATAGAGGTATGTACGTATGTGTATATAATAGAGTGAAAATGTGCATGCATGGTACAGAGGAGAAGACAGTGTATAAATATAAATATAAATAAAAGAGTCAGAGAAACAGTAGTGAAGAAGGTCAGTATAGATAGAGTCAGAGAGGCGTCAATCATAAAGCAATGGATTGCAAAATCATTGAATGAAAATTGGTCCCCTCTTCTCTTTAATCAAAAAATGATGAAACAGACTTTAGAAGTAAGTAGAAAAATCAAAATCTCATTCTTTTTTCTTCAGAATTTGCAGCAGACTGCATCCACCATCCTTCTGCAACATATATACATAATATGTGCTTTCAATGCATATCGATGCCTACGTACCCTTGTATAAATGTAACTTCTGAATTAAGTATTTCCTTCGTCTCAATTTATGTGACACATTATGAATATTAAGATTCAAATTAGTGTGATCACTTATAATACCTTTTATGTAGTTTAATACAAATATATAAATTTCATTTCAAAAAATTGAAGATTTCATATGCAAATTATCTATCAAACTTAAACTATTTGACTCTCAAAAAAAGAAAATGGTCACATAAATTGGGACAGAGAGAGCAATATGTTCAATTTATCTGGTATCGTTTGACTAGGCACCAAGTATAAGAAAAAAAAGAAAGATTTTTAAAATTTGTAACCTAAGATTTATTTGGCTATAAACACATTGGGCATGTCATGATTTTATAAGTTGATTTTATCACCTCCACGATCTTATGATAATCGACTAATCTGTTAGTATTTCATTATTATGGTAACTCTTAATTCTAAACTTAGTATCACATGCATGTCTAAAATCAAACATTTTGATAAATTACACGTATTTTTAATTAAATACCATTTTTAAAAATGTCATACTCGATCAAATTAAGACACATAAAATAAAGAGTATTAATATGTAAATGATATTAATGGTGTAAATATATTTTTACTGCAGGACCCAGTTGGGACCGTACATGGTATTTAAGCATATCTCTGCATTGACTAGTCACTAGCATTTAATGGTGTGGTGTTGTTATTTTTATGTTTTGGTTCATATGCTTTTTGCTTTCCTTTGTATTTATTTGGGAGTCATTCACCTGCGAAAATTTCGCCTTATATTATGCGTTTATTCTACTCACATAATATTTTCTACTATTTAATAAAACTATACTCTAGTGAGATGTTTTTGTTTTCTAGTTTTTTTACTTCTTCCCACATTTTATTGTTGTCTTTTTCTACCTTCCTTACCATTGCATTGATTTACATCTAGATCTATCATCCATCATAAATTCAAAATAGGGGTAATAACTGCATATATTTTATCCTTTTCAAATTTTATCAGTGAATTACATTGAATATGTTGCTTATGTTATAATGAAACAATATATTTTAATTAATACAAATATTTCTAAAACAAATTCATGAAAACTCTGATAGAGACATATCAGTGGTTCATCGAATCAACAGATTCATGAAAACTCTGATAGAGACATATCAGTGGTTCATCGAATTGAGATTTAAATAATACAATCAAAATGCTTTCTGGGCATTTTAAGATATATGCATATGTCCAGATTAATTGTTAGGAGGCAATTATTGAAAATGGGTTGTAAAAGTCAAAAAAATGTGTTAGATAATCACTTTTTAGTAGGAATAAAGATTTCAAATTGTCAAACTTAAATTATTTGAATAAAATTTCTCCAAGGCAGGAGACAAAAATTAACGTGTGACATGACATGCAAAATCCCAACAATAATTTTTGGTCTTAGATTCAAAAAGCAAAATTGATAACACAATTATTACCTAAATCTACTTTGGAAAGTGGTGCAATTGCAAGCTAGCTAGTAACAATTAATTGTCTGCTCATAAGCAGTAATCATTTTTTAAGAAAAAAAAAACTGAATTGATCATAAGTTTATTACAGACTAGTTTTGTGTTCCATCAACTACATGTAGTAGGTGTTAAGTTCATAATACCAGTACTGATGTACTTAAAACACTAATTAATCAATTTCATAATTCATATTAAGTCTATCGGAAATAACCTCTCCCAAGGTAATGTTAAGATCAAGTACACAATATCATCTTCAGATTCTATTCGTGAAATTACCCTGTGTAGATTGATTTCTTAAAATGCACTTGAATAGGTACTACTTTTTTATTCGACCAAAGACACATAATCCTTGAACTCAAACTCATTGAACGCTTACTTATATATGTATAACATCTATTTATATATATGGATTTTTTTTTGTTTAATTTCTCATTTGATGTCTATTATTCAATTAAAAGCTCAACTAATTCGAATTCATAGCCAAAAAGTCCCACAATGTTCATAATTTCAAAAAATTAATTAATTTACCGGCTCGAACACGAAGCTCTGGACTCTAATAATGAATTGAGAATTACTTACTCTTCCACCACAACGTTTAGTCTATTACCACTTATTAGTAGCATCAATTATCAATGTACAAGTTGCGACAAACTTCAGACTTTGACCTTGAATAGTAAAGTTAGCTATTTCATGGGATTGTCAATCAGATTCATATAAGCAAATCGTTAGTCCATTTATCAATATTATTATGAGACTCTTAACTTTCACCTAACATAGATAATATTTGAAATTATTTTTGTTAAGATTTTTTTCTTTTTTTTTGTTGTTGTGAAAATTGACCATGGGAAAGAGAATGAAGCATTGTTTTCAAAGTTGCATATAAATCAGGCTTTTAAAAAGGGGTCCCCAAAATCAAACCAACTTTATTCATGTAATTAAAAGGTTTCTCGAGCTACTCAAAAGCCTCTCCCTCCTTCCCTCACCCTCTCTGGACTCTGCAGCAAATGTTAGTACTCTTTTTTTGAGGTTTATCTTTCGGAGTCAATATTGGAGTCCAACTAAATCTGGATCACACACAGCAGGATTCATTCGGAGACAGTGCTCCCAACAAAAATTTCTTCATACTCAAGATTTAAACTTGAGATATCTAATTAAGGGTAAAACAATCTTATCAGTGCACCACACTACATGTTGGTATGTTAGTACTATTAAAGAAAAAGAAAGGTAAGAAAAGAAGAGAAGTTTCAAAGACCTGCCCCCCCCCCCCCCACCCTATTCCCTGTTTGAAGGGTATAGTATAGGTAGGGGAGGGGGTGCAGAAAGAGGTGAAAACAAGACGTCAAAATAATTTTATTAGGTTCAGTAGTCACTATACGTCTGATTTTTGGGACATGTATAGATTGCGTGGATCGAGAATGAATAAATGATAGTGTAATGATGGTTAAATTATTTGACATTCTTCCTCTTTCTTCCTGCTACACCATCCTATGACCTACGTCCGGCCTCTTTCATCTACTCTTTACCCTATGCATTCTAATTTATTTTATACTCCATCCATCTGTTCAATAATACTCGGTCGCTATTGACTTTTCACATTTCTTAAAAAATTATAAATAGAAAAATAATTTTACTATATTACCTTTCAAATATTATAAATATAATATCTTAAAAAATGTAATAAAGAAATTACTATAATTAATTTTGATTGTGAATTTGAGGATGAAGATTTAAATTATTTTTTTAAAAAAAAATTACAGCCAAAGAAATACATGCTTTGAATTCGAAATTCAAAAGACGTCTCGTAAATTGGGACGGAGGGAGTATTATATTACTTTCTACGTCCCATTTTATGTAGTATTGTTTGACTTGACATAAAGTTTAAGAAATACGGTAAGACTTATTATTTTATAGTTTAAAATACTTTTGGCCATTTATGTGGCTACAAACAAATTCATTACAGAAAAAGAGGATTTTTCATGAAGTTAAATCGTTTTTGATTAAAGAAATATGACTTTTTTTAGACGAACAAAAAGAAAAAGTGTGTCATATAAATTGGAATGGAGGAACTACTTTTTTTCTCGTCTTTAGGCTTCTTTTGACTCGCTTACATAAGTATGTAAAAATAGATAGGGAATTATACGCCCTGTTAGATGTTTTACTATTTTTATTTTGTCCTATCACCTATGCACTTGGACAAATTAGAGTACCACTTGGGGAAAAAATTGGCCCCTTACTTTATAAATTATGTCGTCTTTTTGACATTGTCAAAATTTCTGTTTATTGGTCCTTTGTATAAGCTTTTACCAAACAACTTCATTGAATAAGTTTATTTAATGAATATGACATGCTTAATGGGAAAAAAAGTATATGTGGACTAAGGCTCATTTGGCCATGTGATATGAAATTATGAGATGAAATTAAAGTTTTGTTTGGATATGCGATATAAAATTTTGTGTTGTACATTATCTCATAAACATAAGAATCTCATAAGTTGTAAAACTATTAAAATAATCCTAATTGTTTCTTCAATCTTACCAAATAAATAAAAAATTATAAAATCGCATAGTAAATTATTACAAAGCTATTTGTTCTCCACCTAAGTAATTGTTTCATCTAACTTTAATTCAGTAAAATAAAATTGAACATATATTATAATGTACTAGTCTTTAATTTAATTTTCTCATATAGTACGGACAATCTCCTCACGTTGAACTTGCATTTCTCGATCATATGACCGAGAAGACGAACCAATTTCATTATTACTTTGAGCCATTTGTTGGTCAATACCATCCACAACTATATTTCATGCTCATAAACCATAAATATGTCATCACTCCTTTGGTATTCTCACAAATAATTATGTAACATTGCACAAGCTATGAAAATTTTCACTTGTGTGTCAATATCATACTGATTTATGTCTTGTTTCATTTGTGTGAAATTACACATTTTCAGTGCATTAATTTCGTGCTAAAAATCAAACATATTGGAAGTAGTGATTACAAAACATACATCACCAATTTTGTATTTTTTTCATATTAAATTACTTTAAACATTTTCATATGTAGCCGAAAGAGACATTTTTTTATTATGAAAAATCAAAAAAGTATTACTCCCTCCGTTCTTATTTATATTCACCAAATAAATTTATCATTTATATTCACCAAATTTTTAAAGTAATAATAAATTTTAAAAAGTAATGATGTGATCATTAATTTTATTTATATATGAAATAAATGGTTAGTAGATATAAATGTGGAGTTGTTTTAACAAAATATAAACTTGTGGGTCAATTTTTGTATTTAAAATCTCAAATCATGATATGAAATTCTCATATCATGATTTTTGAAGAATATGAAATTTCATCTCATGAGATGAAATCAACGTGAAATTGCATGTCCAAATGCTGATTCCATCTCACGATTTCATATCATGATATGGTATCGCATGGCCAAACTACTAAATAAAATGTTTATGTCATATTTTACTGGCCAAATATAGGGTGACTTTCGAAGAGATATAGGTAAAGTTAATATTAGGTGATGTTGTTAAAAAAAAAAACATGGCTTTGTGAGATAATTATCAATAATTGAGTGATTTTTTAATTTCCAAGTTACTATCTCCTATTTTCCTCAATCTTCTTGTGTCTTGATCAGCCACAAGTATAAATGCTTGATTAAAATCTTCAAGGGAAATTCATAGCTAGTGTATCTATTTATGGCTAATTCTTGAGAGCAGGTTGTCAAATGTTTTTCAACAAGCTTATATTTTACCTAAACAGTGCAAGTGACCTAAAACATAGACAAGAGAACCTACCATTACCCAAATTTAATGCAAAATGCATATTGCAGTTTTTCCATAGACTCTGTTTGAACTGTGGAAATTACACTCTTTAGCTAGTTTGACCGGTCAAAAAATTTAAAGAAATAAAAAATATTAAGATTTTGTTGATTTTAAATATATTAAGGATATTTTTTTATAGCTAAAAGACTTACTTGACCAGCCTAATAAATACAACAATAATGTAATACTTTGTTGGTTTCATTTTACTTGTTATTACTTGTCCACTTTAACCAATCAAAAGATATTTTCTTTTAATTACTATCTTTACTTTTAAATAAAGGGAAACTTACATAAATATACTATATTAAAAGATATTTACCATTTATAGTAATATCATTTTTTTTTTTCACTTGATCACTTTTAATACATTTATAATACAATTTTAATACATATTACAAAGAACGATTTATTATTCACATATAATACAAGTTGTATTGTTGGATAATATATTATCACACATCTTAATATACTTATAATACAATGTGTCCATTTCTTACCAAACAAGCATAATATATATATATAAAATATAGCTATAATACATATATATTGCATACATAATTCACTTTAAATACATATTGCAGATTTAAGATAATATTGCTATATATTACTATAAATGATAATAAATAAAAAGTATTGCTAAAATCAGTAATTATTTATTAAAGGTACTCATTCAAGTAATTTTTCCTTTAAATAACTATCTCTCAAATTTATTGTAGTACTAATATTCAGTTTTTTGTTTCATAGCATAGTAAATGTGAATAATTTTATTTAAGAAAATACTAAATTAATATTTCTAAAAGAAGAATACAAATTATACTGAACAATTAATAAGAAACTGAGGGTTATAAAATAGAAAGGCTGTAATGATACATTTACTACTTACTAGGAAACTTATTTGACACTGAGGGTATTATATTAGTTTGAGTAAACTTTAGGTTTAGCAAACATAAAAATCATATTTGTATGTTATAGCTATAGTTTGTATAATTGCGCTCCAAAGCAAATTTTATGTTTGCTATGGAGCATCAGATTTGTATAAATCGCTGGTAGCCTCTCGATTCAATTGTATATATGTAACTACTATGTATATGTATCAATGATTGTGTTTATATATCGATATAAAATTTGAATTTGTATATAATTGAATCGAAATAAAACATTTGTATATCAAATCTCTCTCTCTCTCTCTCTCGCTTTATACAACACAAATTATACGTTGTAATTTTGTATAATTTGTGTTTGTATAAAGAGATCGAGAAAGACAAAAGAGATTTGGTAAGGGAAGATCTGTATTTGTATAATTATAAGTGTATAGAACGAAAATATATGTATTTATATTTGTATATACAGTTTTCTCTCGCTTTATACAAACACAAACACATTTTATACATTTGTGTTTGTATAAAGTGAGAGAGGTGAGGGAGAGTGGCGAGCGAGATCTGGGAGAGTGGCGAGCGAAATTTGCTAGGGAGAGAGGCGAATGGCAATTGTTTGCTCCGGGTTACAATTAAATGAAACTGTGGTTATAGCATTGGATTTGAATTAATAGTTTGTTAGTTTATACAATTTTCCCTATTATTTAGTATTTGATCATTAAATAACATAACACTGAACTTGAACCCCCATCCTTTAACACAAACCTTGTCCCTTGTCCCAACCAAAGATCCAACCTGACCCCAACTCAGGGACCAACCTCGACCCCAGGAGTCGGGGTGAGGATTCAAGTCCAGAGTCATGGTTCAGGTTTTGAATCTCGAGTTGAGGTGAGGACTCAAGTCCCGAGTCAGGGTCGAGAGTCGATCCCAAATCAGGGTCCAATCATGGTCAGGAGTCGAGTTTTGGGTCATTACGTAGAAAAGAACTAATATATTTATCATTAAAGGGACAATTTTTATCCATTAAGTAACAATAGGGGCATTTTAGACCAAACTATTTGCAGTGGGGGCATTTTTGGACCGAACTATTGACAAAGGGGTAAGTTTTAGACCAAACTCTTAACTGAAGGCATTTTTATTCAATTTCACGTAGGATTAAAGACATTTTTGACCATTTTCCATTCTTACTTCATATAGGGGAGTCATTTTTCTTAGTTTTTTTTTTATGATCGTGGTGTCAGGGCCAGCATTCGCGCACCTCGACTTATTCCACGGATACATGTCACCTCCCAACAGCAATAAGTACCAGGTAGCTCTGTCCACCAAGATTATGACAGAAATAAGTTTAGTTAAATAATATTTTTCAAAATATTTAAACTAATCAAACATGAAAAAGTTGAAAAATGATTGGTACCAAACAGACCCTCACTCTTGTGGCCTTTTCTTTTTAATTAGTAGTCCAAGTCTCTAGCCTCATTCTGTGATCCACAACTCTAAAACTCATTTTAATTTAATTAAGTAGGAAATTGGAGTATATATTAATATCAATCTATAATTTCCCCCCTTTAATTTAGGGTTATATAAAGTTTTGTCCAAAAGCAAACTACAATTTTATTCTTTACTATAGCTAGTAGTGTCAGTGTCTTTTTTTCTTTAATCTTTTGGGTGGGGGGCCTCTGATAGGAAGGTGGGAGGATATTGGAACTAGTAAAGAATTTTGAATGAAGTACTATATAGACTATAGTAGTAAAGATAGTGATAAAATTAAAGGAAAAGGTATTCACATAATGAGCATAAAAAGGAAATATGGTAACATCCTTTTCTTCTTTTCATCTTGTCCTTTTCTTTTTGTTATCTTTCATTTCTTATATCTACATCTTTTTTTAGCTCCTTTACCACTAATTCTTTTTATCTTTTCTTACTTTTTTTTCTTTATAGTGATAGTGTAAACCATGTGACAATTAATACTTTGGAATAAATAGTGAAAACTTTACTCACATCTAATATTTATACACTAATTTAATAGGTACATGATATGAGACGTTACATAAAATGGTAAAACGTTTAATTTACCATCACATGTTATTTACTACAAAAATCGAATACATAGATGGGAAAAAGTGCATATGATTGACATCGTTGTTTAATTTATATCTGTTTTCAAAATTGTTTTGCAAGTTGATTTAACTTCATACAAAATGTCTAAAATTTTATATGGATAAAGTTCAAGCATATATGACTGAAGTTTGGCCATTTTTGTCTCAATTTAGCAATTTTCTTGCTTGAACTTCAGTTATATATACCTGAAATTCAATCATTTTTATCGAAAGTTCAGGTAAAATTGATTGGACTTCGGTTATTTTTACCTAAACTTGAGCTATATGTGCCCAAGTTTAGTCATTTTTGTTTAACTTAGATCTTCTCAGTTTGAAGTTTGGACGTTCAAGAAATAATGCATGAATTTCGCCCATAAAACTTTAAATATTGATTTTTTTCAAACCATCACAAAATATTTAACAAATGGTTCGACTGAATGCAATAACTTTAGCTCGAACTTGTATATATGTTGACAAATTATTGACTACTTCAACTATTATTCTTATTACTTAACGTAGTTATTTAATATTAAGGATAATATAAGAAAAAAAATCTTTTGATTTACTAAAATAAACAAATAAAATGAAATATTTATTTTTAAAATAAAAATCAACTAAAATGAAACGAAGGGAAGGGAGTATTAGGGGTGTGCAAAAATCGAACCGACTGATAAACCGAACCGAAAAAAATGTTATTGGTTTATTGATATTGGGTTATTGGGTTAACGGTTATTTAATGGTTTTACAAAATAAAATTATTGGGTTATCGGTTCGTTATTGGTTTTTGAATATTTGGTTATTGGGTTAACCGATAACCCATTAAGAATATAATAATTTACTATTTTAATTTTTAGTTATACATATATATAATATATTAAACAAAAAATATTAATATAATTAATAGTATATTAGACTAAAAATATAATAACTTTACGCAATAATTAACACTACTTAACAGTTAACTCTCTTCTCTACTTTTAGTTATTTAACCTTTAGGTTTTACTTTTTAGTATTACTTATTTACTTTAGTTAGTTTATAATTGACTAATATTAGCTTTTGCACGATTGTAAATATCTGCAATTTGATTAACATTAAAAATTCAGATTTTGTGTTTTTTTTTAAAAAAATAACGTAAGAACTTCATTTAGTTGGGTCTTTTCTTTATATATGATTTACCATAAGCATGACCTCATTTTCTACTGTTTTGACTTTTGTCTATGATTTGATTTTATTTGATTTCTTTATTGCATAAAGGGGACCTCGTTTAATATATTATGGTGATCGAAAATTGATCAAGACTTTGTTGTGATGACCAAAATACAGCAAGTTGGTCCCTGTTGTCCCGTTTGGGATGATTATTTCGATGTATGTGTATCACATCAAATTATTGGATAAGTCATATATTTGTTTTGAAAGCATTTTCTTATTGGTTAAACCGAAAACCAAACCATTAAAGACCTAAAACCGATAAACCGAAAACCGATAACAAATATCTATCTTATTGGTTTGGTTATCGGTTTAGAATATTTAAAAACCGAAAACCGATAAACCGAACCGATAATACTTAAAACCGAACCGATAATACTTAAAACCGAACCAAATCGACCGATACACACCCCTAGGGAGTATATACTAAGCCATTTCTTAATTTTCTTTAAAACATAATAAAGTGAGTCATACAATTACCAAGGATAATTAAAAGATCACTTCCTAGATACTAGTTACAAAAAGAGAGGGGGGAAAGGCCTCTTTTTTCTTTCCCCCTCTAATGACTACTCTAATAATACACAAAATCAATTAGATTTCATAATCTTCTCTCTAGAAAGGAATAAAATAAGATATTGTTTGATGTAGAGGACTCACATATTTTCCCCTCCTTCTCCTTATGCCTTCTTCCTGTCTTTTTTTGTCTCTGTCTTTCTTTTGCTTTTTTCTCTTCTTGTGGGTACCTGATTCTCTTTTTTTTTTTCCTCCTTTTACTTTTGCCTTGTCAGAAATTATAATGATTTCAAAATGAGTACTAATAACTTATCTGCATGCAATTTATTTTTATTTTTTACTCTGAAGGCCTTCCCAAAGTAAACTCCAAATTAGGCTTCTTTGGACTTGTCTCTGTTATGCTTGAAGAGCTCACTTCTCCTGATAATCTATCATAGCTTATGCATTTTGCTTCCAAATCTATATGCTGATTTTTCACTGTTTTCTGGGTAAATTAATCAAAAGAGTGAATCAATATATATATGAAAAAATAATAATAGTGCTATACACAATGTAAAATGTGTGAATAAAGGGAGCAAAAGAATAAGGGCAGTCTGGTGCACTAACGATCCAGCTATGCATCGGGTCTAGGGAAGGGTGACTAGGGGGAGTACAACAATTATTACATGATGGAAATAATATACTCTTATAGTAATTATAGTATTCCATCCATATTATAGAAATTACTAATTATTACCTAGTCTAAGCAATATATTATAGTGAAATCAATAAAAAGACATCTTTTTAGGAAAGAGTTCCTCACTTTAGTTTACAATGGCTTTTGAAAATGAGTTATGCCTTATCTTTTGTAAAAGCTTGAAATCCTTTCTACGTCATTCTACTTTTATTTACGTTATAATCATAAGTCAATCCAAATTACTATACGGATTTAACTTATCTACATTCACTATTAACAGCAGTATCATTTTTAACATGTTATATCAGGTTGTCCGTCTCAATTTCTAAATAACTAACTAGTCGTTTCACTTATTATGAATCGTAACTTTGTAGCTATCTTTTTGGTTAATTATTATGATTTATTCAAATATATAACTTTTATTTCAAAAAATTTAAAGCTTCTCCACTATGTATGAATTCACGATAAAAAATTTAAAAGTCTGAATCTCGAAATTAAGTTGAGTAAACTATAGTACCTCAAGAGATGGGATGTTCCCAGAGTAGTCACCATGTTTGCCATGCAGCTGCCAACTTTCTCTGCTGCAAAAACCATAGCAATTGAATAGAATATTTTCAGTCAGTGGAAGCCATGCATGCAAAAGAAAGAAAAAGCAGACTTAAGGAAAATGAAAGCCATCTTTTTATAAATTACACTCTTATTTAAAGCTTCCTATCTTTTTCTTTTCTATCTTTCTTCACTTAAATTATGATATATGACCCCTTTTTCGCTAAAGTTGCCACCACACATGTGATGTGAAAGCCACATTAACTACTAAAAATCAAAACCAAACTTCAAGGAAGTTTTAAGAAAATAGCTATAGACCTTTAACCTTTGGTACCAAATTAAGTTTAAAATTTAAATTTCTACATGGGACCATTTTATTACTAGCTGGATTTTTTTTTTCCAACTTTAGCACTAATTTTTAGGTCCTCTTTGAAATAGTTATGTGAGCCCACAAAATCCAAAAGAAAGAGATATGTTCATTAATTAATTCCTAGACTAATTTTGTCATTTATGGTAAACATATATTTCCAAATCTTTGAATTTCTCATATTATATTCTTCTTTAATTTAATTAATCATTTTCATCCATTGTTGCCGACAAATGGAAGATAGCAATATTATAATTCCTTCCCTCTTCTTGGAAATTGAGTAAACGCGTACACACCACCATTTCCAGATTCAAACTTGTGATGTAAGATTCAAACTTGTGATCTTACATCGGATATGTTGTTGTTCCTTTTCTCTTTTTTTCTGATCATCTTTTAAACATACATATGCTACAACTTTTTAAGATGCTCTGGTTTACACTTTAAAGGAGAATCACTTGTCATTCCTGGCTATGATATTTTCAGCATATAAAGTTTTAAATTCTTTTAAGATTTTCAATTGTGTAGTCTATAACTTTCATCTTTGATTCCCCTCATGAGTCATGACCCTTTCTTGTTTCTTTTTTAACTTCCTTTTAAGTCCATCCAAATAAAAGACCTAACAAGCCACAAATTTATTCCCTTTTTTTTTTAATAAAAAAAAAGTCCAGCCAAGTATAATAAAAATAATACTACTCAACAAAACAAATCTTATGGCCTAGCTACTGGACACTTCTTTTGTCGAATTTGTTAACTTTGGAGGAATACAAATTAAGAGTTCTCACGTCATACGTGGGGTTCTCAATTTTCCTTTCCTTTTGTATGTATTCCTATCATCATTAGGATCAGAATCATAAAACTATTTATATATAAACATGTCAAGTTACACAATACTAACATTGTTTACGTGTACATGCTAGGTGTGACGAAATCAGAAATTTTAATTTACTAAGGATATTCAAGATACATGTATATCAAAAGTAATTTCTAAACAACATATACAGTATAATTTTCCGTGAACGAAAAAGGTTCTTACCTTGAAGAGTTGCTCCAAAGACCATGATAATCTATCTCTTGAAGATGCATACTATTTTTGCCTTGTTGATCAGATAAATCAGACTTTCTTGAAGTTTCCATGTCAGGCATTAAATCCTCTGAAGTTTCCCCAGAAGACCCATTATCGAATACCTCAGATTGGCCTAATTAACAAATTCACATTAAAAAAAAATTATTACTATAATTTCTTTATATTTAATTTTTTTTTTAAATGCTTTTTTTTTTTAAATAAAGCACAAATTAATGATATTATAAGGTGATGGATATATATAAACCTGAAGAAGCTGGAACTGCTGCTCTATCAGTAGTCTTAACCGTCCTATACATCTGCAAATATATATAATCGTGAACATTAATTATATATATTCAGAGTTTAAGTTATACACATTATTAACGTGAAAGCAAGTATTCAAAAAGTATCTATGATTATACGTAATTTTGAAACTAAGACAAGTTACTTGCTACAACGATAGTAGATTTTGACTAGACTAATGTATGTATATACTCAAGCTCTTAAGCCAAAAATACATAGTACTAGTATGCATTAGTACATCTACATACATAGAAAAAAAAAATGTAAAGAGAGAGTGGAATAGGCCTTTCCTAGTACTGTAGACAAGGTAGCTTGATGGATACAATTCTTAGTAAAGTACCTCCACATAAATCATGATGACTACCTTTTTGCTTGTGCCCCATCTACTTACCATACATGTATGTTAATATGCATGTATGTACATGGACCATGCACCACATTTTCATACATAAACACATGTACATTCACAAATTAACTTGCACACATGGACACTTTGAGTGTGCACAAGTAACACTTAAACTTGTATAAAATTAAACAAGTAGACACACGTGTCTTACATGACATAATACACTTAAGACGCCACATTGGACACAATTGCCTCGTAGGGTGCCATGTAGGACGAATGTGTTTATTTGTTCAATTTTATATAGGTTTAAGTGTCTACTTGTGCACACCCAAAGTTAAAGATCATAGTTGTCAGCTAACGTCAGGTTAAGGGTTATGTTTATATATTATGCATTGTGAATTTACGCACTTCGACACATAAGCATATGCACAGATAAAAATATAGTTACAACTTACACACGGAAATATCAAACATTGTTAGTATTAAAGTGTACGTTTAGTGTGTTAAAATCCACAAAAATGAGATCGATATCATTGTGACATGATTGCGTTGTACTTATTTTGGATAGAAAAATAACATTATTTTATTGTGAGGATCTCTAACCTCCAAAATCCTTCTAAATTACGAGAAGTCTTAATTACTATTCTAAATTTTGTTATTTGATAATCTTTATTTTCGTACCATCTCATCCTAAAAGAGTGAGATACATGTACTATCACGTGAGATATACATTTTAAACAAATAATGGAGGTCTGATTTTTCGCTTCTATTCATCTTCACATGCCTTAAAGAGAGTACTGTCACTCTCTTTGTCACATCAGCATAATATAGGAGGTAAAGAAAACGCCGTCTAAACAGTTTAGAGTGATCTTTAGACATTCCGCACTAATTTATTAGTTATCTCATTGAAGAGTGTCTAAACTTGTCTGGCTAAGCTGCAACCCATCCACCCTACCCACCGGCCACCCCACCCCCACCTTGTACATTCTTTGGTATTTTGTCTGTCTCTAATATTGTATTATTGATGAATCATTATGAAAAAAGACTCTTTCCTCTGTTATTGAACCCCTTTTACTTTTCTTTCTTTATTATTACTATATTCTTCTACTACAACTTCTACTGCTACTACGTACGTACTTAGATAAATGGTTCATTCTCCAAAGCAAAAATAAAACACACTATAGCCTTTGCAGAACCATCAGATCTACTATCTAGACTAGGCTAGGTAGCTAAGTATAGAATAAAAAAACAAACAAAATTGAATTTTTTTAAAAATGGTACATTGGAATTTGAAATGTCTGTTGATTTTAGACATTTTCTTCTAATAATGTTGCCTTCTTGTACAAATTCTAATGTAAGAATTAAACATTTGCGAAGACTCCAAAAATTTTTTGCACCCACAGGAAATGCAAACTAGCTAGTAGTATCAAAATTCTATAGTCACAAGAAAATGAGTTGAAAAAATGTACAAAATTTTACCTGTAAATGGGATTTAACATGTGCCAAAGTGAGATCTTTCACATCCATTAGCTCAAGAACTGATTTGGGTGTTGCTCCTATAAAATCCCCCAAAAAATAATGAAATTAGTTAATAGTATAATTAAATACATATTACTTCAAAGATAAAATCTCATACTTTAAAAAATGAAGAAGTTGGTGGTAGGGGAAGGAGAAATCCGGAAATTGAACTCTCACCGACAAATCGAAAATTCAGATAGTCAGTTAAACACTCAACAAACATAATTTAATTTAGTTTTGCATATGTATTTATGGATCAAGATGAAAGCAATAACAAGTTCATATGAACCTTCAGTGATGAGTTTATTGTAAGTGACAGAGTGGTCTTACTGCTACGATCAACTAAGATTCAGCTATTTATCACTCTGACGAGTGAAAAAAAAAAGAAAAAACAAAGTACTAATAGAAGAAGAAGAGCTAGAAAAGAAGCCTACTTTCATGGCCACCCAAGAGCTCAACAGCATGAACAAATCTGGCATGAAGACTACTAGTCCATCGCATCCGTGGCGCTCTCATGGTACGTTTAGGAAACCTTGATAAAAATCTAGATCGCATTAGCCCACCTTGATGATTAGAGTGATGAAAAGGGATAGTTGTTGGTGAGGAATTAGGTATAGTTTTGTTACTATTGTTATTAAAACTAGTAATACAATAACCAGAAGAATGTATAGGTAATGTAGGTGTTGTTGCAGTAGCAGTAGTAGTAGTATTTTCAAAGGTTTGGTGAGCAAATATTGGGTAGTTATTATGATGATGAGAAAGAGGAAGAGGGTTTTGATGGTACAATGGAATTCCTCTTATAGGTCTCAAGAAACTAAGTTGTTGTTGTTGATTTTGTTGGTGGATGAAGTTGTTGTTTTGGAGGGGATGGAAATGGGAAGAGTTAATTAACTGAGTATGAGAAGGTTTATAATTAGGATTAGATAAAGAAAGCTCAAAAAGAGTATTGTTGTTATCAGGTTTTGATTCTAAAGCTCTTCTCAAGAAGAATAAGTCCATCTCATCTCGATCAATATTGTTATTAGTACTACTCGTCGTCTTCCATGTTGTTGTTGTTGATGATGATTTGTTGTTTGGAGGACTTATTTGTAAAGATAAGTCTGGTTGTGCTGGGAATAGCTCCATATATATACTTCTTCTCTTTCTTTGCCCAAGAGCGTTGCGCTTACTAGCAATTTATGTTATTGTTTTTGTTGTTGTTTCCTGTGTTTGTTGTGTTGATCAAATGAAAGGTAGTAGTAGTAGTAGTAGTAAGAAGGAATTTGAGATTGAGTTTTAGAGAGAGAGAGAAATGACAAAGGATGAAGATGAAGTGAATGGTTGTTTCTTTTGTGTGAAGTATATGTGAGAAAATGACACTTTGAGAGGCTAATGTGGGGTAAGGTGGTGTAGGGGGTAGAGAGGAGATTGTTCCTTTTTGTGGACGTGAGGGTAAGATGAGAAAAGTGAAGAAAAGATGAAGAATAAGGAAAGTTAAATAAGTTTTTGGTGAAGAAAAAAAAAGTTTTGGGGCTTTGTTTTCTTTTTTACTTTTTCTTTTTAACCCTAAGGTCCCTAGTGGAGTATTCTTTATGGAAAGAAAAAGGAAACTAATTTTAGTGTAAGCTTTAACGTATGCATTTGTCGCTTAATACTAATTAATTTTCTAATTCAACAAAGCTATATGTATTCACTTGACCTAAATATGAAGTACTATTAGACAATGTCCTACTCTTAATTGTGTTAGTTCAATTCCTACGGACATTGATAGCTGACTAATTACTTGTAGTTACGGGTCCTAGTTCTAAAATGTTTTTATATTCTTTCCTGTTATATCGATTCATACGAATAACAAAATGTACGATTAATTCTTGAGTCGATATCCCTCGTGTTCTATTATGAAGTATTTAAATTATGTAAATAGGAGTGTGTGTGTATATATGACCATTATTATAAGCTTATAAGTTAATTTATTATTTCAGAGATTTATCTATAGATGTTTTATAAGTAACATGATCGTTCAAACTTTTTATACCATCGCTATTAAAATTTCAAATAAAACGTTAACCCAATAAATGGTTGTTGGTAGAAAAACAATAAATACTTAATGTTTCTATATAATCATATGAATTTAATGTGTTTAAGTGAAAAAATAATAATAAGAATGTGTATTAATTAATTGTATGATTTATTGATAATAGTGGTCAATGATTACGTGAATTGCTTAAATAATCTCAATCAGCTGCTCCCTTGCTGATACTTTCAACAGTTATTCGTTCTGCACTTGATTATCCAACGTTAAATATATGTGTAACGTATTTATCCAACAAATGTAAATATGAATGTGAGTGAGTTTTTGCCCCCTTTTTAACTCCCTCCCCCAACGAACCCTAGATTTGTAGATCTTACAATTAACATGAAATGATTAAACATAAAATTCGACCTACTAATGGCTGAAAATCACCTAATTAGTTATGCATACACATTTTGGTTGATTTCATTGGGATAAGATACAACTCATAAATTATTTGCCGCTTCCTTTTTACACTAAAATTTATTTCCTACAAGTTCAGTGTACTTTGGAAAGGCCTCAGCCAAATGGTCCTTCAAATTAAAGTCAATGAAAAAGTTAAAACTTCAATTTATCTTATTCTTTGGCCCTTCAATTTTATGGACTATTTTAGTTTGCTCCAAATCATTTTGAACTCATTAGGATATAAGAAACTATCTTTAAATGTAACTGTAGACAATAAAATTCGCGTCAAGAAAACAATAGTCAAGAACGAAAAAATTATCGCAATAATCATTTTATTATTTCAAAGTGCGAGTGTTGCAATCTCTATGATTCCTCTGCATTCGCCTTTTCGAATATAAATTCAAGGGCTCTTGAGCTTGTTCTTGAATTTTGTTCTTGTTCTTTGACTTTAATCTTGGATTTAAGGGCATTTGGAGTTTGTTCTTGAATCTTTGATGAACTTGGACTTTACTTTATCTTGATATTGAACTTATTCTAACTTTAACTTGATCTTGATCTTTATCTTGATCTTGAACTTGAACTTTATCTTGATCTTGACTTCTAGTTGAATCCAAGGGCTTCGAGCTTGATCTTGAATCCGGCGGTCTTGATCTTGATCGTCCTTGAACTTGAACGTTATCTTGATCTTGACTTCTAGTTGAATCCAAGGGCTTCGAGCTTGATCTTGAATCCGGCGGTCTTGATCTTGATCGTTCTTGAACTTGAACTTTATCTTGATCTTGACTTCTAGTTGAATCCAAGGGCTTCGAGATTGATCTTGAATCCGGCGGTCTTGATCTTGATCGTTCTTGAACTTTAACTTTATCTTGATCTTGACTTCTTCAAATCTTCAATTCTTAAACTTTGAACACTTGAATTCTTGAACTCTCGAGTTCTTGAATTCTTGAACTCTTGAGTTCTTGAATTCTTAAACTTATAGCTTGTAGAGAAATTTGTGGCTTTTGATCCACGAGCTTTCTCTAGCTTTTTATTTAGAATTCTTCATTCTCTTTCCTGAATTATAAGGACCCCTATTTATAGTTTTAGAATAGGGGAGTTGCGATATGAAGAGGACTACCTTCGGCCAATCAGATTTAAGTGACATGACATATGGGCTTTATGGAGTGGGCTTTAATTAAATCTATATTTATTAGATTTAAATAATTAACTCAATTATATTAATTCATAATATTTATTTGGACTAATATATTCATAAATTTAATATAATCCAAATCATGTTATAAATTTATATTTAATAAATTTTAAATGACTACACATGCCCCCTTCTTCAAGTCTTGTCGAGATATTTTATCTTTCAAAGACTAAGCTTGAAGAATTTGAAGACTTGAACTTGCAAACTTAAAGAATTTGAAGACTTCAACTTGCAGACTTGACAAATTTGAAGACTTTAATTTGTAGAATTGGAAGATTTTAACACTTCAATTTGTATACTTGGAGAATTTGAAAACTTCAACTTGCATACTTGGAGATTTTTGAAGACTTCATCTTGAAACAACTTTTATTCATAGGGGTTTGCCCCCATTGAGTCACTTTAACTTTCATGTGGCAGATCAAGGGGGAACATGTGATTTTTTGACACTCATGCAACTGAACTTAGAATATGATTCTAAGCGCCTACGTACCTCAGTGAAGAGGATCAAGTCACAACGTAGTTCTGGGAGAGTGTTTTTTTTTTGTGTCGTATACAATTTATACTCTTGCGAGCCAAGAGTGACATGCAGTTTAGGCTCGTACCTTAAGGAGCAACTTGAATATGTAACTCTAATTTGAAGAGCTTTGTGACATACACTTTAAGCTGTGTTTCAATAAGCATTTCAACTTGCAGATTTAACTCAAACTTGAATATTTAAGTAACATACAGTTTGAGCTCGTGTTTCAAAGAGCATTTCAATTTGAAGATTTAACTCAAACTTGAATATTTAAGTGACATACAGTTTAAGCTCGTGTTTCAAGAAACATTTCAACTTGAAGATTTAACTCAAATTTGAAGAGTTTTGTGACATACAGTTTAAGCTCGTGTTTCAAGAAGCATTTCAACTTGAAGATTTAACTCAAACTTGAATATTTAAGTACCATACAGTTTGAGCTCGTGTTTCAAGGAGCATTTCAACTTGAAGATTTAACTCAAACTTGAATATTTAAGTGACATACAGTTTAAGCTCGTGTTTCAAGAAACATTCAACTTGAAGATTTAACTCAAATTTGAAGAGTTTTGTGACATACAGTTTAAGCTCGTGTTTCATAAGAACATTTCAACTTGAAGATTTAACTTAAATTTGAAGAGTTTTGTGACATACAATTTAAGCTCGTGTTTCAAGGAGCATTTCAACTTGAAGATTTAACTCAAATTTGAAGATCTTTGTGATATACAATTGAGGCTCGTGTGTCTAGGAGCATTATAACTTGCAGTTTAGGCTTATGCGATGAGGAGCATTGTAACTTACAGTTTAACCTCTTGCGTCAAGGAGCATCTAGATATACATTAACTCTTCAAATTCATCTTCGGATGCAGACTTGCCCCCACTTTGGGGTTCTTCTATATCTTCATCTTCATGAGGTCCATAGACAGGAAATCGTTGATCTTCTCTTAAAGTCAAGCTTAATTTCATATCATGTGCACGAGTTACCAACTCTTCGAATGTATTTGACTTTAATCCTTGCAAGAAGTAGTAAAGACCCCAATTCATGCCTTGGATGCACATTTCAATGCTAGAAGTTTCACTAAGGCGATCTTTGCAGTTGAGGCTCAAACTTCTCCAACGATTGATAAAGTCAACAACTAGCTCATCTTCGCCTTGACGAGCCTTTGTAAGTTCAATCATGCTAACGACATGTATTGTGCTATAGAAACGATTGAGGAACTCTTGCTCTAACCGCTCCCAACAATCTATAGAATTTGGTTCGAGATCTGTGTACCAATCAAAGGCATTTTCTTTGAGAGATCGGACAAACTTTTTATCGAGATAATCACCATACGTCCCAACATCATTGCAAGTCTCGATAAAGTGCGCTATATGTTGTTTGGGATTTCCTTTACCATCAAATTGTTGAAGCTTAGGAGATTGATAGCCCTCAGGCATTTTCAAGTTATCAATTCTTTGTGTATATGGCTTGGCATATGTGGGAGAAAATTTGGATGGAGACTCAAATTTGTCTTCGATAGCCTCTATGATAAAGTCCTTCAATTGATCAATGTGAATCAAACCTCCAGCGGAGAGATGAATCTCTTTGATCTTTGTTTGCTTTATGCAAGACTCTTTTTCGTCTCTAATTCTAGGAAGCTTCAAAGATTCTCGACTCGATCTTCTTTCGATCATGTTATCCATCTTATTTGTTAGCTTGGAAAGTTTAGCATCTTGTTCGTGAGCACACTTCGTCAAGCCTTCAATTGCTTTAGTCAAGCTTGCTAGTCGTTCTTCTGTAGTGCAAGTCATTTTAATATTCTTTTATGCTTGAAAAGTTGAGATGAGATGTAGAGATTGTCCCATTGGGCGTGCCAGAATTTGTAGACAATAAAATTTGCGTCGAGAAAATAATAGTCAAGAACGAAAAAATTATTGCAACAATCGTTTTATTATTTCAAAGTGTGAGTGTTACAATCTCTATGATTCCTCTGAATTCGCCTTTTCGAATATAAATTCAAGGGCTCTTGAGCTTGTTCTTGAATTTTGTTCTTGTTCTTGGACTTTAATCTTGGATTCAAGGGCCTTTGGAGCTTGTTCTTGAATCTTTGATGAACTTGGACTTTAACTTTGTCTTGATATTGAACTTATTCTAACTTTAACTTGAACTTTATCTTGATCTTGAACTTGAACTTTATCTTGACTTCTAGTTGAATCCAAGGGCTTCGAGCTTGATCTTGAATCCGGCGGTCTTGATCTTGATCGTTCTTGAACTTGAACTTTATCTTGATCTTGACTTCTAGTTGAATCCAAGGGCTTCGAGCTTGATCTTGAATCCGGCGGTCTTGATCTTGATCGTTCTTGAACTTGAACTTTATCTTGATCTTGACTTCTAGTTGAATCCAAGGGCTTCGAGCTTGATCTTGAATCCGGTGGTCTTGATCTTGATCATTCTTGAACTTGAACTTTATCTTGATCTTGACTTCTAGTTGAATCCAAGGGCTTCGAGATTGATCTTGAATCCGGCGGTCTTGATCTTGATCGTTCTTGAACTTGAACTTTATCTTGATCTTGACTTCTTCAAATCTTCAATTCTTAAACTTGAACACTTGAATTCTTGAATTCTTGAACTCTCGAGTTCTTGAATTCATGAGTTCTTGAATTCTTAAACTTATAGCTTGTAGAGAAACTTGTGGCTTTTGATCCACGAGCTTTCTCTAGCTTTTTGTTTAGAATTCTTCGTTCTCTTTTCTGAATTATGAGGACCCCTATTTATAGTTTTAGAATAGGGGAGTTGCGATATGAAGAGGACTCCCTTCGGCCAATCAGATTTAAGTGACATGGCATATGGGTTTTTTGGAGCGCGCTTTAATTAAATCTATATTTATTAGATTTAAATAATTAACTCAATTATATTAATCCATATTATTTATTTGGACTAATTTATTCATAAATTTAATATAATTCAAATCATTTTATAAATTTATATTTAATAAATTTTAAATGACTACAGTAACTTTTATTCTAATATTTAGTTATTCTACCACATTTTCTCAAATCTTATGAATTATTATTTTTTGAAAGAAAACGTCGTTATAATATGCACCTAGGCATTCTCTAAGGTATTTTCTATTAAAAAAAATCCAAGTGCTCGTGGTCAATACAAAATCTATATTCAGTCAAATTATTAATTGAATTATATAGACCAGTCTCATCATGACATGAAATGCTTTTTGGTTAATTAATTGGATCAATATATAAATAATGTGATGATTACGATTTTGAACCATTTGACCATCTAGCTAGTTTATAAAAATATGTATAATGTGTATACATAATGTATACTTTATATTAAATATACATATAATTTATATCTATATACTGATAATATATACGTATAGTTTATATCCATCATATTGATAAATTAGTTGACTAAAGAATAATATCAGCTACTTTCTCATAAATAATTTGGCAAGACAAAGAATACAAAAGAAAAGAAAAATGTAATAGTTCTCCAACTGTTTGCCCAAATAAAACACACATTATGATTGGTTTTACATTGAATTTAATAATCAAATTTGAGAAATGGTAGATTAATTTTTGTATATATATAGCGGTATGAACACATCTATCAAATTGGAATAACTCCAAAATTTGACCTACCAAAATTGTATTTTATTCTTAGAGATTGAGACATGTAGTACGTAGTGTCGTCTCAACGATATATATACTTACAAGATTTCATATTTTTCCTGGTGTCTTTTCTCCTAACAATCCAAAATTGTGAAATTCAAATTGTTTCTTAGTTTTGAAATTGTTAAAAATTATTAAGAACGACAAAATTTGAATAGTACTTTAACATAAAAATGCAAAAGAGTATGTTTCGTTCAAAATTGATCAAACAAGTTATCTTTATTTTAAATCTTAATAGCTTAGTCGATTGGTACCTGAACTTTACATTATTGGTAAGGATTCAATTTCCCACCTTTATAATCCCCTTCCCAACCCCCAATTTTATGTTGGGTGGGGATGGGCAGAGGGTTGATGTTTGAAAATTCATGCAATAAATTATTGCGATATTAATTTCTAAAGCTACAGAGAAAATTGAATTTGTTCGAAAAAAAATAATAAGGAAATGAACGATTACTTTGCTTCCTATTTTTTCATCCTTACAAATATTACATATGCATATCGATGATCAAGACTAGACGAATTTTTAGCAGCCATAATAATAACGATAATAATATATCGATAGGCAAATTATGTGGTGCCTAATTGATGGTCCATTTTGTTTACTAAACATATACATATTTGGTCCTATATATTGATTTCGTTTATAAATTGACAAGACTTTAGAATTTCGAATCAATCATTTTCTCACAATAAGTCCATATCTAACATTTTATGATCACCCTGAAAGAGAGGGAAAAGAAAAGAATTTACCAAAAAAATTTAAAGAGAAATATATTAATTAAAATTCTGTATAGACAATTGTTGACAAGTTCTTACTTCAAGGTATATTTTCATTCTTCGTTGAAAAGAATCATGTATAGACAAAATATTCATGAAAATTCAACTAACAAAAGGTTTTGTGTAAAATAGTCTATATATGTAATTTTGGGAAAATAACATGGTCTACCCAATTTACTCTTTAATTTGTTTTAGCTTTTGCATAACATAGAATCCAATTGCAATATCTTCACATACACACACACACATATATATATGAGATTATTACTATATGTCGGGTTTTTTTTTCCCAGCAAAGTCAATTATTAATGCTTCTTTGTAATAATACTTAGAAATTCAAAAATTACTTGATAATATCATGTGTACTACATGACCTATATTTATTTATTTTGTTAATAAATTGGAAATGGATTAACCTCGATAAATGTTACTTTTGGTCCATAATTTTATTTTATTTTATTTTATTTTTTTGCATCAAATTTTGAGACCAAACACTAACAAATAACGATGAATATAAATCTATAATCCGGCCATATAGTGCTGTGAATCCTCTTTGTGGATAAACACCAACAAAATTTGCGTCCAAACACTTACAAATAACGATGAATATAAAATTACAAGGAGATAATTATTTCAAGTAATTAAGCAATTCATGATATGGGATAATGTTGAACAAATAAAAAGAAGAAAAAATAGACTATTTTTATGTAATGTTGTTCATACAAAATAAGTTTGGTCCACATATATACATATGATTATCAATTTATCACATCAATTTGAAAAAAAAAACAAATTATGCCCACAAATGGGAAACTTTTCAATTTAATTTGATGATAAATTTATTGAATTTTGTTTACCTCTACCTAAGTTAATTTTCTGAACTGTGACAAGTATGGTAAGGGGCAAAAATTAAAGTACAATTAAATATACGTTGAGCAAACTAGAGAGATAGAGATGACTAGCAAAGTGCATATTAGTCAATAAAATTAGACTTAAAAATTATTTTATTAGCCTGACACCAATAAACTAAGATATACTCTAGCAAACATACACCTTAAATGCAGCTAATGTCATGTTTTTTGTAAAAACAAATTATTAATTTGAAGGAAAGAGTCATAAAAGTGTCTCTAACTTATAGACTCTATTAATAATTAGATACATAATTAATGCACGACGATTGTGCCTGGGAATTTTGATAGCAAACAGACATAAAAAAGAAAAGAAAAAAAAAGGCCTACCCAAGAAGATACATTCTACTCTATAGATTAATTTTTTAAAAACAAGGAAGAAATCAAAATATTTATTTAAACAAACTGTAAAATAATGTTAAGTCAAGATTATTTTTTGAACCCCACAATAGTAATTTTCTTTTTCTGGAATACGTTGAATTTATTTACCAGTTGGATTTCCTAGGCTACCCCGCAGCATCGGAAGCATCGTGCAGATTTATATTAAGAAAATACTTGGAAATTTTAACCTAAAGTTAATCTTCTTTTATTTAAATATTTTCTTATAAATTAAAGTGTGAGAATACACATCGCTAAGCAATGGCTAAATAATAAAAACCTTTATCCTTGATCAAGAGTCATCCTTTGTTAGTAAGCGTTTTAGCCTCACTTCACAACGCGAATCAATATTCAGTCAAACCTTCGATGTCGATAACAAACCTATATAGTCAACTATTCCTCGGTAACGAGAAGCGTATACATTACAAATATTCCTAATTGTGAAGATTTGGAATATATATATAGGTTGGAAGCATCCAGGTTACGTTTGTCAGCAATCAATTTGTTTTTTACTTATATTGGTGTTCCTTGTTTCATGCTAATTCTCAGCTTCCCTAGGCATTGGACATTAGAAGGAATCTTACATTAATACCGTTATTTCTATAATCATATTCTAAGCATATATGCTAATTATTTTAATGTTAGATCTCTATAGTTTTTACGAAATAAGAGAACGTTATTAAATACTTCGGAGACAAAATCAAGTGTGTACTCGAGCGAAGTACGTTTCATTTAATTATTTAGGTTTACATTGTTTTAATATATATATTATGTGTTTCAAGAATGATTGATCTGACAATACCATATATGGTGCAAATGTTGAGCGAATTCATGATATCTTTTTTATTTGGGAAAAAAATTTAACTATACAAAAAATCACCTAAATAGCAGCTATCTTTTTTTTTATGATAGTGATGTCTGAGTCAATTTTGACACACCTAGCTTGACTAATTTCACGGGACATCTATCACCTTCCATCAGCAATAGACACATGATATCTTCAAATTAATACACCACTACTAATTAGAAAACGGATTTTCGGTCATTGGTCAATTAATGTTGACTTTTCGAAGTGAAAAGGATATGGTATTTTATTTTTTTTCAAGTGACCGTGAAAATGAAACATAGAACGTGACTACACTAGCTAGAGATTGGAATATTTTGCAAAATTCCAATAATTATTATCTTAGTTTTGAGATATTAAGCTTGTTTTTTTCCCAGAAGTAGAACCGTTAAAATGGCTTAGCTCGTGAGGCCAGCCTAATCGAATTTGCTAATCAGCTCAAGTTGAGCTTTATAAAAATAAATAAATTAACCCGTTCAAAAATTGGGATGTTTAGGTCAGATTTAGTCTAGGGTCATTGAATTTGTGACTATTTTTCAATTACATACTAAAAAGTGGCCACTAGTTGCTTTAATTTTGTCACTCCATGAAGGTTAGCATGTAAAAGTTGGTTATGCTAATTTCATTTTTTTTTATAGTGTTGGTAGAATCTATACGCCGCAAATTAGTTTTTTAAAAGGGCAAAGGGTCAAATATACTCCTAAACTATTCGAAAAGGTCTAGATATACCCTCCGTTTAAAATTTGGCTCACTCATGCCCTCGCCGTCCAACTTTTCGTCTAAATATACCCTTATGGGCGTTAGTTGGTCTACTGGACATATCCAACTCATTTTCCATTTCTTTAAATGCCACATGGAATTGTCATCTCATTTTGACTTTACCACATGACATTTATATGAAAATGAAAAGGGATCAATTATGCCCCTAAAAAATTCGAACCCATAAACACCTAATCCGACCCATAAATCAACCCCTTTTAAATAAACTACCCGAGCCATTTTTAACAATTTTGTTTAAATTTTTGTTTTTTTCGGTAAATCCCGAAAAATAGTAATTGATTAATAAAAAATAGGAAAAATATGAAAAAAATATAAAATTAACGCCAAAAATTCACAAATAAATATTGTAACCTTAAATTCAACAATTTTTTAAAATTTTTATTTTTTTTCGGTAAATCCCGAAAATGAGTAATTAATTAATAAAAAATATGAAAAAATATATATAATTAACTCCAAAAAATCACAAATAAATATAAATTCAAAAATTTCAACAATTTTTTTTAATTAATATTTTTTTCGGCAAATCCCAAAAATGAGTAATTTATTTTAAAAAAATTGTTGAAATTTTTGAATTTAAGGCTACTATATTTATTTGTGATTTTTTGGCGTTAATTTTATATTTTTTTCATATTTTTTATTAATCAATTACTCATTTTCGGGATTTGCCGAAAAAAATAAAAATTAAAAAAAATTGTTGAAATTTTTGAATTTAAGGTTACTATATTTATTTGTGATTTTTTGGCGTTAATTTTATATTTTTTTCATATTTTTCATATTTTTTATTAATCAATTACTCATTTTCGGGATTTGCCGAAAAAAATAAAAATTAAAAAAAATTGTTGAAAGTTTTGAATTTAATGTTACTATATTTATTTGTGATTTTTTGGGGTTAATTTTATTTTTTTTTTCATATTTTTTATTAATCAATTACTCATTTTGGGGATTTACCGAAAAAAATAAAAATTTAAAAAAATTGTTGAAATTATTGAATTTAAGGTTACAATATTTATTTGTGAATTTTTGGCGTTAATTTTATATTTTTCCTATTTTTTATTAATCAATTACTAATTTTCGGGATTTACCAAAAAAAAAAAAATTTAAACAAAATTGTTGAAAACGGGTCGGGTAGTTTATTTAAAAAATGGGTTGATTTATGGGTCGGATCAGGTGTTTATGAGTTCGAATTTGTTAGAGGCATAATCGATCCATTTCCATTTTCATATAAATATCATGTGGTAAAGTCAAAATGACATGGCAATTCCATGTGGCATTTAAAGAAATGAAAAATGAGTTGGATATGTCCAGCAGGCCAACTAACGCCCATAAGGGCATATTTAGACTAAAAGTTGGACGGTGAAGGCATGAGTGAGCCAACTTTAAACGGAGGGTATATCTAGACTTTTTCGAATAGTTTAGGGGCATATTTGACCCTTTACCCTTTTTAAAATTCAAAGTTTAGTCAATTTTGGCAAAGATCTTAAGTGAATGTTGTTGTTGCTACTTAATTCTTGTACTTCTTCTTCAAAACTTCTGATTTGAATTTGCCCTCTGTCAAAGCTTAATATCAAATTTGAAAAGCCAGAATTTAAATTCATACATACGGATCTAAAGTAGGGCTATGTCAAAGCCTATCTTTAGATCTTAGGTCTGAGTCAGGGTTAGTCTAAAGTTAGGCTCATGTTGAGTCCAACTTCATATCCGTGATGAGCTTAAATTTGAGATCATATAACTAATTTCAACTTTAAACACCAGTATAATTTATTTAGATGACTAAACTTCAGAAACTGACTTATTTTAGATAGAAGTTTTAAAAATGGCTATTTGTACACTTGGCCCTCACGAGGATAAGGGATCACTACGATTGTAAGGCCACAAAAAGTGTATAACATTACGAGGACAATGAAAACGAAAGATATTTTAATAAGCCATCATTTAAATAGGTCACTATGGTTGAATGACATGATTTGGAAATTATTATAAATTAAATAAACAAATGGGTCAACATGTTCATTCAGTAGCCTAACTTTGTGCCAACAAATGGCAGCAGTGAATTAAGTAGAAAAACATAAACCTAATTCCAAGAAATCACGTTTGACTTTAGTAGGAGTTAATATCTTTGATGGTCACTCAACTATCAATTTTTTTCACAGAAAATCACTTAACTTTGATCTTCAACTCAAAAGTTACTCAACTATGAGATCTTTGCATACAAAGTCACTCAACCTATTTAATTATTTTTTTCATTAAAATTTGCTGATGTGAAATTTTTATTTCTAGTTAAAATTTTAAGAAATAAACATATATCCATTTAAACCATTTAATAACCCGCCCACTTGACCTAACCCACTAAAATATAATATTAACACTTTTATTTTACTCTTATTCTCCAAAGTTATTTTCTTGGTCTCCCATTCTTTCTCCTCTGCTTCATTTTTTTTCTGTTTTTTTTTTAAAAAAATTCTCAATTTCAGCCTTTTCTTCCTTCTTTTAGTAAATCTTAGTTAAATAGGAATTTGATTGTGATTAAAATATTATTAGAAGGATGCAGGGTTGTACAGGGAGAGTTTATTAAGAGAGAATCCATGGAAAAGCTCCGAATAATGCGAGTTCAGGTTCAGCCAATATCGAGAGGCTTTCTCGAAATAGGTTTTTTTTTTATCCTTTCACCTTCATACGACGACTCTCATTAACAACATCATTTAAAATCATTTAAAGCTAACAATGCTTATGAAATAACCAAAATAAAAAAGAAACCGGAGACAAGAGAGAATGATTTAGTGAGATCAGAATTTTGGAAATTAAAGGTAAATTAAGAGGGTCAATATTATATTTTTAGCGGGTTGGATCAAGTGGAGCAGGTCATTAAATGGTTTAAATGGATATATGTTTTTTTCTTAAAATTTTAGTTAGAAATAAAAATTCCACGTCAGTAAATTTTAATGAAAAAAACAATTAAATAGATTGAGTGACTTTCTACGCAAAGATCTCATAGTTGAGTGACTTTTGAGTTGAAGATCAAAGTTAAGTGACTTTCTGTGAAAAAAGTTGATAGTTGAGTGACCATCAAAAATATTAACTTCCTTTAGTAAGTATTGATCATGAGTTGTCAAATAATATATTGTAATAGATATATCATGCAAATATATATGGTACGTGTATACTGTGTTCTAATTGTAGTCTTAAATGCTCTACTAGTGATGAATAGCAATAATCTCAAATGTGCCTCAATTATTTGATATGGAATAATGTTTATGATCTTGTACAAAATACAGTCATTATTACTTACATACTACATTTTAATTAGTTTCATGAAGTTTCTTTTAATTTTGGCATTGGCTAGCTTTGAATATAACGTGATAAGTTCAACTTTTTTTTTTTTTTTTGACGAGGCAGCATCACCAAATGCCATTGAATCCTATTTTGAAAGTTAAAGGCCTTACTTCAGGTTACCTTTGCTTCGTTCCAATTTATGTGATATTGTTCGATCGGACATAAAATTTAAGAAATAAGAAAAGATTTTTGATATTTATCAAATTGTCTTTATTAAAGTCACTTTAGTGCTTACTTTTAGTTAACTTGTACGAAGATTCGATAGTGAGTCAAATTATGAATTTTTTTAATTTTTTTTAAGTAAACGTTGGGCTTGGATCATGGACATGAACTTTTTTCTTCTTTTTTTCGTTTTTAATAACACACAAATATATATATATATCGATGCACATAGAACTTCAGCTATCCTGATATATCGACTAGGTTTATCTCATTAAAAGAGTTAAATATGACAATCATCTAACAACAAAAAGTAAATATACGATTATACGTACGTAATCCTTGTTTCATGTGCATTAAAAGTATACACACTTATCTTTCTTTTTTTCATCTGAATTTCAAACAGTTAAAAAAACTTCTACTTTGACTTTGGTCTCACTACAATGTAAATATTTTCTCAACAAAGTAAAGAACGTATCCAATTTTCACCAAGTGTAACGACTATACAAAGTTTTTATATGCAAATTCCAGCTTGTGCGAATATATATATACTATTTAAATTTGTTCGATATAAGAGACCGATTGATGACAATAATATCATAATAAAACAAAAAATGAGTGTGGAATTTAATCTTTTAAGAATAACATTTCACAAAAAAATGCATTAAATTATATTCTTCAAATATTCAGTCAAGCACTTACAGATTCCACATGCTTAACTTGGAAAAAGAGATGTTTAGAATAATTGACACCTGAATTAAACAAGATGCCATATAGTATATATGATAATTATATTTTTATTTTTATTTAATAAAAGATCAATAATCACAGCTTAGAAAGGAATCTTAAGAGCGACATATTTTCTTCTATTGCATATTTGACTAAATAAATCTTAACTTATTAGCGCATAATTTTCTTTTATTGACTTTGTTAATTAGTTTAGCAAAGAAATATGCTATTTATATTAATCACCTCTCTATATAGGTGAATTTATAATATTCACTTCAATCTTTATGATTTTATTATCACTTTACTCATTACTTTTTAGAATTACGATTTCAAAATGTAATATTTATTGAAACTTTAATGATATTTAATTATATGTATATTTAAGCTCTGTATTAAATATTGAGTTCAATTAAACTCATAATTTATTAGCGCTCTACATCCACCATTGTGTCAATAACAATCATAAAACTAAGTTACAATAAGTACTCATACATTATATATATTCATTTTGATTTAAAAGCCGATTTATATTTACACATTACACCGGACATTACTTCCAAAAAGAAATCTTTCTTCAAAATTCAAATCAAAGAAAGATTGGTTTATTCTCTCTCATAATTCGTCGATCAAATTAATGATTCTCCTTTTAAATTAAACAATTATGTCTTGCTTAAAATATAAAGCAAACATACAATTAAATTAATGAAAGGAAAAAGAGTGAATAAATACTTGTTATATATAGTGCACAAAAAGAACTCTAACTTAAATAGGAAAAGATATTGTCCGTTAATTCCTTAGAATTTTATTCTTTCAATGACTTAGCCAACTGGGAAAAATTCTCAAACCAGATAATTTTTAGAAATAGACCCTACAATTGGTACAAGAATAAGAAAGAAAAATCATATCATTTTCAATATATTCCCTAATCTATTAAGACATTTTCCCATGAGAGAATGATACAAAATAACTATCCTTCCTTTACAAGCAAAAAAGATAAATATTCTTAAAGTAGACTTGACCATACCTGAATAAATAAAAATAAAAAAAGAATTAATTAAGGTATGATTTGTTTTCAAATAAATGAAATTAAAGTTTTTTTTTGGTTTTTCGCTCGGTGTTCCGAGCCTATATTGGATCCCCGACTAAATTCGGATTGCGCACTACAGAGCTCATTAGGGGTGGTGCTCCCAACAAGCCATATTCAGGGATCAAATCTAAGACCCGATGAAATAGTTTCACCACTGCATCATAACCCATATTAGTAAATTAAAGTAATAATTAACGCTTATTTTTTTTCCAACGTAGGTATAGGATTTTTTTAAATTATAAGACTAGCAGAAAATGTCAAAAAGTTGAAAACATATTGAATCTTTTATGAAGAATTTAAATAAACAAGTGAACCTCTTCGAAATGCCATACATTTTTAATGACAAAGACTTGAAGAAAATTATGTTCAGATTTTTCGACAAGAACCCATTAACACTTTGCTTTTAATAATTCTTGATTCTTTTTATGACCCAAATAGTTTAATTCTTTTTTTAAAAAAACAAAAAAAAAGAAATATTGTGAAGGTACATAATTATATTATTAACCGATAAATTCACTAATCAGAATAACAATGTACTACTAATGGGACTTATACCTAACCATTCAATATTATAAAATCTTCAACCGAATGGGAAAAGAAAAACAACGATCTCATAGGGTGTGTTCAGTACGGACGAAAATGTTTTCCAATTTTTCATATTGGCCTTGTCCTCTCCACCCTCAATACACCATCACTTCCGTAGCCAATGGCAAAGTCATGAATTTGGCAAAGAATGTACAAGTTTTCTTATCAGTCGTGTTACAGATGTGCAAAGTTAAATATACACTCATAATAGCTAACATTTTAACCTCTATACATCACATAATTTTTTAACAAAGCTTGTACACCGGACCACCCTTCGCCTAAGGTGGCCCCATCCATCCCATCCACACCACCCCACACCCCTATCCCCCACCTCTCGCTTATTAAACACAAAAAAAAAAAAAAAAAAAAACAAGTAAAAAAGAATCACTTATTTTTTTGAAATATATTTTCCAAGATAATATTTTCCTTTGTAACGAACACACTCATAGTTGTAAAAGTGACCTTTCTTCTACAATAGTAACAGAGAATTATTGAACGACAATCCATAGGGCATATTTATTGTGATATATTAATGGTTGAACTCTGGTCATTGCCCATAATTTTCTCTTTTTTTTTCTGTAGTTCCATTTCCTTCAATCAAGAAGGAAAGAAATGACATTAGTAGTTATTGAGGTGGGGACATTTTTATACAACATGCAAGTCCAATCAATCAAAGAAACTCACGGACAGAAACACTGATCCAAATTGGGACAAGTAGTAACATTCATTTACATACTACAAATTAGGAATGGTAGAAACTATACCAACTCTTAACTCACCATCTTTGTAATGTTACCTTCATCAACCTACAACTATGTCAAACATCCTTAAGTCCTGGACAGCCTCACATGTTGTTAATACAAACCCTATATCTAGCAGCTCAATGGCTCAGACATGCCCTTGATGAGAACAGCAACATGTAGACTCTTATAGCCTCATGAGAAGGGAAAAACTCGTAGTGTGTGAATGAAGTGTTACATATAATTGGCATAAAGCCAATTGTACACACAGCTTGGACACAAGCTCATACAAACCCATAAATATTGGAGACATGATCACCAAACAGTATAAGAGAAAAACGGAGAAACAAGAATGTTACACAAGGTGAGCAACATTCATACCAGCAATAGTATAGACCAAAAGCTGATGCCGTGAGTTGGGCAATTCACAGTATCCCAGTTTTGATGCATTGCCATATACCATCTTCATGGATACAGTTAGAGAGATCTCTTACAAGACACACACACACACATATATATGGATCAAAGGCAGAACGAGGATGAAATATAAACTTCAAAGACAAACTTTATAAGCATTCATTTCAAAGAGTAGCTGAAACTAAACTGTTAAGCTAGTTCGAAAAAAGGAAACTAACTACTTTAGGAATCCATATTCTAGGACAAAAGATCAGATGTTTTACCATCACATTACTGTAGGAAAGGAAATCCAACAATCTAAACAATCTCATTACAACAGAGAGAAGGTGTTCCACATAACGGTTACTCAGTCTGTGGCTCTAGCCAATGGAATTGGGCAGTATTTCCTTTGAAGGCAGCACTTTGTGGCTCTTGCTTTGGCTGAACCAATTCAATGGGTTTAGATTGTATCTGCCAAAGAGAAACAAAATACAAAGAAGTAAACAAACAATAAGATAAAATAAATAAAAAGTAAAAGAAGGAACACTTCGGCTCATTTGACTTTGCAAAGAAGAAAAGATGATCTCAGCATAAACCAAGGTAACTGGATACCAATTTCACTCCCTTGTGAGTAACTCATGCAATATGTAATTAATTTATGCGGAGTGATAGAATATAGATTGAGAAAATGCAATTATTAACAAAAATGGATTAGAATACCTAAAATAGTGCAAATACCCTTACTTATATCCATTTTTACTTTAAAAAGTAAATATAAGCCAGCTTACTTTAAAGTAAAGCATGTGTAATAAATATAAGGCAGCTCTCAATTTAGACAACAAGTCACTTAACATGTAACTTCACAAATTCTCAAGATACAAGGCACAGGACATACCTTGCACAGCAAACTTTTCATGGTGGACTTCAACAGAGTATCACCTACGATAAACCTCAACCGTTTCTCAAATTCATCCCTACATATCTTCTTGAACTATCAATGTCGGAGAAGGAACCATAAGAGAAGAAAATCATTAGAACAACAAGATGAAATACAAAAATTCAGGTGTAAAATGAGAGGAAAAGATTCTGTATATATACAAACCTCAAGCAACTCAAGATTTCTAGTAACATGGTTCATTTTCTTGGCAGTTACTTCAATGGAGATTGCATCAATCAACAAGGAAAATGGCACCCCAAGGGACTTTGGAATCCTCGCAGCCTCTTCTAGGGCCAACTTAACCAGTGATATTTGATAACGATGACTTCCCTAAAGATGAAAATACAAAAACTGTTACCTAAAAAGATCTGCAGTTAATTGATGAACAGATACAATTCCAGCAAGGCTGCAAAACAGACATGTTTCTTGTAGGACACGTAAAACAGAAATGTTTCTTGTGCGACAGATGAATAATACCGGTGTTTAAGCACGTGCAAGAGCAATTACTATGCCTTTGCAATGGTGGATGCAGATTATTTGTTGCACCACATACCTTATACTAGTACTTTACAATTGCAAACCCGTTAAATAGTATCAAACAGTCATCTAGAGAGTACTTTATCAAGTGCCTATGTCATCAATGATGTCCTAGATAACTAGCATGCATCTAAGGAAGTAACTCAACCATTGATCAAGAAGATAAATCGATACAATAAATATAAGCAGCAAACATGTCAAAGCATATAAAATAACTTTCTGTTTTTTGATGTTCACTCATTTTGCCAAAGAAATTCAAGACATGGTCTTTCGAATTAGTGAACTTCATGTTCCTCTTCTTTGCCCATTGTGCTTGATTTCTTTAGAAGTTTTTCAAAATCCTAAATTTATTTCAAGGTCATATTATCAGACAGTTCATTTCGCTTTTGTTGCATGTCAAACACTGTCTCTCCACAACTCCCCCCATCTTTCAGTTCAATGAAGATCATATAATCAAATCCCCCCAACTACCTAAGTGTACAATATTTGTAGCTTAACCTCCCAAGTCCTTCGGAAATGTATTTGTGGGTACCTGTTCCACAGGGCCCCGAGGACAAGTATTGACACCTGAGACATCAATCCGACTATCATTTCCAAAGCGGGTTCCTGTAAAAAGCGTGGTAGCGTTAATTCAAGTGCTGCATGATTTTTCTATGAGAAATATTTAAAGTTTTCCGCAATTTTTAAAGTGCTAAAAATATTTAAGTTGACAAGAATCCTAATAAAAACCTGAAATCAGCAACAAATTTGTCACTTTCATTTATTTCACAGATCTAGAGAACATTGAGAATTTCACCTCATAATTCTTATATTCAAAGTTTTTCTGTAAAGCAAATGTCTCAAAGGAAATATACTATAATTGATCATAGTTTGGAAAAATAAGAGTATATAGTTGATAATATACCGTGTCTAAACCAAAATTGGTTCTCCTATTTCACTTCCCAGTCAAATGAATAATCCTTAACTAAGGCATAAATACTTCTTGTTACTTTGAAATGAAACAAATGTAGCTTGCTATACTTTCGACTCACTTACTAAATAACTAACTCTTATTGCCAAAAGACTAACTAACTTGAAATTCAATTTTAACTCCAAAAATTCATTGAGAAGAAATTGGTTATGAGGAAAACTAGGGCCCAAGTACAGTTAAGATACTGTACTTTTTTCTGGCATTTGACTTTCACAAAGATAAAAGTGAATATGATACTTCTGAAAAGTTTAACAAATAAGGGTGAAGTTTCCATTTCAAGGAAAGAGACGTGGGAATGGCCCGACATGAAAAGAGAGAGTAATGTGAAGCAGGCTCCATGGTTGTAGACACTAACAACAGTTTCAAAAAAAATTGTTAGAGTTATAAGGCCTATACAGATCGTGTCATCCTGATGCTTCAATATAGGAACAAAGTGGACATTACCTTCAGCTCCTGGAGGAATTTTGAAGCTCACAACACACACTGGGTATTTATGTGTATTCAAATTCATATTCCAAACAACATAATGAGTAGGATTCTCGAGATCATCAACTCCACTATCGTATTTTTTGTCACTGGGATGCCATTGTTCAGATCCGCAGTGCAAAGGTTCCACATTACCCAAAATTACACGAGCAAAAACCATGTAATGTACGCCATTTTCATCAGCATCGCAATTAATAGCACTGGAAGAGAGGAAGAGAGATAAAATATGAAGGTTGATGTTAGATCCTCAAAGAAAACAATAACAGACATAAACAAGACAAAAAAGAGAGCTTTCTTTGTTAGTCATGTGGAGATTCATATTACGAATCATACAAGAATATAAGTCACTCCTTTTCACTGAAAATAAAAGAAAACCTACAGCATTCTTTTCTTTAGGGATTAGGTATTGTTTTCCTCTTTTTCTTTCTGAGGGGGGGAGCCGTCAAATGATTAGGAAGTACCAAATCAGAAAAAGCTTTTAATCTGATAACTGACCACAGTTTGACCTTGCTGAAAATGCAAAATATAGTCAGTTATGAATGATGTTCGATAAAGAGAATGTACTCAAACCTTTTGGAGGCACAATGGAGAGCACTAAGGTGAACTCCAACTCCAAATTTAGGCCTATACTTAGGTCCTCCAGGTGCAAGGCCGTACTTCATAATTGTAGATATCAAATCTTTGGAAGCGGCAAGCCAAGCATATCGAACATTTGCGTTTCCACGATATTTTTGCGTTATTTCAACCTGCTTCTCAAAGAGTTCCAAGCGAGTTCTCAAATAATTACTAGAGCATTTGGTAATTTTGATCTCATCCTTGTTGGGGATAACATTCATTCCCATAATAAACATATTTTCGACAGATTCTGCATTCACCAATTTCAGGCTAGCTACTAAGTCAGGAGACGGTGTTTCCTGGTTCTGTTTATTTTCTGCAACTTGTTCCATTTTTGCATCTGATTTTTTATAATCAGCAAATTCTTGACTGTCTTTAGGAGGATATACTTTAATCCTCTTATAACCGATATTTGACTCTTCCACATCTTCTTCCAAATTACAATTATCCAGTCCATTTAAGTCAATGTCGAGTTGCAACTTAATATCAGTTATCCTAGCTGGCTCAGTTGTCATGAACTCTTCAGTTCTCTTTGACAGGGTTTCAAAATTCCCATGCATTTCACTACTGATAAGATACGACTCAGGGAAGAAACGCCTACCTACTTCATCTATCCAGGCAATAGGTTTCTGTAAACCATTTATCATATCTATTTGAACCATATGTAGAGTATCAAGAATTATATGAAAGTCACAAACTTTCACCTCAATAACAGCCTTTTTTGCCCGAAAATCTTCTTTAACTATAGGAATAATATCTTGAGGGAAGTCGGTCCATTCACCGTTCTGATAAAACAGTACACGTTGCGGCAGTCTGCTTCTCTTAAAGTTCAGGTAGTTCTTGTGTACAGATTTCCTGAGATGTGATTGACAATTAGACTCGCAGTCAACGATCCTTTTCCTCTCCTCAAGCTTGCTATCACAGTTGGATTGAATTGATATTTTCTCACTGCTGGCTCTAAACAAATGTGCCAAATTCTGAGAAGCCACTTTACTCTTTGCTCCAACCACAGTCCTACGGCCACTATCTAACAATCCAACCCCCTTTGATTCCATTTTATCTACAGATTAACTATCGATTTACAAGTACCAAACAAAAAGGCTAAATACTAATAGTAAAAACCATCTGTAATAAATTTCCGGGAAGCCACATCATATAGAAGAAAATGCAAAACCTAGCAAAGAAAAACAAATAGGAAGTCAATCAGTCAAAAAAGGAATCCATAACAGCATCTTCATGAATATATCAGTTGACTGCAACTTAAAGGACTTTGTCCAGCTTCAATTTTTTTAGAAAGCAGATACTCGACAAATTGAACAAAGGCATTCCATAGAAATATAGAAGTCCATACATATGTTATTAAAGCAACTGATGCCAAGTGAACACTTGAATAGCTAATTGGTCTAAGTTTCTAACACAAAAGTATACATCATACTTGACCACAGGAAAGGTGAGAAGATAAAACATTGAAATGCATCCAACTGAAGTCACAAACCATTTACCATTTTTGAAAACAGAGATATATTATATTCTAAGAGGAACAAGAAAGTGTGCACAGAACATAGGTTAGTTTGAGATACTAACCAACTTCTGCACTGCACGGCGATTGCTGTACAAGTCAATTTTTTCCATAAAGTCGGTGTAAAGTCAACAAATTCTTACCTTTTGCACAATGCTAAGCTAACAGAGAAAATCTAATTGGCCTCCTCTGAAATGTAAATTTTGTCAGTTTCCAAATCAAAAGCAAATGTACAATTCATAAATAGATGTTTGAAATCAAACTTCTGCACTACAAAGCAATAAATAATAGGAAAAAAAACAATAATTTTTTTCTAAAAAAAAAAAAAGAGAGGCCAATGTTCTCCATCAGTATTTTTCCTAAATATATTGATCCCACATCATAGTCCACCATTTCTCTTCTCAAAGAGAGGAGATTTTTCTCTATCCCAATCCACCATCCCTTCGTCCTATCATATTATTGTATGCAAAAGACATCCTTGCTTAGACTCCCCTATATATACACACACATATACACACTCCCTCCCTCTCTCTCTCTCCCATTTTACCTGTCGTTTTAACTCAAAAAATTTGTCCCAAATAATTGTAACTTAAAAAATTCGTAAGTAAAGTTGGCAATTGTTTCCAACTATAACCCTTAACATTAAAGAAGTAGTAGTTCTTTTTAATACTGCTAAATCCTCAAAAAACATTTGAGAAATACTCCCTAGGGTTTGAACTCATTCCCATTTCAAGACTACTTTAAAAACTTTCACGAATTTAAATTATTAAAAAAAATGTAGGTTTTGAAAAGATCTTTCACAGATAAACGCCACCTACTATTCAATTTTTTTAACTTTGATTTTCTCTACCAAACCCTAACTTTCAAATCACTAATATAATAAAAAAAAATCAAATTTAACCTCTTAAACTCCGCCCAGTCTAATACCCACCATATAAAAAGGCAAAAAAATGGTAACACCAAATAGGAAATCAGTCATAAACAAACAACTAAACTCAATTAAATCGCAAAATTAAACCCAGAAAAAACTAAAAATGCAAGCGGATACTCCCAGAAAATCAAAATCAGGTCACAACATTTCCAGAATAAAGCAAATCGAAACAGATTAATTCAGATCTCTAAACTTTTACAAGAAAAAAAATCATAAACAAAAAGGGATTCTTACCACGATAACAGATATACTTCATTGATTAAAAAAAAATGTTATCAAAGCGCAGAGCGGAGAAAACAAAGCAAAGCAAAGCAGATTAGCAGATGATATCAGTGAAAAAATAAGTAATTTTTTTTGTGAAATTCAACTACAACTAAGAATGATTTTACATATAAATACAATGGTTTTGAGAAATTCAACTACTAGTATACAACATTAATTACTGGATTATCCAAATTTTATTACGTTGTAGACTTTGAATATTTGGGGTTTTATAGCTTTGCTTAGGCGCAAAGAAAAGGAGGAAAAAGACAACGGCATATAGAGGGGGAAAAAAAACTACTTGGCCCTTTTTTGTTTTACTATCTAAAATGGAGAATATATAGTTTTCTATAGTATTGATTTTATTTTTCTTTAATAAATTAAAAATTATGTAAATTAGTATATTTAAACAATAGAAAATTTGGTGCTACTTGTTGGAATGAGAAAATTAAATTATTATTTTTCCAAACTTGAAATAAAAAATTTAAAAAAGTGTTACTATAACAATAAATTCATACACATTATGAGAAAACACAATATTATGAGATCATATTGATCACTCGTAATCATCAATATTAATTGTATTAAAACTTGTGATAGTCTTGTAAATTCATAAACTAAGACCTTAGCAAGAAAAAATGTTTGGAGCACATTGAGGGGATGAGATTGAAGCCACTAATTTCAAGTGTCATATATGAGGAAATCCAACTTGAGACTAGAAATTCAATAATCAGGTTCAATGGAAAAAAACGAATCATATAATGACTCGTTAGAAATGCACTAATATTAATTTGTATTCTCTCCTTATAATGTAAGTGCATCTATCCTGTAATGATTTGTGGAGGTTGAATTTACGAACTCTTAGGGTGTGTTTGGTATGGAGGAAAACATTTTTCAATTTTTTCATGTTTGGTTAGCCTCAAATGTTTGGAAAATGTTTTTCGAATCAACTCATTTTCCTCAAATTTAAGGAAAATGACTTCCCTTCAAAAATTAACGAAAACATTTTCCAAAACTCTCCTCCAACTTTAAATTACATTTTTTTTTTGAAAAAATCAATTTTTTTTATCCCTACCCCCAAACCAGCCCCTCCCCCCAAGTCCCAACAAAGAAAAAAAAAATTCACAACTTAAAATTTTATTTATGAAAAATGGTTTAAATTTTAAAATTTTCGATTCAAACGTTTGTTTTTTAAAAAAAATTAAAAATTTCAATTTTTTATTTTCTTTAACCCACACCTACCCCAACCCCCCTACCAGCCCCCAACCACCCCCACCAAAAAAAAATTAAAGCTGGTTTTTAAAAAAATATTTTCAACTTTATTTTTTTACCCCCCATCCCACCCCCGCCAGCCCCCTACCAGCTCCCCTCCCCCCGCCCCACTTTTAAGTTTTTTTTAAAAAAAAATTCCAAATTCCAATTTTTATTTTTTAACTCCACTCCACCCCTACCCTCAACCCCCTCCCCCCTCCAAAAAATAAATTAAGTTTGTTTTTTTAAAAAAAAAATCCAAATTCCAATTTTTATTTTTTAACTCCACTCCACCCCTACCCTCAACCCCCTCTCCCCTCCAAAAAATAAATTAAGTTTGTTTTTAAAAAAAAAAATCCAATTTCAATTTCTTTATTTTTTTCACCCCTACCCTCGAATCCCCCCACCAATCCTCTACCAGCCCCCCCCAACCCCCGATTCCAAAAAAAAAATTAAGTTTATTCTTAAAAAATATTTTTAATTTCAAATTTTTATATTTTTACCCCACCTCCCCCCGGAAGGACCCTACCAACACGCCCCCCGCCCCCCTCCACCCGTCAAAAAAAAAATTAAGTTTGTTTTTTAAAAATATTTTCAATTTCAAAAATTAGTTTTTACTCTCTAGTAAAAATAAAAGATATTTTCTCAAAAATATTTTTCATTCATAAAGCAAACACTAAAAAATATTTTCTACCCTCCAATCAAACATGAGAAAATAAGTCAAAAATCCACTTGTTTTCCAGGAAAACATTTTCCTCCATACCAAACATACCCTCAATGAAAGTTTTTATCTTGTATAAGTTGGGAGTCATAATTATAGGAGCACCATTGGCAAATTTCACATATGTGAATGTAAAAGTAGGTCACTTCCTATGAAAATGCACTTGTTCTTAAAAACATCATGAAAATCGGGATAGCACGAGGCAGTAATGTGTTGGATATTAAAGTTTATGTCAACACCTTGGTTATTATGTGTAAATATTGATATTTCATTTCTCTTAAGTGGCATAATTCATGTCTGAGAGTAATACTGACTCTAGAATAAATGTTATTATTTTACTAAGTAAATGTTCATATAGAGCATACCTTCATTATGTATAATAGTCCCTCTTCAACTAAATTAGTGAAGAGCTCTCTTATTTTAATATTAAAATGATCAGTGGGATTGTTGGTCCTTTTACATTTTAATATTGTAAATGCAAGATGAAGTTATTATCCTCTGACTTGGTGAATCATATCAATTTTCTTTGTGATATTTGTGCCTCGGTACTTTCATCAATTATGATAGAATGTAGTCATTAGTTATTTGTAACTTTTGTAATCTCTCACTCATTATTCACTTATTATTCTACCTAGGATTGCTTATCTGACAGATCAGACGAATAATTTTGCTTAACCATTTGGTCTATCAATTATTAATTTTTAAATGTACGAATCCGCTAGTCAACCGACAAGAAATCGATTGGTTTGATTCGGTAATGGAATAGCAATAATCGAACGATGCATCAGATTAGCAGCCAAGCTTGAGACTTGGGTAATTGAGTAGCCCAAATTCCTAATCAGAGAACAAAATTGAACAATAAGAGTCGAAAATTAATATTACTATTAGGGTTAGTAGTTATAAAGTAATATAATAATAAATACAACAAAAAAATAAATGTGCTTTGAGTTTTCAATTTAGGACTAACGGTATATAATTATATATTATGGCAAAATATTAAACGAAACTTTAATCTTTAGGGTTAATATTATATGTTTTTTATTAGTTTATATATCTAGAGTAAAGGTGTACGTATGATAACTCCTAACGGCTTAATTGTTTACCAAATAAGGAAATTGAGTAATCCGTTCCCGCACCGATTAGCCGTTAATTATGAAATTTTAATTCATTCACTATCTGTTTATCCGATAACCCAATACCAATAAGTCAATGAGCTAATTTTATATTGTTTTATCGATTACAATTCGATTTTGAACACCCCTACTCCATGCCATTCTCCACAGCCTTCAACGTGCGAGATAAAAAACCTAACCCCCTTAGAGATAAATACAGATTCCACCATTGTTGTTTCGATGATACTTAAAGGTCATTTTCATTATGCTAACATAACCTTTGAATGCAGATCATTGATGGAGCGGCTCAGAATCTCAACCATGGTGTATGTGTACATGAGCAGAATATGGTAACGTATGTGCTAGCTAAGGAGGGAGCAACCAGAGGGACCCACGATGCCCCTAATTTTTGGGAAGTTCCTCCACTGTACATGTGCCAGAAAAGCATTACAAAGTAGACATCAACGAAACTTTTTTTTTCTAGGAGCATTACGTTTTGCAAAACTTGAACTCAAGGTCATACCACAATCGAACATTCAAATATAGGGGATCCCCATCCAGATTTGTATTAGATGTACACTTTCTGATTTTCTAAAATGAAATCCGTGATTAATAAAAAAACTCATGTTAGTAATTTACTTATCCCATTTACTACCTCATAATCTTCCTATTCATTGTAAGGAAGAATTCCTCATCTATAAATACTAATGCTCTTACTTTGTTTTGTAGAGAAAAAAAATATAGAGTAAGAAAAGATGAGAAGCATTATTGTGTTGAGGTTCATATAATCATACTGTGAAAGAGAGAGTTGAAACATAAAAATATATATCTCATTTTATGGTATACTACACCAACAAAATCTATAGGAGGATGTCATGTCATCTAAATTTAAACTGATGTTAGAAATATTTATTTTAGGAGTAAAGAAGAGAAAATAAAACCATAGAGATTAAGAGTGAGATTCAATTTTGGGAAAATGTGCATCAACATTCGATTTGGTTCAATTTTTTTTCAACTTTAATTCGATATTTTAATTCAGTGAAAATGAGTGAGATAAAATAAGAAGCAAATCAATCACTAAAAGTCTAATAGACTTTAAACATTTTAATATGCAGCAAACACACACACATATATATATATATATATATATATATATATATATATATATATATATATATATATATATATATATATATATTAAATACATGGTGCACACCACACAACATATATACATAGCAACAAACATACATAGTAGCAGTTCTCACTTGTTCTTCTCAGATTTGCAATTACTGCTTTGGAGTTCACAGGTAGTACTAAATAGGGGGGAAAAAGAATTGAGGTAGGCCGACTGTTGATAATTTGGAATAAATTAGGTATATGAGCTTGGTGTTTTGGGCTCAAATCTGATTTTTTTAAAAATCTTTTAAATAAGTGTTTAATTTTTTTAGTATATCAAAGAACCGTGACTCTTAAAATCGAACACCAAATTAAAAAATAGAACCTTTTGAAAAAGAAAATTAAAATCCAAATCAAAGAATCGAAAAATTGAATAAGTTCGTTCCGATTCGATATTCATGCCCACCATATACAAACATTAGTAGATAACTAAGCAAATAATGAACCAAACTAAGTAGATGTTTGGTCCTGTTTCATCATGAGAATAATCCTTTTTATTATTTTAAGTTCTAAAAAAAATTAAAATTAAAATTAAATTTTTATGACCAAATATATGTATAGGAAAAAGTGAGATTTGTTTATGTTAAAATTACCCTAAATATTTGAGTCATTTTCCGAAATGAAAAGGAGGCAAGCAACAAGTGTAGGCATATCTGGTCACAATAAATAAGGCAATGAGGTTAGAATTTTGACGGTGTTGATTGCTGCCTTCACAAGTAGAGTAAACAAAGTCCGAAAACCTCCATCGTTTCATAGCCTATAGAATTCATTGAGCTACCCCTACTTCACAAATCATCTATATATTTAAAATCTACTTTTCGAGATATGCCCATCTAACAATCTGCGCCGTTGTATAGAGGGAAGTAGCGTTCAAGATGAGTTACAACAACGATCCGTAAGTTTTTCTTTTCCCAGAGAAGATAAAGGGTTAGGTTTCGATTGTTTTGATTTTGATTTAATGTTTGTATTTGTGTTGTTTTTGGTGGATTTGGGTGTTTGTTTGGATGACCCTTTTGGTGATGAGATGAATTGGAGTTTCTGATGATGAAATTGTTCGGGATTTTGGGGATTTTTGGTCGGTCTGGGTCGTTTTTGGATGACCCATTTTTGTGATAATTTCGAGTTTGGTTTTGTGGTTGATGAATTGATCCAGATTTGTGCTGTTTATTTCTCGGTAGGTTGTTTTCTGGATGATCCGTTTTGATGATGAGTTGAATTAGGGTTCTGATAACGAATTGATGAGAAAGTTTGTGGCTTTTTGTGTTGTTTTTGTGTCGATTTTGGATGACCCTTTTTGGTGTGATGAGTTGAATTAGGGTTTCCAATAATGAATTCATTGAGATTTCTTGTGGATCTTTTTTTGGGTGTCTGTTCCTTTCTTAACATCCATTTTGAACAACAGCTAAAATAATGGTTTCTAATGAAGATTTTGTCTGGAAGTTTTTGTATATTTGTGATTTTCTGTGGGTCTGTCTTGTTTGGGATTGACCCTTTTGGGGGATGATCTGAATTAGGATTTCAGATGGTGTGTTGATTGGGATTTTTTCTTCTTCCAGGTACATAGATGAGGAAGGAGAGGCATTGGTGGATTTCGATGAGGATGTCCGATCAGATAACGAGCAACAGGAACAATTCCTTGGTGACAATCTGGACGATGATGATGCATGGAATCAGAGACAGCGAGAGCGGTCATCAACCCCGGTATATGATGATCTTAACAAGTCTAAGCCCAGGAAGCGGTTGATTAAGAAATCTTCGGCTAGAGAGAACACACCGGATATTGGGCTAGGAGATGAGGAGGATGCTTATGGTGGTTCTGCTGATGATGACATGACTGGCAATGTGCGTGATGAGTTGGACGGCGGTGGTCCTTCATCGTCCTCTGCCGGTGGTGGAAAGAGGAAGAGGTTTGGCATGGAGTTTAGTGAAGAGAAGAGGAAGGAGAAGAAGGGGAGAGAGAAAGGAGAGAAGAAATTTAAGTTGAGGAAAAATGGGGGTTACTCTGGAGGAAGCAGGTTAAAGGACCAGGAGGGGGATCGGGAGATGAAGGAGATGTGGGATACCATTGCTGGTGGTGACTCTGAGGTTTGGCCCATTATCTCTGTTGTTATCATGTTTCGAATAGTTTTGTAATTCTTCATGTATCACAAGAGACTCTTTTTCTTTTCCTTCTTTGGGGATCCTGACTTGAATATGAGTTACTGAAATTTCCTTGTCAGGAAAAGCAAGTGTTACTAATGTTGTTAGTTTTGTCTTGAAGCTAATAGAGTTGAGTGGATATCCAAATTGAAGGCAGTTTGGTTTTAATGACATGTTTGTGATGGGTTCGTTTTCAAATGTAGGATGACCAAGAAGGTCCGAAGAATGCCGATGATGATAACTTCATTGATGATAGTGGTGTGGATCCAGCTGACAGGTACGGAAGCGACAATGAACCACGGTCTCCCAGCAATGCTCCACAGGTAGAATTTTGGATCCTCGTAGTTCGTTCCTGCTATATCTTCTATCATCATTTCCCAATATTGCAGATGCTTTATGAATGGTGTTTAGTAAAAACCTATAGAAGGGTGCTGATTTTGAAGCTTTCTTGCTTTTATCTGGAGTGCTTCGGCGCTTGTGAAGCCAATTGGTGGTATGGATGATATATCTGTTCTAATTTGATTCTTTTCAGGCTGAAGAAGGGGAAGAGGATGACGAAATCAAGCAGCTCTTCAAGGGAGGCAAGAAGAAAAAGAAAACTGAAAAGAGTGCAGCAGAAATTGCATTGCTAGTAGAGAATGTTATGGCTGAGCTGGAAGTTGTTGCAGAAGAGGATGCCGAGCTGAATAGACATTCCAAACCTGCTATAAATAAACTAAAAAAACTCCCTCTTCTCATAGATGTCCTGTCCAAGTGAGTGAGCTTGTCATTTATTTTTCATGGCAGTAACTGAATTTTCTTTTTGGAGGCTAATAGATGTACACTCACACTTCCCAATTTCTCAATTTGCAGGAAGCAACTTCAGCAAGAATTTTTAGATCATGGAGTGTTGACTCTTTTGAGGACTTGGCTTGAACCCCTTCCAGATGGAAGCCTGCCCAACATAAACATTCGTGCTGCAATCCTAAAGATCCTTACTGATGTATGACCATGCTTTCTAGATTCGACTTAGTGATTTATCTGTTTGCAACTTTGCAGTTAATGTTATCTGACTTGACACTTCTATGTTTCGTGATGATCATGTAGTATCCAATTGATCTTGAGCAGTATGATAGAAGAGAGATGTTGAAGAAGAGTGGTCTTGGAAAGGTACCTTTCACGTAGAAGTAGTAGCGTAATAGCTTTCAAGATGGAGGCACACGGGGGAGACTTATTGTTTACTTGCTTGATGTAGGTTATTATGTTTCTCTCGAAGTCAGATGAAGAGACTACATCTAACAGGAAACTTGCTAAGGATTTGGTTGACAAATGGGTAAGTTGGATTTAACTATTTATTAGTGTCTTCTTTCCTTTTGTGAAAGGAAATATAAAAGGAGGGATTCTCTGTTGGGGGTCTGGGGCTTAGCTTTCTCCATGTCTTGGAGTGTGAATAATCTTTTGTCTGCTAAATTGCTGAGTTGGTTTTCAAGTTCATTACATTATCTTGAGAATATATTAGGCAACATCTTTCCAGCTTTAGCTTATTTTGTCATTCAGCTATATGCCTTTTTTCTGTTTTTCTGGGGAGGTTGGAGACTGTAACTCATGCTGTGTAGGTAACTATGTATTTGGTATTTCGATATAAAATGGGGTTATAGGATTTTATTTCTTTTTGGATAGGTCCTCTCTTTTTAATAGAATTATCCTTATATATTTATATTTACAGTAGGGCATCTTGCTACTGGCAAATTTTTCACCTAAGAACACAAAAAAATATTTTCTGTATTTGGTTATTGCACAGAATAGGTGCATTTCAATGTGAAAAAGCTGACATTTGATTGTTTTTGATCCAGAGTCGACCAATATTCAACAAGAGTACACGGTTTGAAGACATGAGAAATCTGGAGGATGAGAGAGCTGCTCAATACAGGCGGCCCTTGAAAAAGTATCTAATATTTTCAGTTCTTCTACTGGTCCTCATATCAGTTGTAGTCTGAATCTTTACCATCTATAAATGTATTTTCTATCTTGTCACAGACCCATGAATAAAACATCAGGAATGGAATCCAGAGACGATGACCTTGACTTGGCTGGATATTCACAGTAAGATGTTCTGACTTTGCACCTTTTGATCCAAGTATTTTTGAATTGGGTGCTGTGAGCTGTCTGCTGCATCCTTATTTTTTCTCGTGGTTTAATATGCTTGCAAATCTGCAGAGGCCAAAAGTCTGGTCAGTCATCTGGTAGGCAACTTACATCCAGGCCTGAAGCAATGTCAATGGATTTTGTGGTGCGTCCACAGTCTAAGATTGATCCTGACGAAGTTAGGGCCAGGGCTAGAGCAATGGTTCAAGACCAGCGCCGAATGAAGGTGTGCACCTCTTGCTAAGTAAATTTGTATTTATATTATTTTCTTCATTTCACTCTCGTTAGTTTCTTGGCACTTGAGATAAATAAGAACTAAAAGGATCTTGATGCCTTTTTAATGAAGCTTCTTAATTTAAAAAAAGGAACAGAAGGGGGATTCTTTCTAGGACAAGGCTCCTGATATCCTTAGCAGAGGAGCCAGTAATAGCTTTTTGCCTAAAAAATGAAGTGCTCAATTTGGTGCTCATCTTGGAATCCCTCCTAACTTAGATACTCTTGTGAAATCCTTTAATTTGGGGGAAATGATGTAAATTATAATGCTGGAGTCTCTCCTAGTTTTGGTTTCAGTGAAAAAATCTTGTTGTGCGTGGGAACATGATATTAATCATCCTTGGGTATTCTTAGTTTCAGTGAGTGGGGTTTATGGCGTGAGATGACCCTACATTTTTCTCCTATTGAGTATAGTACTATTTTAATCTCTGGAGTTTGATTTTGTTACGATGTTATTTCCTTTGCTGCTACGTATTAGGAATGGATTCTCATCCTAATGCTGAAATATTGGTATGTTCATCGCAGATGAATAAGAAACTGCAGCAGTTAAAAGCTCCAAAAAAGAAGAAACTCCAAGCCACAAAACTCAGTGTGGAGGGTCGTGGCATGGTGAAGTATCTCTAGGCTGTGTTTATTGTGCTTGCCCTTGTTAGGGTAAATATCCTGTTGGCTCAGCTACACAATAGTTCATTCCATGCATTGGAAGATGGGTGTTCTTCTGAGCTTAGTATCTGGACAGTGGCTAATCGAAGTGCCTTGTGAATGTGGGACATGGTCACATCATTTTTGAAACTAGTTTGAGGGCTTCTAGTATGTTATGCTGATGAATCAGTCACCATGATTAATTGGTGCCGTATGTTATCTACTTGTATTATTCCTTCCTCAGCAGCTTTCTGAGGATGTCTTCTTCCTTATAATATGTTGGTGTGTCAGCTATACCCGTTAATTTTGTTTCCCTAGTTCACAAATAAGTTTCCAAGTCATTGGTGTAATGGAAGTCATGTCTGTTGCTATGGATGATGCAACTTGGAATGCTATTATTATTGCCGTTTGGCATGTATTATGCTGTTTTCCTGAATCTCTTTACTATGCTGTTTTCCTGAATCTCTTTTGCTAGGGTTCCTACCCTTTCATTTGCTAGTTAGTTTTAGCTTGTGAGTTGAGAAAAAGATCTCATTCTTCGCCAGAAGGCAGAATGTACTTTTTCCTGTTTAAGACTAAGCAAAGTATTTCATATCACATGCTCATTTAGTACTATTGTTGCTATTCCTCCAAATTTACTCCCTGAGCGGTGTGGGGTTCGGACTCCTTCACTCTAGAATGGAGGTATTGTCAAGCCCCGGAAATGGAGAACTTTTTGGCAGGAAGCACTTTATTTACCCTTCTCAATGGGCTTACCTTTGCTCGAATATGAATTAGTTGGATTTTAGGCAAGTATTGTAATAGTTAAACTGAAGATAGAAAGACTATGAGGGGAGTAGTTGGAACCAAATTGGTCTGGTAAATTTGATATTTGTCCTCTTTAACATCCAACTGCACCGAACTCTTTGCCTAGAATGCAACCACCAAAATGAATTGATATTATAAGTTTTGCTTGTATTGAAATGGAAACACACAAGATAAACCAGACGGTACCATGTTTTAACTAATTTTACTGAGTTCGATCGAATTTGTACCTTGTTTCTAAGTGACCTAGAGCCCACCTGGAATGACCAACTCTGTAACTTGTGGTCCTGTTAAGAGCAACTTTCACATATAGCAAACAAAAAAATCATATTTGTATGTTATAGCAAAGTTTGCATAATTGCGCTCCATAGCAAACATATATATGTATAATTCGCTATACATATACAATTGAAAGCTATCTATTTCGCTATACATATATACAAAAAGAAGCAATTGTATAATTCGTTGGCTCTTCTTCAGATTTGTATAATTTCGCTGGCAAGCCATTTGTATAAATTGTTGTTAGCCTCTCGTTTGTATAAATCGTTGACAAAAATATTTGTATATCAAAAATCACTCTCTCTTTCGCTTTATACAAACATAAATTATACATTATACAAACATAAAACTGGGCAGGGGAATATTTTTATTGTATAATTATAAGTGTATAGGACGAATATATATGTATTCGCATGTGTATATACAATTTTCTCGCACTTTATACAAACAGAAACACAATTTATACAATTTTGTTGTATAAAACGAGAAAGAGAGAAAGGCAAAAGAGAACTGGGCAAGGGAATATTTTTATTGTATAATTATAAGTGTATAGGACGAATATATATGTATTTGCATGTGTATATACAATTTTCTCTCGCTTTATACAAACAGAAACGCAATTTATACAATTTTGTTGTATAAAGCGAGAGAGGCAAGCACAGAGGGAGTGAGTGAGAGAGGAGAGTGGCGAGCGAGAGTTTGAGGGAGAGAGGCGCTGGCAAACAGTTTGCTACAGGATACAATTAAATCAAAGTGTAGTTATACCATTTAATTTGAATTAATAATTTGCCATTAAGTACAATTTTCCCTTCTATTAAAAGACATGTTGATCATAACAAAATCCCTCAATTATATCAAAGAGAAACTCCAATTTTTATTTTTATTTTTAAATATATTTTTGTGGGTGGGAGGTTGTTTTGGAGAAAGTGTATGTGTTATAGGCAGCCTCTCGTGTTTGAATTCAGAGCTGGCAGTTCACTTATGAATTATGATATTCTCTTTGTCAATACTTCCAATACAAATCCCCTAACGGCATGCTAATTAGTACGTAATTAGTACTTATTCAAAGGCAAAACTTATGTTTGATATATTAGGAAAAAAAAACTTACCATTACCATGGTGTTAAAACTTACCATGAACAAAGTGAAATTACACCTATTGAAGTTACATCTAATATTTCTCTATGATTAATTTGTATAAAAAAATATTATAAATAATACTTAACAGAATTCAATAGAACATGTTTTTTTAGTGAACTGAGAGCAAAACAAAGAGACATAATTCCAATCACATCAATATGCATTTTTCTAACAGCTAGTTTGGATACTCATTATATGTTTGTATTGTGTTAGTTTAGATATGAATCATATGATGTGTGATTGTAGTGTTATCTTACTCTTTTTTTTTTTTTTTTTTTTTCATTTTGTCTCTATTTATTATTTAATAATCTTTTTTTTTATGTTAACTTTTTATAATAATTCTAGCACATAACTTACTTTACTTATAAATTTATCTTTAAAATTGATAATACGAAACATTATATAAGAATGATAAACAAATATAATTTATCTAAATATTACATTAGTCAAAACACTATAATGCATTATCAAACATACCTAACAAGCAACAATTAAATACTCTTTCATTTTTAATTGAACTTTTGATTGGGTAACTTTTCATAGTGGGGCGAAAATAGCAGTGAAGCAACTTTGAACACTAATAAAATGTCAAAACTGGACTGCTGCTTGACATCGTTGTTGCCGCCATAGTCCTCTTCCTCCTCCTCTTCAAATCCCTTCAGTTCTTCAGCTTCCTGTAGACAGCTGGAATTGCAAATGCACGTTTTTCTTCTTACACTTCCCTCATTTTTTTTGCCATGACTTTATCTTTGTAATAACAATATTGAATTGATCTCCTTTGTCGATCCAATTTGCCGATATGGGCTTCTTTCAAATTCATTTTTTGATATTGTAAATTTGTGAAATTTTTGCTATTTCATCTTCTAATTTCAGTGAAGAAAAGTTATTCTTGCATTCTTTGGTTAGGTTAGGTGGCACATGGCTTTGTTGTTTTCTGATATTTCTTCACTGAGTTTATCTTTGAGATGACCAATAATTAGTGATCTTCTTGTCAATTTTAATTTAGTCCAATTTATTCGTATGGAATTGTATAATGCAGAACTGAGAGCTACTGACTTCATTTATGGACATTGTAAATTGTGAAAGATTTGATCTTTTCTCCTCTAATTTCATTTGACATTAAGTTAGTTGGTGTGTGTATATATGTTTGCCAAAATTGATGTGAAGTTAGTACCATATTAAGCATATTAGGTTCGAAACTGAAGGCATGTGCCGGCCCATCTGATCAGCAGATGATTTTGTAGGCAGGAAAGTTCAGTTTCTTGTATTGCTTCTTTCATGATTTTAGTGAAAGTATGCTTTAAATGATTTAAGCATTGGTTTCAATATGCTTTTATTTTAGTGAAATCAAATCAAGGATCTCCATTTTCGTTGATTTTGTATCGTACTTTAGTTGTTTTGTATTGGCATTAATTGGGCATGCATAGAGTGAAATTGTTTCAAAGGATACATCTAGTCGATCGCCACTTCGTTTGGATTGAGCTGTCAAATGAATGATTGCTATCATACTTGAGTTTTTCCTTTTCTATTTTCTTCTTCACAGTCAAATATTATGGATGTAATCTTTTTTATGATTTTTGTAATTTTGAACTGCAGTTGATCTCTGTCAAGTAAAAGTTGCTCTATTCATCCAAGAGAGAATTATAAAGAAATGGCTGTGTAAGTGTGTGTTTACTCGATCTTCGAATGTGTCCATTTGTACATGTACTTGTGTCTGATTGCAATTGCTATTTATGGTTAAATAGTGTGGCCTCTGCTCCTGGAAAGGTTCTGATGACTGGAGGTTATCTTGTTTTGGAGAGGCCAAATGCTGGTATTGTACTGAGTACAAACGCTCGTTTTTATGCTATTGTGAAGCCACTTCACGAGGAAATTATACCTGAAAGTTGGGCATGGGTGAGTGATATTTTCCGCACTAAACTGGATAATCATTTGATCAGAAGTCAGTTTGATCATTTCCTTTTTCCCTTCTTAAGAAGCACTTTTGTATTACTTTTCCTTCTTTTCCCTTTGCAAAGTAGATTGTAAACTACCTGTGTCTTTCTTATACTTTTTAGGGTTGGGCAGATGTTAAATTGACTTCTCCTCAGATGGACAGAGAAACTATGTACAAATTGTCTCTTAAGAATTTAAAACTTCAGAGCGTCTCTTCAAGGCAAGTAGTGTAATGAAACTATTTCATTATTTTCTTTCTGAATCAATGATATTTGTTATTTAAGGAATAAGCATATTAGATAATTGAATGGTTCAGTCTGTTTCCTTATTAGAAGATATTAGTGTCTAGAAATGTAATAACTACTATGTTCGTTTAATCTCAGTGAATCAAGAAACCCCTTTGTAGAATATGCAGTGGAATATGCCATAGCAGCAGCCCATGCAACATTTGACAAAGATAAGAAGGATATGTTACAGAAACTACTTCTGAAAGGTAGCGTCTGACTGTTTACTTTTGCCTTTCTTTCCTGAAGATAAAGTCATTTATTGAAAATTGAATTTAATTTCCTCATTTGAAAACAAAAAGAAAATATCTCAACATTATTAGTCATGCAGGTCTTGATATAACAATCTTGGGATGCAATGAGTTCTATTCGTATCGGAATCAGGTGGTCCTCCTTTGCAGCTTACTTATATTAGAATATTTCCAATATGACATGTAGTTTATAGATCTATGTCTTAGCTTTGCTGAATTGCTTGGATGGTTTTAAAGAAAAAGTTGCTACATCGATGACTCAGTACGAATTAAGTAATCTAAGTTGAATTGTTTATGTTAATTTGACAAAAGCTAATAATGTGTGACCAAAAATCTTATTATGTTTAAAGATGTCAGACACGTCAAAACTAAGAAGAAGTTCTATGGAATAATGTTTCAGTTACGTTCATCAACATGATAATGGTTTGAGTTACATAAGAACAGATTGATTACGTAAATCTTGATGTTTGAAGTCACATGCATTTCATACCAGAGTCAAATTAGAACATTTAATTTGGTTGATACCACTCTACTTATGCATGAGCATAGGACAAGAAATAGTAGTGGTCTTCTTATTATACGGTTGGGACTGATCAACTTGGATGCTTCCTTTTTTCATAGTTTCATGACTAAGTCAGTTCAAATTTCTTTGGTGAAGCCTCAGTTGCACAAGATAAACGTAATAAAAGACATGACCAAAGGCTTTTATTACTTTATTTTATTTTTGTTGTAAGATTTTTGACATTAATCTGTTAAATATGTCTTGTAGATTGAAGCGCGTGGACTCCCTCTTACACCTGAGTCATTGGCTTCCCTTCCACCTTTTACATCAGTCACCTTTAATGCAGAAGATTCAATTGGAGAAAATCAGAAGCCTGAAGTTGCAAAAACTGGATTGGGGTCATCAGCAGCTATGACAACAGCTGTGGTTGCTGCTTTGCTTCATTATCTTGGTGTTGTTAGTCTCTCCTCTTTTTCTGAGGATCAATCACACGGAAGGAAAGATGATAGTGATCTTGATATTGTTCACGTGATAGCTCAAACTGCCCACTGCATTGCTCAGGGTAAAGTTGGCAGCGGATTTGATGTTAGTTCTGCAGTTTTTGGCAGCCAACGTTATGTGCGGTTTTCACCTGAAGTGCTTTCCTCTGCTCAGGTCTTTCTTGTCTTTCCAATTTGTTTAATCAATTCAGAGGAAGTAATGATAGATGAAAAGGTGTTACCATTCTCAAAAGAAAAGAAAAGAGATAGAAGAGATGACCTTCTCTAATTTAGCGTCGAGTGTAAGAGAGCAACAGGAAAAATGAAAACAATGGCCCTAGGTTACTACTCTTTAGTTTTGAATCTGCCAAAGACTTCGTCTCTCATGGCAAGTCCACCCCAGAACTTAAATAGCTTTTGTCCTGGAAATTGATAATTAAAGTTGACACTCTTTCCAAATTGAGACAACTTCTAGAAAATATATATAAATCACATTGTTAATAGGCTGTTTCTGGCACCACAAGGTGCTATTCTCCTGTTTATTGTTAACTCGATAGAATGATGCTGCTCGGGTTAGTGATAGCACAAATAAAGACAGTGAGGTGGAAAAATTGCTGCTGGGCTAGTCATGAATCCAGAAGAAGTGGTACCACCTTCATGTCAAAGTAGCTATGGTGGAACCAAGTTCGGAATAACGTCTTGGTTCCGCTGGGCCTTTAGCTCAGCGGCCTGATAAAACTTGCTTTAGACTATTGTCACACCCCAAATCCGGATGTGATGGCACGTGTCCATTTCCCACCGGACACGTCAGCCTAACCCAACCACAACGATAGAGAAGTAGAAATACGAGAATAAAAGATAATAAATAAGCTGAAGACTTTAATTAAAACTCAACACTATCCAGAATTTGGTTGTCACATGTACAAACCTCTAAATACAGAATTCGAATAAAAATATACAAGTCTCAGAGTATAGTTCTCGAATGGAACAAAACTGAAAGTAAAGATAACTCAAGGGCACGTCTGGAATGAACCACTACCTCTCGAGTATGTCCCGAAGCTCAATCTGCTAAAGAAAATACTAAGCCGAATCTGAGAGAGAGAGCTGTCAACCTACACAATTGTGTAGAAGCAAGGGTGAGTACCGAAAACCACAGGTACTCGCAAGTAACTCTAAACTAAGCAAAACTAGCAGCTACAAACAACTCCTTTCAATCCCAACCGAACCACCGAAACTTCAATCTAACATCAAACCAACCAACCTATACTAAACAGATCATATTCAACAGCCAGAACCAACAGTATATCCTCATCAACCTCAGATCAACAAATAAGAGCAAGTAGATCAAATTCCACATAAGAAGGGTAAACCGATACAATCCACACATCACAGACAAGGATAAGGCAAATGCGATGCAAAATGCAATAATGATGTCATGTAGTCGTGATGCATGTCTGTCCTACGATACACATTTGTTGACGTAATCAGTCCGCGCTGAATACTCAAATCAGAACCCATGGGGGCCACACATGGACCATGTATCACCGCCTGAACCAGATCCCATTGGCATCCAAATCGCTAGCCGGAGCTAGTCCATCTCATATATCTCTAGCCGGAGCTAGTCTCAACTGTGTCTCATATCCATCCATCCTCATATCAGTGTCTCAGAACTCATGCAGCAGATAGTTCACACATGGGATGAATAATGAATATGCACATGTCATCAATCACAATCATATCACGATCACATCATAGTATTACACATCATCTGTCTCAATCACAACCATATCACGACCACATCATAGTATTACACATCACCTGTCTCAATCACAACCATATCACGACCACATCATAGTATTACACATCATCTGTCTCAACATCAATGTCGGTATCAATCATAGCCTACTCATGCTCTTCTATCCCCTCAATATCAGTTATCACATGACTTATTCAACAAATTCAAGTCACATATAACACATTTAACTCGTTTGTTTCCCCATCTTTCATTTACAACAATTTCAATCAACAAATAAAACTCATCCTCAATCCCCATTACTCCCCAACACAATTAGGAAAGTAGTCATGCGTAGTCTAAGAGTTTTACAAAGTTTGGAAGCCACTTGCCTTAAAACGAACTCCAAAAGTTACTTGACTTGAGGCTTTCCTTTCCGAGTATAATCCGGATCACGATAATCTATTCAAACAATTATTCACAATCACAATTCGAGTCCAATGACACCAAACTCAAGAAATTTAGGGAAAAAGGGCAAAACGGTCCAAAAGTCTCATACCGGAAAACGATACCCAAATCTGGAAATTTTTGATGTAAAATGGTCCTTAAAGTATTTGGAAGCTAATGGTGAAAACCAATTTGAAAACGGAGTTGAAATCAATTCACAAACTCAATTTGAAGGAAAATCCATGTTCTTGAAGAAGCCCAAAATATTCGGATCCGAAACCCCGACTCGAAAATGAAATATTTCTTGAAAAACATCTTACCCATGCTTAGATAAGTTCAAATATGAAATTTCATCAAAGACGGAGTTAAGATCGACCTTGAAATTCTCAATTTATCAAACTTTAACTTTACCGAGAAAGTCAAAATTGTACGCGGTTAATATGATGAAAATAATCGATGAATCAATAATTTTATGTTAAAATCAGTTTACCCATAACATAAGGATCGTAAATATACCTTTTTCATCAAAAAGGGAGTCCAAATCGATAAAACCCCAATTTTTCCCAAGAAATTTATGGATAGGGCAAAAAAAACCAGATAAAGAAATTATGAGAAAATGTCGAATTGCAGATTGAATACTAACCCTCATATTAATTCAAGAAGAAACCCATAAGAATCACTCCATTCCGATTTCTAGAACTCCCGATATGCTCAAAATACCAAATGAACACAGTCTGAGATTTTTATAACAGTACATGGCTGTTATGCACCAGAAAAACAGCAGTTAATCTTTCACTAAAAAGGCCGTAATTTCCTCATACGTTAGTGAAATGACCCGATTCTTTTTTGTAAATGTCTTAAATAATGATACGGACCTGCTCGTTCAATCGGAGCTTAATTTCATGCTCGTTTGCCCAGTCAAATATCATTTCTACTCGGTAAACAATTATTTCTTATTTGCGATAAAAGTCCAATCTCGGATTAGCGAAAATGCACCAAAATTTGCAGATAAGTCTTATAATTCATGCTCAAAATTTCAGAACCTTCGGAATAATTTTTCGACCTTTAAAATTAATAATGAACCCCTTTAGTTGTCACAATTTGCTGAAATAGTGTCAAAGCATCCAAGAAGCTTAAAAGCTCACCCAAAACTCATTTGGCACTTCCCGAACACAAACCAAATATGCTACTAGCTTGAAGATGACATTTCGGACTCAATGAAATCGTCGGAATTTGAATTCGAGGTCTCCTTGACCCGGTATCCGATAAGGCGTCAAGAAACTAACTTTAGGCTCAAAAACTCGAAACGCACTCGGGGCCTCTAAAAATTCAACCAAGACTCATTCTAGACTTAGAATCACCCCCTGAATCCAACGGTGCCCTCGGAATTCCATTCCGAGCACCGGAACCTCGTTTATTGACCAAAGTCAACTCTTGATCAAAATTTCACAATTTTAGCAACTTAGGACCTCAAATCTTCGGTTTAACTCCAAATTCGACTCCGTAAATTCTCATAAACCCGTTTCGACATTCTAAAACTGCTGGAATCGACGGAAATCCGATTCGAGTCTCGAAACTCCAAATGACTCGAAATAGCACTTTTAACCAAACTTCAACTCTTAAAAACTCAACTTTTCATCAATTTTCCTTCAAACCAACTTCGAAAATACAATAATTAGGACTCGGGGCAACTATCGGGAGGGGTAAAACGGTCATTTCATGAAAATTTCCAAAAATGACCTTTAGGGTCATTACAACTATTGACATTGGTGTGAAGGCTAAACTCTAGCTTGGTTGCTTGAGGCTCTATTTGCGCCCAAAAATATAACTCTTTATGGTTATTTTCTTGAATTACAGAATAGGGTAACAAGGGAAGCTGCAACTAAGATAGTTTCTGCTCTTCAAAATGTTGGTCATTTGTATACATGAAGCCACGTTGCCAAAAATTCAAACGACCTACTTTCTAGTAGTTTTTTATTTTTATTTTTATTTTTATGAGGAAAAAATTGGGGAAAGATCCACCAAAGTGGGAAGCCTTAACCGGATGTGTGGTAACAGGTGAAGCCCAAAGGCTGTTCCCATCCCTGTTGGGGGAGATGCCAACCATCGCTCCTTCCTACTAACACTACTTTGTAGTAGTTTTTAGACAAAGTAGTCATGCTAGAACCACCTCTAATCAAAATTGCGGAGCTTCAAATTCTGTCTTACAAGGTACTCTCTCCGTCCCATATATTGATCATGTGAGAAATATATGAGAAAAATATTATTGAATTGTGTATTTAAATTGTTACATTGAGACCCTATATATAGACACTACATTGGAATCCTTTTCCAACTAGGATTCCTATTCTTATTCCTATTCCTATTCCTATTCTAAGTAGGAAATACTTATTTCTATTCTAACACTCCCCCTCAAGTTGGTGCATACAAATCATATGTACCTAGCTTGTTACATATGTAATTAATACGAGGACATGTGAGGGACTTGGTGAAGATATCTGCAAGCTGATCATTTGACTTCACAAATTTCGTAACAATATCTCCCGAGATTATCTTTTCTCTGACAAAGTGACAGTCAATCTCAATGTGCTTAGTCCTTTCATGAAACACTGGATTTGATGCGATATGAAGAGCTACTTGATTATCACACACAAGTTCCATCTGATCAATTTTGCCAAATTTTAGTTCTCCCAGCAATTGTTTGATCCAAACTAGCTCACAAGTTGATGTCGCCATTGCTCGATATTCTGATTCTGCACTAAATCGAGCAACCACATTTTGTTTCTTACTCTTCCACGACACCAAATTACCTCCTACTAAAACACAATATCCGGATGTCGAACGTCTGTCAGAGGGTGATCCTGCCCAATCAGCGTCTGTATATCTAATGATATGCTCATGGCCTTGATCCTCAAAGAGTAGTCCTTTACCGGGAGCTGACTTTATATATCGCAGAATACAAACAACTGCTTCCCAATGACTATCACAAGGGGAAGTCATAAACTGACTTACAACACTCACAGGAAAAGAGATGTCAGGTCTAGTCACTGAGAGATAATTCAACTTTCCAACAAGCCGTCTATACCTTTCAGGATTACTAAGTGGCTCCCCCTGTCCTGGAAGGAGTTTAACATTCGGATCCATAGGAGTGTCAATAGGTCTACAACCCATCATTCTTGTCTCCTCAAGAATGTCTAAGGCATACTTGCGTTGAGAATTAACAATACCTGATCTAGACTGAGCAACCTCAATACCTAGAAAATACTTCAATCTGCCAAGGTCTTTAGTCTAGAAGTGCTTAAAGAGATGTTGCTTCTGTTGGTTGTTTATTTGAACTCTCCTCGACTGAAGTTAAGGAATGATGGCATGACCTCTTTCCCGTGCCATGTGAAACCTATTGGAAATGTGATGCCTTCTCTTTTCAGTAGTTTGCTTTAATTTGAAGGAAGACTTGACAAGATGGGGTGGCTCAAGTTGAAAGCACCCTCCACATCCAACCTCGATAATGGGGTTTGAGTCACTGAAAGAGCAAAGTGGGGAAAGGCCTCTGTTGATTCCTGGGAGGTCGGGGTGGGGTAGATGTAGGTTACCATACAGGAATAAATAATGTAAAGAAAGAGTTTTAGTAGTGAAAAGATAATATTATGTGGTGGAGTTGAGAGATACTGCAGATTTTGCATCTTAATTTTGTTGAATCTTCCAAATAGCTCTGACTTGTTGATTATTTTGGATTTGCAGAATGCAGGTATGGCTACACCACTAACAGAAGTCATTTATGATGTCCTGAAAGCCAAGTGGGACCATGAGAGGACCAAGTTTTCATTGCCTCCATTGATGACTCTCGTGAGTCTTGATAAATTATGTTCCGTATTCTGTTGAACATTGTCTGTATAACTGTGATCAATTTCTTATCGACTTTTAGTAAGCTGGATGATAAAAAAAATCTGATTTACCTGATAATCATCTCTTTTGTATAACTCTTCTTCTAATTATAAATCTTCACATCCTTTTTTGACCTCCAAGCTCATTGTTGACTGGACATAAGATTGATTATCATGCAGTCATAGTGAACCACAAACAAGTTGCTTAGCCCAACTGCTAAATATTGTTGTCAAATATAGTCACTTTTTGTGGTGCGAGGGTTAAAACACACAATTTTTGCTGTGTTAAGATTAAGTGATTTCTTCAGCTGTGATGGGTAATGAATCTTAGTTGGAAGGTCACTCATGCAGCTTATCATTCATTTGCTAGCCTACTTTAATGGGATTCGTTGGCATGTCTATACAAACATTAACATTGAAGTATCCTGTCTAAAATTTTTGACCTTATGCTGACCCATTATTATGGATTCTTTCTTGCTCTTTTGAGGCTCACTACTACACTCTACTGCTACAAAATTTGACTTATTAATTACCATGTAAATTGTCTGTGGTGCACAGTTTTTCTTCCTTTAAGTTGCTGAAATTGATTGCTAAGCATCTTGCAGTTACTTGGAGAACCGGGCAGTGGAGGATCTTCTACCCCATCAATGGTTGGTGCTGTTAAGAAATGGCAGAAGTCTGATCCTCAGAATTCTCTTGAAACATGGAGAAAGTTGTCAGAAGGGAACTCTGCCTTGGAAATGCACCTTAATACCTTATGTAAATTGGCAGAAAGGAACTGCAATGTTTATGAATGTCTCATCAACGCCTGCAGCCTGCTTCCAGCAGAAAAGGTAAAATTCTTTTGGTCAAAATTGAAAGGAAGTTCAAGATCTAGTATTATGTAGAAATTTTGCGAACTATCCGTATTCAGTACGGAAGTTTTTTGCTTCATTTTATGCTTAATGGTACGTATAATTATCCTTGATGCACTTAGCTTCTAACTTGTTCTGGAAAGGCGTACTCTGCTAGGTATCCATGGGTGTTTGAAGTGCTGAAAATTGGCTCAACTTTACTGAGTTGATTCCGAACCATAGCAGTGGTTACTTTCACCTTCTTGATAAGTCATAGAACAATAATTACACCCTCAATCCCAAGTTGCTTGGGGTTGGCTACCTTCTTGATTAGTCATTCTCACTAAAAAACCACATGAAACTACAGCCGTAATAGCTGAAAAATGTATTACTTAAGAGCTAATGGAAACAATTAACACAAACATACTGCAAGTGCAGGCTAACACATGTAGAATAAGGGATTTATTCCCCCTGTAAAAACAAATTCCAAAAGATACCCTCTTCTCAATAATTCCCATTCTACTTCTGATTTTGAACTTTATTTGCTCCTCGCATCATATCAATAAGGAGCGAAGGATGACCTTCTAGTTCCACTATATTAAACTGGCAAGTCCTTCTGAGGCAGTAGAGCCCCCTTCCTGTGAACTTGCATCCAGTGAATTTTTAAGCCCTCTTTCTGTTAGGAGTCATAATCCTCCTCCTCAAGCATCCTCCTTCGAGTCTTTCAAAGTTGCAACCATTAGCTGGAACAATTTCTCCCTTAACAACAATCATTTTTCTTAGAGAAGCTTCCATTATGTTGTCTCAACACAACAAAAAATCCTTATTTTTAATACCATCACGTTTTGGAGGCAGGCACTGACGATCTAAAAAAGGTCATTCAATTCTTTTCTCCTGCATGTCTGAATGAAATTTTCCAGATCAATTATTTAGACAATCCAAGTAGCTCCTTGCAAATATTTCTGTCGTCAAATCGAGCATCATTACTTTTTGGTTGGATTATGTAATATTCCTTCCACAGTTTATGAAATTTTCTTCTAAAACTCAAGTTTTTTCTGGTTTTCACCATGACTAGTGGCTTGAGAGAGCAAATGAACCAAGTCAAGCAGATATTGTTAAAGAGTTGTTAGGAGCCCGAGATGCGATGCTTGGAATCAGGTATTATATGCGCAAAATGGGAGAGGCTGCAGGAATTCCGGTAAGTTTGTTGCTACCATGTACTCAAAATCAAAAGCTCTTAGGAGTCAGCTGCATTGCTGTCTTCTCCCATTTTTTTAAACCATCTTTCACCATGTGTCAAATTCACAGATAGAGCCTGAATCACAAACTCACCTTCTGGATACAACGATGAGTATGGAGGGGGTTCTGTTGGCTGGTGTTCCTGGTGCTGGTGGATTTGATGCAGTCTTTGCCGTCACTTTGGGGCCTTCAAGCAAAAATGTGACGAAAACTTGGAGTTCACTCAATGTTCTTGCTATGCTAGTGACGGAAGATCCTCGCGGTGTGTCTTTGGAAGAACATGATCCTCGAGCCAAGGAAATTACAGCAGCTGTTTCTTCAATCCAACTTCAATAATGACCCGCAGGTATAGGATATTATATCCGATGGTTTTATCATGCTATATGACTACAACATCAGATTTTACAACACAAGAAGGATATATTAGAGCACTGTACTGTAAGGTCAGAATCACCTTCATCAATAAGCACCAAATGAGTGCCTGTTGTATTTTTACCCAAAACTTTGATCTTGTTAGAATTAGGTCCCTTTTACTTCAGAACTCTGTATGATTTGTGGAATCAAAATGTTAGCTTCATTCCAATGGTGAGTCTTATCTTTTATACTTGGATTAAGTTTGGAGTTTCATGTCCATTCTCTAATTGATCCCCAAGCATTACCCACCAAGAAATAAACTTTAATTCATCACATAGCTCTCTGAATTTTTCATTTTATAATGGTGGTGTCCATGCCAGTTTACACATGCATCGATTATTTCAGTGGATACTTGTGTTCTCCTATCAACACAAGAATTCCTCAATTGTTCCCGTGTGGGTCTTATTGCATGGTTTATCGTTCCATTGCCACATTTGAAATTATGACAAACAAATAGCAAGAACTTTGGACTCAAAACCCAATCTAAAAATCATTTAAGAAGAAATTTGATTTTTTTTAAAACTGATGCTAAATCAGTATATATATACTACATTGGACTATTGGTATCATTAAAATTAATAATTTCGCTTAACTCATACTAAATGTATTGATATCATTAAAGTTTCTTGTTGAAAAATTACTCATTAGTCAATGATGCTATAAGAATATATATATATATATATATATATACTCATTTGTGGTATCATTAAGGTTTTTGGTTTAAAAATTGTATAATTAATATATAAATAACTTTTATCCTATTTACAAACTAAACATGATATAAAATTAATATATGAATAATCAAGTTATTCATATATTCTTTATTGGACTAAAAAGAAAGTAAGAAAAACAAATGGAAAGAGGTGTTTGGATACTAGAGATCCCTAATTAGCCTTTAATCACAGTATTTATACAAAATTCAGTCTCTCTCCATTACATCGACACCGCCAGTTAACAAACTATGGAGAAAGAACACGGCGACCTTCTCCCACTGAACCCTACTCCGGCGGCGGCGACGACGACCGCAGTTAACGCCGGAGATCAGCAGCCACTGCAGCAGTCAACTCGGTCACGTCCGAAGCGGTTCGTGAAGAACCAAATACCAGACTCCATCCTAAACGATGCAGCACTCAACGCCGCCATATCACTTCTACCTCAAAACTACAACTTTGAAATCCACAAGTGCGTATGGCGAGTACGGACTTCAAGTGCCAAGCGCGTGGCCCTGCAGTTCCCTGAGGGTCTCCTCATGTACTCACTCATCATCTCCGATATACTCTCCACATTCACTTCCGCTACTCACTGTTTCATCCTCGGCGATGTGACTTTCGGCGCGTGTTGCGTCGACGATCTCTCGGCAGGAGCTCTTTCCTCTGATCTCCTCATTCATTTCGGCCATAGCTGCCTCGTGCCTATTGATTCCACCACTATCCCATGCCTTTATATATTCGTCGAAATCTCGATCGATGTTCACAGGTTGTTGAATGAACTCAAACTCAATTTTTATAATTCCGATACGTATGACAATATCATTATGGCTGGAACAATTCAATTTGCTTCTGCAATTCGGGCGGTTAAGCCCGAACTTGAAAAATTGGGGTTTAGTATATTGATTCCTCAAGCTAAACCGTTATCGGCTGGGGAGGTACTCGGCTGTACTGCCCCGAGTGTTAAGAACAGGTTTTCTGATGGAGAGAATGTGGTTTTGGTATTTGTGGCTGACGGTAGGTTTCATTTGGAGGCGTTTATGATAGCGAATCCAGGGATAAAGACTTATAGATATGATCCGTTTATAGGGAAGTTGTTTGTGGAGGAGTATGATCATAAGGGAATGAAGGAGGAGAGGAAGAGAGCCATTGAGAAGGCGAGGGGGGCGAAGAATTGGGGGATAGTGCTTGGGACATTAGGTAGGCAAGGGAATCCAAGGATATTGGATAGATTAGAGAAGAAGATGTCGGAGAAGGGGATGACTTGGACGGTTGTGTTGATGTCGGAGATATCTCCTACGCGGATTGCATTGTTTGAGGATGCAGTGGATGCTTGGATTCAGATTGCTTGTCCGAGGTTGTCAATTGATTGGGGAGATGCGTTTAAAAAGCCTTTGCTAACGCCATTTGAGGCGGAGATTGCATTGGGTGATTTGTCTGGGTGGTGGGAGAGGAAGACATCAGTGACTTCAGATATATGTTGTGATGAAGCTATGAAGTGTTCAAAGAATGAATCTTGTGGTGCTTGTGATAATGGTGGCGAGAAAGTGAAGGAAGAGACACAAGTGGATTATCCGATGGATTATTATGCTCAGGATGGTGGGGAGTGGAATTCTTGCTACTCTAAGAAGCCTGCTAGACTTTCACAAAGAAGTAGTCAATCTTGTAATGGTGCCAGTGCCATCAAATCTAATAGCTGAGCTAACTTGTTCCAGCTGGACATAGTGCTGCCATTGTAAATGGAGTTTACACTTCTAAAGTGAGTACCTCCCTCGTATTTTCTGTTGAGGCCTTTTAGATCAAGTCTCCATGCCCGTAAAGTTACATTCTACGTAGTAAACAAATTATAAATAGTTCCTGTATTTATTACTTTTACAGGACTAATTTGGAATATTATCTTTAACCTTACTTTAGTGGTGTTATTTTGCTATCCTTATGTGAGTTATATGTATGTATCTTGGTGTCAAAACTCTAATTATGCGAGACAATAACAAAGTTTTAAAAAAGCATACATCGTGCTCCTTTCCGTCATGCAGTCTATCTATTGACCAACCCCAGGAGAGAGTTGCAATCTTGTATCTTGCTATTTCACTTCATGCATCCCTTTATTGACCAACTCCAACAATTTAGGTGCAAGCCCAGCTGTCCAAATTTATTCCTCAGTTCCAGCAGAAACAGTATATTTTTTTTGAAGAACAGTCTGCCACTTTGTTAAGATATTTGATAGGTAAAATACAGTGGGCTTTCAGGGGAGGCTTAGATCAAGTGAATCATTATGGCGACAGTAATCCGCCTTCGTGATAGACTCGTCCTAGAATGTGAGGGATCCGGTTGTATTTCATATATGTATCTTCTTTTTCTTTCATTTCTTTCTACATTCCTATTGTTGTAGCTTCCTTGCATCACATAGGTTAAGAGATGTGAGATATAGAGGTCTGCTGAGTGATGGCATATTATGTCTCTACAAAGGTGTTTCGCATAAAAAACTGGGCTTCTCTATTTCTTATCATCCATGTTATATGGTTGTTGTTAGGGTGGAATGACAAAAGGGTGATGCTAAGGCTGTAAAAGTATGGAGAAACCACCTGCTACCTTTAACCACGGCCATGATTTATTCAGTCCTAGAAAAGGATTTTCAAATAAATCTGGGTATTCACTGAGGCGCCATTAGAGGGAAGGCTGGAAAGTTCGCAAATGTAATGCATGTAGTATCTAGCTTAGATATTTTCAAAAATTGCTAGCTCTTTTTGTCTTAGCGTCATTGTTAAGCTATTAAGGTTTGATGAAAGATGATTCTTTTAATTTGTTTATCATTTGAGAGGATGTACTATGTATCATACTTATTCAATGAACAAAGAGTTGTGTTATTTCTTTAGTTCTAGTTATGTTTTGAATATCCACTCATTTGCATACACCCCATATTTTATTTTTGCTCATCAAAAAATAACATACAGCCCATACCAGGTCCTTAGTAATTTTGTTGGTGGAATATTATATCCATGAAGAATATTCAGATAATTCTCCAAGATTTTTGCACAAAGCACACAGCTAAGAAGAGTTGACAAGTGAAACGGAAACGAGTTGGGTTCAAGTATTTGGACCATACATTTTTTGAGTTGTATCATAGAATCAATCGATAATAATGTAAAAGATACAACACTAACACAAAACATAGTATTGTCTACGGTACAAAGGAAATCTTTTTAACATTATTATAGAAATTTACATGCAACTGTGTTTGAATTTTTACACACACAATACCATCATGCTTCTTTGGCATATCAATAGTACCTTGACAAAGTTGAGCAATCCATCAACAAATCCCAGATTCCTCCAACAATTTAAGCAGACTATGTTCAGGTGCACTCATTGATGGAAGAATAACCCGATTCATGGGAGGTCTAGGTATTGTTCGAGTTGCTATAGAGTCGGTAGCTCTTCCTTCAGGCCTTCTAATTCGCCGCACAGAAGACCCTCGCTCCTTCCATATTCTTCCCTCCTGTAAGTCAAGAATTGTACAAATTCCAGTTAGCAGTCCTAACAAGTAAAATGAAGGAGCCGGGAATATTCAAAAATATGAATATTAAGTTTTCGACCTATAAATTCCAAAAAATAAAGAGTGTTGAAATCATTAACTTTAAATCTTGAATCCACCTCTAGAGATGAGTATTTACACATACTCGATAGAACATATTCACAAGACTACAGAGGACAACTTCAGAGACATATAGGGTGAGTTGAAGACCTTACATTTAGTACTGAAGGTTCTGGAAAGGGACATTGAATTGGTCGATCAATCTCAAGAGGCTCAGAGGGGTGTTTGACTGGCTTGAACTCAACTGCAAATTCAATACCACGAGGCGTCCCAGAGGAAGCCCTGTCTATAGTAGCCTCTGAATTTGGGGGAAACACTTCCCTTTCATCCTGCAATGAAATTACATCATAAAATTTCTATAACTAAATCTCCGCGGCGCGCTTAGGAAACAAGTCCTAAATGGCCTTCTAACAGAGAAATTTTCAGTTGAGAGCGATTCTCATATTAATGCTATGTTTTCCAATCATACGTTAAATAACTTAACAACTAAATACCAATATGACGAGTTTAATTATCATGTCAATTCATGGTGGAATAGAAGAATCAGAACAAACTTTTATTTTATGTGATCAGACCAAAAGTAAGACTAGGCACTACAAAAGATTTCGTAAATTAGACACAATTTAGAGACTGAAAACAACAACAAAAAAGCCAAGAATCAGTCAACCAGAAGACAATTTGTTACAAGGACAAAATTTATTTACATACAAGTGCACTTTGAGTTCGACGATGGCCAGCTCTGCTCACAGAAAATCTTGAAAAAATGCCCACCATATTTGCCTCTTGATCACTTTCTTGACTCTTGATCTTCTTCTTTTTTCACATGTAAAGTTCAACTAAATTCATCAATACTTTTAATACAAAACATAAATTTATATGTACAAATTTGTAATCCGGAAAAGAAAGAAAAAACAGGCACGTAACAAGTTAGCTTGGCTAGGCGGGTTTTGTGTGGATTCGGTGAGTCAATAATACTCCTACTTAATTTTGGAAGTTAAAGAAATGAATAAGTGGGTGTTTGGATTGATTTAAAAGTTGGTCAAATCTATTTTTAAGTCAATTTTTTTATTTTTGAAAGTGTTTGATAAATATAAAAAATAATTTAAAATAAGTAAAAAATGACTTAAAATAAGTTGAAAAGTATTTGACAAGGTAAAAATTATATAGAATAAGTTTAAAATGACTTAAAATAAGTCAAAAACAAAAAGTAGGTCTTCCCTTATTTTTTATTTTTTGACTTAAAAGTCATTTGAGTTTAACTTATTATTTTTAACTTAAAACTATTTTTTTAATCCAATCCAAATGGACTCTAAGTACAAAGTGTTGGTTAAAGAATCATTAATAATTTCTCTTTTCGTTTTACTTTATATAGCATTGTTTAATTAGGCATTGAATTCAAACCTAAAAATTGTCATATTGTTTTAAAACAAATTAAAATGAGGAAAACGACAAGTAGAAAGAAAGACGGTGGAACTTAGATGAAGTGTCATGTGTTGTTTTAGTTTAAGTGGGTACACTTGTCTCTGTTAGATACGCAATCTTTATTATTTCCCTTATTTCTTTTATTCTTTTGTCTCTCTGCTCATCTGGGTCCCTTTAGTTTCTGTGCCGGCAACCGTCTCTTCTATAGTTTTTTTTTATTTTTTTTAAATGTAGCAGAGAACGGTCGAAATTATCCCTCAATTTTTATTGAACGGTTAGTTTTATCCTTTGTTATATTACGTGATTGTCAATATTTTACCATCCATATCCTTCAATTGGATGGAGAACCATCTTCCTCCTTTGCATCGTGATGATGGGTTTGATTACTTTTTGCTCCTTTGGATTTAGCTACAACACTTTTTTGGTACTTGATTTGATATCGCATATATTCATTTACCACTAATTGGGGTTCATAGCACTTCCTCATTTCAAAGTGGTGAAATCATTGGGCTATAATAGTTTGTTATGTTAAGGATGTTCAAAATATGTTATTTAATTATTTCGTATATCTTTTTACTTGTATATATGATATGTTTTTTTTTACTACCACGTGGCTACGCCACTGTTCATAGATAACAAATTTAGTGCCCTATAATTTTCAGAGCGAAAGAAAGAAGAAAAAAAGGAGAAAAGAAGGAGAGGAGAGGGGAGGATGGCGCCGTGGTGGTTGTACTTTTCTATATTTATTAAATATGTAAATTTTATTTCAAAAATTAAAGAATTTATATATGAAATCAAACCAAGCATTAGTTAGTGGTTTGACAGTTATACTCTAAATCAAGCCAAACAGATTGAAATAGACAGACTAAACATTTTGTTCTGGTCCATATTAAACAAATTATTGAGACCCTTTTTATAGTTCAAAATAATTGAATTATTTAAAGTTTGAGAATTGTTGAGACATTTTTTTATATTTATCCTTCATTTAATGAGCTTCTTATCTACTTTACATTTTTTAGGAGAAAAATTTAAGAATAATCACAAGGATAATAATGAAAAATAGTCTTTATATATTTTTCATAAAAAATTATGGCATACTCTTACAATTCACTTAATATGAATTTGAGAAAATATTTACTGTCCATATAATCTCCTAATTAATAGAGTAGAAAAGTTGCATAAGTTGGGTGTACCTAAAATTATTGAACTAAGTACTTAGCATAGAAGAAAAATTACTAGTCTATTACTAGCTAGGAATTAATGCGAATTAACAAGTAACAAGCCAGAATAATCCAGCTAAATGAACGAAAATAAATACTTCCTAGTGGGGAACTAGGGAGCCTTTTTTAATCACCATACAAGTCAAATCAATGTTCGGCTGCGAAAAATTGAAGAGAAAATAATGGAACTTCCCATCCTTGTCTTCTCCATCTCACTAATTTTCTGTTGTTTCTTCATCACACTGTTAATTCACAATACTAAATCCACCAGGAAGCTACCACCTGGTCCTACTGGCCTCCCGATAATCGGCTCACTCCTCCAACTCGGCTCAAAACCCAACCATTCACTAGCCGAGCTAGCCAAAATCCACGGCCCTCTCATGACTCTGAAACTCGGCTCGATCACCACCGTTATAGCCTCCTCCTCCGAAACAGCCAAAGAAATCCTCCAAACACATGACAAAACATTCTCGGCTCGCACAATTCCCGATGCGGTCTCTTCCCAACCGAATCGGGAAGCCACATTGTCATGGATCCCGCCCGACAACACCGTGGAGGAACAAGAGAAGAATATGTAACATGCAAATGTTCAATAACCAAAGGCTTGATTTACTTCAATAACTGCGTCACCAAAAGGCGGAACAACTAGTGAGTCATATAAGAAGCCAGTGTGAGAGTGGCTCGGCTGTTGATATAGGACGCATGGCGTTCATGACCACGTTGAATTTAATATCGAACATGATTTTTTCGATCGATATGGTGGATCCGGAATTTAAAAAGGCTCATGAGTTTAAGGAATTGGTATGGACGATTATGGAGGATGCCGGGGTACCGAATCTGTCTGATTATTTTCCGATGCTAAAGTGGTTAGATTTGCAAGGAGTACGGAGGCGTATAAGGCCAGCGTATTTAAGGTTGCATGAAATATTTGAACAACTTATTGAGAAGAGAGTAGAAGGTAGAGGGTCTGGTCAGACGATGAAGAGAGACGGAAATTTTTTGGATGTACTACTTGATTATTGTAAAGATGAAGGTTCTGGATTTGATCGCAAAACTATCAAGCCGATTATCCTTGTAAGTGTTTTTTCTTAGATTAAATATGTGTTTTTTTGGCTTTGACTTATATTTGTGTGCCATTGACAGGATTTATTTATTGCTGGAAGTGACACATCGGCCCTAACAATAGAATGGGCAATGGCAGAACTTCTTCGAAAACCTGAAGAACTCAACAAAGTACGACAAGAAATTATCCAACAAATAGGAACAAAAAGGGCAGTTAAAGAATCAGACATGGACAAACTCCCATACCTTCAAGCAGTTGTAAAAGAAACCATGAGACTTCATCCAGCAGCTCCATTACTCTTACCTCACAAAGCCCAACACGATGTACAAGTGTTGGGCTTTACCGTGCCTAAGGACAGTCAAGTTTTAGTGAATGCTTGGGCCATTGGAAGAGATCCCAAGTCATGGGAAAGGCCACTAGAGTTTCTGCCTGAAAGATTTATGGAATCTAGTGTGGATTATAAAGGTAGAGATTTTGAGTTTATACCGTTTGGCGCGGGTAGGAGAATATGTCCAGGAATGCCGCTGGCTATAAGAATGGTGAATTTGATATTGGCTTCTATTATTCAACCATTTAATTGGAAGTTAGCAGATGGAATGACACCGGAGAAATTGGACATGGAATAACAGTTTGGAGTTACTTTAAGGAAAGCTATTCCTCTTGTTGCAATACCTAGTATCACTACATCAAACAATTAATTAATATCAATAGTTCAATTACCGCTAAATATGTATTTTTAGCGGCAATTAACACTCTTCGTATAAGTCCTTAAAGCCTTTAGCGACATTGATTCTAATGACACTTAACTAATGTCGGTAAAAACTTTAGCACTCTTTATTAATGTCTATATTTATTGCCGCTAAAAGTTATTTTTATGATAGTGTATGGAATAAAACAAGGTTATACTGTATATTTTAAAGTCTTTGCTTATCTTAATGGCTTTATCCCTTTCTGAGCATGTATGAGATTCTTAACGTGCCCTTTTACGTAATGAATGCCCTTTTGATTCTCAAAAGTTACAACTAGTTTGATTTTTGGATCAATTTTGGTTATAAGATCGGATATTCTAGGTGTTGGTGAATGGTGACTAACATAAGTGATATCTTACTTTGTGGCTGTGCAGATATAATCCATTATTATTAAGTTGATCTCAAGTTTATCTTTTTGGAGTTTAAAAAGAATTGATATATATATATATATATGAAAAAAAAATCTTTAATATTTTTACTTTAGCGGGAAGTAGGAGTAGTCAAACCCTCAAAATAGATATCAGATATTAGGTCGAAAACTAATCAAGAAGACAAATTTTTTTTGAAAAAAATGTTTTCCTCCCAAGCCTTTTGAATTTTTTGACCTGATTAATTCAATTTTTTGTTGCATAAAGTTTATTTAATGAGAAACCATACACTCCCTTCCAAAATAAATTTCATTCTTTAATTTTCTATATTTCACTTATAATTCTGGATCTAAATTTGATTTCATAAGTAAAAGAAATCAACTTTGCTGTATTTAAAATTTTAAACCATACAAATCCAACAAGTCTTGAAATATGTGAGAGATTACTGACATTATCTAACATTTCAAAATAATCTGTGGATAGATTGTAGAAAGTTGTGGACACAATATGGCAGATGAGCCACTCGTGTTATATTAACTCACTTGCAACATGACACTAGTGGTACGTAGCACTGTACAGTCGATCCATTTTTCGGTCGGATTAGATTCCTTTTTCCGAGATAGGCTCAAGCTTATCCCTAAATAGATCAAAACACATGTATATCTAAATAAGCTCTACACAAGTCCTATTTTTGTAATCTATTAACTTAAGAGTGGACAAGAATTGAAGAGAAAATAATGGAACTTTCCATCCGCACTAATTTTCTTCATTAAACCATATCTCTATTTCAAATCCAGCAAAAAGCTACCACCCGGTCCTACTGGTCTCCCAATAATCGGGTCACTCCTCCAACTCGGCTCAAGACCAAACCAATCACTAGCCAAAATCCACGGCCCTCTCATGACTTTAAAACTCGGCTCGATCACCACCGTTATAGCCTCCTTTCCCGAAACAGCCACAAAGAAATCCTCCAAAAACGCGGCAAAACATTCTCGGTTCCCGATGCGGTCGCCTCCCAACCGAATCATGAAGCCACTATAGCATGGGTTCCGTCCGACAACATGTGGAGGAGGAAGAGAAGAATATGTAACACGCAAATGTTCACTAACCAAAAACTCGATTCGCTTCCCACCAAAAGGCGGAACGCCTAGTGAACCATATAAGGAGCCAGTGCGAGAGTGGCTCCGCTGTTGATATTGGACGGACGTTGAATTTAATATCGAACACGATTTTTTCAATCGATATGGTGGACCCGGAATTTAAAAAGGCTCATGAGTTTAAGGAATTGGTATGGACGATTATGGAGGAGTCTGGGGTACCAAATTTGTCTGATTATTTTCCGGTACTAAAGTGGCTAGATTTGCAAGGAGTAAGGCCAGCGTACGTATTTAAGGTTGCACGAGATATTTGAACAACTTATTGAGAAGAGATTAGATGATAGAAAGACTGGCCAGACGATTAAGATAGACGGAGATTTTTTGGATGTACTTCTTGATCAATGTGAAGTTGAAGATTCTGGATTTGATAGGAAAACTATCAAGCCACTTATCCTTGTAAGTGTTTAAATTTTTCTATAAAAAATTTAGATAGAACACTAATGTACTGATTTTATTAAGTGACTATGTGTGTTGATATTATATGTCAGGATTTGTTCATTGCGGGAAGTGATACATCAGCCTCAACATGAACAGAATGGGCAATGACACAACTTCTTCGAAATCCTGAAGAACTCAACAAATTATTCAACAAATAGAACACTAATGTACTGATTTTATTAAGTGACTATGTGTGTTGATATTATATGTCAGGATTTGTTCATTGCGGGAAGTGATACATCAGCCTCAACATGAACAGAATGGGCAATGGCAGAACTTCTTCGAAATCCTGAAGAACTCAACAAATTATTCAACAAATAGGCATAGAAAGACCAGTTAAAAAATCGGACATCAACAAACTCCCATATCTTCAAGCAGTTGTAAAAGAAACAATGAGACTTCATCCAGCAGTTCCATTGCTCTTACCGCACAAAGCCCAACACGACATACAAGTGTTGAGCTTCAACGTGCCCAAAAACAGTCAGGTTTTCGTGAATGTTTGGTCAATGGGAAGAGATCCAAAGTACTGGGGAAAATCACTAGAGTTTCTGCCTGAAAGATTCATCAAATCTAGCGTGGATTATAAAGATAGGGATTTTGAGTTTATTCCGTTTGGTGCAGGGAGGAGGATTTGTCTTGGAATGCCACTTGCGATAAGGATGGTGAATTTGATGTTGGCTTCTATTATTCAACCATTTAATTGGAAGTTACCAAAAGGGATGACACCAGAGAATAGAATTTGGATTTGGAGGAACAGTTTGGAGTTACCTTGAGGAAGGCTATTCCTCTTGTTGCAGTTCCGAATGTGGAAAAAAAGTAAACTCATACTATATATTTAAATTAATTTTACAATTTTAATAATGAGATTCTGATATGTACGTATTGAAATAACATTAAGTTGGAAAAATGAAGAAAATCAATGGCTTGTTTTTGCTTCGACATCACTGCTTGTGGCGGTGATTTTATTGTTTATGATGAACTTTACTTCTTTTTAATCAATAATTTATTACTTCTATGTCCTAGTTTATGTCATATTTTTTATTTTTCAAGAGTGAAACAATTTAAGTTTGATCCAAATTTTGCGCGTGAAATCTTCAAATTTTTTTAAAATGAAATTTATATATACTTGTAAGCTACGTAAAAAGTACTATAAGTCACAATAATTGATAATTTAAAATAATTAAGAGATAAATGAAAAATTAACGATCAAAGATATTTTTGTTTGAATTTCGAAATCTGAAAAGTGTCAAATAAATTGAGACGGAGGGAGTATTATTTATTTATTTTGATAAATATCATGTTTTAAAAATTAAATAATTTTTGTGAGAAAATAATTTTAAGAAACCTGGATCAATTCCTCATGAAGTCTGATTCTTTTTTGAGATTTTCTTGTTTTCTTTCTTTTCAATTTTGGATTAAATCTTTTAAAATTTGTATATAAATAACAAACCATTTTTTAACAAACAAATAAATCGAAGTTTAAATAATTTGAGACGTGACGTGAAAATGATGTGGTGCTATGTGGCAACGCATATGTTTAATGCACTTTTTAGTGTGAGGCTGTGCTAAAGTAAGTTTGGCGGTCTGACGGTGATTTATTTATTTTCTATTTATATTCAATATAATTTTATAAATGTGGTACGAGGAGAATAATGTCTATGCATATTTTATTCCTACACCTTGAAAGGTAGAATGAAGTTATTTTCGATAGATCATCGAATCAAGTAAAATATTTGATTAATCACAATAATTATTAACTTAAAATATATAAATTTTAATAGATATATAAGAAATTTGATTGACTTTTGAATTTCTATCGGTAACACATGTCAGAAGAAATGATATATATAATTTGAAAATGACATAAAAAAACACCATAAATCACAATAATAAATAACTTGAAATATTTGAAAGACATATAAAGATTTGGCTGATACTTGAAATTCTATTTTGTACCTCGTAAATTATAACATAGGGAATAATATATATTATATGAAAATTATATATATAAAATATATTATTTATAAATCACAATAATTAATAACGTAAAATATTTAAAAATCATATAAAATTTGAATAACTTTCTATATTTAATTATGTCACATAAATTAAGATTAAGAGAATAACATATATTAGGTATGTACTGATATCCATGCTTGTCTAGTATATCTCTACTATATATAAGTCTACGAGGCATCTGTTCGTTAACATGCCTGCTTGTATAACAAGGGTAATTTTGATTTTTTTTTTTTTTTTGCTCCTTGCAACTTTTGTATATTAGTGCTTTGTAGTTTGTACCTTTTCCTTTTGAGACAAACAAACCGACTGACATTTACATAATTACACATATGTCTATCAAATATTTGTATTCTCAATTTATCTTTGTGAGCCCAACCAACTTTATCTTGTCGGCTGAGAATATGTCACAATCCAGATCATCGTGATTGACACCCACACTAATTTTTCGATGGGAGAACCATTACTACAACCCAAACCAAGCAACTAAACCAAAAGCTAAAACATTTAAGTTATGCAAGCAAGTTAAATAGCTTAAGGCAAAAGTTTCCATAAACTTCCAAAAGATCTAATAACTAACAATGCGGAAAACAGACCTAGAACCTGAAAGTAAATGTACGAAAACATCTAACAAAGAACCAAAGTCTAAACAAGAAGGGTCACAACCCCAAACTAACAACTAATAACTAACTAGAAAAGTCAAAGTCTGAATGGTGGACATAGACGAAAGAGAATCCATGGCAGTCCGAAAGAATTGGCTCACCCTTGAATTCAAACAATGTTCACTGATCTTCTAAGTAAGGTCTGTCAATAGCCGCTTGAAGATGCCCTGTACTCAACAAGAAAGAGCAAGTGCAGTATCAGTACACAACCACAATATACTGATAGGATCACGCGGCTATCCCACTAAGTGCAACATAAGCAAGTCAATACAACATTACAAACGTGCAACATACCGAACATATACAATATCGATTATCACATGCTCAACAATACACATTTATAACAAGTCATTAGTCCTCTCATGGAACCCAAACCCAAACTGTTAGCATACTGGAATGTGGTACCCGATCCAATGTTTATGCCGAAATGTGGCAATCAATCCCATAATTATGTCGGGACGTGGCAACCGATCCCAATTAGTATACCGGAACGTGGTATTCGATCCAATCAACACACCACAATCATAATCATAAGTACATTCAATAATCATACAATCAAGAAGTGATTCATGACATATAGTTATTCATCTATCTCATTTACAACAATTGTGATCAACAATGCAACATTCGCATACATATATGTATCATAATGAAGCAAGAACAAGCATACATCACACAATCATAGAATCACAACCATCACCTACCTCGAAACAAGCTTAAAACCCTAAGAAACTTGATCCTTCCCTTTCCGGATTCGTTTCGCTTGTTCTTGGTCTACAAACAATCATAATAACACGTGAATCAATAAACAATCACTAATTACCCAAATCGCTAACAATTCTATGAACCCTATATCATATCCATGATCCCAAGCATCAAAATAGGGTTGTTACCATCATAGAATCTAGATCAAAACCCTCCCCCATCGATAATTATCCATTCTATTATGTTCTACGGATCGAAAAATGGATTTGGGGAGTGAAAAGTTTACCTTTAACCTCAAGAATGGTGAAAAATGAGTAGGAGGCTCCTGGGGTTCATTCCTTAGCTCTAAAAATCGAAAAGTGCAAAATAAGGTCGTTTAGGGTTTATTAACAACCTTAAGTCGCGTCGAGCCCACCACAACGTCCCTCACCCAGCTATAGTGGCCCCGCCAGAGCGACCAAAAGCACCGCCAGAGCGGCTTGCACTAACTAGTGAGCTATTTAAAGAATTCCAAAATCCCCATTTCTCAACACACCTCTAACCCACGACGCTCAAAAAATACCCTCGCCCAAATTCAATTCTGTAAAGTCGTACGGATTTCTTTACGAGTTATCTATCCACCCATGTAATCATAATCATAAATAAATCATCCGACTGTTACCAGATTTCCCTACACCTTAATGACTCCGATTTTGTCCAAATATGAATTAGGTTGGAAAAATCCAAATATTACGGGAAAAAAAATTCGGTCCCAAATTTTCCCCGTTGGCATTTCTTCTTTAGAAACTACAAAAATAAGTAAAAAAAAAAAGAATCTTAAGTAACCACAAAGAGAAGCAAAAGAGAAAAAATCACATCATTTTCTAAAAAAAATTCATAATTTGTCTCATCTAGAATCCAAAAAAATAATATTAAAAATATAATTACAATAGAAAAAAGTGATAATTATAAGTATTAGACATGTCAAAACTAAACCATGCAAGGATGTCTAACATTAATATTCTCTAGAAACAACAAAGAGAAAAAAAAAACAAATTATTTTTTCCCAAAAAACCTCATGATTCGTATAATCAAGAATAAAAAAGCTAAATATATAATTACAGTAAAAAAAAGTGATAATTATATTATGCATGTCCAAACATTTTACCTCGTAAAATCCAATTATGTAAAACATTCTTTATTATACATATCTCTCCTGCAAAATAAGATCAAAGAAGACAAAAAATGACCAACCAAAGTAACACAAAATGAAGAATAAGAAAAATGAAATTAAAATAATATCATACATATCTCAAGATAGGTTTTTATAAGTGTCATTTTAAGGAGTTGTAGATATTACTAAATTAATTAAGATTTAAATTTATGTAATTGAAGAGGTATGAATTTAGAAGATGATTTTATAAAATAAAATAATTGAGAAAAAATAGAAAAAATGTCAAAAAAACCACCAAAAAAATAAATAAGATCCTTGGTCATTGAGAGATGTCACATCACTTCTTTTCTATATATATATATATATGATTGTTTAGGGCCTGTTTGGAAGGACAACCTGATAATTAGATTTGGTGTAATTGGTGTAATTCATTGTCTTGTCATGTTTGGAAGGACAGGTAATTACTTGGCCAGCAGGTAATTGGTGTAATTGGCAGGGGGTAATTACACTCTACAATTCACAGGCAGAGACTGTGAATTACTAGTAATTACATGGTGTAATTACCACCTAATTACTTTTTCATTTTTTTTAATTTCTATTTTTATTTTTTTTGTTTTAAATTTTTTTACTTCTATTATTTTAATTTCTTTTTATTTTTATTTTTATTATTCTAAAAATTTGTAAAAGTCTATTTTTTATTTTATATTATTATATTTCATTTTATTTTGTTCTCAACCTTACTTTACGTGATTCTATGTAATTTTCTCGTATTATCTATTTCTTTATGCCATGTTTATTTTTCTCATTAGCATAATTTTATTAGCATTCTAATTTTTAAATTAAAATAAAATTTATTGTTAAGTAAGGCTATAGACTTATGTTTTCTTTATTATGAAGAAATAAAAATAAATCATATTTATTGCTATGTTGAAATTTGTTATAAGAGTATTATGTTAAATTTTTTGTTTTAAATTTATTACTTATGTTGTATTTTCAGTTTCATTTGTTTTAGTAATATTGAATTTACATTATACGTCATTTTTTAATTAGATTTGATAGATTATATTTTTGTCAAACATTTAATAATTTATGATATTTTATTTATATATTACTATTCTTTTTATCAAACATGCATTTCACAATATTCGTAATTAAACTTCATACTTTTAGTTGTTACGATCAATTCAATTGAAATATATTAATTTGAAAAAATATAAATCAATTATTTTTTCATAATATTAGTTACAGTAAATATGTTTATTAATTAATATATTTTCAAAAAAGAATATATATTGTAAATATTTAATTTAATGTCATTTATAAAATTTCTTATTTGTCTAGTATAAATTTTAAATGATTAATTTTTATTTTTAAAATTTATTATAATTTTATGATTGCAATTGTGTATCCAAACAGAACACGTGTAATTACACTGCGACATCCAAATATGACATGTGTAATTACAGTGTAATTACACTGTGGCAACCAAACAAGTAGTGTAATTACTAGGCTGGTAATTACTATCCTAGTAATTACACCAATTTCAATTACCTGGTGGCTTTCCAAACAGACCCTTAATTAGACATTAAGTTCAAACCTAAAAATTGTCATATTGTTTTAAAACAAATTAAAATGAGAAAAACGACAAGAAGAAGAAGAAAGAAAGACGGTAGGAACTTAGATGAAGTGTCATGTGTTGTTTTAGTTTAAGTGGGTACACTTGTCTTCATTATTTCTTTCATACTTGTTTCTCTCTCTCTGCTCATCTGGGTCCCTTTAGTTTCTCTGCCAGCAACCGTCTCTTCTATATTTTTTTTTAAATGTAGCGGAGAACGGTACAAATTATCCCTGAATTTTTGTTTAACGATTAGTTTTATCCTTCGTTATATTACGTGATTGTCAATAATTTTACCACCCATATCCTTCAGGATGGAAAACCCATGTTTTTTTCTCGTTTGAATTTAGCTACAACACTTTTTTAGTACTTGATTTGATATCAACTATATATTCATTTACCATTAATTGGGGTTCATAGATAGTGACGGAGCTAGACAAAGGGTATCCCGAAGTAGCACAATAAAAGTTCTTTTCAAAAAGTAGAACTAGTGAGATTCGAACAGACGAGCACTTCCTCATTCTAAAGAGGTGAAATCGTTGGGCTATAACAGTTTGTTATGTTAAGGGTGTCTAAAATATGTTATTTAATCATTTCGTGTATCTTTTTACTTGTATATATGATATATTTTTTTTCGACGATTTAGACACCCTGACTACCATGTGACTATGCTACTGTTCATAGATAACAAATTTAGTGCCCTATAATTTTCAGATCGAAAGAAAGAAGAAAAAAAAGGAGAAAAGAAGGAGAGGAGAGGGGAGGATGGCCCCGTGGTGGTTGTACTTTTTTATATTTATTAAATATGTAAATTTTATTTCAAAAATTAAAGAATTTATATCTAAAATCAAACTAAGCATTGGTTAGTGATTTGACAGTTGTACTTCAAATCAAGTCAAACAGATTGAAATAGACAGAGTAAACATTTTTGTTCAAACCTATGAACAATTTTACTTGGCAATAACAGAAGTACTCCCTCTAGTCCATATCAAACAAATTATTGAGACAGTTCAAAATAATTGAATTATTTAAAGTCTATTAGAATTGTTGAGACATTTTTTTATATATATTTACCCTTCATTTAATGAGCTTCTTATCTACTTTATATTTTTTAGGAGAAAAGTTTAAGAATAATCACAAGAATAATAATGAAAAATAGTCTTTAATTTGTGTCTTTAAATATTTTTCATAAAAAATATGGCATACTTTTACAATTCACTTAATATGAATTTGAGAAAATATTTACGGTCCACATAATCTCCTAATTAATAGAGTAGAAAAGTTGCATAAGTTGGGTACACCTAAAGTAATTGAGCTAAACTAAGTAGCATAGAAGAAAAATTACTAGTCTATTACTAGGAATTAATGTGAATTAACAAGTAACAAACCAGAATAATCCTATTGATATTTAAAATTCTTATTTGTACCAAGTAAATTATAACATAGGAAATAATATATATATTATTTAAAAATTATATATAAAATGTATACCGTAATTAATAACTTAAAATAGATTTTTTTTCAAAGGGATAAGCTTGCGGAGAAGAAAGCTCAATCCTCATCCCTCTCCCAAAGAAAAAAAACAAAAGAGAGCATACCCCCAATAAAAACCAACACACATATACTTAAAAGAGATAAGGGGAGCCTTTTTTTTCTTCTATCTAATTGTAACTGAAGAGAAATGGAATTTCCCATCCTTGTCTTCTTCATCTCACTATTTTTCACTTGGCTCTTCATCAAACTACTAACTAAATCCACGAAGAAGCTGCTACCACCTGGTCCTACTGGCCTTCCAATAATCGGCTCACTCCTCCAACTCGGCTCAAAACCCAACCAATCACTAGCCGAGCTAGCCAAAATCCACGGCCCTCTCATGACTCTAAAACTCGGCTCGATCACCACCGTTATAGCTTCCTCCCCCGAAACAGCCAAAGAAATCCTCCAAAAACATGACAAAACGTTATCGGCCCGTGCGGTTCCCGATGCAGTCACATCCCAACCTAATCCAGAAGCCACGTTGGCATGGGTTCAGTCCGACAACATGTGGAGGAACAAAAGAAGAATATTGAACACGCAAATGTTCACTAATCAAAAACTCGATTCGCTACAAGAGCTACGCCACAAAAAAGCTGAACAACTTGTGTGTCATATACGAAAACTATGTGAAAATGGCTCCTCCGTGGACGTAGGACGCGTGGCGTTTGCGACCATGCTGAATTTAGTGTCACGCACTATTTTCTCGATTGATTTAGTAGATCCGGAATCTGACATGGCTCAAGAGTTTAAGGATTTGGTTTGGACAATCAATGAATATGCTGGTAAGCCTAATTTGTCTGATTATTTTCCGGTTCTAAAGTGGTTAGATTTGCAAGGGGTGAGGCGTCATGTAAGACCAGCGTACATAAGGTTGCATCAGATATTTGATCAACTTATTGAGAAGAGATTAGATGATAGAGCGTCTACTCGGAAGATGAAAGTAGCTGGAGATTTTTTGGATGTCCTACTTGATCAATGTGAAGATAAAGGGTCCGGATTTGATCGCAAAACTATCAAGCCAATTATCGTCGTAAGTGTTTGTTACAGATAATTAAAATTCTTTATAAGAAAGATTCATATATTTAAATATGAGACTACAAAATATATAGAGAAATAACCCAACAAATTCACTCATAATACAAGGAGGTTCACATAAGTGATAATGTATCACTTGTGTCCCACAAATTCTCCCCTAGAGACAAAAATCTCAGACCCCTAGGACTATATTGTAAATGTTGATTAAGTCAGAAGAAGGAATGAACCTCTGTTTATAGAGTCCTAAACATTTTTCTACCAGAAAAAAGGATTAGTCAAATATGAAGACTTTATGCTTTCCTTTTAAAAAAATGAAAACCTATTTACGGTAAGAAACTCGGGCAACACTTACTACATCTGTGTGCTATTGACAGGATTTATTCGTTGCTGGAAGTGATACATCGGCCATAACAACAGAATGGGCAATGGCAGAACTTCTTCGAAAACCTGAAGAACTCAACAAAGTACGACAAGAAATTATCCAACAAATTGGCACAGAAAGGGCAGTTAAAGAATCAGACATGGACAAACTCCCATACCTTCAAGCAGTTGTAAAAGAAACCATGAGACTTCATCCAGCAGCTCCATTACTCTTACCTCACAAAGCCCAACACGACGTACAAGTGTTGGGCTTTACCGTGCCCAAGGACAGTCAGATTTTCGTGAATGCTTGGGCTATTGGAAGAGACCCCAAGTATTGGGAAAAGCCACTAGAGTTTCTGCCTGAAAGATTCATGGAATCTAGTGTGGATTACAAAGGAAGGGACTTTGAGTATATACCATTTGGCGCGGGTAGGAGGATTTGTCCAGGAATGCCGTTGGCTATAAGAATGGTGAATTTGATGTTGGCTTCGATGATTCAACCATTTAATTGGAGGTTACCAGATGGAATGGCGCGGGAGGAATTGGACATGGAGGAACAGTTTGGAGTTACCTTAAAGAAGGCTATTCCTCTTGTTGCAATTCCTTGTATGAAAGAAAATAAGGTTATATTTTAAGTCTTTATGTTTTATGAGTTTCGTTAGAAGTATATTTATGTAAAAAGTAACAAAATTTTAATGCACTACAAGCTCATGTATCAACATTTTTATGGCTACTCATTAGTTAAGAAGGGGGTGTGATTTGCTTAATTTTGTAGAAAATTTTTTTATTGCTAACTTGCTTCAGTTTTTCTAAAATGAGAAAAATAAGAATATTGTCTGAAAATTTTATCAGGATCTTTTGGGGCCAGAATGACTCTGGATCTGACTTGTTGTTGGGCTTTATCAGGGATATTTTCGGTGAAACCTACGTAATTTATCATTTTTTTTTAAAGAGGAAATTTCAAATTTTCAATTTGCTATTTAGAATGAACATACCTCATTAAAATTGCGCTTCATATATATATATATATATCTTTGTCATTACACAAATGACTCATATATATTATTTTCGGCTAACAAGAGTGAAACAATTGATTTTGAATTTATTATTTAAACTTTTCTATTAAAATAGAATTCATATTAGGGTATAATTTTTACCCTTCTTGAAAAGTTCATGGTAATTTTGATCCCTTCATTTTTTTATTTTTTATTTTGAATTTGACTTAACATGAAATTTAAGTAAATAAAGAAGACTTTTGAATTTATTGTTTTAATTAATTAAGAATATGTAGAATGTTAAAATATTTTTAAATCTTATGGTCTTAAATATGTTAGAAAAATGAAATTTAAAAATTATCAAAAAGAAAAGAAATATTCGTTTTTAAAACCAATTTATAGTTAATTAGGTAATCGTTTTCAAGCCAGAAAAAATTGAAAACGGGAGTACTATGTTTGACATTTGAACATTTGGATATTCTCATTCAGTGTCCCTTGAATAAGAGTATTCACAGTGGGGTATTCTCATCTTAGTTGTCTTTTAAACTCTTTTCTACTTATTTTATTTTAAATATTTATAATTTTATTTTTTAAAAACTTTATAACTATACAAATATTAAACAAATTTTTTTGACACTACACTAAATATAATTTTAATTAATTAACGATAATAACTTAATATGTTCTTTTAGTGGCAATAACACTCTTTATAAATGTTTTTAAAGCCTTTAGCAAGGATCCAATGACAATTAACTAATTAATGCTAGTAAAGTCTTTATCACTCTTTGTTAATATGCATATATGTTACCGCTAGCTAAAAATTATTTTTATGATAGCCGGAGAGCATAAGTACTCATAAAATAAAGTTTACTGATGCAAAAAACAAATTTCTCTTTGGATAGAACAATTAAGTAGACAAGGGCAATGTCCAAAAGTTCCTTATTAATTTAAAGTTTCTTGTTTCCAATTTTTTTTAAAAACAAATGAGCCAAACATTACATAAATACACTTCTCACAAATCACAATCACATTAATAAGGTAAAGAAAAACAATTGCAAATTAAATCAGGAATAAATTAAAAGAAAATTATTTTACTTCCATACTAGGAACTGCAACAAGAGGAACAGCTTTCCTTAAGCTAACTCCAAATTGTTCCTCCATGTTCAATTTCTCCGGATCCATTCCATCAGGTAACTTCCAATTAAATGGTTGAATAATAGAAGCCAACATCAAATTCACCATTCTTATAGCCAGTGGAATTCCAGGACAAATCCTCCTTCCCGCGCCAAATGGAATAAACTCAAAATCCCTACCTTTATAATCCACGTTAGATTCTATGAATCTTTGAGGCAGAAACTCTAGTGCCCTTTCCCATGACTTTGGATCTCTTCCAATTGCCCATGCATTCACGAAAACTTGACTGTCCTTAGGCACGTTGAAGCCTAATACTTGTACGTCGTTTTGGGCTTTGTGTGGTAAGAGTAAAGAAACTGCTGGATGAAGTCTCATGGTTTCTTTTACGACTGCTTGAAGATATGGGAGTTTGTCCATGTCTGATTCTTTAACTGCTCTTTCTAGCCCTATTTGTTCGATTATTTCTTGTCGTACTTTGTTGAGTTCTTCAGGTTTTCGAAGAAGTTCTGCCATTGCCCATTCTGTTGTTATGGCTGATGTATCACTTCCCGCAATGAATAAATCCTGTCATGCCACAAACGATATTAACTTCATATACCTGTTTCAATTTATGTGACATCGTGTCTTTATTAGTTCTTTCTGAAGAATAATTGATGTATTTCAAAATAATTAATTTTATACTTTTTGTTTTAATGTCACAAGTACTATTCATTTGGTTTATGAGTATTTGATTCAAATTATATAAATTTAGTATATATCCTTGGAAAGAAATAAGCTTACTATAATAATTTGTTCCATTCCCAAAGTACCACTAGTTAGATAATAAAATCATTTGATTAATCTGGAATTCTAATTAGATTGCAACTTGCATTTCTTAATTATTTATTCTTAATATATCATAATTTACTTTCCATTTTCCAGGCAGTTGGGAAGCAGTTTGACCCCTACTCCTGTTATTTTTGTATTTTCTTTAGTGATTCGTAAAAATGACACACCTAATATATCTAAAATATAAGTGCACCTGCTAACCATCGTGGAACCTAGGGCCGGCTGCTCTCTTCTCTTCTGCGAACTATGTCGCCTTGAAGTAAATTCATGATAGCTGCATCCTCTCCCCAGCCTATGGTTGTGGGAGAGCCAAACACTAGTTCTAATCCAGAAGCAACTTATACCGCACATTTAAATTCAATCCAAACCGGACAAAACTTGAAAAAACACAAAGCTGAAATCTATAGATATCATTCATGGAGAACCTACAATTACATTCACAGAGGAAGAGATAAATCAATACACTATGGAAGAAGGTCTACATCAAGCTCTAGTATTCAAGTTTTCACACGATCCAATTAATATGCAAGATTTACGAAAGTTGTTGCCTATACAACTAGGAACTCAAGGTCGCTGCCTTGTCGGATGGCTTGCGCATCGACATATTTTGGTGAGATTCGATAGATATGATGATTATGTATTAGTTGCGGCTAAAACTGTCAATGGTTTACAAAAGCAATTTAGAGTATTTCCATGGACAATTGGCTTCAATCCGAAAGAAGAGACATCAAGAGCTTTTGTTTGGATATCTTTTCCAAACTTGCCGCCAGAGCTTTTTGCAAAACAATCCTTAATTACTGTCAATTGCCTCGGCTGCTGGTAAGCCAATAGCTGTTGATAAAGCCACTCAAGATAAGTCGAGACCTAGCACGGCTAGAGTTAAAGTCGAACTTGATTTACTAGCGAATTTGCCACATCGAATGAGAATTCAATATGTCGACAGGAAAACAGGAAAAGTGTGGAGCAATTTCAGAAGTTTAATCTGCCATTTTATTGCAACTATTGTAAGCACCAAGGCCACAACGAAAGTGAATGTCGACTATTATTGGGAAATAATGCAGGAAGAAACCAAGAAGAAGCATCGAAAGTAGGATCTGAGATTAAAAAATATCATGGTGATGCTCGGGAGATATTAGATGAAAAGAGGGCTGGAAATAAATCCCTCGTGGTTGATAAAAGTGGTGTCCACGATCAGGTAGTTGAGCCACGAAATTTGGAGTGTCAAACTAAAGAACATTCTGGACAGCTCTTAGGCAGAGCAGTTGCGCACGAATCGGCTTCAGGGGATCAAAGTTTAACCACTCGAAAAACTTTGGTCCTAGAGTCGCAAGTTGATTTGGGCCAGCAATTAAATAGCAACACTGTTGATGATGCGAGACTTGGCATTATAGATACTGTAGAAAAAAGCATTAATAACGAAAGTGGAAAAAATGGTTTTCTGCAGATTGATTCTAAGATTGTTGATAATGTCCATTCATCAGGGAATAAAGTTGGAGCTACTGAAACATTGGAGAAAAAATTGAATGAAAATCAACCTTCTTTGACTACAAATCCCACTCTAGCTCACATTGATGATGAAGGCCAAAATAATCAAACTATGTTCTTCTTTCTTCTTTGTCATGTAGATACGTGACATTTAGATTTTTATCTTGGCATCAACTTCATTAATTTTTATCGATTTTATTTTAAGGGTATTTGTAAAAAAAAAGAAAAAAAAATAGGGCCTAATGTTGTTTAATAAATTTATTGTCTGAATACTTGCGATAACAGGATAAGCAAAACTGTGTGAAGCTTCATATGCTATTGTCTCTCACTAGTGGACATCTAATGTTGTTCAACAAATTTATTGTCTAACAATAACATGGTAAGCAAAATCATGTATAGCTTCATCTGCTATTGTCTCTCACTGGTTGCCACCTAATATTCAATAAATTTATTGTTTGAATACTTGACAATAACATGGTAAAAGCATGTGAAACTCATGTCTATTGTCTTTTTTTCTTCTTAGCCCATCTCTGCAGATTTAGACCTTTTAGACTTACGTTTTTTTGAGTTTTGAGGTTCCATCTCTTTTATCTAGCCAATACGTGTTTGGTATGAGGTTCTAGAGGGAATATTTCTGTAATTACTTATGACTGAATTTATTTATTAGAAGACTATTTTTAAATTGTGATACCACTTATTTTTAATTGCTTTATGAATGGTGTGATGGTAATAATTTGATTCTTCCACCAAGGGTTAGTGTGAGTATCACTCACAATAGATCTAGATTGTGACATAAAAATATTAAAAATAGTACTGATAAAAATAGTACTGAACAAAATTAAAACAACATAAGTTGATTTTTTTTAGTGATATTTATGACAAGGAATCAACAACCGCTATCTTTCGGCAACACTTAGGGTAAGCTTTGTTTCAGTGTAATAGCCTTATTTATAGTTCATCAAGTCCACAAGTATAAGTCAAGATCAAGATAAAGTTCAAGTTCAAGTTCATCAAAGATTCAAGAACAAGCTCTAAATTAGCCATTGAATCCAAGACCAAGTTCAAAGACAAATTCAAGATCAAGCTCAAGACTCCTTGAATTATATCTGAAAAGACGAATCAGAGGAATAATAGAGATTATAACATTAGCACTTTATATAGAGTGTAGACTTAGCTAATGTATTGAAGGGTAGAGGTGTTCAATAGGTACAACCCCTAGTTGAGGTGTCTAAGTGAATTATGCGAACAACTTTAAGGGGCCGCAGATGACTTAAGCCTATTTAAAACTTACCTATTGGAAGTCTTTTTCATATCTTAAGTTTTGCATCCAATCAATTCACTACTGTATGATGATAACTTGCTTTCAAGACCAAGAAAAGTATGTTTTCTTTATAACCACAGTTAGTCTAGATATTTTATATCTGCTACATTAACGCTAACGTTTGGTACGGGTTTTTCCAAATATTTTTGATAAGTTATATTTTTGGTGAAGTTTTAATATGCACAAGTATAATCATAACAAATTTCAGATAATTATAAGTTTCAAAATTTTAAACGTCTTTCTTAAATTGCATTACGTATTAATATTTTCCTCTCACCTCTCAAAATCAACCCAAAAATAACCAATTTCTTTTTTTCATGAGATGAATATATTTACAAAAACTCAAAATCCAAAGTTAATGAGAAAGAATCTTTTCTATATGTCAAAGTTAGCTGATAGTTATTGCTGATAAGAGATATAGATATTTATGAAAAATTAATCAAGATGCGCATAAATTGACTTGTTATAAAAAAAAATTAAATGAAAGAAATACTTACCACCATAAGAGGCTTGATGGTTGTACCAAATCCAGACCCATCATCTTCACATTGATCAAGAAGTATATCCAAAAAATCCCCTTTTTTCTTCATCCCTGCAGCTCTAGCTTCTACTCTCTTCTCAATATTTTCTTCAAATATCTCATGTAACCTTAAATACGCTGGTCTTATACGCCTCCGTACTCCTTGCAAATCTAACCACTTTAAAACCGGAAAAAAATCAGATAGATTCGGTACCCCAGCATCTACCATAGTCGTCCATACCAATTCCTTAAACTCATGAGCCTTTTTAAATTCCGGATCCACCATATCGATCGAAAAAATCGTGTTCGATATTAAATTCAACGTGGTCGCGAACGCGACCCGTCCAATATCAACAGCCGATCCACTCTCACACTGGCTCCTTATATGGCTCACTAGTTGTTCCGCCTTTTGGTGACGAAGTTCTTGAAGCAAATCAAGCCGTTGATTATTAAACATTTGCGTACTGAGAAACCTTCTCTTTTTTTTCCACATGCATGTGATCGCCGTTAACCCATGCCAACGTGGCTTCAGGGTTCGGCTGAGCAGCTACGGCTACAGGGACGATACGAGCTGAGAAAGTTTCGTCGTGTTTGTGGAGAATCTCTTTGGCTACTTCGGCTGATGAGACTACTATGGTGGTGAGTGAGCCGAGCTGTAGAGTCATGAGAGGGCCATGTTTTTGGGCTAGCTCGGCTAGTGATTGGTTAGGTTTTGTACCTAGTTTTAAGAGTGAGCCGATTATTGGGAGACCAGTAGGACCTGGTGGTAGTTTTTTGGATTTAGAATTGATATATGGCTTGATGATGAACAAGAAAAATGAGATAAAGATAATAAAAAGAATGAGGAGTTCCATATTTTTGCTAAGCTTGGGACATGATATGCAAAAGAATGATGTATGTACACTCTATATATAGTGTAGACTTAGGGTGTGTTTGGTACAAAGGAAAATGTTTTCCTAGAAAATATTTTCCTGGAAAAGAAGTTGATTTTTGACTTATTTTCTCATGTTTGGTTGGTGAGTAGAAAAGATTTTTAGTGTTTGATTTATGAATGAAAAATATTTTTGAGAAATATCTTTTATTTTTACTAGAGTAGAAAATAATTTTTGAAATTGAAAATAGTTTTTAAAAACAAACTTAAATTTTTTTTGGGGAGTGGTAGGGGGTGGGTGAAGGGGGGGGGTCGAGAGTAGGAGTGAAAAATTGAAATTTTGAAGTTGAAAATATTTTTTAAAAACAAACTTAATTTTTTTTTTTGGGGGTGGGGGCTGGTAGGGGGTGGGTGGGAGGAGTCGAGGGTTGGGGTGAAAAAATAAAATTTTGAAGTTGAGAATATATTTTAAAAACAAAATTAAATTTTTTTTTGGGCATGGGGGGGGGGTGCTGGTAGGGGTTGGGTGGGGTGGGGTGGGGGGCTGAGTAGGGGTGAAAAAAATGAAATTTTGAAATTGAAAATATTTTTGAAAAACAAACTTAAAATTATTTTTTGGGGGTGGGGGTGGGGGGGGGGGCTGGTAGGGGGTGGGGATCGAGGGTAGGGGTGAAAAAATGAAATTTTGAAATTGAAAATATTTTTTTTAAAACAAACTTGAAATTTTTTGTTTTTTTTTGGGGAGGGGGGCTGGTAGGGGGTGCGTGGGTGGGTGGGGGTTCTAGGGGTGAAAAAATGAAATTTTAAAATTGAAAATATTTTTTAAAAACAAACTTAATTTTTTTGTGGGGGGGAGGGGGGCTGGTGGGGGTGGGTCGGTGGGTGGGGGTCAAGGGTAGGATGAAAAAATGAAATTTTGAAGTTGAGAATATTTTTTAAAAATAAACTTAATTTTTTTTTTTTTTGGGGGAGGGGGGTAGGGGTGGGTTGGTGGGGGGCTGGGTAGGAGGTGGGTGGGGGGTTGAGGGTAGGGTGAAAAAATGAAATTTTGAATTTGTAAATATTTTTTAAAAACAAACTCAATTTTTTTTTTTGGGGGGGGGGGGGGGTGATCGAGTATCGGGATGAAAAAATAAAAATTTGAAGTTGAAAATATTTTTTAAAAACAAACTTAATTTTTTTTCTTTTTGAAGTGGGTTGGGGGCTGATAGGGAGGTTGATGAGGGGGGGGGCGAGGGTAGTGGGTGGGGGGTAAAAAAATAAAAAATTGAAATTAGAAATATCTTTTAAAAACAATTTTTAATATTTTTTTGGGAGGTGGTGGCGGTAGGGGTGAGGGTGGGGTAAAAAAATTGAATTTAAAAACAAGCTTTAATTTTTTGTTTTTTTTTTGGGTGGTGGTGGTTGGGGGGTGGTTTGAGGGTATGGACAAAATAAATTGATTTTTTCAACAAAAAAATAATTGTAATTTGAAGTTGGAAGAGAGTTTTGGAAAATGTTTTTTTCCTTAAGTTTAGAAGGGAAGCCATTTTTCTTAAATTTGAGGATAATGAGTTGATTTGGAAAACATTTTCCAAAACATTTAGCCCAACCAAATATGAGAAAATTGGAAAATATTTTCTGGAAAATGTTTTCCTTCATACCAAACACACCCCTTAGCTACTGATTGAGGGTAGTTAGGAAATTTTATCATGTTTAAATATTTGCACGTTGTGGAAACTTTCACTCATTAACTTTTTATTTTTTCCAAGTAAAATATATATCAAGTAAAATATAATCGGTTTGATTTGGTTATTTTGCGGTTATTATTTAGTAAAACCAAAACCAAACCAAATAGTATCGGTTATCAAAATTTAAAATCAAGCATAACCAAATCAATCAAATATAGGTTTTTTAAATCGGTTTGGTTCAGATTGCATTTCGTTTTGATTTTTTAATCATAACCATGAAGAGTCCTATCTCTATCTCAGTCTTAGTCGCATTTTTCGGGTATATTGAGAGTTGAAAAACTTTTGTATTGCAATTTTTTCAAATTTTATTTTATTAAATTATTAATTATTGTGACTTATTATATTTTTTTTTATGTTGTTTCATAAATGTTAATTTTAAAAATAAATTAATTAAAGCTTCTATATTCATATTCACTGTCAAAAGTAGAAAACTTAACTCTTTAATATTTGAACTATGTTATTATATATATAAATTGGGATATATAAAATAATACACCATCAATATATATAAATATCATTTCATTACCAAGTCCTGTTTTATTTTCCAACTTATAAAACATCATATTTTAAAAAAGCTTACCTATAATTTGGATGATATAATTATATAAACAATTGTGTACACCAATAATATGTATATGACTTAAAAGATAAAACTATATTGGAAATATTCATGGGACAATGAAATGTGAGTGCACGACGACTGGTTAGCTGTAGTGACCAAATATTATACCTTCAACTTGCTGACTCGTGTGACGTGTCTTCTTGTTATGTAATTCTCTGAAGTTGGAGTATGTAAATTATATTTCTTTCGTTTCAATTTATGCAAAATAATTTAATTAAAATATATAAATAAGTGAAGTGAGTTGAGAAAATAATTAAGTTTCGAGAAGAAGTCTAGGAAGAAAAGTTTTGAAGTTGACTGTTTGCATGTTTGACAACGTGGCCCACTTGACACATGCCCCCATATTACAATTAAAAAAACATAAAATTTTAATGTGAGTATCTTATAGAATGATATATAAAGAATAGGAGAATTTAGATATTTTGTGGAGTTATTCGTTTTTGTGTTCGTTTATAAAAAGATTATACATTGATTTTTTAATGTAAATTTTTTCATCATATTGTTCTACTAATTAATGGTCCGTAATAATTATAATTTTCTCTCTCTCTATATATATTTTTTTTTAAAAATTAAAAAATGTTATTTTTTTTAAATCACTTTGTTCTATTCATGTGTTTCTCGTTATAATAATCAAATTGTTTGCATTTACTTCGTAATTTAATTTATATTTTTATCTTGATTGTCAAGAGTGCATTTTCATGTTCAAAATAACTCATGTTTTTTAATTGATTATTTTTACTTAAATCAAACATCAACAAGACATAGTATATTGCAGCTAAATTTTTAACTTTTTACCCAAAAAAAATCGTTGGAACGAATTTATCATATTTATTAGTAATGATTAAATTCTTAGATAATGCAAACATTTTTTTGAAGGATCCTATATATAACTAGATCAATTTTTTATATTATCATATATTTTCTAAAAGTCGACCAAAACCACACTGCAAAAATAAAAATAAAAAGTTAAATTGATAAAAAAATTGACTTAATTAATTTGGCTTGATTTCAACATTTGAAAAAAACAAATTAATTAATTGAATTGGAAAATGGTCCAAACTAAATCACGGCTAATCCTACCAAAAATATTAAGTTTCAACTTTTGATAAATAAATATAATTCATACGAAAAAAATAAAATTTCAAAAAAAAAAACGAAAAAAAAAGAAGAAAATATGGAATAGGAGAAAGAGAATAAAAAGATGAAGCCTTTTAGCCCCTAATTTTTGTAGTGGGACCCAAACTACACTTGGCAAAGTATGAGAGGATCTCATACAAGTATGGTCTGTCATGTAATATTTGTGCCTCTCACATGATAATTTTTTTTCTATATCATATAGTTCCATGTTTTCTATCTTGGTGGCTAAAATTTTAAATTAAATTTTTACTATGGTAAGACTCAATTCATTTTATTTTTCAGGTCTTTCATTACATTTTTTGTTTGTTAGGGTTTTATTCTGATTTTCTTACCTTATTTTAAGTTTATTTTTTTCTAAAATATTACCATAAATATTTTAACTTTTCTTGAAAGAAAAATATAATTTTCTTCCATATTTGATTTATTCTTTCCTCAGAGGAAAAATTTGGAACTCTATAAATTGAAGATCTCTCTTCTCATACCAAAAACACAAGAACATCCACAATATAGTTAATAAAGAGTTTTGTTTATGGGGAGATTTTCCTTCAACAGTTTTAATATTTTTTTTATTAGTTTTTTCATATGTAGGCCAATTGGTTAAACCATATAATAATATTATGTTTTTAATCTAAGTTTTTGTCATCTGATTTATCAATATCATGATTTGCAATTGTAAGTTTTCACATTACGCCCTAATCACTTTCGAACCCCATAAGTGGTATCAGAGCACATGGTTTAATGATCCAATGGTTCAACAAGATTGAAGACAGATTCAAGTGGTTTCAAATCAATTTGCAATCAACGTGATGATAATGAAGATTTTTGTGCTACTACATGTGGATAAAATTTCAAATATATTTTCAACAATATCCTGCTGCTCCATCCTTTAAAACAAAATCATTTTTCAACTCATGCTTACTTTAGAGTATGAACTCTAACTTTCAGCCCCTACAAAGTTTAATGCTCGGGCTCCACTTTTAACTCATGTATTTTTGCTTTTAACGCATGAACTCCACTTTTAACTCATGCATCTTACTTTTAACGCATTAGCTTTACTTTCAACTCATGTATATTACATTTAACGCATGAGCTCCACTTTCAACTCCTGCTCACAGTGGCGGACCTAGAATTTTGTTCAAGTGGGTTCAAGTTACAAATAATCATGGCAACAATCAATAATAAAATTATCAGTTTTTTTTAATTATATCCTTAACAAGTTATTTTGAGATGATATTCCTAACAAAAATATACTCTATTAAATTTTTATCTAATTACAAGAAAATTTTCCACGTATTTTCAATTTAACAAGCTACTTATTACTCATATATATATGACTAAAACTATAACAATTTTGAAAACCATAAATAAATAAAAATTAGTAAAATAATAAATAAAAAAAATGCACTATCCTAACTTTCGTGTATACCAAGTAAAAAGGAAAATAAATACATAATTTTGTATACTTCAAAAAATAAAACTAAGTACTACTCATCCATTTCATAATAATTGTTTATTTTACTAAAATTAGTTGTCCACCTTACTAAATCAATAAAGCATTAATCAAAATTTTCATATATTATCCTTGTAATTAATTCTTTTTGAAAGTGTTCACATTTATTTGTAAAATTCGCAAGAAGTTTTTAAGGGGTGAATTAGTAAAATTATTTTCTTCTTAATGATTTCTTAATATGCATGTAAAAAAGAAAATGATAAAATAATATGGATCTGAGAGAATATTTAAAACTATGAACTTATTGTCTAAATTATTGACAATTTTACAAATACAAACATAAAAAAAACAAAAAAACTTAACTAATAAATTTTGAATATTACTGTTGTTATTTCACATGAACTAGAAGTCTAGATCTATAATAGTCTACATTTATTAGTTAATTTTAAAAAGGAAAAGTATCAAGAAATTCACATGAACTAGAAGTCTAGATCTATAATAGTCTACATTTGTTAGTTAATTTTAAAAAGGAAAAGTATCAAGAAAATACAAAAAAGAACAAAAAGTTATGCCTTAACTGAGGTTCGAACTTGGGTTCATGGCACGAAAATGAACCCATTCACCAGTGATCCACGCCATTCATTGTGTAAAGAGTGGGTTCATTTTAGTTATATGAACGAACTTACAATTAATTTATATATGTAAAATACAAAAAATTTCGATGAAGTGGGTTCAATTGAACCCACTTGAACCACTGTGGGTCCGCCCCTGCCTGCTCATAACTTTTAACACATGGCTCCAATTTTTAACCCATATCAATTTTTAAATCATGGTAAGCAACAGTGATACATGAAGATTTTGTGAAGAACAAAGATTATCAAGCATGTGAAGAAGGCGGATCAAGTTTTGTCAAGAAAATACAGCAAAAAGGGGAGATTTGTTAGGATTTTTCCCTGACTTGCTTACCTTATTTGAAATTTATTTTTTCCTAAAAGAAAAGACAAAACATTACCATAAATGTTTTAACTCACCATCCTAGTCTAAGTACAACAAAGCTTCCTTTTCTTGAAAGAAAAATATAATTTTCTTCCATATTTGGTTTATTCTTTCCTTAGAAGAAAAGTTTGGAACTCTATAAATTGAAGACTCCTCTTCTCATACCAAAAACACAAGAACATCCACAATGTAGTCAATGAAGAGTTTTGTTTATGGGAGATTTTCCTTCAACAATTTTATTATTTTTTTATTAGTTTTTTTCATATGTAGGCCAATTGGCTAAACCATATAATAATAATATGTTTTTAGTATAATTTTTTGTCATCTAATTTATCAATATCATGATTTGCAATTATAAATTTCCACATGACGCCCTAATCACTTTCGAACCCAACAGTTTGATGGTCCCAATTCATTATTGATTCATGTAATATGTAGTTGTAAAAACTCAAATTTGGCATTAGCTCGTAACTAAATATTTTAACTTTTAGTATGTACATTTAAAATGCTATGTTTAAAATTTATATCTCACGTCATTATAGTGTTTACGACTTTGAATGTTTAGTTATCAAGTAAGACAAAATTGAGGTGTTTAGATGTGTATTTTCAAAATTAGTAGGCTTATTTATCAGTTAAAATCAAATTTAAGTATTTATTTAACTTTTATGTCCATAATTTCTTCATGCACGCAATATTCAATTAATTACTTCCTCTGGTCCCTTATATTTGTCACTTCAAAATTTTAAGAAGTATTAATTGTTCCTATCGAACTCCCAGAAAGCGTATTGTAACTAATTGATCAAGTAATGAAAATATTATAAAAGGGGTTATTTAGCCAAAATATACCTCTCTGTACCTAATTATTTGCCAATTTTTTTTTTACTTGTCCATATTGACAAATTAAAAAGGGATAATTTTTTTTTTACATATTATACCCTCAATTAATTACTTTGAAAAAGGTAGAGTTTCTCGAAAATCTTAAATTTTTAATTCATCCACTTCATAATTAATAGGGATAAAATGATAAACTCACTATGTCAATCATTATTTTTTCAATAAGTGTGCCATCAAAACTGGAAAAGTAATTACGACATAAGGAGTATCTTTTTTTGGTTAACCAAAATATAACCTTTGGTTAAAAAAATATACTCGTATATTTATTTAAATAAAGGGCGTGGTAAACTTTAAACCACAGATAAAAAAATTTTCTGAGAGAACAATTAAAATGTGTATATTGACCCTTTTATGTAAAATTAAAGTTATCTAAGGAGTAATATGTAAACTATTTTTGTAAAAATACTATGTGCAAAATATTGAGCAACAATAATTAATAATAATAAAGAAAACATAATACGTGAATATTTACATTTTTATGGTTAGTAATTCATTATATCTGAATAAATTCACAAGTAAATGAGGGACCATAAACATACTTTTCACTTTTAAACTTTCTGTTTTTAACCAAATCTATATCAAAAAGACAAAATATTAGTATTTTGGTTTATCAATAATTGTGAGTAGGTACGTAGTTTACTATTTTTTATTCGATTAATTCTATTGGTCGAAACGATGACTTTCTTAGCCTATTTCTAAAGAACGAATTGATCAACTTGTATTTGTTAAGCATATGATTAAAGTAGCAAGATTAGACCTTCTTATCACTTTGTCGACTAGCTATAAACATCAATTCCCCTTCTCTTACTTAGATAGAGAAATAAGTAAGCAAAACTTTCATCCTGCTATTTTATTTTTCTTAAAATTGTGAATTACATTGAATTTTGTCTTCAACCAAGTCTTTTCGTTCCGAAATCAAGAAGATTCATCACTCTAAAAAGTAAGCATTTTTTATTATACAATATTTTCACCGTGGATGATAGAATTCCTTTAGAAAGAGAAGGCACAAGCAAAGCCTATTGATCCACCAATTTTCTAATCAACTTGTCATCTACCCACACTCTATAATCAAAATAGGATTCTGGACTTAGAATCATCCGCTTTTAGGATTCCGAAAAGCAGCGCCTAAACTAATCGAACTTGCTTGAGAGATAGGCTTACGAACTTCCATGTTTATTCAATTTATTTTATAGCAGACTCTTCCCCCATCTTGTAGTTGAGCTTGACCTCCACCTTAGGCCTATGGAATCTTTCAACTTTTGATTTAAAATTATTATTAACATTCATTTGCTTTTGTAGTCTATAACGATGTTTTTATTTCAATATTTTTTATTAAGTCATATGTAAAATTAATTTTAAAATAAACTTAATTGATATAATAAGATAATATTATAAAAGAATAATTGTTATATATAAATCTTAGGTAGGTGAAGAGCCATATAAGAAAGTATAAACTTGAGACCATTGCCCCTTCATTAAAAAGAAACCAATTAAATGGACACCAATCACGTTGAAGTAAATTATAAAAAGTCATAGAGAGAGGCCTAATGTGTTGGATCCCAGTCGTCGTTTTTTATGGTTATAAAGTTATAAGATGCAACAACAAAATTTTATATTTCATCTTATGACTCAATCTAACGTTTGTTTTCTCATTTAAAAAAACGAAAAGATAATGAAATACTGAAACCACTCTTTTCTTGAATTATACATACATAAGGGCAAATTGCAAAACAGGAAAAATAAAGATATGACACAGATAAAAAATAAGTGAAATATTCAAAGAAAATTGTTGCCTTTACCGCTCAAACCACCCCTCAGTAAGAATAGTCCCTCAAAAAATATATACTATATGTTATTTTCTTACTATTTGTCCTTTGAGCAAGAAAACTGTAGTCTTCGTACTATATATTTTTTTATTTAACTCAGTCACATATATTATTTTGTCAATACTAGATATTCAAATTCTAAAATGAAAAGTATTCATAATAGAGAACGTTTTTCTGGAACAAAATTTTATATAATCAATGTAAATTCAAATTAGCCGCATTTCAATATGAATATCAGACATCAAATAAAAAATATAAAAAAGAAGGAAGCTTTGAAGTATATATCATCGGAAGACTATTGACAAACTATTTTGTATGAATTAAGCATAGACCATAAGCGATGGATTAGAAGGACAATTATATTTTCACTAAGAGAGACATAAGATCTATCTATTTATATTTGACATCTTTCATAGTTGCACCTCTTTTTTTTGGTTGAAGTATCCACATATTATTAATAACACAATTTCACAAACTAAATAAAAGAAAACATGCACCACCCAACCTATCTATATATGTTTACCACTAATTGTGCTTATACAATAATGTCTCTCTGGATTATATCTTCAATCCATCACTTATCTTTACAAGTATGTTTCCTATGTATTTTCTTCCTATTATATAGCTGCACTAGGTCTTGACATATCAGGATATTAGTCACAAACGCACTTTGATTCTCTGAAATTATATTTAGCAACACTTTTTTCAATTTGTGACACAACATCTTTGTCATCACTTTATAAATTGTGTTATAACTTACGCAATTGGTCTAAATTTACTTACACGATCAACATGCGCAATTGGTCAAAAATTCCTGTATACTTTACTCCTTTTAGTGTCTTTCCTGTTTGGAAAAATTCTAGTACCCCTTTAGTCATATCTTTACACTAAATATTGTATTTGCATATTTTTAGACTAAATTATTGACGACATGAGTATTTTTGACCAAGCTATTAACTGCAGACATTTTTGACCATTTTCTGGTCTTTTTAATTGGGATAGTTGCTCAATGAATTTCATATGAGATCAAAGCATCAAAGTCAGTATACATATATAACAAAACTCGCTATAAAAACCATAAAATGTTCAGAAAAATACTGCCACTATAATGAGTTGGCTTGACTATATTTTTATTTGCATCATATAAGTGTTTATTTTTAGAATATCCAGTTATGCTTTCATAATTTTATTTGTTTGATATTTTATTAAACTGGGAACAATTTTCAGAACTAAAAGAATTTACGCTTGTATTATGTTTTCTCTTAGCTTATTACTTATTAGTAGGGGTGTACAAAATCGAACCGAACAGCAAACCGAGTCAAATCGGAAAAAAAAAACTAGACTAGTGTTTGGTTTGACTATTGGTTTGGTATTGGAAAAAAAAACCCGACTATATTTGGGTTGGTTTGGTTTTAACTAAAAAAAACCAACCCGAGACCAAATCAACCCGACATTATATATGTAATTTAAAAATTTTATTTTATACATAAAAATATTTACTTTGATATAATTTTAAAATATTTCTTATACTATTTCATAGTTTTTATCTTTTAATAAATTATTTCAAGTTTAAAACTTAGAATTCGGAATGGTCCAATAAAGATTATAGTTCATAGATGTTGATAATTATAATACAAATTAAATTAAAATCAAATTAATACTAATGCAAAAAGAAAATCAATTGAACACTAAGAATGACAATAATATTGAATATTTATTCTTTAGTTTTACATTGGTTTAGACAATTAAAATACAAAATCTAATTTTAATTTTCCTTAAATATTTAGTAATGTAACTAATACTTATTAAACTTGTTTTAGCATGATTTAGTACTTTTAAATTATGATCATTTTCATTATGTCTTTGCAATATTTATTTTATATGATGATTTCATTATTATTTTTTATTGAATATTTTAGTGGCATCAGTACTCATCTCATATTTTGTGTTATTTTCTTAAGAAACACCTTAGATAATTGTATTTTGGTTGGACTAAAGAAATATTTGGAGCACAAGTTAATTATATGTTTGTATGCAAACTTTACTGAAAAAAATCCAAAAATCTGAAAAAATTCGAGGTTTATTAGTTTGGTTTGATTTATAAATTTAAAAATTCGACACAATGGTTTGGTTTGGTTTGGTATTTGAAAAACCCGGACCAACCCGAGGTTGAAAAACCCAAAAAAATCCGAATTTTATTAGTTTGGTTTGGTTTATCAATTAAATTTTTTTACAAAAATGGTTTGATTTAATATTTGAAAAACCCGAACCAACCCGGTCATGTACAATCCTACCTATTAGGATGACATGTTGATTTCCATGTCCAGTTTTAAGAATAGAATTTGATTATACGGATTGAAAAATATTTTAAACTTTAAAGAGTATTATTAGAGTCAATTAAGGAGTAGTGAAAGAAAAAAAAATTCAAAATTTTTTTTAGGAGTTAATCTTAGACTTCAGAGAAGGGTTCGTGACTGGTACGATGATATTTCATGTTATCTTCAAATTACTTGTATCATAATGGGAAATTAATATACCATTGATTCAGATACTATAAAGGAAATTGAACGATTCTATAAAAACTTTATAGGGAAAAATGGTCAAAAATGCCCTTAAACTATGTGAAAGGAATAAAAATACCCTCTATTTATAGTTTGGCTCAAAAATGCCCTTGCTGTTAATATTTTGATTAAAAAATGGCCTCCATTTGTAGTTTGGTCCAAAAATACTTTTGTCGTCAGTACTTTGGTCCAAAATCCCCTTATTGTTATTTAATGGGTCAGAAATGTTCATTTTTCAAATAAATATATTATTCTTTTCTTTTTAATACATTCTTTTTCTAATAACGTTTTTTTTTAAAAATTAGCAAATGTTTATCTTACTTCAATTCAGAAAAAAAAGAAATATTTCTTATTTTATCATCATTATTTTTTATCGTTATATAAATATAAATTAATGATGGATATACTATGATCTTATATATAGGACATATATTATCTGTCGAAAGGGTACATGAAGTTATTCTTTTTTAATTGATAAAATTAGATTAAGAAGAAAAAAATATTTCCTACATTTTTATTTGTTAAAGTGATTTTAGAAGAAACAAAACAAGAATAGTGTTCTTTAATAATATTTAAATTAGAAAGAAGATGTGTTTAAAAGAAAAAAATATAATATATTTATTCAGAATAGGGCGTTTTTGACCCATTTTGTAATTATAGGGCATTTTTGGACCAAAGTATTGACTGCAAGGGTATTTTTTTTGCCAAAGTGCTGACGGTAGGGACATTTTTGAGTCAAACTATAAACAGATGACATTTTTGTTCCTTTTACATAGTTTAAGAGCATTTTTGACCATTTTTTCAACTTTAAAAGATGTCATTTCTTAGTAGAAGCGACACCTAATTTCAAATTTATGCGCACATTGATCATGTCACGCGTACGGCGTTGCTATTTAATTAAAATGAACAGAACAGCTAGCAAAGCAATAAATTTTTTTCACTCGAAAATAACTTGCATAAGTGTTCCTATTCACTTTATAAGTACGTACAAATGTGATTAATACGTGCATTAGATCGATTGTCAAGTGGTAGGTGCAACATCACAACCATATTAATTTTTTGGGCTCACCATACTGCCTATGTGTCTCATGACTAGCCATTCATAAGGTGATTTAAACATTAATTACAACGTACGGTCTATTTAGGTCGGTGGATGAAAAAATAGCAATAGCAAAAACAGTTTTGCTGAAAAGCTAAGAGCCCGTTTGGCAGTTTCTCCTTATTTCCTTGAGCAGGCAGCAATTAATGTTCTCACTTCCAGGAAGAATCACATCAGAGAGAGGATGATTGCTGAAAGCAGAATTCAATAAAAACATGATAGCAGAATGAATTAGAGCTATGTTCTGTTTTGAGTGTCTTTTTGGATAGTTATAGCTGTCCATAGCAGTGACCGTTTAGTCGATGATCAATTGGATGGTCAGTGCAAGACCTTTTCTTATTATACGATATCTTCGCCATGGATGATAAAATACTTAGCTTCCTGAAAGCAAAGGCAGAAGCAAAACCTATGATGTGGTGGGAAAAAGTAGTTTTTAAGTCAAAAAAAAAAAAAAAACTTAAATGACTTTTAAGTCAAAAAAATAAAAAGTAGAGGGAGTCCTACTTTTGATTATTTTTTTTTAAAAAAAAATTCATCTATACTTATTTTAAATTATTTTAACTTTGCCAAATACTCTCCAAAATAAAAAATGACTTACAAGTAAGTTTGACCAACTTTTAAGCCAATCCAAACAAGCTCTAAGTATCGGTACAGAGAAAATTATTTTCTAGAAGATAAATGAGTTTTTTTTATGTATTTGATAAGTAAAAAAAATATTGTTGGAATGTGTGCGTCCACTTATCAGTCAAGGACCAGGTCCTTTGACTCAGCAAGAACAGTAACTAAAAATATGCGTCCACTTGTTTCGATGAGACCAGGTCCTCAGCACAGTTACAATAACAAACAGTAAAATAAGTGCTGAAAGTAAAGATTGAACAAGCAACTTTACGAGGAAACTTCCTTGCTCAAGGGAGTAAAACCACGACCTGTCTCAACATGACTTTTCAAACTGCTTCCACTAATTTTCTCCAAGCAAAAGTAAAAGCCAGTTTACAAAATGAGATTAGCCTGCTAATCTCCACACTAAGCAATACCTCCTATCACTTAGCTGAGCCAGAGAAAATACAACACTGCCCACTATACTAACCCTCACTAATTAATATAGACTTTTCTAAGAGGATACCACACTGCCCACTAAACCACCTAACTCTAGATGATTTAGAATTTGACCAAGCAGATACAACACAACCCACTGAATCAGTTAACTCTAACCGACTTAGACTTTTTAGAAAACGAAACAAAATATCTGAATCCTTTATAGAATAGGAACAGATTTACAATGTAAGCACATAAGACACAAAACTCTTAATACAACAAGATGCTTTAGCACTCCATCTGGTCCCTTGTTGATATGCGCAATGTTTTTATTTGAAAATGGCCTTCTCTTTTCAAGCTTGTGAATTTTCAGAGAAAATCCAAGCTTTTGTTTTGCCAAATCTTAAGTTTGTGTGTTGTTGGAAGAGACTATATTGAAAATGAACACAAACTCCTTGGGACTGCCCATTGGCTAAGAGCATGCCTTCTCTGTAAAGACGTGCACCTGTCACATCAGAAGTGACAGCTTTACAGCTGTAGTATCGTCCTTTCACGTATGCAGTCTTGCAGAGACCAGGTCCCTTACAGACTTTTCTTAGTAAGTTCTGGAGAAGACGTCTTGGCTCTTTTTTTTTTTGAATGAATGAATTAGTTTGTTGTTTGTCATGTTGACTAAGTCAACCATAAAGAGTTAACACACATTGGACAAACAACTTCGTCCCTTTTGATTAAAGTAGTACTTCTGACAGCTTCACCAACTTCTGACGCGGGCAGCTTTCTAGCTATACCCCACTATAGATCTGGACGAGAGAACTCTGCATGGGACCAGGTCCATGCATTTGTGAGACACTGAAGCATACAATCTCGTCCGCTCTTCCTATTGGTGTAGGACACTGCATTTTTCACCTACCACCTGACATGACAGCTTTACAGTTGTACTCCATTTGTATCTGGACGAGAGCACTTTGCCAGGGACCAAGTCCCTGCATTTGTGAGGATTATCAAAACACCTAGAATATAACATTTTCCCCCCTTTTGATGATTACACACAAATATTCCTCATACTGAGTTTATTCATTCATTTCCATGTCAGCAGTCCCAATAACAAGGATCTGGTTCTTTGTTAGATGCCTAAGTTTGTTAAATCATCAAAACTTAATATCAACTCCGAACTAATATTTCCCCCTTTTTTGATGATAACAGACTTATTCACCAGTTCCCCCTATCAACAAGAACTCTTCGGGTAACTGAAGTTTTATCATCCCCAAAGTTTGTCAAATCATCAAAACATCAAAATAATATTTTCCCCTTTTTTGATGATGACAAACTTGTTCAACTTCTTCCCCCTACCGGAATGACCACATCCTCTTCAAGTAGCTAAGCATTGATTCCCCCTATCAGCATGACCATGTCCTCTTCAAGTAGCTAGCATTTATTCCCCTATCGGCATGACCATGTCCTCTTCAAATAGCTAGCATTTATTCCCCTTATCGGCATGACCATGTCTTCTTCAAGTAGGTAATCATTGATCTCATACCTTAACAACTTTCCCCCTTTTGACATCATAAAAAAAGGGTTAAAACAGTAAACCAAGTTAACAGAAATGCAGTTCAAGCAAATTCATGGCCACTTGAGCAACACTGAGCATTAGTAAAAAATGCATAAAGTAATGAGACTAGCCAGTAGAAGCAAGACATTTTTCATTCATAAATTAAAGATCAGCCATCAAAGCATTGCAAATATGATTACGAATGAAAACCAGAACAATGCCCACTTATGTTCGATAGAAAAAGAGGAATGAGGACTGACTTAGAAAGTTAGGAAAAGAAGGGATGACTTAGAGACAAGGGATTGAAAGAATAGAATTAATGGAGCATATCCCTTAGCAAGGTACTTTTAGAAGCCTCTATTGAAGTTCACATTCTTCACTGCCCAGACTTCATGTTAAACCTTAAGGCTGTCATTTTTCAGTTTTTTTTTCAACCTGGTCCCTTTGATAGTGTTGTTTCAAAAGCTGAGCCTTTAGGCAAACCATTTCAGTATCCCTGTTAGTAAGATCAATTGTCACAGCTTCCAACACTAGCATGGGTTTCTCATAACAGAAAGATTGGTAAAGTCAAACTTACTAAGACCTCCGCGATGAATAGATCAATAATTGAGGAACCAAAAAGAAAATTTCATTTCAATTTTTTTTAAAATCAGACACCCTCCTATTCGGAATACTTTCAGTTCTCAGAATATCAACTTCCCCCTTTTGAACAACATCTTTTCCACATCATCTTTTTGCTTGGTGGACCTGGTTCCTCTTCACAGTTAAAACATCTTCATCATAAAAATCTCCAATAAGAATAAAAAGTTTAACCATTTGAAGTGTTTTTGAGAGAAGAGAAAAGAGGGTTTTAAAAATTTCTAATCTTAAAAGGGGATTTGAAAAGAAATATGGAGTATAAAGGAAGTGAAAGGGAGTATTATGTGAAAGAGGATGTCATTTAGGTATTCAAAAGATGGGACAACGATCAGATACCTAAATGACAGACATGTGGCAATTGTAACGGTTCACATGCATAATTCAAACTGCATTGTTAAGAGTGCTAACCCTCGAGAACGGACCAAGTCCCTCTCTGTAGTTTGAATGTGATTGCATGTATCTGTCCTGACCTCTCATTTCCCTCAGCCCTTTTTTCATGTGTGTATACCTACAAAAGGTATGAAACTGAATTTGCTAAAACATACATAACTGAAAAATAAGGTTACCTGCTCCCTTTGCATAGTCATGAGAGAGTTGATTGCTTCGGGCAGAATCCATTAAAAAATGTTTAAGCATTCTAAACTTCAGTTTGATTATCTTGGCCAGGTCTTCTAATAGCTTCAAGCTGCTGCTTGATCCACAAGATTTAGCCCATCAAGCTGCACTTGCTACATTCTCTGCCTCAGTTGATGAAAGAGAAACTGAATCTTGCATTTTAGTTTCCAATGAGTGAGAGATCAACCTATAGGATAAGCCACTCCAGAGGTACTCTTTCCATCGACTTGATACCCAGCATAATCAACATCACCATGTACTCCAAATCAAATGTCTCCTGATGGACAGAATAGAATTGGGTTCCCTGTCTTCTACAAATGACTCAAGATTCTCTCAGCAGCCTTCAAATGTGATTCCTTTGAACAAGAATGGAATCTCTGAACCAGGTTCATCAACATCCAGCTTCAAGTTAGTGCCCATGAGAGTATGGATTGTCTAGGCATCCATAACATGGAACCTTTTCAGTAGCTTCTCTAAACTGGTACCAGGTCCCTGTCTTTGTTCAGACATCAGTTGCCCTGATCACATTGTGTTATCTTCTTCCCTTCAGCTAAGTCATTGTGAGTACATACATGTTCATGACAAACTGGTCCTTGCTTAGGCCTTGGGTGAAGATGTCAGCCACTTGATCTTCGATTTTGCAAAACTTCATGATGACATTACCCCCTTTTAACATTGTCTTGACTTCAGGTATGTAAAGCCTTTTGAGCAGCTCATTGATGTACTTTTCTGGACAATTGAGGGTACCTTTAGAGGTTTTTATGAATCTGTAGTTCTAAGAAGAAATCTCCTATCATGCTTATTTAGAACTCACTACCCATGAATGCGGCAAACTCTTCATACAACAATTCAAAATATTGCTCTAAAGATGACATCATTGATATACACTTGAATAATCATCGATTCCTTTCCTTGTGATTTCAAGAAGAGGGTTTTAACAATTTTACCTCTTTTGAAGCCATTATTGATGAGGAACTTGGAGAACCTATCAGCTTGTTGGGAATCGAGTGTCATACTTTGCTTCTTTCAAACTGAGCTTGATTAGCTTCTTCATTCTCACCTTCAGAATTCACATTATCATTTTGAACTGCAATATCCTTGTTTAGCACTATCTACAGGATCAGGTCCCTCATCAGGTTCATAATCTGCATTAGCTTCTTTGAGATTGTTGGATTCATAAAGAGACTGTTCTTCAGCATGCTCACTATTTAGATCATCTCTCTGAATCTCAAAAACATCTCTTCTATCTCAGAATCTTCTTTGTTTTGTAACTTACTTCTCAATTCTTCTAGACTCATCAAAAATCACATAGACATCTTTTTCAATGTACATATTTTTTTATACACCGGATAAGCTTTGCTGGAGGAAGAGTATTCCACGAGTACTCTTTCAATATCACTGAGATTACACTTCTCAATATCATCATTTTGGTCACAAAACATGTAGTGTTCACCACTTCAGCCTAAAAAGTTCTTTGAAAGATTAAAGGCCTGCTTATTCTACCTGAAAGATGGTCTGATCTGCTTCTCTTCAACACCATTATCACGACCTTTGTCATCTGCAAATTTCATTTTGAGCAGACTAAGGACCAGGTCCTTTGACAAAAGTTTGTGCAGTAGAGAAGCACTCAGAAAAGCACGACTCTTGTGTCATACCTCAATATTCTTAGCTTGAGCACTAAGGCAAGTTAGACAGTCACCACGAGCAGTATTCAGATCCGCAATATACATGTTCTTGCATTTCTTTTCTATCAAGATCATCACTCGAGAGAGCAAGTTTGTGACACCCATTTATCTAATAAGAGCTTAACTCAATTTTCTTTATCTCAAATTCGGGAAACACTTAGAAGATTGTACTTCAGCCTATTGACATAGTACACAACTTCAAAATAGTGTTCCACAGAATTTCAAGTCCTGCCTACACCAAAAAATGTACTTTTAAGCCATTGCCAAAAGAGACACCTCTACCTTGAAGTGCCTTGAGAGAGATGATGTTTATAGTTTTCTCAATCGTGTGCTTTGGGAATCTACTATTCATAAACCAACACCGACTGATGCTACTTCTTCTCATTTGACTAGCAAATCACTTCTTAGCCTTGGGAACGCATTTGAGACGAAGTTCCCAGCAAGTAGATAATAGAGTGATAAGAAAATATTTTGTCCAGTAAGGCAGACTGGCTTTTTTCAACTTGGAACCATAAGCAGGACCAGGTCCCTTCTTCAGTCTATTCCGCTGTTTGAAATAGTTTAACGAATTTGCTCCATACTTTTTCAACACAGGACAATCTCTCTTAAGATGTCCATCTCAACCACAATGCTCACACAATAAATCATCTGCATCACAAACAGATTTGCTGTAAGGATTGTATGGGGGATCTATCTTTTCGCAGCCCAACCCTCTTTTACTGTTGTTTCCTTGACCAAGTAGATTTGTAAGGATCTTAGAAGAATTGGTCCATTTGAGGAATTTTTCAAGTTCCTCTTTTACATGGACTAGGTCCATCTCCAACTCACGATTTCTTTCTAACGCCAATTCCATCTTCATTTCAGCAGTGTGCAGCTTATTCTCAAGCTCCAGCTGCAAGCTGCTTGCCTCATTCTTTCCTTTAAAAACTGCATTAGTTACCCCTTTCATCTTTTCCTTTAGTTCTATATTTTCAGCTTCTAGAACAACGATTTGATTTTCAATATCAGATATTTGGGTAACTAAAATAATTTTTCCATCTTGGGAGATGTCTAGACTGTTGTTTACGAGATCCTTCTCAGTTGTCAGCTCACTTATCAAATCAAGTAATACAACAGCTAGCTTTCTCAACTTACTAGTAGTAAAGGTATTCAAGTTTTGCTTGAAATAAGATAGAGTTACCTTTTCATCAACATCTTCCTCATCTGATTTTGCCATGAAAGCATCATCTGAGTCACTTGAGGAATTTTCCCATGCAGCTGTATCCTTCTTCACTGCCTGAAAGAAGTTTTCTCTTCTGCTTGGCTTGTCATGGACCTGGTCCTCTTCTTTGTCTTTACCTTCTTCAATCTTGACAAATTTTCTGTGGTCAGCTTTGTGTATAAGATATTTTCCAATGGTGTGACCTGGTAGATCACACTTGCAACACACTTCACTTGAGTTGGTTGCCTTGTCATGATTTTCTTTCTTCTGATCAGCATCATCAATTAGATTTGTCCTCTTGTCTTGGCCCTTGAGAATGAGACCCTCCCTTTTTTTGTGCATCTCATGAACTTGAAGATGCTTAAATAGTGTATACAACGTCACTACATCAGGTTCTCTTTTCTCATTGCCAGTCACAAAATCATTTGTCCAAGATCTAGGAAGAATTTCCAGTATCTTAGAGACTTGCTTGCCAACAGGGACTGGTTCTTCAAGAAACATGAGCTCATCTGTAATAGTGGAGAATCTGGTGTACATTTTATGAATAGGTTCACCTTCTTTCATGGTGAAACCTTCAAACTGAGTAGTAAAGAGATCTAGCTTAGATTTCCTTATTTCCTCAGTGCCCTCATATGTTGTTCTCAACAGATCTCAGATTTTCTTGGCTGATTCACAAGATGAGATCAGATCGTATTTATTTACACTAAGGCCACACATCAGTAGCTTTCTTGCTTTGTGATTTTTCCTAACTAGTTGCTTGTCAGAGTCATTATACTATTTTCTAGTATTATGAATGACTCTTGTTATCTCTCCAACCTTAACTTCCATGGTTGGCACATAAAGACCTTCACATATCACATCCCACACTTCAATATCCTCAGTCATGAAATAGTCTCTCATCCGAATCTTCCAATGTCTATAGAACTGACCATCAAGAAGAGGAGGTCTTGTAGAAGACTGACTTCTCTGCCTGTTTAGTGGTGCAGTCATTCCTTCAGGATCTTTTTTTTTCTTGGTGTTAACCAGATAGAAAAGTCAAGCTCTGATACCACTTGTTGGAATATGTGCATCCACTTATCAGTCAAGGACCAGGTCTTTTGACTCAGCAAGAACAGTAACTAAAATAATGCGTCCACTTGTTTCGATGGGACCAGGTCCTCAGCACAGTTACAATAACAAACAGTAAAATAAGTGCTGAATGTAAAGATTGAACAAGAAACTTTACGTAGAAACCTCTTTGCTCAAGGGAGTAAAACCACGACCTGTCTCAATAGGACTTTTCAAACTACTTCCACTAATCTTCTCCAAGCAAAAGTAAAAGTCAGTTTACAAAATGAGATTAGCCTGCTAATCTCCACACTAAGCAATACCTCATATCACTTAGCTGAGCCAGACCAGATACAACACTGCCCACTATACTAACCCTCATTGATTAATATAGACTTTTCTAAGAGGATGCCACACCACCCACTAAACCACCTAACTCTATATGATTTAGAATTTGACTAAGCAGATACAACACAGCCCACTAAATCAGTTAACTCTAACCGATTTAGACTTTTTAGAAAATTAAACAAAATATTTGAATCCTTTATAGAATAAGAACAGATTTACAATGTAAACACATAAGACACAAAGCTCTAAATACAACAAGATGCTTTAGCACTCTATAAGAAGTGGCAGCTTTACAGCTGTACTATCGTCCTTTCACGTACGCAGTCTTGCAGGGACCAGGTCCCTTACAGACTTTTCTTTGTAAGTTCTTGAGAAGACGTGTTGGCTCTCTCTCCTTTTGAATGAATGAATTAGTTTGTTGTTTGTCATGTTGACTAAGTCAACCATAAAGAGTTAACACACATTGGACAAACAACTTCGTCCCTTTTGATTAAAGTAGTACTTCTGACAGCTTCACCAACTTCTGACGCGGACAACTTTCCAGCTGTACCCCATTATAAATGTGGACAAGAGGACTCTACATAGGACCATGTCCCTTTATTTGTGAGACACTGAAGCATACAATCTCGTCCGCTCTTCCTATTGGTGTAGGATGTTGACACCCAATTTTGGACCTCCCCGATAACGATTAATTTTCGAGCTTCTTAGATTTCAAATGATTTCAAATAAATAGTTTTATAAATTTCAAAATAAATAAATAAATAAATAGTTTGCAAGTTATTTTAAATAAGTTATGTCACTTATTATAATTTTTTGGCAATACTTATATTTTTACATATTTATGTATGTAATTAGTACATTCTAGGAATATTCAAAAATCGTCTCAAAAAGATTTTATTTTAATTAAATTTTCAATTGAATTAATTGGGTTTTAAGTATATTCGTAATTCAGGATTATTTAGCTTAATAGCATAATTATTTTGGAAGCTTGTTTTATTAATTTACTAACTTAGGTCGTGGTTATAATTTAAAATTAAGTTGACTAGTTTATCTTGTTAAGATTAAAAAGCTCGTTAGTTAATTATATTAATTCGTCTTATTTAATTACTAGTCGAATTTACTAATTAACCCAATTTGACTAAATTGTTAATTAAGTCTCTATTACATACCTTAGCCATCTAACCAATTTACTCAATCCATTTTTATTGATTATGTTGGGCCTTTTACATCTTTCAGCCCAACACCTAAATGACCCAACAGTCTTCAACCCATAAACCGGCCCAATCTACCCTTATTCTCAATTCCAATTCTCCCAAATAATACATACGTACAGCAACAAACAGTACCTACCGACCCATCCCCCGTTCCCTTCCAAATTCATGCGACAGCAACAACTAGACGGAAAGCCAACGTCCCTATCCGCATTAATGTCGCAACAGTAAGAAAGAGGCACGCTCTGTCCTCCTTTCCCCTTTCGGAATGAGTCAAAACCTCAAGAAAAAGATGTCTGTCCGAATTGGTGAAGGAATTCGAATTTTGAATTGGTTCTTGTTGTTGTCTGAATTTCAGCCTTTTCCCTCCCAAACTTGAAACCCTAGTGATTCCCTTTTATATATAGTCGCTTATTCACTGTTGAAGGAGGGGGGATTTTTTTTTTGAGTAAAAAAATTTGGTGTTAGAAAACTTATCAAAAAAACAGAGGAATTGGCCGGCTCTTAGGACAAAAACAATACACTAAAATTTCCAGCAATATTCTTATATACAAATATTTAAGATAATTTCTTAGAATCTAGATTTCGGTTTAGTTCTTATTCCCGTTGCTCCTTGCTGCTCATTAGAATTCCAGGAATCGCATCTCGGTGGTGAAATATCATTTTCGTTCAGCTCGTTGTTGTCTCGTTTGTTGCCCAAAAAAAGGTAATCTCTTTCCTTTTAATAAATTTTGCTTACTGATAATTTCAAGTATGGTTCTATTTCTTAAAAGCTATGTTTAGACACAATCTGTTTTCAATTTTCACACTTTGTGATAGGGAGCTCATCTTCTTGAAGTATATGTTTTTGCTACATGATTGAATAAGGGTTCTTACAGTTGTTTGCAATCACTAGTTTGACTTGTTCGAAGTTTAGATCGTGTAGCATGCTAGTATCTCAACTTTTATTCGAATTTTTACTCTTTTCTCTTTTTCCTCCTTTTTCTATTCTATGGTTTATTATCAGATTAGTTCTTGTCTCATTTGGTATGAAATAGTGTATGATCCTTGCTCGTTCTTTAGGCTACAGATTGTATTGTGTCTCATGGTTCATGATTGATGAGTTCTATATTCATCCAAGCTTTGGTGCATCTGTTCACTTTATTTTGATTCATCGTTGCATCACTGTTCCGTCATGATCAGTGACTTGTATCAACTGCTTCTAAATTATTAAATTATTTACTCTAAATAAGTTGTTTTGATCAAAAGATAATGTTGTTGCTCTAATTTGATTTTTCTCTACTACTGGTTGTTGATATTCCTTAGCGGTAATGTCTTGACAGTTTGGCTTTGAATTTACCTAACAGAGTAGTAGCCTTATTGTGTAAAATGGGGTCTGCCTTGTTGTTGACACATTTATGATTGGTACTTATTTGTTGGTTCATAATGTTGCTTCATTTAAAATTCATGAATACTCATTTTAAGGTTGTGTTGTCTTAGTAGTAATAGAGGGTCCATTTAGTTCATAGCTCCTTCATGTGATGTTGCAATAATTTGCTTATATAAGCTTATGTTTGCATCTTCCCTATTACTTTACTGGTAGTAATAAATTGTTTGTTGATAGCCTTTAATTCTATATTTCCTTTATTCCTATTAATCTTTTTCCTTTACTTTGTTTATATGTGACATTGGCCGAGTCTAATCGACTCAAATCCTTGCATATCGTTGAGTTGTATCGTGTTCGAGTCCGCCTTATCTTGTTGGAATGAAAAGGAAGAAATTACAGGTGCTGGAAATTGAAAATACATTCTGGAAAAGCTAAAATCAGGCTGAAAATGGCATGTATACACAGATATACCTGTTGTGTACATTGGTATACAGCTGGAAATGCAGTATACTGGTTTGAAAAAATGAAAGTGCAGGTTGCAAACATCAAAAGGATTGTATACACTTGGTATGCAGTCCGATATACAAGAAAATGGGTCAAAATACGACCCGTATGCAAAGTATACACTCGCTGTATCACAGTTTTCAAAAGCGAAAATGGGCTGGAGGAGGCCCAAAAAATGAAGCAATGGGCCCAAATTCCTCTCTTCCTCTCTTTATCATTTGATTGCAATTATTTTTGTTTTATTTTAACTCTAATTTTAAATTTGTTAATTAGCTTAATTAAATCCCCAAAAGATGAATCATATTCTTTATGTTAGTATATTTTAATAAAATTTCATTTTTAGCAACTCTTGCACTTTCATTGAAAACTTTTTTACTTAATCTTCGACTAATTTAAAATAGCTTCCATGCTTCAATTGCCTAAATGGGTCTAAATTATTATTTTTTAAGAGATTCAAATAAAATTCTACTTAACCTAGATTTGCCAACATTTTAATCGCTTGCAAATTAATTCAAATATTTCAATCAAGGTTCAATTTTCTAAAAAAATAAAAAATAAAATAAATATATATATATATATATATATATATATATATATATATTTATTTATTTTTATTCTTTTTAACTATTTTCCCAAAGTTAATCAAATATTGTAAATTACTTTTTATTTTATGTTCACTCATTTTCTCAAAATTAGTCAAAATCATTTTAAGTCAAATCGCCGGTCAACCGCAAGTTAGCGGGCATTCCGAGGGCCTAACACCTTCTCGGAATGTACATTGAGCTTCGAACCCTTTTATTTTCAATTGATTTTAATCTGTTTGAGTCTTTTGAAAACCTTAAGTTTTTTTCTTAATTTTTACTAAAAAAATTAAGTGGCAACTCTGTTATTTTGGAAATTCAATTTCTCTTAAACCATAAGTTTAATCAATTTTTCAAAAATTCGGTCATTTTATTTTATTTTATATTTTCGAGTAAAACATAGGACACTGCACTTTTCACCTACCACCTGACATGACAGCTTTACAACTGTACTTTATTTGTATCTGGACGAGAGCACTCTGACAGGGACCAGGTCCCTGCATTTGTGAGGATTATCAAAACACCTAGAAAATAACATTTTCCCCCTTTTTGATGATTACACACAAATTTTCCTCACACTGAGTTTATTCATTCATTTCCCTGTCAGCAGTCCCAATAACAAGGATCTGGTTCCTTGTTAGATCCCTAAGTTTGTTAAATCATCAAAACTTAATATCAACTTCGAACTAACAAATATTATTCTAAAAGTGTTTATATATAATTTAGATAAAAACTATGGGTGAGTGGAAGAGCAAGGATGAGGGCTATGGTAAGGGAGGAGTGAAGATGAGGCGAGTTATAAGACGAGGAACACACAATGAATATAGAGTAACATTAGCGGAACTAATTTTTTCTGCTTTCATAAGAAAAATCATTTTTTTAATTTCTAAAAAAAATGGCCACCAATTTCTGTATCTTCTTTGTTGCGTCTTCTTCTTCGGTTGCTACTTCGTCTTTCTTCTTCTTTAAAATTTGACGTACCGTAAACATAAAACAATTTGAGTGAATTATGTATCAAAGACTTGAAATATCTCTCAAATTTCATATCTAAAATTTGAGAGTACTTAGAGGTGATTTTGAGTTGATCTAGATTGAATACTTAGCATATACTTCATGTATAGTTAGTGTATACTTCATATATAGTTTTATATTTAACTTTTTGAGTATATCATAATATATAGTCAGTGTATAATTCATGATTATAGATGTAAGCTATATGTTGTATAATCAGTGTGTATTTTCTATATTTTTTGGCAAACTATATTGTATAGTCATTGTATACTTCTTATATGACTTTTGGCTATTTTTTATATATAAATAAAGCATGAATATATTGTAATTGATTACTTTATTGTATATATTTGAAGCTAGTCCGTAATAAAATCCCGAACATATCATTTTGGGCTCTACCGTCCGAGATGAGTAAAGCAGACTCGAGAAAATATTTTTGACATTAAAAATTCTTTCATTTCGTTGGTATTGACTAATTCGAGTTAGTTGACAATAGTTTTGATTATACTTATCACATGTTTGATCAAATAATCTTCACTTCAATAAATATTTTAACCACCATATCAAGTGAAGTGTCTCCCTTAATAAATCACTCAATTCTTCCTTTTCGTATGGACATTTAGAAAAAATATGTGTGTATACTTAACCCTTTAATTCTCTTAGGCTTATTTTCTAGATGTGCTAATGAATGTTTATGAGTTATGACCTAATTTGTGTTGCAATCGAATTTTTCATTACATTTCATTTTTTGCAATATCATTTGACAATTAGGCATAGGGGTCGACGTAGATGGTAGAATATGAATTTGGCCAAACCAGCTTTTGTTCGTGTTAAAAAATAAAATGGAGACCTCTCTCTCTCTCTCTATATATATATATATATATATATATATATATATATATATATATATATATATATATATATATATATATATATATATATATATTGTTTTTTCGCTATCAGATACATTGAAATAGAGAGCGGGGGAGAGAGAGAAGGAGAGAGGCGGGCGAGATATAGTCTATGAATCCCTGATACATGCGAATACCAAATACATTCTGAAATACAACGAGAGAGGAAGAGAGGCAAGTGAGAGAGAAGAGTAGTGAACGATATAGGAAAGAGGTGAGCGGGAGGTCAGATACATGCGAATTCACTTGGATACAATGTATCTAAAACAAATTACTACTAATTTTGACCTCATGTATACGTGATACATGTGTCTGAAAGAGGAAGATATATACACATATCCAAGGCTCAAAATAACGTAATATTACAAACTCGCATAAATCTGAGTAAATAACTCCTAAAGTAACAAAACTTGTGTTATTTGCCCTAAAAATCTGTTCCGTGTTAAATATGTACTAATGTTAAATTTCAAATCAATAAATGGTTATTGCCCAATTCTGCCAAGCTTACTTATTTAGGCTTTTGGATGGACTGATTCAAAATGGACTAAGCTATAAGTTATATCTCAATTCGTTTAACTTTTTCCAAATTTTAGCTTCTTAGTTTGAAATCATTATAATGAGTTAATATCTCAAAAGGTCACTCAATCTTGAGAATTTGTCTAGTTAAGTCATTAAACTTTGTTTTGTATCAATAAAATCACTAGACTAAATTTATCAATAAAAAACAAATTTGACATGGCAAAATAATATAAAAATATGAACCCCGCAAATAAATAAAACTAAAAATTTATTAAGAAGTTTTTATGGACAAACTTAATTAGTGAAATAGCTATTATAATATTATTATGTATTTAAATTTTGCAATATATCATGATAGGTGTATGAAAAAAATGAAGTACCGCACACATTTTAAAATTATTTTTTTGATATCAATAAAATATACTTATAAATTAGATAAACAATTAATTAGTGTCATTGTTTTACTGGAGTAACACGTTCAAATTGATCAACATAAAAAAAGAAATTATATCATTAAAAAATATATCTTTTTTTATTTATAATAATTTAATCAAACTTGGCAGTAGCATTATGCGCTTTTATGTAACTCCTACTTAGTTAAAAGAAATTATATCAGTTAAAAAGTTTTAATGGATTTTAAATTTTTATTTATTTGTGAAATTCATTTTTACATGCTATAAAAAGTAAATTATTTTGTCACTTCAAATTTCTTTTATGATGATAAATTTGTTGAGTGATTTTATTGATAGAAATGACTAAGTTGGGTGATTTTATTGATACAAAATAAAGTTCAATGACTTTACTAGATAATTTTTCAAAGTTGGGTGATCTTTTGAGATATTAACTCTCATTATAATTTGTTTAATTAACAAAGAAAACAAATACAACCAATTTTCTTTATTATAACTATATGGAATATCAAGTAAAAATATTTCACCCAAATTAACCCATGTTTAGATTAACTAAATTGAATGGTTAAAATAACCTAAATTAATAAATGGAAAAAGTCATTAACACAATAGATTTAAATGGATTTGATGGATCATATTTAACTTTAATGAGTTAATGTTGCCGCCCCTAACCACCATTAAATCATACTATTTCTAACCTAGTGAAAACAACTCTAGAAGAGGAAATTTATATGTACACGTTTTAAAAATGATTTTAGATGATGTTTCCCTGTCATTCAACTGTCCTCATGCTAACTTATTAATGCATAGGTTTAAGGTCCACAAGAAGAGAAATTAAGGGCTTAAGCTACTAGTAGTAGGTATTTAGTTGGGGTGGGTGGGGGGATTTTCATATTTATTCTAAAGAAATTTAAAATATTTATTTTTATAAAAAATGAAGAAAGTAACTTTTCAAGTAAAAATAGAAAGAATTGATTTCATAAGTGGTATTTCATATTAATTGTCAAATACCCATCAACACATCTCACACTGATCCACGATCTTATAGTTGTAGAAGCAAATTAATAATTTTGAGAGTATGAGTGCACTATTATGAAGAGGTGGTTTTGAGATATAAATTCGACTGACTCGGCCTTTAGCTTTTTATCACTAAATTCATTAAACATTTAAAATTTATAGGTCCAAAATTAATTCTTATTTTTAAAATTATATTATTATTTTTTACTTAAATAGTTCAATATTGAAAGTATTGAGATGATTGAATCCATTGTATGAATATCATCCACTTTACTAGTTTTAACATATAAATTTGATTTATTTATATAAAATGTTATGATTATAAAAGAAAGATAGAAATTTCAATGCCACAATCTTGAAAAATTAAAAGATTAAATCAACTAAAGAAAGAAAAAAAAAGCATATAATTAACACGTTACAACTACCATATTCGATAACAATTTAAAGAGACACTACCCAATTTTAAAATAATAATAAAATAATCATTTAATTTAAATTTCTAGCATGTACCTAATCATCATTAAATGATATGACACTTTAGATTTGACTTTATACATTTATATTTTAAAAAAGTAAACACAAATTTGATCTAGAGAGGGGTAAGCTGATCACCCATGCATAGCTACCATCTCCGCACCACCTTCACACCTCTGGGTACCAATTATAATATCATTTTAAAAAATAGTTGGGCTCATTTCAATTCAATCTGCTCATTTATTTAATTTTGAAAAAATACTTTCCTTCGTTCCAAATACATCCTTAGTTCCTATCATATGCTTTTTGTGAGTGAATTTCTGTTAAAAATAAAAATAAAAAATAATAATAGTTGAGTGACTTTAGAGCTAAAAATTAACATTAAGTGATTTTCTGAGAAAACATCCATAATTAAGGAGTAAATATCTCAAAAAGTCACTGAACTTTGAGGAATTATCTTGTAAAGTCATTCAACTTTGTTTTGTATCAATAAAGTCATTTAACTTTAAGTTTTCTTTATATAAAATCACTCAATCAAATTTATTATAAAAATAATTTAATATGATTAAAGCTTTTCTCTCCGAGTTTTCCTCTTTTCTCTCTTCCATAAATGAAAACTTTACTCAAATATATATTATTTTTTCTGGTAAATAGAGAGATATTTTATACACACTAAATAATTATTATATTCGCTTGCATGAAATTAATGTTTCCAAAATTAATTAGATTATATATTACAAATCAAAGAGGAGATCGTTATTTTATACTATAATTTCCTCTTTTATTATCTGCTAGTAGACTGAAAACATAACGACATTGATGAAGTACCAATTTTCTTTTTATCTCATTTTATTTTGTTCGTATTATACTAAAAAATAATTTTACCAATAAATTTTAAAATATTATTCATATCTTACATCTGATCCATCAATCTATAACTATAAAAAAAATGGAGTAATTTTTTTAAAATTATTGCAGGAAAAAATAGCAAAAAGGAAAGAAGAAAAACATATAAAGGATTGAGATATGGGAAAAGGGTCTGAAAAATACTCAAACTTTGGCTGAAATTGTTGTTACGATACCAAACTTTATGGAGGACCTTTTACCCCCCTGCACTATTTAATAATGTATTTTAAAGGTATATATGTGCCCATGGGACACATTACTATTTATAATTATGCAATATTTATGATGTCCACGTGGACACATATATACCTTTAAAATACACTATTAAATAGTGCGGAGGGGGGGGGGGGGGTAAAAGGTCCTTTTCAAAGCTTGGTATCGTTATAACAATATCGGTCAAAGTTCGGATATATTTTAGACCTTTTTCCCTTGGGATATGAGGGAAAACAATTAATTTAATTTATCATGTTAAATTGTTTTTTTAGTGGTAAATCTGATTGAGTGATTTTATAAAAGAAAAACATAAAGTTAAGTGATTTTATTGATACAAAATAAAGTTGAATGACTTCACAAGATAATTCTTCAAAGTTGGATAACCTTTTGAGATATTTACTTTGTAATTAAGTGACCATCTAAGTTATATGCGTTAAGAATGCCAAAAATTGGACCGAATTTAATTAATTCTATTTTTGACATTAAGTGATCGTTTGTTCATTAATATTCTTATAACTCTTTACTTTGTGTGTAATCTCCTACTCTGTCCACTTTTAATTGTCATATTGCTTTTTTCGAAATTTAATTTAATTAATTTTCAAAATTAAATTATATTACATTAATTCAATATTTTAAATAAAAAAAATTAGATATTCAAAAACTATACAAAAAGTACTAAAAATTTTAATTTTTTGCATATCAATATGATGAAAAAATACATCGTAAAATGTTAGGCAAAATTATTATCGTTTGACTCCAAAAAGAAAACTATAACAATGTGAACGGAGATACTATTTGACCATAGAATTTTAGAAATTGAAAAACATTAAGAAATTATTCTCATTCAAATAACTTACAAAAATTTAAAAATAAACCTACTTTGTATTCAGGAACAAGCACAATTCTAATTTTAAAATATCATTTTTCTCCTTCTTTCAAAACATTTTTTTTTGGGGTAAGTTTCACAATTTTCATTAGCAAAAGACCTATTTATTTTTGGATAAACTACTTTATTAGACATACATTATCATATATACTAATATTATCTCTACTTTCAAACAATTACATATAGTACCACTTTTAATATTTTATACCATATATTATTGAAGATACAATTTGATACTCACATCCCTTAAAATTAGGATTGATTACTTATCCTTACATTTAAACTTCACAATTAACATTTTAATAACAATTAAATATATTTCTCTTTCAACATCTCCTCCAATCTCCAACCCTAATCTCCCCCCACCCACCTCCCACTTATTAACGAGTATCAACTGCCGCAAACAACCTGATTCAATGCAAATAATGTAATAGCTTTAGAAAATTATATTTTATTGTATAGAGGATGCTACAATATAATGGCAATTAGTGTTATTTGCAAGTAGTTTGTTTGTGCCTTTTTGCTGCCAAATTAGTCACAATTTTTTTTCTAACAATTTCACTCTTTAGTTGACTCAAATTTCATCTCTGACGATTTGAGGGCCTTCTTCTTCAAAATTTTATTAGTCGGAGGGACGAAAAAGTAAAATTTGCAATGGCTCTGCCGGAGGTCCGTCAGATCTAGGCAAAGCGAGCAACATCGACAAATCAAAAGGTGAGAGCAAACACCACCGCGATGAGATGTCCTGACCAGCTATGAACGTAATTAAGATGAAAGAATTACGCTAATCTTTAGTTAACAGAACAAATACACCATTAAGTACATATCAAGTGCAACAATGTTGGATACACATTAGGTGTACATGTCTCTAATTAAGAGTTTGTGTATCTGAGTTAAGATAATATGTATCTATGAGAAAAAAGAATGAAGAATGAAGAATTTTGAATTTTTTTACTTTTGTTTTTGATTTAATGATATGACAGATCGATGCTGATCTACCGTCGTGATTTGTTCCTAAATTCGTGTGTTTCAGTTACATTTCATATTTAGAACACATAATTATATGTATATGTTGACACCCAATTTTGGACCTCCGCAATATAAGTTAATCATCGAGCTTCTTTTAATTTCAAACGATTGAAAATAATTAGTTTTATAAAAATAATTAGCTTCTTTAGTGTATTTTAAAGTGATGGCTAATTTTGAGTTAATTAGTTTTTGTTATAAATTCAAAATATCTTTCGAGTTTCTTTTATGTAAATTTTGTCAATATATATATATATATATATATATATATATATATAAATAAGATTTTATATTCTTTAGTGTATTTTAAAGTGATGGCTAATTTTGATTTAATTAGTTTTTGTTATGAATTCAGAATATTTTTTCGAGTTTCTTTATGTAAATTTTGTCAATATATATATGTATGTATGTATGTGTATAATTAGTATATTTTATAAATATTTGAAAATCATCGCAAAAGATTTTACGTCTAGTTAAATATCTTTTTAATTTACTTTAGTCTAAATTATAGTTATAATTTCAAATCAATTAGTTGTGATTAAATTAATCATTTTTGCAATTGAATTAATTATTTTATGTCGTTAAGATTAAGAATCTCGTTAATTAATTAATATCAATTTATCTTGTTTAATTACTAGCCGAATCTACCTTAGCTAAAATCTAATTGGCTAAGTTTTCCTAACCCCCGTTCAACCGACCCCTTCCAACAATATAATAATACATACATGTACCAACCGACCCAACAACAAATTATAATAATACAACAGCATACACTAATTGACCCCACCCCTCTTTCCTTTTTAATTCCTAACATACAATTCTAAATGTAGACATACACGTACAGCAGTAACTAATGACCCCCCCCCCCCCCCCCCCCACGTTCTCCTTCTTCTTCAGCAGTTAAAAAACGTCAAAGCAGCAGCAACAATTCAGCGGAATCCCCGGAAAAGCAAGCGTCTGCCATCACCAACTCGCAGCAGCCCTGCTGCCTTGTCCGGATTTTCTGAAATTTTGGAGAAAATTTCGTCCCAGCTGCTCTCTGCTCCAGATTTTGAATTTTGAAATCGGAGGAAAATTCCGTTTCTGCCCCTGTTCCTATCCGTTCTTCATTCAAAACGTGAATTGGAATTTCCCCTATATATATGTCTCTCCTTCTCCATTTAAAGGGTTGAGGGAACTTAGAGGAAAAGGGAGAAAGGGCACAACTCATAAAGAAGTCAAAATTTACAGTAGTTTGTTAAGGAAATACGCCCAATATACATTTTTCTATTCTTATTCGTAGTCGCGGAATTCGCCGAAATCCTCGAGGCTTTCACGTAGTGGTGGAATCGTTTCCGGAAGCTTGGGTCTCAGTTGCTGCTCATAACAAGGTAAATAACTTGTAGCTCCGTTGTTCATTCCGATTCTAGTAAACGGTAAATCAGTGTTTAGTTCTTTGTTGGTTATTAAGTCGGTCTTAGTTGGTTTGTTTGAGTCTAAGTTTTCCTTTTACTGAAATGAGCAGTGTATTCCGTTTCCCAGGAGCTTTAATGCACATTTAAGCGTGTCTCTGTTTGTGTTTTCCTTAAAATTGGGGTTGTTCTACTTGTCTTAAGAGTCGGGCATTTCACATATGAGTATGAGTCGGAGTACTTGTAGGAATGTAGGGAGGACCGGTCTCAATCCATTATTTTTTCTTGCTGTCTTAACTTTTACGATATAGCCGTGATCAGTTTCGAAATGACCGTATTAGTCCTAGTTTGCTCCTATTTAATTTGAATTTGCATTAGTACCCAGTTTCTTGACGTCATTTCTTTCGTTATTTCATTTTAAATAGGATAAATGAGTCGAATTTGTTTATATGTTGTCAGTGTGTCTTTCATTTCTTTGCTGCATCTTCTTTATTTCCAAATGGATTGGTTCAACTGTCTAAATTAGTTATTTAGCCTTTTCTAGTTTTAAATTTATGTGCATTGTTGTATTAGCTTTTATTTATGTTGAAAAGGAGCAATCTTGCTATTCTATTGGGTTTGGCATTCAACTTTCCCTTAATAAAGTATAGATCAAATATTGGTTTCTATCTTGTTGTTGTTTGGTAAAGGACTAAAGTTTTAGTAAGCTCTAGCTTGATTTCCTCGTTGTGAAATCGTTCTTGTGTGTGAAAGTTCAAGACGTTTCAACTTCTAGTAGTCTTTCTTTTGAAAATATGTGCACTTTTTAATCGTTCGAAATCGTCATTATGGACTGAAAATATCTCGGTACCAATCGATTGATTTGTGAATATAAAACCGGTGGCTCTTTGTTTTGTTTTCTCGCTACTGTTGAATCTTAGAGGTCTATTTGATAATTTTATTGTGGTTGAATGTTAATTGCTTGTTTATGGATGCACGCTAGTCCATTTGTTTTGGATTATAGTGTTATGACTCGGCTTACTAGGTGTTTATTTCTAATTAAACTATCCTTAAACCGAAGGGATATATAAGGGCTGTTTTAGTTTGGTAATCTGGCTATTTAATAATAGTTTATTCTTCTTATGTTATAGGCGGAAATTTTTGTTTGAAACCTTCTGTAAGGCCAATCAGATTTGAAGAGCAATTCTCAACTTTTTATTTTTATTTTCTTATGTTACCTTTAGTTATGTAGGAAATTCGATACAGAAGCTATATTCCCACATTCTTAAATGATTAACCCTTACTTGCATTTGTGAATATGTATATTTTTCATTTTTCATTTTATGTATGAGGCTAGCGTATTAACTGTGTTATTTTTATTCCTTTTTTTATTTTATTTATTTATTTGTTTATCCATTTTTTCGGTACATTTGTTGAGGGTGACGCTCATGTGAAGTAGTCTTAAGTGTGAATGCTAATTGTATTACTCTTTGTTTGCATGTAAAAATATCCGAGTTCTTCATGAACTCCTATCTCCTTCCCTTGCATTTCGAAGAGCCACCAAGACTCAAATTCCTTCATCGAGTCAACCAACCGGCTACAAAAAATTGACGAACAGGTCCCGAAGTTGAAAGAATACGCGATAGATCGAGAAAGTGAAAAAATTGGGCCAAAGGCCCACTCTTAATTTCAAAGAGATGTATTTTGTTATTTTGGGCCTAAGCCCTCGTCATTTTATTTGTTAGTATTCTTGTTAGAATTTAGGACAGGTGGGAAAATTGGGCCTTCGGCCCAAAGGAAATAATATATTTTCCTCGTTAGTTTAGGACAGGTGCAAAGAATGGGCAAGAATTGGGCCGAAGGCCTAAAAAGTGAAAATAGGCCCAAATACTGGTCCAGGCGGACAGGAAAATCAGATTTGGGCCCAAATTCTCTTTCCCTATCTATTTAACTGCTATTATGTGCTTATTTGTTAAAATTAATATTAAGGTCTCGAAACTTCAAAATCCCCAAAAGACACTCATTTTGAATTAACCGCTTAACCAAATTATTCCTTTTTCACTTGATTTTAAAAAAAATATAAAAATAAATAATAAATAAATAAGTTTATGAAATACTTCACTTAGATAATATTTTATTATTTTTCTATTAAAATGGTTTCAACTATAAAGTAGTTCACTTCTGCAATTCGAGATGAGTTAAAATGTTTTAGCCAAATAATTAATTGTCGGATAACCGCACATTAGCGGATATTCTAGGTGCATTAAAAACCTTCCTAGAATATTAATAGGAACCTCGAACCCCCTTAATAGTTTTCAGTAGATTTATTGTTTTAGTCTTTTGAAAACAATAGTTTTTCTTGATTTTTCTTAAAAATTAAGTGGCGACTCTAAACCAGTCTAAAATATATCTTTTAAATAAAACAGTATATGCATACTATGTATCCAAGATACATGTTTTGAATATAATGTATGAAATTGACACTTGATACATCAAATTAATACTAGATACATATAAAAGATACATGAAATTAAAATTAGATCATATAAATAGATATATGAAATTAATATTAGATCATATAAATAGATACATGAAATTAATACTAGACATTTATAACAAATACTTGAAATTAATACTAGATACTTCTATGATACATATGAATGTACTTGTATGATACTTATGTATCTAAGTATTTGGTTTGTTGTATACATCATATATTTATAATAGATACATTAAATTAATGAATTTATTATTTTAAGAGTAATAAAATGAAATTAATCAAATCACATGATCAAGATATACATAATTTTGTCTTTTCTTAATAATATTAATGAATTTATTATTTCAAATAATAATAAAATGAAATTAATTAAATATAGATACTTCCTTGATTTCCGCCTTATATTAAGGGATTTGATTAATTTAAATTTTCAAAATTAATTGTCTATTCGGTAGATACATGTATCTCGCAGATTCAAACTCATGTATCCTAAGCATGAAATATGGTAGATGAAGTAATATTTGAAACTATCGGAAATGTTAGTAATTAGAACCTAAACTAGTGGGATTTATGTAGTTTTTATTTTTAAAAAGAACTTGGATAATGGATTAGGTGATCGGTTTTAAAGTCTTTGGTATTTATGTTTTTTCTGGCATCCCCCTAGATCTGTACACACTACACACCTCTATTAATTAATTTAGGAATGGGTAACCTTCAATTAAGAGTAAGTCTAATCATATCACATTGAGAAATATTGTACAGGATTTTTCTTGACTTTCAATTATCATCTCACACTTTGAAACATCCTTCAATAATTACTTCTAGTTTGACTTGATACATAATCTTAAAAATAAATAAGATTTTTCAATCTTGTGATTCTAAATTAATATAATGTTAAATGTATCAAAATATTCTTTAATTTGTGGCTTGAAACATGCCATATGAAAAGCTAAAATTATAATGTCGCCGAACAAAAAAAGTGGTCATTTTTTTTATAAATAAAGTAAAAAAGAAAATATATTATGCTTTTTGAAACAGAGAATGTATCATTTTAAAGAAGACCGATAAGCCCATCAAATCCCAATTTCACATAATAACATCTAGCAAAGATCAGGACTAACTGAAATAACCATATGATCATAAAGTCACGAGTTCAAGTCTTAAAAATCGCCTCCGACAAAAATACAAAGATAAAATTGCATATTCCTTCCCAAACCCTACCCACAAAGACCGAAATGTTTTAGCAAACATAAGAAACCTTGAATAATTTGAACATTAACACAAAAGTCTTGAATAATTTGTGGTATACCCACTATTAATGACATCATCCATGTGCCCTAATTGACACATACAAAAGACCTCTCTAAGTTTTCATATCTCCACTTTGGTCTCCTCTTCTTTTCCAACTAATTTGGAATAATATATTTATTTGCAATTGTTAAAATTTATATTAGAAAAAAGAAAAAAATCTCCAAACGGAAACAAGAGTAGCTCGTTTTTGTTGCTGTCGATTTGTCAATTCCGGCGAGTTTTCCGATCGTAATATCCATTCCAAGGTAAAATCATCATCATCTCCTACTCCTATTCATGTTTACTCCATTTTCTTTCAAAACCAAGCTTCAAAATTAGTTTCCCGCCATTTTAGAAATTTGAGAAATCTTCCATAATAAACACTTGATAACTCATTATAGATACATTTTAGTAGTTTAAAAGCATTAAAAATCTGTTTCGCCATTGCATAAATTGCGTTTTGAACCACGATCTCATTCAATCGCATTTTTGTACGAATGTCGTACTTCATCGATCGTTAACGACTGATACTGTAATCTAGTATCTATCTTTGTAGTCTATAATGACAGTAACTGAATTTGTTGTTGCTGGTGGTGATTATATAGGAGTATGGAAGGAGACTCCCAAAAGCTAGAATTGTAAATCTTTTAGTAAGACGACAGTGCTCATTGCGTTGCGTCGCAATGATTCATATGACGATATGATTGCAAGCGTAACTGAGGCCAGTGAGTTAACTTGCGAGCCAAATGACTTGGTGAATAGCTATCAAATGAATGGGAGGGAAAAAATACATCCACATTCATAAAAAATGATAGGCACGTGAGCTTGTACATGTTGGATATTGGTATTGATAGCTCTAGGCTTACATTGAGGATAAACATCAATGCAAGGCCTCCAATTGAACCAACGAATTCATTTAACGGTGACAATGATTTGATTGGAAATGAAAGATTGGGTGATCATTCATAGGAGATCTTGGGTGATTATTCAAATGAGAGTTTGGGTGATCATTCAATGAATATACATGATGATCTAACTAATGTGGAAAATCAGCCAGTAGATGCGAAAGATCCCGAACCCGAATGTTGTGAAGAAATGCACAGACAAAAGGAATTGGGATCACAATCCAACCATTCCTTCTCCGATGGAACTAATTTATGTATAAACCAAACTTCCAGTAATAAGAATGAGTTGCAATTGTTATTCGCCGAAGAGTCGGCAAAAAAGTCTGTTGATTTTGCTACTGTGAAGAGTTGTACTAAATACTTAAAGGTGAAATGTGTATCTCGCAACTGTGCATGGATGTTGCGGGGGAGGAAATATGAGTGTGCAGATAGATTTCGTATTTATAAGTACATTGGCGAACATAGTTGTGGCGTTGAACATGCCAACAATTTCCACAAAAAAATTTCAATCAAAGTCATCGCTTCACTTTGTGTAAATATGTATCGTGATGGTAATGTTAAAGAGATTCAAAGAGCTATGTTTAATTCTTTTCATTGTAGTCACTCTCCAAACTTAATTGAACATTAAGACAAAAGTCTTGAATAATTTGTGGTATACCCACTATTATTGACATAATCCATGTGCCCTAATTGGCACATATAAAAGACCTCCCTAAGTTTTCATATCTCCACTTTGGTCCCCCCCTTCTTTTCCAAATAATTTGGAATAGTATATCTATTTGAAATTATTAAAATTTATATTAGAAAAAATAAAAAAATCTCCAAACGGAAACAACAGCAGCTCGTTTTTGCTGCTGTCGATTTGTCGATTCCGGCGATGTTGTGAGGATGTTGTTCAACCACACATTGTTGATTGCCACCCCCAATTTATGTAGACTCATACATGATCACATGCTTATTCTAAGGATGTTGATTGTATAACATCACATAACAAGTGACATCCTTACAACATACTTGTGCTTTCTCAAACACTATTCTAATGATGTTGATTGTATAACCACAACTCTTCCTCATACATTTCTAATCACCACACCCAATTTATGTGGACTCTTACATGATCATATGACTTGTTTAAACTTATTTAATTGGATAAATTTCAAAAATATAATTTATTATTAATTAATTATTGTCTTTTTTTAATTCTACTAGTTTTGGTCTATATATAAGTGTCATATTCTAGTAAGTGCAGTATCGACAATGCTTTAACATAGATATAAATCCGAATATACCTTACTAATGTCAAAGTGTAAATCTCATTGGTCATACACACACCACACACATATAGATGCATCGATTGCATATGGGTCTATATATTTTGACAACCAATACGTATTTTCATATACAAATTTCACAACGGTAATAAGAGTTCAAATGCTACGTTGAGGACGTCACACACCGATACAAATCCAGGTCGACAATTCTTTTATTGTGCAGTTGGCATATGCTCTTTTTTTAGGTGGCTTGAAAATGAATCATCAACAAGTTTCCCATTGAATTTTCAAGACGTTGCCAAATTTGAATTATTAAAAAAGCTACGGAAATCCGAAGAAAATAGGGATCTGCTAATGACTTTCTTAAAAGAAGCCGAAGAGTAGAGGAATCACTTGAAAGTGTTGCTAAAAGATGCTGAAATAGAGATCAACTAAAAGAAAGGTTGATTTTGGCAGAAGAAAAAGAAAAACGCCTAAAAGTTATATTGTGTGGTTTATTTTTTGTTTTTGCTTTTTAGAAATATGTAACAAATGTGTACCAGGAATGTTGTGCTGAATAAATAAAGTATTTCTCTCTATCTATTGCACTTTTATATCTTTTATTTTTGATCGATACTGTTATAGATCAATAGTGATAACAATCTATAGTATTAGACATACAAGTTTATTAAGACATAGATTAATAAGAAATCTAAAAACCCTTCATGATAAAATATGTTAAACTGTCAGATGTACATTTTTGTCATAAAAAACAGCAAAACAACAAACCACTTTAACCATGTTCTTAAAAACTAACTATTTCAAAAACCTATTGTCTTAAAAAATCATATCAAAAAACCAATTGTCTTTAAACCAGGGAAAACGCAACCATCACAAAAATCAATTGTCATAAAAAATGAACAATTTCAAAAATTGTCTTAATTTACCAATACCCATCAGAAAAATCACAACTGCCCTTACTCATCACCACCAATCTCACCCTTAAGCTCCATCACAATACCTATCACGTCTATTTCTTTTTCCACTTCTGCCACATCAGTGGTCAAGCCTTCTTTTTCCAACTTTTCCTCTTCTCCATTCTCGGTTATCTTCTCCTCTTGTTGTTCTTTTTCTTCTTCTCCACTTGCTTCATCTTCTTCATTTTTCTTCTCTTTCAGATTCTCCTCTTCACTTTCTTTTCTTCTAGCTTCTCCTCTTCTTTTTCTTCATCGTTCTCTTCCATCTTCTCTTCTTCTTTTTCTGTCATCTTCTCCTCATATTGTTGTTTCTCTTCTTCTTTCATCTGCTCTTCCTTCATCTCTTCATCAACTTCTTCATCAAAGTATGCATCAACTGCAACAAGATCATCATCGACTACAACTAATGGAAGGATCTCGTCATCAATTGTTGGTGCTGAAAAGTTGTCATCATCTACTGCAAGATCAGTGGCTAAGCATTAATACAAATAAATTATTTTACAGAAATAATATATAAATTTGTCTACCTTTCTTTTTCTTTTTCTTTTCATTTCTTCTCAATTTCTCCTCTTGTACAAAAGCAACAATTTCCACCATTGATTGCTCGAGGGATGCAACACGCTCACACATACTTTCATCTTTAGAAGTGCTTGGTACAGAATTCTCACAAGGTTTATTAGGATTGTGATCACTTGAATACCCATCCTCCACATTCTTTACTGATGAAGTAAGGACAGTCACACTTTTCAAATCGGCCTTGAAGGCATCAATGATTGTGTCGTTCACTTCATTCGTATATGGCTTTAATGTTGTCATATAATTTTATTTTGTCTCACGGACAGTAGGTATGAGGTATGGATGCACAACCTACAAAAAAAAATAGTACAAGACCTTCACTAATTTACAAATATTGCTAGATAATAATAAATAAGTTTATACCTTTGTACTTCTCCCTAAATACTTAAATGGATCACCTTCGACAATATTATCGCTCTTTGTCGTGTGCCATCTAAGTAAACGGGGAATGGGCAAAGGAGAATCTAAGGACTTCTTTGCATACTTACCAAGATGAGGAAAAGCCTCATATATCCAAACTTGAAATTAATAAAATTAACAAATAAATAAACAGAGACTATGAAATACTATATAAATATATAAGAGTTTATTAAAAGTCAAGTACATAATTGATAATAAGAACCAGAAATGCTCAGGGGAAGCCATACAGAGCATATGATGCATTCCCTCTTTCATTGTACACTTCACTCTGTTTCTTCAAATTAATTTTGTTCTTCAAATACTTCACTGTTAAATCAAAACACTTTTCCCCCCAAGAATAACTCTTGAAAAAGTCTAAATCATCGACCATCTTAATGTGGTTTGAATCCACAATCTTAGATTGATCGTGGGCAAGCAACATCGAGTGGACGAACCAAACTAAAGAGCACTTCAACTTCTACTCCTTATTCAATTTGCTACCCTTAATCAAACTCATCAACTTTGTAGAAGTGATATTCTTATTCTTGATTACTTTATAAAGAAATTTCTTACCTATTTGAAGCACTTTTATCATTTTTGAATCACGGGGTATGCTGAGCGCGCAATTTAGCCTCGTAATCAATGCAAACTCTTTTAAGCCAAAACAAACAGGCTTACCATTCACACAAAACCACATCTCATGCAAAAAAATTTCATCATTTTTGACACGTCGTAACAACATATAATGGACCATCTGTCCATTAATCTTGTAATATTCTGGAATATGTCTTAAATGTCCAAAACAAGTACCTTTAAAGTCATTATAAAAAAATTTCTTGGACTAAAACATTTCTAAAATCACGATAAAGAGTCATTCTTGCCCTCACAGATGTTTTCGCTGGAAAAGATCCCAACTCATCCATCCATGTAGTTAGATTATAGGACTTACCAGAGATTTCTCTTGCACAAATTGGCAAAGACAGGGGATCATCATCCTCATCTCCAGTATCTCGGCTATCTCTACTACTCTCACTATAAGAAAAGTGTAAATTACATGGGGATTTTCCTGGGGATTAGTATGAAAATTCGTAGGAAACTTATTTTCTTGCAAATTTTAATACTGATCCCCAGGAAAATCCTCATGTAATTCATACTTTTCTTGTAGTGTCTCCTCATCTCCGCTATCAATTTTTTCTTCACTAGACTCAACATCATCAGTAGCCTGGCCACTACTATCCTCATAGTTGTCAATCTCATCCATCGTATCAAAATCCGAGTTAGACTTTAGTTCTTCAACTACAATTTTTTTCTTTCTTGAAGATCTTGAAACTTTTCAGCCTTTCTTTTCTTGTTTTTAGAAGGCTTATGAATAGGTCGTTTAACAATGCCTCCTCTAGTTTTAGCCATACTGTATTATATACAAAAATATAATTTTCATATCAAAATATCGACCACTAGTCTATTAATACAAACAGAGTAATGCTAAAAAAAATATGCAAAACAAGTACCAGTTCCAACAAAACTCGACAATGCCATAGACATAAACACCATTAAAGTTGACCAAAATACAGTAAGAACTTTCAAATCTATAGGCCAGATAAACATAAAAAATCTAAAATTTCTACGCATTATCCAAAGAAAAATGTCAGCAATGATTCCAAATACAAAGCATCAACTAAAACGGTCATATTTTCAGAACTTTAAGCAAAAATCTAAACTTTGCTACACTATTGCAATAAAAACATCAAATAGGCTAAAACTTATTGAAAACACGATTAAACTTACTTGAGAGGAAGGAGATTTCAAAAAGATCCAACTAAACTTAGGAAGAAGATAAAAAAAAATTCAACTGACTTGGGGAACAAGATTGATGGAAAAAAAAAACTTCACTTCGTTTTTCAAGAACGATTATAGGATCTAACGATTATACGATTATAGGAAGATTGAATTTTTGTTGGAGAATGATCAGTTTTATGGAGGTTGATGATTTCGTAAAGCGGGTTTATGAAAGAAGACGAAGAGTTCTCTGAAACGTTCTGAGGTTTCCTCGAAAAATGTTTATACCTAATATTATTAAATATTTTTTTATACTTTTAGGGATTGTAATTTAATTTTTTATTATGGATGGATGAATTTATCTCATGTTAAAGTGTTGGGATGAAAAGGGATGAATTCATCAATAAATAATATTTTATCACAATATAATATTTTTTAAAATGTATTGGGACTATAATATATTTTTGTAAAGTTTTATCTTTTCTCCAAGTTTTAAAAATAATAAACAAGCCCATGACCCCACATTCACAAATATACCCCAAGTATTAAAAAGGCCAAAGAGACCCATGACCCCACACTTTTTTCTTTTTAAAAAGCCCAACCCTAGAAAATAAACCAAAAATAAATTAAATAGGTATAGAGTAAATTAAGTTATAAAGGTGTCCCAAATGCCAATTCTTTTCTAATAACTTTATCGTTCTTAAATTATTTGGGAAAAATCTAAAACACGTGCTTATGAATAGATATAATTTTTTTTTTTTTTACTACTTATTAAAGATGATGGGTGGGGTTCAACCGTTCAGGAACAACATGTGTACTCCCAACTGTTATGCATTGAATATCCCTTAATTTGCTGTTTTTTCATTTTAGGCACATGATTCTGACTCGGGCCACCTAATTCCATGTGGGCCTTGTAGGTAGGATGTCGACATTACCCAATATGCAGAATATTTCTCTTGGGAATGAAATTCAAAATCTTGATTCTGATACCACTTGTTAGGATCAAACGCTTACCATTATGTCAAAAGTTACAACTGACAGTAAATGCACAATTTTATTTCTTAACTAAATCCATCAAACAAGCGTATGTTCGATCATGACTCCGAGTCGAGCCACCCAGATACTCGTAGGCCTTGTCTGTAGGATGTTGGCATTCCCAACACCATTTTAGAGGCAGCATTATAAAAGCCTGCTAAATCTTAAGGAATCAATATACACCAAAACCTCACTTTTCATCCATATTTTATTTTTTTTTAAAATATGGAGATCTTTTATTCCTCTACTTACAACTTTGTTGCACTACTCATATTCTTTCCCTTTTTGTTTACTCTATTTGGCAAATTACTTAGAAAATCATCAACAAACCAAGAAAAATTGCCTCCAGGTCCATGGAGACTTCCCATTATTGGTAGTCTTCATCACTTGAGAGGTGCACTATTATTTCCACACCGTACCCTAAAAAATCTAGCAACAAAATATGGTCCGATTATGTACTTACAACTCGGAGAAATTCCTGCTGTGATCATATCGTCCCCTATTATGGTGAAAGAAATACTAAAAACTCATGAACTCGCCTTTGCTACTAAGCCACAACTTACTTCCATAAACATCACTACTTATAATTATAAGGACATTGCATTTGCACCATATGGTGATGAATGGAGACAAATGCGTAACATTTGTGTCACGGAGTTATTAAGTACCAAAATGGTCAAGTCATTTAGTTCAATTCGGAAGGATGAGATTATGAGACTCCTCTCATCAATCCGATCCACTAATGGTTCTCATCTTGTCAACTTAACAGAACTAATTCTTCGGTATACAAACTCTGTGACTTGTAGATCAGCTTTTGGGAAAGTATGCACGAATCAAGATCAATTGATAAATTTGTTGAGGGATGTGTTGGATACGTTAGGAGGATTTGATGTGGCTGATTTGTTTCCATCGTGGAAGTTACTTCACAAGATGAGTGGGGTGAAATCGAAACTCTTGAAGATGCATAAGAAAGTTGATGAAGCTTTGGAGAATATTGTTAATGAGCACATTAAGAATAGAGCCCTTGGATGCAAGGGAAATGGTGATATATTAATTGGAGTAGGTGAAGATTTGGTTGATGTTCTTCTAAGAATAAAGGAGAATGGTGAACTTCAATTTCCAATCACAAGTGATCACATAAAAGCAATCATTTCTGTAAGTCTATCTCTTAATTAAAGTATATACACGATTATGGTTAGTGTAAATAATTTTTTATCGCGTTATAAGCAAGTTTCCATAAAAATAATAATTATAATCTTGAAAATAGGGGAAGATTACTTGTTATAATAGGTAAAAGTGTAATAGTTGATAATATAACTTTTTTTAGCACTAACATTATATATACTTAAAAAACTTAAATTCAACATTCTAATAGTTATGTGTATATGTACTTATTTTTTGTTGTAGGACATGTTCGCTGCTGGAACTGAAACTTCAGCTGCGACTATTATATGGGCTTTATCAGAAATGATGAGGAGGCCAAATATTATGGCCAAGGCACAAAATGAAGTGAGACAAGTCTTCAAAGGAAATACAACTATTAATGAAAACGATCTTGATAAATTGATATATCTAAAGTTAGTGATCAAAGAAACATTAAGGCTACATCCTCCGAGTACTCTACTACCAAGGGAATGTAGGAAACAAACGTATATTAATGGATATACGATACCTCCAAAGACAAGAGTACTAATAAATACATGGGCCCTTGGAAGAGATTCAGAAAGTTGGGACGACCCTGAAAGCTTTATACCAGAGAGATTTGAAAATTCTCATGTTGACTATATGGGAAATTATTTTGAATTTATTCCGTTTGGTTCTGGAAGAAGGATTTGTCCAGGAATGCAATTTGGTTTAACTAATGTTAAACATCCTTTGGCTCAGCTCCTCTACCATTTCGATTGGGTGCTTCCATATGGAGCTAATCCAGAAGACTTGGATATGATTGAAAAAAATGGATTAAGTGCAGCTAAGCATAAAGATTTGTGTTTAATTGCCATAGAACACAAAGATGATGGCAAAGTTTGATGTTGTGCTTTAAATGATGAAAAGTCGCAATATAGTACTATATGTATAATTAATAATCTCCTTTAATTTTAGTTTGGTATATGTTTTAATTTGTGTCACACCTACATCTTTGTAAAATTAATAATAAGATCTACAGTTGTTTGGATCATATTTTCCTTTTCTTTTCTCTAATACATTAACATTAATGTTTTTTGTCCACATGAAGATCCCAGATTAAGTTCAATGCATCAAATCATATATATAACTTGTCGATAAATATATGAATTTTAAAAATGCTTAAGGAATTAACATGTGACTTTGTATCACATCATTCCCATCATGAAAATAACAGTACTATTACATAGATCACCGATCGGATTATTAAAAATTGGGTCAAAATCAAGGACCAAAATTGATGGACTGGATCGCCTTTTGGGCTTAAATATACCCTGAAACTAACTGACAATACATAGATACCATATATGCCTTGGTTAATACTAGCATTATGATGAACATAACTTACAAATTTGGAATTATTTGTTAGACTTGCCTTCTTTCCAAAATAGGGTCTCTGTTCCAAATTTGGAGTACTAGTGTATAATAGTTGTGATGCTTAATGTGATTGGTGCAATAGTGATTGAATGTTGATTATTAACAATTATGACACTGATAATTGTGAATGTGATTATATAAAGGTGATTGATCAGGGTAGTTATGGTTAATGATGATAATAGTGACATATTGATGATGATAATTGTGTATTAATAACTAGCGGGCGATGATGGATAAAAGTGATAATGAAAAGTCATTTTACAAAAATCATTGAATAACCTCTTAATAGTACTCCATTAAATACTATCAACATGGTTCAAATCAATTCAAACCAATTAGATAATTAAATTTTAATAAAGATAAGTGCACTCCTTAACAAATTACTATATGTGATCTCAAATTATTTTAAGTTCAAAGTCAATTAAATAAGAATATTTTTAACAATATAAACTCTTTTATGATATACTAGAGCATAAATATTTGATAGTTGTTAATTACAAATTAAGAATGACATAATCAATGACGCCATCGACCACCAATGATATTTAGTTTTAATTATTAATAATAACAATTAGTACTACACAAATTCTTCATTTTTTTTATAAACATAAAACTATATGGGCTGCTTGACAACAAAAGAGGTTGGATCTTGAAAAGTAGGTGAGGAAATGCATATGGTGGTTCTGATTTAGAAAACTTATTTTAGTGATTATACAAACTTATTATGGATAAATTAAATTTATTGAATGATTAAAAACTAAAAAGTTATAAGTCGAGGATAATCAACTTATAATTTTTGTCTTATTTTGACTTTAAGCAATTAGTTGGTGCTTGCTAAACACATAAATAAAATGTACAGTGTTTATAACTCAGTTTGATGAGTTTATTATAAGCTTAGTTAAATATGCTCAAAGTATGCTAAGTTTCTATTTTCTAACTAGAAATCATTTTTATAATTTAATTAATTATTATTATTGTTATTCACATTGTGAGTTGTTGTAAATATTTTATATAGTTAAGCAACTTTAAATTTTTAAATAGTAATATCCAAAGGGTTTCTTGTTTACATTTATCTTGTATCTATTGTAAATTATGTAATTTAGTACGTAGTCGATAATTGCAGATTATGTAATTTAATTAACAAACGTAGATTATGTAATTTAGTTCATAATTGTACATTATGTATAATTTAGTTAAAAGTTATAAATTATAAACTATTTTATACTTTCACCGGTATTCTTATATTTAATGAAAGACTTTTTTAATAAGTTAGTCCTTTCTTTAAAGAATATGTTAGTCCATCTTAGCTATTCCATCCAAAATCAAAGCTCATGAGAGCTTAGCTGGGTTGGGATATTGGATCAACCCGTTTTGATATCTCTATTCACAACATCCAACGTTGAATTGAATTTTCTTTCGGAAAAAGGATAAATATATCCCTAAACTATCGTTAATAGTATGCAGATACTCTCTGTCATACTTTTGGGACAATGGTGCCCCTGCCGTCCAAAAACTAGAGCATATATGCCCTTTACTCTAACGGAAGACTAAATAGGGACACGTGACACAATCTTACCCGTTGATATGATATTTAATAAATGTCGGGTCAGTGGAAAAGATTATGACACGTGTATGTTTGTCAGTATAAAGGGTATATATGCTCTAGTTTTTGGACGGCAGGGGAACCAATGTTCCAAAAGTATGACGGAGGGTATCTGCATACCATTTACGATAGTTCAGGGGTATATTTATCCTTTTTCCCTTTTCCTTTTATTTTCAATCTTTTGGAGGTCTTATTTACGGGGAATATAATATCCAATAAATTCTTGAAATAATTTAGCTTTGTTTGTTTAAATGTTCATCCCCAATTTTTTTTTTTAAAATTCTATCAAACATCTCGATGGCTGAAAATTCTTAGTCAAAATATTTCAGAGACTAATGAGAAAGTTCCAAATGAATGCATCAGAAATGATCTCATGTAAGCAAAATTGACCGCGTGGCTAAAGGAGTCTTTTTTTCTTTTATATCGGCTAATTGGTTAAGTAAAAATATATATATATATATATATATATATATATATATATATATATATATATATATGTAGACTTTGTGGTAAAACTTTCAACAAGTACATCCCACGGTAACAATCTTGATTTATTAAGTACCACTAATATTAGTAATGCTAATCCTAATACTAATTTTCTTTTATATCGGCTAATTCATTCGTAATGCTAATCCTAATACTAATATTCAAGGCTTCTAGAAATCATTTGGGGATTGTTGTAACACTATAAAAGGTCACTAGAATTACATAAATCAAATCATCCACTACCAATAGTTAGCATTTTAATTTCCTTCATTCTTGCAGCTCATCAAATTAAATCAATGGAGATGAATTTAGTATCATTTCTCCTCTTATTCTCATTCCTTTTTATTATTTTTCGAAAATGGAGAAGAAGCCAAAAACAAAATTTGCCTCCAGGTCCATGGAGACTCCCACTCATTGGGAGTTTGCATCACTTAATTAGTGGACATAATCCACATCGTATTTTTAGAGATCTAGCTCGAAAATACGGCCCGTAATGTACTTGGAACTCGGGGAAGTTCCTACCGTGATCATATCATCACCTTTTACGTCCAAACAAGTTTTAAAAACTCATGATCTCGCCTTTGCTAGTAGGCCACAATTTACATCCACTGATATTGTCATGTACAATAATAAAGATATTGCATTTGCAGAATATGGTGACTACTGGAAACAAATGCGCAAAATTTGTATAATGGAACTTCTAAGTGCCAAGATGGTCAAGTCATTTAGCTCAATTCGAAAGGATGAACTCTCGAGTGTTCTCTCATCAATTGATTTTGTTGGGGGTTCTTGTGAAGTGAACATGACGGAAAAAATTGTTCGATTCACGAGCTCTGTGACATGTCGATTGGTGTTTGGGAAATTGTGCAGAGATCGTGATGAGTTGATAAATTTGATGAAAGATGCGTTGTTTTTAGTAGGAGGATTTGATGTAGGTGATTTCTTTCCATCGTGGAAGTTACTTTACAAGATGAGTGGAGCAAAGTTGAAATTGGTTAAAATGCATCAAAACGTTGATTCAGTTTTGGAGAGGATTGTTAATGAACATATTAAAAATCGAGCAGCGGGGATCAAGGGAAATGGTGCCTATGGAGGTGAAGATTTGGTTGATGTTTTCCTAAGAATTAAAGAGAGTGATCAACTTCAATTTCCAATCACCAATGACCACATAAAAGCTGTGATTTTGGTAAAATAATTTTCCCCCATTTTCTTTTTATATTGTTTTAGAGTTTTTTTTTGAAGTTATTATCATTAGATTGTTCCGTTGTCTTAATTATTTATTTATTGATGCGCACAGGACATGTTTACTGCTGGGACTGAAACATCATCCACCACTATTATTTGGGCATTGTCAGAATTGATGAAACACCCAAATGTTTTGGCCAAGGCACAGAGCGAAGTGAGACATGCCTTCGAAGAGAAAATTGATTTTGATGAAGAAGATCTTGATGACTTGCCGTATCTAAAGTTAGTTATCAAAGAAACATTAAGGCTACACGCTCCAAGTATAGTCCATAGGGAATGTCGGGAAGAAACAATTGTTGATGGATATACAATACCTGCCAAGGCTACAGTACTGGTCAATACATGGGCAATGGGAAGAGATCTTGAAGTTTGGGATGATCCTGAAAGTTTTATACCAGAGAGATTTGAAAATTCTCCTATTGACTATTTGGGAAATAACTATGAGTTTCTCCCATTTGGCGCAGGAAATTTTTTTTGTCCAGGAATGCAGTTTGGTTTAGCTAATGTTAAACAACCTCTAGCGTGGCTCCTCTACCACTTTAACTGGGGTCTTCCATGTGGAACAAATACTCCAAAAGATTTGGATATGAGTGAAAAAAGTGGATTAAGTGCAGCGAAAGAAAAAGATCTCTACTTAATAGCCAAAACGAATCAAAGTTTGGATATCATGCTCTAAATGGAGAAAATGAGCAAAGAGTAAGCTTTTCCTCAACTTCTTTTAGTTTGGTGTTTTTTTCTTCTTTCTCCCTTTTGTCTTTGAAGTTTATTTACATTGAAAATAAGTAAAGAATAAGCACCATAATTAGTTTTACAATTTTAGTGCAAAAGGTTAGATTACGAAGAATTTGTTCCATCGACCATTTTGTTTAGTATGTAATAGTATGATACTTAACATTTTGTTTATCTTTTCTCTCAAGTCAATATTGGTTGTGGTCCACATCAATATTCCAATTTAAGTTCAACTTTTGTTTGATACCTTCATATTGTTCATAAATAATATCGAATTGATAAATTTGCCTCGTTCAAAATTCATCCCGAACGAAATATATGACTTTAAGTAAAATCTTATTTTCATCACTATTATATTATCTTTAAATCCTTTAAGTTTAGTTTTAATTTTTGAAAATATCAAATCAGCAACATCCTGGTGTTTCTGTCTTAGGCTGCCATGCACAATCATGTACGAGCAGAGGAAAAAATTGAATAATTTGGTAGATAGAGTGGGAAGAAGAAGACAGGGAGAAAAGTGTGTTTTTAATTCAAGTATTAGAATGAAAATTATATGGAACAAATTTAAGGAATCACTTATGTATTCAATAAATTAATTCGAATTTATGACTATGGAAAATCTAAAAATAAAGGTGGACAATTTTTTGTTGTCAGAAATTCAGGCCAAAGGAGAGATTTGTTGGGTATTAATTGCCTTGAGTTTCTTACCATAAATAAATTTTCCTTTTAGGAAAATGTTTAATATTTGACTAGTCCTTTTTTTTGTCGGAAAATATTTAGGACTCTATAAATAGAGGTTTGTTCCTTCTAACACAATATAGTCCTAGGGGCTTTGAGAGTTTTGGTTAGGGGAGAATTTGTGGGACACAAGTGATATGTTATCACTTGTGTGAACCTCCCATGTATTCCGAGTGAATTGATAGATGTTATTTCTCTCTATATTTTGTACTCTCATATTTATATAGTGGATTGCTCATCTCCTTTGTGGATGTCATTCGATTGACCGAACCACGTTAAATCTTTGTGTCTTTTGGTATATTCTCGTTTGTCTTCTTACTCCTGGTCTTTCAAAATTTATTTTGCTAGCTTTCGCATTATACCTAATTGTTTTCGTTCCTAACGCTATATGTCACGAGATTCTTTATTTTCAAGCTCAATTAGAAACATCTAATGAAGGACAAAGACATATCAACCCTTTCACATGCTTCAAGAACTACATTATTTGAGTGTATGTAATGTAGTAGACAAACTAAACGTCTGTAATATCTCAGGCCACTGGTTGTGTAATGATGCATATTATATATAAATAAAATATCTCTGTTTTAACCAAAAAAAAAAGAAAAGGACACCAATAGTACCAGTAGAATTGAGTGAATTTATTGAAATGGTCCCTTAAGTTAAGACAATTGTGGAGTAAAATTATTTTATTTTATTTTATTTTGTACTCATCAATAAAATTACTCATATTACTTGCTTAAGTCATTTACGACTCTTTAAAGTTATTCGTATATTTAATTTAGATAATTTAACTAGGGTTAATACCTATTAAACACCTAAATTGTTCAAAATATGTACCTATTAAACGGAAAATGCTGATATGGCAGAATTTTTTTTTCACTTTCCTTTGGTGCGTGAAAATATCTGAAATCGTATTTTATTTTAATTTTTTCGAAAAAAACTTACACCTTTTCTTCTTCCATTTTACACTTAACATTGTAAATAACCTAAAAGAATTTTTTAAATGTTTTTGAAAATAATAGTTTTTAAATCCAAATTAAAAAAGAAAAAAATCCCTCCCCTACTTTCAGCCGTCTTCTTCACTTCATTTAGGTTTTCAAAGCTAACTACATCTTGTGTCCATTTATTTTAAAAATCAACTAAGTGGATCACAAAAAAAAGAAAAAAAAGAGAAGATTTTTAGACATTGGAGTAAAAATTCGCTAAGGTTCGTCCAACTTCATTTTCGACCACCTTCAAACAGAAATCACCACTCAAAGTAAAATGTAAATCCATTTAACATATAAAAAATAATATCAGAAAATTCGATAATATTAATTTGGATCCGCTTAATTTCTCTTTTGCAATCGATTTTGAAATGATTGTTCATCAACAAACTTCACTTCCTCATCACTCTTGTACGAGTCTTTCTCTAATATATCTTTCTCTCACGTACAACTTTGAAAAAAAAAGCAATTGCCTTAGGCCCCAAAATTTGACAGGCCTCATTTAAAAAAAATAAAAATAGGTTATAAGTATTATTTTTTTTTAAAAATATCGAGTATTACTTGTAGAAAATAAATTTTTTTCATAAAAGAGCAAAGAAGTAATAGAAGTTCGACAAATTATGAATACTATGTCTCAAGAAAGATTAAATAATTGGCTATAATAAACTTCATAAAAATATATATTTGAATTTAAGGCCTCCATTCGAATTTGGCTTTAGGCCACCAATTTATTAGAGCTGCCCCTGCTCACGTATTAGGTATGAAAAATATTTTTTTTAAAAATGAATCTATAAATAATTTGATAAGATGTTGAGTTTTGTGGTTTGGAAAAAGAAATATTGCAGGAAAGAAGATAAAGATGAAAGAGGGTGGGGTAGCATGGGGCTAGGTAGAATGGTAGAAAATGAATTTGAAATAAATTTTGTTTTTTAATTTAAAAATCATTTTTCATAATTTTGGGACCCACTTTGTGGTTTGGAAAAAGAAATATTGCAGGAAAGAAGATAAAGATGAAAGAGGGTGGGGTAGCGTGGGGCTAGGTAGAATGGTAGAAAATGAATTTGAAATATTTTTTTTTTAATTTTAAAATCATTTGAAATAATTTTGGGGCCCACTTTCACATGTTGTCTTTTCTTTAATCATTTTGACATGTTATTGAGAGTGTATCGTACACCCTTAACATTTTTTGCTGATTATCGAACAATTTCTAATACAAACAAGTTTTGAATAGATAAAAGTGTTCAATAGGTAATAGTCCTAGCTAAGGTATCTAAGTGAATATGTTGACAACTTTGAGGGATCGTTGTCGATGACTTAATCTTATATATAAACAAGAATTATATATGTCCATTATAATTTTTTATATATATACTCTAATTTAAAAATGAGCCTTGAGTAAAAAGGTAAAAATACAAGTTATTTATAATATCCATTATAATTAAGATTTTTGAACTTTTTTTTTTTATTATATAGAATTAGACTTTTTTTTTTTAAAACAAAGGGAAACATCATAATTTTTTTTTAACTAAGAAATTTTCATTAATAAATAAAAGAACCTTCGAAGAGAAGAGTACAAGCAAGAGGGGCTAGACCTTACCTTACCGATTCTATTGCAATAATAAACCTCTACTACTTAACAAGCATGAAGAAAAAAAAAGCTAGATAAAACTAGGTATTCTAAGATCATCGTAGAGTTTATAGTATTCTCTATAATGATATTACAAATGAAGATACTTAAGTACTACAAGAATATAAAAGTCAAGAATAAGATTGAGTTATTAGCCTCAAACTTTAATTTATATATGTATGAACTAAAAAAGATAGTTTGCCCGTCAAAAGTACCCTGAAATATTTTCTTCTTATCTTCTTCTTCAACTCTGTTCAAAAACACTTGATAGTTCATCAATTCTTCTTGAATTTATTGGATCTTGTTAAAGTTGTTGACACTGTCATATGATTTTGCTTTGCTAGTTGCATTGGTAGGTGCCTTGGAACAAAGTCCTCAGTCACCTTACCATCCCAACTGTGTTGCCTTCCATGTGCCTTCTTTTTTATTTTGTTGCTTCCGCTTGTTTGTTCCCTTGGTGAGAGATCCCCTTCCTTGGCCACCTTATCAAAGCATAAGTCCAACATCTCTTCCTCATCATCTCCATCGGACATGTCTGTTCCCAAGTCAGTATCATAAGCTGCAGTTGGACTAATTCCTGAAACTATAACTTCCGGATCATGACTCTTAGCCAATACTCCAATATCTTTGGTGTTCATGCCCAAACTCTTTATAAAGCTATCAACTGTTATTGTCATAGATAGATTTGCCTTACTTGTAGGCACAAATTCGGGTGCTTGAGGGCTTAACTTACTCATAGGAGGTGAAGTATTGATTTGACCTTCCTCAACTAAATTTGCCCATTTAGAAGCACTCGTTTCCTTTTATATTTCTTTAGATTCAAATTGTTTTTAGCTTTCTCTGGATCCGAAACAACCATGATAGGTGTATTTGGACTGATTTCTTTACCAGCTATCTCCTCTGTAACAATGAACTCATTTTCATGTGTCAAAACAACTTGTTGATTAACATGCTTCCTATTCTTGTTCAAATCTCGAGGAACAAGACCCAAATTGTTAACATCTTTGTCAAACTGGGTAGAATTTTGTGTGTGCTGAAGTACACTAGTAACAGGTTGGGATTTGCCTAAAGTACTCCCAAATTCAGTAGATAATTCATCTGTACCATGTATCCTTTCTTGCTGTTCAATATTCTCATCCCGCAACACGTCGAATTGAGTACATTCAATTACGATGTTGCTTCTATCAAGCTCAACCTCTGTAGAATCTTTTTGGTGCAAAATCTGATTGTTTAAGGACTTAGAAACACCATTTTTTATGTGAGACCAAAGTCCATTCGTTAGTGGAGTTTTCTGCAATGGAGTTGTCTTGTTTAACCGCAACTACATTAGGCGAACCCAACACTCCATCTTTCCCAACACCTAGCCTAACAGCCTCAATCGATTTGACTTTGTTCTCTAGATTCTCTTCATTATTAGAGTTAAAAGTTGTAGCTTTTTCAAAACTATTTGCAACAGCTCGATCAACAGTAACATCCCTAACAACCCCCAAATTATTTCGAGAATCTCTTCCTTCACCAGAATTATCATCCAGGACCAACTGTCGATGTTCTTCTTTGTTGCTTTTGCTTTGAAATTTAGCATTTATAATCTCTCTTGCATCACCTTGATATTACTCCACATTTGTACCTTTATCCGTTGCATCATTCTGATTTTTAGCACCAACCTTGTCGAGAAACACACGACAACTATTTTCATCATGCCCTTGTCGTTTACAGTGTATACAATACCTTGGGAGATTATCATAAACAAACTCTTGATAATGCTCAATAACTTTGCCTGAATCTTTGTCCACGAAGAATAACTTAATTTTTTTGGATGCTTATCCAGTAGATCTAGAATGACCTTAACTCTAGCAGTACTTGGCCTGGTACGTTCTTGAGTGGCTTTATCTAGAGCAACTGGTTTCCCAATGGCTGAAGCAATTGATAAAAGTGATTTTTTGGCAAAAAGATTTGGTGGCAAATCTGGAAAAGATATCCATATCAATGTTTTCGATGTTTCTTCCTTAGTATTGAACCATATAGTCCAAAGAAACGTTCTAAGTAGAAACTTTTCACCATTGAATTTGATATAACCAGAATTTCTAGACAAAACTTGAATGAAGTCTTCATTTAAATCAAACCTGATCTAGAGATGACGAAACTCAAGTTGTCCAATGTTACAATGACCTTTAATATTGAGTTGCTTTGGAATAACCTTGCGCAATTCATATAAATCTAGTTTTCCGTAAGAAAATTTGAGAATAACGGTTTGATGTAGTCCCTCCTCTATGCTAAATTCATTAACTTCATCCATGGAGAATTCAATGGTTGGCTCTCCATGAATGAATTTAATTAGTTTCAACTCAGTTTTGGATATAGATCTGGTAGAAGAATTAGTTTGAAGTTGTGCAGCGTATGTTGGTTTATGTGTTGAATCAGTAGTATTTTGGATATGTTACGGTGGTGTTTTGTCCCCAGCAGAAGGCTGGGACACAACTAGAACAACCATAAGATTGCCGCCCTCAAATCTCCATAGAGAGGAGAAAAACGTGGGTTTAGGGTTAGTTTTTTTAAAAAAAAACAATTGTGGTATTTTTATTAATAAACTTGAAAGAGACAATTGCACCCCCATACACCTCCTCGGGCAAAGCCCAATCCCAACACAAGCCCAAAATAAAAAAGAAAACAAATAATCTCTAATCCACCTTTCCTACTGTCCAAACCCAATTACGTTCAGGTGAATCTATGTTAACTAGGCAGTGTTTCCTAAATCAGAAATCCACTTAATCCACCTTGTCTTTCTTTCTTCTTATCCGTCACTTTCCTTCAAGATCATGTTACCTCCCTGGATGAACACATGATTTCGATTCTATTGAAACAAACAAAACTGGAGAAGTTCATTCCTCCATTGATGAACATGGAAAGCTGAGATTCGAGATGAGAACAAGAGGAGCAAACTATGTGAATTGGGGAAATGAAAAATTGAATTACTTCATGTTGATTACACTCTATATATACAACAATGTAAGAAAGTTCTAGAAGCTTAGCTAACTAACTTCTTGATGCACAATACACATGGCCTAACTAACTAACTAACTAACAGAAAGACTAACTAACTAATCACATAACTAATCTGCCAGCTAGTCTAATTACAATTGGATAATAATAATATTTATCTCAATAGATTCATTCCCTTTTCTCATTCCAGTTGTGCTCTGAAGCTCAAAGGGTTGTGTTCTTCCTCTTTTGCAGCTGAATCATGTCCATGGATGAGTGGTTTTAGTATTTGGTAAGTCTTCACTTTTATGCATATTTTTTTCAGTTGACCTCTCACCTCTGCCTTTCTGCAGGTGGTACACATTGCTTCAATCCTCCACTTATGAATGCTAAAGCTTCGTCCAGATTTGGCCGTCCAAAATTGCCCCTAGATCCTTCTGTTTGCTGAGATACTTTTTTGATGGTTGGGTTAGAATAGGATAAGTAGCATTTCACCATTTTTGTCGTCTTTGAGGTATGCTCGTGCAATGCTTATGCTGCATCTTTCCCATTCCCCTTATCCCTTTATCTATGACACTCTTAAGTAGGGGCATTTTGATTTATCACTGTTGATGATCTTTTTTCCCATACCTTCCATGCTATTAAAATTTGTATATCTGCAATCTCCTTGGTCAATGGCTTTATTAGCTAGATAGTTTGCTAGCTTGTTCCCCTCCCTCATTATATGCTGAAAAACATGATGTATACATGATTTAATTTCTTCTACCATATCTGAAATTAACCATGAAGCAACCCATTTACCTTCTAGTACCTTGCATAATAACATTGAGTCCGTATGAATGATTATGTTGTTATAATGTGACTTCTTGCTATGCTTACATGCTTCTAGAATCGCTTTAGTTTCTGCAACTGAGTTAGTAGTATTCTCCAAAGTAGCTCCTTCTGCATAGTGAATGTCTCCTCTGTCATCTCGTAAACAGAAAGCATAGGAGCTCAGACCCGGGTTTCCCTGAGAAGCCCCGTCTGTGTTATATTTGATCCAACCTTCTGGTGGAAATTCCCATACTACATGCTGGACTTTTATTTTAGGACAGTAAGTTTCCAGTTCTCTTATCATTCCTGGCCAGGCCTTGGGTCTTGTCATGTTTGGCTTTCTCATCTGCCACATCATGAACATGCTTCTGGTTACATTGTGAATAATTTTTGCCACTAAGATTTTTTTTTCCTCATGCTTCATTTTATTCCTTCTTCTCCACAACTCCCAAATGATAAAGATGGGCAAAGCTCTATAGTATAGTCTCATAGCCTTTTTAACTTTTGCTCCCCACCATAGCATTATAACTTCTCTCAAATTAAGTCCTTCCGTGCTATATCCTACAAAAGAACAAAAATAGGACCAAGTCCTGTTAGCAGTAAATGATCTTAGAAACACATGAGAGAGTGTTTCTTGTGAAGGCCTATCGCAGTACCAACATTTAGATGGACCTTCCACTCCCCATCTCCTCACGCTATCATCCACCGAAATTCAGAATTTCCATAGTCTCCGCATTGTAAAAGCCATTTTAAAAGGGATTCCCTTTGTCCACATCCACTTATAAATTCTATTAGGCTCTTTTTTATGTCTGATATACTGCCATGCTGATTTAACTTCCCCTTGTTTCCAACATCCAACAATGTGTATCATTCCCCAAATTACTGCCAGGTGGATGAATATGTTGTATAATGTGGTTCACCAATTCTTGCGGGAGGATATCATTAAGAATGTCAATATCCCATCCACCTTGTTTGGTTAAGTCAGCCGTCTTCTGATATGTATCATCCCATTCATAATTTTCTCCCGTAATGGTATAAAGACCCCCTAGTCCTGTCCAGTTATCATGTCATACTGAGACTGTCCCATTCTTTAATTTCCATAAAATTTGATACTCAACTAGCTCCCGGGCTTACAACATTTTTTTCCACACCTGTGATCCTCCACCACCAATTTTCCACATAACTTCAGTAGCATGAGTGTTCTTACAGTATCTGTTTCTCATATAGTCACTCCATAATCATGGCTTTGTTCAAAAGTTCCACCATAATTTGCAAAACAAGGCCATTGAATTGTCAGTCATGAGTCTAATTCCTAACCCCCCCTTCCTTCTCCGGAACACATAAATTACTCCACTTTGTCCATTGTCTTCCTTTTCCTCCAATACAACTGGACCAGAAAAATTGGGCCATCATTTTCTGCACCTGCGTTATAACATTATTCGGCGGGTTTATCACTGATAGGCAATGAGTAGGAGTGCTCTGTAATATATGTTTATTAAGTATAGCTTTGCCCCCGTAAGATAGTAATTTGCCTTTCTAGGCCTGAATCTTTGCCCCAATTCTTTGTACCATCAGATTATAATATGCCTTCTGTTTTCTTTTATAAAAAATTGGACATCCAAGATATGTGAACGGAAATTCCTTCCTTAAGATACCTGTTGCCACTTCTGTGACTATTGCATCACCTCCTGAGACATTATGATGTAAATAAATGACACTCTTCTCTTTATTTACTTTTTACCTTGATACGTCTTCATACCTCCTTAAAGTCTTTGTGGTCAGTTGCATTGTTCTAACTTCCACTTTGCATAGTATGATCTTATCATCTGCAAAGGCTAAGTGGTGTAATTGTCTGCTTCCTCTGGGCATCCCAAATCTTTTAAAGTCCTCCCTTTTCATTAGAGTATTAAGAGACCTAGACATGACTTCAGCTTCCAGAATAAATTGAATGGGTGAGTGCGGGTCCCCTTGTTTCAGTCCTCTAGAGGATTGAAAGAATCCCTTAGGCTGACCGTTGATAAGGATCGAGTATCAATTTGCGCCGATCAGCCTAAATATCATGTTAATGATTCTTTCCCGAAAACCCAATCTTCTAAGTACCTTGGTCAAGAATAACCACTCCACTCTATCATAAGCTTTCATCATATCTAGCTTAATGACCATATTTGGTGTTTGTGCTCTCTTCCTTATTTCTTTATTTCTGTCACAATTTCTTGCACCAGTAGTACATTCTCTGTTATGATTCTTCCCTAAACAAATCCTGCCTGTTCTGGGGATATAATCCCGGGTATCACTCTTTTAAGTCTTTTATGAATAATTCTAGAAAATATTTTATTCACAAAGTTACTTAATGATATAGGTCTTGGATCAGAGAAAGTATTTACCTCTACTTTCTTTGGGATAAGAACTAAGTTAGTGTGAGTGATGAATCTAGGCAATTCCGCCCCTCCAAAGAAAGCTCTAACCATATTGTATATATCCTTCCCAATGATATCCTATGTATGATGAAAGAAAGCCCCCGTCATTCCGTCCGGTCCCGCTGCACTATCTTTGTTTAGATTCATCACTGTCATCCTGACCTCCTCTATTGTTGGCATACATTGCAACTCCCCATTCATCTCTTTAGTAATCATTATAGGTAATTCATTCAACATCTCATAATATGTATGATCTGCCTATTTAGTGAATTGCCTCTTGAAAAATTCTACTGCCGCCTCTGCAATATCTTCTTGTTGTTCCAACCACTCCCCTTCATCATTTTGAATTCTATTGACTCTTAATCTCTTCCTTCTCCCTTTCACAATTGTATGAAAGAATTTCGTATTCCTTTCTCTATCCTTAAACCACGCCATACCAGCTTTTTATTTCCAGAAATCCTCCTCCCTATGCAAGTGCCTCTTCAAATCAACTTAGTATTTGTGTAAATTTTCCCTATTGGCTTCAGAGGGATCTGCTTCAAACTGCATCTCTTTTACTTTAATGATTTCCTCCAAAGTTGTAATCTCCTGAAAGATGTTGCCCAATGTCTCACTGCACCACTGTGCAAGCGTTTTCTTCACCTTTTTTAGTTTATAGTGAAATAAACTAAACGGATTTTCTTTAAAGTCAGCCTTCCAGTTTTGAATGATCACCTCCTTAAAGGACTTCTCCTTCAACCATAAGTTCAGAAATTTAAAAGGTCTCACCACATTTACTTTACTGGTGTTGAATGTAATTAGTAATGGTGTATGATCTGATCCACTTCTCACCAAATGTTCAACTTCTATAATAGGGAATGTATTTTTTATTCTGTCGTTGCACACAACTCGATCCAACCTTTTAAAAATACATTCTGAGTCTATTCTATCATTCCACCACGTGTACTTTCCTCCTTTGTATCCTTGGTCTTCTAGATTACATACATTAATACAGTGGTTGAAGTCCCTGACTTCTCCTTCAGGAACAGGTCGACCCCCCAGCTTTTCCTCTTCACTACTAATCGCATTGAAATCCCCTCCGACTAGCCATGGCAATCTTATACTATCTGCAGGATCCTCTATTGTTGATTCCCAAAGATACGATCTTTCTCCCTGTGTACATTTAGCATATACCATGGATATTATTACATCACTGTCTAATTCTTGATTATGGAATTTCAGAGTCAGCATTTGTTCCTCATCCCTTACAATTTCATAATCAATAAATTCATCTATGAAGACCCAGATCTTTCCACTCGTATTCACTGCAGCATGTTTTATCCTTAACTTTCGTCTGAATTCCTCCAGGTTTTGACTATCTTCAAATGGTTCCATTAAACCGACAAAATAGAATTGATATCTTTTATGCATATTCACTAGTCTAGTGAACGCCTTTTGAGTATTCACTGATATTATATTCCATATAAGAATTCTCATTGATATTTTGAATTCTTGATAATCATTCTTTTAGACCTTGATGATACCTGATCTGCATGTAGTTCTCCTCTTTTATTCTTTGGTTTAGTGTGGGATTCCTTCAACTTTCCACTTTGTTTCGGTGACAAATCCCCTTCTATGGTAACCTTTGCTATAATCTACTTCAAATCATCTTTGTCTCTCTTTACCTCATTAGGTTCATGTGCATCTTCCTGACTGTCTTTCAAGATTGCTAGTGGAAGCACTTCATCAATGTTGGCTTCATCTATTACCAAAGTCCCCTCCGTGTCCATCTCATTTTCCCCCTCTTCTTTTTGCTTACTATGATCTTCTCTTGATGTCTGCACTGTGTTCTTCTTCTGTTCCTTCTCTATTTCCCAGTTTTTCTCCTCACTTCGATATGATTGTGCTCTTTCTACTATCTTAGTGGTGACTTCCTTTTCTTTTTAGTATGTGCTTGGCGTAACAAAGGTTTTCTCCACCCATTCTTTAGGGTTAGTTGTTTAGAGTTGAGTATCAAAAATACATTTTTTTTAGTTTCATACCTAAAATATTGGAAGTGTGAGAAATATACTTATACTTTCCTCATTAATTTGAAAAACACACTTCAATACTGAGTGAACTAAATATGTGTACTCGCATACACTTAGATGTGTATGACCTTGAAGTTTCATCCACATGACTTCCTTTTTTTCCTTTTTTTTCCTAACACGTGTATTTTTTATTTTTTTTTCAATTGATTTTGAACCCTTAAACTCTCCTTTTGGCAGATTCCTAATGTTTTTGTCTCCTTTCGGCAGATTCCTAATGGTGCAAAAGACCCTTATCAATTGGACAAAAGTCAAATGCCATCCATTAGACTCAAATACGACAAGGCAAACTTTTTTGTTAGCTAATTTACTTTCTTATGTGTGGGGGTTCAGTGTGTAGATAGCCATCTCCTTACCCTCTTTTTCATAGGATAAAAGTTTTATCCTTTGTGTTGTTTGTTGAGGTAAGGTCAAGCCTCCCTCTTGTACTTACTCTCATGATATATAACACTCCTGCTAACTAGGGGAACTTTAATTTTAAAAAAATAGTTGAGGTGTGTTTTCTCACACTCCCAATAGTTTAGGTCTAAACTCAACAAAAAGAAATATTTCATTAGGTAAATTTTTGACACTTCACTCTAAAAATTATTTACATATAATTATGTCACTCAGTAGTAGGGATTCTTATCGGACGAATCGAGCGGATAATTTCGCGTAACTGTTTGGCCTAATCGATATCAATTTTTAAATTTACTAATCCATTAGCCAACCAATAAGATATTGGTTATTTTGATAATGGATTAGCACTTATCAGACGCTTATCGAACGGGTATCGGCTACCTTCTACCTTTTCTTCTCCATGAGCTCACCTTAAAAATGATTTTTCCCTATTTTAAATACAGTTAACTTATAAAATTCTTCTAGGTTACAAAAAAATATATAGATTAATGAATGTAATAGTTAATATGTCACTCCCCAAGCCTATACCCCGGACGTGGCTGGCGCTCGAGAACCATTGTTGGCCCCAAGCGAACCCTTGGCCTGACTTACTTACTCAGTGGAAGACTCTAAACATTATTACAATAATCAAATCCACTTACTCAATTATTGTTAAATAAAATAACTTAAAATGTTTAAAAGTCATAATTCAACTTACCTAAAATGGCAACTCAAGTCTTAACATATGAAATGATAATGTAAAGACAACTGAACTACTAACTGTCTACGAAGCCTCTAAAACAAAGAGGGACGTCGGGACAAGACCCCCGATCATCCTAATAATGAAATATTGAAAGCAAAGCAAAAGGAGTCCTCCGAAATGCAAAGAGGCTCACCAACTAACTTTGAGTGCTTAACTGGATCAACGAGGTGCTGGGTGATGATCCTGGTTACCTGCGTCTGCATCATAAGAAATTGCAGGCCAACTAGCATCAATACATTGAATGTACGAGTATGCGAGTTGGAATGCTAAACACAACATAGGCTTGAAAATAATCTGAAAGGAATGCTTACCTTGGCTTTACTCAACTCCTGAATAACTTAACTCATTATAAAGCAATAAAGCATATGCAATAGATAGAAAGCTTGTAAAAATTAGTGGAAGACAACTTAGTTCATTAAAGAAAATGCAATAACAAACTCAACTTTACTCTTATAATAAAGTAATATAGTTTCTGTGGGAGTTTTTTCTAACCGACAACCACCACTATGAGCCTAAGTGGTGATACAACGTCTTGCCCACGCTACCAGAACTGTCATATACTTTGCCGTCATGTAGAACGCTTAACTAAGTGGATCCACTAGTCTATGCTAAAAAACAACTTAAGGAGTCATCTAAAAAGTATGATCCTTTACTACCCATGATGGCTACATGGTTTATGGAGACTTGAGTTAATATGAACTCGCATCCCCATATCGGTGCTCAATACTACTCCCAAAATATACTTAGCTCATATATTTTTAAAACAAACTTGTTTCTTTGGTTTGAGATAATTACTCAAAACTTAGCTTAAAAGCTCTCTTGGAATAGATGATCCCTTTCTTGCTCAAATGTGAAAACATTTTTAAACTCTTTAGGAATACATAGTCCTCATATACTTCTTTGAAGAAATGAACTTCAATCTTTACTCAACTTGAGCTTTAAGTCTTAAAACAAAGTTAAAACATTTGTGAAAGACTTTTGAAAACTTTATAAACTTCTCTTTGACTAGTTTCTTAACTTCTAGACTTGACTCTTAACTTTTCTTGAATTGAATTATGGATTCAAGGTTCATAGTATCATGTTTATGGATGATTTCATGATGTTTATATGTACCTAAGAGTGTTGGAATCAACTAGAAAACATAGTTACATTGCTAAGGAACTAGTACGGAAAGTTGGGAAAGAAATGGGAAGAACTGGCGTCCCTAGCGCCCTAAGAGGCGCGGGGCGCCAGAGCACAAACTTCAGAGCTGAAGTTGTGGCGCTCTGGCTGGTGCGTCGCCCAAAATCTCAAACTTCAGACTCTGAAGTGGGGAGCGACTCCCCAAGCCCCTGCCCAGAAAATCCCTAATTTTTCTCCTTCGTTTTTCATCTCTAAACCCTCAAAACTCCAATGGTTCTTTCCCCAAACGTTTAGAATCGACTACACCCTCAAAATACAACATATTCTAATCGAAATCACTCCTAAAAACATGAATCAAACTCAAGAAAACTTCAACAACACAACCCACAATAATTCAAACAAATTTCATCAAGAACTCCAAGGATTTACTTCCAAATCTAAAATACTTTGCTGAATTGAATCATCTTTGACGCGTGGGTGAACTAACCCAATGCTATGTGATCTCACATACCTTGTAGGGATCACCCCTTGACAAAATCCACACGCAAACCTCCAAGAAATCGACGAATCTTGAACTTTGTTCTCTTTTCTTCACTTTTTTCTTTTCTTGTGTTTTTTCTCCAAAAACCCTAACTCTAATTTCAATAGCTTAAACTGACCAATTTCAGTTTAGATCCTTAGATAATTACCAAAAACGAAATTAAAATAATAGGGTAAGGAAAAGACCAAACTACCCTTCCAAAATCCGGATTGGACTTTCTTTATCAAAATAGCCCAACTTTCAAAAGGAATAACTCACTCATACGAACTCATAATCGCGCAAACTTGGCGGCGTTGGAAAGATAATTCAATGATCTTTCCTACGGTATCTGGAAACACACCTAACTCATCCTGATCTTAGATTTATGGTCGTTTGAAATTGACCAAAACTCATTCTTAACTTAAACAAATTTCCAGATTTTCATTATTTCCATAAATCTCTATTTCCAATTCTTAACTTCTTCCTAGTTATTTCAATTTGCGAGATGTTACAATATCTCCCCCTTGGGAACATTCGTTTTCGAATGAGATTACTCTTACTAGGCTAAGGGTGTAACATCACTCATTTAGTTCAAACACCCATCAAGCAAATGCAAAAACAACATGCTAACTTATAATTAAATACCAAGAAAAGGATTAGTACCTTAAGTTGGAACTTCTCTGGATTCGAAGAGATGTGGATATCTCTTTTTCATGTCCTCCTCAGCTTCCCAAGTAGCGTTCTCAACAAATTAATTCCTCCAAAGAACTTTGACTGATATTACCTCTTTTGTTCTCAACTTGCGAACTTGGCGATCTAGAATCTGAACAGGAATCTCCTCATAAGACAAGCTATCCTTTATCCCAAAATCTTCGGTTGGTATGATCAATAAAGGATCGCCCATGAACTTTTTCAACATGGAGATGTGTAACACCAGATGAACCGTTGCTAACTCTTATGGTAGCTCCAACTCATAAACTACCTTACCTACCCTTTTCGATATTCTGTAAGGGCCAATATATCGGGGACTAAGTTTCCCTTTTTTACCAAATCTCATAACACCTTTCATGGGTGAAACTTTCAAATACACCTAATCATCTACTTCAAACTCTAACTCCCTTCTCCTAATATCAGTGTAGGATTTCTGACGACTCTGCGCCGTTTTCAACCTCTCTTGAATCACTTTCACCTTCTCCATAGCTTGATGAACTAAATCTGGTCCTATCAACCCTGCTTCACAAAATTCAAACCATCCAACAGGAAATCTGCATCTTCTTCCATAAAGAGCTTCATAAGGAGTCATTTGGATGCTAGAGTGGTAACTATTGTTGTAAGAAAACTGAATGAGAGGTAGGTGATCATCCCAATTACCTTTGAAATCAATCACGCAATCTCTCAACATATCCTCTAAGGTCTGAATAGTTCACTCTGCTTTCCCACCTGTCTAAGGATGAAAATTAGTACTCAAGTTCACCTAAAAATCCAAGCCTTTTTGGAATGACTTCCAAAACTTTGCAGTAAATTGCGCACATTTGTCTGAAATAATGGAGACCGGAACCCCAAGAAGTATTACCACCTCTTGAAGATACAACTTAGTATAATCTTCTGCGGAATGGGTAGTCTTTACCGATAAAAAGTGGGCTGATTTGGTCATGCGATCCACAATCACCCAAATAAAATCATGCTGCATGCGAGACCTTAGTAAACCTGTGATGAAATCCATAATAATCATCTCCCACTTCCATTCCAGAAGTTCTATATTCTGAGCCAAACCACCGGGCCTTTGGTGCTCTACTTTAATCTGTTGGCAATTCGGGCACTTAGCAACAAATTTTGCAATGCCCTTCTTCATACTACTCCACCAATAGACTTCTCTCAAATCGCGATACATCTTTGTGGAACCCGGATGAATGGAATATTTGGATCTATGAGCTTCCTCCATGATCCTCTGTAGAGTCCATCCACCATTGGTACACACAATCTACCTTGATATCTCAATACACCATCTCCCCCTTGTTCAAAAGCTAATACTTTTTGCTTATGAACATTTGCCTTCAATTCAAACAAAATAGGATCTTGGTCTTGCTTTTCTTTCACTTCTGACACTAATGAAGCTTCAGCCCCATTCATCATCACTACTTCTCTTTCTGTGGAATCCATTAGTCGGACTCCCAAGCAGGCAAGTCTATGCACATCTTTCTCTAACTCTCTCTTTTCTTTCTCAATATGGGCGGTACTACCCATAGACAACCTGCTTAAAGCATCATCAACAACATTAGCCTTACCCGGGTGATAAAGAATACTCATGTCATAATCCTTGAGTAATTCTAACCACCTCCTTTGTCTGAGTTTAAGCTCTTTCTGAGTGAACACATAATGAAGACTCTTGTGATCAGTGAATATATCAACATGAACACCATACAAATAATAACGACATATCTTCAAAGCAAATACTACAGCAGCCAACTCTAGATCATAGGTTGGGTAATTCTGTTCATGAAATTTCAACTGTCTAGAGGCATAAGCTATAACCTTGTCATTCTGCATTAACACGCAACGTAAACCAACTCTAGATGCACCACAAAACCTTGCGTACCTTATGGTAATGTCAAAATTGGTGTTGTAGTCAACTTCTTTTTCAATTCCTGAAAGGTTTTCTCACAAGCTTCAGGCCATTGAAATTTCACTGTCTTCTGAGTTAACTTGGTCAAAGGGGATGAAATAGACGAGAACGCCTCTACAAACCTTCTATAATATCCAGCCAAACCCATGAAACTCCTAATATCAGTTGGAGATGTGGGTCTAGGCCAACTCTGCATTGGACACACCTAACGCCACCGTACGGAGAGATGAATTCACTTTATATGAGTAAAAGAGAGAATTAATAAATATTTAATCCTTCAACACCAATTATTTACAAATGCTTATTATTTTGTACTACTATTTATTTAAAATTACCTATCAGAAGTCTTTTTCATTTCTTAAGTTTTGCATGCTATGAATTCACTACTGTATGATGATAACTTGCTTTCAAGACCAAGATTTAGTCTAGATATTTATATCTGTTACATTAACGCTAACGTTTGGTACGGGTTTTTCCAAATATTTTTGATAAGTTATATTTTTGGTGAAGTTTTAATATGCACAAGTATAATCATAACAAATTTCAGATAATTATAAGTTCCAAAATTTTAAACGTCTTTCTTAAAAAGTACTCCCTCTGTCCCTATTTACTTGTCCACTTTTGAATTGTCACACCTATTAAGAAAACAATTAATGACATAATGAGTTTACCATTTTACCCCTATTAATTATGAAGTAGATGAAAAGTTCTACATTTTTCAAAGTAATTAGTCATTTAATTGAGGGTATAATAGGTAAAAAAAAATTATCCTTTCTTAATTTGTCAAAATGGACAAGTAATTAGGGACAACTATAAAAGGAAAAGTGGACAAGTAATTAGGAACAGAGGAAGTACGTATTAATATTTTCCTCTCACCTCTCAAAATCAACCCAAAAATAACAAAATTCTTTTTTTCATGAGATGAATATATTTAGAAAAACTCAAAATCCAAAGTTAATGAGAAAAAATATTTTCTATATGTCAAAGTTAGTTGATAGTTATTGCTGATGAGAGATGCAGATATCCATGATAAATTAATCAAGATGCGCATAAACTCATGACTTGTTATAAAAAAATTAAATGAAAGAAATACTTACCACCATAAGAGGCTTGATGGTTGTACCAAATCCAGACCCATCATCTTCACATTGATCAAGAAGTATATCCAAAAAATCCCCTTTTTTCTTCATCCCTGCAGCTCTAGTTTCTACTCTCTTCTCAATATTTTCTTCAAATATCTCATGCAACCTTAAATACGCTGGCCTTATACGCCTCCGTACTCCTTGCAAATCTAACCACTTTAAAACCGGAAAAAAATCAGATAGATTTGGTACCCCGGCATCTTCCATAATCGTCCATACCAATTCCTTAAACTCATGAGCCTTTTTAAATCAGATAGTTTTTTAATGCAAACATTGCTCATTTTGAACTACGTAATGATTTAGTAGAGCATTTATGGGAGCACAGTAGTGATCTTGAAAGTTGAATATTTATGTAGAATTTAAAATAATTTTTTCAATTATGTAATGTTTATTTAATTGTATTTCATTAATGAATTCACTTTTATATGTATTATCCATTATTATGTATAATCTATAATATTTGCTAGCAATTTATATTACTTAAAAAATTATGGTACAAAATAATTTTATATTAAACGACTATAAAAGAAAATAATATGAATTATATATGGTGAATGTTTTAGAATGAATTTGTTTTATGAAATAAGAAAATATAAATAAAATAAGAAATAATTATATAATAATGAAGAGAGAGAAAAATTGTAACAACCCGACTTTTCGAAACGTATAAATTGAATCGTATCTTCGTGGAAAGACCAGGAGGGTGGGTAATAAATTAAGAATGATGTGTTATGTGATGTTTTAAGTGTTCAAGTGTTCTATCTCAAGTTTTGAAGTTCGGTAAGTGGCAAAATAAAAGTTGGCGAAAGTTACCGTAAATTCCTTTTTAAAGATTTGTCTGAAATTTGGGTCAAATGTCTCAGACATTTTGTCCCAATCTATTAAGATTTGTGGTCCCCGTGGGCTATGAAATCGAAGGTCTATGAGTCTAGTTTCCAACACATCAACCCGTTCGTTCATACGACTTCAGAATGGAGAGATATTCGTGGTTTCGCAAGACTGCGCAAGCAGGCAAGTGAGGTGGGTCCCCTAGGTCGGTGGAACTTTATATATATATATATCATCTTCTTCGACTTTTCTTCATTTTTCCTTCATTTCCCTTGGTGAAGAACCAGAAAACTCACAAAACCTACAAAACCCACTTCTAGGACAAGCCAAGTTATTGATTTTCGTGACTTAAGTCCTTGATAAAAGTTGTTCTACACGTTGAGCTCGACAACATGGTATAATTTGTTTTATCGATTTCCTAGCATATCGTACTTTGGTGTGTGGACGGCAGGGGTTTGGTCATATTTTAAAGTTTTAAGGTGTATTACAAACTTATAATCAAGGTAAGACCCTTCTTTCATCGACTCTAGCTTTGATAAGTCTCAAATTGCAATTTGCGACGGAAATACATATCTTTTATTGGATTTTCATTGTGTTTTCTATTCTTTTGTGGTGATTATGATCCTGCCTTGTTGTAGTATCAAGGGGGGTTGTGATTAAAGTTATTAGGACACGTGAATTCAGCGAAAAAGGTATGTTAAGGCTATTCCCTACTTACGGCATGTTTCCCTAAAGCTTAGAAGCAATGTATTTGGGTTGTTATCCTTGATATACTTGTAGCCGTGATTGTTGATTGTTGGTTGATAAAATCCTCCCTTATCGGGATTCTTATTCAGTTAGTAGCGTCCCTAGGTTGGACACGACTTAGAGGCTATTTGTATAGGTTGCTTATAACTAAATTGCTCACTTTTAGAGGCTATTTGTATAGGTTGCTTATAACTAAATTGTTCGCTTTTAGCGATTGGATTGTTATTGTTGCCCTGGGGGCTATTGTGGTTAGCTGCTGGAATGTGATCTATGCCTAGAAGGGCTATGTTATGCCTACAGGGGTATATGAATGCCTAAAAGGGCTATGAGTTGCCTACGGGGCTATATATTGATGCCTAGAAGGGCTATGAGTTGCCTACAGGGCTATATTAACGCCTAAGAAGGCTATGTGCTTCCTACAGGGCTATGTTGTTGCCTAAGAGCTATGAGTTGTCTATAAGCTATGTTGATGCCTAAGAGAGATATGGGCTGCCTACGAGGCTATATTAATGCCTAAGAGGGCAATGTGACTGCCTACGGGGCTAGGGGACTACCAATAGGGGTATATAGGCTGATTGGCACCTTCCGGGCTTATGGGGGCGTGAGTTGGTGGTTTTGTGTGCTGCTTGTTCCTGCCTAGCTTATGGGGGCTTGGTTAGGTTGTTGTTTTATTATTTTTGATAAGTTTAGATTTACGAGCAGGTCAGTACACTTATCTTATCCTTGATTTATTTATTAGATTATTCCAGAATATCAGGATACCTCATCATAGTCTATTGTCTTTCATACTCTGTACATTATTTTGTACTGATGCCCCATTGCCTTGGGGGCGCTGCATTCATGCATGCAGATCCTGACAGATGACCGAGTAGACCTCCTCAACAGCAGGATTGACTTTTATCCGGTTGGCTAGCTCCTTTCCTCCGGAACTGCCAGAGTTGGGAGGTTTGTTACCTTTTGTTGTATATATCTTTATAGGTAGGCTGGGGCCCTGTCCCGCTAATCTTTACTACTTTTAGAGGTTTGCAAACTAGTGTGTGGGGTGTATAGCTACGTTATTGTCATACTGGCCTTTGTTGTTGGTTTGTTGAAGCTTGTGAGTTGTTTGATGTATTGTATTGATATATATCTGCTTTTAGTTTTGGTATAGATATCATGGTGTCCTCGACGGCCCAATCAGGATTTCTGTGCTAGTTGGCTATTTATTTATATGATCTCCTGGGAGTAGCTATTTCTTTTATAGATCAGTTGACAGGGGCCTTGCCGGCCGAGGGCTTAGTTTTAAGCCGAGATATACTTGTTTGTTTTCTTGATTGCGTGTGGCTGTCATGCGCTAGTAGCAAATGGTTCAACAGGGTCGGCTCGGGCTTGAGTTTTGGCATTAGGAGCCAGTTGCCCCCCTCAAGTTTGGGGCGTGACAAAAATATTCTTTTTTGGTGTAAAATTTAGTGCTGTGGGTTGGAGTTGATTACACCAAAAATAGTGCTGACACCAAATTTTGGAGATGTCCTTACTGTGGAAAAAACACATCCATTTCGTTAACCATTACAATTTTGTATAATCTATATTTTCATTTATGACTCACTTCTTTTTTAGTTGATTATATTATTAAAAATAAAATAAAAATTAGTACTATATATCACAATAATTAACAATTTAATATATATAAAAATAGATTATATATTTAAAATTATATAAAAATACTACATATCACAATAATTAACAATTGTTTGATTCTTCAAATTCTATCAATACTATAAATTAGGATATAAGGAATAATATGTATTATTTAACAATAATAATTAACAATTTAAAAAATATAAAATTTGAGGTTGACTTTTCAAATTTTACTGTGTAAAAGAAATTGAGAGGAAAGGAGTAACACAGATTATTGAAAATGATAAAAAAAAAAAAAAAGGTACTATAAATTACAATAATTAATAACTAAAAATATATTTAAAACATACTCTAAAATATTTGATCAACTCTCTAAATTTCATTCATATCACATAAATTGAGATAACAAAATAACATATATTGACTTAAATTACTCTGTCAATTTTTTATTTTTTTTTCAACATTTCCCCTTTAGAATGATCCCCTTTAGTTTATTTCCCTTTAAAAATAAAATAAAATTAGAAAAGTAATAGCAGTAAGTAAGTAAATAAAGAATAAAAAATAAAAAATAAATGAGTTCTTTACTTGGTTAAAATTTTAAAAATTAAAATCAATCAAAGTCATTTTAGTCAAATCGCCTGTTAACCGCAAGTTAGCGGACATTCCGAGGGCCTAACACCTTCTCGAAATGTACATTTGAACTCGAACCCTTTTTCAATTGATTTTATTTGTTTAAGTCTTTTGAAAACCTTAAGTGTTTTTCTTGATTTTTACTAAGAAAAAATTAAGTGGCGACTCTATTCTTTCTAAAATTCATTTTCTCTTAAACCATAAGTTTAATCAATTTTTTTTAAAAACTTAGTCATTTTTCTTTTATCTATATTTTCGAGTAAAATAAAAATGACAACTCTGTTGAGGATTTGAATGGTTCTAACCTTAAGATTAATTATTTGGCTAGGTGTTTAACTGTTTACATGTTTAAATTATCGTATCTTATATTAATTGTGACATTCATGGCATCCGATTCTGCCAAATGGCAAATAGATTACATTAGAAAAAGGGCGGTTACGTGGCTTACCACGGCTGTACTTCAGAAAAAAAACACAAGTTGAATTCTTTGGAAGTGATAAACGAATAGTTGGCTTGTGGTCATCCAACGTCATTTATTAAACTTCATCCCGTTGTTTATCCAACTCGGGTAACCGTCATTTCTAAACCAATTCTAGTCAACCTAGAGTAGAGCAAAACCAAATCCAAATCTAAGCATTAGCCTAAGACGGCTTAATACCCAAGGCGTATTAAGTCCATTAGTAAAACCGCCAAAAATCATGTCCAAGGTCCACGACCTAACGACATATCATATTATTTGACATTTGAAAGATGTATGTGTGGAAACCTGATTGTTACCTATTTGGGGGGGGAATCTTAATCGAGTTTTATTTTGTAGGTATGGATCGATTTCCTAAATTCAACATGGTAGTGAAAGCCTCAGTTCTGCTCAAGATGTGGTACAACGACCTCAATACGTTTCACTAAAGGCACCTCAACAAATATGTAGGGGCCTTAACAGAACTCATTAATATGGTTGGGTGGCCCGAGATGATTGAAGTCCTTATGGGTTATTGGGACAACGAGAAAATGGTGTTCTAATTCGGAACCATGGAAATCACCCTGACAATTGAGAAAATTTGGGACTGAGTAGACACAGTCGGTACAGGGCTCGAAAGAAGAGTGAGAAAACAAGAAAACATCTTAATCGCTTACAAGCCTACTCTCGAGGATATTATAAATTGGCTCGGATTAAGAAAGGATTACGCCTTCTGGGCCGAAAGTTCAAGCGTTTCTTTTATGGATCTCTATGTTAGATTCGGGAATGCAAGCTTTTATGTGAATTACAACCAAGAGTTCAGGGTTACCTTCAGAAAATGGGACGGGATCATATCTTTGGCATTCACTATCGCGCTATTAGATACTATAGTTTTTCCCCAAGGCCCGAGCCTCAGCATCAACACCCGGGTAATAATGCTTGCACACACTCTTTTCCACGGGCATCTGAACCAAGGGTAAGTGAAGTATTATCCCATCGCGCCTGTCATCCTGTCCGACATGTACCGTGCTTTGGGAAGATGTAAGGAAGGACATAGCTACTTTCAGGGCTGTAATCTCTTCCTCCAATGGTGGATAATGAGCCACTTAGTGAAGGGACACAGGACTCAAAAGCTACACACCCTCGATGATAATAATGCTCTTAAGGGTTTGAATGATAAGCTGTTTTGGACAGATTTAGAAAATAAAAAGACTAGAGGAAGATGGGCTCAGATTTTCTCCGAGCTGAGAGAAGAAGATATTCAGTGGATGTTCGATCTCTTCATCTCAAAAGATGTCATAGTACGGGGTTGCATACAACTCGTGCTTCCTCTACCAGGTATTCGGGGTATCTGCCCGTATGCACCCATCCGGGTCATGAGGCAGTTTGGAAGAAGACAAACTACGCCTCCAAATGCGTACTACCGTATTTATGTGTTTGACATCGGGGATGATAGAGTGCTTGAGGCTTCAGAGATGCTGAAGGAATGGAAAAAAGCACTGCGAATGAACAAAGACACCATTGTCGCGGATCAGTTCAATGCCGGGTATGATGAAACTTACAAGGTTTGGTTGAAAGATAATATGCAAGGTATCTCCTTCCCAGTCCCAGACACTTATCGCAGTGTGGAGGACAAAGAGTCTAAAGTTTTAATAGAATTAAGGGAGGTAAAAAGGGAAGCTCAGGAAATGTACAATGAATTTCTTCAAAAGAAAGAGGAGGATAAGTACTCCCTCGAGAGTGTAACTCGAGAATTAGAAAGCTTGAAAAGCAATTTGGGAGAGCTCAATTTATGGATTGGAGATTAAAAAAAAAGTGGAATGTATCTCGAAGACTGGGAAAAGAAAGGCCGCCGGAGCGACAAATACTTGCTAATGATTCAATATAGGCTTCAGCATCTCATGGAACAGAACAAGATGGGCAGATCAGAAGCAGGGCCATCGGGGACAGCTTAGTGGACTTCACCCCTGCGTGGGTTTTTCTATGTGTACTTTTGGTGGACAAAGTTAGTTGATACTTAGATGAGAGATGCATTAGAAGAAGCTTAAGCTTGGTTGTTTACTATTTTAGCATGATTCTAGATACTACCGCACTCATGAGTTTATACTTCTTTCCTCAGAATCTTTACTCATGAATTCCATCGAGTTTATCCGCCATATTTTAGCTTAGGAACTGCTATAGCAGATTATGTTAGACAAATTGCTGCTATGTCAATAATACATTATGGTACAATTTAGGAATTTGAATACATCCATAGCTACTATTTTCCTTCCCCTTCATTGATTGTTGTGCCATTCAAATTAACATAGACTGTTATTTTCGACTCGTGATTCAGCGAACATTCTACTTGTGTTTAATAGGGGACCATTTGACTATGGAAGATTTTGTCCCACTTGTTGGTATACCGTTTGATTGAGGTTCCAGGATCTAGAATTTATACACTAGCTTTGTTTATCATTGAGCTCATTTGAAGTTTTGTCTAATCTTGTTATGTTTGTAAATACAATTTAAGTTGCAAGAATGGTAAGGAGGCATTCTGTGTGCATCTAAGATCAACATTATGTCTCTATTCTAATTCCTATCACATGATTAACTCTTTATATATCTTAAGACATCTATATGTGGTTTTTTTTTTTTTTTTTGGTGTTGGAGTATGGTCTTGGTAAAAGGTCAAATATTTGGAAGCCCATTTGTCTACGACAATTTTAGCATGTTGGTTAGTAAAGTTGACACTATAAACATCCTCTTGTATTTAAGACCATGCAGGTAATGACATCCTTAGCACTATATATATGGCCTAATTTGATTTTAATAAATTTAGGATTAGTACAGTTCCTTATCTTTAGATGTACGTCGAATGTGTAACCTCTATCAATTGATGTTCAAGTTCATTGTGATGCTTTATTGATTTTATTTTTTATTTTTATTTTTTTTTCTTTTACTCTCTGATCATTTGAAATATTGCATTGGCATATAGTGGATATTTGAATAGAGCTATTTTGTCAAGAGTATTAATGCTCTTATTCATTATGTTAAAGCCTCGTTGTTACCGTTCTTTAAGATTTTCTCCTTATTAAGATAGTGTTGTAGGGTCAATTCTTAAAATTAGTATATCCATGTTGGTTAGTCCATTTTACATTAATTAGATTAAGCATGAATTTTGGCATAGCAATAGATTCAAAATGAGTTGATGAAACTTGGCATATGGCTTCAATAGGGCACTACCATGAGACTTAGTTTTATTAAAAATATGTCGTGTGAATACTCGTTTTTGATAAATGTAATAAATTTCCTTAATTAGTTTGCTTGTTTAGTCAATGATATCATGTTTTGTCTTGTATCTTAGATATTTACTTTCTTACATTCAATTGATCGCACACTTAATTATTGTTTATGCCAATTCTAATTTCTTATCACCCCTTTTTATTGCATGTGAAATATATACGAATCCTCATGGGCTTCCACCCTCTCGTTGCATTTCGATGATCGGGCCATAGGGGCCCAATTTTTCTTTCCTTTGAGTCATCCGAGTCATCCAAATAGGGCTGTACAGGGGCTGGAATTTGCAAACAAGTCTCAAAAGCTGAAAATAGGCTGTGATACAGCCTGTATACATTGATATACATCGGTATACACTCATATACAGGTCAAAAACACAGGAATACAGGGCTGGAGCAGAATACATGTGTTCGGAAGCAAGAAATACATGAAAAGGGCTGATATACATGCCGATATACACTGATATACATCAGATGTATACCAAAAACGGGAATTGAATCAAAACTTAAAATATAGCGAAATTGGCCCAAAAAAGGGGCCCAATTTCATTATCTCTCTTACTCTTCTAATGAGTCGATTATGTGTTGACTAATCTTATTTGACTCTAACTTTAAATAACTTAATTAGACTCCCCGAAAGATGAGTTATTTTTGTTATGTTGGTTTACTTTCAATATTTTTTTTGTGTTCATTTATTTTACTAATAAGATCTTATGTCATTAATTGAATTAAAATTCTTTGTTCTTGAAAAGAACGTTATTTAATGTTTTTTTTACTTAACACACTTTTAGTTCGTTTAAAATTGTTTCAAGTAAAGGTCTCTCACAAATAAACTTTTAAAAAGCCTTTTCAATTAATTAAAATAAAATACTTGCTTGGTCATTTCTCAAAGAGGGTCGGTCAATTAATTTAAAATGATGTTTATGCTTTAATCTATTAAAATTGGTTTAAATTGTTATTTTAAAACGAATTAAATAATTAGTCTAGTTTTATTAATATTCTAATCACTTACAATTTAATTCAAAATGTTTCATTTTTGGGTTCATTTCTCTAAAAATAAATAAATAAATAAATAAAATAAAAAATAAAAATATGTCATTTATTTAATTATTTCTTAATCAAATATATTATAAGTAATTTTATTTTTATTTTTATATATTGAATCATTATTTTTTTCTAAAAATAGTCAAATATATTTTAGTCAAGTCACAGGTCAACCGCATGTTAGCGGACACTTCGAATGCTTAAACCCTTCTCGAAGTGTAAATTGAACCCCGAACCCTCTTTGGTATTTTCAAATGATTTTTTCTGTTTAAATCTTTGAAAATTATAAGTTTTCTTAATTTCTTTAAAAAATTAAGTGGCGACTCTTTCTAAGTATTTTTCTCAAATTGTTTTGTACTTAGAACATTTCAAAAAGTGATTTTTCTAAAGGTTAGGAAAATTACGGCACAACAGTTACAGCAATTTTGGTCAAAGTTCAGATATATTTCAGACATTTTTCCCTTATTATTATTACTAGAAAGAGTTTTAAGTTATGGAAAAGGGTCAAAACTACCCTTAAATTATTCAAAATAGATTAAATATACCATTAAACTATATTTCGGCTCAAAAGTACCCTTTTCGTCTAACTAGTGGACCACACTTATGTAACATCCCGCCTTAGAAAGAGCTAAATTTAGAAAGTGCAAAATTGAGAATTTTGCAAGTTATGAGTTTTGGTCAACTTCAAACGGCCATAACTTTCAGTACAGGATGAGTTAGGCGGCCCACAAGATATTAAATGAAAGGTCTTGGAATTCTCTTTCCAACGCCACTGAGTTTGCTAAGTTTCAAGATCGGATGAAGAAGATATACCCATTTGAAATCTGTATGTCCAGTTAAGGAAAGTTACCCAAATTAAAGAGGGCTGTTTTGGTCTTTTCCTTACCCCATCAGCTTAAAATGTTCTTAGTAAATATTTTGGGGTCAAATCTGATTTGGATCACTTTTACAATCCTAAATTACGCTTAGGGTTTTGAGAGGAGTTCAAGAAGAGGAAAAGAGGAGAAAAGGAAGAACGATCGAGGTTTCTTGCGAATCGAGGCTTTGTTTCGCCAAATCGAGGTATGTAAGCTTTCATAGTGTTGGGTTCGTTCACCCACATGGCAATCAAGATTTATATATTCGAATTGCATCCATAAGATTGAGTATATTTGAGTTCTTGATGAATTCTTGATGAGTTTCTTAAAGTTTGTGATCTATTCTTTAAGTATGAGGTTTCGTTGAGTTCTTGTGTTGAGGATCTTGTATTAGAGTATTGTTCTTGAGTAATTTAGGGTGAATATCGTTGTAATTATGATGGGTCTAAGAATCCAAAAGAGTTTTAGGAGAATGTTTCGATTCTAGGTGAGTTAGGGTATGAAAAAGAACAAGAAAATTCATCGATTTTTGGGCAGGGGTATGAGGCATCGCGCCAACCATAACACCCAAACTACTGGTCTGTGGTTTGGGGCATGACGCCCCGCATCACTCAGTGCTCCCCCCCTTTAGTAGTTTAGGGGTCGCTGCCCTGCGCCACTCAGTGCGCCAGGGTCATCTGCCTTATCCTGTTTTCAGTTGTTTGCTCCGTCTAAGTTCTTCTAAAGTGTACATTCACTCCTTTATGATTCTAACTACTCTAAACTGCATCTAAACATCGAGAGGTCATTCATAACATGAATCATAACCTTGAATTCATAATTCAAATTCAAGGTAGAGTAAAAGTTAAGCCTTGAGAGTTCTTTCGAGTCTTTTGAGAAATCTTTTACAATCTTTTAAAACTTGTTTTAAGACGTGAATACTTGAGTATGAGGATGAGTAGGGTTGAGTCTCATTTTTTTTTAAAATGAATATATGGGAACTAAGTATTCCCAAAAGTAAATATCTTTACATTTAAATTGAGGATGAAACTTTGATTTCCAAATGAGTTATGAGGAGTTTTGAGTACTATCTTTAAGGATGAGGAAATGTTTTTTAATCATATGAGCTAAGTTATATTTTGAGAATACTATTGAGCACCGATATGGGGACGAGTTTAGATAACTCAAAGTCCTCATAAACCATGTAGCCAACGTGGGTAGAAAGGGTCATACTTTTTAGATGATTCCTTATTGCTTTTTAAGTATAGTTTAGTGGATCCACTTAGTTGAGGAGTTCTATACCCCGATAAGGTATAGGACAGTTCTGGCAGCGTGGGCGAGACAATGTATCATCACATAGCTCATAGTGATGGTTGTCGGTTAGAGAATCTCCCAAACAAAGTTAATTTGTATTTTTACATACAAACTGAGTTATTATTGTATTTTTCAATACATTGAGTTGTTATCTATTATTTTAAAAGCTTTTCTTTATATTGCATTATTGTCATTGCTTTTATACTGAATTGAGTTGAGACGAGGTAAGTTGTTTCTTCAGTTCCAGTTCAAGCTTATGTCATGTTTTAGATTTCTCCTTACATGCTCATACATTTCATGTACTAACGCCATTTGACCTGCATATTTTATGATGCAGATACATAAAATCAGGATCATCAACTGGCGCTCTGTTGATCCAGTTGTGTTCCAGTTAGAGTTGGTGAGCCTCCTTGCTTTCCAGAGGGTTTCATCTTTAAGTTTACATTTCAGTTATGTTATTAGGATATTGTGGGTTTTGTCCCGACGTCCATCTCAGTTAGTAGAGGCTTCATAGATAGACAATAGTAGTTCATGAGTTTTTTTCATTTCCTTTGTTAAATGTTGAGACTTGAGTTGCCCTTGTGGCCAGTTTAAATATTTTAAATGTTCTAAGTTAAGTATTTGAGACTTTTGAGCTAAAGCTTTCTTTTGAGTTTATCTAATTATGAGTAAGTCTTCCGCTGAGAGTTAAGCTAGGCCAAGAGTTCGCTTAGGAACAACAATGGTTCTCGAGTGCAAGTCGCGTCCAGGATATAGGCTCGGGGCGTGACAACTTACTCTTTTGTTTAACGAAAGAGTTATGTGGCATCCATGTGTATTAGAATGCTACATGGACCTCCACATGTGCACGTAAACACACCCACCTCCACATAAAAGCCCTAATTTCACTCATTTTCCCCACATTTCATCCTTTCACCAGCCCCTATTTCACCTCTTTCCCTCATTTCATTCCTTTCTCCATTATAAATGAAAGCTTCTTAGGTTTTTTAATGGAGGAAGGAATGAAATGAGTGAAATTGAGGCTGGTGAAAAGATGAAATGTGGGGGGAAAAAGAGTGAAATTAGGGCTACTATGTGGAGGTGGGTATGTTGGCGTGCACATGTGGTGGTCCATGTGACATTTTATACACACATGGATGCCACATAACTCTTCCATTGAACAGAAGGGTAAGTGTTGTCCAATAGTTAGAAGGGAATGACACTTTTGAGCCGAAATATAGTTTAAGGGTATATTTTATCTATTTTGAATAGTTTGAGGATAGTTTTGACTCTTTTCCATTTAAGTTATTTACTTTGATCCTCTATCTCAGTTGAACAAGTTTTGTATTGCAATTTTTTTCAAATGTTGTTTTAAGCAATTATTAATTATTACGACTTATTATAATTTTTATGTTGTTTCAGAAATATAAATTTTATTTAAAAAAATTAAAGCTTAGCTTCTATGTCCGTGTTTATAGTCAAAATTAGAAAACTTAACTCTTGAATATTTAAATTGTATCATACAAATTGGGACATATAATCTACACCAATATAATTAACTTTCCATTATGAATTAAGTCCTGTTTTGTTTTCCAACTTATAGAACATCATATTTTAAAAAAGGCTTACTTATAATTCGGATGACATAATTTATATAAACAATTGTGTACACCAATAATATGTATATGACTTAAAAGATAAAACTATATTGGAAATATTCATGAAACCGGAATCATGAAATGTGAGTGCACGACGACTGGTTAGCTGTAGTGACCAAGTATTATACCGTCAACTTGCAGGCTCGTATCTTCTTGTTATATAGGTTGGAATATGTAAATTATGCTTTCTTTCATTTCAATTTATGCGAAATAATTTGATTAGAGTATATAAATAAGTGAAGTGAGTTGAGAAAATAATTAAGTTTCGAGAACAAGTCTAGGGAGAAAAGTTTTGAAGTTGACTGTTTTGCATAATTGAGATTGACAACGTGGCCCACTTGACACAAGCTCCCATATTATATAGGGCAAATTACAGAAATCACATACTTTTAAGGTAAAATTACAATTTATCCCTTAAAAGTTTATAATTACAGAAATCTCTCAAAGGGATACAATAATATAAGCGTTGATACATTAATCGTTAAGTAAGATACATTACATTTTATACATGATACACTAATCTGATGTACATTTTATACATGATACACTAATCTGATGCGCGAGATACACTAATCTGTACATGATACACCAATCTGATGTACATTTTATATATGATACACTAATCTAATGCGCGAGATACACTAATCTGATGCGCGAAAATGAGGGATTTTGGAGATTTGTAAAACTTATAGGGGATAATGATAATAAGTAAACTAAAATGTGAGATTTCTGTAATTCTATTATGGGCAAATTATAGAAATCACACACTTTTAAGGCAAAATTACAATCTATCCCATAAAAGTTTATAATTACAGAAATCTCTCAAAGGGATACAATAATATAAGCGCTGATACATTAATCTGATGCGCGAGATACATTAATCGTTAAGTAAGATACATTACATTTTATACATGATACACTAATCTGATGTACATTTTATACATGATACACTAATCTGATGCGCGAGATACACTAATCTGATGCACGAGATACACTAATCTGATGTACATTTTATACATGATACACTAATCTGATGCGCGAGATACACTAATCTGATGCACGAGATACACTAATCTGATGTGCGAGATACACTAATATGATGCGCGAAAATGAGGGATTTTGGAGATTTGTAAAACTTATAGGGGATAATGATAATAAGTAAACTAAAATGTGAGATTTCTGTAATTTTTCCTATTATATACAAATATCATATAGTTTCATGTTTTCTATCTTGGTTGCTAAATTTTAAAATAAATTTATACTATGGTAAGACTCGATTCATTTTATTCTTCGATTCTTTCATTACATTTTTTGTCGGATGGTCCCAATTAATTATTGATTCATGTAATATGTAGTTGTAAAAACTCAAATTTGGCATTAGCTTTTAACTAAATATTTTAACTCTTTAGTATGTACATTTAAGATATTATGTTTAAAATTTACATATCACGTAATTATAGTGTTCACGACTTTGAGTGTTTAGTTATATCAAGTAAGACAAAGTTGAGACGTTTAGACGTGTATTTTCAAATAGGATTATTTATCAGTTAAAATCAAATTTAAGTATTAATTTATTTAACTATTATGTCCATAATTACTTCATGCACGTAATATTCAATTAATTACTTCCTCTGGTCCCTTATATTTGTCACTTCAAAATTTTAAGAAGTATTAATTGTTCCTACTGAACTCCAAGAAAGCGTATTGTAACTAATTGATCAAGTAATGAAAATATTATAAAAGGGGTTATTTAGCCAAAATATATCTCCTTGTCCCTAATTATTTTTCTTTTTACTTGTCCCTCTTTACTTGTCTCTCTTTACTTGTCTATTTTGACAAATCAAGAAAGGACAAATTTTTTTACATACTCCCTCCGTCCCATTTTATATGTCATCTCTTTCTATAAATAGTTGGACCACAATACTTGTCATTTTATAAAATTTATGCATAAATTACCATATTTTACCTATTATATCCTTGATAGAGTAGTTAATTAATCTTGAAAATGTATTCATCATTTAATAAAAAGTTGACTTAAGAAAACATTAAATAAGGGTAGAAGGGTAAAGTTACATCATTTCTTAATGCAAGTGCAAAGTAAAAATGTGACATATAAAATGGGACGGAGGGAGTATTATACCCTCAATTAATTACTTTGAAAAAGGTAGAGTTTCTTTAAAATCATAAATTTTTAATTCATCCACTTCATAATTAATAGGGGTAAAATGGTAAACTTATTATGTTAATCACTGTTTTCTTAATAAGTGTGTCAAATAAAAAATGAACAAGTAATTAGGACAGAAAGAGTATCTTTTTTGGTTAACCAAAATATAACCTTTGGTTAAAAAAATATACTCCTATATTTATTTAAAGGGTGTGGTAAACTTTAAACCACAGATAAAAAAAAATCTGAGAGAACAATTAAAATGTGTATATTGATCCTTTTATGTAAAATTAAAGTTATCTAATAATATTTTTGTAAAAATACTATGTGCAAAATATTGAGTAACAATAATTAATAATAATAAAGAAAACATAATACGTGAATATTTACATTTTTATGGTTAGTAATTCATTATATCTGAATAAATTCACAAGTAAATGAGGGACCCATAAACATACTTTTCACTTTTAAACTTTCTGTTTTTAACCAAATCTATATCAAAAAGACAAAATATTAGTATTTTGGTTTATCAATAATTGTGAGTAGGTAGGTTTACTATTTTTTTATTCGATTAATTCTATTGGTCGAATCAATGACTTTCTTAGCCGATTTCTAAAGGACTAATTGATCAACTTGTATGTGTTCAACATATGATTAAAGTAGCAAGATTAGACCTTCTTATCACTTTTTCGACTAGCTATAAACTTCAATTCCCCTTCTCTTTCTTAGATAGAGAAATAAGTAAACAAAACTTTCATCCTGCTTTTTTATTTTTCTTAAAATTGTGAATTACATTGAATTTTGTCTTCAACCAAGTCTTTTCGTCCTAAATCAAGAAGATCCATCACTCTAAAAAGTAAGCATTTTTTATTGGTAAGTCATAGAGAGAGGCCTAATGTGTTGGATCCCAGTCGTCGTTTTTTATGGTTATAAATTTATAAGATGCAACAATAAAATTTTATATTTCATCTTATGACTCAATCTAACGTTTGTTTTCTCTTTTTTTTTAAAAAAAAAAAGATAATGAAATACTGAAACCACTCTTTTCTTGAATTATAGTACATACATAAGGGCAAATTGCAAAACAGGAAAAATAAAGATATGACACATATAAAAAATAAGTGAAATATTCAAAGAAAATTGTTGCCTTTACCCCTCAAACCACCCCTCAGTAAGAATAGTCCCTCAAAAAATATATACTATATGTTAGTTTCTTACTATTTGTCCTTTGAGCAAGGAAATTGTAGTATTCGTACTATATATTTTTTTTATTTAACTCAGTCACATATATTATTTTGTCAATACTAGATATTCAAAATCTAAAATGAAAAGTATTCATAATAGAGGACGTTTTTCTGGAACAAAATTTTATAAAATCAATGCAAATTCAAATTAGCCGCATTTCAATATGAATATCAGACATCAAATAAAAAATATAAAAAAGAAGGAAGCTTTGAAGTATATATCATCGGAAGACTATTGACAAACTATTTTGTATGAATTAAGCATAGACCATAAGCGATGGATTAGAAGGACAATTATATTTTCACAAAGAGAGACGTAAGATCTATCTATTTATATTTGACATCTTTCATATTTGCACCTTTTTTTTTGGTTGAAGTATCCACATATTATTAATAACACAATTTCACAAACTAAACAAAAGAAAACATGCACCACCCAACCTATCTATATATGTTTACCACTAATTGTGCTTATACAATAATGTCTCTCTGGATTATATCTTCAATCCATCACTTATCTTTACAAGTATGTTTCCTATGTATTTTCTTCCTATTATATAGCTGCACTAGGTCTTGACATATCAGGATATTAGTCACAAACGCACTTTGATTCTCTGAAATTATATTTAGCAACACTTTTTTCAATTTGTGACACAACATCTTTGTCATCACTTTATAAATTGCGTTATAACATGCGCAATTGGTTACTTACATGATCAACATGCGCAATTGGTCAAAAATTCCTGTATACTTTACTCTTTTTAGCATCTTTCCTGTTTGGAAAAATTCTAGTACCCCTTCAGTCATATCTTTACACTAAATATTATATTTGCACATATTTTTAGACCAAATTATATATTGACGATATGAGTATTTTTGACCAAGCTATTAACTGCGGACATTTTTGACCATTTTCTGTTCTTTTTAATTGGGATAGTTGCTCAATGAATTTCATATGAGATCAAAGCATCAAAGTCAGTATGCATATATGACAAAACTCGATCGCTATAAAAACCATAAAATGTTCAGAAAAATACTGCCACTATAATGAGTTGGCTTGACTATATTTTTATTTGCATCATATAAGTGTTTATTTTTAGAATATCCAGTTATGCTTTCATAATTTTATTTGTTTGATATTTTATTAAACTGGGAAGAACTTTCAGAACTAAAAGAATTTACGCTTGTATTATGTTTTCTGATAGTTTATTACTTATTAGGATGACATGTTGATTTACCATGTCCAGTTTCAAGAATAGAATTTGATCCAACGGATTGAAAAATATTTTAAAGAATATTATTAGACCCAAAGAGTAATGAAAGAAAGATTCTTTCAAAAAATATTTTAGGAGTTAATCTTAGATTTCAGAGAAGGGTTCATGACTGGTACGATGATATTTCATGTTATCTTGAAATTACTTGTATCATAATGGGAGATTAATTAATATACCATTGATTCAGATACTATAAAGGAAATTATTCTTATAGAACATATTGCATGAAAAAATCCTTTAGCGAAGAAAAATGTAGCCCTTAAAAGATCCAAATCTCATCATTATTAGATAATTATGATCGGAAAACAATTCGATTACGTACGATATAATAAAAAAATCACGATAAGATTCTAATCTGATCGTTAAAGAACCTTACAAATAACAAGATATCCGATTAATTGGTATAGGAGTACCTTCTTTAATTAGATCAGATTTTTCCTTTGCTAATTATCATTTTCAATATAATTGTTAAAAGCTATAATAAGACAAACAAATTCGCACTACGAATTACAAAAAATATACTCATCTAAATTGTACGATATCATCGTATTTTTTTTAAACTCCTAATAAAAGAGAATAAAATTGAACGATTCTATAAAAACTTTAAATTATATTATTTCTTAGTAGAGCGACACCTAATTTCAAATTTATGCGCACATTAATCATGTCACGCGTAGCTATTTAATTAAAATGAAAAGAATTGCTAGCAAAGCAATAAATTTTACTCAAATAACTTGCATACATGTTCCTATTCACTCTAAAAGTACGTACAAATGTGATTAATATGTGCATCAGATCGATTGTCAAGTGGTAGGTACAACAATATCACAACCATATTAATTTTTTGGGCTCACCATATATACTGCCTATGTGTCTCATGACTAGCCATCCTTAAGGTGCTTTAAACATTAATTACAACGTACGGTGTATTTAGGCCGATGGATGAAAAACAGTTTAGCTGAAAAGTTAAGAGCCCATTTGGCAATCTTCTCCTTATTTTCTTGGTCAGATAACAATGTTCTTACTATTACCACATCAAAGAGGATAGCTGTTAAAAACATAACTCAAAAACATGATAGTGGAATAATTTAGAGTTATGTTTTAATTTTGAGTGTCTTCTTGGATAGTTATAGCGGTCCATAGGTGCGAGATGTACCTTGTGGGGGGGGGGGGTGGATACATAGTCCTTTCAGATCACTACAAAAGGAACCCCAATTACCAACAAAAAAATTAGTTGGTAAATTGATCAAATTGGCTGGCAAATTGAGTTACCAATCAAATGCCAACTTATATTAATCTGTTGCTAAAAGGCTCGTCGGTAAATATTACCAACCGATTTTAATATGTTGGTAAACTTACCAACCAAAAATCAGTTGGTAAACACCCAAAGATGTTGTTACAAAATTTTGAAAAATGACCCTGAAATATCCGTTGGTAAATTACCAACTAATTTTTGGTTAGTATATCGTTAGTACCTTTACTAACGAATTGAAAAGGAGTTGGTAAATTTTTTTCTTCATTATTCGATTCCGTTGGTAATACGTTGGTAATTATAGTAACAAATGTCTGATAATAAACTTTTCCCGATACATTGGTAATTGGTTGGCAATTTTAGTAACCGAAAATTTATGTTGGTAATTTACCAATAAATTTTAAATGCATTTTTTTTTTGTTTTCCATCCGGTGTCCGGTAACCACATTGGTGCCCGACTAATCCAGATTCACGCCGGGAAGTCCCACATCGGGGAGTAAAGCGCTCCCTAACAAAGACGACTTCGTACCCAAGGGGAATTGAACCTGAGACCTCTTGGTGAAGGATGAAGGAGTACTTACCACTCCACCACAACCCTTGTTTGTAATAAATTATAAATATTTACTAATTGATTGTTAGTTTGTTGGTAATATATCATTCAAGACGACTCTGTACCCAAGGGGAATCGAACCTGAAACCTCTTGGTTAAGGATGAAGGAGTACTTACCATTCCACCACAACCCTTGTTGGTAATAAATTTTAAATACTATGATTATTTATTTTTCTAATAAATTTACTAATTGATTGTTAATTTGTTGGTAATATCATTCCGGTTCAATGTTAGGTTAGTAATTGATTGACAATATGTTCAAAATATTATTAACTGAATGATTATCCAATAGTAAAATATTTATTAATTTATTGCATTTAAAAATCTAAGAGCACGAATATAAATCCAAAAATATTAATATCAATTTTATAAATCATATTTGAATGAAACAATGCAAAATCTATGATAACAAGTTAAATTAATCTCAATATGACACATATCATTATATCAAAAAGTTTAATTTGAGCACGTTCACCAAAAATATTGACCAAATCTAAATTTTGGTCAAAACTTAAAAGTTAAAACGCCTATCAGCACAAACTGAAAATGGAAGCCTCAAAACCTGATCAACCAACCATCCTATTAGATATAAAAATGATCTTCCGAAGCTAATCGCGCTGACGGAATTCTCATCAGAGCACGTTTACAAAAAATGTTAAGCAAAGTCAAATTTTGGCCAAAAGTTAAAAGTTAAAACAGCTAACGGTACAAACTGAAAATGAAAACCTCAAAATCCAAACCAACCATCCTATAAGACAAAAAATGACTTTCCAGAGCTAACCACGCAGACAAAATTCAAATTTGAGCACGTTTCCCAAAAAAATTGACCTAATTCAAATTTTAGCCAAAAGTTAAAAGTTAAAACGCTTACCGACACAAGCTGAAAATAAAAGTCTCAAAACCCGAATCAAGAGACCAAAACTGAACTTATATGGCTATCTGCGGTGACAAAATTTTAATTCTAGCACGATTACCAAAAATATTGACTAAAGTGAAATTTTGGCCAAAAGTTAAAAGTTAAAATGTCTAACGGCACAAACCAAAAATGGAACCCTCAAAACTTGAACCCTCTATTTTATTATATCAAAAATGACCTTCCGCATCTAACTGCACTGACAAAATTCTCATGAGCATGTTTATCAAATATATTGACCGAAGTTAAATTTTGGCCAAAATTTATAAGGTAAAACACCTAACGGCACACACTAAAAATGAAAGTCTCAAAACCCGAACCAACTATCCTATTCGATAAAAGATGACCTTCGGAGTTAATTACGCTGAGGGAATTCTCATCTGAGCACGTTCACAAAAATATTGACCAAAGTCAAATTTTGGCCAGAACATAAGATTTAAAACACCTAACGGCACAAACAAAAAACGGAAGCCTCAAAACTTGAACCAACCTTCCTGTTAGATAAAAAATGACCTTTCGAAGCTAATGACACTGACAAAGTTCTAATCTGAGCACGTTTACCAAAAATATAGACCAAAGTCAAGTTTTGGCTAAAATTTAAATGTTAAAATGCCTAACGACACAAACTGAATATGAAAGCCTCAACACTAGACGTTAATTTACCAAAAAGTTTAACTTCAATTGATAAATTTACCAACTATTCAAATATAAGTTAGTAATTTATAATTTACCAATAAATTTTTTCATAGTTGGTAATAGTTACTATTCAACTAAACATTCATATGTAATATTACCAACTAATAATTAATATGTTGGCAAATTTTACCAAGGGATTAATGATCGGTTGGTATATTACCAACTATTTTAATGATGTTAGTAATTTACTAACTACAATCTTTATTCGTCGGCAAAATTTTCAACTAATTGGATATTGATTGGCAAGTTTACCAACAAATTACATTTCGTTACTAATTTACCAACACATTTATATTTGGTTGGTAATTCAGCAACACAATCTTGTCGTTAGTAAATGTTTGGATAGTAATTCATTGGTAATATGTTAATAAATTATATAAACACTTTTTTGTCATATTTACCAACCGATATATACTTCGTTGGTAATATTACCAATAAAAGGTGTGCGTTAGTAATATTTCAGTTGGTAATCCATTGATAGAATGTTGCTAAATTTGGCGCCATTTTTTCCCGCTGTATTTACCAACTAAAATACTTAGTTAGTAAGATTTTGGTTGGTAATCTGTTAGAATTTCGTTATTAAGTTTTAAAATATAATTTAGTTAGAAATATGTTGGTAATTTGTTAGTAGATTACTAACCAACTTAAGTTGTTAGTAAAATTTGTTGGCAATTTAGGGTTTTTTTGTAGTGGATAGTGATCATTTAGCCCATGGTTATTGGATGAACGATGCAAGGCCTTTTTTTACTATACGATATCTTCGCCATGGATGATAGAATTCCTCCTGAAAACGAAGGCAGGAGCAAAGCCTATTGATGTGACGGGAAAAAAAAGTAGTTTTTAAGTGAAAAATAAAAAGTTAAACTTAAATGACTTTTAAGTCAAAAAATAAAAAAGTAGGGGGAGTCCTACTTTTGATTTTTAATTTTTTAAAGTCATGTAAAAAAAAAACTTATTTTAAGTTATTTTTAACTTTGTCAAACACTCCCAAAAGCTAGAAATGACTTAAAAGTAAGTTTGACCAACTTTTAAGCCAATCTATACAGGTTCTAAGTATCGGTACGGAGAAAAATATTTTCTGAAAGATAAGTGAGTTTTTTGGTTTAGTTTTTTTATATTTGATAAGTAAGTAAAAAAATATTATTCTAAAAGTGTTTATATATAATTTAGATAAAAACTACGGGTGAGTGGAAGAGCAAGGATGAGGGCTATGGGAAGGGAGGAGTGAAGATGAGGTGAGTTGAAGGGTGAGGAACACACCATGAATATAGAGTAACATTAGCGGAACTAGTTTTTTCTACTTTCATCAGTTGAAGGGTGAGGAACACACCATGAATATAGAGTAAAAATTGGTGATAATGCTTTGATAAGAATGCCATGGTGAATTGGATGGTAATTTCGAGAGGATAGCTACCGGGTTAGGGTTAAAGGGTTTTTTAATTGGGTGTGTCGGGTTTTATTTAAGTGGGTTAGGTAAATATTAAATAGAAAGTAAAATTTAATTATATTAAAAATTTATCCGTGTAGGAGACATGTAAGTACCACGTAGGATAATAAAAGTGGTGGCATAATACTTAACTATCTGAGGGCAAATATGTGCCCAAAGTTGGATGGTAAGGGCAAATATATCAAAAAATCATAACTAAGGGTAAGTATAACCCTTTTCTAAGAGTACAAGGGCAAATATGATCCTTTTTTGTTATCTAAATAATTATATATATTAAAAGATAGACATATAGATACATGTAAGTAAGGAAAGAAATAAAAACGATCTACTACCAAGAAAGTGAAGTTCACAGTTATTCTGATTTTATGAAATCGATACTTTTGAAAAAATTGATATAGTTAATATGGTGGGTTACTGAAAATTCGTTAGAGTAGTCAATTACTTCTTTAATTAAGGAAACCGGTTACAACTATTTAATTCAAACTAATCAAACATGTATCTCACTTTTTAAATTCGTTGGAGATACATGTATCCAAAAGAACGAAATATGATACATGAAGTAATATTCGAAACTATCGTGAATCCTATTAATTAAGACCTAAACTAGTGGAATTTATGTAGTTTGCTCCTTTTTATTTGCATCATATAAGTGTTTATATTTTTAGAATATCCAGTTATGCCTTCATAATTTTATTTGTTTTATATTTTATGAAACTAGGAAGAATTTTCAGAAGTAAAAGAATAAACGCTTATATTATATATGTTTTCTCATAGCTTATTAGGATGACATGTTGATTTACCATGTCCAGTTTTAAGAATAGAATTTGATTCAACGGATTGAAAATATTTTAAAGAATATTATTAGACCCAATTAAGGAGTAATGAAAGAAAGATTTTTTCAAAAAATATTTTAGGAGTTAATCTTAGACTTCAGAGAAGGGTTTGTGACTGGTACGATGATATTTCATGTTATCTTCAAATTACTTGTATCATAATGGGAGATTAATATACCATCGATTCAGATACTACAAAGGAAATTGAACGATTCTATAAAAACTTTATAGGGAAAAGGGTCAAAAATGCCCTCAAAACTATGTGAAAGAAATAAAAATGCCCTCAACCTATAGTTTGGCTCAAAAATGCCCTTACCGTCAATATTTTGGTTAAAAAATAGCCTCCATTTGTAGTTTGGTCCAAAAATACTTTTGCCGTCAGTACTTTGGTCCAAAATTCCCTTATTGTTATTTAATGGGTCAAAAATGCTCATTTTTCAAATAAATATATTATTCTTTTCTTTTTAATACATTCTTTTTCTAATAATGTTTTTTTTAAAATTAGCAAATGTTTATCTTACTTCAATTCAGGAAAAAAAAATGAAAATATTTCTAATTTTATTATCATTATTTTTTATCATTATATAAATATAAATTAATGATGGATATACTATGATCTTATATATATGACATATATTATCTATCGAAAGGGTACATGAAGTTATTCTATTTTAATTGATAAAATGAGATTAAGAAGAAAAAAATATTTCCTACATTTTTATTTGTTAAAGTGATTTTAGAAGAAACAAAACAAGAATAGTGTTCTTTAATAATATTTAAATTAGGAAGAAGATGTGTTTAAAAGAAAAAAAATATAATATATTTATTCGGAATAGGGCATTTTTGACCCATTTTGTAACTATAGGGGAATTTCTGGACTAAAGTATTGACTGCAAGGGCATTTTTGTGCCAAAGTATTGACGGTAAGAACATTTTTGAGCCAAACTATAAACAGATGACATTTTTGTTCCTTTCACATAGTTTAAGAGCATTTTTTTATCATTTTTCCAACTTTAAAAGATATCATTTCTTAGTAGAAGCGACACCTAATTTCAAATTTATGCGCACATTGATCATGTCACGCGTACGGCGTAGCTATTTAATTAAAATGAAAAGAATAGCTAGCAAAGCAATAAATTAATTTCACTCGAAAATAACTTGCATGCGTGTTCCTATTCACTCTAAAAGTACGTACAAATGTGATTAATATGCGCATTAGATCGATTGTCAAGTGGTAGGTACAACAATATCACAACCATATTAATTTTTTGGGCTCACCATACTGCCTGTGTGTCTCATGACTAGCCATTCATAAGGTGATTTAAACATTAATTACAACGTACGGTCTATTTAGGTCGGTGGATGAAAAATAGCAATAGCAAAAACAGTTTTGCTGAAAAGCTAAGAGCCCGTTTGGCAATTTCTCATTATTTCCTTGATCAGGCAGCAATGTTCTCACTTCCAGGAAGAATCACATCAGAGAGGATGATTGATGTAGACACACAAATTTTATTGGATTTAATTCATACAAAATTTGGATTAAATTCATGTTTATTTGGGTTGAATGATTAATTTGGGCTTTACAAATAAATAAGTCCATTTTTATTAAATTCAAGTCCAAGGTCCATTTCACCTTGAAGCCCAAACTCATGCCACGTGTCACAATGACTAGGCATCGAAGACCAACAAGGTGACACCACGTGTCCAAATGAGGTAGTAGTCCTAGTCAAATGCAAGAACCAATCACAACATGCCAAATATCAAAATGACATCCTTTGGCCAATCAAAAGCAACATTGTCCACCCGCTACAACTATAAATAGGGGATGGACATGACATTCTAAAGGGATCAAAGGAGACCCTTCAAGAAGCATTCTACAATTGGAGAAAGCTACAACACCAACTGCATAGCTCTTCGAATGAGTGATCAACGGAGTTCTTCCCGGAGATCGACTTGCAACGACGAAGTGCTTTCCGACGTTCCCGAAGATTAAATACATCTCAAGGAGGTCTACATCATCCTACACTCGAGAAATACGCTACTGAAGGCCCTCGAATCACGAAGAAGCTTAGGAGAAAAGAAAACTCTTACTGGAGAAAGCTACAACATCAACTACATAGCTCTTTGAAGGAGTGATCAACGGATTTCTTCCCGGAGATCGACTTGAAACGACGAAGCACTTTTCGACGTTCCCAGAGATCAACAACATCTCAAGGAGGTCTACATCATCAAACAATTCGAGAAGTACGCTACTGAAAGCCCTCAAATCTTAGAGAAGCGTAGGAGAGAAGAATCAAGAGAACAACAGAATTGTACTCACAACGATTCATCAATAAAAATCACATTTTTCTTTTATTTATTTTGCTTGCAGTCTATTTTCAGTGCTTACGAAAATTTGTTGCGAACAAATTTGGCACGCCCAGTGAGACCAATTTTGCTCTTCATCTCTTTCTCTTGTAAAAAAAAAATACAAGTTCAACTTTATAATGGCCTTTAAGAAGATCAATGATATTTCATGCAAGGATTCTACTATTGCCACACTTGTTGATCTTAGTGATGTTGGTCCAGTCAGTCTACACAAGTTCAGGATTTGTGGTTCGGATAGATCTGAATACTTTACCTATTTGGAGATGGCAAGAAAGATCAAGTCTCAAATGACACTCAAAACTGCAATCCATGGGGGCAACATCACATCTAAGTTGTTTGATGAACTCTCTCACTCTAACTTCAACTTTGGTGAATATAAGAATTCAACGAATTCTTCAATTTCAACAAAGGTTAACTCCTTGATGGTTGACGCAACTGACATGGAAGAGAAGTTTGTAATGATGGTGCAAACCATTGAAGCCTTGAAGAAGTCTATTGATGACAAGAATCTCCAAATTGCCCAACTTATGAGCAAGTTAGATCTCTACAACTCTACAGAGTCACATCACAATCTAACAACACAAGAAAAAGTTGATATTGATTCTCCCACCAAGCCAGTTGACTCTCAAAGCACAAAGCGATCTGCTTTAGTGGCCAATCTAACAGTTCAACAACTACAAGAAATGATCGTAAACACCATTAAAACTCAATATGGTGGCCGCCACAAAGTTCATTAGGATATTCAAAGCCGTATTCTAAGTGAATTAAGGGTCTACTGATGCCAATTGGATATCAACCACCAAAATTGCAACAATTTGATGGAAGGGGAAATCCAAGACAACATATTGCCCATTTCGTCGAGACTTGTAGCAGTGCCGGCACACATGGTGATCTTCTTGTCAAACAGTTTGTTCGTTCTTTAAAAGAAAACGCATTTGATTGGTATACAGACTTGGAGCCTGAATCAATTGATTGTTGGGAGCAACTAGAAAATCAATTTCTCAATCGTTTCTACAGTACCCGTCATACAGTGAGCATGATGGAATTGACAAACACAAAACAATGTAAGGATGAAGACGTAGTGGACTACATCAATCGTTGGCGAATTTTGAGCTTAAATTGCAAAGATCAACTTTTCGAAATCTCTACAGTTGAAATTTGTATACAAGGAATGCATTGGGGCCTTATATATATCCTTCAAGGAATTAAACCTCAAACTTTTGAAGAATTAGCTACACGTGCTCATGACATGGAGTTGAGCATTGCAAGCCATGGAAAGACATCGCATGTCTTTAATCCAAGAAAAGAAGATACACAATTCAAAGAGTCGTTAGACTATACAACTAATGAGTCCATGGTGGTAACCATGACTTCTACGAAGGCATCCACGAGACAAAAGTCGAAAGAGATCATGGCGCATCAACCAACGCGAGAAGTGAAAAATCGATCTACCTTGAAGGAGTTACAAGCAAAAAAGTATCCATTTCCGGACTCTGACGTTCCTGCGATTCTTGATGAGCTGCTAACCAAGAAAGTCATTGCCCTCCCAGAGTCAAAGCGACCCAAAGAATCCAATAAAGTCGATGATCCTATGTATTGAAAATTCCACCGCATCATCGATCATCACCACAAAATGCTTCATTCTAAAGGAAAAGATCATGACATTGGTATGAGAGGGAAAGATCATCATTGATGATGCTAAGACAGCTGATATAAACCATGCTAGTGTTAAACTTGATCATAAAAAAGATTCAATTTCAGAAGTCCTACGTCCTGTTGTATCGCCAAAAATTGAAGAAGGTGTCATCAAACTACAATTTGGAAGCTTTGAACCAGTTGAAGTTTCCGGCTTGAAGAAAACAACAAACACATCCAAGATAGATGACTTCTCCAATGAAGAGAGTAGTGACACTTGGACTTTGGTCTCTCTCAAAAGGCAAAAGCATCCAGGGACTTCTAAACTCCGACTTTCAAAAGTCGACAAAAAATCAAGTACAAATCAGCTTCAACAATGCGAAAGCATAAAATCCAATACCAAATCGAAGTACATTAATGCTTCATTACAAAAGGTTAGAAGGACAATTACATTGATGGAATTCTTCCCTGAAATGCTCCTTGACGTACGAGCCTAAATTGTAAGTTGAAATGCTCCTTGACGTACGAGCCTAAACTGCAAGTTACAACGCTCCTAAAGGTATGAGCATAAAATGCATGTTACTCCTGGACCGCAAGAGTATAAACTGTGTACGGCCTAAAAAAAAACTTTTCATCCTGAACTACGATATGACTTGATCCTCTTCACTGAGGTACGTAGGCGCTTGGAGTAATCACTCTAAGCTCAGTCACATGAGTAAAAAAGAGGAGTTTGGTGGCATTGCGTGATCATCACACTAACTCTTTAAAATTATGTAGCTAGCACATGAGTTCAAATGCGTCACAAATGAGCAAAGGAGAAGAGTTAAGCAAGACATCTTAGCTGACTTCAAAGGCGCATTTGTAAAAATCCGCAAAGGTTTTGACCATGATTTTCACATATATTGCATTTCTTGGAGTCTACTTTGCAACGTAAAAATCAGCTCGTGATTCAAAGGTTTCTATGCCAAGTTATGAAGTTTCTACCACGACCGCTCAAAGCTGCGAAATAGACCATCAGATTTCGAAATTAAACTGAGCAGACTTCAAAGACATATTTGTGAAAATCCGTAAAGGTTTTGGCCGTCATTTTTATGTATGTTGTACTTCTATGAGTTATGCTTCCAATGAAACAAGAATCGCATCATTTCGAGGCTCCTACGCCGAGTTATTGATTTTCTCCCAGAGTTACTCGAAGCTGAAGAGTGGAGCAAGGCAGAATTTGAGCTAACTTTGAAAATATATATGTACTAATCTGGAATTCTTTTGGCCGTGATTTTTACATATGTTGTACGTCTATGAGTTATGCTTCCAATTAAATAAGAATCACATCATTTTGAGGCTCCTACGCAGAGTTATTGATTTTCTCCCAAAGTTGCTCAAAGCTGAAAAGTTGAGCGAGGCAGAATCGTGAGTTGACTTTGAAGCGATATCTGTACCAATCCACAAAGTCTTTGTCCGTGATTTTTATACATTGTGTAGTTCTTTGAGTTGTCTTTCCAACGGAAAAATAAAATCGTGAATTCAATACTCCTACTTTGAGTTATGAATTTTATACTACAGACATGCGAAGCTGAAAAGCCGAGAAATACAAAATTGTGACCTGATTTTGAAGCGATATTGGTACTTATCCATATAGTCATTGGCCGTGATTTTTACATATACTGTAGTTATTTGAGTTTTTTTCCAACGGAACAAGAAGCACATGATTTCACTATTCCTACTCCAAGTTATGAATTTTCTACCATAATCGTGCAAAGTTGGAATCACAAAGTGTAAGGAATTTGAGCTCCATGTACTTCCCAGAAGTCATAAGATTGGTCCAAGGTCTTCTCCAAATTGAAAGGAAGATGTCAATCCACACTACAGCCTGAACAATGAGATTATCCTCAAACTAGTTCGTTGATGTTTGGACGCCTACACCAAGTGTTTCTCTTGTCATCCTCACACTGGGTGCTTTCTCGTCGGAAATGAAATGAAAGTACTCCAAATGTTTCTCTCGTGGAGCCGCAAAAAGGGGATGAAAATGGAGGGGACAAGTTCTCTTTACCAAGGCTGCAAGGAAGGTGAATGCCTCGGAGTGAGTTTTCTGCCAACATTGCTAGGATGAGATGAGTGGTTCCACGCCAATCATATGAACAACTCGTGCAACTTCTAAGTGATTTAAGCTCTTTCAGAAACCTGAAATGAAAAAAATATATTGGAGTCATCGGTGCCAATTGCACGAAGTTTTTAATTTTTTCTTGGTTGATCTACTTCTGATAACACATGTAGTAAGTGCATGACCCTTCAATATGGCATGACAAACATGAGCAGCAACACAACAATCTTGTTCGACATACCGGTGCCAGTAGCACGAAGCTTTGAATTACGGCCAAATTGGATCTTGAACATCAATCTCCTGTGTTTAAGAAACCTGTCAATGCATAAATAAAGATGCAACCACAACCATTACCTGCAAGAAAGAGAAACAAGAAAAATCTAAAAGACAAAATCTGTGAGGAAAACGGCAAAATTTGAAGACCAAGTTCAAAAATCATATCTGTCAATTCAGGAAGAGTTTGACATTGATTTTTGGACATTTCACAGTACTACGAGTCTAGTTTCTTGAGAATCAACCCGCTTGTCATTTGAAAGCTCCTACACCAAGAAAAGGATGGTTTTGCGGGATTGCACATAGCTGTGAGAAGAACTGATTTGGGGTCCAACTTCAAAATTTGATTCCCGTCAATCCGGAAGGTGTTTGACGTTGATTTTTGGATATATCGTAGTACCAAAAGTCTAATTTCTCCAGAATTAAGCCTCTTGTCGTTTGAATGCTGCTACACCGAGAAAAGGACGTTTTGGCGAGATTGCGCATAATTATGAGGAGAACTTCCAGATTTGATGACCAACTTCAAAAATCAATTCCCGTCATTACAAAAGGTTTTTGACGTTGATTTTTGGATATGTCGTAGTACTATAAGTCTAGTTTCTCCAGATTCAAGTCGCTCGTCGTTTGAATTCTTTTATACCAAGAAAAAAGCATTTTGGTGGGACTGCACGAAATTGAGAAAAGAACAAACCAAATTTGGAGTTCCACATTGATTTGGTTAGGAGAATTACTTTTTTTTCAATGATTCTTTGATCAATCCTTTGTACATGAGAGATTCTTATATAGAAGTTCCTTTGAACAACTCTCATTCTTTGTACAAGGAAAGTTGTGGTAAGATTGGAAGAAGGAAATCATATCAATTCTTACCCATCTAAATGGAAGTTGCCAGCACTCAAAAGGAAAGCAATAAGTCTTGAGATGTCAAGAATGATTCTTACAAAATCAACCAAAGGAAAGTTGATATTCCTTTTATTTGATTCAAAATCCAATCAATCTTCTTGTTCTTTCTCACACCTTGCAAGGAAGATCACACAATGTTACTACTCACTAGACCCATCTATTTGAAATCAATATAGAGGGTCCACGTGGTTATCAAGCAAGAATGTTTTTAAAAAAATTGAGATCACTACAAACAAATCATTTGTAGTGATCTAGTTAGAATGCGACGACAAGAAACAAATACTCTTGAAGTCTCAACAATGCATTCATAAAGACTTCAACTTTTGTCGTCAAAATTCGGCAAGCCTACACGTAGAGAAGTCTCAAATAAATGAATACACATTCATGAAGATTAAATACATCTCACGGAGGTCTACATCATCCTACATTCGAGAAATACGCTACTGAAGGCCCTCGAATCACGGAGAAGCTTATGAGAAAAGAAAACTCTTATTGGAGAAAGCTACAACATCAACTACATAGCTCTTCGAAGGAGTGATCAATGGAGTTCTTCCCGGAGATCGACTTGAAACGACGAAGAACTTTCCGACGTTCCCAGAGATCAACAACATCTCAAGGAGGTCTACATCATCCAACAATTCGAGAAGTACGCCACTGAAAGCCCTCGAATCTTGGAGAAGCATAGGAGAGAAGAATCAAGAGAACAACAGAATTGTACTCACAACGATTCATCAATAAAAATTACATTTTTCTTTTATTTATTTTGCTTGCAGTCGATTTTCAGCGCTTACGAAAATTTGTTGCGAACAATTGCTGAAAGCAAAATTCAATAATAAAAATATTATAGAAGAATGAATTAGAGCTATGTTTTGTTTTGAGTATCTTTTTGGATAGTTATAGCTGCCCATAGTCCTTTCAAGCAATGACCGTTTAGTCGATGATCAATTGGATGGTCAGTGCAAGACCTTTTCTTATTATACGATATCTTCGCCATGGATGATAGAATACTTAGCTTCCTGAAAGTGAAGGCAGGAGCAAAACCTATGATGTGGTGGAAAAAAGTAGTTTTTAAGTCAAAAATAAAAAAATTAAACTTAAATGACTTTTAAGTCAAAAAATAAAAAGTAGAGGGAGTCCTACTTTTGATTATTTTTTTTAAAAAAATTTTTTTTTAACTTATTTTAAGTTATTTTAACTTTGCCAAACATCCTCCAAAATAAAAAATGACTTAAAAGTAAGTTTGACCAACTTTTAAGCCAATCCAAACAAGATCTAAGTATCGGTATGGAGAAAATTATTTTCTAGAAGATAAATGAGTTTTTTTATGTATTTGATAAGTAAGTTAAAAAAATATTATTCTAAAAGTGTTTATATATAATTTAGATAAAAACTACGGGTGAGTGGAAGAGCAAGGATGAGGGCTATGGGAAGGGAGGAGTGAAGATGAGGCGAGTTAAAAGACGAGGAACACACAATGAATATAGAGTAACATTAGCAGAACTAATTTTTTCTACTTTCATCAGAAAAATCATTTTTTTAATTTTTAAAAAAGATAGATGGCCACCAATTCTGCATCTTCTTCGTTGCGTCTTCTTCTTCCTTGTTCTTCATCTTCTTCGGTTGCTACTTCGTCTTTCTTCTTCTTCTTTAAAATTTGACGTACCGTAAACATAAAACGTTTTGAGTGAATTATGTATCAAAGACTTGAAATATTTGGAGAATTTCATATCTAAAATTTGAGAGTACTTAGAGGTTTGAGTTGATCGAGATTGAATACTCAGCATATACTTCATGTATAGTTAGTGTATACTTCATATATAGCTTTATATTTAACTTTTTGAGTATATCATAATATATAGTCAGTGTATAATTCATGATTATAGATGTAAGCTATATGTTGTATAATCAGTGTGTATTTTCTATATTTTTTGAGAAACTATATTGTATAGTCATTGTATACTTCTTATATGACTTTTGGCTATTTTTTATATAAACAAAGCATGACTATATTTATTGTAATTGATTACTTTATTGTATATATTTGAAGCTAGTCCGTAATAAAATCCCGAACATATCATCTTGTGCTCTACCGTCCGAGATGAGTAAAGCAGACTCGAGAAAATATTTTTGACGTTAAAAATTCTTTCATTTCGTTGGTATTGACTAATTCGAGTTAGTTGACAATAATTTTGATTATACTTATCACATGTCTGATCAAATAATCTTCACCACCATATCAAGTAAGTGTCTCCCTTAATAAATCACTCAATTCTTCCTTTTCGTATGGACATTTAGAAAAAATACGTGTGACCCTTTAATTCTCTTAGGTTCATTTTCTAGATGTGCTAATGAATGTGTATGAGTTATGACCTAATTTGTGTTGCCATCGAATTTTTCATTACATTTTTATTTTTTGCAATATCATTTGACAATTAGGCATAGGGGTGGACGTAGATGGTAGAATATGAATTTCGCCAAACCAGTTTTTGTTCGTGTTAAAAAATAAAATGAACTACTATCTAATCTATTACATTTTGTTTCATTAATTAATAATTTAATGTCATATTTCAAGTCAAATTTATATATATATATATATATATATATATATATATATATATATATATATATATATATATATATATATATTGTTTTTTTGCTATCAGATACACTGAAATAGAGAGCGGGGGAGAGAGAGAAGGAGAGAGGCGAGCGAGATATAGTCTATGTATCCCTGATACATGCGAATACCAGATACATTTTGAAATACAACGAGAGAGGGAGAGAGGCAAGTGAGAGAGAAGAGTGTTGTGCCGTAATTTTACTAACTTTGGAAAAATCACTTTTTGAAATGTTCTAAGTATAAAACAATTTGAGAAAAATACTTAGAAAAGAGTCGCCACTTAATTTTTTAAAGAAATTAAGAAGACTTAATTTAAAAAGACTTTAACAGATAAAACTTTAAAAATTTAGAGAAAATGGGTAAGAAGTTCTTATTTCTACTCTAAGAAGGTATTAGCACTTAAAGTAGCCGCTAACATGCGGTTGACCTGCAACTTGATTAAAATATATTTTTGACTAGTTTTTAGAAAAATAATGATCTAACATAAAAAATAATAGCTTACAATATTTGATTAACTTTGAGAAAATAATTAAATAAATGACACATTTTATTTTATTTTATTTTTTAGAGAAAGGGACCTAAACTGAAACATTTGAATTAAAATGCAAGTGATTAAGATTTTAATAAAATTAAATTTTATAGAATTTATTTGAATCTCTTTTTAAAGATAATAACTTAAGCCAAATGAATTAATTAAAGAGAGTATATTTTAAATTAAATAAAAACAGGGAAAGTTTTGACTAAAATATTTAAGTGTGTAAAAAAATACAAGAGTTGATAAAATGAAATTTGTTAAAATAAACTAACATAAAGAGATAGCTGATCTTTTGGGGAATTTTATTAAGTTAATTAATAATTCTAAAGTTAGAGTTAAACAACCAATAATAAATAATAACAATTAAATAATTAAAGAGTAAGGGAGAAATTGAATTTGGGCCTTCTTTTGGGCCAATTTCGCTGGAATTTTTTGGTTTTAATCCAATTCCCGTTTTTGTATACATCTGATGTATATCGGTGTATATCGGATGTATATGTACTCGTTTTTTTTTGTATATCAGACTGTATACCAAATGTATACAACCTAATTCAGCTTCCAAACACCTGTTTCAATTTTTGGCCCTTCATTTGTTGCGTTTTGACATGTATACCATGTATACAATATCTGTATACCAGTGTATATCAGCCTTCTCCCTGCGTTTTTTGCTTCTTAAGACATGTATTTTCTTCTAATCCGAACGCAATCAAGGTTGACCCGAGAGAAAGATCGAGATATTGGGTTCTGACCCAACTGGATAATGCAATAGAGTCTCAAATAGACTCAGATGAGGGAAGTTCATGCAAATTAAAAGATAAAGATTAGCTAGAGATAACCTCAAGATACAACCATATTTTTAGTTAGAATTAACCGTGATAAGAATCATTCTTACCCCTTGTAGATTATCATAAATAACAGATAGAATGAACTCCCTTTGGAATAATATTAATTCATATGGGCGTAATGTTAAATCATCTAATGGGTTCAATAGACATAACTAAAACGATCTAGACATTCAACTCAACTGTAGGCAATCAAAATGATATCACATATGTGTATGAGCTAAATATTATGCAGAGTACAAACCATTCTTAACCAATATGTTGTTACATATAATTTATGGCAAGGTTTTAGACTCTAATGCTACATGTATCAAGTATTATAACCAGTGAAAGCACCTATTAAACATATAAAGAAGAATAAAGGCTGGCAGCCCTCTCCTAGGTAACATGGAAAATATTTGGTTCTCTTATATGCCCAGGAAAGCCATTGGAATAGACAATACAAAATTTATAGGCCACAATTAATATATTACAAGAAAACAATGTATTATAGACCCTAAACTATCCAAGAAGAAAAGAAATTAAAATTGTGGTCGTGTTCACGCTATCAAGATGTATTGCAATGTATTATTCGAACTTAAAAATCACAGCTTCCAGCCCGATGATTCCAAGATAATAACGCGAGCATTATGAAAATATATATAATTTACCCCATTTAAGCAAGATGACAATGTCAGAAACAAAATAAGAAGGGGATGAACACCTTATGCAAGTTTAGTCCTTTGCAGGACTCATGCTAAATCAACAGAAGATTTTAATTGGTATTCAATTATTCATTCAGCAAATTAAGGACTTAAACCGGATACATGATGAGTAGAGAAATTTAATGGAAGGCTACAAACTCAAAAGGGAAATATTGTAGATCAAAGTCGGGAGCAGAGATCAAATACATTAATTACATGAGATTAGGCTAATATTCAATACTTACTTTTCAAGAATAGTAGGACAAACATAGGGCCAAAAATAAGAGCTTCTTGAGTTAGTCAATACTTAAGCTAACAGAGATAAGTTAAATAGACAAGCATTGACTACATAATTTCAAATCACCTAGCAAATTAACTAAAAAAAAATACAAACTGATTCAATTTAAAATGAACTAAAAAACTGAACAAACTATAATATTAAATGAGCATAATATCGTAAATGAATCAAAGCATCATATACACGAAGAACCAAACAACATAATATTACCTCTTTCGGAGCAGCGATCGGAGACAACGAGCTTGAGAGGGCAGCGATTCCTCCACCACAAAAGCCAAATACGAATAGCAAACCAAAAAAATATGAGCGGCGACCTTCTCGGAACTTAGAACAAGAGAGCTCAAAATCCCAATCTTTTTTTTTCCTGTCTCCCTCAATCACTGAAGGTATAGAACTATTTATAGGGAAAACAAAATGGGCGACTTAGGGGGAAATTCGGTGGATTGGATAAATTTCAAATTTTGAAATTCGAAATCTTGAAGACGGAAACAATTGGAATAGTACCAATTCTCAACGGATTGAGAATTGTATCCATTGATCTTGAAGCCAGGATGAGTGAAGCGCCGAGATTACTCCATCTGGGACTGCTCTTTGAACAAATCATACTGTTGAAGCAGAAAAGGAAGACGAAGTGTATGGGTGAGCACTGTTGGCGCTGCTTGGAGATGCGGTTGATGTGACGGGTCTACATTTTACGCTAATTTCTCGCCGGATTTGGTGGGATTTCTGGGTTTCGACGTGGAAGAAGAAACAAAGTGGGGTCGGTCGTGTGGGTCGTCTGTTGTATCGTTGCGGATTGTTGTGGAGAATTGGGTTTCTGGATTTGTATGTTGTTGCTGATGTATGGGTCTGTTTGGGCTGGGAATTTGAGAAATGAGAATGGAATGGACCTCTGAGAATTGTAAGAAGGAGGCCCACAAAATTGGTTTAAAGCTTGGCTGAAATAAAGGGGTTTAGGAAAAGCTGAAATGGCTAAATTTGAAATTGAGGAAAGAGCCAAAAGATTTTGATCATAGCCATTCAAAATTAAGGATCTAACCAACATTGAATTGATTTAGTTAATTTGACTAGAAAACATATAAAACAAATTAATATTAATCAATTAACGAGCTTCTTAATATTAATAAAATAAAATAATTAACTTATATACAACTAATTAATTTTAACAACATAAACTATTATATAACTAAACTAATTAGCCAAATATTTAATTAAAACAAAATCTTTTCGAGATGATTTTCGAATAATCATAAAATATAATAATCATATACATAATTACGTAAAACATATATATCATCTAAAAATTATTAAAAAAATGACAAAACTAGTTAAAATAACTTGCAAACTATGTTATATATATATATATATATATATATATATATATATATATTTTCTTTTTGAAATCTTATAAAACTAATTATTTTAAATCGTTTAAAATTGGAGAAGCTCGAAATGATTAATTTATATTATGGAGGTCCAAAATTGGGTGTCAACAAAGAGTAGTGAACGATATAGGAAAGAGGTGAGCGGGAGGGTCAGATACATGCAAATTCACTTGGATACAATGTATCTAAAACAAATTACTACTAATTTTGACCTCATGTATACGTGATACATGTGTCTGAAAGAGGAAGATATATACACATATCCAAGGATCAAAATAACGTAATATTACAAACTAGCATAAATATGAGTAATTAACTCCTAAAGTAATAAAACTTGTGTTATTTGCCCTAAAAAAATCTGTTCCGTGTTAAATATGTACTAATGTTAAATTTCAAATCAATAAATCCCAATTCTGCCAAGCTTACTTATTTAGGCTTTTGGATGGACTGATTCAAAATGGATTAAGCTATAAGTTATATCTCAATTCGTTTAAATTTTTCGGGAAAATTGTATGAAATAACAAATTATTAATTTAAATTAAATGTTATAGTCATAGTTTATTTTATTTGTAATTCGCAGCAAACATTCCATTTTTTTGCCATCTGATTCGGTATATAATTAGCCATTTTCAGTATACAATTAGTCATTTTATACATTTCGGTATAAAATGCGTTTGTGTTTGTATAAAGCGAGAGAAAAGTGTATATACAAATACAAATACATATATTTTCGTCCTATACACTTATAATTATACAAATACAAATCTTATTATACAAATTACAATGTATAAATGAATTTATACAAAACTGAGCAATTTGTATAAAATTGGTTGTTTGTAGCGAATTATACAAATCAAAAGCTCCATAGCAAACATAAAATTTGCTATGGAGCACAATTATGCAAACTATACCTATAACATACAAATATGATTTTTATGTTTGCTATATGTGAAAGTTGCTCAAGTACTTTTTCCAAATTTTAGCTTCTTAGTTTGAAATCATTATAATGAGTTGATATCTCAAAATGTCACTCAATTTTGAGAATTTGTCTAGTTAAGTCATTAAACTTTGTTTTGTATCAATAAAATCACTCAACTTAGGCCTTTATATCAATAAAATCACTAGACTAAATTTGTCAATAAAAAACAAATTTGACATGGCAAAATAATATAAAAATATGAACCCCGCAAATAAATAAAATTAAAAATTTATTAAGAAGTTTTTATGGACAAACTTAATTAGTGAAATAGCCATTATAATATTATTATGTATTTAAATTTTGCAATAAATCATGATAGGTGTATGAAAAAAATGAAGTACCGCACACATTTTAAAATTATTTTTTTGATATCAATAAAATATACTTGTAAATTAGATAAACAATTAATTAGTGTCGTTGTTTTACTGGAGTAACACGTTCAAATTGATCAACATAGAAAAAGAAATTATATCATTAAAAACATATCTTTTTTTATTTATAATAATTTAATCAAACATGGCAGTAGCATTATGCGCTTTTATGTAACACCTACTTAGTTAAAAGAAATTATATCCGTTAAAAAGTTTTAATGGATTTTAAAATTTTATTTATTTGTGAAATTCATATTTACATGCTATAAAAAGTAAATTATTTTGTCATTTCAAATTTCTTTTATGATGATAAATTTGTTGAGTGATTTTATTGATAGAAATGACTAAGTTGAGTGATTTTATTGATACAAAATAAAGTTCAATGACTTTACTAGATAATTTTTCAAAGTTGGGTGATCTTTTGAGATATTAACTCTCATTATAATTTGTTTAATTAACAAAGAAAACAAATACAACCAATTTTCTTTATTATAACTATATGGAATATCAAGTAAAAATATTTCACCCAAATTAACCCATGTTTAGATTAACTAAATTGAATGGTTAAAATAACCTAAATTAATAAATGGAAAAAGTCATTAACACAATAGATTTAAATGGATTTGATGGATCATATTTAACTTTAATGAGTTAATGTTGCCGCCCCTAACCACCATTAAATCATACTATTTCTAACCTAGTGAAAACAACTCTAGAAGAGGAAATTTGTATGTACACGTTTTAAAAATGAATTTAGATGATGTTTCCCTGTCATTCAACTGTCCTCATGCTAACTTATTAATGCATAGTTTTAAGGTCCACAAGAAGAGAAAAATTAAGGGCTTAAGCTGCTAGTAGTAGGTATTTAATTGGGGTGGGGTGGGGTGGGGGGGGGGAGGATTTTCATATTTATTCTGAAGAAATTTAAAATATTTATTTTTATAAAAAATGAAGAAAATAACTTTTCAAGTAAAAATAGAAAGAATAAATTTCATAAGTGATATTTCATATTAATTGTCAAATACCCGTCAACACACCCCACCTGATCCACAATCTTATAGTTGTAGAAGCGAATTTATAATTTTGAGAATATGAGTGCACTATTATGAAGAGGTGGTTTTGAGATATAAATTCGACTGACTCGACCTTTAGCTTTTTATCACTAAATTCATTAAACATTTAAAATTTATAGGTCCAAAATTAATTCTTATTTTTAAAATTTTATTATTATTTTTTACTTAAATAGTTCAAATATTGAAAGTATTGAGATGATTGAATCCATTGTATGAATATCATCCACTTTACTAGTTTTAACATATAAATTTGATTTATTTATATAAAATGTTATGATTATAAAAGAAAAATAGAAATTTCAATGCCACAATCTTGAAAAATTAAAAGATTAAATCAACTAAAGAAAGAAAAAAAAGCATATAATTAACACGTTAGAACTACCATATTCGATAACAATTTAGAAAGACACTACCCAGTTTTAGAAAGAAAAAATAAAATAATTATAAAATTTGAATTTCTAACTTCACCTAAAAAAATGTGATATACCTAATCATCATTACATGATATGACACTTTAGATTTGACTTTATACATTTATATTTTGAAAAGTAAACACAAATTTGATATAGAGAGGGGTAAGGGCATCTTCAATCCTAAACTCTATTTTACTCTTCAAATATAGAGTTCTCTATTTTTTCAGACAATTAATTTTAATCCAATTCTTTATTTTACTCTTTAAAAAAGGATTTTTTTCTCTCTTCTCAATATTATATTATTATTTCTATTCCATTCTTATTTTCTTATTTCATAATATAATTCATTTCTTTCTTTTCCCCAAATAATTACTTTATATAATTTTCATGTGATATAAAATTTTATTTTTTCAATTTTTTTATTTAATATAAAATTATATTTTATTTTAAATTTCTAAATAACATAAATTGCAAGAAAATATTATATAAATATACAAATTAATGAATAAATTCAAATAAAAGTGAAATACAATTACATAAACACTCAACTTTCAAAATTATTATGTTGCTCCCATAAATATTCTATTAATGAATTACGGAGTTTAAAATGAGTATTTTTGTCTTTAATTTTTTTTATGTCTAGCTAAAAATTGTTCAAACCGGAGATTTTCATCTACCATCATACCCTAATTTTTTTCCGAATAGTGCTAAATTGTGGAACGATCTACCGGATTACTAAATGATTGTTGTGATAAATTAATTATTATGTTATGTATTGTATTGTGTTTTATCTTGTATTTAAATTATTAAGTTATGTATTGTATTTTTAAATTAAAATTTTCATCTTATCATTTTAATTTTATGCATTCTTTTTAGTGAAAATTAATAATAAAATAAAATTATATTATTGACAAAAATTAGAAAAAAACATAAAATATTTTAATTCGGGATAAAAGTAGTACATATTAAATAATATTTTTTAAAAAAATATTATATTACATTTAAAAAGAATTATGAATATTAGATATTTAATTAATGGCATTATGTGTAAAATAATATGTTAATTAGAAAATAATAGAAATAATAATAAAATATTGAAAAAGTGAAATAGAGAGTGTGAATAGTAGTTCTCCAAATTTGGAGAACTACTATTCAACTCTCTAAAAATGAAGAATAGAGTCTAAAATAAAGATAGGTTGGAGTGCCCATTCTCTATTTTATTCTCCAAATATAGAGAATGGAGAGTAAAATAGAGATGGATTGGAGATGGTCTAAGCCCATGCATAGCTACCATCTCCGCACCACCTTCACACCTATGGGTACCTATTATAATATCATTTTGAAAAAATATTTTGTGCTCATTTCAATTCAATCTGCTCATTTATTTAATTTTTTAAAAATACTTTCCTTCGTTCCAAATACATCCTTAGTTCCTACCATATGCTTTTTGTGAGTGAATTTCTGTAAAAAAAAAAAACTAAAAAAAAAACTCATAGTTTAGTGACTTTAGAGCTAAAAATTAACATTAAGTGATTTTCTGAGAAAGCATCCCATAATTAAGGAGTAAATATCTCAAAAAGTCACTAAACTTTGAGGAATTATCTTGTAAAGTCATTCAACTTTGTTTTGTATCAGTAAAGTCACTCAACATTAAGTTTTCTTTATATAAAATCACTCAATCAAATTTATTATAAAAATAATTTAATACGATAAATACTTTTCTCTCTGAGTTTTCCTCTTTTCTCTCTTCCATATGCTCAAAGTATGCTAAGTTTCTAACTAGAAATCCTTTTTATAATTTAATTAATTAATATTATTGTCATTCACATTATGAGTTGTTGTAAATACTTTTATATAATTGAGCAACTTTAAATTTGTAAATAGTAATATCCAAAGGGTTTCTTGTTTACATTTATCTTGTATCTATTGTAAATTATGTAATTTAGTAGTCGAGAATTGCAGATTATGTAATTTAATTAACAAACGTAGATTATGTAATTTAGTTCATAATTGTATATTATGTATAATATAGTTAATAGTTTAAATTATAAACCATTTTATACTTCCGCCAGTATTCTTATATTTACGAAAGACTTTTTTTAATAAGTTAGTCCTTTAAAAAATATGTTAGTCCATCTTTAGCTATTCCATCGTAATACAAAGCTCATGAGAGCTTAGCTGGGTTGGGATATTGGATCAACTCGTTTTGATTTCTCTATTCACAACATCCAACGTTGTTGAATTTTCTTTTTAAATTTTTCTTTGGGAAAAAGGATAAATATACTCCCGAACTATTGTTAATAGTATACAGATACTCTCTGTCATACTTTTGGGACATTGGTGCCCCTGCCGTCCAAAAACGAGAGCATATATGCCCTTTACTCTATCGGAAGACTAAATAGGGACACGTGGCACAATCTTATCCGTTGATATGATATTTAATAAATGTCGAGTCAGTGGATAAGATTATGACACGTTTATGTTTGTCAGTATAAAGGGTATATATGCTCTAGTTTTTGGACGGCAGGGGAACCAATGTTCCAAAAGTATGACGGAGGGTATCTGCATACCATTTACGATAGTTCAGGGGTATATTTATCCTTTTTCCCTTTTTCTTTTATTTTCAATCTTTTGGAGCTCTTATTTACGGGGAATATAATATCCAATAAATTCTTGAAATAATTTAGTTTTGTTTGTTTAAATGTTCATCCCCAATTTTTTTTTTAATTTCTTTTTTAAAAAAATCTATCAAACATCTCGATGGCTGAAAATTCTTAGTCAAAATATTTCAGAGACTAATGAGAAAGTTCCAAATGAATGCATCAGTAAGCAAAATTGACCACGTGGCTAAAGGAGTCTTTTTTTCTTTTATATCGGCTAATTGGTTAAGTAAATATATATATATATATATATATATATAGACTTTGTGGTAAAACTTTCAACAAATACATCCCGCAGTACAATCTTGATTTATAAAGTACCACATGGTACTAATTACTAATTTATTAGTAATGCTAATCCTAATACTAATATTCAAGGCTTCTAGAAATCATTTGGGGATTGTTGTAACACTATAAAAGGAAATACATAAATCAAATCATCCACTACCAATAGCTAGGATTTTAATTTCCTTCATTCTTGCAGCTCATCAAATTAAATCAATGGAGATGAATTTAGTTTCATTTCTCCTCTTATTCTCATTCCTTTTAATTATTTTTCAAAAATGGAGAAGAAGACAAAAACAAAATTTGCCTCCAGGTCCATGGAGACTCCCACTCATTGGGAGTTTGCATCACTTAATTAGTGGACATAATCCACATCGTATTTTTAGAGATCTAGCTCGAAAATACGGCCCCGTAATGTACTTGGAACTCGGGGAAGTTCCTACCGTGATCATATCATCACCTTCTACGTCCAAACAAGTTTTTAAAACACATGATCTCGCCTTTGCTAGTAGGCCACAATTTACATCCACTGATATTGTCATGTACAATAATAAAGATATTGCATTTGCAGAATATGGTGACTACTGGAAACAAATGCGCAAAATTTGCATAATGGAACTTCTAAGTGCCAAGATGGTCAAGTCATTTAGCTCAATTCGAAAGGATGAACTCTCGAGTGTTCTCTCATCAATTGATTCTGTTGGGGGTTCTTGTGAAGTGAACATGACGGAAAAAATTGTTCGATTCACGAGCTCTGTGACATGTCGATTGGTGTTTGGGAAATTGTGCAGAGATCGTGATGAGTTGATAAATTTGATGAAAGATGCGTTATTTTTAGTAGGAGGATTTGATGTAGGTGATTTCTTTCCATCATGGAAGTTACTTTACAAGATGAGTGGAGCAAAGTCGAAATTGGTTAAAATGCATCAAAACGTTGATTCAGTTTTGGAGAGGATTGTTAATGAACATATTAAAAATCGAGCCGCGGGGATCAAGGGAAACGGTGCCTATGGAGGTGAAGATTTGGTTGATGTTTTCCTAAGAATTAAAGAGAGTGATCAACTTCAATTTCCAATCACCAATGACCACATAAAAGCTGTGATTTTGGTAAAATAATTTTCCCCCGTTTTCTTTTTATATTGTTTTTGAGTTTTTTTTAGAGTTATTATCATTAGATAGTTCCGTTGTCTTATTTATTTATTTATTGATTGATGCGCACAGGACATGTTTACTGCTGGGACTGAAACATCATCCACCACTATTATTTGGGCATTGTCAGAATTGATGAAACACCCAAATGTTTTGGCCAAGGCACAAAGCGAAGTGAGACAAGCCTTCAAAGAGAAAATTGATTTTGATGAAGAAGATCTTGATAACTTGCCGTATCTAAAGTTAGTTATCAAAGAAACATTAAGGCTACACGCTCCAAGTATAGTCCATAGGGAATGTCGGGAAGAAACAATTGTTGATGGATATACAATACCTGCTAAGGCCACAGTACTGGTCAATACATGGGCAATAGGAAGAGATCCTGAAGTTTGGGATGATCCCGAAAGTTTTATACCAGAGAGATTTGAAAACTCTCCTATTGACTATTTGGGAAATAACTATGAGTTTCTCCCATTTGGCGCAGGAAAAAGAATTTGTCCAGGAATGCAGTTTGGTTTAGCTAATGTTAAACAACCTCTAGCGCGGCTCCTCTACCACTTTAACTGGGGTCTTCCATGTGGAATAAATACTCCAAAAGATTTGGATATGAGTGAAAAAAGTGGATTAAGTGCAGCGAAAGAGAAAGATCTCTACTTAATCGCCAAAACGAATCAAAGTTTGGATATCATGCTCTAAATGGAGAAAATGAGCAAAGAGTAAGCTTTTCCTCAACTTCTTTTAGTTTGGTGTTTTTTTCTTCTTTCTCCCTTTTGTCTTTGAAGTTTATTTACATTGAAAATAAGTAAAGAATAAGCACCATAATTAGTTTTACAATTTTAGTTCAAAAGGTTAGATTACGAAGGTTTTGTTCCATCGACCATTTTATTTAGTATGTAATAGTATGATACTTAACATTTTGTTTTTCTCTCAAGTCAATATTGGTTTTGGTCCACATCAATATTCCAATTTAAGTACAACTTTTGTTTGATACCTTCATATTGTTCATAAATAATACTGAATTTATAAATTTGCCTCGTTCAAAATTCATCCCGAACGAAATATATGACTTTAAGAAAAATCTTATTTTCATCACTATTATATTATCTTTAAATCCTTTAATTTTAATTCTTGAAAAGGTTTAGGACTCTATAAATAGAGGTTTGTTCCTTCTAACGTAATCAACATTCACAATATAGTCCTAGGGGCTTTGAGAGTTTTGATTAGGGGAGAATTTGTGGGACACAAGTGATATGTTATCACTTGTGTGAACCTCCCATGCATTCCGAGTGAATTGGTTGATGTTATTTCTCTCTATATTTTGTACTCTCATATTTATATAGTGGATTGCTCATCTCGTTTGTTGATGTCATTCGATTGACCGAATCACGTTAAATCTGTGTCTTTTGGTATATTTCTCGTTTGTCTTCTTACTCATGGTCTTTCAAAATTTATTTGGCTAGCTTCTGCATTACACCTAATTATTTTCGTTCCTAACGCTATATGTCACGAGATTCTTTATTTTCAAGCTCAATTAGAAATATATAATGAAGGACAAAGACATATCAATCCTTTCACATGCTTCAAGAACTACATTATTTGAGTGTCTGTAATGTAGTAGACAAACTAAACGTCTGTAATATCTCAAGCCATTGGTTGTGTAATGATGCATATTATATATAAATAAAATATCTCAGTTTCAACCAAAAAAAAAAAAAGGACACGAATAGTACCAGTAGAATTGAGTGAATTTATTGAAGTGGTCACTTAAGTTAAGAAAATTGTGGAGTAAAATTATTTTATTTTATTTTGTACTTATCAATAAAATTACTCATATTACTTGCTTAAGTCATTTATGACTCTTTAAAGTTGTTAGTATATTTAATTTAGATAATTTAACTAGGGTTAGTACCTATTAAACACCTAAATTGTTCAAAATATGTATCTATTAAACAGAAAATGCTGATATGGCAGAAAAAATGTTTTTCACTTTACTTTGGCGCGTGAAAATATCTGAAATCGTATTTTATTTTAATTTTTTCGAAAAAACTTACACCATTTCTTCTTCCATTGACACTTAACATTGTAAATAACCTAAAAGAATTTTTTAAATATTTTTGAAAATAATAGTTTTTAAATCCAAAAAAGAAAAAATTCCCTCCCCTACTTTCAGTCGTCTTCTTCACTTCATTTAGATTTTCAAAGCTAACTGCATCTTGTGTCCATTTATTTTAAAAATCAACTAAGTGGATAACAAAAAAAAAAAAAAAAGATTTTTGGACATTGGAGTAAAAATTAGATAAGGTTCGTCCAACTTCATTTTCAACCACCTTCAAATAGAAATCACCACTCAAATTAAAATGTAAATCCATTTAACATATAAAAAATAATATCAGAAAATTCGATAACATTAATTTGAATCCGCTTAATTTCTCTTTTGCAATCGATTTTGAAATGATTGTTCATCAACAAACTTCACTTCCTCATCACTCTTGTACTAGTCTTTCTCTAATATATCTTTCTCTCACGTATTAGGTATGAAACATATTTTTTTTTAAAAATGAATCTATAAATAATTTGATAAGATGTTGAGTTTTGTGGTTTGGAAAAAGAAACATTACAGGAAATGAATTTGAAATAAATTTTGTTTTTTAATTTAAAATTCATTTTCCATAATTTTGGGGCCCACTTGCCACATGTTGTCTTTTCCATGTCATTGAGAGTGTATCATACACCCTTAACATTTTTTGTTGATTATCGAATTTTTTTTAATACAAACAAGTTTTGAATAGATAAAATTGTTCAATAGGTAATAGTCCTAACTAAGGTACCTAAGTGAATATGCTGGCAACTTTGAGGGATCGTCGTCGATGACTTAATTTTATATATAAATAAGTATTATATATGTCCATTATAATTTTTTTTATATATATATACTCTAATTTAAAAATGAGCCTTGAGTAAAAAGGTAAAGATACAAGTTATTTATAATATCCATTATAATTAAGATTTTTGAACTTTTTTTTTTATTATATAGAATTAGAGTTTTTTTTTTGTTTTTTTTTAAAAATATAATGGGAACAATCATAATTTTTTTTTTAACTAAAATTTTTTCATTAATAAATAAAAGAACCTTCGAAGAGAAGAGTACAAGCAAGGGGGGCTAGACCTTACCTTACCGATCCTATTGCAATAATAAACCTCTACTACTTAACAAGCATGAAGAAAAAGAGAGCTAGACAAAACTAGGTATTCTATGATCATCTAGAGTAGCAGAAGTTCTCTTGTTAGTGGAAGTAAGAGTAGCAAGGTTAGGACCGCATTTAAATATAATAGGGGAAAGCGTTTATAGTATTATCTATAATGATATTACAAATGAAGATACTTAAGTAATGCAAGAATATAAAAGTCAAGAATAAGATTGAGTTATTAGCCTCAAACTTCAATTTATATATGTATGCACTAAAAAAGATAGTTTGCCCGTCAAAAGTAACTTGAAATATTTTCTTCTTATTGTCACGCCCCGAACCTACACCTTGGACGTGGCCGGCACTCGAAGACTATCGCTGGCCCCAAGCGGACCCTTGGCCTAGCTTACTTAACTCAGCGGAAGACTTAACTCAACAAATTAAACTCAATGCAATAGTTTAAATGATAATATCATAGCCAAAATGACAACCTATGTCTCAAAACAAAGTATCTGCAATTACATAGATGAGAGACTCAATACTAACTGTCTTACTGTCTATGAAGCCTCTATAATACTGAGATGGATGTTGGGACAGACCCTACAACATCCTAATAAAGAAAAACTAGGAAAGCGAAATAAAAGAATCCTCCGGAATGCAATGAGGCTCACCACTGACTCTGGAGTGCTCAATTGGATCAACGGTGCGCTGGATGTTGATCCTGGTTACCTGCGTCTGCATCATAATAAGATGCAGGCCAACTGGCATCAGTACATTGAATGTACGAGTATGCGAGTTGGAATGCTAAACCACAACTTAAGCTTGAAAGGAGTACAAAGGAACACTTACCTTGGCTCTGTCTAACTCATGAACAACTGAACTCAATATAAAGCAATAAGACACATGCAATATATATAAAGCTTGTAAAACAGTGTAAACAACTTAGTTTGTTAAAGATAAAGCAATAACAAACTCAACTTTACTTAAATATAAAAGTAATATAACTTTTGTGGGAGATTCTCTAACCGACAACCACCACTATGAGCCTAAGTGGTGATACATCGTCTTGCCCACGCTGCCAGAATTGTCCTATACTTTGCCGTCATATAGAACGCTTAACTTAGTGGATCCACTAGTCTATGCTAAAAGCATCTTAAGGATTCATCTAAAAAGTATGATACTTTACTACCCATGATGGCTACATGGTTTATGGAGATTTGAGTTAATATGAACTCGCATCCCCATATTGGTGCTCAATACTACTCCCAAAATATACTAAGCTCATATGTTTTTAAAGCAAACTTCTTTCTTTGGTTTGAGATAATTACTCAAAACTTAGCTTAAAAGCTCTCTTGGAATCGATGTTCCCTTTTCTTGCTCAAATGAGAAAACATTTATAACTGTTTGGGAATACTTAGTTCCCTAATAGCTTCTTATGAGAAATGAACTCAACTCTTTACTCTTTGCTTAACTTGAAACTTTAGTCTTAAAACAAAGTTAAAACGTTTGTAAAAGACTTATGAAAACTTGAAATGAACTTATTTTACTTGACTCTTGACTTTGATCTTAACTCTTACTTGGATTGACTCTTAACTGATCCTTGAATTGAATTATGGATTCAAGGATTATGATTTGTGTTTGGAAAGATCTCTTGATGTTTAGGAATGATTTTGAATAGCTAAACTTGAGAAAAGTTACGAAATCACCGTCTTGGAACAAGTCCGCGACGCGGAGGTGTTTTAAATAATTACTCGCGAAATTAAATTTTGAGGCAGAGGAGTCCGCGTCCTCTTCGCGACGCAGAGCAGATTTTTGTTCACAGGGGGAACAAGTCCGCGATGCGGACTTGTTACATGAACCTTACTCGACTTTTTCCTCATTCGTTTTTCAGCCTCCAACCCCCTAAATTTGATTATCTTCCTCAAATTCGTTTTAAATCCCAATGCCCAACATGTACACTCAAGAAACTAACTCAAAGCAATCCTAAACTCAATGTAAGGATCTCATAAACTTCTCAATTCGTCCTAATTCACTAACAACATTTGAATTCAAGAATATTTGTCAAGAACATCAATTTTCCAACTCTTCTAGGACGAATCTCACTGAATTAAACATGCTTGGCACGTGGGTGAATGAACCCATCGCTATGAGAGACTCACATACCTTGTAGGAGCGATTCCTTGGCGAATCCACAACCAAAATCAATCGTTCTTGGCGAATCTTGCTTTTCCTCTTCTCCTTTCTCTTGCGTCCTTTCTCCAAAAGCCCTAACTCTATTTCTCAAAAGCGTAAACTGAACTAACTCAGTTTTGACCCCACTTAATTTACTAAAACGGATTTAATTAATTGGGTAAGGAAAAGACCAAACTACCCTTTTAAATTCCGGATTGGGCATTTCTTCATTCGAACAACCCAACTTACAAAGAACGTAACTCACTCATACGAACTCGGAATCGTGCAAAATCAGCGGCGTTGGAAAGATAAATCCAAGAGTTTTCCAACCACATCTGGAACTACACCTAACTCATCCTGAGTTAGAAGTTATGGTCGATTGAAGTTGACCAAAATCTCAACTTTAACTTAAAAATTTCCAGATTTCCTTATACTTTCCAAAAATGATTATTTCAAGCTCTTAGCTTCATTCTAGCTATTTCAAGTTGCGAGATGTTGCACTTCTTCTTCAACTCTGTCCAAAAACACTTGATAGTTCATCAATTCTTCTTGGATTTATTGGATCTTGTTAAAGTTGTTGACACAATCATATGATTTTGCTTTGCTAGTCGCATTGGTAGGTGCCTTGGAACAAAGTCCTCAGTCACCTTACCATCCCAACTGTGTTGCCTTCCATGTGCCTTCTTTTTTATTTTGTTGCTTCCACTTCTTTGTTGCCTTGGTGAGAGATTCCCTTCCTTGCACTACTAAAAAAACAGTGAATACCGACCTAAAATTTTCAGACCTCAAATGGAGGTCGGTAATTTCCGACCTCCGGAGGTCGGTATTTACAAGTAGTCGGTTTTTATGCAAAATATAAAGCGGGAAAACCAAATTCCGACCTCTGGAGGTCGGAATTTTTCCCGGAAAAAATGAATTACAATAAAAATACCGACCTCATGAGGTCGGTATTTTTTTATATTTAATTGAGAAAATAATACTGACATCAAGAGGTCGGTTTTTATTGTAATTCATTAAAAATTCCGACCTCAGGATTTTTTCTCAATTAAATATTTTATAATACCGACTTCCGAATGTCGGTAGTATGTAATTAAAATACCGACCTCATGAGGTCGATATTTTTATTTCATCTAATTACTTTTAAAAGCGACATCCGGAGGTCGGTTTGCGGAAAGCGGGAAAACCAAATTCCGACCTCTAGAGGTCGGAATTTTCCCCGAAAAAAATGAATTACAATAAAAACCGACCTCTTGATGTCGGTATTAAATTATTTTTTCTCAATAGGTTTTGTGTAAAATAAAAAACAAAAAAAATTATAATACCGACTTCCGTATGTCGGTAAAATTAAATAGTAAAAATAAATTAATATAAAATACCGACCTCATGAGGTCGGTATTTTTTATATTTAATTGAGAAAATAATACCGACATCAAGAGGCCGGTTTTTATTGTAATTCATTAAAAATTCTGATCTCCTGAGGTCGGAATTTTTTCTCAATTAAATATTTCATAATATCGACTTCCGAATGTCGGTAAAAATTAAATAGTATGTAATTAAAATACCGACCTCATGAGGTCGGTATTTTTATTTCTACTATTAATTAAAGCGACATCCGGAGATCGGTATTTTTATTTCATCTAATTACTTTTAAAAGCGACATCCGGAGGTCGGTTTGCGGTTTGCGGGTAAACCAAATTCCGACCTCAAGAGGTCGGAATTTTTCCCAGAAAATGAATTACAATAAAAACTGAATTTTATATATATATTTATTTATTTTTTGATATTGATAAACTTTTGTTGATCAATAAAATTAAATTTATATAATTAGGAGTTATATAATTAAATTTATAAAATTGACTTGATGGATAAATTAAATTTATTAAATTAAACTTCTGTTGATGTGTAGTAAAATTATATATATATATATAGATGTATATATATATCAAATATATATATAATTTTACTACACATCAACAGAAGTTTAATTTAATAAAATTACATATATCTATGTATATATATATGTATATATATATAGATGTATATATATGTATGTATACATATACATATATTATATGTTGATGTGTAGTTAAATTATATATATATATTTAAATTTATTAAATTAAACTTCTGTTGATGTGTAGTTAAATTATATATATATATATATATATATATATATATATATATATATATATATATATAAAATCAACCTCAAGAGGTGAGTTTATATTAAAATAAATTAATAAATACCAACCTAAAGAGGTCGGTATATTTAAATTATTATTTTATTTAAATAATATCGACTTCATGATGCCAGTATTTATTAAATATTTTTAAATATAGATAATTATTTTAAAAAATACCGACATCCCGTGGTCGGTAAATTAAACAATTCTCTTATAAAAAGAATGATAGTATAAGTCTTACTCCTAAAGTCTAACTCTCAAAACCTAAGTCAACTTTCACTCCCCACCCCCGACCCACCCCCAACCCACCCCCATCGGCGCCCATCCCCACCCATCCCCGACCGGCGCCACGCCACCATCCCCGACCGCCGCCACGCCACCTTCGCAGCAGCAGAGGAAGGTCGCGGCAGCTGCAGAGGAAGTCACGCCCAGCAGCAGGAGGTCGCGCGCCTTCATCCCGACCGGTGCTGCCTCCATCCCGACCGGCGCCGCCTCCATCTCGACCAGCGCCTCCATCCCCGACCTTCTTACTGAAGGTGAATTTTTAGAACCTCCATAATAGATTACTTTTGTTTCTATTTTGTTGAAGTATCTCAAAACTAGAGTACTAATATACTTAGTTTTATTGATTGTTAGTTTGATTGATTGTTAGTTAGTAAGTGAATGATTTAGGGTTTTTGATTGTTAGTTTGAATTAGGGATTATTTGATTGTTAGTTTGTGTTTGTTGATTGTGAATTGAAAATTTTAATGTTAGGGTTAGTTTGAATTAGGGTATCTTACGATTTGTTTGAAATTCGGTATTTCTTAAGTTAATTAGTTTGATTTTGGAATTGTAAGATTAGATTGAATTAGGGTATTTAAGGAGTTGTTTGAACTTGGGTATTATTTGAGTTAGTTTGAATTATTATTGAGATTTTAGGACTAATAGTTTGAATTTGGGATTAGGAATAGCTAGCTAATTTGAATTTAGGATTTTAGTACTAGTTAGATTTTGGGATTTTAGGGCTAGTTTGAATTTGTGATTTTAAGATTAGTTTGAATTTTGAATTTAGGACTAGTTTGAATTATTATTGAGATTTAGGATTACTAATAGTTTGAATTTGGGATTTTAGCACTATAGTTTGATATTTGAATTCTAGGAGTACTTTCAATTTGTGATTTTAAGACTAGTTTGAATTTGGAATTTAGGACTAATAGTTTGAATTATATTTGATATTTTAGGACTAATTAATAGTTTGAAGTTGGGACACTAGCTAGCTAGTTTGAATTTAGAATTTTAGGGATTTGAATTACAACTTAATTAGAACTTATAATTAATTATAACTTGAATTTATTATAAATTGAACTTAATTAGGAATATGAACTTGAAATTAGAATTTGAACTTGGAACTAATTAGCTTGAATATATAACTAATTAAGTTTAGAAATTAGATATGAACTTGAATTGAAACTTGAATTTATTAAAACTTGAATATATATATAAAACTAATATTCTTGGATATGAAGTTTATATTTAACTAATTTAAGAACTTTTCGTGCTAGGCAACTGAGGAAACTCAACATGTAAAAAAGTTGATATACGACTATATTGCTTCTTTCATCAAAGTTGGAGATAAGATTGGTGCTTCTAAATTTCTCAAGTTCAAGTACAATTGTTTTGAATAATGTGTTTGTGTCCATCTAGTATTAATACTTGGCTTTAATTCTAGTGATTATAATTGATTGTTTGTTAGTATATTATTGTTTTTGTTTGTTGGTTGTGTTATTCAATTACTAATTTGATTTGATTATTGTTAGTTAGGTATAGATAATTGAAGATTTTTATTTTAAGGTTTTTTTAAAAAGAAATTAGGCATTTTTAAATTGGGCATTGTTAGTTAGTGAAGAATTAGCATTTTTATATTTTAGAACTAGTTTAAACTTGAGAATATGTAATTTGAGGTTAGATTGAGATTTTTTTGGATTTGATTTTAGGACTAGTTAGTAAAGTGTTAATTTGAAGTTAGAAATTAGTAATTGAAGTGTTATGAGTAGAAGATGAATGTTTGACTGTCATGAACTTAATTAGAATTTGAAGTTGAACTTAGAATTTGAACATGAACTTAGAACTTGAACTTGAACTTAGAATTTGAAGTTAAACTTAGAACTTGAACTTGAACTTAGAATTTGAACTTGAACTTGAAATTAGAACTTGAACTTGAACTTGAACTTAGAACTTGAACTTGAACTTAGAATTTGAACTTGAACTTAGAACTTGAACTTGAAATTAGAACTTGAACTTGAACTTAGAACTTGAACTTGAACTTGAACTTAGAACTTGAACTTGAAATTAGAACTTGAAATTAGAACTTGAACATGAATTTAGAACTTGAACTTGAACTTGAACTTGAACTTAGAATTTGAACTTGAAATTAGAACTTGAACTTGAACTTAGAACTTGAACTTGAACTTGAACTTAGAATTTGAAGTTAAACTTAGAATTTGAATTTGAAATTAGAATTTGAAATTAGAATTTGAACTTAGAACTTGAACTTGAACTTAGAATTTGAACTTGAACTTAGAACTTGAATGTGAACTTGGAACTTGAACTTGAAATTAGAACTTGAATTTGAACTTAGAACTTGAACTTGAACTTGGAACTAGAACTTGAACTTAGAACTTGAACTTAGAACTTGAACTTGAACTTGAACTTAGAACTTGAACTTGAACTTAGAACTTGAACTTGAAATTAGAACTTGAACTTAGAACATGAACTTAAAATTTGAAGTTGAACTTAGACTTGAACTTGAAATTAGAACTTGAACTTGGAACTAATTAGCTTGAATATATAACTAATTAATTTTAGAAATTAGATATGAACTTGAATTGAAAACTTGAACTTATTAAAACTTGAATATATATATATATATATATATATATATATATATATAACTAATATTCTTGGATTTGAAGTTTATATATAACTAATTTTAGAACTTTTCGTGCTAGGCAACTGAGGAAGCTCAACATCTAAAAAAGTTGATATAAGACTATATTGTTTCTTTCATCAAAGTAGGAGATAAGGTTGGTGCTTCTAAATTTCTAAAGTTCAAGTACAATTGTTTTCAATAATGTGTTTGTGTCCATCTAATATTGATACTTAGCTTTAATTTTGTGATAATTTTTTTGTGTCCATCGATTGTTTGTTAAGCATAAGTACCAACACTAGTTGATCCTATTGATGACAAAATTGATTTTCTTGCAAGATCGATTTGTGTCCATCTAGTGTTGGCACTTAGCTTTAAATTTAGAAATAATATATTTGTTAAGCATAAGTACCAACACTAGTTGATCCTATTGATGACAAAATTGATTTTCTTGCAAGATCGATTTGTGTCCATCTAGTGTTGACACTTAGCTTTAAATTTAGAAATAATATATTTGTTAAGCATAAGTACCAACACTAGTTGATCCTATTGATGACAAAATTGATTTTCTTGCAAGATCGATTTGTGTCCATCTAGTGTTGGCACTTAACTTTAAATTTAGAAATAATATATTTGTTAAGCATAAGTACCAACACTAGTTGATCCTATTGATGACAAAATTGATTTTCTTGCAAGATCGATTTGTGTCCATCTAGTGTTGACACTTAGCTTTAAATTTAGAAATAATATATTTGTTAAGCATAAGTACCAACACTAGTTGATCCTATTGATGACAAAATTGATTTTCTTGCAAGATCGATTTGTGTCCATCTAGTGTTGACACTTGGCTTTAAATTTAGAAATAATATATTTGTTGAGCATAAGTACCAACACTAGTTGATCCTATTGATGACAAAATTGATTTTCTTGCAAGATCGATTTGTGTCCATCTAGTGTTGACACTTAGCTTTAAATTTAGAAATAATATATTTGTTAAGCATAAGTATCAACACTAGTTGATCCTATTGATGACAAAATTGATTTTCTTGCAAGATCGATTTGTGTCCATCTAGTGTTGACACTTGGCTTTAAATTTAGAAATAATATATTTGTTGAGCATAAGTACCAACACTAGTTGATCCTATTGATGACAAAATTGATTTTCTTGCAAGATCGATTTGTGTCCATCTAGTGTTGATATTAAGCTTTAATTTAGGAATAATGTGTTTGTTAAGCATAAGTACCAACACTAGTTGATCCTATTGATGACAAAATTGATTTTCTTGCAAGATCGATTTGTGTCCATCTAGTGTTGACACTTAGCTTTAAATTTAGAAATAATATATTTGTTAAGCATAAGTACCAACACTATTTGATCCTATAGATGATAAAATTGATTTAGTTGGTGTATTTAGTTGTTGGAATTAAGTCAAAACTAAACTAGGTAAAGTTAAAAATTGATGTTGTTTAAATAAGTTTATAAATAATGTGGTTTAGTTAGTGAATTTAGTTGTTGGAATTAAGTCAAAACTAATGTAGTTAAAGTTAAAAAGTTGTTAAGTTGTTTAAATAAGTTAAAATAAATGTTGTGGGTTAGTTAGTGAATTTAGTTGTCGGAATTAAGTCAAAACTAAACTAGTTAAAGTGAAAAAGTTGTTAAGTTGTTTGAATAAGTTAAAATAAATGTTGTGGGTTAGTTAGTGAATTTAGTTGTCGGAATTAAGTCAAAACTAAACTAGTTAAAGTGAAAATGTCGTTAAGTTGTTTAAATAAGTTAAAATAAATGTTGTGGGTTAGTTAGTGAATTTAGTTGCCGGAATGAAGTCAAAACTAAACTAGTTAAAGTGAAAAAGTTGTTAAGTTGTTTAAATAAGTTAAAATAAATGTTGTGGGTTAGTTAGTGAATTTAGTTGTCGGAATGAAGTCAAAACTAAACTAGTTAAAGTGAAAAAGTTGTTAAGTTGTTTGAATAAGTTAAAATAAATGTTGTGGGTTAGTGAATTTAGTTGTCGGAATGAAGTCAAAACTAAACTAGTTAAAGTGAAAAAGTTGTTAAGTTGTTTGAATAAGTTAAAATAAATAAACTGGTTTAGTTGGTGAATTTAGTTGTTGGAATTAAAATTATCATTATTGTTTGTTTAGATGGATCCTGATCGTAGTTGGATGTATAATAGAAACAATCTTGGTATTGTGGTTCATCATCCTCAAGCTTTGATGGCGGGGATAAAGAGACAATATCTGCAATGGAGAGTAAGATAGCTTATCTCAATGCCGAGCTTGCTGCTGTAGCCGAAAGAGAGAAGAAGAGAGAAGAAAAAGAGAGGAAGAGAGAGGAGGAGATTGCGGCAGCAAAGGAGGTAGAGAACAAGAGGTATGCAGCGCTTCAGGCCCAACTAACTTTTCTTTTTGAATCAGGAAATATTCTTCCTCCATGTCTGGCCAGTAGTGATGAGAATGATAAGTCTGATAAGGAAAGTGAGGGTGATGAGAATGGTACGTCTGACAAGGGGAGTGAGAGTGATTAGGAGTAGTTGTATCTATTTGACATTTTAGACTTCTATATTTTTGGAATTGTTTAATTTGATCGTATTTTAGTTTATTTTGAAGTTGGATGAAGTTTATTTTGAAATAGTTTAATGTATATGTTGAAAATATTGTGTTGTTTTGGTTGGATGAAGTTTATTTGGCTCTGGGTTGTTTTGGTATAAATATGCAGGTGGACAACTAAAAATTGCAGCAATTTGCTGCCTGTTTTATAGCAGAAAACCGACCTCCGGAGGTCAGAATTTCAAAAATTAAAAAATAAAAATACTGACCTCCGGAGGTCGGAATTTCAACATTACAAAAATAAAAATACCGATCTCCGGAGGTCGGAATTTCAACATTACAAAAATAAAAATACCGACCTCCGGAAGTCGGAGTTTCAACATTACAAAAATAAAAATACCGACCTCCGGAGGTCGGAATTTAAACATTACAAAAATAAAAATACCGACCTCCGGAGGACGAAATTTCAACATTACAAAAATAAAAATACCGACCTCCGGAGGTCGGAATTTTAAAAATACAGAAATAAAAATACCGACCTCCGGAGGTCAGAATATCAACATTACAAAAAATAAAAATACCGACCTCCGGAGGTCAGAATATCAACATTACAAAAAATAAAAATACCGACCTCCGGAGGTCGGAATTTCAACATTACAAAAATAAAATTACCGACCTCCGGAGGTCGGAATTTTAAAAATACAAAAATAAAAATACCGACCTTCAGAGGTCGAAATTTCAACATTACAAAAATAAAAATACCGACCTCCGGAGGTCAGAATTTCAACATTACAAAAATAAAATACCGACCTCCGGAGGTCAGAATTTCAACATTACAAAAATAAAAATACCGACCTCCGGATGTCGGTATTCCAATTCTGACCTCAGGAAGTCGGAAATAATAATATATGAATTTTCCGACATAAAATAAAAACTGACCTCGAGAGGTCAGTAAATACCGACCTCCAGAGGTCGGTATTGAATAGCGACCAAGCTTTTTCCGACCTAAGTTGGGATGTCGGTTTTAGGTCGGTATTTCAAGGAATACTGACCTCCGGAGGTCGGTATTCACTGTTTTTTTAGTAGTGAATTGGCTACCTTATCAAAGCATATGTCCAACATCTCTTCCTCATCATCCCCATCGGACATGTCTATTCCCAAGTCAGTATCATAAGCTGCAATTGGACTAATTCCTGAAACTATAACTTCCGGATCATGACTCTTAGCCAAAAGTCCAATATCTTTGGTGTTCATGGCCAAACTCTTTTTAAAGCTATCAACTGTCATTGTCATAGATGGATTTGCCTTACTTGTAGGCACAAATTCTAGTGCTTGAGGGCTTAACTTACTCATAGGAGGTGAAGTAATGTTTTCCTCTTCCTCAACTAAATCTGCCCATTTAGAAGCACTCGTTTCCTTTTGTTTTTCTTTAGAAACATTCAAATCATTTTTAGCTTTCTCTAGATCCGAAACAACCATGATAGGTGTATTTGGACTGATTTCTTTACCGGGTATCTCCTCTGTAACAATGAACTCATTTTCATGTGCCAGAACAACTTGTTGATCAACATGCTCCCTATTCTTGTTCAAATCTCGAGGAACAAGACCCAAATTGTTAATGTCTTTATCAAACTGGGCAGAATTTTGTGTGTGCTTAAGTACACCAGTAACAGGTTTGGATTTGCCTAAAGTACTCCCAAATTCAGTAGATAATTCATCTGTACCATGTATCCTTTCTTGCTGTCCAATATTCTCATCTCACAACACGTCGAATTGAGTACATTCAATTACGATGTTGCTTCTATCAAGCTCAACCTCTGTAGAATTTTTTTGGTGCAAAATCTGATTGTTTGAGGACTTAGAAACACCATTTTTTTTATGTGAGACCAAAGTCCATTCGTTATTGGAGTTTTCTGCAACGGAGTTGTCTTGTTTAGCCGCAACTACATTAGGCGAACCCAACACTCTATCTTTCCCAACACCCAGCCTAGCGGCCTCAATCGATTTCCCTTTGTTCTCTAGATTCTCTTCATTATTAGAGTTAAAAGTTGTAGCTTCTTCAAAACTATTTGCAACAGCTCGATCAACAGTAGCATCCCTGACAACCCCCAAATTATTTCGAGAATCTCTTCCTTCACCAGAATTATCATCAGGGACCAATTGTCGATGTTCTTCTTTGTTGCTTTTGCTCTGAAATTTAGCATTTATAATCTCCCTTGCATCACCTTGATATTGCTCCACATTTGTACCTTTATCCGTTGCATCATTCTGATTTTTAGCACCAACCTTGCCGAGAAACACACGACAACTATTTTCATCATGCCCTTGTCGTTTACAGTGTATACAATACCTTGGGAGATTATCATAAACAAACTCTTGATAATGCTCAATAACTTTGCCTGAATCTTTGTCCACGAAGAATAACTTAATTTTTTTGGATGCTTTTCCAGTAGATCTAGAATGACCTTAACTCTAGCTGTACTTGGCCTGGTACGTTCTTGAGTGGCTTTATCTAGAGCAACTGGTTTCCCAACGGCTGAAGCAATTGATAAAAGTGATTTTTTGGCAAAAAGATTTGGTGGCAGATCTGGAAAAGATATCCATGTCAATGTTTTCGATGTTTCTTCCTTAGGATTGAACCATATAGTCCAAAGAAACATTCTAAATAGAAACTTTTCACCATTGAATTTGATATAGCCAGAATTTCTCGACAAAACTTGAACGAAGTCTTCATTTAAATCAAACCTGATCAAGAGATGACGAAACTCAAGTTGTCCAATGTTACAATGACCTTTAATATCAAGTTGCTTTGGAATAACCTTGCGCAATTCATGTAAATCTGGTTTTCCGTAAGAAAATTTGAGAATAACGGCTTGATGTAGTCCTTCCTCTATGCTAAATTCATTAACTTCATCCATGGTGAATTCGATGGTTGGCTCTCCATGAATGAATTTAATTGGTTTCAACTCAGTTTTGGATATATGTCTGGTAGAAGAATTGGCTTGAAGTTGTGCAACGTATGTTGGTTTATGTGTTGAATCAGTAGTATTTTGGATATGTTGTGGTGGTGTTTTGTCCCCAGCAGGAGGCTGGAACACAACTAGAACAACCATAAGACTGTCGCCCTCAAATCTCCATGAAAGAGGAGAAAAGCGTGGGTTTAGGATTATTTGTTTAGAGTTAAGCATCAAAAATACATTTTTTTTAGTTTCATACCTAAACTATTGGAAGTGTGAGAAACGTACTTTTACTTTCACTCATTAATTTGAGAAACATACATCAATACTGACTGAACTAAATATGTGTACTCTCATACACTTAGATGCGTATGCCCCTGAAGTTTCATCCACATGACTTACTTTTTTTTCCTAACACGTTTTTTTTTTCCTCCTCCATTGTTCTCCATTTTAATTTTTAACTTTTTGCTGCAGTAAAATTATTTTTCACGTGGTAATTTTTTTTTATAAATAAGAAGAGCGTAATACATATACCATCATATATTACTTGAGGTTTGTTTCTCAAACTTATGAGTGACATTGCCTAAGAGAGGCCAATAAGGTTGCGGATTACTTGGCTAAGATGGCAAACACCAACCAGAACAGCTATGTTTTTGTCTCCTTTCGGCAGATTCCTAATGGTGCAAAAGGCCCTTATCAATTGGACAAAAGTCAAATGCCATCCATTAGACTCAAATACGACAAGGCGAACTTTTTTGTTAGCTAATTTACTTTCTTATATGTGCGGGGGTTTAGTGTGTAGATAGCCATCTCCTTACCCTCCTTTTCATAGGATAAAAGTTTTATCCTTTGTGTTGTTTGTTGAGGTAAGGTCAAGCCCCCCTCTTGCACTTATTCTTATGATTTATAACACTCCTGCTAACTAGGGGAACTTTAATTTTAAAAAAAATAGTTGAGGTGTGTTTTCTCACACTCCCAATAGTTTAGGTCTAAACTCAACAAAAAGAAATATTTTATTAGATAAATTTTTGACACTTCACTCTAAAACTTATTTACATAGAATTATGTCACTCAGTAGTAGGGCTTCTTATTGGACGAATCGAGCAGATAATTTCGCGTAACTATTTGGCCTAACCGGTATCAGTTTTTAAATTTACTAATCCATTAGCCAACCAATAAGATATTGGTTATTTCGATAATGGATTAGCACTTATCAGACGGTTATCCGACGGGTATCGACTAACTTCTACCTTTTCTTCTCCATGAGCTCACCTTAAAAATGATTTTCCCTATTTTAAATACAGTTAACTTATAAAATTCTTCTAGGTTACAAAAAAAATATAGATTAATTAATGTAATAGTTAATAAGAGAAAAGTAAATTAGTTTTCAATTTTATGATTGACTTATCAATTACAGTTCAACTTTGAACATCCCTACTCGGTAGATAATTACAAGTATCTTGATAAGCATTAACTGATAATTTGGTAAAAAATAATGATTAACTAATTGGTATAACAGATTAGTTATTTATAATATTAAAATAAATCTTTGCACTACTATAATATACAACTTGAATGCAAACGTAATTATGTATTGTTGAGAAATAGAGGAGCTATACCAAAACAGACAAAAGGAGAGCAAGTTTGGTGATAATTGTATATCACAATTCTCATTGACAATATTACACCCCTTCATTTTTAGTTACTTGTCAAATATTTCTTAATTTAATTTTCTTTTTTACTTTTTATTTAATTTTGACAAATCAAGGAAGGACATTTTTTCCCTATTATACCCTCAATATATTCATTGAGTTACACTATGTTTGGATCATTGTTATCCATTGTTTCATAATGTATTGTATTATATTGTACTCTATTGTATTGTACTGTATGGTAGATACAATGTTTGGCTAGACTGTATTGTTTGTTGTTGTTTAATAACATTTTTATTAATTGGTTTGACTGTATCGTACTGTATTGTAATTTATAAATTTACTAAAATATCCTTAATTATTCTAGGGTAGGAGGTTTGACTAGAATTAAATAATATAGGGTAAAGGGTAAAAAAGTATTATGAAATATTATGTCAAGATATAATTGGAAAAAGAAATTAAGTAACATTGGGAACACACCAAATCAGTTGTTTCATAAAATGGGAGTTTTCATTGTTACGTAACAACGAAATTTAACAATACAATACAATACATTTTAAGTAATAATCAAAACAAACATTGTAGGTATGGTAACGATACAATACAATACAATGAGTTACAATGATCCAAACATAATATTAATGTCTTTGAGAAATATAATGAGTAAAAATATATTTGGGACCCTATCAATTAATAGGAATAGAATGAAAAATCACTATACTAAATTACTAATCATTGTTTTCAAAGCGCGCCAAGTCAATAATAAAAAGGGATGGAGGGAGTAATTTTTATTTGTATATTTTTCAACAAAATGCCCCTCCCACGTTTTATTGAATGAAACATGTCGATGGCTGAAAAGGTTTTACTGTTTTTTTTTTAATTACAAAGTAGTAATGCAGCCAAAATTGTAGGACAGATGGCTAAAAAGTGCCCCCTGATTGCATGAGAGATGATGTGCATAGTTTTTTTTTTTTTTTGTTTTCCGCCCGGTGTTCAGTACCCATATTGGAATCCGATTAAATTCGGATTCGCGCCGGAATTCCCACATTGAGAGGTAAAGCGCTCCCTAACAAACGCGACTCCATACCCAAGGGGCTCAAACCTAAGACTTCTTGGTTAAGGATGAAAGAGTACTTATCACTCCACCACAACCATTGTTGGTGATGATGTGCAAAGTTGACCTAAAGTAAAACTATAATATATAGACAACAAGGAGATAATTTATTCTTTTCAATAAAATGCGTCCCACTCAAACAATAATTTTAATTTATTTTGTACCACATGGTACTAAGTACTATTTATTAGTATAATAAGTACTAATATTCAAGGCTTCTAGAAATCATTTGGGGATTGTTGTAACACTATAAAAGGTCACTAGAATTGCATAAATCAAATCATCCACCACCAATAGCTAGCATTTTATTTTCCTTCATTCTTGCAGCTAATCAAATTAAATCAATGGAGATGAATTTAGTTTCATTTCTCCTCTTATTCTCATTCCTTTATATTATTTTTCAAAAATCGAGAAGAAGCCAAAAACAAAATTTGCCTCTAGGTCCATGGAGACTCCCACTCATTGGGAGTTTGCATCACCTAATTAGTGGACATAATCCACATCGTATTTTTAGAGATCTAGCTCGAAAATACGGCCCCGTAATGTACTTGGAACTCGGGGAAGTTCCTACCGTGATCATATCATCACCTTCTACGTCCAAACAAGTTTTTAAAACTCATGATCTCGCCTTTGCTAGTAGGCCACAATTTACATCTACTGATATTGTCATATACAATAATAAAGACATTGCGTTTGCAGAATATGGTGACTACTGGAAACAAATGCGCAAAATTTGCATAATGGAACTTCTAAGTGCCAAAATGGTCAAGTCATTTAGCTCAATTCGAAAGGATGAACTCTCGAGTGTCCTCTCATCAATTGATTCTGTTGGGGGTTCTAGTGAAGTGAACATGACGTAAAAGATTGTTCGATTCACGAGCTTTGTGACATGTCGATTGGTGTTTGGGAAATTGTGCAGAGATTGTGATGAGTTGATAAATTTGATGAAAGATGCGTTGTTTTTAGTAGGAGGATTTGATGTAGGTGATTTCTTTCCATCGTGGAAATTACTTTACAAGATGGGTGGAGCAAAGTCGAAATTGGTAAAAATGCATCAAAACGTTGATTCAGTTTTGGAGAGGATTGTTAATGAACATATTAAGAATTGAGCAGCGGGGATCAAGGGAAATGGTGCCTATGGAGGTGAAGATTTGGTTGATGTTTTCCTAAGAATTAAAGAGAATGATGAACTTCAATTTCCAATCACCAATGACCACATAAAAGCTGTGATTTTGGTAAAATAATTTCCCCCCATTTTCTCTTTATATTGTTTTAGATTATTTTTTTTGTTGTTATCATTAGATTGTTCCATTGTCTTATCTATTTATTTGGTGATGCGCGCAGGACATGTTTACTGCTGGGACTGAAACTTCATCCACCACTATTATTTGGGCATTGTCAGAATTGATGAAACACCCAAATGTTATGGCAAAGGCACAAAGCGAAGTGAGACAAGCCTTCAAAGAGAAAATTGATTTTGATGAAGAAGATCTTGATAACTTGCCATATCTAAAGTTAGTGATCAAAGAAACATTAAGGCTACATGCTCCAAGTATAGTCCATAGGGAATGTAGGGAAGAAACAATCATTGATGGATGTACAATACCTGCTAAGGCCACAGTACTAGTCAATACATGGGCAATAGGAAGAGATCCTGAAGCGTGGGATGATCCTGAAAGTTTTATACTAGAGAGATTTGAAAATTCTACTATTGACTATTTGGGAAATAACTATGAGTATCTCCTGTTTGGTGCAGGAAAACGGATTTGTCCAGGAATGCAGTTTGGTTTAGCTAATGTTAAACAACCTCTAGCTCGGCTCCTCTACCACTTTGACTGGGGACTTCCATGTGGAACAAGTACTCCAAAAGATTTGGATATGAGCGAGAAAAGTGGATTAAGTGCAGCTAAAGAGAAAGATCTCTACTTAATTGCCAAAACAAATCAAAGTTTGGATGTCATGCTCTAAATGGTGAAAATGAGCAAAGAATAAGATTTTCTTCAACTTCTTTTAGTTTGGTGTTTTTTGGTCTTTGAAGTTTATTTACACTGAAAGTGAGTAAAGAACATATTCCACAATTGGTTTTACAATTTTAGTTCTAAAGGTTATATTACCATAGAATTTGTTCCATTGGAATTGTGTGTAATGTGTAATTCTACGATCACATTTTGTTTCTCTCTATTCGTCTTGTATTTTTGTTTTGACAGTTGAATTAAAAGTTAAACCTATTGGATTCTTGAATTCGAGTGAAGTAAATATACCTCTTAATTTTGTGATTAAGAGTAGATATAACTTCTCGTTAAATAAATAGTGTATGTATATAATCACCATTGTTTAACAAATGATGCATAGTTACCTTTTCCATTAACAAACCTATATTTACAAAATTAAAGAAAATTATTCTTAAACTGATTTATACAATATTTAAAATCTATTTATTATTATGCTGACTGATTTTCCCTCCCTAAAATTATGCTCTTTAATTTGATTAGTAATCCTTTTTAAAAGCTATTTATTATTATTATTATTATTAATGGAAAAGAAATTAAAATATATTGATTTTTCCGCCTTTAAATTATGCTCTTTATTTTGATAAACTTATTTCACAAATATCTTGTTTAAGAAATTTATTTAGGAAAATAAAAACGAAAAGAACAGGAAAACAGACGAGAAGAATAGTGTAGAAGGAAAAAACCTATAGTTAAATTTTGAAACAATTCGAAACTTTCATCTTTTAAATAACTTTGTGGATCCATTTTGGTATAGGAAAGGAAATGGGAAAAGAAAGGTTTAATCCAAATTAAAATATACTGATTTTCCCTTCCTTAAATTATGCTCTTTAATTTGATTAATAAATCATTTCACAAATATCTTGTTTAAGAAATTTATTTAGGAAAATAAAAACGAAGAGAATAGGAAAAGAATAGTGTAGAAGGAAACAAACCTATAGTTAAATTTTGAAACTATTAGAAACTTTCATCTTTTTAAGAAATTAAACTTTGAGAATCCATTTTGGTATAGGAATGGAAATGGGAAAAGAAAGGTTTAATCCAAATTAAAATAGGAACAGAGTAACAACATCTATAAATTACTCTTCCTTAGTATGTACATTTACTATACTATACTACCAACAAATTGCACATTCAATATATGGCGGAATTATTTTGGAAGAGAGGCACAACTCTTGGTCAAGGTGGATTTGGTGTTGTCTCGTTAGCTTCTACGTCTAACGCACTATTTCATGGCGTTACTCTTCCCTCTCTTATTGCCGTCAAGTCTTGCATCTACAGTGATTCTCAATCGTTGAAAGAAGAAGAGGAATTTCTCGGTATGTTCAAACATTCTCCGTGCATTATTCGCTGTTTCGGAGCTAATCTCTCATTCGAAGATGAAGTCATCATTTACAACTTATTGCTGGAGTATGCATCAGGAGGAAGCCTTGCCAATCGTCTTCGCAATTGCAATTCACTGCCCGAGTTTGAAGTTAAAAAACACACAAAGAATGTTCTTTTAGGCCTCAGTTGCATTCACACTAATGGAATTATTCACTGCGACATCAAGCCTGACAATATTCTCCTTGTGGGCACAGAAGAAACTGCCAAGATTGCTGATTTCGGGCTTTCCATGACTTTTGAACAGGCCGTGAAAGAAAAACGGGAACTGATGATCAGGGGAACAAAAAGGTATATGGCACCTGAATTGGTGCGTAACTATGACTATGGTCCACACGTTGATATTTGGGCTCTTGGTTGCACTGTCTATGAGATGATTACAGGGACACCGCTGTGGGACGGAGATGATGATCATGTGTTGCACCAAATCGCGTTTGAGAAACCTAAGTTTCAGAATTCAAAGTTGTCAAAGGAAGCCAAAGATTTTCTGAAGAGATGTCTTGTGAAGAATCCCAGCTCGCGTTGGACTGCCGATGTGCTCTTGAACCATCCTTTTCTGCAGAATTCCTTCATAGTAGTCAACACAGCAAAGACAAGGAAGAAGAAAAGTGGTTCAAAGTCCCTTCTACACAAACCAATCCAGAAGATAACGTTCAAGTTTGGCAATCATAAATTCGTGAGACAATTGCCAGATCTGAAGGAAGTAGAGAACGAAACTTGTGCAAGGGTACTGGGTACTGGCAAATAGATCATAGATCAATAATAAAAAAATGATTTGTAATATATGTAAAGAAGTACGTGGTGTGGACTTGATCCCTCTATAGGATTTATTTTGGGGTATGTAGGCAGCGTGTGACGAAGATATCCTCACGTGCAACCCCTTATTAGTTTAATAATAAAAAAGTTGTATAAATGATCAACATTCCTTATAAAGAAAGACGAGTTATTATATTTGTTTTCTGGCCTTAGTAAATTGGTTGTCCAGTTCTATTCTTTATTAGAGTAATCATTAGTGTTAAATGCTAGTCCAATTTCAAACTGCAGCTCTGTGATCTGAAATATATAAAAAGGGTCTTTAATTCCTTACTATTGTGAATTTTGCTTTTCAGTATCTGTTTTTTTGTCGTTGTTGATAAAGTAATCAAATATAAGTTCTGAGATATTCGTAAGCATGTTTTTGCATCTCCATTTGAGAACCCCTCCAGGTAAAGTGATTTCATTCAAAATACAAACATTCATAAAAATGAATATCAGCATTAATTCATTGTAAAAGCAGAAAGGGGGAACTCATTTATCAAGATATGTAATGATTCCATGCGGTTAACTATGATAATAAACATTTCAGTTCTAGTGATACCTGTTAATTTGCAAGTGTTGAAGATAGTGAAAGGCCATGCCATACCAACTGAGTTGTTTTAAACAACTTGTTTCATCCTGAATTCACATACTGACTATAAATCTATTAGGAATTCAAGCGATCAACGATTAAAGAACTCACTAGTCACATATATTGACCATAAATATAATAGTTGATTTGTGTTTGTGACAGTTAGTATGAGGAGTCTAACACTAGAGTCGGATGATATAACCAAAAGATATGTCAGATAGACGATGCACACATCAAGATAGACAGAAGTAGCTAGCCGGACTAAAACAGACTAAAGAAGAGAACTGAACGAAGAAAACTCGTTGTGAACAGATGTACAACCATGATTAAAGATCTCCATTTAAACCTCATTCTGATAACCCGCCATCTCAACCTTATTGTCTATACAAACATCTTTCCCCCCTATCATGTCTATCTACATATCAAACACTTTGTTGCGTTAAAATAATCCCCACAAGAAGTGCTCACTGTTCCATCCTGCAAGAACATTCACAAGGTGAGATCGATGCAGCTCCAGAATTATTAGATAATTTGCTTCTTTTTTAAGTCTGCACCCAAGAAGAGTACCTTCTTGTGGTGGTCTTACATATGAGTGTTGTGTATATTTGTATGCAGACAGTATTTAGTATAACAATGAAGCATAGGTATAATAGCCAGGTAAACGTTTGTACTAGGGATAATCATAATGAAAAGCTTCAAGCTTAGAGTTCGAGCATGACAATAAAATTATCACGAGTCGAGATAACACTCCCCAAAACCAATAGTACTTGACAGGTAAAACACTGTTTCTAAATTGGTGACAAAAGAGAGGGAAAAGCACAACAGATGTGTCATATTAATAAAGAAACCATAGATCAATCATAATATGGAAAAGCACAACAGATCAGTCAAACTAATAAAGAAACTATAGATTTCTTACCGAGAAGATTAATCATAATAGCAAACTCAACTTCTCAAAACAGATATAACAACTCGCCTTTGTTTATTAAACTAACAAGGGGCTGCACGTGCGTTCATATTCGTCGCACTCTCCCTATGCACCCCAATACAAAGCCTAAAGAGGGATCAAGCCCACACGTACTTCTTTACAAATCAATTTTTGATTATGGATCTATCTATTGTCAGTACCAGAGTTCAAATCTTGAACAGAATAGTTCTTTTGTATTGAGTCATTTCTCAAAGGAGACATGCACATCAATATATAACTACTACTAAGTTATAATACATGGAAGGAACTAATTGCTAGCTATTTAGCCCAGAATCAAGGGCTTAATATAAGCTTCCTATTTTACAAAGATTACAGAATCAAGCCTAAAATATATCTATATCCAGTACCCTTTCACAAGTTTCATTCCTTATCTTTGCTGTGTTGGCTATTTTGGATGAATTCTACAGAAAAGGATGGTTCAAGAGCATGTCCGCAGTCCAATGCAAGCTGGGATTCTTCCCAAGATATTTTTTTCAGAAAATCTTGAACTTCCTACGACAACTTTGAATTCTTAAACTTTGGTTTCTCAAACCCGATTTTGTACAACACATGATCATCATGTGCATCCCAGAGCGGTGTCCCCATAATCAGCTCATAGATTATCCCAAGTTAGTTGATACAAGACGTATATCAACCCAATTTTAACAATACGAGAGATGCTAAAACATACAAGTCCAACAATTGAATTATTAATAAAGATAAAGTGGAATAACAATGTGAAAGCAAAATTATCTCCCAAGAACTAGTGTTACATTGTCATGAGCAAAACTAAAAAGACAACAAATTCACAAACTAAATTGCAGGTAACATCAGTAACAGTTTCTGTTAAAGAGCTAAATCAAAGCCATTTCTGAAAGTAGTTGTCAAGACAACAATGTCAAGTATTCCCACATTTTCTCCAACTATCATGTCTATCTCCATATCAATCACTTTATTGCTGCCCCTTTCGACAGCAAAATAGTCCCCACAGGAAGTGCTCGTTGTTTCATCCTACAAGAACATTCACAACGCATTTCTACTCAAAGGATAAGATAATTGATCTAGTCTCTCATGAGAATCAGAGAATGTACTATCAGTACTCTATAGCTTGGCCTGATGACACAACACATTTATACTCAAATGAAACCAAACAAGTATCCCCACTTTAAAAAGGTATAATCTTCTGGATACATAGCTAAATGTATTACCTAAAAAATTCAATGAAAATGAGAAAAGAATATAGAGATTATCGGCGTACTTTGAGAATCACTGCACAGGGCTGTGGATGCAAGTAAGCAACTCAACATCATTTATAAGTGTTCTCATAACCAAATCTTTGCTATGCATGAACTCCGCCAGAGCAATATATCTCTCAGACCTACATATAATGGGAAATGAAAATCAATTTCTAGTAAAAACATTCCTGGGCAAGGGGGCACTTCTACTTTTCAACCCTTACCCCATTACGGATAGATATATAAAGCAAACTGACCTTTCTTTCTCACTTGCAAAAAAATACAGTCCTATGTCTTCTTTACATGATTGTTGAATAGACTTTACAAGATATCCCCATGGGGAACAAGTTCAAATTTAAGAGTGTCAGGCAAAAGACCTGAGAACTCATACACCTTACGTCTAACTCTGAAAGGAGGATGGGCCTAGTTACAACTATTGAGCATCCCAGGTACAAATTCCAAAGTACCTAAGATGTCAAAACTTCTCCTGAAATGTAAAAGAGGAAGAGAGATTAGATTAACTATCATCTAACTAAGCAATACACATTGAGATTATCATTATGTCATATATTCTTCAGTGCCATACTCATTATTGTAGTGATACAAATGGCGTCCATACCAACTTGCATGTACCCCAACTAATTCACTGGGCTACTTGTCCATCCCATAAGCACATATTGACAAGGTAATGCTACCCTGTAAGGCTAGATCAGATGGGCGCACCAATTGTTGTAGTTGGGATTCAAACCTAGAATGTCCAAGTTGTTACTCTTATGCCTTAACCACAAGGCCATCTCCTCAAGGACCAACATTATGTTGTTGACAAAATGTATTATATATGTTTTCGTACTTATCAATAGGAAAATTACAAAGAATAGGTTAATCAGTCAGCTAACTACTAGCAAAGATGGGCCATCCAAAAACAGACATGAGCTGAATTTGAATTAGTAATAATTGTACATGATGAAGGGCACTTACATCCGGGAAGGAACTAGAGTAGGATCATATGGGTGTGTCATAGATGAATTCATCATTCAACTCTCATTCACAGAATTGGGACTCCTTGTATGTCACGACCCGATTTCTCAAGTCATGATGACACCTACTATAACCCACCAGCAGGTAAGCCAACCCGTAACCCGAAACAACAAGTAATGGGTCTGAGGGTAGAAACTAAACAAGAGTAGGCAAATAACAATATAACCAGGCAGAAGCACACCAAAACATATGTAAAAAAATAAAGATCCCTCACAGAACCTAGAAGTCACTAGTACAGAGCTACTACAAAATGAGTACAATCCCAAAAGTGGACAACAGAGATTGGACTGTCTCGGAAGGTAAAAGACAAGTCTATATATACAGATGGAGACTGAAATAGTACAAAACGTCGTGTGCTCACTCCCGTCTCCGGATCAGTCTGCTCCAAGCTCGATCAACGCTGGCTACTAGTGCCCGGACCTGCATCACGAAACAGATGCAGAGCGTAGCATGAGTACCAAAACAACAGGTACCCAGTAGGCTTCATAGGCCGGCTGAACTTGAAAAGTAAAGGCAATATGAAAAGAAGGAGTAACACAAACCGAAGTCAAGAGCTAAAATCTAACTAACAATGGAATGCACACGAGTGTAGAAAGAACTAACTAAAGTAATCTATAAGCTAACTACACCTAACTGGACCCCCATAAGCCCAGAAGGTACACTCGTGCGCAAGTTAAATAAAAACCCGAACGGACCCCCATAAGCCCGACGAGTACACAGAATAACTATAACTAAAGAGAATTGCATATAAGAACCCAAGAACGGAGAACATCGAACCAGAACATCAAGTATATGAGGTCGGAACTCTAACTGGATGCTCTATATAAGTATCTGGACAATAGAGGCTGGACCTTAAATCGGATGCTCTATATAAGTATCTGGGCAATAGAGGCCGGACCTTAACCCGGATGCTCTATATAAGTATCTGGGCAATAGAGGCCAGAATACTAACCGGATGCTCTATATAAGTATCTGGGCAATAGAGGCCGGACCTTAAACCGGATGCTCTATAAAGGTGCCAATGTAGCTGCTGAAAGAGACCCAATCGATCCATACTCATAAATGTTCGTGAAACGCCGTCCACACATAGCCAATCAATGTAAGTCCTTGGAACCAAATCGAAAGCCAAATTCAAATCGTGAAGCAGAACTAGTGTCGCCGATGTAACTCGTGAAGCCGTAACATCGGGGAAAATAAGGATAACTATAGTTGGAGAAAGAGTATAGCATAACTAAGGGCCCAAACTATCAGACTCAAGTTTGCTACACCACTCTACAGGGATCTAAGCCGGCCAAGCGACGTCAGGGCAAAACTAAGGCCTATTGGATCTGAATCATGTATTTCTAAGGCAGGCCCTAGTCAAACCTAAACTAAGGCCCAACATGCTTCAAATAGAAAATAATTAAGCATGAAAGCACTCCACATAGCGAGGAGGGTCCATTAATAACACAAAACATGCTCACATTTACCCGATAATTCCTGAAATAGGCCGACTACATGATTTCTTAACACCTATGCAAGATTCAATAACTACCCAACCCAAATCCCAACTAATCAACATGCATTCACATTCTTTAGCTCAATCTAAGAGAGGGAAACCGTAGCCTACCTGTAGGCCGATCACACGCGCTCCAAAATTACTTCTCCGGAGCTTTCCTTTTCCGAACGTCCTCGAAACGCTGCCCCGCTATCAAAAATAGAGTCATAACGTTATTATGGTCGTTTAGACACCAAAATCACAACAAACGGAGACGAGTCAATTTTGGGGTCAAAACAGGAATCGTGGGACCCGCGCTGAAAATTCTGGAATTACCCCAAGTAGGTTCTTAACAGCTCCCCGAACTTGTGTTCCATGATGGGACACAATTCGGGGCTCAGAAACAACACAGTACCAACATACAACCATAACCCAAATTTTCCTCAAGAACTAAAGAAATGGGACAGAGGCTAATTCAGCATATTTACCAGAAATGGGCGGTCTACAGTAAATTCTGACAACACCACAATGTTCTCCTCGAAAAACCACTCAAGATAGCCTCAAAAATCACTAAAATCGGACCTAAAATGGCTGAGAAAACAAGTCTCAAAAATTTCCAAAATCAGGCTCACAAAAAGGGTCGTGGCAGCAGGTATTTTGTGAAATTTACCTCGAAAGGGGATCCCAAATCAGATTCCGAGCTCACCAACCAGTTTTCCTCAAAAAATCTCACAACTTTGCCTTTTGAATCGTCCAGATCGGACCTGTATAGCTCAAGGTATCGCACTTTTAAAATGAGGAATAAAGCTAAGTTGGGGTTTTAAAAAGGACGAAACCGGTCGCTAAAACCCAATAACTGGTCGTTAAAGTCCTAAACTCTGGTCGCTAAAGAGCTGCACCAGATCTCTGCTTTGGCTAAATCTTCAAAGTCTCCGATGGGGTGCTTGGAATTCGATCGGTACCCGATAAAAATAAAATAGATATGTTACCCTAGTAAATTCGATATTCCGGACTCAACGGCGCAGTCAAAATTTCCATCCGAGGTCATCTCGATAAAAAGTGGGTCCCACTTCCAAATTCCATTTTAACCAAAATCCACTAAGGGGCTCGAAATGAGTCCAGAGGCTTCGGGAGTCGAACGAAAGGTCGTTGTAGACCAAAATCGATATTTCAGAGCTAACCGCGCTGACGGAATTTTCATCCGAGCGCGTTTTCCAAGAATATTGACCAAAGTCAACCTTAGGCCAAATTTCAAAGGTTAAAACGCCTAATGGTCTAAACTCGCATCAAAGGCCTTGATACTCGTGACAACCATGCTATCAGCCTAACTTGTCCATTCCAAAGCTGATGGAACCGTCAGAATTCCTTTATGAGGGCGCCTTCTTGAACTTTTGATCGAAAATGATCGTTCAAGGTTCATAAGCTTCAAAACACTAAAACTCACCCCATAACTAAACGAACGACCAGGTGACCAACCGTCAGTCCCAGCAAGTCATAAATGACTTGGGGTTGCTATAGGAACGCTCTAAACGACACACAGAAGGCAAGATATAGAAATGACCAGGAGGGTCATTACATTGTAGAACCACCCGTACCTAAAAAATAGGCTACATCAATTGGATAGAAGTATAGAAGTAAATAAATTTTGCTATGAAAGCTTTACAGATATTGAAGTAACGAAAATCATTTTGAAAGATAATATCAACTCTAGATATCTCAACATCTAAAAAAAACTATTTAGAGTATATGCTAGAAAGTGAAATTTCTGAAGAATAAAGGTATAAGAAGAGGACAAATCAAATCAAGTAATGAATACAAAAGATGGTGGTGAACACTTAACCTTTAGATAATTGTACTAATTTTTTGCTATGTTTAGTGTTTTTGGCAATTTGAAGATTATGAGGTTTTGTATATCCTGTCGATTCCGGCCACTGCACTGTGCTCTTCCCAAGAAAAGAGTTTGAAATTTGAGCTCTAGGCTTGCTAAAAATCCCTAGAGTCACGTTTGCCATGGATTTGGTTGACACAACTGTAACATCCCGCCTTAGAAATATCTAAAAATAGAAAGAACTAATTTGGAAAGAGCAAAAATCTGAAATTTTGCAAGTTAAGCAGAAGTTATGAGTTTTGGATCAACTTCAAACAATCATAACTTTCAGTACATGATGAGTTAGATGTCCCATAAGATATAAAATGAAAGTTCTTGGAATCCTCTTTCCAACGCCACCAAGTTTGCTAAATTTCGAGCTTATAGGAGGTAGATATGCCTATTTGAAATTTGTCTGTCCTGATAAGGAAAATTACCCAAATTAGTGAGGGGTATTTTGGTCTTTTCCTTACCCAACCAGATTAATTCAATTTTTGGTATTATTTTGGGGTCAAATATGATTGGGATCAGTTTCACAAATCCCATATACGCTTAGGCTTTTAAGGAGAGTTCAAGAAAAAGAAGAAAGGAGAAAAGTCAAGCGTTCATCAGGTTTTCTTGCAAATCGAAGATCGTGTCGCCAAGGGTTTGATTTCTAAGAGGTATGTGAGTTCTCATAGTGTTGGGTTCATTCACCCACATGCCAATCATGTTAATTTCAGTACAATTTCATTCTTGGAATCGAAGAAATTGAGTACTTGATAAGTGTTCTTGAAGTTCATTCGTATATCTTGATTTATGGGATTGTTGATGAGTTCTTGAGATAAGTTCTAGCGTTTTGAGTGGATTATTGTATACATAGTGTTGGGTATTCGAATCTAAGTGATTGGGGAAGAAACCATTCGATTCTAGGTGAATTGGGGTTAGAAAATAAAGGAGAAAATTTGTCGTATGATATGGGGAAAGGGTGGCACGGTGCGCCCCAGATGCGCTGGAAGGTTTGGCATGGTGCACCAGCATTGCGCTAAAATGCAGTCTCTGAAGTTTAGGGTCTGGCGCCCCGCGCTAGCAATGCGCTAGGGCCACCTCCCTCCCCTCCCCCACTACCTCCTCCTTTTCCGTCGTTTGCTCCGTTTAAGTTCTTCTAAAATATACATTTACCCCCTACTGATTCTAATCACTCTAAACTACTTCTAAACATTTAGAAATCATAACCTTGAATTCATAATTCAAAATCAAGGTAGAGCTAAGAGTCAAGTCTTGAGAGTTCTTCCGAGTCATTTTAATAAGTCTTTTACAATCGTTTTAAACTTGTTTTAAGACTTGAGCATTTGAGTTAGAGAAAGAGTAGAGTTTAGTTCATTTTCTTCAAAATGATATATGGGAACTAAGTATTCCCAAGAGTAAATTTTTTCACATTTAAGATAAGAGGAAACACCGATTTCCAAAAGAGATTTTGAACAATTTTGAGTACCATCTCTTTTAAGAGAAAGCTTTTGAGTAATAATCTCAAACGAGAGAAAAAGTTATGTTTTTAAACATATAAGCTAGTTACATTTTGGGAGTAGTATTGAGCACCGATATGGGGACGAGTTCAGATAACTCAAAGTCCTCATAAACCATGTAGCCAACATGGGTAGAAAAGGGTCATACTTTTTAGATGATTCCTTAATACTTTTTAGCATAGACTAGTGGATCCACTTAGTAGTAGGTTTTATACCTCGGCAAAGTATAGGACGGCTCCGACAGCGTGGGTTAGACGTTGTATCATCACATAGCTCATAGTGATGGTTGTCAGTTAGAGAAACTCCCACAGAGATATTTTGTATTTTCATATACAAATAGAGTTTATTTTGTATCCTTGCATACAAACTGAGTATATTGCATTTTTACATACATTGAGTTATTATCGACTGTTTTAAAAGCTTTTATTTATACTGCATGCTTTACTACTGCTCTATATTGAAATGAGTTTAGTATCCCTGAGTTGAGTTGAGATGAGGTAAGTGTTTCTTTCAGATCCAGTTCAAGCTTATGTCTTGTTTAGATTTCCCCTCACATGCTAGTACATTCCATGTACTGACGCCATTTGGCCTGCATCTTTTATGATGCATATACAGGTAACCAGGATCAGCATCCAACGCTTCGTTGATCCAGTGAGTTCCATAGTTATTTGGTGAGCCTCCTTGCTTCTGAAGGATCCTTTTATTATGCTTTATCATTCCAGTTTTGTTAGGATGATCGGGGGTCTTGTCCTGACATCCCTTATAGAATTAGAGGCTTCATAGATAGATAGACAGTAGTTCATGAGTCTTTCATTTCCAGTTGTTTATGTTGATACTTGAGTTGCCTCTTTGGCTAGTTGAATGTTTATTTCTAAAAATATTCCGAGTTTATCTTTTGAGTTAAAACTTTCATTTGAGTTTATTGTATTATGAGTAAGTCTTCTGCTAAGAGGTAGGCCAGGCCAAGGGTTCGCTTGGGGCTAGCAATGGTTCTCGAGTGCCAGTTGCGTCTAGGGTGTAGGCTCAGGGAGTGACAACAACTCTTGAGGAGACAATATTTATCAGCGGAGATCCATATTTCTTGATGCTTGCAAGTGTTTCTTCAACAGGTAGATATCTCATTTTCCCAGACCTTACTTTCTTTTCCCGGTTAATACGATGTCCACGAGGAAACTTACTATGGTTCTTTGGTTTCACAGTACTTTGACAAATCTTCTTAGAGGCATGAAACTTGGATCCTTCAGAATGCACATTTTCTAGTCCATGTGATGAAGACATTATCCCTTTGCCAATATCAGATTCTTCACAACACCCATCCACTGGTGCATCAACATAATGGCCCAGCATGCAATATTTGAAAGGAAGAGAAAAGCAGGATTTTAAAAAAAAAAATAGGAAGAAGACTATGTATGCAGAAAAGATACAGGCAGTATTTATGAGAATTTAATCTCACAACATGCAAAAAAATTCCGAAAAAGGAAAGCAAAGTTGATAATCTAACTAGCAATTTCCTTCCAGAGGTAAAAAGATCAACTTCTCTCTTAGAAATGTCAAGTCAACCAAAAAAGAAGGGGATTGGTATTGGGACAATGTTAGAGGTTTACAAAGAACATAAGTGATGAAGCAAGTATGGATCAGAGAGTCATGACTTTCAGCCTTTCTAACTGATTGTCCACTTTTTCATGCTAAAAAGAGAGAGAAATGGAGACAGAGAACTTACCAATGCACGTCAACATTGCTACACTGATAACAAGTCATAATTGCTTTCCAAAACCTGTATCACCACAAATTTCACAAATCTTTTTCTACAAGCTCAAATAGAAAAAACAAGAAATTTAGATGTTGATAGACTCATGATCCAACTTAAGTGAAGCTCATGTTGCTCTCTAGTTTTGACAATGAACAAGGATCTAGATGCTATCAAAGTGCTCCCATTCAACTTCTTTTGTTGCACAGAATTAAGATTAACATATATATGAACAAAATGAAATATGTGGAGACAAAATGTCATCAGATACACAAAGCTAAATCATAATCAGCAAAACCAAGTTCTCGCCTACTTTAAAACTAACATGCTTATCTTTCATAATAAATCCCTCTTATATAACAGAAGCATATCCACCTGTGCATACCAAGTATTCTATTTAAGTTTGTTGTTTTGCACTTAAATGTTATACTAATAGACATATTCTAGCTGCTATAACATCTTCTTTTGGACAGGAAAAGAGATTTTTCGGAAAAAAACTAAGACAACCTGTTATAGAGCAAAAACTTTGATGGAAAAAATCAATCTCTCCAGTCTATTTGTCCAGCTAAAAATGCACTATATAATAAAATCTTTATCTTTGCAGAAAACTGAAGAAGAAAAACCCAACCATAGTGCAGTATGCATTGATGTTAAACTATTTTGAACCTAAAATTTTAACAAATCAGTAAATTGATTTTGGAGTAAAATGTTCTAAAAACTAACTAACTTTTAATCTCTATCTGTTAATTACTAGTAGAACAAGGTATAAGTGACATCCTATGTAGCGAAACAACAACACAATATCCAAATAATGAGGGAAGCATAGAGTAAAATCAAATTAAGACGTGGACAATTGAACTGCATTGAAAGTAATTAGGAAAAAAGTACCCAAACAAACAACAATACATTGATAACTATTGCCTAATGGAGATAAAATATCAAAGTTTCTAATAGTTGTGTGACATATATAGCTGATACATTGTTTGACGATCAAGTCCAGAACTTTAGTACCACACTGTTAATGAAGAGGAAAGACAATATTTTGAGTAAATTGTCAAGATTTTCTCTTAATCTATTCACTTAATGATATAGAACTCCTTTATTTATTTTATAATCATGATGCCCTAATGAGCTTGGACAATTTTGTCCATCCATAAGAAAGATATTCAATAGAGTATTAGTCTAAATTACTTTATATATCTCTTTAATTAAAATGAAACAGATCTTTCTAATGGTGTCACGACCCAGACCGTTGTGAGTGGCACCCACACTAACCCTCCGGTGGGAGAACCAAAACTATAGCCCAACTAACAAATTTTATGAACACTAAGTCATTTAAAGATACGGAAGCAAGTTTAAATGTCAATAAAAATGGAGTCCCCATAAACTCCAAGGTTTAAACAAACAACTAATCAAACTAATACGGAAATTCAACCCCTAGAACCCGAAAGTCATTGTACCAAAACTCTACTAACGACAAGTCTAAGAACAAGGGGTACAACCCCGAAACTAAACAACACCTTAAACAAAAGTCTGAGTCTGAAAAGAGTGGACTTAAACAAGAAAGATCCATGGCAGCCTGAACGAACTGACTCACCCTTGAATCTGGTCACGCTCAATAGCCACCTAGCTGAGGTCTATCAATAGTCGCCTGAAGATGTCATGTACTCAACAAAGAACAAGCAAGTGCAGTATCAGTACACAATCACAGTGTACTGGTAGGATCACACGACTATCCCAATAAGTGAAACACATGCAAGTAACCACATCATTATAAAACAGGCATATACCGAACATATACAATATTAGTCATCTTTTCAGGATCAATGTAGCATGACACATTCTCAATAATACACATTGGTTATCAATTTAGAGCAACATACAGTCTTCCAATATCAATCATCATTAGATATGAACGTAATCATCACAAATAGATACACAACACAATTCAATGGTCCTCTCACGGAACCCTATTCAATGGTCCTCTCATGGAACCCACACCCCGGAACGTGGTACCTTATCCAATGTTTATGCCGAAACGTGGCAACCGATCCTATGTTTATGCCGGAACTTGGTAACCGATCTCATGTTTATGCTGAAACGTGGCAACCGATCCAAGTTAGTGTGTCGGAACGCAACACCCGATCCATTCAACAAACCACAATCACAATCACAATGTATATTCTCACAATCATACAACAAAAGGTGATTCATGGCATACAATTATTCAATTATCCTCATTTACGATTAGGGTGATCAATAGTGCAATATTCTCATACATACACGCATTATAATGATCCATTACAAACATATATCACACCAACATGAAATCACAAGTATCACCTACCTCGAAACAAGCTTGAAACCCTAAGAAACTTGATCCTTCCCTTTCCAGATTCATTCCGCTTGTTCTTGGTCTACAAACAATCATAATAACACGAGAATCAATAAACAATCACTAGTTACTCGGATTACTAACAATTCTATGAATCCTAGATTAAACCCATGATCTCAATTATCCCAATTATGGTTGTTTCCACCATAGATTCAAGATCAAACTCTCCCCCATCGATACTTACCCATTAAATTACGTTCTACGGATCGAAAAACAGATTCGGGGAGTTAAAATCTTACCTTTAGCCTCAAGAATGGTGGAAAACACCCGGGGTCGTTCCTTAGCTCTCAAAGTAGAAAAGTGCAGAATAAAATGTTTTTGGGGTTTATTTATGACTTTAAATTGCGGCTGGCCTGCCACAGCTGCCCTCACCCTATTACAGCGGCCTCGCCAGAGCCACCAAAATCCCTGCCAAAGTGGGTTGCATGAAACAGTGAGCTATTTTAATAATTTCAAAACCCTCATTTCACAACACACCTTTAATCGACGACGCTTAGGAAATACCGTTCATGCTAAGATCGATTCTGGGAGTTTTATTCACCCGAATTCAATTTCGTAAAGTTGTACGAGTTCCTGAATGACTTATCTAACCACTTATGTAATAAAAATCATAAATAAGTCACCTGATTGTTACCAGATTTTCCTACACCTTAACGACTTTGATTTCGTCCAAATTTGGACTAGGTTGGGAAATCCAAAGTTACTACTCAAAAGTTTTCTGGCCCCAATTCTTTCCCCATTGGCTTTTCTATAACAACGGGAACGGGTCGTTACAAATGGGATATTATCACACCAACTCAGTCACCCTTTCATGTGTTAAATAGCTTATTAACAACTTTGATTTTTTATTTTTTGCATATAAGAGGGGGCAAAAGATTAAATTAAATAAAAATTAGAAAAGGAGCACGCTTAGCCCACTCTAATCATCCCAAAAAGAATGTCAGTCTTTTGCCATAGAGAAAAAAAGAAGACAAATGTAGATGCATTGATCGCTTGAACAGTCACTATGGTTAAAACAAATACTTCCTCCATTTCAATTTATTTGATTTATTGTTATTTTTAGCTCTTTTTAGAAAAAAAATTACTTATTTATTTATTTTGACAAATCTTTAATTCAATGAGTATTTGTATACTTTCAGCATTAATGTGTTTTTTGTACTTTCTTAGACTCTCTGTCACAGGTCAAAATCAGTCAAACAACAAATGAAAATTGGAATAAATACTAGAATAAAGTCTAATATACTCTAACAAACAACAAATGAACATTGCAGGTGTAAATACGAATAAGAAAAAGTATAATATACTCTTTCATCTCAATTTATCTAACATCTTTTAAATTTTGAGATTCAAATATTTCTTTTGACATAACTTTTTTTTATGTCTTTTAAATATTTTGAATTATAATTTATTATAACTTATGATACTTTTTATACAATTAAAATATGTAAATTTTTATTTTTAAGACGATAAAATTTTCATGTTGATATTCAGTCAAAAGTTGTCATGACCCGAGTCTACACCCTGGACGTGGCCGGCACTTAAGAAACATTGTTGGTCCCCAAGCGAACCCTCATCCTGGCTGACTACAAGCAGAAGACTAACTTAAGCATGCAAAAGCTTAAATCTGAATAAAATTCAATAAACTCAACTTTTCAAAACTTCAACTCTAATGAACAACTTAGAATAAAGTAATATATTCAACTCGCCATAAAATAAGCAACTTAAATCTTTAAAACAATTAATAAAATAAATAATACAGATTTCTCAACTATACTGACTATCTATAAAGCCTCTAACTGATAACGATGGAAGTTGGGACAAGACCCACGACATCCTGACTGAACTGAAAAGTAAATGAAATCCTCCAGAAGCAAAGAGGCTCACCATTGCTAACTCGAACTCTCAGATGTATCAACGAAGCTCCTGTTGATGATCCTGAATACCTGTGTTTGCATCATGAGAAGATACAGGCCAAATCAGTTAGTGAAATGTACGAGCAATGTAAGGGGAATTCTAAAGCATAACATAAGCTTGAACTTGATAAAAATGGAAACATACTTACCTCTTTTAAAACTTACTCAACTCAAGGATAAGATACTCAACTAAGAGATTAGATACTCAACTCAAAGATTAGATACTCAACTTCAAAGATATGATACTCGACTCAATGAAGCACATATCAACTCAAGATACTCAACTTAAGGTACTTAACTCGAAATACTCAACTCCTGATACTTAACTGAACTTATTTCAATATAAAGCAATTTTAAAAAGTGCAATATAAAGAAAAGTTGTTTAAAACATGATGTCAACTCTGTGTATATAACAAGGATACAACATAAATCTGAAATGTATATGAAAATACAATTAACTGATGTATATAAGAATACAATAACTTATGTGGGAGTTTCTCTAACCGACAACCATCACATAAGAGCTATAGTGATGATACAACGATCTACCTCACGCTGCCAGCGCATCATATACCTGGCCAAAGGTATAGGACCTGAACTACTAATGGATCCACTAGTCTATGTGAAAAGGGTTCATCTAAAAATTATGACCATTTTCTACCCATGATGGCTACATTGTTTATGGGGGTTGTGAGTTGTTTGAACTCTCCCCCATATCGGTGCTCAATACTACTCCCAAAATATACTAGCTCTTATGTTTTAAGAACATACATCTTTTGTGATTTGAGATTAGTGCTCAAGACTTAGCCCAAAGGCTATCTTGGAAATCTCAGTTTCCTCTCTTGCTTTATTTAGAAAGCGATTTCTCTTTTCTGAAAACTAGCCCGAAAGCTCTTTGGAAATCTCAGTTTCCGTTCTTATTTAAATGTGAAGACATTTTAAATCTCTTTGGAAATACTTAGTCCTCATATACTTCTTTGAAGAACAAAACTTCAACTTTACTCTTTCTCAACTTAGTGCTCAAGTCTTTAAAACAATTTGTAAAAAAAAAGACTTCTTGAACTAGGGTTCATGTCGAATTATGGACTTGAACGACTCAATGCAAGGTTTTCAATAACCATAGATAACCTGAAATACTTGGAACTCAAGAACTTCAATGATACTACTAATCTCAAGAATGCTCAACTCAGAGGGTTCATGCGGAATTATGAGCATAAACTACTCAACTCAAGGACTCAAAGATACTTCTCATCTCAAGATTGTTTGACTTATAATGTTCATGCGGAATTATGGGCATGAAATATTCAACTCAAGTACTCAAAGATGCTTCTCAAAAGGGATTAGGAACTCAACACTTAAAGGCCTAGAACTTGAAGATGCCATTTCTTTGAAGGATGCTCAACTTACGACGTGCATGCGGAGTTTATGGGCATGGACGACTCGACTCAAGGATCAAAATATCAATAAGGAACTCATGTACAACTCTTCTCATTCTCATACTTACTTTCTCAAAATTTTAACTCAAATCGATTATAGATCTCAAAGGATTCACAATTGAACTCAGAACTTTCTGGAACTCTACTCTTAACTCTCTTGAATTTGAATTATGAATTCAAGAGTTATGATTCATGATATGAAGGATCTCAATAACAATATAGCTATTCGATAATTAGGAATAGAACTTTTAAAAGAAACATGAATTCAAGAACTCAAAATCAACTTATCTCAAAAATACTCAAATCTAGGGAAAGTATCCTAGATTACTCTTTTACTGATCTGAAAGTAGATGTAGGGCGTGAGAACGAACTAGTCCAACACTATGATAGCCTTACATACCTAGAAGAACAATATTCTTGAAGAATCTTTAAGAATCTTGAAGAATCTTTAAGAATCTTGAAGAATCTTGAAGAAGTACTTGATTAGAAACCTTGAAACCCTAGCTTGAAGGTAAACAATCAAGAAAACCTTTCTTGAGATTCTTGAATTAGTTTCTTGAAACCTCTATGGCCAAGAATTATGATTTTCATTAGTGAAGATGAAAATCTGATTGTTTTGAGCCTTTTATCAGTCAAGAAAATTCGTTTATGGTTTTCTTGGAGGTAAAAAGACAAAAACGACTCTTTTTAATATTTTCCCGTCGGCTAATTCGTAACAGCACTATATAAGTTACTAAAATAGTCATAACTTTTTACTCAGAAATTGGATTGACGCGAAATTGGTGGAGTTGGAAAGTAGATTCAAATACCTTTAATTGGATAGGTTATGGCTCACGTAAATCTTTATATTCTAAGAGATATGGTCGTTTGAAGTTGACCCAAGTAAAATCTTACATCAAAACTTAATGAAACTTCAAGAACACTTATCAAGGACTTAAATCCTTAAATTTCAAGAACGAAATTACGCTGAATAAATCATGATTGGCGTGTGGGTGAAAGAACCCAACACTATGGAAGCTTACATACCTTTTTAGGGATTACCCCTGACGAAATCCACATGCTATCCTTGACAAAATCGACGAATCTTGAACGCTCTTCTCTTTTCTCTTCTTGAACTCTCAACTAAAACCCTAGGCGTAAACTAGAATTATTAAACTGAACCTAATCAGATTATACCCCTAAAATATTACCAAAAACGAATTAAATCTGATTGGGTAAGGAAAAGATCAAAATACTCCTCTAAAATCCGGTTTTGACTTTCCTTATCTAGACAGCCCAACTTCGAATGGACATATCTCCCTCATACGAACTCGAAACTGAGCAAACTCGGTGGCGTTGGAAAGATAATTCAAATATCTTCCCTAAATTATCTGGTATAACACCTAAATCATTCTGTGTTAGGAGCTATGATTATTTCAAGTTGACCCAAAACTCATAACTTAAGCATAACTTGTAAAATTTCAGATTTTGCTATTTCCAATTTAGTTCTTTTTGAAACTCAAGGTGCTACATCTAGTGACCTGCCCTTAATACTTAAGAAATTTTAAATTCCTTAGTAAAATCCTACTCACAACGAAGGACGGTTCAAGTCTTAGTTCGAAAAAAAATTCTGGGGTGTTACAAAAGTAAAAAAAAAATAACTCTCAAAATTCTAACTGTGCCACAGGTTCGTAGGAACTTACTAAAAAAAGCTAGGTTTTATCTTATGGGATTGTCGTCTCTTTTGCCTCGAAAAGTGAGTGACCATTTGCGCTCCATAGCGGCACTCCAACAAAGAAAAAAATCCGAACAGATCCTAACATCACATAACTTTTGGTCGAATACTTTCAGCTTCAACTTTGAAAATCCAAATAAAAAAATATCTTCATGATCAAACGCCTACATAATAACAAATGACTCATGCTTGATAGTTTTGTATGTGATTAGAGTTGTCACAACAGCCAAAGAAATAAATTTAATAAATCAAAATAAATTAATCGTGACTATATTTTATTTTTTTTGAAAACAAGGTCTAAGAGAACATACATGTGAATTAACGAAGTTTTTTTTGATAGAATTTCAATTAAAATAAAGTTAAAGAGCACATATGAAATGAACAACAAAAATATAGATTGTGTGCGCGTGCGTGCGTGTGCATGTGGTGTGTGTGTGTGTGTGCGTGTGCGTGGTGTGTGTGCGTGGGTGCGTGTGCGTGTGAGTGTGTGGGGGGGGGGGGGGAGGGGGGGGGGTGACAAAAGGATAAGAAGAGAAAATAATAATATTAGTTAATTGTTTCTTAGTTACTTTATCTTTATTTTTAGTTTACTTAATATATATTCGTCTTTGAAATCCTTCCTTGAATAAATAATCAGAATTAGTATAATTTAGTAAATAGTTAATCGACAAGTCTTTTGGGTTCGATACTCTGGCTCTTTTAGAACCACCAAACGACATGTTCTATCTATGTATCAATTGAAATTCATGATTTAAATATTATGTATTATGATCGAGTTATTTCATCATATTTGATGTTGTGGGGCTGAGATGTGAAGGGTTGGAGATCTTCTTTGTTCGAGGTTGACATATGTTGTTAGACACTCTGTAAGTTTGATGTTGATATATTGATGTGGACTTCGTAGGTCCGAGATTGAAATATGAATAAGTCTGTGTGGGTCCAATTTGATACAAAACAACTATTGAGTCGGACTGTTATGACAGTATATGAAGACTATTTCGTGAAATTATTGATGTGACAAATTACATGCATGAACTTTTAAGAAAATATTTTTCGTGGAGTATATTTTCCTTAATACCAGACACGCCCTAATTTTTTCCTCATAATGAAGTTTTGACGTGGACTTCTTAACCATATGAAGCAACAATAATTTTACTCTAACATATAGAATAAATAAATAAACTCCTCACATTTAGAGCTAAAAATGTCAAAATATGAATCAACTTTTATTTATTTTTTTGAGACTTACAAAGGTATTGACCGTGCCGTTTTGTGAGACTCCATGGTTCTTTTGCATAATATGTGTATCATTGAATGAGTGTATGAGGCTTATATGACTTGGTGTATCATTTCAGGAGAATAAGGTTGCAAAGGGAAGGTAAAAAAAAAATCAAAGAATTAGACTAACGTTATGGGTCAAGGATGCCCTTAAACAAGTTTGAGTTAAAGAATGTCTATTCTAACACCCCGCCCGTTCAGAATGTTTAAGTTAACCGGTACCTTTGGGGATAAGACAAAGAGTATCTTATATGCTAATAAGGATGTTTTATAAGGTGATATAGTCGCCCAAAGATTGTAAGTTAAGTTTTGAAGTCAAGCAAGTTGAGAAATAAAAAGTTGGCAAAAGTTAGAGTAAGTTTCTTTGATAAATTTTCTGAAAATTGGGTTAAATGTCTCGGAGCTTTTCTCCCAATCTACAAAGCTTTAGAAGAACCCCAATGTATGAAATCGAAGGTCTACGAGTCTACTTTCCAACGCACTAAATTATTTGTCCATATGACTTCAGAATTGAGATATATTCAGATTTTAGTGAGACTTCACAAGCAGGCACGTGCCCCTAGCCCATATGTCGGTTTAGCTTTATAAGATCAGATTTCCCTTCATTTTATCTCATTATTTTCTACCAAAATAAGAATAAAACAGTCCTAAATCCTCTCTAAAGGTTCCCCTATCATCCAAGAAAATATTTACAATATTTCAAAGTGGTTTCACCCTTGGAACGTTCATAGAGATTGTGTTATTTCTTTCCTCCTCGTTGGTTGTGATTTGAAGGATTCTTCATGGTGAAGGAGTCTCGTTTTTTATGTGGTGTTGCTGCTGTTTGGAGGTAATAATTCTCACCCTTCATTTTATTGAATGAGTCCAAGTTATAGCTATGCTATATAAGCAAGAACACGAATAGACGGATGGAAAAATTGTATTTGGATAGTTACGTGATGTTGGGCTGTTTTGAAGTATTTTCTGATATTGTTGTTGCTGGATTATTTTTGGAAATGCTTTGTATGTGTGTGGTTCTTGTTGATATGAGTCTGGAGAGAAGAAGAAGTATAGATGGATATTTAATTGTAACATAAATTAGTGTAACGTTGGTTCTATTATTGCATTGCAATTTTCAAATTGTTTCTTCTTGGTTCAACGTCTTGCGTTTAAGGAGACTATTTGTTATTGACAAGACATGTTAATGTACTGTAAGCTCCATCAAGTGTAAGTTTAGGTTTTGTCCTTTTAAGCTCTTATTGCATATGAAGAGAAAGACATGAATCCAAATGTAATTATTGGACGAACGTATATGATGATGATTGGAAGCGGCGAGTTTAAGTTATTATGGTTATATTGAACAATTATAGGACTGTATTATACATATTTTTTTATGGCTTTAATGGTTTGAAGACTTGTGGTTAGGATTTGGTTATGGTTATTTTGGGTTGGAAAAGAAGGGTGTCCGAGTTTTAATTGTTGTGCAAGCATACTCTATTTGGTTGTTGTTGACTATTGTGTAGGCCTCCACTTGTTAATAACTGCTGCAAAAATGTATGTTATGTCATTAATTTGAGGTTGTAATTTGGGGAAGAGAAGGTACTGAAGCATACATTTAAAAATGGTCTGACGAGCTAATCACTCTGCTAGTGAGCTCTAAATTGCTACTTTGACCCTGACGTGTTAATACTCTACCTGTAATGGTGGTGTGACATGATTTTCTGTAGACTACATATTGTAAGGAAGGGGGTACAATCCATATTCATACAACAAGACCCAAAATCGAGGTATGTTAAGGCTAAGCATTGTACTTCCTTTCAGCACGAATTTTGGAATCCTAAATCGTCAAATATTGTTTTACTACTCTATTGCTAGAAAGTCCTTCTGTGAAAGGCATTGAGATTGCAGCTGGCGTATTTTTGTTACTCCATTATGTTGATATTCCACTCATTCAATTAGATAGGGTATTCGGCGTCTTTATGTCATTTTGTTGATTCTCTTGACTATAGGTACATGTGTACAAATTCTTATTCTTCTTTAGATGTAGTAACTTAAAAAGATTAGGGATGAACATTATGAATTTGAAATCAGTCCTCTTTCCTCGCTAATTTATAAGTTTGAAAACTTTAAAATAAAACGTCGATCTCCAAAACTCTTAAATATAAATTGTAGGTTTAAACTACTTAAGTACGGGTTTTTCTGAAATACTTTCTTTTACAAACCACTAGGGAAACATATATAGATACTAAGTGATGAACTGTAAGCTCTTTATGAACATCCTTAAGTTTAAGTTGTCTTTCTAAATCCAAGTTAAGTGTTCCAGTTTAATCTACAAGTATATAAGTTTCACGAGATATTTACATGTGATACGAAAGTGATTACGAGATTATGAGTACAAGAGTACCAATGAGCCAAGATTGACAACATGATTCAGGTAACAAATGCATTACGGATCCATGACATTACATGCTATGCATTCTACTTCTGAGCTATAATCAGAAGGTATGGGGCCCATTGCCTATATTTATACGTATGAGACACAGATGGCCGCAAGTTGGTGAATATGATCCTGGTTCGCTACCGGAAGGCACCACTATTGCTAGCACTTGGTTGGGTATGACATGCATTTGCATCTATCTATCTATCTATATATATATATATATATATATTCACGACATACGATTATGCGAGCATACCATGCATATTTAATCTATATAAGGTTTTATGTCAGCCATGGCGGCTACCAGAGTTTCTGTTTCAGGTGGTATCTTTATTCCCCTTTTTACAGTAACTATTTATTATTCTATTTTCTGCCTTACATACCAGTACATTTTTATTCGTACTAACGTCCCGTTGCCTGGGATGCATTTTTGTTTCGTGCGTGCTGGTCCAGGTAGGGATTCTGATTGACCCCTCTGCTAGGATTCAGGGTTCAGCTGTGAGTTGGTAAGCTCCACTTCTTCCTGGAGCTTTCATAGGATGTTACTTTTATTGTACAACCTGGGTATAATCGGGGCTTTGTCCCGACCAGTGCTTATGTCACTCATAGAGGCTATTGTGGACACAATATTATGGGTTTCTTTCTGCAGCTTCCAGTTTCCAACCACATAGGCTTGGCATGTATAGATATGTATGTATGTGTGTATATCTTCATTGTAGCCTTGTCGGCTAGCTAGTACCTTATTATCTTTGGCTTGTCTACCTTCGTCTATATGACTTATCGATATTCAGGTTATGACCTTAAGGGTCCAGGCATAGTATTTTAGATGTTATGTTGCCTGACCTTCTAAGCCCTCAGTTGAGTCAGTTGGTATGTTTATGTGGCTAACTCAATTGCTTAAGGTGTCGAGTGCCAGTCACGCCTTCTCTAGCTTGGGGCGTGACAGGTTTGGCCACAAATATTTTCAAAAATATCTGGAAAAAACTTAGAAAATAGTGTTTGACCATACAATTTGTCATTATTTGACAAATATTTTTGAAAAATATGTCATATTCCCAAATATAGAAAAAACTAATATTTGGGCCAAATTCTATTAGTTGGAAAAAATTTAAAATTTAAAAAGTATACCTGACTTTTTCATTTTATAAAAAAATATCCATCGTTTATAGTTTTAGAATATATATATATATATATATATATATATATACTAGTTTTTCGACACGTGTGTTGCACGTGATTATCAATTCAGAAAATTTAAGCGAAGATTTGAATAATAAGCTTTGCATAAAATAATATTGCAGATTATTTTGTGAATGTTCAATGTGGATCATCATATATATCTTTTATTCACACGAACCTATAAAGATGGTCAATGAAAAAATTTATTAGTTAAATTCAATAATGTATATATTTATTTCAATTTGATGAGGTTCAATCATGTAATTAGTCGTATCTCACTAATATTACCTTATAGACGATATTTGTTGTGTATTTTTCTTATCATATATCCAGATGTGTTTTGCACGTGTATTCCACTTAATCTGTTTAGATGTCATATGAACATGTGGAGAACAACATCATTTTATTTTTTAGAACTATTTTTGTAATTTTTATTTTATAAGTTATAACATAATAGATGTCGTTCTTTTTGTTGGCTCTCACATTTGACTTTTCGATTGACTGTGTACATAAATCAAACATAGTTATCTGATTGTCCATAGTTAACTGAGAGAGGTTTCCTTTTTTTTTACCGAAAAAACTAAAAACTAAAATTAAAGAATATATTCTATTTGTGAAATCATATATATAATCACTTGTTTATCTTACACCCAACAAAGATATAGTTCATATACTTGTAAACAATTTTCAATTTATTCAACCAAGCATGATTCGTCCAAGGAAAAATAACAACACGATGTTATCACATATGTAGAGGCAGTATAATAATATGAAAAATTATTAGTCAAAAGTTAATATAAGCAAAGATGAAAGATAGAAATAATTAATGCAATAACTATGTGAATTCATAATATTATAACTAAAGAGTGTTAAAGAGTGTGAATAACATTTGGAATAATTAGTAATAACTAAGATAATTTATAATGTTACAACTAAAGAATTATAGATGAATTTCTAATAAATTTTATACTTACATAAATAAATAGGACGTTTAATTAATGTTACTATTTTTTTTTATAGTTATTAGATTTTAATTTAGTGTAGGGACAAAATGAAAATGTTTATTCCATATTACTAAATATAAAATTAATTATGTTAATGATAAATTTTAAATGATTCATTTATATTCACATATTTTCACATTCATATAAATTTTAAATGATTCAGAAAAACAAATTGTGACAATTCTCTAACCCTTGAGAAGTTGAATAATTTTGGAAAAAGATATTGAGAATCATATATCTACATTAGAAGAGAAATTGTTAACAATAACAAATAAATTTAGACTACAATAAAAATTAAACTAATACAAACTTCAACTGGTGTTATTACAAGTCGTATAAACTTTTCTTCGTCGAAAATACTTAAATATTAAAGAAATAGTAAATCAATAAAACAAAAGGGCAATTAATGTTTATATTAACAAAAAGGCAATGTTTATATACTAATAACTATTTTGAAGCAAACTTCCTGACAATCTACATCACATAAGTAGCATTGATAAATAAAGTCATTCATTTGTCTTGAGCATCAAAAAATAAATCGTGACAATTCTCTAACTCTTGAGAAGTTTAATAATAAGCATATATCTACATCACAAGAGAAATTGTAAACAAAAATAAATGAGTTTAGACTACATCATGTTAACTTCATATACTGAAACATTACGTACTATCTAAGCAAAAAAATAATTATTATATCATCAGATTATTTTCCTTAAGTTCTCGAGGTTAAGAAATATACCCTCTTACAATAGAACAATTTACTTCATCAAAATAGTGGTACATCATATTCCGCTAAACTTTGAACTTACTCAATGACAATAAATCACATGAAATTTTTTAAAATGCAAGAAGAAGAAGAGTAGAAGATTCAAATAATTGTGGTTGAAAAATGAGAGGAAACCCCTTTATTTATAGTCAACAAAGGGGTATGAACAAGTGTTTTTTGTTTCTTATTTGAAAAGTCATGACCTTTCCAAGAAGTCACAACCCTTTGGAAAAGTCACAACTTATTGAAAAAGTCACAACTCTTTGGAAAAGTCACAACTCATCGAAAAATCACAACCCTATGAAAAAAGTCACAACTTATCAGAAAAGTCACAACTCATCGAAAAAGTCACAACCTAAGTTAGGGATATTATAGTAATTTAACATTCAAGTTAGGAGTTCATGCTTTTAAGGTAATATATATATAATACAATTTTATCCTTGTTTACTCTCTAAATTCACTTTCAATTATAAGTAGTAATAGTAGTTTTTCGTATAGAAATCAATGATATTTTTCTTTTGTTTTCTTCTTCTTTATTCGGATGCATTTTATTTGTGTTCGTTATCATGTCTTTTCATAGAACAGGTTCATTATAGAATGACGATAGAAACTTATGAGTATTTTTAATAGTTTTTAGAACTTGTGGGTACAAATTAAATTTCTTCAAAAAGTTAAATATTTCTCCGAAAATCTATGGTCATACTGATACACATATATTTTTTTGTGTCTTAATTTTAGCATTAATTACTTATTCTCCAAATCATTTTCCAAAACCTAATACTCCCTCTTGTCCTTATTAAGTGAATTTGTGAGGCAATACACACTAATTAAGAAAAAATAAATCAAGGACATAATTTAAATCATATTTTCCACTATTGTCCTTTGTAAATAAAAAATATAACTTTGTAAATAGTGCAATTTATTTCCAAGAAAACATAAAACTTCATCAAAGGAAAGGGAAAATATGAGAGAAAAATTCAAACATCCATCTTGAAGTTTGGAAATTGCAAATATGGAAAAAAAATTAAAACATCCCTTTCGAACTTTGAACAAATGAAAAAAGCCACAAAAATTCAATTACTATGGAATAGAGGGAGTACTAATTATTAACTAATTGGAATATATAGTGTAGTAAATAGTCATGTCTAGATTATCCAAATCCAAATATAGCGAGTAAAAGTTGGCGGAGAAAAAAAGGTGGCAAAACATACAAGTTGTGTGTTATGTGCTGAAAAAAATTCAGACCTTCTTTTCTTTGTTTGTCTGTGTGCCGCATTGGAGCTCAAATGGAACCAAACAGCATTCATCAGTCACACATGGTAAAATTCTACTCATTTTATGTAACTATTTCTTTGTTTTTCCCCCATTTTTAATGCCTATGTGATTCTGCACTTGTTTCTTTTTCATGGCAAAGGCAGATAATCTTTTTGGAATGATGATTAACATTGACATTAAGTATTTTTTTCTCTTTTATGGGAAATATAAAAGGAAAAGTTGTAAATGTGGAGTATTTAATTTAACTAGTGATTTTTTTGAAAGATGCAGTGTGTTTCATTTAACTCTACTTTATTGCAGAATATTTTGGATTTCCGATTCTAGTTTGAGTTTTAATTATAGGATATCTAGCAAAAATATGTTACAAAAAGAGATAATTTTCATTTCATCAATTTGGTTTGTTGCAAAATATCCTCATTGTTCAAGGATAGAAAAAGTTTGATACTTATTAAGATGCTTAAATAGATGTATAAAGTAATTTGGATTAATACTCTATTAAATATCTTGATAGACAAAGTTCGATATTTAGATTATAAAAAAAAGTGTTCAACTCTTAAAATAAAGGATAACATGGAAACTCCAAATCATTAGCCTCGCTCTTTCCTTTCCTCTTTCTCAAGTGTTCAATGGAGACGTGATAGCAGCCATGGCTGCTTCCTATGGGAGAGATTTGCATCAAACAGTGATTATCAAATTTGCATATGGAAAACCAGTGTTATCAGAGTTACGAAAGCTTTTACCAAAGCAATTTGATGTTAAAGGAAACTGCAATAATGGACAACTTGATTTTCATCACCTGTTGATCAGGTTTGATTTATATGAGGACTATGTACATGTTCTTGTTAGGGTTTTGCCCTGATTTTCTTATCATAATTTAAGATTTATTTTTTCTTAAAGTAAAGACAAAACATTACCATAAATGTTTTTACTTTTCCTGAAAGGAAAATATAATATTCTTTCATATTTGGTTTATTCTTTCCTTTTAGGAAAAGGTTTTGGAGTAGCTAGTTCTTTTCTAGTAGGAAAGGTTTTAGGACTCTATAAATATAGGTTTGTTTCTTCTAACACAATAACAATTACATCCACAATGTAGTCGTTTAAGAGTCTTGTTTATGGGGAGATTTATTCTCTCTAAAGTTTCAATGTTTTTCTTTATACTAGTTTTTGATATAATAATATTTTGATTTTTAGTATAAGTTTTTGTTATCTGATTTATCAACTATATGATTTGCAAATTGTAAATTTCCGCATGACGCCCTAATCACCCTTCATAACCCAACAAGTGGTATCAGAGCACATGGTTCAAAGATCCGATGGTCCTATGGTTCAACGAGGTTGAAGACAGGCTCAAGATGGTTTCAAATCAATTTGTAATCAATTTGATGATAATGAAGATTTTTTTTTTTTTTGCTACTACATATGGAGAAAAAAAATTCAAATATATTTTCAACAATATTCTGCTGCTTCATCCTTAAAAACAAAATCAATTTTCAACTCATCTTTGCTTTAATACATGGGCTCCAACTTTCAACCCCAACAATTTTTAATGTTGGGGCTCCACTTTTAACTCATGCATCTCACTTTTAACGCATGCGCTCCACTTTTAACTCATGCATCTTACTTTTAACGCATGAGCTCCACTTTCAATCCTGCTTATAACTTTTAACACAGGGCTCCAATTTTTTAACCCATATCAATTTTTAAATCATGGTAAGCAACAGTGATACATGAAGATTTTGTGAAGAACAAGATTATCAAGCATATGAAGAAGACAGATCAAGTTTTGTCAAGAAAATTCAGCCAAAAGGGGAGATTTGTTAGGGTTTTGGCCTGATTTTCTTATCATACTTTAAGATTTATTTTTTCTTAAAGAAAAGACAAAACATAACCATAAATGTTTTTACTTTTCCTGAAAGGAAAATATAATATTCTTTCATATTTGGTTTATTCTTTCATTTTAGGAAAAGGTTTTGGAGTAGTTAGTTCTTTTCTAGTAGGAAAGGTTTTAGGACTCTATAAATATAGGTTTGTTTCTTCTAACACAATAACAATTACATCCACAATGTAGTCGTTTAAGAGTCTTGTTTATGGGGAGATTTATTCTCTCTAAAGTTTCAATGTTTTTTCTTTATATTAGTTTTGATATAATAATATTTTGATTTTTAGTATAAGTTTTTGTTATCTGATTTATCAACTATATGATTTGCAAATTGTAAGCTTCCGCATGACGCCCTAATCACCCTTCATAACCCAACAGTTCTGTCAAGTTCTTATGGCTATTTTAAGTTAGATGGCGAAGAGTATTTGTTTAGAACCCTTTTATGGACGCCATCGTTCAACCTCAAGGACGAAACACCTAAAGCCTAGGTATGGATTTCATTGCAAGAGTTACCTACATATCTCTTTCCAAGGAGGCCTTTATTATCAATTGCAACAGCTGCAAGAACGCCTATTGCAATTGATAAAGCACCGCAAGATCGCACCAGGCCAAGTATGACTAGGGTTAAGATAATTCTAGACCTACTAGACAAGCATCCAATTCATGTAAGACTACAACTTTTGAAGAAAGAATCGGGTATATTGAACATTATCAAAGAATTGTCTATGACAATCTTCCACTGTATTGTACTCATTGTAAACACCAAGAACATGAAGAAAATAAATGTCATTTGTTAGTAGGGAAGACATTGTCTCAAGGTAATCGTTTAGCCGATGAAGCTGCAGGGCGAGATGTTGCACTTATGCAACCTGATTTTGAGGCTAACAGTATGGAAAGATTAAAGTAGATGCACATGATTTTTTTAAACTCTATGAGAGTTGCGGAAAAAGATATGGAAAAACCAGTTGGCGAACTAAATGTGGGGCAACAATTGGCTGGAAATCATAGTTCTTTGGTTATTGTTGCGGATAAAATTGGTGTAGTTAACAGAGTCTCAAATCTGCATGGTACATGTCCTTACAAGTTTAGGACTGATATTTTAGTAGATTCAACTCCTAAATCTACTCGGATTGGCGAGGAGGCAGTAAAAAAGGTTGCAGACCATCATATTACCCCTGAAGCTTCAATTTTGTTGAAGAACAATTCTGCTTAGACCATTGAGAATGGTTTGGATCCTGGAAATCAAGGTGAATCTGGGGCAGCTCCTTTTGTCCAAAGGGAATGACAAAGATTTGGTGAAAGTTATGTCATCACTTTCTCAAGCTAATCTCACAAATAATTTGACTATTTCGAAAAGCGGAAATGAGTGCTCCTAGGTGGGCTGATTTGGTTGATGAAGAAGTGCAGGTTTCACCTCCTCTTTTGAATGCCAAATTAAGTCCACAAGCTCTAGAATTTTTGCCTAAAAGTGTGATTGCAAAGAAGAATGAATCAGAGGCCTTAGCATCAGGATTTAGTCCCACTAATGCTTAAGCTATTGATATGGGCGATGATTTTTTTGATGAGGATGAGGAAGATAATATGTTGGACGTATGCTTTGATAAAGTGGCTAGGGATGAGGATATTTCATCTTGGCATCAAAGAAGTGGAAGCAACAAAAGTAAAAAGAAGACACATGGTAGGCAACACAGTTGGGATGGTAAAATCCTGGGGAGTTTGTTCCAAGTCAAATACCGATGTGACTGGCAAAACAAGATTATATGACAGTGTTATGATTTAACAAGATCCAATAAACCCAAGAATAAGTGATGAACTATCAAGTGTTTTGTCAGACAAATTTGAAGAAGAAGACAAGAGGAAGATACCTCAGGTTAATTTAGAGGGACAATCTATTATTTTTAATTCATACATTTGTAAAAGGAAGATTGAGGTTGATAACTCAACTTTCTTCTTGGCTTTTATATTTTTGCATTATTTAAGTATCCTCATTTGTAATATCATCATAGAGTGTATCACAAACTATGGTCATAGAATACCTAGCTCTCTCTAGTTCTTATTTTCTTCATGCTTGTTAATTAGTAGAGCTTCATAACCGTATCAGGATTGGTAAAGTAAAACCTAACCCCCTTGCTTGTACTTATCTCTATTGAGGATTTTTATGTTAATAAAAGGCCACTAGACACTCTGTCTAGTGGTATAGATTAATATATATGGAACATCAGAGTAGTAGTGAATATCTACACTGATAGAAAGTTTCACTAACATTGATTAGCAGTTGCCATGATAAATACTCATAAGTGTTAACTTAAATATGTTTAAAATTCACTAACCTTATATATATTGCCTTTTTACTTTCTAAATATAGATTCTTTGTTATCAAGAAGGTACTATGGCACTATAAAGGAAAAATAATATTTTAAATAATCTAAATACGTGTTCTAGTAATGTAACAAAAGCCTTGGCATAATTGGTAAAGTTGCTACCACATGACGAGGAGGTCACGGGTTCGAGCGGTGGAAAAAACCTTTTATAGAAATGTAGAGTAAGACTGCATACAATAGAATCTTGTGGTCCAACCCTTCACCAGAATCCACGCCTACAGAAACTTAGTGCACCGAACTGTCCTTTGCTGAAGGAATTTCAATCCTTAGAAAAATCCTCTGTACGCAAAAACATTTTGTATGTCTTTCCACAAACTTTAATGTTCGTCCAATAATAATTAATGATGTCATCACATCCTCCTCTTTAAGAAAATAGCGAGTTGTGCCGTTATAAATGGTATCAAAGACACACTTGTATCATACTTGTCGATGTGGGCTAGAGGCGGGTCCAACCCTAGGAAAATCCCATGTGGTGAGACAAACCTCAGTGAGGAAGTTGAGTCCCTAAGAGGGGGTGTATGTAACACCCTAGATAGCTTAGGATAAAAAACTCTACATCGATAAAACATTGGAGAGAGATGTTGGGTATATAAGTAAGAGGGACTTACACCATGGCGACGTGTTTCAAAGCCGTGCAGGCTTAGGCCCAAAGTGGACAATATCACTAACGGGATGGGCCATTATAGATGGTACTAGAGCTACTCTTGTATCAACCTTGTCGAAGTGGGTCAGAGTTTAATTGAGTTTAGGTAAATCTCGGTAAGACAGGGAAAACCTCAGTGAAGATGTTGGTTATATAAGTAAGCAAGTCGTACACCATAGTGACGCATTTTAAAGTCGTGCGAGCCTAAGCCAAAAGCGAACAATATTACTAACGGTCTAAGTTGTTATATCCCTCCTCCCCGACAACATATGCCCCTCACAACATTTCCAGTTTCATCCTTGAGTCTCATTATTTTTTAACAAACGCTTCATAATCTTACCCGATGGGTGGTGTCATCACTCAAGCCTTGAAAATCCTGCTCATCACCTACTCATTTGACACGTATGGACGTCAACAAGAATTGGAACTTATTACTTTAAGTTCAATTGCACGATCAAGGGTAGAATAAAACATGTAACTTCTTTAATGTTTGTGTAGCCTCTTAATTATATATGTGTTCGTCGACAAACCCTAGTTCTCGGATACCACTTATGAACATGATAGGTACATAGAAGTGAAAGGTAAAGAATCTCATAAAACATTGAGTAATTCATTAGTGAAAAGTTAACAAAAAGATTGATAAAAAAAAAAACTACGCGAGGCTACATTAGAAATCTTACAAAATAAAACATGGCATGAGTATGGTATCTATGGGACTTCTAAGTTGCACATGAGACAAGGCCCTTACTATACCCAAAAACATACAAAAATGTCACTTCATAAGCAAAAGTGCCTCAATGATAAATAAGGCTCACCACAAGAATGAAATGAGTAGAGTGCCTTGTGAGGATTAGTGCCGCCCTGAGAGTCCATACGTGCATCACAAAAAGATGCAGTACCTTGACAAAAGAGAAGTGATTACATGTGAAATAGTACTCACATGATGAGCTGAACCCAAATATAAGAGAATGTAAGTTGTACTAGCACCAACTTATTGCTATACTAAAGTACAAACCAACAAACAAATTTCTTGTCTTGTATTTACAATGGCAGCAAGAAAATCTGTATTGTACCATTGAATTTTACTATTCTTTACCTCCTTAAAGTGCTTCTTTAGGAGGAGTACTGGAGGTATTTCCGTCTAGATGAGATATAATACTTGGAATGCGGTGGATATGAGTTGCTGTAAAAGGGGTATTTATTACATATATAAGCATCTAAGCTAAATAAAGATGAAAACATGATTTTGCTGATTATGATTTACCTTTGTGTAACTGTTGACATTTTGTTTCCTCATTCTTCATTTTGTTCATATGGTAATGTTGATTTTGAATTTCTTGTCTTTTCTTATGAACTTGCAGGAAAAAAGTTGTAAAATTTGTGATGATATAGGTTCTCAAGAAGCAATTATTACCTGCTATAAGTGTAAAAATGTTGACGTGCACCAGTAAGTTCTCTCTCTCGATTTTTAGCATGTAAAGGCAGTCAGGCAAGCTGAAAGTCATGATCTCTTATCCATTCTTGCTCCATCACCTTGTGCCATATCTATATGTTCATTGTAAACCTCAAACATTGTCCCAATCCCAAACCCATTCTTTTTTTATTGACTTGCCATTTCTAAGGGAGAAGTTGATCTTTTGACACAAGGGGCTGCTCCTCTTGAAGGAAATTGCGAGTTAGATTATCAGCTTTTGCTCCCCTTTTATTGAAACTTAAATAGGGATGAAAAGTGGAATAGAACTAAAAGCTTAAATGGAAGTGACATTCCTCTTAGGGAGTGTAAGGACCTCTTCGAGTTGTCTAATCTTTCTGGCATTCGAATCCTAATAGTATTGGGTTCCACCTAAAGGATACATTGATTCTTTCATTAGAATGTTGTGGCATTTAATTCTATTAAGTACATAGTTCTCTTCTTATTTTTAAAAAATCTGCTTTTCTCTTCCTTTCAGAAATTGCGTGTCGGGCTATTATGTTGATGCACCAGTGGATTGGTGTTGTGAAGAATGTGATACTGACAAATGGATAATATCTTTATCACATGGACTAGAAAATGTGCAATCCGAGGGATCCTCTGCAAAGATTTGTCTGAGTACTGTGCAACCAAAGAAACATAGTAAGTTTCCTCGTGGGAGTAGGAAGCGTATTAACTGGGAAAAGGAGGTAAAGACTGGGAAAGCCAGATATCTACCTGTTGAAGAAGCACTTGATCTGCAATCAGGCATGGATGGAGAAATATGAATCACCACTGGTAACTACTGTGTCCTCAAGAGTTGTGTCAGCCGAATCCATGGCAATCGTGACTCAAGGGCATTTTAGCAATCCTAGAGTTCAAATTTCAAATTCTTTTCCTGAGAAGAGTGCAATGCAATTATCTAAAGGTTAAGTGTTCACCAACATCTTTTGTATTCATTAATTGGTTTGATTTGTCCTCTTTTTATACCTCTAGTCTTTAGAAATTTCATTTTCTATCATTTACTTCTGTACTTTCATCCAATTGATGTAGCCTATTTTTTAGGTCCAGCTGGTTCTACCATTATGGAGCATAGGAGTCGCAATGCTGTGAATGAGATTTGAATGATGAATTCATCTACGACACACCCTTGTGTTCCTGCTTTAGTTCCTTCCTGGAAGTAAGTATCCTTCATGAATGCACATTAATTTCCAATATAGTTTAACACGGGGTAAACTGAGCTCCACAAAAGTTCAAATTCAGCAAGTTAGTCTTTTGCATATTCTCTCTGGTTACCTTGTGACTTTTTTTATGGCAGCAAGTTAGTCTTTTGCATATGATTTTAAGAAATTCCCCCTGTGGAATGGAAAGGTTGCCCAGAAAATTAGTTGGGGTGTAAGCAAGCTCTGGGAACGTCATTAGTATAACTAAAGAAAATGAATAGGACATTGTGTAATATATGCCTAACTACAGGGGCGGATCTACGTAGAGAGTGCCGGGTGCTCGAGCACCCATTGACCCCGACAAAATTTTTGTATATTTATATAGAAAATTTGCAAAAATGAATATATAATAGATATGAGCACCCATTAAGATTTTTAACAAAAGCACTGATGGGTGCTTTGGTTCAGGGCCTGGTCTTAAAAGTCATGCGTGCGGGGCTGTAGGTCGAGGGATCGATTCTCCCCAGCAGCAACCCATTTTTTTCTCCATAAATTATACATTTTTCATAATTAGATCTCAACCTTTTACAACATTCATAAATGTTCTTCCATAGTCTTTTTTAGCTGGATTTGACCACACTACATAATTTAGGTTGGAAGTTAGATCTCATTCTTGAAAATTAATTAATGAAGCCTTAGTAATTTTTAGAAACATCTCTCTCATTCACATCATGTATTTTCTTGTACATAAAATAAATTTTTATTTATAATATCATATTAAAATGCATTTCAAATTGATTCATGAGAAATTATATTTGAATGTTTTGAAAAAGACATTTGTAATTTCTCATGAATCAATTTGAATTGCATTATATTAGCCAAAATTTAAAATGGGATGAAATAAACAGATCAAATGAGTCCATTTAATAAAATAAGCGGATTATTAACTTATCCAAACATAAATGAATTAGACGAATCATGAATATTTGGACTGATTTTGCCCACCCCTATCAAAGACTGATTTGCCTGACTCGTGAGTTAACAGTAGGTGATCAACATCTGATATAACATTTAAAATTTTATTTGCAAATTATGTATCAATATGTATAGATACAAAAACAAAAATAACCTTTAGCGACAATTAATTAACGATAATAGCTTAATTACTGCTAAATGTGTATTTTTAGCGGCAATTAGCAGTTCTTGATGTTACATTTTCATTAATGGTAGATACTTTCCAGGAAAGTCCAAGCATAAATTTCTTGATGTTATATATTCTCATCATTTGTGTGTTGATATTTGTTATGTCTTTATTAATTTACATCTTCAAGAGCTTAATAATTGTTTTAATGCTGTGAGTAGTGACTTACTTCTTGGTATGACTAACTTGAATTCAGTTAGTTCATTTGGTGGTTTTGATAAGAACAGGATAATGATATTGACCGAGTATTATAAAAATGAGTTTGATAGCAATAAGCTTCGAGATCTCAGTTGTTAGCGTGATAATTTTATAGGTTATGCTCGTAATTTTGATAAGAGGTTCTTCAACTTGAAGAGAATTAGTGACTTTGCTAAAGTATTGGTGAAGTCAAATCTGCATCAAACTTGGCTACATGTTTATTTGCTTATCAATTTGACTCTCATTCTTCGTGTTGCTACTGTTTCTGTGGAACGAGCTTTTTCATCCATGAAGTACATCAAAAATGAATTTCGTAATAGTATAGGTGATGAATTTTTTAATGGTTGTGCAGTGCTCATTTCCTTAACATAAAAATAAATGAGGAAAGCTTGCAAGAGTAAATTATTAGTTATAATTGGTAAGAGAAGCTAGGAAAATTTGGACTTCATTTCTTAGTTTTTCTAAGAAATGAAGAGTTTTTAACTATAACGTTTAAATAGTTGTACACTTATACAGTTATACAATGCATTTATAGTAACTTTATAATAAGAGAAGTGAGCACCCACAAGCCTAAGATCCTGGATCCGCCACTGCCTAACAATGGGAAAGAGTTCTACGTACTATATATTTTTGTGTCCTTGAAACTCGAATATGCATTTCGTTATTCGTCGAAAACAGAGAAGTTTCCCTTTGATTATTCTACGTACTCTATATATATATATATTGAAGATCTTTTTTTACTTGAAGAATTGGAACAACTCAATAGGAATACAGGTTCACTTCCCTATAATAATTAGTCTTTCTCTTCTTTGCATTTTAGGGGAAATTTTGACATCTTAGGTGTGCTTGCACCTGGGATATTCAATAATTGTATCCAGGCTCATCCTCCTTGCAGAGTTAGACGTAAGGTGTATGAGTTCTCAGGGCTATTGCCTGATACTCTTAAACTCGAACTAGTTCCCCGTGGGGATATCTGGGCAAGTCTGTTCAACAGTCATTTTCCGGATAAAGAAGACATAGGACTCTATTTCTTCGCAAGTGAGAGAGAAAGGTCAGCTTCTACCCTATATATCTATCCCGAAAACGGATAGGGGTGCAAAGTAGAAGTGCGCCCTTGCCCAGGATTATTTTTACTAGAAATTGATTTGAATTTCCCATTATCTGTAGGTCTGAGAGATATATTGCCCTGGTGGAGTTCATGCATAGAAAGGATTTGGTGTTGAGAACTCTTATCAATGATGTTGAGTTGAGTATACTGGCATCCACAGCCCTGTGCAGTGATTCTCAAAGTACATTTATAATCTCTATGTTCTTTTCTCATTTTCTTATTCCCTTTCATGAATTTTTAGGCAATATGTATATTCAATTATGCTCTGTAGAAGATCAATTTTCCTGTCTATCCAGAAGATTATTCCTTTTTAAGTTAGCAATACTTGTTTGGTTTCGTTTGAATATAAATGCTTTAATGCAGTAAGTCATCAGGCCAAGCTGTAGAGGTACTGATTGTACAATCGAGGGCAGAAAAATATTTAACTTGGATTGTTTTATCTGTAGTTTGTGTCTTGAATGTAAGTTCAAATTCTGGAGCTGCATCTCACCTTGTGGATGTTCTTGCAGGATGGAACAGAGAGCAATTCCTATGGGGATTATTTTACCGCACGGGACAAGACACCGATGGATGTGCTGAAGGAGGCAGCAACAAAGTGATTGATATGGAGATAGACATGATAGCTGGAGAAGATGTAGGAACGCTGGACATTGTGTTCCACTCATGGTTGTAGATCTGTTCACAACGAGTTTTCTTCATTCAGTTCTATCTTCTTCAGTCTGTTTTAGTCCGGCTACATCTGTCTATCTTAATGCTTGCATCGTCTATCTGACTCGTATCTTTTGGTTATATCATCCGACTCTAGTGTTAGACTCCTCATACTATTTGTCACAAATACAAATCAACAATTAGATTTATGGTCAATATGTGAGTACTGAGTTCTTTAATCGTTGATCGCTTGGATTCCTATTACAGTTATGGTCAGTATGTGAATTTAAAATGGAACAAGTTGCTTAAAACAACTCAGTTGGTATGGCACAGCCTTCACTATCTTCAACATTTGCAAATTAAAGAACAAATATCACTGGAACTGAAATGGTTGAAGACATTTTATCGGAAAGATACGTTTCCTTGTGATATGCTCTGAATTCTTAAATGTTTGATGACACTTTATCGATGATATGCCACTCATCCATGCCCGAAAAATGAAAGAATTAAAAATCCTTTTTATATATTTCAGATCACAGAAAGATGTTTCTCAAAATTTAAATGAATAATCATGAATTTGCTATAAAGTTTGCAGTTTGAAATTGGACTTGCATTTAACACTACTCAAATAATATAGAATAGAACTCGTCTTTCTTTGTAAGGAATGTTGATCATTTATACAACTTTTTTATTATCAAACTAATAAGGGGTTGCACGTGAGGATATCTTCGTCACACGCTGCCTACATACCCCAAAATAAATCCTATAGAGGGATCAAGTCCACACCACGTACTTCTTTACATATATTACAAATCATTTTTTTATTATTGATCTATGATCTATTTGTCAGTACCCAGTACCCTTCCACAAGTTTCGTTCTCTACTTCCTTCAGATCTGGCAATTGTCTCACGAATTTATGATTGCCGAACTTGAACGTTATCTTCCGGATTGGTTTGTGTAGAAGGGACTTTGAACCACTTTTCTTCTTCCTTGTCTTTGCTGTGTTGACTACTATGGATGAATTCTGCAGAAAGGATGGTTCAAGAGCACATCGGCAGTCCAACGCGAGCTGGGATTCTTCACAAGACATCTCTTCAGAAAATCTTTGGCTTCCTTTGACAACTTTGAATTCTGAAACTTAGGTTTCTCAAACACGATTTGGTGCAACACATGATCATCATCTCCGTCCCACAGCGGTGTCCCTGTAATCAGCTCATAGACAGTGCAACCAAGAGCCCAAATATCAACGTGTGGACCATAGTCATAGTTACGCACCAATTCAGGTTCCATATACCTTTTTGTTCCCCTGATCATCAGTTCCCGTTTTTCTTTCACGGTCTGTTCAAAAGTCATGGAAAGCCCGAAATCAGTAATCTTGGCAGTTTCTTCTGTGCCCACCAGGAGAATATTGTCAGGCTTGATGTCGCAGTGAATAATTCCATTAGTGTGAATGCAACTGAGACCTAAAAGAACATTCTTTGTGTGTTTTTTAACTTCAACCTCGGGCAGTGAATTGCAATTGCGAAGACGATTGGCAAGGCTTCCTCCTGATGCATACTCCTGCAATAAGTTGTAAATGATGACTTCATCTTCGAATGAGAGATTAGCTCCGAAACAGCGAATAATGCACGGAGAATGTTTGAACATACCGAGAAATTCCTCTTCTTCTTTCAACGATTGAGAATCACTGTAGATGCAAGACTTGACGGCAATAATAGAGGGAAGAGTAACGCCATGAAATAGTGCGTTAGACGTAGAAGCTAACGAGACAACACCAAATCCACCTTGACCAAGAGTTGTGCCTCTCTTCCACAATAATTCCGCCATATATTGAATGTGCAATTTGTTGGTAGTATAGTATAGTAAATGTACATACTAAGGAAGAGTAATTTATAGATGATGTTCCTTTGTTCCTATTTTAATTTGGATTAAACCTTTCTTTTCCCATTTCCATTCCTATACCAAAATGGATTCTCAAAGTTTAATTTCTTAAAAAGATGAAAGTTTCTAATAGTTTCAAAATTTAACTATAGGTTTGTTTCCTTCAACACTATTCTTCTCGTCTGTTTCCTATTCTTTTTTGCTTTTATTTTCCTAAATAAATTTCCTAAACAAGATATTTGTGAAATAAATTATTTATCAAATTAAAGAGCATAATTTAAAGGCGGGAAAATAAATATATTTTAATTTCTTTTCCATTAATAATAATAAATAGATTTTAAAAAGGATTATTAATCAAATTAAAGAGCATAATTTTAGGGAGGGAAAATCAGTCAGCATAAACAACGTGTATACATACTATTTATACAATATTATATATTATATATACAGATGACTAATTTTTTTGGTTCATGATGCCCTGTTCGAAATTCATGATGAGCATAGTGGGTTCAGATTTGGTTTTAAAGCTGCTGGACATTTGAGAGCACATAGTGAAAAAGATGCACCAATAACTTTGGGTAGTCCTGTTTAAGAAACGAGTTGCAATCATAATATATCACATAGCTATTTTAAATTGCAAATAATTATTTCTTGGTTAGTCTGAGTTCTTGAGCCGAAAAAATAGGTTTGAAATATTTTTAGACTAAAAAGATGAATGAAAGGTATTTGTGAACCATTTTTCATAGGACGGGATATTTTTGGCCATTTTCCATTAGCTTAATTAACTTCATGATAAATGGTTTACAAACATTAGTTTGAATAAATGGTAAACCTGATTGTGTCCATATGTTTCTTAGAATCGCATTTACACATTTTTTTAATGAGCCACCTTGTCACTAAATACCTAAAAATATGAAATTAGAAAAAAACACATAATCAAACTAGTTTATTCATCTCATTTCCTGACAAACCACTAAAAAGAAGTAAAATAATCAGTTCAAATTAAGATCATATGACTTGATAAAAATAAGTTAATTCATAAGAAAGAACATGACGGCTTCTTCACTTGGATACAACTTTTTTGTCCATGCAACTTTCTCCTCACATCATCTCTCGAATTTTTATTTGTTCTTACAAGAACTATCAAAATCCATATCCATTTTGCCAGAGAAATAGAACAGCTTTGTCACAAAAGACCTGAAACAAAACCTGTTACGTGTTTGCCTTGAAAAAAATCTTCTACACTGCACTGATTCGAGAGGACAACCAACAAGATCAGAAGAAACGCCACTCAAGTCAGAGTGGCAGTAAGAGCATCAAACTAAAATGCTTTAACTACAGAAACTGAGCTTCTTCATCACTTTTGCATAAGCCAAAGGGACCGTAGCAGGTTGCCTGAGCCGACGTTTTGATTTCTTAGACTGCACCAAACAATAAAACCCATTTAGCACCACATTGAAGAAGTCATTACTGAAGTTCATGACCAATGCAAGTGTACAAACACAACAACATGCAGATAATTCAACTGCAGAAGCTCAACTTCATGTAAGCGCTCAAGAATCTATTTTTAGTGATAAGTGTGTCATTTTATTTATATGAACAGAAAGCATGGCAGTTTACTCCAGAACATTTTGACCTTTCTATATTTCTACAACCAAGAATCTACCAGATAATCAAACTTATCAAGTCCATGAGTCCTGGAACTCTTCTTTTTTTTTTTTAGACTGGAAACATTTTGTATTCCTCAGCATTAAGGGCTATGCTGGCCACCTCCAAAAAGTTGTTAGGCTGGAGCTAATTTTAGAAGGCCAAAAGTCCTGGAAAATCCAAAGATTTGCCTTCCAAAATCAAGTGATCTCAAAAGCTATAGCTTCCTAATCCACTCAATGAAGGCAGGCATAAAAGAAAGTGATTGAGAAGTTGCGATCTCACAACAGACTTCACCTTGCTAAGGAAATTTTGAACTTCCTATTCCTTTTAACAAGAAGAATTACCACATAGTTAAATATAAGTGAAATCGCAGTTAGACTAGTTCAGCCTAAAAAATCGCAGGATTAAGTTCTCGTATCAAATGTTGTTATTAGTTATTACTGCACCAGAGTTGCATTTAGCTGTGATGCAAAATATTGTTACTAACTATTTTACTATGGTCCAAGCAATTATTATTATCAAATAAATAACTAGCACGGAGGGCAGGCAGGAATTACGTTTCTGCACTTTTAAAAAAAAGTTGTTTGCCGCACCCAAGAGAGTAGCATAACAGTCTAGTGCTCAATGAAGAGGACTGAGAATCATGAGGTCTCCGGTTCCCAGCAGAGGCAAAAACTGATTTCTTCCGTATGTCCAAGCATTGCTGGACAAAGTTTCCTGATATCTATCTTGGTGAGAGGTAGCAGGTATCACGTGGAATTAATCTAGGTGTACGCAAGTTGGCCCGGACATAAAGATTATCAACGACAAAAAAAGACGTCTTGCCAAATACACAAGTTTCTACTTTCCACATCAGGAAGATTCTGCCCCACTCCCTTCCTCCAACCCACCCCAAAAAATGGTTTCAGATGTTGCCCTTACTCGCCGAAGGCAAAATGCACAACTTCATAACAATTAAAGGCTAGCAGACTTCTACCATATCAAGCTACATGTGTACATTAACAAAAACAATCAATGGACTGTCTCTCAATCCAAAATTAACTAGTCTATGCTTTTTAAATCTTATTTATCCATGCCCTCTCTATTCAGATTCATTTTATTCCTAATGCTAATATCAAAGAATATATCATAGTTAGACAGTTTTACACTGGTGGTCAACATCAACAGTCAACCTCCACATTTCTTCTCCTTTATCCAGGGCTTGGGACGGATATACTTTGTGAAACTCACCTATCAATTAACTATGAAGTAGATTCCCTACTTTTTCGTATAGTGCTTGTATGCACAGAATCCCTTTCCTCATAAGAAATTGGTCTTTGCATTTGATTATATTATTTATATGCAACAATATCTAATGAGGGAAAAAGTGATGACAGATGATAGGTAAGAAACAAATGACAACCAATGAATCAATCAATCACGCCTCAAACTCAAATTAGTTGAATCAGATATATGTATTTTCTTTCTCCGTTCTGTTCTATTCAAGTATATCCAAGACTTAAAATTTTGTATTTTGGTGCACAATTTGAACACATGGAGCTAATGATGAATGGGTGCAATGTATCTGAAAGTGCTACAGGAATAGTGGTGTTTAAAATTTGCTTACGGCTCGACAAAGAAGAAAATGAAACAGTAAGAAGTGAAAAAAGATTTTAAAGAATAAAAAGGAAGAAGACAGGGTGAAGAAGATTTTTAATAATTTCCAAAATGCTTATTCAGTCAAGTCTCCTAAAAATAAAGGAATACAGAAGTGTTCTAGTAAAGAATTTAGAGGATAAATGATGCATCAAAACAAGTACTGCAACAGAATCATATTCACCTGGCACTTTTCAAGCTGGTATATAGCAGCACATGGCATATGTTTTGCAGCATGCTATCAGAGGTTTTTTTTTCTTTGGGTTGATAGATCAGATAATTTTTTACAATGACAGTGCCTTTAAGATCAGAGGATGTTTTATTAATTGGGATGAATTTATTTTTGATAAGTAATTGGGTTCGATTATTTAAGTAACTTTTATTATCTGTTTCCTATTTCTTAAATATCTTCTTCCTTAATCTTTCGTCCAAATTAGCTTGAGAATTAGGAAATACAGTTTTTTTTCAGGATAAAGGTTGTCTTTCAAAATTAAAAAAAGAGCTATTATAGCTTTGTAATCGTTCAACTTATTATCTGTGATATTTTATCAATTTTCTTGAACCCCCTTTTTTTTGACAAGGTAACAGACAAATTCTTGAACCCCTTCTTTATTAAGGGGATGAAAAGTCTTTTAATGTACATGCATAAGCACTTTATGGAGCAATCGATAAAATTTCACTTATCAAAAAAAAAAAAATCTGTGATATTTTGCCTCTGGTCCTGATGTTGTATCCCAGGACTTCTTTCAATCAATCAACTAAGCCTCTATTCCAAATCAGTTGAATTCTTTGCTAAAAACAACCCTTTTAAGTATTTCCCCTTATTTGCCTTTAGGAAATGAGGGCTTTCACATGAATCAAAGTAAAACTCCTACTTCCACAATCCCGTATGTATTACTTGGAATCATAACTAAAGACGGCCTACACAAACATGTCGGGAAACAGGAGTTGAAGAAATCATTACAAAACTTGATGGACAAACCAAACATCCTAATGAACACATTAGATGGAGGAAGAAATTAATGGTGAAAATAAAGATAGTTATCTTAATAATTTCAAGCACTACGAAAAGTAGTGATGAAGATCAAATGAGCTATTTCAAGAATTTGATTTTGATACATCAGGATTAGATCAGGGAATCAGAATAATCCTCCAGTTAATGATATTCATCCCCCATAAAGATGATCTACTTCCTATTTTTAAAAGATTGTATTTAACTTTTCAGACACTACCAGTGCTCTCCAACTCTTTGATAAAAGTTCTACAAGTCAAACAGACAAATAATATACATGTCTGGAGAATTTGATGGAAATGCTTGTGGTCCGGCCCTTTTTTACTAAAATATACGAGTTGTGGCAGGAAAAAAACCTGCTTCTCAGTAACGAGTATGAGTTTGTCTAAGGTTCAATTATCCGGTCGGAGTTAATCTTTAAGAAGAATAATATGTCATCAATGAAGCACGCAAATATAATTTAATTGGGGATGCTTTATGTACATCAAGTCATATTCAGCTGGAATAATCATATAAAGGTGAAGACATGAAAGACCTTGCACACATGATACCTTCAAATCAAATTATCATTTATCAGAGGAAGGGGAGAAAGTGTTCTTAAAAAGCTATGATTACCCGACGAGCTGTAGATGTAACTTTGGAAAAACTAGCATAAAGTTGTTTCAGCTAGCCAACGAAAGGTAAAGGAAGAAAGGATGGAAAGGATTACAAGGACATTCCCTAATTCCTACTCAGCATGGAAAGCGAAGACTTGAGCACCAGCTTCTTTTTTCCAACCTAAGGACAACTGAATGCTGATAGAAGAACAGATGTGAAGACAAGAAGTGCGGCAGAATCATTATTCACCACTGTGGCAGCATTATAGTTGTAGTCCTATAGCACTCTTCTGTAAGGCTTGGATTCTTAGTTCAGATTTTATTTTTCACTTATTCTAGGCTACATTTTATTATTTGGTTCCTAGCTGTTTTCACTTCCTTTCAAGTAGTTTGTTAGTCAACCACAATTAGGTAGTCATTTCTTGATGACAACATCTTTTTTGTCCTCTCAAGCACCTCGAGTTGCCTTTTTATTCCACCTCAACCATTCTCATTCTTGATTCATATCTAGATTCACTTCCCAGAATTCTCCTTGAAACATTTCCTAATCTGTTTAGGCTCCAACATTTGGAAACTCCAAATTGAAGATCTCACACCAAACTTCTGTACTACCTAATTTCTTTAGTTTTTTTGAGGATAACTCCCTATTCCCTAATTTCTTTCTCCTAGGTAGGAATCACAATTTATCAACTAAAGAGAAATAAACCTCGCAAAATTCACGGTAAGCTTTAAGTTCATTACATCTTTGGACCCTAAATCAGTCCTGGATTACTAAATCATTTCACTATATTGAGCAAAATTAACCCTACAATTTCAAGAAGTTTACAAACTTCTCTTTTATAAACCATTGTGTTCTGGCCAACTTGTGCACACCTCGACTAATTCCACGGGGTACCTACTACCTCTCACTAGAACAGTCAATAAGTTTTCAAACTCCTACATAGCTGGATTTTTAACAGAGATGCTTTTTGGGAGTTGTTAAGCAAAGCATACAGTACAGAATTTGACTGTAACAATAACTATAACAGCTAGGAACCTTCCAACTCCTTGCTAAACAGTAATTAATTAGCTTGCATGGTGGGAAGAAAGATGAGAGCTTTCACAGAGAAACATTCTTCTTTTCACAACACCCCTCCCCTAAAACCCTGGAAGAGTTCTGGCAAACAGTTAAAAGGGGGATCAGTTATTGATCCTTATTAGTTGAACAGTCAAGCAGTTTTCGGTAAACAACAATAAGACAAGTACCAAGTCAAACACATAAGTGATTGAAATTATACCCTAACTCACAGGCATTAAGGTAATATTAACAACAATTGAGTATCCATGTATACCGCATTTCGCTTAATTAATCAAAGCTTCCAAAAGAACAAGAGAAAAGCTGACCTTTAAATGTGCATTGTGTCTCTTCCCCTCTTTCCAGCGCCTAATCTGGCCATCCTTCATAACACGAAATCTGTCCTTATAAGACCTAATCCAGTAGCAAGAAGTACTAATTATCTTCAATATCCAACACAAACTTAAAGACAAATCAAATTAAGTCATATACATACGAATAAAATTTCATTTTGATTTTCTTGACTTTTGATGTGATTGGAGTCATCGGCTTCCTGCTTTTCAACTTCCTTTTCCTCTGTTTCGCAGTGATGTACCGCACTTGCATGAACTAGAAATCAACAATCAACTCTAAACAAGTAAATAACAGAAAATCCCAATAAACACACAACAGACACTAAAAACTATTAAACACGGCAGAAATCAACACTGAACAAGTAAATAACAGGATAAGCTACAAGCATTCTCAGCTCCACCCAAGAACAATCATATGAAATCAAGGTCACATTTTTGTTAACCCCTTTCTCTTCCCTTTCATTTTCCAGCACTTAGACTATGGCATTTACGTAATTAATAACAATTAAACTAGCACATTATACTATTCTAAGCATTATCTGCATAGGCAAATCCAAGATTTCAAGTAATTGGGGTTTGGAGGTCCACTGCACCCACTACTCCTCTTGGGCAATTGTACGAACTTAATATAAATACACACTCCAATAAGATGAAAATGAAAAAAGAAGGCAACTTACAGAAAGGGGGAGGAGAGACGAGTGAGTGGGGAACGAAACAGGGCCACCATGGCAAAGGGGTTTAAAGGTGGGAGAGAGTATTGAATGTGTGAAGGGTTTGTTAATAATGGGATTGGTAGCAGTGTGGAGAAGACGATAAGGAGGAAGTGGGTGGTGATGGGTATTTGGAGTTGAACGGAGAGCGGCGAGGGATCGGAGCTTAGAGCACCATCTCTGCATCTTTGCTCTCTATTTGGGACTTAGGTTTTTTGCTTTCGGTTGTAAGAGCCAAAAGATGAGAGACACCATCATTTTTAATTTGGGAAGTCATTATGATATTTTAACAAAATAAATTTCATGAAAAATTATTTTAGTTATTAGGAAAAAAAATTGGAAGTTATGTTTTATAATTATATTTAATTATTATTTATTACTTGCTTCGGTAAACTTTCTTATATAATTATTAATTAACTTTTAGTACTTAATTCTTCATGTAAAAAGTTTTTTATTTATAAATTTTATTTTATTTTTGTAAAATATATTTTTTCCTTTTTTCATTTTATTAGTGATGTATTGCATGAAGCAGAGATGGAAGCGAAGATCAATACAAAAGTCATACAGCCAAGAGAGAGAGGGGAAGTTTCAAGTAGCTTGGGTCAATATCCAAGAAAAGGGGAGATTGATGATAATATCGATCATCATATTAAAGCTAAAAGCATAAATGGAGGCTCGCATCGGGTTATGTGAGATAAAAATATGTCACCAAGACGTAAATATAAGCTCTAAAGAGTTGTGATACCTACATTGTTTTATAGAGAAGATGTTGGCATGTCAAGAATGCACATGTTCAAAATTAGATGAGGTATGAGGATGTTCATATGGATGTGCGGACATACTAGCTAAGAGTGGTAGGACTAGGAACGAAGTTATACATGACAAAGTGGGAGTAACCTTCGTGACGGATGTAAGAGCAGCAAGACTAAGATAGTTCGACATATAAGAGGAGGTATATGGAGGCATCAATATATAGGGGTGAGAGTATGGCTATAGCAGATTTTAAGAGAGATAAAAGAAGGTCAAAGAAGAACTGAGGAGGTGATCAAACAAGCTATGACACATCTTCAACTTACTAAGGACGTGATCCTAAATAGAAAAATTTAGAAATTGAAGATTAAGAGATTAAATGATAGTAGATAATTGTGTGTCGTAGTAATTTTACAAAGGAGAAATAGGGGGCTAATCTCCTATTCTCGTGATCTTCTCTTCATTAGTAGTCTTACCTAGTATTTGCATTGAATGTTATTCTTCATTTTTACTACATGTTACTTTAATTGCTTTGTTTATCTTGTTATTTTATTGTCGTTATTTTTCTTTCATCTTTCTTTGATTACATTAATTTGAACTGAGAATTTATCGAAAATAATTTTCCACAAAGATAAGGATAAAATTTACATACATTCACTATCCTTCAAACACGCACTACGTAAACTAAGTAAGGAATTAAAACTTTCATTGTTAGAATTTTTAAAAGTTTGATACTCACAAATAAATTTGGCGATTTGTCGAGGGTTAGCTGAGGATGTCATTTTAAAATTGTGGTTAAATTTGAAACTATTCAATAAAGATTTGACCCATTTAATTAATAATGTTTTAAAAGGTTGAAATTGATAGAATATGATTATTTTTTTATAATATTTCATAATTTGGTATAACAATATAAAAGTATACATATATAAATATCTCTTATACACAATTGTACAAAATAAATAGACTGTAAGTACACAGGATTGTGTAACCTTTGTATGTGGTGTATAAACACTATTACAAAAAGAAGTTGGCTCTATACAATATGATAACATACTCATTGTAATTCTATAAGCGGAATCTAAAAATAATATAATCTAGACAAATCTTACACATATTATGGAGATAAATGTTGTTTATGATAAATTTCCTTTCAAGGAAAACAATACAGAGCATAAGTTGATTCTGTCTTTCTTTGATAAGAATCAATACGAAGTCCTTTGGGTTCGATCCAATTCTTTTAAGAGTCACTATATTATTTGTGCGACCACGTACACTTGCGTGTGCAATTGGGAGCAACAATTTTTTGACGCCCCACCTTGTATTCATATGAAAGTAGACAAAATCCAAAGCCCACAGCAGTAAGTAGCCAAATTAGTATCCCGCACACATGTTATATAAGTACCAGTAGAATTAAAACAGAATCAAGAAAAGGCATAAAATCATTGCTTGTATATAGATTGGAAATATTATGCAAACAAGACACAAAGTAGAAGTATTTATAGAGTGGATCATGTCATTTCGGAGAGACGTTATTTCACAATGAAACACTAAGAGAAATATCTAGATATGTATATGGTGCAATTGTGAGATATTCTTACAGGATTGGAGACATGAAAACGAGTTTTATTAGAAAAAGATTAAAAACAGACGAAACCATTCACAGAATTGACTCCTATCATCCTCGTCCAAGGAAGAAAGTTCTGGCCTAATAGTACATAAATTGTTGTGCATAAGTGTTTAGTCTTTCAATCTTCAAATTGATGACTGTTTTGATTATAACTATTGTGTCATTTCAAGGAAGAAATTGTACCAGAATGATCTTCATTTCTGTCAAAAGCAACAATAATTGCTTCCAATTGAGAGAACAACAAATACTTTATTCTATGTTCAATGTGTAAGTAGGCATAGCTCCCAGTATAGATAATCGAACATCACTTCATACATATCATCTTTAACTTTTCAACCAAATCATGGCCAGGTAATCTTCGTAATATCTCAATAACAACTTCTTTGGGTATAGAAACGACATCTTATTTTTTATTTCCCTTGATTCCCTTTGAGATCTTTGTAGACACACAAATTTTATTGGATTTAATTCTTACAAAATTTGGATTAAATTCATGTGTTATTTGGGTTGGATGATTAATTTGGGTTTTACAAATAAATAAGTCCACTTTTATTAAATTAAGTCCAAGGTCTATTTCACCTTGAAGCCCAAAACCACGAGGTGATGTCACGTGGTCAAATGAGGCCCAAAACCACGAGGTGATGCCACATGTTCAAATGAGGTGGTAGTTCCAGTCAAATGTAAGAACCAATCACAATTCCCCAAGTGTCAAAATGACATCCTTTGGCCAATCATAAGCAACTTTTTCCACCCACAACTATAAATAGGGGATGAATATGACATTCTAAGGGGATGAGAAAGCTCTTCAACAAGCATTCTGCAATTGGAGAAAGCTACAACACCAATTGCATAGTTCTTCGAAGGAGTGGTCAACAGAGTTCTTCCCCAAGATCGACTTAAACGACGAAGTGTTTTCCGATATTTCTGGAGATCAAATACATCTCAAGGAGGTGTACATCATCTTATATTCAAGAAATACGCTACTGAAGGTCCTCGAATCATGGAGAAGTTCAGGAGAGAAGAATTAAGAGACAATAGAATTGTACTCACAAGATTCATCAATAAAAATCACATTTTTCTTTTATTTATTTTGTTTGCAGTAAATTTGCAGCGCTTACGGAAATTTGTTACGAACAATTTTAATTCCTTTTTTTTCATACTTTTATTTAGAAATAAGCAAATTTCACTCATCATTCATTCTATGGATTATCGTTGTTGTGGTCGAAAGAAATCGGACTATGGTTACTACAGTCGAAAAGATTCGACTATCTCCACGCCTTCTTAATCCTCAGATTCCAATCGGTGGAAGAATAATAAGCACAATAAAAAGGATGCCAACATAATAAAGTGGTATTCTCCGATTCTGATTTTAAATTCGATTTCGATTCTGATTCTAATTTCGATTCCGATTTCGATTCCACTGGGTAAAAGAATAATAAGCACAATCCAGAAAAATATCGACAAAATAAAGAATATTTTTCAAGAAAATTATGATCATCATCGGAGTCGCGGCTCTTTTGGGTGATATTAATCACTCTATTTTGTTCATTTTGTATATAGTTTGAAATATTTAGAATTTCTTTTAATGTAATTCCTTATAATTTGTGATATAATTTCTATTTTTTATGCATAGAAATTAGTTAAGAGTATTATTCAGGTCTATCATCACAAAGTTGAACATATTTTTTTTTTAAATCTAAAAAAAACTACAATTGCTACTCTTTGAATGCATATTCAAAAAATTTAAGTGAAAAATTGTTATGGTTTTAAAAGTTAGAAAAAACTCACAAATATTTTTTTGTGATTTGCTGAAATATTTGATAAATTCGATGGTTGAGGTTTGTTGAAGATGTCCATTTTAAGATTGTGATTAAAATTTGATTCTATTCAGTATGAAAAAAAAAGGAGCTTTTTTGATGATGTTTCCGTGGATTGAAGTTGATAGAAGATGAAACTCATTTTTTTTATAGGCGTTTGATCATGCAATATCATATCACGATATGAAATCAATATTTGGACATGCGATTTCACACTGATTTCATCTCATGATTTCATATCATGAGATGGAATACCATATTCTCCAAAATCATGATATGGGAATTCCATATCATGATTTGAAATTTTTTAAATACAAAAATTGACCCACAAGTTTATATTTTGTTAAAACAACCCAACATTATATTTACTAAACATTTATTTCATATGTAAATAAAATTAATAATCACATCAATACTTTTTAAAATTTATTATTCTCACCAACATAAAATTTATTATTGCTTTCAATTTGGTGAATATAAATGATAAAGTAAGAATTGATTTGGTGAATATAAATATACAAACGGAGGGAGTAATATTTTTTTGGTTTTTCATAATAAAAAAACTTCTCTTTCGGCTACATATGAAAATGTTTAAAGTAATTTAATATGAAAAAAGACAAAATTCGTGATGTATGTTTGATGATCACTACTTCTAATATGTTTGATTTTAGCACGAAATTAATGTACTGAAAATGTGTAATTGCACACAAGTGAAACAAGGCATGAACCATATGATATTGACACACAAGTGAAAATTGTCATAACTTGTACAGTGTTCCATAATTATTTGCGATAATACCAAAGGGATGATGAAATATTTATGGTCTATGAGCATGAAAATATAGTTGTGAATGATATTGACTAACAAATGGCTCAAAGTAACAATGTTGATTTGTCTTCTCGGACATATGATAGAGAAATGCAAGTTCAACGTGAGAAGATTATTTGTACTAAGTTAGAGGATTATATTAAAGACTAGTACACTACAATTTATGTTCAATTTTTTTATTGAATTAAAGTTAGATGAAACAATCAATTAAGTGGAGAACATGTAGCTTTGTAATAATTTATTATGCGATTTTATAATTTTTTGTTTATTTGGTAAGATTGAATAAATAATTGAGGTTATTTTAATAGTTTTACAACTTATGGGATTCTTATGTTTATGAGAAAATATACAACACAAAAATTCCATATCGCATGTCCAAACAAAACTTCAACTTTATCTCATAATTCCATATTATGATAGTATATCATGATTCCATATCGCATGGTCAAACGGACCCTTATAATATTTCATAATTTGGTATAACAATGTAAAAATATATATAAATATCTCTTATACGCAATTATATACTTGTATACAAAATAAATATATTATAAGTGCATGATATTGTATAATCTTATATGTTAGGAGTATAAATATTATTACAAAAAAAAGTTTGAAAATAGAGGTTGTTTTCGTTAAATCTTTGCAAAAAAAAAAAAAAAAGTAATACAAAGCAGAAGATTGCTATATGGATTTATCTTTTAAATATGATTAGGTGAGTGCACAAATTATATGTTGGCTGTAATATATGTTTTAAAGAAATTTCGTAATATTAACGGCAATCCTCTCTTAATTACTATACATGGAAAGGAAATGCCATTTTCAATATTCGTATTCGAAAAACACGTACATTTATTATACGTATACGACAATTTTTAATATTAATATAGTATATCTTTCAGATCAGATTTTTTTTTTAAAATCACATGTATAAAGCACACGAAATTAAAGGTGATTTTACTTTCATTTCATCTGTAAACTTTTTTTTTCCTCAACATTTACCTAGTTAATAGAGTATATCAAACTCAAACAATTATCATATTCGCCACAATAATTTACCACCTTAATAAAGTATATCCAAACCTAAACAGTATTATTTTAAAAATAGTTTTCACGAATAAAATATTACTCCTATTGATATTGTCATCATATTATATTTATTTATTTGGAAAATCACCACTTCATTAAACAATTGAAGTTGCTATAAATATTTTTTTGTACTTAATCTTGTTAAGTGTCACGTCTTTACTTTTTCATTAAATCTTATCTTTCTTCATTCACATATTACTATGGTAAATTGTTTATCTATATTTAGTATTTACATTTAAGTAAACGATTAACTTTAGGCATTTTAGAAGTAAACTTGAACTTACATATTACTGTATTATAATTATGGTGAAGTGAAAAATACTATTTTTAAAGACATTTATTTTTTATTCTTTGATTTAGTCTTGACCACTCTTTGATAGAAGAGTGGATTGTCAATATTGAGTAATTAGGAGGACGTGGCACGTGAGTACACAAATAATTCTATTCCTCGTTTGCCGGCGAATATTCCACGCTGCAATAAAGTGGAGTAACAAAAACATCATAAAATTTTAAAATTTTCTTTTTTGACCTTTACCTTAATAGTTTAAACACTTCTTTTTTCTTCTAATTTCAATTCAATCAAATTTCGTCGAATACCTTTTTTGCAATAAAATATAAAGAAATATAATTTTATTAATAAAAATATTGTAAGCGTAAATCTGTTTGTTTTGTTGATTCTTTTATTTGGATTTCCTTGAGATTTATTGTATCTCCTGTAAAGAGAATATTGTGGATTTTCTTGAAGTATTTAGTTGTCTAAAAAAAAAAATTTGTGAATATTTCATGAATTTCTGAATTTTTTTGAAATATCTCTTGAAGGAATATATTCCTCTTTCTATAGACATAATCTAGGACTTACTCCAACAAAATTTCGATGTATACAACCTTATTCAATATTTCAGTAGTATTCTAAGTATCGATATTTTAATGGTCGCAAAAAAAAGGTTGGATTTTTAAATACATGGATTAATTATCCTCGGACAACTTATCACATTACTATGGTATAAATGGTGGGATAAGTTATCCCAAACATGACAGTCAAATAAGAAACATATTTTTTATCCCATCACTATTTATTTTTATCCCACAAATTTTTTATCTCATCACTATTTATTTTTATCCCTCACACCTAAATGTTGAATTATTGACAACCAAAAAAGGATGTTTCTTTCATTAGAGTTAATTAATAGTATTATTCTTATATATTTTACTATAATAAATAAGTTAATTTGATGTGATGCGGTATCAATTTATGATGGTGAATTTCATAGACTAGAAAAAGGTGGATGGAATGTGTCATCGTTAAATCAATATAAAATAAATTATTTATCGGCGCTCATGTCTCTTCAGATTCCTCGCCGATGTTCCCTCTCCCTGTCGTTTTCTTTATCCAAATTGATTCCGCAATTATATCTTCATGTATCCATAATTTACATAAATTTTATTAGTTTAAAGAGATTTATTTTTTTAAAAGTACACTAAATTTAAAGAGTCAAATCAAATTACTAGTTCAAGAGTTAATTATTTAAATTTATTCTAGTTTATAATATTATGAATTTTACCAGATTTTGGATTTTAGATACATGTATCTGGCGCATTCAGTTAATTACATCCAAATACATAGAATCAAAATTATGTGTAATTCGTTTTAGATCTATACATTGTATCTAAGTGAATTCATATGTATTTGACTCTCTCGCTCACTTCTCTCCCTATATTTGGTATTCCAGATACATGTATCTAGTGTGATTCACATGTATTTAAGGAGTTAATATCTTAAAAGGTCATTGAACTATGAGAAATTATCTAGTAAATACATTGAACTTTGTTTTATATCAATAAAATCACTTAACTTGAAGTTTTTATCTTTAAAAATCACTCAACTACATTTATCATTAGAATAAACTTGAAATAGCAAAAAAAAATATTATTTATGATTTATAAACATGTATCTCATAAATAAACAATTTTCTAAACTCTGTATTTAAGATACATATACTATCAAATTTATTTTAATGATAAATATATTTTTATAGATAAAGACCTTAAGCTGAATGATTTTGTTGACATAAAACAAAGTTAAATGACTTTGCTAGATAATTTCTCATAGTTTAATGACCTTTTATAATATTAACTCTGTATTTAAGACACATATACTATCTCGCTCGCCTCTGTCCTTTAATTTTTCTCGTTCGCCTCTCCCCTATTTTAGTGTATCTGGTAGCAAAAATACATGTATATATGTATCTGACTAGATATTTGTAATGAAATTATTAATTAATGAGATAATATGTAATTATTTCAAACTATAGGAGAATTAATAAATATAGTACTATTATTTGTCTAATTAGATAGTTTTTCCATTTCGTATACACTTTATTTCGATTCTTTTGTAACTCATAATTATGTAAAAATATGTTAGTTGATATTTTTTTTCATTAGAGATAAACTAATAAGAATCCCTCCTCACTTTAATATTATATATATATATATACGTTATACTGTTTCATTTAAAAATATTAAACCATCAGAAGAGACATCTTTATTTATTTAAAGTTTGTCAAATGGAAACTCCATTTGATTCTCTTCTTCTCTTTATTGAATTTGTATCCTTGTGATCATTGAGGATTCTTGGAACATTGTACTAAAATTTGAACTATTTTTGTTGCTTAAATTTCAGTGTTTGTGGGAATAGTATATATGTATAATGCAATTGATGGGGTGGGAAGAGGGGGAAGTTATTTGTATGAGAATGATGGGGTGATGATGACAAGAGACCCAAAGCCAAGATTGAGGTGGACTGATGAATTACATCAACAATTTGTTGATGCTGTCACAAAGCTTGGTGGTCCTGATAGTCAGTACTCTCTTTTAATCTTGTTTCATTTTGTGCTAATAAATGTTTGGCCATCTTTTTCTACTTTCTGTGTTGGGGATCACTGAATTCACTTACAACAACAATAATAATATACTCAGTGTAGTCCCACAAGTGGGGTTTGTGGATGGTGGTGTGTATGCGGACCTTACTTCTATACCTTGTGAAGGCAGATCAGAGAGATTGTTTTCAAAAGACAATTACTGAATTCAGTTGTAGTTCCAAAATTACTTCTCTCAGACTTACAGTAGTGCAACTTTTTAGTAGTAATGAACAGTTCTTCTGATCCGATTCAAGTGGTTCTTTGATTCATTTTAAATCTTGTAAGTTGGTTTGGATTGGTGTTATGTATGTAGTAGAGAGGTATTCTTTGTAAAAGAATACTTTTTGCAGCCATTTTAGCTCTTGATTATTACTTTATCAATTGAATGAGTATTTTCTATGCTATTTGGTTAATCTCAATGAGTCTACCATTAGATTGACCCCAATTTTGTTTCTGGATATCCTGCTATTCATTGATCCTCTTTTAGATTGATGTCCTTTTTGAGATAAAAGTTGTTAGTTGAGTGACTGTTTGAGAAATTAACTCGGGAATATGTGGAAAGGACTAAAATCATGTCAAGGCTGTCAATTCTGCTAATTGGAGTATCCTCTTATCTCTATTGCTTGAGATATCTTTGTCCACCTTTGACTTAGATAGATTTAGCTTCAGGAGGTAAACTAGATAGTTAAAATATGAATTTTACATGCCTTCACTTGCTTGTGCTAAGTGAATTTTTGCATTTGGAATCATTTTTTGTTATACGCACGGCGATGTTTGATGGAAGGTCTTGGATTTACAGAAGCAACTCCCAAATTAGTACTGAGGTTGATGGGCTTGAAGGGCTTGACACTATACCATTTGAAGAGTCATTTGCAGGTAAAAGTTTGTTTCTATGCCTTGTTTTTTTCAATTTTTTCTTTCTCTGATAACCACTTTGGATGTCTTTTACCTTGTATTTTCAGAAGTATAGACTAGGACAGCTGGCCAAGAAACAAAATGCAGCAGAGGCAAACAAAGAGAACAGCGGTGAGTTTACTATAATTTTGAGAATTTCCAACAAAGAGCATAATAATGTGCTACATAAAACCTTGCCTATTGATTGTAGAAATAGTCAACTTTGTATGATCTTTGTATGTTCGTTAAGGCTTTTCGTGTGTAGATTCGTTATGATGAAATCTTATCATGATTGCATTGTGTTCTCGAATTTCACAGGGGACTCCTCTGGACAGTTTGGTTTGCATTCCTCAGGCCCCAGTACCTCTTCATTAAGTATGAACTTTATGCAAGGGTAGGTAACAACATGTTGTGTGCAATTGGTTTGCTAATGCCTCAATAGACCTTATTATTAGGCTTAAATTTACTCGGTTAATCTGTTGACTTCTCGCTAATGAATGGCACCTCTGTCTAAACAGAGAAGTCCCAACCACGGAGGCTGTAATGTGTCAGATTGAAGTTCAGAAAAGATTACAGGAGCAGCTTCAGGTATGCATAAACTTATTTACTAGCACCATTCGTATTCCTAATGAGCGTAAATCATGAAAACATACAAACACTGGATGTGATGATCCTAATCCTGTTCTTCTAGCTATGTTTAGTCAACATTCATTGGCTTTAGGTCACCCATTCTAATAGCAAGATTAATTCTCGCTAACCAGGTGCAACAGAAACTGCAAATGAGAATAGAAGCACAGGGTAAGTATTTGCAAGCAATATTAGATAAAGCTCAGAAGAGCCTTCCAGATAACATGAACTCTCCTAGTGCACCGGAAGCTCATCTCACTGCTTTCATTTCACCTCTGTCAAATTTAATGGATTACACGGTACATGGAGAGAACCGGGACAACAACATAGAGCAAAAGAAGGATATGAATCTTTATAAGCTCAAAGAAGATTCCATTAATTTCGATTTGAACTCCAGAAGTAGCTATATATGATTTTATCAATAATTGTTCTGTCCACACAAGATTATTACATAGTACATTATTTGCTCAAATTTTTCATTCATTGAAGAAACACAAAATTCAATCATATTGAAGCTAATTAAGAAAGCGTTTTAGATATTCGTCCATACGAGTATAACAAACTTCAGGGTAGAGAGCAGAGGCTTCTTCAGCATTTTGTCCAATTTCAAAGTTAGTTAAACAACCTTCATAGAATATGTGGTAGAAATGGCCCACTCCTACCTGCCCAGCATAGTCCATTACTGCATCAAATACCGAGTCAGATCTCTCTATAACAGTCGTTCTCGACAATAACATTTTACTATAATAGTAAAGTTTTCTTGTGGAAACGATTATTAATGTTATATTATATGTTCTCTGTAATAACGTTTCACTATTGCACATGAGTCTTGTTCTTTTGTTTTAGTGAGAGCGAATGTTTTTGAATTATTAGCTATTGTTTTGAAAAAGTGAGTAAAGATTCTTTTTAGTACAAAAAATTAAACTAATGAAAAGCATAACTAGGAGGGAACAATTTTCAGAGTGCAGTTTTACTACATTCTTTTGAACTAAATTAATGCACTTAAACTTTTGCAAGCATCAATCAGATACTAGTAATATATATTATAATAAGATCTTCTTGAAATTATATTTTCATCAGATCAAACTATATCTCATAAATTAAAAGGCCGAGTAGTTATAAGTACCTTTCAAGGAAGATAGGAAATCTTGTTCAGAGATGCTAATTTTCTCAAGTTGTGTTCCTTTAAGCTTTTCCCACTTGGCTATCAATTCCCTTTGAGTCATAATGTTTTCTGGTGGTCTAAGGTACACAGTCTTGTTCATTGTCCTTGGATCATCTATGCTTTTTATAGTGTATGTTGCCACGTCATCTTCATCCATGTACACCACTGAATAAAAATAACCCAAATAAGAAAGACAAAAAAGAGAGTCAAATTTTACAAAATATAAAAACTATATTGTAAGTACTTTATTATTTTATTACTTATAATAAAAGCTACTCTATTCGTTCCATTTTATAAGATATTATTTATTTTTAAAAAGAATAATGACTTTTTTATATTTTGAAAACTATTTCACTTTGACAACCCACTCCACCCTTTAAAGGCACTTTCTTTTATATATCCGTAATCGGTATATAGAAATGTTGCTACTTTCATATCTTATATTATATATTATTTGTCAACGCTATTAAAATATGTCTCAAATTACTTGTTAACTTATAAAATTAATATGTTATTAGTTGTTTTTTTAATTTTACTATTAAAAATAATTCTTTTTGAAAATGTAAATAATATCAATCCCCTATATAAATATTATAAAGTTCCAAAAGAGTTACTCTATGTCTAAATTTTGGTATTGATGGATAAGGTATATGTATCTAAAAGAGTTAAAAGGTAGATTAGTAAAAATTCACTTTTAATTTATTGATGATTTCTTAAAAAACATACCAAGAAAATTTTAAAATGGAGATGTAATTAATATGAGAAAATTGTCAAAGAAAAGACAAGTAATATAAGCCAAAGAAAGTATAACATATTTAAGATATATATCACAATTAGTTCTACAAATATTAATAAATCAAAAGTTTTTATAAAAAAACTATGTGTTCAATCAAACACCATCGATCGTCATATCAAATATAAAATGGAGATATAATTATTTTAAGAAAAGTAAAATGTATAGTACCTTTAACATTGCCATCTCCATAGAGACAAACTTTGTCTTTAGGAGGAACAAGAGTTCCAAGTTGAGAAAGGTTGCCAACAAAATAACCAGCAAAGCAATTAGCAGAAATGTAAGTATAAGGAATATGAGCTTCTTCTATGGCTTTTCTCACTTCCATTTTCTCATCAAATGTTACTCTCCCTGGTTCTATTGCATCTCCCATTAGTGCTGGATCCATACCAAATTCCGATGGCAAAAATCGCTGTCAATTTTAATTAATATGAGTATCATGATAAAATACGTACATACGTACGTTATTTATTGTTTCTTAAGTTATGTGTGAAGTTCATTGTGTACGAACAAAAGTTAACATGAAAAAAGTATATGTACAAATAATAGTTTGTGGATGTGAAAATTAAAGCATAATTATTGATAATTTAATTAAGTTTGCATGACGTAAGAATGGTTTAAGTGTGATGAAAGCATTAAACTGTATCTCATCTAGAAGCTTGGGAAATTACAAAGTGGGCACTGAAGAGTGTAGACTGTAGACTACTAATTAGAGAAGAATGATTAAGGGTGAATAAATAATTAGTAATTTAATTAATTAGCCATCCTTATGAGTCAAGTCAAAGTTTCATCAGTAATATCCACCAACTTCACCTTTCTAGTGGTCTTTTGTAAAAATTTTAAATATTTTATGTATATATTTTTTCAATTTTTTCTGCTTATATTTATGGTATAAGAAAACTAAATAATACATTTAATTGATTGTTAGATTATTTATTTGGAGGATTAAAAATTCTAGATTCGCCTTTGAATTTACTCCTCAGTCCAAATTCATATGACGATGATGAGTACTTGTTCTTTGATCAATTTTTTTACATGACTGTTAAATATTTTTAATTGTTGTAATTTAAATCACTTTTTATGTAGTTTACAAATATATAAAATTTTATTTTATTTTTTTAAAAAATAAAAATTACTATTTATTCAAATATACATTAAATTTTCGTAATTTAAATCTTGAAAATAAAAAAATATCACATAATTTAAAACAAGCTATTGGAGTATATATATATTTTTTTATTTTTTTTTATTTTTTTATTTTTCTCTCTTATTTGCCCTTTGTTCTCCTTGGCTAGATTTACAAAATAAACGCAGTAGATCCACTATTTGACCATCAAGATATCGAATTTGAACTATAGTCTATAAATAATTAATATGAGTACCTTAATGTTTCCAGCTTCTTTAATGGCCTCAACCAACTTGAGTTGCAACAATATATTGTGACTTCTGAAATGCACACCGGACATGGTGCATATAACAACATCCACCTCTTTGACAGCCTCCACTAGGCTCCGGTGGTCGGAGAACGAGGCCTCGACAAGTCGAGCACCTTGCTCTTTGAACGACAACAACATCTGTAGTTTGTCGATGTCGAGGCCGATCTCCGGCCGTTGCAGGACATACGTGGTATGTCCTGCTGCTAAACTAGCCTTCACAATTCTTTTGCCTATATAACCGGTTCCACCTACAACAAGAACCTTGCTTTTTACCATTGTGTAAAATGTTGTTATTTTGGAGAAACTAAGTTATGACTATTTATATTGTGAAATTTGCTATTTTTTTTTCATATTTTTTTTCAAAGGCGTGGTTGAAAATGTAGATGAGATATAAGATTTTATTGTAATTATACGTTGTACCGTAGGAATTAGGCAACGTGTCTTTGTCATTACTGTGGACCTTGTTAAATAGTGATGTCTTAATGTTGTCAACTTTAATGATATTGCACGCACAAACAAGAAACGAGACATTTTAAACTCTAACTCCACTTTTATTTGTCATATTGATGCTTTTCAAAAGTCAATTTGACTAATTTTTAAAGTTAAATTAGATTACATTAATTCGATATTGTAAACAAAAAATTTAGATATTCAAAAACTATACGAAAAATATTATAAATTGTAATTTTTTGCATATCAATATGATGAAAAAAATACATCGTAATATGTTAGTCAAAGTTTTTATAATTTAAATCTAAAAAAGGAAATTATGACAATTAATAGTGAATTGGATGAAGATAGCATTAAGGAAAAAACAAATTAAATAAAGCGATACTATATGAATAAAGACATCATTAATGGGTATTTGAATTTTCTTTTCCTTTTATTAATGTGTTTTTAGGTAGAGACCGTAAAATGTAAGAATCACGACATTCACAACTAGGGGTGGTATGGTACTTTATGTAATTATAGTTTTTGAACTTTAAAAACATTATATTATTATTATACTAAATTAATTCTATATGATTTGATATTTTACAATTTGATTTTGATATTGTGCGATACGAGAGGATCGACTTCAACTTTTATATATATATATATATATAATAGAAAATTATGACTTCGATTTTTCAAAATTCCATCTCAAATTATATTGATACTAACATCTTCACAGGTAAAACATTAATTGTTTGGTGATTCAACAAACCAAAGAGATCAAGGTTAGGTATTTGTCTTGGAAGAAAGTCGTTTTAGTAACCCCTGCAATTGTCACATTTTGATTAGTTTAAGCGCATGCACCAAAGTCCAAACTAACCAAAACGTGACAGTTGCATCGATCACTTTACATTATTCTAAAATCTATTTAATTTTGACACCTCCTGCTAATTAGCTCAATTTCCAATTTAATGTATGTTACTAGTATGATAATTTTACATGCTTTTAACTGATTAATTAAGATATATATATATGTGTGATCTATAATATCTCCAAACCAATGAGAGATTTACTCTATTTATTTTCTCTCTCTCTCCCTGTATGAGATATGAATTGAACGGGAATTTTTAATGATTCAGTTGATTAACTACTTAAACATTCACTTGTTAGTGAAAGTATAAAAAGAGTATCCCCTCCTTTTTTTGAGTTCCAATCTTGTTCGCCCCCTCCCCTACCTTTTCCCTCTCTACATGACGCTTATAATTTTCTAAATCCTTTTTTTTTTTTTTAAATTATGTTAAATTAGGTAATTAAATAAAATTATTTATACTGTCGAGTAGAATTTTTATAATAGAATACGGGGGCTTGAATTTCGATATCGAATTAACTAAAATTTGAGATAAGGCACAGAAATAAATATATTTGGAACCTAAACTCTAATCCATCTTAAAATTTAACTGAAGTGATAATTATCCAAGATTATAACCACTATGGAAACTCTTACCAACTTTGATATGAAGGTTAATTATGTCAAGTAGGGGTGTACAAAACCTAATCGAAAACTGAACCAAATCGCAAATTGAGTCAAATCGGAAAAAAAAACCTGACCACTGGTTGGTTTGACTTGGTTTGGTGTTGAAAAAAACCCCCCGACTATATTTGGGTTGGTTTGAGTTTAACTAAAAAAAAACAACCCGAGACCAAACCAACCCGACATTATATATCTAACTTTAAAATTTTATTTTATACATAAAAATATTTACTTTGATATAATTTTTAAATATTTCTTATACTTTTTCATAGTTTTTATCTTTTAATATATTATTTCAAGTTTGAAACTTAGAATTTTGAATGGTTCCATAAAGATTATAGTCCATAGATGTTGGTAATTATAATAAAACTTAAATCAAAATCAAATTAATACTAATGCAAAAAGAAAATCAATTTAACACTAAGAATGACAATAATATTGAATATTTGTTCTTTGGTTTTACATTGGTTTAGACAATTAAAGTACATAATCTAATTTTAATTTTCTTTAATATTTTGCCATGTAACTAATACTTGTTAAACTTATTTTAGCATGATTTAGTACTTTTAAATTATGATCATTTTCATTATGACTTGTTAATTTGCAATATTTGTTTTACGCGATCTCATTATTATTATTATTATTTTGGATATTTTTGTGTCATTAATCATATCATTGTTTGTGTTGTATTCTTAAGAAACACCTTAAATAGTTGTATTTTGGTAGGACTGAAGAAATATTTGAAGTACAAGTAAATTATATGTTTGTATGAATACTTTAGCGGAAAAACCCGAAAACTCGAAAAAATCCGAAAAAACCCGAGGTTGGAAAACCCGAGTTTTATTGGTTTGGTTTGGTTTATAGATTTAAAAATCCGACACAAATAGTTTGGTTTGATATTTGAAAACCCGAACCAACCCCACCATGTACACCCCTAATGTCAAGATGCAATAAGGATTTATTTAAATTTTCTCTCCCAATCTTGCTTACTCAACATAATTGAGTATTTGATTTTCATGAATTTACAAATGTTATGGAAAGATTTTGTGGATTATATTAAGCATCCGTTGACTCTTTTCATTAGAATGATTTGGAGGATGAAATGATTGGTTAACATCGTAATTATAGCAGCCTGCCACAAAACGGTATTACCTCGAAAAACAAAAAAAACAATAAATAAGAATTAGTTAATACTCCCCCTTATTAGTTGATCATCTTATTAACATGTGAAAAGAAAAATGAAATACTAATATAGAATGGAGGGAATAATAGTTTGACTTATGTATCTTGATGTCATGTGATCTATCCGGAAGTCTAGTTATGTATCTAGAAGTTTAGTAATGTATTCGAAATTCATAAATTTTAAGGGATTTTTGTAATTTGAAAAACAGTAAGGAAATAATGTAATTAGCTAGCTCTTAACATTATGAGATTTATGTAAATTATACTTAACTAAATGTAATGCTTTGATAATATTTTTTTATTAAATGTTTCTTTCACAAACCCAATATAGGATTAGTGTTCAACCATGCATTGTTGAAGTTAGAAATTTCAAAATTTGAAAATTATTTTTTTGCAAATAAGCTCTGTTTCGAGTGGCTATTGTTGCAAAAGATCGGTTACGTACTAATGAGCCTAAATCTAACTTTTTTGGATGATTTGGTGCAGTTTCTGAAGTATTTTTGGATGAATCTGATGTTTGAATTTAAGAAAAAATACGAAGTCAATTTTTTGTATAATAGTGTATAAGATCGTATATTATTGTATATGAGTGCATAATTACCTCTTATAATTTTGTAATACTGTATATTGGGTATATAATGTTGTATATCATGTTTTTAAACATTTTGGTAAAAATAAAATATGAAAGTTTTCTATGTTAATGTATACCGGATGTATATTGTTGTGTATTAAATTGAGTTTTGGGCTATATTTATACAATATAAATTAGGTAATTGTACTTTTCTGAAATTTTCCAATATGAAAAGATGAAAAATAATACTTATAAAGTATATAAAAATTTCCTAGGGAATATACGACCCAAGAAATAATATTAATGTATTGGGTTGTTTGGTAAGCAGAATAAAATGTCATATCTTGTTGACTTACATACCTCATTTGATTCAGATAAGAGGAGAAAGTTATCAAAGACGAAGTCAAGGGAGAAGGCTATCTCGTCTATATCGAGTCAAAGAAGAAATGATTTATCTTCTAAAATCAATGCAGCTCTTCTTAGATTTATGAAGAACTTTGGGCCTCCTATTCAAGCCCAATATGCTCAGCCCAATACCAATTCACATTTCAGTTCTTTCCTGAAGAATGAGTTCAGCCCAACTCCACAAATAATACCTAAGAATTGCAGTACTTAGATTTCCTATTTTATCCTTTTCTACATTGTAAAAGAATAATTTTAGTTACATCACAGCCAATCATGTATAGGACAGCTGTTGAGTTTGTTACAGGATTAGAACGTTCTTTTTTTTTTTTATTCCTTTGTAATTGTATATATATATAGATCATTCTGGGAGAATCAATAGACAAGAAGAAAAATTTCTCAATCATTCTCTTGTTATTTTCAACATGGTATCAGAGCTATAAGGAAATTTCCTTTCGTTTCTTCCTTCTTCTTCTCCTCTTGCTCTTCCTCTTCATCTCTTCATCATGCCTGACAGCACAACTTCAGAAACCACTATTCCAGCTATGGATAACACTCCTGTTGACACTTCAAATCCTTACTATCTTCATCCCTCTGATTCTCCAGTGGTGCTGCTAGTAAGCTCAATCTTTGATGGAAAAGGTTATGCTGGTTGGAGTAGAGCTCTTGTAATAGCTCTCTCTGCCAAGAATAAGCTTGGGTTCATTGATGGGACTCTGGTAGAACCTCTTGTTTCTTCTGTTCAACACAAGATGTGGTCCAGATGCAATGATATGGTTATTTCTTGGATCTTGAATTCACTCTCCAAGGACATAGCAGACTCAGTCCTGTATTCCAGAACTGCAAGAGATATCTGGAAAGAGTTAGCTGCAAGATTTGGACAATGCAATGGTGCACAGTTGTACCAGCTACAAAAAGAACTAAGTGATACAATACAGGGATCTAGTGACATTGCAGGGTACTACACAAAGGTGAAGAAACTTTGGGATGAGTTGGATGCCATTAACACTTTTGATCACTGTTCTTGCAACTGTACATGTGGAGGAAAGGTAAAAACTATCAAATCTCATCATGATGGTAGGCTAATTCAGTTTCTAATGGGTCTTAATGAGACATATTCAGCAGTTAAGAGTAACATTCTTATGCTTGACCCTCTTCCCACGGTTGGACATGCATACTCACTTCTTATGCAGGATGAAAAACAAAAAGAGGTGTATATTGCAGCACATCTCACTGAGGCTGCTTTCTTAGCCTCAAATCAAAGGTTTAACAACACTCCACGACCATCAATAGAGCAAAAATTCTCAGGGACAGAGGAAAAATTCAAGCCTCACTTTGACAAGAATGTCAACAGACCCAATGGTGGAAAGTTTTGTACTCATTGTAAGCTGACTAACCATTATGTGGGAAATTGTTACAGGTTAATAGGTTTTCCTCCGAACTTCAAATTCACAAAGTCACAGAAACAAAATCCCAACAACAACACTGGACCTTCTGTTCCTAGAAACAACAATAATATGCAGGCATCAGGTTTTAGTGTGATGGAGGGAACTGGTGCTGGGAATATGTTCCCTCACGATGCGTATTCTGATCTTTACAAACTACTTCAAGAGGTGAAATTGGGCCAACAAAGTGAACATAATTCTAATGCCATAGCTTCTGCCAACTGTGCTGGTATAATCACACCTCATTTCAATCCTACTTCTTATTCCTTTTTATCTCAAATTAATTCTTCATCATGGATTCTTGATTCTGGTGCATCTGATCATATGACCTATGATATCAATCTTTTGACTAATCTCACTGCCCTGCCAACAGCCATGTATGTGCATCTGCCTAATTCTCATAAATTGAAAGTGACTCACAAAGGAAGTGTCAATATTTTTCCTGATCTTGTCTTGAACAACGTTCTTTTTGTGCCTGATTTCAAATATAACTTACTTTCTATACACAAATTCACATCTCAGTTTGATTGTTTACTTATTTTCTTTTCCTGTGGTGCTATTTTCCAGGGCCCTTCAATGAAGAGCCCAATGATCATTGGGGAAGTTAAAGATGGTTTATATCTTCTCAAGTCCAACCCTCTCAAGTCTAGCATCTCATCATCCCTCAAGCCTAGTCCATCCTCTCTTCAGAACAATTCAAGTCCAGAAATTAGTCAAGTTTCTAAGTCTGCTTGTACTCAGTTTTCTAGTCGTAACAACAATGTCATTTCAATTTCTAGCAATCTAGTTTCAAATGTAAGCCTATGGCATCAAAGATTAGGGCATTTACCCATCTCCAGTATGAAGAATTTATCTAATTTTCCTATGTCTTCCTTAAATTCTGATTTTAAGTCTTGTGAAGTTTGTGCCAAAGCTAGACAAGGTAGACTTCCTTTTCCTCACAGTACCATTTCCACTAAGTCACCTTTTGAACTCATTCATGTGGATACATGGGGTCCCTACAAGGTTTCTACACATGATGGACATAAGTATTTTTTAACCATAGTGGATGATTTTAGTCGAGGGACTTGGACTTACTTATTAAAAACCAAGAGCAATGCTTTTCCAGTCCTCAAACAGTTTTTGGCCCTAGTGGAAAGACAATTTAACTCCAAGGTAAAAATTGTTAGATCTGATAATGCAAAAGAATTGGGGTCCAGCTTGTCTAATTCAGATTTCTTCTCCTCCCAAGGCATATTACATCAAACTTCTTGTGTCGCAACCCCTCAACAAAATGGCATAGTGGAAAGGAAGCACAAACACTTGCTAGAAACTTGTAGAGCTTTGCTTTTCCAATCCAATCTACCTTTGATTTATTGGGGGGAATGTTTACTCACCGCCACTCATATCATTAATCGATTACCCTCTAGAATTCTCAATTTTCAAACACCTTATCAGATTCTTTTTTCCAAACCTCCTAATTATCACTCTTTTAGGAATTTTGGTTGCCTATGTTATGCTAGCACCCTCTCACAACATAGGTCTAAGCTTGATCCGAGGGCAGTCAAATGTGTTTTTATTGGTTATCCTTTCAATTAGAAGGGCTACAAGTTGCTCAATTTATCTACTAGGACAATCTTTGTTTCAAGAGATGTCAAGTTCCATGAAGATATTTTTCCTTTTCTAACTTCCTCTTCTCATACCCCTTTATTTCCCCCTAATAATCACATTTTTTTTGATATTTCCACTTCTTCTATACCAGGGGCAGTACACAGTTCTTATTTTCAGGATTCTTCTATCCTTTCATCTTCTGATCATACGTCTTATGATCACTCTTCTTCTATTTCTCTGTCCCCCTCATCTCCTCTTCATCCTCCTGCTTCAATACCTTCTTCCCTTTCTCCCCCTAGACGATCATCTCGGGAATCTCATCCTCCATCATATTTAAATGATTATATTTGCAATGCTGTTTTTCACACTGATCTAACCTCTTCTTGTTTTACAGCTCCTCTTACTCCTGACATGTTACCTCCTATTTCTTTATCAAAATCCAACCAGTCTCTCCTTGATTCAATTTGTCTTGTTACTGAACCTGCCAGTTTTTCCCAAGCTTCTCTTTACCCATGTTGGCAAGATGCAATGACAAAGGAATTTGAGGCTTTGGAAGCTAATGACACCTGGGAAGTTGTCGATCTCCCTTTTGGGAAGAAAGCTTTGCCTTGCAAGTGGGTTTATAAGGTGAAATATAAGGCGGATGGTTCAATTGAAAGATACAAGGCGAGGTTGGTTGTTAGAGGTGATTTACAAAGGGATGGTATTGACTTTACAGAAACTTTCTCACCAGTGGTCAAAATGACCACTGTGAGATGTCTTCTTGCTGTTGCTGTTAAGAAAAATTGGACTCTTTTTCAGCTGGATGTAAATAATGCGTTTCTTCATGGTGATCTCCAAGAAGAAGTATACATGAAATTTCCGTTGGGTATGCCTACTGTTCATCCTAATCAGGTTTGCAAGCTTAAGAAATCATTGTATGGGCTTAAGCAAGCCTCACGACAATGGTATGCTAGGCTGACTGGAGCTCTTCATTTCAAAGGGTATTCTCATTCTTTAAATGATTATTCCTTGTTTTACAAAAAGACTTCAGTTGGAGTTTGCATTATTGCCGTTTATGTGGATGACATACTACTCACAGGGGATGATATGACTGAATTAATTGCTTTGAAAGATTTTCTCCACTCTGAATTTAAGATTAAGGATCTTGGTATTGCAAGTTTCTTTTTAGGAATGGAAATCATTAGAGAATCTCAAGGTTTGATTGTTACGCAAAAGAAATTTACCTTGGAACTCTTGTCTGAATTTGATTGCATCGACAAGAAGGCTGCTCTTTCACCTCTTGAGCCTTCAACCAAACTTCGGGCAGATGTTGGTGACTTGTTGCCTGATCCCACTATTTATCGGCGGCTGATTGGCAAGCTCAATTTTCTCACTCACACACGTCCTGATTTATGTTTCGCAGTCCAACATTTAAGTCAATACATGAAAGCCCCTCGCATACCTCATTATCAAGCAGCAATCCATTGCTTACGATACCTGGTTGGGAACCCTGGTCTTGGTCTCCTATTTCGCCCCAATTCTTCTTTTGATCTCTTGGCCTATTGTGATGCTGACTGGGGTTCCTGCCCTGAATCGCGTCGTTCGGTTAGTGGATTCTTCATTAATCTTGGTGGCTCACCCATTTCTTGGAAATCAAAGAAGCAACCTTTGATTTCCCTTTCTTCTGCAGAGGCCGAATATCGTTCAATGAGACGTGTTGTTGCTGAATTAACCTGGCTTGTTCGTCTATTGTCCGATCTTTCTGTTTCTCCCACTCTCCCCATTCCACTACACTCTGACAGTCTTGCCGCAATTCACATTGCAAAAAACCCTGTTTTTCATGAGCGGACTAAGCATATCGAGCTTGACTGCCATTTCGTTCGTCAACAATTTCTCGCTGGTCTCATTTCTTTGCATTTCGTCCCCTCAGCTGATCAACTTGCAGATGTTTTCACGAAGCCTCTCTCTGGTCTTTCCCATCACACTCTCATCGGCAAGTTGGGGGTTGTTTCTCAGCCCTCCAACTTGAGGGGGGGTGTTGACTTACATACCTCATTTGATTCAGATAAGAGGAGAAAGTTATCAAAGACGAAGTCAAGGGAGAAGGCTATCTCGTCTATATCGAGTCAAAGAAGAAATGATTTATCTTCTAAAATCAATGCAGCTCTTCTTAGATTTATGAAGAACTTTGGGCCTCCTATTCAAGCCCAATATGCTCAGCCCAATACCAATTCACATTTCAGTTCTTTCCTGAAGAATGAGTTCAGCCCAACTCCACAAATAACACCTAAGAATTGCAGTACTTAGATTTCCTATTTTATCCTTTTCTACATTGTAAAAGAATAATTTTAGTTACATCACAGCCAATCATGTATAGGACAGCTGTTGAGTTTGTTACAGGATTAGAACGTTCTTTTCTTTTTTTATTCCTTTGTAATTGTATATATATATAGATCATTCTGGGAGAATCAATAGACAAGAAGAAAAATTTCTCAATCATTCTCTTGTTATTTTCAACATATCTCAACATAATGTTGTGATTGATAATTTTATATTGTGTTTGGTTGACATTGGATAAATTTGTCTAGTCAATCAAATACAAAATAAATTCAACCCCAACCTTAATACTGAAATATCCATCTTATCTCATCAAACTTTGAATAATTTTATCTCATATCCTAAATAAGATAAATTAATTTCAAAACTATAATCTCAATACTATATCCCGAAATAATTTAGTCTACAAATGAAATGTATTAAATAAGACTTTCTTGATTTTAAAGAGAAGCTAGAGGTTGCCCTACCAAATACTGTAGTATTTCTCAAGTTAAAGTCATACATCTCCTTAAGTTACCTTCTCATATTTTTTCATACTTGACGTTTATAAAAGATAGATAATGACAAGTTAGGCTACACAATATTTTTTTTCAAATACTTCTAATATTTTTGAAAATAATTAATAAATCATTAAGCACTCTTTACATTTTTATTCAAACTTACCTGCACCGGGTGTATACACCAATCCAATACATGCATGCCATGTGTTTAAATTTATACTAGTTCATTTTACTAAATCTTAAGTAATTATCTCGTGTTTTACTTGATTAAATCACACAATAATGAAAATTGCATTAATTTGGTGTATACATCCGGTGCGAATAAGTTTTTCAATCAAATTATCAGAATTGAAACCAAGCTAATCTCTTCGATTTCACAATAACTTACAAATTAATACACAAAGAAAAGTAAATCAAGGAAAACTATGTTATCGTAACTTCGTGTCTTAGTTTCAGCAGAAAAGAAACATCTTAATGTCCCACAAAAAGGAATAAAATCTATAAATAACAAAAGAAAACCTATACTTCAAGATAAAACCGACAACAGAAAAGAAAAGAAAAACAAATTAATTAAGGGTGTATTTGCGGAAAATATTTTCTCAAAAACGGTTTCTAATTTTTCTATGTTTGATTTGTTCAAAATGTTTTCGAAAATATTTTCTCTAAGAAAACAAATTTCTGAAAAATGAGGAAAACGACTTTCCTAATGAATATAGAAAAACAAGTTTCATAAGTAGTGACATTCCAAGTTCATTGTGTCTTGATCTCACCCATGGCAATTAGGAATTTTGCTAAGGATATTAAAAAATTTAATATATATCTCTAAAAAGATGTTTCGAGTTGTATACACAATATTATTTTCTATATATATAATATAATTTTTCGACGAATGGTATTCAATTAACCACTCTTGAGTCTACATAGCTACACCATATCATCCAATGCCCCAACCTCCGCTCCTTGACCATCCCTCCCCGAACCCCCACCCCAATCTCACCCCATAACATTTTGCCAGATTACATAAATATAATTATTATCATACAGTAGTACTAGAAAATAAATAAGAAACTCGCTTATTTTCCAAGAAACAAGATCGGTTCTATAAATAGACAACATATAAAGTATCATCATATATTAACTAACTATATATCCATTGATCCCAGGAGAAAAAGAAGAAATATATTGAGAGATGGAAAAAAGCAAAGTGTTGATAGTGGGAGGAACAGGATACCTTGGAAAGAGATTGGTGAAATCTAGTTTAGCAAATGGACATGACACATACATTTTACAACGTCCACAAATAGGAGTTGATATTGAAAAAGTTGAAATGTTTATTTCTTTTAAGATGCAGGGAGCTCACCTTGTAACTGCTTCTTTCAACGATCATCGAAGCCTCATGGATGCAGTTAAACTCGTGGACGTTGTAATCTGTGCCATCTCCGGTGTCCATATTCGTAGCCATCATATCTTGCTTCAACTCAAGCTTGTGGATGCCATCAAAGAAGCTGGAAATATCAAGGTACGCAGTCTTACACTTTTTATGCAATTCTGTTTTTTATTTTATTTTATGACTCGGAAACAACCTTCGACAGAAATGCAAGGTAAGACTGCATACAAATACAATAGGTCCTTGTGGTCGGGCAGCTGAATCTCCTATCTAAAAAGAGTGAAACAATTTTAAAATACATTTAAAGATAAAATGTCTTATGATTGTAAGTCTCCCGTTAAATTGGCCTTTTCTCGAACCCTTTGATGAAAATTCTGGCCCCGCCACTGATTGGACCCTTCCCTGGACCCTGCGCATAGCGAGAGCTTTACTGCACCCCCGGATTGCCCTTTTACTTGCTTGAAGCAATTATTTGAATAACTTTTGATTTTCCTAAAGTTGGGACAAAGTGACCTTTCTATTACAAAACGAAGCAAAGTAACTTTTTTTTACATAATTTTTAGTTACTAGTTGAGTGACGTTCTCGATAATTAAGCTGATGACTCTATTAAATCGAAGAATTTTGGTATGCGATATCACATAAACTTATAAAATGTACAGAGATTTTTTCCATCTGAATTTGGAACGGATCCAGCAAGAATGGAAAATGCAATGGAGCCAGGTAGAGTTACATTTGATGATAAAATGGTGGTGAGGAAAGCAATTGAAGAAGCTGGAATTCCTTTCACTTATGTCTCTGCTAATTGCTTTGCTGGTTACTTTCTTGGTGGCCTTTGTCAAATTGGTCATATCCTTCCTTCAACAGACTCTGTTGTCTTGCTTGGAGATGGCAATCAGAAAGGTAATTCTCCCGAGTTTTAAGTTATATATATCATTAATGTAAATGAGTTCTTAATTACACTATCATGTCATCCGAAGAATATCCACAACAAGGGTGGACCGTGGATGTAGCCTTTCAGCTACGAGTTCATCTGAACCCATAACTTTTACTTACATAATAGTATGTATAATATTACTAAGAATCTTAAAAGTTGAACTCACTAAATATAAATCCTGGATCCACCTCAATCTACATGTAAGTCTTCTTAAAAAATGTTGGACGGGTAATATATATATATATATTTTTTATTTATTTATTTTTTTCCGCAAATTTACCACTAGATAGTGTCTAGTGGTCTTTTATTAAACATAAAAAATATCAATAGGGATAAGTGCAAGCAAGGGGGGCTAGGCCTTACCTTACTAATCCTAATGAAGTGTCTACTACCTAACAAGCATGAAGAAAATAAGAGCTAGAGAGAACTAAGTATTTTCTGATCACCACAGAGTTTGTAATACACTCCATGATGATATTACAAATGAGGATGCTTAAATAATGTAAAAATATGCCAATCAAGAAGAAAGTTGAGTTATCAGCCTCAAACTTTCTATTGCAAAAGCATGAATTAAAAAAGATTGATTGCCCATCAAAAGTAACTTGAAGTATTTTTCTCTTGTCTTCTTCTTCAAACCTATCCAACAACACTTGATAATTATGTGTATTTTTAATTTTGCAGCAATTTATGTTAACGAAGATGATATCGCAACATATACCATCAAGGCCATAGATGATCCAAGGACACTCAATAAAACTCTTTACCTTAGGCCTCCTAAAAATATACTTTCTCAAAGAGAGGTGGTTCAAATATGGGAAAAGCTCATAAGCAAAGAGCTTAAAAAATCAACTCTTTCCAAAGAAGAATTTTTGGCTCCCATGAAGGGTAAGAACCATTTTATCTAACAAATCATATTTTTGTAGTTTGTACTCCCTTTTCCCCAATTGATTTGATGCCATTTCTCATTTATCGAGAGTCAATTTAATGAACTATCAAAACTAAATCGGAATTTTTATTGTGGTGAAACATAAAAAAACAGAGCTTGAGTATGCAGAACAAGTTGGCTTGTGTCACTATTATCACGTATGCTATGAAGGATGCCTCGCAAATTTTGAAATAGGAGAAGACGGAGAAGAAGCATCAACACTCTATCCAGAGGTTAAGTACACTACCGCAGAACAATACATGAAGCGTTATTTATAACTCTAATTAATAAGCAAGCACGATATGTATATGCGTCTTGTAATTCTTAACTTCGGCTTTGTAATAAACTTATTTGATTATTCTCTAATAATTGTATATATAAGTTGCATCTGGTACCATTCCTTTGAACATTTGTGTATTTTATCAGAAATGTGCCACGATTAGAAAACGACCAAAGTACTCAATTATAATAGACATTCAGATGTAGTGCCTTAACTTTTTGGAGGATCGATGTGACAACATTTTTGAAGAGTTTGATGCAACACTAGTTTTTACAAATGTGCGTTGCACATTAATACCTCGCTAATCATTGTAAATTTGCTTACAAGATAAAAGAATTGGAGTAAAAACACAATTGCATACAGGAAGTAAGTGTTAGAATTTAACACAGAAGAAAAGATTAAAGAAATTGTTTCTCAATATAAAATAATAGTAAGTTATTAGAAAAAATGTTTCTTTTAAAAATTAAACTAAAATCGTAAGTTTCAAAATATTGTTTTAATGTTAAAAATTGTAAGTTGAAAAAAAAATATTAAAAAATTGTAACAAAACTACCTAATTGGCTATTCCTAGTCCAATTAAGAACATCCTAGCATGCATATAACATATATATAACATGTATATGTATCTGATACATATGTAACTGATATGAGTGGGTAATCACTGCAGCTAGGGGTGTTCACGGGTCGGTTTGGGACGGTCGTTGGTTAAAACTAAAACCACACCAATTTAATCGATTTTTAAATTATCAAAACCAAACCAAATCAAATACAATATACATTTATCAGTTTGGTCGTTATCGATTTTGGTTCGATTATTTGGTTATTAAGAGTTAATAACTTTGATGGTCACTCAACTATCAACTCTTTTCACAGAAAGTCACTCAACTTTCATTCTCAACTCAAAAGTCACTCAATTATGCCTTCTTTGCACAGAAAGTCACTCAACATATTTAATTATTTTTTTCACTAAAATTTTCTGACATGAAATTTTTATTTTTAACCAAAATTTTAAGAACCAAATATATATATCAATTTAAACCATTTAATGACCCGCCCCATTTAATCCGACCCGCTAAGTCATTAAAAAGTCATCAATCATCACTTACAGTATGTGCAAATCGTTGCAATTAGAAGAAAATCTAATCTTAACCTATATCATATATATATATATATTCAACTGAAAGCAGTACACATAGTATAAATGGATTTATGAATCTATAATATAGGTTAAGAGAGAATGACGACTTTTTAATGATTTAGCGGGTCGGATCATTAAATGGTTTAAATAGATATATATTTGGTTCTTAAAATTTTGGTTAAAAATAAAAATTTCATGTCAGAAAATTTTAGTGAAAAAAATAATTAAATATGTTGAGTGACTTTCTGTGCAAAGAAGGCATAGTTGAGTGACTTTTGAGTTGAGAATGAAAGTTGAGTGACCATCAAAGTTATTAACTCTGGTTATTAACCATACACAAAAATTTAAAACTATTCATTCAAAAGAGGGAAAAAAGACAACAATCATTCAAAACGAAAAATAATTAGAACGACTAACATTATAGAACTTTCGATCATTGAATTTGCTGTAAATAAAGCTTCAATTACATTCATCATTTTTCCTAGAAGGAAGAGACAATGACATTCCTAGTCCCACCAAAAATTGTGATAGACACTCATATAAATGAAACCAATAAGATAAATATTCTCGTCTTTGACGTTTCTTCTTGCATAAATAAATTATAAATAAAATTTGTTGAAAACATATATAAGACATCTAAAATTGTTTTTACAAGTAATGATACATTTGAGAATCATTTAGTTCCCCTTAATTAAACTCTTCTTAAGAAAAAAGAAATTTGTACTTTAACTTTCTCTTTAACTTGCTCTTTAACTCACTTTTAGCATTTAAAAATCAATGTATGGAAAAATACTTTTGAAATGATTCTCAATCAAAACTCAGTAATTAGGGTTCATGTGAGAATATAAACATGAATAACAACTCAAAGATCACAATGCATAATATAACGCAACTCATAATCAAGAATTTAGAACTCAAAATCAATAACTTAACTCATATCAAGAATTTAGAACTCATAATCAATAACTTAACTCATATCAAGAATTTAGAACTCAGAATCAATAACTTAACTCATATCAAGAATTCTCGAAACTAAGGGTATAACCTTAGATTAAACTTTTACTAACTGAATTGAGATGTAGGGCGTGAGGACGAACTCAGTCCATCACTATGAATAGCCTTATATACCTGGAAGAACAAAGTTCTTGAAGAAGTTTGAAGAAGAACTTGATTGGAAGCCTTGAAATCCTAGTTAGCTTTTGTCTTCTTTGCGGTTTTCTTTGAGTTAGAGGAATTATTGAGAGCATAAAATAAAAGAAATTTGAGTACATGGTAGAATATATTCCCCTAATTGAAGTTACAACGTCATGGCTTAGGCTTAGAAAAAGTGTGAAAGGACAAAAGAAACCCCTCTTAAAAAGCTGTCAAAAACAGGGGCCATCTATGATTCGTGGTTTGATCTACGTACCGTTGATCCTAGCCATGAAATTCATATTGAATTTTTAAGGCTGAAAAGTTCATTATACGGGTTCAAACTACGGCTCGTAGAGGTTCCTACAACCCGAAGATAGGTATGTAGGAATCAAACCCCAAAATTTGACCCCCGGTACTTTTTCCACGAGTCAATAATACAGATCGTAGCTCTTTCTACGACTCGTAGAAGGGATTCGTAGGTCACTGACTCAGAAAACTATGTTGTGGTAGTCTCTGGTAAAACTATTGTAAATTTTTACTCTAAATGAGGCAAACTTGGTAGTGTTGGAAAGGGGACTCATAGACCTTTAATTTCATAGGTCATAAACCATCTAATTCATTATTTGCTGAGAGATATGATCGTTTGAAGTTGACCTAAGTAGAATGTTATATAAAACTTAGTCGATAAGGGAGCTTACAACTCAACGTTGTGCTAGGGGATTCTTGTGACCTTAATTCATATCTAAATTCATTCCCACACTAAAGAATTGACTTTAACACCTAAGAACAATTTAAGAATCACCCACACAACCTTATACACAAATGAAGAATGGTTCAGATCTTAAGTTAGAATTTTTTGTGGTGTTACAAGAATAGAAACTAATAACTTATTTAAACTACGAAAAAGGGTTAAAAATTCCTTTGAACTATGCAAAATTAAACATTTAAACTATTTTTGTTTTAAACTGAGGGTCTCTTTATTCAATTTCGCATGGTTCAAGGACATTTTTAATCCTTTTTCATTTAAACTATTTTGTTTATACAAAAAACAAAAGATTACTCCCATAAATGAATAAGTAGAATATATTGTTTTATTGTTGAAAATCGTAAGTGAAAATAACGTAAGTTTCTAAAAATTGCTTTACTATAGAATATCCCTAGTTTCTAAATATTGTTGCCATATTGTTGAAAATTGTAAGTTAAAAAAAATTGTAGGTTTCTAAATATTGTTTTATTGTCAAATATGGTAAGTTTGAAAATATTTTATTTTCCTAATTTGTTACGAGTTGGGTTTCTAAATATTGTTTTAATGTTGGAAATTGTAAGTTGAAAAAAAAAGAACTTAAGTTCCTAAATATTATTTTATTGTTGAAAAAAACTGGCAAGTTACTAAATATAGTTTTCCCAAGTTATTACCAATTGGGTTTCCCAGCAAGGCAAGGGGATTGAAGCTAGTTATAAATATGGGATTCCTAAATTGTCCCCATTGCGTTCAACTTTATACTTTTTGTTTCTAAACAGTCACAACTCATAAAATTACTAAAATTAGTTTAATTCATTCAAGGGTGATGGAGTTTGAAGAAGAAGGGTTTCGATTTCGTCCTGAGAATTCAGAGTTACTTACATACCTTCTCAGGTTTATCGCTGAAAAAGATTTGCATGACGATGGTTTTATTACTGAGTGTGATGTTTACAAACAAGAGCCTTGGCTAACTTATAGCCATGGGCGTCATTGTGGAGGAGGAGATGATGGGGATACTAGTATTTTTCGATACTTTATTTCACCCAGACATAAGAAAAAGAAAACTAACGATAGATTTTGCAGAGTTGTGGGTAAAAATCTTGGGACTTGGAAGCAACAAGATAAGGGGAAAATGGTTGTGAGTAAACATAACAAGTCTTTGAGTATGGGACTCAAGAAGAGTCTCTATTATGATACTAACATGTGTTGTCCTGATGATAGCAAGTGGCTCATGAAGGAATATGCCTTTTGTGAAGCTATTCTTAGAAAGTTCGAAAACTCTAATTTTAAAGATTATTGTATTTGTGCAATAAAATCGAAGCCTGAAAAAAATTCTGCTAGTTGTTCTCGAAGTAGTAATGTGAGTACAACTGTTATGGATACAAAGGTGATTTCAGGGGTAAATTCTGTTGTGCCGCGGATGGATCAGGAATGTAAGGAGGTCACTCCTATCAATATTGTTGAACCAATGGTGCAAATTCAAGAGGCTTCATCAGGTGAAGAGAAGATCAAAGAGCTATTAGAAAACGATGATCCTGAAATAACGCTTATGCGGAATGAGGACTATGGAATGATCAATCATCCTATCAATGTTGTTGAAAATCCAGCAATGGAAGTTGATGATGTTGAGGTGCAAATTCAAGAGGCTATTGGTGAATGGAATGGTGTTTTGGAATTTGAGAACACAATGCCAGAAAATAATCTGCCTAAGCAACCAGCACACCTGCAGCAAGATTGTCCTTTTGGTTTTAATGAGGACCGTATTACAAGCTTTGTTGGACTACCATCTGGTTGTGGGAACTCTGCTATCAGGAACAATCAAGAGGCCCCCGGAGAAGAGAATGGTCAGTTGGAGCTAAATACTTTTTCTCAAATACAACAACCTATGATTCCTGACTTTGCGAATGTGAAGTCAAATATCACTATACCTGAAATATATGATACTTTGGCTGAATATATGGGTGTCGATGTATTGATGAATCCGAACAATGAGCTGCTGATCCATCCTTTTGATTTTTCTAAACATCAGGTGCAGATCACTCAAGAGGCTACTGGTGAAGAGAATGATCTGTTGGGGAAAAATATGTCGCCTTTTTCCAAAGTTCAAGAATTTGTTATGCCAGAAAATAACGTGCCTGAAATGTTTGATATGGGTGACACATTGTTGGAGATAAACCAGACACCACAAGAAGAATCTGAGACACTTTGTGAAACAGAAGAATCCAGCTTTGTTGCAGACCTTACAGAAGCCTTGTTAGATCATGAGCCTTTGAAGAAGGATAGATGGGATGCAATTAGGGAGAGTAAGAGTACATTATTGTTGGACCAACAATCTTGGCAGTCTAAGGCGCATTTACAAGATATGCTGCTCTGAAGAATTGGAGAGTTTCAGCTAATTTGTGGACAACACTAACTAGCTAGGTTCAGTTTTTAAAACACTCTCAGGAGTTTTGTGCCTGCTTCTTAGTCCTTTCTGTTTGATGTTTCTTATAGTTTATGTAAATTCTATTTTGACAAAGAAACTGTTATTATAAGCTTTATCACTTGTTACAAAAGTTGATATAGTCCCTCCTAAATGAAATTTTTTCTTCTGTCTAAACCAAATCTACATTCATTCAAACATATGGGTATCGCTAGCTGATTGATTTATCTATGTTTTCTTTAAATTCATATGTCCAATTTTATGTGGTCAATTTGAAGTACGAATGTAGTAATGAGGAATCAATGTCCAAATTTATGTCACCTTTATTTATTGGGACAGTGAGCGCTACATCCAATTCAATCCAAATCTTTTCATTAGTGTACTATACTACCCAGCAAGCAACACACTGCACATCTAATTCGTTCATTCTTAATTTCCAATCCTATTCATTGTTTATTTCAAATAGCGGAATTATTGTGGAAGAGAGGCACTACTCTTGGACAAGGTAGTTTCGGTGTCCTCTCGTTAGCGTCTACATCCAACACACTATTACATGGCGTTACTCTTCCCTCTATTATTGCCCTCAAATCTTGCAACTACAGTGCTTTTCAATCGTTGAAAGAAGTAGAGGAATTTCACAGTATGTTCAAACACTCTCGCATTATATGCTGTTTTGGAGTTAATCTCTCCTTCGAAAATGAAGTCGACCTCTACAGCATGAGGAAGCCTTGTCAATCGTCTTTGGAACTTTAATTCACTGCCGGAGTTTGAAGTTAAGAAACACATAAAGAATGTTCTTTTAGGCCTCAGTTGCATTCACAACAATGAAATTATTCACTGCGACATCAAACCCTGACAATATTCGACGAAACTGCCAAGATTGCTGATTTTGGGCTCTCCATGACATTTGAACAGGGCATGAATTGGTGTGTAACTGTGACAACAGATAGATCCATAAATAAAAATTGATTTGTAAAAAAGTACATCTGGGCTTGATCCCTCTTTAGAATTAGTTTTGGGGTATGTAGGCAGCGTGTGACGAAGATGATCTCACGTGCAGCCCCTTATTAGTTTAATAAAAAAAAAAGTTGTATAGTTGATCAACATTCTTTATAAAGAAAGGGGAATTATTATCTCTGTTTTGCCACAGTACAATAATTGCACAGCTCTCTTTTATGTTTATCTATTAGTGTTAAGTGTGCTAGTCCAATTTCAAACTCTGTTGCATAATGATCCATCTGCTACTCTTTCAATTTCAAAATTTGCCTTATGTCATTTAAATTATCTTTCAATGATCTATCTAGAAACAGGCTTTTCCCACCTCAAATCAATTTGAAATTTGTGTTATAAAACATGATTTTCCCACCGATTTAATGTGTTTCAAGTTAATTAAAAGTTTGCCAGCATTATGAATTTCAGGTTTTCCAATCTCTTTTGTTTACCAAAATGTGTAATGCATACAATTTGTTAGCAGTAAAAGCCAGAGTGACACTATATATGATGAAGAGCTTGTTTGATTATCTCTAGTACTATTAATATCATGTGGTGAGGTTGACACCAAAATTTGATATCAGGTAAAAGTTTGTCTTTGCCACCAAAAAGACTTTGTGACAAAAATCCAGGGAAGAACAAATAACATGCTTTGAAATATTTCATTCAACTTCCTGATTCTTTCTAGACATGATTTGTACAATGATGAAGACTGAAGAGCATGTTTGATTATTCACTCTCGCGGTGGACGATCCTGTTTTACCTTTTTTCGAACTTGGTCACTCCTCCTATCACACTGTGCTCTCTCTAGCGCTTGAGAGTACTAGCTTTGGTTTCCCTTGCCTATCCGATAAGAGCATTTCTATTAGTTGAATGACGTTCTGGATAATTAAGCCGATCACTCAGTTCACTCTATTCAATCGAAGAATTTTGATATGCTTTCTCACAGACATATACAACGTACAGAGATTTTTTTCCATCTGAGTTTGGAACGGATTCAGCAAGAATGGAAAATGCAATGGATCCAGGTAGAGTCACATTTAATGATGAAATGGTGGCGATTCGAAGAAAGCCATTAAAGAATCTGCCATCTAAGTTGCTCGGACTCTTCACTTTTGGTGCCACACCCATGTCGACACGACATGGGTGTGGTGTTGGTGTGCGATTCGTGTTCGATTTGGTCAACCAATTTTGAGTTTTTTTACCAAAATTGATGGGGAAAGTCTAGACAGTTTTAATGATTTCAATACAAAAGTCATGTTTTTTTTTTGAAATTAAAAACTATTTATGAAGGAATTAAGAAGTTAAGTTTCTTAGAAATTAAAAACTATTTATGAAGGAATTAAGAAGTTTGGGTTCATCAAGTTGACTGAAAATGGATAATAAATTTGTTACTAGGAGTAACTACAATTAGAGAGTTGTAAGCGGTCGTATCAAATTTGATTTACAATATAATCTCAAAAAATTAGTCTTAATTTTTTTTTGGAAAAACTACCTATATAGACATAAATATTAACATATATCCATGTGAATGTAGTTGTATGATACTCATGTATCTAAGTGTTTTGTTTGTTGGATACATCATATATTGATAATAGATAAATCAAATTAATGAATTTTATTATTTTAAGAGTAATAAAATGAAATTAATTAAATTGCATGACCAAGATATACATGTTTTTTTGTCTTTTATTAATAATATTAACAAATTTATTATTTCAAATAATAATAAAATGAAATTAATTAAACATAGATATACTCCTTGATTTCCGCATTATGTTAAGGAAATCAGTTACAACCAATTAATTTAAACAAATAAAATATGTATCTCGATTTTAAAATTCGGCAGATACATGTATCTCACGGATTCAAATTCATGTATCCTAAGTATGAAATATTAATATTTAAAACTATCAAAAATCTGAGTAATTAGGACCTAAACTAGTGGGATTTATGTAGTTTGCCCATTTTTTTTCCATTTACAATTCTTTCTTTTTGTTTCATATATTTTCACACTAAAATGAAATAAGAATAAGAACGTCAAATAATGATAAGCAAATAAATTTTTAGGGGAGATATTCAAATTCAAATTATTCGTTGAATCAAAGAAGTGAAAAAATAATTCACGTGTGAGAAGAATAAAAAATACCCGTGACCTAAAGAAAAACATGAACTCTAACATACCAATACATGGATTTTTTTAAGGGAAAATGCATAAGTACCCCCCAGCCTATGCCCAAAATCTCAGAGACACACCTAACATTTACTAAGGTCCTATTACCCCCTTAAACTTATTTTTTAATTAATTTTCTACCCCTTTTTGGCTTACGTGGCACTATTCTTGAAAAAATTGTCAACACGCGCTGGGCCCACAATATAGTGCCACGTAGACCGAAAAGGGGTAGAAAATTATATATAAAATAAGTTTGGGGGTAATAGGACCATAGTAAAGGTTAGGTGTGTCTCAGAGATTTTGGGCATAGGCTGGGGGTACTTATGCATTTTCCCTTTTTTTAATAAAGAATAAATTTAAGTTTTATTTAGGAAAATAAAAACGAAATTGAATTAAATTAATCCTGAAGGAATAGGAAAATACAGGAGAAGAATAGTATAGAAGGAAAAAATAGGAAACAAAACCGTTAAACCAAATTAAAATAGACATTTGTAAGGGAAATATAGATGTAATCGTTTTTTTCATCTTTTAAGAAACTGTAAGAATCCATTTAGGTATAGGAAAGGGAATAGGATAACATATATCATCTATTAATTACTCTCTAATGGTATTGTTATAATAATATACTACAAACATTCAATTCTTAATTTCCAATGGCGGGATTATTGTGGAAGAGAGGCACAACTCTTGGTCAAGGTGGATTCGGTGTCGTCTCATTAGCTTCTACCTCCAACGCACTATTTCGTGGTGTTACTCTTCCCTCTCTCATCGCCCTCAAATCATGTAACTACAGTGCTTCTCAATCGTTGAAAGAAAAAGTCGAAATCCTCCGAATGTTCAAACATTCACCTTACATTGTTCACTGTTTCGGAGCTAATGCCTCTTTTGAAGATAACGTCAATCTTTACAACTTATTGCTCGAGTATGCTTCAGGAGGAAGCTTTGCAGATCGTCTTCAGAACTGCAATTCACTGTCGGAGTTTGAAGTTAAGAAACACACGAAGAATGCTCTTTTAGGGCTCAGTTGTATACACAATATAGGAATCATTCACTGTGACATCAAACCTGGAAATATTCTCCTTGTAGGCGGGGACAAAACTGCCAAGATTGCTGATTTTGGGCTCTCCGTGACCTTGGAACAGGGCATGAACCAAAAACAGGGAGTTATCAGGGGAACAGAAAGGTATATGGCACCTGAATCCGTGATTAACACTGAGTATACCCCACAAGTTGATATTTGGGCTCTAGGCTGCACTGTCTATGAGCTGATTACGGGGACACCGCTGTGGGAAGACGCAGATGGTGATGATGTGTTGGATAAAATCGAGTTTGAGGAACCAAAGTTTCAGAATTCAAAGTTGTCAAATGAGGCTCAAAATTTTCTGGAAAAATGTCTTGTGAAGAATCCGAGCTTGCGTTGGACTGCAGACATGCTCTTGAACCATACTTTTCTGCAGAATTCATCCAAAGTAGCCAACACAGCACTAACAAGGAAGAAGAAGAGCGCTTCACTACACAAACCAATCCAGAAGATAACATTCAAGATTGGCAATCATAAATTCTCGAGGCAATTGCTGGACCCGAAGCCCCTTCAAGACAAACCAATAAAGAAGATAACGTTCAAGATCGGCAATCGTAAATTCGTGAGGCAATTGACAGATCCGAAGGAAGTATAGAATGAAACTTGTGGAAGGGTACTGGGTACTGACAATAGATAGATACATAATAAAAATTGATTTGTATATATATAGATAAGTATGTATGGGCTTGATCCCTCTTTAGGATTTCTTTTGAGGGTATGTAGGCAATGTGTGATGAAGATGATCTCACGTGCAGCCCCTTATTAGTTTAATAAAAAAAAAAGTATACGTGATCAACATTCTTTATAAAGAAAAGCGAGTTGTTATATCTGTGTTGCAAAGTTGAATTTGTTATTATGATTGAATTGATAGGTTAGAGTTCTATGGTTTCCTTATTAATATGACTCATCTGTGCGCTTTTCCATATTTGTGCCCTTTCTTTTGTCACCAATTTAAAAACAATGTTTTACCTGTCAAGTACTATTAGTTTTGGGGAGTGTTATCTTGACTCATGTGAATTTTATAATCATTCTCAAACTCTATCTTGAAGCTTCTCTTGAGTGCTCTTCCGTGGAAAAAAATGGAAATTGATTGCCATAGACCGGCAACTACTGTTAGATTTTTCATATGGGAAGTGCAACCCACTGTAAGAAACTAACTCATAGTAAGGATATTGGAATGATTGTTATATACTTTCTGCATACAACCATACACAACATTCATATGTAAAACCACCACACTTCTTGGGTGCACACTTTAATCTTTTGTACTAATCAATATTGCAGATCTAGACCATCAAAAGAGAGACAAGCTCGAGCTTATTTGCTCGATCCCTTGCAGCCATCTACTCAGCCTGTCACTATATAGTGAGAGAGTTTTGATAATAGCTCAAATGAATATCAAGAGCCTGCGTGACATATATTTATAACAAGGATATAAGAATCCTAGATATACTACAAGTCCTAGTTATACATCAATACACTAGACAATCCTAAGAGTCCTAATTTGATAAATATAAGAGTCCTAATATATAGGACCTACAAAGACATTATATATATAAACTTTCGATTCATCTACAAAAATAACTTATACACCTTCGTAAATCTTCACCATAACGAAACTCATGGAGCAGTCCACCAGTTTGTTTGGAGACATTTTTGGGACAGAGGCACCTCTATGATGAGCTTGAGTTGGAAGTTTGTTCCCAAAACCAACTATGTATGATTTTCCTCTCGGGTTTTTCCCAAGTAGATAGTCCATCTGCAATTTTTGATTGAAACAGCCAAGTAAATTCAAGAGGCTTCATCAAGTGAAGAGAAGATCAATGAGTTATTAGAAAATAATGGTTGTGGGACTCTGCTATCAGGAACAATCATGTGCTAATTCAAGAGGGCCCCTGAGAAGAGAATGGTCAGTTGGAGCTAAATATTTTTTCTCAAATTTAACAACCTATGATTCCTGACTTTGAGAATGTGAAGTCAAATAAAAATATATGATACCTTGGCTGAATATATGGGTGTCAATGTATTGATGAATCCGGATGATTTTCTGCTGATCCAACCTTTTAATTTTTCTAAACGAGCAATAGTAGAATGTAATCAACATCAGGTTCAGATCACTCAAGAGGCTGCTGGTAAAGAGAATGGTCTGTTGGGGCAAACTTTATTGTTCTGTCTAAACCAAACTTTATTATAGCCTTTATCACTTGTTATAAAAGTTGATACAATCCCCCCTAAATGAAAATTATTGTTCTGTCTAAACCAAACCTACATTCATTCAAACATATAGGTATTGCTAGCTGATCGATTTATCTAGGTTTTCTTTAAATTTATATGTCCAATTTTATGTGATTGAAATGAGGAATCAATGTCCAAATTTATGTCACCTTTATTTTTTGGTACTACAGTGCTTCTCAATTGTTGAAAGAAGAGGAGGAATTTCTCAGTATGTTCAAACACTCTCCTTGCATTATTCGCTGTTTTGGAGCTAATCTCTCCTTGCATCCGGAGGAAGCCTTGCCAATCGCCTTTGGAACTTTAACTCACGGCCGGAGTTTGAAGTTAAAAACACACACAAAGAATGTTCTTTTAGGGCTCAGTTGCATTCACAGCAATGGAATTATTCACTGCGACATCAAACTTGACAATATTCAACAAAACTGCCAAGCTTACTGATTTTGGGCTCTCCATGACTTTTGAATAGGGCATGAAAGAAAAAAAGGAACTGATGATCAGGGGAACAAAAAGGTATATGTCACCTGAATTGGTTTGTGTGACAATAGATAGATCCATAAAAAAAATGATTTATCCTGGCTTGTAATTGATTGTTCGATAATTGTGAGTAGAGGAATATTTTCAATTTCTTATGCTCCATTTGTGTTTATTTTTACGCATGATTTCAGAGTTTAGAATACAAGAGTATTGACTGTTTGACTTTTTACTTCCCTCTTTTCAGACAATATAGATTGAATAAACAGGTGACAAGTCCAAAAAGTTGTTGGGTATATAGTAAGAATTAATGTTTAAAACGTCTTTCTCGTTTTAAAAACATGAAAGTTATGGATATTAAGAGACAAGAGTAGCAATTGAATAGGTAAATTAGATAGTATAAGTTATGGGACTCCTAAGTTATGAAGGTAATATTTAAAAAAATGAAGAAGGAAAATAATAAATAAATGTAATATTTAGGTGAAATATCCACTAAAGGTGGAATTTCAAAGGACCAAAATAGATAAAGAGAACAACGTATGTATTAGTGTTAAGTGTGCTAGTTCAATTTCAAACTCTGTTGCTGTTAGAATACGCACAACGGAAGCTATATTCAGGATCACAAATCTTACATATAGACTAAACAATATATCATAAACGAATTTAGAAGAACACTAACCTGTTGAACCTTCTACAAAAGTCGTCCAGATGCCAAGGATCCAGAGCTATGATCTTCTCCTATTTCCTGATTGACTGTCACTACCAATTTACTTGTGTGGGCAAGTATTACTTGTTTTTCAAAAAGATGATTTCTTTCATGCCACATCCAGCCTATTTATCTAGTTTTCCAACTCAAGAATGAATAGGAAAAACGTCCAAATAAATTTCAAGCTTAATTAGCAATCAAGAGGATCATGAGAATAAATTGAGATAAAAACGTTTTCATCCATTAAAGGCCAAACGTTTTTGTAATAAGAACAAAAACGTTTTCATCCATTTAAGGCCAAAACGTTTTTGTCATAAGAACAAAAAACGTTTTCATCCATTAAAGGTCAAACGTTTTTGTCATAAGAACAAAAACGTTTTCATCCATTAAAGGCCAAACGTTTTTGTCATTAACTCAATCTTTAATTCTCAAATAATTCATCCTTTAAAGAAGATCAACAATAAAATTAATTTGTCCTTCTTTTCAAACTTGGTCAATTAATCAGGCATAGTAGGGACCGTAGATACATTTAATAGAGGCTTCCAACTACGATAATAATTCTCAAATGAACGAATTAACCATATCGCAATAAATTACAAAGTATTCCACTAAAATTCTGTAATTGCACTCCTCGATTTAATTTCGAAATCTACCACTACATCTTATTTAACCCCCCGTGTTAGAATTACCGACACCAATCAATTAAATCAAAATTATCTGAAAATTTAATTCATTGACTAAATTAATCCTTTATTATATTTACTTAACTTATTTCACGTGACGGATCTAAAATCCACCTGCAGGGTTTTCACGTGAAAACTTATAAGTAATCATAAAGGGGTGTCTTCAACTCGGGTCCGAGACACGGTTCTATCAACTAATTATTATTTCACTAATGTAATTTGTCATTATCTAATCTATTAGGAATTTATTGACTCATCAAAAAGTTTCACCTTTTAATAGATTAAAACAATAAAATAAATTACATAGATCATAATAATTATATCAAGATTGAGAGTATAAGTACATGTAGTGGACTAGAGAATTTATTTATAAATATTCAGAACATATACAAATGTCTCTAATTGGTCCGTTCAATACATACAAAATGTACTAGCACAAGAAGTTGAATTTAACCATTCTCATAATTAAGATCAAATTATATTTAATCTTGTGCTACGATCATCAAGATGTTCGTCCTACTTCATCTTTGATCGTGAACATAAATTTATAACTTATATGCACCAACAATTTTAATCTTCCGTGTATGAGTTAAAATACTCCATACACAAAATTGTCTACTATATAAGCAATGGACACACATATATACATAATGATCTATTTAAACAAAAATTTATTATATTAAATAAATAACATAAAAAATCTTTACAAGGGATTAAATAAAAAAATACTATAACACAATTACATGGTTAATAGTATATCCCAACAGTTGCATATTCATGATTGCTGGCGATATTCTCCCTGTAGGCACTAAAACTGTCAAGATTGCTGATTTTGGGCTCTTAGGGACTTATCAGGGGAATAAAAAGGTATATGGCACCTGAATCTGTGAGAGAAACATAAGTTGTAAGATATCCGAAAACATGTTTTTGCCTCTCTATTTGAGAACCCCCTCCAGACGTCATGAGAGGTAATTAGTTATTTCAACCAACTATTATGAAGATACATACTCAAATGTCAACAAAGCATATACTTACATTGTAAAGTGATTTCATTCAAAATAGAAAGGTGGTTCTCATTCATAAAAATGAATATCAGCATTAATTCATTGTAAAAGCAGAAAGGGGAACTCATTTAACAAGATTTGTAATGATTTTATATGGTTAACTATGATAATGAACAACTTGAATATTGCATTTGCCACAACTTCCCTTGTTATTGTTTTTTGCCTTATACTAATCTGGTAGTTGTCGAGACAACAATGTTCAACATTCCTTCAGATATCACGGCTTCCCCCTTCAGCACATTTGTCTGTAGCTAGTCTCGAGCGGTAAAATAATCCCCACAGGAAGTGCTCGTTGTTCCATCCTACAAAAACATCCACAAGGTGAGATGCATTGAAAGAGTATAAGAAAATGATAAAAGAACATAGAGATTATAAATGTACTTTGAGAATCACTGCACAAGGTTGTGGATGCAAGTATGATCAACTCAACATCATTGATAAGAGTTGTCATCACCAAATCCTTGTTGCGCATGAACTCCACCAAAGCGATATACTCCTCAAATCTACATATAATGGGAAATGCAAATCAATTTCTAGTAATTAAAAACAATCCTGGGCAAGGGTGCACTTCTACTTTGCAACCCTTATCCCTTTTAAGATAGATATATAGGGTAAATCTGACCTTTTTTTCTCACTTTCGAAGAAATACAGTCCAATGTCTTTTTTACTCGGACAATGATTGTCGAATAAACTTGGCCAGATATTCCCATGCGGAACTAGTTCAAGTTTAAGAGTATCGGGCAATAGTCCCAAGAACTCATACACTTTACGACTAACTCTGCAAGGAGGATGAGCCTGGAATATCCCAGGTGCAAGTTCTAGAGCACCTAAGATGTCAAAACTTCCCCTAAAATGCAACAAAAAAAGACTAATTATTATAGGGAAGCGAAGTTGAGTGGTGCAAATTCTTCAAGTAAAAAAAGAATCTTAAATATATATATAGTCTATAAAATAATCAAATGGAAACTTCTCTGCGTTTTGACGCATAACAAAAGCATATTCGAGTTTCAAGCACACAAAAAGATCCATGAAGCAATTTATCAGAGATAACAACATAAAGAGAAAGTTTCACATAAAACTAAACGTTGTTTTTCACTCTAAATCTCATTAAGTTACAGAACTGAAAAAATAGAAAACAAACAATGTATGGTTCACATATAACCTACTCAACTACAATTTTTTGTTCCCATACCTGAAAACATGATATGGTCCATATTACATAATACAATGACATAGAGTGGCAGCAACTTCAAGTCCTCAAGGAATTTATACATAATAGGAATCAAGTTCACTACCATCTCATTAAACATTATATATTCAGAGTATCATTATGTCATGACTCGCAACTATGTATGAGCAAAACTCTTTTTCATAGCTAGACAAATATTCTACAGTGCCCTATTCAATTTTTAGTGATACTAATGGCATCCCTAGGTAACCATTAATTCTATGGGCAACCTAGCAAAGATGGGTCATCCAAAAAGCTAGCATGCAAAAACAGAGATGAGCTGAATTTAAACATTTTTGGAGCTCAGTGTACCCTGTGTTAACCTATGTTACTAATTAATGTGCATTCATGAAGGATACTTACTTCCAGGAAGGAACAAGAGCAGGATCACAAGGGTGTGTCATAGGTGAATTCATCATGCGACTCTCGTTCACAACATCGCGAGTCCTATGCTCAAGAATGGTAGAGCCACCTGGACCTAAAAAATAAGCTACATCAAATTGAATAGAAGTATAGAAGTAAATTAATTTTGCTATGAAAGCTTTACAAATATTGACAATGTAACGAAAATCATTTTGAAAGATAATATCAACATCATTGAATTTTTTTTAAATTAGAGTATATGATAGAAAATGAAATTTCTAAAGAATAGAGGTATAAGAAGAGGACAAATCAAACCAAGTAAATGAATACGAAATATGGTGGTGAATACTTAACCTTTAGGCTTGCTAAATTTTCGGGATTTGGATGACACAACTCTTGAGGAGACAGTATTTATCGGTGCAGATCCATATTTCTTGATACGTGATGGCAGACCAAGTGCTTCTTCAACCGGTAGATATCTTGTTTTTCCGGTTCGTACCTCCTTTTCCCAGTTAATATGTTGCCTCCGAGGAAACTTACTATGTTTCTTTGGTTGCACAGTACTCTGACAAATTTTTGTAGAGGCATGTGACTTGGGTCCCTCAAAACGCTCATTTTCTAGTCCATGCGGTGAAAATATTACCCCCTTGCGAATATCACATTCTTCACAACGCCAATCCACTGGTACATCTTCCCAATAGCCCACAACACAATATCTTAAAGGAAGAGAAAAACAAAAAAAATTAGAACAAGAAGATGACTATGTATGCATAAAAGATACACACAATATTTAAAAGAATTAAATGCCACAACATGCTAATAAAAGAATAGATTATACTAATATTTGCATTAGAACTAGTTCTACATGTATGCCTGTAGCAGGAACTGACAACCTACATATAAACGCTACTACTAATCAGATGCTTATAGCAGGAGCTAGCAACCTACAACCTATGACTACTTAAGCTTTTATAAATAAATTACCTTTTGAAACCTAAACAAAAAAAAAAGTGTATCCTTTAGGTGGAACCCAATATCCAATACTATTAACATTCGACAGTTGTGAAAAATGCCAGAAAGATTAGACAACTCGAAGAAGTCCTTACTCTCCTTAAGAGGTAATATCACTTCAATTTAGTCTTTTAATTCTATTCTACTTTTTATTCCTATTTCAAAATACCAAAAAAGGGGACAAAGTTGGTAATCTAACTAGCAATTTTCTTCGAGATAAGTAGCCCCTTGTGTGAAAAGATCAATTTTTCCCTTAGAAATGGCAAGTCAACCAAAACAGATGGGGCTTAGGATTGGGGCAATTTTTACAATTTTCAAAGAACACACACACGCACATGGACAAGGTGATAAAGCAAGTACGAATCAGAGAGTCATGACTTTCAGCTCACCTGACTGCCCTTTCATAGTAAAGAGAGAGAGAACTTACTGGTGCACATCAACATTCTTACACTGATAGCATGTAATAATTGCTTCTTGAATACCAAAATCACCGCAAACTTCACAAATTTTTTTCTGCAAGTTCATAAGAAAAGACAAGAAATTCAGAACCAACATTACCATATGAATAGAATGAAGAATGAGGAAACAAAATGTCATCAGTTACACAAAGGTAAATCATAATAAGAAAAATCATGTTTCATCCCCTTTTTTCATTAGCTCACATGCTTACATATGTAATAAATCCACTTTTGCAACAGACACATATCCAATACATTCCAAGTATTATCCTCGACATCTTCTTTTGGACTTTAGAGCAACAAACACAACTTGTTGTAGTTAAAGCATAAATCTTGATGCACAAAATAAATCTCTGCAGACTATTTGTCCATCGTAAGCAATATGATCATATAATCTTTATCTTTGTAGAAAATTGAAAAAGAAAAAAGCACAACCATAGTGCAATATGCATTGATGTAAAACTATTTTCAACCTAAAATTTTAACAAATCAGTAAGGTGACTTTGGAGTAAAGAAAACATCCTTAGTACTGAAAGAGCAACACAATATCCTAATACGGGGCAAGTATAGAGTGAAAAATTTAAGGACTTGAGACAATTAAACTGCACACAAAATAATTAGGAAAAAACACCTAACAAACAACAATGTATTGATTACTATTGCTTAATGGAGATAAAATCAAAGTTATTAATAGTTATGAGACTGTGATATATATGTCTCTTAATGATATAGAAGATATTATTATAAATAAAACTTGTACAGAATTCAACCTTCTTATAAAAGGAAATCATACTAGACAAACTTACTTTAGAGTTGAGAACTTTAGAAGTTAATATTGCCTATTCGAAGTATGTTGAATAAGTTGGTGCTAGTACAACTTATATTATTCATATTTGGATTCACCTCATCACGAAAGTACTATTTCACATGTACTTACTTCTCTTTTGTCAATTACTGCATCTCTTTTGTGATGCATGTATGGACTCTCAGGGCGGCAAGAATCCTCGCTAGGCACGCTGATCATTCCATTGGCTTGTGGTGAATCCTATTTATTATTGAGGCACTTTTGCTTATGAAGTAACATTTTCTATATTTTGGGTATAGTTAGGGACTTGTATCATGTGTGATTTTGAAGTTCCATAAATATCATACTCATGTCATGTTTTATTTTGTAAAATTCTTAATGTAACCTCGCATGGCTTTTTTATGACGGTATTGTTTTTTTTATTTCAAACTTTTCACTAAATGAATTACTCAATACTTTATGAGATGCTTTGTCTTTCTCTTCTATGTACCTATCATGTTCATAAGTGGTATTAGAGAACTAGGATTTGTTGTTGTTCATATATACAATTGAAAGGCTATACATACATTTAAGAAGTTATCTGTTTATTCCAATTCCTATTAAATTTCATATGTATCAAATAAGTAAGTGATGAGCAAGAAATTGAAGACTCGAGCAATGATGATACCACCCATTGGGTAAGATTGTGAAGTGTTTGTTAGTAAGGAATGAGACTCAAGAATGAAATTGAAAGTGTAATGAGGGGCCTGTTGTCAAGGAGAGGAGGCATATAATGGCTCAGTCCGCTAGTGATATTGTTCGCTTTTGGGCCTAGACCCCCATGAATTTATAATGTGTCACTGTGGTGTCTATATATATATCCTGTGAAACTTTCTATCTGTGTAGATATTTACTTCTACTCTAATGTTCCATATATATTATCCTTCATTTTAAGTGTTTAACACTCTTTTATTTGTATTTTATAATCATAGTGTCTCAACCAACTTAAACAAGCTAAGTATTGAGTTTTATCCATCCTTCAAAAAGATATTCAATAGAGCATTAATCTAAATTACTTTATACACCTCTTTAAGCATTTTAATTAGCTAATACTCTATCAATTTGAACAATAAGGATATTTTACAATAAATTCAATTTGATGAAATGACAATTATCAATTTTTTTATAATACACAAATTTTTTCAGATATCCTTTAATTTCAACTCAAAACTAGAAAAAAACATTTTTTAAAATGCTACACAAAAGTAAAGTTTTAGCAACATTGACTCAAGTCATACACCCCCTCCCCTCCCCCCCCCCCCCCCCGCCCCAAAAAAATTAGATCAATTCTTTCAGACATTTTTAGGGAGAGAAAAAAAATGCTATAAAAATAAAAATGACTGTAGAATCGCATAAACATTAGCTATGGAAAAATACAATCATTGGTTGTTTTACCATGTTGGGCTGATGAATGTTGTTTGATTCCATTTGCATCGGAGAAAGAGTGTTCATTTGAGTTCCACGGCGGCGCACCTGCAAATAGAGAAAAAATGTCCCAAATGGTCCTACTCAACACTCAATTTGTACGTTTTGCTATTATTTTCTACTCACGTTTACCAATTACATATGAATTTGAAATATTCAGATATCATTATTTTACCAGATTTTTTCAACTAATTAATGTTTAGTGGAGTATCAGCTTTTGAAAAATAATTTGGTCAACGAAGAATTAATGCTGAAATTAAGACATAGAAAAATGTTATTGTTTTTCTTTATTTGTTAAAAGTAAAAATATAAAATAAAAATTTGTTTTTGAAATATTAAACAAATATAAACAAAGTGAAAACATAATAAACTTTGGGCAATATCGTTGTGGGTCTCAAAAAATAAAATAAAAAATGACTCATATTTTGGCATTTTAGCTCTAAATATGAGGAGTTTATGTATTCTATATGTTAGTATATAATTGTTGATTTATATGATTAAGAAGTCAAAGCCAAAACTTATGAGGAAAAAGTTGGGGTGTGTTTGGTATTAAGGAAAAAATACTCCACAAAAAATATTTTATTAAAAATGCATATCAATAATTGGTCATATCAATAAGTTCATGAAATGGTCCTCATATATCATCATAGTTGTCCGACTCAATAATTGTTTTTGTATCAAATTGGACACATACGATCTGATCATTCATATTTCAATCTCAGACTTACGTAGTCCACATCAATATATCATATTTCAATCTTCAATCCTTCACAACTCAACTCCACAACATCACATATGAGAAAAGGATCACTCGGTCTTTAACACATTTTATTTGATCATGAATTTCAATAGATACATAGATAGAACATGTTGTTAGGGGTATAACTAGCACAAATGCATCAACAATGCATAAATACAATGCCTAACTCATATCAAAACACAACATGAAAATCAAAGCTAAATCCAACATTTTAAGTAAATTTTTCTTTTACTAGTCTCTGGGAACGTGCGTTGCACGTTTTTATCTTACTACATTATAGAATTTGTACATTATTGACTTTATGTTCTTAGCTATTTATCGCATATTATTTTTATAAATACGATAGGTCTCATATATTGACTAATGTATTTATATATAGAGCTTATATTTGCGTTCAAAAAAATAATAATAAAAAATATGATTTCAAACATAATTTGTTAGTCTAAAATATATTTTTTTATATACTATATATATATATATATATATATACACAGACATATGTCAATACGGGAACTATTTGAAAAAATTTATTGTGTTGTGAGGCACAACTAGTACAAGTTGTTCCTCATTTTCCTTTGATTTTTTTTTTTAAAAAAATTAAATCTTATTTGGAAAATAATTTGATTGTTCCCTTAGTTTGTTCAGATGAAAATACTTATTATTTTTTTACTTATTTGTTTTAACAGAAAATGTTTTTCAAATTATAATTTTTATTATTATATAATTAAAGGTTGTGAGCATAAATAAATTCAAGTTAATTCTTTAAATGGTCACTTATCTCTTGAAAATTGACCACTAAAATTATTTTTGTTTCTTTTCCTCCCATTTTTCATTTATTGTACTTCAAAAAAAAATTCCTTTATATTTCATGTCTTTGTAACTTCTACTTTTCGGACACATTTAAACATAAAAAAATATTTATTTATTTATAAAATAATTTTTATTTTATTTGAAAATATATTTTTACCGTGAAAATTTGAAACACAACCTTTTGTTTCTGAAGGTATATTTTAAATTTGGAAATATGTTAGTATAATATGTTTTTCACCTCATTTTTTACTTTTGAAGTTTTATATAAGTATAACATGAACATTATTTTGAATAAATTTCTTTCAAAAATAAAACATAACTCTATTTTCAACTATAACTCCAAATATTTCAAATACAACAAAAATATATAGATATGTATTCTATAGTCAAATGCCTAATAATAATGATCATAACCATGATTTCTGTGTTGATAACATCTAAGTATTTAATGTGGTAAATACAATAATAAGTGTTTCATTTTATATTCAATTGTATTTATATTAGAGATTCATTTTACTAATTTAGTTTTATTAATTATATTTTGAAATTTAAAAATTTATCATTAATATCTTATATTATGTAGTATTTAATGATAATAAAAAATATTTTTTTTAAAATATTTTTTGTTAAAATAAATAAGTAAAAAGATAAATTATTTTCATTATATAAACCGAGGGAGTAATTAAATTTGTTTCAAATTAGATTTAGAGAAAACAAAAAATGAGAAAAAGGAGGAAAGAGAAAAGTAACAAAGAGAAACAAAGGCCACCTAGGAAAATAAAGCATGGATCCCACACATCAGAATATAATATCAATAAAATAATCTCATCATACAACTAGTACTGGTTGTGACTCATACATAATAAATTTTTTTGAAGAATTCAAGAGTACAAGCTTGTACTTCCTGGAACTTTTTGCTACAAACTACCAAGACCTAAAGTCCTCTTTGTTGTTGCGTGATAGAACTAGCTATCTTTTAGTTTGTCATTCCACTTTTCTGAAAACAGAAGATGATAGTAAGAGGGATGTTAAAAATTAATCCGCGTCAGGTGTTTATGTCAAATTCAATAGGTTACTTTAGTAGTTAAAAATTAACACGAGTTGTTAATGAAACTCAAGATATTGATCAAAACAGGGTGTTGTTGTATCAAAACAGAAGTAGTTTCTTGGTTAACATATCTGTTGTAATAGTGGCAGTTAAAACTGGCGGTTGTTATAACTGTCGTAATTTATCATGTATTAAAATGGCAGTTTTTAAAGCTGTCATAATATGTAAAATGAAACCGCCATATTAAATCATTTAAGATTATTGCGGTTTAGTGAAAACCGTCCGTTTAACATTTGTGACAGACAGGATAACGACGGTTTCAGAAGATGCCATAAATCGTTAAAAATGCATATTGGGGTGGTTCAAAACCGCTGTTATACACCATTAGAACCGCCGTAATTACACCGTTTTTTTTTTGTAGTGAATTATATGTAGACAGCGTGTGATGAAGATGATCTCATGTGCAGCCCCTTTAAAAAAAAGTTGTATAGTTGATCAACATTCTTTATGAAGAAATTAGGGGAGTTGTTATCTATATTTTGCCACAGTAAAATGATTGCACAGCTCTCGTTTATGTTATCTATTAGTGTTAGGTGTGCTAGTTCAATTTCAAATAACTGCAAACTCTGTTGCAGATTCATTTGTATGATGATCCATTTGCTACTCTTTCAATTTCAAAGTTTGACTTATCTCATTTAAATTTCAGAATTATCTTGAATCAATTTGAAATTTGTGTTATAAAACATGATTATCCCACTGATGTAATGAGTTTTTGATATGCGTGATTGTCGCTACCTAGTCTACATTGAAGCAGTACTCAGATTGACAATCCTGTTTTACCTTTGTTTAACAAACCTTTTTTTGAACTTAATCGGTCACTCCTCCTATCACACTGTGCTCTCTCTAGCGCTTGAGAGTACTAGCTTTGGAGTCCTTGGCCTATCCGATAAGATAATTTCTACTAGTTGAGTGACGTTTCTGAATAATTAAGCCCATCACTCTATTAGATCGAAGAATTTTGATATGCTTTCTCACAGACATATAAAATGTACAGAATTTTTTTCCATCTGAGTTTGGAACGGATCCAGCATGAATGGGAAATGCAATGGATCCAGATAGAGTCACATTTGATGATGAAATGGTGGCGATTCGAAGAAAGACATTGAAGAATCTGTCATTCCTTTCACTTATGTATCTGCTAATTGCTTTGTTTTTATAAGAATATGTTATGAACCAAGTCCAACCCAATATGAATACCAAGGTCACACAAGTAGTTATTGGGCTGAAAAGAGCTATTGGGCCGAGAACAAGCAATAGGGCCAGGTTAATTTGGGATCCGGGCCGAGTAGTGGATGTGAGAATGGTTCAATCAAAAGGAGCAGCGGTCACTGATTTAAGGATGATGTTGATTGAAGAAAATGATTGTCCTCTCCTCTTCTTCTAGAATCTAAGTTTCTCATCCCCATTCTTATCTCTATCTTTAGGTACTTGTTATTTCAATATTTCCATTGTATTTCCGTGGTCTGAGTATTGCAATCACAATTCTAAAGTTGTAATTGCGTTTTAGTTCTCTACTTAATATAGTGAGGAAATCAGGTTTGTTACATTGGTGCTTTCATCGTACTCTAATGGAAGTGGTGGTTTTAGATCGATTTAGTGGCGACGCTGATCCAGAGGATTAGATTTATAGGGCGGAGCGGTACTTCACTTTCTTAGGCTTCTCTGAGGAACACTGGCTGCCTCTTCCTTCCTTCTATCTTGATGGTGAGGCCCTTGAGTGGTTTCATTGGATGTTTCGCAACAAACAATTTTTTGATTGGAATCATTTTAAGAAGAAGTTATCCCTGCGTTTTTGGAAACCAACTGATGCAAAGTGCCCTGTGGTGGACGTTCAAATTACCAGAATTCTTGCCTTGCTACAGAAGATGGAGGACAAATATTCATTTATATCTGTACAGTATCTAGTAGAAGATGCCGGGATTAGTGCTGTTACAGTCCTTAACAATGAGATTGTTTCTCCTTTGGCCGAAGAAAACTCAAGTCATGTTGATAATGTCGAGAGTCATCCAGAATTGTTTGGCATTTCTATCGTGGAGCATTCAAGTCTTGGGGACAATCTGTCTACCAGAGTTTTCACCAAAGAAGTACAGGAAACTTCTTCCGCCTCTAGATTTGTAGCTGATTTGGAAGATATTCAGCCACTCAAGTCTCTCAACGAATTTTTTCATAGTTGCTGCCCTAAGGTAGTCGCAGAGGTGCAAACCGAAACTCCAATCAAAAGGCTTGACGAAGAATCTGTAGGCCCTGAACGCAGCGAAGTCCAAGTGTTCGATGAATGCTCCCCAAAGGAGATGTCAAAGAGGTACAATACTACTGCTACTTTGCTGGATCATAGCTCTAGTAAACATAAAGCATTTGAGACATTTGGTGACAAATATCTTCCAAAGTTTCCCTTGGAGCTTGAGACTATTAATGATCTACATCTCGATAATTTTTTTCTAAAAATTGAGGATAACATTCCACCAAGTAACATGCCTTCGAATGAAATGATGCTTGTTGTGGAGCGTGGAATATCTACTGAAGAATTCAATGCTCACAATATTTTGTGTCAATTTTCATTCAATCCTAATATGAATTCCTCTATTGTTTTGGTTCATGGAACTGTGACGAATCGTTGTGTATGGGATCCGGGAATTAGTTTCAACTTCATGGATCCAACAGGTTATACATATACAACGAATGTGGATCCATTACAGTTGTTGGGATATACTAACAAGTTTTGCTTCATTGCTTATGCTAACTTTCTGACTCAAGTGTGGGATCTCGGACAACAAAGTGTTGCTAAGTGGGATGTTGCAGATGAGATGGTAATGATGGAATCAGAAGTGCATGATATATACTCTGAGGTGAATCGTTTGTGTGATGACAGCTCTGTAAGAGTTGCGTCACGGGAGATACTTATACCTTTGGATATTATATGTCTTCCAAAGTTATTTCAATTTCTACAACGACTATTAGCACAACTCACAGGAGGGCTACAAGGTTGCATCAAGTCCATGATGAAGTTGATTGAGCATCTGTTGCGTAATTTCTCTACGCTTGAGGATATCACGATTTTCTTTGGCGCTCAGGACGTACTTGCTAGTTATGCTACAGGTCCTACCCTTAAATTTGAGCATATTCTTGTTGGATATGGTGCTGATGAATTAATTATTTTGATAATGCATGACACTTTGGAATTGGGTGATAAAACTATTGACTTCCCTCCCAATTTTTCACTGTATGAATTTGCTGCACTACAAGCTTGTGAAAATAATCATCGGAATTTGGCTATGATTTATAGTGAGGTTGAGTTGGTTAAAGGTGCTTCAATTGCTGATGCTTATGTTGTTCACAAGTCAGTGCTCGTTGAGAGTAAAAACACTTCTATCTTGGTTAGTTGTGGAAAGTTTAAAACTATAACAAGGCTTATACCTTTCCCATTTCGGTGGCCATAGAAGTGTTGAAGAGCGCACCGTAGCACAACAGATTCAACTTGCAGAGCTTGGAAAAGCATCTGGTGCAGCCATGAGAACCTCTCTCCTTGCAAGCTCTCAAGCCCTTCTTGTTATAATTCTGGAACATAAACATCATTATCTCTTCCTTCTCTGTGAGACACCCATGGAGGTAAACAAGAAGTGTAGATTGAGGGATCCTGAATCATTTTTCTATCTCCGACAATCTTATTGCTATAAAATAGCATGTTTTACCTCTGCTCAAAACTCTGTTAATATAAAAGAGAGAATGACAATTGTTTGGCTTGGCAAAAGAGAGCAGACGATTTTTTTTAGAATTGTGGCCTCTGTTATGATTCTTGGTAATATGGAATTCTCTGAAGGCAATGAAATTGTTTCCTCAATTCTGCAAGTTGACAGTGTTTGGTTTCAACTTCGCACCACTATTGCAGCTCTCTACACACACTCGAGTCTTGGAAGATTCAATATTATATTATCCGTGTGGCTCTACTCAAACCTTGAGGACAAGGTTCTTATTGAGGACGAGAGTATTGTTATGAACCAAGTCCAACCCAATATGAATACCAAGGTCACACAAGTAGTTATTGGGCTGGAAAGAGCTATTGGGCCGAGAACAAGCAATAGAGCCAGGTTAATTTGGGATCTGGGTCGAGTAGTGGATGTGAGAATGGTTCCATCAAAAGGAGCAGCGGTCACTGATTTAGGGATGATGTCGATTGAAGAAAATGATTGTCCTCTCCTCTTCTTCTAAAATCTAAGTTTCTCATCCCCATTCTTTGAGCCTAAGCTTCTCATCTTCCTTCTAGTTATCTTTTTCGATAGTTTCTTTGTTTTACTAGTTCGTCATCGTTTTGCGATTTCCTTGTTAGTTCCATTTTCCGTTGTAACTTTGAGTTTAGCGATTATAATATTTGAATGTTCTATTGTGAAATTGGAGTTGTTACATTGGTGCTTTCATTGAGAGGAAATCGGGTTTGTTACAGAATATTAATAAAGTCATGTTCTTTTTTGAAATTTTTCTCTCATCAACTGCCTGAAAAAAATTGGTATATTTTATTTGATCATAGTTTACTTGACATTATTGCATGTTTGGTTAAGTTTCTAAGAAACTAAAACTATTTACGATGTCTCTACCTTGTTTATGAAGGAATTAAGAATTTTGGGTTCATCAAGTTGACTGGAAATGCATAATAATTTTGTTAATAGGACGAGTAACTACAATTAGAGAGTTGTGCGCGGTAGATTTACCCATTTACACTTCTTTCTTTTTATTTCTTATATTTTCACACTAAGGGTCTGTTTGGAAAGCCACCAGGTAATTGGAATTGGTGTAATTACTAGGGTAGTAATTATCAGCCTAGTAATTACACTGTCTAGTAATTACATTGGCCTGTTTGGTTGTCACAGTGTAATTACACTGTAATTACCCATGTCCTGTTTGGATGCCACAGTGTAATTACACAGTTAAATTTTAAAATAAATTAGATTTTAAGTAAATAATATTACTTAAATTAATTAATGAATACAAAAGTTTTTTCAAGCCTAGATTTTCCAGCATCACACATCAAAATTATGCTTGAGATGGAAAAAAGAAACTGGTTGCACCCTCAGTAATAATAGTTGTGCTTGCAATAATGGCATAACTTGGGTGACATACAAGTGGTGTAGCAGTGAAACAGGAAAAAAATGTGGAGTTAACAAGATTTGCCATCATAAATGACATCAGACCAAAAATATTTGAAGAAATGTTGCTCTATCATTCATGAGTTGTGATAACAGACTACTCCAAATACATATGAACTTAAGTCCCTTGCAACCTCCATCCACAAGCTAGACTACTCCCATTCCTTTTCCCCACTAATCCGTCCAACGACTAGGATAATTGACAAAAGGCAATTTCTTACAATGTTGGCAACTTGTATTGCACATGATTTACATCCTTGATCTATATGGCATATGCGTACATACGTACTTAGAAGTATATTTTTTGCTACAACATAACCTTTTTTATACAGTCGAGTCACAACAAAACTAAGAGAATCATTCGATCTATGATATTCACCTAATTGCTCTAGCATTCCACATTTGTTGAGCTATTTCATCTCTCAGATTGCACATATATTGTTTATCAGCATCTGTCGGTCCTCGTCCAATGTCTTCTTCATCAGAATCAGAATCAGAGTCAATATCATTCAAACCGTGAGAATCTTCTATTTCCTCTTCCATGTGTTCTTCAAAATATGAATCCTGCCAATTCCACTTACGAATGAAATTATGAAGTATGCAACATGATAGTACAATCCAACCTTGTTTTTTGATGGAATACGGAGGAGGAGTCGTTAATATAGGAAATCTTTTTTTCAAAACATCAAATGTCCTCTCTACGACATTTCGAAGTTTTGAATGTCTCAAGTTATAGAGCTCACGAGCATTTTGTGGTGCTTGTGTTTAGCTCCATTCTCTCAAATGATATCGTGCACCATGATAAGATGCTAGAAAGCCCTTTGTATTTGCATGGCCTGCATCAACAATGTAATATTTTCCTACAAAATTACAAGTATCAGCTTGAACTCTTTAGAAAAATAAATAATATCACTATTTGAATTATTAGTAAATTACCATTCGGAATTTTCAATCTATTTTGTGATCTTTCCCAAACAGTATTTCTTAACACTCTAGAATCCGAAGCAGAGCCTTCCCAACCACTAAGCACGTATTAAAATTTCATATCAAAATCTACAACAGCAAGGACATTTTGAGAAAGAACTCCTTTACGATTTCTATATCTCGGTTGTTCTTCCATGGGTATTAGTGCAGGAATATGAGTTCCATCTATAGCTCCAACGCAATCCTTCAAAAAGCTTACAATAAATTTTAAAGTATGACACAAAACAATTATAAAATTTTAACTAGTAAAAGTAAATGTAATGCTAAAAACTAACCTTGAACCAAGGATAAAAAAATGGATTAGAGGATATTTCATGCGAGATATCTTTTCCTGCCTGTTTCACATAGTATTTCCCTAATCGGAGACAAGCTTTCAAGCACTTGTTAAAATAACGACTAATTGTTTCTCCTAAATGTTGAAAACGATTTTGCACAACTCTATTCCTTTCATTATGAGCTAACGTAAATAAAAATATAGCCAATTGTTCTTCAACTCTAACCATTCTTGAATCAGTTAATAGACCTCTTGTTTTCATCTCATCTGCAAATTGCAAGAAACATCCAACATTCATACGTAATAGGTCATAGCATCCACGAGGATGTCCTTCAATCAAATATTTAATAAACTCTGCTCCAGTTAAAATTGATTCGTGCACTCTTTTTTTGGATCCAACACCAAAATAACTTGCAATGATACTAATTAAAAGTACACATTTTGCTAGAAACACCATGACGTGATCATCCTTTGCCATCCTATTTGACAAGTAAATGAATTAATTCAAGAATAGATAATATCATATACAATCTTAACAAAACATAAGATAAGTAACGTAATTTCAAAACAAAGAAGAGATAATATCATATACAATCTTAACAAAACATAAGATAAGTCTTAGGATTAATTCTAGAATAGATAATCTAGAAGTAAATAAGATACCAGCCCAAAACGTCATTCGAACAACAAAATATGCTTTTAAACGACATCACTCAATATAAACCAAGTTTGCGCATGACCCATTTCTTTCTAAGCTTTGGAGGCATAGCAACAAAAAATTCAGCATTTCTCTTATCTACAAGGAGGTCAACAGTTTGCATAGTCCATTCATCATCGAAGTCTAATTCCAATATCAAAGGCATTAATTTTTCAGCGGAAGTGTTTTTTGGTTCATGTTGTAGCCTTATTTGTTCTTCAGCTATTGCTGTCCATCGATCAACAGATTTTGCCAAGCTATTTCCAATAGAATTCTTAATTCTCTTTGGACGTGATGTCAAAGTTGGTTGCTCATCTAAATGCCTTTTTCCTGCTCTCTTTTCTTGATTAGATGATTGAGTTATTTCAGGACTAGTAAAGTTCATGTTCTGAACAAAATATCCATCATCCTGGTCAACAAATTGTGTATCTTCAGCAGGTACGGTAACTTTTTCAGCAGCTATATCATCATCGGTGAATTCACTTTGAAAATCCTCGACATCATTAATTTCACACCCATTCCTACCATCAGCGACAGTATCTCCAAAAATTAATGCCAAAGTATTATAGTCTAGCAACGTCTTCGTCCTATACTTAGAATCTTTTGGGTGTGCCTATTATATTATCAATAGTCTTAAATCAGAAAATAAATAACATAAATTTACTATATCGAGAAAAAAATAAGAATATATGTAACTCACTGCAAGGTATTGCTCCCAGACATCATCTTCAACATCAACTTTTCGAGTTTCTTCATTCCACCCAAATCCACTATGTTGTGACATTCTCTTCATAGTAGCATATATCTTCTTCAAAGTCCTCATCCTATTTTTCATTTTAGTCTTATCTAATTTGGTCCCCATATAGCTTGTTCATTTCTTTTTCTACACTATCCCATCCTTCAGTGGTTAAGCCTCCTGGTTGCGTTCTTCCTAACTTAACTTGTTCAGCAATAAAGTAAATGAAATGTTCATCTTGAACTTCACTCCATTTGGTGTATGGTTTTCCAACCTTAGGTGTTTGGTTAGTTGTCATCCTACATAAATGAAAATATTAAAAATTTCAAGGCAAAAAAGTACTTCACTAAAGCAGGCTTTGATGTTAATTTGGCAAGGTGAACTTGATTGTTCTTAGAATAACATGAGGAGTAATTTACATCATGCTCACATTTACCGAATGACTATGACTAATCACATATATCAAGTGTGGCAAGAGAGGAATCGAAAATTATTTTGATTTGACGCATCATCCAGGAAGTGATGTACAAGGCCAGTTTCAAGCTAGCAACGAGGACAACAAACCTGAACTGTTAACCCATTTAAAGTTTGTTTGGTAGGCTGACTAGGAGTTGATATTTTGTTTTGCAACTTACTATTGCTACCAGTGATAATATTATGCACTGTAACAATCAACTAATATACAATTTTAAATACAAAGAGTGTAAATGGAAAGAAACCAAGAGCAGAGATGTATCGATTGATGCAAACTTCACAACCTGAAGTCGTCAAATTACAGTTCTCAGTCACTCTTGTACCAATTCGCTAATACACCAACAGTTGCACAGATGATAACATAAACACCAACCAAATCAACAAGATTTCCACCCATACCAACTGACATTCACCGATCAAAACCAATCATAAAAATAAAGTAAATATGCAGTTCTTATCTTTAGTATTTCAATAATATCATGTGCCCCTTCATCAACTTAATACCCAGAGCCTACAAGTAAATACGCAGCCCAATCTCAATAGAAACAAACAGTGAAAACAACCATAAAAATCCTCAACAAATATTGGCACAAATCATGAACTCAATCAATCTCCAATTAAATAAGGCCTGATTTGACTTTAGACACCAAACCCAGTTCCAATTTATTATAAAAAATTAAAAAAAAATTAATTCTCATATTTATTTTAATCTCAAGAACTAATAGGAGAAAATACAAAGATCAAACTCATACATAATCTACCTAGACATCAAAATTTGAAAGTAAAATGAATCAGAAAGAAGTCTTACTTTGAAAGAAGGTGCACAAGGTTTGTTCTTCTTGTCCCGTTGAAAGAAATGGAAATGTGCAGACAAAAAGAAAGAAGTGACCTTTTGGTGTTTCAAATAAAAATATATTAAAAAAGATAATATTAAAAAATTCATGTAATTACACTCAATTCCTTACCCTCCCCAAGGAATTGAGGAGTGTAATTACACCCCTTCAATTACACCCAATTCCCCTCTTACCATGTAATTACTTGGTCTACCAAACAGGACAAAGAGAGTAATTACACCAATTCCCAATTCCATTGTGTCCTTTCAAACAGACCCTAAATGAAATAAGAATAACAACCTCAAATAATGATAAGCAAATAGACTTTTAAGGGAGATATTCAAAACTCAAATTATTGAGTCAAAGAAGTGAAGAAATAATTCATGTATGAGAAGAATAAAAAATACCCATGAACTAAAAAAAAACATGAACTTCACTAGAAGGATCTAACATACTTGTACATGAATTTTTTTAATCATAAATAAATTTTTTTAAAAATATTTTCTTAAATAAAATTTTAAACTAACTGTCTCTATACTTATATTTTAGGAAGAGTGCAATGGCATACAAAATGTTTGTACCTAAGATAAAACAATCAGAATAATATACTAACTATGGCAAGCGAAAGAGCAATATGTTTGGTTCTTTAAACAAACTTCACCATTGGTTCTGTATTAATTATCACATATTTGATGTTGTTGTGTGCTATCAAATATAGCACAACTGACACACATTTTTCCCAAAAAGTGTATGAAGAAGCATATAGAAAGGGACAAAAGAGAAGATCAATTTTCAATCATCCTTGCTAAGATTTTTAATAGAATTAAAAAGTCACCAAAATAGCAAAAAGAAATTGCAATAGTTGCATGAATCACTATGACTTGTAGTAAAAGATTAAGATTCATGAAATAGGAGGAAGAAAACTTTTGAGGAATGAAACACACTTCATAAGAAGCTTAATTAATGTATTTGAATTCGACTCCCTTATAACAGGAAAAAACCTACAAATAATAGTGGCAGAAATAGAAATTTTGTTTACTAACAAAAAAGTATATGAAGAAGCATGTAGAAAGGGACAAAAGAGAACATCAATTTCAAATTATTCTTCTTGGGATTTTTAACAGAGTTAAAAAAAAGTCACCAAAATAGCAAAAAATATTTGCAATAATTACATGAATCACTATGACTTGCGGTAAAAGATTAAGCTTCATGAAATAAGAGGAAGAAAACTTTGAGAAATAAAATATGTTACTGTTTATATATGATATTTCATAATATAATTTAACAATTATTTTTTTGGTCAAATATACAAATGACAACTAATAATTTTGAATCAGACAAAAAAAAAAACAAAAGGTACACACATAAAATTATGATTTGTATACATTAAATAAATATTTTAGCAACTATTATGTCTAAGGCTAATAATAACAACTTTTGTGTAGGTGTGCACAACAAAATTGGCAATGATCATCTGCTAGTCATCTTAAGAAAGACATATGTTGATCGAATTTCTATACAACTTTTACAAAACATTACTCTCATTCGACAACAATTTTTTAATATGCGTGCAAATATGAAAAGGTAAGAAATATTTTAAAACCACACTCAACATTTAAATTATGAGTTATGTCATATATATTAAACAAAGGGAACTTTGTAAAGTTGAATGTTTGATATATTATACAAATTGCATAATTGAAGTTTATTCTAATATTCCTTTTGAAATTCACTCAACAACAATATTTTTAGTATGTCGATGTATATTGTATTGATAATAATATTGGTTGAATAAACTTATCATTCAACGATTGGAGCTTGTATTTTTATCTTCATTTTTTGTGCAACTTATCATGTGTTTATTATGATATTTCCAAAGTATTTGTACTCATTAGAATGGGGGATACACTTGGTGCAACACACGTGTTTGAATATATTTATATATACCGTTACAATAACTCCACGTAACTTAGCAGGGGACACACGTGCTCAGGACAAGTAGGAATTAAAAGTGTACGAGACTTGCACTAGAAGGTAAAAAAAAATAGGACAAATAATTGATCCAAATTGAAGTAATTATTTTGTTTTTTGCTGGCGGAGTGAGGATTTTCATCGTTTAAGAAACAGTGAGATTCCATTTTGGTATAAGAAAGGGAATGGAAAAGAAAAGTTTAATCCAAATCAAAATAGGAATAGGGTAAAATATATCATCATCTATAAATTACTCTCATTACTATAGTATACTACCAACACATTGCACACCCAATGGAGGAATTATTGTGGAAGAGAGGTACAACTCTTAGTCAAGGTAGTTTCGGTGTCGTCTCTTTAGCTTCTACGTCCAATACACTATTTCCTGGTGTTACTCTTCCATCTCTCATTGCCCTCAAATCTTGCAACTTGAGTGCTTCTCAATCGTTGAAAGAAGAAGTGGAAATCCTCCGAATGTTCAAACATTCTCCTTACATTATTCACTGTTTTGGAGCTAATGACTCTTTTGAAGATAACATCAATCTTTACAACTTATTGCTCGAGTATGCTTCCGGAGGAAGCCTTGACGATCGTCTTCGGAATTGCAATTCACTGCCGGAAGTTGAAGTTAAGAAACACACGAAAAATGTTCTTTTAGGGCTCAGTTGCATTCACAACAATGGAATCATTCACTGCGATATCAAGACTGGAAATATTCGATAAAACTGCCAAGATTGCTGATTTCGGGCTCTCTGTGACCTTGGAACAGGGCATGAATCAAAAACAGGGAGTTATCAGGGGAACAGAAAGGTATATGGCACCTGAATCCGTGATTAACACTGAGTATAGCCCACAAGTTGATATTTGGGCTCTTGGCTGTACTGTCTATGAGCTGATTACGGGGACACCGCTGTGGGAAGATGCAGATGGTGATGATGTGTTGGACAAAATCGAGTTTGAGGAACCAAAGTTTCAGAATTCAAAGTTGTCAAATGAGGCTCAAGATTTTCTGGAAAAATGTCTTGTGAAGAATCCGAGCACGCGTTGGACTGCAGATATGCTCTTGAACCATATTTTTCTGCAGAATTCATCCAAAGTAGCCAACACAGCAAAGACAAGGAAGAAGAAAAGTGATTCAATGTCCATTCTACACAAACCAATCCAGAAGATAACATTCAAGATCGGCCATCATAAATTCTCGAGGCAATTGCTGGATCCGAAGCCCCTTCTAGACAAACCAATCAAGAAGATAGCATTCAAGATTGGCAATCATAAATTCGTGAGGCAATTCCCAGATCTGAAGGAAGTAGAGAATGAAACTTGTGGAAGAGTACTGGGTACTGACAATAGATAGATACATAATAAAACTTGATTTGTAAATATATAGAGAAGTATGTATGGGCTTGATCCCTCTTTAAGATTTCTTTTGGGGTATGTAGGAAACGTTTGACAAAGATGATCTCTCGTGCAGCCCCTTATTAGTTTAATAAAAAAAAAAGTTGTATAGTTGATCAACATTCTTTAAAAAGAAAGGCGAGTTGTTATATCTGTGTTGCAAAGTTGAGTTTGTTATTAGGATTGAATTGCTAGGTTAGAAACCTATGGTTTCCTTATTAATATGACTCATCTGTTGTGTTTTTCCATATTTGCTCCCTCTCTTTTGTCACCAATTTAAAAACAATGTTTTACCAGTCTAAGTACTATTGGTTTTGGGGAATGTTATCTTGACTCGTGATAATTTTATTGTCATGCTCGAACTCCAAGCTTGAAGCTTCCCATTGTGATCATCACATGGATCGAGTTTATATGTAGAAACGAATATTTTTTTTTTGGTAACTAAATGATTTCATTACCAAATGGTCAATATAACCCGTACATAAAAAGGAGTATTGTTGGACATCATGCCTCAGCAGCCTCCTGGCAAAGAAACAACATTGCAATAGGTACTATTCTAAGCAAAAACAATTCTTAAGACTACTGGATAAAAATTGTGGTCTTCAAGCCAAGTATTAGTTTGACAACTCTCCTTGCTTTGATAGAAACGAAGACTTACCTGTAGACATATGAAGCTGTTGTATGTTATCCTTCCAAGTGTCCTCGACGGGATGTTTGGTATTGAGGCTTAGGAGAAACAACCTGGAGATTCCAGCTTGGACAAAATCCATTTATGTCAATTTTTCAAATACAATCGACATAAATACAAAACTCTCACCTATATTTGATTGAATACAATTGATACATAATACATTTGAATGAATTTCTTCCTATTGATAGGAGAAAGAGAAAGAGAGAGAGGGCGAGAGATAGGGAGAGAGTTTGCAATAAAAACAACATAGTGATGGAGTTTGAAGAAGAAGGGTTTCGATTTCGTCCTGAGAATTCAGAGTTACTCACATTCCTTCTCAGGTTTATCGCTGAAAAAGATTTGCATGACGATGGTTTTATTACTGAGTGTGATGTTTACAACCAAGAACCTTGGCTAACTTATAGCTATGGGCGTCATTGTGGAGGAGAAGATGATGGCGACACTAGTATTTTTCGATACTTTATTTCACCCAGACATAAAAAATAAAGAAAACTAACAATAGATTTTGCAGAGTTGTGGGTAAAAATCTTGGGACTTGGAAGCAACAAGATAAGGGGAAAATGGTTGTGAGTAAACATAACAAGTCTTTGAGAATGGGATGCAAGAAGAGTCTCTATTATGATACTAAGATGTGTTGTCCTGATGATGGCGAGTGGCTCATGAAGGAATATGTTTTTTGTGAAGCTATTCTTAGAAAGTTCAAAAACTCTAATGTTAAAGATTATTGTATTTGTGCAATAAAAATGAAGCCCCAAAAAAATTCTGCTAGTTGTTCTCGAAGTAGTTGTAAAGATTAGTGCATGTAAAGAGAATTGTATATTGATTGCTTCAATGAAATTACAGATTCTAAAAGTGTGACTCAATAACTGCTACTTGGCCTCTATATATAAGAAATTATCCTAACTAAATTACTGACACTTCTAACTAACTCATAATTTGTTAACTTTAACTAACTACCCTCTGTTAGCTAACACCAGTGCATTTAACCAGCTGCTTAACATCCTCCCTCAAGCTAGGTGTGTAGAATACATTCTTCATTCCTAGCTTGGTAAGCAGGTATCCATGTTGCACATGAGTAAGTCCTTTGGTAAACAAGTCTGGAGGCTGTTCACTTGTCTTCAAGTACATAGGTTGAACCATGCCTAGTTGAACCTTTCCTCTAATGAAGTGGCAATCGATATCTATGTGTTTAGTACTCTCATGAAAGACTGGATTGGCAGCAATCTGTATGGCAAACTTGCTGTCACAATATATTGACACATGGTGCTTCAGTTGTATCCTCAATTCCTTAAATAGCCCAACTAGCCATACAATTTCTGCAACTGTTGAGGCCAAACTTCTCTATTCAGATTCAGCTGAACCGTGAAATGGTGTCCTATTTTTTTGATTTCCAAGAGATCAAGGAATCCCCATATGTAACCATGTACCCTGTGATAGATCTTCGATTGTTTGGGCATGCAGCCCAGTCTGCATCACAATATGCAGTCAACTGATCAGTAGCATTGGTTGTCGTGAGTATGCCTAGACCTGGTGATTGCTTGACATATCTAACTACTCTTATTGCTGCCTCCATGTGAGATGTGTTTGGACTGTGCATGAACTGTCTTAGCAGCTGCACTGCAAAAACAATATATGGCCTTGTCATTGTTAAGTAAAGCAGCCTCCCTCCTAGTTAGGATCATCTAGCAGCTTGTCATTTCCATTTTCAGAAGGGAATTACAGATCAAACTCTGCAGTTGTGAGTTTGTGGTTTATCTCAATAGGAGCTCCAACAGGTTTTGAGCTAGATAACCCAATGTCTGAAATTAGTTCAAGACAGTACTTCATTTGATGCACAAGGATCCCAATGTCATTCCTGGCAAATTCAATCCCTAGAAAGTACCTCAAATCACCTATGTCTTTGATCTTGAAATTGTCCTTGAGGATTCCCTTTGTCTGCAATATTAATTTGTGATCATTTCCTGTAATTAACAGATCAGCAACATAGATCAGCACTATCACTAAGCTCTTTCCCTGGTGCTTTATGAACAGAGAATAGTCATAATGACTCTGTTGAAAGCTAGATTCAATTAGAGATGTAGTCAACTTGATGTTCCATTGCCTGCTAGCCTGCTTGAGTCCATAAAGTGACTTGATGAGTTTACACACCATCCCCTGCTCACCTTTATGGACAAATCCCAGTGGCAAATCCATGTACACCTCTTCATATAAGTCACCTTGAAGACAGGCATTGAATACATCCATCTGCTGTATTGGCCAGTGGTGTGTAGCAGCTAAAGCTATGACTACCCTGACAGTGCCCATTTTCACAACCGGAGAGCATGTTTCCTGATAGTCCAGACCTTCTTTCTAGTTGTAACCCTTGGCTACCAACCTGGCCTTGAACCTATCAACCTCACCATCAGCCTTGTATTTGATTTTGTATACCCACTTGCATCCTATTGCCTTCTTGTCTTTAGGCAACTGAAAAATCCTCCATGTATGGTTATCTTCCAGTGCTTGGATCTCACTCTTCATGGCTGCAACCCACCTAGGATCATGCACTGCTTCCTGATATGAAATTGGTTCCCTTTCTTGAGAAAACTTAGTCACAAAACTCTTATAAGTTGGTGAGATGTTGTGATAGTCAAGTACATCAGATATGGAATAAGAGACGGTTGTTTTCTTCTGTGCTAACACATAATCAGTATGCCAGATTGGAGTCTTAGCAGGCCTGTTAGACCTCCTGGTGGCATCCAGTGGGATGGAATTATTATCAGAAACAATGATGGGAACATGCTTGATCTCCTTGAAAAACTCCAACATCTGCAGTGTTCACATGTTGATCAAGAACATTGTGCTCATCATTGTGCTCACCATCTGTGCATAATATAGGATCTGTACATTCAGAAACATTAGCAGGCACTGCATTCCTGAGGACAACACAGGGTGTTAGTTCAGAATCTCCTCTATGTGAAAAAGATACAGAAGGCTCATGATCACCATCTTCACTCAGACCTAGGTACTGAAAAGGAAATTCAGTCTCATGAAAAATGACATCTCTGCTAACAAATATGACTTTGGACTCAATAGCTATTAATTTGTAGCCCTTTTGACTGACAGCATACCCTAGAAAGACTGCTTTTCTAGCTTTTGGAGCAAACTTATCATCTCTCCTTAGGTTTGTAGCAAATGCCAGACATCCTACTACTCTGATATGGGCAAGACTGGGCTGTTTGTTATACATGATCTCATAAGGTGACTTGTTCTCTAAGACAGACAAAGGTATCCTGTTGATGATATATGTTGCAGCTTCCACACATTCACCCCAAAATCTATGTGGCAAATGGCCCTGAAATTTGATAGCTCTGGCAGTCTCCAGCAGGTGTCTATGTTTCCTCTCCACAACCCCATTTTGTTGTGGAGAATGTGGACATGATCTTTGGTGAATAATGCTATGTTGAACAAATAAATCATGACAGTTAGTATTAAGAAATTCCCCTCCATTGTCAGACCTGAATACTTCTCCCAAACTGAGTCATTATCATTATCAAGAACCGTCTCAAAACAACAATTACATCAGACTTCAAAGCAATCAAAAAAGTCCATGTCCATCTAGATTTGTCATCAACTAAAGTAAGAAAGTATTTCATCCCATTATGAGTAGCCACCTTATATGGGCCCCATACATCCATGTGAACTAAGTAAAAAACATCTGTAGTGTGACTCATAGGAAATGAAACTCTAGTTTGCTAGCTTGGGGGCAAATCATACACTGTTCAATAGTAAAGTTACTACATGTATTGAAATCTTTTATTCTCCTAAGTACTCCCATAGAAACATGTCCTAGTCTCTTGTGTCATAGTTCTGGATCTCTTTCTCCTGATCCCACTGTAGACAATGATTTAATCTTGTTTTGATGTTGTTTGGTGTTCCAATTCAGCACATGCAATCCATCCTCAACTTTACCAATCCCCTTGACCTTCCTAGACAAGAGATCCTGAAACACACCGTGTGTAGGGAAAAAGGAGACATAGCAATTTAATTCTTTTGTCGGTTTGTTGACAGACAGAAGATTAAACTCAAAGGTTGGTATGCATAAAACATTTGTGATCATATCAGTATCATTAAGTTGAAGACTCCCAACATGTGAAACTATGGCTGAATCCCCTGTAGGCAATTGTACTCTCTCCATACTGCCCACTTTATTCTCAGAATGTAGGTAAGTGTGATCATGTATCATATGGTCTGTAGCACCAGTGTCTATGATCCATTTTAAGGAGGAAGTAGACTTACCTGCCATGTGTGCACTTTTTTGAGTATTCATGGTATTGTTGTTGCCTTGCAGGACATTTAGTATCTGGTTAAGTTGTGCTGGTGAGGATTTGTTCAGCATTTGCAACAATTGGTCTTGTGTGAGCTGTTCTCCCATATGATCACCCATCTGAGATAGATCAGGATGTGACTTCTCTCCCACAGATGTGTGTGCCTTCCATGCCAGTTGATCCTGCATAAATGGCATTGGTTTCTGCATAGCACTATCTCCCATTACTGCATTTACCTTCTTCTTACCTTTGAAATTTTCTGGATAGCCAATGAGTTGGAAGAAATCATCCTTCACATGTCCAGTAGCATGACAATGATCATATTTCTTCAGCTTATTACATTCAGCTCGAGTATGCCCTTTCATATTACAAAAGTCACAGAATAATGAATTGAAGTTCCTCCTGGGAAAAGCCTGCCTAGAATTAGGCTGTGGTGACCTAAAATTTCTAGCAGTATACATTGCTAAAGATTCCATTCCTTCATGTACAGATCCAGCAATTCCTTTTTGACTTTCATCCTGTATAATCAAGGCATAAGCCTGGTTCACATTAGGAAGGCAGGTCATCATCAAGATCTGACCTCTAGCCTGTGAATAACTGTCATTTAAGCCCATGAGAAATTGAAGTAATCGTTGGTATTGCATTTGTTCAACATAGTCCTTTGCCTTATTGCAATCACAGCTAGGTGGAGGTAAAATTGAATTGTACTCATCCCATAGGTTCTTCATTTTCGTGTAGTATGAAGAGACTTGCAGAGTCCCATTTGTGAGAGTGAAAATGTTTCTGTGCAATTGATTGAGTCTAGATCCATTTACCTTATCAAATCTCTCCTTGAGATCGAGCCATACCTGATTCGCACTGGAAGAATATAGAATTCCACTGAGTAGATCCTTGCTCACATTACAGGTGAGCCAAGAGATTACGATTGCGTTGCAATGATCCCAAACCTTCTTCAAAGCACTATCAAAATCAGTACGCAAAACAGAACCGTCAATAAATCCCACTTTGTTTCGTCCAAGTAGTGCAATCTCCATAGCTCGACTCCACAAGGTGTAATTCTACATTCCTGTTAGCTGAATCCCAACAGAAAGAGCTCAAGGAACATCAGAAGAACTCAAATATAGTGGGTGATTGTGATTGATTACCACAGAGCTTCCATTGATAAGATCTCCTTGAACTCGACCAGCAGTGCTTCCTATCAGTTCTTCCTCAATCGCCATGGTGAATCTCTCGATCTACCTCCAAATCTCGCGAGGATAAATCCCTAGATCCCTATAGCTCTGATACCATGTAAAGATCAGTGCATGTAAAGAGAATTGTATATTGATTGCTTCAATGAAATTACAGATTCTAAAAGTGTGACTCAATAACTGCTGTTTGGCCTCTATATATAAGCAATTATCCTAACTGAATTACTGACACTTCTAACTAACTCATAATCTGTTAACTTTAACTAACTATCCTCTGTTAGCTAACAGCAGTGCATTTAACCAGCTGCTTAACAGTAGTAACGTGAGTACAACTGTTATGGATTTTTCTGATGAACAGAAGGTGGATACAAAGGTGATTTCAGGGGAAAATTCTGTTGTGTCGCGGATGGATCAGGAATATAAGGCGGTCGCTCCTATCAATATTGTTGAACCAATGGTGCAAATTCAAGAGGCTTCATCAGGTGAAGAGAAGATCAATCATCCTATCAATGTCGTTGAAGATGGAAGTTGATGATGTTGAGGTGCAAATTCAAGAGGCTGCTGGTGAAGGGAATGGTGTTTTGGAATTCGAGAACACAATGCCAGAAAATAATCTGCCTAAGGAACCAGCACACCTGCAGCAAGATTGTCCTTTTGGTGTTAATGAGGACCGTATTGCAAGCTTTGTTGGACTACTATCTGGTTGTGGGAACTCTGCTATCAGGAACAATCAGGTGCAAATTCAAGAGTCCCCCCGAGGAGAGAATGGTCAGTTGGAGCTAAGTACTTTTTCTCAAATTCAACAACCTATGATTCCTGACTTTGCGAATGTGAAGTCAAATATAACTGTGCTTGAAATATATGATACTTTGGCTGACTATATGGGATTCGATGTATTGATGAATCCGAACAATGAGCTGCTGATCCATCCTTTTGATTTTTCTAAACGAGCAATAGTAGAATCTAATCAACATCCGGTGCAGATCACTCAAGAGGCTGCTGGTGAAGAGAATGGTCTGTTGGGGCAAACTGTGTCGCCTTTTTCCAAAGTTCAAGAATTTGTTATGGCAGAAAATAATGTGCCTGAAATGTTCGATACGGGTGACACATTGTTGGAGATAAACCAGACACCACAAGAAGAATCTGAGGCACTTTGTGAAACAGAAGAATCCAGCTTTGTTGCAGACCTTACAGAAGCCTTGTTAGATCATGAGCCTTTGAAGGATATATCAGATGCAATTAGGGCGAGTAAGAGTACATTATTGTTGGACCAACAATCTTGGCAGTCTAAGGCGCATTTACAAGATATGCTGCTCTGAAGAATTGGTACTACCTGGACAGTTTCAGCTAATTTGTGGACAACACTAACTAGCTAGGTTCAGTTTTTAAAACACCATCAGGAGTTTTGTTTCTTAGTCCTTCTGTTTGATGTTACTTATAGTTTATGTAAATTCTATTTGTTCAATTTCTTATTTTGACAAAGAAACTGTTATTATAAGTTTTATCACTCTCCTTGCATTATTCGCTGTTTTGGAGCTTATCTCTCCTTCAAAGATGAAATCGACCTTTACAACTTATTGTTGGAACTTGGAGTATGCATCCGGAGGAAGCCTTGTCAACAGTAGTCTTCGGAACTTTAATTCACTGCCGGATTTTGAAGTTAAAAAACAAACAAAGAATGTTCTTATAGGGCTCAGTTGCATTCACAGCAATAGAATTATTCACTGCGACATCAAACCTGACAATATTAGACGAAACTGCCAAGATTGCTGATTTTGGACTCTCCATGACTTTTGAACAGGGCATGAATTGGTGTGTAACTGTGACAATAGATAGATCCACAAATAAAATTGATTTGTAAAAAAGTACGTCTGGGCTTGATCCCTCTTTAGAATTAGTTTTGGGGTATGTAGGCAGCGTGTGATGAAGATGATCTCACGTGCAGATGTATTAGTGTCAACTGTCAAGTGTGCTAGTCCAATTTCAAACTCTGTTGCAGATTCATCTGCTATTCTTTCAATTACAAAGTTTACCTTATGTCATTTAAATTTCAGAATTATCTTTCTGTGATCTATCTAGAAACAGGTTTCCCCCACCTCGAATCAATTTGAAATTTGTGTTAAAAAACATGATTTTCCCACGGATTTAATGTGTTTCAAGTTAATTAAAAGTTTGCCAGCATTATGAATTTCAGGTTTTCCAATCTCTTTTGTTTACCAGAATATGTAATGCATATAATTTGTTAGCAGTAAAAGCCAGAGTGACGCTATATATGATGAAGAGCTTGTTTGATTATTCACTCTCGCGGTTGACGATCCTGTTTTACCTTTCTTTAACAAACCCTTTTTCGAACTTGGTCACTCCTCCTATCACACTGTGCTCTCTCTAGCGCTTGAGAGTACTAGCTTTGGAGTCCCATGGCCTATCCGATAAGAGAATTTCTACTGACGTTCTGAATAATTAAGCCGGTCACTCTATTAAATTGAAGAATTTTGATATGCTTTCTCACAGACATATAAAATGTACAGAAATTTTTTCCATCTGAGTTTGAAACGGATCCAGGTAAAGTCACATTTGATGATGGAATGGTGGCGATTCGAAGAAAGCCATTGAAGAATTTGCCATCTAAGTTGCTCGGACTCTTCACTTTTGGTGCCGCACCCGTGTAGACACGACATGGGTGTGGTGTGGGTGTGCAATCCGTGTTCGATTTGGTCAACCAATTTTGGGTTTTTTTTACCAAAATTGATGGGGAAAGTCTGGACAGTTTTAATGATTTCAATACAAAAGCTAAGATGAAATGAAGAAAATGGAATACCTTTTTATAGAAATTTCTATGTCACTCCTTTTCCTTTAATCTCCTTCCACGATTCTCATCAAGTTATACACAAAATATCTCATAATAGATTTTATAACTCTATTTTAAAACATTTTAATTATTTTTAGGCGAATCTCCGCACCCATATCCAACTATCCATACATGCATCCATATCCCCGAATCTTAAAGTTAGATCATGAAAATTCCTACCTTTAGATCCGCACCCGTATCAGACATCCACATCCGAGTCCGAGCAACTTAGTCTGCCATTCCTTTCACTTATGTATCTGCTAATTGCTTTATTTTTAAAAGAATATTAGCAAAGTCATTTTTTTTTTAAAAAAAAAAAAATTCTCTCTTCAACTGCCTGAAAAAATTGGCATATTTTATTTCATCATAGTTTATTTTAAACGTTATTGCATGTTTGGTTAAGTTTCTTAGAAATTAAAATCTATTTACGAAGGAATTAAGAAGTTTGGGTTCATCAAGTTGACTGAAAATGGATAATAAATTTGTTACTCGGAGTAACTACAATTAGAGAGTTGTGAGCCCTAGTATCAAATTTGATTTACAATATAATCTCAAAAAATTAGTCTTAATTTTTTTTTCCATTTACAATTCTTTCTTTTTGTTTCTTATATTTTCACACTAAAATGAAATAAGAATAAGAACCTCAAATAATGATAAGCAAATAGATTTTTAGGGGAGATATTCAAAATTCAAATTATTCGTTGAATCAAAGAAGTGAAAAAATAATTCACATGTGAGAAGAATCAAAAATACCCGTGAACTAAAAAAAACATGAACTTCACTAGAAGGATCTAACATACCCATACATGGATTTTTTTAATAAAGAATAAATTTAAATTTTATTTAGGAAAATAAAAACGAAATTGAATTAAATTAATTCTGAAGGAATAGGAAAACACAGGAGAAGAATAGTATAGAAGGAAAAAATAGGAAACAAATCTTTTTTCTGGAGGATTTTCATCTTTTAAGAAACTGTAAGAATCCATTTAGGTATAGGAAAGGGAATAGGATAACATATACCATCTATAAATTACTCTCTAATGGTATTGTTATAATAATATACTACTAACATTCAATTCTTAATTTCCAATGGCGGGATTATTGTGGAAGAGAGGCACAACTCTTGGTCAAGGTGGATTCGGTGTCGTCTCATTAGCTTCTACCTCCAACGCACTATTTCATGGTGTTACTCTTCCATCTCTCATCGCCCTCAAATCATGCAACTACAGTGTTTCTCAATCGTTGAAAGAAGAAGTCGAAATCCTCCGAATGTTCAAACATTCACCTTACATTGTTCACTGTTTTGAAGCTAATATCTCATTTGAAGATAACGTCAATCTTTACAACTTATTGCTCGAGTATGCTTCAGGAGGAAGCCTTGCTGATCGTCTTCAGAACTGCAATTCACTGTCGGAGTCTGAAGTTAAGAAACACACAAAGAATGTTCTTTTAGGGCTCAGTTGCATTCACAACAATGGAATTATTCACTGCGACATCAAGCCTGGCAATATTCTCCTTGTGGGCATGGACAGAACTGCCAAGATCGCTGATTTTGGGCTCTCCGTGACCTTGGAACAGGGCATGAACCAAAAACAGGGAGTTATCAGGGGAACAGAAAGGTATATGGCACCTGAATCCATGATTAACACTGAGTATACCTCACAAGTTGATATTTGGGCTCTTGGCTGTACTGTCTATGAGCTGATTACGGGGACACCGCTGTGGGAAGACGCAGATGGTGATGATGTGTTGGACAAAATCGAGTTTGAGGAACCAAAGTTTCAGAATTCAAAGTTGTCAAATGAGGCTCAAAATTTTCTGGAAAAATGTCTTGTGAAGAATCCCAGCACGCGTTGGACTGCGGACATGCTCTTGAACCATACTTTTCTGCAGAATTCATCCAAAGTAGCCAACACAGCAAAGACAAGGAAGAAGAAAAGTGATTCAATGTCCCTTCTACACAAACCAATCCAGAAGATAACATTCAAGATTGGCCATCATAAATTCTCGAGGCAATTGCTGGATCCGAAGCCCCTTTTAGACAAGCCAATCAAGAAGATAACATTCAAGATCGGCAATCATAAATTCTCGAGGCAATTGCTGGATCCGAAGCCCCTTCTACACAAACCAATCCAGAAGATAACATTCAAGATCGGCAATCATAAATTTGTGAGGCAATCCCCAGATCTGAAAGAAGTAGAGAATGAACCTTGTGGAAGGATACTGGGTACTGACAATAGATAGATACATAATAAAAAATGATTTGTATATATATAGAGAAGTATGTATGGGTTTGATCCCTCTTTAGGATTTCTTTTGGGGTCTGTAGGCAACGTGTGACGAAGATGATCTCACGTACCGCCCCTTATTAGTTTAATAATAAAAAAAGTTGTGTAGTTGATCAACATTCTTTATAAAGAAAGGTGAGTTGTTATATCTGTGTTGCAAAGTTGAGTTTGTTATTATGATTGAATTGCTAGGTTAGAAATCTATGGTTTCCTTATTAACATGACTCATCTGTTGTGTTTTTCCATATTTGTGCCCCCTCTTTTGTCACCAATTTAGAAACAATGTTTTACCTGTCAAGTACTATTGGTTTTGGGGAATGTTTATCTTGACTCGTGGGAATTTTATAGTCATGCTCGAACTCTAAGCTTGAAGCCTCCCATTGTGATCATCTCCAGTACAAGCGTTAATATAAATTCATCAGCGTCACTCCTCTTATTTGTGTGCTCTTCCCTGGAAAAAAATGGAAATTGATTGCCATAGAGATAGTCCATCTACATTTTATGATTGAAACAGCTAAGTAAATTGTGAGATGCATCAGAAAAGTGCTACTAATATGAACAAATTCACTACCTGTTGCTTCGCAAAGGCCATGAGATCAGCAGAATTGAACTGTTTATTACCACAGCTGACCATTTGCTTGTACTTTGCTAGATAATAACTATAAGCACTGAACAGAAAAGTTGTGCCAGTAACATATTGAGAATTTGCTCATCTCTAAAGTGAATCAGACCTCCTGATTATAAATTAAACATTTGGCCGTTCACCTACTTGTAAAACCAGATGAATACATAAAATACATGGATCGAGTTTATATTTAGAAACGGAGATTATTTTTTTTTGGTAACTAAATGATTTCATTACCAAACGGTCAATATATAATCAGTACATAAAAAGGAGTATTGCTGGACATCATGCCTCAGCAGCTTCCTGGCAAAGAAACAACATTGCAATAGGTACTATTCTAAGCAAAAACAATTCTTAAAGCTACTATATCAAGCTGGATAAAAACTGTGGTCTTCACGCCAAATATTTAGTTTGACAACTCTCCTTGCTTTGATAGAAACGAAGACTTACCTGGAGACATATGAACCTGTTGTATGCTATCCTTCCAAGTGTCCTCGATGGGATGTTTGGTATTGAAGCTTAGGAGAAACAATCTGGAGATTCCAGCTTGGATCCCAGGCAGGATACCAAATTCATTTTGGTGAACAGGTTTACTACACGGGCTGTTAGAGTAACAAGTCCCCACTAATCAATTGGAGCACCAGCAAGTTAATCTAGACATCACCGCCATAAAGAAAAAGGGGACAAGGTTCAAATTTGTCACTGTACTATCTGGATCCGAAGCCCCTTCTAGACAAACCAATCAAGAAGATATCATTCAAGATCGGCAATCATAAATTCGTGAGGCAATTCCCAGATCTTAAGGAAGTAGAGAATGAAACTTGTGGAAGGGTACTGAGTACTGACAATAGATAGATAGATACATACAAATTGATTTGTATATATAAATATATATATATATATATATATATATATATATATATATTTAGAGAGAGAGAGAGAGAGAAGTATGTATGAGTTTGATCCCTCTTTAGGATTTCTTTTGGGGATATGTAGGTAACGTGTGACAAAGATGATCTCACGTGCAGTCCCTTATTAGTTTAATAAAAAAAAATTGTATAGATGATCAACATTCTTTATAAGAAAGGCAAGTTGTTATATCTGTGTTGCAAAGTTGAGTTTGTTATTATGATTGAATTGCTAGGTTAGAAATCTATGGTTTCCTTATTAATATGACTCATCTGTTGTGCTTTTCCATATTTGTGCCCTCTCTTTTGTCACCAATTTAAAAACAATGTTTTACCTGTCAAGTACTATTGGTTTTTGGGAGTGTTATCTTTGACTCATGTGAATTTTATTATCATGCTCAAACTTTAGCTTGAAGCTTCTCTTGAGTGCTCTTCCGTGGAAAAAAATGGAAATTGATTGCCATAGACCGGCAACTATTGTTAGATTTTTCATATGGGAAGTGCAGCCCACTGTAAGAAACTAACTCATAATAAGGATATTGGAATGACTGTTATATACTTTCTGCATACAACCATACACAACATCCATATGTAAAAACACCACACTTCTTGGGTGCACTATTTGGGAGAAGGCAAAAGTACCCCCCTAGACTATTACCAAATTCTCAGAGACACACCTTAACTAAACTATAAGGTCCTATTACCCCCCTGAACTCATTTTATATATAATATTGTACACCTTTTGGCTTATGTGGCACACCCCGTGACTCCACGCAGTTGAGGCGCGTGGGAGATATTTGGATGCCACATAAGCCAAAAAGGTGTACAAAATTACAAAAAAAAATGAGTTCAGGGGGTAATAGGACCTTAGTTTAGTTAAGGTGTGTCTCTGAGATTTGGGTCATAGTCTAGGGAGGTACTTCTACCTTTTCCCCCACTTTAATATTTTGTACTACTCAATATTGCAGATCTAGTCCATCAAAAGAGAGACAAGCTCGAGCTTATTTGCTTGATCCCTTGCAGCCATCTACTCAGCCTGTCACTATATAGGACCTACAAAGACATTATATATATAAACTCTCGATTCATCTGCAAAAATAACTTATACACCTTCGTAAATCTTCACCATAACGAAACTCATGGAGCAGTCCACCAGTTTGTTTGGAGACATTTTTGGGACAGAGGCACCTCTATGATGAGCTTGAGTTGGAAGTTTGTTCCCAAAACCAACCATGTATGATTTTCCTCTCGGGTTTTTCCCAAGTAGATAGTCCATCTGCAATTTCTTATTGAAACAGCCAAGTAAATTCAAGAGGCTTCATCAAGTGAAGAGAAGATCAATGAGTTATTAGAAAATAATGGTTGTGGGACTCTGCTATCAAGAACAATCAGGTGCGAATTCAAGAGGGCCCATGAGAAGAGAATGGCCAGGTGGAGCTAAATATTTTTTCTCAAAATCAACAACCTATTATTCCTGACTTTGAGAATGTGAAGTCAAATAGAAATATCCCCTGAAATATATGATACTTTGGCTGAATATATGGGTGTCAATGTATTGATGAATCCGGATGATTTTCTGCTGATCCACCCTTTTAATTTTTCTAAACGAGCAATAGTAGAATCTAATCAACATCAGGTTCTAAATCACTCAAGAGGCCACTAGTGAAGAGAATGGTCTGTTGGGGCAAATTGTGCTGCCTTTTTCCCAAATTCAAGAATTAGTGATGCCATAAAATAACGTGCCTGAAATGTTCGATACGGGTGACACATTGTTGGAGATAAACTAGACACCACAAGAAGAATCTATCACGCCCCGAGCCTACACCCTGGGTGGGGCTGACACTCGAGAACCATTGATGGCCCCAAGCGAACCCTTGGCCTGGCTTACTTACTCAGCGGAAGACTTAACTCAACATAACTGTACTTTTAAAAGTAAACTAAAAGCTCAAAGATAAATGAGAATGTATTAAAATAACATTCACTGGCCAAAGTGGCAACTCAAGTCTCAACATAATATAATGAAAATGAAAAGACTAAATAACTAACACCTAACTGTCTATGAAGCCTCTAACAACTGAGATGGACGTTGGGACAAGACCCACGACGTCCTAATGAACTAAACATACTGAAAACAATAAAAGGGATCCTCCGGAAGCAAAGAGGCTCACCAACAACTCTGAAGCTCAACTAGAATCAACGATGCACTGGATGCTGATCCTGGTTACCTGTATCTGCATCATAACAACGATGCAGACCAAATGGCGTCAGTACATTGAATGTATGAGCATGCGAGGGGAATACTAAACAAGACATAAGCTTGAAAGAACAAACTGGTCTCAACTTAATTGAACTCATTTCAATATAAAGCAGTATAAACAAATGCAACATAAAGAAAAGCTTTTAAAACATGGATAACAACTCTATGTATTTAGAAATACAATAGTAACTCTGTGTGTATGCAAAGATACAATATAAACTCCGGAATATATATAAAAATACAATTTACTTCTATGTATATAAGAATACAAAATATTGTTGTGGGAGTTTCTATAATCGACAATCATCACTTAAGAACTATTGTGATGATACATCATTTTGCATCACGCTGCCAGGGCCGTCCTATACCTTGCTGAGGGTATAGAACCTGACTACTAAGTGGATCCACTAGTCTATGCTAAAAAGCACTAAGGAATCATCTAAAAAGTATGACCCTTTTCTACCCATGGTGGCTACATGGTTTATGGGGGCTGGGAGTTGTCTGAACTCTCCCCCATATCGGTGCTCAAAACTACTTCCAAAATATAATACTAGCTCTGATGTTTAAAAACATATCTTATTTCTGTGGTTTGAGATAATTGCTCAAAACTTAGCTCAAAGGCTTTCTTGGAAATCAAAGTTTCCCCTCTTGCTTAATTGTGAAAGCATTTACTCTTTACTAAAAAACTAGGTCAAAGGCACTTTTGAAAATCAAAGTTTCCTTTCTTTCTTCAATGTGAAAACATTTTACTCTTTGGGAATACATAGTCCCGATATACTCTTTTTAAGAAATGAACTTCAATCTTTACTCTTTACTCAACTCAAAACTCAAGTCTTAAAACAAAGTTAAAACGTTTGTAAAAGACTTTTGGAAAATTCTATGAACTTCTCTTGACATGACTCTTAACTTTCCTTGAATTGAATTATGGATTCAAGGCCCATGATCTCATGTTATTGATGATTTCATGTTGTTTAGACGTACCTTAGAGTGTAGAAATCAACTAGGAAACATAGGTACATTTCAAGGGAACTAATACGGAAAGAAATGGGAAAGGGTAGACGACCTAGCGTCCCTGGCGCGGGGTGCCAAAGGCTGAACTTCAGAACTGAAGTTGGGGTGAACTGGCTGGCGCGGTGCCCCAGGGTTCCAACTACAGAACACCTTCTAGGGCGCTCTGAATGGCGCAGAGCCCCAACCCCCTCCCCCAGGTGTTTGACGATTTTTCTTGCTCATTTTTGAACTCTAAACTCAATTGGGTCTTTCCCCAAACACTTAGATTCGACTACATAATCAAAATATGCAAGAATCTACTCAAAATGACACCTAATTTCATGAATCTAAATCAAGAACTCCTCAACAACTCCAACAATCAAAAACCCAATGGAAACTTCAAACAAATCCATCAAGAACTCAATTTCTAAACCTTCAAGAATCTAAATTCGCTGAAATAAATCATGATTGGCGCGTGGGTGAACTAACCCAATGTTATGTGATCTCACATACCTCGTAGGGATCACCCCTTGACGAAATCCACAAGCAAAACCTCAAGAACTATGACCTTTGGCTCTTTCTCCTCTTTTCTCCTCTTGCGTTCTTTCTCTAAAAACCCTAGCGTGAATTCTTTTAGTGCGTAAACTGAAAAAATTCAGTTTATACCCCTAAGTAATTACCAAAAACGAAATAATTTAATTGGGTAGTGAAAAGACCATAATACCCTTCTAAAATCCGGTTTTGACTTTCCTTATCTAGACAGCCCAACTTCAAATGAGCATATCTCCCTCATACAAACTCGAAACTGTTCAAACTTGGTGGCGTAGGAAAGATAATTCAAATATCTTTCGTACGGTATCTTGTATCACACCTAAATCATCCTGAACTAGGGGTTATGGTTGTTTAAAGTTGACCAAAAACTCATACTTGACTTAATTTTGTCAAATTCCAAATTTTTCATTCTTTTCGTAAATGACTCTTTCTAATTCTAGATCTTTCTAGTTACGGGGTGCTACAATATCTCCCCCTTGGGAACATTCGTTCTCGAATGAGATCAATCTTGGCAGGCAAAGGGTGTAACATTTAACATTCAGTTCAAACACCCAACAAGCAAAAATGCAAATACAACATGCCAACTTATAAATAAATACCAAGAAAAGGATTAGTACCTTAATTTGGAACTTCTCCAGGTTCAAAGAGATGTTGGTATCTCTTCTTCATATCCTCCTCAGCTTCCCAAGTAGCTTCCTCAACGAACTGATTCCTCCAAAGAACTTTGACTGATGCTACCTCTTTTGTTCTCAACTTGCGAACTTGGCGATCTAGAATCTGAACAGGAATCTCCTTATAAGATAAGCTATCATTGATTCCAATATCCTCAGTAGGTATGATAAGTGAAGGATTCGCCCATGCACTTCTTCAACATGGAGATGTGAAATACTAGATGAACCGCTGCTAACTCTTGTGATAGCTCCAACTCACAAGCTACATTGTCAATCCTCTTGGATATTCTATAAGGACCAATATACGGGGGACTAAGTTTCCCCTTCTTACCAAACCTCATAACACCCTTCATGGGTAAAACTTTCAAGTAAACCCAATCATTCACTTCGAACTCTAAGTCTCTTCTCTTATAATCTGTATAGGATTTCTGACGACTCTGCGCTGTTTTCAACCTCTCTTGAATAACCTTCACCTTTTCCATAGCTTGATGAACTAAGTCTAGTCCTATCAACCTAGCTTCACCAACTTCAAACCATCTAATATGAGATCTGCATCTTCTCCCATAAAGAGCTTCATAAGGAGCTATTTGGATGCTAGAGTGGTAACTATTGTTGTAAGCAAACTAAATGAGGGATAGGTGATCGTTCCAATTACCCTTTAAATCAATCACACAGGCCTTCAACATATCTTCTAAACTCTGAATAGTACGCTCTGCTTGACCATCTGTTTGAGAATGAAAAGCAGTGCTTAAGTTCCAAAATTGTGTGGTAAATTGCGCACCCCTGTCTGAAATAATCAAAAATGGCACCCCATGAAGTCTAACTACCTCTTGAAGATACAACTTGGCATAGTCCTCTGCTGAATAGGTAGTCTTTACCGACAAGAAATGGGTTGATTTAGTCATTCGATCTACAATCACCCAAATCGAGTCATGTTGTCTGCGAGACCGTGGTAAACCTGTGATGAAATCCATATTGATCATCTCTCACTTTCATTTCAGAACTTCTATATTCTGTGCCATACCACCGGGTCTCTGGTGCTCTACTTTAACTTGTTGGCAATTTGGACACTAAGCAACAAACTCTGCAATGCCATTCTTCATACTACTCCACCAATATACTTCTCTCAAGTCACATACATCTTTGTGGAACCCGTATGGATAGAGTATCTAGAGTTATGAGCTTCCTCCATGATCCTCTCTTGGTATTCATCCACCATTGGTACACACAACCTACCTTGATACCTCAATACACCATCTCCCCCTTGTTCAAAAGTCATTACTTTTTGCTTATGAACACTTGCCTTCAATTCAAGCAAAATAGGATCTTGGTCTTGCTTCTCTTTCACTTCTGACACTAATGATGATTCAACCCCATTCATCACCACTAGTCCACTACTCCTCCTTCTGTGGAATCCATTAATCGAACTCCTAATCGTGCAAGTCTGTGCACATCTCTTTCTAACTCTTTCTTATCTTCCTCAAAATAGGTGGTACTACCCATAGACAACCTGCTCAAGGCATCAGCAACAACATTAGCCTTACATGGGTGATAGAGGATACTCATATCATAATCCTTAAGTGTCCCTAACCACCTTCTCTATCTGAGATTAAGCTCTTTCTGACTAAAAACATATTAAAGACTCTTGTGATGGGTGAACACATCCACATGAATACCATAAGGATAATGACGCCATATTTTCAAGGCAAATACTACGGCAGCCAACTCTAGATCATGGGTTGGGTAGTACCTTTCGTGAACCTTAAGCTTTCTGGAGGCATAAGCTATAACTATTCCATTCTACATTAACATACAACCCAAACCAACTCTAGACGCGTCACAATATACAACAAAGCCTTGCGTACCTTCTGGTAAGGTCAATACTGAGGCAGTAGTCAACCTGTTTTTCAATCCTTGAAAGCTTTTCTCACAAGCTTCAGACCATTAAAACTTCACTATTTTCTAAGTCAACTTGGTCAAAGAGGACAAAATAGATGAGAACCCCTCTACGAACCTTCTATGATATCCAGCCAACCCTAAGAAACTCCTAATATCAGTTGGAGATATGGGTCTAGGCCAATTCTGCACTACTTCTATTTTCTGAGTGTCAACTTTAATTCCATCACCGGAAACAATGTGGCCTAAGAATGCTACAGACTCAAGCCAAAACTCACACTTAGAGAACTTGGCATGCAACTCTCTATCCTTTAAAGTTTGGAGAACTATTCTGGGATGGCTAGCATAATCTTCCTCGAGGAATAGATTAGTATGTCATCAATGAATACGATAACAAACATATCTAAATAAGGCTTGAATACTCTATTCGTAAGGTCTTTGAACGTTGTAGGTGCATTAGTTAAACCGGACGACATGACCAGAAACTCATAATGACCATAACGGATCCTGAAAGTTGTCTTTGGAATATCACATTCCCTTACTCTTAACTGATGGTAGCCAGATTTGAAGTCTATCTTAGAGAAACAAGTGGCACCCTGAAGTTGATCGAAGAGATCATCAATTCTCGGAAGAGGATACTTATTCTTGATGGTAACTTTGTTCAACTGACGGTAATCTATACACATCCTAAGGGAACCATTATTCTTCCTCACAAACAAGACTGAAGCACCCCAAGGTGGGACACTTGGTCGAATAAAGCCCTTCTCTAGGAGATCTTTCAACTGCTCTTTTAACTCTTTTAACTATATTGGTGCCATTATATATGGAGGAATAGATATAGGACGAGTATTTGGAGAAAGGTCTATATCGAAGTCTATTTCCCTCTCAGGAGAGACGCCGGGAAAATTATCTAAAAAGAATTCTGGAAACTCTTTTACTACTGGAACTGACTGAATAAGAGGTATCTCAACACTAGAGTCATTAGCTCGGACTAAGTGATAAACACACCCCTTGGAAACTAACTTTCTTGCCTTAAGGTATGAAATAAAATGACCCTTATGCACTATTGAACTACTCTTCCACTCTATAACTGGCTCGTTAGGAAACTGGAACTTGACAACTCGAGTTCTACAATCAACTGAGGCATAACAGGAATGAAGCCAGTTCATACCGAGAATAATATCAAAATCTACCATGTCTAACTCAACTAAATCACCATGGTGCTCTTGTGGAAATTGTACAATCACGATAGACTCTCTCTGCTAGAATAGAATCACCAACAGGTATAAAAACACTGAAGGGCTCACTAAGTTTTTAGGAAGTACATCAAAGTTCATCACAACATAAGGAGTTACCAAGGATAAACTCGCTCCTGGATCTAGCAAATCATAAACATCAAAGTTAAGGACTTAGATCATACAAGTGACAACATCTGGCGAATCATCTTGCTCTTGGCGACTGGTGGTAGCATAAAGACGGTTTCCTTCTCCGCCTGCCGTTGAAGTAGTTCCTCTAGATATGGCCCTGTCTAGTGGAGCAATTGAAGAAAAATATGTTATATTGCCCCCATTACCATTACCCTGCCTGTTCTTTGGACACTCTCTCATAAAATGACCGTTCTTGCCATACTTAAAACAACCAGTGGAGCCATCACGGCACATCCATGAGTGGTTCCTACCACACTTAGCACATGCAGGAGGCTTACTACCCCCTTGTTTCATACTACCCTGAGAATATGCAAGTTTAGCTCTGAAATTCTGCCTATTGTACTCACATTTGTTTTGTGGTGCAGGTGTACTAGCAGATAATGGAGCAGGTCCCTTTTATTTATGTTGGAAGGATGATCGGTTGGCATTACTCGTCTGCTGCCCGGACTTATTCCCTGATGTCTTAGCCCTCTTATTCTTAAACTCTTCTCTATCCCTCAGCTTGTCCTCCTCAACTTGTTGCACATTGATCATTAGCCTTGCTATTTCCATATCCCCTATCAGCATAGCTTATACTGCTTTGCCTTCCTTGCTTGACAGGCGAGACAACCCAGCAACGAATAAACGCATCCTACTCCTCATATCAGCAACCATCTCCGGAGCATACCGGGAAAATTGTGTGAACTTCAGACTGTACTCATGAATGCTCAAAGAATCCTGCTTAAGAGTGAGAAACTCTCGTACCTTGGATTCTCTCAGTTCTTGGGGGAAGAAACGCCCCAAGAAAGCCTCTTCAAAATAAGCCCAACTCGCAGGTGGTGCACCCTCAGGTCGGTTCTTCTTCCATTGATCAAACCAGATCCTAGCGACACCCTTCATTTGGTATGCAGCTAGTTTCACCCTCTCAGCATCAGCAACATGCATGATCTCAAAAACCTTCTGAGGCTCATCAACAAAGTTTTCTGGATACTCAGTAACACTTGAACCAGTAAAGCTCGGTGGGTTCATCTTTAAGAACTCACAGGTCCTTAAAGTATCAGCCACTTCCTGTCGATTCTCTCTCTGTTTCCCAGCTTGGTTGGTCACAACTTGGCTCAATATTCGAATGGCCTCATGGAACTCAGCATTGGTGACCTCTCCTTGGGGTTGCACTTCTAGTGCATTAGGTACCCCTTGTTCCTGTGGTTTAACATTACTTCTAGCCGGACAACCTCTGACAGCTCTTCATGGAGGAATGATCAGAAAGACACGTGCAAGCATGAGTTAGAAAGAAACTTTTATAGAGATGCACTCTATCGCACGAAAGGAGTATGAAAGAAGTGAGATAGTTCCTAAGTATCGCAGCCTCCTAATTATACATGTAGCGCATTTCACAGCGATAATTAGGACTCTACAGACACGGCTTCATAGACTCCTTAGGACTCTTGAACTCTATGCTCTGATACCAAGTTTGTCACTCCCCGAGCCTACATCCTTGGCGGGACTAGCACTCGAGAACCACTGTTGGCCCCAAGCAAACCCTTGGCCTCGCTTACTTACTCAGTAGAAGACCTAACTCAACATAACTGTACTTTTAAATGTAAACTAAAAGCTCAAAGATAATTGAAAATGTATTAAAATAACATTCACTAGCCAAAGTGGCAACTCAAGTCTCAACATAATAGAATGAAAATGAAAAGACTAAAGAACTAACATCTAACTGTCTATGAAGCCTCAAACAACTGAGATGGACGTCGGGACAAGACCCACGACATCCTAATGAACTAAACATACTAAAAATAATAAAAGGGATCCTCCAACATCAAGGAGGCTCACCAACAACTCTGAAGCTCAACTAGAATCAACGATATGCTGGATGTTGATCATGGTTACCTCTATATGCATCATAACAATGATGCAAGTCAAATGGCGTCAGTACATTGAATGTACGAGCATGTGAGGGAAATACTAAACAAGATATAAGCTTGAAAGGAACTAAAATAACAAACCTGGTCTCAAATCAACTCAACTGAACTGAACTCATTTCATTATAAAGCAGTATAAACAGGTGCAATATAAAGAAAAGCTTTTTAAAACATGGATAACAACTCTATGTATTTAGAAATACAATAGTAACTCTGTGTGTATGCAAAGATACAATATAAACTATGGAATGTATATAAAAATACAATTTACTTTTGTGTATATAAGAATACAAAATACTGTTGTAGGAGTTTCTCTAACCGACAACCATCACTTAAGCACTATTGTGATGATACAGTATTTTGTCTCACACTGCCAGGGCCGTCCTATTCCTTGTCGAGGGTATAGAACTTGACTACTAAGTGGATTTACTAGTCTATGCTAAAAATCACTAAGGAATTGTCTAAAAAGTATGGTTGTTTTCTACCTATGGTGGCTACATGGTTTATGGGGGCTGGGAGTTGTCTGAACTCTCCCCCATATGGTGCTCAAAACTACTTCCAAAATATAATACTAGCTCTTATGTTTAAAAACATATCTTATTTCTGTGGTTTGAGATAATTGCTCAAAACTTTGCTCAAAACTTAGCTCAAAGGCTTTCTTGGAAATCAAAGTTTCCTCTCTTGCTTAATTGTGAAAGCATTTACTCTTTACTAAAAAACTAGGTCAAAGGCACTTTTGAAAATCAAAGTTTCCTTTCTTTCTTCAATGTGAAAACATTTTACTCTTTGGGAATACATAGTCCCGATATACTCTTTTTAAGAAATGAACTTCAATCTTTACTCTTTACTCAAGTCTTAAATCAAAGTTAAAACGTTTGTAAAAGACTTTTGGAAAACTCTATGAATTTATCTTGACTTGACTCTTAACTTTCCTTGAATTGAATTATGGATTCAAGGCCCATGATCTCATGTTATTGATGATTTCATGTTGTGTAGACGTACCTTAGAGTGTAGAAATCATATAGGAAACATAGGTATGTTTCAAGGGAACTAGTACTGAAAGAAGTGGGAAAGGGTAGACGACTTGGCGTCCCTGGCGCTCTGAGTGGCGTGGGGCGCTCAGAACTGAAGTTAGGGTGCACTGGTTGACGCGGTGCCCCAGGGCCCCAACTACAGAACACCTTCTGGGGCGCTCTGAGTGGGGCGCATTTACAAGATATGGTGCTCTGAAGAATTGGTAGTACCTGGAGATTTTTAGCTAATTTGTGGACAAAACTAACTAGCTAGGCGCAGTTTTTGAAACATTATTAGGAGTTTTGTGTCTGCTTCTTAGTCATGTTGTTTGACGTTTCTTGTAGTTTATGTAAATTCTATTTGTTCAACTTTAGTGTTCAATATATAATTTTGACAAAGAAATTGTTATTATAGCCTTTATCACTTGTTACAAAAGTTTCTACAGTCCCCCCTAAATAAAAATTATTGTTCTGTCTAAACCAAATCTACATTCATTAAAACATATAGGTATTGCTAGCTGATCGATTTATCTAGGTTTTCTTTAAATTTATATGTCCAATTTTATATGATTGAAATGAGGAATCAATGTCCAAATTTATGTAACCTTTATTTTTTGAGACTACAGTGCTTCTCAATAATTGAAGGAAGAGGAGGAATTTCTCGGTATGTTCAAACACTCTCCTTGCATTATTCGCTGTTTTGGAGCTAATCTCTCCTTGCATCCGGAGGAAGCCTTTCCAATCGTCTTCGGAACTTTAATTCACTGCCGGAGTTTGAAGTTAAAAAAACACACAAAGAATGTTCTTATAGGACTAAGTTACATTCACAGCAATGGAATTATTCACTGCAACATCAAACCTGACAATATTCGACAAAACTGCCAAGTTTACTGATTTTGGGCTCCCGTGACTTTTGAACAAGGCATGAAAGAAAAAAAGAACTTATGATCAAGGGAACAAAAAGGTATGTGGCACCCGAATTGGTGTGTAACTGTAACAATTAGGGTTGTGTATTGGTCGGTTCGGTTCGGTTCGGTTTTGAAGTACATCGGTTTGACTTATTGGTTATCGGTTTGTAGAGATGCAAAATCGTTATAGAACCATTATGATATTGGCTTATCGGTTATTGGTTTATCAGTTATTGATCATTATCAGTTCGGTTATTGGTTTAACCACTAAGATTTAACACAAAAATAAATTACTAAAAAATCACTTAGAAACAAGGTGATAAATTGAATGAATCATGTACATAAGTTCACAAGTTGCATCTTGCTCAAAAGCATACACCTTTACATTATAGAATAACCAAGATTATGAGATAGCCAGAAATAAAAGTAGGAAACTAAACTATAAGTCAAGGACTTTATATACAAAACTGTATAAATATAATTATTTAATTTTCTATCGGGTTATAGGTTAACCCATTAAGAAAAAACCTAAAATCGTTAAGAATCGATAACCCGATAACAAAAAAATCAAAACCGTTATCTGAACCGCTAAACCAATAACCCATTACTGGTAACCCAATAACTTTTTTTCGGTTCGGGTTATCGATTTCGGTTCGGTTTTGAACAGCCCTAGTGACAATAGATAGATCCATAAATAAAAAATGATTTGTAAAAAATGATTTATCCTGCCTTGTAATTGATTGTTCGATCATTGTGAGTTGAGGAATATTTTCAATTTCTTATGCTCCATTTGTGTTAATTTTTACGCATGATTTAAGAGTTTAGAATACAAGAGTATTGACTGTTGGCTTTTTACTTCCTTTCATTTCGAACAATATAGATGGCGGCATAAACAGGTGACAAGGCCAAAAAGTTGTTGGGTATATAGTAAGAATTAATGTTTAAAACGTCTTTCCCGTTTGAAAAACATGAAAGTTATGGATATTAAAAGATAAGAGTAGCAATTGAATAGGTAAATTAGATAGTATAAGTTATGGGACTCCTAAGTTATGAAGGTAATATTTTTTTTTTAAATGAAGAAGGAAAATAATAAATAAATGTAATATTTAGGTGAAATATCCACTAAAGGTGGAATTTCAAAGGACCAAAATAGATAAAGAGAACAACTTATGTATTAGTGTTAAGTGTGCTAGTTCAATTTCAAACTTTGGTGCATATTCATTATTATTGCCCATCTAAGCTGCTAGTTATTCAGTTAAATTTTAGCTAAAGTTAACTGAAAATCATTCTCGTTCATTAAAAAGGCAAAAGAAGAAAGTAAGATGATTGTTTAAATCATGGCACATATAGAATAGATTCAAGAAAAGACAGTTCAATTAATAATCACACCAAGAATATTCTTTTAGTCCTCAGTTGCATTTACAACAAGCATGGCAATATTCTCCCTATAGGCACCAAAACTGTCAAGATTGTTGATTCTGGGCTCTCCGTGACTTTGGAACAAGGCACGAACCATAAGCAGGGACTTATCACTTATCAGGATAACAGAAAGGTATATGTCACCTGAATCTGTAAGGGAAACATAAGTTGTAAAATATCTGAAAGCATGTTTTTGCCTATCTATTTGAGAACCCCCTCAAGGTGTCATGAGAGGTAATTAGTTCTTTCAACCAACTATTATGAAGATACATACTCAAATGTCAACAAAGCATATTCTTACACTGTAAAGTGATTTCATTCAAAATAGAAAGGTGGTTCTCATTCATAAAAATGAATATCAGCATTAATTCATTGTAAAAGCAGAAAGGGGAACTCATTTATCAAGATTGTAATGATTTTATATGGTTAACTATGATAATGAACAACTCGAATATTACATTGGCCACAAATTCCGTTGTTATTGTTTTTTGCCATCTTATACTAATCTGGTAGCTGTCAAGACAACAATGTTCAAAATTCCTTCATTTTCTTCAGCTATCACAGCTTCCCCCCTTCAGCACATTTGTCTGTATCCTGTCTCCTACGGTAAAATAATCCCCACAGGAAATACTCGTTGTTCCATCCTACAAAAACATCCACAAGGTGAGATGCATTGAAAGGGAATAAGAAAATGAGAAAAGAACATAGAGATTATAAATGTACTTTGAGAATCATTGCACAAGGTTGTCGATGCAAGTATAATCAACTCAACATCATTGATAAGAGCTCTCATCACCAAATCCTTGTTGCACATGAACTCAACCAAAGCGATATATCCCTCAAACCTACATATAATGGGAAATGCAAATCAATTTCTAGTATTTAAAAACAATCCTGGAAACAAGGGCACACTTCTACTTTGCAACCCTTATCCCTTTTAAGATAGATATATAGGGTAAATCTGACCTTTTTTTCTCTCTTTCGAAGAAATACAGTCCAATGTCTTCTTTACCCGGACAATGATTGTCGAATAAACTTTGCCAGATATCCCCACGCGGAACTAGTTCAAGTTTAAGAGTATCGGGCAATAGTCCCGAGAACTCATACACTTTACGTCTAACTCTGCAAGGATGATGAGCCTGGATACAATTATTGAATATCCCAGGTGCAAGTTCTAGAGCACCTAAGATGTCAAAACTTCCCCTAAAATGCAACAACAAAAAAGACTAATTATTATAGGGAAGCGAAGTTGAGTGGTGCAAATTCTTCAAGTAAAAAAAGGATCTTCAATATATATATATATATATATTCTATAAAATAATCAAAGGGAAACTTCTCTGCTTTTTGACGCATAACAAAAGAATATTTGAGTTTCAAGCACACAAAAAGATTCATGAAGCAATTTCTCAGACATAAAAACATAAAGAGAAAGTTTCACATAAAGCTAAACGTTGTTTTTCTCTCTAAATCTCATTAAGTTACAGAACTGAAAAAATAGAAAACAAACAATGTATGGTTCACATATAACCTACTCAACTACAATTTCTTGTTCCCATACCTGAAAACATTAGATGGTCCATATTCCATAATACAATGACATAGAGTGGCAGCAACTTCAAGTCCTCAAGGAATTTATACATAATAGGAATCAAGCTTACTACCATCTCATTAAACATTATATATTCAGAGTATCATTATGTCATGACTCGCAACTATGTATGAGCAGAACTATTTTCCATAGTTAGGCATATATTCTACAGTGCCCTATTCAATTTTTTAGTGATACTAATGGCGTCCCTGGGTAACCATTAATTCTATGGGCAACCTAGCAAAGATGGGTCATTCAAAAAGCTAGCATGCAAAAACAGAGATGAGCTGAATTTAAACATTTTTGGAGCCCAGTGTACCATGTGTTAACCTATGTTAGTAATTAATGTGCATTCATGAAGAGTACTTACTTCCAGGAAGGAACTAGAGCAGGATCACAAGGGTGTGTCATAGGTGAATTCATCATGTGACTCTCGTTCACAACATCGTGAGTCCTATGCTCAAGAATGGTAGAGGCACCCGGACCTAAAAAACAGGCTACATCAAATTGAATAGAAGTATAGAAGTAAATTAATTTTGTTATAAAAGCTTTACAAATATTGACAATGTAACGGAAATCATTTTGAAAGCTAATATCAACATCACTGGAAAAAAATTAATTAGAGTATATGATAGAAAATGAAATTTCTAAAGAATAAAGGCATAAGAAGAGGACAAATCAAACCAAGTAAATGAAAACAAAATATGGTGGTGAATACTTAACCTTTAGGCTTGCAAAATTTTCGGGATTTGGTTGACACAACTCTTGAGGAGACAATATTTATCAGTGCAGATCCATATTTCTTTATACGTGATGACAGACCAAGTGCTTCTTCAACAGGTAGATATCTTGTTTTTCCGGTCCGTACCTCCTTTTCCCAATTAATATGTTGCCTCCGAGGAAACTTACTATGTTTCTTTGGTTGCACAGTACTCTGACAAATCTTTGTAGAGGCATGTGACTTGGATCCCTTAAAACGCTCATTTTCTAATCCACGCGGTGAAAACATTACCCCCTTGCGAATATCACATTCTTCACAACACCAATCCACTGGTGCATCTTCCCAATAGCCCACAACGCAATATCTGAAAGGAAGAGAAAAACAAAAAAAAATAGAACAAGAAGATGACTATGTATGCATAAAAGATACACACAATACTTAAAAGAATTAAATGCCACAACATGCTAATGAAAGAATAGATTATACTAATATTTGCATTAGAACTAGTTCTACCCGTATGCCTGTAGCAGGAACTAACAACCTACGTATAAAGGCAATTACTAATCAGATGCTTATAGCAGGAGCTAGCAACCTACAACCTATGACTACTTAAGCCTTTATAAATAAATTACCTTTTGAAACCTAAACAAAAAAAATAAGTGTATCGTTTAGGTGGAACCCAATATCCAATACTATTAGCATTCGACAGTTGTGAAAAATGCCAGAGAGATTAGACAACTCGAAGAAGTCCTTACTCTCCCTAAGAGGTAATATCACTTCAATTTAGGCTTTTAATTCTATTCCACTTTTCATTCCTATTTAAAATTCCAAAAAAGGGACAAAGTTGGTAATCTAACTAGCAATTTCCTTCGAGAAAAGTATCCTCTTCTGTGAAAAGATTAGTTTCTCCCTTAAAAATGACAAGTCAACCAAAACACAAGGGGTTTAGGATTGGGACAATGTTTAAAGTTTACAAAGAACAAGGTGGTGAAGCAAGTACGAATCAGAGAGTCATGACTTTCAGCTCACCTAACTGCCCTTTCATGTTAAAAAGAGAGAGAACTTACTGGTGCACGTCAACATTCTTACACTGATAGCAAGTAATAATTGCTTCTTGAATACCTAAATCACCGCAAATTTCACAAATTTTTTTCTGCAAGTTCATAAGAAAAAACAAGTAATTCAGAACCAGCATTACCATATGAATAGAATGAAGAATGAGGGAAAAAATGTCATCAGTTACACAAAGGTAAATCATAATAAGCAAAATCATGTTTTTGTCCCCCTTTTTCATTAGCTCACATGCTTATATATGTAATAAATCCACTTTTGCAACATACACATATCCAGTACATTCCATGTATTATCCTCGACATCTTCTTTTGGACAGAAAATGGGAGAGTTTTAGAGCAACAAACACATCCTGTTATAGTTAAAGCATAAATCTTGATGCACAAAACAAATTTTTCCATACTATTTGTTCATCTAAAGAAATATGATCATATAATCTTTATCTTTGCAGAAAAACGAAAAAGAACAAAACACTATCATAGTGCAATTTGCATTAATGTTAAACTATTTCAATCTAAAATTTTAACAAATCAATAAGCTGACTTTGGAGTAAAGCAAACATCCTTAGTACTCAAAGAGCAACACAATATCCTAATATGGGGCAAGTATAGAGTAAAAAAATTAGGACTTGGGACAATTGAACTGCACACAAAATAATTAGAAAAAAATACCTAACAAACAACAATGTATTGATTACTATTGCCTAATGGAGATAAAATCGAAGTTACTAATAGTTATGGGACGGTGATATATATGTCTCTTAATGATATAGAAGATATTATTATAGATAAAACTTGTACAAAATTCAAACTTCTTACAAAAGGAAACCATACTAGACAAACTTACTTTAGAGTTGAGAACTTTAGAAGTTAATATTGCCTATACGAAGTTGTGCAATAATTGGTGCTAGTATAACTTATATTATTCATATTTGGGTTCACCTCATCACGAAAGTACTATTTCACATGTACTTACTTCTTTTTTGTCAAGTACTGCATCTCTTTTGTGATGCATGTATGGACTCTCAGGGTGGCACTGATCATCGCTAGGTACGCTGCTCAATCCATTGGCTTGTGGTGAACCCTATTTGTTATTGAGGCACTTTTTCTTATGAAGTAACATTTTCTATATTTTGGGTATAGTTAGGGACTTGTATCATGTGTGATTTAGAAGTTCCATAAATATCATACTCATGTCATTTTTTATTTTGTAGCCTCGCATGGCTTATTTATGATGTTGTTATTTTTATTTTATTTTTTAACTTTTCACTGAATGAATTACTCAATACTTTATGAGATGCTTTGCCTTTCTCTTCTATGTACCTATCATGTTCATAAGTGGTATTAGAGAACTAGGATTTGTTGATGATCATATATATAATTGAGAGGCTATACATACATTTAAGAAGTTATCTGTTTGTTCCAATTCCATCCAATTTTATATGTGTCAAATAAGTAAGTGATGAGCAAGAAATGGAAGGCTTGAGTACTTATGATACTGCCCATTGGGTAAGATTATGAAGTGTTTGTTAGTAAGGAATGAGACTCAAGAATGAAATTGAAAGTGTAATGAGGGGCCTGTTGTCAAGGAGGAGGCATATAATGGCTCAATCCACTAGTGATATTGTTCGCTTGGGCTAGACCCTTATGAATTTATAATGTGTCATATATATATCTCCTGTGAAACTTTCTATTTGTGTAGATATTTACTTCTATTCTGATGTTCCATATTATCCATCATTTTAAGTGCTTAACACTCCTTTATTTTTATTTTATAATCATAGTGACTCAACCAACTTATACAAGCTAAGTATCGAGTTTTATCCATCCTTTAAAAAGCTATTCAATAGAGTATTACTCTAAATTACTTTATACACCCCTTTAATCATTTTATTAGCTAATACTCTATCAATTTGAACAATAAATATATTTTGTAATAAATTCAATTTGATGAAACGATAATTATCAAAAACAAATTATAATACACATTTTTGCCAAATATCCTTTAATTTCAACTCAAAACTAGAAAAAGACATTTTAAAAATGCTACACAAAAGATAAGTTTTAGCAACTCTGATTCAAGTCATCAGCACCCCCCCCCCCCCCCCAAAAAAAACAAAGAATTCTTTCAGACATTTTTAGGGAAAGGAAAAAAACGCTATAAAAATAAAAACGACAACAGAATCACATAACCATTAGCTATGGAAAAATACAAACATTAGTTGTTTTACCATGTTGGGCGGATGAATGTTGTTTGGTTCCTTTTGCATCAGAGAATGAGTAGATTTGAGTTCCACGGCGGCAAACTGGCAAATAAAGAAAAAAGGTCCCAAACGGTCCTACTAAGCACACAATTTGTATGTTTCTATTATTTTCTACTCCCGTTTACTTGTTACATATGAATTTGAAATATTCACACATAATTATTTTACCAGACTATCTCAATTAATTAATGTTTAGTGGAGTATTAGATTTTGAAAAGTAATTTGGTCAATGAAGAATTAATGCTGAAATTAAGACAGAAAAATGTAATTGTTTTTCTTTAGTTGTTAAAAGTGAAAATAAAAATGTATTTTTGAAATATCAAACAAAGTGAAAACATAATACACTTGGGGCAATACTGCAGTGGGTCCCAAAAAAATAAAACAAAAGATGACTCATATTTTTGCATTTTAGCTCTAAATATGAAGAGCTTAAGTCATGTTTGACCTTGCCAAATACTTCCTAACTTATTTTAAGTCATTTTGACTTATTTTAAGTTATATTTTATATTTTTCAAACACTTCCAAAAGTGAAAAACTGACTTAAAAGTAGGTTTGACCAACTTGTAAGCCAATTTAAACACCCTCTAAATATGAGGAGTTTATGTATTCTATATGTTAGTATAAAAATGTTGATTTATATGATTAAGAAGTCAAAGCCAAAACTTCATTATGAGGAAAAAGTTAGGGTGTGTTTGGTATTAAGGAAAATATACTCCACAAAAAATATTTTATTAAAATTCCATACGCGTAATTGGTCATATCAATGAATTCATGAAATGACCCTCATATATCATCATAACTATCCGACTCAATAATTGTTTTTGTATCAAATTGGACCCATACTATCTTCATTCATATTTCAATCTCAGACTTACGTGGTCCACATCAGTATATCATATTTCAATCTTCAATCCTTCACAACTCAACTCCATAACATCACATATGAAGAAATAAATTGGGCTTTAACACATTATATTTTATCATGAATTTCAATAGATACATAAATAGAACATGTTGTTAATAGGTGTATAACTAGCACAAATGCATCAACAATGCATAAATACAATGCCTAACTCATATCAAAACATGACATGAAAATCAAAGCTAAATCCAACATTTTAAGTATTTTTCTTTTACTAGTCTCTGGGAACGTGCGTTGCATGTTTGTTCCTTACCATATTATAAAATTTGTACATTATTGACTTTATGTTCTTAGCTATTTATCGCATATTATTTTTGTAAATACGGTAGATCTTATATATTGACTAATGTGTTTATATATAGAGCTTATATTTGCGTTCAAATATAATCTGTTAGTCTAAAATAATTTTTTATATACTAAATATATGTTTATCGATATATACACAACCATATGTCAATATAGGAACTAATGGTATGTCAATAATGTGTAACATAAAAATTTAAAAGAATTTACAAACTTAAACTAATCATACAAAAAAATAAAGGTATGGTATGCCAAGTTAAAGGTTCATAGATAAAAAGACAAAACAAAATAGACCTATCCATAGGATGGCTATTGAGCGATATGCAAGTGTGGGTTTAAGCTAATGGGGGATGGAGTGGAGCGAGTTAAAATCTTACGAATTTTTCCCGCAACTATACCTCCCACACTGCTTTTCATCCCTACATATCTAATTAAAATCACCACCTTATACAATTCATCCAAAGTAGCAAACGATTATCTCCATGGCTATTTTTACCTTATACAATTAACATCATAAACCAATAAATATTAGTAAGTCTTTTTAAGTTTACATCAATTAAATAAAATAAAATTATATAAGAATATCAATTAAGGCAATCGTTTTTTTTTTTTCTTCAAAAAATTCTCTCTGTGGAAAAATTGGCATAATTTATTGGGAAAATGTACAAGTACCCCTAGACTATGACCGAAATCCCAGAGACACACCTTAACTAAACTAAGGTCCTATTACCTCCCCCCCCCCCCCCCGGAACCCTTTTTTTTTTAATTCTGCGCACCTTTTTGGCTTACATGGCATCCAAATATCTCTCACGCGCCTCAATTGCGTGGAGTCACGGAGTGTGCCACGTAAGACAAAAGGTGTACAAAATTACAAAAAAATTAAGCTCAGGGGTAATAGGACCATAGTGTAGTTAAGGTGTGTCTCTGGGATTTCGGTCATAGTCTAGGGGGTTATTTGTGCCTTATCCCTAATTTATTTCATCAAACCAATATATTCATCGGTATATTTACAAACAATGTTATTCGGTTTTCAATATGATGACTCTACGTACCTTGTTTAGGAAGGAATTAAGAAGTTATGGTTCATCAAATTGACAGGAAATGCATGATAAGTTTATTAATAAATAATACCGCTCATGTAACCAAAAAAGAAAAAAAAAATTAAGGAAAGTCTTCTAGCCCAAGTAATTTCAACAAACTTTTAGGAAACCCAATTCGTAATAAATTAAGGAACTTTTATGTAATGGTAATAGTTGGAAACTTTATTAGGAGTTAAAACATGTCAAGTAAAAATAGGAAAAACAAATAGATCTAAGTGGTCTATTACTCCATTTTGGTATCGGAAAAGAAAAGGTGTAACGTGATCTATAAATTACTTTCATTAGTATGTACAATATAATATACAACAGCTAGATACTGCACATTCAATTCTTGATTTCCAATGGCAGGGTTATTGTGGAAGAGAGGCACAACTATTGGTCAAGGTGGATTCGGTGTTATCCCGTTAGCTTCTACGTCTAACGCACTATTTCGTGGTGTTACTCTTCCATCTCTCATCACCCTCAAATCATGCAACTACAGTGCTTCTCAATCGTTGAAAGAATAAGTTGAAATCCTCCGAATGTTCAAACATTCACCTTACATTGTTCACTGTTTCGGAGCTAATGTCTCATTTGAAGATAACGTCAATCTTTACAACTTATTGCTCGAGTATGCTTCCGGAGGATGCCTTGCTGATCGTCTTCAGAACTGCAATTCGCTGTCGGAGTTTGAAGTTAAGAAACACACGAAGAATGTTCTTTTAGGGCTCAGTTGCATTCACAACAATGGAATTATTCACTGCGACATCAAGCCTGGCAATATTCTCCTTTTGGGCAGGGATAAAACTGCCAAGATCGCTGATTTTGGGCTTTCCGTGACCTTCGAACAGGGCATGAATCAAAAACAGGGAGTTATCAGGGGAACAGAAAGGTATATGGCACCTGAATCCGTGATTAACACTGAGTATAGCCCACAAGTTGATATTTGGGCTCTTGGCTGTACTGTCTATGAGCTGATTTCAGGGAAACCGCTGTGGGAAGACGCAGATGGTGATGATGTGTTGGACAAAATCGAGTTTGAGGAACCAAAGTTTCAGAATATAAAGTTGTCAAATGAGGCTCAAAATTTTCTGGAAAAATGTCTTGTGAAGAATCCGAGCTCGCGTTGGACTGCAGACATGCTCTTGAACCATACTTTTCTGCAGAATTCATCCAAAGTAGCCAACACAGCAAAGACAAGGAAGAAGAAAAGCGATTCAGTGTCCCTTCTACACATACCAATCCAGAAGATAACATTCAAGATCGGCCATCATAAATTCTCGAGGCAATTGCTGGATCCGAAGCCCCTTCTAGACAAACCAATCAAGAAGATAACATTCAAGATCGGCAATCATAAATTCATGAGGCAATTCCCCGATCCAACAAATAGATAGATAGATCCATAATTTAAAAAAAAAAATGATTTGTAATTTATGTAAAGAAGTACGTATGGGTTTGATCTCTCTTTGGGGTTTGTTTTTGGGTATGTAGGTAGCGTGTGACAAAGATGATCTCACGTGCAGCCCCTTATTAGTTTAATGAAAAGAAAAGTCGTGTAGTTGATCAAGAAGGCGATTTGTTATATCTTGCAAAGTTGAGTTTGTTATTATGGTTGATCTATGGTTTCTTTATTAATATGACTCATCTATTGTACTTTTCCCTGTATTTTGTCACCAATTTAGAAACAATGTTTTACCTGTCAAGTACTGTTGGTTTTGACGAATGTTACTTGACTCCTGAGAATTTTATTGTCATGCTCGAACTCTAGCTTGAAGCTTCTCTTGTGTGCTCTTTCATCGAAAGAAAATGGAAAATGATTGCCATAGACATGCATGTGTTGATAGATTTCATACGAAAAGTGCAGCTCACGGTTAGAAACTAACTCATAATTGAAAAGACTTTTATACAAAATACTGTCTACATACAAATATACACAGCATTCATATGTAAAATCACCTCACTTCTTGGGTGCACACTTTAATCTTTTGTACTAATCAATATTGTTGATCTAGACCATCAAAAGAAACCTATTCTAAGTTAAACACATTAATCCGTAGAAAAGAGAGACAAACTCGAGCTTATTTGCTCGATTCCTTGCAGCCAGCTACCCAACCTGTCACTATATAGGACCTACAAAGACATTATATAGACTCTCAATTCATCTGCAAAAATAACTTATACACCCTCGAAAATCTTTACCATAATGAAAATCTACTTAGGTGATCAAGACGAGGAATGGTGCTTTGTGAGCTTTGCAAGGACACCCACGGCCAAAGAATTTGTATATGTTGTTGGCTCAGTCATGGATGAACTTGAGCGACGATCTTCAAAGTTATCATTTTTATCAGGACCACCAACAATGGCACCTGTTAGCTCATTAGCATTGGGTTTTTCAGTATTGTACCAGTTAACAAAACTCATAGAGCAGTCCACCAATTTGTTTGGAGACATTTGTGGAACAGAGGCACCTCTATGATGAGCTTGAGTTGGAGGTTTGTTCCCAAAACCAACCATGTATGATTTTCCTCTCGGGTTTTTCCCTAGTAGATAGTCCATCTGCATTTTTTTTATTGAAACAGCTAAGTAAATGGTGAGACACATCAAAAAAGTGCTACGAATATGAACAAATTCACTACCTGTTGCTTGGCAAAGGCCATGAGATCAGCAGAATTGAACTTTTTATTACCACAGCTGACCGTTTGCTTGTACTTTGCTAGATAATCACTATAAGCACTAAACAGAAAAGCTGCACCAGTAACATATTGAGAATTGGCTCCATCTCTAAGGTGAATCAGACCCCCTGATCATAAATTAGACATTGGCAGCTCATGTACTTGTTAAACCAGATAAATAGATAAAATATATGGATCAAGTTTATATGTAGAAACGAAAACTTACCTGGAGACATGTGAACCTGGTGATGGGGACTTTGAGGATGATTTGAGCAAATAAAACCATCAGCTTGTTGCTTAAAGTTCGCTAAATCTTTCTCCCCTTCAAAATAGAACTGCATTATGTGGATGAAACATTAACATTTTTTCGACCACAAAGTGTGCCACTCCGCGTCTATTCAAAGAAAGGATTTTTAATTATTACCTTAGATAGGAGTATTTGTGCTCCTGCGTATTTAAGGTCCCAGCTAAATTCAGCTACAGTTGCAGTAGTAGCCTCTTCTGTGATGAATTCCAAGTATGTTGGCCTCTTGGTTGCTCTATACAACCATGTTGCAGCCCACAACAACTCATCCTACATTTTACACATTTTAGAAGTTAACTTTCATATGCAACTAATTAACCAGCTAAAAAGAACATAATTAAGGGAGTTGATTTCTCATATGCTCACTCGACTAATAGTTATTAGAAAGTCACCCTTCTTGATTCCAATTTTTTTCAACAAAGAATGTGACTTTATGAGATAATAACTATTTGCTGAATGACTATCTGAGAAATCAAACTGTAATAAAGGAATAGGCATGTTACATGATAGCCAGAAAAGGAGCAATAGAAAGGACATTCCCCATCATAGGTTCCTTTATGGGTTTTGCCAAACTGAAAAAGCTGTCACAAACCAAGAAAACACTATTTAGGAGTTTGGCCAAGTGGAATAAAGATCAAACAATGAGGATGGGATTAGTACCTGTTTGGCTTTATTGAGAAGTTTACGGGAATAGGAACGATCAGTTCCACGAAATACAATAGAAGCAGCAGCCATTGCTGCAGAAGTCTCAGCAGCAATCTCTGTTCCAGGATTTTTCTGGTCTATCATTAGCACAGTTCTCGGCGTTTTCATGTTCTCTGGCCTTGTCCAACATTCATGATCTTTCACTGGATCTCCAACCTTTAAAAAAAAACAATGCCCAATTTTAATCTTGAACATTCAATAACTACATATATCTAGAGAAATTATGACCTATAAGCTTGTGTCAGGATAGGTTGTCTATATCACACTCCTTGACTTGTGTGAACACGAGATGCTTTGTACACTAAGTAGAGACTAATTTAATTACCTGGACGTAGAGGCAATTGCGCTTGACACTGGCTTTCAAGAAATAATCAGTGCCCCATTTGATGGCAGAGCGAACATTTTCCAATTCTCCAGCAGATTGTAGCTGTGAGTGATAAGCAATAGCAGCCCATGCTAAGGTTGTTACAGTGAAAGCCATTGGAAGCCCATATTTCACATTATCTCCAGCATCATAGTATCCTCCTACAAGGTCCACCTATATATAAAAGCAAAAAAGATATAATGCAGTACACAATTTCAGTCCAAAAATTTACATGTTTTTTCTTTATCTATAGCTAATTCGCAGAAATTGTTACTCCCTGTGTCCCAATTCATGTGACACACTTTCCTTTTTATTATATCTCCAACCTAGTAAGAGGCCGTTGATTGGAATAAAACATTTCAAAAGAATTATTTTTTGAGGATCATCTAGGTTTCAAACTACAAACATAGAAATTGTTGAAATAACTCTTTAAATTATCATGTGATACACGAACAACGCACGTGTTAAAGAGAGGCTACATACATTAGCAGATTTTCCATCTTGAAGGGCAGAATCTCCTCTCCATGAAGGTCTATGTTTAGGAGGAAGTTTTCCTGATCTTTGTGCCTCCAAAAAAATAAGGGATTTGGTAAGAGCATCTTGATAATTAAAATCTCCATGTACACCTTCAAATATAATGAACCATGCTACAACAAAGGTTCTAAATGCCTTCAATATAGAAATCTTGTTGTTCATTATTTAACAAATGAATAATTAAGCATCAAAAATGATGATTGTGAAAATAAAGTATGTTATCATTAATTTGGATTAGTAAAAGAGAGGAAATAAAGGAACAATAGATACTACCCATTCACTAGGAAGTTAGATAATAATGGTGTTTGTTTAAGATTTTTTATTTTTTATTTTTTGTCCTGAGGTCTAGGCTTTGTGAAATTAGAATGGCGGGAAAATAATATTAAGTTAGTTATAGACGTTTGGTGTAGAATTTGAATTATGTACACATTATCCCCTTTAACCTTTTTAATTTGGGGGGTAAGAAAACAATACCCTCACTTTTTTAATGGGAAAGGGAACCCCCTTTGACCAAGAAAATGGAAAAACCCTAGCCGGAATTTATAAGTTTGGAAGGAAACTTAATAGATTACAAGTTTACAACAATTTGATTAATTGTCCAACATAGGGGACTAGTTTACTTTTATTAGTGGCGGGGCAAGTGAAGGATGCAAAGGACACGTAATTGTTGGCAAATCCAAAAATAAATTATAGTTGATCAAATTTCATAGGTTCAAATCCTACTTATAGAAATTTGATAGATTCAACATTCTTTAAATCATAAAAAAAAAATTCAAAAACACAAAAAGTTGTTAATAGGAAAAACAAAAAACAAAAAAATCTTTAAATCAAAATAAAAAGATTCAAAAACACAAAAAGTTGTTAATAGGAAAAACGAAAAACAAAAAAATAATGCGTCGCCTGAGAGATTCGAACTCTCGCGGGGAAACCCCATGTACTTAGCAGGCACACGCCTTAACCACTCGGCCAAAGCGACGAATTTGTTAACTGTGACTTCACTGGATAATTATATTATATATATGTTACTTTCATAAGTTCATTAGGCTTCAGGCATGTTTTCCTCTTAAAACATTTTAAAAGAATCTTCATTACAATTTTCCCTCAACTTATTAAAAATGGTTTGAGACATTTTATCATCATTTAGGCAATTTTACAGAGCTAATATACAGACTATATATTACTACTTATTAGAAGTGAGAGTTGAGGTGTACCAACACTGCACTATTAAATTGTACCAAAGGGATCATGAATTGTACTATATATGTTTGGCCTTACTTACTTGGGTCTCATTTTCAAAAAAATGGGTTAAAGTTCCTTCTCTCTCTTACTTTTTAACTTTTTCCCTTTATTTTAACTTTTCCACTTTTTGTTTTGTTTTAACCATTATTTCAAATTTAGTATTTTCCTTTTAAAAGTATGAAATTTAGCCTAATTCATCATACTCCTAACATTTGCTATTATTTTTCTATCCTATATTAGTTATATAAATTACTAAAAATAATTATTAAAATTATTTATCGATTAACAAAATTAAACTATCATTTCTTTAATTTTCATTACCCTAGCAATTATTTGTTTTAAAGTGTAAACAAAATTTGTAAAGTTATAAAAAATTAAATATCTTAAAGAGTAAATTAGTAAATTATCATTTTTATTAATAATTTCTTAAAGAATGTGTAAAAAAACTAAAATAACTAATACGAAAAGAGTATAAAATCAATTTTTTTTCTCTTCTCAATAGTTTCATCATTTTGTAATTTCGTAAACACTTAAATGTATCTAATATTCTCCAACAAGAAAATATAATAGAAAGACCATCCGTAATCTTCACAAATAATTACATAAGTTTTGTTTCTATTTCCATGTAATCAAAAATCGAAAATCATCCATAAACTCCTACATACATACATACTCTCTCAATTTATATGATATATGTTTATTCTTGAAATTCAAGCTATGTGAAATTTAATTGATATTTTTTTTTAAAAAAAATTATTATTATATTAACATGATAAGAATTGCAACTTATAGTGTTTGTTCAAAAATATAACCTTCTGACTAAGTTGCAATTCAACCTAAAATATTATTAGTTGCAATTCTTCTCTACTTTGAAATGGAAGTTTGGAATGACCAACATTGCACTAAAGAGTTGGACTAAAAGCTATAGAAATTGTACATTGAGGCCCACAAAAAAGATGAACTAAAGTAACTTCATCTACTTCTACTTTTTCTACACATTGGAATGTGTACTGCTTTCTGTACACGTGTTTTTCTGATAATTTTGGTTATTTTTTTCTTTAAAATAATTATTGCCTCGATTTTTATTTTTATTTTTAACATTTATTTTTAATTTTAAAAGATTGGAAATTTTATGTTAAAAATTTAAATAATAGAAAAAATTATTTATTAACTTTTATCATCATCAATACTACTAATTTATTTGACGTTTTTTCTGAATCTTCATCTCATCATTAATGTTATTTATATAATTATCTTAAATCACTTATGTTTTCTTTTTTAACTCTTTTATATATATATATAAGTTGGATATGTAAATGATGATGTCATATTTCTTAGAAACTAAGATTACTATTTATCTAATTTCTCCAAAAAAAATTTAAAAAATGAAGATATCATATGCAAATTTATGGTCAAACTTAAACTATTTGATTCTCGAAAATAAAAAGTGTCACAAAAAATGGGACAGACGAAGGATAACTCTCAATTAAATTTATTTCACTTTTTATTTTCCATTTTTAACATAATTTTTCAAGTTTGATTTCTAGGAATTCTATAGTAGACCCATTTAAATTTTACTTTTTTGTTTTAAATTAGAGAACTTGGCCGCACTTCGCGCGATCATTTAAATTAAATATTTTTGATTAATTTTATATTTACTATGTTGTTTAATCGTAATAGTATTATTTGTTTTAATAATATGAAGATTGGTATCATTCTTTTTTTATAAAACTAAAAAGGAAAGCAACAGACATTAATTTTTTTTCCATTTATCTCATGCTTTATTTTTAGTCCTTTTTTTTGGGAAATTCTTCATTTTGAATTTTCATTTTATTCTTAATAACTTGTTCTTATGCTATACTAATATCAATTGCCGTATATAATTAAGTTTATCACAAATTTTAATACATTATTTAATTTGTTCTAATTTATGTAGTGACATTACCATTCAGGGAGTAAAAAATATTCTTCTTCAACCATAATTTTGTAAAAAGAATGTTTTAAAATATTGTGCATTATACAAAAAATTTATTATAATTCATATTTAAATTTATATCCAACATTAACTATTTTAATCTTCATGCATGTTCAAAACCTTCATGTGGATTGTGGAACATAGGATAAATATTTGTACTTTGGAAATATTTTTAAAAAAAAAAATTTATGATCAATCAAATATCATTATATAAGACAAAAAGGATATTGTATGGTCGGTTAGTGACTAAAACATTCGAAAAAATAGATTATCAAATTTAATAATTTTAATCAGGATTATGTTGTAATAACATACCTTTTGAGTTGCTGACTGATATGGGACAGAATATTTAGGTTCTAAAAAAACCCAGAGAAATTGTGTTAGTAGTTTTCACGTATATGATCAAACATCTTGGACGCGTATAATGTAACACTGTAATACTCCCTCTGTCCCTAATTACTTGTCCACTTTTAAATTGACACATTTATTAAGAAATCAATTAATGACATAGTGAGTTTATCATTTTACCCCTATTAATTATGAAGTAGATGAAAAGTTCTGCAATTTTCAAAGTAATTAGTCATTTAATTGAGGGTATAATAGCTACAAAAAATTTTCTTTCTTGATTTGTCAAAATTGACAAGTAATTAGGGACAACTATAAAAGGAAAAGTGAACAAGTAATTAGAGACAGAGGGAGTACTAAACAAATGCATCAGCAAATGAAATTATATTTAAAATATATTGAATAATGACATAATGATACCTTAATAGAATTTCGTATCCATTTTTTTTTAAAAAATATTTCACCCTTTCAATTTCGTTATATCTTCTTATTTAGTAGAAGAATCATCATTTATTATATTCTACTCCACCTTAATTTGTACCATCAGAGTTTTAAGAATAAACATTAAATTTTAAATCGAAATAAAAATTCATTGAAAAATGACAGAAAAAATAATAATAGTATATGAAAATTAAAATAAGGTGCAAGAAAAGGCTTTTCACGATAATTTTTTGAAATATATTGATAACAATTAAAATGAAGCTGTTATTTTATCTTTAAAATTAAGTTTGATTGAATTGAATTAGTACAATGAGAAAAAAAATATTAAACTAATAACTTTTTTATGTTATTAAATGCATTTTCATTTTAATTGAGTAGTAGATTAAAATTCCAAAATAGGATATTAAAATATTATCTTACTCTCTCCTTAATTATTATGGTATTGCAAACATTTATTTTCCTTAAATGGTGATTCATTTTCCATTTACAGTTATATCCAATTAATTTCTAATGTATTGAATGTGGTTATGGGATATTGAAATAATATCTTTATCTTTCCTTAATCATAATAAAATTATAATTTAACATTTATTTTTCTGAAATGATAATTTTGTTTTAATTCCTAGAACATATTGTTTACTATATTGAATGTAATTATAATAAAACATATTGTATTTAGTATGACAAAAGAACTCAAAAATTGGAGAAATTAGATAAATAGTAATCTTAGCTTCTAAGAAATGTCACATCATCATTTACATATCCAACTTTATATATATAAAAGAGTTAAAAAAGAAAAAATAAGTGATTTAAGAAAATTATAGAAATAACATTAATGATGAGATGAAGATTAAGAAAAAACGTCAAATAAATTAGTAGTATTGATGATGATAAAAGTTAAATAAATCATTTTTTCTATTATTAAAATTTTTAACATAAAATTTCCAATCTTTTAAAATTAAAAATAAATGTTAAAAAAAATATCGAGGCAATAATTATTTTAAAGAAAAATATAACCAAAATTGTCAGAAAAAATTCATAAAAATAAATAAGCATCTATTACTAAGAATGGTGTCACTACATTTTCTATTTTAACTTTATTGTTACATATGGATAGAAACTTTTAGAAGAAGAAATGATCCAAAAATTTAAAAACAATGATTCTTTAAATGCTGATATTTTTTCCATTTGCAGCTTTTCAATTAATTTTTAATGTATTATATATGGTTATGGATATTGGAATAATAATTTTATCTTTCCTTAATCATAATAAATTATATTTTAACCTTTGTTTTTGTGAAATGATAATTTTGTTTTCATTCGTACAACATATTGATTAATATATTAAATGTAATTATAATAAAATATGTTGTATTTAGTATGACAAAAGAATTCAAAATTTTTAAAAATTAAATAAATAGTAATCCTAACTTCTAAGAAATGTCACAAATATATATATAAGAAAGTGATATAAATTACAGTAATGATGAAATGAAGATTAACAAAAGAAGTAAAACAAATTAATAATAATATTGATGACGATAGGAGTTAAATAAATCATTTTTTATATTTTGTAAATTTTCAATATAAATTTTTCAGTCTTTTAAAATTAGAAAATGCTAAAAAAATAAAACTAAAACTAAAAATCGAGGCAACAATTATTTTAAGGAAAAAATAACAAAAAATGTCAGAAACATTGATAAGAATAAATAAGTATCTATTGTTAAGAAGGTGTCACCCCACATTTTCTGTTTTAGCTTTATTATTACATATAGATAGAAACTTTAAGATGAAGAAAGATCCAAAAATTTTAAAAATAACAAATGAATTATGTAAAAATACATGTGTAATTCTTATAAAGTTATAATAACTAATTTCTTCAAATAAATAATTAAATGAAAGAAAAAAAAGTAATTAAGAAAATAATATAAATAACACTAATTATGAGATTAATAGCATTGATGAGGAAAGGAACTAAATATGATCATCTTTTTAAATTCTTTTTTAAGAATATATATATATAAACTTTAATTAAAGATAAATAAGAAAAAAACAAATAATTAAAGATACAAAAAATTAAGACAAAATAAAAGAAGAAAGAAATTAGAAGAATAATGACGTTGAAAGAAATAATAGCTAATTTTCTCTCTTTTCAAATGACAAAATAAATTTTTGCTTGTTCTCCTCCTAATTTGATACGAACTCCATAAATAGAATGATTTTTTCTCCAAGTAATTTTTCTTACCCTTTGAAACACTAATCAACCTTCTTATAAATTTCTCAACCACAATGAATTTTCTCTCCTTGTAGGAGGAATAAACATTTTTTCAAAAAGTCTTTTATTTTGAAAAGAATTTTTTGTTATATAATCTCTTTCTTTACATGAATGTCTTCACAAGAATCATAAGATATTCTCTCTTTCTCTTTTGTTAAAAAGTCACATGACCTAGAAATTTGATGGACATCTTAGCGACAGAAGTTGATACCATATATTGATCATCAGCGTCAGAAGAAGAAGAAGAGCCAAAGTGAAGAAATTTGTTCTTATTTGTTACAAATGCTCAACTATTTTTTTTTACTTTACAGGCTAAATAATTATAAACAGTTATAAAAAAATGAATAGTTTTTATCTTTTCATCTTCCATTTTCATTTACTTAAATCTATAGTAGTGTAATGGATGTTATAAAGGGCATAATTAATCGGGTATGACATAAATACTTTTTTTTTAAAATACAAATAAAAAATACAAAACAAAGATAAAATGTCAAAAAAAGGAGAAAAAAGATGAATAGAAATACTGGTCATAGAGAGATGCCACATCAAATTGTCTATATTCAGCTTTATATATACATATATAGGTTCATGCCCTTAGATGTTATTTTATTACTTTAGCTGGCATCGACATTTTTGTAAATCTGATATCTACTTTGGAACATTTTATAATGTGACATAGGCTGACAATTGAGATCATAAATTTAAAAATAATAAAATTTAATTTATTATAATACTAATATCATTATCATAAAGATATATATATATATATATATATATATCATTTAAAAATTATATAAAAGTATTATAAATTGTAATAATTAACCGCTTTAATTTTTTTAAATCATATAACTCATTTTATTTACACTCCAAAATTCATAGGTGTCACATAATTTACACATTAATTCTTCATTACTTAATATATGTAATTATATCAATGACATATAAATTGAAATGAAAAAATTACATATTTTATTTGAAAATCACGTAATAGTATTATAAGGTATAATAATTAACAACTTAACATATTTTAAAATTTTAGTTGACTCTCCAAATTCCATATGTCTCATGTAATTGAGACAGAGAAAAACATATATTGGTTTAAAATTAATAAAAATATTATAAATTATAATAATTAACAACTTAAAATTTATAAAAAAATTCCTTTAAAAAAATTTAGTTGGCTCTCTAAATTCAATCGGTATTACAATAATTAAAACATAGAAATTAACATAGATTGGACTCCTGCTGACATTTATGTTTCCTTTTTTCTCATTTTTTCTTTTATACTTTATATAAATAAATTTTTTATGTAAAAAGTATTATAAATCATAATAATTAATAGCTTAAAATATTTGAAAACATATAAAAAGTTTTTGTTAACTTTCAAAATTCCATCTATACCGCATAAATTGGGAGAAATATAGATATATAGATATTTTAAGTTGCTAATTATTGTGAGTTATAGTACGTTTTATGTAATTTTCATATATATTACTCGCTTTGTCCTGATTTATGTGATACAAATGAAATTTCAAAAGTCAATGAATTTTTTATAAGTTTTTTTTTTATATTAACTTGTTAATTATTGTGATTTATAATATATTTACGTAAAACATACTCTAAATAAAAATAATTAGCAACTTAAAATATACAAAAACATACTAAAAATTTGATTAACTTCAAATTTCATATGTACCATATAAATTAAAACAGAAACAGTAACATATATTGGGCCCCGTGCTAGCACGGGGTCCCATATCTAGTATTTATATATAAAAGAGTAATTTGTGACCTATATACTTTGGGTTGTTTGGTCATGCGATAATGGAATCATGATAGCTTAATTGTTTATTCAATCTTATCAAATAAATAATAAAATTGCATAATAAATAATTATAAAGCTATTTTTTCTCCACTTAAGTAATTGTTTCATCTAACCTTAATTAATCAAACTTTAATTCAGTAAAAAAAAATATTCAGTTGGTCAAACATACTTTTAAGTCAGTTTTTTATTTCTGAAAGTGTTAGGCAAATATAAAAAATAATTTAAAATAAGTCAAAAATGACTGAAAACAAGTTGGGTAGTGTTTGACAAGGTAAAAAATGACTTAAAATAAGTCAAAAACCAAAAGTAGGTATCCCCTACTTTTTATTTTTTTGACTTAAAAATCATTTTAATTTAGTTTTTTATTTTTGACTTAAAAATTACTTTTTTTAAGTCAATCTAAACGGGCTTTTAATTTCTGAAATTGGTATGCTTTAACATGTGTAAAAGATGCACACACCCCAGATTTGATACCAAAATCTACTCTAATCTAATGCTATTTACTTCAGTACAGATTTGCCTTGATAATATATATGTTTCAAAATCACTAATGCAAAACTCTTTCATTTTCACTGAAATCTGAACTCTTACAAGTGGTTTGAATTGTGAACGTTTGACTACGAGCTTTTTAATGCAACAATTTAAATATATGCTTATTGGAATACGCATTACCGCGGTTGCTCCTATTCAACTATCAATTGAAAAACAACTCTGAGATCGAACTAGACCTTGGCGCCTTCTCACCGGACTTGATCTCGGCGAATCCAAGCTTCTGAACATCAGCTGCTTCACCGCCGATATCAACTCGTCCTTCGGATTTGGTGGCGGCGTTAGAGCTCTGAACTTCCTACAGAAATTCATATGACGATTCAGAGCTTCCTCTCTCCCAATTCGCCTCTCCGATGACCTCATGATTTCATCCTTCACTGCCTCCGCACACAGTCCACAAATCCATCGCCCTTCGTTCCTCTCCTTAACCCTCCCTATATACGCCGCCGTGCAATCCTCCGTCAATCCACAGCACTCGCATTTCACCAATTCCACTTCATTCATTTTTGCCTTCACTGGTGCTGATTTTGCTTCAGTTCCGGCTATAACCGCTGCCGCCACCGCCGCCGCCTCTTTACTCATTACCGTCTCTGCTTCCATTACTCAAATTACTCGCCTGAAAACTGTAACATATATTTCCTTCAATACATATACATAAAACACAATAACCGCTTCGAAAATTTGAAATTCAAATCACAAAATCAGCATTAACGCGCAGATGCACCATTAATGAAATAGGTGAAGTTACACCAACTTCAATTCCTCTAGTTAAATACTGAAGATATTATATACTATACACTCATTAATTTCAACTTCTGAAAATTCGCCTATAATTATGAAAAAACAGATACAGTATAAATTTTACCGTTTTGGCGAGAATATTGCACTGATCAATTTCATAGAGCCGTGTTTGACTCTGGCTCGATTAGTTTATCGTCTTTTGATTCTGAATATGGAAAACAGCTGAAATTCACACCTAAAAATTACGGTCAAGCAAACACGACTTTTGTATTTATGAACAGAGGAGGAGATTCAGGGAATTTGATTTTCCATGTACTACTAGGAATATTAATTTATATGAAATGATAATGTACTTGATAGAGAGATTATGGTAATTTTTTTATTAAAAAATGATTTATATTATTTTAATAAATAAGTTGTTATTATAATTATTGAGAGTTTGTGTAAACACAATAAAAGTTGTTTACGTCAAAGTTTAGATGGCGGCCGAGTGATAATATATCCGTGTATACACGTAAAATTGGTAAATAATAATAATAATAATATGTACCCAAAAAAAAAGTAAATTTTTTTTATCGACATTGAGTGTTTACACTGACTTAATAAATATATTATTATGTATTTGAATATATATAATTATTACTTAATTATAATTATTTAATTAATATATCATTATAGTCAAATGGAGTAAAAAAATACACCCACGTAACAATTGTTATGGAATGATAAACTATCAATTCTGAATTGTGTTTTAGTAGAAATAATTGGTCAAATTATAAAAAGGTGCCAACTGAACTATTGCCTTTAGTTAAAGTATGTTAAGTTTTTGCACGGCATCAATTCTGGGTGGTTTTAAATTTTTATTTTTAAATATGATGGTTTTTAGGTTCGATTTTATGTCAGTTTAATGAAAATTTGCGGGTTAAAGTATTTTTTTTTGTGACCTAATATTATAATGCATAAGTTTAGAGAACTTTTTAATTATCCAACATAAGTTATCTGATTTGTTTGGTATAAGTCTAGGTATCTTTGACCTTGTTTGGCATAAGTCCTCAGTAGGAATAAGTTATGTCTGGTAAGGCATAACTTTGTGATTTCTGTAACTGAACTATGTCTCTATCGGCATAAGTTATGTACGAACTAAGTTATGTCTTGTAAATGCATACCTTGTGGGTTATGAACTGGATTTATGCTTCTATCACCATAAGTCATGTAGGAATTAAGTGACATAAGTTGTTATGCCTTGTAAATCATAACATTTTATATAATAATAAAAAAAAAATTGAAACCTTTTTTTTGTATATTATATTATTTGTAATAATACTATACTCTAAATATATCCAAATAAACAACGTCATTATAGATAAATTTAACCGTAACATGTCAAATATAATATACAGTCTAATACATTTGCAAATTGTTTAACCGTGTCCCATGCGCAACACACCTTTATAGAATATAGTATCATCATTATTTATAATAAACAATATTACAATATACAAGTAGGTCAATATTAATATATTGATTCTTCTCATTAATTGTCCACACGCTTGGGACATGCAAGTTCTAAATATAATAAAGAAAAAAGAAACGTGTTTAATACTGTAATTGTGAATAAGGCATTACTAAAAAAAAATAACTTCTTATAATTGCCTAACATTTAAACAAATTGAATTCAAACGTAAATGATGACGCTGTAAAAGCAGGTAAACACTGCATGATACAATAATACTTCCTCTATTTTTAATTTTAATATATAAATGAATTTCACATTTTTTATAATTCAAAATGAATGAATACTTCATAGTTTTAAAATGTACTACTATTATTTTTTTTTTTTTAAATTACCCTTCTTTTTAATAAGTTTGTCATTGATTATTTCTAGTTTTAAGAAAAATTTGTGAGAAAATATAATAGTTAAATTACTCTTTAAATTAATGTATCTAGTTAACTTATCATACCTCGAAAATTTATTCATTTTGGAGGACGTCAATTTTTCATATGCAGCCACGAACGATTATTAAGGATCGTGCAAGTGAACGCTACATGCGAGGGAGGACCAAATCATATAAATTGTTAAACATACACCAGGAAAAATAATATACTATATACTTATTAAAAAAAAATTGATGTGGAATGGTGTAGGATAGAAGAAGAAGAAAAGATAAAGAAAAATATATTGAAAATTTAATTATAGAACTATAAAAATATATGGTAATAATTCTATTAATGATCCGTAAGGATGATTGAGTTGGTGTACCAGGTGGTATTCATAAAGGAGGTCAGAGATTGATTTCCTTTGCCAGCGTTTTCTTAGTTGAGCTTTTTGTACCGAAATGACTATGTGATATGTGAACAGACTTACTCAATGAATATCTGAATAATAGTGGTTGTAGAATTTTTCGAGGATTCCAAATTTAAAAAAATCTAACAACGAGTTATTAATCAAACTTTAGATCAATAAAATATATGAATAATTTCAGAATTTCCCCTCAAAGTTTCGTTTCATAACACTCACAATCCCCTTTGATTTATAATATTACGTTACATTTCTTATTTAATTTTTTTGTAATAATTTTTTTAACCTATTTTAATATTATAAAATTATAGTTTAACTAATTTACCCTTTTAATACTAAACCATTTTAATTAATTCTTTTTTGGCATATTCCCTCTCTTACAAAAAAAAAAATCTTTAAAAGTAAAAAGTAATTTACAAAAAATTAGAAGTATTAAGGCTAAAGGTGATGAACAAATTAAAACATTCAATTTTGAACAAATCCCAACTATTATTGATACTTTGTATATATTCTCCGCACTATCTAAAAAGTCAATTTATAAATAACGTGCAAGCTTTAGTAAAAAAAATCATTTATGTGCTATTTAATATTATAAAATTTATTTATTTTCGCTTTAAATACTTAATATTAAGAATTACTCAAAAAAAAAAAAAATCAACAACTTACTCTATTGACTAATTCAAATTATTTACGGTGTAAGGTATAATTTTCGAAAGAAGAGGGGGTACATTTGAAAAATAAAAAGATCAAAGAGTCATAAAACGTTGTCGTTTAAGGTACCTAACCCTTAAAACCACGTGGATATGACCCGGTACTGACCCGAGGGTTTATATGCTGCTGAGTATAATTTCCCCCAAATTATACGGAACCTTTTTAAAGGGAAAGGAGGCAGCCAAATTAGGGTTTTCCTGAAGAAGAAGAAAACAGCAAAAGAATGGAAGGAATCACAGAGGGAGTGAACAAGATGAGTGTCTCAGAGACGCAAAAGAAGAACAGAATCCAAGTTTCTAACACTAAGAAATCACTCTTCTTTTATGTTAACCTATCAAAGGTGCTTTTTTTTTTTCATTTAAATTATATATACATTGAAATCATAGGGAGCTTTTACACTATTACTGTATGTTGAGCAATTAGTTTATCTTAATTATATACATTTAAATTTGTTTACTTGTTTTTCTATGTTATGAAACCATGCATTGTAATCTGTGTATCCGTAGGCGAAGTTTTAGGTGTTATGTTTTGGGTAATTGGACGGAGATAGTAATTTTAAAATGATTACACTTGTTTTGTCTGTGGATGTTTTTACGAAAACAGCTAGATTTGCAAAAATATGGCTTCAGAAGTAATTGTTTCAATTTAATGGTTATTGGGTCTGTGGTTAAAGCATCTATCCTTGCCGATCGATGATGTGATACTCTGGTTAGGGTTGTTTTTTTTCTTCCTGATAATGTACTCTGGTTAGGGTTGTTTGCAATGTGAAATGAGATTTGCTTATGGTTGTTGAGTTGTTTGTTGATGAGTTATGTGAGAAAAGGTAAAATTGAAGACTTGGATTTTGCATACTGTGCTGTAGCAGTTCAGTTATCTAGAGCAATTGCAATGGAAGAGATGTGAGTCTATGTAGGATCCCAATTAAATATCTAAACCTACAATTGAGGCTTTTCATCAGTATTACTTTTTTCTTTAAAATTGAGATTTAGTATTACTTATCAAAAGGTACTTTATGTATATTTGAAGAATTTCACCCCATACAGTGACAATTAGAGGGTTGCCACAGGACTTAAAAATATGTAGTTTGAAGCTTTTTCCAAATGCAAGTGAGCTCGTAAGATGCATTAGAAAATCTTGAAAAATGTTAGCTATATGACTATCTATATTTAATTTTTCCTGGCCTTACACCGGATCTATAATTGTTGCTATTGGTCTGAGTTAGTATCCTGAGATATTTGGTATGTTTCTTGCAGAGGTACATGCAACAGTACAATGAAGTGGAACTCTCTGCTCTTGGGATGGGTAAATCTTCTCGACCTTCAATTTTGAGTGCTAGTTTGTGGTTTTCCTTTGCTTATAATTAGTGTCATATGAGTCTTCTACATTAATTGTGATTATGCTGTCTTTTTACATCAAGAATATACTGTGTTACAACTTGGGTTATGGAGGCATTATACTTCCTTTTCCCAATTGACTTTTTCTTGATGATTGGTGAATTCCAATCTTGGCAACGTGTGATGCTGTTTGCCATCTCAAGAATGTCTTGTTTACTATTGCAGCTTCTTGTGTATAAGAAGAGTAAAATACACAGTGGTGCACACTTTACCAGGGATGTGATATCCTTGTGAAACAATTTTGAACCAACTTCTGGCATAAAAAGGATCATGGTGTTCAAACATAGATAGTAGTTGAGTGTATCTGGGATGAACTCTGATTCATCACAACCTTATTCCTGCGGCTTCCCCAGGGATCTTTTACTTAAAAAGCAGAACGTGCTTGATAATATGTTTGAAGTGGCTCCTTGTGCTTGCCGGTAAACTGTATTAAGCAAAAGAAATACAGAGTGGCAGTACAGTTTTGTTTGATGTTCTTTTCATTTGTTTTGTGGACTCATCCTTTTGTGTTATGTTGAAAATTCATTAATAATTGAATTGGCTTGCTGTTTAGTTTCTAAAGGATTAACAATCTTTTCCACATGCGTACAGCTATTTCGACAGTGGTTACCATTGCTGAAATTCTGAAGAACAATGGATTTGCTGTTGAGAAGAGTGAGGCTTCTCCTATTCCACTCCCATCCCTTGTATTATCTTTCTTGTCATCTAACTTTGAGGGTCACTTGCTGCAGAGATCAAGACACTCACTGTGGACATGAGGGACGAACCAGGAGCCCGACCAATACCAAAAGCAAAGGTAAATTCCAAAAGCATTATGAATCGGTCAATTGATGCATTAGTCTGCTTCATTTTTGGTGGTTTTGGAGTAATGGAACTCATTCTATAGAGGTCTTATGGTAAATGTTAGCTTGGGACTTAAGATTGTTTCTGAAGAATAGTAGCATTGACCTTTGTTAAGTAAGGTGTTCAATAGGTAGTTGATGTGTGTGTGCTCATTTTGCTCTGTTTGGGTTAGGATTTGTGCAGAACTTTACAAAAGCTGTAGAATAGATGGTAGGGTTAGTGATGTTTTACATTCTTGCTCACCAAAATGTGTCTAGTCCCATTTGGTTATCTTAGACTTGATTGCAAGTTAGTTTTACACTCCCATGCCTGTTGAAGGTACATTCCCTTTTAAATGCATTTTCTTGTGGTTTTGCCCATTGTTGTATTCCTGTTTCGAAAAGCCGTAGAATGAAATAAATCATTTTCCTTTGGCAACAGCAGAGATGGAAAAATGAATCTGGCCAGTATTTTGTTATGGCTATATAGATGCTGCTTTCACAGCTTTCATGTTCTTCTTCCACTTATACTCTTTAAAACAATGTTGAATTCATGTGAGCTAGTGGGTACTGAATGTGGGCCGTAATCCATCTTTTTTAAAAAATTCCTACTCCGAACAGTGATCCTTGTGTAATCTGTGGTAGTGTCTTTTTTTAAAAAAATCAAACCAAGGTTTTTTTGTTTTATTTATTCATCTTCGCTTGGTGCAGATTGAAATAGTGTTGGGCAAGACTGAGAAGTTTGATGAGTTAATGGCTGCAGAAGCAGAGCAAAACGGGGACAATGAGGAGCAGCAGAACTGATTATTTCCACATCTGTTCTCTTTCCTGACGATTTAAGTTATTCCAGTCTATACTGCATTCAACTGTTGGGTTGTCTATGGCCTTTAATTAGATCTGTTGGAAAGTTTTTTAAAAAAAAGCAGCATGGTTTACTTTAAAATTCATTATTTGTTGGATGTGTTTGCCTTTTGTTTACTTGTTTATCTAAGGTGTTGTTGGATGTAAACATCTTGCTGCTATCTTCACTGTAAGTGATGTAGTCTTAATTTACGTCTGGTAGTTTATCATTTAACAACTGGATATGAAGGTTGAGGATTCTGCCATTACCTAATTAACTAATCAGAGTATCGTGCAGCGCCATTGACCAATTTGTACTGTGTCACACAATTTCCCTGTGCAATTACGTTCTACCCTCTCTCCTTTCTAGACTCTACTTGTGGGATTAGAGTGGTGGGTATGTTGTAGTTAATGAGAACTTATAAAGGTAATCTTTAAGGAACGTACTAAAATTCTCTTACAAGAAGTATCATGTTCATTAACTTTTGCATGTAAGATCTTACATCTCTATAAACGGGTAATGTATCGAGTAATTTATATACATATGGGCACACTCTAAAGGGATTGATCATGATCATATAAGGTAATACAGTTTGATTCAAACATTAAGTTAGCCATATTCATGTTCAGAGATGCCTCCACTAAAATCTTGAGAAGTCTTTTCTAGTTCATCTCAAAGAACACAAATAGGCCACACGCGCAAGCACACATCCCCATAAGAAGATAGAAGTGTACAATGTCTCAAATCTTACCTGACACCAGTCAAGTACCTTGATAGATTACAGCTGCTACTATGCCTTAGTCCCAAATAGGTTGGGGCTGGCTATATGAATTCTCACTGCTTCATTTCAGTTCAACTCATGTAATCATCATACCAAGTACGTACCTTGATAGATTACCTTCATATTTTGGGATTGCTGCAAACTGAAGCACTAAGCTTAGAAGGCCTCTCAGGTTTCTAATTGTCATTGATTCCTTTTCTCTTCACACTGCAAGGGAAGGAGGAGTTGGAATGGATGGCTAATTACCGAAACATCAAAAACATTTCCTTTCTTATTGATATAGCTAACCAAGAAATCAACTTTGCAATCAGATACAAGATTGTTGTGACATTTTGTCTAATACATCCCTTTTAAGCATGAGAAATCTCACAAGACTAACCTATGCTTGTGCCGCCGCTCACTTCCTTTTATTTACTATTCAACCTGTCTTGTCCCAAAAGAGAACTAAAAGCAAGACAATTGGAAGGGTGGAAAAGAATTGTCAACAAAGATCTTATATATAAACCTAATTACATAGGCCATTGCTCTTAATTGGCACTATATTTTTCAAACTCATTGTGCAAAGAATCAAAATAGGGATGGAAATGTTGAACTGCTTCAACGTACAAAGGTGTCTGCATCTCAATCAAGCGCGATACCTGCATTAAAAGGATGTTCCATTCAACACAATATCTTCGTCGTGTATGAAGAAAAGTATTAGCAATTAACAGATGTACCATACATTACAAAAGTCAGAAACTGTCAATGAATAGAATAGTTGTCTAAAGGTCTGACTTTGGTGTTTTACTTAGACTTTTGTGCTACTTCAGTTCCAATTATTCTGTTTTATGTTTGTTACCACGCAAACCAAACCAAAATGTGATCAGTTCAGTTTTTTTTCTTCCAGTTTAGTTCTGCGTTTTTTCACTTTGGATCTATCATAAGCTTTTACTTACTTTTTGGACTCTGTTAGGCCTCTCTATTTGGTATGGTAGACTGTTGTATCAGCTTTTCTTTCAAACTGTTAAAATGTAAAGAGGAATGCTAAACTAAGAAAAGATTAAAAGAGATGTCAAATGGAATTATTTGCAACTTGAAAATGCCTGTGACAAGTGTAATAGGTTGCTGGTTTTTAAACTGAGTCAAAGTTTCTATTGTTCATGGCTTCATGCTACTGTTCTTTTTGTGATTATGCGAAGAGCTCTGTTAATCCTCGCCCTTCTAAATGTCTTTAAGGTTGTTTGTGGCTTGAAAACAAACAGGAGCTTCCACCAACCTAAGGGTCACAATAATAGTCATAGGGTTCAATTGCAAGTGGCAATATCACAATTTGCCATTTTCTTGTTTGGAGTTTCCTTAGGGGGTAAACCTTTTCCTATAACTTGTGGAACCATGTGCTGAAGAGGACTTCCACGAGGCTTGCTAGCTAGTTGGATTCACTTTGGGGGTTCGAATTACTCTTAATTCCACAAGGCTTGGTAAATGGACTCTCCCAAAGGTCTCTCAAGACTCTCACTAAATCTTGTCTTTAAAACACTAACCTTCATTATTACTCTGTTTGAAATCCATATAAAATAGCAGAGAAGATTGAACTGGAGATGAGTGCTCTACTCAGACCGAGAGGTATTAACTGAGGTTGGAGGAGCATTTGAAGATTTGGGAGCTAGTTTGTTGTTCAAAGGGGTCTGGGTAATCTAAAGTTCAAATATCTTCCTTCACTTGTGATGTGGTGGCGGAAATTTTTCAAGATACCAATACCCTTTGTTATGTGCATTTTCACAACCTCCACATTTCCTTTCCAACTTTCCTCTTCCCTTCTTTTGCTACTAAAAAATTACTGAAATGACAAGATAAAGCAATTACCAGGCCTTGATATTAACACCTTTACAGATAATAGCTTGAATCCCCTATAGACAATGAAGAGATGAAATAATAGTACCACAGATCGCAGTTTTAATGCTTTGAGCATCGATAAGAAAGCCAAAGTAGTAAATGAAAAAAAAAATCATATGCCAATAAGCAACCAACACTATCGAGTGATAGTTATCAACTTATTTATTTTTCCTTTTGACTAAGTAAAATGATGATGCACCCAAGGCTGAAAATCCAACTAAGACGATCACAAGGAGAAATCCAGGAAGTTTCAGAAGGGTTAAGAGATTTTCAATATTTGTTAAACCCGAGAGCTTTTCCAATATTGAACAGTGGAAACATTTTTCAAGTTCTATTTCCTCAACGTCAGGCGTTCAACGTGAGCCCATAGCTAAAGAAACTGAGACGAAGAAAACAGAGGCATAACAATGAAAATCACTTACAGCTCGTCGAAATGCGAACATCTCCTCTTGACCAGATAGCATGGTAGTAATGCCAGATGGAGCACCTCCTGAACCAACATTGCCTTCAGCTAAAACATCTCGCCGGAGCTTTGTACCTTCTATCTCTGTCTCAAATTGGAAGCTGTACAAATAGCACACTGGCATCAATTGATTTCACTCCTTTTACTAAATCTCAAAGTTTATTCTTGTAATGGAACTTACCCTAGGTAACTGCTTTTTAGTTTTTAGTGTTTAGTGTTGGTACATCCACACTTGTGTGTCAGGTAACACAACAGCCTAGATTGTTACTAGAAAATTAACTCATAGATGGAGAGATACTTAACAGTTGTAGCTTCCATGAAATCTAAAGCACATTATATAAATCTTTACTTTCAGGAAGATTTTTCTCAATTTGATGAACATTATCTAGGAGATATTAGTTCTCACTGCAACAGAACGACCATTCAATCTAGTGATGCAAAAGAACACATAAAAAAGGTATACAAAACAAAAAAAAATTGGACACCATCTTAGTAGACCAGAAGACTTAAAGAGTGTAAAACAATATAACACACTTACCTTTCCAAATCAAAAAGTGTTCCCTCTGCTGTTCCTTGAAATAGATCCTCTACTGAAGTCTCAGCAGAGCAATATAGGCAACAATGATGATTGTATAATTCATCAATGAGGGTGATAAACCTTCGCGCCTGAGAAGTAGAAATATTGTAACCAGCGGCAACATATAAAATAACGCAATAACATAGAAGCATGAAAGCAGGACTAAGATCTTAAAAAGTAGTGCATATGAATATAAATCTAAAATATGTCAACAGGCGTAAAACATAGATCTCAAATGCTGAGAACAGAACAGACAAAGAAGAGAAGTAAAATGCATTACATATTCCCATAGCTAACAGGCATTAAACTAATCCCCTATCCATCTACATCGTCCACACGACCTACCACCTCTCTATATCCTTTGAAACAGGGAGATCTCAAGAAAATACAGGGAACCAAGGTATCACACAACTAGGAAACTCAAGCAAAATCATGCCCCCCCCCCCCCCCCCCCCCAGCCACCTATTTTCATGCTATACTTGTAATGTCGAAAAATACACATGATATTCACCCAACCCTTGACCAAACCAAGGTATCACACAACTAGGGAACTCAAGCAAAATCATGCCCCCCACAGCCACCCATTTTCATGCTATACTTGTAATGTCAAAATAAACATGACATTCACCCTACCCTTGACCATATTCTTCTTTTTCGTGTTCAGCCTTGATGTTTGTTAGGTGTGGTGGTCGTCCAATGTATAGCACGGGTTGGGAATCAGAACTCTTGAACATGAGTCTTAGACCACCTCAATCACTTAGTTAGTCTGCCAAAAATTTGACTAACTATTTGAACCTTTAGAGGCCTAAGTAGTGTAAGGGGGATCAAGAAGGTGTTAACAAGAAAGGATTGAGTAAGCTATTTAACATAATTAAATCCAAATTCCAAGCTGAATTCTGAGACACAAAGTGTACAATGTTATGTATGCATCTTTCAACAATGAAAACAAAAAGGAGCTACTAAAGGGATAAGTGGGAAGAGATGAATCCAATCTACAGAAGGCTGAATAAGACTGTTTAAACAGCACGGAAACCATGCCTCAAAAAGTCAAAAGAAATTGATTGAATTTGAAAAAACAAGAAACATGTTAAGGCCAAAAGCAATTATTTTCCCTTCAATATGAACCCTGAAAACAAGAAATCCACATATCCAGTAAATACGGAGGCAAGATCTTATGGTTTAGTTTAAAGACACAGTGGAACTACTTAGTGATAGCAGTCTTTTTTTTTTTTTTTTCATAACCGAGAAATCCGTCTGTGACCCGCCCTTTGGACCAATCACAGCCTTCTAAACTCGGTGGATAATGGGCCCGCCCCTCTACCCTTCTCCACTTAAATACCAGGCTTCGCTTTGCATGGTGTGGGGCTTGAACCTGCGACCTAAGCCACAAATCCTCCACCTTTTGCCACTTGAGCTATGCCTTGGGGGCAGTGATAGCAGTCTTTTGTGCTAGTATAAGTAATATTAGCAGGCTATCAACATACAAGCAGCAGAATCTGTAAGTCAAAGCTTAATTTGTTTTATATCAGTTAGCATATGTAGTAAGGAATGTTGATGATGGTACCTTGTCACGGATACGCATGCTCATAATAGGAATATCAGAAATGAAAACAGTGTGATAGTTTTTAGCCACTGCAATGTAGTCTGCTGCTCCAAGCTGAAATCGTCCACAATTAGATTAAATAAGATAGCATTCTGTATGAGGTCAAAGTTAAAGATACAGTCTTGTTCTTGTTCCTATTAGATCGACGATCAGGTGAAAAAACTGCAAACACTGCAATATGAAATACAAATTCAAGTTCAAGCTGAGTACTCTCAAACATCATCTTAATTTAAATGACCTTTGAGCTAAGACATCACTGAACTTCTATTTATGGCGCCTCTTTTTGTTTTCTCTATAGTTCTAGCTTTGGTGAAGTTCAGTTTGAATGGAACTACACGAAGACCATCAGAGCATATGAAACCAAACTGTCAGAATTCCAACTAGCCAACTATAGACATAATTAGAGGTTAAGCAAGTACTATCCAAACCAGAAATAGCAACCAGACTATCAACCTAATACCTGAAAAAAAACATGCCAAAAGTCTCGAGAAATGAAATGACAAGTTCTACAGTCGGCAACATCAAGTACAGCAGTACAGATAGTTCATCTCATTCTTTATTTTTTTGTAACAGCGTCTAATTTGATTAAAATTCGGCTTCTTCTGTACCTATTCTCTTAATTTTCTCCAGGTCATGGTATTTATTTTTGACATATGCATCAGATCATTCTCACAGTATGGTGCTTGCTTATCTATGGGTCCATGCATCAAACCGAACTGAGAGAAGCCTAAGCTGGCTCTTGTGTATTTTCAGTTCATTCATTAGTCAAATTACTAACTTATTTTAAGATAAATTTTGAATGCAGTTAAAGAAAAAGGGAATTGAAAATTTTCTATATTATAATATCTGGAGCTTTTGAGGGAATGTAAATGTTAGGGGTGAAACAATTTTCATTGAATTTCAAGAATACCTTTAGTCACATGATTGTAATTATTAATCACATTTCATATCACCACAGGCTAGGCTTAAGTTACAATATAATTAGAAGTTCATTACATTATATAAGTAGAAATTACAAGAACATTTTGATTCATAAATGATCTTTTAAAAATGGGATACCGTGCCCACTCCTTCTTACACGACAGATTGTAATATCAAGTAGCAAACAAAATGCTATTTAGGTACTCAAATAAATGACAAGAATTGGCAAGTGCTTATATCTGACTGATACAAATAAGCATGTACTGACCATGATGATAAGTGGCAAAAGCACAAACAAATAGATAAGAATAAGTCTCTCATTAACAGATCTTTTTTCTCCACTATAAGTAAGTCATACAGAGAAAAGAAAAGGAAAACTCTGACTGACAAGAGCATAGTACCGGCCGACCACACAGATATTCAAAGTTGAACCGTGCCACCCCATTGCAGCTCTCAGGAACTTCCAATGTTCTGATAGAAAGCAAAGGACTATCATATGACAGATAAAAGGGCTCTTTCAGACTTAAAAAATATCAAGGATTAATTAAAAATACCTTCCAAACATCACAGGAATAGTATGTGAAAAGATGCTTCCTCCGGCCTGTTTACTAATTTTATTCCAGATATCCTCAAATTCTCGTTTAACGTTGCTATTTAGAGGCCAAATGTAGTGGACCTGCAATTGCATAATGGGAACAATCAATCAAAATAAAATGTATCTTAAGATCCTCAAGCATAAATAACATGCAACTGATATTTCTTAAGAACTACGATAGAGATAATCACATTAGAAATTAGACTGACATTCAAGCAATGGATATAAGCTATGACCTTTTTTACCAATTACTACATAGTTCATTTCCATTACCATAACAATGCTCAAAAAATGATGAAAGTTAACAAAGTAAAATCATCTTGAGAAACATGACAGAGACATAAAGTGAATAGTAAAAGTAGATAATGAAGCAGAAGAATCGAGATTATCTGAGAATAAGACTGGCATTTTGTGTAAATCTGACATTGAGAATGCATATGACCATGTCAATTGGGAGTTTCTTCTCAGAATCTTAAGGCAGATGGGTTTTTGGGAGAAGTGGAGCAAGTGGGTGAAATTTTGTATCTCTTCTGTTAAATTTTCTGCTCTTATTAATGGAGCACCTGAAGGGCTTTTTAATGCTCATAGAGGGATCAGACAAAGAGACCCTCTGTCCCCTTTCCTCTTTATTAGCTAGTTGGAGGCAATTTAGTATTCTGGACGAACAAGAAACAAAGTGTGGTTGTGAAGCTGAATTTTGAGCCATGACAATTGCAACTTGTGGACTTACATGGATTAAACAACTATTGAAAGAAATGATGTTTTGAGATGCCACTCAGATGAAACTCGTATGTGATAATCAGGTTGCACTTAATGTTGTTTCAAATTCAGTGTCAGTGTGAGGACCAATCACATAATCAGTAAAATATTAGTCTCTCCAAGTAATTCGTAACATACAAAGTTATATTAGATCTATCTAAATCGTCTGGCCTTCTTTTACTAGATTTGGCATTGGTTACACTAAGCTTGTCCATGTTTCTTCTCAAAAGTCCTATTTCCCCCACCCTTGGAGAGATGTAGCTTCTTAACCACAGGAGAGAGGCCTGTTTTTACTGCTTACAATTGGATTTAACTATCACATTATACAGGAGTGAGGAGACAAGGTGTGTATATGAGCACATATTGAGATAGTTTATCAGGGAATAGAAACAAGTAAAATTTCCTTAAAATCTTGCCTGGTCTATAGATCTCTGAGCAATAAGGCGGCGATAATCAACTTCACTGCCAATTAGAACAGTTTCACAATGCTCCTCAAGTTTTTTTAGTAGCTTTAGAAAGATCTCCTTTTGCATGCCATCCTGAATAACAAAGAAATGTCACAATAAATACTTGATCAGAAAAAAAAAATGTCACAGACAAATGTAACAATGTTTCAAGCACATTGAATCAGAGATTTCCATTTTATTCATCTTCCAAATCTAAACTTGCAACAAAAATCAAGCCAGTTGAGTATGGAAAATGCAAATGGAATACTCTTCGAGAATGAAAAAGAATAATACATTGATTTTCCAGAAGTAAATGCACCTGGTTTAAGTCCGTTGGTGCACGATTACTGGTTGCCACCAGAACAGTTCCAGTACTCAACAATCTGCTGAGAATTCCAGATAATGCCACAATTGCAAAAACATCAACTGTCTATCACCAGAAAAAAAGAGGCAATCTTCAGTCAGATTCACTTCATAACATACCCCAGCATAAATAGGTTGCTACAAGTTTTTGAGAGTTGTAATTCCACAACACAAATAGAGAGAAGACGGAGACAACTCGAGCAAATAATAGCAGACTTCCACATATACTGGATGGTGTACTTATAACAATAAAATTAAACAGATTGAATGAGGCAATATATAATACTGAAGCTGAATTAACAGTAGATAATTTCTAATCATTTTCTTTGGATCCACTGTGTCTGATGAATTCATAAAGCCAGGTCCTGAAGACGTGAAGTTGGCAAAACCTAGTCCATTTCTCGTACTTAAGTTCAGTAACAATATACTGTGTGGTGGTATGGTTAGAAAAGTTCCTGTAAAAAAAGTCTAACTGTATTTACCTGTACTTCATCAAAGCAAAGGATGCTAGCACCTCTCCTACGATCTGCCTGGTTAACAAGAAACTTGTCAGCTACGTCCAGAAGAATGTTTTTCATCTGCACCTCTTGCTTATATCTTTCTTCAGCAGCTATCCATTCTTTAACTTTTGAATCAAAAGGAAGATTCATGACCCAACCAGAAATACTTGACTGCAGAGACTTTTGTTCCATCTGACTCTTCCAAATATTATGCATATGTTCATTAATTTTAAGCATAGCCTGCCAATTGTAACATCTGGAATAAATCAGAAGAGAGCAGATGACAACTATTGTGACCACAGAGCAGATTGATAGGATTGTTTGACCATTTCAAGTATTGAAATGCATGACATAGGCAGATTAACATTACAATATAGAAAAACCTACAGATAATGCTTTGGTCATTTAATAGACATGCTTCAAAGTTCAAACATGTTATACAGATTTCAATCCTTAGGTTTCTAGGGAAATAAAAGAGAACTTGACAAACTACTCGAGAGTAATCAGATATTAGACCAGACGATTCATTTGCTTCAGGACCCATACTAGTGTTTAGCAAATTTGTTTGTACACCAGACCCACCTCGTGCCAGCAACAATGACTGACAAAAGCAATATTTTTCCCGACTATTAAGATAACTTCACTACAGAAGAAAAATGGTGGAATAGGAACAGAAGATATAAACAAATCCAGTAGCCCATTCAGGTGCCAAGAGGATTTTAACATTTTGCGCATCAACTCCAATATGCTTTGCCTCATATTACATGGAATTCTTACTCATTTATCCTTCGTAGAAAAATGTATTTTGATTGTTGATTATTATTGCACCATTTCATAAAAAGATCTAGGAGATTTTCCTATTAAGCAACTACCTGTTATCAGCTTCAGACAACTACCTGTTATTTTCTTTCCGTATCAAAATAATGTCGGTCAACCAGTTATTTCTCTACATGCTAAAATATATCGGATACCACATGTCATCTACTTGTGGAGTTGTGGTTTTTGGGCAGACAGTCTTGCATTGCAAATTGTCATGTTTGACCTGTGACATTTTGCTTATAAGCACAATTGTGAGGAAGTGCAATTCAGGATAAGACAGACTAAATTGTTTCAGGAAATCGAGATGATTTTTGTCATGCATATGTAGAACCTGACTAGTATTGGAATGAAATGGGTCCTAAGAGCATGGAAAGGATATATAGGGCTTATAGCTGACCCCAACTATTTTGATTAATTGATTGATGTGTAAAATGTTATAAATCAAGTTAAAATATAAGGCCCAAACAAGCACTCACCCCGTGAAAGTGAAACCTTCTTCGATGTTTAACAATTCCTTCACTGGCCTTATAAAACATATCCATAAGCATTGTCTTCCCTACATGAAGTCCAATATATAGTCAGATTTTGTTTATGTCTGTGAGTGAAGCATGGCTGCTACTGATCGTTAATAGAAGCTAATAAAAGAAAATTTTCATCATCATAGAAAATGAGGATGAGATGAATTTGTACAGCATGTATGAACAACCATGCAACATAAACAGACAAGAAGCAATTGTACCACTCCCAACATTGCCATATAGATATAGTCCTTTGGGGGCTGGAGGCGCAGCAGGACGTCGACCGACTTGTGAGTCTAACTTCTTCTCGCGATTGAGATAGGAAACCCATTTCCCGACTCCTTCTTCCACATCTTCAGGTTTCCTGAGCCACAAAGAAAATGACAATTAAATTACTGGCGGTGAAGAAGAAGAAACTGAATTTATACTTTATACTAATGTCAGTGATATCTCTTCTTGAGAAAAGAGAATGTGATAAACCAAAACAATCAACACATTCAAAGTATCAAGAAGGTAAGACCACCCTATCCCTTCAATTCCTGATCTCTTTGAGAACCAAAACAATGTCTCTCACTTTGTTTAGAAAAAAACAAACATATTTATTTAAAGTAAAGAAACTCTGACCAACAAAAACTGTTGCACAGAAGCATTTTCATAAGAATGTCGAAAAATGTACACTCACCGAGACATCCATCTTTGGAAAATATTGCGAGATTTGTTTATTGGTTTAAATGCACCGTGTTGTTTGGCCTCAGCTTCCTCCATAATAAGCTTACGCCTCCGACTTTCCCTATTATCCTCCCATTGTGCAAGTTTTGCCTAAACGCATGGAAATTAAAAATAAAGTCTTCGGAACAACATTGAATAGATTACTTCAATAAAAGTTCATTATCACAATATAAAACTCTCACATGATATTCCTCCATATCCTTTTCATATTGCTCCAACCTTCCAAGAAGGTTTTCTAGTTCAGTAGCAACTTTTTCTTGGTAAGGATCATGCTGCAGCTTTCCCTGTTCAACAAGACTCCTGTAATGTGCAAGAAGTCCTGAAGAAAGAGCAGCATTACTTTGCAACAAGCTTATAAAACAAGAAAGATTGATGAGAAGAGTAAAGTAACCTGCCAAATGGGTACACAGTTTTTTCTATTTATTGATGTATTCGACTATTCGTTAATTATCAACATGGCACATAGTTCAGACTCAATTTTTCACTCTCTCATTATGAGTACGTGTAATTACTAATTAGATGAATCTTGCTTCGAATATAATAGTTTCTATGAGTAAAACTCAAGAAAAAGAACCAACTATAGACTTGACTGAAACATTTCAACAGGAAAATATAGTATGAAAATCTTTTATCAGCAAGAACATAAATGTCCTAGATTTTTCTTATCATTTATTAGGCAATATAAATGATCTACGCACAAAATGTTTATAGACGTTTCACATGCTGAATAAAAGCTACAAGAACTACATTGCAGTCCAAACAAATTGGGGTTGGCTATATAAATCCTCACTGGCCATGTTTGTCCAATTCAAATTCATCTCAGGCCAGCATTATACAAAATAAAAATAAAAAGTACTAGAAGTTCTATATATCTTTTACTGGCATAAAAATCTGTACTAGGCTAAAAGACTCCTAGAATGCACAGAATCTAAAGTAAACAAACTTACATGACAAAAACACATTCATAACCAATTGGCATTGCCTACATAGATCTTTTTCTTCCATTGTGCTTAGATAATAGGTTTTTAGAGACGACTTCCTTCTATGTAATTCTAGGCCTACTTCATCCCCTTTAACACCTTCACTCATCACAGTATCACACCTATGGACCAATGCATCTGGAGGTCGACACATGACATGACCAAACCATCTCAAGCGACCTTCTTTCATTTTATCCTCAATGTGTGCTACTTGCACCTTTTGAAGAATATGATTATCTTTCATAACATTTGTTGGTCTTATAATAGGTCCATAGAACTTACCTTTCACTTTTCTATGCATCCTTCTATCACATAACACCAGTAGCACTTCTCCATTTAAACCATCCGATTTTGATACTATGCGTAACATCTTCATCTACCATTCCATTCTCCTAGAACAACCAGACTAGATATCTGAATCGTTTGCATTTAGGAATCACAACCCCTTATAATCTCACATCAGTGAGTTTCAGTCGTTAAGTGAAACACCAATGCTTCCTTTGTCTTTCTATAACATATAATGGACACTCTGTTACCTATTCATCAATTTAAATGGGACACAGCTAAACAGATACATAATTTCAGAGTTGACTGCATACACTTTGACTAAACAAGTGCGGAGCAGAAGCTTACGGAAGCAGCAGATCTAAACACACCCAAATTGTATTATTTCTTATGCAGAACAAAATTTAAAAGCTTTCAACTTTCTCGAGCATTGCACCCCACAATCACAGTGTTCTAAGTATTCACCACTTATGATTGTGGCAAGGTATGATAAAGAGGGGAAAGAGAAAAGGAAGACGCAATGGGGATCAACCATGAAAGTTGCCTTGTCCACATAAAGAATTGAGCCTTCTGCTAGCGCCATCTATGATAAGCCTCACGTCTATGGCCGTGATGAGTCACACTTTCAAGAATATACATAGTGGCACTAAACTAGCCTAATCTCGATGAGAAGAAAATGGCAATTGGCTACGAATTTAGCAAGTGAATTCCCCCCTTACACCCTAAATTTTACGGATTTACCTTCTCCCAGCTCTAGCTCAATTTGATAGAAAGTAAAGATTACTCACATCAGATTGACGAACAACTAATGGAATTCATTTAACTACGTAATAATTCCACAACAAACTCTCTTAATTAGAAAATCTTATCGTCCCCCCATATACTTTGTCTAAATCATATAATTGGGGTTACAATCACACACTTTACACTTGATTCCAGTTTTCATCAGAACCTATTAATCATCAAGACTTATGTAAACACAGACACCTGAATTCATAGCTTATTTCTCTAGAAACCAGAGGGGAAAACCCCGAAACTCAGATAAAATTCGATAATCAGTCGAACTCCTAGAAGAAAAACGCATAAAAGAGCAACCTTTCCTATGTAATCAATCACATTTAAAAAGGTGCAAGAGACAATAATGAGGGAACTAACCATGATTCTTGGAGGGAGAAGAGCAAATATTGCTGTAAAAACAAAGAGCATTATGATGATTATTGCTGCTGCGGAATTTTCTATGAGCGAATCCAATAGAAAGAAAAACAGAAAGTTTTCTCATTTCACAACCCCTTTTTGCCGATAGTTGTTCGTTCGGAATCAACAGAGAAGAATGGGGTTCGGTTCGTTACAAAATTGCGCCAATTTGTTGAAGAAGAAAGAAAATGACAGACGTGGCCATACAACGGTCCAGTCGTTTTTGTCTTCACATTGTGTCTTCGATTCAATTAATCAAATGGCTAGTTTGTTACGCAAACTAATCTTATTACGGATACCGCTGTTGGTGGCATGATTGGATTGTTTCGTCCGAGTTTTGAGAATGAATTTTTTTGTGTGTGGCATAAATTTAAATTTAGTGAAACTTTAATTTTGATTTAGTCTAATTTCAATGTTACTATCAAAGAAAAAAACCTTAAAGAGAAGAAGAGGAGTCTTCATAAATAGTTATAGTACTTTGTATCATAATTATGAATAGTAATACTTTGCCTAATTATGAGAGAGGTAAACAAGCTATATTTCGGTATAACCTTTATCTCAATTAAAATTGAAATACGCATATACATAATCACCTCTTTCTCTCTCCTAAATCTTGCTCAATTTTATTTTCTCTCTCCCAATCTAATACATGAATATAATGTTAACTTTGAATGAAATATATATATATACACATTCTATCATAATAGTACGAAGTTCCTACTCAAGATTTTGAATATCATAATCAAAATTAGCCAAAGTAATTTCATCTTTTTTTGGTACTCATATTCAAGTACATAACTAATAGGTCCATATCTTATTTCTTACAAAATAATGCGCAAGTTAGTGCTCCTTTGTTCTTCACGTCTTAGAATGAAATTCGTGTATATATAAAAACTATACCAAAAGTAGCATAGCTAATGATTCGAAATAACAATGAAAGTAGAATGGATTAGCGTTTGTCGCCATTGATGGCATCAACAAGATGCAGCATTTACCCTCAAAATCAAAGCTATTCCGTTCACTTCACACATCACTATCACTATCACTATCACTCACCAGCAAGAACCGAGCAGCAGAGCAGAATTGCTTATCTCTCCTCCAACTCTGCGATTCTCTGCCTAAACTCCTTCAACTCCAATCACATATCTTCAAATTAGGCCTACAAAGTAACCCCCTTGTGCTCACAAAATTCACTTCCATTTCCTCTGAACTTAACGCTATTGCCCACGCTTCATCATTCATCTTTTCCCCATATGTTGAAACCCATTACTTTGATACCTTTCTTTTCAACACCATTATCAGAAGTTACGCTGTAACTAGTGGTTTTAAGGATAATGCTTTGTGTTTGTATGGCAAAATGTTAAGTTATGGTATTTGGCCTAATAAGTTTACCTACCCTTTTGTGCTTAAGGCTTGTGCTGGGATTGGTGAGTTGAAATTAGGCCAAACTGTTCATGGGTCAGTGGTGAAACTTGGGTTTGATGATGATTCTCATGTTTTGAATACTATGGTTCATATGTATTGTTGTTGTGATGGTGGGGTTGAGTATGGGCGGAAGGTGTTTGATGAAATGCGTAACTGGGATTCAGTAGGGTGGAGTGCGATGATAGGTGGTTATGTGAGATGGGGTTTGTCTAGTGAGGCTGTAGGGTTGTTTAGAGAAATGCAGGTTGTTGGGGTAGAACCTGATGAAGTTACGATGGTTTGTTTGTTGTCTGCGTGTATAGATTTGGGTGCGCTTGAGCTAGGGAAGTGGCTCGAGGCATATATCGAGAGGGAGAATGTTCCAAAGAGTGCTGTTCTTTGGAATGCTTTAATTGATATGTTTGCAAAATGTGGTGATGTTGATAAAGCTCTGAGTTTGTTCAGGAGCATGAGTCAAAGGAATATTGTTTCTTGGACTTCAGTTATAGATGGTATGGCGATGCATGGCCGGGGAACTGAGGCTGTTTCTTTATTTGAGGAGATGAAGAAAGATGGGGTTGTACCTGATGATGTTTCCTTTATTGGGTTACTTACTGCTTGTAGCCATTCGGCTTTAGTTGAGCAAGGTAAGGGCTACTTTTATTCGATGACAAAGGAATTTGGGATTTCACCTAAGATAGAACACTACGGATGCATGGTTGATCTGTTATGTAGAGCTGGACATGTGCAAGAAGCATTGGATTTTGTTCAGAGAATGCCCATTAAGCCAAATCCAGTAATTTGGAGAACACTTATTAATGCTTGCCGTGTTCATGGTGAGCTAACGATTGGTGAAAAAATAACAAAAGAGCTGATAAAATATGAGCCTATGCATGACTCTAATTACGTAATGCTTTCTAACATTTATGCAAAAATGTTTTCTTGGGAGAAGAAGACCATGATTAGGGAAGTTATGGCGAAGAAGGGAATGAGAAAGGTTCCAGGGAGCACTATGATTGAACTATACAACGAAATCTATGAATTTGTGTCAGGAGATAAAAGTCATAGTGAGTACAAAATTATTCATCAGATGGTGGATGATATTGGAAAGGAGATTAGAAAAGCTGGATTTGTTGCTTCAACATCAGAAGTGTTACTTGATATCGATGAAGAAGATAAAGAAGGCGCTGTAAATAGGCATAGTGAAAAGCTTGCTATTGCATTTGCCCTTATGAAGACACCTCCTGGAACTCCTATCCGAATAGTGAAAAACTTACGAGTCTGTGAAGATTGCCACTCTGCAACTAAATTCATCTCGAAGACTTACAAGCGAGAAATATTGGTCAGGGACAGAAACCGATTTCACCGTTTCATAGATGGGGTTTGCTCATGCAAAGATTTCTGGTAGCTTAATGTGCATGATGTTGTAATCAATATCAGTCATGGCAACCAGGAGTATCTTTTCATGAGCATTGTCAGCTGAACGGCTAATCCAATATGCATGGTCTTCTTGCGTAAACAATGGAACTAAAAGTATGATGCTACAAAAGGATATTCATTTTTTGGACGGTCTTCTTGATTTTCTGAGTTTCTTTTGTATCTTTGTCTCTCTGTGGAGGCATTGTTTTGTTGGAGACGTTGTAATCATGGCATCATTGGCTTCCTTGAACATTGTCACGAAGGCAGGTATACTCAATTAGTTGTCTTTGACTGGTAAATGACATTAATACTGAACAAAGGTGATGGATGCATGAGGCTTCTACAATTGACAAACAAAATTAGTGCTCATAATAATAGTTGGAGAATATGCGTGAAAATGCTTTGAGAAGGGAAGCCTTGTAGCAACTGTAAGAGTTGTCCCCGTGTGACCAAGATGTCATGAGTTCAAGTCATGGAAACAACCTCTTGGATTACATATAATGGATCAAATATGGTCTGGCCCTTCATTGGAGACTGCATATAGCCGGAGCTTTGTGCTAGTGCGCGAATTTTTCATCTCCAAGGAAAGATATATTTTGCTAAAAAAAAAAGCATACCGTTGGTTATTGATTATTCACTCTGCTGACAAGAGAGAATTGATCGAATGGTAAGTTGCCTTCAGCTCAAATCCTAAAGTTGTCCGCTCGAGTTACAAGGAAGCAAAAGGGCGGAAGTTCCTAGGGAAATATAATTTTCTTTAAACACTAATGTATTACAACTTCCATTACTCATTAGATTCGTCCATACATGAAAATAATAATGAACAAGAAGACAAATGACTTAAAAGTATAAACAGTTTTCGCGCAGCTACTACACTCTAGCTTTTTTACCTTATCACACCTAGTAAAATGATCTTTCACGTGATGCATTCACCTTTTTTATTTGGGTGAAAGCTAGCGCGCAAGGCTTGCTTAATCAGATACACGAAAACAAGACATAGAGTTAACAATCCATCAATGTCACGCTGAAATATCTTTTAACTCTTGAAAAATCATGTTCCAAACACCCAAACGAATCATAAAATGAACTAGAATTCAAAATACATAAATAGTTCACAAATTATACTCGTGACTAAGGTAGTAAATATTGGAATAAAAGTTGTATGTTTATCTAAAAGTTGGCAATATTTTAGGGCTTACAAAATTACAACTTTTATTGCAAGAATCATCACTTCAATTGCATTAAAGTGTGTTATCAGTCGGATTCTCATGAACTTATGGCGAATTTACTCAAAATTTTAACGGAGCAGCAGAGAATTATTTATGAATTTTTGAAATTCAAATACCGAAAAAAATATTAAAACGGACAAAAGTCAAAATTACCCTTATGCACAATTTTTCCCCATATTAATAGTTGGGATCAGTATTGCCCTCGTCGTTATGCAAATTGGTTTGATTTGCTATTGATTAAAGAAAACGGTATCAAATATCATGTTATAATTTTAATACATTTTTAAAAAAGATTATAGAAGACTTTCTTTTTTTTTAAATGTCAAAGAATATTTGTGATTCTCTTATGGGATGTTTAATAAAATTATATAGTGCATCTACTTTTATGTACTCTAATAATAAATAATGCTTAATTTATTAGCTAACCGTTATTGAAATGCGTCAATTTATTTCTTCTTTCATATTCAAATGTCAAGATATATTAATCTCTTATATTTCTTCGAAGCTATGGTATATTATCGATAATTATAAATATTAAACGCAAGTTTATTAGTTTTTCAGCTTTATGTTGACTTTTATGTTTAATTATTAAAATTTTGGTTAAACTTAAACGCATACATAGACTAACAAAATAACAGTATGATGTGTAAGGCTGTTCAAAATCGAACCAAAATCGATAACCTAAATCGAAAAAAGGTTATTAGTTTATCAGTATTGGGTTATTGGTTTAGCGGTTTTGATAACGGTTTTGATTTTTTTTGTTATCGGGTTATCGGTTCTTAACGGTTTGAAGTTTTTTCTTAACGGGTTAACCGATAACCCGATAGTAAATTAAATAATTAGATTTATACCATTTTGTATATAAAGTTTTTGACTTAGAGTTTGGTTTCCTACTTTTATTTTTGGTTGTCTCAAACACTTGGTTATTCTAGAATGTAAAAGTGTTTGTTTTTTAGCAAGATGTAACTTGTGAACTCATGTGCATGGTTTATTTGGTTTGTCACCTTGTTTTAAAGTGATTTTCAATGTTTTTTTTGTGTCAAATCTTAACGGTTAAACCGATAACGATCAAAAACTGATAAACCAATAATCGATAAGCCAATATCTTAATGGTTCTATAACGGTTTAGCATCTCTACAAACCGATAATCAATAAGCCAAATCGATAAACTTCAAAACCGAATCGAACGATACGCAGTCCTAACGTTTATCAATTTATGAATTACTACTAAATATAATTATGTGTACGTTTATCAATTTATCAATTACTACTAAATATAATTATGTGTACGTTTGTCAATTTGTCAATTACTACTAAATTTAATTAATTTATTACCTTCACAACTCCTTGATGAAGAAGAACTTGGTATAATATTAACTCTTTAACTATAAAATATGAATTTAATTTGCAGTCAAAGATAAGATCTTTCTTTAGATATAATCCACTTTAATTTGCAACTAATATATAAAATTTAATTACTTCATCATACCCTTTTGTCAATATTTCTATTTTCTTCAAACCACAACTTAAAAAAAAAAAAAAAAAAACTTAGTACTGTGAATCACCCTGTACCATTCTGTTCTGTTTCTGTCAACAATAGTCCTCCACCTTCTTCTTCATCATCCTGCTGAAGCTGACACTTCTTTTCTGCTTCTTTTGCCTTCAATGTCTGCAATTTCTGATGATTATAATAAGCAACTCCCAAGAATGCTAACCCATATCCAACCAAATTCAATGGAGTCACACTATCCTTAATCACAGACCAAGAAAATGCAATAAGCAGCCAATCTTTAACAACCCCACCAATATTCATTGTTAAAGCTGAAGTATTTCCAACAACCAAGAACACAGCTAAGTTCAATGCAAATGCACACAAACAATTAGTACCAAAAACCATAAAATCAAAATCTAAACCAAAACCCCTTTCTTTAAAAACTGGAAGTTCAACAAAAACCCATGGAATTGACAAAAAAACAAAGCAACTTGGAGCAACATAGTATAATGTAGCAATAGGGTTTAGCTTAATTCCCTTTGAATTCAACAAAATCTGAATCAAGACCAATCTAGTTGCTTCAACTAAAACAGAGAGTAATTGAAGTGAAACCCCAAAAGAATCAAACTTTGATTCACCATAAGCAGCAATAGCAACCCCAATTGAAATTGCCAACATATTACACATGGTGGATTTCTTAAAACTCTCTTTTTTCAACAAAATCCCAATTGTGTAAACAGCAACTGGCATTAGGGCTTTAAGCATTTGAATGAAGGAAACAGAGAGGTAAATATAAGCAGAATTTGATAGCCAGAGTGAAAGAGAGTAAAGGGCACCAATGGGTAAAACGCAAGTGAAATATACTTTGCGGGATAAGGTGAAAAGTTCGACCAATTTGAGGATACGTACGAGGAAGAAAGCTAAAGAAGAACAAAAACCCATGTGAATCATTGTTAGAGAAATTGGAAAAGGCCAATCGTAGAGCTTTTTATCAAGAATGTATTTGTTGTATACAATGACAGTGCCGGAGAGGACAATCCAGATTGCTAAGTGAGTATACGAAAGAATAACTTTTTTCAGTACTCCGCCGGAAAGGATGGCGTTTTTTGCCATCATGGTGGCAGTTCACGGCGGAGGAAGAGGAGGATTTGGTTGTGTAGAATTTGAGGAGATGGGAAAAAAGTGAAAGGACTTGGAATATTTGTAGGAAAATTTAATTAACCAATTTGAGTATAAGTCTAATTATAGCATATGTTTTTTTAATACAACAAGAATACTTAAAAATTGGAGTGTAATCATACTTCCTCCGTCACAAAATAAGTATTATTTTATCCGCAAAAATATTATCTCAAAATAAATATTATCTTAAAAATTGAAAAACAAAATTAATATATTTTCTCAGCTATATCTTTATATTTCATCTTTTTAATATTATTTAATTTTTTAAAAAAGATATTTTTTAATTAGGAGTAATTTAATAAGTATATATTATATTTATTATTATTTTTAATGAATATAAATTTTACTAAGATGACCCTTATTTTGAAAGAAAAAAAATAGTTATAAAGGATATAACATGAAAAATATAATATTGATGTGTGCTTGAAAAATATTACATTGAGTATTTAAGGATCGTTTGGTATAAATTCATATATTCAATCAAATGTAATATAATCTAATTCAAACTTATTTTTTAAACACTTCATCTTATTAATTTGTTCAAAAATTATGATCGCAAAATTATAATTCTGAAATAATTCTGATTACATATCAAAGGATTCATTTTATTATTATTATTATTGTCATTGAGCTTCTTTTATTTTTGACTTCCTTAATAATACGAACTTACAATTTTAGAAGTGAAAATAAAAAATATTTATCAAATAATTCTCTCTTATCACTCCGTGTTTATAGCAAAATATAGATGAATGATATATTGCTTATAGATTGACTTTTAACACTTAATTATAGATAATTAATATATATATATATATTTATCTATAAACAATTTATATATAAAATAAATAGTACAGATAGTCTGAACTCTGATACTTTATTTTTCAACAATAAAATCTTTGTTACTACTTTATTTTTTAAAAAAATTAACACGTGTTTTTATCTAATACTTCGATATTTACTAGGTAAGGGGATCAGATTGTACCTAGGGATAAGTTGTGAATTTATTTTTTCACTATAGTGAAAAGTGGAGGAACATATTTTTTTTGATGAAGTAAATGTTCCATTGAAGGCATCAAGAAGATGCAAATTAGTTACAAAAGTAGAAGCAAAAACAGTTGGTCTGCTGGCTCAAGTACAATTATGCTAAAACTAAGGAGCCAACAAAATTTGAAAAACTATCCAGGGAATCTACATAGGACAAATTAACCCAACTGTACAGACACATAAGGCATTCCGCTTTGAGAGAATGTAAAGGAGTTGATAGACCTTCAAAACATCTTCTGTTCCTTTCCCTCCAAATACTCCAAAAAATTGCTGCAGGTATCATCTTCCAAGTCTGTTTGATGGTGCTGTCAACTTTCCAGCAACACCAACTCTCATAAGCTTCTTTGATACTATGTGGCATGACCCAACTGAGTCCAAAAAGAGAGTAAAACATGTTCCACAGTTTTGCTGTAACAGTACAATGCAGAAAAAGGTGCATATTGCTCTCTGCTGCTTTCTGACATAAGTAGCATCCATTCACAATGATGTGTTTCCTTTTATAGAGGTTGTCTTGAGTTAGGCATGTTTCATATAGTGCAGTCCAGCAAAAACAGACGATCTTGGGCGGTAGCTTGATTTTCCAAATTGATTTCCATGGCCAGTGGTCAGTGACTGCATTAAATGCTCTTGACTGCTTGTAGGTTGCACTCACTGTGTAATTCCCGTCTCCTGTAGTACCCCATTTGAACTGATCTGTTGCCTGAGTGTTGAGAGAGAAACTCTGTAGAGTCTGTAGTAGTTTGATCAGGTCATTAAACTCCCAATCCTGCATATTCCTTCTAAACATAATGCTCCAGGTTGTTCCATCTCTATTTTGAGAAATTGTTGAGTCTGGTTCCCTGGCTAAGTTGAAAAGACTTGGATAATCATCCATCAGAACTGTGTTGCGAAGCCATTTGTCTTTCCAAAATCTGATATGAAGTCCATTCCCCACTGTGAAGTGCTTATGCTGAGAAAATTTCTCCCATAGCTTGCATATGTGTTTCCAGACTCCGACCCCATAAGGTGCTTTTGAAAGACTGGTGCACCAATGACTCTGTATCCCATGCTTTGCACTGACCACATCCTTCCATAAAACATGTTCCTCTTGTGTGTATCTCCATAACCATTTCATAAGTAGACACTTATTATGCAGCGCCAAATCCTTGATCCCTAACCCCCCCTGTAGTTTAAGAAGAAGGACTTTTGGCCATTCCACCAGATGATACTTGTGCTTCTCACTATTCCCTTCCCATAGAAAATCTCTCCTGATCTTGTCGAGTTGTTCCAACACTTTGCCAGGAATAGGAAAAAGTTGCATATAGTATGTGGGAATACTATCAAGTACACTGTTGATCAGTGTAAGTCTACCCCCTGTCGATAGGTACTGCATCTTCCAGGAGGCAAGTTTTTTCTCAAACTTCTCAATAACTCGTCACCATATAGCTGTTGACTTATACTTTGCACACAGTGGTAGCCCCAAATAGGTTGCCGGGAATTCACCCACACTACATCCCAAGATACCTGCTAATTCCTCCAAGTTTAGCACCTCATTAACAGGATAGATCACACTTTTTAGCATATTGATGTGCAAACCTGAGAGGGCTTCAAAAATCAAAAGGGTTAGATTCAAATACAGAACTTGACTCCTGTTTGCCTCACAAAATATCAGAGTGTCATCTACATAAAGCAGATGAGAGATGTTTGTAGTGATCATGTTCCCCACATCAAAACCATTCAACCATTGCAATTGCTTGGCTTTATCTAACATTCTGCTTAAACCCTCCATTGCAAGTATGAAGAGAAAAGGAGAAAGTGGATCTCCCTGCCTCAACCCTCTTTGTGGGGAGAAAAACCCAACTGGACTTCTGTTGATGAGAATTGAGTATTTTACTGTAGAAATGTTGAAATTGATCCAATTGATCCATCTTTCACCGAACCCCATTTGCCTAAGGATGGAAAGAAGATATGACCAATTCAACTGATCAAAGGCCTTCTCTATATCCAACTTGCATAAGATGCCCGCCCCTCCGTTTTTTATTTTCCAATCAAGAACCTCATTTGCAATCAGTGAGGCATCAATGATTTGCCTATCTTTAAGAAAAGCATTCTGGTGTTTAGAGACTAGCTTTCCCATAACTGTCTTTAACCTTTCTGCCAGGACTTTAGCTATGATCTTGTAGACACTCCCAATTAAACTAATTGGCCTATAATCTTTGAGTTTTATTGCTCCTTTTTTCTTGGGAATGAGAGCTATGAAGGAGGCGTTGCATGATCTAACCATCCAGCAATGTTGATGGTAATGGTTCATAGCTGCCAGTATGTCAACTTTGATGAAGTCCCATGATTTCTGATAAAATGCCATTGTGTACCCATCTGGCCCTGGTGCCTTGTCGGGAGCGCAAGACTGAATAGCTGCCAATACTTCCTCTTCTTGAAAAGTTGCTTCCAGATTAAACTTTTCCTCAACTGAGATGGATGGAATGCCCTCAAAGTTGGCTGAAGGCCTCCACTGTTCAGGTTCAGTGTACAGACTTACGTAAAAATCAACAGTTTCTTGCTTTATCCTCTGCTTATCTTCAATGACCTCAGTTCCCACTTTGAGTTTGTCTATGCAATTGCCCCTTCTATGAGAATTTGCAATTTTTTGGAAGAACTTTGTGTTCTTGTCTCCCTCTTTGAGCCATAAGCATCTGGATTTCTGTCTCCATGAGATTTCCTCAGCTTTAACTAGTTGTTGAAGCTCAATTCTCAAGTTCATCATCTGAATAAGTTCTGGAACTGTTAATTGTCTACTCTCAGCTGCTTGCTCAAAAGCTGCCAGCTCATCTAGAGCTCTGGTTTTCCTGGTCTCTACCTTGCCAAATTCTTCTCTGTTCCGGTTTGTTATGTCCCTCTTCAACCTTTTCAATTTCTGAAGTAGTACAAAGTCCGCTCTGCCCACTATATTGTAGCTCTGCCACCAATATTCTAGCTTCTCTAGAAACCCTTCTGATTGAAGCCACATGTTTTCAAACTTGAAGTATGAAGGGCTAACATCCCAGTCTCCGCATTCAAGTAGAATAGGCTTGTGATCAGAGATTACTTTTGGGAGAGCTGATTGTTTTACATCCTTGAATGAGTCACTCCACTCGGTGGAGATGAGAAATCTATCAATTCTAGATGCTTGCACAAAATTATCACCCCTAGACCATGTAAATTGAGCCCCTTGTAATGGCAAATCAATCAGGTTAAGGTCCTGAATGGTGTCTGAGAAGGATCTCATGGCACTAGTCCTTCTCAAGCAATTTAATTTCTCGCTTTCAAATCTGCACACATTGAAATCACCCCCTAATACCCAATGTCCATCCCATAACCCCCGAACTCCAGCAATTTCGTGCCACATCTCTTCCCTTTCCGGATCTGTGTGAGGTCCATAGATACCTGTAAAACACCATCTGAACTCCTCTTGAATGCTCTCTAGCATACAAGATATGGAATAAGAGCCTTGGAGAGTGTCTGTTTTGACCCACTGCCTCTTGTCCCAAATTATTATTATTCCACCCCTAGTACCATTGCTTCTAAAGTTGCCCAGTCAGCCCACCTATTACCCCATATTTGTTGTATCCATGTAGTAGACCAATTCTCTACTTTTGTTTCTTGCAAACACAAAACATCGATTTTCCATTTTTGAATGAGAGATTTGATGGTGCTTCTCTTGCTACTCTCATTTACCCCCCTTACGTTCCAGCTTAGGATTTTTAGTTTCATCCAGAACCAGAGTTGTATTGCCTACCCCCAGTTCCATTGTTCTGTTGCCCCTTTTTGTCATAATTGATCCCACATATCAATCTTTTTATCTCCCCTTCTCCTTTGGCCTTCTTCTCTTTTCCAGGTTGTTGCTTGGGTTCTTGTTGTTGGATTTGGAACTGCCTCCTTTGCTTCATCCTTAGAATAATATCTAGAAGTTCATGTTCGAACCCAGTTGCGTTGACCCCGAAAGCTTTGCATGCCTTGACCATTTTAATTCTAGTCCACTTTGAAGTCTCAATTAGATTGGGCTTTTGAATTAACTGAGCTTTAGACCCACCTTCGTACCATGTTAAAGGGAGAGCTTCGCTGATCGAAATAGAGGAAAATTCCGAGTCTGATTGATTTGTGTGAGCCAAATCCAGTTTCAGAGTTGGATTGCGAAGAAGTAGAGGTTTCCTTCCATGAGAGTCTGCTTCGTCGTCTGCTTCTGATGGGCAGTTTGCACTGTTTTGACATGATTCTGTAATCAATGGAGCACTGACCATCGAACTTTGATGATGATCTTTTTCTGAAACCAACGACGGTATAGATAGGGCATTGAATCTGTTGTAATAAGGGTTTGGCTTGTGGCCCACCACTTTCCAGATGGTCTTTTCTTTTAAAAGCTTTGACTCCTTTTAGGCTTTTTTAATTGGGCCTTTTTTGTAATAGGTTTTGTCTAAAGCTTGGCCCAATTGTACATTATTTCCCACAGATGCAGCTGCCTTATGTTTATCCAGTGGACAATTTGATGGTCCAATTTTCAAATTAAAGCTGCTATCATGACCTCCCACATGCCTCTGAGACGTGTCGACATCGGACTTTGAAAAAGTCGAGATTGCTGCTACGTCAGACGACTGGTTACTTTGTTTAACCTCCTTACCACCGATGGGTTTTCCGGTCGATCTTATGCTAGCATGGCTGTCTTCGCAAATCAAAATTTCGAAGACCCAATCTCCTTTGACGATGTCTATCTTTGCTGGCAGTTCATTCGTGGATTTTCGGATGCAAATACGAGCCCAATAGAAGTGTGTCCTATGCTTCGTGTCTTCATCGGTGTCGACGAATCCACCACATTTATCACCAATGAATTTGAATGTTTCTGGAGTCCATGCATGAAGGGGGATGCCCAGTGCTTTGACCCACTTCTGTTCTGTACTTGGGTCTCTCATCTTAGTTCCCGACACAGGAGACCACCATTCCAATGAAAGCTTTCTGCCATTCTAGAACCATACTCCGGCTTTGACCCTTTCCGCCTCTTGCCTGGAAGGAGGATCAAATAGGAATAGGTTGTGGTTAATAGGCGTGACTTTTAGGCCAGCAGTGACTTGCCATCTTGATACAAACCATTTTTGTATTACTTCCGGCTTGGGGCTATGGTGGAAAGGGTCATTGAACCGCCCAACAAGACACTTTGAGAGGAAGTGTTCATTGTCGAGTTCCTTCATTGATGGATCAGACCCTCCTCCCCCCCGGATGGTGTTAGACCTTGCATCTGTTGGCCATTGCGGGATCCTTGCAACATCAATATATGACCTAGACTGATCTGTGTACAGATTAAATCTTGAATTGATCCCCTTGCCCAGAAAACCTTGTATCTTTGTTGCTATATTACTCCATCCCCTATTGTAGCTTCCTTCTGGAATAATGACTATTGATTTTGTGTCGCCAAGGATTGCTTCTATTTTGACGAATCTCCCATAGTTGTTGAAATTTTGGAACACCCTAAAGGTGTATGTCTGGACCTTTCTTCCCCATCTTCTGCATTTGTTACCTGTACCAAGTGAAGCCTGATGCAGCGCTTCACAAACCCAATATAAATTACAATCATCGATTTTGATGCTACTGTTGAACCGCCTGCTGCTTTCTGTAAGGACGAACCATCTACCTGGCCCTCTGCTAGAGCTAAATAATTCAAAAGACTTATCCCCCGAAAAAAAAAAGAGTTTTTGATCCATGATTGTTAAGAGGAAGAGTCATTGTCTGAAACTTTCACGCCGGTGAGAGGAAGTGAGGAAACAAGAAGAGAGAAGTTTTTGGCACATTCCCCAAGAGAGAGCATTTTTTCGTGAAAGTACTTCAACTATGTCAAATGTGGAGGAACATATTACAACAAAGTGCAACTTAAAGAGGAAAATCAATTGATACTCTTTAGTATCTTAAGGCAAATAGCTGGTTAGATATTTTTAATATCCAGTTAATATACATGGTTATGCTCATAAAATACATGAATTAAAGTTCTAGTTAATTTTCTATTCAGAACAATCTTTAAGATAAAATAAAAAACCATAGTCACTTTTAAAATGCTTCTCCATCCTTGCCCTTACATAGCTTTAGCAATCAGCCCATAGCTATTTGCCAAAAGATGGTCAAGTTTTCTATTTGTGACACTTTGTTCTTCCACATGCTGCCTTATTTAAACCATGGGGAAGGTCGATTTAAATTTGAACGGGTCGAAATTGACATACAAAAGTTACTTTAACTCAAAAGGGTAAAAATGCATATCATAACCTAACTCATCCAATTCTTACTAAATTTTAATTTTTTACTTGTTCTTCTATAATTTATTACTTCCTCTATCCCATTTTATGTGGCACCCTATCCTTTTTAATACATCCCAAAAAGAATGTCTGTCTTAAAAAATTCTCCATCAACCAAACAAATATTCAAGGATTATTTTAGACCACGAGTTTCAATAGTCTTACTTTTTTTCTTAAACAATGTGTCAAGTCAAAAGATGTCACACAAAATGAGACGAAGTAGTACCTAATAAAACATTTTTTTTAAATTATACTTGTATATAACATCAAATTAGAAAATATCCTCAAGAACATGTATCCTATAGAATACAAATAAGAGTTCTAAGCACAACAGGGTAACATATAATCCATTGATGGCCTCAGAATTATTTCCCAATTCAATCAATCAAAACACCAGGTTATCATCTAAATAGGTTTAAGATATGCTAGAAATACATGCCACAAAATAGAATCAAGAATACTGTAACAAATACACATGCAGACATATGTCAAGCATAACAGCAAGTGCAGAAGGTACAAAAAACATACAACATGAGGTTTTAGGCAACTCAACGTTTTCAAGATGGGTTTCCTTGCGGGTGTACCCACTTGTTTTCCTATTCAACTTGTATTGCAAGATGGGAAATGTGCTTCCAATGAAGTACACTTTTACGAGCAAGAGATAGTGTATCAATATCCATTCTTAGCCTTATAAACAGCAGCACTGTCAGCTAAGGACGACAAAGGGGGTCACTAATCAGCAGACCCCTGTCCAGCAGTAGCAACACGATAACAACCGTGACCATTTCTAATGGTACCACTGTGTATCATCAATTAAATCCAAGGAGATAGAAGCATTGAATGTCAGAGGCAGGACATAAAATTCATCATGCCTAACTGAGAAACCCCACTCCCCATAATGATATCAACAAAATTCTCTTCTCAAGTACCACAGATGAATTCCAGCGGGTTTCCAAACATGATCCCAGCAGGGTAGAGCACTTCAGGAAAATAGCTCTAGAAACTTAAATTAAACAGATATTATGTTTACGTAACAACAGCTAACAAGAATATGATTAAAAAACTAGGCATAATAAATCATTGGGAAGTATAAATTATAGAGCTTAACAAGATAACACTCAACATTTGTCATGTTCCTCTTAACTGACAAGAAACAGCATGGTTCAACTAGGGTACAGCAGTCCAGCAGTGTCAAAGCATATAGTAGGAGGCCACCATTCCTTCAAATTAGAAGGTCTAAAAGGCAAAGATAGGCGATAAACAAAAGTAAACATCTGTCAGTTCCCCCCATCTTCAGGCAAAATGACTTCAATATCCGCCAGGACACTCTCATCTCACTAAGATGGCACTGCATAAACAAACAAAAAATTGTTAGCCCCAGATCAACTTGATTAAAAGCATTAAGATATTGCAGAATTCCTCTACATGGGATCAACCCATTACAGATATCATAGCTGAAAATATCCATAAAACCCATTTAGCACAAAACTAGTGGTAAGGAACAAATGCTAACCTTCAAAGATAAGGGTCCAATATACCCAAATTGAGCTGGCATTTCAAAATAAATCAGTAAAAAGGAGCTAACTAATCCACCCTTTGCTTTTCGAGAAGCACAATTCAGTTCACAAGATCTAAGAGACTGTTTGGATTGGGCTTATTTTAGGTGCTTTTGAGCCAAAATAGTGTTTAAGCACTTTTGTAGTGTGTGGGTAAAATTATAGAAGTGCTTATAAACACTTGTTTTTAAGCCAAAAGCCAAAAATTCTAACTTGTGGCTTTTGGCTTATAAGTCATAAGCCAAAGCTAATCCAAACAGGCTCTTCAAAGTTCATAATAAACTAGCAGATGCATGTTTCTCATCTATATTCCAGTTCAGTTTTTACTTGAAACTTCTCTAGATCCAGTCAATCTGCAAACTGACAATCATGGGAGGAAAGGACTACTATTCACGTCTAGCACATAACATTTTGTTTCTTTTATAGAAGTCAAACTGCAAGTTTAAGTAAATCATATGCCAGTCCAATATCTTCATGAAGCTACATAATCAACGCAGACAAATACTACTCAAGGCTAAACCATGAGATGTTCTAAATGTGCTTCCATGAGTTACATAGTCAGGCAGAAAAGCACTTGCACACCAAGAAACATTAAAGGCATCAATAAAGTAAACACCAAGGAGGAGGACATACTGTATGTAGAAGTATCAATCTGCTCAGGAAGCTCTTTTATGTCTACTTCAAACCTTTCCTGAACCTACAATAGTGAAGCGCAAGCAACTTAGAAAATTATGGACAATACTTCCATAACAAGATAAAATATTCAACAGTCCCCAAACCTGATTAAGAACTTCAGAATCTGATGCAGAGGACACAAATGTAATGGCAAGGCCTTTCGTTCCAAACCTACCAGCTCTACCCACCTATCAATGTTTTCAAAGACAAAATAATTAACACTAAAAGCACAAGTAATCAAAAGTTGAAACAGTGAATCCAAATAAATAAGGACTTACTCTGTGAAGGTAAGTGTCTGCAGAATCTGGCATGTCATAGTTAATAACAATGTTGACCCTTTCAATGTCAATGCCCCTACCAACCAAATCAGTTGCCACAAGAATTCTCTTATGACCCTCCTTGAAAGATTTGTAGCGAGTCAATCTACAAGTCAAAGATTCACATACAGTTTAACAAACGTCAAGAATAGCATTATAAAAATTCCACACCCTACTTATTCCACTCAATTGACATGCCATAAGGTCCTGAAGTAATTCGATGGAAGATCTCCCAGTATTGTAAAAAGCGCAGAAAAGCGCGCTTAAAGCGCGAGGTGAGGCGAGGCGAGGCTCCTGCGCTTTTAGTTCCTGAAGCGAGGCGACATTGAAAAGGCGCTCGCTTCTACTGTAGAAGCGAGAAGCGCAAGAAAAGCGAAAGCGCGATAAAGCGCGCTTTTTATGAAAAAGCGCCAATTAGGGTTTTTTTTTTTTAAATGTAAGGGTTTTTTTTTTAAATTTCTGAAAGATACTTACGCGACTAAGAAGCTGCGACTTTTTCTCTTCTTCTTTGAGACTGCTGTAGCCTGTAAGTTCTCTTCTTCTCTGCGAAGCTGCTGCGATCTGCTACTGTTTTTTTTTTTTTTGGTTGCTGCTGGGTGTTTTTCTATATTTTTATTGCTGCATTTTTTTTTTCTAATTCTGTTTGCTGCTCTGTTTTCAATCTTTATTACTGACCTTTTTTTTTCCAATTAATATTACTGCTCTGTTTTTTTCAATACTTTTGCTGCTCTTGTTGAAGAATAGGAGTTTGATTCTTTGTGATTTAATTATGTTTTTGATTTTTTGCTTTATATGTTATGACTTATGAGTATTATTGACTATCTATTTACTTTTAATCTAAGAATATATTATCTCTATTCAGTTATTTAATATTTATTTTTTTTATACTAAATATCGCTTTATTCAAAAAAAGCGCGCGCTTCGCTTCTCGCTTTTGTGAAGCGAGCCCTTGTCGCTTTTTTCCGCTTCTCGCTTCCCAAAACACTGAGATCTCCAAATTTTAACCATTTCAACGGGGAAGAAAAAGATGATAACAACAACAACAACACACCCGGTGTAATCCCACAAGTGAGGTTTGGAGAGGGTAGTGTGTACACAAACCTTACCCCTAGGGAGATAGAGAAGTTTTCAGATGGACCCTCTCAGCTCAAGTAAAAGCAATTCGGAAAGAGGAAGCCAAGACACAATGCTAAAGGGAGCATGACAAAGCATACTTAATAAAGGACACTCACTACAACAAAATATCTGATCGAGAAGTGCAAGAAACACTAATTTGAAATAGAAATGGAATAAACAAGAAACTCTCAGAGTAATACCTACAACTACTAATATGAAGGAAAACGAGACAACTCTCAATTGCCTAACTAATCCTCTACCCTAGTTTGTGTCTTCCATAACCTCTTATCTAAGGTCATGTCCTCCGTAAACTGAAGTTGGGCCATGTCCTGTATAAATCATCCATAGCCAACCTCTCACACTCACATTGGGGCATCCAAGTGACATTTTATACTAGCAACTTTTAAAAATGATTTTAGGTCTATTTTTGGCTCTAGCTTCTTCCTTGTCAATAATTATGTGATTTGTTAAGCTCTCTTGAGCAATTTTTTAGCCTTTCCAATGAGGTCGACAACTAGAGTTTGCAATTTCTTTTTAATTGCCATTGTGTATAGGCTTTCTAGTTTAGTTTCCATTAGAATTTCCATTTTCACAAGTATCTGATCTCTTCATCTAAGCTCGTAGGCTAATAAATATGAAGCATGTTTCATTGGGTGAATTGTTGTTATTTAGCCATTTTTATGCTTGAATGTGAAAGTATTGGTTGCAAACATTATTTTATGCCCTATTGACTAAGTTCTTGCTTGAGAATGAAGAATTGAGTTTAGGTAATTTGGATAACAAGGTATTAGGCTGATTGAGGAATCAACTAAGCTTAATAACCAAGGTTTAAACTAGAGTAGGAATAATCTCTATTGGCTTCATAAGCAATTGCATGTAATGTTGCCTTATTTGACTTGAGAAAGCTAATATGGGCCAAGTTTCTCATTAATCAAGAGATATTTAGTATTCTAAGTAATAACCAATCTCCAATCACAATAGCCAGCTAATTAGGTATTACCCATTGAGTTAGCACCTAGGTAAGAACTACAACTCTAGGACTTTATCTATTTACTACATTCGTAGCATATTACTTTGTTTTCTAATTGTCTAGTTAATTTGTTTACTTGTTACTTTCAATTTGTAGTATAAAAACCAAAAATATTATCATTCAGGTAATATCGGGGGGGCTGACAGGTGGTTGTCACTACCTTAACTTATCCCAAAAAATCATCCATATTGTACCATTTTCCATGCTAAACTAGAATATAAGTAGGTGCAAAAGGAAAACTGCAATCAACAACAGTCACGCACCTTTCTTCCTGAGTCATGCCAGAGTGGATGCAGATAGATGGAAAATTACACTCCGCTAGTAATTTATTCAGCTCTGCTGCTCTGTTCACACTCTTGACAAATATAACTACTTGATTGAAGTCCAAGGCATCCAGCAGATCATTTAGCTTCCGATTTTTCTCCGTTTCACTCAATTTGATGTAATGCTGTTATAATAAAAGAAACCAGATAAGAAAGCTAATTTGGATGTAAAGAAATCATGGCATCATATCTTTGCACCAAAGATGTACCTGTACAAGTCCATGAAGGGTCAACTTTGCCTCATCGTCAACATAAATCTCCATTGGCTGAAAAGAACGCCACGGTAAAGCATATTAGGAGCTTCATGAAGCTAATGGTACCCAGAATGAGGGATGAAGAAGAATCCACAGTCCATCTGTGCATTTTCTCCCGGGAGATGGTAAAATCAGACCAACTATTTCTCATTGTTGCTCAAAATATTTACAACACCAACAAGAATCTTTCCCTTAATAGTGCAAGCATCGATCCGACCTAGATAATTCCATCCCACACAATACCTTTACCCCCACGACAAAAACATTTTAATTTGTACTTCTGATCACAAGCACAAATGGAAGAAAACAAAGGAACTACAAGCTCAGAGCACAACAACCCATTTTTCTCTGTACACATCCCTCCCTAGCTTTGACCAAATAAACTACACTACTAAATGCTAGCAGAAATCTGAAATGATGAAAATCGGAAGACTTCCAACTTTCAAGTAGAATTGGCAGAGGACATTACATCTTGCATAAATTTTTTGCAGACTGGACGGATCTCCTTGCTGAGTGTTGCTGAAAACATCATTACTTGCTTGTCATGGGGAGTCATCTTGAAGATTGCCTGCACATCTCTCCTCATGTCTGCAAACAGAGTACCGGTAATGAGTTGCTAAAAGATAGTGTCGCGGAAATATGCAACTAGAATCATGAAAGCAGAATATTAAGCCAAGACATACCAAGTGAATCAAGCATCTTGTCACATTCATCCAGAATAAAATGCCTCACATTCTTCAGAGATAAGTCTTTCTCTCTAGCCAATGCAAGTACTCTTCCAGGAGTTCCAACAACAACATGAGGACATTCATTCTTCAGAAGCTCCTTGTGAAGTTTGATATTGACACCACCATAGAAGACAGCAACCTTGATATCAGGCAAATATGTGCTGAACCTCTCAAATTCATGACAGATCTGCAGACAACAAAAGAACCCCACAAAAAAAGAGGGTTACTTGATATTTGGAGAGAAAAAATATGATTAGTGAAGCAGAAAAGCAGATTTCATTGCATACCTGATAAGCTAATTCCCTTGTATGACATAAGACTAAAGCAGCAACCTGACCCGGAACAGGTTCAATCTGCTGCAGAGTCGAAAGAACAAAAACAGCAGTTTTGCCCATTCCAGATTTGGCTTGACAAATAACATCCATACCCAGAATAGCTTGTGGAATACACTCATGTTGCACTGATGAAGAACCAAGTAGAGTGGAGCCAAAAAGGCCTCAGTTTCAGATTTAAAAAGTTTACCACAGTATACTTCTCCAAAATAGTAGTGATAGTAATAATTTACCTGAAAACAGATAGAGAAATAGATTGTCAAGAACCCACTAAATAGGCAAACAAGGTGAGGTTTTACCAAAAACAATGAATGGATAAACAAAATAGAAAAAATGAATTGAAGACGGCATGCATTGCTGAGTGTTTCAGTTTTTTATGCATTTGTCTTCAATAAAGTACATGTTTGCTTCATTTTGCGCTTAAAACCCTTAGAAAACGAAGGTCCTCTGATAGCACCGGTGAAAGCATAGAGAGGAGTAAACTACCTTTCCCCCTCCTTCCCCAGGGGAAAACTTCTTTTTTATAGTAAAGTAGGTGAATTGTAGACAGATATACACATACACCAAACAAAGTAAAAAAGAAGAATATTCAATTTCTTTAAAGGGGGAGATTGTGTGAGACTGTGAGTGCAGGGGGAGAAATAGATGTAACAACCCAAGCCAAGAAAAAACAGTTCTTATTTAATTTAACGGCTAAGTTCTTTTGTGATAACGCATATAATATACACACTCATTATTTCTGGCTTCTTCTTTTTCCAGTTTTCTTATATATCACTTTAAGCCATCTTAAGAAGCCCAAATTGACCTGGGCTATTTGATAGGTTAAGTTCAACTGTATCCACACTGACCATCTCTGAGTATAATCCTTGCTTACTGGCGCAAGTTAGGCGTGTTGGGTTGGATTACAATTTTAAGGGCTAAATTTGACATCTCTAAAGAAAAATATTCTCAACCACTAGCATCCTGAATGTTGCCCAATTTCAATAAGAAAACTCATAAATTAATGAGTGAAAAAACAAGACCACATAGATCAAAATGCCTTTAAAGATAGTCAAATTTATCCCATGCAAGTGTAACTCAGTTAACCCATCTAAACTTGGACGAGTTGGGATAGGAATATACACATTGATGAGCCAACTCGGACACAGCCAAAGTTAGCCCATCTTTCTCATGTGTTTGACCACTAGTTGAATAGGATGGTGGACAACTTGACACCACACAGAAAAATATTCTCATTGGCAGTTAAAATATCAAAAAAGGAAATAAACACCCCATAGAACAATAAATTTGCAGAATCAATGTACAGATAAGAGATGACTTGCCTTCAGAGGGATGCTCAAACCCTGAATCCACAATAGCCCGCAGTAGCTCTGGCTTTAAAAGAAAGTCTCTGAATCCAGAACTGTGAATTCCAACATAACCCCTACATTGACAAAAACATTTAGACTTAATATAATATTCAAAATCACAGGCTTAAGAAGTAGAAAAGAAGAATGATAATCAGATATGGTGGCGTATTGAAACCATTTATTCAGCAAGTGCGCAGATATATTTACTGTTAAAATAAAAATAGAAGAGATCCTCACTTCTCACTATATGTACATAACTACATGACAGAAGACACTAGTTTTTCCAACTCAAAACTGTATAAAAAGAACAAGAAAAAGTATCTACACTAAGCGTTTCGCACTCTCAATCTCAGTTTATAAAGTTAAGGCACACAGAAAAAAGGCATTCAATTTAATTATAACAAGGATGGACCACAACAATCGAATTGATTATCTCAATGAACAAGTACACTATATTACATATTAGAAAAGATTGTAGAAACCATAAACACGCATAGTCTGAGCCACACCACTTGCTTTACACAAATTGGGTCAAACTTCAGGGTCAACCTCTATATAAGCATCACAACACCACACATGTTCACACAAATTTCAGAAAAAGAACGAAAAATAGAAATTGAAGTAAAGCTCACTTCTTGGCAGACTCGCCGTTTACTTTTCCATTAACGGAATCTGGGGCCTTCTCATCATCTTCTTCGTAGTCGAGAAGTTCTTCCTCGTAAGCTTCGTTTTCCTTTGTATCTCCCATCTTGCTACTTTACTGCACATGTGAATCGAAGATCTCATTAAGCAAATAGTATCAAAATTCAGATCAGTAAACATGAATACTTAGTTTTCTAAACTAAAGATCAAATCTTTCAAAGTTCAAACTAAATCTATTGCAGGAAGTAGAGGATAAAAAAGAAAACTTTCTCACAGGGGAAGTGCTTACCAGTTGGAAACTGCCGGAAAAGCTGAGTTCTTGCGGCGAATTAGGGTTAGGGTTTGGAGCGTCTGCAGAAAAAAATGTTAGAACTAAAAAGAGTGTGATAAGGGTGTTTGAATTGAAAGGGGATAGGTTAATAACGAGGGATACTGAAATTTTCTTACCATTTTTGTCCTTGTGCTATATCAAAATTACGGTTTGGTACAAGTTGGGAGTGGTAGATTTGAAATTTGGGAGGTCAATGGATAAATAAGTTTTTTATTGGAATTTTTACATAAATAATATATTTATTTGATTAATTACGCTTTTAAGTGTTACTTTTTTTTAATACCATATATGATATAATTTTAGCTTTAATAATTATTTGATATAAATTTGTATTAAAATTGTATATTATGTGAAGTTCTGAAAAATTGTATTAAATATAAATAATCGGTGGTCTGATGGTGGTGATTATGAAAAAGAAGAGGTGAAGCTCTGAAAAATATTTATTAGAGTTGAATTAAAATTGTATAGATATAACGATAGTTATAATACAATTCGATATTTGATATTATACATTACTATAAATTCGATAGTTATTATTCCAGAACAAATATAATACATTTCTAACAATGTAAGCTAATTTAAATAGTACCAGAATGTTTGAAATTCACATATAATACTTATAATATATTTGTTTTAAAAATGTTTTAGTTATGTATTAGGTGATTCTGGAAAAAATGTATTAAAGTTGTATCAAAACTGTATTAAATATAAACAATCGGTGGTTTGGTGGTGGTGATTTACCGATAAAGAAGAGGTGAGGTTCTGAAAAATCTGTATTAAAGTTGTATAACAAATAGTGATAAGGACAATGTTATTTGTGGTAAGAAAAGCAAGGCTAATCTGTGTAAGAGTAAAAGATATGTTACAATTCGTAAATAAAGTTATATAATATATTATTTATGTAAATTGATTTTTTTTTTAATGATTATGGTGTCTAGATCAAATTTCACGATCTTAATTAATTTTATGGAATATTTATTACCTTTCATCAGTAACAAGTATTAGTAACTTTGTCCAATTATATTAAGGTAAATGGGAAGAATCACCTAATTTTTTTGTTCTTACTAAAATTTTAATTTGAAATTTCATAATATTCTTAACTATTTCCTTAACTACTAATTCAACTACTGCGCCATAAAAAAAATCTTTAAAAAAAATTGCAAATTGTCTTTATTTTTTTTATTTTTTTATGTTCTTCAATTTCATGACAACTCTATAGTTTCACAATTGTAGCAAAAAAACCTTGACTACAAGAAGCATCATACACAACACAACTCATAATAACTTTTCCTCTTTTCTTTAATTTACAGGAATAATAGGTCAAATTTCAATTATTGAAAAAGTTAATAAATGAATGTAATATGGTGGTGGTAAGATGTGATAGATAATTCAATAAATGATGTAAAGACGGAAAAAAAATCCTCAAAATCTATCCATGAAGATAAAATATTCATCTTTACTTTTGAAACTTAGATTTAAATTTACAAAGGAATAGATTAAATAAATCGTTATTAACAATGTTTTAATGAATGGGATATACATTTCGCGAGAAAAAATTAATGGTCAATAAATAATTTTTTCTATCATATCTTATTTACAACAAAAGGAAGAAGAATAACCCAATCACTTGAGCAAGACACTTACCTTCTAGTGTGGCTAAGTACATACAATTATTTATTGCCAAATTTTTATTAACATTTTCCCCATCCCATTCCAACATGATGATTAGTAGCACTATTCTTATTTACATTGCGATTTGACTTGAATTCTCAATCTATGATCTATAATCAAATTATTCAATTATTGAACAAGCCTCACTTGTCTATCACGTGGACCTTAACTACCCAAAGTTGAGAAAGTAATTTAACTATACAAAAAAAAAGGAAAATAATAAGAAGTGGTTCATAAGAATTTTTTGTTGTAAGATACATATTAATAAAAGAAAAAAGTGAAATAACATTAAAAAAAAATTAGAAGTAATGATTCTACTACTCCATCTTAATCGATAAAATGGTGATTCTTCTACAACAAAAAGGCAACGATCCACCACTATTAGAATCAGAAACAACAAAATCCAAAAATATAAGGACAAAAAAAAAACAGAACTAAATAATACCTTGTAAAAATTATACCTAATACACTGACCTTCTCTATTGAAATTTCTCACAATAGAAATTGGAACTCAAAAATTAGAGCCAAAAGGAGGTCATACTTAACTACTTGTTCAGGAAACTTAGGGGATGAAATTGGTGGTCTCTTCTTTGTCTTTGATGTCACTTTTTGTTTTTGAAGAGAGAAGAGAATAACAGGTTAACGGAAGCTTTAAAATTGAATGTGAAGAGATGTGAAATATAATGGATGTGCTGGTGCTTTAGATTCAAGACACATTTTATTACAATATGTTGAAAAGTCAAAAATGCCCTCAAATTGAATTTTAAAGACAAAAAACAAACATGTTGATACCACTTCATTACTCACACTTCTATGATAGTAGAACACTTGCACTAAATAATTGGGTGACAATAGTTTTGTATATTATGTTAATGTTTTCCACAAAAATAGGAGGAAAAAATTACGTAAATGGTGTGAAAAATGGACTACTTTGATTAAAGTAATTTGTACGATCTATAATATTATTTTAAATTGTGATGATACCTATTATCATGCAAAATGTGAACATAAATTGTAATAGATCGTTTGGATATTAATTGCCTCCAAATCAGGTGATATGAGTAAATAATACCTAATTAAACAATAAATACAATCATTTTGACATCACACTGTCTAGAAAATAAAAAGATGAGTGGATAAAGAAATAGCATCACAGTTTGATATTATAAATCAGCTAGTAGTACTCACTTACATATATAAGAGTGCAATATGAGTACAAAAAACACGTGTACTCGTAAGTTTACATTTTCTATTGTTTTTCTCAAAAAGCCGAATAATTATCCAGATCTTATTGCGAAAGAAATAAAATCCCCTACAAAATGGTGATTTCGATCCAATCTCATTCATTTTTTTGAAAAACGTGGACTTGTATCATAACACAAATATCCATTTATTGAAAATATAGTATAACATGTGATTTCTACCAATCATAATGAAAAAAACTCTTATGCTACAGAAATATGATATATGCATAAATCAATTCTAGTAATTTTCAAATAGATCAAGATTCCTGAATACAGCGGCAGAACCAAAATTTTCATATGGGGGGTTGGATCAAATCAAATAAAAAACGGGCTAGATAAAGTTCAACTCTATCTCAAAGAACACTTTTATTATGTCCATAGTATTTAGCTTATTAAAATTATTTTAATAGAGAGATCGCATTCCAATTGTCTAGAAGAAAAAATCAAATGCATACGGCTAAAAATGCCATACAAAGTGATTCGATCTCGCGTGTCCTTGCATTGATCGAACCTCTTTGCCACTAAACCAAGCGTTGGACTTGTGTTTGAGGGGGTTCAAAGTCCATATATACACATATTATAAAAATTTAATCCTATAAATACTACGTAATTTTTTTGTCGAGGGGTTCATGAACCCCCAAAGCTTCATGCAACTCTACCCCTATTTGAATGGCTAAAATGTAGTCGGTAAATCTATATGTATAGTGGGATCATATGAGACAATGCTAGTTCTCCTCAAACTATAAAATACAATATGTGTATGAAATAGGGGTGGGAATAAATATCGGAAAAATGAAAAACCGAACTGAACTGAACTATTTCGGTTCTTCGGTATTTCGGTTCGATGTCGGTTCTTTTTTTCGAAACTTCGGTTCGGAGTTTGGTGTAAGGGTCCCAAAACTACGGTGCACCGAAGAATCAAAGTTTTATTAAATAAATTTAAAAATATTTAAATTATATTATTTAATAATACTTTATCATTTGCACTTCAAAACAGTAAAGGGCACCCAACCTAAACAAAACTATTTTGATGTTATTACTTTTTATTGTTAGATTGTTAGTTGTTACTTTGAAGTGAACAACAATTGTTACTTTATCATATTCCCTCTTTATTTTTATTCACACCGAAAAACCGATTTTAAAATATCGAACTAAACCGCCGAAAAATCGATTTAAAAACACCGAACTAAACCGAACCGAAGTAGAAAAAACCGAACTGAATCGATCTAGTTTGATTTGAAATACGGAAAAGGGCCTAAAATACCCTCGAAGTATTGGAAATGGTACACAATTACCCCCCATCCACCTATTGGCCCCCAAATACCCTTCCCATCCACCTTTGGGTTCAAATTTACCCCCTTCATTAACAGATTACAATTTAAAATAATTAAATAATACTTTTAATTACGTGGCACTCAACCATTGGTTGTAATTTAATTATTTAATATAATTTTAAATCCATCCATTACCCACCCATTTTAATTTAACCCGCCCCAAATGCTATCAAACCCGCCCCTACTTACCCAATACAAAAAAAACCCATCTAATTAAGAGAACCCTAAAACCCAAATAAACACTTCATTTTCTTCCAATTTTTTCACGATCTACAGAGGGTTTAGAACATCATCCTGATAACTACACTCATCAGTGAAGATCTCAGATTGCAAGGGCATTTTCGTTCACAATCTCGACTTCAACTCAAGTAAGAACTTTTGTGCACTTCGAAATTTCAGTTAGGGTTTAGGTTTTTATTGATTTTACTTGTTTTGAGAATCGATCTCTATTAATGTAAATGTTCCATGTTTTCTATGCTTTTTTGACAATTATTATGGTGATACAATAGTTTGTTTTGTGTTGTCTATTTATGTTAGTGTACTGTGTTACAATATTGTTTTCGAGTAGGATTTTTATATTGTTGTCTCAAGTTTCTTTTCTGTCTTTATTCGTTGTCTCTCTCTTTATGTTATAATTCTTTTCGATTTGTGTATCTGTTAGTTTGATTTGCCTTTACAGTTGTTAGGTATGAAATATTTTATTAAATGGTCTATTTTTTGGATTCTAGGTATTGTATTCTATGTTTTTGTGTATGTAAAGTTTTACTTTGACGAATGTGGTCCCTATTCCTTTACTCTTGGTAGATTCCTCTGTTTTTTTAAATATTTTATTGTTGTCTAATAGCCCTTTTCTCTTTCTTTTTTGTCTATAATGTCCTTTTCTTGAAGAATGGTTGACAAGGTGGACCTATTATTCTATTATGGGGGTAGGTGGGTACTGACACCTACTGTTATTTACATTAAAAAATTGACTCATGTTTGGAAGGAGTATGATCCAGATTTATTGTCATATATAGACATATGTGAAGAGTTTCATGAAAAGTTAGGTTTTAGTAAGGTCCAACAACTTCTACTTAAAGGACCTTCTGGGAAGTATTATTTGATTGAGGGGGATTCTGGCATAAGAACAATACAAACAGCACTGTCTGTTAGGTCTGGTGTACTTGAACTGTTTGCTGTAGATGAGGGGGATGATGTTGTTCCATCTATTGACATCAGCCACAATAATGAACCTTACCTAGTCACAATAGATGCTGCTACTGAAGGTGAAACAAGTGAGGAAGAAAATTATGAAAATGAACCTTACCTAGTCACATTAGATGCTGCAACTGAAGGTGAATCAAGTGAGGAAGAAAATGATGAAAATGAACCTTATCCCAGTGACTACAATAGTGAAGAATTGGAATCCTTTAGGTTGGAAAAGAAAAGAGAAGTTAATGATCAACTTGACAACTTTAAAGAGTTGGAAAAAGGTATGAGCTTTAAGAACCTTGAAGAAGCTAAAAGGGTTGTAAGCTACTACTCAATTGCTAGGAAGGTTGCCCTTAGGGTTGATAAGAGTGACTATGTTAGAGTTAGATATAAGTGTATTGTTGGTTGTCCTTTTGTGTGTCTGATTTCTGAAGTTAAGAAAGGGCAAGGATTTGAAATTAAGACCTTGCAAACAAAACATACATGTCCAGAAGCATTCAAGAATAGAAGAGCTACTCAACAAGCTCTAGCACACTACTTCAAGAAGAGGGTCCAAAATGATCCTAAGTGCAAAGTGAATGAAATGAGAAAGATTGTATATGTCATGTATAAGTTATATATTTCACTACTATTTATAGGTTATGAAAAGGTTGAAACAGCTTGAAGAAGAGGGTAAGAGGTGGACAGAAAAGTATTGTCCATACTCTATGGATCTATATCATGATTTTAGAATGATTGCACAAGGTTGTCAAGTTATTGCTAATGGAGACTTAGGATATGAGGTGGCTGAGGGTATAGATAGACATGTTGTGAATCTTGCTACAAAGAAGTGTACTTGTAGGACATGGGATTTGACAGGAATACCATGTCCTCATGCTATTAAAGCATTAGAACATGATAGACTAGAACCAATGAATGAGATGCATTGGTGGTACTCAAAAGAAGCTTACTTGTTTGTGTACCAGCCTAAAATTCAACCTGTTAGGGGTGAGAAATTCTGGAAAATTGATCCTTCTCAAGCTATGCAACCACCACAAATTCATAAATTGGTTGGTAGACCAAAATTAAAGAGAGTAAGGGAAAAGGATGAGGCAAGAAAAAGGGAGGGATTATGGTCGAAAAGTAGAAAAGGATTGCAAATGACATGTGGAAACTGCAGTGTTGTAGGTCATAATCGAAGAAGATGTCCTTTGGTAAGTTATGTTTCATCAATTTATAATTACTTACAATGTATATTTATTTATCTTACTCTTTCACAAATTTTATAGCTTCAAAAAGGAAGACAAGTTCTCCCGGCACCCCAACCAAGTGAAGAAAATGAATCTGTCTTTATGCCAACTCCTGCATTTGTTGCATCTTCTAGTCGACAAACAAGCCAGCAATCAAGTCAAGCATCCAATGAAGCTTCTGGTCCTTCAAAATCAAAGAGAAAAAATGTTTCAAAGGACAAAGTTGATGCAATTCCAAAGAGGTCTAAAAACAGTGGAAAAGAAATAGTTATTGCACCTTCAATTGCAACTGTTGATGAAGATGAAGTTGAAGATGGTATTGAATCTGAGGATGAGGATATAGTGTTTGCACCTAGGATGATATCTGAAGAAAAGACTAGACTACAAATGAAGAAGCTGCAACAACAACCAATTGGTTCAAGAAGGATTAGTTTCAGGGGTGATGAAAATGGTGCTTCTATTCCTACTAATCTGCCATACTCACCAAAAAAGCTAACTTGGAAAGGCAAAACATGTGTGACCTCAAATCAGTTGACAAAAGACAAGGAGAAAAAAATTGACAAGCTTAAGGCAAAGAGGGGAAAACATTAGAAAGTAGTTGCTAAGTAGTGGTTTTAAGTTTTTGTTTAGTATGTAATGGCACAATGAAACTTCTTAGTTTTCTATTTTCTGATACTTAACCGTGTGTCACTGGCCATGTATGTTAATGACAAATTAGTCTAACAATGTTTTATGTGCTGAAAATATTTTGTGACCTGAAAATTTTATGAAATTGTTGAGTTCTGTTATCAATTTTAATGTTTGAGATTGAAATGCTAGGTTGTTGGCAAATTGTTAAGTTCTGTTCTCAGTTTTGATGTTTGAGACTGGAATGCTGAGTTCTGTTATTAGTGTTAATGACTGTGATTGGTTTTTTATGTAAGTTTGGCTTCTGAATGTTGTGACCATTCAGTAATATAGCGAGCCTTCTTCAGGTAGTTACCTTCCTTGTTGAAGTGTGTTTGTCTCCATCAGTCACATGGTGCCATGTATAGTTTACATTTTATGGTGAAGCTGGATTTGTTTTTGTTTTTTTTTGAAGTTGTAGCTGGAATGAAATCATTATTTCACTTGAAATATTCCTAAACCAATTATTGAACGTCAGATTATATATTTCAAGTTGAAGTTGAAGTAATAGACAAATTGTAAAACGAACGTTGTTTTGCAAATTATGCATGTCCAAATGCCTACTAAGTTCAGTGCTTATTCTATTCTTAGAATTTCATTGAGGTTCGAACACCAAAAATCAATTTTCAGTTGACTTGAAATTTATGGAATGATGCTGGCCTTGATTATACAAAGTTTCTGGTGCTGGAACACTTGGAAGTTACATTTGGAGCTTTTATTAATTTAATTGATGTGGTAGTTAGGTCTCACAGGTTGATGCAATTGTTCTTCCCCCTCCCTCTTCTGAGGCAGAAGAATTGAAGAATGACCAACCTCATTTGCTGGATGTTTTTTTTGAAGGGAAAGATAAATTCTAGAAGTAATGAACAGGACTTGAAGATCTTGAATACTGCAGACTTTGGTTCCTTTCTTTGTTCTTCTATTTGTTGATTCTTTGTTCTTTAGTGGAGGCGGAGTATCTAGAAGTGTGATTGGACTGATTGGATAATTTTAACCTAATGATTTATAGGTGTAAGACAAACTTGCTGATCTAGATAGGGTAGTTATCCCATTATTATTCCCCTGTATTTCTGTTCAATGTGTCGCCTTATAGAACGTTTGGGGTAATATTATAAAAAATTGTAGGCTAATGTAGCATCTGGGATGGCTGTGCATGATGATTGCAAGCTGAAGTTTTTAGAGTTGAAGGCAAAAAGAACCTACCGTTTCATCATCTATAAGATTGAAGAGAAGCAAAAACAGGTTGTTGTGGAAAAGCTTGGTGAACCAACTGAAAGCTATGAGGATTTCGCTGCAGGCCTCCCTGCTGATGAGTGTCGATATGTTGTCTATGACTTTGATTTCATGACAGAAGAAAACTGCCAGAAGAGCAGAATATTCTTCATTGCTTGGTATGTTTTACTCAAATTTAGTGATATAAACTTTCATCTTGTCGGTTTATACTCTTGGTTATCACGACCTTTTGTTTTGTCTTTTGTTGAAGGTCACCTGATACGGCAAGGGTGAGAAGCAAGATGATTTATGCAAGCTCCAAAGACAGGTTCAAGAGAGAGCTTGATGGATTCCAGGTAGAGCTGCAAGCAACTGATCCTACAGAGATGGGGCTTGATGTTTTCAAAAGCCGAGCTGGTGGAATTGAATGTTGAGTGCGTGAGTGTCTTGTATTATTGATGTACGATTCATGTTCATGTAATCAAGCTTTTTCCTGCAATTGAAATTTGTATTGCCTGTATAGCGTTAATTGATTTAGCACCAAAAAGATGTTGTATCTCAATTACATGTGTGACTATTTGGATCCATTCAACTTTTTGATTTTTTTTTTTTAACAAAGATTTGAATTCATCTGATTGCCAAAATGAGAAATAAAACATACTGATTTGCCCACTAGAATCTCTCTAAAACATTCCTTTAATAGTAGTATCGATGGCTGTCTACAAAAATACATAAAAATAAACTTGCCAGGAGACAAGCTGATCCAAAAGTTGGCACTCAGCTTATCACTGAATGTTTGAGGACTTGTTAAGGATAACACCTTCATATTTGACCTGGAACCACTTCATTGAATCCTCCTTAGTGACCATGAAAACAGTATGTTGTTTTGTTAACTACATGCCTTTTAATTTGCTTTCCCTGAGCTTTTCCACTTCTAAAGTCAAGATGCAAAACGATGAGGGACAAAACATATACAAAGTGCACGAATACTGCGTGATCAAAATGCAAGAAAATACAGCTTATCAAGCTGCAGAATTCTTCATTAGTAGACAGAACAACAACCTACATCATCTTGACAAATTTTCAAAACAAAATAAGTTGCAAAATTCTGTCGTTACAATAACAAAAACCCACAAAACTAACATAATCTAATAATACTAACTTAACACAAACAATAGCACCACACTACATCATCTTGGCAGCTACAAAACCAACAATAATAGCCCAAGAAACTGCAAGCAAACTTATCAATTGATGAACTTTCAACTCTAACTTCAAAACTTTATCATCCAAGCTAGATACTTTCTTCAGATTTGAACTCTCAATTTTATCCGGCAACTCCAAATTTGACATTTTTCCCTTCAAGGTAGAAACTTTCGTCAAATCAGAAATTTCATTTCCATTCATATCTTTTAACTCAGACATTTCGTCGGCAATCATATCCTTCAAATAAGGATCTTCAATGCCACCCATATCCTCCACAATCTTCTTCAAATGATTTATTTCTTTCCGAATTGAATCTAATTCAACTTTTTGATTATGAATCATGGTTGACACATGACGTGGAAGTTTGTCATCAATCCAATTCCAATAACCACAAGAATTTGACCCAAGACGACGACATCGATAGAATCGGCGTCCATCATTTTCAAGAGTTGTAGCAGTAAAATATCTTGCCATAAATCCGCACTTACATGTACGAGATTGAAGTTCTTCAGGGGAAGAAATCGAAGAAGAAGTTGACATTTATAACAAATTGAAGAAGAAGAACATTGATGTTCTAAACCCTCTGTAGATCGTGAAAAAATTGGAAGAAAATGAAGTGTTTATTTGGGTTTTAGGGTTCTCTTAATTAGATGGGTTTTTTTTGTATTGGGTAAGTAGGGGCGGGTTTGATAGCATTTGGGGCGGGTTAAATTAAAATGGGTGGGTAATGGATGGATTTAAAATTATATTAAATAATTAAATTACAACCAATGGTTGAGTGCCACGTAATTAAAAGTATTATTTAATTATTTTAAATTGTAATCTGTTAATGAAGGGGGTAAATTTGAACCCAAAGGTGGATGGGAAGGGTATTTGGGGGCCAATAGGTGGATGGGGGGTAATTGTGTACCATTTCCAATACTTCGAGGGTATTTTAGGCCCTTTTCCGTTTGAAATATGGTGCACACTTTTCTAACACCGAATACTGAAGAACCGAATTGAAATTTGATTAAACCGAACGCCACCCTTAGACCATAGAAAAACTTACATAAAGGCCAAAAGAATAGGAAGCGCGCCAGGTAGGGGTCGAACCTACGACTTTCTGCTTAGGAAACAGACGCTCTATCCACTGAGCTACAGGCGCTTTATATTCTTTTTATTCTAATAACACACATATAATAAACGTAAAGTAATTACACAACGGACAGTCCAGGCCCACTGCCGCACCATTGGCCACACCAGCAGCTCAGCACGACAACTCTCAGTCTCCATTTTTGACTGATATCTGCAAATCTATCAACACAAGAGAAAGAGAAGATAAAACCAGCAGGAATTTCTCTATTCTTTCTATTTTCAGCAACCCAAAGATCAATAACTGCATAAAGGGCAACAAAATCACATCCCGCAACTACGCTTTTTTCACAGGTTTCAATTCCCCCTCTTCCGTTTTGCTTTTTAAGAAATTTACTAGACTGAGTAATTTATTAATAGGAATAAAAAAGACAATTTCTTTGCTTTTTCGTATACCCATTTTGTCGGTTATTTATAGGGTGTCTAAAATAAAATTGATCTGAATACAGCAGAATTGTTTCATACTTCATATAGTCGACCTGAACTGATTTAATTGAGACAATTATTATTTGGTGGATAGATATTCTGTCAATAGCTAAAGGGTAAAAAGTTTTGATTTTGCACTTATTTTTGGCTTCTACTGCAGGTGGGGATGTGTTCTCTTTCTGTATTGGAGGTCCAGAGGTTGAAATCTGTGCTTTGACGAAAACCCATTTGCTTATTTTCCGGATTATTTGCTTGTAAATGCAACTTTGTAGATCAATTGCCTCTTGGATATCCCGCATATTGGCTTGCATGGGGTGAGTAACTCGATTCTTCCTTTATATGTGTTTCTCAACTAAAATTTAACTGGATAAAACACTCCGGCGGGGTGTTTGTGTTTTTGTATAGTATTGGTCTGAGATAAGCTTAAATGGAGCAAACTTCAGCCCCATCTTGAGTTTGGTATTGAGGCGTAATTGCTGTTGTTGTATTTTTGTTCCTGAGGCGAGGCAGGGGTGGATGTAGTATAATACATGTGGTTGTACTCATACCTACTGCCCTCGACTTGAACCATATATGTGTGTTTGTGTGGAAGTGTATGTTTAGACTATATATTATGCTAAGATTGTAACCATGGTGATAAGGTAGTGGTGGGTGTAATTTGTTCTCATTGAACTAAAATTCTAGATCCGCCTCCAAGCGCAAGTGATTTGTATTTTTGGGAAAGAAAAAGCGGAAGTTTTGTTATTATTGAAATTAAAAGAATATGAGACTAGGAGCGAAGAGTTACAATTAAGTTTAATACTAACTCTAACTCTTCAGAATGCTTTTCTTAGTTTACTGGGAAAGCTATGTAATTTCAGCAGTTTGTTTGGGTGATTTGGAATCTTAGTACTTGCTTACAGGCTAAGCAAAGTAATAATGGTGCATAAAGCAGGAATGAGCTGGTTCCTTTATCTGTTTCCTTTATTTTCATGCTTTGCATGATATGTTAAGGTGTTTCTTGCTTTGAATGCCACATTCCTCATGTACCTTTCTTGTTTAGCTACTTATGAAAAAAATTCTCTTGCTCAGCTACAGTGTGAATTTTTTTTCATCTAGCCATGTGTATTAGGGGTTGTTTATGGATTGAAATGAATGCGTATTTTGAAAGGAAGTCTTTTTGTTCAGTTTTGGTGTATTTTGGAAAATATCTTCGAGTCCTTATTGAGGTGATGATGGAAAAGTTGAAGGAAAAATGCAGATCCCTTTGTAATGTAAGAGGTTACTTTTGTCCTGTCTTATAATTTGGTGCAGAATAGATTGAGGATCTATTTTCTAGATCTGGATAAATTTGAGGATACCATTCTCTTTTTAGCTTTAAGATGCTCAAGCTACTCTTAAGACTTTTTCTGGGGCTAAGATAGATTAGGTTGCCAATGGCCCTATAGCAATTTTTATATAAACAGGTCGCTCTGACCAGTCAAAATACTGTTAATGGGATTATGCTGCTAATCCCTTAACAGCATCTCAAGTTCAATCTGTTTAAGTAACAGATCCATTAATTCTGGTTTCTTGATAAGAACATATCTGATGCAGTCCATAACTGGATTAAATTTATTAATTCACTCGAAGCCATTGATTTGGTGGCTACATCTTTTTTTCCTTTTCCTGTGAAGATAACTCACTGGGGATGATCATCTCAAAGTCATTTGGATATTGAGATTCATAATGATGGGGATTGGAGAAAGGAGGTGTTCTTCTAATGACTCTCTCGAAGTTTTACCTTTTAATTACACAGAAGAAGTTGTAGTGAACACTGGTTTAAAATCCATTTAGGTAATAGTTGGAACCACAATGATACATGTTTTAGGGGATGAACTAATCCACTTACTTATTTATAAGTACTTAAGAACATATTATCCAAACTATCATTACAATCTAGGTAATGTTTCTGTGAAAGCCACTAAAGATTATTTAAAACATGAACTAGTTAACATCAAAAGTGGGTTAGAATACTTTAAGAGATGATATAACCTATAAAAACAACTTTTAACTCCTCTTTGTAGATGTCCTTTATTAAGGATCAATTGTGAACCTTTATAAGCTGATAATTAGTGAAGGAATTAGAACATTTTAAGAGCCCTAAAGAAGTAAAAGTTTTGCAAAGTGAAAATATGGAAATTGGGTGAAAATAGAAAATTGTGTTAACATTCTCTATCTGCCCACTTTGTTCCTATCAACTTTCTTGTCGCGTTGTACTTAACATCAAAAGTTCTTTTATGATATCATTTATGCTAAATGACTTACTGAATGCATAGCTATCTTCAAAGCTACCAAGTTCAAAAAAAAATTGCATAACAATCAAATTTTTTCTTAAAAAAATGACTCGGTGAATGCTGTAGACCTTAATTAGCTAGCTGAATAACTGGACAGAGGTCCAGGCTTTTGATTGAGCTTAAAGTCAAATTGTCCATAAAGATCTATTCAATTTAGTCCTGAGACCCGTCTTGATCTTTTTACGCATCAATATAGTCTCACATTTTTTTGGGGTAGCCACTTTATGGGGGTCTCAGGTCTTCCTTTCAACAATTTTGCACTCCCCTACAACACAATGTTTGCAGTTCCGCTAAATCCATGTTTCATTCTATTATAACTATATAAGAATAATTTTGTTTTCACATCAGATACAGCGCTAGACCAGCAAAAGAGACTATCATAATTTCTATAGGCCTAAAGGAGATCAAGTTTTGTACTTTATGGTATTCTGACTTATTTAATTCAATCGATTTAATTTCTGACTTGGTGTGCATCGAGCTTAAAGATAGTAAAGGGTGTTGTGCTGAATGCTAATTTGCTTTGAAATCAATACCTAGAATTAATAACTTCTTAATGAAAATGTGGGGATTTTATAATGAGTACCAATAAAGAGTACCAAGAAAGTACAAAAGAAGAGTACAACAGAACAAGTGTTTTCCTTCTAGATGTTGAAAGAATACAATAGATTTAACAGTGTAACTTTATCAGATACAACATTTTCCCTACACTGCTACACCACAAAGATAAATTCTTCAAACATCTAGATTTTACATAAGAGATGCTCCTTTTTACCCGAAAAGCATCTATTCTTTCTCTCTAGCCAGATATTCCCAGAAAATGCAACTGGTACTGCATTCCAGTAGAGACTACTTCCCATATTTGATGTCTGATTGTGGCGACTGTTTAAGGCCTGTTTGGCATGATTAGTGGAATCCCAAAAATTCCAGGAAACACATATCATAAACTGTCTGGAGAAATTACAATGGAGAAGTAGGTGATCAACTGATTCACAAGTTTCTTCATGTAGTAAGCATCAACTGCTAATAATAAAACCCAAGTAAAGCAAGCATCATGGATTGTCATGAGTAACACCAGCACCAAGGATTGCAATCTAAGTAAAGCAGGCAATTCTAGTTTCCAGATTATCTTCCATGGCCAGTTTTCAGGATTTCCTACCATTTTCAGCATTGAACTTTATAACATAGCTTGACCCAAAATTCTGTACCTCTCCATAGCTAAGAATCAGCCAGCTGCTCATCAATCTCTCATCAATCTTGACAGATTCTAGCTTTTGAATTATTTAATTAATATATTTCAGAAGCTATTAACTACTAACTAAGAAAATGGTTAGTTATCAGTTTTGCTTGGCTCCTTTGACTTTTGCGCCTGGATTTTAAAATTCTAAATGTTTGTGATTATTTGTGGAAGCATGAATTCCAGGATTTTAATGTGTGAATGTCATTACTGATTGCTGACTTTGATTTGTGGTTCCTAATGGTTTCTTAATGGTCATTTGTTGCTTATATTTCTAAATTCTCTAATTTGGGTACGCCTAATAAGAAAAAAGCCGTATTAGATTGTTCATGGATCTATAGCTGAATCAAATACCAACTATTTTCTAACTATAAGTTACTTTATGGACTCGCCATGGCTGTTCAAGTGCTCTTTCAAAGTTGCATAACATTAAATGGGCCATGTCCCATGCTTTACCACTGTTTATGACCTTTCTCTGACCACATGGTAGTTTTGAAATGAATTCCACTTAGAATGTTGAATTTTGTTGGGGCTATCTTATTGTTGCCTTTTGCTCCACTAATCAATTTCAATGGTTATAAACCTGGTTGCAACAGAGCAGAAGTTGTCTTGGATGCTGTATGAATTCTCCTCATGTTGTTTCAGTGGATAAGCCATCTAAAGGACTGAAAGTTCCGAGCAAACGATTGAGGAAAACTAGTTTAAGAGACGACTTTTGGAGCAGTAGTGCATGCGAGATGGAGAATAGCACATTTCCCTCCCAGAGAAGCATCTCATCAATTAGCACATCTAATCCGGCCTTTGATCCTCACAGTAATTCTGGCACCACGAGCAGCACTTCGGAATTTGTAAATCATGGCAAGTGCATACTTTTGTCTCCTTTTATTTTGATGTGAATCATCCTAATTGTTTACTAGTAGCAAGTAAACCTGCATGGGAATCAGCAACGTCTTAGTATTTGTACACAAATACAGAGACAGGATTCATGATGACGAATGGGTAAGGTAGATAAACCTTACTTTCCTGGGAACACTACCAAAAATGGTTAAATAATTATCTGATAGTTTCTCAACTTCAATTACTTGCTTTCTAGGGTCACCCTTGAACTTTGGCCCGTCTAGAGGCCCCAAACTGCCTCATTTTTTTGGTCATGCCACTGCCTCATTTGGATGGCCAAAAAAGGGCCCTTGTATTAGGATTTTATTGCAAACGTTCCCATTTCATCAAATTTTTACGAAGGGTCGACCCAAAATTTCATAAACACTTGGGATTTCTGTTATTTTCAAAGGGGGTGGGTATCTTGATTAACTTCCATTTTTCTATAAATGGCTTATGGCTTTACTTATCCAGGGGAAAGAATGGCTTACGGGCTTTGCAGAATCCCATGCACAATTTGAGGCATAGACTGGAGAGACCATATACAAACTTGAAAGCATGATCTTGTGGTGTTCTTTTCATTTTAGCTCAGTTTAAAACTCCTTTCTGTATTTTCTTTATCGTATCATTGAAATAAACATTACCTGGAACAGGTCTACTTCTTTGGAATCAAACGAGGCAACAATGGTGTGGAAATAAAACACCGCAGAAGCGTGCTTCAGTTCGAGAACCCAAATTAAGGTTAGATTCTCACATCTTTGGAAGTGTAAGCATGAATGGTTCTTTGAGTAAAGGGAAAAATTAACTGATGGAAGAAAGACAAAGGAAAAGGCATGCAGGCCATAGTTTTGATACTGTGTCTCGACTTGGGTGATTTTTGCTGGCAACTGTTTTTTAGGAGTTGTCTTATTCTTTCGACACAATCCTGAAACAATTTGGTTTTTGAATTAGTAATATCGTGTTACTGCTTTCAACTATCGCGCACTATACTGGATTACATACATTTTTGACAAGTTTATTCTACCACCATAAATTGCAGTGCAGATACAAGTTATGAAACGTTGCTAGGGATCAATAAGCATTTCCCTCAGCCAATCCCTCTACCGGTAAGTTATCGAATTAGCTAAGATAGTTTTTCTTTACATATTACATGTAGCTAGTTGCTGACTGTTGTGCAATTTATATATCAGGAAATGGTAGACTTTCTTGTTGATGTGTGGGAGCAGGAGGGGCTTTATGATTAAGCAGCCACATAACTCATCATTCTCAGCAACTGCAAATTGTGTTCTGCAAGTTTTTATCACATTAATTTGATATTTTATAAGGACTTCTAAAATATTAAAATAAAAAATGATATCCAAAAGTTAAATGAAAATATTTTTATTTTTATTAGTTTATATATTAAATTTTTAAAAAGAAAATCAAATAAATGCATGCATAAAAGCTTTTCTAATTTCTAATTTCTATTCGAACCTAAAGATTGAGAATTGTTCATACATTGGGAATGAGTCTCAAAGCTGTGAGTCAACATTGCTCGAACCTATAGCTTGTTGTATTAAAAAAGTGTCTACTCATTGGGGATCAAGGAATTGCGAATCTCTTTCGTTCAGCTGGTCATGTTTTAACAAAGTTAAATCTCAAAGATATTAAACATCATCGACACCTCTCTAGATATTATTTCACATTATGGATCTGCACTGACAAATCTAGCTCTTGGTGGTCTTGAAGAAGTAAAAGAGAAGGGTTTCTGGGTCCAGGGATCTGGTCAGCATCTGCAGAACCTTAAATCTGAAGCTGTTTTGCATCTGAAAAAGTAATGTCCTTTCAGATAATGGATTGATTGCTTGTGTCAAAGCTTCAGGCTCACTTCAGAGCATTCAGTTAGAGGAATGCCACCGGATTATCCAGGCTGGGTTTTTTTGGTATACTTTTGAACCATTGTAAGAAATTGAAGTTTTTTTCCTTGGTGAACTGCTTTGGTGTGGAAGACTTAAACGTTGCATTCCCTTTGGTGGCTTCTTGTTGCAACTCAATGTTTCTTTGACTATTTGCAATTGTCCTGGAGTAGGCAATGCTACCATCGATAGTTGGTAGACTATGTCACAAACTGACTCGTATAGAGTTGAGTGGGATTCTTGATATAACTGACGATGGACTCTTCCCTCTTGTTCAAATCTGTACAACTAATAATTTGGTGGCGGTGAATTTAAGAGGGTGTGTCAATGTTACCGACGAATCTGTTTTAGCCATAGTTGGGCTGAACGGGGGATCTCTGAAGTTTCTGATTGTAGATGGTTGCAAACATGTTACTAATGCAATCTTAGTAAAGATTTCAAAATCTCGCTGCTTGCTTAATGAACTCGATGTTTCCAAGTGCGGAATCACCGATTATGGGATCACAACTTTGGTCTGTTCTACACAGCTTCATTTGTGGATCCTCTCATTGTCCGATTGCCCTTTGTTGTCGGACAAATCAGTTTCAACCATAGTTGAGAGCTGCACTGGGAATCTCTGAAGTCTCTGATCGTAGATGGTTGCAGGCATGTTACTGATGCAACCTTAGTAAAAATTTCAAACTATTTATGGTTGCTTAATGAACCCGATGTTTCCAATTGTGGAATCACTGATCATCCAGTTGCTCTTTGGTGTCGGACAACAACTTACCCTTCTTGCTAAATTTGGTGTTGGGTTCGAAAGTGAATAGGGCGTAATGTGGAAGCTTACAATTGCATATCATATGGTTGATTAATCAGATGACAAAAACTTATACTAAAAATCAAAATATTACTATATGATTTGGCCAACTGACCTACATATTTAAAAACTAATAAAAAGACATTAAAAATGTAGAGAGTAAAATCTCCCATAAACAAAACTCTTTGTTGACTACATTGTGGATGCTATTGTGTTTTTTGATATGAGAAGAGGGGACTTCAATTTATAGGATTCCAAACATTTCCCCTAAGGAAGAAATAACCCAAATATGGAAGAAAATATATTTTCCTTTTAGGAAAAGTAAAAACATTTATGATAATGTTTTGTCTTTTTTTATAGAAAAAAGAAATTTCAAATAAGGTAAGAAAGTCAAGGCAAAACCATAACATTTGCTTCAAGACCTTTAGAGCTTGAACATACAACATTGTCCCGGAATCAGCTCTACTATTGTTGATGCACTTGTAGAGAAACACCCTGGCTGTGATATCCTTTTTGGTTACATGTTTTTGGGTCCAGCAACTTGAGTTTTCTTCTGTTCAATATTTTTCCGACGAATGTGGCTTGGTTCTTTATACAATTATGGGATAACTGATTCCTATTCTTGAATGACTATTTATGTGTCATTATTCCTAATCCAATCCCTTCAAGACTGTTTAGGCTCATTCAATAGCATTGAGTACCACATATTGACAATTGAATGATATTCTTCATTATCATAACCCCTATTTTATTACCTAACAATCACTGTAGTATTATTCTTTTGAGAGAGGAGATTAAGAGAAATCCCCCCTTTTATATTCTTTTATATCCTAGTATGTTGGGTTTTCTTTGGGTGTATCTTCATTAGTTTCTGGTTCCTAGTTTTATAGTAGAAGAACTTGTTGAATCCTAGGAATACATGTATATTGGGTGAAATATCCTTAATGACAGTTTTTGACACGCCTCAAGCTATGATTATTTCCTACAAGAATTTGTGGTGAAGAATTTTCAATGAGAATGTCCAACGCTTTATTGGTAGCTTCTCGAATGAAGGTGTTATCAGGATTTTTATCATACTTCTCTGAGAATACACATGCTGGGTTTTTTGGATGGGAGAGACTTATGTATGATTCTAGCTCCTTTTGTTTATAGTTTTTAGCTTCTAGCATTGCAACAAAAATGCAACAACCTTTATTATATACAATAAAAAAGAAAAAGAAAGCAACAAAAAATGAAATCTAAGTGAAAATTGTAAATGAAATAATAGATATCTGAACGATAGACCTTTAATTAGAAAGATACATATATACAAGCACCAAAACGAAATATAAGTCTACTATATGAAGGTATTGTAATATATGGCAAGAGATGAAAATAAGATAAAGTTGAGGATGATGATGATTTAACTTGATATATAATAATATCAAATTAAAATACTTAATAATGTATCGATGACAATTCAATAAACCTTTTGATTTTCAGTGAAAATTTAACGCTTCTTGTAGTTCGTTTCTATACAATCCTTTTAATACTAAATCATGCAATTTACTCCAACTTCCCCTATATATATATATTTAATAAATTGTAAATTTTACAACATTTTGATTTAGTGTAGGAGTAAAATGCTAATTCAACTTTGCATTTTGGAGCTCCCCATTTTTAATATAAAATGATATGATATGTGAATGCTGAAATAATGTATAAGTGAAACTTTTTGGTGTTTGTTGAGTTCAATAATTGAATTGAATCATGTTAATTGTATTAATTTTATTTTGTCCATGTTAAGTTCGAACCCCAATTAATAATAACAAATAAATTTATAGTTATTTTTAAAAAAAAATATGTTTTCTTTTTATAACATCAATTTGACATTTTGTAAGGACTTAAATACAAAATGATATCCGAAAGTTGGTAACTAATGTATAATGAAAAACAAATTTGTATGTTAGATTGGTTACTTGATGCACATTCAATAATAAGTCCCAACCCGGCCCTTATAAATTGGTCCTCCTTCTTCCCCCTAGGGTTTTCATATAATTCTCCAAATCTTTTCGCCGCCGCGGTTGTGTTAACATAAGGCTAAGATAAGGAGGTAGAAATTTATTTTCAGCTAATGCTTCTTCTCTCTTCACGATAATGTCTTCAGGTATGTTATGTTTCTATAACTTCAATTGAATTAAGAAAATTCATGTAAAGACTAAAAAAATTGATATCCTTCCTTATATATATCTAGTAGCAATAATAAGAAAAAAACTATTATTTTCCAAAGTTGTGATTTTGATCGATCTATCTCATAACTGATAATAAATCACGCTTTATTATATAAAAAATGGTTTTTCTTTTAATGAGCATGAATGATTTCTAAATTTGTCAAGATATGAACAAATAGTTTATCTATAGGAATATGCGTTTAGAAATCACTTATGTGAGGGTAAAGTGTAAGCTGCTTCAAGGATAATGATATAAAGACCAATTCTTTATGCACTCATGATTTTAGGAGGTGTTCACGACTGAAACAAACTCAACCTTGAGAACTGTAGACAGTTAAGGGTTAGTTGCGTGACTTGTATTATCTAGGTATCCAACAAAGTTTGACGGTTCAAATATATCGCATCTACCAATAGATCGAGTGCATCCAATATGAGTTCACTACTGAAAGTTCAAAGGAAAACCTACTTATCCAAATGCAATTAATCTTTACTTGTAATCACACACTTATCCATATTCCTATTTCATATAGTCATTCCCCATTAATGTAGGGAATTGCTCAGTTTTAAAAAGTGTGAATGAGAAATGAAGTGTTTTTTTCGAAAGGTTGTGACTTTTTTGATAAGGCACAATAAACACTTTTTCATACTATCCTTTTATTCATAACAGAGGGGTTTCCTCTCATTTTTCAACTACATTTTTTCTGATTTTCTACTTTTTTTATTCTTCATAAAAACTCAAGTGTGATTTACATTTGTTGAGTGAGTAGTTCGAAGTCCAACAAAATTTGAGGTATCACTATTCTGGTGAACTAAATCGTTATATCCTATGGGATATATTCCATAACCTAGAATGCTTGAGGGAAATAATTTTCTTTAGAATACACTGTGAATTTAGTAGGCTTGATTTTTCAATATTTTTTGTTCTTTCTATCTTTTATTATTTCGTTAATAGTGTTTAATGTTCATATTATATATATTGAATACAGATTTGAGCCAAATAACAGGGAGAACAAGAAAGAGAGAAAATCGAAATGAAAATCAGGAAGAAATGATAGAAGGTATTTTCAATGTCTTTCTTTCAAAGCATATATATTTTTTCATATTCATAATTCATAGGTAGTATGAAAGGAATATTGTGATATGTTGAACACTAGGCTAACAGAAGAAACATTTTGAACATAAGTTTAACTTATGATTCATTGCATCTGCATCATGTACCTTTTCTTCTTATGCAAATGATCGAGTAGGTGATGAGAAATTGTATCATTTCTTGGATAGAGGATTAGGTTTGGCATTGTATTAGTTGTATCAATTTTTTTTTCAATACATAAATATAATTTTTTCTGACACGTAGATATAATTGACACTTTATTTTTTAAACCAATAATGCTTAATTTTGCACTCCATTATATTGTATCTCCCTAAACTAAATACACAAATGTAATATGTATCAATTTTTATGATAAGTGTTTGAATATAGTATCACCCATAAAATAAATATACATTTACTAGAAAAAGGGATCGTATTATCTATAGACATAAGTTGTGCATTTGTTTCTTCACAATTAGTGGATCATATTGGATTTACTATAGGAATGAATTACAAAGTCATGCCAATTGAATTTTTTTAATTGATATATATAAATTTTCCCTATGTTGTTTCAGTGGATAATCCTTCTGAAGGACTGAAAGTTCGAAGCAAACTATTGAGGAAAACTAGTTTAAGTGACGACTTTTGGAGCCCTCGTACTAGTGCATGTGAGATGGAGAGAAGCAATTCAGAATTTGTTAATCATGGTAAGTACATACTTTTCACTCTTTTTATTTTCTTTTATGTTATGATTGAATTTAACATTGCCTGGAACAGGTCTAATTCTTTGGAATCAAACGAGGCAACAATGGTGTGGAAATAAAACACCGCAGAAGATCAATGCTTCAGTTGGAGAACCCAAATTAAGGTAAGCATGAATGAATCTTATTCCTTCGACACAATTTGGTCTTAAATTAGCAATATTGTGTTGCTTCTTTCAACTATCGCGCACTAAACTATAGTACATACATTTTAATAAGTTTGTTCTATCATCATAATTGCAGTTTATATACAAGCTATGAAATGTTCCTAGAGACCAATAAGCTTTTTCCTCAACCAATCCCTTTACCGGTAAGTTATCAAATTAAGTAAGATAGTTGTCTTTCCATTTTGCTTGTAGCTAGTTGCTGACTGTTGTGCATTTTTTTTACCAGGAAATGGTAGACTTTCTTGTTGATGTGTGGGAGCAGGAGGGGCTTTATGATAAAGCAACCACATAACTCACTATTCTCACCAACTGCAAATTGTGTTATGGAAGTTCTACACAAGTCAAGACATAAAAAAAATCATATAGGGATACCAACAAATGAAACTTCAATTTTATTTCCCAATTCAGATTAAACTTTGACTTCTTGTCCTTTTTTTTCACATTAAAACTAGTGCATTTGAAAGGGGTTATTCACATAAATATCTTTATTGTGCGGTGGTTTTTAATTTTTATCTTTAAAATTTAATGGTTATTTTTTTTTGGATCACTTTAAGTAAAAAAGAAAATGAACGCAAATATCTCTAGTGTGTATATATATATATATATGTATATTATTTAGTATTAAATAAGCTGCTGGTAAAGATTTAAAATATCATAAGGCAAGATCCAAAATTAAGTATTTAGAGTTATTTACACACCCACAGATATAAAAACCATTTACCAACTCTGGAGTATACTTATGCTATTATTATCTTCTTAAAGAAGAGTAAGATTTATTATATTTGGATAGTCTTGTGGTGAATTTTGAAGTTGAGAGTAGAAAAGAATTGTGCTAGAGAAATTGGGATTTGGGAGTGGTGGAAGGCCAATGGAGAGAAGGAAGAATAATCCAGAAGCCAAAAGACCATAGTCAAAAGACAAAATTACCCTCACTTTTGATTTAACTATCAAAATTAGAAATCTCTCCAACTTTTGTTGCACAATGTACAATAAAATTAAGCAGTGGTCGTCCTACCTTTCATGCTTCTACATAGTAGACTAGATGGTTCTTGTCCGTGCTAAGCACGGGTCCCTTTCTTATATATAGTAGTAGTAATAAAAAAATTATTTTGCAAAGTTGTAACTATAGAAAACAAAATAGGTAAGTTGCAATTCTCATCAACCTCATGACGGATAATAAATCACTCTAATTTTTTTGAAAATTGGATTTTTTTGTAACGAGCATCAAATAATGTAATTTAGCAACTACTGAAGTGGGTGAAGCTGTGAACTATCATGATTCAAATCCAGACAATTTTAAATAGGATGTCTTACCTTTTTAATTTACTTGAAAAGCTTTGACGGTTAATAGTTATACTTATAAATGTAAAAATGGTCAAAATTTATTCTTTATTTCGAGAAAAAATCAATTATATTCTTCCTTATACTATTAATTTAAAATTACACTATCATTACTTGAATAATTCAAATATAAATGTAAAAGGTGAACACTTGATCCAATTTAATAGCAGACATTTTGAAGAAACAAATATTACGTGGCATGTCATCTCAATGTCCCAACCCATTTTAGCCTCCCCTCCACTTGTTCTTCCGCCATTAATGTTTCTATTCTTATAACAATCACTAATATTGTGTAGTTAAAAAGGGTGAAGTGTTGTGCTTAAATGAGATGAATATTATTTATCTAGATGAAAATAATTAGTGATGGAAGAACAAGTAAAAGGAAGAGGTAAAATGCGTTTTTAGGATATTGAGGTAGGATGTCATGTAGTGTTCATCTCATCATTTTTTTTTTTTTAAAAAAAGAAGAAGATGAAGGTGTTTATGTAATTGGTAATCTTTCTTTTGGTTGATTGTCTATTTTTGGTCTCAATAAGGAGTTTTTTGAGCTTGAAAGATTCAAATATTAAATTCCCAATAGTTTTCAACCATACCCACGTGTAGAGTCTTGAAATATAGAGGTATCTTCTTGATTCTTTCATCTTTTCGCTTAAAGCTTGTGCTTTTTTTTTCTTTCTTCTTCTATGATTGATTTAGTCCATTAAGAGCATATTTTGTGACTATCTGTTGAGGTAGAATATCTATTCAAAGGATAGTTTATGTAGGATGGTCTTTGTCTAATGTTTTTAATCTTCTAGTTTTTCAAAAACACGGTGCTTTTTCCAAGCTTCATATCCAAGTAGAAATAAATCATCTATGCTTTTATCATGTGGGGAAAATGGAAAGAGGATTTGTGTCACTACCGCTTTTGAAAATTTTGAGCAGAGGAATCATTCTTCCACTGAAATCTTTATTGATAAATCCCTCTTTGAGGTATTCAAGCATCTACCCAGTGGCAGTGAGACAAGTGCTTATGCTTGTGTTTCTAAGCGATGGCTCACACTTTTAAGCAGTGTTCACAAGGATGAGATCACAGAATCTAAGAGATATCTTGCCAGGTCCCTTGTTGGTAGGAAAGTCACAGTTTCCAAACTTGCTGCTATTGCCATTAGAACTTCAAAACATGGAGGTTTAGCAAAGATATCTATTCGGGGAAACAACGTTTGTCGTGGTGTGACTGATGTTGGTTTCAAGGATATTTCTCGAGGTTTCCCTACTCTCAGAGAACTTTCCTTGTGGAATGTGTCCTCTGTTGGTGATGAAAGTTTATCTGAGATTGTCCATGGATGTCATTTGTTAGAGAAACTTGATCTTTTCCAATGCCCAAGAAATAGAGGTATTCTTGATTCTTTCATGTTTTCACATAAAGCTTGTGCCTTTATCTTATTTTTTATTTCCCTTTTAAACTTTTGGGGTTCTACATTTTGCACTAAAATTGGTTCTTGATTGTGTAGTGAAGATGCTTTGCCTTTTTTTCTTTTCTTTCTTCTTCTGTGATTGATTTAGTCCATTACACACCCAATTTCTATTGTAAGCCAAAATCCACGGGGAGCCTCAGAATTAGTCTGGATGCCTCGGAACCTAAACAAAGGTTTGTTCTAGACCAAACTAAACATTTTGGGACTAACTGCGCTGAAGGAATTCTCATTTGAGTTTGTTTACTCAGAATATTGACTAAAGTCAAACTTAGGCCTTAACTTGAAAGTTAAAACGCTTAATCACATTGACTTACACTGAAAGCCTCGGGAATTGTGTCAACCATGCTACTAGCCTAAAATGACCCTTCAGGACCTGATGGAAACGTCAGAATTGGATTCTGAGGTCATCTTCCTAAACTTCTAATAAAAATTGATAGTTCAAGGTTCAAAAACTCCAAAATACTAAAACTCGTATAATTTTTTTAAAAATGATGTTGGTATTATATTTCGAAATGATTTTTGTTACACCATCAATATCTGTAAAGCTTTCATAGCAAAATTTATTTACTTCTGTACTTCCATCCAATTGATGTAGCCTATTTTTTTAGGTCCAAGTGGTTCTACATGTCTGGAGCATAGGAGTCCTGATGCGGTGAATGAGAGTCGAATGATGAATTCATCTAGGACACACACTTGTGATCCTACTCTTGTTCCTTCCCGGATGTAAGTACCCTTCATCGTGTACAATTATTACTAATTTGAATTCAGAACATGCCTATTTTTTTTATGGCCCATCATTGCTAGTATTCAACTGTCTGATTAACGTACTCTTTGGAATTTCCCTATTGATAAGTACGGAAACATATATAATACATTTTTTCAACAACGTAATGTTGGTCCATGAGGAGATGGCCTAGTGGTTAAGGCATATGACTAACAACTTGGACATTCTAGGTTTGAATACCAGCTAAAACACATGGTGCGTCCATCTAATCTAGCCTTACTGGGCAGCATTACCTTGTCAATATGTGCTTGTGGGATGGATAAGTTGTCCAATGAATTATTTGGGGTACATGCAAGTTGGTAGGGACACCATTAGTATTGCTAAAATAATGAGTAGGCACTGAAAATATATATGACATAAGGATAATCTGAATGTGTACTGCTTAGTCAGATGATAATTGATCTAATCTCTCTTCCTCTTTGCATTTGAGGGGAAGTTTTAACATCTTAGGTGCTTTAAAATTTGTACCTGGGATGCTCAATAGTTGTATTTGGGATCATCCTCCTTCTTATTTTTTTAGTTTACTTGAAAATTCTAAGAGACATTGATCTTTTTACACAAGGGGTTGTTCCTCTAGAAAGAAATTGCTAGTTAGATTAGCAGTTTTGCTTTCCTTTTTGATTATTTATTGCATGTTGTGGCATTTAATTCTCATAAATACTGCCTGTATCTTTTATGCATACATAGTCCTTTTCTTGTTTTAAAAATATTCAGCTTTTTCTCTTCCTTTTAGATATTGCATGCTGGGCTATGATGTTGATGCACCAGTGGATTGGTGTTGTGAAGAATGTGATATTGGCAAAGGGATAATGTCTTCATCAAGCGGACTAGAAATTGTGCATTATGAGGGATCCAAGTTACATGCCTCTGAAAAGATTTGTCAGAGTATTATGCAACCAAAGAAACATAGTCCTGGTGGACATCGTTTTAACTGGGAAAAAGAGGTACGGACCGGGAAAATGAGATATCTACCTGTTGAAGAAGCACTTGGTTTGTCATCAAGCATCAAGAAATATGGATCTCCGCTGATAGATACGGTCTCCTCAAGAGTTGTGTCAACCAAATCCATGGCAATTATGACTCGAGGGATTTTTAGCAAGCCTAGAGCTCAAATTTCAAACTCTTTTCGTGAGAAGAGAAAAATGCAGCTGCCTTTAGGATCAACAGGATATACGAAACCTCAAAATCTTCAAATTGCCGAAAACACTGAACAGAGCAAAAAAACAGTACAATTATCTAAAGGTTAAGTGTTCACCAACATATTTTGTATTAATTACTTGATTTGATTTGTCCTCTTCTTATACCTGAATTATTCTTCAGAAATTTCATTTTCTAGCATATACTCTAAATAGTTTTTTTTAAAAATGATGTTGATATATCTAGAGTTGATATTATCTTTCAAAATAATTTCCGTTATACCATCAATATCTATAAAGCTTTCATAGCAAAATTTATTTACTTATGTACTTCCATCCAATTAATGTAGCCTCTTTTTTAGGTCCGAATGGTTCTACTAGTCTGGAGCATAGGAGTCCTGATGTTGTGAATAAGAGTCGAATGATGAATTCATCTATGACACACCCTTGTGATCATGTTCTAGTTCCTTCACATAAGTAAGTATCCTTCATAGTATACTGTTATTACTAATTCAAATTCAGCTCATGTTTGTTTCTAAATGGCCCATCTTTGCTAGTAGTCAGCTGACTGATTAACCTAATCTTTGTAATTTTCTTATTGATAAGTACGGAAACATATATAATACAATTTGTCAACAACATAATGTTGGTCCACGAGGAGATGGCCATGTGGTTAAGGCATAAGACTAACAACTTCGACATTCTAGATTTGAATCCCAGCTATAACACATGGTGCGCCCATCTGATCTTGCCTTACTGGGAAACATTAACGTGTCAATATGTGTTTGTGGGATGGACTAGTTGCCCAATGAATTAGTTGGGGTACATGCAAGTTGGTTGGGACGCCATTAGTATCGCTAAAATAATGAGTAGGGCACTGAAGAATATATGACATAATGATAATCTGAATGTGTACTGGTTAGTCAGATGATAATTGATCTAATCTCTCTTCCTCTTTGCATTTCAGGGGAAGTTCTGACATCTTAGGTGCTTTGGAATTTGTACCTGGGATGCTCATTAGTTGTATCAAAGCTCATCATCCTTCTAGAGCTAGACGTAAGGTGTATGAGTTCTCAGGTCTTGTGCTTGATACTCTTAAATTTGAACTTGTTCCCCGTGGGGACATTTGGGAAAGTCTATTTAACAATCGTATTCTGAGTAAAGAAGATATAGGACTATATTTTTTTGCAAGTGAGAAAGAAAGGTCAGCTTCTGCCTTATATATCTATCCGTAAAAGGGCAATGGGTTGCAAAGTAGAAGTACCCCCTTGCCCAGGAACATTTTTACTAGAAATTGATTCTCATTTCCCATTATATGTAGGTCTGAGAGATATATTGCTCTAGTGGAGTTCATGCGTAGCAAGGATTTGGTGATGAGAACGCTTATAAATGATGTTGAGCTCCATATACTTGCACCCACAGCCATGTGCACTGATTCTCAAAGTACGTCTATAATTTCTATGTTCTTTTCTCATTTTTGATGAATTTTTAGGTAATAATGTATTTACCTGTGTATGCAGAAGATTATGCCTTTTTAAAGTGGGTTACTTGTTTGGTTTCATTTGTTCATCAAGTTTTTTGCTCTATAACAGATTGTCCAAAACAAGATGGTAACAACAGCTAGTGTTTGTCTAATGATATAACATTTAAGTAAAAAACAACAAACTTAGATAGAATACTTGGAATGCACTGGTGGATATGCTCACGGCAGGAAAAGTGTGAATTACGTGGGGATTTTCCTAGGGATTCGTATGAAAATCCGCATGAACCTTATTTTCCTGCAAATTTTTATATTAATTTATAGGAAAATTCCCATGTAATATATTATGAGAGAAGAAGAGAACTTGATTTTGCTGATTATGATTTAGCTTTCCGTATCTGATAACATTTTGTCTCCACATATCATTCTGTTCATATGGTAATCTTAATTCCAATCAAGTGTTTGTCAACTTCTAAATTTCTTGTGTTTTCGATGTGAACTTGCAGAAAAAAAATGTGAAATTTGCGGTGACATAGGTTTTGACAAAGCAATTACTATATGTTATCAGTGTAACAATGTTGACGTGCATCGGTAAGTTCTCTCTCTCTTTTCGTAACATGAAAAGGTGGACAATTAGTTAGAAAATCCGAAAGTCATGTCTCTCTTTGAAGCTTCATCACCTTGTGTCATATCTATATGTTCTTTGTAAATCTCAAACATTGGCCCAATCCCAAACCCTTTTTTTTTAGTTTACTTGACATTTCTAAGAGAGATGTTGATCTTTTTACACAAGGGGTTGCTCCTGTTGAAGGAAATTGCTAGTTAAATTATCAGTTTTGCTTTCCTTTTTGATTTTTTTTTCATGTTGTGGCAGTTAATTCTCATAAATACTGCCTATATCTTTTATGCATACGTAGTCCTTTTCTTGTTTTAAATATTCTGTGTTTTTCTCTTCCTTTAAGATATTGCATGCTGGGTTGTTGTGTTGATGCACCAGTGGATTGGTGTTGTGAAGAATGTGATATTAGGAAAGGAATAATGTCTTTATCAAGTGGACTACAAAATGTGCATTATGAGGGATCCAAATTACATGCCTTTGAAAAGATTTGTCAGAGTACTGTGCAACCAAAGAAACATAGTAAGTTTCCTCGTGCACATCGTATTAATGGGGAAAAAAAGGTACAGACCGGGAAAATGAGATATCTACCTGTTGAAGAAGCACTTGGTCTTTCATCAAGCATCAAGAAATATGGATCTGTTACACCATCAACATCTTTAAAGCTCTCATAGAAAAATTTCTTTACTTCTGTACTTCCATCAAATTGATATAGCCTATTTTTTTAGGTCCGGGTGGTTCTACCAGTCTTGAGCATACGAGTCCTGATGATTTGAATAAGAGTCGAATGATGAATTCATCTATGACACACCCTTGTGATCCTTCTCTAGTTCCTTCCCGGAAGTAAGTACCCTTTATCGTGTACAGTTATTACTAATTCAAATTTAGCTCATGTCTGATTTTGGATGGCCCATCTTTGCTAGTAGTCAACTGACTGATTAACTACTCTTTGTAATTTCCTTATTGATAGATACGAAAACATATATAGTACATTTTTTCAACAACAAAATATTGGTCCATGATGAGATGGCATATTGGTTAAGGCTTAGGACTAACAACTTGGACAGTCTAGGTTTGAATCCCAGCTACAACACATAGTGCGCCCATCTGATCTAGACTTACTGGGAAGTATTAGCGTGTCAATATGTGTTTATGGGATGGACTAGTTGCCCAATGAATTAGTTGGGGTACATGCAAGTTGGTTGGGACGCCATTAGTATCGCTAAAATAATGAGTAGGGCACTGAAGAATATATGACATAATGATAATCTGAATGTGTACTGGTTAGTCAAATGATAATTGATCTAATCTCTCTTCCTCTTTGCATTTCAGGGGAAGTTCTGACATCTTAGGTGCTTTGGAATTTGTACCTGGGATGCTCAATAGTTGTATCCAGGCTCATCCTCCTTCTAGAGTTAGACGTAAGGCGTATGAGTTCTCAGGTCATTTGCATGATACTCTTAAATTTGAACTTGTTCCCCGTGGGGATACTTGGGAAAGTCTATTTAACAATCATATTTCGAGTAAAGACGATATAGGACTGTATATTTTTGCAAGTGAGAAAGAAAGGTCAGCTTCTGCCTTATATATTTATCCGTAAATGGGCAATTGGTTGCAAAGTAGAAGTCCCCCCTTGCCCAGGAAGGTTTTTACTAGAAACTAATTCTCATTTCCCATTATATGTAGGTCTGAGAGATATATTGCTCTAGTGGAGTTCATGTGTATAAAGGATTTGGTGATGAGAACGCTTATTAATGATGTTGAGCTCCTTATACTTGCATCCACAGCCATGTGCACTGATTCTCAAAGTATGTCTACAATTTCTATATTTTTTCCTCATTTTCAATGAATTTTTAGGTAATAATACATTTACTTGTGTATGCAGAAGATTATGACTTTTTAAAGTGGGGATACTTGTTTGGTTTCATTTAGCTTTCTGTATCTGATAACATTTTGTCTCCACATATCATTATGTTCATATGGTAATCTTAATTCCAATCAAGTGTTTGTCAACTTCTAAATTTCTTGTGTTTTCTATGTGAACTTGCAGAAAAAATGTAAAATTTGCGGTGACACAGGTTTTGAAAAAGCAATTACTACCTGCTATCAATGTAACAATGTTGACATGCATCAGTAATTTTTCTCTCTCTCTTTCTCTTTTCGTAGCATGAAAAGGTGGAGAATTAGTTAGAAAATCTGAAAGTCATGTCTCTCTTTCAAGCTTCATCACTTTGTGTCATATCTATATGTTCTTTGTAAATCTCAAACATTGGCCCAATCCCAAACCCTTTTTTTTAAGTTTACTTGACATTTCTAAGAGAGATGTTGATCTTTTTACAAAAGGGGTTGCTCCTCTTGAAGGAAATTGCTAGTTAGATTATCAGTTTTGCTTTCCTTTTTGAATTTTTTTTCATGTTGTGGCAATTAATTCTCATAAATACTGCCTATATCTTTTATGCATACATAGTCCTCTTCTTGTTTTAAATATTTTATTTTTTTCTCTTCCGTTAAGATATTGCATGTTGGGCTGTTGTGCTGATGCACTAGTGGATTGGTGTTGTGAAGAATCTAATATTAGCAAAGGGATAATGTCTACATCAAGTGGACTAGAAAATGTGCATTATGAGGGATCCAAGTTACATGCCTTTGAAAAGATTTGTCAGAGTACTGTGCAGCCAAAGAAACATAGTAAGTTTCCTCGTGCATATCGTATTAATGGGGAAAAGAAGGTATAGACCGGGAAAATGAGATATCTACCTGTTGAAGAAGCACTTGGTCTGTCACCAAGCATTAAGAAATATGGATCTATGCTGATAAATACGGTCTCCTCAAGAGTTGTGTCAACCAAATCCATAGCAACCATGACTCGAGGGATTTTTAGCAAGCCTAGAGCTCAAATTTCAAACTCTTTTCGTAAGAAGAGCAAAGTGCAGCTTCCTTTAGCATCAACGGGATATACTAAACCTCAAAATCTTCGAATTGCCAAAAACACTGAACATAGCAAAAAAATGTTCAATTATCTAAAGGTTAAGTGTTCACCACAATATTTTGTATTAATTACTTGATTTGATTTGTCCTCTTCTTATACCTTTATTCTTCAGAAATTTCATTTTTCTAGCATAAACTCTAAATAGTTTTTAAAAAAAAATAATGTTGATATATCTAGAGTTGTTATTATCTTTCAAAATAATTTCCGTTACACCATCAACATCTATAACGCTTTCATAGAAAAATTTCCTTACTTTTATACTTCCACCCAATTGATGTAGCCTATTTTTTAGGTTTGGGTGGTTCTACCAGTCTTGAGCATACGATCCTGATGATTTGAATAAGAGTCGAATAATGAATTCATCTACGACTTACCCTTGTGATCCTTCTCTAGTTCCTTCCCGGAAGTAAGTACCCTTAATCGTGTACAATTATTACTAATTCAAATTTAGCTCATGTCTGTTTTTGGATGACCCATCTTTGCTAGTAGTCAGCTGACTGATTAACTACTCTTTGTAATTTCCTTATTGATAAATACGAAACATATATAATACATTTTTTCAACAACGTAATGTTGGTCCATGAGGAGATGGCCTAGTGGTTAAGGCATAAGACTAACAACTTGGACATTCTAGTTTTGAATCCCAGCTACAACACATTGTGCCCCCATGTGATCTAGCCTTACTTTGAAGCATTACCGTGTCAATATGTACTTGTGGGATGGACAAGTTGCCCAATGAATTAGTTGGGGTACATGCAAGTTGGTTGGGACGCTATTAGTATCGCTAAAATAATGAGTAGGGCACTGAAGAATATATGGCATAATGGTAATCTGAATGTGTACCGCTTAGTCAGATGATAAATGATCTAATCTCTCTTTCTTTTTTACATTTCAGGGGAAGTTTTGACATCTTAGGTGCTTTGGAAATTTTACCTGGGATTCTCAATAGTTGTATCCAAGCTCATCCTCCTTCTAGAGTTAGACGTAAGGTGTATGAGTTCTCAGGTCTTGTGCTTGATACTCTTAAATTTGAACTTGTTCCCCGTGGGGATATTTGGTAAAGTCTATTTAACAACCATATTCCTAGTAAAGAAGATATAGGACTGTATTTTTTTGCAAGTGAGAAAAAAAGGTCAGCTTTTGCCTTATATATCTATCCGTAAAGGGGCAAGGGGTTGCAAAGTAGAAGTCCCCCTTGCAAAGGAACATTTTTACTAGAAATTGATTCTCATTTCCCATTATATGTAGATCTGAGAAATATATTGCTCTAGTGAAGTTCATGCGTAGCAAAGATTTGGTGATGAGAATGCTTATAAAAGACGTTGAGCTCTTTATACTTGCATCCACAACCCTGTGCAGTGATTCTCAAAGTACGTCTATAATTTCTATGTTTTTCTCATTTTCAATGATTTTTTAGGTTGTACATTTACCTGTGTATGCAGATTATTATGCCTTTTGAAAGTGGGATACTTGTTTGGTTTCATTTGTGCATCAAGGTTTTTGCTCTATAACAGATTGTCCAAAAGAAGATGTTAACGGCAGCTAGAGTGTGTCTAATGGTATAACATTTAAGTAAAAAATAACAAACTTAAATAGAATACTTGGAATGCGCTGGTAGATATGCTTCTGTTATATATTATGAAAGAAGACGAGAACTTGATTTTGCTGGTTATGATTTAGCATTCCGTATTTGATGACATTTTGTCTCCACATATATTGTTCATATGGTAATCTTAATTCCAATTAAGAGTCTGTCAACTTCTAATTTCTTATGTTTTCTATGTGTACTTGCAGAAAAAAATTGTGAAATTTGAGGTGATACAGGTTTTGAAAAAGCAATTCTACATGTTATTAGTGTAACAATGTTGACGTGCATCGATAATTCTCTCTCCCTCCTTCTCTCTCTGTCTTTTCTTAGCATGAAAAGGTAGACAATCAGTTAGAAAATCTGAAAGCCATGACTCTCTATCAAGCTTCATCACCTTGTGTCAAATCTATATGTTCTTTGTAAACCTCAAACATTGGCCCAATCCCAAACCCCATTTTATTTAGTTTACTTGACATTTCTAAGAGAGAAGTTGATCCTTTTACACAAGGGGTTGTTCCTCTTGAAGGAAATTGCTAGTTAGATTATCAGTTTTGCTTTCCTTTTTGAATTTTTTTTCATGTTGTGGCATTTAATTCTCATAAATATTGCATGTATCTTTTATGCATACATAATCCTCTTCTTGTTTTAAAAAAATTCTGCTTTTTTCTCTTCCTTTCAGATATTGCATGCTGGGATATTATGTTGATGCACTAATGGATTGGTGTTGTGAAGAATGTGATATTGGCAAAGGGATAATGTCTTCATCAAGTGGACTAGAAAATGTGCATTATGAGGGATCCAAGTTACATCCCTGTGAAAAGATTTGTCAGAGTACTGTGCAACCAAAGAAACATAGTAAGTTTCCTAATGGACATCGTATTAACTGGGAAAAGGAGGTACAGACCTGGAAAATGAGATATCTACCTGTTGAAGAAGCACTTGGTCTGTCATTAAGCATCAAGAAATATGGATCTCCGCTGATAAATACGGTCTCCTCAAGAGTTGTGTCAACCAAATCCATGGCAACCGTGACTCGAGGGATTTTTACCAAGCCTAGAGCTCAAAATTCTTCCTGATGAATGCCTCTTTGAGATTTTCAAACGTCTTTCCAGTGGTCAAGAGAGAAGTCCTAGTGCTTGTGTTCCCAAGTGATGGTTTACGCTTTTAAGCAACATTCGCAAGGATGAGATTGCAAAATTTAATGGATATCTTAACATGTCCTTTGTTGGTAGGAAAGCCATAGATGTAACACTTGCTGCTATTGTTGTTGGAACTGCAAACTGTGGAGGTTTAGCAAAGTTATCCATTCAGGGAAATAACCTTTATCATGGTGTGACTGATGTTGGTCTCAAAGCTATCGCTCAAGGTTGCCCTACTCTCAAAGAACTTTCCTTATCGAATGTGTCATCTGTTGGTGATGAAGGCTTGTCTGAGATTGCTCATGGTTGTCATCTATTAGATAAGCTTGATCTTTTCCAATGCCCAAGAATTACTAATAAGTCTTTGTTAGGTATAGCAAAGAATTGTCTCAATCTCAACTCTTTGTCAATGAATGATTGTTCATATATTGAGAATGAGTCTCTCAAAATTTTGGGTCAATATTGCCTGAACATTAAGCTTGTTGGATTAAAAATGTCCTTGAGTAGGCAATGCTACCATTGATGTAATACATAGACTATGTCACAAATTAATTCATCTAGAGCTGAATGGGCTTTTTCGTATAACGTCAGTGTTAAGCTTGTGATGATTTGTTCATGTCCGAGTCTTATGCATTTGTCTTTTTATAATAGTAATATCCAGTGAATTTAATTTCAAAATTTCTAATTATAATATTTGGCAATGTCTAATCTTTGCAACTAAAAAATCACTTTTATTTACTAAATAAAGAAGAAAACTTAATTGGTTATTATAAATCTCTTAATACAAGTAATAGTACTATCTAAGAATGATAACTTTTTAGCTTGCCTTGTATGTGACAGTGAAAGTTGGATCAAAGCACCACTAGTGCTATGAAGAGAGGTGATTTACAATAAATTAGACCATCAACGTAAATTTTGTCAATTCATGGTAAAGTTTATCAATACATTTAGCTTAATTAAAATAATGAAAATTTGTATAGGTGATTTCAACTTATACAAGGATTGGGTTTTATTTAGAGTGAGTTAAGTTCTGAACAAATTATTTTTTAATTTTTTTTACAGCTATCATATCATTAAATTGGTGTCGAAAATTATATTTTCAATTAAAAAGGAATGCGAGGATAACTAATTAATCAACTATATAAATCATTTGGATTGGTTGCGCTCTATTTATGTCTATATATTAAATTAAAGATTCACCTTAAATTGTTCATTTTTTATAGGATAAATTTCTTAAATGATCACTAGCTTAATTGAATAGTAAAATCACTTATTTATTGTCATATCAATAATATCACACCAATAGGAAAACAATTTCAACACTAATCTCAACTTATTCAATTCCAAATCATCTATTAGTATTTTTAAGAAACTTATTTTCCATAGAATATTTTTCTCCGTACCAAAAACATTTCTCTAATATTATGACTGTTCTTATAGGCTACTAAAATATTTCCAACAAAAAGCAATTTGCTATTAGCTATTCAATTTGATCCAATCATTTTAATCTGTCAATCAATCTTTTAAGAAACTTATTTTCCATAGAATATTTTTCTCCGTACCAAAAACATCTCTCTAATATTATGACTGTTCTTATAGGCTACTAAAATATTTCCAACAAAAAGCAATTTGCTATTAGCTATTCAATTTGGTCCAATCATTTTAATCTGTCAATCAATCTATTTGGAAAACCTACCAATTCTATAGGAGGAAAAAGCCATAATTGTGGTTCCTATTGAAAGGAATAATTGTCTTTTTATTAAGAATGGTGTTCGATTCAACTTGTGCACACCTAGATAGCCTGCAGGAACTTGCTACATCCTACGAGCACAATCGAGTTGAAAGAAATCACCTAGGGTGGTGGCTAGCTCTGACATCATAGTTTCAACCCAAGGAGAACCACACCCCAAAAAAACACTATTGAGGTGGGAGTGACCGACCCCGAGGCTATATAAACCCCACATCAACACTTTGTAGTATCAATGTGGGACTTGCAATGGACCATAACACAAAAGTTCATACTAGAAATCAGCTCCAATAAAGTACATGGTCTTTTTATTTTTTATAACAGAGAAATCGTAAAGGTCCAGAGGGGCACGATTCGAAACTAAGAGGATAAGATGACTATACTACACTGACTCAAGGGAGGAAAAGATTCATAATACCTGAACAAAGCTAGAGCATCATGTAATGTATATGTAATTTATAAATACACCTTAATAAACAAGCAACAACCATTCGGTTCAACAGAACAGTTTCAGCAGCCAGTATCGTCCCAAATTTTCTGCAACTGCAAAGTACTCGACTAGTAGAAAAGACAAAAATTCTTAAGGATTTCTGGCTACTCAACATTTAGATAACAGAGGCAAGCAGCCTGCATATTTCTGATGACCACACTCAGCAATCTTGAAAGAAGATAGACCACTACAAATTCAACCTTGCTGCGCTGACTATAGACAAAATGGCGATGTTTGACCAGTACAATATCAAGTGCATTCATTTCTCATCTTATTCATACCTTTGCAATACTTAAGGCAAAGAGCGAATGAAGATTGCTCCATGAGTATATATTCAACTTCAGTGGTTGCTTCTAATGCTCGATTGTGACATGTTCCTGCACCAGATTAGTCTCTATTTGAGCTTCAACACCGGTCTCAGTCTGGCTCGGTTCAACAACTGATACAACCTCACACTCTTGACCATCTGCATCAAATTCAATAGCTTGCTTGTGTTGGTTATTTGGTTGAGAAGAAACTTCACTTGTTTCCTTGGGTAAAGCATTCGGCAGAGATGCAGCTTCTGCTGATTCCTTGGATGAGCTAGACTTGCGAATGGAAAGCTTTCTTGTTTCATTGGATAAGTTGGTTTTCTCAGATGGCAGCTTTGGAAGTGACTTCCTTTGAGGCTTCTTAACAATGAGAGGAGAATGCCCTTTGACAGGGTTATTTTGGGATGCATTTTCGTCCAAGCTTAATCTACCTGGGCGCATGACACTCTCATTGATCCTTTCTTTGGTGGGCGAGCTCTTTCTTCTCCCAAGTTTGGGGGATTTAGCTCTGGTTGGTGGAATCTGACATCATAAGATAGTGATAGAAGGTGTTAATTAAACATCGGGATAACTTGTAAATTTCAAAATAATCAGGAAGAATAAACTACTTTAGGAGGGGCTTCAGCTGTACATATACAAAACTAGTAAGTAAGAAAGCAAATATTAGAAAATTTCTTTAGATAAAACTCACAAGAGCATGACATACCAGCATCCTAGCATGACCAGCAAAGGTAAGGCATCAAATTCAGGTTAAGATAGATATATTTTACAAATGTATAGGGCAGCCTGGCACACTAAGCTCCCGTTATGCAGGGGGGTCCAGACCTAGTACACGGCCTTACCCTGCATTTCTGCAAGAGGTTGTTTCCACAGCTTGAACCCGTGACCTCTTGATCACGTGGCAGAAACTTTACTAGTTACGCCAAGACTCCCCTTCTTTTTAGATGTGTATAGATACAAAATATACATGCACGTGATAAATAGGGGCAGATGTAGACATATATACCAGAATTTCCCTTCAAAACAGATAATGTTTGCTCAACACTTTGGAGAGATTGACACCAGATAGAAGTATTTCCGCATACTATCTAGTTTCCCAACTCCATTTCTTTGCCAACTGAATAGTGAAGTGCCTGAAGGGAGCTCCTAAATCTTCTCATACCACCTACTTATAAAAGCTAGCTTTGACCATAACTTGCCTGCTTGACCCTTTAACATTTCCTGATCTTAAGTAGAGTAGATGGAGGAACTCTAATTTATGGTTGTTATGGTGATTAAGGACGTCATGTAGTGCTTATAGCACAAAAGAGAGTGCTTTCAAGAAATAATAACTAATGATCCAAAACTAAGAGATATTTTACCTAGTCTTAGATTTACTGAATCAGGAATATATCTAGCCTATGATGAACTGTCAAGAACCACATGTGTACTCTTCACATTTCTATCATGCTTAACCACTTTGCATCTCACTGAGTTTGCTTATAATAAGAGTCACTAATCCAGTATTAAGTTAGCACCTTATGAGGCTCTGTACAGGATGCATTGTAAACCTTCACTGCTTGTTTGGGGGCCAAGGGAGAGGAGGCTCTTGGGACCAGATTGGGTACATGAATCCTTGAAAAAGGTTCAGTTCATTAGGAAAGGACAAAAAACAGATCAAAACGGGTAAAAGTTGTACACTGACAAAAGAATTAGAGAGTTTGATTTCATGCTTGGTACAACGAGTGTTTGTGAAGGTATCATCCATGAAGGGTATCACGATGTAAGAAAAGAAAGGAGAGATATGCCCGAGATTCATGAATCCTAAGCATCATTGAGTGTGTGTGTAGGTGCAATCGTGTACCTGTAGACACTACCGCTAGAATTCATGGATCCTAAGCATCATTGAGGAATGATTCCAAGACTAACTTTTCCACAATTTAACTTGCATTTACTGTCCCTTCCAAAGTCAACATGTAATGAAGTTGACCTTGTCTGATACTTATCCAGGAAAAAAGAGAAAGGTTAACCTGATGTCCAGTATCATGAATTTCTACACCGAACTCATATCCTTTTCTATTGTTACTTAAGCACCAAAATCAGATCTTACACACCTATTCTATCAATTCTGGTACTGTATCTTCAGATTTTATTCTTGTTGATTTTTTCCTCAAAGATCAGCCACATCAATTATGCATCAAAAAGTAGAGCTTCACATATAATACTGGAACTTCACCAAGAGACAAGTTTATTATGCACTTCTTTTCCCCGATCATGCTAAGCACTTAAAATATCACAAGAAATGATGATGAAATTCCACTAGCTAACAATAAAGTCATTCTTCACATAAATGTATCAATTGCAATGCTCCATTTGTGGTCAAATTCAAGAAAGACACCCAACTCTACAAAGCTATATCCAGTCTAACGATTGATCTATGGCTTTTTTAGGAGCTCAGTAGTACTGCAATTTCACATAAATATATCAAGGGAGATGCGCCAATAGTGGTTTAAAAGTCAAGGCACTGAACCTCCCAACTCTACCAAGCTATATCCAGTTTAACAATTGTTAGCTAAGGGTTTCTTTTCAGAGTTCAGTAGCACTGCAATTCCTTTCTTCATAGTTCATCACATTTAGACAGAACATGCAGTTTTAGTGTCAAGTTGAAAGCATTCAAAAGATCAGCTGAAGGATGAACTTGAACCTAACTCGTTTACTATATTTTACTAGAGCTTCAAAAAAACAAAAACGAAAAAACTAAACAATGCTCCACATTACCTGACACCAAATATATTATTTTTTTTCAGGATAAAACAAATGATATTTATCAATTCTGGTAACGAATCATTTTGAGCCAAAGAACCACTAAATATTCAACATACTATGTCTAATAACAGCAAAAGGCATTTCATGCCATACAAGATTGTATTTCTCGGCATCATAACATACAACACAGCAAAAATTTACCTTCTTCAACTCCATCTTTGGAGGTGCAGGTTCCTGATAAAAGCTTGGCATGGGTGTTGCTTTAAATTTTAAGCTCTTCCTTAACATTTTGATCTCAGCTTCTTGAGTTTCCTGTTAGAGAAATGAAAGAAAATAAAATGGGAATGCTACAAGATAACCCTACAACAAGAAATTTTCTACACCAAGAGATCCAGAAGCAGAAGTGTCACAACACCTTAGTCTTGGCTTGCATATTACTCTTCTCAACTTCCTTTGCCTGGGTTTTTTCTTCAAGCTTGGAGTAAAACTGTCCAAATAACAAGACAAATGTTCTTAGATTGACTTCACAATGCAAGACAATCAAGCATATGTTATAAGCTTCAGTGATGCAATCAAAGGGCTAACCTCTTTCCTTTTCTCAGCTCTTTCATCACACTTAAAACTGATATTGTAGGTTGGAAGAGTACCTACTTTGCGAGGTTTGGCATCTGATGCAGCAGTAGGACTGCTATGAAGTGATCAAGGATAAACAGAAAGACTTTTATTATGCTAATAAAAATAAGAACTCCAAATCTAAGGAGTGAAGGAAAAAAGAAAGATTTGACGCATTTAGGATACGAAGATGATTCTGCACTTCCATCAGCTTTATTAGGGGGCACTTTCTTCAAAGGCATCAGTTTTGTTTTTTCCCTGCAGTAACAAAATTACAGTTCACAAACCACTGGGGAAAAGTGATCATTGATTGTTTGGCATGTTTTGAAAGCATTCTCAGTACAATTATCATAGGACTCCTCCAAGTAATAGGTAAGAAACTACAAGAGAAATCGGACATACTTAAGGCCTTCAGACTGAGCAGCACTCGGAGAAGCTGATGCTGCTACTTCAGCATGACCAGGTTGCTGCTAGAAGACACCAGAAAAGGAATATGATATTGATGACAATAAACAGATGCATATGAAGCTGTTATATTGAAATTCAGATTGCTGTTACTCTGGACTGCAGGTCATAAATTAGACCTAAGACATTTACCTTAGCATGATCAACATTTAGATGAGCCAATGCAGGTTTTGAATAATACTCAACAGTTTTCTTGTCACTGAATGATTTACCCTTTGCATCAAGGGAAGATGGCTGCTTAGGACGCGGTTTGGAGGCAAGGGTACCATTTGATGCCTCTTTTCCATCTTTGCTTTTCTTGGCTACGCCATTTTTGGGGCCTGAATTCTTAGCATTCCTTGCCCTAGGTGGAGTCTTTTGCTCTTTACTGTTCGTTGCATCATCAGATTCTTTTGCTTCATGTTCCTGCAAGTAAATAAGCAATTACCTAAATGTGGTGTTCAAAATGTCCTTAGAAAGTAAAAACTGGATAAACTCCCTTACCTCGGAACTGACACCAGCATTGCTTTCTACAGTAATTGTAGTTTCATTACTGACCTCTTGGACAGAAGATCCAACTGTTTCACTATCAGTCAATACGACAGTGCTCTGGAAACTCCTCTCTAGTTCTTCATTACTGGGACTTGCATGAGGCATCCCATTGGATATGCCAGCAACAACTTCTGGAAGTTGGTGGACTCCATTTCCAAAGCCCAACCCATTTCCAGAAACAGCTATGTTATTGACAACATCCATCATGCTCTATAATGTTTCAAAATTTGCAACCACAATTCTACATGTCAACCACACAAACAGAAAATGCCTCATGAGTCATGATTAAAACAGATGTTTTTAAAGTATAATCAAACCCCAATAGTAGGGTCTAAAGAAATGCAATCTCATACTAAAAAACAACCAATCCAGCAGAAAACAAATTGTATATAGAGGATTACCAAAGCAATGCTACAACCACAGAAAGCTCAACTTTCAAAAAATTCATACTTTAGAACACTACAGACTCTCATCTAATACTTCAATCACTTTGTTCTTCAAACAAACTAACAACACACAAATCAAAACTCGGGCTTTGCATCAAGTCAATACCATTTCTACTAAGCTGCGAAACAAGGTAAAATCACCCTAAAAATCAAACATTTCCATCAATTACAATCCAATTATGATGCGGATCTTGGGTATCCATTCCACTCTATTCAAGTTCATCTATGCAAAGTCTCAGCAAATGACCACAAACAAAGAACTCAAAAACCCAAATCCAAATACAGTACCAGAAGACGACAAAATCAGTAGACCGACACTTACTCGACTTAGATCTCCAACCCCAATAAAAAGATCCAATCTTTTTCTCAATCCAAGATTCACCACAGCAAATCCAAAACCCCCAAAACAGCAAAACCCATTTTCACAAAGCTAAATACCCACAAGATATACATAATGTACCAACATTTTATAAACACAAACCACAACAAATGCAGTTGCTAGCTACTAAATGCAATATACTTACCTAAACAACCATAAAAAGATCACAAGCCCATGAAATCCACAAGGGATCTGAAAGAATCTTGACACAGAAAGCCAAACACTTGCAAAACCAACAAGAATCTTGAAATCTTAGAAACAATTTATGAAAATGCTTTAAAGATGGTGTTTTCTTGAACTTGAAAGTGAAAAGTTGAGAACTTTGAAGATGGGGTTTCTCTATTTCACAAAATTCTCAACTCAAAAATAGAGAAGGGGGGGACAGTTTTGCTCATGTGTGTGTGTTGGGGATGGTTGTTTTTTTTTTTTCAATTTATTTTAGTAGTTGTATGTGACAGAAGTATTCAAATCTATACCAGGTCACTGTCTCAAAAGAAAAAAAATCACCTTAAATTTAAGGATAGGGAGGAACAGACATGTACCAGCCCCATGATCATGCTTACCTGGGAATATCAGTGGCTCACAATTGAAGATTATTCCTTTTTTTTATTTTTTATATTGGATTTAATTAATTAATTGATTTTACCTTTTTTGTGGAATTTATATTCCGTTCATTTTATTATCCAAAAAAGACAGCTTTGGTTGAGACCAAAGTCACAGTTTTAACGAGGACAGCGGTAACCCCAAGTCGCACAAATTTGAAAAATTGAAGAAGCAAATAGTTTTTTTTTATTTGAAATTATTTTGAAGTTGAATTTCAAGTTTGAAAAGGTGCTTTAGACTTACTTTTCAAGTGAGTTTTTCTCATGAAATTTTTTATTTTATTTTAAGTTAAATGTGTATTTAACCATAACTTAATTTTTAAATAGTATTTTTCATTTAAATAAATATCATATTTCTCAATTTTTCATGTTCAAACTTCAAAAACCTATTCATGATTTTCTCCTGTCACAATTTTCATGCTACATCGATCCAAAATAATTCGTCATAACCTTCATTAAGAGATGAGTTTGAACTCTTCTATGTAATATTTATTTTGTTGAGATGACTCTTCGCTTATGATTGGAGAGAAATCAAAAAGAAAAAAAATACTATAAATAAATGTTTTTCCACTGCGAATCAATGAGAAATTTGTGTTATAGAACCTGATTTTTCCACGCATTTTTCATTGAAGCATTTCACTAAGAAAATGAATGGTGAAAAACAGATTCTCATGGAAATAGTGAACAGTTCTGTATGAAAAATTACTATTTTTTCTATTCTCACTAAAAAAATAATAATATTTTTAGCACAAATTTTGCAATGATTCTACAAATGTTCATCAAGTGCTAATACTTAAATTGCTGATAGATTAATATTCTTGTTTTTGCTCATAGACTTATGTATTGATTATTTCTGTGAGAACAAGTCCGAAAAAGTCTATAGACTAGCATGTACATAATTTACACTTTTTTGGTTGAATAAAGACTTTTTTCATTTAGCTAAGAAAAAAAAAACTTTCATATCCTAAAATTACTTATGTTTCAAAAATCTTTTCCTATTTTATCCATATACTTTGTGTATGAAGATATACCGGTTAACATAAAAAGCTATACATATATATAGTTGATTTTGAATATGTTATTAGTTCAAAAATGTTTATTTATATAGCTTAAAAAATCCTACTAATTAATATTTTACCCATCAAAAACAGTAATATTTCAATTTAATCACAAAGTCAAAATGAACGGGACATAAGGAAAACAACAGCATCATAATTTTGCACGGGAAATCAATTTCAAAATAATATTTCTAAGAAAAGAAAGATGCAAACATCAAAATCAACAATTTTTTGACAAAATTGAGTTAATATTCTTCACTCAAATCCTATAAATATGGCAAAATTAGAATAAAAGATATTCTTGATAGGTATTATAAAGTTGTTTTACTTTTCTGAATGAGTAAATTTTAGGTTTAGCAAACATAAAAATCATATTTGTATGTTATAGCTATAGTTTGTATACTTGCGGTCCATAGACTATTAATTTGTATATTTCGGTATACATATACATAAAAAATATGTATTTGGGTCTATTTGTATATTTCGGTATACAAATGAGTCCTGCATTTGTATATTTCGGTATACAAATGGGTTCTGCATTTGTATATTTCGGTCTATTTGTATATTTTGGTATACAAATGGGTCCTGCATTTGTATATTTCGGTATACAAATGGGTCCTGCATTTGTATATTTCGGTATACAAATGAGTCCTGCATTTGTATATTTCGGTATACAAATGGGTCCTGCATTTATATATTTCGGTCTATTTGTATATTTTGGTATACAAATGGGATGGCAAAAAACATGAAATGTTTACTGCGAATTACAAATAAAAGAAACTATGGCTATAACATTTAATTTGAATTAATAGTTTATTATTTCATACAATTTTCCCTTTTTGAAATGTGCATTTTTAATAGATGAGTTTTCATATATATATATATATATATATATATATATAGAGAGAGAGAGAGAGAGAGAGAGTGAGAGAGAGAGAGAGAGAGTTTCTATATCTATTATTTTTTACTTTAAAAGGTTTCAAAAGTAATTTCCGTATCTTATTTATCAATTATTTTTTATAAAATAAACTAAAAAATGAGAGGAATAATGAAAGTGTGGCGGATTTTTAATTTTATTTGTTAAAAGGGATGGGGATATGGAATATCACCCCTCTAATTGATCATGAAAACCAAAAGTACGAAGTTTTTACGAATATCGTGAAATGCATATTTGATAAAAAGACTAATATATAAATAAAATATCATAAATTATTAAAATGTTTGATAAAAAGTTAATCTATCAAGTCTAATTAAAAAATGACTTGTAATGTGAATTCAATATTACTAAAACAAATGAAACTGAAAATGTAACATAGGTTATAAATTCAAAACAAAATATTTAACATAATACTCTTATCACAAATTTCAACATAGCATACATAAATATGATTTATTTTTTTATTTTTTAAAAAAAAGAAAGCGTAAGTCTATAACCTTACTTAAGAATAAATCTATTTTAATTTAAAAATTAGAATACTAATAAAATTATGCTAATGAGAATATAAGCATGGCATAAAGAAATAGATAATACGAAAAATTGCATAGAATCACGTGAAGTAAGGTTGAAAATGAGAAGAAAATGAAATATAATAATATAAAATATAAAATAAACTTTTAGAAATTTTTAGAATAATAAAAAATAAAAAAAGAACTTAAAATAATAAAAAAAATAAAAAATAAAAACAAAAAAAAATAAAAAATAAAAAAGTAATCAGCTTGTAGTTACACGATGTAATTACGAGCAATTCACAACCAAATTCACGACCTCTCCCTGTGAATTGGAGAGTGTAATTACCCTCTATCAATTACATGCTAACCAAATAATTACATGTCCAACAAACATGACAGATAGTGTAATTACACCCAATTACACCAAATTCAATTACCAAGGTGGCTTTCCAAACATGCTCAAGTGTTTAGCATAAATATTAGGTGTAAAAAAAATCTTACATACCAATTTTTGCTGATTTGGAATTACACGTGGCAAGAAAATGCTATGCTGGACATATTAGATAGATTCTTTCTTACACATGTGACCTCATTATAGGATAGTTGCTTAAAATGGACGAAAACTTTTAGATTATTATAGTGGTGTGGCCATATAAATCAGGGCGGAGCTAGCATATCGATTACAAATTCGATAAAACTCACTATAGATCATGTCTTTATAATATAAAATTACTCAAGATGTATAAATAATTTTTCAAAGATCTTTATAATTTTTTAAAAATAATCTAAAATTCATAAATTTAAAATTTTAACTCCATCTCTCGCAATAATTTAGGCATCAAATGAGAAATGGTCTTGGAGTCAATGACACAAAGAGCATGAACAAAGAAAATAAGTTTATTGAAGTGGCCCTAATCTTTCATAAACTTATGATTTATTATTAGACAAACTCAATTATAGAGAATTTTCCTAGTAGTGGCCACTTGGTAAAGCAATTTTAACATAGATGGCAACTGTGAATATGATGTTTGATTAGGTTAATCACACTTAATCAATTAGCTATAGAAACTTACTTTAGCTTTTCCTTGAAAATACATAAGAGGATTGTTCGCGATAAAAATAATTACTCCTTTTTCAATTTTATCCTCTGTGGTAATTATTTTTGAAGATTATAAAACTCTAATTATGGAGTGGTGACACATAAATAAAGTAAAAATCTAACTAAAAGATGTTATATTTTAAAGACATAAATAAAAGTAAAATAAAAGAACATTTCTTAATTAATATTTTTTTTAAAAGTACATATAAGAAAATAAAGTACGATAAATAATTTAAAATGAAAGGAGCAACTTATTTTCTGAGGCTGCAAACATTCTTCAACACTCCACGTGCGGCATGTTCCCAGAGTTGAGTATGAAAATAATTTTGGGTCAATCGATCATTAAATTAATTAATGTGCCAAACCTATATCCTTCGTTTCAAGTGCAAAATTCAAATACACGATCCATTATTATTATTATTATTAGGGGGTATTGCTCTTTAACTATAGATCAGATCAAATAGAAAAAACTTAATTCCGCGGGGGGTGGGGCTGATGCAATTAAGGTTAATATGGTGTTTATTGAAGTTGATGAGCTGGTAGTACAAGATTAGAAACAACGGACACTGCATGATATATCTTAAATATTTCTTTAATTCTATTTTTAACGACGATGGACATGAGACTATTAAAAACAAAAGTTTTATCACAAATTAGTGAAAATTTTGTATTAATCATTTTTTATCGAATTAGCTCGTTGGGAAAATATATGGTAAGAAATTGAATTCTCATCGAAAATACCGAAAAACTTTCTATTTTTTTAATATGAAAATAGTGATATTCTTTTTCTTACCAATTCAATCAAACATATTTGTAGAAACAGCCAATGAACATTTTTTGATGGAAAGTTTTAGTGAAAAATAATGATTTTGTAGTGTGGGTGAGGACAATGGTAGTTAGGGTTTGTGCGAGAGAGAATATATATATATATAAAAAAAGAGAAGATCTCCAAAATTCCTAATATGGTTTGTAAATAAATAATTTCTATATTAGTTATGATAAATATAAGAGCAAATTTTAGGAATAACAAACATAAAAATCATATTACTGATTTATAACTATAGTTTTGCTATTTTGCTATGGAGCATCTGATTTGTATAAATCACAGACATCTGATTTGTATAAAATCGCAGCGATTGTATATGTATATGTATATCGACTAGATAATTGTATATATGTAACTACTATGTATATGTATCAATGATTATGTTTGTATATCTACATAAAATTTGAATATGTATACAATTGAATCGAGTTAAAACATTTGTATCTGTATATCAAATATATCTCTCTCTCGCGCGCGCTTTATACAAACACAAATTATACATTGTATTTTGTATAATTTGTGTTTGAATAAAGCGAGAAAGAGAGAAAGGCAAAAGAAAACTGGGCAGGGGAAAATTTGTATTTGTATAATTATAAGTGGATAGGACGAAGAAATATGTATTTGTATATACAGTTCTCTCTCGCTTTATACAAACATAAACACAACTTATACATTTGTGTTTGTATAAAGTGAGAGGCGAGCAAGAGAGTGGCGAGCGAGATTCAGGGGAGAGAGGTAAATGACAAAAAGTTTGCTGCGAATTGGAATTAAATGAAACTGTAGCTATATCATTTATTTTGAATTAATACTTTTCTATAATGCACATTTTTTCCTAAATATAAATTATATATGTAAAAATCCCTTTTATGTGATGAGTTATTACTCTTATTAATATGCACCTAGTAGTTTTGCATTACTATGTAGAGCAACTTTCACATATAGCAAACACAAAGTTCATAGTTGTATGCTATAGCAAAATTTGCATAATTGCGCTCCATAGAAAACATGCTATGACTAGGCTATTTCGCTATACATATATACAAAAGAAGCAATTGTATAATTCGCTGGCTCCTCTTCAGATTTGTATAATTTCGTTGGCAGGCCATTTGTATAAATTGTTGTCAGCCTCTCGTTTGTATAAATCGTTGAGAGTCTCTCAATTTAATTTCATGTGTTTGTATATCTGTATAAAATTTGAATTTGTATACAATTGAATCGAAATAAAACGTTTGTATATCAAATATCATTCTCTCTCTCGCTTTATACAAACATAAATTATACATTGTATTTTGTATAATCTATGTTTGTATAAAGAGAGAAAGGCAAAAGAGAACTGGACATGGGAATATTTGTATTGTATAATTATAAGTGTATAGGACGAAGATATATGTATTTGCATGTGTATATACAATTTTCTCTCGCTTTATACAAACAAAAACACAATTTATACATTTCTGTTTGTATAAAGCAAGAGAGGTGAGCGACAGAGAGAGAGAGCGAGAGAGGGAGAGTGGTGAGCGAGAGTTTGAGGGAAAGAGGCGATTGACAAACAGTTTGCTACAGGGCACAATTAAATCAAAGTGTGATTATACCATTTAATTTAAATTAATAGTTTGCCATTACGTATAATTTTCCCTACTATGTATGGTAATATTGGGCTGTGTTGCCAAGGAACTTGGCCAATCAGGCCCAGCAAAAAAAAAGGCCCTGACCCAGAATGAGCTACCAGGCCAGGTCAGCTTGTCGTGGCATGGGTTCGTGGGGATTTAATTATTATCGTATATTAATTTAGTGAACTTAGTTATTATCGTAAATTAACTTAAAAATCATTGTAAAAACTCATAAACTTTAAATCATGGATATGAATCATACCGTTGAAAATAAAGAGAAGAAAAAAGAGCATGCATTTGCTCACTACGCATTAATGTATAATTAACGTGAAGAAAATTTTCGCTAGTGAGTACTCACTCCCATATTATTTGTCCACCTATTATAAATAATTGTCCCAAATCAAACCAAGATAATAAATATAAAATTAGTACAATATAAGATAATAAAATTACAATGTCAAACTCATGTAACTAATTTTTTTTCTTCATATCTTTTAATTAATTACCTTCAACATTCTCTACTAATTAAACTATATAATATAATTAATACTCTTAAGAAATATGGGATGATTTTCTTGTACTTCTTCCACTCTTCCAATTCCTTAGTATCTGTATTCTTTGAACTGTCTCCATGAATGTTCTGCAAAATTAAACCATTATATATCCTCTGAATAAATACTGGAAACAACAATTTCTAATTTATATTTTACTTGTCATAGATCAAATATAAATAATGGTGTAGCAACCGAGCACTCCTGGATTTGAAGTTTATAAATTTTACACAATTTCAAGTTAATATATACAATAATAATCAGGTTTACAATCAAATATTCATCTAGAGATGTTAGTAAATTTTTGAATACGTATCTAAAGTAAGAGTAAAAGTTATTGAATTTATGTGAATCACACTAGGATAGAAGAGGTAAGGTACATACTCCCAAGGTACATCTCCAGCAAGCATCCAATCTCCTTCTTTGTCTTGGTACAATAGTGTAAAGCGTCCATCATTTTCATCACAACTCTCATGTGCTGCATATAAATTAACCAAACTTATTAATTCAATTCTTAATTAATTCCTTATTGTTATTTTGTGAAAAAAGAAAAGAGGACATGCTATTTTAATTTTCATATTTTTATATAATAATAGGAGTGAATTAATTACTTACATTTATGAAACATTTGGAGCAAGGTGTTAGTAAGGATTTGGTAAGAATTATATAACATTAGATCAATTTTTCTTCCAATGGCTACTCCTTCCATTTTAACCTTCACATACATGGAATTTCTAATTCCAATATTGTGTCTATGATTAATATTATTATTATTTTTATTCCATCCAACTTCATGATTAATCCCATGAATAAGTTTTTTTCTCCATGATTTAATTGGTGGCCACCCCACTACTCCATTTTCTTCCTTGAATTCCCTGCATCACAAATTCATATTTATTAATTAGTAATAATTAATATATCCTAAGATCAGCTAAAAATAATGATTTTTAATACACTTAGGAAATTAAACTAAAAGAATAACAATATTGTTAGACAAGAAATTATAAGTCAAAACCATTAATTAGGATTTCTAACTTATGATTCTGGACTTAATTTGACTTAATAACAAGTGTTAAAAGTATTTTTTTAATCTTACCCAAATGGCCAAACAATATACCAGTGTTTAAAATCTGTTTTGACTTAAAAACACTAAAAAGTAAGTCAATCCAAATAAACTCCACGTTTCCAAGTACATATACAAGTATGTTCAAGTAGATTATGCTATGAGAGATCAATGAGGAGCAGTGGTGCAGTCTTAGTTTTCAGTAAGAGAGTTTAAAATATGATAAAGTAAATAAATAAATTTGAAGAAGTTAAAAGTGATCAACATCTACTATGAAATACTTTTAACTATATATAACTAAAATAAATTTCCTTCAAAGGACTTCGAATAAACCCTTAGACCCTATCTAACTCCGCCTCCAACAAAGAGTTAGTAAAGGTATGAATGAAACTACACACATAAACATGTAATAATATATTTACAACAAATAGCAGATAATTTATATTACACACATTTTGTAACATAAACTTACTGATTATAACAAGCTTCAAAATTTCTCCTTTTTTGATGACCATCATCATTATCATCTTCTTCTTCATTTGGTTGGCCATTCCATATAAGCAAAGACAATGTTTTACCTTCAACTTTGTTGCTACCATAATCATCATTATTAATCTTCTTCATTTCTGAGAAGTTGTCATCAAATGTGTCAATATTAATGTTGTCATTTAGGTAGGAAGATTTGATAGGACTAACAAAATGGGAATTAGGAAGTGCAAGACCAAGACCAAGACCAAGCTCAAGTTCCATCTCATAAATGATATCACAAAAATACCTATAGAGATTATAAAAGAATTGGTATAATTTGTTGTAGATGTTTATTTATTTATATATAAGTAAATATTAATGTGGTAGAAAAAGGAAAGAGAGGAGAAGGAGAATTGTCTGGTGAGAAAAAGAAAAAGGGAGAGAGCATTGAAGTTGGGTCGGCCAAAAGAGTAGCAAACATATCGACACCTAACAAAAACATGTTTTTGGACCATCTCTCCCACACACTTCTATACTAGTGGCATAGTTACCGTTCGTGTATACATCACAAATTATAGTAAATTACGATTAAAAAGATAAATATTTAAGTTGAGGTGCAAATTAAATATCTTGCTCTTTTTAAGAATATTTGAGTCTACTGCAATATAATTTGCATCGATTCAGCAATAGACCTCTTGACTTATCTCCTTCTATACAACAATTCAACAGGGTCGTATAACTCAAAAACTTCATATTACATTGGAACGTATTCCTAATACATAATGTTTCGCTCTTTTCAGTAGTGAATAAATTGGAGATTTAGAATATTTTTCGTTCTCTCCACTCTTTCTTTCAAATAAAAATCTCACTACACATTACAATATTTTCGCACACTAATTCTCATAATTTTAAAGATATTTCATTTAGACAATCGAATTAACATATTAACTTTTAATAAAATGTTTCAGTTAGTGATTCAATACAACAAATAAAGGATTTAGCGACAATACTATAATTGTCTCCATATTATATTTAACGGCAATAATAAATATGAGTGTTTAATTATAATAACACTCTATATAAATACTGCTAAAAGTTTTAGTGATTCTGGATGCAATGACATTAACTCAATTGTTGCTAATAGGAAAATATATTACCACAAAATGTCTCTTTTGTTGTAGTGACTTTAGATATTCAACTTTGGAATTTTTTTGTGCATATTTTTATTTGTCTATTAGATAGTTAAATTAATCATACGTATCAATTTTAATAATAGTTTATTTTACATTATTGATATATATATTAGTTAGTTTAACTCTTGAATTAACAATTAATAAAGTGTTTATTGATTTTCCTTTTGTTTTCAACTTTTCATATATAAAGTAGAGCTTAATTAATTCTCTTGTGATCCGTCCGACAATGCAACTGATGGTACAATCTCTTGTCTTTTACTTTTGTTACCTCCTAAAGAAAAGTACAAATGGAATTTATGATAAATACTTTTTTTTCCCTTATTAAATTAGGTCTTGAACTTTATTTTACTAGTCATAACTCAAAAATTAGTTTAACGAAAAAAAAAAGATTGTCCAAATTATATACCACCCAGAGTTTTCGTCTTTCACCGATCATATAGGATTCATTCTATTCATCATCTTTCTCTCCAAGCTCAGATACAAATATTCTTTATCAGAGGTTCCACTATCTGATCTAGTGTGTGCAAATACATTCATGAAGTACTCCTATATTTCCCCCCGATAACTATTCTAGACCCTAAAGATCCGCATCGAATTAGGTCTAACTCTAATAACGTAAAGAAGTTTAATTTCTTAAATGAACTCAATTTCATTCACATTGTCCCACATTTCCTTCTTTTCTATGAATACTTGTTTGACCTATTGATCCAGCATGCAGTCCTTTGTTTACCAAGAAAAAGTAAAAGATACTATATAATTTTCCATTAACAATCAATGGTAAATTGAACATTATAATAAAGTAGAACAAGAATATATATCTTCTCCCTTTAATTTTCTAGTTGTTGGAAAATGACATATCATTACTAATTAAAGGATTAATTGCTAATTCAAGATTTAATGCGTGTGAACGAAACTTAAACGTGTTTTATCAAATAAAGTATTAACGCAATTTTTTTTTTGTCTGGCATGACAAATGTTTGGACAAATTTAGGTCATGACTTGTTTATGTCCCCATTAAAATATGAGTAAATTTTCCTTTAATTAATTTTGAACCACAAAAGGCGGTTAATACTTCATAACGAATTACTGCTAATTAACTTAAGAATTTACAGAAATAAATTATTTAAAGAACAATTATATGGAATTTCTTAATTAATTAATCGGTAGTCTGAAGATAATAATAAATTTATCGTTTATAACGTGTTAAAATTAAAATATTTACGAATTTGTAAAAAAAAAAATTAAAAAAAAATTAGTATAACCTAAGGATAAAATTACGACCAGTCAACCATCATGATAATGTTGTTATTTGACTTGTACGTTTGAATACGATCTTTCTGGTTACACTCATTAGAAGTAACAATTATTAATCGGGGCGGAGCTAGTGAAGTAGTTACAAGTGAATTTAATAATTTTTATTTAGATTATATATCTGTGTTAAATAATTCATTAAATGTATATGATGTATTTAATTGGCTTGGAACCTAGTCCATTGATTCGATTATTATTACAATATTAATTTAAGATTGTTATAAAATAAATCGACGTAAAATTAAATTAACTTTTTGAATTTGGCTCTGATTATTACTATCATTTGCTAATTAACTAAGATTAGATTTGGACATGTGCTACATGTCTGAGATGAAAGTTCAAGAAATTAAAGTCATGATGCAACCACTCTCATCAATTGAAAAATCTCCAAAAAAAAAAAAATCATGAGAAAATTGGCAAAATATTCTATTGGTTTTGGTTGGTTAGTTTGGAAGCGTGCTACTTGATATTTCTAAATTGGATTAAAGATTGATTCCTTATGTCGGATGTTTGTTTTCTCATTCAGTATTCAATATTCATATTGAAACTTGACTGATTTAAATTCGCATCGTGTAGGATTCATTTGGGAGAATGACAATTATTTGTTGAACATATTTCCACATGAAACTATAGGATATGTCTTTTTTTTTTGGGGTGGGGGTGGGGGTGGAATCTGTAGCTAGATGGACAAAACAACCAACAAAGATGGACAATGGTTTGGTGAGTGTTTTGTGGTCAATTGGTTTTCAAGAAGTTTACACAGTTCTTAAATAGTCCCATGGTGGTTTGTATCATTCAATGTATACAATTCCTAATTGGTACTTTGTTATTGGTGGAACATATTTTATTTTTTTTCTCAACGATAATAATTACTCTTTTCGTTTCAATTTGTTCTTTTATAGTTTGATTGAATTGCACAAAATCTAAGAAACTAAATAATTTACTTTCTTAGATTTAGTCGTTCTGAATCTCTTATACTAAAGATATGTATAGTATATCAGTTTTTTTAAAATTTTTTATCGTTTTAAATATGTCATAAGAAATGTTATGTTAAAATTAACGAGTTATCAAATTATGATCGTGGTATGTAATGATCATGTGGATCTAATATACCAAACAAAATGGAGCTACCTTAGTGGGCATGAATATATCATATGATGAAAGTCATGGATCACATTGTTGTCTAATTAGGACTTGTTTTTTTCCAAAAGAAGTCATATGTCTCCCAAGACTTAACATTTTGGGGTCAGTTTTGATTAATGATGTCTGAATTTTTTCTATCAAAAAGTATGCTAGAGAACAATTAAATATTGAAATCAGCTTTCTTTTAATTTTTAAAAAACTTAAAAAGGTCATAGAAAAAATTATACTTCAGAAGAACGTAAAAACACCATTAATTTAGAGCGTAAGACTAGTAGACAGTTTACTATGGACAATATCATAATAAAAGGGGTCATTTGGTTTGAATACTAGTTATGTTGGGATTAGTTATGCTGAGATAAGTATACTGAGATAAGTTATGTTGATATTAGTTTTTATTGTTTGTTTGGATTGTCATATTCAAACTAATATTCATTGTATAATTTGTGAGAATAAGTTGTTTGTTTACAAAAATACCCTCACCTTATTTAGTTTTTTTTTTTTTTTACATTTTCTTTGCAATCTTTAGTTATTCATTCTTAAAAATAAAATATCCATCTTATTTAGCTTAAATATTTTTGTGTGTGCATTTCCATGATTGTGCCGTATGTTTTAAAATTTAAACGCTCATCTTATTTAACTTAAAAATTAAACTTTCATCTTATTTAGCTTAAAAATAAATGTTCATCTTATTTAGCTTAAAAATAAAATTTTCATCTTATTTAGCTTAAAAATAAAGCTTTCATCTTATTTAGTTTAAAAAATAAAACTTTCATCTTATTTAGCTTAAAAATAAAACTTTTGTTTTAAGTTTATTAAAGTAAAAGAAAGTTTATTATTAAAGTTATCTACATTTTAATTATAAATAAAATATAATTTTTAAGTGAGTAATAAACTATTTAATGAAAAATATGTAATTTAGTAGTGGAGTGAACATGTTAAGAGAAATCAAAATATAAATAAACATAATAATTACACAAATAAATTTAACTTATAATATATTCATAAATAAAAATTGTATTTATAAAATGTAAATTTTTAATAGAAAAATGTATTTATCATAAAAACAACGAACACTTAAGGTTGTGAATGATATTATAAATGTTGTTAAAAATTATGTTAATATGTATGAATATAAAAGTGGTGTATAAAAGAGAGTTTAAGGGGGGTATTTTTGTTAATTTACACACTTTATCCCAGGATAACTTATCCTGGGATTACTAGCTATACCACCCCCAGTGAGGGATAACTTAACCCAAGACTAATTGTTAATCCTGGGATAAGTTATCCCTACCTTTGCAACCAAACAATGAATTAAATGCCATTAAAAAGTTATCCCAGGATTAATTCATCTTATCCATCACACCAAACGATCCCAAAGGGTCATATAAAGAGTCCCTAAATCCCCATTCTACGAATGATGTGTCATGTGTGGGACTCAACACATTAAACTTTGATTCATTTTCTGATAATAATCATAATTAAATGCAACAAATCATACAAAAAAAAGACAAAGTACACGTATATGAACAATAAATTGTTCATGAATGATTACAAGTAGAACAAAATTATGTTGTCTCGATGAAATGTATAATTTCTAGCTAAGTGGACCACTTCATTTCAAAGGATATTTCAAAGTGTCAATTGGGCATGCACAAGACAAAATTTAAAGAAATTCAATGTATAATATATATACATAATTTCTTTTTACCCTACATGGTATAATATTCTGACAAAGGTGGCTCCATTACTGTTAAGATGATCGATCGTCTCTAAGTAATTTGTTTTCTTCAACTTCAATTTTGATGTTTCAGTTTATATAAATTTTTTCGATTGGATACAAATTTATGATAAGTTTTAATTTTTAAATATGCCAAAATATTTATTTTATAAAGATAAATAAAAATGAAATTAAATAACTTTCAAATTTAAGAAAAAAACATTCTTGTTAAATGCACTAAAAAGGAAATATGATTATGTTAGAAGTGTAGCATTCTTGTCTAGGAAAAATGTACATGTTCAATAAAGCAAAGATGATAAAGGGATGAAGGTCTGAAAAATACCTTAACTTTTGTCGAAATTGCCGTTACGATACCAAACTTTAATGATGACCTATTACCCCCAGACTATTTAATACCGTATTTTAAACATATATATTTGTCCACGTGGACATAAAAAATAATGCATAATTATAAATAGTAATGTGTCCACGTGGGCACATATATACCTTTAAAATACACTATTAAATAGTTCAGGGGGTAAAAAATACACTATTAAATAGTTCAGGGGTAATAGGTCCTCCATAAAGTTTGGTATCGTAACAACAATTTCGGCCAAAATTGGAGTATTTTTCAGACTCTTATCCCTAAAAAGAATATCAACAACACATGATTTGCTTTATTCTTCCTTTGAACAAAAAAAAGAGAAAAACTTTATTCCTCCTAATTGATTTATGGGAGTCTATTGGGTACTAGAGGAGGAGCTTCCTTTGAAAAGCAAATACATAGTGCATTGTACATTGTAAAGAAGAAAGAGAAGTTCCTAACACAAAAAAATGTGTTTATTACTCTACAAACACATTCTTCTTCTTTTCTATTTTTTTTTTGTTATTTTCTAGATTTGCGTCATGTAGCATAAAATTTATTTATATCTAGGACTTGAATTTATGGTCTTTAAGAATCTTATACATTTTAGGAAAAATTACCTAAATACATATAAGATTTTCCCATAATCTCTAAAATTTTCAATCATTTACAAAAATTTCAAAAATTCCCTCTCGAATTTATCACTCTCCTCTCGCTGATACATCCTTATCCCCTCTCAGATACATTCCTCACATATGTATCTAGATGTCTGCTGATGTATCCAGAAGTCCAGTGATGTATTCGGATGTCCTATCCCCTCTATGATACATCCCTCCCCTCTCGGATACATCCTTCACTTATGTATCCGGATGTCCAGTGATGTATCAGAAAGTCCAGTAATACATTCGAAATCCATAAATTTTAAGGATTTTTTATAATTTGAAAAAGAATAGGAAAATAATGTAATTAATTCACAACACTCGTTTTATGACAAGGATTAATGTTCTTCAATCTTATTTGGTACCAAAAGCACTCACGAAAAGGATTAAAATCGAAGCGGGCCTAGTAGAATCACGGGTTCTCGGTGGCCCAACTTTGTTATTCCATCTGTGGCGCGTGATAGGGACGCTTAATTCCATTTAGGAACAAAAATTCTCCCTCTCAGTCATAAACGCACTAAACAAGTAGGCACAAAGTCACGTGTTACGGACCGATAAGTATTTCTTCATTCTTAGGATTTGTTTGGCCATAAATTTCTCAAGTAAAATTTAGGGGAAAAATTGACAAATAGTGTTTGTCCATATAGTTTGTCATTATTTGACAAATATTTTTGGCAAATAACCCAAATTCCCAAATACTAGAAAAAACTAGTATTTGGGTCAAATCTCATTATTTGGGAGCTTTAAAAAATTCAAATTCTATATCAAACTTTTATCTTTTACAAAAACACAGTAGTTGTTTATGTTGTATTACATAAGTAATTTTTTTTACGTGAACACCAAACCAGTGATGAAATATTCAGTGAATATGAAAGTGATGATATGGTTGTTGATGAAAATGACGAATAATCGACTCAGGGTAATAAAATTATGTGCTTCGTCTACTTCACGATGTATGGAATGATGCTTGTTGCACTACCACATTGCTCTAGTGTCATGGACACTACTTGTTATTTGCTGCAACAAAGGTCCAATTGACTTGTTGCAGAAGTCATGAATCTTGTTACGTCGACGTTTCTATCTTGCTATGTAATACAAACATTTGGTTAGTTTTTAAAACTTATGAGTATAAATTAAATTTATTAAAAATATGAAATTTATTTCCCAATTATTATGGCCAAATACATGGTGAAATTTCACCCAAATAATATTTGTCAAAAATATTTGGGAATCTATGGCCAAAACGCTAGCTTAATAGCTCTCGAATTTAAGTTATCCGGATACAAAGTTGTCTTTGTTAGGGAGTGCTTTAATATCAATATGGGATTTTCAGATACAAATTCAAATTTATGAGACTCCAACATAGATATTGGACACCGACTTGAAAAAAAAAGTAGGCAGAAAGTGAGAGTAGAAAGCAATTGAATTGAATTCTTTATGTTCCACTTAGAATTTCCTCCAGCATAAGCCAACCACAACCTTAAATGTGCACCAAAGAATCAATCAATCACCAAAAGATATATATAATAATACTACTAAAACAATAACTATATTTTAATATTAGAAAACTTAAGGAGATCAAATTAGAGCTCTTTAAAATGGTGATGTTATGAATCAAGTAAAGTTTTAGTTTACTACTTATAAATGGTGTACTAGTTATGGAAGTTTTAAAGAGGGATGAAGAAGATGTTAGTCCTAGATTTTCATTTCAAAAGAATGGATCATCATTGTCTTGTGTAGTACCACCATTTTTGCTCAGCCCACAAAAGAGCTTGTACTACAACAAGTTACCTGAGGAACCACTCAATCTCACAGTACTCAAATTGGATGGCTCTTCCTTTGGTATTCTTTCTTATTTTCCTCCTGTTGAATTGTCTTATGAAATACTGAAATTGATCTCCATCTTTATGTGTCTGTATAGCGACGAATTCAGGATTTAGAGTCAGTGAGTTCAAATAGTACTGAAATTCATGTGTATACCCCCTTAGAAACGGATCCAGAATTCAGAGTGATAGTTTCAGAGATTAGTTTTGTTTATGTGTGTACATATTTTTTTTTATAATTGGGGTGGGATTACAAGGTAGGGGAATCCCCGTGTATATACATATACAATCTTGGAGCCAAGAATTTGGCGAAGGGTGTGCAAATTTTCTTCTCAGTTGTGTTAAGGGGGTGCTAAATTAAATATACACTCATAATAGCTAACATTTAACCTCTGTACACCACATAATAATTATCAAGAGTGTGCACCAAACCATCCTTCACCTAAGATGGCTCCGCCCATGTACATATATGTATATGATATTTTAACACGTATATATGGTTTGAGTCAAAGATAGTAAGACATTAGGTGCTATGACACTTATTCTATACTACCTAGATTGATCCACATGTGGTTCGCTAGAATTGATGTATCCAGGGGCGGAGCTAGCTTGGAGGAAGGGGATTCATTTGAAATCCCTTCACTATTATGCAAATAGGGTGAAAGGTAGTCTTTTTTTGTGTTGTTTTGTTGTATATAAGTTTTCGAACGCTCTTGACATGAGAATTCTTTTAGTGGAGTGGCAAAGGGGGTTCAAAAATTGCTTTACTTAGTAAGCTTCATCATTGGTCATGTATCATATGTTTTTTCAAATGGTCAGATCAATTGAGTTTTGTGTTGTGCAGATATTAAAGTTGCAAGGAATGGGACAGTGGCGGAGCTGAAACAGGCGGTGGAATCTGTCTTCAGTCATTTTCCAAAGACAGGAACAGGCAAGGTTTCATGGTATGTGCTTTGCAAAAGGGAACTTTCAAACTAAACTTCTTCTGTTGTAGAGTGCTTGAGACTTATACTTCGATTTCTGTCTGACGTAATTTGCATAGCTGTTTCACTGTATATTACCTTAGCTAGTTCTTTCAAATTCAATAGTTTTATTGTGACAACATTACAGGTCACATGTATGGGGACATTTTTGCTTGAGCTACGATGGGCGGAAGCTACTTACTGATAGTGATTTGTTAGGAACCTATCGGATCAAGGATGGCGATAAGGTTTCTTCTCATTCATCATATTTTTGATCTAGGAAAGTTCTCTTTTATCTAATCTTTATATGATTTGCTTATGTTACTTATTGCCAAATGCATTGGAATATGCAATTTGTAAAAGGAGATGTATAGGCTTTGAAGAAAATTGATTTCTTTTAGCCAAATCAGAATCTTGACTTCTGGAGTTGAATGTGTGTGGTTCGATATATTCCTGTTTGTTTGGAAATTAATAAGCTCCTTTGAGTACATCCTTGTTAGTAAATGATTCTGAATGCACTATAAAGAGGTGAAAATGGTCTGAAGAGAGACCTGTAAAAAGCAGGTTCAATTACTAAGGTATCTAAGGCTCTAAGGAGATTCTGGTTCATATGAATTCTCCCAACTGAAAAGAAACAGATTTACTATCAAATTATTTTAGGTAATCGTGAAAATGTAAGATTGCTCACGTAGACAGATTTCTCATGGTGTTTGCGTATAGCCAGAGGCTATGGTTTCTTTCACTAGACTGATTATTAATCCGATATTGTCTATATTCTGGTTTACGAGAGTTCAGCAATTTCTTTCCACTCCAGAGTTAAGATTTTTTCAGATCATTGCTAATGATTATGTACTTTTTTCGTTATAAATCCCAAGTGGAATTTTTTTAACATTTCCTTAACGCGCTAACTCTTGATGTTTTTGCATATGCAGCTCAGTTTTATGAGGCATGTGTCCATCAGTTACAATCTGGTCAAAACACGATCAGAGAGAGAGGACTCTAGTAGGAATGAACCTAGCATGTAAGATATGTATATTGTTTTCATCCTTATTATTGGTTCATGTTTTCTAGTATTGCACTTCACCCGTATTGGTTTGCTATCGATGCTTGATTCTTCCATAGAATGTAAACACTAGGCCTTAGTTGCTCGATGCTTGGTCATAAAAGTTGGTTCTTGGTCATCTAGGTGTTCCCATAAATAGTTTCTAATACTAGAATATTGTCATTTATATGTTCCATTTATAGTTTCTATGTCAATATCTTGCCAGTACTGCTCATCATCATACCGATATAGACCTGGCTATGTCACTTTGTGTGATCATGCTGAAGAATTGAAAGAATGGACTTAGTGTTGCAGAGTTTACTGCATATTTTTATGAAATATTAACTATATGTATGAATTTGTCTTGCATATATAGTGGCATTATAAAAGCAGTTTAGATAATATATCATCTTTGGAAATGCATTTTTGCAGATTTAAAGGCTGTGAAAGCAGACAACGGAGAGGTGAACGAGAGGGTAATCACCATCAAGATGACTTATCAGAGAACCAAAACAATAATCATGACAACAACAGGAGTGTTGTAGCTAATTGTGAATCCAGGTTGGTTCATTTGTTTAGAGGATGGCTCCCATACAAATTGACAAGCCCAGAGAGGAGAATGAAACAGAAGAGCAGCACATCGACATCACACGATGGTCTACTTATGGAGTTCTAACAGTGTTGCGCTGTGATTAGTACTTTTGAAAGAGAGGAATTCAGCAACTGTTTGCAAATGTCAAGATTAGTTGTCTGCCTATGCTTCTGTTCCATTTCCTCATTTGCATATCAAGATTAATTGTGTAGAACACAAATATCTCTTTGGTCATTAGAAACAGCAAATCCACTATCATCAGACTTGAACTTCTGCATTCTGGTTTGGGATCTCCATGAGTATTCAAAAAGAGTCTGCGTTTTATGCACCGACAGTATAAAAAGCCACTTACACAATTCAGTCACTCATGAACGAATTATAGTTACATCATACTACAAGGATTAAATGGTAATCTAGTAAAAATGTTAACTAATGGTATGTTCCTCAGACTTCTTCAAAAATGTCATTGTGTGCGTGTCAGATCCTTCAAAAAAGTTGTGCATTTTTGGAGAATCCAACACGAGTGTGTCAACATTTTAAGAGAATTCGAGAAACTTAATACTAACCTATCATCATAGGTTAAAACTACACTACACTATTAGCATGATTACTTGAACCAAGATAAGAAATTATGTATATGAATTAACTTGCGCATCACAATTTTCAAACTTTTAAGTCACTCTACCAACTAATAACAAGTGTAACTTTTTTTGGTTTCCCATCTCATCCGTATATCCATCTTGGAGCCTTACTAACTTGGATTCGGCCCATTCAGATGTATCTCTGCACCACATCGTTTGACGATAATAAAATTGTGTAACTAATTAACAAGGATATGACTTTTAAAAAATACTCTGTTAAAAAAAAAAAAAACTCACGTGAGTGGCACACCCCTAAAGCTCCAATTCCAATTCTCAGCCTCATCGTATTGTGTGGCATAGATTGAGATAGCCTTTCTAAGATCTTCCTTCTTTCCTTTGGTTAAAAAAAAAAAACAATCAAGAATCAAGAAAGACCCCTCAAAAAGTTTTTTTTTTTTTTACAACTGCAAAATCCCAAGTTGCAGAAGAACAGAAAAAGAATAAGAAGAAGAAGCCATGGCCAACATGATGATGAGCTCCTCCAAAGTTTTAATCACTTCTTCATCCTCTACCATCCCTCCATCTCCAAGATTCAAACTTTCCCTCACCCAAATCCCTTTTCCAAAACTACCCCTCCCCAAATCACCCAAATCCCTTGAAACTCTCTCAATCCCATCAACTCTCAAGTCCATTTCAGTCATTCTTGCAAGCTCATTGGCCATGGCACCACCTTCACTAGCAGAAGAAATTGAAAAAGCTTCCCTTTTTGATTTCAACTTGACACTCCCAATCATGATGGCTGAATTCCTCTTTCTCATGTTTGCGTTAGACAAGATTTACTTCAGCCCATTAGGGAAATTCATGGATGAAAGAGATTCTGCCATTAAGGAGAAATTGAGCAGTGTGAAGGACACCTCTGCTGAAGTGAAGCAACTGGAAGACCAGGCTGCTGCAATTATGAAGGCTGCAAGGGCTGAGATATCAGCAGCATTGAACAAGATGAAGAAAGAGACTCAGCAAGAAGTAGAACAGAAGATTGCAGAAGGAAGGAAGACAGTTGAGGCTGAATTGCAAGAAGCTTTGGCTAGCTTAGAGAGTCAAAAGGAAGAGACAATCAAGAGTCTTGATTCTCAGATTGCTGCCCTTAGTGATGAGATTGTCAAGAAAGTCCTTCCTGTCAGTAACTAATTCTGAAAAGTTGTAATGTTTTTTTTTTTTCATGGGATTGGTAAGAGTTAACAGCTTGTTTGGATGGTTGTTACATGTAATATTGTACGTGTTGTTAGTTTAATACAATGTTTATTTTGATTGTTACTTAATTTTATTATATCATATCATTAAAACCATTGTTATGTAACCACAAAAAGTCTCATTTTATATAATGAGATATGGTGTGATCACGTTGTTATGTTTTTTTTTTTTTTTTGTTGTTGTTGTTGTGATGCTCTTGCAGGTGACATATATGGGGACATTGTTGCTTGGGCTATGATGGGCAGAAGCTACTTACTGATATTAATTTGTTAGGAACCTATTGGATCAAGGATGGTGATAAGGTTTCTTCTCATTTCATCGTATTTTCTCAGAAAGTTTTCTTTTATCTAATCTTTATATGGTTTGCTTATGTTGCTTGTTGCTAATGCACTGAAATATGCAATCTGTAAAAGGAGATTATTAGATTAGGAACCACATTCCAATAATTTCCAGTCCATCTTATGTCCAGGCTTTGAAGAAACTTGATTTTTTGTTGAGATGAATCAGGATATGTCATTTTGCAGTTGAATGTGTGTGGACTGGCACAGATGGAGCTTATAAGTCAGAAGTTTGGCTGTAATTGTTCCGATTTGCATTTTCATTGTTTCGATGTAGGAGTCTTTGATTGGAAACTAAAAGGCGGTGCATATGGTCTGAAGAGAGACATGTAAAAGCAGGTTCAATTACTAAGGCTCCAGAGAATTCTGGTTCATATGATTCTCCCAAACCAAAAGGCAACAGATTATCACTTACAAGTAAAGAGCTGAATATGGGCCAAAGTAGAGAACTCTTTTTATTATAAGTTAGAACTTTCTTTTGGAGATTTTAGATGGATTATCTTCCCACCGAATGAGATATGTACATTTTCCTTTATGAAGCACAAGTGAAACTGTTTGAACATTTCCTTGGCTCACTAATTCTTGATGTTTTTGCATGTGCAGCTCACTTTTATGATGCATGTCTCCATTAGTTACAATCTGGTCAAAACGTGATCAGAGAGAGGACCCTCATGAAAATGAAACCAAGCATGTAAGTTCTGTATACTGGCTTCGTCATTATTGTTGGTTCATCTGTTCTAATATTGCCACCCTATTGCTTTGCTATCAATGCTTGATTCTTCCATAGAATGCAAACACTAGGCCTTAGTTTTTGGACTTTTGGTTATAAAAGTTGGATCTTGTTCATCTAGGTGTTCCCATTTATAGTTTCTATACTGGAACATTGACATATATATGTTCCATTTATAGTTTCTATGCCGATATTTTCCCAATACTTCTCATCATCATACCAATATAAACCTGGCTATGTTACTTTGTATGATCATGCAGAAGAATTGGAAGAATGGACGTAGTGTTGCAGAGTTTAATGCATATATTTATGAAATGTTTAACTATATGTATGAATTTGTCTTGCATAGAGGCACTGTAACTTGTAAGAGCAGTTTAGGTAATATCCTCTTTGTAAATGCATTTTTGCAGACCCAAAGGCGTTGGAGCAGACATCAGAGATGTGAACGGGAGGGTAATCACCATCAAGATGATTTATTAAAGAACCATCGAACTAATTTTAATGACAACAGGTGTGTTGTAGCTAATTATGAATCCAGGTTGGTTTATTTGTTTAGAGGGTGGTTCCCATACAAGTTGCCAAACCCAGAGAGCAGAATAAAACAGAAGAGCAGTACATCGCGATCACACGAATGGAAAGCATTCACCTCTCGTTGATAGAAAATTAGTAATTTGTATCATCTGTTCCATTTCCTCATTTGCAGATGACAGTCAATTAGTTGTGCAACATGATTTTACTTGGGGTTTGGCATAAAAATAAGTCTTTGGATTGTGTAAAAGAGCACCCCTACCCCCCAATTTCCTCTCCATGTACACTATTTTCTAGGTTCTGTGTAATCAAATCTTGATTTTCATCATTTGCCTAAGAACACAAATGCACTAATATCTCTTGGTCATTACCTCATTGGTTAGAGCAAATCCATCTATCATCACACTTAACTTCTGCAATCTGGTTTGGGATCTCCATGGTTATTAAGAAAAAGTTTAACTTCTTATGCATTGACGGTGTAAAAAAAATACTCATACCATCAGGTTAATCAGGAGGTAAGGTAACTACATGTAAATCATACGATAAGCATTAGTTGATAATCAAATAAAAACATTAACTAAACTATCATCAAAGGTTAAACTACACTGATAGCATAGAAAATCTTTACTCTATTTGGTGTAATAACTTAAATCCAGGTTACAAAATTGGTATATGAATTAACTTGTGCATCACAATTCACAAACTTTCAGTCACTCCTTAGTGAATAAAACCAAAAGGCCACTTACAACTAATTACAATTTTGTGCATATCAAATGCCAATGCCTTTGGTTTATTAGAATTACTTAAAGAAATACTCACAGAAAAAGAAAAAAAAAAGACCAGTTGCACACCCATCTCAGCCTCATAATATTGTGTGGCATAGATTGAGATAGCCTTTCTAAGACTTTCCTTCTTCCCTTCTAAAACCACCAAAAAAAAATCAAGAATCAACCCTCTAAAAAATCCCAAGTTCTAAGAAGCCATGGCCAACATGATGATGAGCTCCTCCAAAGCCCTAATCACTTCTTCATCCTCCACCATTCCTCCATCTCCAAGATTCAAACTTTCCCTCACCCAAATCCCTTTTCCAAAACTACCCCTCCCAAAATCACCCAAATCCCTTGAAACCCTCTCAATCCCATCAACTCTCAAGTCCATTTCAGTCATTCTTGCAAGCTCATTGGCCATGGCACCACCTTCACTAGCAGAAGAAATTGAAAAAGCTTCCCTTTTTGACTTCAACCTGACACTCCCCATCATGATGGCTGAATTCCTCTTTCTCATGTTTGCTTTAGACAAGATTTACTTCAGCCCATTAGGGAAATTCATGGATGAAAGAGATTCTTCCATTAAGGAGAAGCTTAGCAGTGTAAAGGACACATCTGCTGAAGTGAAGCAACTGGAAGACCAAGCTGCTGCAATTATGAAGGCTGCAAGGGCTGAGATATCAGCAGCATTGAACAAGATGAAGAAAGAGACTCAGCAAGAAGTAGAACAGAAGATTGCAGAAGGAAGGAAGAAAGTTGAGGCTGAATTGCAAGAAGCTTTGGCTAGCTTAGAGAGTCAAAAGGAGGAGACAATCAAGAGTCTTGATTCTCAGATTGCTGCTCTTAGTGATGAGATTGTCAAGAAAGTTCTTCCTGCCACTAATTAATTCTGAAAATTTGTGTAGTAAATAAGATTACTGTTTGATCAAAGATATATAACTGTGAAAATATTTGGTTTTTTTATATGATGAATCTCATGTGTACATCTTGGTTTTTGGTAATATGAGGATTCTAAGTGACTTTTCAGGATTTTGATTATGAAGTTCAAAGAAAAAATGAAACTTGAAAGCCAGAGATCAACTTCTCTCTCTATACTGATTTGGTCCTAGAGCTGAAGTCTATCGGAAACAGTGTCTCTACCCTTGTCCAAAGAATATTGAGACAAACACAAATCAACTTGTTTGGGAGGAGTGATAGTAGTTGTAATCCATCAAGGTAATTGTAAGTTGTCAGTTATGATTTGAGATTGCCCTTCTTTTTTTTTACAAGTTTTGGTTAACAGTAAGAACATATCCACGAATGGAGTCTAGAGAGAGTAGGATATAATTGCGCGGGCAATTGTGAGACAGTACTAATTGGTCAATGGTGCTTAATTAAGTAATGGCAGAATTGTCAACCCACATATCCAATTGTTCATTTTTTTAACTACCAGGCGTAACTATTACCACATCACTTACAGCGAAGATAGCAGCAAGATGTTTACATTCAACACCACCTTAGATAAGCAAGGTTAAAAAAAAAAAAGGAAACACATCCAACAAATAATGAATTTTAAAGTTAACAATGCTTTTTTTTTTTTTTTTTGCTTTTCCAACAGATGTAATTCAAGACCATAGAGAACCCAACAGCTGAATGCAGTATAAGCTTGGGATACTTCAATCATCAGGAAAAGAGAAGACATAGAAATAATCAGTTCTGCTGCTCCTCGTTGTCCCCGTTTTGCTCTGCTTCTGCAGCCATTAACTCATCAAACTTCTCAGTCTTGCCCAGCACTATTTCAATCTGCACCAAGCGAAGATGTTAAATAAAACAATAAACCTTAATTTGATAAAAAAGACGACACCACAGATTAGACAAGGATGACTGTTCGGAGAAGGAATTTTTTAAAAAGATGGATTGCGAACCACATTTAACACCCACTAGCTCACATGAATTCAACAATGTTTTAAAGAGTATATGGGGGAAGAAGAACATGAAAGCTGTAAAAGCAGCATCTATATGGCATACGTAATACTGGCTAGACTCATTTTTCCATCTCTGCTGTTGCCAAAAGAAAATGATTTTATTCTGTTCAACGGCTTTTGAAAACAGGAACAACAACAATGGGAAAAACCACAAGATAATGCATTAGAAGGGAATATACCTTCAACAGGCATGGGGGTGTAAAACTAACTTCTAATCAAGTCTAAGATTGACCAAATGGGACTAGACAATTTTGGTTCGTAAGGATGTAAACCATCACTGACCCTACCATCTATTCTACAGCTTTTCTAAAATTCTGCACACATCCGAACTCAAACAGAGAAAAATGAGAACACACCCCAACAACCTCTTGAACACTTAACTTAATCTGCTGTTCTTCAGAAAGAATCTTGAGAGTCCCAAGCTAACATTTACCATAGAACCTCTACAGAATGAGTTCCATTACTACCAAACCACCAAAACTGAAGCAGACTAATGCATCAATTGACCGACTCATAATGCTTTTGGAATTTACCTTTGCTTTTGGTATCGGTCGGGCTCCTGGGTCATCCCTCATGTCCACAGTGAGTGTCCTGATCTCTGCAGCAAGTGTACCCTCAAAGTTAGATGACAAGAAAGATTATAAAAGGGATGGGAGTGGAGTACGAGAAGCCTCACTCTTCTCAACAGCAAATCCATTGTTCTTGAGAATTTCGGCAATAGTAACCACTGTCGAAATAGCTGTATACATGTGGAAAAGGTTGTTAATCCTTTAGAACTATATGGCAAGCCAATTCAATTATTAATGAGTTTGCAACATAACACAAAATAATAAGTCCACAAAAAAATGAAAAGAACATCAAACTGAACCGTGCCACCACTATATATTTCTTTGTACTTAATAAGGTTTACCGGCAAGCCAAAGGAACCACTTCAAGCATATTCTCAAGCACATTCTGCTTTATAAGTAAGAGATCCCTGGGAAGCCGCAGGAATAAGGTTGTGATGAATCAGAATTCATCCCAGATATGCTAAACTATTTTCTATGGTTGAAAACCATGGTCGTTTTTATGCCAGAAGTTGGTTCAAAATTGTTTCACTAGGATATCACATCACTGGTAAAGTGAGCAACACTGTGTATTATACTCTTCTTATACACATGCGGTTGCAATAGTAAACAACACATTCTTGAGATGGTAAAAAACATCACACATTGCAAAGATTGGAATTCACCAATAATCAAGAAAAAGTCAATTGGGAAAAGAAAGTGAGAGTGCCTCCATAACCCAAGCTGTAACACGGTGTATTCTTGATGTGAAAAGACAGCATAAACAGAATGTAGAAGAAGACCCATATGGCATTATAAGCAAGGGGAAACCACAAACTAGTACTCAAGATTGAGGGTCAAGAAGATTTACCCATCCCAAGAGCAGAGAGTTCCACTTCATTGTACTGTTGCATGTACCTCTGCAAGAAACATACCAAATATCTCAGGATACGAACTCAGACCAATAGCAACAGTTGTAGATTCTGGTGTAAGACCAGGAAAATTAAATATAGATAGTCACATGGCTAACACTTTTCAAGATTTTCTAATGCATGTCTTGCATCCAGAAAAAGCTTCAAACAATATACTATAAGTCCGGCGCCAACCCTATAATTGTCACTAAATATACCTAAAGTATTTTTTGATAAAGAATACCTATGAACTGCCTCAATTGCAGGTCCAAATTGTTAATTTGGATCCTACATAAACTCACATCACTTCGATTGCAATTGCTCTAGACTTGGTGAAGTCCTGTCTGAACTGCTACTGCAGACAATCAGAACTTGAACTATATTCTAATCTTATGTTTCTCAAACAAAAATATTTGTTCTTTATAACTCTCCGTATTACATATAGAATTTTTTCTTCAATCACCCAACTCATCAATTAATTATTGTAATACAGATTAGCAATTTTTCTTCAATCAAAAAACTAATAAAATCCCAGAAAACTAGACCTCAGCCAACATAAGCAATCAAACGCATTGAATTAACAAAGACCCTGGTTACTGTGCATTAACTGAAAGCATTTTGCAGGTCTCCCACTATGAGCCATGTCATTTTTGAAAATGTAATTAATTGTTCCCGTTCATGATAGTGGAAACAGTATGCAAGATCCAAGTCCTTATTTTTACCTTCTCTCACATAACTTGTCAGCAAACAACTCAACAACCATAAAAGAATCTATCATTGTTCAACAAGCATAGACCCTCATAACCATTAAACGGAAACAATTTTTGCAAATCTAGCTGTCTTCATAAAAACATCCAACAAAAGAATCCTCCATAACCAATTTACAGACAAACAAGTATAATCATTTTAAAACTACGTCTAATTACCCAAAACTTCATCAATGGATACACAGACTACAATGCATGGCTTTATAACATGGAAAAACAAGTAAACAAATTTAAATAACTAATAGCTTAAAATACAGTAATAGTGTAAAAACTCCTTATGATTTCAATGTATATATAATTTAAATGGGAAAAAAAGCACCTTTGAGAGATTAACATAAAAGAAGAGCGATTTCTTAGTGTTAGAAACTTGGATTCTGTTCTTCTTTTGTGTCTCTGAGACACTCATCTTGTTCACTCCCTCTGTGATTCCTTCCATTGATTTGCTGATTTCTTCAGGTAAACCCTAATTTCGCAGCCTCCTTTCCCTTTGAATAAGGATCCGTATAATTTGGGGAAAATTATACCAAAAAGAGTAACAGATAAACCCTCGGGTCATATCCAGGTGGTTTTAAGGGTTAGGCACTTTAAACGACAACGTTTTATGGCTCTTTGATTTTTTTTTCTCTCAAATGTACCCCTCTTCTTTCGAAAATTATACTTTACACCATATTTGGTTCTGAGGCATAGTTACATTGGGTTTGATTATGGAAGGAATTGTTAACCTCAAAATTCATTATTATGTTACCGTTTGTTGGTTGAGGTTTAAATATGTTGTGGTTCATTCAAATTTATTAGCATAACATTTCGAATTGAAGTATGTTATCGTTAATATTCCGTCAATTCAATAAAGAATCATTATTACTTTGATACATGAAAGTGATAAAAAATTACTTTGATCACAATGTCTATCATGTTGGTATATGTTGGAGCAAATTGATCAGTGAAGTCAAAATTTAGGACAGTTTAGAGGAAATTTTGAGTTAGCCGAAATTGAAAAGAAATATATATATGTAAATATCGTATAAGCAAAGATTTCTAAAAAAATATATATTTTATCAAATATTTTTTAAAAGTTTTCTTTGCAAGGATTATTTTTTAAAAATATATAATAAAAGTTTGACACAATAAGTATTCATGATGAAAAAATTAATTTCAAGTGAATATGTACAAAATATTGATTGAATAATTGAAAAAAATACAATTAAGTAATTACTGGAATCGGTTAAATTACTTTGTATTTTTGACAACGATTATATTACATCGAACTTGCAAAATTTTGCACTATAAATGAATAAAACTTAACTTTTTGTTGAATATACACATCTATTGGATTGGATGTTAGGGTAAAAGTTAACCAGCATATTATAATTATTTTACAAAAATTTAAGTTCTATGCCTTGACAGTTTATCTCTGGTAGAAGCTATTCACCATTTTTCAAAGTTATCTACCATTTTTATTAATAATTATTATTGAGAGTTACTTGAAACTGCATTTTCAATAACCTAATTGTATAGACACTTTTTTAATTTTGAAAAATCAATACATTGAACTTGAAACTTTTCATATAGAGGCAGTTCTCACAAGGTGAAGAATGTTTCACACTTTATTAAGCACAAATTACAAGTTTATTTTACAACCAACCAAAACAAAAAAGGAACCTAGCTACCTAGCTAGATAACAAATCAAACAAACACAAATCAAGAACAAATCACAACACAAACATCATTTTACAACTCAATGATTAATTAAAACAATAAACTTAACTAGCTACCAAATCTTGACATTTGATATGCTTTAATTCCCTCCTCCTCCCAAACCCCCCACCCTTAGCTAATTAATATAATTAACCACACTTGAAACCTGTGGGAACTTTCTTAGCACAAGCACTAACCAAAGCACTAAGTGCAACAGGAATATCTAATTTGATAATCCCAAGTACATTTGCTTTAATGGCAGTGCAAAGACAAGCTGCAACTTCCAAATCAGCCAAACCTTCAAGCAATGAGCAACAAGGGGTTGTCACTTGGCTACCAATTGCAACATTTACAAGGCCAAGTAGGTCACCACAAACACCAAGCTTCAATGTGTCCCTAGGGCAATAAGGGTTCACTGGGGGTTCCTTTGGTGTTGGGTGAGGCTTTGGCTTAATTGGTTCACATGGACCACAAGCACTAGTGAATGTGGCAAAAATGAGAAGGGAGAAAATGAAAATGGTGGAGGAGAGGGTAGCCATGATTTTTCTAGAGAGCTTTAGTGGTGGTGTAGCTTGGTTTCTAGAGTTTGTGAATGATATGCCCTTGAGGAGTTACTATTTATAGATTTTACCAACTTCTATACATAGACGAAGTTGTAAAAGAATTAGAGTTTACCAACTTCTATACATAGATGAACGAAGTCGTAAAATAATTTTTACACTATTAGATAACAATATAGAAGTGACCTATGGTACTTAAATTTTTCAAAAATATTGGCATGCCCATGTTTGAATATCCTTTAAAAAAATATTTTATATAATTTTTTAAGAAGTTGGCATGTGTCATTTTTGGAGGATTAGATAGGGACGTTGCATTGTAACCATGTTTTTAGAGAATTCGAGCAACATATGTAGCAAATACTTATTTATAATTAAAAGTTAAATTTAGTAATATAAGACATGTTACCTGCTATAATAAATTTAAAAATATATTAATTGATGAGAAAATGAATTTTGAATCTAAATCAATTAACTCAAAAACTAGTTTATAAAAAATGTTCAAGAGCATACAAGAAGACCAAATTCAACTCCCATCTCACCGTAGATGTGAAACTCAACACCTCTTGCGCACCCAAGCTTGCCAACATGAGCATGGACAATATAATTAATATGAGATTAATTCCAATATTTAATAAATCAAGAATTTATGAGATGGACACGATTTTAATATCATGACAAAAAAATAGACTTTAAACATTACACAACCTCAAAAATTTAAATTTATGAAGCGATAATTATCTAAGATCATATAAGAAGCTGATAAATTCCTCGTCCCACCATTGATGTTGGACTCATGAACATTAATAATATAGAAACTCTTCATACTATAAATGTGTATAAGTCAAAATACATTATGCATAGGGGGGAAATTGTGAGGTTGAAGTTGAAAGTTTGATTGAGTGGAAGAGAGTGAAAAAAAAAACAAAAACAGGATGATGCTGGAATATTTTGTAAGTTTGTGAAGAAATTAAGTTTATTTGACCTCATATGGCTAATTTCCCTGGTCACCATGCAACGTGTATAGTAGACAGGACAATGTAAGCCAGTGAGCACATTATCTGTCATGGACCTACCTCATTTTTATTTTTTTTACGATAGGTAAAAAATGTAGACATTAATCGTTGATTTCTATAACTTATTTGCATAGAATGTTTAAATAGATAGATAGATATATATATATATATATATATATATATATATATATATATATATATATATATATATATATATATATATATTGTATATATATATTTTACATGTGAATGATTGGAAGATAGAAGGGAGGAAGAAGGAAGTATTAAGTGAAATCAATTTATGTTTCTGTTAGTTAAATAATTCAACATTATGTGCACCATTCAAACTTTATGGAGCATTGAGACGACCGAATATAATATTAGATCTATTCTACTTAGAATATATACATAAAATACTATTAAAAGTATTTTTAAGCACTTATTTTTAGGTAAAAAAAAATACAAAAGAAAAAAGTTAAAAAATCAAAAATTGGATATGACCAACTTATGACCTTTTACTTATAAGTTACTTAAAAAAAAAACAATTCAAACACTCCTTTGTAGTAATGGATGAATCTACTACTATACATCATCTATTGATCAGTATAACAGAGCAAATGATAGTATAGTAATGAACATAGAAATGATACTAGCAAATATAATCCCAAGAATCTCGATTGTAATTTCATGACCAATTAATCCTTTGCGGTACTAAATTTTTTGTGACAAATCCACCCACCCTTGATATTATAAAAGAGATTAACTTCTCTGTATAGACAATATAGTATATTTTCCTTTTAAAACTTATTAAGTTACCACTTAAAAGATAATTAGAGGCACTGTATATAATATGTGAATTAGTAACGTGATTTGTTGGACGAATAATGATGCAATACTAGCTAGCTAGCATAGGTAAAATTATAGTATTGATGATGATAAAAAGTTTTATGCTACTATACAAGTTAAATCATGTTTGTAAATTATAAATTATAAAAACCATGGCCATTTAAAAAATAAAAAATAAAAAATGAGTTCACAATTAATCTTGATGTATAGCAATATTGTACAAATATCATATGGAAACAATATATCTTTAATAATGTTTCCTTGTCCTGTGTGTATGGTTATTTGGTCACATCAATTATTGAAGCAATACAATTTTACATGTGCATTATGTCTGGCTGCATTGCGTTGCTGCCATTTCCCTCTTCTTTTACTTGTTTTTTTCTTTTGGAAATGACAGCCAGATGTATCAAATTCTGTGTAACGCGCTTTTGAAGAAGGATTTAACGGATCATATTTTCTTAAGTATAAAACAATTTAATCTTACTTTTCTCCTAGAAAAGTTAGTTTTACGAATTGAACATGTTAGGTAAAATTGCACAATGACAAAGCAAACTCGGAGGAAAATGTAGTTATTTAGTTGCGGGTTATGAAAAAAGAAAAATATTTTCAATTTTTCTATGGTTGGTGTGACAAAATGTCGAGAAAAAAAAAATTCTCCACAAAAACAAGTTCCATAAAAATGCGTTAAATGACTTCCCAAATAGAAGTAGGGAAAACAAGTGAAATTCCAAGTTCATTGTCTCCTCCACAATCATCCATGCATGTTCACCCAGCCAACACCCTCCGCCATCCGCGATCCCCTATTCCCCACTCCATCCCACACCAATTCTTGAAATAATAATCTATAAAGATTAGACAATCAAAAATATTTTGAAAAGTAAATGGTAAAGATTGTTATGACTATCTACAACAATGGGAGGGATTGTTTTTATTATCTTAGCGGATAAGAATTAATTAATTAGAGGAAAAAATTAAATCAATTATAATAATTGTAAAAAATAAAAATAACTTCACCATTTATTTTTCTATTGTCTAGTCCTTTTTTTTTTTTATATATAAAATACTTTTTACACCATTAGGATATCTATTTTAGAAACGGTTGTCATCACCCTTTTTATCTTTTCCTTCAGTTATAGAACGACCATTTGTTTTTCAATATCATATATTTGGGTAATCAGAGTAGGTTTTCCATCTTGAAAGATGTCTAAGCTATTGTTCAAGATATTCTTCTCAGTGGTTAGTTCATTGAAGGAATCAATTAGTACAACAACTAGCTTTCTCAATTTTCTAATGGAAAATATATTCACTCTTCATCATCATCATCCCCCCACCCCCCGATAGGCCCGATGCGCCGTCCCCCCACCCCCGCCCCCCTCAGGAGGCTCGAGGCGTCGTGCCCCGAGCCCCCCGAGCCGTCTCACCTTAGGAGGCTCGAGGCGCCGTGCCTCGATCCCCCCGCCTCGCCCCACCGCAGGAGGCTCAAGGCGCCGTTCCCCGTGCCCCTTGGCCCGCCTCCCCTCAGGATGCTCGAGGTGACGTGCCCCGAGGTCCCCACCCCAATCCCCAGGAGCCTCAAAGAGCTGTGCCCCGAGCCCCCCACCACAACCCACCCTCCGGGAGGCTCGAGGTGCCGTGCCCCAAACCCCCCACCCACCCCTCTAGAGGCTCGAGGTGCCGTGCCTTTCCCCATTCCCCCGATGGGAAGCTTGAGACGCCTTCCCCCGAGCACCCAACCCACCTTCCCGAGAGGCTTGGCGTGCTGTTCCCCGAGCCCCATTCCCCAACCCACCCCAAGAAGCACAAGGCGCCGTGCCCTGAGCCGCCCACCCTAACCCACCCTCTCGGGAGGTTCGATGTGCCGTTCCCCGAATCCCCTGGCCCACCCCCCTCAAGAGATTTGAGGCGCCGTGCCTCGAGCCCCCTGGCCCGCCCCTCTCAGGAGGCTCGAGGCACCGTTCTCCGAGCCCCTCGGCCCGCCCCCCTAGTAGGCTCAAGGTGTCATGCACCGGGCTCCCCGGCCCCGCCCCCTCTCGGGAGGCTCGAGGTGTCGTTCCCCAAACCCTCCACGCCAACCCATTCCCCGGGAGGCTCAAGGCGCCGTACCCCGAACCCCCCACCCCAACCCAACCCATCCCCGGGAGGCTCGAGGCGCCGTACCCCTAGCCCCCTACCCCAACCTATCCCCCGGGAGACTCGAGGTGCCGTACCCCGATCCCCTCCCCCCTCGAGAGACTAGATGAGCCGTGTCTCGAGCCCCCCGACCCCCACCCCCAAGGAGACTCGAGGCGTAGTTCCCCAAGCCCCCCGGCCTCCCACCCCAAGGAGGCTCGAGGCGTCGAACCTCGAGCCCCTCACCCACTTACCCCTGGAAGGCTCGAGACATCGAGCCCCCCACCCCTCAAGAGGCTCGAGGCATCGTGCCTCGATCCTCCCACCCACCCCCCGAGAGGCTCGAGGCACGACGCTTTTAGCCTTGCACCCACCCCCCACACCCCCGGGAGGCTCGTGGCGTCGTTCCCCGAGCCCCCCCGCCATGAATTGATCAAGGATAAACTCAAAGACTTTTATTTAATGCTAATAAAAATAAAAACTCTACATCAAAGGAGTGAAGGAAAAAAGAAAAAAATTGACGAATTTAGGATACGATGATGATTCTGCACTTTCATCAGCTTTATTAGGGGACACTTTCTTCAAAGGCAACATTTTTATTTTTTCCTTGCAATAATGAAATTATAGTTCACAAACCCAAGAATTTAAGCTTGTTGATTTTTTCCTCAAATATCAGCCACATCAATTATGCATAAAAAACTAGGCTTCACATATAATACTGGAACTTCACCAAGAGACAAGTTTATTATGCACTTCTTTTTCCAGATCATGCTAAGCACTTAAAATATCAGAAGAAATGATAATGAAATTCCACTAGCTAACAATAAAGTCAATCTTCACATAAATGTATCAATTGCAATGCTTCATTTGTGGTAAAAAATTCAAGAAAATGTGCACCCAACTCTATAAAGCTATATCTAGTTTAACCATTGATCTATGGATTTTTTAGGAGCTCAGTAGTACTGCAATTTCACATAAATATATCAAGGGAGATGCGCCAATAGTGGTTTAAAAGTCAAGACACTGAGCCTCCCAACTTTACCAAGCTATATCCGGTTCAACAATTATTAGCTAAGGGTTTCTTTTCAGAGCTCAGTCGTACTGCAATTCCTTTCTTCATAGTTCATCACATTTAGACAGAACATGCAGTTTCAGTGTCAAGTTGAAAGCATTCAAACGATCAGCTAAATGATGAACTTGAACCTAACTCGTTTACTATATTTTACTAGAGCTTCAAAAAATAAAAACAAAAAAACTAACGAGTGCTCTACATTACCTGACACCAAATATACTAATTTTTTTCAGGATAAAGCAAATGCTATTTATCAATTCTAGTAACAAAATCATTTTAAGCCAAAGAACCACTAAATAGTCAACATACTATGTCTAAGAACAGCAAAAGGCATTTCATGCCATACAAGATTGTATTTCTCGGCATCATAACATACAACACGGCAAAACATTCTTCAACTCCATCTTTGGAGGTGCAGGATCCTGATAAAAGCTTGGCATGAGTGTTGCTTTAAATTTTAAGCTCTTCCTTGACATTTTGATCTCAGCTTCCTGAGTTTCCTGTTAGAGAAATGAAAGAAAATAAAATGGGAATGCTACAAGATAACCCTAAAACAAGAAATTTTCTACACCAAGAGATCCAGAAGTAGAAGTGTCACAACACCTTAGTCTTGGCTTGCATATTACTCTTCTCAACTTCCTTTGCCTGGGTTTTTTTCTTCAAGCTTGGAGTAAAACTATCCAAATAACAAGACAAATGTTCTTAGATTGACTTCACGGTGCAAGACAATCAAGAATATATTATAAGCTTCACTGATGCAAGCAGAGGGCTAACCTCTTTTCTTTTCTCAGCTCTTTCATCACACTTGAAACTGATATTGTAGGTTGGAAGAGTACCTACTTTGCGAGGTTTGGCATCTGATGCAGCAGTAGGATTGCTATGAAGTGCTCAAGGATAAACTGAAAGACTTTTATCATGCTAATAAAAATAAGAACTTCAAATCTAAGGAGTGAAGGAAAAAAGAAAGATTTGTAAGGATACGAAGTTGATTCTGCACTTCCATCAACTTTATTAAGGAGCACTTTCTTCAAAGGCATCAGTTTTATTTTTTCCCTGCAGTAACGAAATTATAGTTCACAAATCACTGGGGAAAAGTTATCATTGATTGTTTGGCACATTTTGTAAGCATTTTCAGTACAATTATCATAGGACTCCTCCAAGTAATAGGTAAGAAACGACAAGAGAAATCAGACATACTTAAGGCCTTCAGATTGAGCAGCACTCGGAGAAGTTGATGTTGCTACTTCAGCATGACGAGGTTGCTGCTAGAAGACAGCAGAAAATGAATATGATATTGGTGACAATAAACAAGATGCATATGAAACTAATAGAAAATGCCTCATGGGTCATGATTAAAACATGTGTTTTAAAGTATAATCAAACCCCAATAGTAGGCTCTAAAGAAATACAGTCTCATTTGTGGTACTTAGTTTATTCAAGTTAATGTATTCGTCTTTCTTGTCATACTCAGAAAGGTATTCCTGAAGAGGATGAAGAAGATTATGAACATGAGCCTCATGTACACATTGTGTCAAATTAAACGAATCAAGAAAACATTTAATCCTATGTAGAAGCCAAGTCGAAAGTCAAGCAAATTAATACAAACCAAAAGCAATCTCCCAAGGTCTTCCCTAAAGTGGAGTCCCCTAAAACTCCTTATTCACAAGAGCCTTCACTTTTGTGTTACGCCTCTTGTCTGGACGTGCTAAGGATTCATCCATGTCTAATTCTTTGCATTTATCCCAAGAGTTAATAAACTAACTCTACAGACTCAGATGAAGAAATGACAGTATGTTTTAAACCCCTATTTACATGATTTTTTCCTATCTGGTTTCGAGACATCTGTGATAGTTGCTTACACATGCAGGTGCATCATGAAACTGTGGGGAAAAGAAAATGCTCGAAGGTGGAGCCTTATTCAATCGTTAGAAAAAAGGTATGTCTGTACAAGTCACTTTCTAGTTTCTAATATAGGAGGTGATCAAATTTTTCTAAATCTCTTCGAACAATGACAGCTCTTCGAATAATAGTGATGAAAGAAGTCTCAGCTGTATTTCTCTCCCATTGTAAGATAAGTCGACCGTTCCATCAAGGACACCAAAATATTTTGTCTGTCCAATAATTGGACAGATATTCAATGATCCCGTAACCCTTGAAGCCAATCAAACATATGAAGGGAAAGCCATCCAGGAATGGATAAAAAGAGGTAATACAACATGCCTCATTACTAGGCAGTCTTTATCTGCAACTACTCTTCCAAAAACCAATTATGTCCTGAAGAGACTGATAACCTCTAGGAGGGAACTGCACCCTGATCTAGCTCAGGAGTTTTCGTACTCGCAAACACCGCGAAGTTATTTAAACATTCCATCTTCAAGAGAGAGATCATCTGAGTCTACTCCATCTCTGACATTTCATCATCCTAATCATAGGAGGATAGAGGAAATCGTAGAACAAAGATCACGAAGATTTGTGCGAGCAATTGTATCAATGTCGTCTCCTACTAGTGTAATTTCTTAAGCAGCAACTAAGGCAATTATCAATAGCTTAAAACCTTATGTTTCATGTCTGTGCACTTCAGAGGACTTACAAGAATGTGAAGCAATATTGTCTATAACTAACATATGTAATGACTCGAAACTTGAATCTAAAGGAGTTCACTCTTATTTGTCAACACCAACAATAGTGAATGAATTTGTAGAGGTATTATCAGCTTCCATAAAGAGAGATGTCTTGAAGACGACAATTTATATCTTTTCTGAGCTACTAAATGCAAAGGATAGTGTTGGCGAGATCCTCACAAGTGTGGACTCGGATTTTAAGTGTCATGCTACGTTATTGAAAGACGATCTTCCTGAAGCAGCATTACTTATTTAACTACTCAGACCATCATTCTCTCAACTTTCAGCTCATAATTTTGTACCCTCTCTTACTCAGATTATATCAAACAAAAATGAGTATTCTAGTGATTTTCAGTTCACAATAGGACCAAAACAAAAAAAAAATCCCATAAATCCTTGCATATCAAAAATCCTCAAATCACTTCACTTGATCTTCTCAAATTAATTTTTACCTAGAATCATCAATCATCTTTTCACAAAACCCCACTTAACATTAATCATTTTACTTATTACATCCAAGAAAGAAAACCCCCCAAAACAAAGAAATCACAAAACCCCATAACCAACATACAAAAAAGTGAACCATCAAACAAGATAAAACCCAGTACTCAAACAGTAAAAAAAAAGTACACATAATAAACATATATCAAAAACCGAGAAAGACTCACAAGTTTGAAGGAAAGATTTTTCTCCACCGCCAATGAATTGCCAGTCGTTTCTTGGCCGCTCCAGCAATCAACTTTCCGGTCTAATTTTTCTCCACCGCCGATGGATTAGCCGCCATTGCTTGTCTCTTCGCCACCGCACTCGAAACAGACAACGCCTATTCTGGGGAAAATCGGGAAAAACACTGATTTGTTACCGTTACTAAAGATGTGACAATTAAAACTTTACGTTATTCCATTTTACATTAAAACTTTGATTGGACACCAAATTTTTAAAAAATAATAAAAGATTTTTTAAATTTGTGATCTTAAGTAATAGTTTTGAATTTCAATACACTACACTATATAGTGATTTTTTTTGTGTGTTTTAGGTTTAGATTTATTTGAACCATTATCTAAATACTGAATAGTTTGTAAATTTGGGATAAACGTAGATAGTGGTCTGAAAAGTAACTATTTGTCAATTTCTCCCAAATTTAGAGATTCAAAAAGCAGTTAATAATGAATTTGATGATTTTATTGTTGCTAGACAATATTGAAGTTCAATTTGTAAAGAAAAAATTGCACAAGTTTCACCAAAAAAATATTGCTCACCTTTGAAAAGGAATAATATTTTAGAACTTTTAGTTAACATACTCAAATCTCTATATTAATAAATTATTTTCTTGTAACAACATCTAAAGTAATATACAGTAAACACGTGGCTAATATCTTGTTAACTTAAATCGATACTTACACATATAAGTATTAGTATCATCAGGTGAATTTAAATATTTTATGTCTTGTAAGAATTATTTTATGAAGTTAAATATTTTATGTCAAGTAAGAATATTACATGGTAGATTATAACATGGCAGATTATAACATTGAAAAAAAAGGCTAAAATTATTTTTATACTTTTCATTTATTAGCTAACTTTGTTCTTCGTTGTATTATTTGACTATGACACAAAAATTGTAATGAACAAATATGGATATAGCTTTATTCGAAACAGACGAACGTCGTCATCGTCATTTCCTCCAATGGGAAAAAACTTTACTGATTTGTGACCGTTTAATTCGGTTCAAATTGGACAGGTGGTATTTTTAATTTATTTTTAAAAAATATTATTATTTTCTTTATCTTGTATTTAAATTGAGTTAATACACATTTTTTGTATCCAAACTTTTTTTTTACCTTCATTCATTATTTTTTTCTCTTTTATTTTTCAATTGATTTTATTTTCTTTGTCTTTTGTTTTGATTTGATTTCAGATTTAATTCCAAATGTCTTGTATTTAAAATAAGCTAATTTTGAATAGATATCAAAATAAGTGAACAAATCAAATAAAACATAAAAAAATTATAATGTTAAAATTAAAGGAAACTTTTAAATTATTTTAAATAAAATAATTAAAAGTGAAAAGATAATAAATTAATTAAAAAAGTTTAAAGTGAAAATAAATTAAAATTAATATTTTAAGAAGAAACAAATAAAAATAATTTAATATATATAAATTTTAATATCAATAAATATGTGTACTAACTAATAATAAACTAAATATTTTTCGAAGAAAGAAATAAAAATAATTTAGTGTATATAAGTTTTAATATCAATAAATATGTGTACTAACTAATAATAAAAAAATGACATTGTCCAATTTATGCAATCATGGCTTGCTTTCAAGAGAATGTGCACACTCTCTATGCCATGTCAACATTTGTGGTGTATTTATTTTATTTTAAATTAGTTTAGGATGGTAATATATAGGACCCTAGTTAAGTTTATGCGTGTCTTCGAAATTTAAGTCTTATTCGAATTCGAGAGGGTATTTGTACCTTGTCCCAAATACTTTTTGCAAAAATTATAACTAAGTACAACTATTTTAAACTCCTCCACAAATTCTAACTACAATGAAAAATATTTATAGTCTACAATCATACGTCTACTAAGACTATTAATTTGAAGTGTTCATTTTTATCCATAGGGTTTGTTTCAAAATTTTGAAATTACATTTGGAGATTATTTTGAATTAATTTTTGTTTATTAAACTAGCCACATTTGAAAAAAAGCTTCCTGAAGTTCATTGACAAAAAAATAAGCTGTATTTTTACGTTCAAACACAATAAAAAGAAATGACCTATTTTAGGTCTTATCTCTAAGTACTTGTATTTCAATTTATGTGAAACATTTTAAATTTATTCAATTCTGAAAAGAATGATTTTTTTTTCTTGATTGACAAATATTTGAGAAATTATCAATTTTTGCTCATATTAGGTCTCACTTATTTGACAAAAAGTTCAATAATGTTATTCTTCTATTTAAAAATTCATTTCCTAAAGATAATTTTGACAATTATAATTTTTTATATTTCCTAATATTCATGTTCAGTCAATTTACATATATTATAAAAATAAGAACAAATGGAGTAATTACTATGAATAATTTATCCTATGGTTCATATTGATACTCTACAAACTTTCTATAAATAGAATTATATTCTTTTTGAGGTTTTATTTCTCTTAAAGTAATTTCAAAAATGAAATTGTACATTTCTCCATTCTCTATATTTTTAATCTGGGAGTTAATTTCTGTAAACTACATATTAAAATTACTTTTGTTTCATAAAATGCCAACTAAGAGAGAAGAAAGTCTTTGAAGTGTTTAGTATATTTTAAAAAAAAACTAGAAATACAGTAGTTGAATGATATTCACAAACAATTTTTATAGACAATTCTCAAAATACGAGTGACCATCCATGCAAACAACTCGTTAATTGAAATGCAAAACTTCTTTTCTTAAAGAGAAGTAATTCTTCCTTAGTCTGAACATATATAACATACTTCAATGTCATATTTATATTGATTAAAAATAATTTAACGTTTACATTAATATAATGATTCATAGTAATAGAAATATCTACGATTTGTTTCAGACCACAAATTTCAAAAGTATTTTTTTTTAAAAAATATTATGTTAAATTAAACGATACCATATAAATTGAGATGGAATAATATTATATATATAGTACGACATTTTGTCATACGATTTGAATTGATACTTCAAGAAATGCTCAGGAAAGTTTTGTCATTTTTGTAGGTCTTATCCAATGTAAGATGCTAAAAAAGCTATGAACATTGTTTTGCCAATTAAAAAAATAAATTTCCGTAGATTCTCTCTACTTTGGAAAAGTAATAATTCAAACAATGTTGATCCAATAGATTGTTAGTTGTCATTTATTAAGTAGTAGACATATGTTTTAACTTATTTGTCTTAATTTTTTTTAGTTTATTTTAAGATATATTTTTTACAACTCTTTAATTCTATTTTTTCACGTAACATATTTTGAGACCATAAAATTAAAAGACATTTTGATATATTTTACGTATTTTTAGTTTAAGATCGTAAGATTTAAATTGTTTTTTTTTTAATTATCTTAAATTTCGTGTCAAGTTAAAATCAATAACATTGAAACTGTGAAAGTAATGTATGTGTGGAATTAGGGATATTTGTTGCATAGACGAAAAAATGACAGAGATAATCTCTTATATTTAAGATAAGTTTAAGATAGACCTTTAAATTAGGAGTTGATATAGTTTAGACAAAATCAAAATCCTATTTTTTTTTTAATATTTGATTTGCATTTCAAAATCAAGTATTCTAAAATTTTGTCCAAGATTTTAAAGTTTTATAAATCTTAATACTAATTGCAATACTCTACTAATCAATCAATATACTCACTAGGCTAGATGATATATTCTAAAAACCACAACCTTTTTTTATTATTTAAAGTTTTTCCTCAGGTTAATTAAGTAACTTCTCGAGCAATTTTATATTACAACTCAATAAAAAATATTATAATATACTCCTAATCTAAAAAGCTAAACAGACTTCACAATAAGTTACATAATCCAAGCCTAATCAACTCAAGAACTAAAACAATTTTGTTATATATATATATAGCTTAAGATCATACAAAAATAAAGTTTTTTCATTGAAAAAGAAGAAATAACTTTGGATTTCAATAATAAAACAATTAAATAAATAAATGTTATCCTCCCGATTTATTTTTTCCTTTAGGCACTAATTAGTTTGAGCCTCCACTGAAAAATTAAGCTATAATGTTGACACCAAACACAAGCGGAACAGGGAGAAACTAAATGGAAAGAAATTACCTTTTCCGAAGCAGCATTCTGGAAGTGATAAAATGCTTCCACCACCACGAGGCCTGACTCAAGAAGCAGAGACCTGATGCAAAACTTGAGAGTTTAAATGTGAAGGACCAATCAAGTGAAGACACATAGGGTAATGTGTCATTTTGGGTGATGGGTGATGAAGGTGCTCTGAGTTCACTATAATACAAACACAGTTTTTTTTTTTAAAAAAAATTAATAATTTTTCTTAAAAAAATATTGTTCCTAAAGATGGATGTTAAGTATTATATATATGTAAAAAAAATCCTATTTAACACCGATTATATACATGTAAAAATAACTAAAACAATAACAATTGCAAGTAATAATTCACCACTTCAAAAAGATAAATAGGTTTAATACTCTTATAACTATTAAATTCATAAAATTTAAATTATAAATTTATTTTTATTTATTCCCTTCTAATTATATATATTCACAATTTTTTTGACAGCACATTTAACATGGTTTCATATTCGATTAATATTAATATGTAAAAAAAAATATTTCTTTATTGTTGTATGTCACTAATATATTTTTCTATTAAGATTGGATTTTTGGATCCTACTTAAGTCAATGGCTATTTACTGTGCACATGAATGATTTGATTTTACTTAAAATTTAAAATTTTGTAGCATTGCAATTTATGTTAGAACATTAATATATTTTCCTATTATGGTTAAGCTTTGGATTTGTTTTTGCTAAAGTAAATTAGGATTTTGATTTTGCTTCTTATAAAAGAAAAAACTAAAGAATTTAGGTATGTAATTTATTTTACAGCTAATTGTATTCGTATTTGTTAACTTCAACAAGATGTTTCATTAAATAATTTCCTTTTATATTATTGCATCATTAATTTATTTCCCATTAAGAATAGATTTTTGAATCCTACCTAAGTCAATGGCTATATATTGTGCATATTAATGATTTGATTTTACTTAAAATTTTAAATTTTGTAGCACTGCAATTTATGTTAGAACATTAATATATTTTCCTATCATGGTTAAGCTTTAGACTTGTTTTTGCTAAAGTAAATTAGGATTTTGATTTTGCTTCTTATAAATAAAAACTAAAAAAATTTGGTATGTAATTTATTTTACAGCTAATTGTATTCATATTTGTTAACTTCAACATGATATTTCATTATATAATTTCCTTTTATATTTGATTTTACTTAAAAAATTAAATTTTGTAGCACTGCAATTTATGTTAGAACATTAATATATTTTCCTATTATGGTTAAGCTTTAGATTTGTTTTTGCTAAAGTAAATTAGGATTTTGATTTTGCTTCTTATAAAAAAAACTAAAAAAATTTGGTATGTAATTTATTTTACAGCTAATTGTATTCATATTTGTTAACTTCAACATGATATTTCATTATATAATTTCCTTTTATATCATTGCATCATTAATTTATTTCCCATTAAAGTTAAATCTGTGAATCTTATTCAAGTCAATGTCTATTTAATGTAAATGCATATAAATAAATTTAAGTTTACTTTAAGTTTGAAATTACTTTAATTTGCAATTTATGTTATTTCTAATTATAATCAATTATTTTTTATTGTCTATTTGAATTTGATTAATTTATGCAAAATATTAAGATATTTCCTATTATAGATAACTTTCAGATTTATTTTTGCTACTATATTGTTTTGTTTATCATACAAAAGTTTTTTTTTTTTTTTAAATGGAGTATTATTTTGTCTTTTTAAAATCATATTCATATTTTCTAACTTTAACTTAATAAATTTCATGAGTGTATTAAAATATTTGATTAAAAAATTATATTTTAATAATGTGGTGAATATACAAAATATATTTACAGTATAATATTGAATTAATTTCCTAATTTTCTGTATGATGAAAATATTATTTTTATTTGTGTTGTTTGACTAAAGAATTAATTATATGTCATTTAATAAGAAAATTGATGTATATAAATAAGTGCGATGTCATCTTTTCATAAGTATCATTTGTTGAAAAACGTTTCATTTAGGCATGGAGAGAAAAAAAGACTAAAGGACGTCAAAAGATACCAATGAAAAAAATTGAAAATAAGGATTCCATGTTTGCTACATTTACAAAGCGTCGTGAGGGTTTGTACAAAAAATCTAGCGAACTCGCTACAGAATGCAATGTTGACATTGGAATAATGATGATTTCCCCTACTTGTAAGCCTCATTCATTTTTTCACCCTACAGTTGATGCAGTTATTTCTCGTTTTCAGAATTCTGATATGCAGTTAGGTGAAAGTACAAATCTAGAAGCGAATGTTGCTAGAAATGAAGTGAATCAACTCAAAACTAGGCTTGAAGAACTTGATGTCATAGAAGACATTGCGATTGCTAAGAAAAATTCTTATGAACAAATGGAAGAAACAAGACAAAAAGGTTGGTGGGAGTCGACTGAGCAGCTCAATCCAGATGAAGTGTTCATATTTGAAACTTGGTTAAATGAAACTAGTTCTAATTTACACCATCGTTTGAATCAATTAGAAATTGAAGCTTCATCCTCAATGAGATATGAATCTTTTGGAGTGTGAAATTTGAAAAGTTCAAATTGCAAATGATTCACCCTAAATTATCACTTATGGATATATTAGGGAGGACTCTAGTAAGTCTAAATCTATATTAATAAGGTGTTATGTTTTTTTAAAAATTATTTCAATAATGCTACAAGCATGTATCTGATATGATTTTCATTAATAATATATTGATATGGTTAGTTAGAACAAAATTTCATGTGTTGTTTAGAAATATATATATATATATATATATCGACAGAATTTATCGATGACTGCATAAAATTGACATCAAATTTCATTTAAACATCTCAACTAAAATTTATTTATTTTAAACACATCAAATAAGACTTGACGATGTCATTTCAACATGTTTTACTAAGTCGGCACATTTTAACACGTTTTAATAGGGATGACAATGGGGCGGGGCGGCGTGGGTGGGATGTGGGGTAGATTGAGGTGGGTGTTTTATAAACTAATGCGGAATGGTGCAGATTGCGGATATATATGATTTTATGTTAATTCAAACTTAAATTTAACTTTTTACATGTTATAAGAGTTGTTTTACTCAAAAAATAAAATAAAATGGACTTGTTTCGAAAAATCGAATAAACTTATAGTTTGAAGAGAAATTGATTTTCCAAAAAGAAACGGAGTCGCCACTTTATTTTTTAGTAAAAATGAAGCAACAACTTAAGGTTTTCAAGAGATCTAAACAGATAAAATCAATTGAAATAAAAAGGGTTCGAGTTCAATGTACATTCCGAGAAGGTGTTAGGCCCTCGGAATGTCCGCTAACTTGCGGTTGACCGGCGATTTGACTTAAAATGACTTTGACTAATTCTTAAAATTTTAACTAAGTAAAAGAACTCATTTTTTTATTTTATTTACTTATTACTATTACTTTTCTAATTAATTATTTTAAGGGGAAATAAACTAAAGGGGGAACATTCCAAAGGGAAGTAACTTAAGTGTCGATAAGACTAATGATAAAATAGAGCTAAGTAATAAATAAGTTATATATATAAGAAAGAATAAATATTTTAACTTTTGAATATAAAGAGAAACGACTATCTTCGGGAAATTAATTAAGTTAAACCAAAAGTGTTAGTCAATAACAAATAAAAAGCAAAGGAAGGAAATATCAAATTTGGGCCTTTTGCCCAAATTCCCAAATCTTGAACCTGTCCTAAGTCTAAAGTTGCCAAAATGATGGGTTTTGGCCCATTTACTCTCACTTCAATTTTTCTGATTTGTCTCATTGGGCTTTGGCCCATTTTCATGCCATCTAGGCCTGCTGAAAATGTCTTAAGGCTTTTGGGCCCATTTGCCTTTAGAAAATCTGCGTATACGTTTTATGTATACCGCTGTATACGAGCCGTATCCAACCCGTTTTAAGGCTTCCGAAGGCTATATTTTATTTACACTTTGTATTCCCGCCCTTCTCAATCTATATTTCTGTATTTCGAACCTGTATACTGTATTTTCCAACTGTATACCAGTGTATACAGCAGAATAATCAGCCCGTTTTTCAGCTTTCCGGAACCTGAAAATTTAATTTTCAGCCCTTATACTGCCTGTAACCTGTTCGCCGGTTTTTCTGACTCGATAATGAGGCTGACTTGAGTAAGAAGAGAAAATTTAGGCCTTTACGGCCCAAATCGGAATGCAAGGGGAATAGAGAAGTTTGTGAGGACTCAAGTCAGATTCACATACACATAAAATAATTGTATTAGCCAAGGAAAATAAGACATAGAATAAAAAAAATAAAAATGACACAAATAAATAAGTCATGTTGGCATGCTTACTGGACTCGCTCCGTAGAAGAAAATAAACAAATGTCACACCAATATAAACTTGGAATAAAGCAAGAATAGGTTTAAGATAAATAATACAACATCTTTGCAAATGACTTTTGTTTCAGCAAATTAAGGAAAATATAACTTAAATGCTCCACCTAAAAATGAATAAATTATTAAGTTGATCCAAATTGCTACTTCTATTCATGATAAAACACACAAAAGAAATTGAAACTCAAATGTTATACACTAACATGAGAAGCACTTAAACTTTTGGGAAACAAACCAGAGAACACAAGCCTTAACAAAGAAAGGAGGTTTGAAAATCATACAATGGAATACACATGATTTAGAGTAAATTACTAGCATCTATGTGAATTTAAGAAGATCTGGACAGCAGTAGAAACAAAGACAAAATACTTGACCCCTTAGCGAAAGTCACACACAAAGAAATGGACCAGTCATTTGAAATCTAATAACAACTTAAGAAAGAAAACTGAATCTTGCCTTTTAACTTAGTGATAAGAAGATGCATTAACTGCACCCCAATCACTTGGTTCATTGGACAATCACGCAATACATGAAATAGAGATACTAACTCACATAAAAAATGGAACCAAAACAAAGTAAAGAGAATATAAATGAATAGACCCTCAAATATGCAAGCATATGAGAACTCACTAGTCAAGCTTTAACTCAATCATTTAACGAAAAGACACAAGATCAATACTTCTATTTTATTTAAACAAAAGACCCTAACGACACACGAAAAACCAACAATGGAACACGATGTTTAGTTGAAAGTAACAAGAGTAGGAAACAACGTATACATCAGACCTATAGGAGATGAGTTTGAGCTTCACGGCTAAACCACAACTTTACAGCTCGCCAATCGAGATAGCAATGAGATAAAGAGATTCCAATAAGGAGAAACGAACTCAATACATGGAGGAAACACCAAACCTTTCAAGAAAACAAAAACAAACAACAACATGGACTAACAACCAAATTTTATTCACTGATTTACAGCCAACGGTGAGTCAAAAACACTCTGAATTCTAACACGTAAACAGTTTCACATAGTCAAGAATTGAGCAACAACATATTAAGAGCAAAAAATGCTTGAAGCGGGACGAGTATTACCTTCAAAGGGGCAGCAGAACCGAGACCAGGCGAGCTTTGGAACAACGACTTCACTACCACAACGGGATTCCGATGAGCTTTGCAAGCAGTGAGCAGAAAGTATATTTTTATCTTTTATAGCTAGTGATTCTTTATGTGAATTCTTGCCTGAGTATATATTTCTTAGACTTTGTTCCCCAACCCCTAACACTAAAGAGGAAGAGAGTATATAAAATAGATTTCTAGGGTTCCCAATCTTTTGGGGAGAACGGACGAAGTCGGATTCAAGGCCCATTTCGAATTCAAACTCGAAAAATTCTTTCACAATTTCGGAAAGACAACCTTTTTTGAAACTTTCGCCCCATTCCGAAAGAGGAAAGGGAAGATGGATGCTCCGGATCGATTCGATCGTCCTCGCTATGCCACGCGGCTCAATCCCAAGGGGCAAAGACGATTCCGCGTTGCTTTTCTGCTGCTTTGATGGTACGACTTGAGAGGGACACAGGAGGAAGAAGACAACGAACCTGCTGCCTTCTGCTTTCCGTCTATGTCCGTTTGGAATCGTGAATGAGATTGTTAAAGTTTGACGCGTACTGTCACCGATATGAACGTTAGAGCTGGAAGCCGTGCCTTTTCCGTGAACTCACCATTGTTCGTCCTCGCGTGAAGGGAGGTGAAGCGCGTTCAGGCGTCACTTGGCTTCTGCGTGTGCTGCTGCTGCTTTGTCATTCACGGACTGCTGCGTGTTGACATTTCTGGACTTCTTCTGAGGATGGAAAAGTGGGCCGGGTCGGGAGAATTAACATTGGGGTCGCTGAATTGCGCTGGCAATGGAAAAGAAATGGAAAAAAAAGGTGGGCTGGGGGTTAATTTGAATTGGGTTGGAAGAATGGAAATGGGTAGGCTGGGAATTTGACTGGCTGAGAGGAATGGGAATTGGAAAAAATGAGATGGGCTGCTGGAATTTACAAATAGGGCCCAAATTTAGCTTATCACAAATGAGTTTAGGGGATTTGGCTAATAACTAAATAAGATGAATTAATATAAATTAATTAATGAGCTTCTTAATTTTAACGAAACAAAATAATTACCTTAATAAACTAATTAACTCAAAATATAAGCTATTAATTAATTAAACTAAATAACCAAATATTTAAATAAAACTAAAATCTTTTTTGAGACAATTTTCGAACATTCATAAAATATACTAATTAGACACATAATTATAAAAAATATCATATTTATTATTTTATCATTTATAAAAATGAAAAAACTACTTAAAATGACTTGAAAAATATTTTGAATTTTATAAAGTCAATTATTTCAAATCATTTAGAATTTAGAAAGCTCGATGATTAATTTATATTGTGGATGTCCAAAATTGGGTGTCAACAAGAGTGATAGAGCATTATTTATTAAGATAATTTTTATAAAGCTACTAAAATATTCAAGATAGTAAGTCAAAATGGTTCAATAAAGAATATACAATTTCTTACATGTTTTCCAATGACCTCTAAAAATAAATTTTTAAGTCACTATCCTATTAAATTAATACAACTTAATGAAAAGTGAATTTATTTTTATGAATTTTATTTTTAGAATCAAACTTAACTAGAAAAATAAAATATTTAAAAATTTATGCGGTGCGGATTGAAAATGAAAAAAGTTATTATGTGGAACATGGCGAGGCAGATTAAAAAACATGCGGGTTAAGCTCAACCCCCACCACCCCATTGTCATCCCTACATTTTACTAAGTCGGCACATTTCAACATGTTTTAATAAGAAGGTCATGCTTGTTAAAGGAGGAGAAGATGTGAAAACGGGGGAGAAAAAAAAGAAGTGGTGCATTTTTTATTTATTTTCTTCTTTATTGAAATGTAGCTTTTATTAAAAGTAATTAACTAAATAGCTTTAAACATGGATTTTTGTTCACAATTTATATTTTTAACAATTATTTTTGGTATATATGTCACATGTTTTTATTTAATTCGCTACTTTGACATATCATCGGCAAGTGTGTTACACACATCTTAATATTTAAATGATTGTTAAAAAAGTGTCAAAATGACATAATGAAATTCCACATGAGGTGTTTAAAATGAACAAACCCTAATTGAGGTGTCTAAGTGAAAGTTGATGTCAATTTTAGGTGGCCACCGACGAGTTTTGCTTAATATATTGCATACAAAAGCATTTGTATACATTACATCAATGAATCGTGATGAAGTTTTCCTCTCAATTGATTTATGATTAAAAAAATAAATATTGTGTTGGTTTAATATACCACAAACATAATAAATTACAGTTGAAAACAAAATGACAAAAATGAATAAACAAATTCTTTAAGCTGAGGCGCGGATATCTCGCTCTCTTTAAGGAGATTCAAGCCCACTGCGGCATAATCTACACCAATCCAGCAATAATACTCTTGACTTGTCCTTCCAAGATACAACAACCTAACAACATCGTACAACTTAAGCAACTCCGGATTTAGTTGAAGAGTCCAAAGCTTCATATAAAAACACCTTCCTTCAACATATAAATATTCTCTTTTCCATAGTGAATATAGTTGAAGACTTAAAGTATTTTCTTTGTCTCAATTCTCTCTTTCACTACACTTACCTCACTATACACTACAATATTATTCCACACATCTCATCTTTTTTTGATATCCCCTTCATAAAGGAAGAAATACCACTGTTTATAGGGGAGAAATTCTTCTTTGTATTGAATAAGATCAATAATATGGATATATATAATGTAGGTAAATGAATGGTTTAAATGTTACATAAGTTGCAATGTATAATGAGGTAGAATAATGAGTGGAATTAATGGTAGATCGTGTCAATAATGGTTATTAGAGTTACATCAAAATAATGACCACATTCTTGTCAACTTATACCACTAAACTTATGCACTTAATATTTTAATATTAAAATGCATATACACCAACATATTGTTCATCTATTTTTTTGTGATAATATATACCATGACACAAAAAAATGAATTCTTCAAAGTAGATTAAGATATATGTTAGATTTTTCTGACACAAGGGGGAGAAAATAAGCAACTATGAAATACTCGATAAATTAATAATCTCTCTAAGATAATATAACACCCGAAAATTTCTAAGTTAATTAAGACTCGAACCATTCTTCATTTACTTGAAGGGTTATATCGGGTGATTCTTAAATTGCTTATATGTGTAAAGGTAAATTCTTTAGTTTGGGAATGATTTTGGATATTAATTAAGGTAACTAGAATCTCCTAATACATAGTTGAGTTGAAAGTTTCCTTACCGGTTAAGTTTTGATGTAAGATTCTACTTAGATCAACTTCAAACGACCATATCTCTTAGAGTATAAGAGTTATGTGGCCTATAACCTATCAAATTAAAGGTATTTTAATCTACTTTCCAACGTCACCAATTTCGCGTCAATCCAATTTCTGAGTAAAAAGTTATGACCATTTTAGTAACCGATACAGTGTAGTGACGAATTAGCCGACGGAAAAACATTAAAAAAGGGCTTTTTGTCTTTTTACCTCCAATAAAACTCTAAACGGATTTATGGACTAATATAAGGCTCAAAACAGTCAGATTTTCATCTTTTAATTCATCATTCTCTTCTCTCTCAAACCCTAGGGCAAAACCCTAAGGAAAAATAAAAGTAGAAGACTCCATTCAAGATTCTTTCAATCTTTTTCAAGATTTTTCTTCAAGGTAAGTTTTTCTCCTAGAATTTCATTTTTTTCAACTCAAATTCCTCCATAATTCTTGGTCATAGAGATTTCAAGAAAGTAATTCAAGAATCTCAATAAAGGTTTTCTTAATTGTTCTCTTTCAAGCTAGAGTTTCAAGTCTTCTAACCAAGTTCTTTTTCAAGATTCTTCAAGAACCTTGTTCTTTCAGGTATGTAAGGCTATCATAGTGTTGGACTAGTTTGTCCTCACGCCCTACATCTACTTTCAAATCAGTGAAAGAAAAATCTAGGATTCTTTCCTTAGATTTGAGTATTCTTGAGATAAGTTGATTTTGAGTTCTTGAGTTCATGTTTCTTTTAAACAAATTATATTCCTAATAATTGAGTCTCTATATTTTTATTGAGATCCTTGATTTGATTTGTTCATGTCTATATTTCAGCATGAACCCTATGATTTGAGTTATAAATTTTGAAAAGCTTTTAAAGCCAACACTTGAGTTCTTAAGCTGAGTTTTGAGAAAGTAAAGATGAGTTTTGGGAAAATAGTTTCTAAACCATGATTAGTATGACAATTGAGTATGCCATGAATGTATGAGTAGTATGGTATCTAGATATACTATCAATGTTTATGCAGTATGACTTCCCGAGTCATCACTGATCATATTAAAATATGATTTTGATATATTTTTGAGAAAGAGTTTTCAAGTATGAATTGAGTAAGAGTACGAGGGGGCTATGTATTCCCAGATGTATCAATTTTTACATTGATAAAAGAACTGAGATTCCTAAATAAGTTATGAGTTCAAAAGATATTTCAAAAACAATTACTTCTTTTAAGATGGTAGTTTGAGCAATTATCTAAAACTAGAGGAAGAGTTATGTTTTTAAACATATGAGCATGAGTATATATTATTGGGAGTAGTATTGAGCACCGATATGGGAACGAGTTCAGACAACTCCAAGTCCTCATAAACCATATATGCCAACATGGGTAAAAGGGTCATATTTTTTAGATGATTCCATATTGCTTTTTAAGCATATCTTAGTAGATCTACTTAGTTGAGGTGTCCTATATCCCGACAAGGAATAGGACAGTTCTGGCAGCGTGGGCGAGACGTTGTTTCATCATGTAGCTCATAGTGATGGTTGTCGATTCGAGAATCTCCCAAATAGAGTTAAAGTGTATTTTTATGTATAACTTATTATGTTGAGTTCAGAGATGAGAAAATATTTTGTAAAACTTTAAATGATTTTAACTCATTTATTTCTTTACATTCAGCTTGAGTACATTGTTATCTATTCCAGTCCTTTCTTTTCGTTATTTGTTATTCAGCTATATTACATACTCGTACATTCAATGTACTGATGTCATTCAACCTGCATCTTTTAATGATGCAGATACAAGTTATTAGGATCCTCAACAAGGGTCTGTTGAGATCACTTCATCTGTTCGTCAACTTTCGAATGAGGTCTCTTTGCTTCTGGAGGACTCCAGTCTTATGAGACTCATCTTTGTATAATAGAGGCTTCATTGATAAACAGTTTTGTAGAGTCTTTCAGTTTCAAATGTTTTATTTAAAACTTATGTTTCATATTCAGTATATTCAGTTCAGTTTTAAGATTCAGTAAATTGTTTTAAACGTTTCTATCAATTTGATGTTTATGTATGCTTGAGTTAGTCTTCCGCTTGTAGTCAGCCATGATGTAGGCTCAGGACCAACAATGGTTCTCGAGTGCCGGTCACGTCTAGGATGTAGGCACAGGTCGTGACAAATAATATTTTCTCCAATCACGACTTGGGCTAGTGAAAAAATCAACTATTCCGATAAGATAATATATTTTCAGAAAACCTATATAAATATATGGTCTCATTAATATTATAAATTAATAATTCCTTAAAAGTACAAATATATCTAAGACAATTTAATGAAATATGATTCTATTGTGTATTGTTTTTTCTTAAAATTTAAATCTAGTTGAAGCTCAATTCTAACTTTTCTTATCGCATTCAAAAGTTCTGACGATGTCTTTTTGAAGTGCACCATAAAATTCAGCTGATCGTTTGAGTGTGTTTGGTATTGTACCTTGACTAGCTTTTAAATGAAAATTTTTCATTAATCCATGACTGCAAATTCTTCTGAGAGCATGTGGAATGATCTCTCTGTACTCACATAATGCTTTATGTTTTTGATCCATCATTGTTGATTTTGTGATATCTTTTAAATGAGAAGCCATTTTTGGATATGGTTTTCAAAATTTTCTATATTGCGTATATAATTTATTGTCTCACCATCATACATTAAAGTGTTTGTAATAAAGATACAATGAATAATATTTGATTATTAAGAAATAATGTACATTACTTTTACTATGAATCATTGAATTATTGAATTTATATTACAACAAATCATTTAACAAAATAATATATTACAATGGATCATACATATACATTGAACTTTACGTATACTGATTTTTTAAAATATGAATTCAATAAATATGATACATAATTTAGCAAGATACAATGATTTTGACATATTCATTGTACATTATGTATAAACTTTTTTTTTTAATGTGAATTCAATAAATATGATACATAAATTAGTAAGATACAATGAATTTGATGTAATCAGAACTAACATTCATTGAATCTCAAAATATTCTTTAAATTGATAAATATCAATTTATCGATAAAATAATATTTCTATAAAATAATAATATTTCATGATTCCACTTATATTAATTTAGCGATGTTTTACCGTAGATGAAATTCTTGTCTATTTCACTAAAATTTTACGTTACAAGCTCACAAACACAAACCCAACAAATTATATGTGGGGGTGATTTTTTCATTTTGAATTATTTCTATCAACTATAATTATTTTTTAAAATATAAAATTTATTATATTCAAATAATAATATAATAAAATTATCATTTTAAGATATGTCAAGTCAATACGAAACAAATAAAAATCATATCAAATGTCATCCAAACACATGCTTGCCAAATTTAAATTCAAATAACAAACCATGATTGGTGGCATTAAAGTTAGTTGACAGCTCGGAAAGGGTACATCGTGGGTCAATCAAACGCCTATCTCTTCATCGCCTTCTTCCTCAAAAAAGAAAAAAAAGGTAAACGCTCTACTGTAACGATTCGATTTTTTTCAAACTTAGCTCTAAATTTATATTATTGAGGCGGATCTAGAATTTGAAATTTACGGGTATATATATAAATTTTTATAAATTTTGATATAAATATGTTTATACAAACATAGAGACGGATCTAGAATTTGAAATTATGATATGCATAATCATAATCATACATATTTTTAATTTTGTATGTATATACAGAGGAAGAAAGGTGCAGAGGAAGAGAGATGACGATACTGTATGCGCTGGTAGCGAGGGGATCGGTGGTGTTGGCGGAGCAGAGCGGGACGTCAACGAACGCGAGTACGATCGCGAGGCAGATTTTGGAGAAAATCCCGGGGAATAATGATTCCAATGCTTCGTACTCACAGGATCGGTATATTTTCCATGTTAAACGCACTGATGGCCTTACCGTACTCTGTATGGCGGATGATAGTGCTGGAAGTAAGCAATTACCCTTTTGTATAATGCAGTTATGTTGTTAGAATGTGTTTAAATTCATGTTAATGTTGATTCAGCTTTTATGTTATGTGTCTTTACAATTAATCTAGATATATCTAAACAACAACATCATAGCCCATGTAATCCGATACGTGGGGCTGGGAGGGTCTGGGAGGGTGGTGACTGGTGTGTATACAACCTTATTCTGAAGGTAGAAAAACTGTTTTCGATAGCCTCGGCTCAAATATAGATATATATAAACAACAGCAACGACATGGGTCTGGGGAGAGTGGTGTGTATGCAACCTTACCCTGAAGGTAGAGAGACTGTTTCTGATGGATACTCGACTTAAAACTAGTTATATTTAAACAAAAAGAACATAACCAGTGTAATCTCACAAGTGGGGTCAGGGTAGGTTGGTGTGAACTGTGAAGATAACTATACTTCAGTGAGTTGGTGAATGGATATATTAATCCCACAAGGACTCCTCTCAGTGATCAATCCCTGGGCTTAAAGCCATTTTATAAATCCGAGAAACAGAATATTGTGAAGTGTTGTCTTTTAAGCAGCCTTATGGTCTTTAGTTACAGGTTCATTTCACAATATCACTGGATAATATCCTGCAGCATTGGTAATTCTGCTCTTCTTGATATATATTTATATTTTTATTCTGTCTTAGGGATATCTATTCTATACCTTTCTTTAATATATTTTACCTTGGCATCTTTTCCTTGGTTTTGTATCTCCTAGTACATTGTGTAAATATACTTTGGTTAGTTGTTCCCAAAAAAGAAGAAGATTTGTAGTTGTACACAGACTTCTCCTTTTAATTTAGTTCGAATTTAAATAGTGGTTTAGTTCTTTAGTAACACCACAGATTTCATTTTCATTTTTGATATGTTGCCTTGGAAGATTGCCATATATTGTGGATATTTTACTATACTAAATTCCGCTACAGGAAGAATCCCTTTCGCATTTCTTGAAGAAATTCACCAAAAATTTGTGAGGACCTATGGCCGAGCAGTTCTGTCTGCGCAAGCTTATGGTATGAATGATGAATTTTCAAGGGTCCTTAGCCAGCAAATGGAATACTACTCTAGTGATCCAAATGCAGACAGAATAAACAGGCTAAAGGGTGAAATGAGTCAGGTCAGTTACCAATGCTGTTTTAGGCCTTAGGGACCTTATGTTCTAGATGTTGGCTCATGCAAAATCCACATTTTCTCAATCTGATGAGGCTTGCACCTTTCAATGCATCATAATTATCTCATCAACAAGCATATTGTAATGAGTTATTAGGCTTAATAATTTGTGGTGTTTGATGCAACATGCTTCCCTTGAGACCATCAATAGTCATTTATATGTTCCTGTAATAAAGCTCTTATTGTTTTGATGAGTAGCGGTGATAAAAACAATATTTGCAGTTTCAGTTGTCAGATCTTACGAACTAGAAATTGCAGCAAATCATATTTGCCAGCCATTATATTTTGACATTAGCTAAGAAAATTTTGGATGTATGTGCCATGTAACAGGTGCGCACTGTCATGGTTGAGAATATTGATAAAGTTCTAGAGAGAGGTGATCGCTTGGAATTGCTGGTCGATAAAACAGCTAATATGCAAGAGAACACTTTCCGCTTCAGAAAGCAGGCTCGCCGTTTCAGAAGCACTGTATGGTGGAGAAATGTCAAACTCACGTATGTTGCTTCCATTACTTGGACAAATGCTATTTCTTTGTTTCATTTTTCCTTGGTGGGGGAGGGGGGTTGTTCTTTCAATAGCTGGATGAATTATATAATTATTAGATTTCTTTTATTGAGTAAGATTAAACTCTGATTCGAACAGTTAGATTGTTACATGTGAAGATCCCTTATAGTTGTAAGTTATCTGACATTACTGAAACTAGCTGGGCTCTATCCTACCTAAAATGGTTTGACAAAACGGACAGTGTATCTTCCAGGATCAATTTAGAGAGAAATTTTAAAATGTGAATAAATAATAATCCAAATTTTACATCTTTGGGAAGTCCATGAAATGATTGAGATCAGTAAGAAGCTTCCTCATGGATTTCTTGATCTGGTTATTCCTTTTCCTTATAATATGTGTTTCACGATCTTTTATCTGCCTGCTCCTAAACAGTATGAATTTTGTGAAGCAAAAATTCTAACAACAGATCCCTACGTTTACAGAAGATTTCATAGTTTTATACTGTACTGGGCACACTAGGAGCGATAAGATTAGGAATGAGGTTATCCGGGAGAAGGTGGGAGTGGCCCCTGTGGTGGACAAGCTGAGGGAAGCGAGACTGAGATGGTTTGGGCATGTGAAGAGGAGGTGCGCAGACGCTCCAGTGAGGAGGTGCGAGGGGCTGGTGGTAGAGGGTACGCGGAGGGGTAGAGGTAGGCCTAGGAAGTATTGGGGAGAGGTGATTAGACAGGACTTGGCTCAGCTTCACATCACCGAGGACATGACTCTAGATAGGAAGGAGTGGAGGTCGCGTATTAAGGTTGAAGGTTAGTAGGGTTAGCGTGTTGTCTTTCCTTGCGAGGGTATGGGTTGGTAGTGTTTGTAGTAGTCCTAGCCTGACACTTGTAGTTCTTGTCTATGATCCTATAGTCATATGTTGTTTACTGCGCTTCGCCTCTCACAGTATTTTCTTGATGTTATTGTCTCCGTTGTTGATTATGCACTTTTTTTCTTATTGGATGTTATGTTTTATATAATGTTTCCTCTTCTCTTACTTGGTTTGGATGTACTTGAGCCGAGGGTCCACCGGAAACAGCCTCTCTACCTCCACGAGGTAGTGATAAGGTCTGCGTACACTTTACCCTCCCCAGACCCCACTTTGTGGGATTTCACTGGGTATGTTGTTGTTGTTGTTGATACTGTACTGATTCTCTTAGGATATTTTTAATTTTGTTCTTGATGGTTGTTTACATTGAAGGAGTAGCCAGCTTCAAGTTTTTCTTTTCCTATTTTATTATTTAATTTTGTCATCGTTCTTTATAATGATGTTTGATTTTTGCAGGGTGGCACTGATATTCCTCCTCCTTGTGATAGTTTATGTTATTTTGGCTTTCGCTTGTCATGGACTCACACTTCCAACTTGTTTGAAGTGAGGATTACTGGATCAGCATCACATCTTTCGTCCTGAAACATTATTAATCTTGGGGTAAAGCTTGGATGTGTATTTTGGCATGGATTTCATCCTTGATATGTATTAATCGTGTGATATCCTTGAGCTTATAAGCAAGCCAAAACTCTTGGTTTGATAATGTAGATTGTATTTATATATAATTTTGACCCATGTGAGGAAAATGAAGGGGTCAAATAACTCATGATTGATTTCTTGGCTTGATATCTGCGTTGAAATATATCTTGACTATCTTTTTGTTTGCACTCTATGCTGAAAATTTTGGTTTTGTTGCTTACTTATTTGAGGCCATGGAAGGTTTCAACCTAAGTGACATTTGTTTCAGTAATTTGAATACTTCATTTTGGAGAATATATTTCAATTTTTGTTTTTGCAGGAAATCGTTTTTCAACCAAACATAAATTATCTGTTATAGAGGAAATGTTAATGCAATTTCAAACTACCACAATTCCATCCTTATATCAAGATATGTGATATATATTCTGTACAAAGATGCACTATAATTCTGCATTGAATGTTCCATGTCAAATATTACAGTGAAACCAAATTGTCATCTATAAGGGAAGGGAAAACCTGTTCAATAAAGCTTCTAATTCTTGAAGGACCGCCATGTAATGCTCTTCAGATTGAGCCCCTTCTTCAACAACTCGCATGACATGTTTATGTAGATGATTGTATAATTCCACAGGATTATTCACATCAACATGACTAAGAATAGAATCTACTGGAGTCTTACGTTTGTAATCTTTATCCCAACGCGGTAGGATGTATTGTGATGGAATATCTTCTACACCATTATAATTCAGTACATTCAATGCATGTCTGCATAAGTAGCCTTTAAAGTTGAACAAACTGCAAATACAGCGTACTTCTACTTGTGTCGTCTCATAGAGAACCTCAAACTGCCTGATCTCCTTCTCACTTCCTTCGGATTCTACTCTTTCTTTGACAACAAATGTCATTATTGGCCCGTTAATGTTTACATGTCTTGTGTTAAAGCAAGAGTGCATTTCCTCAACTTCTTTCTGGAACTTCTTGAATATTTCCTTTGTGAATATCCGCGAGAGTTGCTGCTCAAATTTGCATTTTGTTTTCAGTTCAAAGCTTGAACTTCTCGACTCCATATCAGCCATTGCTTCTTTCAGATATTTCCTTTGCAGGGCTAGGTCATACTTATCAACAAATTCTTTGAATGAAGTGTGTTTATGTACATAACCATCAAAAAATGAATCCAAACTCTCGTTTTCCTTTATTGGCATGATTCCCATGAAGGAAATATCTTTTAAGTAGACTGGTACCCATTTTTCACGATCTTCGTACAATGATTGAAGCCATTTATTGTCCTTGAGTCCATGCTGATTTATCATCTGACCCCAAGAACTTTCAAATTCGGTGATCTTCAAAGAATTATAAACAGCTTTATACAGTTGCATCTTGATAGACTCATACCCCTTCAATCCTCCTAACTTCTCAGGAACTCGCTGCATGATATATGACAAACAATAACAATGACAAGCTTGAGGGAAAACCTTAGAAACTGCAATATGCAATGATTTTGACTGATCAGTCAGAATAACTTGTGGATGTCTCCCCAGCATACATGTTTGCCATGATTTCAACATCCAAATAAAGTACTCTGATGAATCATGTCCAAGAAAACCACATCCCAGCAAAACAGGTTGCCCATGATTGTTTAATCCGACAAAAGAAATTAGAGGAATTTCATATTTGTTTCTCAAGCTTGTTGTATCAATTGCAACTGCATCAGAAAAGGAGTCGAAAGCAGCCCTAGACCTAGCATCAGCCCAGAACACATTTCTCAGGCATCCTTCATCATCAAGATCCATCAGATAAAAGAAGTTTGGATTTGTCAACTTCATACGACAAAAATAATTATACAGTGCATGTGCATCCCCCTCTTTAAGCTCTAAATGCTTTGAGGTATCAACAGGAAGCCCAATATCTGTTTCCTCGACTTCTTGGGATCCATTATAAGCAGCATCAACAGATGTGCGGTATAACTTAATTGTATGTACTTCTGTAACAGGTGTCAATTCCTGCTGCTTTTTGGAAGCAAGAATCATTTTCTTGTGCGATTTATAGAACCGTCCGATCTCTGGGCTTACTGTATGATTATGCTGAAGCTCAACTTCAACAATTCTCCATCTTTTTGAGTCCACAAGCTTAATTACTAGCATTGCAGGACAACCAGTTCTTGTTTCTGGCCTAGGGTGATTTGCTGCACTTTTCTTCTTGAAACCTGCATTACTGCAGCTAAGTTTTGCTCTATACCTTTCTTTCCTTTTTGATCTAAACCAGGAGTTGCTCACTCTAATACCAAATCCTTGTTCCTTACCATACATGTTATAAAAATCATATGCTTCATCAAAAGACCCAAATTCCAGACCGACTGTGGGTTGTGGGGACTTCTTCTTTGAATCATTTTCATGAATTTCAATATCATGTTCCACCACAGAACAGTCTTCTCCATCCTCATATTCTTCACAGTCATCAAACACTGGGCCACTGTTAAGACAAACTGCCTCCATCTGAAACATGGAATTGAAATCAGCATGGAGATGATTTGACCAGAAGTAAACAAACAAAATGCTTTCTTTCTGAATAGTTGCAACCTTCTTTTAAATAGTCCATTTTGGAAGGAGGGGAAGTTTCAAATATAGTAAACATATCAACAAGACAATTCTAAAAAGAACCTGAAGTGTGTTCATCATAGATCACTTGGTGGTTTCAACCCTTCAAGGACTCAGTAGATTAAGTTCAAAACGACGTGGTATTGGGATTTGAAAATGTGGTTAGAGTTTGACAGGTTTAATAGAAATCAAGACAACATTGTCAAGTAGTAAAACTAAAATGTACTAAGAAAAAGGTAAAATTGCAAGAATGATGGGAAGGAGGGCTTTTCTTATAACAACAATTTGGAAGTTGAGGTGTACATGTCGCATACAGTAGGGTGATTAAGGACGTGTACGATGGAGCCAAGACTGGAGTGAGAATAGTGGAAGGAGACTTGGAACACTTTCCAATCTTCATGGGGTTGTACCAGGGATCAAATCTTAGTACGTTTTTATTTGCCTTGGTGATGGATGAGCTAATGTTGCATATCCAATGCGAGGTGCCATGATTTTTTCTATTTGCGATAACATAATACTGATTGACGAGACACGCGACAAAATTAATGATAGGTTGGAGGTCTAGTGATGGACCTAGAGTCTAAAGGGTTCAGGTTGAGCTTGAGCAGGACTAAGACAAACTACTTGGAGTGTAAGTTCAGTGGCATAACTCACGAGGCAAATGCGGAGGTGAGGATTGATACATAAGCCATTTCCAATTGAGGAAATTTCAAGTATTATGTCAATAATCAAAGGCAATGGGGAGATTGACAATGATGTTACACATCGTATTGGAGCAGGGTGGATGAAATGGAGGCTCGCATCCAGTGTCTTGTATAATAAAAATATGCCACCAGGACTTAAAGGTAAGTTTTATAAATTGATTATTAGACCAACTATGCATTATGGTGCAGAGTATTAGCCGGTCAAGAACTTGAAAGTCTAGAAGGTTGAAAGACGCTGAAATGAGGATGCTGAGATGGATGTATGAGCATACCAAGAGAGATATTATTAGGAATAAAGATATTTGGGACAAGGTGAGAGTGGTCTCCGCGGTGGACAAGATGTGGTTGAGATGGTTCAGGTATGTGAGGAAGAGATGCACATATGCCCCAATGAGGAGGTGTGAGAGATTGACTATGATGGGTCTGAGGAGAGGTAGAAGCAAGCCGAAGAAGTATTGAGGAGAGGTGATTAGACAACATATGACACACCTACAACTTACCGAGGACATGACCCTAGAGAGGAGGAAATTGATGTCGAGAATTAAGGTAGATGGTTAGTAGGTATCAAGCGATGTCTAGGTTTTCTTATTAGTATTATTATTCTTGATATTAATCTTTGATGAAGAATTTATTTTTTTTGATGAAATATTCTTGATATTAATCTTCTCTTATTTTATTCTTCATTTTTTTATTACCTAGGATTATCGTATTATTTGATGTTGCTACTGTTCTTTTCTCCATTATTTTCACATGGCTTCTTCACTACTGTATTTCCTTTTCAAACCTTTTTTTGAAATGCTTTACTTGAGTTGAGGGTCTACCTTCACAAGGTAGAGGTAAGGTATGTGTACACACCACCCTCTCCAGACCCCACTAGTGGGATTTCACTGGGTATGTTGTTGTTGTTGTAACAATTTCCCCTCCATATGATACGCAGCAGCCAATAATATTTTTTGCATCCTTCTTTAGCAAACAAATTGCTTGAACTTATCCAAGCATGTGAACAGAGACAACAATATGCCCCAATAATGCATTCATATGCACTGAGAACAGGAAAAAATTCCAGTCTTTCCATCTCCAAGGAGACTAAAGGAAAAATCTCCATTTACGTGCGAAGACATTATTATATTCTTAGACTATTCGAAATATAGAATAATCAAACACATTTTCCATTTCCTCCGGGGCATGATCTTATTACTTGAACCAAAGGAATAGGTGGTAGGTATACTCTTATTTTGTAAGAAATCCATCCACCCTGCCCACATACACCCGAATATTAATATAAGTTAGTTCGGAATAAGCATGATGAAAAAGATGAGGATTAGCAAATGTTTTAGGCAATAGATACAGAGTGACCAATAAAACCTGAATTCACTAAGCACTCATCAGAAATATGCTCGACAAGATGTCAGATAGCAACTTGAGGGACTAAGTCTAGCAAATAATGTTTCCCAGCATAAGATAAAAGCTATGCAGTCAAAGACTATATTACGGTCTTGTAGAACAGGTGAATACAAGTAGGAAGTTCACATATAGAAAGGCTGGTAAAAAAGAAAAGAAATGCATGTCCACTTATTTATGCATGTTTTAGGCCAACATGAGATGGCATGTATAGATGATACGCCAAAAAACACATAAAGACATGGATTAACTTAACTCCTTCAACTATTCCAAGTTTCAAAATGTATTAGAGACGAGGCTTGACCCATTTCATGGCTTAAATGCATGGAATCTTGGACCTTGTCCTGTGTTTTATAACAATTTTGATACCAAACATCTTATTACCCCTGAAAACCCCAAATATTGGCATGAAATTCAGAAGCATATTCTTTTTCTAACATGATATGTGATACTTTATGTAGTGCTTTTAGCTTTTTCTTTTGAAAGTTATGTATCTTACCCTCTCTGTCTCCTTCACCAACTATGGAAGTTCATAAAATGACTAAAAGCAGTCCACAGAGAGATTTGAGAGCCCTTGAAAATTCTAACAATCCACAAACACAATCATCTTAACACTAAACATACCAGTTTCAGATTCTTCATCAACTATGCCATAGTGCAAGATAGAAAAGCCGCGAGATTCTCATTGATTTTGACATTAGACTTGTCATTTTGAAACTCAAAAGAGAGCCGCTTCTATCTTAACCTGAGAAACATATCTCCATGTCACAAAAAAAACACTACACTATAAAATCTTACATATGATTCAACTATTTTGTGCACGGGTATGGGGTGCAGAAAACAAGTGTGGCCAGTCTGCTAGACTCATAAAATAGTAGTGAAAATAAAAACATGCAAGTGGAGACGAGATTGGTCTAAACCAGTCGAAGTAGCATGAAAAAAAAGTAATAGAGGTGCTTTAGGCACTAAAGAAGATGATATTTGAGGTACACGAGCCAATTTGTTCATCCTGATCTTCCAAAAGTAACAATAAAATCGCAGCAGCTAACACCGAAACAAACATGACATAGCACCTTCTACCATAGAAGCCTGAAAAATCTTCCAAAGAGATCAGTCAGTGTTCTGGGATCTGCCTCAGCATGATCACTCACTAACACCTCTTCTCTTTTCCTTTCTCTCTTTTTTCATATGACAAAGAAAGACCATATACTTCATATTTTCATGTAAATTAACAGCTGATCAATCGGTTTCCTTAATCACATTGATAGTCAACATATCCCCTCCCTTCCGCCATCACCCAATCAACACTTGTCTCCTCCGTTTCCACCCTCCAAAATAAAAGATACACTCAACAACACTTTACTTAGAAGAATCCCTTCTAGTAAATATCATACATCAACAAAAAAAAATGACACAGCTCATAAGGAGACATAACTCAAGTTTGGTTTCCATAGCTCAATAATGATCGAATTTGGTTATTGATGAAGTATTTAAAATCATATCTTATATAATTATCCCCTTTGATTATAACAAAAAGAGTATGAGATCAGGTGCTATTCTACACAGATCAATCGAATAAAAACAAAAAATGAATCATCATCAACTGAAAAGCTAAAGTCACCCTAACTTCAGACAACCTCCATTTTTATGAACTGTTACTGATCCTCAGAAATTTCAGCAATTATTAACTAAGTGTTTAAACGCAACAAAAAAAAAATATAATCCAGGAATTAGCAGGAAAAAAGAAAGAAGAAAAGATTATACCTCTACCGGACAAAATTAAAATTTTCTTATCCAGGACAAAATTTCAATCAAAATCATCATCAGTTCATCTTCAAGTGGATAATTTTAGCTCAGCTGTTCAACATAAATTATCAATTTCCGAAGCAGGTTAATAATAAAAGCCACGCGCCGGCGAACGAGCGGCGAGGGTGGTGGCGGAGAACGGCGGACGACGGAGGTGGAAAGGCTGATTTTGTACGACGGAGAGCGAACCAAAATGGGCAAGGGCTTAGAATTTGGGAAAATTAATATTTGCAAACTACATCCTTGGAATATTGTCTATACTGCGTTACTCACCTCGAACATTTCAATTTCTCCAATCAAAACATTTCATTATTAAAGCCTTCAAAAAAGAATTACTAATCAAGCAAAAAAAAATAAAAATTTAATACAAATTTTTTTTTACTTCTAATGTGAACTTTTTTGGCACTAATTCAAATTAATAAAATTTCAAAGCTAATAGGATACTAGTAGAGTACTACAAGGGCATAAATCATAAAAATTATGATTCATAATATACAAATGTATTCTTTAACTTAATTTTAGTTGGTATTTATACCCTCAAATTTTGGGTGTGCATAATTAGGCAGTTAAGCTGATATAAAATTAAACAAATAAATACATTTGTCTTACTTTGAGTTCTAAATGATAATTCCGTGTCCTATGTGACGTTCACTTGCTCAGTTTTATACAAGTTTAAGTATTAGTTATGTATGGCCAAAATTAAGGGACATAAATACTTGTTAAAGACAAATTAAAAGGCATATATGCTACATTTCGAACGTGTAAAGTGAACTTATTATAACTAACTTACTAACTTCAAGGATGTGATTTTTAATAATAAATACAATAATTAGATAAGAAATGTAAATAATTGTATAATTTAATTGGAAAAATTGTACCCGTTCTTGTTTAGTTTTTTTCCTTGGAAATTTACAGAGAAATATAGTCCTAATGGCAGTGCGATCAATATTTCTTCTTCAGTGCTTCTTCTTATGTTCTATTCTTTCTGGGTATATGAATTTTCATGCACGTAAAAAAATGAACTCAATTCAGAAAAATTGTAAAATTTAGTTTATGTTTTGAATTTATTAAGCTTGTTAATTAATAACAATTTGATTATTTTCCCGTAGCTTCTAATTAATTTTAATTTCCATTTGAATTTTTTGGCATTGGATGGGAAAAAAATGTCCAAAATTTTTGGATCTTCAATCTTCAAGTTCCCCTGTTTTGAATTTTTTTCGTAGCGTGTTGATAACAAATTAGTTAAACCTAATTGATACAGAGAATTGAATTGGCCTGTTTTTATTTTCTCCACATTTTCATTATTTTAATTAAATTTTTTTTGCAGGAATGTTGATGGTTATACTGTTACCGGTCGAGTAAAAATTCCCAGTACATACTTCTAGAATTCTTTTCACCTTTCTCTTCCTAGTTATAGTTTTAGAATATATAGAATTGTAGTTATAGTTGCTTTAGTATCACTTTCGTACTATCTTATTCTCCGATTTCTTATTAGCACATGCCACTTCAGCGTTTGATCATGTTTCATTGTGAAATTTGAAAAAGACTAGTTTAGGATGCGTATACACCATTTCCCGAGGCCTCACTTGTGGGAATACACTGGGACTTGGGTATGTTGTTGATGTATAGAACTGTAGTTAGTATACATAAGCTTCATATATTGGATAATATGTCATTTATTTGCCTATTTTCACTAATATGGTAACTAAAATATCATTAATTTAAGAAAAAATAGGTCTAAAGTAAACAGTTATTTGGCATGAAAAAGTTGTGAGTTAGTTAAGTTTTCCAACTTTTTGTTAAGGCTATATAAGTTCTATTAATTTTAGATTATAGTGCTAAAATTCTCCTTTTGTTATAGAGATTCACTTCACTATACTTTGATGTTTTTAAATATTCTTTTGTGATGATTTATCAGGTTATAAGAAATATTGACTTTGTTTTCTGTAGTTGAGAAAAGGTTTTGGAATTGTCACATAACTTTTAATGTTATTATTGTTATTGTTATTGATATATATGAAATGATGTGGAGATTCATATAGACGACCCAACTTATTTGTGACTAATGCCGTGTTGTTGTTGTTGTTTGTTTGTTTGTTTGTTTTCTGTAGTCTTTAGCTTGAAAGGATCTGGTTTCTTACCTAAAGCTTCAAATGTTAAAGTCATACTCAATGCTGGCCAAAGAGTTACTTTCTTGAGACCCAATGGATATTTCTCATTGTATCCTTCCTACGTCGACGACTCAATGCCTTAAGTTGGTACTTCAGCTTTCATTACCTTAGGTTATGTATACTGATATGAGTTTTGTGCTTCCTCAACTGCATATTTACTGCTGCTCCACACTCCAAAAAAAAAAAATCATTCATATAATGTGTTTTCACTGTTTTTATGTGTTGTTTCTTGTATGATACAATAACAACAACAACAACAAACAACTACGCCTCAGTCCCAGATAAGTTGGGTTGTGAGTGGTTCATCTGAATTCTACTAAGTTTGCGGGATAACATGAAAACTAGAATGCTACTCCTCTTTGCAAAGGCTATGCGAAGGGAATGTTATTCTATGAATGCAATTCCTTAACCTTAGCAATAGTCATAATGTTTCAGCAGGGACACATCTTATTGAGGTGTCTGCAATTGGCTACTTCTTTTCTCCGGTGAGCTTCTCTACTATGATATGTTTGATTCTTCACCAATTTTCTAGGACAAAGATTTATATGCTTAATGTATCTTTCGTGATGTCAGGTCCGAGTTGATGTAAGTGCCAGAAATCCAGGTAAGGTTCAAGCAGCATTAACTGAGAACAGGAGGAGTCTGATTGAATTGGTTTTGGAGCCATTGAGTGAGGAGCAGTATTATGAGGTCGGACTTTGATCTCCTAGCTATCCGTTTCATTTTCCCCTTCTTTCTCTAAACTACTGTGTGAATTTCTCTTGCAGTTAAAGGAACCTTTCTCCATTATGTCTCTGGTGAAAAGTCCAATTGGCCTGATGTTTGGATTTATGCTGTTTGTAATGTTTGTGATGCCAAAATTAGCAGAAAATGTTGGTGAGTACTCTTGTGCTCTGTGTTTTAACCAAAATGAAGTTGTTTTCACATGCAATAGGACGGTAATTCCATAACGTTGCTCCAATTTAACGTCTCTGTAATGCAAGAGTTTTGTGCTTTGGGATGACTGCACTAAATATGTGGTTCACTAAGGATTAGTATCCAATGGTACCAACGTGATGTATGTACATTTATGCATCAATCTCTAATTTTCTTAATCGAATTGGACCATGAATATCGGGCACCAAATATATATGTGCTTCACTAGGGTGGCAAAGTTCTCAAAGTAAGAAGCATCATCGGTTAATCCTTATATCCGCGTGAACCTGAACTTCACTGTCTCCCAACGCTTAATTACTGTGCACACTATTCTGTCTGAAGATTATCGACTTTTTTCTGAATCTGTTTTCTTATATATATTGATGGATATCTATGTTACAGTTTGTTACGATGACTAAATGTTATATGCATTCACACATTCCCTCACGTACACAAATAAATACAGATGCCCCTACACATACAAAAACAATATTTCTCAACTGTATCTATGGATGCTTGTGGTCGTCTTTTTTGTCTATCATAACGTCTCAATTGTATCTGCAGATATGTGTTTCAAGTCCTATATGTGTCAGTGTTTATGTGTATGATCTAATAGAATAATACGTCTGGTATGTTATCTACAAATTTACGAGAAAAATTGTTAAGCCAGAGCCCTTGAATTGTATCATTAGTGACTCCATGCCATCTCAAAATCATTTAGATTTTGGAACTTGACGTTGATTGAGTGTACTCTTGCTTACATTTCTGCAAGTTACTTGACCTTTAGATTCTAACAGACATTATACATAAAATAACTCGCGCTACTGTGCTGATTTTCATGTGTGACAGATCCTGAAGAAATAAGACGAACACAAGAGGAAATCTTGAGAAACCAAGCCAGTCTTTCAAGCTTATTACCTGGGGCTCAAAGCAGCAACTAGCTATTGGATTTCACCTGTTACAAAGGGAAATCCTTCATGGCCATTCTACGAAAAAGCTGAATTCTTCGTAAACTCAGTTCCAACGATCCTTATCAAGTTTTTATTTAAAGTCAATGAGTACCATCATTAGTTCATTTATCACTTGCAAAAATCCTACGTTTCGTTTTGGTTAAAGTTACTAGGCCTCTAGTATCAGTTTTAATGTTTTATGCATCGATCGGTTGTCCTAAGAATTATTTCACATTGAATTCCCTGTATTCGAATTAGTGTTGCCATTCTTGATCACTGTATATGCTTGTGTTATGCAAGTTTATTAGAACCATCAGTTAACAGTTTTAAGGAAAAAAAGGAAATTCAGAAGAGAGTTTGGAAGTAAGTTGCAAGGTAATACTCTTTCTTTTCTCAAAAAAATACTCTTTCTAGTATTTTAGTTTTGTTCTAAACAAACTGTTGGGGGTCGTATGGTAGCTCGTTAAATATAAATCCTGGATGAGTAATATCATGTTTGATAGCATTATGTGGTTATGTAGTATAAAATTCAACACACAATATTTTATACAGGATAGAAGATAAAATAACTAAACGTACATAAATTCTCTCATAACTAATTTATGTATGAACTACTACTAATACCTATATAACTCTAACCAACTACCAACCGACCTCTTAGTGTCTACATAACTAAGCATTGCATGGAGAAACATTTGATAGAACGTTAAATTTGTATATGAAGTACATATTACATATATCATCAATGGTTACGGTGGGATAGATAGGATCCCTCATACTTAACCAAGAGGTTCTGAGTCTATTTTAATTTTGAGTATATATAATTTTGAATTCATAATATCATAAGAGTGAGGAGAACAACAATCATATATATATATATATAAAAGAGAACCTTAGACCTGCCTATGTGGCGCCACCACAAATAAGAATTTCCTTTTAATTTATTTATTTCTAAAACTAGTCTTCCCCCTTTCATTAAAAGTTGTGACATTTATGAAAAGTTGTGACTTTAATGAAGAGTTACGACTTTTATGAAAAATTATAACTTTAATGAAGAGTTGCGACTTTTATGAAAATTTGTGACTTTTATGAAAGGTTGTGACCTTTCCCAGGGTTGCAACTTTTCCAAATAATTGTAACCTTTCTGATAAGACACAATAAACATTTGTTCACACTACCCTTTGTTGTCTATAAATAGAGGGATTTCCTCTCATTTTAAAACAACGAAAATTTTGAACCTCTTCTTCTTCTTCTTCTTCACAATTACATATTTGTGTAATTTGCTCATATTGAGTGGCTCACTAACACCATTGCTTATGTTATAGATTTTGGTATGTATTTTTACAGTCATTAATTTATGCTTATGTTATTAAGGATAAATGATAAGATGTAATAATTTTCATTGTAAGATAATATAGTTTTTAGTTTTAATGGCTGATAGGTTTTAAGTATTATTTTATAAATTTCGTGATATTAAATTCTCGCGCAAAGCGCGGGTAATTTTACTAGTAAGAATATAAAGTAGAATCCACAAAATTTAAATCTTAAATTCGTCTCTAATCGTGCTAGAATCCATAAAATTTAAATTTTGAATTTATCTCTGATTGCACTAATATGAAATACAAAGGTTGAGCTTCAAGATTTTTTTTCTTCTGTGTTTCCATAACATATTCTGAAAGAGAAAATGCTGAAGCAGGAAACCGAAAGTAAAAAGATAAGATAGAGAATCAAAGAAATTAAAAAAAAAGAAAAAAAAAGAAGTGATCGATAAGCATTTATATATAGTTAGGTGCTAAGAATAAATCTGTGGAAGAATATCATTATCCATATAAACAGAAAAAGGCTCCTTAGAAGATAGAAGTAAATCTTATTCCAAATGATGAATCTTACTACATGTTACTGACGTTTGCATTATTACCTCATACAAATTTGCAACAACTAGGCTTGTGTTAATGCACTACAATTTATCCATTTTAATAATAATAATAATAATAATAATATTAATAAGTAGGGTGTTCTCGGTATGGATAAAATCAACTCAAATAGAAAAATCGAATCAAACCGATAAAATAAACTGATTTTATTGTGAGAATATTTGTCTTAGTGGTTCATTATATGAGTGTTTATGTTTGTGGAACTGAAAATGTCATTGTCTCTTCCTTTTATGCCAAAATAGTGAATTTTGAAACTTTTAGTGATCAAAAGTTCTATAATGCCAACCATTCGAACTATTTTTCATTTTGAATGGAGTTTTGTCACATTTTCACGTTTTGAATGAATTGTTTCTTTTATTTTTGTGTATGGTAATAACCAAATAACCGAACTACAACCGATAATAACCAAACCGATTAATGTATATTATATTTGGTTTGGTTTGGTTTGATTTTGATAATTTTAAAACCGATTCACCAAGGAATTGGGGCTTAGAGCTATGAGCTACAACACATACGCAAGAAAGAAGAATGCCTTAATTAATGATCCAGGCGGTCCGGGGAACCACCACGACTCCTCTCTTCTCGAGAATCCACTGGAGTCAGATCAATAGGGGAGTTCATACCGGGACTTTCAGCTATTTATTAAACTCATTTAATAGTTTTCTCGCCTTATCCTGAGACCTAAAGCACAATCAACCTCTCTACCTTAAGACTTCTAACATGATCGATTTGATTTAGTTTTGATTTTCACTGATAACCGATCCAAAACCATCCCATGAACACCCCTAGTAATAACAAAATTAATCTAAATCTTCTTAGAAGTTATTTACATTGTCATATATAAAGGTGCTCATGTTGATAAGCACAAGTTAATTAACTATATATGGATGTGAGTCTGAGAACTTGATTCTTTGCTTCCAATCTAAGCAGGAATATTATGATTAGTATTTTCCAATTACTCAAACTACCTCTATAAATACTGTAATTAATAACATATATAGACCAAGCAATACATATACAAAGAAACACAAACACAAGAAAACAAAAAAAATAAAAATGAACAGATCAGTACCATCAAAGTACATAGCTACTCATGAAATCGTGGATAATAGTCTCAGCAGCCAGCGATATTATAAGAAGGACATGTCTATTAATAACGACGACGAAGATAATTACCATGTTGATCAAGCTGCATCATTTCAAAGAAAGAGTCGTCACAGTAATCCCAAACCTACTTCTTTTGGCTATAATCATTGCTCCATTTTAGATTCTTCAGAAAGCGATCAAGATGATCAAGGACATGCTATGAGTCGTCAACCTCGTTCCAAAAATGATATTACATCGCTTCTAAGAATGATGATGATCAATCTCAATCAACGTGGTGGTGCTGGTGCTGGTTTTGGTCGTTCCCAACTAACGATTAACCATAATCGTCGATCTATTCCAGACTATTCAGACTCATGTACTGAAGACGAAGGGGTCATAAAACACTTTAGCCATTCCCACAACTTGAACATGTACAATTTCCAACAATACTCAGAAACCAACTGCAAAGTCTGCGGGCTGCAACTTGTTGGATCGGGTTACGGTTGTCAAAGTTGTCAATTTTATCTGCATGCATCGTGCTTCGATCTTCCACAGAAGATCCAGCACGATGCACACCCTGCACACCCTATGACACTTCGTTACCCGTCCTACTACAAGCATTGTGGGAAGGCATGTGACGCTTGTTGTGAACACATTAAACAAAGTTTTCTCTACTGTTGTGACCTCTGCCATTTTGATCTTCATGTCACTTGTGCCACGTTGTACAACATCGTCAAGAGAGCCGATAAATCAAATGGAAAACTTCGACTTTGTTACACGTTTCCTTTTGGTGACAATATTATTGCGCGATGCAACGTTTGTAACAAGAAGGTGTCTAAGGAAGGTTGGATGTATTATAGCAAGGATACTGGCCATATTGCACATATCAACTGTGCTAAGGGTAAAATTGGACCTTCTTGGATTAAAGAGAGACTTAATATGCTTAAAATTAAATAAATTAAAGAAATATCTAGCTGATCAAGTGCTTGAAAATATGTAATATAGTATAAGGGATTAATTAATATGCATGTATGCAAAATTATTAATCTTCATGTACTGTATTATTTTAGTTAAAATAAGGTTAGCTATAGAGAAAAATAACATATAGGTGTGTGGTGTGCTCTAGTAGAATTTGGTGGCCCTGTGATGAGGCATAGGTTGTCTAAGAAATAAGTGTTCTGATTGGCATTGGTGAACCACTCAAGCAGGTTAGATGTGTGGAACAGAAGATTCGTAATATATGCTAATACGATTACGTTAAAGGGAAGGAGCCTAATCAAGCCCTTCTTTTATGTATATATCGACGATCTTAACTCGTCGTTGTTATTAATTAGAACTAATAATAAGATGTGTGTGTTTATTAAGTAAATCGTTTGTTTTATGTTAATACTTCCTCCCTTTTTTACATATTTTAAAAAAAATTAATTTTCTCGAAGGGAAAAGAAAATAATATACTTATCTTTGTTGTATACTAGTAATTACCGATATTGTTAGTCCACGTGTACTCAGGGGGCGGCTCTATGCTTTATAAAATAAGGCTTACGCCTTAGGTTCCCAAATTTTGGGTGCCCCAATTTTTTTATCAAGAATAAATTACTTGTTAAAATTTTTATAGAAAAAATTGATTTTTTATGATTAAAAGTATAATATTTTAAAAATATATTATTTTACCCACTTGAACATTCTTTGTACTTTGTTAAAAATAAGAATTAACAGTGAAAAGTGTTGAACAAAGTGTATTACAAATTCTTTTTTATTTATTTTTAAATTTTAGTTTCAAGCATTACGTCAAACATATTAAAATGGGGTATACCCAGTCATCAACTTCTTGAGATTCTATGGTTCTAACTCTTATCTTTATTCAATATTTGTCAACTTATTACTTATAGAAATAAAATTTGAATAAATATGTATACGAAGTTTGTTTATATTTTAGGCCTCGAATTGAAATTTCGCTTTAGGCCCCAAATTACGTTGAGCCGCCCCTGCGTGTACTGGGATTACCTCAACTCATGACAAAATTAAAACAATTAATTTACTCGTGACAAATTAAATTTCTGAGTATAGGTAAAAGTAAAAAAATTTATCTATTTTTTATCAAGTTAAAGGGTAAAAGTATAAGTTGGAAGACCACATCGATTGACTTTGCTTTTTACCACATACTCACTTCATTAAAATGAAATTTAATGCTACTATTTTTCAAGAGGGGAATAACTAATGGAAAAATTACATATATATATATATATATATATATATATATATATATATATACACACACACTTTTTTTTTCATAATTCCTATTATTTCCTACCATTTCTAAAAAAAATTAAAATCCCTTATTTTAAACGCAACACAAAATATCTCGATACATAAATATTCCCACTCCCCAAACCCATGTTTATTACTACCTGATTTCACTTCACAAATCTCTCTCATTTTTTATCCCTATGATATTTTCAGCTAATTGCTCCATTACATTTATCACTTCATCCTAATTTGAATTTCTATCCGGTAAACAAATTTCAAATATGTCAATAGGTAGTTTCATCTTCTTCACTGTGTTCGTTTTTTCATCGATTATTCTCTTTCATTATTAGATCAACAACCACTAATTCTTTGAATATTTACGTCAACGAAACTTTTCACTTTTCAAAGTCAATTTGACTAATTTTCAAAGTTAAAATTAAATTACATTTTCTATATTTTAAGCAAAAAAATTAGATATTCAAAAATTATCCGAAAAAGTACTATAAATTGCAATTTTTTACTCTAAAAAAAAAATCATGATAATTAAAAATGAACAAGAGAGTAGTGTTTTGGTTATACAAACTGAAAAAGTTTTGGCCGGAAAAACAAATATTCTATATATAGATTTGATTAATTTTGGACGATAAAATATTTCCTCCTTCATTCCCATCTAATCAATGAAGACTTAAGAAAGGAAGAGTAACGTGAACATGTCTCAAATGGTTGAGAAGGTGATTTGAAAGGGTGATGTGAGTTTAGTTACCGAAGCAGTATCAATTTATTATCACAGTTAATTTTAAAATAGTCTAAATCTAACATTATAATAATTTCACGATTTTATTCGATCTTAAATTATTTATTTAGTTCATACTATTTTCAAGCAGCATGGTAATACTGCTGCATATATATACATTGAAACTTTGATTCATAACACATTATTAAGAACTCTTGAGAATAAAAAGAATCGTGACGTTAAACTAAACTCTCGATACATAAGAGAACATATAAAAATGTTACTACTCTATCGATATAGAATCTAACATTAAAAAAGAAATAATCTAAAATTGAATTCGAACTACCATACAATTATTACTTAGTATTCATATGGTAATGGAAATGTCTCATTGGTGCCAAGTGTGAGGTAATATGCAGTCAATCCAATGCATATATATGGACATCTAATCATAATTTACTAATAAAATAATTATTTATTTTGTGAAACTATCAAAACCCCATTTAGTACAACATTGTCTGCAATGACCAAGTATGCCCAGATTAATGTCTCATAGATTACAAGGCCAAAATTAGTTGTAACATCCAATCTGCACAAAAAATCAAGAAAAGTGCCTATGGAAAAATCAATAGTGTCTGATATTGACACTAGTGATCAAACAAAAAACATCATGGTCGACATATATAATTTCTGTTTTTGTTTTGAATTGTAGAGCCAAGTGATGGTGGAGTTCATCAATTATGTTTTGTTCTACATGTTTAACTGATTCTGTTGATTGACAATCTGACCCAAATGTGTTTTCTAACGTTTTTTTTTTGCCTCTAAACAGTTGAGACAAAAACCTTCAGCTAAAATCTAAGAATATTGCATAGTATTTGGACAGTTTAACCAGTTTTTTTGCCTTCTAGATAAGCGAACGATGTCGTGAACAGAGTGTAATTATAAGATTAAATACTTTAATACACATCAAGATCTTGAACACAATAATCTTACATACCTGATGCGGAAGACATCATCACAAAGAAAAACGGAAGCGTTAGTCGTAAATTGATTTCTACCTCCTTGTCCTAGCTTTACGTTACCACAACCGTCAGCGATGGAATTATTTTTGAGAATATGTGATAACCCTAATAATAGGTGGAGGGCAGTGGCGGAGCCACCTTACAATGAGGGGTTCATCCAAACCTCCTTTGGTGGAAAATTATATTATTTATATACATGGTTAAAATATTTTTTTAGGTATATATAGTAGATGTTGAACCCCCTTCATCTACTTCGTGTGTCTATTTTTTCAGTTTTCGAACCCCCTTATTAAAAATTCTGGGTCCGCCACTGATGGAGAGAGGACCAATTTATAGAGGTTAAGACTTAATCTAGTATGTCCATCAAATAACCAATGTACGGACAAAATCTATTATTTATTAAATATTATTTATGATATTATTTGTGTCACAAGTAAACTTGGGCCATAAATAAGAATTATTCTTAGACAGAGGTCACAAAGAATTGAACTATTAAAGAAAGAAATTAGTGGTCGAGTAAGTAATAAGAGTAGTAAGATTATATTTGATGAATGTAAATTATGAAAATCGTGATAGCACAAATTCGTAAATTAGCAGGGGGTAAGGTGTAATTGTTGTTGAACATATTTGAACCCTAACAGAATCACTAGGAATGTTAATAGCACTACCAATATCTTGTACTCCATTTATCTGTGTGATTGTTTTTCAAATGTCTACCTCATGTATGTCCTACCTATAAATGAGGAGGTCAAGCTCCAAATCGAGTTTGAGTTGGAGTTTCGATTATTGAATTAGTGGGTGTTCATTTAATTCATATTTTCGTAATCGCCAAATTATTTTTTTAATTATTCATTATATAGTGGTTCCCTTGAATTAATATCAAAATCAGGTTTAGAAAAAGAAACATTTAATCAATATGTATAATTCTTTAAACGTTTTCTAGTTTTAGGTACTTCAGGCTTACTAGAACTTACCAATTTTATTACTTTGTCCAAAAAATGAGAGAGGAGTATGCCTATTATCTTTTTAGGAACCACAGTATAAAAATATATTAAATTCATTGAAATCTAATAAATTAAATACAATTTTTTTTAAAAAAAAGAAAGATAGAATTAGTGTACCAAATATCTGCGAAAATTACCAAGTAGTATAAATCTATAATCATAAGTCGTAACCAAATATTGACACTTGAACCTTAAAAGTTTGTTCACACTTACTCTCTCTCTCTCAACTTTTAAATTGACACACATATTAAGAAAATAATTAATGACATAATGAGTTTACCATTTTACCTTTATTAATTATAAAGTGGATGAAAAGTTTTACATTTTTCAAAATAATTAGTCATTTAATTGAGGATATAATAGGTAAAAAGAATTTGTCCTTTCTTAATTTGTCAAAATTGACAAGTAATTAGGGAAAGAGGAAGTAAATGATTAGCAAATTGACTAGGATAGAGGGATATTGAGAGAAAAAAAAAGGAAAGAAGATGATGAAGAGTAGGGCTACTCAAAATCGAATAAAAAAGAAAGTTATTGATTTATTGGTAATGAGTTATTGATTTAACTGTTTTGATTCTTTTTTATTATTAGGTTATCAATTCTTAAGGTTTTGAGATTTTTTCTTAATGAACTAAACAATAATCCGATAATAAATTATATTTATATCATTCGATATATAAAGTCACTAACTTAGGATTTAATTTCAATTTTTTATTTGTTGCCGTCTCAAGCTTTCGATTATTATATGATATGTTAGTGTTGCTTTTAAGCAAAACACAATTTATCAATTCATGTTCATAATTAATTTGGTTTATTTATCAAATCTTAACTGTTAAACAGTTAATGGAAGATCAATAATGTATTGGAGAATTGAAATGTGAGAAAAGTATTTTGTGATGGTGGAGTATAAGAAAGCAATAGAGAGATGGTTAATAGCAGCCGACAAAATTAAGAATGAGGCACATTCTATTTCGTGTTCCTCCTCCAACCAACACCTCCCACCTCCCTCTGGCCCCCTTACCCCCAAACTACAATCCTCTACATATACATATCTGTATCTAACTCTTAGTATTGCTTCAAGAAAAATTCATTCACCTTGTAAATTTCCAATTTTGGAAGTTGGGTACTTGGAATCTTGAAGTTCTTTTTTGTTTGTTTGAATTGGGGTTAGCTCCATGTGGGATTCTTGAATTTTGATTTGATGAATTTCCTTCCAAGATGTTTGAGTTACAGTGAATGTAGTGGTGGAGCTGGAAGAAGTGAAATTAGGGGTGGTGAAAGTTCCAATGGTGGATTTGGGAAAGATGGGTTGTTGTGGTTTCATGATATTGGGAATTGTGGGAGTGGGGAATATTCCATGGCAATTGTGCAAGCTAATCAGGTTTTAGAGGATCAGAGCCAGATTGAGTCTGGTCCATTTGGAACTTTTGTTGGAGTCTATGATGGTCATGGTGGACCTGAAACTGCTCGTTATGTTTGTGATCACTTATTTCGACATTTCCAAGGTTTATCTTCTTTCTCTTTGTAATTTTTATCTGTTTTATTGGAAAAAAGATGTTAAATTTGCTATGTAGACAATCTACTGCGTCTCATATCGAAATTAGGATAGTCGATTTAAGTGGGGAATGTTGATTCAAGAATGAGGCAAGAGTAGCCCCAAGTCTAATTAGTATTAGGATATGTCGATTTAAGTGGGGAAGGTTGAGTCAAGAATGAGGCATGACTAGCCCCAAGTCTAATGAGTATTAGGATATGTCGATTTAAGTGAGGAAGGTTGATTCAAGAATGAGGCAAAACTAGCCCCAAGTCTAATTAGTTGAAGTCACAGGGCGGGAAGGGGGTCCTTGAGTGGATTCCGCATTAGTCCCAAGACGTTGGTTTCTAACTAGAAAAGTGAATGCTTGAGCTTTAGTGAGAAGGGGGCCTTCATGTTTATTGACTTGAACAACTGACCTTTAGATGAACTTATGAGTCAAAAGGAACTTAACTAAGGGCACCTGCTCAGTTATATGAATCTTTTGTATTCCACTTTATTCGGGCCTATTTCATTCTAGAACTTTATTAAATAATTTTGTTTCTGGGAATAATCATAAGGATATGGAAGTTCCCCGTGATGTCTGGTAGCAGTTGCATTGTACTATTGAAAAAGATCAACTCTTGAGAATCCTTGTTACAAAAATTCTAACTCTTAAGGTACCTTCTCTGCAGGTTTCTTGATGAATAGGGTGTATGGATTTTTTAGAGGCATTTCCTTGGGCTCTTTCTAGTGGAAGGGTTTAATTGCATAAATAGCTTAGAGTGTAAAGCGTTCCTAAATTATTTTATAGAAATTCCTGATATCTACTTTGTTAATGTGATCATGTGAATATTATAGTGGGTTGATCTTCATTTGGCCCTTCTGCTCCATTACCATCTCTAACTCCCAAACTCCTAAAACCAGGGGGCTCAAGTTTTTCATTGATTGTTTCCTTTTTCCTCAAAATTTTTGAAACACCGAAATATGTTGGATATATTTTCTTGATAATAGAGAATCCCCGAGGGTCAATGGCACACATCATGCACTGCATTCTTAGTACTAGACCAAAGCCCTGAGGGTGAAAGAAATGTATTTAGATATTGAACATTATGAAAGGAAAACTTTGTAGTGGTTTCATGGATTTTACTCTTAATGCAGCAATATCAGCTGAAGGAAATGGTGTAGTCACAGAGGAGACAATTCAAAGGGCCTTTCTTGAGACAGAGAGAGGATTTACTTCTGTTGTTTCGGAAAATTGGCATTCTCGACCACAGCTAGCGACAGTGGGGGCATGCTGCCTGGTTGGAGCTATATATCAGCAGACACTCTTTGTAGCAAATCTTGGTGACTCTCGAGTAGTCCTTGGAAAGAAGGTTGGAAACACTGGGGAAATTGCTGCCATACAGCTATCAACGGAGCACAATGCCAATATTGAGTCTGTTAGGTGGGAGCTAAAAGACTTACATCCAAATGATCCTCAAATTGTTGTTCTTAGACATGGTGTTTGGAGGGTAAAAGGAATAATTCAGGTAAGGTCAACTATATGAAAAGTTTCTTGTTATTAAATTATGAAAAAAACCTTCCAAGTTCTCCCTGCATTTCCCATATTCCTATGCTTGTAGAGGATATGCATAGATGCTTTGATGTGTATCGCGATCTATAATAGCAGAGTTTGATGTGAATGATGTTATTTCTATTGCCACTTGCAGTAAATAATTAAGCTTCTGTCAGCCTTCCTTTTGCTGGGGAATTACCATGTTATGTATGGCCATATGGTGTAATAATGAACTGAAGTAAACTGAATTTTGGGTAGAAAAGCAGGTTTAAAAACTTTCAAGATGACATCATGTTTTAAAGAAAAATTGATACGCGTCTCGAATATCTACTGTTTCTCATCAATTTTAATATTTTATATTTTTATCGGTAGGATAAAGAATTCTTTTTTTTTTTTTTTGCCGAAAGTGTCACTAGTCTATGGTTGATCAGTTTGTGGTGTATGTCATACTTTCGAATTGGAGTTCTACAATTGTTGCCTTTCATGGATAAAAATTAGAATTCATTCTCTAGTCTGCAACTTATGTCTTAATAATCGGTCTCCTAAATTGACTGCAGGTCTCAAGATCCATTGGTGATGTTTATCTTAAACACACAAGGTTTTGCAGGGAACCAATAAATGGAAAATTCAGAGTTCCTCCACCCCTTAATATGCCTATCCTGTTGGCCACTCCAACAATTTTAAAACATCCTCTACATCCAAATGACTCCTTCCTCATATTTGCTTCTGATGGTCTATGGGAGCACTTGAGCAATGAAAAGGCCGTTGAAATTGTGAAGAGTCACCCTCGTAAAGTAAGTTCTATGCACCAAACCATTATACTTTCCCGCATATTCAGTTCAATTTAAGCTAAATATGCTTCTTATGGGCAAACTATGACTTCAAATACATGTTTACTTTTGATGATATACATAATTTTATTTTATTTTTTTGATAATTCAAGGATAATTTTCAGTAACTACCAAGTATGTAGAAGTCTATAAAATGAAAGCACATCAAACTACTGTAACTTAACCATCTATTAAGAGGAATACTATATTCTTCTTACACTAAAGGCAAACCACACAGAAAACCGAAGAGATAGATATATATATGCTACCCAAATCAGTAATCACACAGTGATATACATCCAGTGTACTAAATTGGACCATCCAAGAGTCAACTTCCTCATACACTCCATAAGCGCTTGTCTATACCAGCATAAGTGCACATCCTATGATCACCCTCATGATTTCTGAATCATATCTTCAGACGTTACTTTTCTTTTAGGTTTTCAAGCTCTCTGGCATTCCCCATTAGATTTCAGCAACTTGTAGATGACTTGCCTAATGTCTTTCCATTATTTATACCCTGAATATTCTCCTTAATTATTCCTTCATAATTTTATTGAAAAGTCAATCTCTTTTTTTTGACAAAGGTAACAAAAAAAAGTCGATCTCTTTAACACCAAATAATCAGGTTTTCGGGTGAGAAGATGCTTTCACCTTTCAAGTTCTATTCTCCTTGTGATCTCTTTCAATTTCTGCAAGTAGGTGGATGCCTCTTCGTGATGTCTTTTAAATGAAAGGCTCAGACCTTCCAAATCTAGTTTGAAATGGGATCACCGGTTCCTGCGGTGTATATTTTATTTTTATGGTGAATGGTGAAAGAAAAAGTAACAGAAGTGTACCAAAGATATCATGCATTTTCCAAAAGAGCTCTGTAACATATGGATGATAATCAAATGTTACTTTGATCTTGGGAGTACACCAGTGATTGAAGCCACTCAAGCTGTGGCACAACCTTGAAATTCCTTTGAGTTACTCACAGTTATATCATCTTTACTCTCCATAATAACAACCCTGTAAACTCAGTACCATGCCAAATGACATAATCCTTTTACTCTTCATGGTTCAATTTATTAATTAAGGCTTACCCTTCGAGATCCCCTCTCTCTCTCTCTCTCTCTCTGTATATATATATAGACTCTTTCAAAGAGATGGTTTTAGCTCGTTGTCCCTTTTGATGTATTTTGGTATGCATTCTTGAACATGGAAAACAAATCTTCTCACTTTTTCATGCTCATATTTTTCTTGCAAATACAGGGAAGTGCAAAGAGGCTTGTCAAGGCTGCTCTCCATGTAGCTGCCAAAAAAAGAGAGATGCGATATTCTGATCTTCGAAACATTGACAAAAAGGTCCGACGTCATTTTCATGATGATATAACTGTAATTATTTTATTCTTAAACCATGACCTGATATGTAGAGGCGTTGTGCAAGATCCAACACTTTCTATTCGCAGTGCTTTAGAACACTGATTGTTGAAGGAATATATTATTTTTTACTAGTGCCTGAGGTTCTGTCACAACACCAAAATTTTCCTTGATATGCGGCTCCGGAGCAGCATCAGTGAAGCAACTACGCTGTATAAGAGTGTTTTTTTTCCTTTGAAGAGGCTTATAATTTGAATTTCTCAAACCTTGTTATAGGTGGAGTTCAAGAAGAATGCTAATTCAAAAGTTTTGGATACAGTCAACCTCTATGTAACAGCCTTGTTTCATTATTAATTTATTCTGTATACTAGTTTTTGTTTCTGGATTCTGGAGTATTTTGTTAATTTCTTGTAACATTGCCGCCTGTTACAAGTGTTAAAAGGAAATGGTTCGCCACAAGAGAATGATGGCTTTTGAATTAAAAGAGGATGTTGCTGCGGTCTTATTGTTTAATTGGAAGAAATTTATTTCCCTTAGAAGAGAACAATTATTTGACCAATCAAACGAGCTCGCTTGAATTTAATCTTAGTATTTTGTCCTCATAGATTTTGTGTATATGGTAAGTCCTTTGTTGAAGAAATCATATTCTTCAAATAACACAGAGAATATGGTTTCAATTCTTTGAAATGGCAATGGAGGCTAGTCATACGCCATTGGTTTCAAGAACTTGGAGATGGGGGTCATTTTCTTATCTTGCAAGGTGAGCTACAGTTTGATATTGAAGACCTCTTTTCTTTAATTCATTGATAGCTTCACAATCACACACACACACACACACACAATTCAAACCCAAACTCCTTGACTACATGTACCCCTCTTTTGGTGCTTCTGATTCCACTGTCTTATTATACTGGACAACCTCATCTAACTTTTTGTGCAGCCATTTTCCATATTAAACCAACTTTGCATTTCTTTGCCCAGGAAGTTTCCTGCCAAAAGCACCATTTGGAGGTTGGTAGGCAAGGGCAGATCCAGGAAGTGCCTTGAGTTTAACTAGCTGGAGGAGCAATGGCCAACTGCACCTGACTCTCTTGAAGCAGTAGGTTAGGTTCACTTCTCTTAATAATAAACTGATTCTAATAGATTTTCATATATATATGCAAGGTCGGAGCTGCAAGCAATCTGACCTGTTACATATACACTATATTCGGCCCTGTGGACATACAGCATTTTCTGCTCTCTTAATTTATAATCATTGTTTTCCCGATTTGGATGGTTAACAGTAACAATGGGAAGTATTAATTATACAATAAACTTCTCTTGACTAGCTATATACCAAATCTGTAAGATTGAATGAAGACGAAAACTGAAAGTGCAATTTTCTATATACCAGACTTACAAATTCAATGTTACAGTTTACTAGTTTTGTGAAAATTGAATGCAACTAATTTGCATGGGTCCTCTAACAAAAAATAACAAAAAACTGTAAAAGCCAATGATGGCACAGAAACCTTCACATGTAGAACAAACAAATCTCTTGAAAAGATGGAACTCAGCGATGTATCAGCAAAGGCAAATAACAGAACATGAAGACAATAACTCAAAAGAAAGAATCTGCAAGAACACGAGAAAATCGCTTATGAGTGAAGGAGATGCATCTTCTATATTTAACAAACAGTAGTAATCTAACATGTGTATGATAAGTTATTATTGAAAGAAAATACGACCCCTCTGCACCCAAGGGTGTGGCCTAGCGGCCAATAAAGTGGGTTGAGCACCATGAGGTCTCAGGCTCAAATCCAACAGAGACAAAAACACTAGGGGATTTCTTCCCATCTATTCTAGCCTTAGTGGACAGAGTTACTTGGTACCTGTTGTTGGTGACAGGTATCCAATGGAATTAGGTGATGTGCGTGGAAGTTGACCTGGACACTACGGGGTCGTTTGGTTTGAATACAAGTTATGCTGAGATTAGTTATGCTAGGATTAGTTATCTTGGGATTAGTTATCCTGAGATTGTTTTTTATTGACTGTTTGGTTTGTTGTACTAAAACTATTATGCATGGTATACTTTTTAAGAATAAGTTGTTTGTTTACAAAAATACCCTCCATTTTATTTAGGTTTTATATATGTATTTTTTAATAGAGTTTTAGTTATTTACTTTTAAAAATAAAATTACGTGAATTTCAATTACTTAAATTTGTATACCACGTAAATAGAAATAGGTCCGTGGGAAGCTCTCCTCTTTACTATCATAAGTAAAAAAAAATAGTTAAAAACAAATTAATCAAAATTGAATTAAAAACTGTATCAAAATAAATTGGATCAAAACTCCAAAAATGCATTAAGAAAGCAGAAAAAAGTGACAAAAATACACCAAATCAGATGCAAAAACTGCACTAAAACAATTTAGATTGAACAAAACAGCAGAAACTGCATCAAAACTGCACTAAAACAGCAAAAATTGGACAAAATTGCATAAAAACAATCACAAAATTTGAACCAAATCTGAATCAAGACAGCCGCAAAAAATTCACCAAATCAATAGCAAAAACTGCACTAAAATGGCTATCAAAAGTGAAAAAAATTAACAGCAAAAACTCTAGAAATTTGACCAATATTCACTAAAACACTTGATTAAACTAGAGGAAGTAGCCATACTAACAAAAGTGATGATAGAAAGGATTTGAAGGACATTTTTGTCATTTTAATTTTTTATCCCAGGATATGTTATCCTGATATTGTTATTCCACCTAGAGGGAAGGATAACTTATCCCAGTACTATTTGCTAATCCTGGGATAAGTTATCCCATAGTTTGTAACCAAACAAGGAATAAAAAGGAACTAACAAATTATCCCAGGACTATTTTCTTTTATCCATCACACCAACGACCCCTACGGTTATTAGAAAAAATATGTATGATCCCTCTCCCAGTAAAACAAAAGCAATAGAGAGAGGTTCTTATGCAGCTGCAATAAAAAAAATTGCGCACAGGACATTCCTCAACTTATGACATCTTCATCAGCCAAAACTAGGATCATCAGGCTATGTAAGTTAGGTCTGCAGGGTAAAAACCCTGTGCGCACCCAAAGGGTAGCAACTGTGAGTTCCCTTGTCATCAAAAACTTTCCAAGACTAATAAATTGGTGAAGATTTCATAACATGCAAACTGGACTGTATTGCAGAGTTACATTCAAGTGCTAGGTAGATTTGTAGTTTATTTTGTACCATGGATAACTAGCATAACAACAACAATAATGCACTTTTTATGAGCCAGGATTCTAAACAAAAATTATTCAGGGTTCTTGGGAAGATGTTGTTCAAAGGAAAAAGCCCCTTCCACAAGGGTATTTGTTAATGACAATCAAAAGAAACTTCTCATTGGTAGCTATAACTGAATATTTTTGGTTCGATAATGCTGCAGTTGATTAAAATCAGTATCTTTTAACTGAGTTTTCAGTTACTACTGAGCAGTACTTTTAGAGGAGACTTTCATATGAGTTGTTTCACTGTCAGATTTTCTGCAGTTAGGACTCTATTCTTCACATTTATTGCCCGTTTAGCCAAGTTTTAAAAATCTGTTTATTTTGAAAAGTGTTTTTTTGTCAGAAGTGCTTTCCGAAAAAGTATCTTAAAAGAGGAGCAGTTTTTGTTTGACAAATTTACTTGAAAAGCACTTTTGCCAATATTAGAGAACCAATTTGTGCTTGGCTAAGGTTCTGAAAGTGCTTCTGGGAAAAGCTTCTTTTTTCATCTTTTGAAAAACAGCTTTTGCTACTACTCAAGATTCAACAACACATATTTTTTTCCTAAAAGCTTAGCCAAACACCTCAACGCTCTAAAAATAAGCACTTCTGGCTTCACAGAAGCTTGGCCAATCCTATTTAACTTCTGCTTCTTCTATAAAGAGGATCCAGAAATAAACTTTCTTTCTATTTTAGCTCCTTTATTATGTCCTGAACCGAAGCTAACATGACATTCTGACTTGTAACTGAAGTGACGATACGGCAAAAGCCCAAGACACAGACCACAACAATCACAAGAGTTCACATAAATAAATCTTTGTTTTGAGATGATAACATTGTCAATCAAGAAAATATCACATGAAATCTTATTCAGAGTAACATGCATCTCCAAATATTATCTTCTTCCTTTTCCTTTTTTACCATTCGAATTACTCTTTTATGGTTTTATTTTTCTTGTAATAACTCAAGAATGGAAAGAAAAGACAGGAAAAGCATCAGAAACCTCAAGGGTAACATGCTTCAAGTTATTCTCACCACCTTTAAGTCACAATAGCATTAGCATGTAAAGGACACACTACTCTAGGAAGCAGTTACTTACATATTGACATGGGAAGTTTATCACTGCATAAAATTGTTGAGGTGATATCAATAGTCTTTGTTTTAATGTATCATAGTTTTGCAATTCAAATATTTTCCAGTATAGAATGAAGGCTTGAAACCCGACGGCGGAACAATGGTTCTAGCCTGAAAGTTGGCACCCCAGTCTGCCACCTGTTTGTATCATACATCTCACTCCATGCCTGTACAATCTCATCAACTTTGAACCCTGGAATAGAACAGGTGCAATATGTTAAAGAAAATCACTCAAGAGAAACATAAAAAGACCAGTTAACAAATATCTCACTCATATTTTACCTTCGAGAGCAGTTTCATTGGAACAGTGGTTCTTTATCATGACTGCAATATCAGAATGTGATGCTCCAGCTAGTTCAAACTTTTCTACTGCAACATCTAGACATTCTTCCCAGGTTGGTAATCCTATCTTAAATTCCACCACGGAACGTTCGTAGAGCATGGTTCCCCATAACAGGTAAATCTGAGACCTCATGTTTTCAGTCTGCTCTTTAGTTTCTTCAGATGATTTATCTTTAAGTATACCCTCCAAGCCCCTTTTGTACAATTGAGCTTTATATTCCTCATATTTTGAGAGTCCATTTAGATGTTGTTCTTCCATCTCTTCCCACATTTCCATCCCTCTGTCGATGCTATCCTCAGCCTTGTTGTATAGCTCCAAGATCTCTGCACATGTCCCTGTCTCTAATTCTACTTTACTCCCAACCAAATAGTACCATGAGAGTTTTGCTTGTTCAAACTGCTGCTGACCGAGTGCAAGAAGGCTTTCGTAGAAATCTGGCTTGACTCTAAGAGCTTCTTCATACCTCATTTCTGCAGTTTCATATTCTTTTTCTGCCCATTCATATGCAGATTTAACCTGCTCCGACACCGTCTCCCCAGAACCCTCTTCTGTGAAAAATACTTCTTTTCTTGCTCTAGACATGTGTACATTTCCCCAGTTAAACAAAGACAAAGCTGCCATCTCTTGGAACTGAGCTGAAGCAATGTCAAAAAGCTCTTCTGCTTCTTCATTTGTAACTGTGTCCTCCATAGCTTCTGAATATAATTTCATTCCTGTCTCGTGAAGATCCAGATACGAGTCACAATCAACTCCAACATGGTTCTTGAATAGCCTTGCGAATTGGACAAACCAGTTCTCAGGGCAAATTGGCCCTTTATTCAGTTCCCCATCCTTTTTTACTATAGTTGATCTGCAGATGCTCGATTTCTCATCTTCTTCAACCCTCAAATTCATAGGTTCTTTATCTGGACTAACTTCTTTGATGTAGAGTCTTAAAGAACCTTGAAGATCAACAGATGATTCAGCCAACCTGAGCTCATCAGTAGTTGTAATAGTTACCAAATCACCTTCTTGATCCCTGTACTTGATAAGTGCACCCTTCAAATTTGGAAATCGATCTAGAACTATGTCTCTCACAAGTCGAATACTGCAACCAACTGGTAACTGTGCCCATCTTATATCCTCTCCAAGAATCAACTTCACTGTTCTTGTCATCGTTTTTTCTCCCTGGACGGTTCTCTTCTCCTCCACTACCACCTTGTCCTCGGCCTTCTTTTCTTCGACTCCATCAATCTTCGTTTCCTTAATCTCAACTATCCTCTTTCTATCAAATTTATTGTTCTTCTTCTCCTTTTTCATATTATCCTTCACAACATTGGCAGATTCTGGAAGGGGTAAGACTAACTTTTTATTTTCAACTTTAAGTATTTCTTCTATTTCCTTTTTAACCTTGTCTGCAACCTCTAAAGCAGTCAAATTGTTAGGTTCAATACTCAAGACATGGTTCACATCTCTTAAAGCTAAATCAAGCCTATTCAATGATTCATAACACTTTGCTCTCTTCAACAAAGCTTTGCTATACTTGGGAGCAACTTCAAGTGCCAAGTTACATTCATTTATAGCTCTTGGAAACTCGCTACGCCCCATTTGCATGTAGCAACTAGCCAAGTTGCTATGCAAATAGGCAACATCAATATGGTTCCTAGGAAGCAATTTGAGTGCCTTCTCATACTTCAACATGGCTCCCTCGTGATCGCGTTTCTGAAAGAACCTGTTCCCTTCTTCCTTCAGTTCTTTAGACATCTTGATAAACACAGCTGTGTCCTCATCAAATGCTTTTGATTTATGCTTCACATTTCCATCATTTGACTTTGATTTTACATTACTTTTCTTCTTCCCAGTTGGCTTCCCCATGGTTTGTCACTCCAATAAGCTAATCTAATTAGAATAGCCCCAAAATCAACTTATAATTTTGTCCTGAAAATCAATAAATAACTATAACGATGCTGCGGAATCATCGAAAATAATGAAATAAAGACCAAATCTTTTCAAACATGTTCATGGCAAATGATCATCAAACTCAATTGTACAGATGTAATTTTGATTTATGGAATTAGATATGCCTTGTTGAAATGTAACCTAAATTTGAAAGAGAGAAAAAGAAAATTAGATTACCTATACACGATGGACACGCTCTCCCAACAAAAAGATCATATGAAAGCTTCTCCTTCACTTTTTTTAGAACGTATCGCTATCTTGAAATAAAAGATTATCCTTGATTCATATATATAGTCGATCGATAACAATTAATAGATTGATATATATGGAAGAGAAAAGGAAATATTGACAAATAAAGCAAATCTGCAATGATTGTTTGTTTGGATTTGTTTTCTTTTCCTTTCTCTTCCATGTTTGTTTCTACGTTTCATGTTCTCTTTTTTTGCAAGACGTGCCCACCATAATTTTGAACAAAACATTTTGAGGACCCTCTCAATTTGGCTTTAAATTAATCGTTTCAACAGTAATAATTATTTTAGAAAATATTTGTTGGAATTTTGGTTATAACTTTAGAAGAAGAAAAATCCATTAATATTGTAAAATATTGTGTACAAATTAAAAATTGATTCACGGTATATTTATGATCAAGAGCAAAACTCAAAAATTTAAAATTCTGAATCAGTTTTTTTATGATGCCAGAGTTATGTTAGAATTACAAGAAACCCAAATGATTTAGAAAAATGATGAAAAGGATCCTTAATCTATAGAAGGTGGGCTATATTGGTCCTTAATGTATACCTCTTAACAGAATTTTTATTTTGTATTTACCTGTTTTTTATTAATTATATTTTATCTTCTTCTTTTTTATAGCTCTACCTTATACCCTACTTTTCTAGTAGATTTATTCTTTAAATTACGTATGTATAACGTTATGTAATGACAGAAAAAATGATATAATTTATCCAAACATTATATTCATTAAAATAATATAAAAAAATATAATATAATAAGATATATTATGAAACAATATGTAACAGCCATTTAAATAGAGTGTTAAGAGGATGATGGTTGTGGGAGGCCATTTTCCTATTAAGTAAATATGTATTATTAGTGCTCTGTGTGGAATCATATAAATTTCAACTGCAAATTCCACGAGAAAGATGTCCAGACATATCTGAATCAACAACATCTTGGTACAAACCTTTTATTGCTAAAATGTACTTCAAAATCCACTTCACAACATTTCAGTATTTTGTACCAAGATTTGACATGATGAATCTACTCACAACTTTCACTGCATAGAAATATTTTGTACATATTGTCGTGATTTTTTTTTAAAAAAATAAGTCGTAACTGGGGCTCAATGTCTTTAAGTTGGAGTAAATTTTAAGAATAACAAACATAAAAATTATATTAGCGTTCTATAGCTACAATTTTGCTATTGCGCTCTATGGCAAACTATCTATGGAGCATCTGATTCGTATAAATCAAGCATTTGTGTCTATGAAAATTATGTTTTATATGTATATGTTCTTTGTGTTAGGCTAGAGTGGTGAGCGAGATTAGGAGAGATGCAAGCGAGAGGGCAGATAGTGGAGAGAGATGACTTGTAAATGTATATCAGTTAGATAATTGTATATATGTAACTAGTATGTATATGTATCAATTATTGTGCTTGTATATCTGCATAAAATTTGAATTTGTATACGATCGAATTGAGTTAAAACATTTGTATTTGTATTGGTATATCAAATCTCTCTCTCGCTTTATTCAAACACAAATTATACAATTTGTGTTTGTATAAAGCGAGAGAGAGAAAGACAAAAGAGAACTGGGCAGGTGAAGATTTGTATTAATATAATTTTAAGTGTATAGGACGGAGAGACATGTATTTATATTTGTATATACAGTCTCTCTCGCTTTATACAAACACAATTTATACATTTGTGTTTGTATAAAAGTGACAGAGGCAAGGGAGAGAACTGAGAGTGGTGAGTGAGATTCAGGGGAGTAGGCAAATGACAATGTGTTTGCTGCGAATTGGAATTAAATGAAATTGTAGTTATAACATTTATTTTGAATTAATAGTTTGCTATAATATATCATTTTCCCATAACTAAATTTTTTAATCAAAACTTTATTCCAACAAATCTTAAATAATTCTAAACAATTGGAAAATGATGCCAAATGTGAACAATCATAACCCTACTAAAAACATGTTAATGAAGCGTTAATGGTTCAACAACGTTGATGGTCTAAAACAAAATCATAATAAGAGTCCTTGAATATTTTTTTTAAAAACTTTGTATATATTTTTACTTTAAGTTATTCTTACTTTTTCAGATGTGAAATTACTAAAAATTGTTATAATCAATTTTCTCTAATGATTTTTTTTCCCCAATTAATCTCTCTTGAGACATTGTCAATCTTTGTTAGGATTTTATCAATTTTAATTTAAAAACTTGTTTCCGAATATTCAAATGTTAATAAAATTGTCAACATTATTTAGTAAGCAATATATGCATTTGAAAACAATCAAGTCGTTTCTTCTGATTGAGTATAATAAATATTATCTTCTATTTATGTCATTTTTCTTAACACTTACCATTTGAAAATAAGGCTAAAAAATGTATATCTGAGGAACATTATATTTTGAAAAAAATCGTGGTTAGGGTTATGTTTTTTTTTCTTCTTATGTTCCTTTCTCAATTATTTCCCCAGTAAATAGAAAATTTTAAAAATAATCATATGCTTTCAATTGATCAAATCTATTTTGAAAATAATAATAATAATAATTTGTAAACCTACTATTATTGAAAAAAATAAGGCCCCAAATAGTGTTTGCTATACCGGCTTCACCCAAGAGCCTACACTTTCTACTGGAGCACTAAGGGGAATGCACAGGACATAAATTTTCTGGCAAATACCCAAAAAATGCTGGAAAAATTCTAACTGAAAAGAAGAAGAAATTCCACGGTGAAGGGCGGAGCTCACCAAATCAACTTCTGAAATAAAGCAATCTAACTTGTAATCTGCTCGTCTATGAAACCTGCGTCTACATTGGCATAGGTCAATGTAGATTCCAAAAACAGAACGTCAGTACACTACGTGAGTCTCAACGTTCTCCTCACTAAAGTCAAACCGAGACCTAAACATGTAGTTAATGAACAAATATGAAAGAAAACAAATTATAGGAGTAATTCATCCCAAGGGAAACATGAAAACATCACTAAAACTTGTAGGTTAGTTCATTAATTTGTTTTTTTTTTTTTCCACTTTCTTGTGGCTAACTATGGCAATTAGTTACCCTTTATATAGTTTCCTTCAGTTTTGTGATCCCAGTACCGGCTCTATGCATACTTTAATAAGACATTGGCCTTAGGCCCCCAATTTTAGGGGGCCTCAATTTTTTACCAAGAATAAATTATGTGTTAATTTTTTATAGAAAAAACATTGATTATTTATGATAAAAAGTACATATTTAAAATTATTATTTTATTCTTTTTAACACACATTCAAATAGAAGAAATCAAGAAAATATTGTTTTATTTTCTTACACACTCTACACTAATACTCACATTATTTTATTCTTTTCAACTCCTTGTACACTCTCTTTATTAAATTTTTGATAAGTTAGAGTAATATTCTGTCAAAAATATCAATCAATAGTAGAAAAGTGTTGAACAAAGTGAATTGTAATTTTTTTTTCCATTTCTTCTTAGATTTTCAAGCATTACAACAGGCATAGTAAAATGTGGGGTATACCAAATTATCAACTTCTTGAATCAAATCTATGGTTCTAACTCTTATATTTATTTGAAATTTGTCAACTTATTACTTATAAAACTATGTTAACAATTCATATAATGATTGCGAGTAAAATGATATTATATTTTTCAACGTTGAATTGATAAAGATAAAATATTATCTAAAACTAATAATTGAAAAAGAAACTGAATAAATCATTTATGAAAAATATATATTAAGTAATACTTTGCATTTTAAAATGTAAGAAAAATAAATTTTAAATAAATGCATGTGAAGTTAATTTAGATTTTAGGTCTCTAAATAAGATTTCGCTTTAGGCCTCCGATTGCGTTGAGCCGCCCCTGTGTGATCCCCCACATGTTTTAACCTGTCACTAACATATCAGCCATATACAGGAGCAAAATAATGTATGAATTTATAATTTTCTTCAAGTAACAACAGTGAGTCATCATAAACCTGTCAAACTTCTTGGTGCTTGTTTCAAACCATAGAGACTCTTCTTCAGTCTACACACCAGATTTTTCTTATCTGCCTCTACGTACACTTCAGGTTCTTACATATACTAGTCTTTCATCTTGATCTTCATGGAGAAAGGTTGTCCTTACGTCTAAATGCTCAAAATACAAATGATAATAAATCTTATGCCACAACAATACTAAACGCAATTCAAATAGTAGGTAATTCAACCACATGGGAGAAAATCTCAGTAAAATCCATACATGCCTTTTGTTGGAAACCTCTTATTACCAAACCTTAGCCTGCCATATGCTTCTGTTCCACCCTGTAACCCATTATTCTGACTTGTCTTTCCCTTCCAGTAGTTTGACCAAGTCCCAAGGTTGATTTATGTGGAGTGAGTATACTTCTTCATCCATTTCCTAAATTCACTTGGACTTGCTATCAACCTGCATTGTCTTATCAAAACAGCTAATCTCACTGCCATTTGTTAGTAACAAGTAATCAACAGAAGGAGAATGTCATTTGTTTGGAAACCTCTGTCTTACATACCTTCATAGCAGAATTGGTGTCTTTATTGTTTCTTGCTCGTCCTTCTCATGTGGATCAGCCTATTCAACATTGTTCTCATTGCCAGCCTCTCACACCTTCTTACTGGTGCATCCGAACCCTCCTCTTCACATGTCCAAACTATCTTAATCTAGCTTCCCTCATCCTGCCAGACTTATCTTGTATAATTTCGTTTCTAATCTTATCTCTCTTAGTATGCCAAACATCCAACTGAGCATCCTCATATCTCTACTTTATCTTCTAAACATGTGTGTTCTTGATTGGCATGCGCTCTATCCTTATACAACAAAGTAGGTCTAACCATCACTCTATAGAACTTACCTTTAAGCCTTTAGTGACACATTCTTATCACTTAGTATGCCAAATGTGAACCTCCACAATTCACCCACCCACTCCAATACAATGTGTGAATCATCGTTACTTCCACCTCCACTTCATGTGTTACATCACTGAACTTGCACTTCATGTATTTTTTTTTAGTCTTGCTTGATTTGAAAGCTTTAGATTTGGGGCTTGTCTCCAAACTTTCAACCTACAGCTAACTCCTCTACGTGTTCGTTAATCAATAATATGTGATTAGAGAATAACGTACATTACAACACCTCTCCTTAAATATACCATGTTAATTCGTCCTAACATACTAAGGGTTGATCCCTAGTGCAAGCCCGTCATGAACAAAAAATGTTCTGAGTAGTTACCTCTCACAGTTCCTACCCAAATCTTTGGTTCCATCATACATGTCTTTAATTGCTTTAATATAAGCCACAAAAACACCTCGAAACTCCAAACACCTTTATAAAACTTCCTTAGAAATTTTATGAATTTTATTGTATGTCTTTTCCAGGTCAACAACCTTCTTACAAGATGAATGAGTTATGTGGTTGCTAAAGATCTTTAGGTATTGGTTGAAATCTATCTTATAAAAGAATTATGTCAAATACAGTTCAAGCATGAACAATAAGTGTTACTTCAGAAATAAAATAATTGTAGATTTCTTGCAAGAAATATTAATGGATATTAACAAATGGGGTGGCACCATTCCAATGGTGTTGTGTTTAGGTTGATAATCAAAAACTTTTTTTTCCAAGTCCACTCCTTAGCACTTTTGTCTTGTGTTACAAGTGTTTGGTATATATAGTTTTCAAGGGTGGATTTTTCCATGAGTATTGAATAGGAGTGTGAATGAATATGAACAAAAAGGGAGGTAATGAAGTAAGAACTACTCAAGACCTCCCTTTTTTTGGACTCATTCCTCATTTTCTATCTTTCCCTCAATATGCCAACCAACTCCAGCCATTTTTAGTCATACCGTGACTTCTAGAATGTCCAAATTAGCTGTTCAAAATGTTCGGGAAAGTTCATGCTTAGGACCACTGGCATCCTAACTGGGCCATACCATTTTCTTGCTTTCATTAATGGCGTTTCTCCTTTACTTAATTTCCAAATTATTATTTCTCTTTTTAGCCTTTACTATTATTGTTTTCATTATTGTAATCTCAAGATTCCTCTTTTGTTCATTTCATGATCCTTTTACTTTGTCCAGTATGTTCACATGTCTCACTTGAATTTAACATTTATTTTCAATCTTCCTCCGTGATTCCAAGACAAGGGTAAGGTAAAAATTACGAAGATCTATTGTTATATACGTACACGTCATCCACTCTCCGTTGGTCCAAGAATTTGAATTGGCACTGAATACTCCGAACCTGAAAACATGGACACCAAAAAGAATAACATTAACAAATTCAACTAGAAATAAATACTAAATACGTAAATAAAATTATACAGAAAAGGAATACCTCGAACGATGACGCAAAGATGCCAAAACACGACGAACGCATATACGGCGAACGAACGGGAAACGCCATTGCATAACGTAACGGTGAACACCAAACACGACGGAAAACACAAAGGCTGTGAACGAACACAAAGAGAAACAAGTCACGCCACTTCATCGAACACCAAAAAAAGTCCACACACAAATTTCTCATGATTTGTTAATTAATATTTAATCGAAGTTCCGAATTCCTGATTTTTTGCTTTAAATTTTAATCTGTTTAATTAGATTTTAAAAGTTCAAATTGTCCTTCAATTGCAATCAGTTACTGCAACAACACCATATGTACAAGGGAGAATTCTACTACTTCCATACTGCATCAAAATTGCCCTATAGCTTTCATTTCACCACCGGAGTAGTAAGAACCGCAGCCTGGATCAGACGCCACCGCCGGAAAACTCTCAAGAGATGAGCCTCAGTTAATATATGAAAATCACCAACCTGTTACACCACGGAAACGGAAATTTCACAGGTTATCAGCTTTGGACATTCTGGAAAGCCGGCTAGGACGCGGTTGAAAGTCACCTCGACGTCTCTGATGATGTGACGATGGCCTAATAAGAGCTGCCAAAGCTCGTTTCACTAAATCACCTTCAACAGACCAGATACGCACCAGTGAATTCGTCATCGCCGATCTCCGTGCATTCAACCGGCTAGGCGAATACGAAATCGAAGGACTATTCTTCACATTCTTATGCATACTACACCTGAACGAACCAGGATGCGTCGTAGGTGAGCATAAGCACGTTCTCTTCGGAATCTGCTTTCGAACCACCTGATCACGTTGAGACACCGCCATGGAACGCCGAGGAGAAATGGATCTGTCAATGGAGAACCTAACGCTAGGCGTAGAATTCACCGGCGCCAGAGCGTGAAGATTCACGCGCGTCGGAGAAGCCGATCGATTGAAACACCCGGTCGACGGAGAGGAATAAAAACTAGAGTTGCTGTACGAAGCGAACGACATCGCATCAGTTGCGGTGGTGGTGGTGTTACAGAACCGGCCGGTAGGTGAGATTGACCTCTCAAACGCCGATTTAAGCAACACCGACCCACTAGGCCTTCTAGAGGTATTCGCCATTTTCGCTGAAGATCTATATAAACAATTTCTGTTTGTATAGATCTCTTAAAAAGTGCCCTAAGGCTTTTCAGTTTGGCAAACCTAGCGAGTCTCGAAGGGTAAATTTATAGCTGGGAGAAGGTGATGGTCGGATTGTAAATAAGAGGAAGTTTTGAGGTGTAATTAGGAAAACAAATTGGTAGTGTGGTTCAAGTAACCATGATCACTAGTTAACCCGAGAGTGGAGGTTGAATATGGACAGCGACTTATAATAGAGCAAACGACAATAATTGGAGCCGTTTTGGCTGACTGCTTTTGCAGAGAATAACGTAGAGTACCACGTATTTGTCTTTTGTTTGATTGTATATAAATTTAAAATTTTTGAAATTGTATTTAGTTATGTATTTTTTACTTAATTTTTTTTAAGTTTTGTGAGTGAAAGTTAAATTTATACATATTTTTTATTTTAATCTTTCTAAAATATTTACAAATGAAAATTTTAAAAAATAAAATAAAATGATTTGAATCGATTTTTTGAAAATAGTTGAAGATCGAATTTTCAAAATTTTATCGGATAAATATTCAAATACAAATGATAGAATTTACGCTTAAAATCTACTATTAAACGTTCACTTAGAACTAGATGCATTTTTCTTTATAGTTTGACTCTTTCTATGAGGATATGAATTAATTGAAAATAAATTTTAAATATTTAATACTTATTTAAATTGATTTGGTGTGAAAAGATTGAGGATTTCGTAATTAGAATATTAACGGACTATTTTGATGGTTAGCATCAGTAGAATCAATAGACGAGTTGAGTTATAATTTGCTAACATTTAATTGAGTCAATTCGAATTGAACATTAACTTATTTCTCGTTCATTTTTATTTGTTTGCTATATTAAAATATTTTTTATTTTTAGTTGAAAATTTTGTAACTAGAAATAAAAAATTATCCTTTTTTTACCTTTAACATAACTACTAATTCCCTCATCATTTTTTTAAAACAAAATTAAAATATTAATAGTCATGCATATTATGATAAATATATATTTTATTTATTATTATTTTAAATAAAAATGTAAAATTCATCGTGGACAAGTGAAGCGAATAAAAGGAATATAACTTATCTTGTTTAAATTGTCATTTTCTTTATTTATAATTTATTTTTATTTATCATAACTATATTAAATAATAAGTTAAAATGAAAAAAATATTTTTATATACCGAGATAAGTTTGTTATTTTTTTGGATCAACTTGGATTAAATGTTCAAACTATATAAAAGAAAAATATGGATTACATGCGCCGACTTAAATTGGCGGAAGCATAGGATAGGCTGATTTAGGGTCTGACAAAATAGATCTGTCATATATATCTAGCTGTCCAGTACTCTAGTTAATCAAGTTGGACCACTTTTATTTCCTTATAAAAATTTGAAAATATTGGTACTTTTAATTTAATGTAAGAAATTAAAAATTAAAAAAATAAATTTATATTTTAAATTAAAGATATATAGTAACATCTTATTTGAAGTTATTTTCTTATTTATCAAATACTTACCAAAGTTAAAAACTGACTTACCCGAACACCCTCTTAATCTTATAGTTTTAAATATATCATATAGAAAATTAAATAAATAAAGAAGTATAAAAAAATGTTTTTTATATGTCCAGAAACTAGTAATTTATATAAAGATATCTTTGATCTCTTAAAAAACTTTACATTATTTATTTGCTTCATATGTTGAAACCCTAGTCCTAGTATATTGACGTAACGTCACATAAAACTTGAAAGTGACTATGCACCAGAAACATAAATTAAAATTGATGTTCTGACTCTAATTACGAAGTATTTTTATTAGAATTTTAATCAATTTGAATTTCTATCGTGTAAGACAATTTAAGAACAAATTGTCCTCCTTACAAAAATTATATTCAAACTATGAATTTTGAGGCTTTTAATTAAATATGTGGCATTCTATCAATTTCATTATTATTGGTGATGAAAATTATAATTTGTTGCGTTCAATGAAGAGAAATAGGGGGTGGAGGAGAGAAATTTCCGATCCAAGTTACTTACTCCCATTTTAGTTATCACTTGATCTCAAAATAATTGTCACTTTATGATTTCAAAGATTAGTTAAAGAATTGATCATTTGTGAACTAAATGAATGGTTAAATTACAAAATGTAAAAACTAGAATGGACTTTTTTTTTTGGCTGAATAGAATGGACTTATTCTTTTGTTATGTTTTTTTCCCTATAAATAATAGCGTGTTGAAGCTTTGTGGAAAAAAAGCACTTTTTCTAGATACTTTTAGAACCTTGACCAAAACACAAGTTATTGTGTTGGTGTCATATGCCATAAATATAATAAATTATAAACAATAAAAATGAATAAATAAATTTTTAGGTTGAGGCGCGGATATCTCATTCTTTTTAAGGAAATTCAAGTCCATTGCGGCATAATCTACACCGATCTAACAATATATCTCTTGACTTATCTCCTTCAGGATACAACGGCCCAACAACATCATACAACTCAAATAACTCCGGATTAATTGAAGAGTCCAAAGCTCTATAAAAAGAACACTTTCTTCAACATATAAATATTCTATTTTGTATAGTGAATATAGTTGAAGACTTGGAATGTTTTCTATCTCTCTACTCTCTCTTTCACTACACTAACCTCAATATACACCCAATATAATACTACTTATCTTTTTTACTCTATCTTTTCTTGTACATCTCTTGTTATTTCTTCTTGTATCCAACACAAAGAAAGACCACACTATTTATAGGTGATGAATTCTTCCTTGCAATGAATATAAAGATAGTGGATAGTAAATTTGCCAAATAAATGGGCCCAAATGTTACATAAGTTACAAGACATAAAGATAGAATAATGGATGAAATAAAGATTTGGTGGTTACATCAGTTACTAACAACTAATGACCATTTTCTTTCATAATTTATGAGAGTAAAGAGACACAAATGTAATATCCACCAATGGACATAACATGATACATAATGTGACATATAATATATTTTTATGGCCAAACACATATACAGACCTTTAAACTTGTCCCTAAATTTCATTTTGACACTCCAACTCAACCTTGTTCCATTTTAACCCTTCAACTCTAATTTTTATGTTCCATTTTGGCACTTTTAAGTGATGTGGCAGAGAGTGTGCATCACACATTCTCTAAGAGAGTGAAAGACAAAAAAAAAGTATTTTTTAAAAAAATAATAAAAGATTACCCTTCAACTATATTTCTTTTATGTACCATTTAACACAAAATACTAATTTTATGATTTCTTTATTTCTATATATGTTATTCAACTGCAATTTTGCATTTTAAAATTCGAAGATCATCTATTAATTATTGTAAATAATTAAAACTGACAGATTATCATTGTTTTTTTTATAAAAAAAGTAACAATTTCTTTTTAAGAGTTTTCCTATATTTTTGCGTGAAAAATAACCGACAAAATGTGTCGATTTTCTTTCTTAAAAAAATCAATGACAACCCAACGAAGTCTATCGAGTTTCGACATTTCTTTGTATTAATTAGCAATGAACATGAGTTTTCTTTTACTCGTATTTAGTTGAATGAAAAATTCAAAAGCTGATATTTGAGTTATTCCAAGTAGACTAGATATGAAAAAAAAATAATATGTGATGTTATTTAAATTAACTAATTGCTTTAAAAAAAAACCAACATACTTTCACAGATTATTTTTTCACACAATAATGTACAGAAATTCTAAAAAAAATATTTTTTAAAAAAATGATGTTCATCCATTATTTTTTAACACAATAATGGCATGTGAAGTACACACATCCCACTTTGTTGATTCTTTGGAAAGAAGTGCCAAAATGGAACATAAAAATTGGAGTTGAAGGGTTAAAATGGAACAAGGTTGAGTTGGAGTGCCAAAATGAAATTTAGAGACAAGTTTAAGGGTCTGTATATGTGTTTGGCCTATTTTTATTAATATTAAAATATCACACCAACAGATTGTTTTAATATGATATAATACAAAATATGTGCTCTTTAATTTGATCTCATTTTAAATTTATACTCTTCAATTGGGTGTATTTAAATAGGTACTTAAATTTATATAAAAATGAACAAGTAGATACATGCGTCATATGAGACACAATACACGTAAGACATAAATTGTCATGTAGGACGTATATGTTTATTTATTCAAATTTATATAAATTTAAATGTCTACTTGTGCACACCCAAATTTATAGGATATAAATATTAACTGGGCTAAGTTAAAGTATATTTTTACATTACACCATTAATGATAAAAATAAATTTTAAATTAATTAATCAAACATAAAATGTTACTCGTCAAAAATATTTTTTCTTAAAAAGAGATTCGAGAAAAGATATTTTTCAAAACAAAGAAATTTTGAAAGTCTAGTCTAACATGCTATAACTTATAAGCCTATAGGCAATAAGTTACATTGAGATAATTCAAATTCATTTGACTATATTTGAATTTTGAGCCACCAAGCTTTTATTATTGGGTGACATAATTTGTGTTAATAAATCTTCTTTTAAATAATTGTATCGCACTAGTTTTAAAGAGTGAAGGTTAAGTTGGATGAATTAATAAGATATTTTTTTTAATTTTAATGGTTAATCTTATTAAATTTGAGTTGATCCTCTATTTATAAGAAAAATTTGACTTGATCTCAAAATTAAAATTCCTAAATTTTCTTAAAAAGATAAACATTCACTATATTTATACTCAGTAAATAAATATTTTTTCACTTAACTAATTTATATTCATGTCGTATATTATATTTAAAGGCTCTTTATCATAAAGTTTTTATTTTTCAGAGTTTAAATCCAAAAACTCTTAAGTTGTCCTTTTCTACGGGGAATTAAAGTCAGAGACAGAGAGGATAAGATCATCAAAGCAATTAAGTGTTGATATTGAGATTAAACCAATGTATTCGGCAGATATAAATTTGGTTGCTAGTGGTAGCTTGGATTATCTTGTGGTTATCCAAGTCATGCTAATTAATAAATGATAATTTAATTTTTCAAAATTAACTTTACACAAAAATAATGACATATAGGGTGTTTTAGATAAGAAGAGTTGCTTCTGCTTCAAACGCTAAAGTTATAATGGTTTATGGGTTAAGAAAATTCCTTAAAAAATGTTTTAAAAAAAAGAACAAAAAAAAGAAGAAGTAATTTTCGTCTAAGAGACGATTTTAATAAAGCGTAGAGATTTTTTTCCATAATTTTTTTTTTAAATTCCCCCCCAACCAAAGTACACATTATTTTTTATTACTCCTTCGATCTCTATTTACTTGTCAAATATTTTCTAATTTGATTTTCCTTTTTTAATTGTCATTTTTGACAAATCAGGAAGGAATTTTTTTTTCCTTCCTATTATATCCTCAACTTATTAACATTGAGTTAATATTTTTGAAAAATATAGTGAGTAAATATGTTTAACACTCTATCAATTAATAGGGATAAAATTATAAATTTCTTATATCAACAATTGTTTTCTTATATATGTATGTCTAGTCAAAATTTGATAAATAAAAAGGGACCGAGGGAATAATTGTTTTTATCTATACACGATTCAAGCTGAAAATAGTTAGTTTGACCTTTTATTTTATTTTTCTTTCTCATTGTTTCCTTTTTTACTTCTTGAGGTTTTTGGCAGAAAGTATCATGTTTAAAATTTGTAGAGCATGATCTAATATAATGTTATGTCTTTTTATTTGTTTGAAAGGCATATTTAGACAACAGTATAAAAGGCTCATAAATTATATTAAAAAATTAAAACAAAAAAAAGTCAATTACTAAATAGTCATCATGAAAAAGGACCACAGGCAAAAATTATATTCATGGTAACGATCAAAAAGAAGTTGCAATAATTAGGTCATTTGGTTCTTTGATGATAAGAACAATAATGTTATTCAAATTATGTTGGTGTTGACCTTATAAAACCACCCTTTGGGACACACTAGGGTTGCTTTATAAAATTCTTCAAGAATTTTCTTTTTATTTTCTTATCTTGTTAGTAACGTTATGTTGTTGTTGATGATTATCGATGGTCACTTTTTAAAAATAAACATTTTCTCTAGTGTTTTAAAAATTTGATCAGACAGTCTATATCATGATCTGATTAGTGAGATAATTATGTGGCATTAAACTAACGTAAGTACTCCTCGAAAAGTAACTATCCTATTTCTTTTAAATTAAAATACTTATTGGGGTTACTTTTAAATGAAGAGTAGTCAACAAGGAATAGCTCCACTTCTAAGACTTATAATTAAGTTTTTAAATAACATAGAGCATAAAAGAAGCTTCTAAACGCTTGTTTATTGGTTAAAAATCATGTCAATTATATTATTCTCTAGACCAACTTGTTTAGGTAATATAAATTATATCCTATGAGTTATGATCATACTTCTATCATTTTTTATCAACCAACTTTTAGGTGGGGATTGGATTTGAAATTGTAATTGTGTGATACACAAGTGATTCAAATAAGATTAGGACATGTGTCAAGACGGAATATCATATTACAAATAAGATGTTTTCTTGTAGTTAGCTGATTTGAGCCGAGAGTCTATCGAAAACATATTTTCTACCTTCATATCATAAGATAAGTAAAAATTGCACACACACCTTCCTACTCTTGCACAATTTATAGGATTACACTGAGTAATGCGTGTTGTTGTCTTTAAGTACTTATAAGATATATGTTTATTCAGAGAGAATATAGTTTATGCCATATATACCCTATGATAATGTTAACGAGCCAAATTTTGGAGGGTACTGCTTTACTAAGATTTTAATTATGCTATTAAAGCGGTTAAAACATTTTATTTTGTAAATATTCAATGAAGTTTTTTCTTTCTTTCATAATAAGATAGTTTATGCAACATTTGTAGAATGAGTAAAATAAGTAAGTTATCTAACACCTATTCTTTATGACTTGACTTTTCCTTCAAAGCAAAATTTTCAATGAAAACCTATTTTAGCCCAACCAGTACAACATTATCTTTGACTCTGACATTTTGGCCATCAAACTATAGTTAGCCACAAAAAGAACATAGTAATTAAGTGAATGGGAAAATTTTCAAAATGTCAATATTTTGATATTTAATGGGTTTTTTTAGTCACACTTTTAATAATTATTTAAAATGTCAATATTTTAGTTTGTTATGTATTTGATTTATGTATTTTTTATTTGTTTGATTTTCAAGATTATAATTATTTAGAAAGGAGAAAATCAAGGGAGATAATATTTTTAAAAAAAAGAACATATCACTTAAAATTCTCATCAATTACAATTTCAAAAAAATTCCCTTTTTCATTCGATTGGATAAACTTTCCTTTTTATTATGTTTTCATTATAATTGTATACCAATATTTTTTACATTTTATGTGCTCACTTTACCATTCAAATTAAAATTGATTTTTTTTACTTTCATAGTGAAAACTACAAATTGTATTTCAGTGATCAAAATTGTATTACTTGTTTGCCAAATATGTATTTCTTTTATTTGTATTACAAAAATATTACTAATTGTATCTCAACACAATCTAATCATTACATATGAATATGATTTATGAAAGGATACAAGATTCTGAAAAAAAATAGCATACGTGGTGGAAATAATACAATCTGTTAAGGACGGATATAATATTCTAAAAAAAGAAATACAAATTGACTATGAAAGAAATAGGGATACAAGATTCTGGAAAACAAATAGCATACATAGTGAAAATAATACAATATGTCGAGGAAGGATACAATATTCTAAAAAAAATTAATACAAATTGATTGTTAAAAATAGGATACATCTATGCTTAAAAATAAAAATCCATTTGACATACCTATTTGAATGACTACAAACTAAAAAAGAAATACAATGTTCTTAATAAAAATACAAATGATGAGTAAAAGAAAAACAATTGACAAACAAAAATTAATATGAATACTATTCTGTTATGAATACAATTTTGCAACCTTCTTCTCTGACTCTCTCTTTCTTCTTCGTCTGCTATGTTCCTTTTTTCCGATATTTTTCACCAAACCCAAATCTGAATATGTATTCACTTGTGCATTAGTAACCCTATAAGCAAAATTCGAAATTGTTAAATATGAATATATAAAAAAATCAAACAATATATTATGTATGAATGCTAATTTAGATTACTACAAATTACAATCTACTAAATCTCAAATATGTAGACAATATCACAAAAAAATCGAACAATAGTGTTTAAAATACTAAAAATCCAAAATGCATAAATATTTGATGAGTATGTTAACAAACTCACATAAAAATAAAAATAAAAAGACGGAAATCCATAATACATACAATCCAAAATTCAACATAATTTGTGATTTTGAAAACAAAATCTCATGAAATCTCGCAAAATAAATGATGACTTCGAAAATACCTTTATCAATTGAGAGATTTCTTGAATTAATTGATAGATCTGAACAAATTGATATGAACTTGAATAATTAGTTCTTCTTCAACAATGAGGGAGAGAATAATGGTGAAAATTTGATGAAAGAGAAAAAAATGAAAAAAGGGGAATGATGGGGATGGTGAAAACTGAAAAGTTGATAAAAGAAAAAAAGATTTGAAAACGTGAAAGATGGAAAATAAATTTAATGGTATTAAAGCCTAGGAAGAAGTGTAAATGGATAGTGGATGTAAGTAATAGTATTTGGATACAAATTATTTTCTAAAATATTGACATTTTGACATTTTAAATAATTATTTTAAAGTGTAGATGTTTTTACAAATTAAGTTAGGGATTGTGACTAGTTTGCTAATTTTCCCTTAAATAGAAGTATAGAACCTAACACTACCAAGAAATGCTAGAGTCGTGCATATCCAAATTATTTCATCGAGTACCTGTTAATAATATATGTTACAACTAATTCTGTCCATCAAAGCTTAGATAGATAGATGAGAAGAGATCACCTATCGTTTGTTGTCTCTATTGAAATATGAACCCAATCTCTAAGATTTATATCCATTTCAATGACCATTAAGTCACCTAAAAGAAGAATAATATCGGTTTTAAGATTAAGCAAATTTATTATCTGAGTTACAGATTTGTCAGAACTCAACAGTTTTGACTCAAATTCTGTATTTGTGTTAATGTATAAATATATCCTGAATCCAAAAGCAAAAAATATCATGATTCAACATAGTTAAACTTGAAATTTTGAATTCGCCTCTATGAGAATCATGGTTGGTTCACTAACATCAAAATACAATATTTGCTATGTTCAACACATTGATGGTTCAATCCCTCAAACTTTTTGGGAACCTCAACAATTAATACACCATAGGCTCTTTGAACTGCCACAAGTGATTCAGTATATACAAAAAAAACCAATACAAGTTACAACAATAACAATACATCTCTCAGCTAGTGCTATTGCACAAAATGAAACAGATTACTTTACTCTTCATGAATAATTTTATCCCCTTCAACTTCAATTCCTTCATCAAGTTTGGACATATGTTTTTTCTTATAGACGCGGTGGCGCCTCTCTCTCGCGTATATTATCCAGAATGTAAGAGAAAGTAACACTGCAACAGTTACCATCACTAGCCCAACATACACTCTTTTGCTGTATTGCAGCAGACCAGGACAATGTACATTATATATGTCACCAAAAGTTTGCCTAACAAAATCACAATTTTGCAGGTCAACCAGGAATGGACCATATTGATACAATCCATAGCTCATGTTTACAGCAGCAGCCATCTGGCTGTAGAGTGTTGGAGTCAGACGGCCTGGCGTGACACAAACACCACTCGGAGAAACTTGACAAACATAGCTGTTCAAAACCTTCACAGAGCAAAAATTGAGTTTACGTTATATACACTGATAGTATAAAGAAATTTTACACTATCAATGCAATTCAATCTGATAGCGGGTTATACCTGAGTTGCATTGTTTAAGTCCACTTCAGCAGGACCACAGTTGTGAGAAGTTAAGTCAGGATTAAACAGATTGCAAAGTATTGGCAACACAGGTCCTGATTGATTGTAGTAAAAAGGAGCAAAGTTGGGAGAGAAATTGATGTTAGAGACATTTGTAATAACCTGGTTGACAATATCGACCAGGTTATAAGTCACTTCCTTGCTTTTAGTAAGAGTCTCTTGTGCTGTGGCATAGTCCACACAAGGCAATATGTCATCTAAAGCTGTATGAGCTGTGGGGTTTTGGATCCACTCATCCATTGCTACACAAGTATCTGCAGTCACACTGAAACGTTAAACAAAGAACGATTAGAGATGTCCAAATGCATGATATCAAAAGGACTCATTAAACAAAGACAATATTTGAATCTTCGTGCATGTTAAGTCACTTCTAGGGTGAGGCTGTTAGTTTAGGTTTAACGTCGTCAGCACAATTTGAAAGGTTCTTACGCAGCATTTTAGTAATACTGATACCAAAAGAAGGCATCAGCAAGCACCAGTTAACTCTGTTTTATCCTGTTTCCAGGAGAAGCTGTATGCATAAGACAGAGATTTGCCTAATCTGAGAAGAGATGTCAGACACTACAATTAAGCTATTGCCGCTAAAGATCATTTTTGGTGTAGTGTAAACTCTCAATAGATTAGTGAAATAGCAAAAATAGTGAAAAACTTGAAAGAGCTTACTTGTGGAGAACAAGAAATATGCCACATAAAATCAATGTCCCAGTGATGAGAATCCATCCAAAAATAACCAAGCTGCACAAATAGAACACGAGATCGTTCTTACAGAATGAAGTACGTGGGAAAGGAGTTAATGGAAAGACACGAGACATAATTATGTCGTGACGCACAACATTAACTCACATGTAGACAAAGACCTGCATGCCGAACATTGAGAATACTGAAAAGACAAAGTACCAGAGCATATTTATTAGGAAAATACGAAGAACTTACTACAAAATTCTAAGGTATGCATAATTTAGTGTAATGGTCAAGGAAATGTTACCAAATCCAAGAAATGTCAAAGCAAGCATAGCAACAGATAGAACGATAAGAGCCGTTCTCCTGCATTTATAGAGCCTCAGGATATTTAGTGGTAAGTTAAGTACCCTGAATTTTAAAATATTGAAATGCCATTCACTTACACTGATTCTATCAGGTGTTCTATGTCATCCTTATTATCAGCTGTTTTAGTGGAAAGGGTACTAGCAGAAGAAGTGATCTTCGTTTGGACGTAATCAATGTCTGTTTGGACATTAGCAGGGATCAAAATTCGATCCACTGCGAGCTGTTTGGCAGCTGCTAGATAAACAGACACATTCATGAGAGTATCAGCTGTGACATTTGCCTGATGCACCACATAATCCAAAGTGTTTAGTGTACTGCTGTGGAACTTCTCTTGGCCTGTGTACAATATGACACATCCAATGCTGCATATCGAAAATCAAATTAGAACCAAACTCCAAAGCACATATATGCGAAATTAAATCATTTAGCTATCCAAAAGAGAGAAAAAACGCTCTGCATCTTCCGAGGATATTAAGGTTGTGAACAAAGGAAAGTCATCCATTTCGTGAGGAGAAGGGAGAGAGATCATACATCGCAGCAATGGTAAAAAGCGCAAGGAATATGAGGGAGAGAGCATAAGCCATCGCAGAGTATCCATAAGGTTCTCTTTTGCAGCAACGGGAGCAGATACAGATGAACAATAAGCAAAGTCCAAAGATCACAAACCAGATCAGCGCGGTGATAAAGAATGGAACGGCTGTATATGCCACAGACTGCACAAGAAACCAAATTATAGCATGAACAACAATCAAAGGAAAACTATGTTTAAGACCGCAAGATTAATTCTAACTTTCCACACAGCATGTTTTAGACCATAAGATTAATGCATTTTTTTGGTACATTCTACATATATTTAGTTGACGACTACAACATTCAAAAGTCTTCACTAATTTCTTAAACTTTATGTCAAGTCAAAACCAGACAAACAAATTGAAACGAAGAAAATAGTACATTACAAGAAAGGTAAAATTTTGAGTACTTACAGCCCAGTAATGGCGGTCATCAATGTTCCATCCTCCATTATATCTCTTAAAACCATTGAGAGGGTCTTTTCTATATGTTCTCTCAGCAGCCAATATAAGTGATGAGCTCTGCACTGGAGCCTCAACAATATTGGGACCTTCAGCAAATAGCCTTGAAAATACAACATTATCTTCATTTCTTCCCTTCCTAAATTCATCTAAAAATGTCCCATTTAGTCAGCAAACATACACAGTGTAATCTTACAAAGTGAGGTGTGAGGAAGTATAGTAAGAGGTTGTTTTCAACAGACACTCGACTTGAGAAAAAACAGTTCAAAGTAGATCGAAAAAGTTATAACAAAAATACTATAGAAAACATGACAAATCATTCTGAACAGAAACTACAACAAAATAATACAGTAACGTAAGTGCAAAATAGAAACCGAATAACAAGAAACTACAGAAGTAATGCTACAAACTACTAGTATGAAAGGATAAGCGAGACCACACTCTACTAATCATAAAAAAAAGACATACCTGATAAAGGTGGTGATTGAAAGTGAGAGTCTGCCCCTCCATGTCCATGGGTGAAGGAAGAGAGAAAGATGAAAATGGTTAAAAGAGAAAGTAGCATTGGCCATTTACATAACATTGTGTTAGTGAATCAATTATTCTTCTTGTTCCTTAA